>LR990995.1:7727087-10227087 GCA_905163435.1 Mamestra brassicae | reverse complement strand
TAAAACTCTTTCGAGAGATTTTTTTGGCGCAGAGGTCTTAACTTTACTTCAGGATCCCTGTGTGAAACAATTGAAAGTATATTTATGTTACCGGAAATGTATGAAACCTAGGAATTGTACACAATTCCTAGGAAATATATAGCCTACTTAGGAAATGTGTAAAATAATGTTTCAAAGATTCCTTGATACACACATTTCCTGTGAAATGTATGTATTTCCTAGGAAATATATAAAAAACTCAGGGTACCCCGACTCGGATAGGTTAGGTTAGAAGGCTAAGGCTCGAGCGAAGCGGAGCGGACCTCCCGCCTTAGCCTTCGTGGTTTTAAAACCACCCAGAAATAAGAGCTCCGTCGAACTATCTTAGCGCAGGTGGTAATCAGTTACTAGTTATGTTTATATATCTTTTGAGTGGTATGTCAAACGACTTTATATTTAATACATGTTATGCTTATAAAAATAAGTTATTTTAAAATTATATAAATCGTTCATTATATTAACTAATCGTTACACTAAATAAAATTATAGCTTCCGTTGTTATATGTTGTAAATATTAGAGATTTTGTTGTCATATGATCTATTACTTACCCCATTTCCGATTGCTATTTAGGAAATGTATAGATTTCCTAGGAAAAGTACATATTACAAAATATATCATAGATTTCCTATTACACGGATAACACACTTTTCCGTTAACATATACACCGTGTTCTTGACGTTAGACATAAACTTTGGCAAACGCTTCTATAGCTTTTGCAAATCAAATCTAACAAAGGAAGTAGCACTTAAAAAGGCCTCGTTACAAAGATATTTGTAATTCCATGTAATGAAATTTAATTTAATTGAGATATGCAGTGAGAATTCGGCCCATGTTGCTGCTTAGTGCAATTAAAATTCAAATGCCATTTGCATTTCATTTGCAAGCACGAGAGAAACCCGAGAGGTAGCGAAGAAGTACGGGCATTTTTGATTACGAATATATCAAAGAGATTAAACTGGGCTCTATTGATGCCTACCTAAGTTGTTTTTTGTCATGTATGATTTTAACTGTCAGTACACCGCATTAAAAAAAAAGGAACGAAATAAAAAAACCCATGAAACTTAGTTTTGACAGGTTTCAGCCCGTCAAATCTTATGCATGCATTTTGGGATGATATCGGGTAATTTACGTCAAGGTATTTAGTTTGTATGCAAATAAAAAAAATAAAAAATTTATTAATGTGTCCATAATAAAAAATGCTTATTTCCATGGTCTGAAAATCTGGTCCAAGTTTATGTTTATCGTCCGGAACACGACGTATATTTACGTAAGTACATGATTGATCAAAGGGTCGGAGGCCCTTTGATCAGCTCATCATCATCATATCAGCCGAAAGACGTTCACTGCTGGACATAGGCCTCCCCCAAAGTGTCGCCACAACAACCGTTCCTCTTCCTTTCGCAGCTCGCATCCATCGGCTACCCGCAACCCTCACCAGATCATCGATCCACCTTGTGGGAGGCCTGCCAACGCTGCGTCTTTCGGTACGCGGTCGCCACTCCAGAACTTTTCAGCCCCATCGACCATCTGTTCTGCGAGCAATGTGCCCTGCCCACTGCCAATCAACTTTACTTAGTTCAAATTCTTAAACATGCTTTAAGAAGGTAATAGAAACCAACCTGATCGCCCTCAAGGTGAATGGAAACACATCCAGCATTATTATGTTCCTCGAATGCATTTTCTGTAAGCCCAAGTCAGAAGCCTCGAGTTGATGCGCCAATTTCCTCACAGTAAGCGCTTTGGCATCGTTCAGTTCTCTCTCTTGTACTTCTAGAGGTCGAGGGTCGAGGGCTTCGTCTATTTGCTGCGAGTAAGGAAGCGCTCGGTTCCTAGAGAATTTCACTTGGTAATTAATTTAATTGGCTGTGATAGTCAGCGCTTGTTAGATCGTCCGTAATAATTTCTACAACGTGATTTCTACAACTAGCGGAGTGCCTGGGGGTTCTGGCCTCGGACTTTTGATGAGCTCCAAGCACTCCACTAAACGCAATACCTGAAAAGGGGTTATTGAGCTCATAATTATGACCAACGATGGGGCCAACACTAAAATTGCGAAGAAAATATCGACTGCCTCATATATTTTTGTGCCCTTATCTTGACATAATATACTGAACAGCTGATTTTTTTTCCTGATTATGGTGTTGATCCCATGGTAAAACTTTTTTTGTAATGATTGTACAATGTCTACTTTTCAGGTATTGCGTTCATTCTGTTACACGTTGTGAGTACATATGTTAGAAACAACCGAAGGATTGGCATTAATAATATTTATCAAAACGATATGATGTCCTAACCACTGGGACATAATTAATTTAAAGAAGGTGGTGTGATATGCTATTGAACTCGGTATCACCATCTGCCTAACTTTTCCCCAACTTTATTGGGGTCAGCTTCTAGTGAAACTGGATTCAGCTGAATGCCAGTATTTACGTGGAGCGACTGCCTATCTGACCTCCACAACTCAGTAATTGGGTAATAGGACACTTCTTGGAAAGAACTTGCAAAGGACAAAACGGTTTTCGGAGAAATAAAACAATAAACATGGCTATTTTGGGTCCGGATCCGTACTTCACCTATGTTCTCCACCTACCTACGATAGCACCGCCATAGCAAAATGTAAGGACCTTAATACATTTCAATTTGACATTAATAATACTCTTACTGACATAATTAATTGGCTTGATAATAATAATTTAATAATCAACCTCAAGAAGACCAAAGTAATGCATTTCAGTCAAAGAATCGAAGCTCCAAAAATTTGTGTCAATTATAATGGTAACGAAGTAGAAGAAGTAAAAGTAAGTGTGTTTTAAGATATCCATATTGATAATAACCTGAATTGTAAAGCTCATATAGAACAGCTGTGTAATAAATAAATCAATCTGTCTATGCACTTTTTCAATTGGCTAGAAAAGTAAATATAGCCTCACTTTTACGATACGGATTAATTTATTGGGTTAATTCCCCGGATAAGGGATCACTATTCAAGGCACAAAAAAGGTGAATTAGAGCCATATGTGGTCTGAAAACAGATGACAGCTGTGTGTGCACTGTACTTTTAAATCATTAAAAATACTTACGTTACCGGCGATATACATATAAGAAATTAGTATTTTCGTTAAAACATATCCCAACCTTTTTGAAAAAATTACATTGATACGAAGTGTTCCAATTCGTAGTCAGTACAAAAATTCTTTGATTAATTGCAAGTGTTTAACTGCACTAGTAAAAAAAAGTGTCCTGGTTTTGGCTCCACGCATTTATAATAAAATTCCAGACGCCATAAAAGAAATTAATCTTACACAATTTAAGAAAAAAATGAAATTGTTTTTAACTGATAAATGTTGTTATACTATTGACAAATACTTAAATGGTGAATTAATTTAGACTTACACTACCTATTAATTTTGACGTTACATAAATTTGATATTCTTAATTTGATGATACATATTTATATTTTTTGACATTTTATTAATTCCTCATTTAGGACTGACATAAATTGGAGTATTAATTAATATGTAATTGTTTAATTTATTTCTAATGTAATACCTTAATTTATGCATGATTTTCGAATGTTTTTAGTAAATTTTAATTTGTAATCCTCAGCTTGATTTACTTAGTACACAATACTTATTTGTACGCCTCCTGGCATAACATAGCGCTCTGTTCATCGAACATAAGAGATCTGTATTTCTTTACCTATGTTAACAAATAAATAAAATAAACAAGAACTGTTGTCATACTTTTCTATAAAACTTATTATAATAAACATAATTTCGCTTACGCTTTTATGAGCTTGTTATAATCAACAGTAATCATAGATAGTTGGTCGCGAACTCTCTTCTTATGTGCGTTGGCGATCGCCATCATTTTGTCGAACTCCTCTTTTTGCTTCAGTTGTTCATGGGACATCAACTCTCCTTCAACAGTGCTATGCTCTTTTACTTTTGTTAGTTTCTGCAAACATGATCGTTTCAGTAGTTAATTGAACAATTGACTTAAAATGTAACTTTAATACAAACTTAATAATAACTTTAATAACAACAATTGAACATCCAAACAAATAATATACCAAAGATGAGAGCAGTACCTAGTCCACACCAAATCCACACGATCGAGCTTGCGCTTGATAAAGTTTGAGCAGCTGTTCCTGCGTTCTTACCGTTAACCTATTCAAGTCTTAACGGTTTTGTATAAAACTTGGCACTCGGGTAAAGCATGTCCTGATTTGGGATTGGTTGAAATACGTTTAGCAATACATCGTGAACATTTGCATAGTATACAGAGCCTTGTTGAAGTTTCGCTCATTATTTAGAAAAAGTTCCGAAAACCCTCTTTCTGTTACTCGTATTAAGTAGATATTTGTTTAAAAAATACTAACTAGTGATTCTGGAGGTGGTGGTAGCTTCTTTTTTGGCAGTAATCGTTCTGGGAAGTTGACGTTGTAAGCAAATATATTTCCATCGGCACCGGAAGAGTACATTCGCCTGAAACGATTATATAATAATTTAAATAAAATTAGTAACTTAAAATCTATAATGCGTAGATCATTGTAAAGGAGCTCATAGAAAAGTTGTACCACAATGTTTTTTGTATAATTCATAGGCTCGTATAATTCGTTGTCCACAATCTCACCTGATGGAAGCGATAATGGGGTCGACAATAGAGCACGTTTGCCTAGAAGTAACCTATCCTAGACTTAAAAACGCCTAGGTTGTAGCTATTAAATGAAACAAAGACTCCTGTAGGGAATTCCACTCCTAAGCTGTAGGTACGCGCACAATGAAAGTATTCCCAAAACATTTTACTCGAATGGGTGCTTTCAGCCAACGGGCAATCTTGCTGTGGAACACATTTCAGGGCATCATAGCATATATATATCATGAATAGATGACTTTTGATTTTTGATAGAAAGACTAAGTATCGTTGACCAGTCACTACCATATTATACCATACCATACCATATATTGTATCTTTCTATCAAAAGTCAAATAATAATGTCATAATATTAATACCCACTTATAATAAAACAATCGTTCTTACTTTGAGTTGTGACTTAGTTCCATGCAAGTGAGAGACCCTGTGTAGCGATCATGCATCGGCAAATAGTAAAAATCTACGAAGTCTATGCGAGGAATTGGTTGTTTCTGAAAATTTAAAAGCATGATGATTATGATTGGTCCATTTCGTATCTATTTAAATAAATGTGAATGTCCGAGAAAGTTTCTTTAGAAAAAAGAGAGAATTTGGTAAAAAAATAATAATTTAGGAAGAATCTGAACTGCTATTTCAACGGGTTTTAGTATACGGGGTTACTTCAGACGCAGTGCGCATATTTCTTACATGCAGTCAGTATTGTAAATCTAAAGTAATATTATAAAGAGAAAAGATTTAGGTATGTGTTTGTTTGTTACGATTTGGTGCGTTTCATTACGTATAAACTCATTTGGTCTAATTTCATTTTATGATCGTTCGTAAGATATAATTAACGTGAGATATACCAACTGTTGATATAATTCCTTTACATATAACATTTATTTTTTCTAAAACTTATTTAGTATAACGTTGTTTGATATAACGTTTATGTAATCGAAAATCATTTAGTCTAACGTTTAATATATTATTATATAAAAACGTCATTATGGTTAACACCCCGACTCAGAGTACCCCGACTCGGATAGGTTAGGTTAGAAGGCTAAGGCGGGAGCGAAGCGGAGCGGACCTCCCGCCGCCGCTTTCATGATTTTTTTTTTTTAAAACCACCTAGAAATCCGTCCAACTATCTTAGCACAGGTGGTAATCAGTTATTAGTTATGTTTTTATATCTTTTGAGTGGTATATCAAACGATTTTATATTTAATGTATGTTATGCTTATAAAAATTAGTTATTTTACTATTTAATTATATCAATCGTTTATTATATTAACTAATCGTTATATTAAATAAAATTATAGCTTCCGTTGTTACATGTTGTAAATATTAGAGATTTTGTTATTATATCATCTGTTACTTCCCCGATTTTTTCAATTATTTTGCCATTAGAAAGCTGCCACATGATTAAAGTAGGTACTTATTATTTTACATAAATATGAACCATAATAGTTAAGACATATACCCATAATGTCTAACTATTATGGTTAAATAGTTATACCCATATGTCTAACTATTATGGTTAAATAGTTATACCCATATGTCTAACTATTATTTTTAAGTTACAATGACCGCTTTTGGTTCAAATTATTCGGTTGAAATTGAATAATGGTGATTTTGGTATCGTGATATTAATCTTTATCCATTTTTATAACGGGTGAAGTACTAGTAGAAAATATTTCACAAAAAAAGGTTAACTATTGGCATCACTTATCTCGTTGTTAAGTTCGAAAAGAGTGACTATGATAACTTTACCTACTTTTTGTTGTTTTGTTCAAAACATGGTAAAATAATAAAATACGTGTCATTTGCGCACTGTTTCAGAAGTAACCCTGAATAAACCTGGGTTCAAAACAGCGTCGGCTACGTCTACTAGTTCCTAACAAAAAAACCATTTTGCTTAGAACTGAACCTGACCTCTTCTTTAGCCAATCGTCTGCCTTTAAGTTTTTTCAGCAGCGTCTGGATAGAGTTCATCCACACGGTGTAGTGACGAGTGGGGTTGTCCTCCTCTTCAGTAGGCATACGAACTACTCGTATAATTCCCGTGTCCGTCCCAACCACGAGGTAACGGTCGTCGCATCTGTTTGAACGGCAAAAAATATTCGACCGAAGAGAAAACCCAGCGAGTTTGCAAAAGGGTGGTTGAAAGCAATACAGAGGAATTGAAAATTTTGCTATTGTAAAAAATCCCAATGGACGCTTATATTTAAAGTCAGGCACGAAACCTTCGTCACGTCATCTTATAAAAGCCCCCAAATTAATAACAGTTAATCGCCATCATCCTCCTGTGCGACGATACCTGCGCCTCTTCAAAGACTTAGTCTAAGGTTAATCATGAGAACAAAATAAATAACGTGTAATGGGTTGGATCATTGGACGGCTGAGGAATGCAAGATTTTCGGAATACATACACAAATTTTAATGTCGTCAAATCTTCACACCAAGCCCCAGGAAATGGTGCGTACTTGAGAATCTTGTTGTGTCCCGGCCGTATTAAGAGTAAGGCACCTGTGCCTCGCTGAACAACCCACACGCCTTCCTCGCAATACTCGGCCCAACTGATCGTTGTGCCCAACATGCTCTCGCTTTCCACTGGAATGGTAATAGTGGTGTAGCAACCTTTAAAGTTCCCACTGCTGGGATACAGATTTCTTCTCAGTGATGATCATCTACGGGCCCAGTGCGTATTGGTGGGTGTCACAGAGTTTTTGGTCATAATTTTGATATTTTTATGAGAGCGGCCATAGAAGAGAAAGCTAGATATATATACCTGTAATATGAAACTTGATAAAAAGAAAATTATCCCAAGGGAACGCACTCCCGGGATGAAAAGTGTCCTAATGCAGGACATAACAATATCTACCGGTGTGCCACATCCAAATCAGTTCAGCCGTTAAGACTTGAAGAGGCGACCAATAGACAGGCAGAGTTTTTTTTTAAGGATGCAAAATCATCAACTGACTCCTTCCTCTCTGGGCGGAGCGGAAGGGAGTGTCAGACTCTTACTAACTAAAAACCTATCCGTGTTCTATTTGCGTTCCAGGGCCGCGTTGACCCTTTCGAACAAATATCGTAACCCTGACAAGAGGCAGAGATACTTTCGAGTTTATAATAATATTATGATAAGTACTACGTTGAAAATCTATATGCCAATAAAGGTTTTGTTTGAACAAGTAAATAGTACATACTTAGCTCTATTTCACCGACCCACTCTGCTTCTTCTTCCTCATCATCTTTTTCAGCCTCTTCTTTAGCCTTTATAGCCTCTTCGTCTATGCTGGCCAGATCTTCTTCTTCTGGGAAAGGTCTGTGGCGCATGCTACGAATGTTTTCGAATTTAAGTTTAAGTTTTTTACATTAGTTTTGGAATGTATAAAAAATCGTTGCGTGTAGTGATTTCTTAAGACGGTTTAGGAAGAAATGGGTGAATATACCACCGTAAGTTCATATTATATCGCTTGATATTGTAAACTTATTTTTCTCAATTAGAGACGGATATAGTAGAAACTACTGGATTTGGATAGGATTTATTGGATGGGATTTAAAATGATCTGTCCACAATATAACAGAGTTTATAATATTAGTAATAAAGATAAATTACAATCTTATGGAGTTTGCAGTATTCCGGTGACAAAAATGATAGGAAGTTTCAGGGCTTGTAACGTGGGCAATGTTGTGTAAAAACTATACAGGAACCTTGCTGACAGTTTTACGGATTTAAAGACGGAATTCAAGACCAAAGTAGACTTGCTCGATGCGCTTAATCAATGCAATTATCATATTGAATTATTATCATCCAAACATAATAGGTTTACCGAATGCGGAATCAATGCAGACTTACTAATGTTTCTTCACCAAAGTCTCTTTGTAGGACACAAAATCCATCTTGAAAGTTGTGATTTCAGAGTATTTGCGAACTTTTGTCTCCGGCAGCACTGTTTCCATGACAAGACCTACTTGGCCACAAAGCAAGAGCACACGTTCCTGTCGATATAAAATGCGAATAAGAAATCTATTTATTAGATGTATATTGTAGAGTCTGCAATTTCCGGCGACATAAATAATTCGTTTAATAAAAAAAACTTCAGCGGTAGGAGGTTTTGTTCTCACAGTGTCTCACGGCGAAACCAGACGTTACTATAACCATGTCTCGTATCAGCGTGAGTCGATAAAAATGGTGACACGATTTTAAAGCACTGCACGTGATAGCCTGTCTCGGAAAAAGGGTGTCACTTACCTCCTCAGGTTTCCAGGTCATATAGGCTATGTTATTAGGCGTTTCTATGAAGCCGATCCTCTCAAGAGTGAAAGGAGTGCCCAACGTCAACTTGTACAAGAATATGGTGCTATCCTCCCCGCAAGTTACCAGTAATGTGCGCTGTTCGTTAATTGATATTTGTGTTATTGCTTTCGAGTGCGGTTTCAGCAACTGAAACCATGAAAAATGCAGTTGAGTCCTTCTTCTTCCTAATCTTCTTCTTCTTCTTTTGGTGCCTCTCTAGTTCATGATGTTTCTCCTTACCTTTTGCGAAGTAGAACAGCTTAGCAGCTCTCGTGATTCCAGTCTATTTGCGAATGATGCATTGAAGGCTTTTTCTATGAAATGACGAGCAAAGTCGACAAAACACCTTATTGAAATTTTATAATATTGTGGAAACAGCGAAATCCTTTGCGTATGTCTCATTAGTTGCTGATTACATTTTTGTGAAATTGAGAGGAAAAATTTGCACCGCTTACCGAAATCAAGTCTATGACGTCAGCGTTTTCAGAGTCCTGACTGTGAATAGTGAGGGTCGAATGCACTCGTATGTCGATCATATCATTCTTATCTTCCAATAGGTCTGGGTGCAACAGCAGTGTACGCATTATACCATCCGCGAAACCCACTATTAGAATGCATGATGTCGAATCCACCTGGATATTTAAACAAAATAACAACGATTATATCGCGCCTGTGTTTCCCGACGAGTTAGCAAGAGATGAGTTAGTAGTGAGTACAAATGCTAAGATAAAGTCCACGTAATAAAGGGAGAGCCTATTGCCAGCTACCGGGCCAAATCCGTACTTGGGGTTGCTACTGAGGAATTTCTGATGGAGAAACTCAATAACACTTTAGCCGACCTTGAAATCTAAAACACGGTCTCAAGCAGGCAGTAAAACAAAATACCAAAATTATAACATGTTAAGTGTTCAATACAAATACTATGAAGCACTCGTCTAAAATGACATAATGTGAACTTACGTCCAACGGTGGATAAAGCATACACGACACAGGCTTCGGGAAAAGATAGCGAGCAAGCAGTTTATGTGTTATAGTATTGTAAGCTTGTAAAGTTCCATCTTCTCCTGCCGTTATCAGTATAGGGTGTGTCCTTAAAGCAGCCATAGCAACCACTCCTCCGGCATGGCAGGTTATAACCTTCTGATGATCACATTCTAGTTTGTCAATTTCTAAGTCTACAATCCATATGCCTCCATTGCCATCCTTGGAAGAAATATTAAAATTAGTGACTGATTTAGCTGTCTATGACATTCGGTGCTTATATTTTATACTCACTTGTGCATACCAAAACATGTCCATTCTATGTTTTAAACACATTATCTGGCAATCGGGCACCTAGAAAAAAGGAACTAGATAAGACTAGTCAAAGATGTTTTAGCATGTTAAAAGAGCTGATCTGTCCCATTTTAGGGCTCCGTACCCAAAGGCCAACGGCCAACGGGACCCTATTACCAAGCCTCCGCTGTCCATCTATCTGTCAGCAGGCTGTATAGGTAGACAGTTACAATTTTCAGTGTGTATTTCTGTTGCCGCTATAACAACAAATAATAAAAATTTAATTTAATAAAAATAATTCTGCTTATGGTACGGAACCCTCCGTGAGCAAGTCTGACTTGCATTGGCCGGCACTTTTTTTTAAAGAAAATTTTGAGGATTACTATAGATATCGATTCAGGACAACTTTGTCTTTATTTCCGTTTTTTAATGACAGTAAATGTTGGCAAAAAGAAAGCTCTAAGTAAAATCATGCTTAAGTAGGCTTAGCTCAATAAATTAGAATACTCACACATGTTTCGGCAACAGGATTGAGTTCAATGTAAGGGTCTTCCTCGGGAGGATCAGCTTGGTCTACCGTATCCCAATACCAGGCACGGACACATCCGTCGCGAGCAATCGTCGTCACTTCGTCATAAGATGGGCTCAGCATGAACTGAATCTGCAAACGGGTTTTAAAAACAGTTGCGAAGGCAACAGATAAGGCATATGCTAAAATAGACAGATCAACGTCCTTTGCCAGGCCTCGTTGCAGGCCTGATGGTCTTAACAGTTGCACCATGCAAGGTATGATTGGAGGCATCTCTATCATAGCATTAGATCCCACGTACCTTGGCGCCTAAGAGGACCAATTCCACTTACGTGCCACTACTGTACATGAAGCTTCAATAAATAATTGGGTATACTGTACTCACAATAGGTGCTTTATGACAGAATTTTCTTCCTTTCTGTGTCACTTCTATTTTAACGAGGCCTGCCTCCCACACTAATATGTTGCCCCATTCACATCCAGATAAAATCTATAAATATGAAAAAATAAGTAATTTCATCTCACATATTGTTTAATCTAAATTTCAAATCGCTCTATCTACCCAAATAATTTATTCAAACGTAGGTTTCCAGTACCTATATCAAAGCAAATTGCTTAAAGGACAAATCCAACATTTGTTCGTAACAAAGCGTGACCTTTTCATTGTTCATGTTCACGATGAATGCTTATATTTCTAAAAATACAGAACAAAGTTGGAACCCATTTATAATTATTTGAGCCTTTCTCTCAAGTAAAAATAAACGGTTATTCCCGTTAATATTTAAATTAATTAACCTTTTCATCAGGCATTGGATAAACGCCGAGGACATCACAAATTTCTGTTTTCCCAAATCTCCCCAGTTCGCCTTTTAATTTAAGACCAGTGAACGTCTGAGCCATTTTCCAAAATTTTATGTGCGCTGCACCTGAAAAGATTTTAAGATAATTTCTCTTCAGAAATCAGGTTTCATACCTATTTATGGTCTTGAAAGCAAGCGGGCAGAGGCTACAAATTCCCATAAAACGAAGGGAAAAAATAAAAATAATACATTCGGAATAGATTAACAGTAGGTATTAACCTGCTGTTGTTAGTTGTCCTTCACAATAAGGCGAAAACATGACGGTGTTAACCCCGTAAGTAAAAGCGCTTGTGCGCAGAAGAATCTTGTGTTGTTTCCAGTTCCAAATGGTTAGATTGTAATCAGGTTCCTTGCCCACTGACGCTAGCAGCTCACCATCGGGACTGCAAAGGAAAATAGGGAATTTTCAGAGAACTTTCAAGAAACTGCAATAGAACTAAAACTCACTTTAGAAATTGAGACCCGGAGCATCACTACCGTATCCCACCATCTCCGTTTTACTAAACGTTCTACAAAGCCTTTACCAGATTATCAGGCGTACTGCAGCTTCGGTCTTTTCTACGACATTAAGTACCCATTAGTCTTCAAAGCAAATGTGAACGGGCGTGCACGCTCGTTGCATTGTAGACCACTCACAAGCAAGCATATTGTGAAAAATAAAGAAATATTTAAAGTGAATTTTACCTGAAGTCTAGAATAGCATAAGCATTAGAAGTACCATCGCGAAGAACTGCGTCTATTTCCATCTGAGGCCACGTGTACAGGATTATCACCGGCTCACGTTCACTCTCCCTGTCCTCTGCTATCGCTATTCGGTAGTTGGGGTCTTTTCTGTAGGACTACAGATTGTAAAGAAGACTTCAGTTATTATAAACGATTTATTGTGATAATAGTAAGTGACCTGATTTGAAGAACCAATTATTCCTTATCTTCGCCAGCCCAATAGTTGTCTACCAGCTAAACTTTTCAGTATTAGGTAAGCGTAGTACGGTTGATCTTTGGTCAGTAGTTTTAATACTTGATTATATAAGAAATTTGTCTTTACTGGTAGACCCAAAGACGCTGCCAATGTGGACGTGCAGCTCACTGTTGACTTTGAAAAGAAGGAACAGCAGGTAATCAAAGCAAAATAAATGAATATGAACCAAAATTTGATAGCGACATCCATTCATACCCAAATTTAAGTGTGGCGATGACATACAAATAAGTGGCAAAATAATCTTTATTTACAGTAATACTCCCAACTGTTCCTCCGGTTGAGCTCCGTCGAAACCACGTCTGCTTCGTTGTGACATCGAGAAAAGTGATTATGCTGCCAGCCGAAAAGCATATGACCAAATCATCGCACGCACATAGGTTGAAAAACTTATGGCAGTTGTAACCGTACGAATATCTAGGTTTGGTTTAGGAATTAAAAAAACCATCAGTATTAAATCATTTTTATACTTAATTTAATTAAATGTGTGGTGTGTTTATGTAAAATACTTCCGTAACTGACTGAGTGACTGATAGACTAGAAAACTGAACCAGAAAGCTGAAATTTGGCATTTAGTTTCCTTGGAAGGATTTCCCGAAGTACCTACGGGATCGGGAAAAACGGGATATGCACGTACGAAGTCCATGCAAAAACGAGTTAATTATTATAATATAGGTACCTACTATAGTGTGGCCATTAGTGCTGTGCACTCCCTGAGGTATGCGCGCGGCGAGACGGGGGGGGAGAATCGGCTGCTGCGCTCTGTCAGTGCGCTGTCAACGCTCGTGGCGGCAGGTAGTGTTATCTGTATCGGACTGTCTATGTCAGACGCACATGGGATAAATATTCAAAGATGGGTCGTGCGTTATCTCGTGATATAAACCTGCCATTTTTAAGGTGGCTGAATATTTTATGAAAAGAAAAGCAGACAAAGAAACCTTTGAATTTAAAAATGATGTGAATATTGCCAAAATCGTTGCGGAGGCTACGGGGTACAGCAAAAGAACCGTGCATAATGTGATTTCTGCGGGTTATTTATCAATTGAAAATTCAAGCCAATTAAAATTTCAATCGCCAAAAAAACCAAAAGTTCTAAAGAAAAAACACGTTGTGGATGATTTTGACCTTGGAGTTATCAGAAGAAAAATTTATCAGTTTTACGAAGTTGAAAAAAAAATACTAAGTGTCCGTAAGTTACTATCAAGTTTGAGAAAGGATGGTATATTGAATTGTGGACGGGAATATTTAAGACAGCTTTTACACAAAATGGGCTACCGTTTCAAAAAATGCAAATCAAAGAGACATCTCCTTATAGAGCAGCCTAATATTACAGTGTGGCGGAAAAAATATCTTACACAAATCAGAAATTACAGAACGCAAAACCGCAACATATATTTTCTTGATGAAACATACATCAACGCCAGTCACCATGCCAGCAAATGTTGGCAATCATCGTCAGAACCCGGAATTCATGCTGATATTGGGAAAGGACGGCGATTGGTAATTCTCCACGCTGGGTGTCGAAATGGCTTAGTGGATGATGCATTGACTATATTTAAATCAGATGCTAGAACCGGTGATTATCATGGAGATATGAGCGGACCTACTTTTTATAAGTGGGTAGATGAAAAGTTAAAAGATAAGTTGCTGCCGAATTCTGTAGTTGTAATGGACAACGCGTCTTACCACAGCGTTCAGGTTGAGAAGAAACCAACTATATCAAGCCTCAAAAGTGAAATGCAGAACTGGTTGCTACGCCATAATGTAGAATTTTCAGGAACCATGACAAAGGCTCAACTGCTACTTCTTATCAAAAATACACAAAAAGAACCCGTGTATAGAATTGACGAACTCCTGAAAGCCAGTGGACACACTGTTCTGCGTTTACCTCCGTACCATCCAGATTTAAATACAATTGAGTTGGTCTGGGCTGATATTAAAAACAACATAGCCCAAAACTATATTAATTCTTCTCTAGACGAAAAAATAATCTTATTGGATAAATTGTTTTCGGAATTCACGGCGGAAAAATGGCAGAGATGCGACGATCATGTCCAGAAAAATGAAAATGATTACTGGAGTCGCGATAGTAGGTTCGATAATGTTATCGATTCATTCATAATAAATTTGCAAGACTCTGATTCAAGTTCCGGTGGCGAAGTGGAAGATGAAGATGATGACGAAACCGAAGATGAAGTTGAAACAGAATCTATGTCAGAACAACTTCAAATGTTCAATAAAACAAGTCCTGCTTTGAATTATAAGTTTAGTTTTTATTTATCACCTGCATATTTTTAATAAAATAGGAGTATATTTGGGTTACGTTTTAATCAACTAAGTAAGTATAATATATTACAGATAGATAGCCTCCGACCATCGTCCCGCCCCAAGTCTTGCTTTAGAAATGCAAACTGATATCGTAAGATCTGTCCGACATGTATCGATCTCATGTGAACTCATGCACTTTTTTCTTCGCCTCCCACCTCGCCGCGCATACCTCAGGGAGTGCACAGCACTAATGGCCACACTATAGCTTTTGCCCGCAACTTCTTACGCGCATAAGTATTCCAATTTTTCCCGTTCCCGTAAAAAAAAATCCCGTTCCCATACAGTTTTTTTTCCCGATCCCGTAGGATTTTTTTCCCGTCCCCGTGCCAAATTTCAGTTTTCTGCGACCAGCACCTAGTTTCGGCTGTGTGTTGTCTGTCAGTCACTAATGTCAGGTTACCGAGGTTTGAGGAAATTTGCGTCCATCAATCACCCGTCAGTCAGCGCGCGGCAGCGATGGAGTCGGACACAGATCACGCAAGAAATTAGATGAAAAATGACCATTATCCCCTTTATTATTTTTTTTAATTCTATTATTTATTATTATTGTTCCGTTTTTTCATTTACTAAAACTTATTTCTTACATTTTTAAATATTTCTGAAAAAATACAAAAACAAAAAAGAAAACATTTAAAAATAGTAGCCCACCGGTATCGGGAACAAGGCCCAAGCTACGCGGTCAGGGCTCCAGAGAGAGGAACCTCATAACCATGCGAGCCGTGTCCAGAAGGACTGCTTTCTGAATCAAGCCCTTGATCCAGCTGCCTAACGAGAGCCTCCTGAGGTTGGTCAAGGCTCGTGGCTATTCGCGACGTGCCCTCATCTCTGTTGTAGGCGGTGACCTCTCGCTGCCGGCCGTAGTCCATGCTATGGTCGGCGGTGAGGAGTCCTGGGACGCGGTGGTCTCCTTCTGCGAGACAGTTATCGCGCAGAAGGAGGCTGCGGAAAGGGAGAGGGAGATCACAACCACTCTCCCTGCCCGCAGCAGGCGCATCGGGCGTCGGAGGAGGGCATACGCTGCCCTCTTCCGGCCCCCCTAACTGGGTCCAGGGGTGGCGGACTTGGGGATGTCCGTCGCCCCCCACTCATCCGGACCCGAGGTGGCGGCGCGTGGTGTTCCCGTGCGCCCCTCTTTGACGTAGCGAGGGGAGTTAAACACCTCACTCCCCTCGCCGACGCGAGGTGGCCCGCAGAGGCGGGCCGGCACCAGCCGGGGATTGCGGAAGTCGCATACGTTCCCGCGATCCCCGGCGTAGGTGGAAGATGGAACACCGGGGTGGTTTTAGTCAGTAAGAGTCTGACAGACCCCTCCACCCACCCCAGGGTGGAGGATTTCCATGAGGATTTCCCCCCGAGATCAAAAAAAAAAAAAAAAAGGCTCGTGGCTATTAAGCCGTTGGCTGACACGACTATTGGTACAATGATTGTCGAGTTCACTCCCACATGTCGACAACATAGCGAGCCAAGTCAAGATATTTGATTTGTTTATCTTTCGGCTTTCATGAGGTTCTCGTCATGCGGAACGGTTATGTCTACAATCATTGCACGCCTCTCGATTCGGTTCACCACCACTATATCAGGCTTATTGGCCACAATAGTCCTGTCAGTGATGATGGACCGATCCCAGATGAACTGAATGAACCAATCAATTAATTAATCATTCAAATTATAAATTTCATAACTTCATGTTACCTTATAATGTACCTAGTTTTGATTTGCACGTATTATTTAATATTTCTACACCAGCAATGGTAGTATGTGTGAAACAATGTTTAAGGTAAGATCTCATTGTACCATATACTGAGAAATAAATTATTATTATAATCTATATTTATTTTTCCTAATTGAGGAGTATTGCGTTCTGTATCAGGCCCTTTACCCAACTGCGTAACGCCAGCTTCGACAGATGGTCGTCGAAGCTTTTGGTCATGAGGCCATTGGCCATAACGACAATCGGCACAATGAAAGCAGAGTCCACATTCCACATGTCGACAACCTCGTGTGCTAAGTCGAGATACTTGATTTGCTTCTCTTTCTCAGCCTTCATGAGGTTCTCGTCATGCAGGATGGTAACACCCATTATCATTGTGCGGCGTGCTTATCGGTCTATCACCACTATGTCAGGCTTATTGGCAACAATAGTCCTATCAGTGATGATAGACTGATCCAAGTACAACGTGACATGGTCATTTTCGAGAACTGGGTCGGGCACATACTTGTAATACGGTACCTCAGAATCCACAAGTTTGTATTGATGGATAATCCTGGCCACTTGGTAATGCCTGTGCAAGTACTCGCCGTTAGCCAGACGAGAAGAACCAGAGATAATGTCTGATGGACTCACCCGGACGGTGGCCTGCCCGACACATGTCAACCGTCCCGTCCTTCATAATATGTTTGCGGTAGTTATTCGTCAAGATAACTCCGTACATAATCGCACAGACAAAACCGTCGGTTTCCCCGAAGAGATCACCGAAACGTAGCCAGGCCACGGACGCTGAGAAATCTACATCGGACCCAAAAAGAGCCCGATAGAAGCGCCCGTGAAGCTCCTTACCTTTCCATACCTCCTTGCGGTCATCTGTAGTAAGTATCAGTTCTCTTTAGCCATGGACAACGGGGTGAGTCCCTTGTCCACTGCAACCACATCTCGGTGCATACCCACATCGGCTTTGAGAAAATGTTCTCTGTGACTGCACATCTCGCGGTTGTGGAGAGTCTTGGCATTTAAAAAGCCTCGACCTCCACACTTCCACGGGATGTACAGTCTCATCACTGACGATCGTGGGTGATGCATCCGGTTTGCGGTCAGCAGTGTACGGACCCTCCTACCCAGGGCGTCGAGTTCGGTTTGAGTCTATTTGAGTATGCCGAAAGTGTACATTAATACCGGCACGACCCAACCGTTGAAGGCGCGCACCTTATTTCCGCCCGACAAAAGGCTGTTTAAAACCTTTTTTAGGCGGCCAAAGAAGTGCTTCCTCAGCGATTGCTTCATGTTAGTACCGTTAATGCCCAACGCTTCCGACATACCCAAATACTTATAGGTTTCGGTTGAGCTGAGGGATCTAACCTGTATGGAATCCGAGAGTTGAATTCCCTCAGATTCCATAATCTTCCCTTTCTTTACATGCATGACTGCACATTTTTCCACACCAAGTTCCATCCTGATGGCACTACTAAGGTTTCAGTTACCTTTAGTAGCTCCATCAGTCGCAAATTGTTGGGGGCAAAGACTTTCAGATTATCCATGTAAAGAAGGTGAGATATGGCCTGACCACCTCTTCTCAACCATAGCCTGGGCCTGAATGCTCCAGCAGTTTGCTTAGAGGATTCAGAGCTAAGCAAAACCAAAGTGGACTCAAACTGTCGCCCTGAAATATTCCCCGTTTAATCCATACAGGCTCATCACTCCCTTGGATCGATCGACATCCTGGATAGCGAAGGACTGTTTTCCATTGCCTCATACATGATTCAAGGAAGGTGCGTAGAGTTGCATCTATTTTGTACGACTCCAATACCTTCATGAGCCATGTATGTGGCACAGAATCATAGGCCTTCTTCTAATCTATCCAACATGTCGACAGATTATTGCGGGATCGACGAACCTGTTGTAGCGAGCCGGACTCTAAGGCAGTTTGGTACTGAGATGCCAAACGAGCGTGTGACCTTTTTATTATTATTATTATTTATTAATTATTTGAGGCAGCCATTTATGGCTGCTTATGTACACAAGTGAATGTTCACTTGTCCGAAGCGCAACACGGGTCCCGGGCTGGGCGGAGTACAACGGAAAACTTATTTCATCTGATGACGCAATTGGTGCCGACTGTAGACGCAGGAATACAGGCGGATGTAGTCTACCTCGATTTACGGAAGGCGTTCGACACAGTTAACAATGACGTGCTTCTGACGAAATTGGCTAACAAGGGTTTCACACCCCAAACTCTTATTCTCTTCGCCGATTACCTGCGCGACAGACGTCAATATGTCGACTGTGGTGGACGCTCTTCCGAGACATACCACCAGTACATCATAGAAGGGAATCCGCCGCAGCGTGTCATGGAGGTCAAGGACCTGGGCATTTGCGTCACGGCTGATTTACACTTTAAAAACATATTTTAGCGGTTTGCAAAATGGCGCACCGAAATCTAGGTTTTTTATTACGACAGGCCAATCAGTTTGCTTTAAGGGCTTTGTACGAAGCACTTGTAAAGAGCCAGTTACAGTACAATGCGGTTATTTGGAGTCATAGCGCAGCCAAATATAGTACAATGTTAAAGCGCATCCAAAATAAATACATTAGATTTATGTATAGCAAATTATATGGAGTGTATCCGGGATATCTACTGCAATATCCGACCTTGTTTATTCTTGGAATGGTGGATTATTTTAAATTAGAAATTAAGCGGGAACAAGCCCTGGCCTCGTACTTGTTCCGGGTATTAAGAGGAGAGATTACCAATTCAGAAATTATTAATAAAATTCAGTTGTTTGTGCCGGACGAGTATGTGACCCGGCGACGGCGGCCACGGCTGCTGATGGTGCCGAGCGCGCGCACCTACCTACTCCAGCGTGCACCCCTGACACGCGCGCTGTGCACGCTCAACGCGGTGGCTGAGAGAGTAGACTTGTTTTCTTATTCACTGAACGACTTCACTATAACGACTTCTAAAGTGTTATGTTATTATAATGATTAAGTTACGGGGGCTTCCATACAACAGACATGATTTTTTTGCCGTATTTGTGGATAATGGTACAGAACCCATCGTGCGCGAGTCCGACTCGCACTTGGCCAGTTTTTTTCTCTCTCGTTTCTTTACTTTATATCAGATACAAAACGCAACCTACGCACTTCTGAAACACCCTGTATAGTTAGTTTAGAATTGTAAAAATAGTTAAGTTTTATATTCTAAAGTAACATTAAAAGAGATTTATGCACCCAATGCTTTCGTTTTACTCGTGTTTGGCTCATCATCGCAAGCAAAATTTACTTTTTTTTTTTAAAAAAAAAACGTAGCCCCACACGAATTCCAATACAGGCCTTTCTTTATAATACCTATCCATATGAAATTGAGTGAAAACATGCATTCTCTGTAAAATCTTGGGTATGACTGACGATCAGTCAGAATGAGCGTATAATGTCGATTGAATTCCATCTTTCACCATCAATCATTCACCAATCATGACTTTTGGAATTGATTGACGTTGGCATGAGCGTGTAACCGACGGCTAGTGGTTAACGGACTGATAAACGACCGATACCGGGCATCAGTCACTCAGTAACGAGTTTTATATTATTTATACCAAGTTTTGCCCGCGACTTCGTACGTGCATATCCCGTTTTTTTTCCAGTTCCCGAAGAAATTTCGTGAAATCCTCCGCTTGTGCTCCTCTACACTCCTCAAGGAAGCTACATGCCAAATTTCAGCTTTCTGCGACCAGTAGTTTCGGCCGTGCGTTGTCTGCCAGTCACTCAGTCAGTCAGTAACGTAAGAATTGTATATACTTATTAGGTTAGCTTTTTAGATTAGCTAAAGTCCACACTTCTTTCATGGGGTATTGTGTTAAAAGTTACAATAAGATACCTTCTGACATATTAGAACTAAATGAAGGAAAATTTAAAACTTATGTTAAAAGTACACTTTGTAAACAAGCATATTACAAATTAGAAGATTACATTCAGGATAAGAATGCTTGGAAACATGCTGGTCCTGCTCCATAGGACAATCAAGGGTGTAGACAAAATCCAACTGTATAGATTTATGTATTAACTTTATAGATATACTGTTTCTTTTTTTTGTGTTTCTATTTTTCTGTTGACTGACACACTGTTTAATTAATGGTTCCAATGTTTGTAAATATGTGAGTACCATTTACCTAAATTTCTTTAGAAAATGAATAAGTTTACCTCTGCTGGTGATACTTTGTAGCATACTCTGGGTGCATCGTCCTCACATAATATTAAATTAATTTTTGTATACCAAATTTTGTAAATCATTATTTGAAAACAGTAACTATGGAGTTTCTTGTCCGTTCTTCTCCATAAGAATCTACCTTTCCGAATAGACAGTAGAATCACTTTATTAACGTAATTTTATTATTTTTACTGAACTGTAAACGATGGCGTTCAAAAGTGCCGTTTAATGGCCTAATTGAAATAAACGTTTTGACTTTGACTTTGACTTTGAGGATTTATAAATGTGGGCCGCTCGCGTACCTATGTATTACCTACCTAAATTACATCTCCTGAGCCGTATGACGGCCCACGGTGCGCGGTGGGTGAGTTTCAGAAAAAGCTGGATGTGATATGGCGTCCTCTTTATACCTACTTACGCGAAACTGGTGGATGGATTCTTTTAATTAATAATTTTGACAACACGTATTTAAGGAAGAACCGTGAACATCATGACCTACTTACATCGATAAAATAACTTGACCCGAACATTGGTAATTTTCCTCCCGAATATTCTGACGCAGCAGTAGGTTCCTACCTAAGTACTTAGGGTATTATGTTAACCTAAGTACGAAAATTATGAAAAGGATACTCAAAATCGAACATATCGCTCGGAATCGAAGATTCAGGGCTAGTAACAGCTCCAGAAATGAAGTCGTCAGGGTCATATTCCGAGAGGACAGATTCTTCTTCTAAGTGTTCATCTTCTGCTTCTCCGGGATAATCGGACTCATGGCGTTGTTCTCCTTCTGTGACGTTAATTTTATTTTAAAAACTGATTTCTGCTTCTGCGACATGGAAGATTAAGATTGTTTAGGGGATTCGAACAAGCCCAAAACTATAGTTGGTTAGGAGTTAGTCAGGAAGCAATGAAACAATAGGTAGATTCTTAAATAATAACATTAATAACACCTATGATTTTCTAACTTGAGTGCCGTATCTACATAGGTACCTACTCCTGTCCCCTTAGACAATACTAAGTCTGCGCTTTCTAAAATACCTATGGAGTAGATACCTACTCAGGCTATTTCTTTTTTGTTTTGAAGCTACCTTCATAAGCCTAGGTACTACTAATCTGAAAGTAGAATAACTGTTCAATTCTGTATTCTGAGACAGAACCTTTTTTATTTTTAAAGGATGGGAAATCATCAAATGACTTCTTCCACTCTGGGTGGAGCGGAAGGGCGTGTCAGACTCTTACTGACTAAAACCCATCCGTGTTCCTTCTAAAGCCCTTTGCGTTCCAGGGCCACGGTGACTCTTTCGAACAAATTCCGCAACCCTGGCAGTCTCTGGCCCTAGCGGGCACCGTCTTCTATGCTGACATCTCTTTTAGGAGCGCGTGAAACACAACGCGCCCGATGGCGCTCGATACCCGGGCCTGGTAGTGATCGGACAGCGAGGCACCCAACCCTCGCCATCCGCAGGCCTACGGTGGCCGGGGATCGCCCTGCGACTCCCGACGAGGACACGGCGGCGCTCCGCTCAAGCAGGGCAGACCTCCACCGTATGCTCCACCGTGTCCTCCGGGCGATCATCACAGTGCTGACACCCGGGCGTGTTCTCCCTCTTAATCCGAAACAGGTACTTCCCGAAACAGCCGTGTCCGGTAAGTACCTGCGTCAGGCGGAAGGTGAGGACGCCCTAAAGAGGGATCTTACCGCCGCAATTGTGGCGTGCCCAGCGCTGGGTTGCGATAGTCACCGTCTCCTTACCGCCATGGTATCCTGCCGGAGCTCCTTCCACCGCGATGCAATTTGCCGCGGCAGCGGAGTTTCGCCCCGTCGAAGCGCCTCCACACCCCACGCATAAACGTGCGCGAGGGTTCTCGCCGCCAGATCCCATGGCGATAATCCGGAAAGGAGGCTCGTCGCCTCACCGGAGACCGTGCGGTATACCCAGGCCAGCCGGATGCCCATGACCCTTTGGGACGCGTTGAGCTGGCGGGCTGGTCGCCCCTTTAGTGTTAGCGCCCACACTGGGGCCCCATAAAGGGCCATGGACCGCACGATCCCCGCATAGAGCCTTAGGCGTTTGGACCCCCTAGATTGGGCAGGAGCCGCTTGAAGGCAGCCCCGGACCGCTCCAGTGAGACGGAGACCTACCAGCATGTTACGGTGAAAAAAAAAATGGTAAGTAGGTAGGTACGTAGGTACCTACCTAAAGAAATTCCACGGATGGTAGAATCAAGATTTAGCGCGGTACCGGTACCTGCTTAAAAAAAAATCGTGCTCATGATTCGTCATCATATTAGGTACCTAATATTAATCCAACTGTCTCAGTAAGGAATAATGTTTTTGCATAATAACTTTGTAATAGAATAGCACAATACCCTTTATTTCTCCCTCCACGGCTTCCTCGTCAGCCATTCTTCACTACTTCAGGTTTCTCGTTTTAAATTTATCAAACCGAAAGCAAACAAATTAATAATCCAATATTTTGAGTTTGCTTTGTCAATACTTGAATAACAAATTGACGTTGCCAGGATACGGATTAAAATTGCATTTGGCGCCCATTTTCTTTTTTTTTCATTTTAGTGATCTGCTTTCGGATACAATTTGTTCAAACAAAAAGTCAAATTAGAGTCTAACTCTGTAATATATAGATACACTTCTGGACACATCTATTGGCCCACCTTAGAGTTTAGGTTTCGATGGCCCCTACCGAAATATGATTGCTAGATTGAACAAAAACTGTTGATGCAGTTTTAAACCTGATACATTTTACCATCTTTTCGATCGTATTGTTTTAAATTTGAATTCAGAATACCATACGACATGGAGCTACGCCTTACAAGTCGGATATGCGCCTTGTTAAAGGCAATTGATTTTTGAATAAAAAACATGTTTTATCAAATAAAGGTTTAATTTAATAACGCGTGTTGCCTCCATGGGCATCTACCACAGCTCTCATACGATTAGGCATAGAGTTTATCAACCGCTCTATGCAATTTTGAGGGATCATCTCCCATTCCTCTTCTATGGCAGTTTTCAACTCCTGCATCGTCTGGGCAACTGGCTGACGAGCCCTAACACGTCTTTTTAGCTCGTCCCACATGTGCTCAATGGGGTTCATGTCTGGGCTTCTGGCTGGCCAGTCCATAACTGTGATCTTCACATCCCGAAGATATTCCCTGACGATACCGGCCGCATTGGCTCTTGCATTATCATGCATAAAAAGGAAATTTGGGCCCACATAGTCCGCGTATGGTATCACGTGAGGTTCTAAGCACTCACGAATGTACCTTTCAGCATTTAATGTTGGCAGCCGTGGTCCTGTAACAACCTCAAGTTGAGTTTTGCCGCTCGCGGATATACCGCCCCAGACAGTCCATGAGCCACCGCCATAAGCAACCCTCTCTTCAAAGCAGCATTGTGCGAAACGCTCTCCCTTACGTCGGTAGACCTTCTTCCTTCCATCATTGCCATGTAACACAATTTTAGACTCATCAGAAAAGAGTACACGGCTCCAATCTTGCTGTGTCCAATTTAAATGACTGCGTGCGAAATGAAGGCGCGCTGTTCGGTGGGCTCGCGTTAGTTTGGGCCCATTAGCTGGCTTGTGTGGTACCATATCGCGTTCTTTTAACCTTCTCCGAACAGTTCGAGCGCTCACAGATACTCCGTGGAAGTCGCGAAGTTGGTTTTGTATCTCAATGGAGGTAAGGTGACGATTTCTCAAGCTGGTCGTCACGATGAATCGATCCTGCCTTTCAGTTGTGACCCGAGATCGTGGCCTTCCTTGGCGACGAACAAAGCCGCCAGTCTCTAGGTACCTCCGATAAACATTTCGGACCGCAGATCGACTTAAATTAAGTTGAGCACTCACGTTTCTTTGGCTGTGTCCGGCCTGAATAAGTGCCACAGCTTGGGCGGTGACTTCAGGTGAAGTATCCATAGATTATTGATAGAACCTCACCTTAATGTTAAGAATAAGTAATGTTTGTTGCAAAACCAAAGATATCAATCACTTTTTCAAGAATTAAATCCAAGTAAACCAATAAAACCAAGTTTTCTTAGTATTCGATTGTTTGATATCAACAAACAGGCTCCAAATTGTCTTTTGTTTCTTTAAATTCTGTGTTCGAAATTCAAAAAAAGACTATTGAATGAAATTGTGAATGTGCCAGGTTCAAAACTGCATAAAAACTTTTTGCTCGACCTAATATAAAATTTTAGCTATGACCAAACGAAACTGAAAATACAAGGTGGGCCAATAGATGTGTCCAGAAGTATATTAGAGATTGCACACTAGTGCGGTAAACAAAAATATAAAGTATAATGTATCTCTAATATTTATTAGTTATATATATTATTAGTTAATAATATTCATTAGTGACGAGGTTTTCAGACATTGTATTAGGAACTTGAAAACTTAAAAAA
The DNA here is from genome assembly GCA_905163435.1 of Mamestra brassicae. Taxonomy (NCBI): domain Eukaryota; kingdom Metazoa; phylum Arthropoda; class Insecta; order Lepidoptera; family Noctuidae; genus Mamestra; species Mamestra brassicae. The sequence goes on along the minus strand of LR990995.1, from coordinate 10,201,806 downwards.
ATACCAGTATTAGGAATTTTAAAATATACTTGGCGCACTGTAGGACAATGTGTGTTGATAGGTTGGCAGCACTTCATAAACGTCAAAAGGATAGTTTGTCTTTTTCACGCATACGAAGCCATCCTGCTTTCAACGACTTGCCACTTTATTCTTTGACATCTAAACATTTTACTGATTTGATTTGGACTATGAACTTTGTTTTGGTTAATTTGAAGTTTGAGAATTTCGTCTTAGAAATTGAGAAAGTAGTTACTTATTGTTAAAAATGTCACAACCACACCGCAGAGCAGTTTTGAATCTCTACAAAACGGTATGTATTAATTGCGTGAAGTTTTGATTATAGGTTTGCTTTTTTATTTTTGTGTAATGTGTAGGTGACTTCGCGAATGATAACACAAACAAAATTGGGATTAATGAAGTTGTGTTGTTGTGTAATTGCCTATGTTCAGGACTTATTTTATTAATCTTAATTACCTAGTCCTTTGTTGGTTTCTAGTTATTGCATCTCGGTAAAGAATGGCCTCAAGGTTACGAGCTGTTCCGAACGAGGCTTCACAAAGTTTTTCTGAAGAACAGTGGAGAACAGAACCCCGAGAAGGTCAAAATGATGGTAAAACATGGAGAATTTGTTGTCAAGGAAATTGAAGCACTTTACATGTTAAAGAAGTATAGGGCAATGAAAAGACGCTATTACGATGAAAAATAAGAGGTAAGGTATTTTTTTTTTGCATTCATAGGAATCATGATGGAATGTACAAAAACTTTGATGTAGCAACTTGTAAAGCCTACTTGTTGTATTTTGCATAATTTTAGTTATGACAAATAGTAAATACATCATTCAATAAAGTCTTATTAGCATATAGCAATGTAATGTAAATAAAATAGTGATCATCAACTGATTAAAATTGCAAATTAAGAGTACCTAACAGGTATGAATGCAACATAGTTCAGATGCAGCTTATGTTTAAGATTTTATTTAAATTTACTAGCTGTAAACAATAAAATTATATAAAACAAAACTTTCAATTACAACCAGTAAGTAGTTCCTGAGATTAGCGCATTCAACCAAACAAACAAACAGAGTTTATTTGTTTGGTTGAATGCGCTTCAGCTTTATAATGTTAGTATAGATGCAGTCCTGTTAATTATTTGTATAAGTATGCATAATGTAGATATTTTTATAAGGTTAGGTTAGGTTAGGTTGAAAATGAAACTCAAAATCTATGTAATTATGTATTATAGACATTTTTATAGTTTACATAATTCATTACTATTATAAACTCTAGTAAAAATTATATTGTGTAATAATAAAATAAAATATCTAATATTTCTAAACAAAATGTTAAGTACTTAATAAATCTTTAACACAATAATGAGACAATGACTTTTTATTTAAGTGGCAAATGATATGATAATTTATTATATCAATCCATTTCAGAGATAGGTATATACATTATATCTATGATAACAATTTTGTGTCAACAAAATTACAAGTATATGCTATATAGTTGGTGCAAGAGATGGGCAATGAAGAGATACAGATAAACCCTGCTTTGTGAAAATCTGATCTACAAATGAAAGTTTTATTTAACATTGGTTACATTTTTACGATTCTAAAGTTAGCAAAGGAGTTTGTAACAAACAGCAATGATTACAACAGCCCAACACATTAACACCACTTTGTATACAAGCTAACTATCCGATGATATAACATTTTACACTTCAAGTGTGATTAAAATTTATATTTCACTCATAGAAATTGCTAAACAGGTTTTGATTGAAACTATAAACCACCTGTATTGTAATCGGTTTCCTCCACCTTCCATGATACTTATCAAAGTTAAATGACATAAATAAAAACTCACACTAATTCCACTATTGTTCAGAGTTTCTGTTATATGTAGAATATGTATTCATGTAAGGAATTGCATGGATATGTTTTTTTACTTATGTCATTATAACTTAGTTTAGTTTATCAATTCATTGGAATTATATTAATTTAAATAGATTAATGTACAGCCCCAAAGGTATTAAATTTGACTCGTACATCCATAAAGATTTATTGGAATTGTGATGACTACAGTGAGATAAGGTTGCTACAACATGATGGAATACAAATCATGGCCGTAGTTCCGATTTTTCTTAATATTATATTCTATCGATTATTCACATGTTTCCTGGCGTTTGTTCTTAATATTACAAAAATGTTAATAATAAATAGCGTTTGAAATATCTATATTGTCAATTCTACCGAGGCTCGACCGCTCGATCGGCGCGGTCAGGAATTATAAAGTACTTGAGTGGAGCTACAACAGATTCATACAGCCACTTTGAAATACCAAATATTTCGATTTTTGAATATTTTATTTTATTATATTTGAAATGCGAATTTTCTTAAGAAACGGCAAAAAAAAATATTCCGTCGTATTTTTAACGCGAGCGACATTCCAACCCGTAACGTAACTGTCTATGAATCTGTTGCATTTTTGCTATAAATAAGTTCTATATATTATATTAACATAGTAATTATATTTATTGTTAAATACAGTACTTGAACCACAAGTCTATTCCTACTTGTTTCGTGTTGGTGCACTTCTAAATTTACTTGAAGCCCGACTCCGTTACCCCTATAGGTACATAGATATAAGTATAATGTGATTGTGGAATTTAACATGTGATTACATTATATACACAATAACACATATGTTTGAGATCAACAACAGTCAAGCTTTAGCTAAGTACGTAGGTATAAATAGGTACTCGAACCGCAAAGTTAAGAGATGGTACGGTTATTAAATACCTACCTAATAGTAAAATGTTGGTACCTCGAACCGATAGTAGTGTTATGATAACTTGCGACGACGAGATATAAACCATTCTAGACGAACCACTTACCGACGCGGCCAGACGAACAGCAGTCTAATCACGATTTTATATTATATCGTAAAGAACCATTTTAACGATTTGGAACTATTTAACAATATAATTTTAAAGAATAAGTATTTTTATTTGTAGGTAGTCTTATACGTTTGACTAGTTTCGATGATACCACGTATATTGAGTGTCCATTTCGTATCTTTTAAATTAATATAAATTATTCTACCTAATCTAAATTATATAAGTATTTCTGTATACTTAATGCGAAATAAGACGTTCAACTGACAAATCATAGGTACCGATTAATCAATGGACACTGGACATCAGAAGATTTTCAATAATTAATCAAAATGTCATGCCTTAAAATAATAATGTTAAGTACCTATACAATAGGCCTATTGTTCCTCAAAAGAAGAGAATAATAGTTTCCTTTCAAAATATAATTTGTTGTCTAATAAAAAACGAAATAAACTTAATGTAACCGCTTCATTCTCTTCCCTGAGGAACGTAATGTTATTATTATAATAAAAGGGTATCAATACTATAACACTTATATGATAGTAAAATAGAATGTAATAAATTTAACAGGATACAACTTATTTACACAGCTTTATGTAATAGGTTTTTTAAATGAAATATATTTTCGATTACATGAACGTCAAGTTACGGCTTTTGTTAACAAAGCACACTTAGTAAACAAAGCTGATTATTTGATAGCGAGAATTTTCAACTAAACTTTAATAAGATAGACGCTAAGAACGTGGAAGTAGCAAAGGAATTCTAACAATTCTCCCTACACTCCTCACAACAACATTACATATTGCTAAACCAACATTCTTATTATTTAGCAAGATTCGAGTATTAGTTTATCGAGACGAGATGAGAGAACAAGACTCTTTATAGATCGACACTTTGCGCCGATGCAGTCGCTAATGCATCAAGTCTTCTACATAAATCAACGGCTGTGTCAACTACTTTACCGTGCGACAATCCAAAACCATCGCGCCTAAACTGCGCAGACGCAAACTTATCGGGCGTTTCTTAGCATAGAATTGATAAACAACATTCTAATTAGCAAATCAAATAGGATCCGGGGTTCAAGAACATTATTAATTCTTTACGATTACAATTTTTTACCTTAATATTCATTAGATTTAGATATTATATTGGAAACGATTAAAGACAACATTCAAATTACATTGATGAAGCGCTAATGATAAAAGTTCAGAAGTAGGGGACACATGGTTGATCCAACGCTGGATTTGTTTGAATATAACATAACCGCAAATATTCTAAATTAACGTAAATTTAAATAAATATAAGTCGCTTATTCTTCACACTCGTACTTCCATGTTTGTAATTTCTGCTTTTCATACTGAAAACATTAGAAATAAAACAATATTAGAAATTAAAAAAGTAACTTAAGTACCTATAGGAATCTACATTTTCTCTAAGGTGATGATGAGGTAAAAAATGAAATCATACCTGCCTACTATAGAGTTTCTGTCTTGCCGTTTTTATTACCTAGTCAAGGAAAATCACATACTAAACCTGCAAACAAAATAATAAATCAGGCGCACCTCAGTTCAACGTTTAATCCTTCTTCTCTCCATCATCGGGGTCTTTGAGTGTGTGCCACTGCGCGATTGGGCGCCGCGGGCTAGCCAGCATGTCGGACCAATGACGAAGCTCGGTGCCTGACGCGTTGTATCCCAGCACAACCTTGCCGATGGGTTCCGACGTTCCGATGCGATCGTAGTCCACCACGGTGACCACTAGGTTTACTTTCTGCAGTCCGATTCAGATTAATGACATAACAATGAAAGCAGTTCATGAAATCTACGAGATTTGAGAAGAAATGCCACAAATTTCTTTTAGAAGAAGGGTTTCGTCCCCGATTCCTAAAGCATCACGAAAGGTTACGTTATAGTTGGCTAGCTTGAATGCCATAGATACCTACCACTTTTTATTTTTGCCTTGGGTACTTACATGTCATTTTGTACTTAGTTAAAATGCGCGAAATTCCATATTAATAGCTTTTCCGACCATTTCCACCGCATAACTTCAGCTATTGTATGCTAAAGTTCGTTTCATGCAACAAAATGCGTTTCAACGTTTACCTCAGAAACTTTCATATACCTAGGGTATGAGTAAAAAATCATGACTGCATGCAAAGGATTTCATTTTTTTGCGATTTTAGGAACCGGGTACGACCCCATGAATTCTGATATTATTTAGGTACGACATCAAATAATACTAGTTATAGAAATATTTTTGTGATTAAATTTACTCAATATTCCCCAATGTTTTAATGTACTCAATATTCAGTCTTAGTATAATGAATGTTGTTGTTAAAATACAGAGCAATACTAAGGTTGATTAAACCACAAAATTATCCTTAAAACCAGTATAATTTTTAAAACTACAGTAGAATAATGGTTTTTCATAAGCTCTCGTCAAGCAAAACTATCTACTAATATGAGATGAAATTTTGTGAGTAATGAACTGTGTTGTAATAGGTAAATAGCCATAGGATTTTACAAAATATATGTTATTGGCTTTCGTAAAGTTTTGTGAGCCACTTTAGTTTTTCCCGAACGATTACTTCAAGAACTAATGCATGATCAACTTGCTTTGCAAATTATGTGGCGATTCAGTGATTCTCAATTATTTTATTTGAATTGAATGATGAATTTAAATGAATTTTATAGCGAAGAATGATAAATAGTACATAAATATCATAGAGACAAGTAGATACAATACGGCGTAGGTAAATGTGTCATTAGTGATGTGCAAGATAATGTACGTATGTGACAATGTTTGCATAAGATAGATGTCGAAAGCACAGTAAAGACAATAAATAGTACTACTTAAGCAAACCTTAAACAACAGCATAAATATATAAGGTAACAGCAACAGGTCGATACATACCTCACAATAAATAAATTAACGCAACAAGGGACAAAGCATTCATACGGAAAGAAAATATGGAAAGATATTTAGAATGCAGAAGAAGAACGAGGAACTGGATTCCTTAAACCATAAGTAATTACAGTTTGAAGTAACCAAATTGCAATGCAGTCACGAGGGGAGATTGCTAACACCACTCAGATTGGAAGGGGATACAATATTAATTAAAGTCAATCAGATTATATTCAAACGAAAAATGAAAACCTTCAATTGAAACACGCACAACACCAAGTTACAAATGAAGGTCAACGTTTTAATGTTACTAAGATATAATGAGAATTGACTTTGAACAATATAAAAAAGGAAAAGACGGGGCCAGGACACAAATGGGAGCAGAGACAGATGACAGTGTGACAAATGAAACAGCGAACTATATACTAAGGGACAACTACACATGATCTAACTAGACAACAGCTATAGTAACACAAAAGAACATACCAAACAATAAATAATTTGGGACATACTACAAACGGTTAACTGTATACCAATAACAAATATTTACGAAGTGTGATCTTGTTTTTGAGTAACTAATTTCATAAAGATTTGTGGTATGCCAGTGATAACAGAAGACATAGCTTCTTAAATTAAGACAAGAACAGATCAAATAATACAAAAGAAATATGTTATGTATAGGAAAGGAACGGGTATGGATGCAAGTGGTGTACATAATTCATATATTCACAACAATTAGTCCACAACATCAAATCGTGCACAGTTAAGACAATTTGAATGAAAAATACATAGCGTGACAATATGTAAGAATAATAAAGATATACTGTGCTGTGAAAAATTCTCCGTATGTATTTTTCATTCATTCGTTTGTCCAGACTATGCGCTGCGACATCGAATTTTGCATGAATCTCGGCTCGCACCTGTATCTGTTCGAATGGTACTTCAAAAGTAAATGACTCGTTGTAATAGGGATTCAGTGTGCATTTCTTGATGCTCGTTTTCTTCTTCTTGAGACGTTTGCCATTTTGCATGAGTGCTATCTTTACGTACGGATCTGTGCGCAGGCGCCGCAACAGGAGTCGAATATGAAACAGATAATGTTACATCGATTAGTTTACAGCTAAAATTCTGTAAAGTTAAAAAGACAAATTAACTATTTGGATTTTGCTAAAAGATATAGGTTGCGTATTGAAAACTATGGTAGGTGTCAAATAAATTTGCAATAGTGGTCATTGACCCACCTACATTTATTGACATTATTAATTTCAAAAACGGGAAGAAACACATAAAGCTGTCCTGAAATGACATATATCGTGATCCTTTACATTTTCTGGTTATGAAAAACAGATCATAATTAGTTTTTCGGGTACTTGCAAAGGGATATCAGGGAAAAGTCAATGAAGTTTATTGCAAATTTATCTGGCGCCCACCATACATAAATAATTAGCATCTCTTGATTAAGATATTTTTATTGTGACGTGTAGGTTGTTGATATGTAGGTGCACGTAAATTGTAAAATAGCGTTATGTGGAACACTTAAATATAAATTTTGAATATACGAAGCTGATGTTATAGTAGGTAAAAGTGGAATAAAGAATGATCGTTACCATGAATTGATAGGTACTGATATAGCTACATATTACATGAAATGATTTCGGTGATAGTAGGGGTGGTCAAGACATGCAATAGGTATATGTAGGTATAGGCATATCGTTTATATTGACTTGAGTGATAGGTACTACTACCCTAGAATGTATATACATAACCTATGCAGTTACACAACATAATAAAAAGGTAATAAATTGTTTACCCTAAAATCCCTGTGAAATTAGATAGCGGTGTTATCAGTGTACTTAGTTTATAAGGTAGACAACATACCTACTCTGAACATGATGCATATAATATTACCTGATAGACCGCCGACGTCCATTTTCTTCAAATTCTTCGCCTCCAAAATTACAACTGTCAGTTTTCCGGCCGTCGGTACATAACGCAATGAGAAACAAATGTCTCCCAACTTGTTGTCCTGCAATGTGCAACAATTAGCATGACTCTTTGTGCTGTGTACTGCAGAGATCGAAACCTATCCCCGTAAAAGTGACGTAAAATAAAGATGAACAACCTGTATCGGCACTGTAGGATTCTTTTCTTTGTACAAAGAATATTCTTTTATCACTGACGTAAAAGGTATTAGATACGGTGATTTTTCTCGTTGTAAATGTGTTTTTAAAATTACCATTGTCAATAAACAGAGTTGAACAAATAGTTTATTTGGATGTGAGTTGTATGGAAGATAATAGAGGAAAAGTTGTGTAAGGAATATATAGCGTTCAGAGACCGGGGTTGAAAAGCTGTTTATAATAAATAATACAAATAATATAGGCCATAAATAACGCGGCTTAGGGCGGACCAGGGCACTCAAAATCTCGTTACACGAAATAAAAAACAAATAAACATAACAATAGCTCCGTGTAGTCACCTAGAAGCGTATTTATGGTTGTTGGTTTATCGGCACAGGGCTTCAGTTCAAACGGATTTAAATATTTTTAGCCTTTATGAATATTCATATGAACGTATATTACATAGAAAAACTGAAATACTGCGCCGAACCACGTGCTTAGGATAGCCCGTAAACAATTGAGATTAATAGCCTCGAACAAAATGGATTTTGCAGCTAATCATACGCACATTTGACGAACACTCTCATTGCGTTACATATAACGTTTTAGCACATAGATGTCACTTTTTCTAATAATATAAATTAAACACGATACATATAAGTTTTGGAACATATCTAGACGAACAAAATAAATATATACATCAACGTTCATATCAAACCTAATATGAAGCAGATTTCCGCTGAAATATATAAATTTATACTGGTAGGTAGGAGGATAGAAAATGAGGAGTGTTATTACGATCTGTTGCCGAAATGAAGCCAATTTATAATTTTTGTGACACCCAGCTCAGATCATCAAAATGCGGCAATTATGTATTTAATCTAGCTCACCTTTCCTAAACTCTGCTACGATTTGAGCCCTACCACATTGCGTTTCCTAACAGCTAATATTAACATGTTACCTTGAACGATGTGCCTAGACTAACAGAGACTAACCATTTTAGGAACAGATCGCAATTAGCTAATAATACACATATAGGTACAATACACACATACAACGAACAATAATGAACCATTGAAGAATTATATAATTTTTCAGAACAATTTAGTATGCGCATTTACCTGGTTGGATAAAAAAAACAGAGTTGAAAAGTTAGTAACTTGCTGGAACATAACGTTACATTTCTTCAATGGATCTCTTGATAGTACTATATAATAATATATACATACATCAGTGGGTGCTTTCAGTACAGCACAGAAAACAGATATTTCAATAACGTTCTAGTGTGATGACGGTGTTAGTATAAGCTGCGCTTTGTGAGTTATTGATAGAGGTGTAGCTAAAATATGTTCTTGAAGGAAAATATGTACGTTTAGGCAAGTAGATAGATAGATAAAGAATACTAAAGGAGAATAGATAGTTATTGGCATATAGAGCTTCTAAAGAACATAGTTTCGGGCGAAACACATCGTGGTGGTGATTGTAAAAGCATTTTAAAAGTGGTTAATTGTAATAGTAATTATTACTGATACGACCTTCACTATGTATTTCCCCTTGGTTACACCATTACCACAAACATGCAATAAGTACATATTGGTTCGGTAGGACATTACAAGGATAGCTCTTCGTTCGTCGGTCAGAAGGTGACCTGCAACATACTTCAATAAATGCTTCATTAATCATTAATCAAATTGAATTTCGTGAGAATGCCATGAGGATCATACACGAGATCGAGTCACATGGGAAACATCTAATTACACACGTAGGGAAATATTTGTGCGACTGTTTGTATGAATTTGTAATTTCAATAATTTTGACATGTCTGAGTAGTGAAGGAACCAATGTACTTATATCGGATTACAAGTGAATAACACCAATACATAGCCAATTAAACGTGTACCACAAATAATTCTGATTTGTCATTTCGTTTTTATCCATGTCGATACGGCATAACGGTATAAATACTGATGGGGACACAAAATGGCAAGTCAGAGAATATACGAGCACAATAAGAAAACAAACATGCAACATTCCCCAGCCGCAATATAAAATAAAATCAAAGTGTCGGATGGATATAAATAATAAGACGTAATAAACAAAAAAAAAGTGGTATGACGGGTGATTACAGGTTAGGTGAATAATTTTCAGAATTTTAGATGTAGATCAAATATGATGTTCAAACAATGCTGCCTAACTTCCTAGAACAAACAACGTAGGTAATGGTCTGAATCTTAACCCAATTCTCATTACAAACCATTATATAAATCGAACCTTGCTCATGATTTGGTTAAATAACCTTTAACCAATTTGTCGGTCGGTATACCAGCACGCCATTTTGAGTACAGTTCATGTACAATTTAACAGTAAATAATCTTGATGTGTCTCAAAATAATACTTACGTGAATGATCATTTCGTTTTTGAAGCGGCATGCAAGATTGTTCAGGACACAATCAAACACAGCCAAGCAGAGCAGAGAAAATATGGAGAAAAAGAGAAAAACCAAGTAAATACATTTTTGCTGTCGAAATTAATTTTTTCAGAAAAATAAATGACGACTCATCCATGTTGAGGTGCCTTGACTGCCAAGATTTCCTCCTTAAGACATTAATGATATGAAAAAAATATTCGTTAACATTGTCAAGGTTCCTCTCATTAAAAAGTGCAGTAAAATTGTAAAAATTTAGACCATTCTTCCAATGAATACTTAAATTAAAAATTATCTAAAGAGTAAAATTTCTAACAATGCTGATGACAAAATTGGACTGAATATTTATAAATGGGTGAGGATAAATGAAAAGTTTGATCGGATGCATTGATTGAAAGAATGGTGAAATGTTAATTAAAATAATGCTGTTCTGCCAAAACACAAATCTAGTAAGTAAAGAATTTTGTAAGTCTTCTGTATGTGTATCTCATGTCATGTGTGTTTTGCCAGTCTAGCATAAGCTAAGAAAAAAGATAAAATAATCTCCTTGGTATCTTTGAGATACGTATTCCGTTGGTGTTGTAGACTTATTTCTATGTGCATTCATTGTTCGTAGGTATATAATGTTCCTAGTTGGTATTTGTGAATCAAAATCATGTTGATGTGACCTGGGTGTGATAGTAAAGATTGTAAGTTTACCAATTGTGATTTGTTGCAACATCTGCCTAAGACAATAAGAGAATATTCCCTAAGACTTATAGTCAAAAAATAGCGGCGTAATCTAGTGACTTATTAATGCCCAACGTGCAAAGCTATATTGTAGAAAATAAATTCACCTTTAATGTAAAAACATGTTGTACGGAATATTGGACTACGAGTGCCAATAAATTTATATGTTAAAGATTTCAATGTAATATTTGCTAGATTAAATATCATTCCAATTTAAAATGAGAATTTGCTGAAAAGTAAAGCCTTAAAGAAATTATGTTACATTACAATGCATAGAGACTTGTTACAGGCACTTTGATTTTCATTTTATAAAGATGAATATTGTAGCTATGAAGTAGGTATTGGCTGTTTGAGGTAAAGCAAGTGTGGTCGATAGCTTCTGTGCCTTCTGACCGACACGTCGTAATTTAAAGACTCATTTACATTTGTACAAGATACTTGGATGTTTCAAGGAGGACGATAATACTTGAGATTTTTTTTGTGTATGTGTATCCGCACCTGCCCCCCTTCTCCTTCGACACTCTGCAGCTCGCGCCACTCCTCGATGGTTTGTGCCAAGTCTACCTGGCACAGCGGCACCTTCACCTCACCGATCTGGTCGTGTTTTGAGAATCGATCGAAGTCGAAGATGGCAAACACAAGAGTTTTGTTCATAGCGTCAGCGTAGGGTACATTCTGTATAAACAAGTTGACCATTAGCATCATAATGATTTTAAAATGTGCGTAAATCAGCTCTGTATGACACCTATGACTTACCTTGAACACAAATATTTCGTTGAAAACGGGGTTTAGCGTCTTCCGATGAACTTTTGTTTCAAACTTCTTCTTCTTATCAGGGAGTAAGTAAACTTTAACGTACGGGTCAGAGGTACCACCCATGTCCAGGGCGGGTAGTTCCTCGGCTTGGATTACAGTCACAGAGAGACTATTGCTGTTAAAATCATACTCCAGCTGCAAACAAAAACTCGCATGAAATAAGGCGCTAAGATTGTAAGATCATGATAGTAGTGAGTGTGCAACTATTAATTCAATCCCGATGGTATGGGTTTAATGATGCAATTAATTCCTGTTAATTGGCCATAAGTGGAACACTGAAACACTCCGCAACGGTGTGACGATGAGGTCATAAAACGAATTAAGGAGTTGAATGAATGAGTTAATTACGAAACAAATAAAAAGATTTATAACTGGTTTTTGATAATCTACTGGAAACTAGAAGATACTATACTATACATGGAATGTTTAAATGTACAGTTGTTTCGTTGTTTACAAACCAGTTTATTGTTATTATCTTCACGGGTCATTCATTGCCATGTAGCATACTGGTTTGAACCATACCTTGTATTGGAGTTTTCCTAGCTTCTGTTCCTCTTTCTTGGAGTCGCCGTCGTCAGGTTCCTCTGCGTTCTCCGTGAGCTCCTCCATGTCAGGCTGAACCTACATGCACGTCCCGCGGCAAATTTCATATGAATATCTTATTTCTTAAAAATAGTTGATATCATTTTTTTCTGTCAAGAATCCTGTCCCACAAGGCCCAACATGTCCCACATTCTCCATTTTTACAAATTCTTAGGTCTCATTGATTTTATGAGAAAATATGCATCCGTAAGTATGCAAACAGTTATTTATTTTATCATTTTGTAAAAATCGAGAGTATGTCAAAGGCACTTTCAGGCATCAGACGGTCTATTCTGTCAACCTCTCACCGTGTAAACTTAGGTGAAGTGAGCTGTCATTCCATCTTCTTTGTATGGATTGACAGCTTACTTCACGTTCATTTCATCTAAGTTTACACGGTGAGATGTTTACAGAATCGCACTGCAGGACCATTTCTATTATTTCAGCTACTTCGACGGTTGAGCATTTACCACCATCTCTCCAGGTCATATCTTTCAAGAATGTTAAACTGGAGTATCATTGTTAGTTGTAAAAGTACCAAAACATTACCTTCTCCTTGTAAGCGGAACCGAGTAGCTGGACGGATTTAAGGTCTACACCTTTCATGCCCTTCTTGCCATCCTTGGAGCGTCGCTTGCGGAAACACCGCCTGATGCAGCAGAAGCATATGCCGAGGACCACCACTCCAACACCTTGGAAAACATAAACCTCAAGGTGTTTTATAGAACTCACCAAGGGCCACACCGGAGAAAAGGTTGAAAATGGTTATCAATCTAAATTACCCTTTAATGTTCTCAGAGAATTTGAACGACGAGTTCACTAAAAGGAAAATCATATTGATATTGTAACTGGATCCACTTATAATCCAGCACCCAAAATCCTATTTATTGTTTAAAAGCAGCGTAAATGGCGTTTTTAATTAGCTCATGTTTAAAGAAAATACTACAAATAGGTAACGGGACGATGAAAACGAAGGAACGTTAGTAAATAATGACGCGATATTAAGTACTCATTAAAACTCCATAATATTGCAAAATTACTGTTTACTAGACATCACGATGACTTAAATGAAAATCGTGCTCGAGTACTTTCTCATGAATAGTTTGTCGTTGACGTCGTCGTTAACATAATCATTAGCCTAAATTTGTCTGAAGCCAAAGATGTTCACTAAATTGTTACAAAAGTATAAAACTTTAATATCATCCTTGAAATTAAAATACACAAGAGACCTCATGAAGTGTGATCGTTGAAGTGCATTTTGCATTTGGCAGAGTCTCATATTCACAAAATACATTACGGGCTGCTATATTACCATGAGAGTTTTGAACGATCCTCATGTACATATGTAATAAGTGCCAAGGAACAATATCTCCAGTAGTAAGGCTGGAAAAGTAGGTACGTGATCTAGATACCAATGACTCGAGTGTCATAGCTCTTCATCCATCAGAAGGTAAATGAAAAGAGCCTTGACCCTTAAGTTAGCTTTCAGAAGAAATAGGTATCACCTAGTTATAGTGTGGAGGAATGAGGTCATACGTTTATCCAGCTCAAAGGGAGGATTCTTCAACCGAAAGAGTGTCGTTCACGGCTTTACGGCTGCTAGCGGCTGTTGGCATACCGTGATAAATGGTGGTTTCTTAGAATATTGATATATGCAAGATACTTACCGACAAGTATGGCAACTAGCTGCCATGGTTCTATGTTCATCTTCCGAGCTATATCCGCCGTTTTTTCGCCAATGGTCTCCTGGCTCGGTGGGACTGTTGAGGATGTTATCGGCATGGAGGTACCGCCTTCTGTGGCTGCTGCAGAATTATTGTTTTGTGAGAACATGAATACTACTTATATTGGTTTTAAAAGGGACACTCATGTTCAACAAAGTCACCGCATAAAGTCATGCTCAGTTAAAAAGGAAGACAAGGAAAGCCCTACTGCAAGTAAATGGGACAACAAGAAAAAGATGACTACAGTCCTTGTACGGTGGTGATTGTTGCGACCTTGTAGAATCATCTAACAGAAATCTGTTAATATATTTGTTTGCTTTCGATAGATTCATGTAGGTCGATGGATTCGACCAACTAGTAATATTGGCTTACTTCCAGGAAATATTTCCGTTGCGAGTCTTTGGAAAATCACTTCACATCTCTATCATCCCAGTCTCTTCTTTATTGTTACATCATGCTTTAAGGTATATTCAGGACTAAGACTAATAATATGCTTCTTATATTTAGTCTCACTGTAAATGTATTCAACAGGAAGATTATATTCCTCATTTCCATTTTATAATCGTTGTGTTATGGACCACATCTCCAAATAAATTAGCTTTAAGATGTTTGCATTTGTAGGAATTCCTGCATCGCGTGGCTATAATAATTTTAACTGAAAAAGTATTCTGCTCTATTTAAATGTTTGCAGTTTTATCGCATCTGTGAGTGCTATTCCTAAATGAAATCTGCGAGAGAGATAGATCAATATGGTCCAGATAAGTTGAAGTAAAAGAGGGCTACATTTAGCCGTGTCTTACTGAGGTTCTTCGATGTAGGCGTAGATGTCTCCTCCAGGGGCTCCGAGGCGGCATCGCGCCGCCACCGCAGCAGCGTCTCCAGCAGTGGCGACATGATTGTCTGTCACAAAAAGATAAATACATTTAAGTTAAACATCTCTGTTACTTTAAAACTTGCCTAGAAGTCGCTCAAGAGAATGTCGTTGTAAAAAATGGGATACAGAAAAAGTTGATTTAATAAACATATCTATCTTTGTTAGCTTTTTAGTCCCCCCAGTTTTTTTTCATGTTAATTGGAAAAAGCTGCTTATATAACTTGGTCATCCCTTTCAAAATAAGATCTAGTAGCATTTATAATCCTTTAGTAGTAGGTAGGTACCTACTGACTATCTACTGTCACTAAAATGAAGGTTAAACACTTCACAACTTCGAAAGTCCTTTTAATTAGTCGACCCTATCCTCGCTCTGTTTTGTCACCAAGGACGGACCAATCAAACACGATTATAGTTTGGTAATTGCTTACTAATCTAATTGCAAACTGTAGGTACGCCAAAAGTTGTCTATGGACTTGAACTAGACCAACTGGAACCAGAAACACTGGCCTACATATCTTAACTGTTATTGATCTGTGCCGGTATGAATACGATGAATCTGATCAGTAGATATCTGGTATATCTCAAATTATATGAAAAGGAAAATAGGGGCATACATTTGTGGTTACCATTTTATCATGCTTAACGTTAATGATCTAAAAATATAATACGTCTTTATCGATTCATATTGTCTGGTCTAAAATGGTTATTTGTTCCTTAGTATTTCAATAAAATTCGTAGCTAGAGCCATCACTATTATATTATGATTTTGGTTTATGCTTTATCCCCCAGTTTAACACCAGCCTGCGGTAACATTTCACAAAGTTTCTAAGGTCGTTTCTGTTGTTTGTCTTTGTCCCTGAAAAACTTCTTTGACTTACAAATTGAGTGGGTAGCGAGGTAGGTTTCACAGCCCACTGCTCTGCTACCTACGATTAAACCGTCCTTAGAATGAATCATTCTAAAGCGCTTATGATCTATTCCACTAATAAGTTCTATACAACCGACTTCGCCTTACGCATGGCAGCCGAGGAAGGCCGAGGCTGTATAAACTGTCAAACTCAGATAAGACTACCTCTATATGTACACCTATACATATTTATGGCCATGTATGAACGCCTTGAGTTATATTAATATGCTTAACTATAATCCTTTTCTGATATAGCGTGAATATTTTAAACAAGGGCGTGTAAAATTATGTACAGGCACAATATACTGACAGAAATGATCAGAAACAACCTAATACTGAAATAATAATTACAGTACTCGACGTATAGCTTTGATCGCGCCCTTTAGTAAAGATAACCGTACACCACTGACCTTATATTTGATCCCCTATTCAGTTAGTTGTCACTTTATCTAAAAATTACTATTTGTGTAGTCACTTAGCACGGGTTTGGAACATTTCTGTCGAATATTGTATTCGACTGGAACCACGACTCTGTACTGAAGCCAGGATGGCGGAGCTGCGCGCGCACGCGATCGATTGCCGCTGCGCGATGCGATGCCTCTTCGTTCAGTTCCTGGCCAAGTCCCGATGTTTACGTCACTAGTTGCGTACATTGACGGCCAAGCTTAAAATGTTAATGGTTCAATGTACGTCGAAGCCGTATCGGTGGGAGAATTTATCGAAAGTCACGCTAAACTTAACTGTCCCTCATATAATTTATTGCTACCGAGGAGTTTGCGCTATTTTACGAGTACCTTAGGAACCTAGTTGATATTTCGTACATATACATATTAACTGGCAAAGTAATATATCACTAAATGGAAAGAGTACCCATTTCAAAATTATTAACATCAAATCTACCTTATATTAATAACTAGGTACCGCGGCTCCACCCGCGTTAAAACTACGCGTCAAAACTACAAGTCAAATTGAAGATAAACAGCCCACGACAACTTTGCCGCAGATTTGTCGAAAATATTTATTTTGTAAGCTCGAATTTATTGATTGTTTACGTAATAAAATAATACTATGTAGGCGTAGCATTGTAGGCTCGCAGTCTAAAGGTCATTAATCCATACTAATATTATAAATAATTAAGAATTCGGTCTTCCCGTCTGTAAAATCTAATTTCGCATCGGAATTCTTGTTAAGGGTTGTGCTTTTAACTTACGCAAATAAAATAATACTTAATTGGAGGATCTCTATCCGAAGATTCCAGATTCCTCGTCTGACTGTTGAAGCCGCTGAATAATTTTGACTTCACTGGAGAATTTGGGCAAGTGAATACTTTGTTTAGCGAACAAACCTTTCGACACCAAAGTATCTATTTTGCTGAAAGTTTAGGTTTAGATGAGTTTTATCTTAAGCAGAGAGGTGTTTTTAGTAAATTGCTTTTAATTGTCTTCCACGATCTTGGATCCAACTTAAGATTTCTTTGTCCTAAAGGCCGCGTTATACGTCAACAGTTATGATGTTACGGTAATTGTGATTAATAATTAATTTACCGAACATTATTAATAACTACATCATTGTTTGGAAAATGTGAATATAAAATTGAAATTCACCACTTTTAGCAGTAATTATTAATAATTCACTACTCTTGTCGGTAAAAGTTATAAAATAAAACTCAAAATAATTTGTGCAGTATTGGGACTTAGGGCACCCCGACTCGGACAGGTTAGGTTAGAAGGGGACGGCCGCCATCACCTTCGTGGTTATTTTTTTTTAAACCACCAAGAATTTTTAATAATTTTACATTATTTAACATTATTAATATTTTTTCAATTAATCACATTTACCGTAACATATTTATAGAGTCATAGGCGTGGGCGACGTGGGCCACCGCCTACGGCCTCGCGGTACTAAGGGCCTCGCAGCTTTGGCTTTCTTCTTCAACTCCGGAAAATTGTAGCTAACGCTTGATGCAAAAAAAAAATCCAACTTATCCGAGTCTATTTGCAAATTTTTTTGAGCTCGCCTTGGGCGCTCTTGCTATCTGAATTATTTTTATTTTTAAGCTTTTGTATAAAATTCGACCAAGTAACGTACCGTCCTCCTACTTCAGTAAGTATTGTCAAGAGATAAGCCGCGGCGGTATAGGCACAGTGATTTTCAAGCACTCTACGCAGGCTCCATACTTTCCGTTCCATCTTTCAATTTAGTTGTTTCGACGAATTTTCCCACATTCGCCCAAATATTTACTATTTTTGCATAACAAGCCGAAATAAAATCAAACCTATATGTGGCGGGGTGCAGGGTCGGACTGGCCATACATTCGAGATGGCTCTTGCCAGCTAGGCCGTAGCCTACGGGTGCCCCCACGATGCCAGGTGGTTGGTAGGTTAGGCCCGCGCAGCCTAAGGCCCGGCTCTTACGGAAGACTTACTTAAGACCTATATATACTTAATCCATGGCCCATGGTAAACAAATTTTCTAGCTCGCTTCCCTTGCTCTTACATTCTACACTCTCTAACTTCTTCAGCTTTCCTGCATTAGTCAAAAAAGTTAATTTTATTTAAGGTAAAGAAAAATAAAACCTATACGAGGTTTGGTGTAAATTTTCCAGCTCGATACGCTCGCTTTTCAAATCTACATTCCCTAAGTTCTTGCCCTTTCCTGTGTGAATCAGAAATACACTTCTATTAATCTATGAATGGCTAAAAGAAAATCAAACCTATACGACATGAGATGAGATGGGTTGCAAATGTTTGCGATATCGCTTGGCTCGCTCTTGCATTCTACAATTAGTTCTTCAGCTTTTCTACCCATATGAATGGTTAATAGACAAATATACAATAATAATAAAGTGGCAACCAACAAAAGCATTATTTTTCAATAGTATCATGATACCGTCCCGGGCCTAAGGCTTGTGTGGAACCATCCGTTTCCTGTTGGCCCAGTCCGACACTAGCGGGGTGCGATTGAGTTCGCTGCATCCTACTTTCAATTGTAGAATCCAACCACTGAAAAAAATCACTGCATACTTAGGTAGACCTAGAGAGCCTCGCAAAATGCCAATCTTGCCCACATCCAATTTTAGTCTTGCGCTGCCCCTGTGTAGAGTTTTTAAATTAGACGTGTCGTGTTATCATCCCTTGGGACTCGTCGAGACGCCGCCGCGCCCACGTTTATACGTATTACGTAGCCTGTAAGCTTAGGACAATGACGGTTCATTTCACAATTATCCAGTCGTTAGAGTATCTGATATCTTGACACTAAGAAAGTGCTAAAAGTATTTTTTTTTACTAGTGACACTTACAACAATTTCATTCCATCAATAATTTTATGGAAGAGGTTGTTGTGTAAGGTATAAATGATTCACAATTTAGAGTACCTATTTTTGTTAAAAGCTTACCTAAGAAGCTAAGAGAGAGACTACATATGAAACCAAGGCAGTGCACTCTTGTTCTACTCAACGAAAGGGCATTGACGGATTTAAGGCTCTGAAGTACCTAAGCAATCTTTTAAGTCTACACGACACATGGTAACTAACTGTATAATGGCGGCCCAAAATAGAATAATCCCTGGCTTCCCTGGGTACCTATACCTACGTAGAACTAAATTAACTAAGAAAACCAAGGAAGATGTACTTAGTCAAAAGATTTAAAAGTGGAGACTTGCCGCACACCGCCGAAATAGGGCCGTAGCACGTTCTGCGAATCTCTCAGATTACGCATAGATAGGTACCGATCATAATTCGAGTAGGTATATCTACCTATCAACAATTTACCCGTTATGAATGGGCTTCCACAAACGTGACGTCAGGAGATAAGTGAACTGAACCGAACCACCCACATATTTTAATTAAGGAGAAAGAGTTCTATGTAAACAGTATAAAACAACATGAATGACATGTTTTTTCGTGCACAGTTCAAATTGAATAAAAACAGCTTGAGTCTAACATTAGAAACAGTAAGTTACATCTACGTCATCAAAGAAAATTATGATTTTTTATTATACGTCAGGCTTGTGTATGTGTTGTTGCTAAGGTTATAAATCTTGGAGGTAGTACAGCTACGCAATGGTATTTAAACAGATTAAATAGAGAGGTAAGTCTTGATGCGAAGACATGTGATTCGGGAATTTAGTACCGTCCCGAGTAGGTAGATATATATACCGCAGAATCTAATGTCGGTTTAGGTATCCACGAGCCCACAAGGCAAAGGTACATAAATGATACATACATATATCAAAAGATTTATATATTTTATGAGATGACGGCTAATACAGATGTATCTTCATCTTCTTCATCTCTATACTTTTACCAAGGTAGGTAGATTTGTCGATTCCGACGTTTGGCTCCAAGACTGGAGCGGGCCGGGGCTGCCTTCAAGCGGCTCCTGCCCAATCTAGGGGGTCCAAACGCCTCCTGCCGGAGGCTCTATGCGGGGATCGTGCGGTCCATGGCCCTTTATGGGGCCCCAGTGTGGGCACTAACGTTGAAGGGGCGACCTGCCCGTCAGCTCAACGCATCCCAAAGGGTCATGGCCATCCGGCTGGCCCGGGGATACCGCACGGTCTCCGGCGAGGCGGCGAGCCTCCTTGCCGGATTAACGCCATGGGATCTGGAGGCGAGAGACCTCGCGCACGTTTACGCGTGGCGCTTGGAGGCGCTTCGCCGGGGCGAAACTCCGCTGCCACGGCAAATTGCTACGCGGCGGACGGAGCTCCGACAGGATACCATGGCGATATGGAAACGGCGACTGTTGCAACCCAGCGCTGGGCACGCCACTATTGCGGCGATAAGACCCCTCTTTGAGGAGTGGCTGGAGAGGCGCTACGGCGTCCTCACTTTCCGCCTGACGCAGGTACTAACCGGACACGGCTGTTTCGGGAGGTACCTGTTTCGGATTAAGCGGGAGGACACGCCCGGGTGTCAGCACTGTGAGGATCGCCCGGAGGACACGGTGGAGCATACGGTGGAGGTCTGCCCTGCTTGGGCTGAGCACCGCCGTGTCCTCGTCGAGGCGATCGGCGGCGGCGACCTCTCGCGTCCGGCCCTGGTTGAATCCATGGTCCGGAGCGATGAGGCTTGGGAAGCGGTCACCTCCTTCTGCGAAGCAGTAATGCTAGCAAAGGAGGAGGAGGGCCGCGCGAGGGAAAGGCAAGGCCTTCGCCCCAACCGCCGCAAGAGGAGAAGACGCCCCTGGCGTCGGGAGTCGCAGGGCGATCCCCGGCCACCGTAGGCGCGGGCCTGCGGACGGCGAGCATTGGGTGGCTCGCTGTCCGATCACCACCAGGCCCGGGTCGATGGCGCGTTGTGTTTCACGCGCGCCTCAAAGAGATGTCAGCATAAAAGACGGGGCCCGCTAGGGCCAAAGCCTGCCAGGGTTGCGGAATCTGTTCGAAAGAGTCACCGCGGCCCTGGAACGCAAAGGGCTTTAGAAGGAACACGGATGGGTTTTAGTCAGTAAGAGTCTGACACGCCCTTCCGCTCCACCCAGAGCGGAAGAAGTCATTTGATGATTTCCCATCCTTAAAAAAAAAAAAAAAGGTAGATTTGTCGATATAGAAGAAAAAACAATTCTGCGACAATCCCAAATTGGCATGAGGGCAGGAAGCCCATAATGAAGTCAAGTAGGTAACTACAAATTAGAAATTAATGCTATAAATGTTCACTTGAACATCAAAAATGAGTAGATACCTGCATAAAGAAGAAAAAGCAAATTAAATTGACCCTTAATTACAGATTTGGTGTCTGTTCCATACCATAGCCCTGTGTATACTACCTTTTAGTCGAGGTATCTGGGGTAATCATCAATTAATGTCTTAATATAATTATAAAATTCTTCCGTTACTGAGTGACTTGAGTGAGTGACTGACAGACAACGCACAGCCGAAACTACTGGTCGTAGAAGTCTGAAAAAATAGCTCGTAGAAATCTGTAATTTGGCATGTAGATTTCTTGGGGAGTGTAGGAGAACACTAAGAGAGGATTTCCCGAAATTCCTACGGGAACGGGAAAAACGGGATATACGCGTACGAAGTCACGTTCAAAAGCTAGTCTGGTATATAGCTATTTAGGTAGGTACGCATAGTAATCTGTCTGGTCGGTATTTGCGTCTCCATATTGAAATTTAAGATGGCTGAAAGCCGTCTGGGTTCTTCGATAATAGGTCATGTAGGTAGGTACAGACTCTGTAGGTGCCTTGCGTCATGATTTGTGCACGATGCCCTGACGTCGATTCGTACGTAGGCGCAAGTAGGGGGGTAGGCAAACCAACGCTTAAATTCTTTGTTACCAATATAATCCTTAATCTTGCCATGTTATTAACGAAATGTTTATGTTTATTGTTATTTCAATTATATAGCTATTTAGATATAAGATAATAGTTCATTATTGTGTAAAATTAGTCATATAAACGTTTTGTAGTTAATTTAGTAAAGTATAGTCGATATCTTAGTGAAAAAAGTTAGGTACAAGTTATTGTTTACATTAGATTATTGCCTCAGTTTGTATAATTACGATATTCTAAATTATGTAGATATGTGTATTGAGCAATTAAATAATAATTTCCCTATGTTTTTTATTGATCTTACCTCTGTGACGGCCACAAAATCAATAAAACGGTTTGTGGCGCTGCCGTAGGTTTTTATAGTAGTGAAGCGGGGGACGGGGTCATATAAATATGTCCGTCACCCATTTTCCCGCGCCATAGCACAATGAGACGTCACAGAGGTAAGGTCGATAGGTCATTTATTAGGTATTAAGGTTAGGTTTAAGAAAATAAAAGACGCGCCAGCTCATGGCATCTGTATTAAAAAGTAAAATGAATAAAGTGGCAGCGGGGGTGAGAAAGGGATCGCTGGCCAGCCAAAAAAGGACCTGTATAAAAGTAGGGCGATTTATCGAGAGCGATCAGTTCAGATATACCAGTGAAACAGATAAGTTCGTAAATAGTGCAAAAGCTCCCGTATTAGTCCTCGCCGTCGTTTGCCTCCTATAAAACTAGTACTACGTGTGTTTTATTTACTGAAATAGGGCAGTCCCCAACATTATTGGTCCTTCGAGCCGGATTCCTATAACCAGTGCTTAAAATATGGTGTTAACACGAAGTAAAGACGGAGAACAAGCGAAGCGCCGGCAGGAAGAGCTGAGCGCAAATAAGGCTACAGAAGAAGCCTCAACTGGGAACTCGTCTGCCAGTGGCGCGTCGAACACCACTACCGAGATATCAGGTACGAGTAGCGGAACTAGCGGTTCGACGGCCACAGAAGCAACCACTTCTACCGAAGAAACTAGCGCTGCGTCCCAGAAGGATCAGACCTCGCAGCGCACGTTAAAGCCTGCTGACGCACGGTCACGTCGTTCCGTAGTCTCCCGCAAGAAACTCCTCGCGGAGTTGGAGGCGAAAGAGCGACTAGCCGAGCTAAAGCTTAAGCAGGCACAGATACAAGCTGAAACAGAGCTACAAAAGCTACGGGTACAACGTCTCCAAGCAGAAGCTGACGCCTCAGAAGATGAAGAAGAAGAGTTAGAAGATGACCTAGCTTCAGTCCGCATCAGCACATGGTTGAAAGACACCGATGCAGACCAACCACAGCCATCAAACAAAGAAACACTTCAAGAAGAGGCCAAGAAGAAGCAAGAAGACACCGTAGAAATGAAGAAAAAACAAGAAGATAGTGTGAAAACAGGTCAGTCAATGATAGATGTGTCAACCTTAGCCGCCGCACTCTCTCAAGCGGTAAGAAGCACGAGGGAACCACCGAAGTACATACAAGAGCTGCCACCCTTCAATGGAAGCAGCACAGACTGGCTCAGTTTCAAAGCAGCATATGAAGAAACATTCAAGTTCTTCACACATAATGAAAATATAGCACGTATACGTCGGAGTCTCCGTGGAACTGCGAAAGAAGCTGTTGGCTGTTTATTATTGAGCCAACCAAACCCAGTGGTCGTCATAGAAGCACTAGAAAGAAGATTCGGAAGACCTGAAGCACTCATTCACGTCGAAATGGAGAAGCTTAAATCTTTGAACCGGGTCACCGATAATCCTCGAGACTTGTGCATCTTCGCTGGACGAATAGCAAACATAGTAGGTACTATAGAAGCACTAAAGAAGGTACAATACCTACACAGCCCTGAGATGTCACGAACAATAACAGAAAAGCTCACTCCTATATTGAAGAGCAAGTGGTATGATTACGCAGCAACCAAGAAAGAAGATACTCCAGAATTAAAGAAGATGTCTACATTCTTAAATGAAGAAGCTGACAAGTGTGGCGCCTACGCTTTGCCAGAGATGGCTAGCGATGAAACCTGGGGAAGAGACCGTAAGAACAGGAGAATAGAACGAACATATGCCACAGGTAAGAGAACCACATCAGATGATCAGTGTCCTCAGTGCAAACAAGACCACAAGTTACCTGACTGCAAGCAATTCTCAAGCCTTGACACCAACGCAAGATGGGAAGTAGCAAAGAAGAATAATATCTGCTACCGCTGCCTTCGAAGCAAACACCGTCGACTTCAATGTAAAGCACCGCCGTGTGGAAGACATGGGTGCACCATGAGGCACCACAAGCTGCTGCACCATGACAAGGAACAGAGCAGCACAAGTGACTCAGAGAAGAAAGAGACAGCAACACCCACAGTTGAAGTCACATCAGCAGCGAAACCAGGCGACCGTCGACGTGCATACTTGAAAATAGCGCCCGTCATACTAAAGGGGCCGCACAATAGCATCGAAACATATGCACTATTAGATGAAGGAAGCACCATCACTCTGTTAGACGCATCAATAGCGGACGTCATTGGGGCAGATGGACCTGAAAACACTATGTGGATTCAGGGAATCGGCAACGAGATGAAGCACGACAACAGCAAGGTCATCAGTCTCAGTATCAAGGGAAAATACGCGGACGAAGAATATCAAATAGAAGCCGCGCGGACTGTCGACAGACTGAGCTTCACACCAGAGTCAGTGTACGATCGTCACTTAGAAGATTGTGAACATCTGATTGACATCAAAGATCAGATCACTTATCAACACGCCTCACCTAAGTTGTTGATTGGTCAAGATAACTGGCATCTCATCGTGTCAAGAAAGCTCCGCACCGGTCGTCGCGATCAACCAGTCGCCTCCTTCACACAACTCGGCTGGGTTCTTCATGGCTGTCACAGTTCGCTCACAGCAAAGATAGCGTTCTGTGGCAGACTCCAACAAAAAGAAGATGAACCATCAATAGAAGATCTGGTCAAGAATCACTTCAGACTCGAATCACTCTGTATCGAGCCAAGACGACCTAAAGAAGATCCTGAACAAAAGGCTATCCAGATACTAGAAGAGACTAGCAAGAGACTACCTGAAGGTAGATTTGAAACCGGCCTGCTATGGAAAGAAAAAGACTTCCAAATACCGAACAACTATAAAGAAGCTGAACGACGCCTGCGTTCCCTAGAGAAGAGACTAGACAAAGATGAAGATCTCAAACAGAAATATGAAGAGAGAATGAATAATCTATTCCAGTCAGGTTATGCAGAGCCAGCACCCACTCCAGCACCAGAAGGGAAAACGTGGTACCTACCCCACTTTCCAGTTGTCAACCCAGCGAAGCCTCACAAGCCGCCACGGTTGGTCCATGACGCATCAGCCAAAGCCGCCGGCGTGTGCCTAAACGACATGCTACATTCGGGACCAGACCTACTCCAATCACTTCCTGGAGTCATCATGAGGTTCCGACAACACGCTTACGCTGTCAGCGGGGACATTAAAGAAATGTTCATGCAAGTGAAAATCAGAAAAGAAGACAGAGACGCACTACGATTCTTGTGGAGAGGCAAACGGCGGGAGGACAAGCCAGAGGAATATAGAATGACTTCAGTCATTTTTGGAGCTACTTCATCTCCATGTACAGCACTATTCATCAAAAATAAGAATGCGAGTGAATTCGCAACTGACTATCCAGAAGCCGCAACAGCAATACAGAAAAATCATTATATGGATGACTATCTGCAAAGCTTCTCTACTATACAAGAAGCACGTGAAACATCAAAGGCAGTAGATTTAATCCATAAAAAAGCGGGCTTCGTGCTAAATGGGTGGCTATCAAACGACCCAAGAACAATAGAAGAATTTGGGCCTCCTAGAGAAGACAACTCAACCACAGTGAGTCTGGGAGGCCAAGATACAGAGAAGACTCTCGGATTACTCTGGCACGTGAAAGAAGATTGCATCGGGTTTAACACGAGTACCATGAAGATACCATCAGAAGTAGAAGAGAATAAGCGCTCTCCAACTAAAAGAGAAGCTTTGAGCATCATAATGGCACTCTTTGACCCATTGGGATTGATCTCACCAGTCACCACTCCAGCCAAGAGAATATTCCAAGACACATGGCGCTACAAGACTGACTGGGACGACCCACTACCAGCAGAGTTAGAGGAAAGATGGAGGAAATGGATGTCGTCACTCAGCACCATCAAACAGCTGAGAATACCACGATGCTATGACTATGACCAGAGCACTCCAAGTCAGCTACACACCTTCGTCGACGCGAGTGAAGAAGCATACGCCGCTGCAGTGTATTGGAGAACAGAACGCATAGATGGCAGTGTGCACATCTCACTAGCAGCCGCCAAGAGTCGCGTCACACCTTTGAAACCAGTCTCAGTGCCCAGACTGGAACTGCAAGCAGCCCTATTAGGTGCGCGCCTCGCACAGACTGTGATAGAAGAACATGACTTCAAAGTAGAAAATAAGACCTACTGGAGTGACTCACGCACAGCACTAGTATGGATCAGGTCAGAGCCACGCGTCTACAAATCCTTCGTAGCCCATCGTCTGGCCGAAATAGAGGAGACCACAAAGAAAAATGAGTGGAGGTGGCTTCCCTCCAAAGACAACGTGGCCGACGACGCGACCAGAGACACACCAGAAAACTTCGATGCAACTCACAGATGGTTCCGAGGGCCTTCATTCCTATTACTACCAGAATCACAATGGCCCAAAGAAGAGAACGTGGTAAAATACGACACAGGAGAAGAACGAGAGAAGTGTCACACATGTAAACAAGAGAATTACAATCAAGGTCATCTCCCGAAGATAGAAAGATTTTCGAAGTGGCTTCGACTAATAAGAGCGACCGCACGTGTACTACATTTCATAGATTTGTGCAAGCCCAGTAAGAATACAGTCACAGCTACTAGAAAACGTACGAAAAAGAATGAGGCCAAAGATCCCGATTGGCGAACCACAAAAAAGACGCCACCCACGCAATCAAAAAAGATCGCGCCTTGCCACACCTCTCGCTACCTAGAACTACCCACTTCGTACCTCATACAAGCGGAACAGATGTGGATTCGAGCCAGTCAGCAAGAGAGCTTTGGGACTGAGATTGACCGCATAAAAAAAGAAGGCACACCCAGCAACAACGATCGCCTAAGTCATCTCAGCGTGTACATCGATATGGAAGGTACAGTGCGCCTAAGAGGAAGAGTGAACTTAGCTCAAGAAATACCAGAAGACACTTGCAACCCTCCCATATTAGAAGGCAAACAGACCTATACCCAGCTCTATATAGCTCATGTCCATGGGAAACTCCATCATGGTGGCGTGGAAATGGTCGTAAACGAACTAAGACAACGACTATGGATCTCGAAAATACGCCCAGCAGTAAGGAATGTAATAAAGAGTTGTCTGCCGTGTCGTATCAGAAAAATGAAGCCAGCGAGCCCCCTCACGGGTGACCTACCACCAGCGCGCCTCGCTCACCATGCGCGCCCCTTCACATTCACGGGATTAGACTACTTTGGTCCCATAGAAGTGACAGTTGGACGGCATCGTGAGAAAAGGTACGGAGCCCTCTTCACATGCATGACCTCGCGAGCAATACATATAGAGGTCGTACACTCGCTGAGCGCTGACTCCGCTATATCGGCGCTAAGAAGATTTATGGCAAGAAGAGGCTGTCCAAAGGAATTGTGGAGCGACAACGCAACGTGCTTCAAAGCAGCAGACAAAGAACTCGGCACGGCGGCACTCGAAGCCCTAAAACACGAAACTACATGTCATCACGTCGTGTGGAAGTATATACCGCCCGCAGCCCCATTTATGGGAGGGACATGGGAGCGCATGGTACGGTCCGTAAAAGAAGCCCTAAAGATCACTCTGACTGAGCGATACCCGAGCGATGAAACATTAATGACGCTACTAACAGAGATCGAAAACACAGTGAACTCGCGACCTCTCACCCATGTCTCGGTGGACCCGTTAGAACCTGAGGCCCTAACACCGAACCACATACTCATCGGACCCAACCCTCACCTGCCAGTACCAGGGCACTTTGAAGAGAAGGACGTGACAGCCCGCCAGCAATGGAAAAGAGCACAAGTCCTGGCGGACATCTTTTGGAGAAGATGGGTTCGAGAGTACATGCCTCTACTGCAACACCGGCGGGAGCCCACGAGCATAAGAACCCAGCCCAAGGTCGGTGACCTCGTCATCATCTGCGACGGTAACCTCCCACGCAACACTTGGCCACGAGGACGCATAAGTCAGCTGTATCCAGGTGCCGACGGAGAGGTTCGAGTAGTCGACGTCACCATCAGCAGCGGCCATATCCTGAGACGCCCCACCCGGAAAGTCATCGTACTACCAACAGAGTCGCAGCGTAGCGACGGCGGGAGAATGTGCACGATGCCCTGACGTCGATTCGTACGTAGGCGCAAGTAGGGGGGTAGGCAAACCAACGCTTAAATTCTTTGTTACCAATATAATCCTTAATCTTGCCATGTTATTAACGAAATGTTTATGTTTATTGTTATTTCAATTATATAGCTATTTAGATATAAGATAATAGTTCATTATTGTGTAAAATTAGTCATATAAACGTTTTGTAGTTAATTTAGTAAAGTATAGTCGATATCTTAGTGAAAAAAGTTAGGTACAAGTTATTGTTTACATTAGATTATTGCCTCAGTTTGTATAATTACGATATTCTAAATTATGTAGATATGTGTATTGAGCAATTAAATAATAATTTCCCTATGTTTTTTATTGATCTTACCTCTGTGACGGCCACAAAATCAATAAAACGGTTTGTGGCGCTGCCGTAGGTTTTTATAGTAGTGAAGCGGGGGACGGGGTCATATAAATATGTCCGTCACCCATTTTCCCGCGCCATAGCACAATGAGACGTCACAGAGGTAAGGTCGATAGGTCATTTATTAGGTATTAAGGTTAGGTTTAAGAAAATAAAAGACGCGCCAGCTCATGGCATCTGTATTAAAAAGTAAAATGAATAAAGTGGCAGCGGGGGTGAGGAAGGGATCGCTGGCCAGCAAATGTTTCGAGAAAGGGATCGCTGGCCAGCCAAAAAAGGACCTGTATAAAAGTAGGGCGATTTATCGAGAGCGATCAGTTCAGATATACCAGTGAAACAGATAAGTTCGTAAATAGTGCAAAAGCTCCCGTATTAGTCCTCGCCGTCGTTTGCCTCCTATAAAACTAGTACTACGTGTGTTTTATTTACTGAAATAGGGCAGTCCCCAACATGATTCATATACTGAAATGAATGTTTCTGTCTCTAAAATTAAGCTAAATTTATTTCACCATTTACTCCGCTACCAGTGTATGTGGGTCAGATAACCTTTTCGCAAATATTACCTCGCAATAATGACCGAAAACCTGACCCTAATGTCAACAGCGGCAACCTATTACTATAGATACAAGCCAAAATGACAAAAATGCATACCTATTTATTTAGGTGTACGTACATGTAAGAATGAAGACGAAGAGCTCGTAAACAACGGTGATGTACTAATATTAAATAATAATGTATCATTTATTTCAGATAACAAAGACCCATAACATAAATACCTTACAGTCTATCATACAAATTTATAAAAACCACAAAAATATGAATACACTATTTTACACGAATTGACGACGTCGTGTTGCGCTGCGAGGTGTCACGTAGCCTTCCACGACACCCATCTGCCAAAACTCTTCCTTGAGGATGGTCTCAATATGATGAGTTGGAACTCGCACCACGAACGATTTGAAATTCGTGTTATGGCGTGACTCCAACTTTTCGACCCAGGTCCAGCTGGTCTTTACCTACTCGAACATATTCCACGATCTCCTCAACCTTCGTGGTGTGATGTAGCCGGGACACATAGAGCTGTAGGTATATCTATTAACCTCACTGGCAGCATAATCATCACATTGCACTGAGGCGCTGAATATAAATGTAGAGTCGAGTGCTGCTCAAACAATTGCGAAGGAGATCAGTAAGCGAAAAAGTCAGCCCAAGTTTTTGCCAGTCTGGGCCGTTTAACTGACAAGGCTAATTAAGCCACAAAAAATGTACTAGTACATGTACATACCTGTTTAGATTCGAAATTACTTCGGTGTTACTTAAGCTGGACAGTTCTTGAAAATACCATTAGTAGGTACCGTAATCTTCACTAGGGACATAGAGATAGGCAGTCGTTTCTTGTAGTGGTATTCAGCTGCATGCAGTTAGGCTGGAAGCTGACCTAAACGTAGGTAGTTGAGAAAAGCCTAGACAGATTGAATAGGTACCGTAATAAAAAATCCCGGCGTCATCACGAAAAGTACGCAAAAAAGTGGATAGATTAAATTTTATGCTGCTCGCAACTGTGTGAGCTAGTTATTGGAAAAAGCTTGGAATAATTCCAAATGATGTGGACACGAGTGGCGAACTGGCGACGAACGACCTTGTGGAGGGACCGAGTCGCACTTTGGTGTAAGTGGTCTCGCTCTTAAGTCAGCTTAGAATGCCTATTATACGTACCTACCTAGGTACGTGTTCAAAACGTGAAAACTTGCGGTTAGGTATTAATGGACAATGAATGGTTGATGGATAGTAACTCGGCTTATAACCCACTGCTTATATAAGGACATACTAGTTTCTGTCAGCGGTTTTGCCCGCCTGAATGTCGGAAATTGCTTCAAGGCCGCAAGGGAACATACTCCCGGGATAAAACCTTTGTGATATTCCAGACTATGATCTATCTCTGTACTCATCCAGATCCGTTCTGACACAAACATCCATCCATCCAAACTTTGGACTTTATAATAGTAGGTAGGTACCTACCTAAGAAAGATGCAGTGTAATTCTAGGAACATGCAAGAGCAGACATTATAGGTAGATATGAACCGGCATTACCGGCAAACAAAGATGACCCTCTTTCTTTTTTTTTTGCCTTTAAACTGAAATACATACACACTGCTCGGCGGCAGAAACAGCTCACAAAGTTCTTTACTATACAAGTTATTCAATGTAGGTAAGTACTAGAAATACCAATCGTTACGTATGTTTATACCTAGAAGTGTTTGTGAACGGTACATTGTGTAGTTTGCATCTACACGTGTGTGAAACGCGTGTACCTAAGTCTTTGGCACGCGTTAAGTAAAACGCATGAAATGTATTGGATATTCCGTCAAGTGAGACCGAGCGTCGACGCCGGCCATGGCAATAATGGTCCAGAGAAAATCAATGCAAGATATGGATGTTTTAGGGCGACAACAGCCGCCAACGACCCTGAGTGAGGGAAACGGACTGTCGCTACATTTAAAATACTGGTACTCAGCTCCTTCGGGGATGGGGATGCATGAGACCAACATTGTTGGGAGAAGGCGACGCAGATTGACTGTCGTTTTTTTATCTGCCTACGACGTAACTTTACAAATTAATGACACTATGTTATATCAACATACTTTAAAATATTTACATTTGTAAGTAATTCATAACCATAAGAAAATAGTAGACCGTTTTCTTATAGAAAATGGTAGATCATTTTCTTATAGCGTAAGTATAACATAGGTAACGTTATATATAAAAAAATACTAAGCTAAGTAATCTTACGCAAGTGTATCACACAAAGCTAAGCTATGTTATACTGTTAACATAGCTTAGCTTTGTATGAAAATGTAGGTGGGATGGGATCGACCACTACGTCCCACGGAACGACCACGCCATGCACGAGGTTCTTTTATTTGCTAGTGGCTACCAAATAAAAGAACCGCGCAGCTAATGTGGCAAACCTTTCCGTGCTTGTCTTAAGTAACAGTGGACGGTCGACTTTATGATCCTGAGAAAATCAATGAAAGATGTGGACCAGTGTTAAGGCAGTTTTGTTGTAGTGCACACGTGTAAGTTTAACAGTAGCCTAGCTTTGTATGAAAATTTGGATGGGATCGACCACAGCGACTCACGTCCACGCTAAGCACATAAGGACCGCGCAGCGAATGTGGCAAACTTCTTCGTGCACATCTAAGTTACAGTGGACGTTCGACTCTTGGTCGCTTTGAATAGACTGAAAGGCCTTTGTATTTGGAAACCAATAATGTTAAATCACAAAGAAGCTTTCATATTTTTCAAAGTAATAGAATATTCTATAGGAAATCTTTGCTATTTAGATAATGTAGGTCAATTGGGTCCTTTCTTATTTTTAGTTCATATAAATGAATTGCCCCATGTATTACAAAACAAGCTAAACATGGTCTTGTTTGCCGATGACACTTCTTTGATTTTTTAAATAAATAGACGTAGTAATAATCTTAACGAAGCTAATAACGCCCTTTTGCAGGTCCACAATTGGTTCACTGCTAATAATTTGGTTTTAAATGGAAAATAAACGAAGTGCAGTGCAAAAACGAACTACATTTGTCATTTGGTAAGGCAAACCTTACGTTTGCCTTACCATATGTCAAATGTAGTGATTGTGATATAGTATTGACCGGGGAGAAACTCGAATTCGTCGTGACTCAGGGCTACAGTGGGGGTCCTCATATGTCATCTCTTGCAGGACGGCTAAGCTCAGCAGCATATGCTGTTAGGAAAATCCGCCAATTTACAGATGTGGGGTCGGGCTGCAGACATTTACTTAGTCAATATTTATTCTGCAGAAAAGAGCCATAAGAGCCATTTAAAATCTCCGCCGGGGCGATTTTCTAAGGGAACTGTTTAAGAATATTAACATCATGACAGTACCTTGTCAATATATCAATGAAGACATCATGTACGTTAGAATGAATCTGCATCTTTTTAATAAACGAGGTGACAGATATAACTATGTCACTAGAAATAGGAACCAATTAGTTCAACCAGGTTTCAGACTTGCTATACTTTAGCCTTTTTTTCAAGAGGTACTGTTTAAAATTATGTATATGTGTGTATTATATATATATATAATTATTTAGATTTAAATTTTGTTTCATTTAGTTCTAATATCTGGGGAGATATTTTTCCCCAGATATTAGAACTAAATGAAACAAAATTTAAATCTTGATTTAAACGCACACTATGCAGGCAAGCATTATTATAAGTTGGGAGATTACATTGAAGATAAAAATGCTTGGCTCAATGCTGGTCCTGATCCACAGCCAGTAGGGCGCACAAATATTGCTGAATATTGTAAGACCATCCAATTTTTATTGTATAGACTCAATTAATTTAGCATTGTATAATTTCGTGCATTAACGGCACATGTGTGAGTACTGTGTACCTTAAACTATATTTTTTCTTTGACTTAAATGTGCCCTGGCGGTTAGGAGTGTCATGCTCACTTAAAAGTCTGGCTGATGGTGCTGGATCAATTGGCACTCTTCAAAGTGGTTGAGCCGAATGGTGCTAGCGCAGGCGTCATATTGCTGAGCGAGCGCCGTCAGCTAGGACTGGTCATGTCTCAGCTGCCACGGTTTAGTTTAATTATTTGTTCCTTGAATTGTTGCTTTTTTTTACTTCGGACGTTTGATCGTGCAAGTCTTTCTACGTCGTTCTCACATATATGTATGTTTGTATAATTTTCACACGAATGATGTAACCATATCATTGTAAAAAACATTGATTTAAAAGAGTGGAGTTTCTTGCACGTTCTTCTCCATAGAGATCTACGCTTTGGAACGTGTAATTAGTTCCATCTCTTTGGACAGACCGACCTTGACTACTTATTCAAAAGTGCCTGTAATGGTTTAATTGAAATAAATGCTTTGAGTTTGATTGAACTGGGAATATGGTATCTACAAACATGGTGAACTAATTTATAGTTAAATCGTAATTAATACGCAAATAATCAATTAATTTGATTGAATTGCGAATTATTTACCAACGAATTTTATTTTTAGTGTTTAATTTTGATAATACATTTCAAAGAGCACTGATTGTACTCGTGCCTTCAACAAATTAAAGGAAGTACCCACGGGTGGTCTACATAAACAAAATGTGCAGAAGTTTGATATTATGATGTTATATTCGTTTGCGTGAGATAGTAGGTATTATTTGCTTAGTGATAACGGCTACGGACAGCTGAGATAATGAAGAGGCACGTTTTAGCTAAATGCTGAATGAAACATCAATGTTACTTAATATGGAACTATTTTTAGTGTTAATATACCTACCTACTAAGTCCGATGAGAAATGGGAAAATAGAATCACCGAAAGCTTTAATCAACCTCCAAATCTTAAAAAAAGGCTAAACAATCCAATTCTTGAAAGTTTTGGTATAGGTACTTAATAAGAATTATACCAAAACTTAGCATTCTGATTAACAGCTGTCACATTATTTCGTTCAGCTACAACATTGCTCTTTATATCTGCGTCTTCAGAATTCTCTTTAAATTTCTTAACCAGTTAATTTCTAGTATTTATAGTTTTAATTAAGTAGGTATACAACGTGTAACAGAATAAATGCAATACCTCGTAAGGAGTTAATTATAGTATTATACAGACGTGGCCCTTGGAAAAAGAAAAAGCAACGACTGAAACGTGTCCTAGCTGGATTAGCTTGACAGATCTGATGAAAACGTCTTCTCTTTAAAACTGTGTTTGTACTACTATAGTTCAAGGAGGCACGTTGCCTAAGTATAGTAGCAAGAACATAGGTCTATACCTATGTTCTTGCTACTATAGACAACTATTTGTCTGACTGTTATAACTTCAGCATGACGATACAGTTCTGATGTAGGAAATAGTCGCAGTTTTTTCTTTCATATATCTAAGGATTTATGTGAAGGAACCCGTACTATAACAAAGAAGCACCTTACACGAGTAAACCATGATTATAATTTGACCCTTTTACATACGGAACCCTAACATGAAAGTGTATCAGTAGCCTGTCATAACGAGAGTCTAAGCGGCTATTCAGGGAAATAGGTTAGCCAACGCTGCAGCGCTGCAGTGCTTAGGCACGGGTTAGACGCTATCGTTACTTGTGAAGCCAAGAATCTAGGCGCATCGCGTACCTAGCGCGGTTTTTAACTTTATGTCATGCAATTGTAGTATAAGAGTCCCAAACGTGAAAAAAAAACTCCCCCATACATTTCTGTGCGCAAAACTCGACAAAATGTACTGAACAGCAGATTTTTTTCACGATTTCGGGGATGATCCCATAGTAAAAGTTGGTCATAATGATGAGTACGTACAATGACCCCTTTAAAGTTATTAAGTTTATTCTGTAACACGTTGTAGTTAATGCGGATCTAATAAATCATTTTGAAACGTTTAAGCAACGAAATAATATACTTATTCAAATTCAAGCTTTGAAATGCTTTCATTTAGGTACTTATAGGTATAAAGACGAAGCATTTCCTTACCATAGCTCTCAAACTGAAGAACAGTATCAATATAGATCTTTGCGTACTTACCTGTAAGTGGGCAAATAAGTCCTATCCCTGTGCCTATTTGAATTTCTACAAGTACAAATAGTTTGAAAGAAATTCGACTGTCCGAGATATCTACCGGAGTTGAAACGGTTTGCATTCTGAGGTAGGTATCGCTAAATCACTTAAAGTATTTTCTTTTCAAAAAAGAGTCTCAATAATAAGCTCTTCATTATTTATCATAACCTCGAGTGAGATAAGATCATGAAAAATTCACGTAGATAGAGTCTAATAAATATATCAAGCCAAGCAGCCGTCCAAGGCTCCGAAATACTTCGGAGGATTCGGAGAAAAAGGAGAGAAAATTAAAGCGGATAAATACTTCTTAATCCTGTAAGTTAAGCTGAGCTGAAATTAATTTGGATAATCTTTTAATAAGGAGCAATATTTTACTTAGAAAAATGCGGGTTTGCCAATCACGCTTTGTAAGGATTTTCTCTTGGTTCAGGGTATCTTCGGAGACTGCGCATTAATATATAATTAATAGAAAATGTAAAACTTCACGACAAAAATAATAAGTTATTTTTTTAAAGTAAGCATCGAAAAGTGTCTATGATCACATTTTTTTATAGTTTTTTGTTCGAAACCTGTAAAACTAATAAATATAAAAATAATTTTATCTAAGTATTTATTTTTAATGATCTTGCTGTACGTAAAAGTTGCGCACTAGTATAAATTTAATGTCTTTGTTGCGCACTATCTCCGAAGTAACCTTGTGTATACCTGCGGTGAAGAATGGATGGATTGAGTGAGGAATTATTTGTATGAAAAGGGAGTCAGTGATAACGTGATGGTTAACAGGACGGAATGGAAGAAGATTACGTGTTACGTGGCTGTCGACCCCAAGTAACATGGGACAAAGGCAGGAAGGTGCTGAAAATCCATACTTGAGTATAATAATTTATTTATTTAAACTTTTTGTACAATAGTGGTACATGGGCGGACTTAATGCATCAAGGCATTCTCTACCAGTCAACCTTTGGGTAATATAATATAATAATTCGAGATGATTGAATCTTAAAAATAGATGAGATTATTGGAATCCATTGCCAATGACTCAGATATGGACTTTAGACTTGTGAATTTTAAATCACATTTTATATTACAAAGGCCCTAAAAAGTCTTACGGGATGCAATGGAATTTGAATATAGATACATTTTATACATCCATGGAGTTTGTTGTTTCAAAATTTGTGATTCATTCTGAATTTTAATAATATACCTTCAACAAAGAATATGCTGTCTATAAGTCATATGCTGTCTACAGTCTATAAGTCTTCTGTGGGCGTGGTGCGATCCATGATTGCTATAAAACAACCTCAGGAGTCATAGCTTTGTAGGACAACAATCCTGTAGGTTCATGTAAAAGTTTATTCTTTCACAAGTACACGTGTAGTAAAGGTCGTAGTACACCGTGCAATCATGAAAGCCGATAAAATCGATGTTTCACACGATCGCACGCTCACACGATGTTGGTAGCGAAATAGGTAGGTATAGCAATGTAAACAGTACTTACCTTTTTTAAAGTTTACCTGTTTGTCAGAAGTTAGAATCTAATTGTTTGCACGAAGGTCTATTTAGCTGTGTTGCTATTGAACAAGTGGGTGTTTCAACACTTGAATCTTGTATGATTTAATGAGGTAGATCATGGAACTCACCCTTAGCAATGACACCACGAAAATAGAATTTTCTATTTAGAAAGTAGGTGCGGAATCACCACTGAAACCAGTATTTTTACCTGACTGCCAAAGAAGGGGTACTGCATTTATTTTGATTTTAAATATTTTTTAATGTTATGTTATGACTGAATTTTATAATGTCCTTGTAAGGTTAATACTGGGTGTATG
This sequence comes from Mamestra brassicae, assembly GCA_905163435.1. Taxonomy (NCBI): domain Eukaryota; kingdom Metazoa; phylum Arthropoda; class Insecta; order Lepidoptera; family Noctuidae; genus Mamestra; species Mamestra brassicae. The sequence goes on along the minus strand of LR990995.1, from coordinate 10,164,312 downwards.
TAGTTACAAGGATTATGGTTCATAACAGATTTTATCGCACGAGTTCAATAAACGTTTAACTTTGGTTTCACTCTCTAATTTCGAATAAACAAGGACTACATTAAAATAATAATGTAGGTACCTACAACGATATTAATAATACCTTAGATTAAACTTGACGTATTAATTAAAAGTTAATGATTCTATTTTCACAGCACTATATCAATATCAGCTAGGTACCTATATAAGTAATGATTATATAAATTACCTAAAAAAAACTCTTCAAAGATCCGTCTGCGGTGTTACCTAGGATACTATGAACACAAAATGAAATGAAGATGAAAAATAACCTTAAAGGTTATTATGGACGCAAAAGCTTCAAAGATAAAATCGTATATCTGACTTGCAAATACTTTCAAATATTAGAAAAAAGCTCCATCTCATATCGACAACTTTTCAACTTGTCAACGTAATTTTATACAGAAAAAGGTGTCGAAACGTAACTTCAGAATTGAGTTGTTGAGTCGAGAAGATGTTAAAGTGGAATAAAGCTATCAACAGGTAAGATACCTAAGTTTTACAGTTTCAACCTGAAAGACTGTAGGTAATAGGTACCGCAGCCAACTAAAAGTAATTGAGAAATTTCTCAGTTTTGATAATGGCCCTAAAACACTAAAGGCAAATAAGGTCTTCATTAGATTGTTACCATAACATTTCTCAAAACCTAGAGAAGAGAAAATCCAGATTTGTTTTAAGATCTAAAAAATGACGGAATTGACAGAGTTCTGAAATCCATACTTATCTATGTTATAAATATCTAATACAAAATCTAGAGAAGAGAAAATCCAGCTTTGTTTTAAGATCTAAAAAATGACGAAATTGGGAGAATTCTGAGTCCATACTTCTACACTAATATCATAAGGAGGAAAAATTTGTATTTTTGTGTGTGTGTATGTTTGTAATGAATAAAGTCAAAAACTGTTGTGCCGATTTTAAAAATTCTTTCATCATTGGAAAGCTACATTATCAGCGAGTAACATAGGTTTTATTTTTTCCCCGTATTCCCACGGGACGGGAACTACGCGGGTGAAACCTGGATGTCCGCTATTATGTTATGGTCTGTCTGTCTTTTTGTTACATCTTCACGTCTTAACGGATTTGGCACGCGGGTATACTATGTCCTGGAGTAGGACATAGGGAATTTCGTGCCCTTGGGATACATTTCGAAATCTACGCGGGCAAAGCCGCTGGCAAAAGTTATTGATAAGGGCGAGGCCAAATAAGCGTAATTTTGAGTTGCGCAATTTACATTCAACTGAAATTTCGTTAGGCTGCCAGACGGACGGGCGGCGTGCAATGAATCCATTTAAAATATTGTGCATTTACGAAACAGAAGAAGATGTCAGAAAGAGCAGGAGAAGCTGAGTAAATCCACTAAATAGGGAAAGACTGATATGTGGTCAGTTCCATACCTTATATGGACGACTCACCCCGAACGCAATAAGGATGTTGACTGGGTTAAAAAAAAATAATTTTATTTAGTCCGCCAGTTAGATTCTCGAAAAATATTGGTCACGTATTTTTTATATCATCAAATCAATCAAAAATACGAAGGTAAACGCATCAAAGATAAGGACCCCACTTATCTTACTTTACTTTACTGATCTTTGATGCGTTTTATCTTCGAATTTTGTGCTTGTAACGTCACTTTCCAGTAAAAAGGGTACTGGTCAGTGACGTCACAGGAGTTTTTAACGCACTGTATCGTCTTAATTTTTTGTTTACGTGACAATAGAAAAAATACGTGTCCAATATTTTTTGGAAATCTATCTGACGGATTAATTAGATTTTTTTTAGTTAAATACACTATTCGGTTGCTGTAATGCGTGTGAGTCAGCAGACAACTCATTTTACGCCGTCGTTTGGCACAAACAGGACTTTTGTATGAACCCAAATGCAACGTAAATTCCGCTACTCATTTAACGCGACTCACAACTCAAAAATAATGTTCGTTTAGCCTCACCCTAATAGCATCTATGATAGACAGAGACAGCACATTTTTTTTAATTTTTCGTATGGCTTCTCTCGTTTGACACACCATTTTGAACTTGCGCTTTTCAGTACAAGGGACGTTTTACGTCACAAGGATATCAGAAAAATTTCAAAGCGTCTGTACCGTTTAGCAATATTGCATTGGACGTTGAAATTCAAAATAAACCACCTTCTCAACTTAAAATCAATAAAATCTAGTAAAGTGACATATTATTGGATTTACCTATTAAAATCCCATAGCAAAGTAGATATTTAACTATGAGCTAGTCTGGACTGGAAAAACATCGACTTCCGAAATTATCTAAGTGTTTTTTATTTGGAAGTCGGTTGTATTTTTTTGTGTAATAAACTATTTTATTAACCTCATTCAAATAAGTATTTATTCATTTAGATTTTTAATCGCGGTCAAATACCCTTTTGTGGTTCTACTAAACATTCTCTGCATACACCTGCGCGAAATACTGTCTTGTTGTTATGTTATTAACAGTATAAAGTCACGTTATTTTTACCTTGTTATATAATAGCATAGATGCAAGTGTAAGGTCGAAGGTGCTTTAATGGAGTCAGTAAATGCTTTAATAAAGCCAGCAAATGCCGTAAGCGCCAGCTCGTCTACGCGATAATGACGTTAACATTTACGTCATCGTCACAGATGACGATAAACCTATTACGACACAAAACAAAAGAAAATACACGTGTGTTTTAGTAACGTTGTCTTTTGCCGAGACATGTTTTATTGATAAGAACTTATTTATTTATTTATTCTTTTTACACAAAAAGGTTGTACCTGCATAGACGAACTTAATGCCTTATTCATGAAATCTCTTGCCTTACAAAGTATCTTCACGAATCTCAGTTTGGAAAATGAGAATCTAATTTCAAAAATAATATAAAGTCATTTCAGGTCTAATGTGTAAAACAATGTTGGTACTTGGTGCCGTTGATTTGGTACAGGTTTTGGTTACTGTTTTCAATCATATTTATTTCATTCCGAACTCAGAATTATTTTGTGTTTGTATTTTTATTGATTTATTTATATTTGACAGGCAATCTTGCCCTGGAGTATCAGTCTATCAGTAACTGGGTTGTGCAGGCGACTGCCGTTCTGATAGGCAGTTCCTTCACGCAAAATGGATCAGTTGTATCTGGTTAGGTTGAGAGCTGACCCCGTAGTCTGTTGGGAAAGGCTAGGGAGATTGTTAGGGTACCGTAGTCAACCAGGAACCCTTATAGTTTCGCCATATCCGTGTGTCTGTCCGTCCGCGGTTTAGCTTGGAGACGCTTAGTACTAGAAAGTTGGTATTTGGTATGGTGTAAAAATACCTACCAACAGTAACTGAAACGTAATTTTTGAAAGCCAAACGTGACGTTTCAGCTACTGCTGGTAGCTATTTTACAGTTGGTCAAAGGTAGATACGTTATTGAAAACGGAACCCTTATGGATTCGTCATGTCTGTCTGTCTGTCCATCCGTATGTCACAGCCACTTTTTTCCGAAACTATAAGAACTATACTGTTGAAACTGGGTAAGTAGATGTATTCTGTAAACCGCATTCAAATTTTCACACAAAAAATAGAAAAAAAACAAGAATTTTTGGGGGTTCCCTATACTTAGAACTCATTTTTTATTCATCAAACCGTGTACATCTATGGATAGGTCTTCAAAAATGATTTTGAGGTTTCTAATATATTTTTTTTTCTAAACTGAATAGTTTGCGCGAGAGACTCTTCCAAAGTGGTAAAATGTGTCCTCCCCCCTGTAACTTCTAAAATAAGAGAATGATAAAACTAAAGAAAATATACCTATGATGTACATTACCATGCAAACTTCCACCGAAAATTGGTTTGAACGGGATCTAGTAAATAGTTTTTTTTTAAAACGTCATAAATCTTAAACTGCAATTTACCTTTCATTCAATCAACTCAAATTGCTGCTACGGAACCCTTCATGGGCGAGTCCGACTCGCACTTGACCGCTTTTTAATTAATGGATTTTGTTCTTTATTTACAATATCCAAGTTTCCAAAATTTTACAATTTCAATAGTCATTGTTTATGCAATGATTATTGCTACTATCATCCATTGAATAGTTCCATTCTTAATCTCCGATGTATTTCGATACGATAATCGGCTCTGTAAAATGAGGTGAGCATAATGATCACCTAATTTTATGGGACTGACGAAATTAAATGTACATATATGTACTGACGAGGTGGACTGTATTTTCTTGAATTAAACTTCGGAACTTCTTTATCTTGTTTATTTTCCCAGGGCTGGCTTGCTGCTGACGGTTGAGTGACGAATGACGGAATGACCGAGCGCGGCAAGCCACCCGCTTTTTATCTTATTTCCTACTTACACAGGTAGTGAGCGTGGGCGCTTAGGCCTCGGCCAATCAGAGCGCGGGTGGTGGCGCGGAGTTCGAGTCGTTTTAGCGCTGACCAATCAGAGGCGAGCGCATCTGTCTATTGTTTAGACAGGTTCAGACCTGCTCGAAGCGTGTTACGACCGAATTCTGTGCCACCTTACAATCTTCCTTTATTAAACATAAATTAAAACAATCCCTACACTATTGCTTATACATAAAATCCCTGCTATGAACAGTCTTTATTTATTTAAATCTAAACCTTATCCATTAGGTATATAATTTCCCTTAACATCAAGCCTTAGTATCTAACTTATCTATTTATTTATATCCTATTTATTTCGACGTCCGTAATATCCTCCCCCCGGCGCAGGGCTACCGTAGCCTAATCTTCTACGTGAAGGACGGCGAGCTTCGTAACTGGACGTCGTAGGACGCCCGCTGTAGTTCTGACGTCAGCTGACCGCACCTTTCCATCCGGACCATTGTAGACAGCCTCCACGACGCCTCGAGGCCACGTTCCTCTCGGGAGTGAGGAGTCGACGATGACGACTAAGCTGCCGACTTGAAGGGGTCGTCGTTGGTCGTCTGACGCCCCCCGGGGCACCAGCGTAGGCAGGTACTCGTCTACCCAGCGCCGCCAGAAATGGTCGGCGAGCGCCTGGGCAGTTCTCCATTGTTTGCGGCTGGCCTCCTCACAAGGCCCGGTACGGGGAAGGCCCGAGGAGGTACCTATTAAGAAATGGTTAGGCGTGAGGGCCTCCGGATCCTTGGGATCGACAGAGACATGGGTTAGAGGTCGAGAGTTTATGGAGTGCTCGGCCTCTGTCAGCAGCGTCAGTAGTGTTTCTTCTTTTAGCGCTTTTTGGTGCAGCGTCGCTCCCAGCGCCGCCTTAACGGAGCGCACCAGTCGTTCCCAGGCTCCCCCCATATGCGGCGCTCCTGGTGGGATGAACTTCCATTTCATGCGCTGCTCCAGTCCGAATGGAATGAAATCTTTCGTCCACTCTTTGTACGCCGCTCGTAGTTCGGCGTCTGCCCCTCTAAAGTTGGTACCATTGTCTGAGTACATGACTCGGGGCCAACCTCGTCGAGCTGCCATTCTTCGTATGGCCATTAGCGCCGAGTCGGTAGATAAGCTCGACACTAATTCCAGATGCACTGCTCTCGTAGTCAGACAGGTGAACAGGGCTCCCCATCGTTTTTCGTGTCTTCTTCCGATGACTACCGTTATCGGTCCAAAATAATCGGTGCCGCAGTGGGTGAAGGGCCGCGGCGTCTCCATGATTCTTTCCATTGGCAAGTTTCCCGTAACTGGTTTCACTGGCGTAGCTTTTCTTATTCGACAGAGCTGGCATCGCTGTGCTATGGCTCGCACTGTAGGGCGTAGGTTGACGACCCAATACCGCTGTCTTAAGTCATTGATTACACGCTCGTTATTAGCGTGCCCAGCTTTGCGATGTGCATGTTCTACCAATAGCCGTGTGAACGGATGTTTGCCGTGTAAGATCACCGGGGTTTTCTTCGTTTCCTTGACTGCCGCATGTCCGATTCTCCCTCTGACCTTGAGAATATGATCCTCTAGGTAAGGGTCCAGTTTATACAGACTGCTGGACTTGGGTACCGGCTTTCCTTTTCGAAGTAACTGTATTTCATCGGCATAGTTTTCCAGTTGTGCTTGTTCCAGCCATAATTTCTCGGCCCTTTCGATCAAGTCGACGGTCATTTGGCTGGACCTATCGTAACACTTTGCCTTGAAAAGGAATGGCATGGCTGTAGCTCGTAATAATTTTTCGAAAGAAGAGAATCTATTTATGTCTGGCAGGTGAGAAGGTCGTTCTCGTTCTCTTTTTTCTTCGACTATCACGTACGTTGACTCGTCTCCGGTAGTGTCTTCTTTGGATTTCTCCTTTGGCCAGAACTCTTCGTCATTGTACAGGAACGCGGGACCGGTGAACCATCTGTCTTCGGGTTTCATTCGTACGGTGTAGTTAGGGCGTGTAGCGTCATCTGCCACGTTGTGATCGGTGGGTACCCATCTCCACTGGCTGGCGTCAGTTAGCTCCGCGATTTCACCCAGGCGGTGGGCCACAAACGGTGTGTACTTCACGGCGTCTTTTTCGATCCATCGTAGGACGGTTTGTGAGTCTGTCCAATAGATCACGCTTCTGGGCTTGTCACGGTGCTCCTTTATTATAGTCTCCGCCAGTCGTGCGCCGATCACTGCTGCCTGTAGTTCTAGTCGTGGGATAGTAACTAGCTTCAGGGGGGCCACTCTTGCTTTTGCTGCGACCAGCCTCACATCCACTCTTCCGTCTTTCTTCTGGATTCTCCAGTAGGCTGCAGCTGCGTATGCTTGTTCGCTAGCGTCGCAGAAAATATGCAGGTCCATGAGGTCGTCTGGGCCCTTATCGTAGCACCTTGGGATGCGAAGCTTCGTTACTTCGTCCAGACTTTGTATCCATTCCTCAAAGTGCTGCGCGTCTTGTTCTGGGATTGCCTCGTCCCATCCGATGCCGTGTCTCCACAAGTTCTGGAGCACGATCTTGCCGGTGACTGTGAAGTGGCTGATGAGTCCTAGAGGATCGTAGACTGCCATCACTGCACCAAGGGCTTCTCGTTTAGTCGGCGCTCTGTTTCGAGTTTTCACTTCGGGTGACAGCCGACTCAATCCAGTGTTAAAGCCTAGCTCGTCTGAGCCTGTTTGCCAAAGTAGGCCTAGTGTTTTGTCCGTATTTTGTTCTCGTTGTCCGAGTCTTACTTCTGTGTCGTGTGCCAGCTTCTCCGGTGTAATACTTTTCAACACGTTGAGTTTATTTGAGCACCAACCTCTCAAATTGAAGTGGGCGTTCTGATGAACTCTAATGACTTCACGCGCTGTCTTAATTGCTTCTTCCTCGGTTGCCACGCTGTCTACGTAATCATCCATATAGTGGCTCGTTGTTATAGCTTGCACGGCGTTAGGGTATTCTTGCGCGTACAGTCTTGCGTTGGCGTCTCGTACTGAGTGCGCGATGAAAGGTGAACACGAGGCTCCGAAGATCATCGAGGTCATTTTATATTTCTTCGGTGGCTTAGTACGTTCCTCACCTCGCCAGAGAAACATCTGCGCAGCCTGGTCTTGGTCTCTTATCTTCACTTGGAGAAACATTTCCTGTATGTCTGCCGTGACGGCTACTGGACGCTCTCTGAATCGAAACAATATTCCTGGCAGCGATTTCAAGAGGTCAGGTCCTTCTAGTAGATAGTCGTTTAGGCACACTCCACTGTATCGATGTGCGGCGTCAAACACTAGACGTATCTTGCCCGGTTTATTTGGGTTTACAACCGGGAAGTGCGGCAGGTACCACACTTTCTTACTTCCTTCTTCCGTTCCGTTGCACTCCTGGGCGTATCCTTTATCGAGTAGGTTTTTGACCAGAGTGCTATACTGTGCTGCAAAGTTTGGTGATGAATCCATCTTCTTCTCTAATATCTTTAATCTTCGCAGGGCACAGCTGTAGTTGTTGGGCATCGAAGCGTCTTCATCACGCCATGGTAACCCGACTTCGAAGTGATCACCGACTTTTCTCAGTGTTCCCTGAACCACGTTCATTGCCTTCTGATCTTCGGGTTTGATCTTCTTGGCCAAAGAAACTCCTAGGGCATCAATCCTGAAGTGTGACTTTACTAACTCTTCTATACGACGTACGTCATCTGTCTGTCTCGCTGCAGACACATCGTATAGATGTAGCACGACTTGTCCCTCTTGTTCCTTCAGCGTGGTGCGTGGCGCAGTCCCGTGGATCACCCATCCTAGCTGAGTGTAGGATGCTGCAGGCTCATTTTTCTTGCCCATGCGTAACTCTCGCGTGACTATTAGGTGCCAGTTGTCCGCACCTATCAGTACCATCGGTGTAGCTTCTCTGTAGAATGCGTCGCTTTGTATGTCTTGGAGGTGAGGAAAGTTTTCGAGTTTTAACCTGTCCATCGTCTGACCATGAAGTCGCAGGTTTTTCATTGTTCGTGCGCGTAGTTCTTGGAATTCACCGCTCTGGCCACGTATCTGTAACTTGACTTCCTGGCTTTGTTCTTCTTGTTGTTGTGAAGTCACGCTCTGGATACGTAAAGTAGAGACCGGTCCGCTTATGTGCAAACGACGTACTAGTTCTTCGTCGACGAGCGATATTGTTGAGCCTTCGTCCAGTAGGGCGAACGTCGATATTTGCCCGCCGGGCCCTTTTAATAACACGGGACACATTTTCAGCAATACGCGTTGCGACACATTATTTGACGCGGAGACGGTCATTACCGCTTCCTGCGAGTGTGGGTTCTCGGTATCAGTTGACTTATCTGGCTTATCACTTGGCGGTGCCTCTCTCTCCTCTCGATCTTTGTGCAGCAGCGCGTGGTGTGGGCGGCTGCAGGTTCCTCTGCCGCATCGCTTCGCTCGGCAATGTTCGCGTCGATGGCGTCTTGTCACACACTTGAAACACACTTTGGCAGTACGTGCCCAATCCCATCTTTCATCAACGCTCATCTTCAGGAACTTTGCACATTTCGGTACCTCGTGATCACTGCCACAACACAAACACTCTTGTTTTCTTTCTTCCTCCTTTCCCGATGTCGCGTAAACTACTTCCCGACCCGACTTCTTCTTGGCGTTAAATTGTGGCGCGCTTCTCATTTCCTTCTTCTGGACGGGTGCGGGCGTCGCGCTAGTGAAGGCGTATTTCATGGCTCGGTCAGCCTCCCGCATCAGGAATCTGGACAACAATATCACTTCCGGTTCACGCGACGATTCCGCAGTTTCAGAAGCGTAATCGCACCATCTTGACTTTATGTGCGGGCTCAGTTTCTCTACAACTTCGCGAACTAGCATCGGGTTCCATATATACCCACGATTGTCCATCTTGGAAAGCACGCACACTATGTTTTGAAGTTTCACTGCGAACGAATTTAATTCACTGGCCGCACCCGTGAGTCGAGTGTAAGGATTGGCGTAAGGATAGAAATGAAGCAACTGAATGCTGATATAAGACTGACTATTTATTGGGATAACACACCGTTATATATGAGATTACAATAGTCTTAAAGTTACTTGGTTACACTACCACTACACCTTCCCCCTTTGGGAAAAAAAAAGTGTTATATAAGGTAAAAATTACACTTTTTTTTTTTTTTTTTTTTTTTTTTTTTTGCATTTTGAATACATTACAGATTATAAAATTATTACTGAAAGTAAACAATATATAGTAGTTTACATGAATCATGAATTATGAATCTAAGTATACAATGTTCCTAAAACTAACCTTTTATTGCATTATAAATGACAAGCCATTCCATGTCATGTCAGTGATTACAATTTAAAACATTGAAAGGCTTCGTACGGTTTTTATGAACTATGTCCTCTTTTCCTTTATTGACAATTTTCACATTAGGATCCAAGTCCTCTAACACTAAATATGGTCCAAGATATACTGGATCCATTTTATTTTCAGATGGATTCCTTAATAGTACATAGTCGCCTTTCTTATAATATACAGGTTTCAAATTGACATCGTGCTTAGCTTTTCGCTTGAGTTTGCTAGTAAGCAAATTATCGCGAGCGTCTTTTTGTGCTAACTGAAGTCGATATTTTAGCTCTAACGCATAGTTATCGTGGGCGTATAAAGGATCTACGACATTACCCGATAAATTATTCGGTAAGATACATTTCCTACCAAAAACAAGTTCATGAGGTGTATACTTAGTTTCAGTGTGTACCGTATTGTTGTACGCAAAACACCAATATGGTAACCAGCTGCTCCAATATCCTGTTTTATTTTCACAGTTAATTCTAAGGTACGCACCCATAGTTTTATGTGAATTCTCCAATGCTCCTATACTCTCGTGATGGTAAGCTGTTGAGGAGAGTTGATTGATTTTTAAGAGTTGGCATACTGCTTTCATTGTACTGGATAGGAACTCTGTCCCCCGATCAGTGGCGACTTCACGAGGTATGCCAAACCTTAAAATAAAATTATCTACTAAGGCACGCGCTACACTTACCGTATCTTTGTTTTGTAATGGATACGCCTCGGTGAACTTGGTAAGCTCACATTGCAATGTGAGTATGTAGCTGTAGTTATTGACATCTCTGGGCAGTGGCCCCATTATGTCTAGAAATACTTTATCAAATGCTGACTTAGCCGTACTCGTTACTACCATCGGTTGTTTAGTATTTATTGAATATTTCTGTTTGTGACACTGCTCGCATTTAGAAACATACTCTACTATATCTTTATGCATGTTTGGCCAATAATAGTATTTTTTGATATTACTCTCCATTCTCCTGATGCCCGCATGACCACTTGTGGGTAACAAGTGAAAGTCGTTCAATATTACTTTTATGTTATCAACGTTATTTACTCTTTGCACCTTATTTACAATACATATACGAGGTCCCGGCCAACTTTGATATTTTTTTATTTCATTTATAAGACCTGCAATGAATTCTTTATTATTTTCATTTCTCAGTATACATATATTATCGATATTAATTGTCTTACATAAACTTACCAAATCCCTCACCAATTCGTCTCGCGATATTGATGATCGGGATGTTCGGTCTAAGTATATAGTACATTTACTCGGTGCATATAATAATTTATTAAATTTTTGTAACCATATTCCACGTTTTATTAATTTACGCAATTCCCCACTACTAATTAGCAAAATTTCAGTAGAGTGATTTGGTTTTTTAACTATCTCGACCACTCTCGGTTGACTGTTATTCAAATTTATGTTGGTGTTATCAATTAACTCATTGTTACTAATATTTTCGTCATCCGCTGCTTGTAGTTTACGACGTTGAGCTCTTGTTAACACATTTATCCTTGTTCTTTCGTTCATATGTTTTAAATCGTCAGACGACATAATAATGCGTGATAAAGCATCCGCAGCTGTATTTTGTTTTCCTTTTAGATATTCTATATCAAAATTATACTCCTCTAATTGTAACCGGAACTTAAGCAATCTACTTGAGGGGTCACGCATTCCAAACAAATAAACAAGAGGTCTATGGTCGGTCTGTATCTTGAACTTTCTGCCGTATAAATATGGTCGAAAGTACTTGACACTCCATACTATTGCTAAGAGTTCCTTTTCAATGGTAGGATAGTTAATTTCGGCCTTATTTAAACTGCGACTGGCATAAGCTACAGGCCGCCCATCCTTATTGCATAGCACTGAACCAATAGCAATCCCTGAAGCATCTGTTTGCAAAATAAATTCACTGCCTTCAGTAAAGTCAGGATATTGTAATACTGGCGGATTTATTAACGCCAATTTCAAATGTTGGAACGCGTTTTCACAGTCTTTTGACCATAAATATGTTACACCTTTTGAACATAACCTATTTAAGGGTTGCGCGACCTCTGCAAAATTCGAAATAAACTTTCTGTAATAATTAGCAAAGGCCACGAAGCGCTTGACTTCATCAACACTTTGTGGCCTTGGATAATTTTCTAAAGCCTTTATTTTTTCCTTATCAGGTTTAATACCGTTTTTTGAAATAACATGACCGAGGTACAAAACTTCTTTTTGTAGGAAATTACACTTTGGTGGGTTTAATTTCAAATTTACATTACGTAATCTGCTGAAGACGTCCATTAAGTTCTGATTATGGGATTTCAAATTTCGACCGAACACCACAAGGTCATCTTGATAGACCAGGCATTTGTCGTAATTTAGACCTGACATCGCTATTGTCATCATCCTACTGAAGCTATTGGGACTAGATTTCAAGCCCATTGGCATTCTTGTCATTTGGTACTGATTTTTCCCAGTTGTAAACGCTGTGCATGGCCTACTGTCTTTTTGCAAATTCGTCTGAAAAAATCCCTGAAATAAGTCAAGATGCGAGAAATACACCGCTCCCGATAAAGAATCCAATATGTCTGATATGTTGGGAAGTGGGAATTTATCGTCCTGTATTTTATCATTTAGTTTACGGTAATCGATTACTACGCGCCATTTTTTTTCCTTAGTAGCGTCAACTTTTTTCGGAACCAATAATAACGGACTAGACCATGCACTCCTGGCTTCTTCTATTATCCCACTTTTTAACATGCTATCAATTTGCTTATCTAATTCTGCCTTTTGGGCGTGGGGTAAACGGTATTGCTTTGTGTAAATGGGGGTACTATTTGGCTTTAGCTCAATAGTTTGCTCATATACTGAAGTGACTGTTAACTTGTCGCCAGGTAAATGAAAGACGTCTGGAAACTTTGCACAAATTTTTTCAATTGAGTTTTGTTCCTCGTCATTTAAATGTGTCAAATTGAGTAATGTGAATAATAATTTCACCCGATCCGCGTTTATACTGGGCCTATCAAATTTACAGATAAGGTATTCATTTAAATTATTTGTTTTAATTTGAACTGAATTTAATTTAACTTCTGTATCCCTAGTGTTTAAAATTCGTATCGGAATTTTTCCTTTAATTGGCCTGGACAATGTACTGGCTAGGAAAACTCCTTCGCATAGTTCCTGAGAAGTTACTACACAATCTTCCCTTATATTAGACTGAATATAATGTATTGATTCGCAACGCTTAGGTACAATAATGTATGAATCACTTGAGGGTGTCAAGTAATCAACCCGTAATGTAACCCGTTCGTTCCGTTCTGTTACTAATTCTAAACTGTTTAACTCATAATTTATAAGTGCACGATATTTTTTAAGAAAATCCTGTCCTAAAATTCCCTGCGTTTTGCAAGGCAGGCTTTTAAATATAAAAAATTTATGCGTAAAAATGTTCCCCTTATACTTTAACTCTAAATAGCAATACCCTTCCGAAAAAATATCTCCTCCGATACCTTTGACCGTAATGTTCTCTTTATGGGAAGGTATTTGTAAACGTTTCACTGAATCGGATTTGATAGCTGAAATCGATGCTCCAGTGTCTATAAGTAAGTCATGTCCACATTTGTCGATCAAGAATGAAACTTTGTTTAAACTGCTACATGATAACATAAACTCAGTCCCGAAAAAAATGATTCAGCGTTTCCTTATTGGGACTTGCTTGTTCCGTGGTATCTGGATCATTGCCCTCTGTTGTCACGAGATTCATGTTACCCTGAGTGGAATGATTTTCTGCACGATTTTCCGAATAATTTCCGTTAGCGTAATAATTACTTCCACGATGATTACCTCTTGAGTACGGTACCTGGGATCGCTGAGCAGGCGTGCGCCGGTACGTATTATGCGTGCGTCCTCTGGAGTTGGGTTGATAGCCTCGACCTCCTCTGTACTGGCCACGTTGAGGTCTCCTCCCTGTGTTGAAACGATAACTGGAGTTATACATACCTATCATCTCCCCCGTAGCGGATTGAATTTCTTCATCTTGCGCCGCCTGGACTGCTTCTGTCAAGGAATCGAAGTTTCGCGCAGCGATTATAGTACTTAACCGACGATCTCGCAGCCCGTCGGCGAACCTTTTTATTGCCAATTTCTCATTAAGAGGTCGCAAAACATTATAGTTGTTAGGGTTTCCATCTGCCTGCGAGATAGTCAGGTCTATAAACAAGTCTGAAATTTCCTTTCCAAAGTCAAGAACCGTTTTATTTTCCTGTTGAGCATGCTGTAGCTTTGTTTGTAAAGCCACATAACTTTTGCGGGGTAATAATAATCGTCGCATGTCCTTTACAAGCTCATCGACAGTATCATATTTCGGTAGTAATTTTAGCTTTGCCTGCTGCGATAATCGGCTTTTCAGTATGAACATTATTAATTTATTTTTACATTCGGGTTTTGTTAGCACTGAGTCATAATATTCTATAGACTCAATTAATTGCTTTGTATTCTTATCTTCATCCGTCATGACAGGGAATAGGCTTAAAGCTGTTTTTAAATCAAAATTATCTCCCGCCATTGTTTGTGTTTCAAGCAAAGATTTCTTAGTCCCAGACTGATCGATACACAAAGAAAGGACTTCCGTAAATAAATTGTCAAATTCTTCACAAATTTTGGTAATTAAGGAAACTTCTTCTTTCGAGTATTTACCTAATTGCGATTTATATGTCTCTAAAAACTTATTATATTTTAATAGCACTATATCTGCTTCGCTTCTTTTTATCTCTATTACTGTACCTACTCTACGACCGGGACCGATTTTAATAAGGTACGTTCTTATAACTTTTAATTCATTTAAAATTATCGCCAATTCCTCTGCCATAACACATAATTATCTTTTAAATAAACTAGCGTTAAACATTATAATGTGCATTAATATTCATAACTATGCACATAAATATACTAATACAAAATATGTTGTTATACCGTATCTAAAAGAAAAGTGTAATGCATAATATTCATATATCTATAGCATAGCAACGTTAAGCACAACTAAATAGACAGTATAGTACTCATTACTAAACATTTCCTTTAAATACGGTCACATTGAGCCCCTTACAATTTATGCACTGCATACTCGCATCACTTTACGCACTGGGATATGGGTAATCTTTGCACTCCGCACAAATCACGGCACCAACACTAACACTTCTTCTTCACCTCATACTACACTGTCTGGTTTGATCTCGTGTCTGCGCAGGATACTCGCATAGCGCGTCAGCCTTATCTCATCCAATCTCCTTAGTATTTGCTTGTCATGGCACCTTTTTGCCAATTTATACACGACTATGATAATTCCAAACACCAACGTAGTACATATGATGATAAGTAAAATATTTGTCGTTTCGTGTTGCTGAACTTGTTGTGTACTAGCTGTATTTTGGCCCCCGCTCTGAGCAATTACAACTTCCTCCTTTGAGTTGGTGCCTCCCATTTTTGAAGATAGATAATACTTTCAAGACCGAGTTTTTGATTAAATTGTCGCGACAGTTGCACACAGTGTCTAGCTTCTGAGTAATAACACATCTTGGTAAATTGAATAATGAATAATTACATTCAAAAGTCACTGGTCCCGATAGATGTTTACATAACTTAGTCCTTATTGGGACGCGCGAACGCACTCGTGCAGACTTCGGGTGTCACGGTCGCCATGTAAGGATTGGCGTAAGGATAGAAATGAAGCAACTGAATGCTGATATAAGACTGACTATTTATTGGGATAACACACCGTTATATATGAGATTACAATAGTCTTAAAGTTACTTGGTTACACTACCACTACACTAACTTCTTCAAATCTTCCATCACTCGATTCATGAGTATCTCCGGTCTCCCGTAATACTGTTCTAGTGTCTTCATGATCACTTGCGGGTCAGACGCGGAGTATAGGAGCGCGGACACAGCTTCTCTTGCTTCACCCTTAATGCAATTGCGTAGTCTTGCCAAATTTTCTGTTGTCGTGAATTTGCACAAATTCGACGAGTCGTCGTACGCCGCCTTAAATGGCAACCATTCAGTAGCCGCTCCCGTGAACGTGGGCAGCTCAGTCACTTGTCGCGGCGGCGGGCGTACGTGAATCATTTTTTCCAACGCGTCGGCCAACTGTTCTATTCCTCTTCCAACTCGGCGTTCTCCTCTGGTAGGCGAACGCGAGGTCGACCGTTGCCTTTTCTGGTCATTCCTGGCAGGTGCGGCGGCTTCGATACGTGCGGCGGGTTCGACGTAAGTGGCAGGTTCGAGGGCGGCGTGCATGGCGGCGGGATGCGGAAACTGCGCTTCTCTCTGCGGTTGATCCGCGACTGGAGGGCGACTTCGGTCAACACTTTGAAGCCACTCGTCCACCCTGTCTTCACTCATGTGCACGGAGCCTTCTTCACGAGCCTCTGCCTCTGCCTCAATCGTCGACACTTCATATTCGAGTCGCTTGTTGACGAGTGCTTTTTCGAGTTCTAATTGCTCGTTCCTTATCGCAGCGATTCTCTTCTGTGCCTCGTATTCTGCCTTCTTCACTCTTGCCACGTCACTACTGTACGATCTTCTGGACCTTATCGTACTTACTGTATCCCTCACAGAAACATCGTGCGCAGCTGTCATAGTTCTCACTGATTCCTGGGTTCGAAACACGGCGCGCGTCAACGGGTAACGCGATGTGGATGGTGTGGCGAGCGATTCACCATAGTCGTACGCGGTCGCGGTCGCGGTGGCTCTACTTCCCGTCGGGACGCGAGGAGCCGGCGCGGCGAGGGCGCCATCGGACGTCGTCGGCGCAACTCTCCCCGCCGCGGGCGTGGCGGGGTGTGCGATCGCGAGCGCGGGGGCGGCGGGATCGGTCCCAGCCGCGGGCGCACCATGCGGTGGGCGCGGGAGCGCGGACGCGATGGTCGACGGCGACCTAGGCGGCTCTTCGAATGCGAGATGGCGGCGACTATCGTAGCCCGATTCGGATTCACTTTCCTTGGCCGAAATGCTTCTAGTCTTCATTGTAGATGTTCGTTTCGACCGGCGGTTTTCTATCTTCTATCTGCTATCCGGCTCGAAGGACCAAATGACGAGGTGGACTGTATTTTCTTGAATTAAACTTCGGAACTTCTTTATCTTGTTTATTTTCCCAGGGCTGGCTTGCTGCTGACGGTTGAGTGACGAATGACGGAATGACCGAGCGCGGCAAGCCACCCGCTTTTTATCTTATTTCCTACTTACACAGGTAGTGAGCGTGGGCGCTTAGGCCTCGGCCAATCAGAGCGCGGGTGGTGGCGCGGAGTTCGAGTCGTTTTAGCGCTGACCAATCAGAGGCGAGCGCATCTGTCTATTGTTTAGACAGGTTCAGACCTGCTCGAAGCGTGTTACGACCGAATTCTGTGCCACCTTACAATCTTCCTTTATTAAACATAAATTAAAACAATCCCTACACTATTGCTTATACATAAAATCCCTGCTATGAACAGTCTTTATTTATTTAAATCTAAACCTTATCCATTAGGTATATAATTTCCCTTAACATCAAGCCTTAGTATCTAACTTATCTATTTATTTATATCCTATTTATTTCGACGTCCGTAATATGTACATATACCGATAGTTAATAATAAATTTAACTGCTTAGTTAAAGTGGTACGTAACCAACATAAGGAAAAATTAAATAATGACAGCTTAATAATAGAACATTATACTGTTAAGGATTTGTTTAAACATTGAAATACACATTCCTACTACATCTAATGTATTAACATTCTGCAAAGCTTTGTCTCTATAATTGTGTACTACCTTTATAATTATACTGTACCAGACCCTTTTTCTCAGGAAAGGTCACAACAGAAAGGATTTTCAGTGCGTAGAAAATATATCGATTAATGACTACCGCGTGAGTTTGCTATCGTTTTATTTTTCGTTTTTTCACTATAACCGCATGTAACGCATAATGCATGTCTACTGTAGCTATACATATAGCATATAGGTACATAGACATGTGTCTACATGGCATGTATGTACTGTTTATACTGGTCCCTTTTCAGTAAGCAAAATTATGAATAGTCAGAAATCGTGTTTACAAAAGAAGACTCCTGAAAGTTAGGGCTGTTGAAAGGGTACAGGTGGGGTGGCTTTGTACGGTCTACCTGTGTAATGTCCCCTCGGCAGGTACCTGTGTCACTTGTCACTAACATCGACTCATTCAAATGAGTTGATGTTAGTGATTCGTCTCTGTATAACGATTTCTGTGTAAATATTATGAGCACAGGAAACCCGATAAGTCGTAATGCGAGACAAAATCTAAAATGGACGACTTCGGACAGTCATATTTTAATTTACGTTGATAAAGAGATATTTCATCCTGTTTATTTAACTTTATGGATAATATGATATCAGTTTGCTTTGGTTTTATATCAATATGCATTTAATTAAACAATTGTCAGGATAAAATAATCATGCATGGACAGAATTAGTTTCCGATTCACCTAAGTCGTCCATATTTTATTTACACCGAGACCGTTATATTTACAAAATAAAGAACATTGAAAACTTACCGTGTGTTTATGACACTAGTTAAAAACAACAGCACTGTCTGTTTCCATAACGCGGAAACGTTGGTTTGGTACGCAAGTGCCTTCCAGCGCAGTTTCACAGTACCGTCGCGATTTGCGCCTGAAACTCGACTGGGTTCAGAGGCGCTGTCGTCGCATTGGCCCCAGCAGCGGCCTTTCAGCGGCTTCAGCGGATTTCGTTCAGCGGTTTTGATGATTTGTGTTGCTGTAGCCTAACGTAACCGTGTTTTGTTTTGTACTTCAACAAAAAAAATACTTGTTGTGCATTTTTATGACTTAATGAATATTGAACTGATCTTTTGTGTTTAGGTGTAGGTATTTTCATTTGGTATTCTGGTACGTTTATGTTGCATGAGAATGAATACATTCAAAAGTTAATCGAAGTTATGTTTGCACTATTTAGGTAGGTAGGTACCTAAAGAACATAATAATATTACGCTGAGTGAACCCACATTTACTTGAATGGGCATTACTTTTGCTCACTTAGAAAAAAAAAAGATTAGTTTTCATGTCATTTTCGACTTCATTCGTTCATTATACAACTCGTAATTATATTTTCCATATTTTTACTATTATTATAATATATTTCAACGAAAGCTTTTAGATGAAATGCATTCTGAATCATATCTTTGATTTGAATAATTAAATATAGCGCAAGGTACAACAGCGCTAAAGCGGCTACGTTGTAAAACTTCGACATCGTATTGCTAAACCTCATTGATTTTCAAACAACTTTTATCATCAAATCTCATTTAAAACCTTAACCAAATATCGATGCAGTTGATGAAGGTCCTTCTCTGGAGGTCATTAAGTTAAAGGTCAAATTAATATTCTAATCTGATATAAATAACTAACCTATATTGATCACCTGCAAGGCGAAGGTCTCTCTTTTCCACACAACTCGGTCTTTTGCTAGTGCAAAGGTACTTCTCGGATATAGTCTCTAACTCTTCGCCAATTTCTCAAATGCCACGAGAGGTTCGGTACAAAACTAGTTAAGCTTAGCTGCTTTTTAGGGTTCCGTACCCGAAGGGTAACCGACGGAGCCCTATTAATAAGCCTCCACTGTCCGTCTGTCCGTCCGTCCGTTCGTCTGTCTGTCTGTCAGCAGTCTGTATCTCGAGAACTGTAATAGGTAGACAGTTGAAAAAAGTTAAATTAGATTAAAAATTAAAGGGGGCTCACATTCAAAACACGCCTTTTTATTTTTCGTATGAGGGTCCGACTCACAATTGGCCGGTTTTTGACTTACGTCCATATGACAGTAATAACTATCTATCAATTTATGATGCATTTGGTTGTGAGAAGCGCAGGACTTGTCTTTGTGGTGACACCTAGAGGACTTCTATGTCTCCTGTCATCGATGTCTTTTGACATGAACATGACATGACCTTCGGAAATATTTTGGCTTTATGTAGTAGAGTGAAATCGTAACATATTAAATTGATATTCAATCCTACGGAACTGCTGTTTCTTTGAATTTATTCATGAATGTAGGTATAGCCTTCACCTACAATAGAAGGATTTGTGGTGTGAAACGTAGTACGCATTTTCCGTGTCATCCTCGTAGTATGTCAGGGTTCTCAAAGTCGGGTGTCATTAAATTTTCCGTAATTTTTTTGTAAAGACTGCTAGCTGAATGAGTACCTAAATTAGATGGGTTGCGGTGGAAATTGCTTCACCAACAAGTGCTTAGTTTAAGTTACAATGCCTTACATCAGCTGCCTAACCGCACCTGGGAAATTGTCAACCTATTTCCCAATTAAAAAAAAAAAAAAAAAAACATTGGAGATTTTTTTTACTATTCTGGTCTACAGACCTATCTATTTGATAACTGTTTCCAATATATTTTAGTTCTTTAAACGTGCTTGGAGAGTGTTTGTTTTTCGTACACAAAGATTTAAATATTTTTTTTTTGTAACAGTCTGATACCTAAGATAAAAATGAAAATTGATTCTCAATATGAAGATTTAAACAACGCAAATACCTACGTCATTTGATGATTTCCCATCCTAAAAGGCTGTCTGTGTCTCACAGAATTACGCGTCACTAGGCATCCAGTGCTTGGAGACCCTGGCGTCTTCTGCCCAAGTGTATTTTACAGATCTATGTAGATAGTTATATCAACTCATCACAAAACACTTTGAAACACGTCTATACGTTAATGTAACTACAACTTCACGTCAATGGGCTGTCCGATACATATTTTGTAAACATATTGAAAATGTGTCCGTTTCACCGTGTGAAGGCAAACCATTGTTCGGCCCAGTACTCAGCAACGGTAACAGCATTCGCTGACGCATCCATAAGGTCCGCGCATATACAGGTGACAGAGCATGCGATGGTGGGCTACGTACTGTGGGGAGACACCACACAAACACTGAAGGTCGGAGCCAACCGAGAAGCCCCACCTGAAGAGATTGTCTTTACTGCGGCCGACCTGAGTGCGGAGTCTATTTAGAGTTTTCCAGGTCGGTCCAAAAGCGCGTGCTCAGGTGAAAGGTTCTCTGTTTAAGCGGTAATACAATTTTATTGATATGGAGTTCGACTAGACACGATTAGGTATCATAACACCCAAATGTTTATCAAAATAATGCAAGAAATAACCCTACGTACTTGACTGTTAAAAGCGATGCCTAAGTACTGAAAATATTTCTTCATAATTATATTAACAGGAAATCTCAATTTTCGAACTCTTAACAGAATTGGTAAGTATTTAAGGTGTTACAAGTCAAACCGACTGACATTTTACTCTGATTCGATTCGATGAATTGTTCCCCAGGGGTAGTCTGGAATATTATTCCATTTGTTACCTAGTCACGTCGATGGTTCCATAACAATTTGCAATATCTTTGTAGTCCAGGGAATTTATTTGGGCCAAGAGTTTTGATCAATGCGATCTACAATAAAAAAAAATGTCAGTCTATATAATTGTTTCGGTTTCAAAACGCGCCCATGTTATTGAATAAATCTTTAACTTTTTGAACGCCATTGTCACGTATACGTGAAAAGCAAGCGCTGTCCTGTACGCAAAACGTCACAAATGTGTCAAAAAATACGGTGAATTTGTGTCGGATGTACCTACGCCGATGCGTTTATGCTCTGGCGTTCAAAAGGTTAAGGAATGGGGGAGTGTTGAAACACCGATTAACTACAGAAAATGTAACACATTCGTGTGAAACACATTGCATCAAATGCTGGACTTTCTTATTAGTAATATTGGCCTCCATGTATGTCCGAGTGGCGCCACCCCGAACGGAGTTTGAGTCAGCTGAGTGTCAAACAAGGACAACCGATCGATAGAATTTTTATCGTGGCCAGATATTGTATTTCTTTTAGCACTTTTAAGCTTTGGCGGACTTATAACTAACTGTTTAATTGGTTATGTTTCTTTTATTGATTTGATCTAATACATTTTATTTTCAACCAGAAATGTCAGAATTCAGAACCAGGAATTTCAGAATTTATTTGAAAATAATATAGAGTTGAAAAGTCCTTGGTTTCGACGAGTTTCCTCTAGTGGCCGCTGTTTAAACTAAAATATACACAACAAAGCTCTGCTGGGGGAAAACTCGTGGCATCACGAAGAGCCACGTTTTCAGTACCATCGCGGTCCACGCGACCAATGCTGTGTTTCATCAGACGGTTAATAGATGGCGTTGTAATAATAAATCTAAAGGCTTAATATAGATGGCGTTAGGAGAGAGCTTCGGGGCGCTATTCGGTTAAGCGGGGAAAAATAATTCATATGTAGGTACTTATTTGCACAGCTTGGGGTTGATATTTAATGAAGCAACATTCATCACGATATGCAAAGAACATATAAAAGAACTGGTTTCATTACGTGAGTTAGATTTTAACCTATTTAGTAGGCTTTGTTGGTTCAATTAACTATACACTTATTTGAGTGCTTTTAATTAAAAAAAAATGTGCATTGATAAGTAACAGATTTAATTATCCGTTTTTTTTTTGTGGTATGACAGATTCTGTGGTATGGTAGGCGCCTTCTAAATATATAGTTGGAAAGGCTGTGGCATATTGAATTAAATTTACGAAAATAACTCATCCTACCTACTCAATCTTCGTACCTACCTAATCTTTTCCTGGAAACAAAATACCTAGTTAAGTTATTTTCCATAAGTTTCCGGAAAATGTTCAAGCTTTCTTGATTACCTACTTCGTAGAAATTTTCCTTAATCCATGGATTTCCTTATATTGATTGTTTTTATTTAACACTTCTGCATTTATTTACCTACAAAATTAACTCAATACTCAAACTCGAACTCAACGACACAGGCTTTAAAGCTTTTCAGAAAATACGTCCCTAGGTACCTACGTACATAGAACGAGTAGTGATGAAATTACCGCTGTTTCGAATATTAGATCTAACCCAGGGTTGTTAGAAGCAATAACACTAATTTGATACAGATTACAGCAAACTGAAAATTGAATCTCTATGAGGATCAAGTGGTTTCTACTTAAACTTCCGGTAACTTCGGAACAGTTTTCCATGGTCGATCATTAGAACCTTGGTATCAAAACCTGATTTCGGACGTGTGGTTACTGGAATAGGTGATAATCAAAACTCAAGAAAACTCAAAGCATTTATTTCAATAGCATATATTTTTTTCAAGCTATTTTGAATTGTCAAAGTCGGTCGGCCAAAGAGATGAAACTATTTGCACGTTCCAAAGCGTAGATCCCTATGGAGAAGAACGTGCAAGAAGCTCCACGGACACTCTTTAAAAAATAATAAATCGTTACTAAGTTATGATTAGGTACATCATTCATGTTGAAACTATGTATATATATATAACCTGGAAACCTAGATATTGGGCAAACCTAGGTACCAATCTTTTGTTAATTCTTCAGGTATAGTGGTTAAACATACCGCTTGGGGTCTACGCGGTAAATCTAAGGCTTACACAGTGAAGATCATACCTGAAACAATGTTTACAGGATTTATTCATGGTAGGTACCTACCGTTAGAAACAAATGCGCATTTCTGTAATTTTGTTAACACTGAGGTAACAGCCGAATCCTTTTCTACCGAATGTTCTCTTTTGATTTAGGCTATGAATCAAAATGTTAGGTCATGTATGAACCCCCTTTCCTTGATCATTTAGTGGGCAGAAGTAAATTCAAAAGCACTTGCAGTTATTTTATAGGATTGCATCAAATCATTACAATAAATCATTGAACACTCGTTCACGAAATATAGTCTAATTTCTCACATGGAAGTTTATTTTGAATATGGATAAAAGGGACTTCCAGGATTGCCATTATATCTGTTGATACTTAGATCTATAACTATGTTTAATCATATACCACACAACATTTTTATCATACTAAAACTATTGGAAGTCCTTGAATAAGTTCACAGGCATGTGTTCCACGATACTTAATATCACGCTATGACATTATAGCGTTTAACAATACAGAAAAAGTGCCGTTATTCTGAATGTCAGACCAAACATAAGATTGGAACATAGCTTACCCTCATTTGTTAACAAAATGCTCCCGATTTATTTTCCCTTTGTGATCTTGTTTATAGATAGTTTCATCTATTGGGAATGAAACAAGTACAATACGAATGTTGTGTTATGAAGTATTGGGCGAGCTGGACCGTGTGAGGCGGAGGACTGCGGGAAGATTGTGTCCCCAACGAAACTGTATTATAGACGGATTTAACGGGTCAAACCGCTACGTTTTTTCTTATCTTTTTGTAAGCTAGGGAACAACCGTAATACTCTTCTCATGTATGATACAATGTATTGGTAAAATATATTGTTTTTATAAAAATATTTCTCTATATTTTGCTTTACTATCTTCAGCTTTTATATAAACGTAGGTACATTTGCTTTTGAATGCCTCCAGCCATTTAATGTTCATAGAAGCTCGTAAATAAAAAGTAAGTCGTGTTGTAACCTAAATCATGTGACCCCGCCTCTTCTCCGTCCGTGTCTCAAGAGACGACTTGACTTATGGATTAAGATTTAACTGGCAAAGCAGTGCTATAGTTACTTTGGTATAACTGGTACACCCAGGGCGTTTAACCCCTGTACTATCCTTGCTGACTGGCCTATTTTCCCACCATGGGATAATGTGAATGGCTTTCCGGAAAAAGAGGAAAAAAATATTATTATGTGTCTAATTTTGAAAACAAAAATCAGAAAACTTGATTTTCAGTTTACCATAGAGCTAGGAAAATCATAGGCTGACTCGACGTTAAACCATAATAAGCTTAATCATATCCTTACTGCATACTTCGTCAGCTTAGAATGTTATTATGTTTGAAGAGAACATCTTCAGAAACCAAGCTCGGTTTGTCCCACATTTTCACAAAATCTACTCGTTTGTTTAGCAGTGAAACTTAGTAGAGAGAGAGACATTCTGACTCAATTATTAGTGTGGATGAAATGAGGGAGTCAAAGCTCCACTGATGGGCACTATGCTACGTAACGACTTTACGCAAAGCGGATGTGCCGCAATAGGCTTTGAAATAGTTGGGATGACGAATGTACCTACATAAACATATAAACTATACATCCCAACACAAACATAGCAGTATTACGTATAACCTGTACTATGTATACCTATATCGAAATTCTACGCATACCTACCTACTATCTTCTATTTACTGTTTACAAATTTTAGCTTTACAACCCTCGTATATAAAACGGCGCTTGCCAGATAAAAGCGTAAAGATTAATTGTGATCCTTATTCTCTTGTACGGGACCAAAACTTAATTTTGTTTCTTAAACTTGCCTACAAGAGAGCGCTGGATTAAATCCTTTTGAACTCTCAGAGCTGGTTGCACCAAAACTTAATAAAGGTTTAAACAGCCGTTTAACAACACCCAAAAAAAGCTTGTTACGCAATTAAAACTGTCGAGTTGCATTCACAGACGAGCAATAAAAAAATCTTCTGTATTTTTTGCAATCATTAAGTTAATTGCTCCTAAAGTAGTGTTTAATTATGTACTATCCACCCTCCGGATTTATCAAGGAAAGATAAAATAAACTCTTCACTTATTACTTAAGTACTTAACCTAATTAAAAACTAAATGTTATTTTCTCCAGAATTTTAATTTAACCCGGCTTTCGCGAATTTTACGACACGGGTTTCATTAGGCATTTTACAAAATATTTTATGGCTGCAATAAAAAACTCAACAACGTTGGTTTTATTTTAAGGGCAACTTGAGGTTGAACTGGTAAAAAATACAATCGTGAATCTTGGAAACTTACTCCTGATTACTTCCATCCCTGAGGAGTTTCACAGAATCCCGCCTTATCCCTTGCCTAAGACCTGAAAGCCGCCATGCAAAATCGATAGCCGGGACCCGTATTCTGTAACTTTTTTTGAGCAAGTTGACACCAAACTCTAGGAGGAGTTTGGTGTCAACTTGACAAAAAAAGAAACTTGAAAATTAATGGTAAATTCGACATTCAGCTTGATGTCGTATGAAAGAAGTTAACGAATCAGAATTAATTTTGCTTGTGTAAGGACAAAAAATTATGTCGAGAAACATTTACGTCTTCATTATGTTCTTTAAAAAAATTTATTCATAAATTATGTCAGGAAAATTTCAATCCTCTGATTGGTAGAAAATCATGTTACGATGAGATTTGAAGTCTTAGTTTCAGTCCTTTTAAGGGACTCATATAGAAGCGATCATAGTTACAATTACAATATCAGGTTACTAGATAATTAAATAATTTAATATACGCTCGAGAATAAGATATTAGATCTACTTGAGACCTACCACTCGAGGAAACGGAGACAGCTTTGCATCTGATACCTTGCTAAACCTTCGAGCTTTCTTGACTGCTGCTATCACTTTGATGACCCGTGACTCCACCTGTGTCAATGTCGGAAATTATGATAAGAGAATTTACTCCTTGGATAAAAAATCTAAGTGTTAATCGGGGTATAAACTATACCCATCTGTGCCAAATATACACCGTATGTCACCGGAAAATTGCAGACTCCGTAAGTTTGTAATAAATCTTTATTGGATTATAATTTCTCGATACCTATAATTTGAAAAAATCGTTTTGTGTACAATAAATCCCATCCTAATTCAATAGTTTCCAATATATCCGTGTTTTATTAAGAAAAAATAGTTTGCAATTTCACGCGATATTTTACAATCTTACGGAGTTTGCCATTTTCCGGTGACATGTAGGTATATTACGTAAACAATATTTATCTATAGAACGGATTAAAATGAAAACGTATCCGTTCAGTTGTTTTTGCGTGATAACGTTATAAACATCCGTCCATCTAAACAAACTTTCACATTTTAATATAAGAATAATTTATTCTACAGTGTCTACGTTAAATTAGATCGCACAGCGAAAATTCCGAGAAAAAATCGAACCTACAGCATAAACCTACCGCAATATTTTGTTGATGGCGCTTTAGTCTCATCTCAAAGTGCTACTCCAAGGAGTCAATAAATAAACAAACAATACCATGCAAACTAAAGATTGAACGCACTCTGCTTACATTTCCCTGTTCTACACACATACGATATGGAGTTATAGAGGCCACAAGCCGCAGAATATAATGGAATCTAATCTCGAGTAATGAAATTCTAATCTCCATGTGGCACAAAGCAATATCTACCTGTTGGCTTTATTTTTTGAAATGCATTGTAGTAATAAAACAAAGGTACGGCATAGATTTTTTTTAGTAATATTTAATAACGGAGGCTTTTGTATGAGGACAGAAAAAGGGACGGACACAAATCCACTTATTCAGGCCGATCCGCGTAAAGTCAGAGTCGTAAGCACCTTTGAAAACTATAAATTTTTATCGTCAGGAACATGGCTGTGGTGAATGGTATGAAGTGAGACCAGCGAATAACAGTATTTTTGTTTTGTTTAAAGCTTGGATTCCGTTCACGCTCATTTTATTATATAGTCTGGACGCTTGGAACCTCCGGAACATTAAAGTTTGAGCGACACCTAATTGTTAAATAGAAGTTTTTTTTTTAAACTACGAGTACAGCTGACCGAAATTACCTACACTTTAAACATCTGAGCATGTGAGATTAATTTTTTTTAACATTTTTAACCAATAAATCTAACTATTTAGTCATTTGTTTTTTTTTGCATCGCTCATCAAACCAATTGACAAATTGATTTTCAACATCAGTTAATATTATGCATATTCCAGATACATAACGTGTTGATTACCAACTGTTTGCAGATTCTTGATTTATGCATTAGGTATTAAACACAACTGAATTAAGCTTATCGCTGACCAAAATACTACAAATTAGTAATAATCAAAAGCCTAGCTTACCGGTTTAGTTTACATTTAAAATGTATGCATTCAGTGGAAATTGTTACAATTTGCAATATAGTAGTGTATAATACGCAATCAGGATCGCTTTAACCGGACCCCGTTTGAATGGGGCGGCAACGAGCGTGATTCTGTGCCACTGTGACTGTGCTAGTTAGACATAAAATTGTATTAAAATTTGCAAAGTTAACCGCTGAGGAGAATATCATATGAAGCGTCACTTTATGCACCATGAAAATACGAATGTATTCCCGCATTCGATCGAGCGAACTTCTTTTATGTTTTCACGAAAATAAAACTATGCCGGAAATGGAAAACGAGTGGTCATCTGTAATGGAATTTCTAAGTTATTGACTTTCGCATCACGTTATCAATACACTCCGTGTGGGATTCACTTCTTGAGGAAAACGACACGGCATCAAGTCAGAAACATCCGCTGTATCGAAATTGTGCAGTGTTCCGTGTAGTACGTTCGGTCATGTTATAGCTTTGTAAAATTTTGCCATAGGCCGGTTTCCGTTCAAATGCATCCTCGATAGCGCGACTGTTAGCTTTCACATCAGCCGCCTCGTTGTCGAGTGCTCCTTTGCCCTCCCATGGGCTCTCTCACAACAACTAGGTCACCCCATACATTCCTTATGCAGTCCTTTAGTTTGTCCTCAACACGCCCACTTGTCTTCACACTCCTTTCTCTTTGGAAGGGTGATTCTCAACCTTGATAATCTTTGTAGGGTCATCTACATCACATTCTACACGCGTCGGAGTGAAAGAGCCTTTAGAAAATGTACAACGATGTTCTGTTTGCTTGTCATAAACTTCCACAATTTCATTAGCATTACGAAGTGCCCAAACCTAAAATATTTTGATATATTATCCCTCGGCCAGCATTGTGTGTACTTGGATGATTGCTTCTACTCAAATTATCTCCATTGTTGTTCGTTGTAGTTAGGGACTTTGTTCCGCGGGTCGATCCCAATTAAATTACCGTGCCTATCTCGGTAAAACCTATTTCCGACATGTTTACAATCTTCTTTGCGTCAGTTAGGAAACTCAACTGTGTGACTAACCGAGTTGCGAACTTGCCGGAAGCGAGCGTCATGAACAAAATCTAAGTGAATTTGTCAAACCCGACTATATAATAAGCTTTCAACAAAGTTGCTTAGCAATCTACGTAAGTACCTATATGATGTTGTTCCTTTATATTTTCTAACTATTGTGTCAACATAATCGTGTTTTGTTGCCCGTTTAAGTTGATTTTCCACGTAAATTTATATTTATATTGTAACCTTTAGGATAAAATAAAGGCGGTCTTAGTGGAAATAACGGTTATGTACCTACCTAACATGACATTGATTGTGATTCAAATACCTACGGTACGATCTAAAGCAATACATGAAATAATTTCTGAGAAATAAATATTGAAACATTTTATGGTTACGAATTCTGTAAATATATAAAGTAGGGTTTTCGAATTTTCGGAATTCCTAAAATCAGAGAAGTACCTACCAAAACATAAGAGTCGGGGTCTATGGGGTACTCATAGGTAACTCGAGCCAAATCCCGTCACCCACCAGAAACTCACAAACTTCACATCAATTTATAAATAGAGAGCAAAATTTCCGCGGAAAGCCGCTATCCGATTACCTTGGGGATGTATTCTAAACGCGTCGATTTCTGGCACTTTTAATTTATAAGCTAAAAGCGAATAAGAATAAAGTATTGATTGTTCTATAATTTATAAAATAAATTCTAACTAAAACTTAATTCCACCCCTAAAAAAAAAAACCGGCCAAGTGCGTGTCGGGCCACGCGCTGAGTAGTGTTCCATAGTTGAACGTCACAATTGCCGAATTAGAATGGTGCTTTTGTTTGATTCTTTGAATTTATATTTACTACCTTTATACGAAAATGACACCCCACACCATAGGATACACCATAAAAAAAATCATGCCACTTTACGTGTAGGGATGACCGGGTTACCACTTTGTCGGAGTGATTATGTACCCATACCAACTTCCAACTTTCTAGTGCTAAGCGTCTCTTAGCTAAAACGCGGACTGACAGACAGACAGAAGGACATGGCGAAACTATAAGGATTCCTTGTTGACTACGGAACCCTAAAACGCTTGCATAGGTGGGCCCGCTGGTGGGTGACATCCATTGCATAGGGTTTTCATAAATTAAAAAATAAATACCCTTCGTTTAGGTACAAAGGTTTCTATATAAGACATTATAAGTTATTTACATGGGGCTATTAACACCTACATAATATATATTAATATACAATATATATTATGTAGACAAGCTCGGCACCTATTCAATTGCACATAATGGCCGCCTATTCAGTGGCCTATGTATTATTTGTCATATCGAATATTATCCGACAACAATTATTAAACGAATATTATCCTACTCGGTAACCTCAATAGGTTACCGAGTAGGATAATATTCGTTTAGATTAATAAAATACAATCAATATTCAAAAATTTCGTAACTTGCTCTTAACAATAATTCAATACTCTCTTCGCGAGTAGATGTACAATTTTACAGCAACGTTACAATTTTTTCCCGATATCAGTGCAGTCGTTCAATTTTCTCTCGATCGCTATCTTTCGCAATTTGCGAACGGCGTGGAGCGAAATCGCTTCCCCGCGATAATCGACAGGCGGCAGCGATCCGACATGGAGCGACTCTGATTTATGGAGCAATATTTAAGAAGGGAGACGATGCTCCACGCCGCAGGGTTCAAAACAAACGCTTTGTAATAACCTTTTTAAACGCCCGAGTTATAGGGTAAATCAGCATGTCAAGAAAATTCGGAGGAATATTTTTCTTTATTTGCATTCCGCATAATGCTGATGTCTATCCGGCATTTTAAGAGCAAAGGCAGATTTGTTGGTAAATATTGTATTTTGCGTTTTACTACAATTTTGCGCCTTTTGTCATTTTTATCGACGACGATATTGGTTTATCTATTTTCTTTATTGATCCTTTAAACTTTTTAGAATTTCTAATTTGGATACAGATTGCTTATAGCGATTGCGATACTTAAACGAGACACTAATTAGCACAATACATTACTCTTTGGGAACGCAATCCACGCAAATTTCACTTGTTAGTAGAACATGGTACGGAAAGAACTAGCAAAACTGATTTTTGCTATGAAAAAACTTCGAAACACGAATTCTGACTGTTCAAACGGGATAAACAAGG
Source organism: Mamestra brassicae (assembly GCA_905163435.1). Taxonomy (NCBI): domain Eukaryota; kingdom Metazoa; phylum Arthropoda; class Insecta; order Lepidoptera; family Noctuidae; genus Mamestra; species Mamestra brassicae. The sequence continues at coordinate 10,133,473 of LR990995.1, read as the reverse complement.
CATGTGTCGTTTTGCAAAACCGTGAATATCGAATCAACAGATTTGGAGACTAGAATATTCAGGTCAAAAATAACTTTCAATTTGGAACTCCATTTCTTTAAGCCCCATAGCCCTTAGGCCTGAAACACACCCAATAGTCCGAAGCACCATTTCAAAACTTTTCTTATATATTACGTACCTTTTCATTCCTAATCCTGTCTATTCGTGTGACCCTCATTTCGGCTGAGTGGAGATATTTCTCATCGACGTATATCATCGGCCAGCATTGTGAGATGGACAATACGATAGCTCTTTATAATAGTCTTGGACGAAAGACTTGCCATTATACTTGGGTTTAGGACATGACTCAGACATATTGTGACTTTTTGTTACAAGAGTGGATTTTCATAGCAGCGAGATAAACTATTATGACGAAAATAAACAGACATAACCTACCTATATTAATGTTGCTTGAAACAGGCAATTTCAGTTAGAAATATAAACAAATCTAGGTTTAAATGTCTATCTAGCTAGGTATTTTTTGGAGATCAACGTACTTGAAATTTCAAATAAAAGTAGTTGAAATAAAAAACTAACATAACCTGATAGTTGTGGACCAAAATGAATGTAGCTCTTACTTCTCATTTCTCTCATACAAATAAATTCATCTGCAATTACAAGTCACTTTCGGTAAGCCTCGGTTGATGTATCAAATGAATTTCGCTCCTGACTATGAGCGCAGCGGAAACTGCTTGAAACGTCGGAAAATGTAAAAGTTGAATAAAACGCAATATCATGGATCCGGAAGAATACAGGGTTCAAACCTTTCCAGGTATCCAAAAACAATATAATAAAATTACCTAATGTACCTAAGCTACGTTATCCACATAAACATTTTACTTAGTTATAAAAACAACTTTTGTGCATTTGTAGATAAATACTCGTAGTTATAACGCTGGATATCAAAATAGGAATTTTATTTCAGTGAGTCCTAAAGAAGGCTTCCTAAGCGAACAAATCACTTTAGTAGAACGTTCAGCTTCAAGCGACATTCACGGACAAAGTGGCCTAATTAAATTTATTAATGACTACTTCCCCAATAACTTCACTGTTAACGATTCATCAAATATTCATTAATCAAGTAAGCGTAACACGTCAAGTTTAATATTATAGCGTACCGACATTAGTGTGCATGTCGCGCATAAATTGGGAATTGTTCCACAAAAGGTAAACATGTTTCATCTCGCAAAGTAGCCGGCGCCCTCACACTGTATTGTGAAATATTTTTTAGTGAATCACGACAGCCCTAACGGAAGACAGCAATTTCGTGGCAGTGACGTCAGACCTGTATATCCCGGTTTAATCTCTGTTACGAAATGCTTTCTCTACGATAAGGTATCTTATCGACAAGTAACCCTATCGAGAGTTTGACAATAGAAATATCCATCTAATAATAGCGTTCCGCACCGACGCGCCGCCTTTGATTTCAGTATATTAATGACCTATAAATGTGGGTTTGACTTCGACGTGGGTGAAGTTATTTTAATGTTCCAACTAATATCTCCCGAGTACATTTTGTGTGAAAGTGGTTTTTATGACAATCTTTGTATCACGATACAGGAAACATAAACAGTGTGAGGGAAAAAGAAACAAATCCAGCCACATGACAATGACTTGACATTTAGGATACCACTCTCACACGAACGCACCTGAGATTTTCACAAACCCAGGACCAACGAAAAATTCTTGGTCCGGTTTTAATGCTGTCATTTGGACAGACGGAAAGGTCCACTTTTTGCATTGGGGTTTTTGTGCTAAATAATGTGACATTAATAAGTCTCACCTCCCTTTAAAGGGAGATGTCACGTACGTATTTGGGTCAGCTCTTACATTCATGTCGCTTTGATAAATAATTAGGGTCCCGTGACAAAAAATACTGAACAATGAAACCTTTATGCAACTCAGTGATGTCCGTCTGTTCGTTACGCACAGTTAAACATAATGCCCTTAAGGTTTTGTGATAATATATCATGGAACTGAATAAATTCCTCATCATAAAGTTGGAAGCAGAGTTAAGTTTTTGCTAAATTCAACCGTGTTATCGGTGCTCCAAAAAAGTGTGTGCTTAGAATTCGTGGTGTGTGATTATGTCTCGCTCTTGACCGCTTTTTATTTAAATTGGGACTACGTACTGGTTACCCGTACGAAACGTGACCCATTTATAATTCATGTAGATTTAAGACTAACCAACTTACGGTACCAGCCAGTAAAAATATTCCGACTGGTTCTGTTTTTGTAGAATATTTCTGATAATAAAATGTGCTTGGGTCTTTACCTATCAGTGTAAACATGAAAGTTTTCATAGTTTAACGTTGCTCTTGGAATTTTAAATACAAATAAACTTTATATTTATTTTTAATCAGTCAATAATTTGTTTCTTTAGGTTTTGTTGTTTTTATGTAGTATTGATCGCAATATTACATAAAAAAAACCTAAATAAATAAATAATTTTAAAAACAACACATTTCATACGTAAAGAAGAGACGAGAAAAAATGTGTTATAAAAAATCGTATAACACATTTTTTCTCGTCTCTTCTTTACGTATGAAATGTGTTGTTTTTGATTTTTTTTCTAACGTGGAATCAATGCGTTTCAATCATCAATATCAATGACGTTTAGGAACATAGTACCACTAACAAACGCACTGTGTCTTATTGGTGCAGTCGCGGTCATTTGAAAATTTTTACCTTACAAATCAACCTGCGTCGTGCTGAGGCATAGTTTCCAAGTTGTAACTCACATTAAGAATGTATGATTCCAAGACTAACCAAAGTTATCATAATATATGTACTTCAAAGTGGGCCGTTTAATAATTCGGAAACATAGGTAAAGACCCAATGTTTTTCTGACATACATATAGATAACGGAATTTTACCGGACTACTTATTTAAAATATGAAACGCAGATACGGAGATAAGAGACATCATAGCTATAACCAAGTAAAGTATTCCGTAAAGCAACGCGTAAACTCCATGAAATAAAACTGAACGTTACGCCAGCTTTGATACAGTCCCACCGCACATTTGAATAATAGACTATTTCACACAAATATACGTGTATATAGTTACAAGGTACACAATTCAAACGCGCAAGTAAGTACAGTGTATGAAGCAGAATCGAAATGTTCGCGGGAAAATTTTCCTCAACACACAGCCTTTATTTGCATTGGAGCGAAAATATTTAATCAGGCGTATAATCTTAGCGTACCGTACGCTTTTGTGGTACAAACGCGCACCCGTCAAGGCTACATACTGTTCTGTGTACGGAACTCTAGATTTGTGTGATGACTTTCACTTTTTCGAGAGCTTATTAAAACATTGTTTAATTGTGCAAAGAAAGCAAGTAGCCACAAAATTGTTCGGGGTTTTTACTAAACAAATCCGACCAACATACAATGGCAAAACGATTTTTTTTTACATTACTGATGTGTTATTGAAACAATAAATGTTTTATTTTCATCTCAGCCAGTGAGATTTTGAAAGAAAAAATCTTACATTAATCGAAGCAATGAGTGTTCTAGGATTACTTATGTATGTTATAATTCTTATTTTTTCTTATTCTATCTTATAATATGTATTTTAGATTGCTGAGTTTATGTCTATCAGATAAATTAATTATTTTCGTTCTTTATAAATCCCTTAAAATAGATTCATGTCTTTGCCTTCCACTATTAGTATGTCTTCTGTCTTTTTATCACCTGCGTCGACCATTCAAAACTGAATTCAATTGTTTTACACTACGAACACCGCTTATAAATTCAAGGAGTTCAGACCCCACAGTTCAAAACATATAATGTTAAACGCAATCAAATCAGCTAACCAACGAATGGATAAAGAGTAGCGATCACTAAATTAATCCCATTCTCAACTAGTGCAGGCCGTAAAACCAACACAGATAACACGTTATAAAGCCTTTGGGTTCGGATTGAACGTTAACAGTTATAGCTCCGATCTGGTTTGTAACATTCCATGTAATCATGTTGAATGCTGGTACTTACATACTCGTAAATCTGGCTAGAGTGCGCCACTTTAACAACGTACGTATATAGACGTTTGGGGAAATGAACGAGCTACTGTCCGTCAGTTCAGTTGTTCTAATTCAGCTTAGAATTAGAAATTCTCTAAATCATAGTAGGTCGACATGATCTTTACCGCGAAAGAGGATAAAAAATTAAACTTCTGAAATTTCACCCGAATTTTAGAGCTTAGGGTTTACTTTAGTTAACTAAGCCCTTGAGGATTTATGCGGCGCCGCTCTCGTCCTAGAAACCATTGATCTATTTTAGATATAACCTATAATCATTATCCCTATCCCTTTGTGGGATAATGCGAGGAGGTATCATCATTATCATGGCAACCTTCTTACGTCCCTACATAAGCTCACAGTTGGGCCGTACTCGATCCTGTTCCATTACGGTCTCGAACCTCGCATCTAGTATTTAGATAAATGTAGTAAAGCAAGTAGCACCTAATGTACGGCGATAGGTAGGGTCCCTGTAAACTCCAGTGTGCCTAATATATTATGCGTTATTCGGTTTCAATCTATCGATTTTACTTCGACGTTGTTAGAAAGCGGGACTTTCGCGATTTTCCGCACCATTAGTGATGTGACAAACGGCGGTTTGTACTCACGATGTCGTTTTCGTCCATTACGAGATTTCAAAGATCGAACATTCGTATTCGCTCTTTTAACTTCGATCAGATATCGCACTTATTCTCGCAGTCTGGAAACTTCGCGGATATTATCTTTGATAAATACTGTGATGATGATAACTGATTCGTATCAAAGGAGATCTTTAGTGGAATATTTCCCGCTTCCACGAAATTGAAAAAGGTTCGATTCTTTTTTCTTCGAATCTCATACATATTTTGCAAAAGTCTGTAGGTAGACACAGTTGTAAAATTTTGTTAATTCCACCTAATGAATGTGTAACATTCCATATTCTCTTTCATTAGATGTGTACTTGCTTCGCAACGAGCGTATTTACATTTACTCTAACTGTTATTTACATGAGGTGAGAATGGCGACATTATAATATTATTAAATCTTACGTAATTACTGAATTTACTTTAAATGGGAACTTGTAGAGTACCTAATTTTCAGTATTTTTATATGTATTATTATAGTTTGAATATATCATGTGAGTTCCGTGCGTCACGTCAGCTGCAATATAACAAGTCGATACAGGTGAATTTGAACATCAAAGAGGAAACTTGTTTGACTTGGTACCTCCCGTAATATTGCGCGCTACACTGATTTACAAACGTTTTGGGAAAACCATTTGCGGAAATAGTTTAGCCGATCGGTTGTATGTAATATTTGATACAGATCAAAGTAGCGACTACCTACCTACATATATTGGGATCAGTAAAGCTTGCTTATTTTTTCTATAACGATAGATTATGAAATGTTTATGCTTATTGTAGTTTTAAACTTTTCAATATAATCTTTATACGATATGATTTTTATTCCATTAAAGTGATTACTTATAGCATTTTGAAGTGGAACTTCGTTCTGAAAAGCGGTATCGTGATGGTGCAGATTCGATCCGCGGGCATATCGAGATATTCTCCATAATGATCGGTTCTCCGGCTGATCCCTCCTTACTTCGTAAGGCTTCATACTTCTTCACGATTTTAGCAAAATATTGCAATCATCAAATTGTTTTTCAATATTCTATTTGTGATAAACCGAGTTCTTCATAACATAAGCTTTCGCTCTAATCCGAATAAGTAGATTACTAGCGAAATTTCAGCCTAATTATGTACCTATTTCTATATGTGATGGCTTCGAGGAACTAATACAAACTCAGGTGAAATTACGACTAAAACATAACATAACTAGACTAGTAGAGACTCACCGACAGTCAAACCATTACTACGGTTTTGTGGGGCTTAGTTTATAAGTTAATTAAGCAATATTTGAAACTAATTAATAAAAAAATAATAATAACTAGTACCTACCTAGCTTGCTACTAATGAAATTCTACGAAAGTTATAAAAGTTAGGAAAAACAGGAAAATCACTCTTAATTTTTTTGTTTATCAGATGCTTATTATGTTATTTTTCAAAATCACAAAATTATTTTCTGTACATAGAAATTAACTTTAGTCCTTCAAAAATATTTATGTAGGGGATGTCAGAAACTATGTCTGGGTCCGATCAGGAGTTTAGTTCTGAACACAAAGTTTGAGCTTGCAAGAAATCGCGCTCGCGAGTCTGTGGCCGCACCACAAACACGCCGCGGTGAGCGCTTCTCAAAAGACCAAAGCTGAGTTGCTCTGAATAAACTGATCAAGCTTTTTGTTTCTGACGTAAAATAAGTCGGTTTTACGTAAACGAAAAAAATAAATAAAATGAAAACACTTAATTTTTGTTTATTGTAAACAAAAATTTGCCAATGTAAATAACGTATTCTACGTTTATTTCCCAGTAAAAACAGTTTTCGTTATCCCCATTAAAAACCATGATCTGTTTATACTGTCCCAGCAATAGTGTGGTACACAGACGCTAGACATCGCGTCGCCACAGCTCTCTTAATGTGTCTGTATAATTTTCTCGTAGTATGTAGCATGAAAGCCACCTAAGGGGCTCAAGGGAGCGCAGTCCGGGCCGGAAGGACGTGCCGGTGCGCGCTACCGGTGCCGGCCGCCGTCGTCACATCCGCCGCACTGAGGGGAATTATTTTAACGCCAGTAAGAGCTTATTCCAGCTCCCTCTCAGCAATTACATTAAGGGCCTTTGATGCAAAGCTTTTTATTGCTACACGCAAGCTCAATAGAGCTCCACTATTGTCAATAGAGCTGCCGGGCTAAAATAACGAATGCCATATTCGAACTTGTATCGACTGTACGTTACAGGTGCTCCTCGCATTAAATTGTGTAGCAGAATATTTATTTTTCATTTTCGATGAGAGTGCAAAATGTTTTCTGGTAGTGTTTTATATTTTTCATTTCAATTTTATTAAAATATACTCCGATTCGTAAATGAGGCTCCATGCCACGTGCATGAACTTTGAGAAAGATTCATAAGTAACATAATATTGAACCTATCTTTTATTATAATGACCGGTGAAATATAATTATGATCACTATTCAGCACGAAACAGTTCAAAATAAAAGATAACAAGACTTCGTCACAGTTTATATCTGGCCCCAAGTCCATAGCTATATGTGACGATTGCTAGTTTTCATTATAAACTTCAAATGTACAATTTTCTATTCGCACTAAAAATGTTTTACTAGCGCTGTACCTACCAAAGAAACGGATGGCTTCCCATATCGTGGGTAACCGTGCCGAGTCTACACACTAACCCATGATATGTCTAACAGATTTATTGTCTACACTGTGCACAATAAATCTATTCTACCCATAATACATTTTCCTACCAACTTGTCCAAACGGTATAGTTAAATCAGAGCGTTTGTTCGACTCAAGAGAAACCGCAAAAGTTAGCTTTGCGTCTAAAGAAAAACATTGGGTTACTTTATACTTATAAAAAACAACAAAAAATAAACTATGCACACGGGCTTAGCCGCGAGGCACAGCTAGTTTATTATTTTTGTTTGCACGCCCACGTATTCAGATCATTAAATTCTTGCAATTATCACTTCGTTCCGTCGTTCGCGGATCGCGATGGAAAAAATAACGTTTGTACTGGTAAAGTTTGCACAGTTTTACGTGTAAAAAACGACGTAGGTACCGCTGTTTACCTGAGGTATACACCATTACAGCAACAAATAGGAAAGTCGGTTAAATAAACGAAATGGCTAACGGGAAGAAGACCGATTGTGTACATGACTTGAATATTGTATGTAATAAGGATTTGTCTTGAATGGATTTATTTTATTTATTTAGGTTAGATTTCGGAAATTAGTTTTGTCGTTAAATACATTATGGGGTGTTATTTTGGGATGGAGGTAATGTAACGTAACCGAGTTTGAGGTTAACTTATTTTTGACGTATCTCTGAGATTAGGTTGATATACCTTATCGTAAAAGCTCACGGGGACGGATTGCGATCTATTTATTGACTGTTCAACTAGCTGAGTGAAAACTTAATCAATCTTTAACGATTGAAAGTCACAGACTCTATAGTTCCCCAACTACCTGAATGACTGCAGTCAATTAGTCATGGAGGAATTCTATAGAAATTATATCGACGATTAATTATTTCTTGTACAAAGAAATTAAAAAGAATTACCGAGTTTGCACTTGTGAAAACCTTCAAACAACTTAATTTAAACATAGCTGTGCTAGCACGACGCAATTAGGTAATTTAATTTCATAACACCCTTAAGAAAACAAACATTACCAGCGACATTTCGAAACGAGAAATTACCATTTAAAACGAAATAACACATGTATGAAATAATCATGTCTCACCGCATGAGACAGAGCTAATCCCGGTGACACACTAATGTCTCAAGAGAAGAAAATGCGGATTTGCTTCCGTGAGATATTAGGTTAGTTGCACACGCGAAATAAAGACGTGGCCACACACGTATTTCATCCGGCTAGGAAAAAGTATCACGTAGTAGTAACACAACGTCACTCCCTAAACGGCTGCCTACTGTAGTAGCCGTGCAATAAATAAAAAAGGCGATTTAGGAAATCCCAACATGACTCCCCGGATTTATACAGAGTGTTCTGACGCAAACTTTTCCTTGAGGTCATCAAAATTCTCCCTCCGTGCGGACGATTGAATGTTATGGGCCGCGAGACGCTCTCCACTTCTGAGTTATGGCTTGTTGCCCCCCGACATGCTTACGTACTGATTTAATTCAATGATTATGTTGCGCCGCCACACGAAGCCCTAGCTCAGGCCAGCTTTAATAAAAAAGTTACATCGTTATGAATAAAATAAACAGTCAATGTATATAATATGTAAAACACGGGTAAACTAAAATGTTGATCTGATTTTTTCGTGAAGCGACCTAAAAGACTGGAGCTTTTAGTTGCAAAGCTTACTATCGCAGAGTATTTTAACCAGTGAAATAAAAATTACGATCCTCGCTTTAGGGCGTTCCTCTAATATACGTAATAATGTACAAACGCTATCCCGAGACCAAAACACGACTTATTTTTTCAGGGCAAACAATTTTGCGGTGTTCAATATCTGATACTGCTAACTTACCCGCGTCACGTAAGCAATACATACAAATAATATCGACAAAAGTTTGTCTGTAAATACGATATAAACTTTATTTATGAGATATTTATTATGCTTTTTGTCTGTTTGCGGGAACCCAAAACTGCTGCGAATTCCATTCAATGACAATGCCTTCATATTTTTTTTGTAGTGAGTCCATTCTCGATCATTCATGCAATGTGATACCGAACATTGTATTGACAAAATTGTTTTCCAACTATTTTTAGAATGAACAAGGATTAACAGTAAAAGTTAGTGAATAAAATTCAAGTTGAGTCGAGTTTAGGTAGGTATACCTACTCGTAAATATTTCCGTGCGTCTAACTCTGTTGTTAACTTATCTGGCTAATTACTAATTATGTAATAATTTCCCGTGAGATTCTTCGCTAGGAATACGAATAAGTCTCTTCTCATGTATGTCGTAAGCGATTATGTCAATTGAATGGGCAATAGCGTCCTCAGTGTGTTGGTAACTACGTACTGCGATCACCAATCTGTTTGCCAAGTGGCTGTTCATTGTAACGATGTATTAGACGTCCAAGTTCATTATTACGACGATAATAAGTACAAGTAATAGTCCTTCGACTGAAAGCTTGGTCGATTAATTGAATACAATTTGATCTGTTGTCCAGTCTCTTGTCAATTTTGATGATTAGTTGTTGTTAACAGCAGTCGTCGATGGCTAGTTTACTGACTGAGCAAAATTTTCAAAATTAGATACTTAACTTTATTTGCTGTTTTAATATCAATTTGAATACTTGGTTTGGTCATGTACTATTTACCAAATATGGACATTTAGTCTAAAGCAACGTTAAACTCGTAAAGAGATTAAAGTTTTCGGTTGTTTGTAAGTAGTAGTATTTTCTGAATTATTTTCTGTAAAATAATCCACAAAACAAGCTGCTTTTTTTTGGAAAAACGTGATCGAAGCAGCGGAAAAAATATAACTGGGTATATTATTTAAACTAGATAAAAATAATGAAAATAAAGTACCAGCAGTAACGTTAATAACGCCACCAGCAGAACGTACATCGAATGCATAGGAAGTAGTATGCACGTTTACCTTACCGAGCGCGGGTCATTTATAAGCGCGGTTCATATCGCGTGATTTGGTTTGCTAACCGGAGTGAGACATGAGCGAGTGTCAGCCCGCCCTTAATGTATGGTACTCTGCTTAGGTTGCCTTTCCACTAGAGTAGCTAAGCTGTGACGCTAAACTTCGAAAGTTGTGTCTGATTCCACCAAAGCTAAGTGCAGCGGAGCGGATAAGGTGTGCTGTGTACATGCGCTTTAAGTAATAACTAAAAATTAAATCACACACATCGCCGCGCAGCTGCAAACTTCTAGGTAGTGAAAAGGCATTCTGAGCGGCTTAACAATATCAAGATATGCAGTGTGTGGAGTCCTTTGCAAGTCACTTTGTCTAGATGTGACTTGTGCGTGCGAGATTATACCATAGGTCAAGTGGGTGAGCAACAATTGCGACAAAGCACATTGCGTGATTCCTACCTTGTTCTAAACAAAGCGATGCTTCGGTTGTTGTTATGATCAAAGAAGAAAAATGCGCACCGCAAAGCGCAGCTCAGTATAGCTTTTTACTGATTAGTCAGTCTTATACTTGGCGGCGATAAGGCCAATTTATACGAGTACGAGTACGTAGACTACATTAAAACCGATAGTGTACTCCGCGCTCACACTCCCGCCGTTTATTTCTGATTGTATTATTAGTCCTTGTGGTAAATTGGGATATCGATTTTATTAGCTCCGGCATTTAGATATTTTATTGAAGTCTGAGTTTATTTGAAGGTGACTTCTATTTTCGGTGTCAACCAAAGCTGACATTGGCTTTCTGTGATTTTGTTTTTTTTTTTGTACTTTTCGTAACCAAAGTTAGATATACATATATGTGGTTGAGTACCTATTGGGATTACTGTGCCTACCTAACTGCCTGAATTGGCATCTTTGGCCATCATAAGATATTTCACTTATACTGAGTGAACTTCGTACCACTTAAAAATTTATTTGACTGTCACATTTTTTTGTTTTCCTAAACAAATATACAATATTTATGATACATACGGAAGGAAAGAGAGCACGAGGCCGGTCGCCAACACGATGGTCGGACCAAGTTAAAGAAGCTATGTCCTCAAGCAAATTCCAGCAGGTGGTGATGGCAACTTTGGACCGGAATCGATGGAGACAGATTTTCCGCTTAAAGGGGTCCAGTGACCACGATCCTCAGTAATGAGGGACCGACTGAAAAAGAAGAATGATATAGATAAAATATGAAACGTATATATCTGGTATAAAGAATCTGATAACTTTGACGACGAAATTCTCTTCCATTGAAATTCTGATCCAAGCTGCATGCTTATTAACAAGTCCCATTCAGATATGATAAGTTTGCCAGCAATAGTTGTACAGTTCAAAACTTTCTACGTGATCGGTATTCTATCAGATCGAACTGAATTCGCCAAAATGGACAACTGTGGGGGCAATTACCATAAATAATGTGTCAGTTCTAAATTAATAAACGTTTGGTCAATAACTCAGACTAAATTTAACGCAATGCGGTGGAAATTACAGGAACAATTACAGCGTAATCAACTTGTATCGTTTGCAGCCTATTATCATTTGTGCTAATAATTTTAAATTTTAATTAAATTATGATTTGTGAACCCATAATATGTAGGATTTATTAGGACGGAACTATGTAATAAAACTTGTGTTATTGACATTGCTGGGATTATAAAGCCATTATTTATAAATCCAGCACGAAAGAGTGCGTTTTGGTGGATGTTACATGACATGTGGTGTCCTCGAATTGTATGTAGGTAAGGATGAGAGGAATTTGACTGTTGATTTAACTAGGCCGGTTAAGCAGCCAATTAAACGGCTAATTAAGCCAACTGGCTGCGACATATCTACCATTAAGAATATCTGAAAATGACAATCTATAAAGCAAAAACGATATGGTTGCACTGTGTTGGTTTTAGTTTATCAGCTAAAAGCAATTTCGATATTCTGAACTGTCTACCTATGTATTACAAGTAAATTGGAAACTGTCACTGACTGATGGAAAATGTGAAGGAAAGTGATTTCAATATTACTCTAGGAGATTGTTTCTGAGCACAAAGCTTGGGGCTAATCATTAACGTCACTCGCGTTTATCTTCAACGTTAAGCAACGTTTGTCAAGGTTAGTCCATGGATGGGTGGCCATCTTAACATACCGAGATTCACCAGTGCCTCGTAAAAAGTGTCAAGTGGTCGGTCCCGGTTATCATTTTCAGATCTTTGACAGTCGTTACGGGTTGACAGAAGCCGTCGAACGGTTGTAGCGTTATCAATGATACCACATGAAAAACTAAGAAGCGAAATTTATACGTCAACAAAAAGAACCGCAACGCCATCTACGACGAACTACCAACGAAATCCTGCATCGCGCAAGTAAAGTTCTCCGTGTGATTTGAACATATACAACAGTCCGAATACCAACTATGGGGCAGTTGCCCACCAGACACAACAACCGTCTGGTAGGAGGATCCTCCCATTTTCAGCTCCGCCGTAGGACCTGGAGGCGAAAGTGCTCGCGTCACTACACAGGTAGCGCGAGGACGCGCGGGCGCGCGGCGAGGGACTGACGCAGCGACACCTGGAGTTGCGTCGGTCGCAGCTGCGCGGGGTCCTGGTGGCGGAATGGCGGCACAGGCTTTCGAGCCCTTCCACCGGCCTCATCACCATCGAGGCCATCCGGCCAGTGCTCGACCTCTGGCTCGGGAGAAGGAGGTCCTCTCGGGGCATGGCTGCTTCGGGAGGTTCTTGTGTCGCATAGGCAGGGAGCCGGACGCTCGATGCCACCACTGCGTCGACTGTCGGGAGGACACGGCGCGGCATATGCTTGCAGAGTGTGCAGCTTGGGAGGAGCCGCGCCGTGCCCTCATCTCTGTTGTAGGCGGTGACCTCTCGCTGCCGGCCGTAGTCCATGCTATGGTCGGCGGTGAGGAGTCCTGGGACGCGGTGGTCTCCTTCTGCGAGACAGTTATCGCGCAGAAGGAGGCTGCGGAAAGAGAGAGGGAGATCACAACCGCTCTCCCTGCCCGCAGCAGGCGCATCGGGCGTCGGAGGAGGGCATACGCTGCCCTCTTCTGGCCCCCCTAACTGGGTCCAGGGGCAGCGGACTTGGGGATGTCCGTCGCCCCCCACTCATCCGGACCCGAGGTGGCGGCGCGTGGTGTTCCCGTGCTCTTTGACGTAGCGAGGGGAGTTAAACACCTCACTCCCCTCGCCGACGCGAGGTGGCCTGCGGAGGCGGGCCGGCATTAGCCGGGGATTGCGGAAGTCGCATACGTTCCCGCGATCCCCGGCGTAGGTGGAAGATGGAACACCGGGGTGGTTTTAGTCAGTAAGAGTCTGACAGACCCCTTCACCCGCCCCAGGGTGGAGGATTTCCATGAGGATTTCCGCCTGACACAAAAAAAAAAAAGGTCCCAACCCAATGTCCGTCGCCCCCCATTCATCCGGACCTGAGGTGGTGGCGCGTGGTGTTCCCGTGTGCCCCTCTTTGACGTAGCGAGGGAAGTCAAACACCTCACTCCCCTCGTCAACGGGAGGTGGCCCGCAGTGGCGGGCCGGCACCAGCCGGGGATTGCGGAAGTCGCATACGTTCCCGCGATCCCCGGCGTACGTGGGAGATGGAACACCGGGGTGTTTTTAGTCAGTAAGAGTCTGATAGACCTCTCCACCCGCCCCAGGGTGGAGGATTTCCATGAGGATTTCCCCGCGACATCAAAAAAAAAAATCCCAACCCAGAAAGGTAGGCAGATTAATTGTTTCTAGCTTTGCAGCAAAATTGTTTGCAACATTCAACGATTTATGAGAAATATGAAAATGTCATAATTTAAAAGCATGTGAAAATTTTAACAGTATAAACTTTCGTTTCTTTTACAACAATAGAAGTTTATGACTGAAATTTAAGGTATGTCCTTAAATTTCAGTCATAAACTTCTTTACAAAGACACCAGTCTCCACATGAACTGTTCTCAGGTAAGTTATTCCCCCTAAATCACAGCATGTCTCCCCTACAGTCCCCGAGCGGTTTGGATAAGCATTGCAATGCTAAGTCGCTCGTATACCAAACTACTTTGTCAACAGTACCACTTAATGGCACATACAGTGCGGGCCAACGCCGGAGTGCCGAGCGAAAATTGGTCAATAGTGACTCTGTGGCTGTGTGTCCCCTACAGTAGGTAGATCGAATGTACCTACTTGGAAGTAAAAGGTATGGGTGTTATTTGTTTGCGTACTAACCTAATTTAAGCATATAATATTCTTAGTTGGGACTCCATATTTCTGAAGGTTAAATAGGTACTGAAAAATTCGATTACGAGTAGAAAATAGCATTACTTTTCGTAGACTAGAGTCAAGAGCAAACCCATTTCAAATCATAACTTTACAAAAAAAATTCCTGTAATTTTTTTTTGTTTATTTCAGAAGTGCAAACCCATATTAAATAAAAAAAAATACAGTAAAAATACAATATAAAAAAATATAATAGATTTTTTTTTTAAACCCGACCTTGCTTGAATCATTTTTTGCGGTCGTGTTAAAAGTCGGGGTCAAAGTTTTACCCTTTTAGCCGTTTTTCGCGGTAGGGTTTTTAAAGAAAGGTCAATATATTTTTATTTTGATAGTGTCTTTACTATATAGCAGCTACAGAACACCAACCTTAGATATGACCACGCACTTCTAGAACTACCTGTATTAAAAAAAAACTAGGGCAATGCGCCTACGCCGTAGTCATAGTGCTACGCCGTAGCACCGATGCTACGAGCGTGGCATGTAAGTTTTGTTTAGTGATGAGCGTACCTAATGCTATTAAATCAAAATCGATATGTAAAATAATGAACACTAACATTATTTGCAAACATAAGGTTCGATATCCAATACGCCATAATAATATATTCCCTGAAGCATCATCATAAAGCAATTTGAATACGGTTTATTGTTTATTTAGTTTATATCAGCTTTTCGTGAAAATGTAATACTGGTATTAGATCGAGCAGTATATTCAAGTACCTCGAGTACATTGGTATTTTAGTTCTAACATTTACATTGGAAGTACATTTAATTCCCGTTATATACTCGTATTGGCTGTATAAAATACTTGTTGAATAAAAATACGAATTCTTTTATTTAATTTTTTGTGCAATTCTTGTTATATTTTTAGTAGTCGTAAAAAAGCTCTTGTTTGATTCAACGACTGCTAAATAATACTTCTTTGATATTTTCATATCAGTCAGCCAAGATCTTAAAATATAATAGGGTTTGTTGTTACTGTAAAATTAAGCTTTTTTCAATTCATGAAAAAGAAAGGACATATATTCGATTTAGACTTAAGTTTTTTTTATCATATAAAACTAGGTAAGTATATACATTTTTGAAAACTCCCAGTTCCCATCCGTGTCATACCCGTTCTTCAGAGTAAGTATAATTCCGTAATAAGCGCAGTTAGTACTTACCGGTCTAAGTGAGGCGTGAATAAACAAGTTGTGAGCGAGAGGACTCTTCGCACCCTCTCACGTTTCACTTAGCGATATGCTTATTAAATGTAAGCGAATTGAAAATTAAAATAATCTTAATTGAACAAAGTATTAATTTAATGGTTACTTCATCATTAACACTGAAGTTTTAATTTCATAATTGGCTTTTAAATAGGCTCTTCGTTTTATTTTAACTGTCGAAAAAGTGATGGTCGTTCTGAAGTCCAGTGAATACAAAAACTAACCAAATGTAGGAAAATAAGATGAGATAGGATATGTACTGAAGTTCAGAAGATAAATCAGTCTGTGTCTGTGTCTGATCAATCGTTACCATAGGTCTCTACCTATGGTAACGATTTATCACCGACTGAACTTGAGTATAAAACACAACAAACATATGAGCCCAAACTATTTATACAGGTACCGAAAATACATTTTCAAAGGTGATTTCTGAAATAATATTTCTTTTAATCATAACATAAATGACAATGTTCACAGCTTAGAAAAATATATCGTCCCACTAAATGTTTTGGACGATAAGGCCTGGCGAAAATATTAAGACAGTGTGATAAATAACGAAATTTTCAGGTCTAATAAACTGTCAGAAGAAAGTTAGCCGACGAAGCAATATGGCACACTGTTGGTAAACTGAGGTCTTAGAAGGAAAATAATTTCGGTTTCAGATATTTCGAAATACCTACATTGGGGTACTTGGGGGGGGAAAGGTTTTTAGAGCCGATATCGTGAGCTTTCTGGCTATTTTTGTATTCCTATAGTTTCACTATATGACCACTAAGTTTAGTTTATTATTTATTTATTGTATAAATAAAAGCGTTATCATATCTAAACTTTAATTTGGTTTAATAAATTGGGTATTGTAATAGAAGCGGTGTGCCTATCATAGAAGTTATTTTTGCGTGACACTTGAAGTGATTTTGATTATATTCAGTAAACTTTTACAACTACTTACGCTTCATAAATGCATTGTTGTTTTCGTTCCTCAACGCTTAAGCTCGCTTGCAGGTCAGACGGCAATCGCTCGGCCATAAGGATATACCCAGAAACTCATTATATAATGGCTTAAGGGACTAGTTGTACGCTTGTAAATGCTCATTAGCCCGACGGGCGACGCTAAGAGGGCCTGGCACCGCGCCAGTGTCCCAACAATAAGAACTTACTTATGCACATAATGGAATATAATAACACCGTAAATTGGCCTCGGCTATCTAAATATAAAATATAATTTTGAATGCAAGTTCACCTTAAATAGAACGCGAGGAGAAAGTTTACGAAGTAGGCAACAAAGTCAGAAGTTACGAGTACTTAATGCACTTTTGAATATAAACACGGAGAAGTAACATTGTAGTAAAGTTAGTACAATGCAACCGTCCAACAGTTGGACTTGTGCTGATATTTAACACTGGCACGTTTCGCATATCAAACGTATTATTTATTTAACAAATTAAGTTGAAAGCAAGTTTCAATGAAATAATACACAACTATACACCTGTATTTTATAATAAAAGTTGCGTTACTGAAATATTACAGGTTTGTTTACGAAATATAATTTTACAGTTAAAAAGTTTTATGGCAGTTTCATATTACTATATACATTAAGGTTTATAAAAAATAAATGTATTATGTGTTATATCATAACAATATTTCATTATTTTTTTCGGCGTGGAAGAAGAATTCAGTGCAATAACTAGAACCGAAGACTTTTAAGTTAAAAGGACTTAACTACTAATTGCCTAAAGGTGGGGGTGGTTTTACCCTTGCGGGCATGATCAACAGGCATAACCGAGTTTCATAAAAAGGAAACTGTACCGTTATATATACATATATAACATACATGCTAGGGTTTGCCTGTTTGTTAAGCTTGTAAGGTTATAACCATCTTTTTTTGCCTAGATTTTATGGCCACCTATATAATTTGCTTATGACTGCCCGACTTAGGCGATTGGCTGTTGAAAACTCATTCAACCTATCACAGCTACATTAAGCGCGGTTTTGTCACAATAATCGATCGATGACATCAATCGACGATATTTTGATTGGTGTAGTAGAAACTATAGGTCGATGTCGACTTATACATTCTACCATCGATCGATGGTCCACGATCAACCGATTGGTGTGGTAACACCCTAAGACAGATTTGTCACAATAATTTTGTGATGATGTGATCATTTTCGTTAAAAAACTGGGCCTTAATAACTTATTATTATGTACTTCAAGTTGAAAATACAATAGATCAGACGTAGAAATTCATAGTTTTTTGTTTCTGTATATTAATCTAAACTTATATTTTAAGAGGAAATTTTTTTTTTTTTTATACGATTTGGCTCAAAAACTGCCATTTCAATGGTTTGATAATTAAGGTTGATTATTCACATGTAAATTACACTTTAAATCGGACCTTTCATTTAAAAGTTACGACAGGTATAAAAATGCTCTAAGTAAGAAAAATGTTGCGGTTTGAGCGTACTGAATCTTAATGCTTGGTCCGATGAAGTTAAAACACGGCATTAATGATTTGAATAAAAAAAAAAGAAAAATAAATATTTTATTTTTCGGAAATAAATCCCTTAAGGGGCGAAAAGGGGTGATGAAATTTTAGGGGAGGACATAGTAATGTAGCTTACTTCAATTTACGTGGAAATTAGAATGAATAAACTAAAAGTGGGATATTTGAAACAGATCTACCAATTTTTACGTAATCAACCCCTGACGGGGTGAACGGGCTGATCCTGAGACCGTTGAATGGCTATCGTAGTGCTTCTTTTTCCAAAACCTACCGGGCGTTGACGTATGACGAGTACCTTCTAAATCCGCGCGGACGAAGTCGCGGGCGAAGTGTAATGTTTAATTATAAAACGAGTTTACCTCTGTGATATAATGAACATTTATACATTTTAACAGCCACTTAATTAATTATACTAATTTAAAAAAGTTTTACATACATTCATTACATTACACCATTTATATTGGACGCTGTCAAATTAATTCGATGTTGGTTAAGCGGAATTGGTGAACAAGCTTTAATAAAGCTACCCTCAAATCAGATACTATTGAAATTACGTTTGATTATGTGTAAATTTCGTTATTACTTTTTGAAATGAAATAATGAAAACCAGTCATTTAATAGAACAACTTTTATTTTTCTGCTTAAAATGAAAATATCAAAACGTAAAAAGAAAAAAGAAAGAAAGAAAAATGTTTATTTGGGACTCGCACAAGACAAACAAACCAGCAAAATAAAATTAATAACTAAACAGTATAATAAAATAATTGTCTGTGCGTGGCTAAAATAGGGCCACACTTGGTGTTTTCATTTTAAGCAGAAAAAGTTTGGAGCGTACTACGTTATCTGTAAAAACGAGCAAAGGTTGATTTTTCAATATTTGGAAATATTATATCTGAAGATTATAGCTGTCGAATCACAATTTTCATTCTTTACTTAAAAAATATCTGGTGATTGTTAACTCGACCCTATGTATTATTTTCACAATAGGTTCACAATGATTACAGGTCCATATCTTCCATATAAACACATTGAATCAAACTCTAATGAAATGTCCTAAGTGATCACTTATAATATTTTCCACTTATTATTCATGCTGAGCATCTCACAAGCTGGCCATTTGCCAGTGTCGGGGGAACAGGTCATACGCTCTTAAACATGCGGTCATTTTCCTGTGAGATTTAACACGAGTGGGATTCTGTTGGGAACAGTTCCCATTGTTTCGTGCCTGCAAAATGTCGTGGATAGTATATTTAAATGGAGCCGTTCCTGGAATAACATTTAATTTAGTCAGTTGGAGTTGGAAGGCCACACCCAAGGTGGACCCATGACCTAAGTAAGTAAGTAAATTTTATTTGTTTAAACATGGTGTACATGATACATTGCATGCAAGATAATAATGTGATAAGAAAAGTTCTAACATGTTCAGCCGCACATCGTGGCGTTCAAGTTGGTACTTAAGGCTCTATGCAAGTGAGATTCTGTCAGCGATAGCGTGGCGAAGGCGATTTTCAAAACAGTAATGTATAGGATTGACAAACGCTGTCGAAATGTTACGCGATCAATCCTTTATACATACATATTTTGGCATTTCGACAATCACATTCTACTGCTTAGGGCCGGGAGGAGTCCGCTGGATGAAAGACGCACATGACCGCTCGATGTGGCGACGCTTGACCAGCAAAGAATGGCTTGCCGCTGAAATAATGAAGATGATTATACAAATTGTGATCCTGCAAAAGTACAAAGCTACTTTATTACGGAAACGACGGTCAGACAGAAAAATAAATTTAAAAAATCCGTCAAGACGTGGTTTTTTAAGTATACCATTGACTCCACAATTGGCAAGTTATAATAAAGTATAGTAGTACTGATGATCATTGCTTGTCTTTTTTCTTTCTTCTTTATTAATTCGTCCTTTTTCTTTTTTCTTTGTTATACAAAAGAAGAACAACGGACGTTAGATTGAAGTTAACAGAAGACAGTGTAGCGGCATCAATGCCGCCACATGAAAAAACAAAGAAGCGAAATTATATGGCAACAAAATGAACGACAACGGCATCTATCCTGCCAGCGACGAAGTGCCAACGAAATCCTGCATCGCGCAAGCAAAGTTCTCCATGCGATTTAAACATATGCAACTGTCTGAATATCAACTATCGGGCAGTTGCCGACCAGACAAAACAACCGTCTGCTCGGAGGATCCTCCTATTTCAACGGAGGTACGCGGAACTTTACTCTCTGTTCCGCTCCCCCTCTACACTGGTGACCCTCGACATTGAATGTTAGCGCAGCCTTCGTGCAACTTCTTCAGAATGACGTCATCATCATCAATCCTCATCCTGACCTCATGCTCTCATACAGCCAGCCAGTACCCACGGCTTCTACGGGTATCCTGACCAGCATGCAGTGGATGCGTATTCTTGGTCAGCATCCTCAGCCTCTCATCATCCTCAAACTCATCAACGACCTTGACAAGCACACTGCACATTCCGCCAGTCACATGAAGAGCCATGAAGAACCTCTTCTGGTCGACCCGACTCAGTGGAGCCTTTTCTTTTTTTTTTTTTTTAAGGATGGGAAATCATCAAATGACTTCTTCCGCTCTGGGTGGAGCGGAAGAGCGTGTCAGACTCTTACTGACTAAAACCCATCCGTGTTCCTTCTAAAGCCCTTTGCGTTCCAGGGCCGCGGTGACTCTTTCGAACAGATTCCGCAACCCTGGCAGGCTTTGGCCCTAGCGGGCCCCGTCTTTTATGCTGACATCTCTTTGAGGCGCGCGTGAAACACAACGCGCCATCGACCCGGGCCTGGTGGTGATCGGACAGCGAGCCACCCAATGCTCAGAAAACAGGTACCTCCCGAAACAGCCGTGTCCGGTTAGTACCTGCGTCAGGCGGAAGGTGAGGACGCCGTAGCGCCTCTCCAGCCACTCCTCAAAGAGGGGTCTTATCGCCGCAATTGTGGCGTGGGATGCCAGCGCTGGGATGCGACAGTCGCCGTTTCCATATCGCCATGGTATCCTGCCGGAGCTCCGTCCGCCGCGTAGCAATTTGCCGTGGCAGCGGAGTTTCGCCCCGGCGAAGCGCCTCCAAGCGCCACGCGTAAACGTGCGCGAGGGCTCTCGCCTCCAGATCCCATGGCGTTAATCCGGCAAGGAGGCTCGCCGCCTCGCCGGAGACCGTGCGGTATCCCCGAGCCAGCCGGATGGCCATGACCCTTTGGGATGCGTTGAGCTTGTCTTGGAGCCAAACGTCGGAAGTGCTCCTCGAAGTTCCATCGGCTGTCGAGAACGAGCCCCAGGTACCTGATCGTCGACCCGACGCCGATGTGAACCCCTCCTACGGTTATTTGGGATCCCATTGGTGGCCTGTTCCGAGAACCATAAAAACACATGGCTTCGGACTTGTGCAGGGCCACCTCGAGACCCGGTTGCCGGATCCTCTCAACGACTGTCGCAACCCCGCGTGTCATCACTTCGGCCGCCGCCTGGTGCGACCTCCCCCTGCGCCAAAACTAGCGTGTCGTCAGCGTAGCAGACTACGTTGACGCCGCTAGGGAGGTCGGCGCGTAGCACCCAGTCGTAGCCGAGACTCAGTGGAGCCTGCAGCATCATCTCGACTCAGTGGGATGACATCACCCTGACTCTTTTCGCACCTCTACAACAGATTGTTCTCAAAAAAAGAACAGGAATATTCAGAAATATATTAAACGGCTGGTTGACACTTCCCGTGACCTAGCTGGTAACTTCCCGCGGCGTAGGCTAGCTTTTACTTTGGCCAGAGGCTCTTGAGTCTCTTTTTTTATGCTATATTTTAGTTTGTTGTAAGTTTAGTTTATATTTGTTAATATAAGTTATTATTGTTAATTTTTAGACATAATAAGTTGTATTTGTGCCAAATAAACAACTAGATTGAGTACAGAAAACCTCATTTCATTAAGTTTCATCGTGGAAGGCACACACGTGTATGAAAATTTGTTCATTCAACATAGGTTCTCCCTGCAGGCCGCTATCTGAAGTTATATGTAAATATGATGCTATCAACAATAAGTTTGATCTCTGTATAAATTATATTATTCAAATAGATAGGTAGGTATGTCCCATGATTTCAATCCTTTACTAAGATCTATTGAATCCACCATATATACGATGATTATATACGAGTACAGCTACGATAGGGTAATTTAGCATAGATATGTAGATTCCATACTAGTGTGATATGTGTTCAAAATGTACAAAATGAAATTCTGCGGTAGCTTGGTATAATTAAGGCTTTGAATGACGCCCATGCAAGGCGTTTTAATATTTAGTTAAAATCGGTAGTTTCTAAGCAAGAAACGCCTTTGTTGCAAACTTTGTTTTCTTAAAGTTAAGATGAAAGATGAAGGCAGTGAGTTAAGAAGAAGTTTATATTAAACCTACTTATATATACCTACATGTGAAGATTACGGCCAAAGTACGTACATAAACGTTGTATATTTGTGTATAGATACTTGAATGTAACATTGTACGTGTGAATTGTACTGGATGATTTGCTTTGAGTATTCTGGAATACTTAGAAAAAGTAGGGTATTCTTTTGTGTTAGTACCACAAGCATTTCTTTTATTTCTACATCAGTAGGCACAACAGCCTCCACTTATAAACATAAATGTACTGTTTTTTGTGTGGGACCAAGTTTCTGATTAAACATAGGTACTTAAATATATTTTTCACGTTTTGTATTCTTCTTTGTTTTTGGTTGTTTTTTCGTTTTTTGGCACCGACTTCCGAAATTAAATTTATTTTATACTATGTAGTGTTTTTATTTGAAAGTCGGTGGTATGTTTTATAAATAGTTTTTACTTTCCACTTTTTAGTCGAACCGACAACTAAATTGACATTAATCCTATTCTGAGTGGTGCGCTATTTGCTATTAAGGAGTTACTTTGTCTGCCTTCGTCGTTTAGTGTAAGTACAGACCAGCCGGTTGATTCTGTAAACATATCGAAGTGAGGGCTTGGGTGAAGTAATCACGAGGTGAGCTGTCAATCCATAAAATTAAGATGGAATGACAGCTCACTCTGTGATCACGTAATAACTTGATTGTATGGATTGACAGCTCACCTCATGATCACTTTACCCAGGCCTTCACGTCGTCATGTTTAAAAAAATGACCGGCTGCTCATAGTTAAATATCTACTTTGCTTTGGGACATACACCTAACAATATGTCACTATACTAGATTTTATTGAGTCCAAGTTGAGGAGGTCACTGGTTTATCTTTAAAGTTCCGTCCGATGCAAATGCAATATAGCTGTAATTAAACCCAACGCAAAAAGAATCATCAAGATTGGTCAATAAACAATAAAGTTATTAGAACTTTTTAGAGACTACCTCACAAACAGGAAGCAAAGGGTTGAAGTGGGCGAACACGTTAGCTATGATGCAAATGTCAGTTTTGGTGTCCCTAGAGGTAGCGTGCTTGGCCCTACACTCTTTTTGATCTACATTTATGACCTTTGCAACCTAAAAATTAATAATACTACTATTACTAATAGGTCTTTCCTTATGCATGATTCAGCTGTTGTCTTTACTGGGAATTCCTGGCACGACGTTACAAGTATTGCTGAAACTGGTATGACCTAAATATCAAAATGACTAAAAAATAACCTGCTCACACTCAACACTTCTAAAAATAATTATATCTGTTTCAGTATATCTCAACGATCACAATCAAGTACAGACCTTAAAATCTCTGATTTTAAGGTCTGTACTTGATTGTGACACAAACGTACTTGACACGCGTGTGATGACACAAATAACTGCTCGTGTCCAACATTATAAAGCTCTTTATTATAACTTTATTGGCCCAATTTTATAACATCAATTCATATTCATTACACACACAATAACTCACAGACAGACACGACTCTCTAAAACATTTTTATTTTTAATTGCATGTTTTTTTTTAGTTCTAAGAATATTTATTTATAATGCTGTTAAAGTAAACAACCAAATTGTAAGGAATCAACACGTAGCATATTATTATAATATAGTACACTTATGTAGGGAGGCAACTGTTACTCCTAATACAGGTTGTTCAGCAATCTAGCATGGAGAACAGCAGCTCACCCAATAATTTGTAACATCTATGCACATTTTCTGAAATACCGTGTTTACTACAAATAACATTTTTAGCAATAAAGATTTTGTTATATTATTATTATATCACAAACCAAATATCTTGCTGTAATTGTTGACCATAGACGATCTTGGTACCCTCATCTCGAACAAGTCACAAATAGAGTAAGAAAACTGAGTTGGATTTTTAAAACGTTGAGGCATATCGTTCCTAAAAAGTACCCAACCATACAACTTCGCCAAGGCACCTACTCAAGGAAATATACGTGGCTTTGGTACAGTCAGTTTTAGCGTACTACATCCCTATTTGGGGGGTGCGGCTAAGACTGACTGACTGGCATTTATTGACGTTGAGCGAGCTCAACGTGCCCTTATAAAAATAATGTATTTCAAAACCCTTAGATATCCTAAAAAAAAGTATTTACCAAATCAGTGATTAATATCCTGGGACAACTCACACACGGTCATCCGATCCCAAACTAGGCAGAGCCTGTGCTATGGCAACCAGAAAACTGATGAACATACTTATATACATATTTCTAAATATTTACATATTATAGACAAATTACACCAAGACACAGAACAAATGATCATGCTCATCACACAAAGATTTGTCCTGGGTGGGAATCGAAAAAAAGTGGTCACTAACCACTCGACCAACAGGCCAGTCGAAAATTACTGGCGGTGCGAAAATCATACATTTTAAAAATCGTTTAAAAAAAACACAAAACCTTTCCTTATGATCCTGGCTTAACCTTGAAAAGAAGGAAAGATATAATAGCGGAAGTTCCACAAACTAGAACTGAGTTCGCTCGGATTCAGTACAAAAAACGTTCAGGTCTACAATAGATTAAACAAAGAAATTTACGTTCATAATAAGAAATATAACGAGTGTAAAATTAAAATAACTGACTGGATAAAACCACTAACCCATGAGGACATTGAGCACTGTTGCAATAATAATATAGAAAAAATAACATCGCCCAATCCATAATCTTTTTTAACAGTTACACCCAAACTCGCTTAATACACACATGCATTCACACCTACATACACACTCACACATTCACAACTTCACCTGCTACAGGCACACATTTTGTTTGTTTTTTAAATCATTTTAGGTTTAGGCTACTCTTTAAGAGTAAAAATACTTAAATGTAAAAATAAGTTAATACCGAGTTGTAACTTAGATAAGATGAGGAAGAGCGGAGTTTCCTAACACAGGCTTGTTTTGTTTAAAAGGAGGCTCCAATCACTAGTTGTTTAGGGAAACTTGTTAATATGAATAAACCATTACTATTATTATAATTATAGTTATGCCCGAATAGATAACCCCTAAAACATTTTAGTTCGGGTTGACTTGTTTGCATCTACCTACAGTCACGAGCAATAACATAGAAACACCCTTAAAATTCTAATTCATGTAACAACATTACACGCAAAAATAAGTATGCTTAGTGTGTCCAAAAAATATGTAAACGTTAAATTGTGTCAAAATTAACTACACATTTTTATCAAATTTTCGTTAACAATAGATTACCAAAAAATATTATTAACTTTTAGTTACGTAATTATGATTCTTTAAGAACAGGGACTTTCGGTTACAGACATTGCAAATGAATTGGGAATTACGGTGAGTTTGCAATTTATTGTTGTTTTTTACTTTATTTTATAGGCTTTTGTAATTAAGAAAAACTTCAAAGTAATGATAATATCTCTTTAAATTTGAATTATCATTCCAATATAAGCTACATATGTATTGGGTGTCGGGCGTTGCACAGCCGTTTTTAGGATTCTTTATTAAATTACTTAATTAGTAACAGTTTACTTAGATGCATTTTTTTTTTTTCAGAGAAAAACCGTGTATTTGTATCTCAAGCGGTGGGAAGATAACGGTGACGTTGTCAGTTTTAAAAGTAGTGGTCGTCCCCAAGAAACTTTCGCGGCGCAGGACAGGCAGATCGTGAACAGGGTGGTTAGTAATAGATTTGTGCGAATTCAGGACATATCATCTTCATATCGCGTATCATCTTCAACGATTCGACGTCGCCTACGCACAGCTGGCATACGTCACAGAGTTCCGGCTCGAAAACCACTTTTAACTGCATGCCATAAACAACAGCGACTACAATTTGCTCGAGAATATCTGAACTACGATATCAGCACAGCCAGTTTTTCTGTTTGTTTCTTCTGCTGATAGACGTTTGTCATTATGGCGGCCTAATAACACTCGTTATTTTGAAAGAAATATACTGCCATCTAGAAGAAGTGGCCGGATAAGCTTCGGCGTTTTGGGCTGGATGGCAGCCAGTGGACCCGGTGAATTGGCAGAGATCAGTGGACGAATGAATAGCGAGCAATATACCAGTATTTTAGACGAAGTTTTACTGCCTAGTTTAGAGGTAAACTTTCCCGAACTGACGCCTATTGATTTTGTGCAGGACAATTCAGGGGTCCATAATTCTAGATTCACTCAGGCCTGGTTCAGTCGCAACCGAAATTTCGTGAATTCGTTGCCGTGGCCGCCTAAAAGCCCAGACCTCAATCCTATTGAGAATTTGTGGGGGCTGATGATCCAAGAGTGGGACAGCAATCAAGCTAGAACCAGAGAAGCCTTGGTCAGACACGTCCATGAGATAGATTTAGAGGCAATAATGTATGTTACAATATGGTTTCGTCAATGCAGGAAAGGTTGCAAGATGTTATAAACGCCGAAGGTCTGCTACACAAGATTTTAATTAATTTAAGTAACGATACCTCTTATTTAAAATTAACAATGGTTATGTGTAGCGATAGTGAATAACTTGATCAAATTGTGATTTAAAATAAATTATTATACAACATGTCCCGTAATTAACGCACACCCTCTTAAGGGGTCATTGTACTCATCATTATGAACAACTTTTACTATCGGACCAAACCTGAAAATAAATCAGCGGTTTCATTCAAAGTTCAATACCTACCTACTCGACCAAAATGACAATAACAATAACAACAACACAACACAAAAATAACGTTTGGTTTAAACATAAACTACGCATAACTACGCTATTATATTTAATAGGCTTTATTAACAATCATTACGTTTGCTAACGAATTACCACACTGATTTTGTAAGCCCTTGTTTTATTGCAGTAACCCTATTTATTTATGAAACTGTAATTATTACTGTAACAAACTTAACAAAAACAGGAAAAAGTAGGTATACACTTTCAATAACATTTTAATGTATCCATGATAATTCCTATAACACGTATACAATTTGTATTACATGTATATATGTTATAGAAATTGTCATGGATTGTTAAAAATTACATTGGAGATGTAAACTTTTTACTGATTTTGTTTCGTTTATATTACAGTGAAACCAATGTATACCCAGTTTTGACACAGTTTGATGGTTAGGTAATTTAGAAGAAAATATCGTACACATTGTTTTTGAATGGTAGAAGTTAAGATATTTTAGAAAATGTGACAATGTATACCTATATATTATTGGACGTGACTGTACCCCTTCACAGCGTACCGGCGTGATGTTGTGTTATGAACTGGTGTGATCAATAAACAGACATGCCAGAAACGGGGCCATTTTGGAAGTAGACTCTTCCAAAAAAAAAAAAGAATCATCCAAATCGTTTGACAATTAGCGAAACTATTGCTGAACAAAATTTTTTCCGGAATCACAGGGTCAGATCCTCAGAGCTTATACCTTCCAGCATCGGCTCAGCAAGATGAAATGTTGATTATCAGGCACAATTATTTGTATTGGGTTAGAAAGTATATGAAAACCATTGTATGTGCCCTTTAAAATTTGAGGGTTGCCCTCGATTTCCCTGGGATCCCATCATCAGATATTCTGACTTGGTACCAATGGAACCAACTCAGGCTTATAGGCTTTCGAATAAAAAAATAATTATCAAAATCAATCAATTATCAAAATATGGCATTATCGCACAACAAACATAAGAGAAACCAACATTCAGTCGAATTGAGAACCTCCTCCTTTTTTTGAAGTCGGTTAAAAATGAATCCCTATTTCCCTTGGTCACGGCATCACGCGTGAACGGCTGGACCAATTTCGCTAATTCTTTTTATGTTGTGTATGTTATTGTCAGGAGAAGGTTCTTATGAAAAAAAAATACATCCGGGCGAAGCCGGGGCGGGCCACTAGTTGATTAAAAAAATGTATCTTGTAAACAGTAGGTAATATAAAAATCTCTATCTATATTTTCGTTATAATCCAATGATTGTTATAGCATTAGAGTATCCGCTGTGTTCTTTTTCTCGTTTAATACACAACAAACAGTTAGAAAATTGAAAAGCTCGCAAAGGTTCTAAGCGTAAGCTGGCTAGCCTGGCGACCTAATGGGCTTACTATCTTCTGAGACGGGAACTGAGCGTATTTGTGCTATCACACTTTGTTTATTTTTATAGACATGTCTTAAAGTTGATCCTGCCGAGACACTTGGGGTAAACAAGGAACTTTAGCCAATCTACTTGTCACTGCGTAAATATTTAAAGAGTCCTTATCCACCTAAAAAGTAGTTATTTTGGCAGAAATTCGTTTGAACATTTAAATAACTGAGGGTATTATTTTGTGATGTTGAGCTCGATTTTTATGAAATGATGTTTACTAAGTAAAACTTAACAAAATGCCATGTGTTTGTTATATTGGACATAACCCGGTGTTGAAGCGAATGGAACATTTCGAGCACCAAACTTTTGCTTCATTGACTTACAATACAAGTTTGGCTTTCACCTAAGAGAAGAGTGATTTACAGGTCGTAAATAACACAGAATTTATTGCCTCCGTATCCGTGAAAGTTTAGCATTTGTAGGTATCTAGTATAAGTACCTACAGGTATAAAAACCATGTTAATTCGTAAACATATAGTTTCAGTCCACTTCCTGTAACGCAACTAGAAGCACAAACACAAGTTTATGTATTCCACTTAAGTTTCTGTTGCTAAATTGCCGGATACTTAAGTTGCAAAACTGTCGCCCGGTGTATTCAAGCGGCAGAAACCGCTAGACTTATTAAGTACGTACCTACAATTAGGTACTAGGTCTCTGGAGAATCTCGTGAGCCCTTTTTACAGTTGCCAAAAGTCACTCAATATATTTAGGTCGGTTTCAGCCCGAGTAATTTGTAAAATTCGAGCTCAGGGACTGTTTGCCTAGCCACGCGGCCATGCCGTCAGATGTGAAATGGAGAATGCTGTATTATTAACTTTGTGGGTCCGAAGAATGTCTTATTAGTGCGAATTGACTTGAAAATTTACTTTATGTTTGTTCAGGAAGTCGGAGTTCATTACACGTTTATGTACTGAGAGCTTCTTGATCGAAGCCTCTGCTATAAATAGTAACGCAGTATTGACTTGGACAGGAAGGCTCTAATGAGACCTCAAACTAGAGAGCGAAGTGTTGTACCTCCCTATTAGATAGACACCTCTTGCTTGGAAAAGGTCACAGAAACCTAGAATAATTCTAAACCTAGAATGAATCCTGCAAATATTTTATATGGCCCTAGTTTATCGAGCCTCGGTGTTTGTGTACGTCAGTTATAGTGTGACGGCATCCATTATAATGTAGCCCTATACCTACAAGACGTTTCACACTGTTGGTATGTGTATTAATATTTATCTCAGAGTGTACCTACTCCTCGTGTTTATCTGGTTACAAAGAAGAAGCGTCGGCACTGTGGGATAACTTAATTGATGTAGCCATCTGGCAAACAAAATCCGATTGCGATCTCCGAATGAAATATTCCCATCATCTATTTGCGATTCGTTCGTTATTTGATCGAACACTGTTCCTACCTGATATATTTTGTGCACAGTGGATAAAATTATGTCGAGTTGAGTCCATTACAGGCAGGAAGAGTCGAAAACTTCCTCCAAAAACGGAAATGAAAGAAACTGGCGGCGCCGTCCAGCACGTACCTACCTACTCTGCTACCCTACCGGCTCTCCGTGAGCTATACGTACAAACCTTTTTAAATCAGCCATTTAAACAATGTTCCACAGTCGACGACTCGTGAACGATATAATTATGTAATTAGATAATTTAATTATCTTAACAACGTATGGGTTGAGTGCTGTAAAAACGAACCCGCGTCGGAATAAAAATGTTATTTAATTACCAGGACAACCGCTTCCTTTCGCTTTATCACTGATTAACAAAGAGGTTTGTACAAACATTTTACGTAGCTTTGTGCTACGTATATTTTACCGACTATGTAGAGTTACTTAAAGAAACAACGTGTACATTAACAGCAGCAAAGGACTTACTTGAATTACAATTTTCGTAATGTTCATGGAATTGAACACGGTAGAGACGATTTCTTTTTACACTCTTTTTAATTTAGAATAAGTAAATATTTTTGAGTACCTACTGGTTTCAATATTTTTACTTTGACATCAGCGGCAGTACTGGCAGCTTTACACGTACACTTTTGTCATATTCGCGTACATGGAAAATATAAGAGAAACAAGCAATTTTTGTAAGTACCTCGCATGAAATGTTACGTAATTTTGTCAACGGATTTTTCTCACCTTCGAAAACACGAAAATGCGAAGCCAGTCATTTAACACAAAAGGTGTTACAGGTAGAATGTGTTAAGAGTCCCAACTCTTAAATAAAAAGGTACGAACAATAATGAGGGGCGCTCTTAAAAGTCAAAGCCAAACTGAGGTGGTGCGTTCAAATGTCGAAGATAGAGGGAAAAAACAAGTTTAAAAATCCACATCGAAAGCTTTTCAGAGCGTGACTAATAGGTGAACGTCATGGAACAGAAGACTTGAAAGTAGAAAAAATACGTAGCAGCTGTTCCAATGAAAAATAACGTGTCATTAATCATAACGATGAAAGGAAGGAGCGACAAGGCTGCACGACAAATACCTTCCTGTAGACGCGTCGTGTTTGCACTTACGCGTCTCGCCAGCCCCGAGTAATGATATCTCGCAGCACTGGAAACAACGTTTACTACTATTGTTTACGTGAACAATAGCCGAGAAAAACAATACGCGTTCGGATATCGCCGACGATTGAATCAAGATCTTACTCGTTTAGCTGAAGTGGTGTATTTTGTCGCGTCTGTACCAAAACATAACAGATGGAGACGTGTTGCTTTGATGTTGCTCTGCTGCATCCCTTCTTTCGGCGCGAAAAAAATTGAGCGTTTTTGAGGGCTATATTTTGCGTCACGTTCAAATATTTAGTAGGTTTTAAGTACTAAGGTTTAACAATTATTTGGTATTAGCCTGGCAGCAAATATTAGCCGTATTCCCGGCTCAGGCAGACCGTGCCCGGTAATATGGTTGTCAGGGCGGCGGGAGTACGTATGCGTGTAATTTTATTTCTGGGGCCGCGATAATTTTACATACGGGACATGTTTAATATTTGAACATTTACCCTAGTCTCTGAAGGGGATTTAACTTCAACTACTTTATGTCATCATATTAATTATTATTTAAGTGTTAGTTTCGGCTATAATTTGCGTGCTTCATGAAACTAGTTGATTTTTTAACACCTTAAGTACCTATATATTTTATTTTCAAATTTACTGAATTGAAAAAACGGAACCCTTATAGGATTATTTCGCTGTCCGTCTTTCAAGACCCTTTTTCTCAGGAACACGTAGATCTGCGATCCCTTAGAGCTCTAAAAAGCTTAATAATAAATCAAATCCTTTAAACTACTTCCCATTGAATTGGAATTGGAGGTCTGGTAGGCAGCCGCTCCACGTAAAATACTGGTATTCAGCTGAATCAGGTTTAGCTGGAAGCCGACCCAATAGAGTTGGGAAAAAGTTAAGCAGTTGATGATGAGTTTTAGTAATAATCCTAGCCTCAACAATACAAAAACTTCGAGAAATGAATAAAACGTATTCCTTGTTTATTTCATGAAGCTTTCCACTGTCCATTTCTGATGAAACAGTAGGTACAATATGAGTGCTTACTTTTGATTCGGCGTAAAAGCCTTTGGACCTCTCTGGTAACGAATCCATGAGTATCCGTGCATCAGGACTTTTTGTTTCCACACGAAGTATGTAATGAAAGTTTCATGTATGTGCATTATCCGATTTTTTCTCCGAAAGCATTAAAAAGCTTTAGGCTACCTACTTTTTGTTTTACAAACAAGCCTGGTTTGTTTTGCTTACCTTACAACAGTTTTAAGTGATGTGTTAGGACCTCAGAGAAGTGTACACATAGTAAGTACACACACCAGTAAGTCCCACGTAGGGTTCGACAGGATAATGTATAAATATAGGAATATTCTGCAAATACCTAGGAAAATATTGTGATAATGCTTTTTATGCCCAAAATAACACAATAAAAATGAAAATACAAAGACACATATCCATTTCTTAGAATAATACTGCAAATTCTCAACGAATGCAATTTCACTGTGTGGAGTTTCCTACGGCAAGCAGAACTGCTTAGGAATGGGAGCATTTATTAACGTTTGAGAAGAATAAAACATGTGCTAGAATCATCCATCATCATCAACTCAGCCGAAAGACGTCTACTGCTGGACATAGGCTGCCTCGAAGTGTCGCCATATCGACCAAGCCTGTGTGCCTCGTATCGGAGGCCTTCCAATGCTGCGTCTTCCGGTAAGTGGTCGCTACTTCAGAATCTTTCGAACTCAATGACTATCTGTTCAGCGAGCTAAGAGCTAAGGTGCAATAGATCCTAATATACATGTTAATGATGCACATTCTCCAAACTTAAACTGAAACTTTAACCATAACTCTCTAGTAGTGATACGGTCTCCGGTAAATGTAGTGACATTATAGGTTCCTGATAAACTTTACCAGGCACAGTGCTCGCAGGGTTAACCGATTTTAAACGTTTATTTTTTTATTTTAATTGGATCTTCAACAATGAGAACACTATTAGATTGACGAGAAATCATTTCAGGCTAAGGTTTAGGGCGCTTACGCAGAACGTCCGATCCGAACCCGATCAGGATCCGTCAAAATACTGTCCGAGACAACTCGGACCGAACTCGGGTATTGCTTACGCACTACCTCCGATTCAAATCCGTGATTCAGACGTAATTTTACGCGGAGCCGCCACAGAAAGCCCCCGCTCCCCGGCCCCTCTGTCTCTTTTCCCGGACGCAACTCGGATTCGGTTCGGACGTAGTGCGCAACTGTTCATACAAATAATACTATGGCCAGTTCGGTCCGTCAATATCTTATCCGAAATGGAGATTCTGGAATGACTGAAATCGGGTGTAGTGCGTAAGCCATACAAATTGTTCTACGACTACGCTGATCGGACCGTCTTTTCACGGATACTGATCGGGTTCGGATCGGACGTAGTGCGTAAGCGCTCTTAAGTGCACTATACTTTACGCATAAACCGGTATAGAAAGAAAAAAAATACAATGAAAAATTACAACTTAGATACACACCTGGCTTATTGCTATTGTGTTAAACAATGGAACGTTGCAGTTTAACTGATTGTCAGCGATTGATTAGCAATATCTATTGATTGACAACTCAATTAAGGAAATTGTAGTGAACACTTTGGCTGATAGTGTTATACCGGTGCTATGTTTCTGAAATTAGGTTCAGTTGTATATATTCGTGTTTGGTAGAGTTAGCGATTCTAGGAAATGGTCTAACATGCTTGAGCTAACTAAGACAAAGTGGCAACAGTCAAGCCAGAAAAGTCTGACCTATTTAGTGTATGACCTTATGAAACTGCAGACATTGCACGATTATAATAAACTAGCTTCCGCCCGCGAATCCACTCGCGTAAATGTCGGATATAATCCAAAAAAAAAGTTTTAAAAAATATCCTAAAACAAAAAGTAGTCTATGTGTTATTCCAGCCTATAATCTACCTCTGTGAAAAATTTCATCAAGATCTGTTCAGCCGTTCCGACCTGAAAGAGTAACATACATACATCCTTACAAACTTTCGCATTTATACCTAGTATTATTAGTATGACTTGCTAAGAAAGGAGATTTGTTTGGTGTCGTAGACAAAGCAATTTCTTTTTTTACTGTACTTTCATTTGCCGGTTCCAAATGAATACTTTCAATTTCTTTCTTTCTGTACCAAGGTAGGTAATTCAAGCACAAACTTACAAAATAATACACTCACCAATATTTCCACAACTAATCCTACAAAACTACATACCATTACTGCGTGTACACTGCCCATCAAATAAATAGGCACATATGATTAATCGAGCAGTAACCTTCAGGCTTCGGTTTTTTCAAGGTTAAGTAGCTTTTGAGGGTTGAGTTTGTAGGGGCACGTGACAGACGAGACGCATAATAAGAACGCTTTATATTGACTGACACGCCAGATAAATCTGTCAGACGAGGTAAAAGGGTCTACTGGGGCATTATTTTTGCTGACTTACCTACACTGTCTGGAAAAAGGAATCGAAAATTATTTTTGTTATGGAATAGACAGTACCATAATCTGGTGTGTATTTCAAAGCTTGGGGTGATTTTCAATGTGAAGGTGGTGTTGTAATAGTCAAATATTTAGAGCATATACTCGCACATTTGGTAATAGGCAGTTGAAGAAACTTTCTGGGCTTTTTTGGGGTTCCGTACTCGAAGGGTAACCAACATCCGTCCGTCCGTCTGTCTGTTAGCGGGCTGTACCTCAAGAACCGTAATAGGAAGACAGTTGAAATTTTCATAAAGTGTGTATTTCTATTGCCACTAAAACAATAAATAATAAAAATTAAATTAAATTAGAAATTATAGGGGGCTTAAAGAAACGTGTTATAGTACGAGGCCTACGTGTGAGAGTCCGACTTGCAATTGACCGGTTTTGTTAAGACAGTAAGAGTTCAACAGTAAAAGACTGTTTACCAAAGCAACCATTTAAATCAGTTGGTTATGTTGTACCGAAGGTTCGTAGCAGGTGGTGTGAGACGGGATCACTAGGGTCAGAGCCTGGCAGGGTTGCGGAATTTGTTCGAAAGAGTCACCGCGGCCCTGGAACGCACAGGGCTTTAGCAGGAACACGGATGGGTTTCCCAAAAATAAAAAAAACAGGTGCGTGCCGAGGTTTTTGCCTACCCCTTTAAGAAAAAATCGTGAGTTTATGTATGTATGTCAAGATATAGGTTTACATAGTGTAAGCATATTTGCACGTGTTAAAATTTGTGTATATATGTAGATATGTAAATAGATGTATGTCAATATTTAATCCTTGTTACTTATTACTTTATTAGGTATTAAAGGAACGCCTCGCCACGCCTCTTAGATTAATTTATGTAATCACGTGTCTTTTGTGCTCTTTAAAATATGTTGTTATATATCACATTATTTATTGTTGATAATTACAGATTTTGATTGACCAAAAAACGTAATTTAGCTGCAAAACAGTATTAAAGTAATTTTACTGTCAAGGTCGCAATAGTGGCACCATCCCCACTTTCACTGTATAAAAGAGTATGCCGCCATTATTGCGAGCTCATCCCCTAATAATAATTCTAGTTCGATCCAGCCCGTCCCTAGCTGTCCTCCCCCCAGCGACGTCCTAATCCGAGGCCCGTACCCCACAGGGGGTCCCCTTAGCGTGTAGTCGCTTAGTTTGTAAGTTTCTTATAAGCCATGGCTGGAGGCTTTAATATTATATTAAGGCCACCACAGGCAAGCCCGGTTAATCAGTCGACAACCTCATAGGGTGAACTGCGAGACGACAAACAAAAAAAAAATATTGTTAGCTCAGATGGTGTACAACGTTCGAGGAGTCAACATCACCCGCTATCGGTAAGTTGTACCTTTTTTTTTTGTTTTGATGTCGGGGGAAATCCTCATGGAAATCCTCCACCCTGGGGCGGGTGGAGGGGTCTGTCAGACTGAGTCTTACTGACTAAAACCACCCCGGTGTTCCATCTCCCACTTACGCCGGGGATCGCGGGAACGTATGCGACTTCCGCAATCCCCGGCTGGTGCCGGCCCGCCTCTGCGGGGAGGAGGAGGAGGAGGGGAGTGAGGTGTTTAACTCCCCTCGCTACGTCAAAGAGGGGCGCACGGGAAAACCACGCGCCGCCACCTCGGGTCCGGATGAATGGGGGGCGACGGACAGCCCCAAGTCCGCCGCCCCTGGACCCAGTTAGGGGGGCCGGAAGAGGGCAGCATATGCCCTCCTCCGACGCCCGATGCGCCTGCTGCGGGCCGGGAGAGCGGTTGTGATCTCCCTCTCCCTTTCCGCAGCCTCTTTCTGCGCGATAACTGTCTCGCTGAAGGAGACCACCGCATCCCAGGACTCCTCACCGCCGACCATAGCATGAACTACGGCCGGCAGCGAGAGGTCACCGCCTACAACAGAGATGAGGGCACGGCGCGGCTCCTCCCAAGCGGCACACTCTGCCAGTGTATGCCGCGCCGTGTCCTCCCGACAGTCGACGCAGTGGTGACATCAAGCGTCCGGCTCCCTGCCTATGCGGTAAGTTGGACCTTGTTTAACTTGTTTTTTGACAATATTAAATTATTGAAATATGTAAGGTAAATATATACTAAACATAAGATAATTATTGCTATACTAAGAATTAATAATATATTAAATAAAACAAAAATATATATGAACTAGTCTTTTATTATACAATTCAGAAGTTGGATAAGTAACTCATTCTAATATGTGTATTTTTTTTCTCTTTTTCGGTCGAGAACATGGATAAACAAAGATTGCTTGCCTCTTCAATTTTGGGAAGTGTTCAAGCGAAACCAATCAGAATTGCAGATGACCACGGACACCATCACTTCTTGGAACGGCAAATAAGTTTGCAGTAGACACAAGGCCGCGTGATGCGGTCGACTTGCTATATACCAAGCAACAGTCGATCGTGCAGCCCTTTGCGCAGCAGCCTGCGGCGCAGCAGCCCTTTGCGCAGCAGCCTGCGGCGCAGCAGCCCTTTGCGCAGCAGCCTGCGGCGCAGCAGCCCTTTGCGCAGCAGTCTGCGGCGCAGCAGCCCGAGGCGTAGCAGCCCGTGGCGTAGCAGCCCGCGGCGTAGCAGCTCGCGGCGCAGCAGTCCGCGGCGTAGCAGCCCGCGGCGCAACAGCCAGCGGCGCAGCAGCCCGCGGCAACAGTTACCCGCGGCAATACAACAATCAGGTAACACTGCTTTCAAAGGAGGTAGTATCGATTTAAATATCTTAGTACAGGCATTGAGGTCACTTGCCCCGGTCATGAAAACATACGTTCGTTCAGTAATAGTATACCAAAGTTTGACCCTGCAAGGAAAGAGCAAACAATGGATATGTGGTTGCACAAAGTGAACGAGTGTACCGCCATTTCTTCATGGAATGAAAAGGAAATAGTGCATTATGCACTACCTAAACTTCAAGGCATAGCAAAACGTTGGTATGAAGGATTACCATCGGTGCTCTTTTCTTAGGACGAATGGCAGACAAAATTAATATCGGCTTATCCCTCGGAAGAGAACTTCGGTCAAATGTTAGCAGATATGTTAGCTAGGCGTGCACATTACGGAGACTCCCTAGAAGATTATTATTACGACAAAATAACTCTTATAAACCGATGTAGTATAAGAGTGTTCTACACGGCATAGATGATCGCGCTGTTAGGTTAGGAGCCAAAGCGGGTCAGTATGATGACTTGGATAAATTGCTCACTTATTTAAGAAATTCAAGAAGTCCTAAACAAAGTTCTGAACGTAAATCTAACAATAAAAATCAGCCTGTTACAAACTCCTTGGATAATAAAGCAAAGAATCCAGGCGCTAAAGACAGTCTTATGACTTCTTCCGCTCTGGGTGGAGCGGAAGGGCGTGTCAGACTCTTACTGACTAAAACCCATCAGTGTTCCTCCTAAAGCCCTTTGCGTTCCAGGCCCGCGGTGACTCTTTCGAACAAATTCCGCAACCCTCGCAGGCTCTGGCCCTAGCGGGCCCCGTCTTCTATGCTGACATCTCTTTGAGGCGCGCGTGAAACACAACGCGCCATCGACCCGGGCCTGGCGGTGATCGGACAGCGAGCCACCCAACGGTCGCCGTCCGCAGGCCCGCGCCTACGGTAGCCGGGGATCGCCCTGCGACTCCCGACGCCCGGGGCGTCTTCTCCTGTAGCGGCGGTTGGGACGAAGTCCATGCCTTTCCCTCGCGCGGCCCGCCTCCTCCTTCGCTAGCATTACTGCTTCGCAGAAGGAGGTGACCGCTTCCCAAGCCTCCTCGCTCCGGACCATGGATTCAACCAGGGCCGGACGCGAGAGGTTGCCGCCGCCGATTGCCTCGACGAGGACACGGCAGTGCTCCGCCCAAGCAGGGCAGACCTCCACCATATGCTCCACCGTGTCCTCCGGGCGATCCTCACAGTGCTGACACCCGGGCGTGTCCTCCCGCTTAATACGAAACAGGTACCTCCTGAAACAGCCGTGTCTGGTGAGTACCTGCGTCAGGCGGAAGGTAAGGACGCCGTGGCGCCTCTCCAGCCACTCCTCAAAGAGGGGCCTTACCGCCGCAATAGTGGCGTGCCCAGCGCTGGGTCACGATAGTCGCTGTCTCCATACCGCCATGGTATCCTGCCGGAGCTCCGTCCGCCGCGCTGCAATTTGCTGCGGCAGCGGAGTCTCACCCTGGCGAAGCGCCTCCACGCGCCACGCGTAGACGTGCGCGAGGGCTATCGCCTCCAGATCCCATGGCGGTAATCCGACAAGGAGGCTCGCCGCCTCGCCGGAGACCGTGCGGTATCCCCGAGCCAGCCGGATGGCCATGACCCTTTGGGACGAATTGAGTTGGCGGGCTGGTCGCCTCTTCAACGTGAGTGCCCACACTGGAGCCCCATGAAGGGCCATGGACCGCACGATCCCCACATAAAGCCTCCGGCAGGAGGCGTTTGGACCCCCTAGATTGGGCAGGAGCCGCTTGAAGGCAGCCCCGGCCCGCTCCAGTCTGGGAGCCAAGCGTCGGAAGTGCTCCTCGAAGTTCCACCGGCTGTCGAGAACGAGCCCCAGGTACTTGATCGTCGACCCGACGCCGATGTGAACCCCTCCTACCGTTACTTGGGATCCCGCTGGTGGCCTGTTCCGAGAACCATGACAGCACATGGCCTCGGACTTGTGCAGGGCCACCTCGAGACCTAATTGCCGGATCCTTCCAACGACTATCGCGAGCCCACGTGTCATCAAGTCGGCCGCTGCCTGATGCGACCTCCCCTGTGCCAGAACTAGCGTATCGTCAGCGTAACAGATCACGCTGACGCCGCTAGGGAGGACAGCACGCAGCACCCAGACTTAGCCGATGTCCCACAGGAGCGGCCCCAGAATCGAACCCTGTGGAACACCACACGACATCTCTCGCCGGTTCCACTCACTCCGGTGACCGGGGTAGATGACGGCCCTGTCCGCCAAATAGGTCTCGACCACGCGACGGAGGTAGGTTGGCATCCGGTGATATCGGAGTGCCTCCCCAATGCAACTCCAGGGCAGGGAGTTAAACGCATTGGCGATGTCTACTCTACTCTTTCAAAGAGCTTGCCCACCTCGTCGAGCAGCACGATGGGCCGGTATGCGGACGAAAGACAGAGTCTTACGATGCAATAACTGGAACCTGGAAGGTCATTTTGTAGGTCAATGTACTCAACCAATCAAAAAGTGTACTAAATGTTTGAGAATTGGTCATGAAGCGGAGCATTGTTTTTCAAAAATATTTCCAGCGCAAAAATCTGTTAATAGAGTAGATATAAATATCACAATTTCAGATTAATATTTCAAAACTGTGCGTATTAACGACATAGAAATGAGTTCCTTTGTTGATTTTAGTAGTGAATGCTCGATGCTTAAACAATCTGAACTATCCAAATTAGGGAATATAGAAGTAAAAACTAGAGATCTGCCTTTACTCAGAGGGTTTGGAAATTCATTGGGTAGAGTTAATACTCTAGTTGAAATTGACGGGGTCAAGGCTAAAGTCGAAATATTAATTGTCTCAGATTGTATCATGCAGGTTCCCCTTATGATAGGTCAAACCTTTACTGAACAACCTCTTGTATTGATTAAGAAAACAAGTGAACATTTTGAAATTTTTAACCATCAAAATGTTAAATTAATAGGTTTAACCATTTTAGAAGTATATACAGAACCTTAATTCACTGGTGACCTGTACATTGAGGGAGGTTTGCGTAATAAATATAACTTTTTCAATTTTGTTCGTACTGGAATTTATCAATTTAACAATGAGGGATACGGACAAATTATTATAAATAGCTTGAATTCCGAGCCTCTATATTTAGAAGGGAACACTTTAATTGCACGGGGTATTACTGCTAATCAAGAAACTGTAAAGAAAGTCCTGCATATAGC
The DNA here is from genome assembly GCA_905163435.1 of Mamestra brassicae. Classification (NCBI taxonomy): domain Eukaryota; kingdom Metazoa; phylum Arthropoda; class Insecta; order Lepidoptera; family Noctuidae; genus Mamestra; species Mamestra brassicae. Next base: position 10,092,796 of record LR990995.1, on the reverse strand, counting down.
TAATTCTAAACTTCAAGATCAACAAATGAGTCTAATCCGTTCTTCAGACCTAAATATTTCTGGCGAGTTGAGCCAAACTGTGATTAATGATTTGCTTTCCTTGTTAAATAAATATCCACATTGCTTTGCGTTTACACTCTTCGATTTAGGCCATTCCTCGATTTGTGAAATGGGCATTGACCTGCACTGTAACACACCTGTAGTCTATAGGCCTTACAAGCAGGCAATAAAAGAAAAAAAAATAGTCAGGGATATGGTAAATGCACTGGTCCAAAATGATATAGTACGCCCTTCAGTTTCCCCTTTTGCTAGTCCTATTGTACTCGTACGAAAAAAAACGGGTAGTCACCGTCTTTGCATTGATTATAGAGCATTGAATATTTAATTATTTATTTCGTAACAATTGCTAACTATACTTACAGTTTCACTAAAGCGTACAGTAAGCCAACAACAAAATATTCATCTTATAAACATTTACTTATAACTAAGAAAATTAATACATATTTATTCTTTGACCAAGGTAAAAGCCAGCCCTTGGGTCACGTGAACTGTTAACTAAGCGCCTTGAGAGTTCTTTAAATAAGTTATGTGCACTCGGACCCTAAGACCCGAGAGTTTCAACCCCAAACGGCTCGAAAATATAACTACCAACAAGTTTATTATATTTCCGCCGCTTGAGGTTCTCTGCAGCCGCAGCGGCAGCGCCAGCACAGCACGAAGAGCTAGGAAGATGGGATGGCGCAAGAGTATCGACACAAGTAGCGTCCCACACTAATGGCCTACCCATCTTCCATGGAAATAACGACATGCCGTCCGGTCTCTTGCCATCGTCGCGTGCCAGGCCATTGGGTTCTAACACAGCCGGAACGCCGACGGTGACAAGAGCTCGTCGGATGATGTCGTTAAGATTCGTTAAGGGCTGGCTTTTACCTTGGTCAAAGAATAAGCATTGCCATACAACGTGGCAATGCCGCCAGTCTTTTGGGTACACTTCCAGTCGACAGCGATGCGGATGAATTTTTTGACGCCATATTTTAGGGTTTATTTAGTTAGGAGATTTTATTTTTATTTCTAGTGTATATATGTAGTTCGTTAAGTATTTATGGAATAAATACATATTTTGATCCTATGATCAAAATACATATTTTAATCCTATGATCAAAATATGTAAGTATTTATGGAATAAATACATATTTTGATATACATAGTGGTAACCTCAGCAGCTCTTATCCAAGTGAGGTGACTTGATATCTTTCAGCATTTCGCTTACTCGGCTCCAGTCAATGATCACTCGGGTCGGGGCGGGGGAGCTCGCAATAATGGCGGTATGCTCTTTTATACAGTGAAAGTGGGGATGGTGCCACTATTGCGAGCTTGACAGTTAAATTACTTTAATACTGATTTGCAGCTAAATTAACAAACATCTCTCAATTAAAATACATATTTTGATCCTATGATCAAAATATGTATTTATTCCATAAATACTTAACGAACTACATATATACACTAGAAATAAAAATAAAATCTCCTAACTAAATAAACCCTAAAATATGGCGTCAAAAAATTCATTTATATTTAAGTGCACTCATACATCTATATGTATGAGTGCACATAAATATATCGACCTCCGGTTCCTGAGCAATCAAGGCACTCAGCAAACTAATCGCGTGGGCCGTTGGGGCATATCGAGCCGTTATAAAAATACTATACGCGAAAATTACCCGATGCCACTTATAGATGACCAGATCGATTCATTAGCTGGTAACACGTTCTTCACAGCTCTTGATTTGGCATCTGGGTACTACCAGATTTCCATCAAGGATTAGGACAGATACAAAACAGGATTCGTCACGCCCGAAGGTCATTTTGAATTTAATCGAATGCCTTTGGCTTGGCAAATGCTCCAACAACATTCCAACGAATGATGCATCAGGTTCTAGGCAGCTTACGACATAAAGAGGCACTAGTTTATTTGGATGATAAAATTATACCACGAAAATCAATACAAGAGGGATAGCTAGAATCAGTATTGATTTTACTATGCGAAGCAGGTCTTACTTTCAATTTGTCAAAATATGTTTTCTTTGGTCGTTCAATAACTTACTTGGGGTTTAATATTTCAAGTCAAGGCATAGAACCAGTGTCAGCTAAAATAGAGGCAGTAGAAAAAAATCCCGTACCAAGAGATCAACACAACGTAAGACAGTTCTTAGGTAAAGTGTGTTTTTTCCGTAGATTTGTGAAGGGGTTCTCGATTAATGCAAAACCGTTAACACAGTTACTCAGAAAAAATGCTGTTTGGGTAAAATGGGCCTGGCGACAGGCCAGTGACAGGCCTGGGGGCTCGATCAACAAAATGCATTCAATACTCTTAAAACAATCCTAGTTCAAAAACCGATATTAGCCCTGTATAACTCAAAATCCGTCACAGAATTGCAGACCGACGCATGCAAAATAGGTATCGGTGGTATACTTTTCCGAAGGAATGAACAGAATAATTTGAAACCCGTAGCTTATTTTAGTAGATAAACTAGCCCTGAAAAACAAAATTATTGCTCTTATGACCTAGAAACTCTGGCAGTGGTAGCATCATTACAGAAATTTCAAGTATATTTAGTAGGGATACATTTTAAGATCGTGACCGATTGTAATTCGTTAAGATCCACTTTCATGAAACGCGATATGATTCTCCGGTTAGCTAGATGGTGGACCCAAATACAAGAATTTGATTTTGAAATCGAGTACAAGGCAGAATCGTATATGTCATGTGGACGCCTTAAGTCAATGTCTGAAATAAAATGAATTTATTATGATATTAAGTCGCAACCCATCTGTCAGTAGTAATCACTCGGAAAAATTGTTAGTTCTGTAACAGAAACAGACTGGCTCTTAACAGTACAGATTTCAGATTCATAACTTCAACGGATTATTGGGATTTTAAGTAATTATAAATGTAAAATAAAAAAATGGTAAGCAGAGTAGAGTAGAGTAGAGTAAGGACTCCATTTTCCACACTTAGACTCCCATTCGGTCAATTGTGCGAAGGTGTCCTACTGTCCTGGCTAGGTTAGCCAGCCTAGCCCAGAAGCATAGAAGCTTCCTGGGTGCCTCACATGTGTCGCGGAGCGACCTCACCGTTCCGAGGATTAGTTCACGTTGGGTAGCCACGGCCTCGCATTTCAGGATGACGTGGGCGGCTGATTCTTTGGTGTCAAGGCAGCCCCTGCAGAGTGGGCTGTCCGTGGCGCCTATGGTAAAGAGATGTTTGTTAATTTAGCTGCAAATCAGTATTAAAGTAATTTAACTGTCAAGCTCGCAATAGTGGCACCCACTTTCACTGTATAAAAGAGCATACCGCCATTATTGCGAGCTCCCCCGCCCCGACCCGAGTGATCATTGACTGGAGCCGAGTAAGCGAAATGCTGAAAGATATCAAGTCACCTCACTTGGATAAGAGCTGCTGAGGTTACCACTATGCCACCCCTCACACGGCCTGATAACACCGTCGCCTTTGATGACGACGAGAAAGCCGAATGTCTAGCCGACAGCCTAGAGTCACAATGCTCTCCCAGCTCCCTACCAGTAGACCAAGCTCACCTTCGCATGTTGGATGCTGAAGTTGAACGTAGAGCTTCCATCTCTCTCGTTGAGGACCTCGAAGACCCCCTGCCCTCCGTCATTTCAGACGAGGTAAAGGAGATCATCGACCGACTCAAACCCAGAAAAGCCACTGGGTCTGACGGTATCACCAACAGGGTGATCCGTCTTTTCCCCGCTTCCCTGATCATGTTGATGACCGCCATCTTCAACGGCGCTCTGTCCAACAACATGTTTCACAATCGTGGAAAGGAGCTACCGTTATCGGTATTTCTAAACCAGGAAAGCCCAAGTCCTCCCTGACCAGCTATCGCGCCATCATCCCTGCTCAGCGGCCTATGCAAAGTCTACGAGAGGCTTATTTATCAGCGAATCAAAGATTATGTCGAAGCCAAGAGCCTGATTCCCCCCGAGCAGTTCGGCTTCAGAGCCAACCATTCTTGCTCCCAACAGGTCCTCCGCATCGTTGAGTACATCAGCGACCGCTACCAACGCGGCCTAGTGACGGGAGTCCTATTCTTCGACTTAGCGAAAGATTTCGACAAGGTCTGGCACAACGGTCTGATATACAAGTTAAATCGACTCGGTGTGCAGATCGTCTCGTGCTCATCTTACGAGACTATTTGTCGAACCGCACCTTTCGGCACCGTATCGAAGGTGCGCTTATGCCCCCCCCCCCCGTTCGCGCCGGAATGCCCCAGGGCGGTGTGCTCTCGCCCTCAGCGTGCACGCTATACACCAGCGACATCCCGACAACCTCCGGGACGCACCTAGCCCTTTTTGCCGATGACACGGCCATAAACCGCTCCGGCAGTAGCGAACAGCACATAGCTCGAGCCCTCCAACGGTCTGCCAACGCCCTCGGCGATTGGTTCTGAAAATGGAGGATCGAAGTTAACCCTGAGAAAAGTCAGGCCGTCTTGTTTTTCAAGCCGCGGGCTCATTTTTCCAGTCCCCCTAGCCCGATCACCAGATGAATAAGCCGATCCCTTGGGAAAAGCAAGCCAAACATTTAGGTGTGATCCTCGACCGACACCTTACGTTCGGTGAGCATATAAAGACGATACGTTCACGTGTCACTTTCACTCTCGGTAGGCTTCACTCAATGCTGAATGCACGCAGCAAGCTGTCCCTAAGATGTAAACTGCGTATCTACACTACGTACACACGCCCGATCATGACCTATGCGTGTGCCACCTTCGCGCACGCAAAGTCATATCAAATCCATAGGATGCAAATACTCCAAAACCGGTTTCTACGAAAGGCCACTGGCACCCTGTGGCCTTTTGTAACTTACTTACTTACTTTTGTAGTTAAAATTATCACATATTGTATATTGAAAAAATATATATAAAAATTATGTATTGAAATATATGTATATATTGCGAGCTTAGATGGTGTACAACGTTCGAGGAGTCAACATCACTCGCTATCGGTAAGTTGGACCTTTTTAAACTTATTTTTTGACAGTATTAAATTATATAAATATGTAAGGTAAACATTGAATATACCAAATATAAGAAAATTGTTGCTATACTACAAATTGATATATTAAATAAAACAAAATATATATGAACTAGTCTTTTGTTTTACAATAGGGACATCAAAAAGAGTAGGAATTTTACCTATCTATCTAAATTAGTACCTACAGCAATGGAAAATACAATGTACGTTCGTTCACGTAAGCTCATCTTCACTCTTTTCCTCGATAAAGTTGTATAAACAAGAAATTAAAATTTCCTCTAAAAGAGATTACCTAACATCGATACCTCGAAGAACTTTCCAGTTCGAGGACTGAGTAAAGACCATTTTAATTCACTAAAGAAAACTTTAAATCGATTTGTTTAACTGGAAACCGAATATTTTTTAAATGTTTGGGGATTTTCTTTCGAAGGCCAATTAGTTTTTGCCCAATTTATATTTGGTTCTCAGACACGAATATTTTAGAATAAATTGGCTTTAAAAATAATAGGTAGATCTAGTTAAATTAGAAGATGTTTGTTTACTAAATCTATTAACAGGGCAAAAATACCCGTACTCAATCATTTGCCATAACTTATTCTAACGCTTGAAAGTAAGCCACACATTCTATTTTGTTTTTTTGTGACATTTGGGTATCTTATTAGATCTCTTATACGTTTATTTACATGTAAAATAGAATAAAGGCTCCAAAGTTAATTTGCAATTCAAAAACTCACGCACCCTTAGCGTGGTTCATAAAAAACATTATAAATGACAAGTATTAAAAAGCCGAAAAGCACGACTATTGTGTGTTTTCTTGCCATAAACTCGCTTTGCGTGTAAGAATATACTTTTATAAAGTGTGTTTCTTCCAGAAAGATTTTTAAAGCCTTGAAGAAGCATTTTATTTTAGTGTCACCACACTACCATAATGCGACTTGTGGTTGCCACTAATGGGTTTCCATGAACTCACCGTTTATCAATAGGCAAAGCTATCTGGTATACAGGCAAAAATATTATTTTTTTCACTGCACTGCCAAAATTTATTTCGAATGTGTGAATTATTACTTTTTAAGCTTACGGACATAATTACGAGTGTGGTGTACAATAATTGTCTACTCAGCACACTCACAACATTGTTTAAAAGTAGTTGCAAGTTAGCTGCCTGCATACGAAATAGCTTTGTCGACTATACGTCAAAAATGTTGACAAACGCTGTCACGTGGTCAATCTCTTATATTTTGACTTTTTGACAATCAGCATAGCTAATAGAATGGCACTTTGTGTAAAACCTTTCCTCAGCTGATGTGGCCACATCCAACAGAGACAGAGGTGGCGCCAAAGAAACACAATCAAAATTATCACCCAGTCTTTATTATAATAAACCAGTCTTCTCAATGAGGGCTACCATTTTTGCGCTCACCAGTTGGCGCTTGTCTGTAAGCACTTTTTACTTTTATTATTGCCTTATAATTAACGTTGATCCGCAAGTTAAATAGAACTTATGAGGTTTATAAACTTATGCGTTTCCTCATCTCTTGCAGTTATATGAGGGCAGGTACGAGCTTAGTTTAAAATACCATTATAAATATTTAATTATAATACCATTTTATAGTTTATGGGCAGTATAAATTTTACTTGAACCTGGTTGAGGTGAGTACCCTCAGCTAAACGTGGTATTTTTCAGAGGTTCACAATTTATTTAATAATTTTGAACCGTTAAACGGCCAACCCACACGTAGCGTATCCGAGACGTTGCGGGGCCGTGGGACCCGGCTATGTCCCGGGCATTACCCGGATATGTATGGATCAATCTTTAGTGTTTTTTCTAATAGATATGCACTAAAAGACCATCACAAACACGTTTTTTCCCAGATATAGCCAATAAGTAAGTAGGCACTACCTACAGTTTTTAACACTAAAGGCTATCAACATATAACCAAATTTTTATAAAATATAGAGGTGTCCCAAACCGACATGTGTGATGCCGCATGCATCATATAAAAAAAAATTAAGACATTAGATACTTTGGTAATGCGACGTTACCACATTAGATCGGATCCGGAGAAGACATCCGCGAGCTTAGAGAACGTAACATAATTGACAAGCTGCAAGAACGTTGTGGTTCGAAACAGTTCAGCAGGTGCAGAGAATTTCCGCGTACCCTACACACTAAAAACTGGCCTACACTGTGAGAAAATACCACAGTCCACACTAGTAGAGAAAACTTTTTGACAAAAAAATACAACCGACTTCCAAATAACAAAAACACAACAAAGTAAAAAAAAACTTTAATTTCGGAAGTCGGTGTTTTTGGTTGTTTTTTCGTATTTTAACACCGACTTCCGAAATTAAAGTTTAGTCCCAAACCTAACAACCACTGGAAAGTCACAGAAAAGCAAAACACGCAATTTCGTTTACATGGATGATTTATTTTCTATTTTCTCCAGTTATTTTGATTTAAAACTAAACTACTGCACCGATTTTAATGATACTTCTATGAAACCAATTGAAACGTATAATCCTTTCACATGAAAAAAATATTTTTTCAAATCGGTTCATAAATGACGAAGTTATGAGGTAACAAATACAAAAAAAAGATACAACTGAAATGAGAACCTCCTCCTTTTTTTGAAGTCGGTTAAAAAGAGAACTGTGTGGAAAAAGGAGAGGGAGACCTTTTTCCTGCAGTGAGACAGTATAGACTAGGTAGTTAACTACAGTACGAAAATGGCCAAAGTCTATCCACTCGGCATGTGTCGTGGGAACCGAACCTCATAACCGGCCTCATCTAGCTTAAAATGACCAAAAAGATAATTTGCACAGCAAAGGAGTGGAACTCTCTGCTTGCGTTTGTGTTTCCGAACGCATACAACCCTAGTCTCTTCAAAATTAGTGAACAGGCTTCTTCTGGGTAAGCTCTCTCCATCGTCGACTTTGTCTCTGTCTTTGTTTGCTATAGTCAAGAGCAAACCTATATTAAATTAAAAAAAAAAAAAAAAAAGATTGACGTGTAAAAGTGTTATATTTAATCTACTTGTAAAATAAATATCATTTAAAAATTGGTGGACTGTTACTAAAGTAAAAGCCTGGGGTGCTTGAAGTCAAACCAAAGTTGAAGTAAAACAAAGTGCGCTAACCGCGTTTGTTCGTCTTTCTGAACGCGATAAACTCAAAAACTACCGAACGGATTTTCATACGGCTTTTGCCAAGAGTGTTCTGTTTCATGAAGTAGGTTTAGCTGTATAAATAATTAAGTATTTGTGTAAAGTGGCTATGCTAATATGTATGATGATGATTTTTGAAATCATACCGACTGGGAGGTTATATGTGTATGCTCTGTTACTCACGCGAAGCCGGGGCGGGTAGCTACTAGGTAAATCCTAAAATTGAGAAAATGTAAACTGGTGACTTGCTTTGAAAACAGCGAGTAACTAAATCGCAGGGCAAAAAGGCATCCTGATGCAAGTTTAGAATACTACAAAGTCAACAAACCGTTAATTTACTTGAGATCTCTACAATCAGTTTATATAATTAAGTGCCCGAGTGCCATTGGTTTTTAGGGTTCTGAACATCCGTTAGAAACGGAGCCCGTATAGTATCACTCGGGTGTCTGTCTGTCCGTCTGTCCTTCTGTCATACAATCTACTGGACCAATTCTGTTGAAATATGGTACAGATATGAACTCTTATAGCCTAAACACAGATGCGTTACGTACATAAATAAATTTTGAGTATGGGGTCACTTTTGGGGGACAAACTAGAAAAATTTATAAAAAAATGTTTATCAATCTGTACTGTGTAACGTATCAAATAAAAGGGTTTTGTGAGGGTTTCAATTAAATCTTATGGTAATTTTAAAATTTTGAAGTTATTCAAGAAATTAGACGTAAAATTACCATCCCATGTTATCTCCGAAACTTATAAGACTAAAATTTTGAAAAAAAATTAAGAAAATACTCTTTACCTATAGATTCCAGGAAAACCTATAAGGTCTATAGTATTGAAATAACATGATACAAAAATGAAATTCGTTAGGAACCCTTTGCACGCGAGTCCGACTCGCACTTGGCCAGTCTTTCTTGATCTTTGTCTATAAAAAAGATATTTGTTTTGGTAGAACTGAAAAAATCAAAGGCGACCTCTAACTTGGTTTCAGTTTATTTCTCGATTCGTTGCGCGAAAAAGAGTTTTTTTTTGATTATACTACATTCATCATAAGCCAGAGAAAGCCAATTTTGAAGAACGCTCATCTTTAAGTACATATATCATGCACGGAACGTACAAGATGCGAAATATCTCATTCAAGCCGATGTTTAACATATAAATTGCTATCAATTTTTTTTAGATCTATATTTTCGTGGCTGCTTGCCGGAGATAAGGCGCGGGGCGCGCCACCGTGCTTTTATTGCCTAAATGCAGAATGATATCCCACTGGATGATAAAAAAAGCGATTATGGCAGTCTTTTTAATACGTATGTACTGCAGAAGTGGATAAAGATTGGGAATTTGATTTTATATTCCGGCGGTAAGGAGCCGCTTTAGTTTGATCGCTTTCTCGAGGTTTCGTTTTCATTTTATGGTTTTTAAATAGAAACTGCAGCGTTTAGCTGTGGGCCAATTTATAGTGATTGGGAGATATCAGTAGTACCTATGATCTACGAGGATGAGAATCATGACTTTTCGGGGTACATCTGTTCCTGTAACCGATCGGCTCGAGCTCCTAGGCATGGAGTTGACACCCAGTCTCAACTTTGGTGCCACCAAAGCCCAAACTGCGGCCAAAAAGCTGGGCATCCTAAATAGAGTGAAGCGATACTTCACGCCTGGATAGCTTTTAACACTCCACAAAGCACAAGGCCGATCCTGCATGGAGTATTGCAGCCACCTTTGGGATGGCTCAGCTAAATACCAACTTGCCGCGCTTGACTCGGTGGAACGCAGAGCTAAAAGGCTCATTGGCGACGTAAAACTGGTGGATGCCAAGCTTCACAGCTTGGCTCATCGCCGCAAGGTTGCCTGCTTGTCGGTCTTCTACAGATTGTACTTCGGGGAGATTGTCCAGGAACTCCACGACCTCACCCCACCGGCCCCCTTCTACCATCGGACATCTAGACGCACTGCAAGTTACCATCCCTACCTTGTTGCTATTCCACCAATTCGCACTAAACGTTTCCAAACGTCTTTTATAATGCGCACAGCAAAGGAGTGGAACTCTCTGCCTGCGTCTGTGTTTCCGAACGCATACAACCCTAATCTCTTCAAAATTAGAGTAAACAGGCTTCTTCTGGGTAAGCTCGCTCCATCGTCGACTTTGTCTCCGTCATCTATGACCTAGACTAGAGTCAAGAGGAAACCCATATTAAATAAAATAAAAAAATCATCTACTTACACGTTTATGGCTAAGCACGAGTGGCTAAGCACCTATTTTAAAAATGTATGTGTAATTTCAAAGATAAGTTATTAGATAAAATAATTGTAAAACATAATTTAATCACCGTCTCCAACACTAACACATCCGCACGATTACGTTTGATATCGGATAAAAGTATCAAATTAAAAAAGCCTGCCAGTAGCAGCCACGTCGGCACACTTGATGCCAGCTCGACAGGATTTCGTTAAGATAAGGCTGTGATCGCCGCCCGAACAAATTCACTCAATATTATTTTTCTACGCCTTTCGATATTACCAAATTGAATTAACAAAATGGAAGCTACAATTTAAAACTCTTCGAAATTGACGTTAGATATCATCTCCTTGGGGAATTTCCCACCTAATTCTTGTTTGTCGAAATATAGTTTTGAATTAATTAAAGCGTAATTGCCAAGACAAATTAATTTGTCAAGACAGACGGTGTTGCGTGACCGTCCACAGCTGAAGACTACCTACCATTGTCATGATAATTATTTATTTTAATTTATTCACGACTTTTAAACTTGCCCTTTTTGATTAAAAGGCACAAAGATTGCCTTGATACTTGAAAATATCTCTTTCCAATTAAATAATACATTAAATAAACGCTTTTTTATTACGTGTTATTCTCATTATTTGCTTTTCTAGTAAAGAAATTAAATATATTAATGAATATTATCATATTTCCATGAACATTTAATTGAACCAGATAATGATAAAATATCAAACGGTAATCGCTTTTGACATACACACGATAATTTGACTACAGCAGACACACGAATTTCCCGAATAAAGCTCACTGATAACGAATTTATTATTAACAAATTACTGGGAAATAAGATAGCTCGCGCAATTATCGACCTTGCGGTCAAATGAAATGAAACACTATGTTAACTGAGTACATAGAGCGCCAGTGGTTAGGTAATACTAGTTGTGGTTCAATGTGAGCGGTCAGTTAACAATGGCCATCCCATTGTTTGATTGTACTAGAGAGTTAAACATCATCGACGACAAGCGGCACATCGTTTGACACAATATTAATGGACATAGAATGACGATCCCACCTAGTTTTATCATAAATCAAAGCTCTATTCCAGCTAAATTTGATGAGAATATTCCCAAATGTGTAGTTAGGTCATAGATATTCGGACTACATATATTCACAGTATAATTTTTGATGTTGCCACAATTCTGGAAAGGCTTTTAAATCAAATAAATAGGTGCCAGAATTAAGGCTCATCTGAGCTTTACTTTAAACCGATTTTGTATATTAATAAAATGGTTTCCGAAAAAGTCGTCAGTGACCACGAGTTTTTTTTGCCAACAAAAAATATTATTAGTTCTAAATTTTAAATCGAGTTTTAATAGTAAAACTCGATTTAAAATGTAGAACTAATAATATTTTTAAACTAGGTAAGTGTGAGCAATTCTGGAAGTAGTTACCGAATACAGATTCGGTAACTACCTACTTCCACAATTTCTCACACTTTTGAGCGTTAGCAACGAGACAAGTGCCAGCTTATATCAAATAAACAACTTTGAAATGACTTAAGTAATTGAATTTCAAGTCGAGACGAGACCTCTAAATAATTATAGGCACTTATTCTTCTCTTCATCTTATACGAAACATTTTAACTGGATTTCCGAAAATAAATTGAAAGCTGCAGAAAAGTATGTTAGGTAGGTAAGGACTTGAGTAAGAAAATGGCAGTTTCGTAGTTTAACTGCACGTTAAAAGCTTCAGTTCTATTGCCAGTTAACCTAGTGTTTGCACCTCAGTTCAGTCAAGTGCAAGTAACTCGCAATAAAGGCACATTCGAAGCTCCAGTGTGTTTGTATTGACATTCCTTGCACCTGTTGTCACAAATTAAAACGTTAATCTAAAAGTTTTGGGACTTGCCGTAAAAAGTATTTATGCCTATAGGATTAAGGTTATCGTATATGGATTTAAATTTGCATGCAAATGCAGGCTTAATGTAGGTGCGGGATTAATTACATGCGCGGATACCATCAAGTTAAGCGTTCATTGTGTGTCGTGAGGCGCGGTGACAAATCACGGCTGACGATGAAATATCCAGTTTCACTGGATTCACTCTATTTTGTTCGTACTTCGTTCTTCGTCTACTAACTTGAAGAAGCAGTGGATCTTATACGTATTATTGTATTGTGCCACAAAACAGATTTGAACAAATAGCTACGATTTGTTTGTCTATTTTAAAATCGCTACGGGCCATTGTGGGCTTCTATTGTTGATCTGGTGCGCTCTCAATGGTTTATTTATTGCGTACAATGAACGACTGTTCATTACTAAAAGTTGTTATGTTTCTTGCACTTAGGTATACATTGTTTCACGACTGTTTTAAAAGGTCCCCGAAGAAAACGTGTTTCTGGAATTTTAACACCCGTCAAGACAAAAAACACAAAGATTATTTTCAGCGATATTCATTTTATGTTACGATTGAATTGAAAGGCGGTGTTGTATCGGGCAACAAGCGCACACTCTATTGAATGACGTGGCTCCTACCTGACTAAACTTCGGCATATGGTGCATTGCAACCCGCGCTGAGGTATTTTTGCAATAAAGTTGACGCGATATGCACGGCTGAATTTCAATAGATCGCGCCTGGGCAGGTAGTGAAAGCAATATCAAGTCTCATATTAAATGGAAAGTATTATTATATACTTCGACTGAATAAGGAACATGGAACTCTTAATCAATTGTAAATTAAATGAGATTGTAGCGGGAAAATTATTTGATTAAATGAAAATAATTTTAGATTTCACAATTTAGATCTGCCCACTATGTCGTTGTCAAACGTTTCTGCTTAAAAATATAAAAAAAGTTAAATTAGGATGAAGATTTTTATATAGGTATGGCAACTTTGGCATCATATGGAAAGTATCGTTTACATTTTGCTTCCTTCATGATCTTTAAAAACAGGCAAAGTGCAAGGGAATACGGATATTATGAGCAGTCCAAAAATGTATAATATTAACTACTTACCTACGACTTTGTAATTACTGTTTTGTTGCTAAGCTTCGATTAAAACAAGTTTTTAATCAATAAGGTGCTTTGATACTGGGCAACCGGGAAAGTAAGACATCGATTGAGGGATAGACTTCTAAATTATACATTTTAGTTGTACCAGGGATTTGAGTTAGTCTATCATCAGTTAAGTATTTTTGTTAGATACTAAAGGAGGGGTTGACTTACTGAGTGGGTTATTGACTGAATCGTTTATTTAATCACAAACTGCTAGCTAATCTTAATTACATACAATGTATTTTTAAACCATGAGTAACAGACTACGAAATACCGGTAGGCAACTGAAAGAACCTATTTTATATGTAAAACCAAAAGCATAATTAAGAAGGTAATTTCACGGAGGTTTTTCCGTGAGTTCATCACCTCAACCTACAGATACGTACGTAAATTTCTTTGACGAAAACGAGCGCACGTGAGTTCCGCCCTGAACCCAGTAGTTAGGCCGACACGTGCCCCCGTTTACCTCTCACATATGTTCTATGTTCCAGTTATTACTAATACTTTTTTAGTTACATGCACACGTAAAGCCATTTATCTTCGCAGATAGAATATCATAATACTCACGCAGAGTATAAGGAAGGCAGTTATTATAATTTCAGTTGTTCGGCTCAGTATCGACATCAGTAAGATTACCACGTACAATACATTAATATTGCAAACCGGTTTTGGGTAAAGTTTAGGATATACTGCTCCCAAGTCGTCTGGCTCACAAAATACATACCAACAAGAAATATATACGTACGTACACACCATACACGTGTGAGTTATATGCAAGATAAAGTAAATTATGATGTGGATGTTTTAGATTACGATGAATTTATTATAAAGCCTCGGCAATGTTTCAGAATATAATATGTTAATCATTATACAAAACCACTACGTAGGTGAATATAGATAAACTTAGCGGGAAATATATGTTTTATAATTAATAAATGAAATATTATGCCAAAGATACGCCGAATGCCTAGTCGCTTTGACGCACTAATTCTATTACTTAACTCCTGAAGATCCGATCTTATTTCATTTATGTTACTGTAAAAGCCCGAACTACGGCAAAATCAAGTCTTACTGGTAATAGTCCGACCTAATCTGTAATAATCTCTAATTTCGGAATTTCCTAGCACTCACACAGTAAATCTTAGGATTATTTATTACCTACTTCAGTTCGGACGCTAAACACAAAAATTAATCAATTTAAAATATGACGTTGAAAAATTCCTCCGCATCGTAGTCCACTGGTTATAATGTGCTCAGTAGACTGGCTTTATTTCTGTCCAAGGTGAAAGCCCACCCTAAGTCACATGTAGTGCCAAATAAGCGTCTGGACAGATCTTTAAATAAAATAAGAGGTCCCCACGATCTGGAGTATCGGCAAAAGTAGCTTCCCACACTAGCTCGTCAGATGATGTCGTTAATATTCGCGTGCCGCTCTATGCGTTCCGCGCTATGACTGCATGACGGGTTGAGATGTCCAAAACTGTTGACAACTTCGTCACAGTGACAGCGATGAAAAAAACAACAGGAAGCACGTAGACGTATGGAAGCAGCGAGGCAGAAAGTAGTTTCGTCGAATAAGATGCCTACGTTCGGATGGCGGTATTGCGTTAAGCCAGAGATCCGACTCCTATTCGCCAACAGTCAGTAGGCTTCTATACTCAGCAGCAGTGGCAAATGAGGCAATTCTTATTTGTTTAATTACGTTGCCCTATACTAGGAATCCCTCCTGTATCTTGGGTGCGTTTACAAACATACAAAGCCACATACACCAACAGCCAGGCCCGGAACAACTATCTGTAGGCCATACATAAATTTGTTTAAATTCGGGCAAGCAAGGTCCCAGGTAATGGTGAAGCACGGCACAGTAAAATCAATCTACTACCGGTATACTGATCGTTGTAGTTTTACGGACTCTGAGGCCTCCAATTAGTGTGGATCCGAAGAATAGTCTAAGCCTAAGCTCGGTCGTACAAAGCATTTTTCGGATCTTTGATTAGAACTAGGATTAAATTAGGAACTTTTTAAGTAGGTACGGCTTTGGAATCGTAAAATTTAATTGCGAAGTCTTTGTCGTCTGGCCACTTACTATGTTCGTAACACGCCTCTAACCCAGCAAACAGGCTTTCATTCGGTTTTCACTTTTAATTGAAAACTCCTATTCAATTGCGGAGCAGCCGGCTTTTAGAAGAATGACAGCGATTGAACTCATTCGAAAATATAATTTCAACGATTGATCGAGTTCTCTTTGTACTGAACTTTTAATTATAACAAATCTATTTAAAAGTTTAACCTTTGTAAATCGCCCTGTAGATTTCTCTTCCGTTTTCGCTTCGAGGATAATTCAAAAAATAGAATGGATTAAAGCGTACCCGAGGAATTAAAACTACGTTGCGGAGCTTCTTTACATTTTTGTTGTACGTAAGAAAGGCCATTGCCTAGGAATAATATATGTGTGTGTGCCACAGTTTTGGAATTACGTTTCAATTCAATGTTTAAAATTGAGCCCACGATGTTTTCAAATCATTGATTGATATCAGCGATAAGACTTTCAACTGACTTTCTGAAAAACTCGAACTGAGAGTGGTTTCGAGTGAACATTCCTCCTTTTCTATATTTATCATTTGTTGTTCATCACTTTATTTTGTTTTAGAAATTCGGGAACATCATTAAATAAAAAGTTACCAAAATTAACTTTAAATTAAACCTATTACCTATGCTCGGGGAATGTTTACCCGATCCGCAATCGAATGCTTATTCAGCTTTCGTTTTGAAAATTAGTCCGTCGTTACCCACCACGCGTACCCAAGAGTTTAGCAAATAAATAGCACGGTCCTTGTGTCAACACACCCCGTGATTGCAGGGCGGCATTATTATACCGCTGAGATACACAGACTATCTACTCAGGCAGTACTACAACCTGGGGAGAGAACTAGAAAGCTTGGAACACTGCATTCGGATATTTTATTTCCTGTGTCTGTCGACATTGTCACTGGAGTCCGTTAATAATGTTTCGTGTTGATTTATATTTCGGGGTTCCGTTAATCGAATTCAAAAATGGAATCATTTAAGGGTGAATTTTTTATCAGTCTGTTTATCTATTAAGACTCGAACCACCTCTTTGAAAAGTATATAAAGGCACCGCAGAAGATATTCAGTCAATCATTTTATCTAAGTACAAAAAAGTGGCTTCAACTTTTTGAATGACTTAATGTTTTTACCTGCATAATAATATAGTTTAATTGAAATAATTGCTTTGAACTTAAAAGTAGTACAGTAATAGCCACGTAAACAGAACACTAAAATGATGGTGTTTTAGCACCAAAAGGAAAGTTCTAGAAATCGTAACTTTTATTTTCTCTATTCAGTGTTACTGTAAAACCCTCACCAAGCGAGACCAACTCGCACTGGGCGAGTTGTTTTTTAATCCTCTTAGTGACACAGTCTTACGGTATTTTGGTTTTAGTTTTTTATGTACCTACTCCTCCTATGTTTGTTATGTACTTACTCCCTTCCCCGTTTGGGGACCGCTCCGATTTGCCGCGAGTTTTGTAATTCTCCGTTGCCTCCTTTGGGTTTTGAAGGCAGGAAGAGAATATAAGTGTATGTTGGGATGTTGGCATAATGGAACATATCGCTCAGATTCCACAGCACACATTTTCCTTCCGCTTTGTGGTATTAAGTTTGAGTAACGAGACCAAAGGAACGATGAAGTTTGCATCGGAAATAATTTCAACCCCCAGTTTGGTTTGCCAACATTTATTTTAATTCCCTCAGTGACAAATTTATCAGGCCCATTATTTCGCGCAATTTTGTGATGCACTAAAGATCCCATTGAATTTCACGATTAATGGTGTCGTTACTTGAATGCAGCAATCCGTGAGACAAAACCAGAGGGTCGAAGGCGAGGAAATAATTAGAGAAACTAGTTTGTTCTCTACGGACGATTAATGTTAGTTTACGATCTAGATTTACAACAGAGTTCGCTCGAACTTTGCTCTTGTGCACTAAGCGTTTTGATTTGTCAAGCAGCTCCATTTGTTTTAACTACCAATGTTCTAGTTTGTATTTTTCTTTAATACATCTTGAGTTGAAGCGTTTTCTGAAAAGCTTCAAGGTTTTATTGGATGGAACAGAGAACAAATGAAAAGAAATAATCTAGGTAAGAAAATCTAAAAGTTGTCATGCGTTGAGGTCCTGGTCAAAGAAAACAAAAACTGTTTTCTTTGCAAGTAGCAACGTCACTTGCAACCCCTTTGATGATGTGGCAAAGGCAACCGCAGCAACGAGTTGTAGTAATTAGAAGCTTCCTCTGAATATACTAAGCAATAGAAAGGATTATTCCGATTTATTTTCCGCTCGTTTTATCTTTTGAAGTGGTTTTCTTGCATGGCATCTGATTTAATGACATCGTTGGAATGTAAGAGACACTCTGTTAGCTTTTGTTGTTACTGTTTTGTGGTTAAATTCGATTTCATAACTTACATTACAACGTGTAGCAGAATAAACGCAATACCTATTAAGGGGTAATTTTAACCGACTCCTAAAAAGGAGGAGGATCTCAATTCGTCGGAACCTTTTTTTATGTATATTCTTCGACTAATCTGGCTGGACCGATTTGGATTTTCCTGGAGAAAAAGAGATCGATTTGGGTAGTTTTTGGAAGAGTACTTTCTCGGAGTGGTCCCATTTCAATTTGGTGAAGATCTGATGAAGAACTTCGGAGATAGGCAACGGAACTCCTCGATAAATTATAGCAAATGGACTGGGATTGCTGAAATCTCATGTATATCTATTGTTTACACCAGTTTATAACATAACATCACGTCGGTATGCTGTGAAGGGGTAAGCACATGTGAAAGTGAAAACAATTTTTTTTTACAAAAAAATATAACTGACTTCCGAAATTAAAGTTATTTTATTCTTTGTAGTGTAAAAACACTACAAAGTATAAAATAACTTTATTTGGAAGTCGGTAGTATGTTTTTTAAGTTTTAAAGTTTTTTACTAATCATTATGAACAACTTTCACTAGGTATAGAACAAACATAAAATCGAGAAAAAAAGATCGACTGCCCCATACATTTATGTGCGTATATTTAAACAAAATGTACTGGAGAGCTGATTTTTTTTTCGCGATTTCGCGGTTGTACCCATAGTAAAAGTTGTTCATAATGATGAGTACAATGACCCCTTAAGAGGTATTGCGTTCATTCCGTTACAGGTTGTATAAAGCAACTTAGATTTACATTCACTGAATAAAGAAAAAGGTTATGTAAACACATCCTTGAATATATTATTTCTAATAGGGAAGGTGAAAGTGAAATATTTTGTTTTTATGTCTCCACAAGCGACGAAGTATTAAGATAAGTCTGACGTGGCGTCTGACGTCAAAGACCATGACGCCCATCCAGCTGCCATCGGAAACGGCGTTTTTGGGAAATAGACTATAATATTTGTTTAAAATTATAATGTCTCGTTTGCTTGTAGCTATATTTTTATTTGGTTTCATTGTTGGTATTCCATTTTTGTAAATTTATCGGTAAACTGGTTAGATAACAAATATTTTTCATAAATATATTTTCTATTATTTCTTATTTTGGTCGTTTTCTGCAGATTATTTCAATCTCAATGACGCACACGTAGAGCACTCATCACTTGACAGGAAAGCCCGTATCCGAGAATAAATTAGTGATGCCATATTGCCTCAGAATAAGCCTCCGGTGAATGTTGACTCTCGGCGAGGATGTACGGACATGTGTCGATTCAGACGCACTCTTAAAGGTGCGTTTATTTACGTTTCTTTAGAAATAGGTGATGCGTCGCGTTCACGCCTTTCGACGGGAAAAAAGGCTTATTTTTTCACACGTTTCTTGTTTTCCCTTTTTCAAACGGTCCCCAGTGATGATCTGTTCTGTATATATGTATAAGTGTGTGTTATTCCAGAGCGGGAATGTATATTACTAACACTGAGGGGAATAAGAATAGAGAACGGATGCTTTCACAAAAGACTTTTTCTCATTAAACACCAAATTCATTATGTACGACTCAGTAAATATGAACGTCGTAATTAATGGCACGAGAAATTGTGCTACGAGGAATACTAGGCAACTCAGCGCATGTAGTTAGTAATATCCTTAGCTATAATGAATATCTCCACGTCATGAAAAGCTTTCGCCGAGTGCATGTACCTTCAAAATAGCAGGTTGATTACATAGCGGCTCTCAAAAATTCCCCTCACATGCAGGAAAGCGATTCATGAAGCTTGCTTCGTTTGCCTCAACTCGTCTGCAATCTTGTATCTCCGGAGTTTAAGTGTTTGACCTCCCTTTGCCCAAATGAAGCTCACGAACATGTCTACCAAGATTTTATTTGTTGTCATTTGACTTTTATTTCTTAAATGCTAAGGTTGATATTACATTGTTACGTGGCCCCAGGTAATTTTGCTGGCGGACGCCTTTTGTATTTCTTTTTCCGTTTTTTACTCTACCAGGAGAATTTACCAGCTCCAATCCGAGTCTGTGCTTGCCCAAGAGGAAAACGGATAGTGAAACTGAATACCTACATGGCATACTCATTTTTTTGTGAGCTGTGGGTTCAGTTATCTTTAGTTTCAAATTAAATATTGCAAAATATATTTTCAAAGAGAAGGTGACTTTAAGTTAGCTTAAAACTTGTTTGTATACTCAAAGAGGTATCTTTGTGAAACCATTAAAAGTTTGACATCTGCTTTGTTGCTTTGTGGATAGTCATTAGATTACGCTGTATTGTTGAAGAAAGCTGTCTCAAGTACTTAAAGAACGATCGTTAGGTATTGTTACCAAACAAACTAGTTTTAAACTACAAAAGATTAGGTAAAGTTTTCAGTTGTTTAATGACAATCTTTGTACAGAACATTTCGATATCATTGACATCTAAATGCAAAAATACCTAGATTTTACATAAAAATACATATTTTTTCTTTCTCACGGTTCATTAACGTGCAAGTATTACGTTTCTTTGTGATATTTAATGGAACGAGGGCTTCGGCTCGTAAGCCTTTGATTATGACCCAATCCGATATTTTACCCCACAAGAGCTTATGTCCAGCGTCAATTACTGATTTTGCTTACAAAGTTGGCTCGGTCAAAGCTGAATAAACGGTTGTTTTTGCTTTTGACTTTTCATAACAGACCGCTGAGCTGAATGTTCCTAGCTACCTTTAAAAAAATACGTAACGAAGAGAATTTTGGAGGCGTAGGTAGTTTTAGTGAATATTACTAAAAGCGCAGCAAGTTTAAATGAGTTTTCACATCATGAAAAGCGAAGAGAAATATTTTAAAATTCCGCCTATGAATTGATGCAAAGTCGTATTTTACGAATTATACCTCTATGATACAAAGTTAAAAACTGCCTTATTTTCCTCAAAGAACTACTGTAGCCGAACAGAAAAATGCGAAATCTTATTGTAAGGAGATTTCTTCCACCCTAATGTTCGGATTAACGACTAAGTACCCGCTATTGTGCAGACAGTTAAAAGAATAACCGGAGTGAGATGTTCGCTCGTCAACAACTGCCGACGCCGCCGTCGGTTCTTTTGTTGCCATGGAGGGTGGGTGGCTGCAGTACCTACTTACTTAGTTATGATTCGAACTGGAATATCTCCAGCTAGCTAAATAAGCAGCCAATAGGCTGCGAGCATAGAATCTAATCGTGTTATTTGGTACCGTCAGCGAATTAAATCGATTAACAATGTAACTTTTACATATCTCTTTTATATATGTTGTTGACATAAAATGTTTCGATATCTGTTTTTTTGGCATTTCATGTATCATAATATAGTCTAAGATACCAAGTAACAGAGTAACATACAAGTAACAGTAACAGAGTGGCTACTACAGAAAGACTACACATACACGGAGTCTTTACTTACTTACATCGCCTAAATGAAAAAACACACACTTACAAACATATTCACACATACATCCACACACATTCACACACACAAACCCACAACAAGCACATCACACCACTACACGTCCCCTCCACATTTTACTCGTACAAGCACAACTATTACTGTTGTCAAGTTAAGACGGTAGATCGACACTGTCCACTGTTGTATAAAAATTGTGAATTTATCAGCTAGACACTGTCTCTTAAAATACAGGATACCCTAGTTTAAGAGGCAGGGTTACTTTAATTATGTACAGATTTTCTTATATAAGTCTACCCACTAGTTATATATACTTGTGTACACTTCTGAAACCATTTTGGCAAATAAACTTTATAATAAGTAAGATCGACCTTCAATCATGTGCTTACTTGATGAAAATTATATTTTATCAAATATAATATGTTTCTGAACACATGCCAATAGGGTTCCCTAAAAATTTTGGTATCAGTAATTGCACTCATACGCTTAACACTTGCTAAGCTAACGCTATACTACTGTTGTCGCAATAAAGTTGCCTTCATTAGTGGTATGTGAGTGCAATTGCTGATATCAACTAACCTATTTGTACACAGCAACCAGGTAATAGGAACCAAATGAAGGTAGGCAACCTAGCTGTTACATAATTATTTTGTATGCTGTATGCTATCCATTGGAATTTCTTTCGTTTAGCAAGCATAATGAGTAATTAATAAAAAAGTGTAATTTTAAAAATAATGTATTTTTTGTTGTTTATATATTTACAGCCATTAATATATTGTTTTACGGTAACCCTATCGGTACATGTTCAAAAATATATTTTATTTGATAAAATATCATTTACATCCAGTTTCTAAGCGGATGAGTGAATGTCGATCTTACTTAGGATCTTCTACTAATAGCGAAAGGGTTGACATTTATAAGAATGTTACTTCTATACCAGTTTTAACTAAATATTTTGCTCAAAATATATATTTATAAACCAACGTGTTAATCGGACGTACAGGAAACGTAAACGTACTGAAACTGGATTTTCAGTACATACATACCTTCTGAAGAAAAAGACGTAAATAATTCCAGTACATACGTGTCCATATTATCAGTTAAATGCACAACCTACAAAAACAATTCTGTTAAAGCGAATAAACTCTCTCATGATTCTAAACGTTTACTAAACTCATAAAATATGCGTGACATATGGAGAGTATTTTTTCAAATGCTTGTAAGACATTTGTCGCGCTTTGTGCTCCTTAAGAATATCATAAAAATAACTTGTTCGAATAAATAACGTTGATGAAAATATATATCGGTGCTTACGGTGGCCACAAATCAGAGTAAAGTGGGACTTATCAGGCCCGTCTACATAAGTAAGCTGAAGCGCCGTCGCCGTGAGAGAGCTTGCGGTTTCCTCGACTTGCGCCAGTAAATCATTTCTTATTTTTGTCAACAACAACCTCAAAGTATTAAGGTTTTATTCGTACAGTATTTCGGTTTCATGTTAATAGGATTTTCGTTAATTACATTTTGGAATTCTACAATATCTTGAGTTAATAATTGTTGAGTATTTCTGTTTAATTTGATGAAGAAAATTCACTGTTTTACATCCATCGTTTATATGTAAAGTCAATTTTCCGAGTATGTACAGTTGAAGACAGGCAGTTTCAGAATTTAAAATGAGTATGTAAGATAAAGATTCGAAAATACTTTCACACAGTCGGTACTAGGGTGGAAGGAAGAACCACAAAGGCATTTTTCATTTCTTTTTGTCCTTTTACAGCGTCACTTTATTGTGCTCATGATTTTATTTTTACACTGGTTGTAGTTTTTTTTTACCATAACCATACCGTACCTTACTAGTCTAGTAAAAAATATTTTTCCCAATATAAGAGAAATATCTGCTTTCAATTTACTTCTATGACCTCGTTACCCCAGCCGAACTACAAAAAAGAAAAGAAAATTATATCAAAAGATACTCTACATCACACGTCCAACACACTGGCCTTTAAAAAAAACTTTACAAAGCGGAGTAAACTCTTATAAAAGAACATAAACTGTAGTACCTATTACATAGTACATGGTATTTAATACGATGCTTTTCAGGAGCGTGGTCGACCCCCGCTAACGAGCCAGCTATGAATATTCTTGATTTCTTGCATATTCAACAGGATATGAATCACAATACTTTTGTATTTTAGAACTTAATAAAAAATGTTGCTGCAGATTACATTTTTGGCCACAAAGTGGAATATTTAATGTTTATCGGTGTTACGTTTTCATAATCTAATTAAAATGCAATAATTAATTGAAATCTGTTTTTGAAATCAATTTTGATTCCTGGTTGGTCTAAAGTGCAAAAAAGTATATTATTTCGTATTGCGATTTTGATCTTTTCATTATTTAGGAACACACATTTAAAAAAACCGGACAAGTGAGTTGGACTTGCACGTTCCAGACGAATTATATTTTTTAAATATTTCTAGAAAATAATGATTTTGAATCATGAAAAACTAGTTCTTTACCTGCGACTTCGTCCGCTTTCTGAAAATAACATAATTATAGCCTGTCTTATTCAGAGATAATAAAGTTTTCTACTCATGAAAGAATTTGTTAAATCGGTCCAGTAGTTTTAGAGCCGAGAGAGAGAAAAAAATAAAACATATTAAAATACAAATCCAATCTCTTTAAAATAAATTAGTGTAGTTAATTTGAGACCCTCACAATAAACCTTTTCATTTAAAATATGCATTCTCAAAACTTATTTTGAAAACTACATTGTCTCCCAAAAATAGTCCTATTTAAAATTATTTCTTTACGTTACTCGTCCGTGTTTGGGTTATGACGACAAAATTCATATCTGTATCGAGTTTCAACTGATTGCGGAATTTGTTCTAAAGAGTCACCGCGACCCTGGAACGCAAAGGGCATTTCAAAGAACATGGATGGGTTGTAGTCGGTAAGAGTCTAACACTCCCTTCCGCTCCACCCAAAGCAGAAGGAGTTATTTAATGATTTCCTATCGGTAAAAAAAGTGAATTTCAAATGATTCGGTCCAGTAGTTTCGGAGCAAATTGGCTGTAACTGACGATCATCCAGACAGACAGACACACGAGTGATCCTATAAGGATTCCTGTTTTAAATCAGGCGTACGGAACCCTAAAAAAGTAATCAAATCGAGTGAGTACCTAGGTATCTAAGGTACTTATGTGCGTATAAAATAAAGCCGAGAGGTAAGTGGTAACTTGAAATCCGGAAAGGACACAGAGTGTTTTTCATCCCGGAAAATTAAAAAGTTTCCACGCGGGTGGAGCCGCGGGCTCGGCTAGTTACCTACGTACCCATATTTTAACTGAGGCGTTAAATAATATCAGTGTTTCTTCGTCAGATATTTCTCTTGTAGGTGTGCTGCTTTCCTTGTTGTTAAGTATTAGGCGGCTATCCCACTGGCATTTTACGAGCGTTTGCGTTTCTCCGACGTCGCGAGAGAAGTGGCGTGCGTTTTTTAGCAACGTTTGAGAACCGCCAACGCTCGTAAAACGCCAGTGACGACTTACCACATCTTGTCCCATCGGCTTTGCCCGCTTGAAAGTAAAATATTAATCCTACAGAAAAATTGGTACAAAGGGATGCATATGTCCTAATAAGTTCCAAATGTCATCTAAATCCTTCATCATCAGTTGTTAAGGCGTGATTGATAGGGTAACAAACATCCGAACATGTAAACTATGTAGGTATATTAGTAGGATGGCAGTGCTGAAAACCTATTGAGCTGACTTTACAATTGTCAACTAACTTTTATCGGAAGAATAAAGTCAATGGCGCTTTGTAAAGTAAAATTTATTTTCTATACAAACGGTATTTTTATGCCTTAAATAATATTATAGTTATCTTTTGTTTTAGTTGTCAGGCAGTTTTTCAATAGCCCTTCAATTTAAGTAATAAAATCGATTTCACATATTTTCAATACATAAGCTGTCAAACTTTCATTGCGATTTACTGAGCGTTAAACCTAACTCGTGGGCAAACCTGCCTGTGTTCTGAAACTAGTGTTTAAGTTTGAAGAAACCTTCATACTTTCACTTAGTTGTATAAGGGATGATTGACGAGTATTGAGTTTTTTTGGGTTCGAACTTAAATAACTTTGGGGAACTTAATATGGCTAAGGGTCTTTGCCTGAAGGCAATCTAGTATCCAATAGGTATAACTGTATTCTGATTTTAAATTATCTTCTTAATATTTTACTGAGGCAATTGCATCTAGTTAGCGATTAAAACCAGAGTGACAGCATTAAACTTAATAAATAATAATCATTTATTTAATCTTAAAAAACCTTTACATTTTAGTTACATATAACACTGGACCCCGTACTAATAGCCTGCGTCGTCAGGTCCGGTTATGAGTTGACATCGGAAAAATATCGTAATTTATATTCTGTTTTGAGATTCGCTTAGATATAATAAAAGAATACGCAAATCGCTTCAAGTGTGTCTATAAAATTTGAAGTTTCCTCGATTTCTCCAGGATCCCGTCATCAGATTCTGACCTGATGACCATGGGACCACCTGGGAAGAAACAAGTTTTGCAAGTCGGTCCAGGAGTCTTTGAGTAATCGGGGAACATGCATAACAAGATTACGACGAATTGACAACCTCCTTCTTTCTCTTTTATTCGTTAAAAAACAAATTAACATGTTTTGTTGTGTTTTTAAAATGTTTTGCTTTTAAAACCTACTGATAGTTGAGTGCCTTACTTTAAAAAATACAAAATGCTTACTTTGCCATGCCTGTACATTTTAGAGGTAGCTGTATTTGTCAAAACAAATCCAGACCGATTTAAACGATTAAATGAAGTAGTCCCACGTAACAGGCGCGACAACAGTAGGATATGCTCAAATACTGCGAGAACATCCCTCATGCGCAAAAGTGTTTTCTGCATGGCTCCATTGATATTTAATAAATTGCCTAAAAGTTGGAGAGAACTACCCTTGTCACTTTTCAAAAATAAGCTGAGAATTTTTTTAGTTACTAAAGTGTACTACAATGTTTTAGATTTTTTTAATGAAAAGGACTTTTCTATTCCGACTTCTAATATATATTGGTTGAATAACAAATTAAATAATGTGAATTTTAAATCAATTGACTTTTAAGTGATAATATTTGACAGCATAAAAATGAATATACTGGACATAATTTAATTTATTTTTGACTATAATATACTTATTCTTACTATAATAGCTTGAGATCAATTATTATCTATTTCTTGTGTTTTGTAATTAAATGTAATTTTTATATCTCTAAAATTTGTACGCCGTTATTGGCAAAACATGGACGCTCACAACGTAGTAATTAATACCTTGCATGTCTGATTAGTCAGTTTATGTAAACGCATGTTTGACAAATAAATTATCTTTTTTTTTTTCTTATTTAATGGACTCATCTCGTTTTCAAGCTCTATATTACAATAAAATCTCCGGCAAATATTTTCTCAAATAATAAAATACATTTAGCATCATTGTCCCAAATTGGCAAAAGTAAAAGAGATAATACAAATTAAGTATGACTTATCTGTCGTAGCAGTTTCTTGTGGGGAATAAAATGTTTCAGCGAATTGTAGTGTTTGTGATTTTTTCTTATCTATAGTTATCAATAACGTGTGAATTAAGTATCTAATGTTCTGCTTTTTTGTGAAAACTAGTTTAAATACTTAAATTTAAATTCATCATTCGGTTGCTCTTATCCCAATTGTTAGTGATCCTTACAGAATGCATTCATACATATTTTTTTATTGGTCACCATGGTCACCAAAACTTACAGACAAAAACCGTGGCTCGGGAAGCAAGTCGTTGGTCTTGCGATTCATGAGACTTCCACATCCATACTCAGTGAAAAAATATGTCAGTTGTATCAGTTAATAACTATAACATGTTTAATCGAGTAGGGTAAAACCAGGATAGTTGCCCCAGGGGTATAGTTGCCTCGATTTTAATTACTCTAGCTTCGCGAATGAATCACATGTTATTTTATTTATCAATCGAGAGACTTTACAACGACAACTAAGTAGACCGTGTTGCATGTGTCTGTGCGATTGCATGGGAAGGCAAGGTGCGATCAAAGTTTTTGCGCTATAAAAATCTTCTTTCTCGGCGGGGCACCTATCCTAAACGTAATTTACATGGATTAGGCAACTAACCCCCATATGGGATAGATGTCACAAAATTTAGAGGTCGACAAAAATCGCCAATATTCTGGAAATATCAAAAATAATGTTCTTTACTTTCACAAATTTGAAGATAATAAACCAAAGTATCTACCCGTTTTATGAATAAAGTGACAAGTAACTAAATATATAATAATTATATATTTTAATAAAAAGTGTGGCAACTATCCGGCTTTTACCCTATATAAAAACTAGGCCAACGCCCGCTCAAATAAATTGTATCTTTCGTTTTATATAATAATTGTTTTGTTTAACAAAGCAATTAATAATTTTATATCGATACTAACTAATGAGCAATTCGATGCTTATTCGAGTTTACAACATTAAATTGGGATTTGAAGCTAAATGTTACTGTTTTGCTTTAATACTATCTAGACCAAATTAATAGTTAAAGGCCTTATCGAAATGGGATTTTAATAGTCTAGACAAAATATATGTTCATTAGTAAGTGGTCTACTTAGTGTAAGGACTAGCTCAGGGAGGCGGGCAATTATGTAGTAAATAATGTACGGGCTAGAGTACCTATGTTCTCGCTGGACCAACTCGCTATGTCTTTGGTCCCTGAACGGGTCAGTAGTAAGGCTAGCATGTATTAACGTGATAAAATGTTTCTTGAATTTCCTCAAATTACATACAATGTATGATCACATTTTGGGCTGCTTTCGGATTCGGTTTTTTAGGGGAACAATGCCAGCTTGGCAACGTAAATAAAAACTACTCAACAAGTTATATTCGCTTAGTCAGTTGGTCGCTTAGTCCTAGGAACCTTATTTATTGTTTAAATTTAGTAACACATTATCGTTAGTTAAATTCGTTATATATATGCTACTACCATTTTTAATGTCTGCAAAAACAACCGTTTAGCTGGCAGAGGGGGGAGACTTGACTCTATCAAAAATTTATCTTTAAAGCTTAATATTTCGCAAACGAATCCTTGGATGGAAAAATGGTTTTAACAAACCCTCAATATTTTAAATAACCTATCCAACGACAACCCACACCATGGGGTAGACGATAAAAAAATAATAACATGTAGGTGGGCCACCATAAAAACAATGTGTTTCAAGATATTATTTTACCACTTTATCGGCGTGATTAATATGTATACCCATACTTTATTTCAACTTTCTAGCGCTAAGCGTCTCTGAGCTAAACCGCAGACGGACAGACAGACAGACGGACATGGACAGACAAACTAGAAGGGTTTCTTATTGACTACGGAACCCTAAAAATGAAGCACATGCGTGCAAATAAGATTCAATGTTGCACAAAAAATGGAGCTATAGTAAATTCTCTGTAAGACTACACACTACCCTTCTTGCTTTCTGCTTAGGCTAACCAATTCAAGGGTGGGATTTACCCCTCTTTACAAGGCTTATAATACTTATGTATATTCATTTGTCTTATTCATGTAAAACTAGAGACAGGCTGAGACTTACCTAAGTGAAAAGTTAACGATTAAGTTTACTTTTTAAGCAAGATGTGCGAAAGCATTTTCAAGTAAAATGTTAAAGTTATTTTTTACGGCTGGGCAAAGAAACAGGTCGTTTTATATAATACTAGCTGATGCCCACGACATGTCTGTGTAGCCCTCAAAGGACAAAGACTTTTACACAAAGATCCTCCTCCCATTTTTCCCCCTTAACGTCGAAATTTCCAAAAATCTCGTCTAAGCGAATGCTTACGTAATAAAATAATATTTCATAAATATACAGTAGCTGTGCGTTGATAGCCAGACAGGACAAATAATTTAATAGGTAAGTTCCTTTAAATAAGGAGAAAGTTAAACGTGGTCACGTTCTTATTTTTATTTGATGCAAACTAACTAATATTAGGCACGTTTTTGTGGTAGATACAAAAATTCATAAAATAAAAGTCACGATTTATGTTAATTCTGAATGTTTGATGCGAAAAATGAAATCTCATTTCACTAAAAATATTTTTAAAGTTTTCCTTCAGCTGTTTTATTTAGAACTTCCCGTTACTGACACAATTCAATAGAACGCACTGTTTCATAATATCGATATGGGTAAGTTATATACATACAGCGAAACTGCTGCAAGATTCCAAAAACCCGTTGCAGTCAATCAATTTTTCAAAGGATTCAGTGAATATACCTGCTCTAGTTTTGAATACAATTTAGTTACACAAATAAAACGGCGGCAAAAACTACTCGCGGCCATCTGCATTCACTAATCCAATCCCAAACATGCACTAAATACCTAAAAAGCTGTAAAAACGGCGTTTCAAAAGTTACGCTACGCTCAAAAGCTAAAATAAAATGTTTGACGTTGTTACAAACCCTCTCAATACTTGAGCGAACTGAGTTGGAAAATGTTGTCGCATACACTCCAGCATTTTTGATGTCCATAGTATAACATTATTTAACACGATTTTAGCCATTTTAATGGGAATCCGCTGGACTTGTGCAGGCAAGCAGCAGCAGAGCAGTTAAATATGATTAGGGAAGGCCTAGCAGTCGTCTTTCGCTTCATATTAAGATGATGACAGATTAAAGTTAGACCTTTTGGTATCCAAATAATTTCTAATATTATACCTATTTATATAGTAGAGGATCCCAAGTGAGATCGACCTTCACCCTCCTGCTTACCTGATGAAAATTATAGGTATTTTATCAAATAAAATATGTTTCTGAACATATACCAATAGGGTTGCCGTAAAAAATTTGGTCATAGCTTTAAGTATTTCAAAAAATAAAAAATAAACGTAATTTTTACGGCAACCCTACTGGGTTCAGAAACATATTTAATTTGACAAATATAATTTTCATCCGGGAAGGAAGGGGTTCAAGGTCGATCTTACTTTGGATCTTAGACTATAAGGATTTGGCCATAATACTGCTTGTCATGGCAATGACAAGCCAAGAGGACAACCATTTAACCCTTCTCTAAATATTTTTTTTTTGATTGATGAATTGATACTCGTAGTATAAAACAATGTCGCTGTCTGCCTCTGTCTATTTCTCCACTTACTTCTTCTAAACCACGCAACCGATTTATGTACGCTTTTCATTTTCACTAACAGATAGTACAATAAACGAGCAAGGTTTGTTTTCGTAAGCACACGACTACAAACCCTGAGCAGTCTATTCTACTACCACAATGTTGACAAGCTAATATTTTAACCATTGCTTGCTCGAGCTATTTCCATGAGGAAAAAGCATACGTCATCGACACACAATTATTGCTAGAATATCATGTACAAGATTATTATTAGAACAAGATTGAGTTACATTTTCCGTTCAACTGCGTCGTTTAGCGAGAAGAAAAGTTCTGAAAGATTCAGGCAAGGAAAGCGTGTACGTATCGACAAGGCGATCTTTCAATACATAGGTAAAAATCCTGTTCCGTGCATCTGTCGTCTCTACCCTATTTAACTCATTAAACATAATTTGAGTGCTACTAATACCACAGCATAATTTTTGTTAAGGTCCAAGTAGAGTATTCGACGGTATGAAAAATCGAAATGAATGAATACTTATTTGATAGATGATATTGAAACATTACGATTTGTGAAAAAATAAATAGAAAAGGTCGAAAAATAGAGAATTTATACACTTTTGAAGTTATTCTTCTATCCTTGTCACACAAAATGTAATTTGTACTGGATGGCTTCAATTCAATATGGCGGTACTTGTGAGTGATGTCACACGCAATAAGTGCTGTCTCTGTTTATTACAGATTTAAAAAGGCTGACAAAAACACCATTGTTTGAAATGTTTATGTAAAAATACTTTATTTTTGATTCCTATTTACCGTGCGTGTTTCATGGAAATGCTAAATAAATATTATTCTTTCTTTTCTTTCTAAATACTGACACTTTTCGATTAATTAAAAATTAATAAATAAAACACTCTATAGACGCATTAAAAATAATAAAAGCAGCGCAATTGTCAAAAGACGTAAGAAAAGAAGTTTGAACAAATCCTACCCCAAAGCTGCCAGAATCAATTTTCTATGCTCTCCAAAAACAGCACCATTGTCTTCTTAAATTATTTAATCAACCAAAGAGTGGGTAACGTATCGTTTTTCTAATTTGGCTTAATATGCAAATGTGAGCGTAAATTTATTCATGGGTACTTGTTAGCTCCGGTTTTGATTAGTTCCACCCTAAATAAGCCTGTGTGTGAATTATCTCCAGTCTCTATTTACTTAGGTTAGTAAGCTGGTCTTGAACCGTACGATAAATAAAGAGTGGCAAACAGTCGCCACGTTTTGTGCCATTGTTCTCGGGAATTTTGTTTGAATTTATAATTAAGCGATCGTAACCCCCATGGTATTTTAATGAATCTTATTTTATTTTATTTTTAAAGCTGTTTCGGTCAGTAATATTTTGTTGAAGTTAAGCTGATAAGTCTTATTTAATTGATCCGCATTGAGCTACCTTTTGGTCAAATAAACAATTAAAATTGATTGCAGAGCGAAATCCATAGAGTTAGTATTAGGTGTTACCTTACATGTATGAATTAATGAAATTTATTTATTTGCCAGAATATAGGTAGGTAACTTACAATAACATGGTAAAATAATTTTAATCTCACTATATGCGACTTATCAGTCGTACTAATATACAAAGTACATGCATAATATCATGAAATGGAAAATAGTCTTGCTTCATTAATATTAAATAGGCATAAAACATTACAAAATATATTAAATAATTTACTAGATTACATCGAGCCTTTTCAGGAAGAAGATCGTAACCGCCATTTTGCATATTTTACAGGAGAAGGTTTTTTTTAAATATTTCTCAAAATATTTATAGTATCCATTTGAAATTATTACTTGGTATTATATGGGCACCTCCCTATTAATTCAAATGTTAAGATTTGACTCAGTACTCTATAATCACATTCATTTGTCGCTTACGATAAAACTGATGATCGTTATTAGGTAGAGCTGATAATGAGTATGTCGATTACGATAATTCTTAAATACCATAAAATAGATTTTTTTTGTGATTTTTGTTTTAAACTGTTTTTACTAGATACTATGCCAGACAGAGAAGGAAAAAGAGTCAGAAATACAATAAAGTAAAAAAAAATCAAAGCATTTCTAAGTGAATTAGCTTTATTAATAAAAAATTGGAGATTGCATGTAGCAGAGATGAGAATGTTGAGATGGATGTGTGGTGTGACGAAGATGGATAAAGTGAGAAATGAGTATATTAGAGGAAATTTTAAGGTGGAGCCAGTGACTGAAAAGTTGAAAGGGAACCGTTTGTCTTGGTATCGTCATGTAAAGAGGAGGGATGAAACGCATGTTACTAAAAGAGCTATGAGTATAAATGTGGATGGATGGAGAGGGAGAGGGAGACCAAAGAAAACATGGATGGATTGTGTGAGAAGTGATATGAAAGAAAAAGGAGTTAGTGATAGTGTGACAGGACAGAATGGAAGAAAAAAACGTATTGCACCGACCCCAAATAAAACGGGACAGGGGCAGGCAGATGATGATGAATAAAAAATTAAATACAAAATGAGATATAAATCAGTCCTCGTCTTCATCAGTCTCAGGTAAAACGTCTCTTGTGTTTCTATCGCAGGGCAAATCCAGATATTCTTTTGAATAAACTTCTGGTATGATACCTTTTTCGCACATTTTCTTTAAGTCTTCGTATTTCGCCTTCGAGATGGGAATTTTTTCAGTATAAGCAGTTTTAGGTTCACGAATAGCTTGTTGATTCTGCCGAGACCTCAATATAAGGGAGACATCAACAGCTTGTTCGGGTTCATCATAGTCATATTTAAGATAGAACTTGTCGCCTTTTTCAAATCTAGCGTTACGCAGTTTACTTGTTTGTATTTTAATTTTGTTTGGTAAGAAGGCTGTTGCATAGGAATTCCAATCTTTAATTTCATTATTTTTCAAAAGAATTGTCTCATATTTTTTAGGATTAGTACGAGCATTTCCAATCAAAGTTTGCCATTCAGATGGCGCGTAAATGGTTCTTTTCTGTATAAATCCTTCTATTGTTGCATGCACAGAGTCTACTGGCATCATGGTATGTCCAGGAATGAGGAAATTTATAGTCAGCCTTTCCACAAAACTCGCATAATATTGCATGAAATAATACAGCATTACAATCATGGCTTTATTTTTGTTTTGTCCTGCGCAACTGTCACAGTATAATGCAACTTCATTCTGAATCCTTCTCTCGTCAACCATTTTAAGGTATTTAAAGATAATAGTACAGATTTCATTACACCCTCTTTTCGCTTCTTTTTCGTTCCAAAGATAACAAAATACAGATCTGGTTCCGCTTTCATAAATGCTTCCATTATAATAGGCAAGCTTCCGAGTATAGTAAAAATTTACGCTTAGACCGCTTTTAAACACAAAATAATACGCTGTTTCATTATTTCTTTTACAAATCTAGTATCAAGGTAACTTTTCTACTATAGTACTCAAAGTTTATGCAATCATATTTAATTTATTTGAGTATTATAATGTTAAAGTTCATAAAAAACTAAACGCAAAATGCATTTTATTTCTATCGCAAGCGACAAGTATTTAACTTACGTTACATAATTTAATATCGTAAGTGCCAAGTAGGATGCTTGCAATAAAATTATTAATCTAATATTATATCGTAAGCGACAGGTACTATACTTACGATCTGTCAGACGCTGGAGGTTACGTTAAAAAAACTGAATGGGTTGTAACTTACGATGAAAATTACGAAATTAAAAAAAGTTAGTTACATTTCTACTTTGAACTCTAAAGTAAGTGTCATAAGATGCAAAATCATTAGATCTGGCGGTTAATATTAAAACAGTTTTTTGGGATTTTTGGCGCTTACGATGTTCTTCCTGAAAAGGCTCGACATTGTCACATAGTAAAGACACTTTATTAATTTATTGATTATATTTAGATTTGTAAATAATGTCGATAATTATAATTTAAATAAGTGTTCGTAAATTTATCATGTCTGTTCAAAATTTAAATAATTATATTAAATTTGTTTTAGATAAGCCTCGTTCCTGCCGCCTCCATCTGTCTTTCGTTTTAATAACTTTACATTTCGATGCTCCATTAAATAAAGAATTCTTTCTTCAAAGCCAAACAAATTCAATTACTGAAAAGAAAAAGCAATTATGTCAACACAAACAATATCTACATACACGTACACATATATAGAATAATTTTATAATGGGCATATTAAAGAAGAAATTCGTTATATTCCCGCCTGAGATGTAATCTAAAGTAACCTACTTTGGAGGGAAAAGTGTCACAAATCTGTAAGCACACAACGTCTTCGCAGTGACAGGCGCAATCTGTTTTCAAATAATTACTTCTGAAAGCCGAGACGGGGAAATTAATTTCTTTGTTAATTTAACGACATCGATGTGGTACTATCCTATCTACTTTGTGATCTTTAAAAGGCGTAAAATAGACGCCAATAAGTTAGTATAGTCCTCATCACCGATTTCGGCCATGGCGGCCAATCTCAACCAAGACTAGCCATCGGCGTGGGACATATTATAGTGCACAATAGTGTGTGGGCAGACACAGGTGCACAGCCTTTTCCATCACTCTCATATTCCGATGTGACGGCAACCCGACACGACCGGAGAGAGATCTTGCACAGGACCAACGGCTTAACATGCTTTCCTAGGCACACCACCAACTTCAAAACTCTGGGCTGTCATTGAGTAATTCCCAATGGTGAATCCCAATTTGACTTTTTGCCCGACCTGGGAATCGAACCCAGGACACGCTCGGCAGTCGCGCTTAGTAATAACATGACAACCGTCACAGTTGCGATTTTGAGGAAAAAGCCTATGATTTTTTCCTCCAGTTCATAAAAAATTGAGACGACAAAAGAAAATGAATTTTCATAAAAACATATCTCGACTCACTTTACACTATTTAGAAAAAAAATTACATTGTATTACAATGTAAGCGAAGTAAAAAAAAATCGTGAATTTTGTTTCCAAATAGAAAATAGTACAGACTATTTTGTTAAACTCAAAAATAACCTGAATAAATCGAGTTTCAGGTAGCTCAAGCAATTCTATTTCTACCTAACGGAACTATAATTTGAATTCTAAAAATAGAAATAATAATAAAATATGAAAGAACAAAAGCTTTCTGTTTCCGAGTTGTAATTTCTGTCATTTTCCCGCAAAACAGAGATTATTATAGCACTCGGCACAATTACGACACGGCACCTTCATGTTTAATTAGAAAATTTAAATGCCCGTAACTTTGATAAAATAAATAAGCTGGTAGACTTCGCTACGGCGCTACGGCGCTACGACTTTGCTACGCCTCTACGCTACTTTGCTACGAGTCGCAAAACTGTTTCCTGAATTATACAGATGATTTATCGATTTATTTTGTGCATATGTATTCAAAGTTTTTAGTGTCTTCTAAAAGATGAGAATCAAGTTGAATTTATTTTTTGTTGGTAAGTGGAATCTTGTATCACGTTTGCGTCCAATAGGTGCAACATTTTTTAAGATAAGGTAAGTTAGTAAGTACATTTGTGTCAAAATGGCTACGGTTTATTCCCGCTGTCCCCGTACACCGTGTCCCCGTCCTACGGGGACAGCGGTACTTCAATTAAATATTTAAAAATACTTCCCGTTGTCCCCGTACACTGTCCCCGTCCTACGGGGACAGCGGTACTTCAATTAAATATTTAAAAATACTTCCCGTTGTCCCCTCCCCGTACACTGTGAATATAGTTGAATAAAATAAGTAAAAATTATTGCCCACAGTCCCCGTTTTTTCATTTTTCTGTAGTATTATGAATGTGTGCGTTGGCATCTTTTACCCAACAAACAAAGTGTATGGAAATATTGGTAGATTGGTCTTGGTACGCGGTAGATTAATATCGCACATTTCGTCCACATTTCGCCAGTTAAGTGTCTCGTGTAATGACATCAATCGCTAATCGCGCATAAATCCAGACACCGGACTGCTGCTGCGAAAAGGGTATAATTTAGACGGCCACCAAAAACATTTTTAAGACTCTAAGCCTAGCCACCAAATAAAATAAACAACTCCAAACAAAATCAATTGACTTTATTATGAGGGCTATATAATATTAATAAACTATATAATATTATGATCCAAAATAAATGAAATAACATCAGCAAAATCACAAACCTTGCACAAATATTATTTTTGGTTCCTAAAATGGATCAACGGTCACCAAATCCCATCCAACTCAAAGATTAGTATAGGTTAATTTCTTCTTTAAACAAAATGTGTAGGTTAGGTTAGGTTAAAACTGTGACCTCCAACGCACGAGCCGAGCGAGCGAAGCGAGCGGTGCCGCGGCAGCGGCCGGCGAGTGCTAGAAACGACTTGCATTAATAGAAGTTGTGTTATTTGTGTAAATTTAATAATTGTTTTTTTTTACCTCAAATTAAAATTCGAATACAAATAAATAAATTTTGTTTTATTCCCCTTTTCTTTTTCCCATGCTAAAAAACTAAGCTTAAACAATGCAGATTTAAGAGGACAACGACTCGTGAAAAGTTTACTTCCCGTTGTCCCCGTTAGCCGAATGTACGTTACGGGGACAATTGGAAATAAATTTAATCACGTCCCGCTGTCCCCGTGACGGGGATATGGCATACGGGGACAACGGGAATAAACGATGGCTACTGCCAATTATGTTGTGTGCACGACACGAAGAGTTTATGTGATAATGCAAAACTAAATCGATATCGTTCCTGCTATTCAAGAGGGGAAAATGTTGTTTAAGGAAATCTGACTGTCAAATCTTATCATGAATTTGCACATTTAAATAAAATAAAACGTTATGATGAAATAACCTACTAGTTAAGAGTTTTCTTTTTGGCGGTTCTTACTTAACTGTTGTGTCGTTAAAGCAACAAAAGCTTAACTTAATACCGTTTTATAAGCAGGAAAGCTCATTTAATAACGTTACGTTAATATTTTATCATGAGACCATTATCTGAAAACTTCGCCATTGTTAACGAATAAAACTGTCCTTTGCAACTATTCATTCATAGTTTTACCTCTTAGTTGGAAAGTAAATTAACAAAACAAGAAGAGGCGGATATCCTGATTACATTTTTCACAGTGGCACAAAGCCCCTCTCTTACTTTGCGTCACCTTAAACCACTTTAAGCGGTAGCCTGTCTAAAATCATAATGTGGTTATTATTTCACCCGGGCTCGTGGCACAGGCTCTGCTGTCGACAAGGCGGCCATTTTCGCAAAATTATCGCTACTCGGCCGCGCTACGACAGAATCGAGGACGTACCCGCGAACTTGCAGAACGCATTAACGAAAAATATTATTTCCACCAAGAAAATACCCTTTTCTGGCCTTAATATAAATAAACGAGCCAATAGAGTATAATTCTAGCGCATAATATCTATCCCGCGCTCAATTATTACACAGTTATAACAATAGAATCTAATTAACCCACGTCAGATCCCATTGGGTTAAAAAGAAATTTATTATGTACTATATTTATGTTAATAATAAACGTATGCGGTTTGGTGTATTTGTATACAACAATTCAACATAATAACGCTTTTATGCGCGAAAAAAACAAAAAATTCGACTAGCATTCACATTTTATGAAATACTTATTAGCTTTTGCCCCTTCCCGTACAGCCTTTAATAGCCCATAGTTAACTTCGATCCGTTTTCAGCAGAAGGACTAAGCAATTGGCTGTGTGCGAATCAACATCCGGCACCCTCGTTGCCCTCTGGACCAGCTGGGTGAGATTTAACGCTAGCGCTAGTCTCTCGTCTAGCATGGTTTGTGCACTGGTATGGGAAGAGCCACTCCTGATGGTGGACGTTGAAGTCCCCTAGTAACACCGATTGGGCAGAAGGGTATCGCTGCTGAGCCGTATCCGCCGCCTCACTGAGGTGTTGTGTGAGCCCAGTTGTCTCCAAATCACCGCTGTGCGAATGGTATATACAGGAATAGATAATTTAATCCAGGCCTGTGTCCACTAGAACCCAAAGCGTGGAGAACCTGGAGTCCTCGGGGTTGCGAAGACGCCGATAGCAGATGTCATCCCGGGCGTACTTACATACACCCGCGTGTGGTTTAAAATGGTGCTCCAGGGTAAACCCTGGGCGGGCGATGGCACGTCTGACGGACATCCGATCTGCGGAAAGGAACAAGAGCGCTGGTTTCTCAGTCTCCAGGTGGTGATGGACTGCGGCGAGATTTGAGTTGCTGACCTCGTATGTTACTTAGGTGCACTTTGTGAGAGAGGGAGTGCTGACGCTGCACTCATTTTCTTATCTTGTTCCTGTTGGTCATGTGTGAGTGGAGAAGGGAGAGGAAGCAAGTGGAATGAGGTTCCATGCTGCTAACCTTAAGGCACGCTCTGGGAGGATGGCATAATTGGAGGACTAGTCTGGAGACAGAGGGGACGCCCGAGCCTCCCTGGAATGTCCATCGGGCCCTCTCCTCTGGTCGCCAACCAGCACGATGGTGCATTCCGGGATTTTTCGACAGTTGGGGCGGGGCAGCCTTTCATGTGTGGCTAGCACACTACTTGGGCCCCCAAATACCTGTAGTCGGCCAGCGGGCTCACCGTGCCTCGAATCCCGCTACCCTCCGCGACTGGTCTCCCGATACGCCCATATCAGCGCGAGCCTGGTTGGTCTGCCAGCATTGGAACAACTATTTTGACCCAACTCCTCTGAATTGGCATACAAAAAGAATTTCACAAATCCGACTGGTAGTTCCAGAGACTAGCACGTTCAAACAAACAAAACTCTTCAGCTTTATTATGTTAGTATAAGTTTCATCGTAGTTGCTTTTGTTTTTCAGGTTTATTTGTGAAAAATGCAATTATGGATTTCCACTGTTTTTCAAATCACGTACTTACAGGAAATAATTGAAAATTAAGTAAAACCATACTGAACAGAATTGTGTTTATAACATCCATAAACTTCACAGGAATCACTGTTTTATTTATTCACTCATCTCAACTCAATTCGCGTGTACTAGTAGTTTGATCCCATGCTCATCAGTTTACTTCTAAATTGAGTTGTCTCGAAAACAATTTCTCAGCAAAAATCCTCTTTAGCCAAGGGAATATTTGATGAAGAAAGCAACTAAATTTAAGAGAAGCTACTAAGATTTATTGGTATATGACGACAAAAGCACCGGCAGCTATGCGGAGAGGGCGGGTCGCGGTAAGAAATATCTCCTGCACTTGCCAAAACTACGGATGGAATAAAATTTGACAAAATAATTTCACGTTCTAGAGGAGAGATATTATATTTAATTCTTGACGCCAAATTAAAATAATCGTGGGATTTTTATGGTGGTAAAAGTAAATTAAGTTTTTAAGTTTTTGAGTGGAGCATTTAGGAGAGGACCTACCTGATGAAAGCTTTATTTTCAGGTTTGATATACATCTACTTTTCAATGCAATTTCAATGTGAACTGACCGTAGTTCAGTAACGAATACGTTATATGTTTGATGTTTTAAACGCATACGTTTTAGTAAGTAAGTAAGTACCTTTTCCAGAAGGTATCTAGTTGTTTTGTATTTTGCTTTTATTTTAACGGGTGTTATGGTTTTCATTGTTAGTTTTACTCAGTAAAAGTTCCAAACAAAACATCATCAGTTATTTGGAATTTTCCATGAAAATACTTATTACCTACCTGGATATTACAATATATAGGATATTACAATCAAAAACATGTACCGAATATAATAAAAATGGTTCACCTTTGTTCAACAGAGCGATGAGGTAACATTGAATATTTTGCTTTCAACTCGCACACAAGTTGGTTTTATTGCAAAGATTTGAGAGGAAAAGGATATTTGTTGAAAAATCTGTGCGAATTCTGATCGAGACCAAAAGGCACTGGATTTCAAAGACCAGGATATTGCATAGCTTTGAATATTTCAGAATAAAGTAAGTATCAAAATATTCGTTCTATAATAAACTTTGCGGTTTTAAGATATTTTTACAGCATCCTCTCTCCGTATTACGTATATTGGCATCAACAAATGAGACTATAAAAGTTCTCGGTAAAGATATTTTTAAGTTATTCCTTATTTAGCATAAACCGCATTTGCTATATAAATCTTAAAGCTTCATTTTCAGAACCAAGGATCAAGTGATGAAAACAAATAGGTATTTTATTCGTAAGTAATGACGTCTGGAGTCTGGGCACTGCTTATGTTTAAATACTTCTTCATTTCATGGTAAATATGTGACTGGGCTTTTTATAGAATGATTTTGAAGAAAAACCTTTTCATATTCCTCACTTGCTCTGAATGACTTTCTAGCTTCTGCAACAATTTTAAACAAATCAGGTTTATTGTCTCGTGCAAGTGCCCGGGTCCTTAGCCAAAGATCTCGCTTGCTCTATAAAGCTAACACACTTTATTGCCGTACTTGGCTTCAAGCGCTCGTGACGTAACGTACGTCTTGGCACCACACGGACTTCTGAGCAAATCGTAAGGGAAATCAGCGATACACATAACACACACAACATGCTGAATGCACAATGAATAAAAATCAGGCAGAAAGTAAGAGTAATCCTCGCACAAATTGAATACACGATTGTGTTGACTATGTTTGCTTACATCTCCACGTTTTCTCCTGAACCGTGTCGTTATCATTGAAATGGTATACCATGATTGGAATAAAATTCAAATTCTCTGACTGTATCGGCAGTGAGAGGCGCATAGCTGGCTTGTAAAGAAAGATTCAATCAAATAAGGATTCGTTTCTGCTATATACTGTATCATTTAAATGAATGAACAAGCTATAAAAAACATGAGATCCTAGTGACATTTGGGAGTCAACCAACGTTTGGTACATTCCGAACTCTGAATTCATTATGTTTGTGTGTCAATAAAAAGTATGGAATTTTATATTGACTGTCAGTGGATTAGCTTGAAATAAAATAAAAAGAAATGGAATTAAATCTATATATTATATATATAATAAACCTGAACAGTTTGTTTGTTTGAACGCGATAATTTCTAGAACTACCAGTCGGATTTGGAGAATTATATTTGTATATGATAGCCACATTCATGAGGAAGGCTATACGGGAACGGGAAATTTCTACGGGAACGGAAGAAAACGGGATAAGTAAAAAACATGCGTTATAAGTTAATCAATTCCCTTACTTTTAATATAGACCGTTTCGATTTACCAACGATCATTTTAAAGGATTTGGAAAAAGTTTAATATTCGAAGGTTACATTGTTATTAACTTCAGAATAACTCAAATATTTTCGTCGAAATTCAACGCTAAAGGCATAATCCATTTTATGAGTATCGATTTATTTTCGGAAAACGTATTATTCTAGAGGTTCACTGATATTTTGTAAAAAAAAGGAATTTTATTTATCTTGTATAATAACTGACCACAAAGCAAATGGTCGAGCGAACGAAAACGAACTGACTGGTTTGAATATTAAAGGCGAAAACGCTGGAAAATTACAAATGGAAAGAGTCGTGGAGGATATTTGCTTAGAAGTGGAATAAAAACCAAAATATCGGAAAATAATTTTCTGCGATCAACTGTAAAGGCTTTTTAGAACTAAAAAAAAAAGAGTTATGCAGGATGCGTTACCGCCCTTAAACGTATAAAGTCTCCCAAGCTGGGGCGACGGGGGCTGCTTTCAAGCGGTTTTTACCCAATCTATGGGGTCCAAACGCCTCCTGCCGGAGGCTCTACGCGGGGGTCGTGCGATCCATGGCCCTTTATGGGGCGCCTATGTGGGGGCTTTCGTTGAATCAGCAACCAGCCCACCACCTGAATGTGTCCCACTGGGTCATGGCCATTCGGCTGGCTCGGGGATACGGCTTGGTCTCCAGCGAGATGGCGAGCCGTTTCGAATTCGGCGGGAGGACACGGCCGAGAGTCACCACTGTGTGGATTGCCCGGTCGACACGGTGGAGCATACAGTGGAGGTCTGCTGTGCTTAGGCGGAGCACCACCGTATCCTCGTAGAGGCAATCGGCGGAAGCGAC
Source organism: Mamestra brassicae (assembly GCA_905163435.1). Lineage (NCBI taxonomy): Eukaryota > Metazoa > Arthropoda > Insecta > Lepidoptera > Noctuidae > Mamestra > Mamestra brassicae. The sequence goes on along the minus strand of LR990995.1, from coordinate 10,050,183 downwards.
CTCTCGTTTCCTGCCCTGGTTCAATCCATCATCCGGACAGAGGGGGCATGGGAAGCAGTCACCTCCTTCTGCGAAGCAATAATGCAAGCGGAGGAGAAGGTGGGCTGCGTGAGGGAGAGTCAAACCTCACGCCCCAGCAGCCGCAACCAAAAAAGACGCCCCGGGGTCGGGAGTCGCAGAGCGATTCCCGGCCACCGTAGGCGCGGGCCTGCGAGCCGGGCCGCCCAGCCGCCGAGCGATGGGTGGCTCGCCGTCCTATAAGGACCAGGCCCGGGTCGACGGCGCATTGTGTTCCGTGCGCTCCTCAAAGAGATGTCAGCATAAGTGTCGGGGTCCGCTAGGGGCAGTGCCTGCCAGGGTTGCTCAATAAAAAATCATCCTTAAGAGATTAAAAACAGGCCAAGTGCGTGTTGAACCACGCGCAGTGTAGGGTTCCGTAGTTGCACGTCATAATTGCCGACTTAGAATGGTGCTTTTTGTTTGATTCTATGAACATATTAATTGAGTTCACGGTTTAACGGTAAAAATGTCTAAAAACAGCCCCTTAAAGGATGATGGTAACTGAAGAGGAATTTGTACGAAATTTTCCTTCTCCAAGTACATTTTACAGGTTGGTCGACTTTTTTTTTTTTTTTGACGATGACCACTCGCAGTTCAGCACACTAAGGCTGGTTACTGCTTAACCGGACTATCCTGTGGTGGCCTTAAATGACTCTAAGGCCCCCAGCCAGGGCTTACAAACTAAAATAAAACTAAACTAAACTAAATGACCGCTCGCTAGAGCATCCCCTGCGGGATAAGGACCTCGGCTAGCGGCGTCATTTGGGAGGAACAGCAAGGGACAGGCTGGGTCGTAACATTATTTGGGGAATTTAAAACTACTGGCTCAGCGACGCGGGCTGGCTCGGTAATCAAAGGTCGGGGAGGGTTATTACTGGGACGTCGCGACGGGCCCCGGCGGCGGGGCCGGAAAACGGAACGCGGTCTGTGTCGTGTATGTTTTCGAAGAGTGCTGGTTTCCCTACGGCTCTCTTGAATCTGGGTGATGGGGTCGTCGGGCTCGACGAGGGTATGCCTCGGGCGGCGAGTCCTACTGATCTGTGAGGGAGTGTATCGGGTGGCCGATGCGATAAGGGGATTTTGATGTTTTGAAGCAGTTTCGATGAAACGCTGCGATAGTCGTTTCATGAACTGTTTCACTGTCGGGATTTTGAGGTCGACGTGGAGTCGTTCATTCCTAATGAACCACGGGGCGCCCGTGGCCTTTCGGAGAAATCGATTTTGAACTACTTGCATCCTATGGATATGGTGCGACTTTGCGTGCGCGAAAGTGGCGCACGCATACGTCATTATGGGGCGTATGCACGTCGTGAAGATGCGCAGTTTGCATCTTAGGGACAGCTTGCTGCGTGCATTCAGCATGGAGTGGAGCCTACCGAGAGCGAAAGAGGCACGAGAACGTACCTTCTTTATGTGCTCAGCGAACGTAAGATGACGGTCGAGGATCACACCTAGATATTTGGCTTGCTTCTCCCAAGGGATCGGCTTTCCAAACATGGTGATCGGGCTGGGAGCGGGTCTGGAAAATCGGCCTCGCGTTTTGTCAAACAAAACCGCTTGGCTTTTTTCGGGGTTAACTTCGATCCTCCACTTTCGGAACCAGACGCCTAGGGCGTCAGCCGATTGTTGGAGGACTCGAGCTATGCACTGTTCGCTTCTGCCGGAGCGGTAAATGGCCGTGTCGTCGGCGAACAGGGCTAAGTGCGTCCCGGGGAAGGTCGGGATGTCGCTAGTGTACAGCGTGAACGCTAGAGGCGAGAGCACACCGCCCTGGGGCACTCCGGCGCGAACGGGATGGGGGGCTGAAAGCGCACCCTCGATACGGTACCGAAAGGTGCGGTTCGACAAATAGTCTCGTAAGATGAGCACGAGACGATCTGGCACACCGAGTCGATATAACTTGTATATCAGACCGTTGTGCCAGACCTTGTCGAACGCTTTCGCCACGTCGAAGAACAGGGCTCCCGTCACTTGGCCGCGCTGAAAGCGGTCGCTGATATGCTCAACGATGCGGAAGACCTGTTGGGCGCACGAATGGTTGGCTCTAAAGCCGAACTGCTCGGGGGGAATCAGGCTCTTGGCCTCGACATAGTCCTTGAGTCGCTTATAAATAAGTCTCTCGTAGACTTTGCCTAGGCCGCTGAGCAAACTGATGGGACGATAGCTGGTCGGGGAGGACTTGGGCTTCCCTGGTTTGGGGATACCGATAACGGTAGCCCCTTTCCACGACTGTGGGAACATGTTGTTGGACAGAGCGCCATTGAAGATGGCGGTCATCAACATCATCAGGGAGGCGGGAAAGAGACGGATCACCCTGTTGGTGATGCCATCGGACCCAGGGGCTTTCCTGGGTTTGAGTTTGCCTATGATCTCCTTTACCTCGTCTGGAGTGACGGGGGGCAGGGGGTCATCGGGGTCCTCGACGGGGGGGATGGAAGCTCTAAGTTCGACTTCAGCATCCACCATGCGAAGGTGAGCTTGGTCTACTGGTAGAGAACTGGGAGTGCATTGTGCCTCCAGGCTGTCGGCTAGGCACTCGGCTTTCTCGTCGTCATCGAAGGCGACGGTGTTATCTGGGCGAGTGAGGGGTGGCATAGAGGTGGTTGGTCGACTATTACTCGTTAACTTGTAAAGCCTACTTAGCTGTGATAGTTTTCCTTTTAAATTCATAAAATATGCTTTTACCATACATTTTTCACGTCTCCACAAATAACCGCTAAGATGATAGAGCAGAGGGGGACACTTGACTCTAACAAAAATTAACACTTTAAAGCCTAATATTGTAACTCGCATCGTTTGGACGTATCTTCCGAGTTACTGGCATGTGCGTGTTGTTAAGTAGCTCGCATCCGAGTTACTTCAACATTTTTTGGTTTCACTCGCCTGCCAGCCCACACACATGGCAGCAGCTCGGACACGACTCGTGTTCGGCAGGAGCTCGCCAGTTGCAGCCAGGCAGTTGCGACCTGGACCTGTATTTTTTGTGTGCTGCGACTCATAACAGCCTGGACAGCTACTATTACCATATAGACAGCTAAGGTAAGCCGACCTACTGTCACAAGTAAAAGATCCGAGTAAATGTCTACGCCATTAGTAACCCAATCGCTATCGAAATTCTATCAAAATATGTAAGCTGAATTCACGATCAGTTCAATATAGCATTTTGGTTGACCACAATAGTTCGACAAGAACGGAGAACTTGCCAGCCAATGCCTTTACCACAATGTCTACCTCAATTCGTTCTATAAACTACGATGCTGGTTTTGATAATATATTTTGTATGTTTTGTAAGTTGAAAAAGCTCCCTAGCAGTTCTGGGTTGAGCTACTCGATAACTGAAAAATGTTTGCACGGATTGAACAGGTCCACCCAAATCTGTGTGGGTCTTTCCTCAAAAGACCAGCTAAGCAACTAATCTCAATGGTTTATATGGGATGTATCAGGTCGTAATATTATTATTTTGGCTTGATTTCATGATGTGTGGCAATTTGAGTACTTTATGCGGCCTAGGTATGTCCTTAGTTTGGTATTGTTCGTCGAATTTTTGAGCTTCTTAAAGTTTTTAGTTGAGCTATACGATAGCTGTATTTTTTTTGCGATTTTGGACAGGTCCACTTAAATCTGTGTAGGGCTTTCCTCAAAATAATACCTCAGGCATAATCTAAACGGTTCTCATATTTTATCTTTTTTAGTTTGTCTTGGTGTTTCTTCTCAGGGCGATAAGTTAAGAAGCACCTGCCTCATCAAGATTAATTTAACAACAAATAATAGCATGTAAAGTTATTTGTAATTTAAATTTGCAAAATAAAGTCGTTTACTGTTAAAAGGCTTTTTAAGGCACATTTTTATATTTTTACAGTACTTTGTTCCTTTTGTAGGCGCCATCGTGTTTTAAATAAAACGATATTATCATAAAACTGACTGCATCCACTATAATGCATGCACAAAATATTGTAGGACCTGCACCCAACGCAATAGTTTTTTCGTCTTTTGTCAAAAAAGCGGATCACGTAACGGAAAACAAAGATTCCAGGGAACCAATACAAATCTGTTAAAAGAATTACAGGAAAAAGAAGTTAATTAAACGGGATCAATAAAACAGAACAGTAATAAGTGTTAATTTACCAATGGCTCCGGCGGGAACGAAGTAAATTAAGCTCTTCGTAAATTGCCAACATATTACCCAAGCACGTTAGAGAGATTTTTCAATAAATTGTTTCAATCGCGAAACATTGCTAAACTATATGTGAAAGAACTAGGCTAATTTTGAATTACTAAACAGACTGATAAAATTATATTGAAGTCAGGTTGACATTTATTACTGTCACTATTTTAGGGATAGACCTTGAAAAAATAATCTTGATAAACTGAAACGAAGTAGTTTTTGTATACCTTTTAAAACGGAGATTATCAACTTTGCACTTAAGTTAAAAACCGGCCAAGTGCGAGTTGGACTCTCACACGGAGATTCCGTACCATTAACCGAAACAAATCACGTTTCTTGTATGGGAGCTCCCTTTAATTTTTATTATTTTTTTTTATACCAGCAATACAAAATACACATACTGTGAAAATATCAACTGTCTACCTATTATGGTTCTTGAGATACAGCCTGCTGACAGACGGATGGACAGACAGCGGAGGCTTAGTAATATGGTGCCGTTGGTTATTCATCGGGCACGGGTACGGAACCCTAAAAAAGAAAAGGTGTATTAGGATACACCTTTTCTTTTTAAGGGTTCCGTACCCGACGTACTCCAAAAGCAAAAATTAACCTTGTATACCTATATAGAAGGTTATTTTTTGCTTTCGGAGTACAAACCTCTGAACACGAATAATTCATATTTAAAGCTTGGTACGTCCTGCTGTTTAACGACAAAAAGTTGTGTCGCATAGTCTACTCAGCATATCGCAGTAGCACTGGTTAAAAACCTCTTCAAATGATACTTTTTCTTGCACAAACATCAGATAATTTCCAAACTAATGGTAGCCAGCTATCGTTAACTAAAGACATATAAATCATTAATGTTCTACGATGTTGGCTGTGTTGGCAAAACGTTGCAATGCATAAATCATTTGTTGCACCAGAATTTCATGGCTAATTACATGATTTGAAAAAATATGAGTATCGAGTTGTTAATTTCCCAAATTTATGGTGCTAATGACCGGTGGTGCTTCTAGTCTGGACTGACTGGTATTCAGCTGGTGCAGCTGAATACCAGTATTTTGGATGAGCTCACTGCATGTCTCAGCTCCACAACACAGTTACTGGGTAAAAAAGAAGCAAAGAAATAAAAAGTATCTATTTGACACCGATCAGATGCAGTACCAATTAGTGAGACAGGTGGTCAGATCTGCATACGTCCTACACATAAATAAAGCTAAATTGAAATTACGGCCATTTCATAAGTAAAGACCTAATACTTCTATTTAGGTCGCCTGAGATCAGATGGTCTGCAGAATGTTATTGCAACAAATGCTAGAGCAGACAAGAAAAGTGTTCAAATTGCCAGCCAGCTCGAAGCGTGTGTGCTACTTCCAATTATCTAATGCTGTACAATTATCTCACTCGATCTAATCGCAATGCAATGTAATTAAATTGCTTGGATTAGTTTACAATAAGAGTGATATTGTATAATATAATACGAGTCAATTACCATGTATTATGTTTTAAATCTACCTATCATTTATCCTTTTCTACAATTTCTCGCATCACCGTGTTTTTCATCGTGCTATGCCTGTTAGCTTCACCGTTGATCATTTTCCTTTTAGTTTGGATGGTTGTTTGCTACTATGTTGAAAGGACATGGCCAGAATTGGTATAGAGCTGTCCCTAACAAAAAATGTTCATGTATATTCATGTATATGACATACAGTAGTCGTATTAAAGCTTTAATGTATGCCTTTACAATAGTTTAAGAAAAGTTTATGACTAGAGAAGAAGCGAGAGTCACTATAAACAGAATAAAAAATGCCTAATCATTATGAATTTCATTTCCATAACATTTTATTTGACATTTCTATATTGGTCATTTATTTTACATTCATAAATTTTAATAAAACTTTCATTGTATTGTATTTTTAAAAATATTTTTTATGTGATGTGGCAATACTCTCCATAAAAAAATACATAGCAACGATGTCGCTACAATAACACGTTAAAGTGACAGTGAGAGATTTAAGCGCCAAAGGCACAGAGGTAGATAATAGTCTGGAATAGGATACCGGTTGAGAGAATGTTTCCTTACGATAATTTCCGACATTTACGCGGGCGAAGCCGTTGGCAGAAGCAAGTGATATCAAACAGAATTGACCTGAAACAGTCACGGTTTGTTAATCCCAGAACATTGTTATTAACAGATAGAAGAGGGCCCTTGGCACCTATTAAATACCCATTACAAAAGCAACATACCAACAAACACAACTATTAAGCACGTAGGCACCAAAACCGCTTACATTCCAAATTAAACATCAAAACAGAACCGCAGAACCGCCACTAAAGCCTCAATTACACTGGATAACGAAATAATTGAACGGAAATTATTCTATTGCATACATTTGAGGACCGAGGCTCAGGACGTCTGTTGCGCCTTTATATACACAACAAGAAACAATGGTGGCCCCGCGAAATTCTCCAGTTTCCTTAACAAGGCCTTGGATGGCGGCCAAAACAACGAGCATTATTTAAAGCCGGGTACAGACCGGCGGATATGCGACTCCACTTTGATTTACTTTAATATGAACTCCGACAGGATATTGAAGTTTTCAGACGGATTCATACTCATTGGTTCCGTTTGTTCCCGGTTTTGTTGCTTTTATGCTCTGTTTTAGCTTCGTTTATAAAATTGTTCGTGTTGATTTTGTTTGACGTGTTAGGGATTCCCTGAAGTTTTCAGCAGGTGCTACTATAATTGTTTGTGGCCAGATCTCTGTAGACGAGCCCTTTTTAATCTGAGTTTCTTGTTTATTTAGCTATTTATCTTTAGTTTTTTTTCAAACATATGTTTCGTATACCTACTAGCTTTTGCCAGCAGCTTTGACTGCGTGAAAGTCGGAAATGATCCCAAGGGAACATAAACCTAAAAAGTATGCTATGTCCTAATTCAGGACCTAGTCTCTCCGTGCGCTAAGTGTAAAAAATAAACGATACCTACCTAACCCAAAAAAATTACCTAGGTATCTTCAGCTAGACCACTAGTGTAATAATTCCTGGTTTACGTACAACGCTACAACAACCAAAAGCATCGAGATGGCAAAGCCATAATTAAGTAAATAAAAAGAGAGCGAAAAGCATTCTCTTGACCCAAGGCCCATAAGTTCCATTAAAACTTTAAAACGAAAACTAAAAATGGCGAGCACAGTCCTTGTATAATTAGAAACCATGTAATAGCGCTATTTGGAATCCTACAAAAAGATTTTAATGCAGCGTAAATAAACGCACATGTACTCCGAGCTTTATTCGAGGGAATTGCAGTTGCGCTGTTGTGAGCCACTCAGTTTAAGAGGCTATGACCATTTAATTTCCTCTAAAAATCTTCCAACAAAGCAAATTTCTTACGTTTAATAAATCTATTCAATTTTGCTGAAGAAGTGTGAGTTATTTAGAGAATTTATGATGTTCTCTCCGACTAAGTTATAGTGATTGATGACTAGATTATGACGAGTAGGGACCTATTAGTAGTGTTCTGTAGAACGAAATGTTATCTTTATCATTATGCAGGCTTATTCATAAAAAAATATAACCACATGATAAGTTTAAGGCCGCTTTCACATTAGGACGTCGGCAGCGCGACAATAGCGCGGCAGAAGCGCATGCCTTCACATTATAAGAAACAAATGCTAATGGTCTAAGATCCCAGAGATTCCAGACCTCCCTTATTTCCTCACTAACAAAAGTGTGGGATTCAGTAGTGTTAGTAGGTACTTTTAACATAATAGCTTAGGCTTTATTCCGATTTACAGGTACAATCCCAATTTATCACCTCCCCAACACCAAACTGAAAATTAAACTTAGCAGCTGGCTCCGAGAGTTAAATTACGAAGAAGCAGAAAAACTACTTGTTGTTCCAAAATAGCCAATCCTACAAATTATTTTCCCTCCCCTCCACACACAACCCCTCATTAGCACCATTACCCACTCACACACACACAATCATACAAATACTAACTAAACAATACTAACACCATGTTAATTCCATTTCTTTTTGTTTTATTTCTTTTTTAATTTTATTTTTTTTTAATTTTGAAAGTCTTCGTAAGAAAATCTTACTGCACTCATTTATTTAATTGTACACAATACTAAAATGTAACCAAACCCAAGGGGTGGAGACCTGGTGTCCTGAAATACAGACTTCACGTCTAGTTTAGGCACCAGTCTCCCACAGTATAATTATGGCTGATATGCATTCGGTATTGATACCTCTTTAATGTACCTACATATATTGTGGTGAGAAATAAATCATTATTATTATTATAATTAAATATATTTTTTTTTAAGTAGTGCAGATTTGTATGGTTATTTTACAGAATATTGTTAAATCATAATTAATTAAATAATATTTTAAATCATTGTTATAGTCTAAGAGCTGGTCGCAACCTCGAGTGAGATCCTATTCACAAGGTGCAAAAAACAAAGCTAAAGTCTGGCTGGATTTGGAAGGATGCAAAACTGCATCGCTGACTACTGAAATACCTTTAATAGGTACATAACAAAAAAGAACACAAAAGTGGCCGTTGGCCCAATATTGCCAGCGTATGCGTATTTTGAAAGTACATACTAGCACTATTCTATCCCTAATATTTCGTTAGTTAGAAAATAAGGTAGGTCTCTGGGATCTCAGTCTATAAAGAGACAACTAAAACTTTAGCCACGCGACTATCGCGCTGCTAAAGTTGCCTAAATGTGAAAGCGGTCTAAATAGAATTGATTAGCGGGTTCTAAATTCAAATTCTCTTTAGAGAATAAAATATCTGCTAATTAGTATTTAAACTTACCATGTGGTGTTTTGTGAATAAGCCTGCTAATGTTTTGCCGACATTGACTCATAGCCATGTGTAATATGTGTATTTTACATCATCTATCAGCGGTTTTAAGTCGCTTTAACATCAGAGGATTTAAAAAGTGATGGCGATCTTGTAGGAGGCTTAAGTTCAGTGTTCTATGTTATAAACTAAAGATAATAGTGTAATGCGTGGGTGTACCAAAGTCAAGTGTACGTACGTAAAAAACCGATAAAACTACTGCCCACATTATGTACGACGAATTTAATATTTTAAGGGTTCCGAACGTCCCTATGAAAAACGGAACCCTCGTATGATCAGACGTGTGTCTGTCTGTCTATCTGTCCGTCTGTTACAGCCGATGAACTCCGAATATTCTGGACCGTTTTATATAGTAGAAGTTTAGTACAAATTGCGTCGCCCTAGTTTACTTGTATTACAAAGAACTCGTACAAATGACTCCAAAAGAAACATCACCTATGAAGGAGCAAATATTTATAATAATTTACCGTCTAACATTAAAAATGTAAGCTCGTTCAACATTTTTAAATCTCAACTGTCTAAATATATAACAGAAAACTTTTCTTATCCAAAGTTACATTAATCCAGTCGAGTAATATAAAAAAAAAAAAAATGTTGAGAGGGTACTATTTATCATTACGCATTTTGTCGCTTTTATTGTTTAAACTACCCTACCGGCTAATGATATTACTTATTAAGTCTCTAATGATGTTACGATTGTGTTACGTAAACAGTTTTTTACTTACTTATCTCGGTGGCGGTTAATTAGATAATTAAACTAAATGTTATTTTGTATTCTCATGTAAGTGGCTTTATTGTCTTTTTGGGAATAAATGATTTAAACCAAATATATGAACTTCTGTGACCCAAAATACGAACGTGTAACGTAAATAAATAAATTTTTGAATGTGGGTGACGCTTTGGGGGGAAAAACTGTATATGAAAATGAATGTGAATAAATATGATTTTTCATAATTTAAAAATAAATACATTTAAGAAAACAAATGAAAAACTAGCAAATTGACCATTCCCCCTAACTCCGAAACATTTGAGCAAGGAGTATATACAGGGTGTCCCAGAACTCAACGTTAAGCCGAAACGGGGTGACAGGATTGATCATAACCATCACGAGAAAAATCTGAAAAAAAATCTATCCCATGCAGTTTGAAAATTATGGGCATTTTAAGACAAACCTAGAAATTTGATCAAACTGTACCATTTTTCGGTTATTGTGGTTATTCTTTTTTATTTTTGTTCATTTGAACTTTGGAAACGTAATCCTAAATAACATTTCTAGAATCCCAATAAAAAATAATGACACAATTGCCTCAAGTTTCCGAGAATTGAGACTATTTGTTAAACTACGAATTTAAGACTTTCAAGATTCGGCGACTTTGTACTTTGCACTCTAGTACATGTTTTTTTAAAGGAGGGCCTCCTCCTTTAAAAAAAATGTACTAGAGTACCTTGGCAAGTGGCATTAAAAGTTGGCGCATTTAATCAGAATTCTAATATGGTACAATACTTGTTAGTTCCATACAATAAAAAGAGTAAAAAAATGAAAACCTCAAGTAACCCGATTTTTGCTATCTCAGTTAAAATGTTTTTGATTCGCACAAGCTCTAGGTAGGTTCTTAATTTTAAGGCAAAATGATGAGAGAGATGGATAGTGGGTATGTTTGCCATGAGTGAGCGAGACAGATAGTGACGCCACGCATTGAGACGGAGATGCGTCGTTTAAACGAGTGCGAATGAAACAGATAGATGCCATACCAAGCAAATGGCTACGCTACCAGTCCGACACCAACCAGTTAGTACGTTTCGCTCATTCGTCTACTGCGCACATTGCCTGTCAAAGTCGACGAATCTTGAAAATTTTAAATTCGTAGTTTAACAAATAGTCTCAAACTTCGGAAACTTGAGGCAATTGTGTCATTATTTTTTATTGGGTTTCTTAGTTCAAATGAACAAAAATAAAAAAAAGAATAACCACAATAACCGAAAAATGGTACAGTTTGATCAAATTGCTAGGTTTTTCTTAAAATGCCCATAATTTTCAAACTGCATGGGATAGTTTTTTTTTCAGATTTTTCTCGTGATGATTATGATCAATCCTGTCACCCCGTTTCGGCTTGACGTTGAGTTCTGGGACACCCTGTATATACTTACGGCTGAAAATAAATCATTAAAAAAAGACAACTCCGACTTGGCCAGTTTTTTTTTTAAGAATGGAAAGCTTTTCTCCTAAATTTGACCTTTAGCTAGGTACCGATATATTATTAGAACCATTTTTTTCTGTAAAAGATGTCAAAATAATACATAAACCTAATCTGCCACAAATAAACACTGATCATCATCATATCAGCCTGCTGGACATAGGCCTCCCCTAAGTGTCGCCACAACAACCGGTCCTGTGCGTCTCGCATCCATCAGCTACCCGCGACCCTCACCAGGTCGTCGGTCCACCTTGTGGGAGACCTTCCAACGCTGCGTCTTCCAGTACGCGGTCGCCACACCAGAACTTTTCGGCCCCATCGATCATCTGTTCTGCGAGCAATATGCCCTGCCCACTGCCACTTCAGTTGGGCAATCCTTTGGACTATGTCGATAACCTCGATTCCTGATTCGATCACGCAAGGAAGTTTCCTTGCGTGATCGAATCAGGAATGACCCTCTCCATTGTTCTTTGGGTGACTTTAAGCCTTCTGATGAGGCCCATTGTGAGTGACCACGTTTCAGTTCCATACGTCATCACTGGCAACACGCACTGGTCGTAGACTAACACTGAATACTGATCAAGATTGTGTATTTCGTTTAGACTATGCGAATAAATTTAAATAAAAATACATTTAGAACATATAAAAAGTATGCAAAATTAAATCGGAATGATTAATTATCAGAAAACAGAAAAAAAACAAAGGTGTGTTTGTTACTTTTTTCTGTTTTTGTTGTTGCTGTTTTGTTTAATTAGTGTTAAAATAAACAGTATTTCTTAAATAATTACCAACATAAGTCATTGTTTTGGTTTAAAAAGCTTTTACAAAAAATACAACAAAGGATAAAATAACTTTAATTTCGGAAGTCGGTGTTAAAATACGAAGAACAACTAAAAACACCGACTCCCGAAATTAAAGTTATTTAATCTTTTACTACAAAAGATTTAGTATTTTTATTATTTGGAAGTCGGTTGTATTTTTTTGTAAAAAGTCTTTAATTTTACACTTTTTAGTGGTACACCTGACACCACTGGAATGTCTCAGGAAAACAAAATAAATACTTCGTATACTTGGATGACATATTTTTTTTAGCTATTTTGATTTGAAAGCCAATTTAAACTACTCAACCGAGTTTGATGAAATTTCTATGGGACCAATCGGACAGTAAATCCTTTCACATAGAGGTAACAAACAAAAAAAACCGAATCGGGACCATCCTCTTTTTTTGAAGTCGATTAAAAATCAATGATGAAATGCTTCATTCACTTTCAGAACGATTCCCAGTGCAAAAGTTCACAATCAATGTAATTAGTTCCACAAATTCCCACAAAACCCGACTTCCAATACCACCACAGGGATCCCGCAGAATATCAGCGACATATGCTGAACTGGAATCCATTTGGTGCAAACTTGAAACGCACACTGCAATAAATGGTTGTTCATTTCAGTTTTTCTAAGTGTGACATAATGGCACCACGGTTAAATGAGTGTCGCTATTTTGTTGTGTTTGTAATCGTTTTGATTTTCTTTTTGTTTAGGTGTCTAGTTTTTTTTTTTAATTGTGTACTTATTGCTTTTTGTTGTTTTTGTTTTGCATCAAACAAATATTTTATCTATCTTTACTACACCCAAGGAGTGTTGAAGATACGGTAGTATTATTGTTTCGTATTTCCCATTTATTTTTTTCATAAATAAGCACCCACGTTACATATGTATTTATTGTTGAGAGCCACACGATAAAGGACAATCAGATAATAACATCTGTCTAAGATGTAAAAGACGTTCTGGATATCGGTCACACCTTTCCGAAAAACCTTTTGATGCCAATGCCTCAAATGTCACCACAAATGTGAGACGTTTGTACGACGAAAACGACTCTCTCTGAAGGGAAAATCTTTCGTAAGTAAGTCCTTCTATTCCTTGCTTAAATGTTAATTGTATAGTGAAAGTATGTTATATAGTTTATGGAATGGATTTTCCAATACCCAGAGCAGTATAGAGGTATGCGGAACAGAGAGTAAAGTCCCGCCTACCTACACTGAAAAATGGGAGGATCCTCTTTCCAGACGGTTATGGTGTTTGGTGGGCAACTGCCCGATAGTTGATATTCGGACTGGTGTATATAACTTTGCTTGCGCGATGCAGGATTCCGTTGTTAGTTTGTCGTAGATGGCGTTGCGGTTCTTTTTTTTGCCGTACAAATTTCGCTTCCTAATTTTTCATGTGGTGGCATTGATGCTGCTACAGCAGTACGTGACGACAGAGAAAAAAATGGGTCAAATTTCCTTTTTCTCAGATCCTGTCTAACATAGCGTATTGAAGGACCTCAAATAAGTACAATATTTATAAAAAACGTGAAGGTTGTAGATTCTAGAAAAAGTAATTAAGCTAAGTCTACAGCAGCAATATTATCGTGTAAAAGATTACACTTTTCTTTAAGAGGATAATGAGACAAAAGCGTTCTAAGATTCTTCGAACTGTGCTTTGCTCACTTTACTTAGCTAACTTTGATTGGCTAACAGCACTACACTATAAGCCAATAAGAACACTGAAAAAGTTAGAAAACATGATGAACTCTACCGGGTTGTTTGAGGTAATACAAGTAGGTATAATTTCATAAGAATAGGATCCAATGTTCCCTCGAATCGAAATTTATGAGCAAAGTTTCAGCGTAAATATGATCCATCTAAGTTGTTTACACCCTTATCTTGTTTTCGTCAATAGCGAACTATTAAATGACGGGTTGTAGGACAAGGCAGAATTAAACTGTAGAAATATTGATTTTATAGCTTCCCTTTAACCAGGAGTCAAACATTATATGTATTAGATTTGTTCTCTGAAGTTTGTTTAGAGGCAGTCTTAAAGTGACTAGTAGTAGAAAGAAAAAATGATGGAATCGTTTATTTTGACATTTGACTAAAATTATATTTGATAATTTGTTGATTGAACATATATTATTTTGTGGAGTAATGAATTTTAGATAATAATAAAAGTGAGAGAATGGTGGCGTGTCGGTTGACATTTAAAAAGGATTGAAGAAGAAAGACGTTTCGCCAACCAAGTAGTATGGGACAAGGGCAGGAAGATTATATATTCCGAAATCTGTGTCAAAATGGCTTCTACATTGACCACATTTTCTGTTAGCAAGAAATTTCTTTACAGACACATAGATAACGTCATCATTGAGTTAACCAAACCTCTCTCACTCGTTTTTTTAATGTGTCTCTTTTTTATTATCTGCGCTGGTAGATAAAATGGACTTTTATAAATCGTAGCTGATTTTTGTGAGGAAGTAGAAATAATTTCGTTGATAAGAATTCCCAATGCTCCGAATATAAAACCAAATGTGTTACCTTGCGAAAGTTCCTTAAAATGCGAGAATTGCTGCAGCAGTTCAACTGTGTGGACAGTTGGGGGGAGTAGGGGACAGCATTCGCATCACAGTTGCGAACTGTCAAAAACATCGAATTTCTCAACACTTCACAAGTTTTTGACATTGATGGTCGCTGAGATGATATTACGACTTGAATTAAGGATCGTTCTTAAGAAACATGAATGCGTTAAAGTAGATATAGGCCCCACCCATACCCATTTTTTTTTAAGCATGGGATATCATGAAATGACTACTTCCGCTCTGGGTCGAGTGGAAGGGAATGTGAAAGTCCTACCGTCTTAAACCCATCCGTGTTCCTCCTAATGCCCTTTGCGTTCCAGGGCCGCGGTGACTCTTTTGAAAAAAATCCGCAACCACCCATACCCATAGGATACTCACCCATGTTGATAATCTTTCTTGCTTTCGTTTCGGAGACATACCTACGAATCGTACATATATTATATATCATAGCATAGCAATAAAATAAGTTTCCGCATACGTTCGATCGTCTACAGGTTGGCTGAGCGTGATCATCCCTCGGGAGGCACGTCTAAGTTTGACCGCGGTAAATCAGCATTGGACCCCGACGACTTGTTCTACATTCAGACAAGCTATACTCTGAGGGGGAATCGTCATTTATTGCTGCTACTTGTTGAAACATTTCCTATTTGGCTTATGTAAGGATGTATTTTATCGTTATATGTAAGGAATTACAATCATAGTTAAAACTATGTGTTGTGGACTGTATAGGGTTCTTGATGAATGAAACGAATTCTTCGCAGGTTTCTTCAGATTTATTCTTGTTCTTCTTCGTGTAGAGCTTGGAAGTGTCTGCCAGTACTTTTTTTTTTTTTGTGAGTGGTATCTCGCAGTTCAACCAGGGCTTGCCTGTGGTGGCCTTAATATAATATTAAAGCCTCCAGCCAGGGCTTATAAAAAACTTACAAACTAAGCGACTACACGCTAAGGGCACCCCCTTTGGGGTACGGGCCTCGGCTTAGGGCGTCGCTGGGGAGAGAACAGCTAGGGACGGGCTGGGTCATAACATTAATTGGGGAGTTAAAACTACTGGCTCAGCGACACGGGCTGGCTCGGTAATCAAAGGTCGGGAAGGATCTTTACGAGGGCGTTCTGTCAGTACCAAAAAGGGCCCATTTTTATACATGATTCCCCCCTCCGTTCTTACTAAAATTACCACGCGACGGCCCACAGAAAAATACCACGTGGCATCCTACGTAAAAATACCACGTGCTATCAATCTTAAAAATACCACGTGCCATCATTCTCAAAAATACCACGTGCCATCCTTCTTAAAAATACCACATGCTATTTTATTAACACGACTTAAGTCTTATTTCGACAGCATGCTCGACGTCCGTTACACTATGATTGTAATTCCAGTCAACTAAAAAACGGGGCAATCTGTCTGGCTGTCTTGTATTGTGTGTGCTACCCTATCTCAAGTTCCACTTGTACAGTATCTAATTAAATTGGCTATCAAAACTTCGTAGACGTAATGGGTTGGGCACACCACTATTGAGCCTATAAGTCACCTCTTTGCGGAGTGGCTAGAGAGACGCCACGACGTCTTCACCGTCCGCCTGACGCAGGTACTCACCGGACTATCGCTGTCGAGTCCACCATGAAGTATTTGGGATTGGTGCTCGACAGCCGGTGGGATTTCGGCCCCCACTTCCGGCGGCTGGCGCCCAAGTTGTTGGGCGCGGCGGGGGCGCTGTCAACGCTGCTTCCCAATCTGGGGGACCCGAGCACCGCCTGTAGGCGGTTGTACGTGGGGATCGTGCGATCGATGGCCCTTTACGGGGCCCCGATCTGGGCGGCTGACCTGACGGCCAGCACCATCACTGTTCTGCGGAAGCCGCAGAGGGTGATGGCCGTCAGAGTCATCAGGGGATATCGCACGATCTCCTACGAGGCGGCTTGCGCACTGGCCGGATCTCCGCCGTGGGACCTGGAGGCGAAAGTGCTCGCGTCACTGCATAGGTGGCGCGAGGGCGCGCGGGCGCGCGGCGAAAGACTGACGCAGCAACACTTGGAGCTGCGTCGGTCGCAGCTGCGCGAGGTCCTGGTGGCGGAATGGCGGGACAGGCTTTCGAGCTCTACCGCCGGCCTCATCACCATCGAGGCCATCCGGCCAGTGCTCGACCTGTGGCTCGGGAGAAGGCACGGCTCTCTGACGTTTCGTGCGACGCAAGTCCTCTCGAGGCATGGCTGCTTCGGGAGGTTCTTGTGTCGCATAGGCAGGGAGCCGGACGCTCGATGCCACCACTGCGTCGACTGTCGGGAGGACACGGCACGGCATACGCTTGCAGAGTGTGCAGCTTGGGAGGAGCCGCGCCGTGCCCTCATCTCTGTTGTAGGCGGTGACCTCTCGCTGCCGGCCGTAGTCCATGCTATGGTCGGCGGTGAGGAGTCCTGGGTCGCGGTGGTCTCCTTCTGCGAGACAGTTATCGCGCAGAAGGAGGCTGCGGAAAGGGAGAGGGAGATCACAACCGCTCTCCCTGCCCGCAGCAGGCGCATCGGGCGTCGGAGGATATACGGAGGGCATACGCTGCCCTCTTCCGGCCCCCCTAACTGGGTCCAGGGGCGGCGGACTTGGGGATGTCTGTCGCCCCCCACTCATCCGGACCCGAGGTGGCGGCGCGTGGTGTTCCCGTGCGCCCCTCTTTGACGTAGCGAGGGGAGTCAAACACCTCACTCCCCTCGCCGACGCGAGGTGGCCCGCAGTGGCGGGCCGGCACCAGCCGGGGATTGCGGATGTCGCATACGTTCCCGCGATCCCCGGCGTAGGTGGAAGATGGAACACCGGGGTGGTTTTAGTCAGTAAGAGTCTGACAGACCCCTCCACCCGCCCCAGGGTGGAGGATTTCCATGAGGATATCCCCCCGAGATCAAAAAAAACAAAATTTTACGGGTTCACCAATTGCAGTTAATATAACATTTGTTTTGAGTGAATTTGATAATTGTGACAGTACCTATTGATATCTAGTATGATTAAACAAAGTTATAACGTTTGTGAAGAAATGCTCACTTAAATATAACCTTGAATAATTTCAGTATTTGATCGTTTAATGTATATGTGTTTCAGTACATTGAATTCAACTGTACCTTCGTATAATCTGACGCAAGATACACAATAACATTTTTCCAAAAACATATTTTTCAATGATCTCAAAATAAAGTAAGAACAGCCATTTCCAAGAACTTGTATTTAAAACATGTTTACTGTTTGTAAAGAAGCAAAATAAAATAGGTATGCGTGTGTATGTGAAAAAAGAATGAAAAAGTATAATAATATCTCGGCAAGCCTTAGAAAAACTGCTACACAAGTCATTGCTGCGGATATAAAGAAAATAAAAAAGTAGGGAGGGTGTGGGTAATAACAGATTGTTTTCATTTACTTGAATAAAACAAGAAAACATCTGCTTTGTGGTTGTGCTTACCTGTTATTCTAAACCTAAACGAAAATAAAATAATATAGAGGTAACTTTGTTGGTCTAGTATCAGTGTATAGGCGGGATGTTATGTCATGAACTTGTAATATCTACGTATTATTGTCTAAATTACCGTATAGTAAATAAGTATAAGACACGTACTTTTACTCGCGGCATCAATGCCGTGGACTATCCCAAGCCATTTTGCGGAATTCGTTCGAAAGAGTAACCGCAGCCCTGGAACGCAAAGGGCATTTGGAGGAACAGCATTTGGGTTTTAGTTAGTAAGAGCCTGACACTCCCTCCCACTCCGCCCAGACCGGAAGCAGTGATTTGATGCAAACCAATCCTTAAAAAAAATAATTATGGGCCATCCGTTGGCCAACCCGTAAAGCTGACACGGAAGATGATATCTCCCATTCCTAGGTGCGTGTTTGCTCGGCATTATTATTAACCGAATGCATATAAATGATGCCGAAGACGAGACAATTTCATAAATAACATTGTGACCCCGACTGCTAATGGTAGAAATTGACAATTCAAATTAATTTTATGCCAAAACAATACGACAGTTGGCGCCTACATCTAGTAATTATAACGGAAGTGACGTGGAATTTAGACTCACTAAGTGATTTTAACACTAAGGGATTTAAGACTCAAAGAGGCTCCCACTCCGAATATATTTAAAAAAGGATTAAAAAGTTTTTTTTGAAGAATTTTATAATATCGCACCTTTAAAGTAAAACCGTTACGAAACGAAAATTTTCATGAATTGAGGTATCAATGCCATCTATATAAAACAGTGACTATTTTCTAATATTGGCTCCCCTATAAAATTTCATAATTTCGTTTAGTAACGGTTTTACTTTAAAGGTGCGATATATTGTGTCAGAATATTTGTTGGATAAAATATTAGATTTTTAAAACAATTTAAATTTATAAAGTCTGTTCTAACTTGATACATATCTAAATATCTCTGCTATAACTGTTTATTTTTGTAATTTATTTGTATTTTGCTTCTATATTTGCATGCCGAAAGGTAAAATATGGTGATACTGAAATTAATAAACCACTGATTGTACAACATCCTCATAATTGCTCACCCATATTTGCGACATATATCTTTGACTTTGAATTCCAATACGATCCGTTGGCATTGGACCATGAGACGATACGACGTTCTTTAACGATTTATTTTCGACGGTTAAATGACAGATAAAGATAATATTAATAAGATTAAAACCAAAATGCAAGTAAGTTAAAAGTCTAAAGGCACTTTTTTACAGTTAACACTGGTATGAAACTGACTGGTAATTTATCTAAGTTTTAATTCCATTACCTCAATAATTTTGTGAGAATCATTCGAAATACAAAATGAAATCATTACAATATCATTAATTCACCGACTTTCAGTCGTTCCTTTATTCTACGTTTCAGTTCCAACTGTTTTATTCTGATTCTTTTTCAATCTGCAGAGATAATTCGGCACCCGCAGTCCGCAGAAATAAAGATCATTTTATATCTACGTAGGTACTTTTCAAACTCAAACGCAAAAACTTTTAGTTAGCGTGACATCAAAATAAAAATATAAAAATACGAAACAGTCCACAACTTTCCATCTACTTTGGTGAAGACAAAATAATATTATGAAAAAAAAATGTTAGCGAAAATTATGAACAAGCTGTCATGTAGGTAACTGGGACACGCTCGCAAATTTTCCAAACGGGGAAAAAAGTCAAAAGCTGAGCCCTTAAACGTACCTGTGCAAATACAGTGGTGTTTCGTAGAAAGTAATCTCTTAGCTCGTCCTCACGTGTTTCTCCAGCAAGCGTGGCTAATTTGCAAGCTGCACCAGTAGCCCGGGCTTTTAGCCCGCCTTCCTTCCGCCGCTGTTTACGCGCCGCGGACTTAAACGAGGGCACTCCGACTTAATGACGACCACCGCCATTTTGGTAACGACGACTGACATAATCATTCCCACGTCAAAATATCGTGTCGCCCGTATGAATATACAATTAAAGAGAAGAGTTGTCACACTTACCGAGAACGTTCCAGATTGTTGTCCTACTCGAAAATACACGGAATCATTTCATTTCGCAGATTTCATTCGAATTATTTTCACATTTTTCCAACTTCGGCGAAATACATAATGCCTCCTTCTGAATTGATTTATGCTGATATTGACTTAGTGTTCTACGTATTTTGATGATATGATGTATTCATAAAATAGCTCGAGAGCGTACACCTTTCTTGATCCAGGATTTGCTGAAGGAAATTGAGTTGTAAGCTACAATAAACTTGGATGGGATACGGGAACGATTCCGACATAAGCCGGCTAGGCATAATATGATGCTTACGCTTCTCAGTTGACACTTTAAATTATGATATTTTGTAGTTCTCAAATACATTTGTCATTGATGAACAAAACTTGGCAAGTACCTATGTAATCTACATTTGTAGCAGTAAATAACGTGAAAAAAGTGTATAGGTCAAAACCATGACTTAGACACAAACATAAAACCACTTTGATCGATCCACATCATTATGCACGTAATAGGTAGAAAGCAATATAAAGAACTAGGACAAGTACTCTCTAAACAAAAGGCGAAAGTTTCACGATAAAAAGAGTATATTCGGGAGGCACAAGTGTACTTAAACCCGACGTAAAGGCGCATAGATTCCGAGAACACCTCGCGTCGCGAATCAACGACGTCAAATTTCATGACGCCATTTTACGAGTGCTGAAATAATAGATCAGTTACAATAATCGAAATAACACGAGACGTTTGACGTTAGCATACTGCGACAAAACCTCATGAACCATAAAAATAATGCTCAACCATATAAAGCTTTGTCGATTTAATTGAATTTATTTCTGGGACAATATTCCATAACTGCAACTGACGGTTTTTGGGAATTGTTATTCACGTGACTAGCCATTATAATATTAATAACAAATTTTACATTTAAATGTATACGCAATAAATGTACATTATTTTGGCTCTTACAAGCGCCCAATAATTAATGGAAAAGCTCTGTTGGAAAGCCTTAATGTGATTACGTATTATAAGGTTTAACATTTAACTTTTTTTTCACCTGAAATATGACATAAAACGGAATCATACAAATAATAACTGTGAATTCCTATTGGCATACAACAGTTCAGAACAAAGTTACGGGTTAGCAAACACAGAAATAATAGCAGCACCACTACATTCCGCGTCTGCATTGAAATAAAATAGTGCATATTGCTGTCGCACGAGCGTACTACACATATCAATTCTTATTGTATCCGCTACACAGTCGGAAGCACGCACGATGGGCTTCACAATGGCCCCTACAATAAATTCCAGGCACTCACTTCACTTTACCTAGTGAATGTACTCAGAAATGAGATCGTATGGTCTACGAGGATACTAAAAGCGTTTCAAAAATTTATGTGCGCGCTAAGTCTTCTGTTTAAGCGGTTTTAGCCGCCGCCAAATATAGTCGTACATGGTCGCGAAGCTAACCCACTAGCGAATAATGTTGTGTTTAACATGTTCAGCAATTTGGACGTTTTACAACAACAAAATTATAGTTACACGACATTAGGGTAGGACTAATGGGTTAATCTAAAGTAATTATGTTAGTAAATGTCTTCACGACTGTACCTTGAATTCTAATAACCGTTTAGATAGGCGCGTGATTGGGTATTAAACATGAATTACAAATATTATTAGGTACTTCGACGGTTAATATCGACTTGTTTTTGGGTTTGGTCAATGGTTTTGGAATAATATTTGTTATGAACTATTCAGTTTATACTTCACGCACACAAATGTACAGAGGCGGAATTACTGCCTTTGACATTTTCTACCTGTCAACCTTTGTGTGATGCACAGACAAATAGTGGGAGGTGCAATGGGGATAACCAGAACCGCGATTTAACTATCAATCATATTATTTCGAGTAGAACTGACTTCAGTGGGCTTCTGCTCTCCTTATACAAATCGTTTAGTTCCAACTATCAAAACCCTTTGCGTCGTCCTTGGAAATAAAATGTGAGGCTTTTCGGATTTTTATATGTGCCTTTCCCCAGGGTTGCTCCCATACATTTGAAGTAACTTTCCATAATTATGTTGGGTTCCCATAATTTTCAATGCGGGTGCGATGCTGTGAAGAGTTAGTTCGTCATGTCCCACTTCGTTACGAATACCTTTGAGAAATGTTCGCACCCTTTATAAATTATTTAGTTATGGACTAGTTGAGTGCTTCTTTTACTTATTCATTGAGACTTGGTCAAGAACTACTCGTGTTTGAGAGAGTAGTTATTCGAATAGCTACATTATCGTCGATTTTTTTTTTTCCTTAGCCTATTGTGTCCTACTGCTGGGCAAAGGCCACCCCCCTATCCTTCCAGACATTCTTTTCTTGCGCCACCTCGAACCAGCCTTCGCGGTGTGCATCCAAGTCATCTCGCCACCGCTTTCTGGGCCGGCCTCGGCGACGCCGTCCATCCTCAGGTACCCATTGCGTGGAGACTTTTGCCCAGCGGTCATTATGCATGCGGCTGGTGTGACCCGCCCAGTCCCATTTTAGCCTGGCAGCTTTTTTGAATACGTCAATGATACCGGTTTTGGAGCGCAGCGTGGTGTTCCGTACTCTATCAATTCTTTTTAAACCTAAAATACTGCGCTACATTGCCCTTTGACATTTCGTTGATTATAAATAATATTTGTAACCAACTTATTTTATAGGACACAGCCACGTAGGTACGTCCTAAAACTAGGCTTTTCAGCAGTAGTTTCTTTGTCTTTAATAAGAAGTTCGTTTTAAATTTTTCAACACATTTGCTCAAAAAATGCATTTACTAAGCCTGTATACATTGTTCGAAAGTTAAAAATTACGCACCATACAATGGAACGTGCGGTTAAATATCTATCTAAGTAGCTGTTTTACCACACTCCTCGTTGTATAGCGCCGTGCGTATCCTTTACGGTTTTTTCGGTTTTGTTTAATTTATTTTTGTATCCATAAAAAATATATAACAATTCCACCAAGGAGTTTCACGTTACGAGAATAAATAAGCTGGATAATCAAACCTCCTTAGAAGCGCTTTTGCTCAATACGTTTGTCTCACTTTCATATTAAAATGAGACGAAAGATGGTTATTCTAATTTTAACCACGCGCACATTTGAAAATTGGCGCCATTTTTCAGAAACGTCAAAGATTGTTTCGACTTTCCGACATGTATGTATGATGACACACGTGCGGAAATTGATATTTACAAACTCGTGACTATGGCATCGTTTGTAAAAACCAACTTACCACACTAGTATCATAAATAACTATTATGGCATGGTACAAAGTCATTTTACCCGAATGTAAATAACTAATGTCGTCTCCAAAAAACGTTATAAAAGCCTGAACACTTAGGTAACTTACGTACTATTTAATATTTTATCAAGTATACAACTTCTAACCTCATTAAGCATTGGAAATCGTATAAGAATCGACTGCAAAGTCAAAATGGGAAGTTACATTTGATTTTCCAAAAAGGCGTAGCATCAAAGTTGTTTATTTCAAACAATTCAAAGACAAAGCCAAAAATGATTTTAACCAAAGCAGAGTGCAGACCCACTTCCCAAGTTATCTCTGAGAGCCCACGCGCCTAAATGACGAACACCACTCAGACATATGAAGCGCAACCGACGGCTTAATGTGGCCTCCGTGCCTCGGCACGTACATATCAAGTGTCATAAATTGGTATCGCTGCTCACTTGTAGCTTAACTGTGCTTAATCGAACCACGTACACGCGCCTAGTAAGCTAGTTCACTTGTAGGAACAACCGGTATCGAAGAAAATAAAGGAACAGTATTTTTTGCTCCAGAACTGGCATGAGATTAAATAAATCCTGTTTAGATTAAAATTTCCCTAAATATTGTGAACAGATAATTTTAAGTGCAACAAATCTCATTTGAATTTGATAGTTTGCAATATATCTGTGTATTTAAAATATATTATAAACTTAGACTAAAATTTCAGCTAGGTAAGGTAGGAGTAGGTTTCTGGCCTACTGGCTGTGACCACCGTGTTATCTTTGTAGGTACTCGTATCTAGACGCTTAGATAGTGACTGTGTATTTTTTCTTTACTTTTGTCTACGAGCGCCAAATGGTAAAACGATTTGCCATGTTTCCAAGGCTGGAAATGGTCAGTTTTCTCGGGTACGTCCTTCACAGAAGGTTTCAAATTTAATACATTATTTTGTAACCCGTTTTTAATTGAAGTACTTACTTTTATCTAGTGAGCTGCCATTTAATTTCCACAAAATCGATACTTAACTTGTAAAATGTAGGCATTACATTCGATTTTGAATACCAAATGGCCGAAGCCAATTCTGCTGCCATTTACTTCGTTGGGTAGAAAAGTTCCTTGCTGAATAATGGAACATTTAAAAGTAGCTAACGCCTATTAACACAGACATTTGAAATTCATAGAGGGAGCACTAGAAATCGGAAGTGTCCGAGTTTTCATGCTAAAGAGCTTTAGGTACTCTAGGTACTGTGTTTGTACAGTCGGCAACAACGATATGCATTCATAAGCCTTAGTTATTATGTATGAGATGACGATGGACAAATATATTCTTTGGTATACCTGCTAATGAATGGTTCTGATGAAAAAGTCAATACGTTCCAGGAAAAAACATACTCACAAAACGAAAACTTCAAATGTAAAATTAACGTCCGGTAAAACTATAATCTTGAATTTTTTCAGATATGTTATTAAAAAATTGTTTGTTACGGATAGCTTAATAAACTACAAATATCCAAACACAATCCAAATGGCGCCGAAAAAATCTATGTATATATCTACATCTATACATATAATAAAATTGTAACGGATCGCTGTCTGTACATGGAAGATATAAGAGAAAAATTATTATTGTGATCTTTATCAACGCAAATAGCACCCAAAACAATGATTGTTAGAATTTTTGTCTGTTTGTCTGTGCGTTTGTGCTAATATTATCCGATTTAGATGTGGTTTTCACTAATACATTGTGTGCTTCACTTAACATTTAGTGTTTGTTTCACGTTAATGGGTTCAAAAATAAAACAGTTATGCCAATTTAAAGAATGGCGTCGGACATCTGTTCACTAGCATTGACTGAAACTTTACTAAACTTCATAAACTTAAAATAAAAATGTCTGCCCAAAGTAACTATTCCAAGCGGACAAAGTCGCGGGCAAAAGCTAGTATAAAATAAAAATTGGGAGCATTACATACGGAGTTTTTATCTTCGGTAAGCTGCACAGAAAAAAAAGGCACGAATTTGCTGTGTAAGCTGTCCCCTTTTAATTTGTAGCGCACGCGAAAAACATGGATACTGTTTACGGCATTCATTAGTGCAACAGAGTTTCAGTTAAGGGGATAAAAAACTCTAATTAAATATATTGTCTAAATTGCTTAATTAGCATAAATCGCGGGCCCTGATACTATAATAAACTGTAGAGAGTATTCAGTATTCCCAGCCATTACTGAACAAAAGTCGTACTCTGTTGTGGAATTGTGGTTGCTTTAAACTCGCCATCTAAAATGTTTTGGCATAAAATTCGCACGAATTCAGCAACTGGCAATGGCCCTTTTTTATGACTTTTCTTTTTAATCGAAGTTAAATGACGCAGTCGTTAACGTTTATGATCCTCGACTTTTATTACAATCTAAAAGCCGTGTTAGGAATTCATGTCGTGTGACAATTAATACTTAACAGTAAAATAATCTCTGGGGGTCATTTTAGTTGAGGTTTTATTGCTAGTGGACAGGTCCATTGTAATGTCAATGCTGGAGAGGAAATCGGAACATTGATAGTTTCTAACTTAACGTACATACACCCTCACGATAAAATACCGCATATAACTATAAATGTGCGGTACGCTTCTATCGATGTTTTTCGTCGCGTAAATAATGTACAGATTTATGTGACAAATAATGTCGATCCAAAGTTCAAAATTACAAACGACCCAGCTAATTATAGTTTCCTGACGCTACCTGCGTGCCGCAATAATCACATTTCTACAAATACTTCTAGCGGAGTGGCAACGGGGAAACTATTCACTCTGGTGTAACATCGACCGCCGAGCTCAGTTGAAATCATTGTTCTAACGTTTATTAGCAAAGTTGAACGATCAAATAGGTACATTAGAATGAGGATAAGGGCTGTAACATACCAACCACTAGACGCTCCAATAACTCAAGTGTGTAAACGGAAGTGGTTGCGTCAAGGCTTACGTTTGCCGTCATATTTTTTTTTCGTGGTGTTGAATTGACAGGCTTCGTCTATTCTGTTTTAACATAAATTCGATACCGTTACTGAATTGTAAGTGTGTCGTGGTTTTTCTTTGCTTTTATTTAAATTCTTTTTCACAGTCAAACCGATGAGCCAGATCGTGTATCGCCCTAAAGGTACATTATACCTATTGAACACTTTATGGACTGCACCTACATTTAAGTAGGCACTTATTTTTATTAAGGCTAATGTTATATGACGTGTAAATAAAAAGGAATCGGCACTAATGCTAACGTGACTGGTGTAACAATGTGTTTACCGACATTCTACCTGTCGCACAAGATAAATAAAATGACAATATTTGAGGAAAAACTATGAAAATTCCAGTAGGTTGCATGTCCTACCTACACGATATGTTTGTGCCAGTTATTTCTGCCTATTTTTGTCTTTTCGAAAATAAATTAAAAACAGTTTCAGATATCAACCAGTCACTGTAACATTCATGAAAATGTTTTTTAACAGGTGATATTTCATACAATTTTTAAAGCCTTGCGCTTTTTTATTGTGCTGTTTGAATTATAAATGGTATGTAGGTATATTCATAACATAAAACTAAAGGTACGTAAAGTCATCGCTAGCTAAACTTCATAACTCAAATACTTAATCCAGCTGCGTCTCAATCCTTTGCCTCTATGACATTTTCACTTACAAATATGAAACTCAGCGCTTTTCTTTAGATATTCCTTTTCGATCGCACAAAAGGTTAAACGAGGTCTGCGGCCAAAGCCACACAAATCTGGCTAGACTGGAATAAAACTAAAAAGTAAAGTTTACACAACGAGTTTTTAGCCCGCAATGGAATATTAAATAGCAAAGGTTTATTATACAAATGTTGTGTTGTATAAAACTTTGTTCCTCTTTTTTGTTGTTGTCAATAAAAATAAATAGGTACCTGCTCGGTGCGGTCGGTGTTAGGCATTAAATTGAATGACGGTGCGGCAGTAAAACCTAATTGAGTGTATGTCCATTAGGGTAGGGAATCATCGCCGAGTATCAGACGATTGACAACAACATTTTTACGCAGAAATAGTCTTGTTTATTCATGACTCATTTTGGGAAATGGTAACAAAATATGCTCCGGTTCGCGAAGCTACCCTATTAATTAATTTGCGTTGCGTAATCTGTTATTAAAAATACTGTTCGGATGCTGGGTTCAGCTTTGTTTGATTTTATTTTATTCTCACATTTTGAGGAGAAAATATTCCAAATATTTGACTAATTAATACGGAGTGCCCGTTAGTGTACAATGCATTCGGTGCCAATATTAAAATACGACCTGACATCAATATTGAGGAAAGTACTCCACTAATAACTTACTTTTGGTACCAAGTTCTGCAAAAATATAAATAAACAAATAAAGCCACTGCAATTCTGGACACCTGTTTTTCTTTCTGTCATCACGCTTGATTTCCACAAAGGAGTACTCTCAATGTTTTCCAAATAACCGTATCATACATACGTTTATTATTCATGTGTATTTTATTTATTTGTAAGTAAATCCTGGTTTTCCCACAAAATATTATAGTAAAGAACCGATTTTCCATTAAAAGTATCTGGACTGTGTAACCTATCCGAGGATTAAGGGCTATAAACAGGTCGTAGTTCAGAATGGCCGAGATAATGTGGTCAAATACCATTAAATATAATAAAAGAAGGTCCACCCTAGGTCCGGGTGATCATAAATACTAAACAAAATAGGTTAGTGGGCATCGACCGACTTTAGTTGGTCAACTATTAGGAACGGTTTTATTGAGCTATCTTGTCGTCATAACTATCGGGCAGTTTGTCTTCGAATGAGTGTTTTTTTACTAATGCCATGAAAGGACAAGGAAGAGGTAGGTAGGCCTAAGGAAATAGGGCATACAGTCTAGGAATGAGTGTTTATTGATAAACTAGTTTTTACCAGTTTCTCCGGGATAAAAAGTGTCGTAAACCTTATTGCAGGCCTTCGTGGTGCTATCCGTGTGCCTTGTTTCATCCACATACGTTAATTTGTGTGCGGTAATCTCTGGAACTACCAGTTGGATTTGGAAAATATTTTTTTGGTATATGATAGCCGCATTCATGAGGAAGGCTATAAGACTATACGGGAATGGAAAAAAACAGGATATTAAAGTATAGATATGTATAACTATACATGTAATGCTGTTCGTTGATAAATGTACTTGATTTCGACCAAACCGATAGCATGCAGCTAAACGACTAGGAAAATAAGTTCTCTTTTGAAGAGATGGCCTTCTGTTACTTTTACTCTATGTTATTCCAATATGAGACTCGTATCGGCAAATTCAACTTTTCAGAGATCCTTTTATTAATGGTTTATCATTTAGGTAGGATACGAGCGCTCGGAGGACACGGTGGAGCATACGGTGGAGGTCTGCCCTGCTTGCGCTGTGCACCGCCGTGTCCTCGTCGCGGCGATCGGCGGCGGCGACCTCTCGCGTCCGGCCCTGGTTGAATCCATGGTCCGGAGCGAGGAGGCTTGGGAAGCGGTCACCTCCTTCTGCGAAGCAGTAATGCTAGCGAAGGAGGAGGCGGGCCGCGCGAGGGAAAGGCAAGGCCTTCGTCCCAACCGCCGCAACAGGAGAAGACGTCCCGGGCGTCGGGAGTCGCAGGGCGATCCCCGGCCACCGTAGGCGCGGGCCTGCGGACGGCGAGCATTGGGTGGCTCGCTGTCCGATCACCACCAGGCCCGGGTCGATGGCGCGTTGTGTTTCACGCGCGCCTCAAAGAGATGTCAGCATAAAAGACGGGGCCCGCTAGGGCCAAAGCCTGCCAGGGTTGCGGAATCTGTTCGAAAGAGTCACCGCGGCCCTGGAACGCAAAGGGCTTTAGAAGGAACACGGATGGGTTTTAGTCAGTAAGAGTCTGACACGCCCTTCCGCTCCACCCAGAGCGGAAGAAGTCATTTGATGATTTCCCATCCTTAAAAAAAAAAATAAAAAAAAAAAAAAAAAGGATACGAGCGCTAGGATATTGTTAATTTGAAAGTACTTTTGCTGATTAAAACGGTATCGCTTATTTGATGGTAGGTACCAACTGAAATATATCAAAATCAAACAAATAACCTCAGTTCTTCAGAGAGTATCTTATGATAAAAAAAATAGCAAAATGTTTCAATTTGAAAAATGTTAATGCTAGGTTCTCCTTGAAATCATCAATATATATAAAATTCTTCCGTTACTGACTGATTGACAGACAACAGCCGAAACTACTGGTCGTAGAAAGCTGAAATAAAATAAAGCTGAAATCCTTGGGGAGTATAAGGGAGCACTGAGAGATTTTCCCAAAATTCCTGTGGGAACGGGAAAACAACGAGATATGCGCGTACGAAGTCACGGGCTAAAGCTAGTACTAGATAGAAGCGGAAGATTTCGTCATAGGAAACCATTTTAGATATTTACAACTGGATAATGAAAGCTTGTTATTACTGAGATGAATTTCTTTTATTCCCCAGCGAAAGGGGAAAACCTATTGTCTACTCAAATATAAAAATGTTGTATTTTCATACCGTTTTACAGGGATGTTTCCGGGATTGAAATTGACTGTCCATCAGTTAGATTATTATCAGTAACACGCGGACTTTTCTTAAATAATAAAGAAATACGTGTCCGAAATTTTTAGAAAAAAAACTAGCTAAGAAAGTAAAATGCAACATTGACTTTGTTTGTTTGTACACGCGCGCGTGCTTTCACTCCTAAATCGCTCAACGATTTTGATATTTTAGGTACAGATATAGATAGAACCCTGGAGACGGTTTTAGGCTTCATTTTTTGCCAAAATCTATTAAGTAACGCAAGCATAGCCGCGTGCAAAGAAGCAAGCTAATATACTACAATTAAAATCTTTCTTTGATATTTAATTTATGACTTTTTCCCTTCAGCACTGGCGTCCTGTATTATTTATGTAGTCTAAACACGCGGCACTCTATCATAGAAAATTTCTTTGAGAAATAGTCTCTAGCTTAACTTACAAAGACTTAAAAAATAACGAAGCCGTTTCCCTTCACACAAAGAGAAAAATAAAAACGTATCTTGAGTGCCTGTTAAACACACGCTCTTTGGAATAATGTTCTTACCGACTTCATTTACATACAGCTTAAGTAAATAAGCAAAAAGCCAGCAAGGTCTCGTATCTTGAGCTTTTAATAGAGCTTAAAGATACTTCCATCCGTATAAGATGTGAAATTCAAGCAGTTTCATGGCTAAGCAAATACAAATCGGTTCGGAGGGAAACGCCGTAAGGAGACTTGCTTTTAAAGGTCACTTAGAAAATTGTCATTATGTAGTGACTAAACTACAAGGTGGATATTCTGTCCATTCAGATTCATAATGTTTTCCTCTGAGGGGTAGAACTCATTACTGGTACATGGCAATTAGCTGACCCACCTTTGCATAAATGGTTGAGATATTTTAGAATACGAATCGATGTTTTTTTATAATTCTTTTATATTTTATTTTCTTTGCTCAAATGATAATAATATAAAATAATTATAAAATTCTGTCGATAAGTAGTTAATTGCTATAACTGACTGTACCTTCAAATCCTGTGTGAATCAATGGCATATTTAATAAAAGTAACGAAACACATGCTAATGCGAGCAAAGCCAGCTTGAAAATTCTAGCACCTCGGGTAGGACCATGACCCTCTTGCTCAGGAAAGCGGGGCGCCCTGCGGACTCGCCGTCCGCGTACCGGCCCATAGTGCTGCTCGACGAGGTGGGAAAGCTGTTTGAGCGGATAGTCTCAGCCCGCCTCGTCAGCCACTTGTGCGGAGAGGGGCCGGACCTGGCCGAATGCCAGTACGGCTTTCGGCAAGGGCGCTCCACTGTGACGGCGATATCCCCAGTGAGAGTCCTGGCGGAGGAAGCGGTGTCGCGGGGCGGTGTGTTGTTGGCGGTGTCCTTGGACATCTCCAACGCCTTCAACACCCTGCCCTGGAGTTGTATTCGGGAGGCACTGCGATACCATCGAGTGCCTTCCTACCTCCGCCGCGTCGTCGGGGCTTATTTGGCGGAAAGGTGTGTCACCTATCTGGGACGCGATGGCAGATACCAGCGCCCCTGTGGAACATCGGGTACGACTGGGTGCTGAGGGGCGAGCTTCGGCCGGGAGTGCAGCTGGTGTGTTACGCTGACGACACACTGGTCACTGCCCGGGGGAGCTCGCACAGGGAGGTAGCGTTGCTGGCGACGGCTGCGGTCTCACAGGTGGTGAGCCGCATACGGCGCCTCGGCCTGGAGGTGGCCCTCAACAAGTCGGAGGCCATTGCTTTTCATGGCCACCGGCGAGCGCCGCCGCCGGGATCGCACATCGTGGTCGGGGGGGCCCGTATCGCTGTCGAGTCCACCATGAAGTACCTGGGATTGGTGCTCGACAGCCGGTGGGATTTCGGCCCCCACTTCCGGCGGCTGGCGCCCAAGTTGTTGGGCGCGGCGGGGGCGCTGTCAACGCTGCTTCCCAATCTGGGGGACCCGAGCACCGCCTGTAGGCGGTTGTACGTGGGGATCGTGCGATCGATGGCCCTTTATGGGGCCCCGATCTGGGCGGCTGACCTGACGGCCAGCACCATCACTGTTCTGCGGAGGCCGCAGAGGGTGATGGCCGTCAGAGTCATCAGGGGATATCGCACGATCTCCTACGAGGCGGCTTGCGCACTGGCCGGATCTCCGCCGTGGGACCTGGAGGCGAAAGTGCTCGCGTCACTGCATAGGTGGCGCGAGGACGCGCGGGCGCGCGGCGAAAGACTGACGCAGCAACACTTGGAGCTGCGTCGGTCGCAGCTGCGCGAGGTCCTGGTGGCGGAATGGCGGGACAGGCTTTCGAGCCCTACCGCCGGGCCTCATCACCATCGAGGCCATCTGGCCAGTGCTCGACCTGTGGCTCGGGAGAAGGCACGGCTCTCTGACGCTTCGTGCGACGCAGGTCCTCTCGGGGCATGGCTGCTTCGGGAGGTTCTTGTGTCGCATAGGTAGAGAGCCGGACGCTCGATGTCACCACTGCGTCGACTGTCGGGAGGACACGGCGCGGCATACGCTGGCAGAGTGTGCCGCTTGGGAGGAGCCGCGCCGTGCCCTCATCTCTGTTGTAGGCGGTGACCTCTCGCTGCCGGCCGTAGTTCATGCTATGGCCGGCGGTGAGGAGTCCTGGGACGCGGTGGTCTCCTTCTGCGAGACAGTTATCGCGCAGAAGGAGGCTGCGGAAAGGGAGAGGGAGATCACAACCGCTCTCCCTGCCCGCAGCAGGCGCATCGGGCGTCGGAGGAGGGCATACGCTGCCCTCTTCCGGCCCCCCTAACTGGGTCCAGGGGCGGCGGACTTGGGGATGTCCGTCGCCCCCCACTCATCCGGACCCGAGGTGGCGGCGCGTGGTGTTCCCGTGCGCCCTTCTTTGACGTAGCGAGGGGAGTTAAACACCTCACTCCCCTCGCCGACGCGAGGTGGCCCGCAGAGGCGGGCCGGCACCAGCCGGGGATTGCAGAAGTCGCATACGTTCCCGCGATCCCCGGCGTAGGTGGAAGATGGAACACCGGGGTGGTTTTAGTCAGTAAGAGTCTGACAGACCCCTCCACCCGCCCCAGGGTGGAGGATTTCCATGAGGATTTCCCCCCGAGATCAAAAAAAAAAAAAAAAAAGGACCATGACCCTCTTGGCCTAATTGACAGCCAGTTAACTTGGAAGCCGCAAGCAGAAGATATATGTAAACCTTTAAGCACAGCCGCGTTTATGTTGCATAATCTAGCAAAAAAAGTAAATTTACCGACTACATTAGTAGCTTACCATGGTCTAGTGATTTCCACCTTAAGATTTGGTATAAAATTTTGGGGTCACTGTAGTGAACGAGAAAGCATTTTCAAAGCCCAAAAGCGCTGCCTGAGAGCTATATTTGGTCTTAAAGTAACTGACAGTTGTGTACCTATATTTAAGTCTCATAAATTGTTAACCTTCCCATGCCTTTACATCCTTGAATTAGTAATATTTGTAATAACAAACTAGTAGTCTTTGCAACTTTAATAGAAACTAGAAAAAGAAGTACGGCTATGAGATCTCAATACCAAAATCTATTATGCACCGGCGTATTCAAAACTAGTTTATTAAAAAGAAATGTGATTTGCATGGCTCCTGTTATCTTTAATAAAATACCTGACCAAATTAAAAACTTACCGTTGCAAAAATTTAAAAAACGTTTCACAGAATTACTAGTAAACAAATGTTATTATTCTGTGCAGGCTTTCTTAAATGATAATCTTTTGTAATGTAGTAGTAGTCGTCTTTATTATTCTCTACTGTGTATTCATTTGCATCCTATATTAAGGCAGAATGTACATGGATCCTATAATATAATTGAACAACTTATTTTTATGTACCTACATTCAAAGCAAATAAATAACTATTCTATTCTATTCAAAGGAAAAATACGCTTCTGCAGTGAACAAGTAACTTCTTGGCAAGCGTGCAACATTGTCGACCATATTATCACTTAAGATGTCCACACATCGTAACGATAAATTAAAGTTTGAAAGACTCTGGCCAAATGTCCAGCCAATCAACAAAAGGCTCCTTTAATATAGTAAAGTGACAATAAACGAAGCTCAGTCCGCAGTGTCCCACTATACTCGTACATTTGCCTTTTAGTAGTTTTATTTAAATGAACTCTGTAGCTAATCCTCTGTGCTCCATTATAATTGCGTGGGACTGCGGGGCGGCTAGGAAGCTGTGGCACACTCTGAGACCGCGCGCCGACGTGGCTAGCTCTACCTACATATTTGTGGTATTCGCGGACAAATGTAATAGTAAATGTGTGTGAACACAGTTTAAATTATTGTGCACAACACAATCTAAATTATTGTGTTGTGGGTAGATACCGAGTAAGCTTTCTGAAAGTACTTTCTACTTTACGATTAAATTTTGTTGGGAAAAATAAATATTTTATGTATTTTCGTAAGTTAGAAACTTTTTGTAATAAGTAGCTTTTTAATTTAAGATTAATCATTTAACAAAATGCTGACAAGTTCCAATTTGTTCTGTTTCACCGTTTGAACCTCTGAAATAAAATTATGAAACTATTTCTATCTTGTTAGGAATATTGAATCGTAAGGCTTTTATGATTTTGGAATTCCTATTTCCCGGCGTCGTTTTGGTTCAGTGGAATCTGGTTCCCAGAAAAGTATAAAAAATATCGGCAGTACCGGTACAAAATGGCACGTTGAATTTATTCGTGTCATATTATCAAAAGCTAGCTTTAGCTTTAGGTGAAATTGAAAAACAAAAAATGGGGCCTATCAAAAATTTTTACGTAGGTATAGAAGAATCTCATAAACGAAACCAAAAATATTTGAGAAGTATTACAGATTTTAAGTAAAAACAGTATCAGTAAAATGTGTTACAAACAGCGTTAATTGTAATCAATCAGTTTACGTTATCAAAAAATAAATTACAAAAAGCTATGGCTTCCGATTCTAACGTTAACTATAAAGTTTACTCATGCGGATATAAAATAAATAATTTAAGCACGTAGGTACCTGTTTCAAAAGCTTGTCCCATAAGTACATGGTGCTCTCATAAAAATTAACCTCAAAGGATAAAGTTAGATAAAATTTAAAAATTCTCTTGAAAAATTTTCCTCGTCTCGATACAACGGGGGCTCAGACACCTTTTAAGGTGGTTGAAGGGCCAGGACTAACTGCGTAGTTTGATTAAGGGTAGGGCTTGTGTCAGGGGGGACGCTAAGGGTGCTCCACGCTCTCCAGGCGCTTCGCCCCCGGCAGTGATAGCGCACGCGTCGCCGTCTCACCTCAAGTACTAATGTGATTACGTCCTACGATTGTTACAATGGCACGCACTTCACAAGTTGTGGAGTGCGTTTTTTTGTATTGTTACACGTTCTAGTCTAGACGTTAGGTGAGGTATCATTAGACTCAGGTATATAACCAGGAATAGGAATAAATGTGGCATTTTTATTTCTCGGAAATAGTACTTCAATATTTTCGTAGTAGATATTTTGCGTAGCGCGTAGTAACAGCGCAATTGTAGTGTAACGTGTAGCACAGATAGGCGCATAGCGTTTCACAAAAAGCAAAGCTCGTAGTAGTAAAGCGTAGCGTTGTTTGATACTCGATACCACAGCAAAAATTGTTATCTCACAGGTTACTAAAAATTTTTCATATACTGAAACTTTGTCTGTATTTTATCAGCAAAATTAAAAGGTAAATATTGGAACCACATTATAATCTAAATTTCAACATCAATAATTTTTCGCCTGACGCCTATGCTCCAAAATATCTCAGCTCCTAGACACAAGAAAATGTAGATCTTAATTGTAATTATATCATGCCAATCCATCACTAATCTTAATCTGTGTACGACTTCGGAATTTCATAAGAGAAGCCTTCAGCACACTTGTTCAGAAATTCTTCGACAAATTAATTCCTTGGTATTAGGAGACAGGGATAATAAATGATGGTGGAGTACATATAGTTTATTGGATCAGAGCCTTCAAAATGTAATTACGTTGCCTTAATACGTCGTTAGTACGTACAAAGTTTTAATATAAATTAAGTCTCAGGTCTATAGACAAAAATATAAACAAGTTCCCGGGTCGTAGTGTGAGTAGTCGCCATCGATCGTAACTTCAATGATTCCTCCACAGTAGCTTTTCTGTTCCATTACTCGCTCTAACTACTGTCTATACCAAAGGAAAGTGTTCCCGAAGAATTTATAGGCGCCCCTATAATGGAATTATTAACGTCATCATTTACAGAGGCTCTTTACTCTTTACAGATGGTTACCGACTGAATTTTAAAAGTTTTCCATAATTCGAGTTAATTTGAAATTCCATTCTGCGGACGGAAGTAACTATTGGTCAGGAGTATCTTTTAATTTAAACAGAGGAAATTTAGTGCACAGTTTATTCTGGTGTGGTGAAAGCAGGTGCGGACTGCCCCGAGCTCAGTAATTAACAAAACAAAGGCTTTTCACTACGTTAACAGTACTTGATGTTACTGCCTACATTATTTTAAGAACTCGGATTCGTGTGGTTATCGCTGACTCGTGAATTTGGTTCGTATTTATGTTTTAACACTGCATTTTTCACTGCATCTACGACATTACAATTGAAATGCTAGAAACAGAAATCAATTAGTAAGTAAAGTATGATTGGAATAATATTCAAAACAGATTCAATAATGATTGTGTGGTAGTGGTTGCGTGGCATTATTCCATTAATCATGTCAAACGAGAATGAAGCGGTCAGACGTAACCCTCATTTCTCAAAGCTACGGCGACTATTAATTAACGTGAAATTTCCTATCTATGCTAATGAAATTCTACTTGAAAAATGTCATTGGGATGATGTTTCGTTTAAATGGGTAAGTAATTAGCTGGAAGTTACTGAACATCCACATTTGTTTAAACAATAGTAGAAAGGATCAAAACTAACTATGCTTGGCTTAATAATTTTCTTTAATGAAAACTGCCACTCTATTTTCAGCTTGTAGAAAAATCCCGGGATTCGCTATTTTGACGTTGTTTGTCGCGTCATGAAACGACGGTGAATTGGTATTCTGGAACAATATTTCCAACATCAAACAACAGTATCCAGTGCAATGAAGTAACTGGCATTTCTCATTGATATATATTTTCATTTAATTTAATCTGAAGTTTGCGCGTCAGGTATAATGACCGTATCTCTAGACCGTCTTGTGACCGTGGGTCCCTTATCGATGGAGGAAACGTCCCCTTGCCTTGAAACTGAGTCTTCCCTTTGAGTTTATAATATTTAACGTTGACTCAAAATACTTCCGTTTTCTAAGTACATATTTCAAAGGAATATCTTCATAGATCGTATCATTTACTTATATTTAAACCAGATCCCATCGAAAAGTGATCCCGTTGTAATTTTTGGATCAAAATAGTTTGTTTTTAAATCGGCATTAAAGTTTTAAAAACTCTTGTGCATTGTGTGTAGAAAATATACCATCCATACCATCCATGGAATGGATGGTATATTTTCTACAAACCTTATCCTACTTATTTCAGATTTCAAAGTTTTGTGATCATAATAAGTTCAGCAAGAAACCACAATCTAAGCAGTTCGTTGAATCGAGTTTAGTATTTATAAGGCAGCTAACTTTAACTTTAGCTATACGTATAAAATTCCTGAAACTTCCCCTGTAACCGAGTATTCAAAAGCCTGTTAAGGTTGTTTAAGATTCCATATTTAGCATAAAAAAATAAACATTTATTTTGAAATGGAAGTCTTTAAAGTTAGGTAATCCATAATAAGATTTAACTTGTACTATAGAAATTGTAGATATTTAGACGCAACACGTCATCTCCGCTATAGAATGTGAAATCATTTTATAAAAATGTCGTAAGTCGGAAATAAAAAACGAGTGTCCCACACTCTCATAATATTTGAATGAAGACACTTGTCTGCTTCCACGAATTCGATTTAATTTCGTAGTCTTTGTGCTAAGAATTAACAATTCGTTCTCCAGTAATATTTACTGAAGAATGCGTTCCTATTTAGTGAAGTTCATTTAGAAGGTGTAATAGTAAATCTACAAGATAATAAGGAAAAACACTATAAAATATGACAGCATTTAACCATTATTTGCGATGAATCTGTAGATATTTAATTTTTAAACTGCAATATTATTAAATTTGATTAACTAGGTGTTATAATAATAAATGTATAAATAAATAAAAAAATATAAAAATATAAAAAAAAACTTATGACATCTCGTAATTGACATTGCTTTCCTTAAAAAAAGTCGTTACTCTACAGGGACAAAAAACGTTTTTTTTTTTAATAATTAAAGTACGCCGTTACTATATACAATTAAAGTAAAAATAAAAGTCAAACTGTTACATCCAAAAAATGGTAATCATCTTAGTCTCAGACCAGACTACCCCTACTCGGACTGCCTAACTCAGGACTAAAACTAATCCAATAAAACACCTAAAAATAACGTCAAAAGGAAAAATAAATTGTAAGTATCACGTGCACACATTACGTATGTTTTTTACTCGTCGCTCATCATAAAAGACGAACACACATCAAATTATGTTTATGTATCCGTGTAGTCTAATCCAGTGGGCCAGAAAAAATATACGGCAGTGACAGACCAGGCTCGTGTGACGAGGGACGGCTTCGGCAAGAAATGACAACTATAATTTATATTTGGTATCATTCTGCGCCACGAAAAATATCCTTTGAATTCTTACCAACAGATTGCTAATATCAGCTTTGTTGTTTTAGACGCCGCATCGTCTTCAATTGAATGAAGTTGGGTTCAGAGAAAAGCTCGCGTGTCAATCTCTTTTTGGAGGAAATCCATTAGTAAAAATAAACATAATGGTTTTAAATTGTGCCGAAAAATGTAACATTAAAGCTTCTCATTCCGTTCCATAACAAGTGGCATGTTCGGCCACCAATCCACCGCAGCACATCATCTAGTAATCCGTAATTACTCCACAAATGAAACAGTACCCCGCACTGATTTACATATAAATTTTACGTTTCACGTATTTAAATATTATGACTGATATGAATCAGAGAATATGTAGCAAAATCATTTGTTGATGCAGATAACAGCCCGTAATTAGTTTGACGCAGTTACGGAATAAAATCGCATCGGCTATATTTAATTTTAATTGCAGCGCTGCCTTCATCGAGCTTGTTAAATAAATTGTTAAAATTAAAAGCTCAAACATTCAAGAAGACATTGGACTGCTCATTTCAAGTTTGGATTTCAATGAAATGCAAAGCGAATAAGCAGAATTCTGTTCTGTCGCCTTGATTAATTTTCTCACTACATAATAATCATAAGTTCATTTGTATTTATTTTGTCGTGTAAATTTCTATTACCAAAAACACTATAGGCTATAGTTGGAGTTCTTAATTGTTCTTTTAAAATTACGAAACTTATAATGTGAAAATTTGTCAGCAGCATTTGACGGCGACAGGTGCGGTACGAAAGTAACAATGTAATTACGCGAACAAAGGCAAACACGCCACTCCGTATGGTCTTTTGTAAACAAGAAAACAAACTCCCCTATAATATTCGGTCGGGGACGGAGAGGAGAAGAGAAAATGAGATAAATAAATTTAAAAAGCAACATCTTAGACATCTGACATAGAAATAATGGTCATTGCGTGTGGTAGGAAGTGTATTCTATATTTTATGCAGTACATAAAAACTGTATCTACCTATTTTGAGAACCATTTGAACACATTTGTGGAAGCATTTTTATTCGTAACAACAATATAATTGTTGCAGCCTGCAATTGTTTGACCTGAATAGTTAATTAACGATGAGGTACAATGATAGCTGCATAACATATAACGATAAATAACTCTGAAAAGATTATTTACATTTCCCGAATACAATGTCATAAACATTTTATACGTATCAAGAGTGAATGTTTCAGTCCGTTTTGTAACAAGGCTTTGATGTTTTGCTGAAGCAAGATTTTGGTACTTGAAAAAGAAGTGACGGAATTTTATCCCAAAAG
This sequence comes from Mamestra brassicae, assembly GCA_905163435.1. NCBI lineage: Eukaryota > Metazoa > Arthropoda > Insecta > Lepidoptera > Noctuidae > Mamestra > Mamestra brassicae. The sequence goes on along the minus strand of LR990995.1, from coordinate 10,010,209 downwards.
TGTTACAATAAAGGTCAAACTTATTTCTAGGAACTACGCAATAAGGTTGACAAGACGGGTTCAGACACGAACACGATTGCTCACTCCTCGACTAATCGAATAATGAAAACGTCGGCGTCACCGCCTTCCCTTTATTACTTTCGACGGAACAATCAAAGCGTGATAATTTATTTTTGGGTTTTTTAAAAGCGTAAATGTCGAAAACAAGCAAGTTGAAACTCAGAAGAGGGAGGTGGGGGGGCCCCCACTTCTGTGCTGTAAAAAGCTTTTGAATTGATTGTCCAGTGTCAGGAAATTGTTGGGTGTCGGCATTGTTTCTGAGGCTCACGAAGGCTATCCAACTTTTCTCATTAGGGCGATCTGTTGCGGCGCACCATCGAAACGCTTACGATATTACGGGGAACCGTTATGAACAATAAGTAATTTTATGAAACGCCGACTTTAAATTATACTGTTACGACTACTCTTTGACATTAATCGGAAAATAATTAAATATTATGATTAAACTGTAACAATAAACGGATTTCGTAGTAAAATTGGATGTTTGTAAGTGAATCAATGTGTAATTTATATTTACATATTTTAATGATGAGCGGATTAATGGCTTTGAATGTTGCTATGTTTATGACTTACCCATCTACCTATGCTATCTAATTAGTTTTTGTTAAGAAGTTTAATGCTATCGGAAGCACCTGGCGATCCATTTTTCTCAGTCAAGATGGAAGCGGAAAAACAACAAAGGACATTTTGTTCCTTCCGTTCTAAAGTAAAGTGAAAATCGTAGGTTCTTTAGTAGGTATTTATTTTCTTACCTTGTCGCAAAAGCAAAGTGGACTTTGCTTGCCCCGAGATTTAAGGTTTCACATATTTTCAATTATTTTGTCAAATTTCGTTTGTTTGAAAAGTAAGGCTGTAGAATAGATTTTTTTCTGCTTCTTTTCAAAGATAGGTAGATAGTTAGGCAATCTGAGTTGGCGTTTATTCTATTTCGATTATTTGAATGGAAAAAGAAGGCAGATATGCTACGCAGTTTAAAATAGAAAAAAACAAGGTAACAGCATAAAAATATATATTATACATATACATATATTGTATACTAGGTGACCTAGTTAGAATAACTATATTTTTATACGGCGCACAACGTCGATGTTCAGAAGACGATACCCAAAGCTTATTCTAATCCGGGAAAACACTCAGCTCCTAGTAATGGATTTAATCAAAAACCTATCACAACCGAAAACAGTTTCCGCAACCTCATTAACTTAAGCTGAACACATTACCATATCTAAACACATCTATACACACGTATACATTTATATACACGTACTCATGCATACACCCATATTACAGTTACAGTTTAACACCATTACGAAGTGACGCACATAATTGCAAATTTGCGGGTAATAGAAACCTACTTAATCGAATCTCCAGCTACGCAAATTTATTCATAACAATCTAGACACCGCCATCTGCCATTTTAAAGAAATCTTCCCTCACAAATTATTTCAGTAAATAAACCATGCCAAACAAGTTTTTCATTTAACGCTTATTTATGCAACATCAGCCGCCATTAAATATGTCTCATCAAGCATATTTTAAAAGAACTTGGCCGCGTTTGTCGAGATCTTTTTAAAGAAGCGCAGATTTTCATCTTTGCGATTTTCTTTTATGGAAGTTGGTAGCTGCTATCTAGTGTGTAGAAAAATGAATTTAGAAAATGTACTTTTTATTGCTCTTATTATATCTAATACACTTGATTTGAAACTATAAACGAAATCAATTTTCATTGTTTTGAAAATTATGAATTAATATTCTGAATTTTATATACAATATATCGTCAACGTCGATATTGTTCTTACAATTTGAGTATTTATGGACATGTTTATTTATGTGTCAATATAGTTTCATTTTCATCGTGGGCCGCAACTAAGTAAAGATTAAACGACTCGGCCTACTTCCCTACAAAGTTTAAAGCCCGTTGTTGTAAAGTAATAGACTCAATAAATGATAAGTTTCAGCAGTACTACACTATTTATAGTAAAGTACGGCAATTCTTTCTTCATATAAAGTCGTCCATATTTACAAATATTCATGAGGCGGCAAGCATCAAAAACAAAAGATACAGTTACAAGTGCTATAAGTACAGCTTCTTCTCTGAATCGTATTTTTAACGTGGCCATATCGTAGAATTTGCCATTTCATGATGTGGCTGACTATGTCATGAAATGGTTGAATTTCATTAAATGTAAAATACCCACACATCATGATATGGTCTGCCCAGATCAATGAATAATCAGCGTTTGTCCATATGAACAGCTAACTCACGGCTACCTTATGGTATGGTAAACATTGGTGATCATATCGTAAAATAGTTACATTATCCACCGTTAGAAGTGCTGAAATCGTTTTGTTTTGTGATGCATCATGGCGGCAGACAATTATTCCGATAAAAGCTAATAATAATGCGCCAGCTGAAGAAAAAAAGCCATTTCATGATGTGGCCGGGGCTAGTTATGGTTGGGTTTGAGGGAACTTGAGCACCCCGACACGGGTTCCTTTAAACCCTGCAGATAAGAGAAATAGGAGTCACCGACAGCGCGGCTGCGTCGTCGTAGTTAAGTTTGAAGTTGTCATTTCATGAATTATATGGCCAAACGTGGATTGACATATCATCACACGTTGAAGTTTAAACGATATTGTCTGTTTTAGCTAGCCATTTCATGAAATACAATTATTTCATGAAATGGTCGCTATGGACGATATGGTCACGACATAAATACGACGACGACGTGCTGAATATGAAAGGTCACGGCTGGAGGGGAGCCTTCAAATGCATACAGGCCTCTTCTGCGGGATTTTAACAATATTTTTGCAAGTCTCTAAAGGACTTGATATATAATAATATATGGTCGTCCTGACGATTTCGGGCATGGCAGCCATTCTCAACTGAGACTAGCCTGCGCAACACTAGTTTGCGCAACCACAGGTGCACTCCCTCTTCCATCACTCTCATATTCCGATGGGACAGCAACCCGACACGACCGGAACGAGATCTGGCGCAGGACCAACGGCTTAACGTGCTTTTGGAAGCACGGGGATGTCACACCACCAACTTCCAAACTCCGGGGCTGGCACTGAGAAATTCCTATTGGGAAAGCCCAATGACACTTTTGACTTGATATACAAAGCGTCCCGGGCGCGCGACGGGCGCGCGGACAGGGCGCTGTGACGAAAATGTATGATGTCTGTCCGCGCGCCCGCTACGCTACATATATTTCGTTCCTTTGATGCCATATATTTTATCTTGTCAGCGCCCTGTCCGCTTTGTATATCAAGTCCCTAATAGCTTAACAAATGCCCCTCATAAGTTGGTACTAATTTCAAACTCAGACAGACTTCAAACACAGCAATACAGACCAGCTAATCTACAAAAGATGCCATTAACCTTAAATAAAACTCAACATCATCCCATTAGTACTCATTTAAAATGAACCCCAACATTCATCCATTACTCAATATAGCGATAAAGCAATTGACGGTCCCGATCGGCAAATGTTTTTAGGACAAAATTCCTTATTGCTTGAAAACAGAGTACGTCACAGGTAGAGATACCGCGAGTTAACTCACTGCCGAGCCCAAGAGGAAGGGAATTCTAAAACATACTCACGTACCTCATTTCCTTAGTAATGGGGTTATATTCCGCGGCACAATTTTCAATTTCCTAACCTTTTTCTATATTACGTACCTTTTTTACAATGAATTGTATTTTGAGATGTAAAAGATCTCGCTTAAAAAACGTTTAAGCTAACTGAATTCATGTCTTACTTTTTAATATTATTCCCTGATGTTATTACACCTTTTTTGGGCTGCCAAATGACTGTTTATTCTTGGACGTGGAATTTGGGATGAACAAAACATCCAATATTTGACCTGTCATAGTGAATATGCGGTGCGAGACTTTTTATTAACGTTCGACGGCCTAAAATATACGTGTGCACTATAAAATGAAAGTTTTAATCGTCACGTTTACAGTACCAGCTAGGTAACATTAACAGACAGTCACTATCCGAAATAATCATATCGTAGTCAGTAACCGAGAGTATTTTATTATCAAATAGCTAGGACATGGCTGCTAAAATCTTCATAATTTATTAATCTTTGCTGGAAACAAGGTACAAATGTGAGCATTTTTACCAAATGTATCATCCCATTACACATAACAGCTGTCGACAACTTTTATCAGAAGCTCAACCTATTGGCAAATTACGGTAGGTAGGTGAAGAAACCCTGGATACCCATCCTCATCCCATTATGTAGGAAAAAGGTCGGGCTCGACTCTAAACGGAACTTTTTATCTGTTTTCAGATTTCAAGGCCATTTGTATCATATTTTACCTAACTGACGGCTACCGGAACTCTTTTTATCGTCTTAAGACAAAGAGATTAAAATTAGATTTAAGTAAAAGCTACTGTATTGAGACAATAATATCGGCTATCATCTTACCTGTTCACGCTTTAAGGTTAATATAGGATTAAAACTTTATTAATAAAATACTTTTATTTTTAATTCCTATAAAATGTACTAAGTCTTGATAAGATTAAGATTAAAATAAACAAAAACTTGAGTAAAATTCCTGCTAAGATATACATCCCTTTTCTAAATGAAACATTTCATTCTTATGACAGTCATCTGTTGGAGATATTTTAATATCAAATATCCACAGAAACATGAAACCTTTTTATGTATTACTGTTTATCCCACCAGAAATATAACCTCATTTTTAAAGCTGAAACTATTTGTTAATTAGGAAGCTACGATTTAATTACGTCTTCCATAACTAACCCGACGCCATGCACTCGTTACCAACATTCAGACAGAAACTTACGCGGGTACAATTATTATTTCACTATAATTGGCGGACTGCAGCTGCATTTTAAATGAACACGAACGTACATAATATGTTTTCTGATAAAATTAGTCCTATACGGTAATTCCGATTAGTCGGTACGAAATAGTAGATTTAGCCTCACAATTTTATTTTGAAACATTTCCTAGTTAATACGCTTATTCTTTTTATGTATGTAGTAATTTATTGTAACAGCAAAACGAAAATATTGACACATTTTCTGAGGGAATATCTAATAATTCTTAATTTCGTCGCGATCGTAAAGACACAACGCGATACCGTACGCAAGTCTTATATTCCCTCGCGTATTTCTGAAGGAACTTCTGAGTTCTTCATATAAATGGAAAACGTTACGACACCGAATAGCAGAGTCAATCAATCGCGCCACCCGCCTGTGTAGCGGCAAATCGAAAAATCTCCAAAATGTCTTTGATTTAGTCAACACGAATGAATAAGTCGTCGTAAACACATACGATACTTCAGCACCGACATTGCCTTAATACAGAACTAATGTCTAACACGTGAGTAAATTGGATCTGGACACAGGTAAGTTATGAACATAATTTTATTTGATGGCATAGAAATTAATCAAGAATAACTACTTTACTCAGTAAAAAAAGGTTTTTGAAGATGAAATTCGAAGACTTGCGGAAAAAACATCATCGTAAATCATAATGCATTTGGCTCTAATCTAGTTTTTTTTCTTTGGCATCTGAGCCAATGACGACTATTCTGCCGGCATGACCAATCAACTTTAAATCATTGTTCAATTTCTGTCCAGCTTCAGAATATGAAATTGAAAGGGTGATGTTTAAAATAGAAATCTTTAACGTTAAATGCATTAAGTGACTTGCGGTGGAAATGAGCCTAGATTCTGCTTTCTACCTTTAAATAACTTTATTAAGAGCAGAATCCCAAATTATTTGTTATCGAGAAGGAACACACTTGGGACGGCGCAGGAAGCTGAAAGCCATTGGTCATTAATTCTGGCTACGGTACAAATGTGCTGTCAGACCTATGTGCATAATTAAAATTTATGACCGGTTTAGCGGAGAAGAAAAATATGACATGGGTGACACAAATATAGATACATTATAATATTTCTTTAGAAAATATAAAACTTTTATATAGTTTAAAGTTCATCAATATGAACTCAAATGGAACCGTTTAATTTACTTGCAGTCAGTAAATATAACCCTGGGTGAGAGCAAAAAAATAGTAAGTATTAGGAGAAGATTTTTGAGTTATCTTTTCGAACCTATGCAATGTTCTGGAAAAGAGGTTTATGTGCATGATTTCTTTCACCTCCAGTATATCTAGTAGTGTTTCGGAATATACAGACGTGCAGTTACTCCATCAAAATTGCAATTGTCTTCTCTGCAGAATATTGACTCTCAGCAGCATCAAACTCTTAGCGAAGTCTAGACACAGTACCTAATTCATTTCATTTCGACAATCTACACTTCTACTCTTAATATTATAAAGGAAAAAAAATATATTTTTGTATGTTTGTTTGTAATCAATTAATTATTACTAACACTAGATTGTAAGCTCGCAATTCTACTAACACATATGGATGTAATCTTAGGATGAATCTGAAATAAATGATTTATTATTATTATTATAGGCTCTAAAACTACAGGACCGGTTAAAAAAAATCTGTCAACAGTAGAAAACTCTATTATCGCTGAATAATATATAGGCTATATTTCAGTTTCAGAAAGCGGACGAAGTCGCGAGCGAAGTGCTAGTACTAAGATAAAGTACTGTGCCGGAGAGTGATTCGGGTTGGGTACAATTCCGAATTTATAATTACATTCGTCAAAATTATAAACATGTATTGTTCAAAGCAAAAACATTCAAACAATGAACATGTGATGTCACTTACAACCACATCATAATTCTACGTACAATCAACTCATAATTAATGCGAAAGGATAAACTCATACACCCTTGTTTTTCGGACCCTCGCTTACTTTACGAAAAGGGAAAATTAACTGACATTAACACGGAATAGTACTTACTCAATAACCGGGCTGGTCAGTTTCGTTTTATTCAATGGAGTAATTACAAAGATATATTATTTTGGGTAGGCAAAGCCGGGTGACCGCGCACCGCAGTGTTAAATAGCCTAAATTATTCGTCACCGTAATGATCCCCAATCAAGGATGGACGCACGGAATCGTGCCACGTTAAAACTTAATTACATTGGGCAATGCACACACTTGATTTCTGGTTTCCGATTTTAATTAACCATTAAAGACTGTTTTTTTTTTTATCGTGACACATTTGTCTAAATAATTTACCCTATCTCGACAGGGGTGTCATAAGTCATGTCTTTGTAATTATGTCTTTGGATAAGACTAAAAGAAGGATACTGCATTGACATCCTCCTCATAATAACACAGATGCAATCTTCAACCCGCAATCCAATCCGGTTTTTCTCGGTTGTTTATGACACTATTTCCTCACGACTCATGGTCGGTCATTCGTTGGGATGGACATGAAAGTCATATTCTTTTGACGAATATCCAATAGATCAAGCCTACTTGAACGATGAAGTATGTTACATGAACAGGGTACAAAATTACATAGTGACACGCCTGTATTGTACGAAGGGGTAGACACATTACCCCAGATATGTTTATTTCCTTCATGTATTAGGGAAGCTTATTGTCATTAACTGGACACAAATCCAGACGCCAGGCTGCAACTGAGAAATTAATGGGATAACCCAGTTTATCTTTACCCTCCGGGATTGCGGAATTTATTCGAAAGAGTCACCGCGGCCCTGGAACGCAAAGCACATTAGGAAGAACACGGATGGGTTTTAGTCAGTAAGAGTCTGACATTCCCTTCCGCTCCGCCCAGAGCGGAAAGAGTCATTTGAAGATTGACATAGTTAAAAAAAAAACTTTACCCTAGGGGCACAAGGGGCTTGTACTCCAGTTCATTGGCGGGCCCCAAAATTATATGAAATTAAAAAAAAAATCGAAGCAAAAAAATAATAAGCTGCAAGGGTTAGAAAAAAAACAAGCGGGGCAGTCTTTGGGGACCGCCGTAAAAAGTGAAAACTAAATAACTTGTGAATGGTATCGTCGAGCTATTAGATAATGTTTTTGAATTTGGAAAACGATGACGCGAGTTCCATGATTTAAATTCACCCAAAAAGTACACATATATACACAGTATACATATAGCTCATGGAAAGCGTTCGGTGACGATGACGCGAGTTCCATGATTTTTGTTCAACCAAAAAGTACACATATATACACAGTATACATTTAGCTCATGGAAAGCGTTCGGTGATGATGCCGCGAGTTTCATGATTTTTGTTCACCCAAAAAGTGCTCAACGCCCCTAAAGAAGTTTTCACTTCAATAATGCATATAATGTGGGTATTCTGTTAATTCACATCACGAGTCATATCGTTTTTGGGAAAATTTGTATTAACAACATGTACTACAAATAATCGTTAGAAGTCGCGTGCAAAATTATAGCATCAGAACATAGGTATAACCGTATGCCTACAGGACCCTACTAATTGTGATCCTTGCCGATTTGCAGCTTTCCAAAAGGGCCCCGGTATGCCCAGGGGCCCCCGAATGGGTTAAGAGGGCCCTAGAATACACCCAATTTCAATTTTCCCGGACGTTGATCTATCCCATCATCAGCCGCACTGATGACAGCGAATAATATCTAAACAAGCAACCTGTAAAAGAATAAACGCAATACCTCTTAAGGGGTCATTGTACTTATCATGATGAACAACTTTCACTATGGGACAATTCCGAAATCGCGAAAAAAAAAACAGCTGTTTAGTACATTTTGTCAAGTTATGCGTTCAGAAATGTATGGGGAAGTCGTAATCAGACAAAAAAATAAAATCGTTGGGCCCGTGTAACCTGCGTAAATATGTAAATAGCATTTATTATGATATAGCGGTTAACTTGATAGAAATTTCACACACCCAACGATTTTAATTTTCTAACTGATCAATGTACTAGATGGATGGGGAGAGTGGTGTGATGTACGTAGGACCTACCAAATTAATTATTTTTTTGTGTATGTTATTGTCTTCTGACAATAACATACACAAAAAATAATTCATTTCTTATAAAAGAAAATGTTGAAGGTTCTTATAAAAGAAAATGTTGAAAAAAAATAGGTACGTCCGGGCGAACCCAGGGCGGGCCGCTAGTCCTCAATAAACTTGTATTTAAAGTAAAGTTACAAGTCACAGCAAAAAAATCAAGCAAGGTGCAGGAGCAGTTGCTTTGCGACGTCAGACTCATTAGCGTTCAGACGATTCACAACAAAGTAGATAATTAATCTACATCAGTAAATAATGAAGATGGACAAAAGAGCAACTCCTTATTTCATTTTCCAAATGATTTATTTGCAACTTATACTGTTATTCAACATCAAGTACATTGACCTATTTCACTTGCTCGCTGAAATGTTTTAAAGTAAATTTAAATTATTTCGTTGCCTTTGTGAAGCCGACGTACGTAAATTTTACACAACATTTACTGTTTTCTGTAAATTTATTTTTCTTATTTTGCCACTCGAATACCTACAGGTCGATGAATTGGACAAAGCATTGCATGCCTTATGGGCCCAGATTATATTAGACCAAATCGAAAGCACCAAACTTTCCTGAGTTGTCTTTCTGAAAACGAGCCTTTACGGCATAATATTGTTGTTGCTAGGTCGCTATGTTCGCTGGACCTTTTATATAATTCAATCCGTCTGCCTAGCCTCTTCCCAATTACGTTAGAGTCGGCTTCCAGTCTTACCAAATGCATAAGAATACCAGTATTTTACAAAGACCGACTCTATCTGACCTCCATCACCCAGTAACTGTGTGACACAATACCTCTACCGGAACCAACGGCTAAACATGCGTTTCGACGACCTTTTACATAGTAACTTGCCAAAATTTGTAGCACCAGCATAAAAATTATTTATGTAATATTTACCGATGTATATAGAAACTATATCTTCCCGATCCGTCTATAATCTCATTACTGCAAACACGTGAAAGGTTTTCTAGGAGAAAACAAAAAAATAACTGCAAGACAACGAAACACGTGCGCTTCTGTTGGATTTATTTTGCCAAAACGGTGTGTCACTTTAACAGAAACAATGAAACGTTAAGAGGAGAGTTTGCAAACACAGCTTTAATAAATATTTCAAATGGAATTTCTTCAGGTATTAAGGAAAGGAAGGAAGTACAAAACAATTTGTACTTCACTAGCTTTATGGCCAAGAGGCAATTTCATTTGGGCAATTATGGCATTGCTTATGATAATTTTATTGCCTCATCTACGAAGAGCTATCAACGCAGTTTTGTGTGATATTTACGTTATTATTTCGCTGCTACTCAAATTAACAAGATATGTTATATAAGGCTGACATCTTAAAGGTCAGACTTTGAACGACGAGGAAGCAAATTTTATTTACTATTAAATAATAAGTAGATAGTATTTCAACTTTTATGTTCCTAGAGAATATGTCAAGTAGCATAACAGAGAAGTATTTTATCTCTTTACAAGTCCTTTCGATTGTTTATCAATCTATCTTTATTTAAATCCCCTATTAAGGTAAACTTTCTATTTTTTTTACTGACAGACACGCTTTTTACCATAGTCTCACCCGATGGTACGCGATGATGTGGTCAATGTAACCTTTAGAATCTTGGCTTAAAGATCCCCAGGTTACATTAAAGTTATCAGGAAACACAAAATACGGCAGGGAATTCTACTCCTTATCGCTTTTATTACTTCATTAGATAAGAATAAAAATGCTTTGAGGGATAGATTGGCACACAACGAAACTCGACTCGCTGGTCTAAAGTCGCCAGTTTTTCTCATAGGGGAAGTAGTGCCTCAAGCGTTTTGCTACTGTCGCTTAAAGATAAAACAAACATGTGGGGCACTCGAATGAGATTGTTACGCGGTTAAACGATACCATACCCGCCATCGATGTCGCTTCTAGCTATTTATAAGCGATGAAACAGTTTTTTTTCTTAAGGTAGATACAATATTCTTTTCAAAATTGTAAACTCTATTCTAAACTCTATTGCAATATTGACTATACAGTGGCGGTCTAATCGATGACTACCAGATACTAATCTTAGGATGGTCTGGTATGTAGACAATTATGTAGGTATACTTTGTTAGAAAATGTACCAAGCAGTACCGTGTCAGTTAATGGGTTGTGGAGGTCTGGTAGGCAGCCGCTCTACGTAAAATACTGGTATTCAGCTGAATCCGGTTTGACTGGAAGCCGACCCCAATATAATTGGGAAAAGGCTAGGCAGATGATGACGACTTTATTAGAAAATGTGACTTCTGTGAATATATACGTAGGTAAGTCATTGAGTTACATTATGTAATTGGATACCTCATCATATAAATTAATTCCACTGACAATTAAGGAACATTCCAGCACTTGATATCTATTATTAGACATCAATCTCCAATGTCTCCATATCTCCATTGTTTGTTAGCTCATCATGAGTACCTACTGATGTGCATTAAATACCATGCTGATAATGGCAAATTTAACTCTCAAAACGTACACAATGACACAATTTGTTTGGAATGAAACGGATTTTCATTTGTAATTTTAGCAAAGATAATTAATATGGATATTTTACTGGTTTCACCCTATTCTTTCTCACTTCACACACACACGCACACACACACACGCGCACACACACACACACCCTCACACACGCGCGCACACACACACACACCCTCACACACGCTTGGACCCTACACTTACTCACCTCACCACACAATTAAACGTTTTTCATTTTGTGTTTTCTTTATATAGATCATATTCTGTTTTCTTTTAGACCATTTGCTGATTGTTGTAACATCCTGATTTATTATATTACGGCTTTGTCTAGTTTGTTTCGGAGAATCACTGACTCCTAAGACACAGGCACATACACCTAGTTTAGGAGTCAGGAAATTAAAATTATTGTGACCTAGTTATAAGCCCTATGTGCACTTAGTTTTTAGTTCTTTTACTGTTATGGCTTTTGGTTAAATAAAGAAGTATTATTATATCATAAAGCAACATCTAGTTCCAAGAAGTAGGTGGGTAATAAATTCTTACACACGCAAGTAACAAAGAAATCGGAAAAAGTAGTTTGCATGCTTAATGCAAGACTAGAAGAGGGCAAGTGGTCTTACACATTTGTAATAATAAAATACAGTTGTCCCCAATACCAGTTTCCCTAACTAATTTTGAGACAAAAGGGCCCCTGATAACTTTCCATACTTTATTTCCTTTTTGTTGATGAGAACTTCCCGTACGGTCGAGTCGGCCTGTATTTTATCGTCGTAAGTAAATAAAATTTAGTGCACATGGGCCCCGATTCATATTTTATCGATTCTGTGATTTTATTTGTCCATATAATTCGAGCTGGAGAGGTGGCATCGACAGCGACGCTCTTCTTACCTACTTACAAAGCAGGCTGTTTTGAAACATCGTAAGATAATACGGAAATCAATCTGCCTTGTTTTCCGTATTATCTTTCCCAACTATATTCAAGTCGCTCGAATCTAGTATTATTCGTTGTATATGAAGTTACTGGGTTGTGGAGCTCGGATGTCAAGCTCTAGATGTGATGGTCAAGAGTGGACGCTAGATAGATAGATTTCTGACTATCCGTAGCGACTATGAAAGATCTACAAGTTACAAGCGGGATCAACGGCTTAACGTGCTTTCCAAGGCTTGGAGGGGTCTCGTGTCGCTTTGTAATCGCAAGATAAGACGAAGTTATATAAAAATATGAATATCGATTGACCTACTATCTTGTCCCAATTTTAGTGTAATTATTTACATAACAAAAGTATTCGATGTCATAGTTAACTACTGCTGATGGTGTCGACATGCCTCTCTATGGGTTGAATATTAATAATGATGATTGGAAGTGTTGAATTCCTTACCTACCTTGTTTAATTTAGTTGAATTACCTATTCACACCATTATTTTAGTTCTATTCAAATTATTTATATATTTGTTATCGTTCCATTCATGTTGTCAGACTTCTGGAAATCCATCACTTTAGCTGCTTCACACTCAGCTTTAGTCTACGGGTCGCGAGTTCAATCCTAGCCCAGCATGGAATTTTATTCTGTGTAAACTACCAATTTTCACGCACCCGACGAGACAGGAGAGTAATGGACAAGTTTTTTTACCAACAAAACCATGCTCCTACCACCCTCAATAAACCACCCCATTGTTTAATTTATAAGATCCTATGTGTTTTAACTTACTCCCTCGATACATCACACTACGTTTATACCTATATATAGAGCGGCGCATTCAGCAAAGCCGTCCAAATAGTAGTCGCTAAATAGGCGATGGCCAATTGATACGAACCAATTACGCTGAGTTGACTTTTATAAATTACGGGGAAAGACAAACAGCTGATACACAGGGTGTTCTTCTTTCCTCGATGAGTGAGAAAATAAATTATTTAAGTTATACGAGTGTTGCAGGGAAAGGGGAAAATGGGCCGAAACGTCAACCCATGTCAAACAATATAAACGGTGAGCTATCAACTTTGATAATAATAATAAATGCGCAGAGAATATACAAATATTGGTCGATTTTTTTATTGTCAGATAACTTTTTACAATTAAATAAGTTGAACAATCTAAAGTCTAGTCTTCAACAGCGCCCTTCACTCGCAATTGGCACTTATCCTACATAATTAATTAGTATACGTGACAGGTTTAAATTAAGTCGTAAACTATATCAAACTACGTGGAGTCATGAAATATTTCCAGGAAACATAAATGCGGGGATTAGCGCCTATTTTATATTAGCAAATTCCAGTAAATATCAATATGTCAATGGGTTACACTGTAAGGGTCTTCTTTACTATGTCTCACAATTCATAAAGTTTAGTATCACGACAGGTATTTCCAAACTTAATGAATACTTAACAATCACAACAACACGGAGGTGCGATCAGAAAACAAAATAAGGCAACAAAACGCCGAAACATCTCATCAATATTAAAATAAGCCTTTATTTAAACAACAAGCACTTAGAATGTTAATCACGGAATATAAATACGTGCAAATTTGCTGGTTATAACACAAATGCTGTGCAAATACGAACATTTACCTATTACTCAACGATGATTTCGCTGGATGTTTGCCAACTCGTGTCTATTCTCACATTTAAGTTTTGGCTGAACAGCTCCGTATTACAATATCTCAAATGCAGTCCAGATTAAATTGCTTTCGCTAGTCTAATACGGTTGCGAATCACTCTTAGGTGTAGTATGTTAAACTTGACTCTGTCCTAATTAAAATCTGAACACACGTTGCAAATCTGTTAGAGATTTGTGATGTGCGTTTGTGTGAAACAATTCCCTAGGCATAAAGTTGGTCTCCAAGTCTCACAATGTTAAGACAATGTTAACAAAAAAGTCTACCTAATCGTTTTTCGGCTTAGCAACTCACGATCTGAGGTCAGTCACACGCTTTTCCCTATTCACAGAAACCACTAATTGACTCCGACCTCACAGTAGAGTAAGCACGTATACACAGAAAAGTAATCACGACGTGACCATAAGTCTTTACAATTTTTCTCCCCACATCGTGCAATAAATAGCAGGTAATGCATCGAAAATCGATAACTATTCTCGACACCATGTTGTATAATGTATCAATGTGTCGTCGCCGGTCTTTCGCGGAACCAATTTCTTCACATTCCCTAGTGTAAGTGGCGCCGCACTTTATTCGGATTCTTCCACGGTAACAGCTGTTCATCTTTGTAGCAACGAGGACGCTACTAAGATCATAAAACTCATCCCGGCTTCACTTAAAATTTCCCCTATTTATCTTAACTTTGTTAAGCTGCTGCGAGTTCGGGAATAACAAACCCGTGGTACCTCCGACTGAATAAAGAATTCGTATTTTAAATTCTCCGGAGAAGTCTTGAGAAGTCCACAGCTAGAGTTTATCATTACAATGGAACTGCACTGCAACAAGACTTGGCACGGCTGTCTTGTGGTTTTACTTAGTAAACAAACGTTAGTTTACGTATCTTTCGTACTTAACAATGTAATGTATGTTTACTAACTGCACGAACACTGTCCGTATATATCAGGAAAACGAAATTATTTTCAGACCTTATAAAAATATTCTAGCGTATATTTTACATGCATTTCTTCTTACGTTAAAATTAATAATTTATCATGTTGGACGTGAATCAGCATAAAAATAAGAAAGGGCAGGCCCCATTGATTCGGACAGTTTGAGTGAGCGCTACATGAAAAAATAAACAAATGGATATACTGCCCGAGGCTGAACTTTGGGCAGGAAAAGAGACCTTTATGATATTCTCCAATAAAGTAAACTGCTACCAAAAATAGCACAGCTTAGTAAATGCCAGATCGTATTTGTGTGCTACCTCTGAAACCGAATCACCGTAAGCACTTAGCAGCTACTGACCTGTTTATAATAGTTTAGTCGGATAGTTCCCGGGAACTCAATCTATTTGATTTAGTGCTGCACACTCAAACGTCCACCGTTTAAGCGCTAGTTACGGAGGGCTTAGCAACAACCAGCTTATTGCCTAAGTACCCAAGTGACATGATATGCATCAACAGATCAAAACTTCGCAGAATGAGCTCAAAATAAATGGAAATATGCAAGTGAGAAAATGCACGCTCCCTGATTTAACTAATGCCATGCTACTTGCAGCGGTGTGTGAAAACATTAAAGTGATGAAACAGTTTAAAATTTGCTTAATAAAATGCTGGTTTCCAACTGCACTCTAATTTTCGCTTTTCGCTGCTCACGGCACGTGCATGACTGAGCTTGTGAAACTACTAAGTGAATTTTGTCGTAAGGATAATTTTCGACTATAGAATTAAGATTATTTTCTGCTAGCTGTGCCTCGGGGCTGTATCTGCTTTTTGTGAAGTTTTCATTTCAGATTGTAAGATTATTTCTAAACAGGTTTAACTATCATTTCATCGCCAGTCACACGTGTCATGACTAGACTATGACCAACACAGATTTTATTGGGAAAACGATTACTCTTCTGGCCCGGGATGGGTTAGAAGGATGCTTATTGCCCAGGATTATTAACCCTTTGTGCTTTTCTAGGTTCCTACTGAGCTACTCCTCGATATCTTGTCCGTATATCGCTCACAACGTAGCTAAAAAGTTATATTTATTGTTTTATTAAAAAAACCTGAATGCCAACGCAAATAGCACTTCTGAATTGTGGAATTTTGATACCCAGAAACATAAATAATTAATTGACAAAACTGGCCGACTCTATTTTCATAAATCTATACCAAATAATTTTCTTCTCAATCGAATAAAAGGAAATTCTATTAAACTAGTGAAGGTAAAAGATGACGTATAAAATTTAAAACTGTCATTACTTACGAGTCAGAGTATCTCGTTTCCCTCCACGCTTCTCGGCGATGCGGTAATAACTTTATATCATACAATGTTCCGTGTTGGATGACTGTAACTGTCTCGCGAACTCCTCAAACTTTTGAGATGCAATTTAGTCTTCACCATACTCGCAAGACTTGCCTTTTGTGTACTAACAAACAAGTTTCAGGTAAATATAGGAGAATTACATGCGTGTTTATCTCGATACGTACATGACATATATGTATGAAGCGCTTTATGGATGCGCTAGATGAGATTAAAAAGTTTTGTGACGACAAAAGATATTTTCAAGCGGTTTAGCTGGTACAATGTATGCTAAGTATTCCATGCTAAATAGAAAAGTTAGACAGAAGTGTTACTCATTCTCATAAAAGCTACTGAATGCTACACGGAAAACTGAATTTAAGTAGTGTTTATTTTTGAATTCACAGTACTGTCAGAGTTTTTATTATTTCTATTTCTGGTACAGGTACAGTTGTAGTTATGACATTAATAGGCATAACATCGGTATTTTTACGGTTGATTATTAATTATTAATCAACTGTATAAATACCGATACCCTACAGCCCCCAGTTTCTGATAAGAAATCCTAATCGATGCGTCACAAATTAAACGCAAGTCCGTCGATGATTCGCAGTTGAACATTCATTCAAGCAACCACAACAGCTAACGCGCGTTAGACAACTTGTTACCTTAATTTTAATCCGTCGTTCTAAAACTGGACTTTAACTCCCACAAAAATATTTAATTACCATCACAGATTCTCCCAAAGATAACATACTCGACGGCCACAAATTATTAACAATCTGTAGCTCGTCGTGTATAATTTTTGGGAGCACACCAATTACCCGTTTTTATTAGTGACGCGGTACGCTGACTGAATTACCGTTTAATTGAAAAGCCGGGAAACAAAGGATGGGGGCGTGATTATTTGACAACAAAAACCAAGGCTCGGCTACATATGCATGTAGGTATATAATAATCCAGAAACAAGACCGACAATCAATACAATACCGTGTTAACACTCCCGAAATTATCGTTCTAATTCTACCTAAGTAACTAAGGAACACTTCATGAAGAAACATCCATTTCCAAGAGTAGGCTGGTAGGTACACGCAGGATTATGTTCATCTTGAATATTTTGTGTTATAAAGGATTATTACCTAATCTGCCAGGATAAGCACCCTTTACTGGAGACGTGCTAGCGTTTTCAATCTAGAGTTCATTTAGACACCTATATTCCAGTTTTTGATTAACCATAAAGAAAATGTTTTTCACATAAGTTGGCCTAAGAGGCTGTTTCTATAAAATAAGCACGAACATCGACTACCGTTAATGTACCGTTATCTTAGCAAACTGACTCGTGATACTACTTTATATCATCACTATCATTTCAGCCAAAAAAAACACTTAAGGGATATCGTCCGGGCCTCTGCGTTCCAACGCCGTACCTACTTGCTATACCCACTAACTAGAAACTATTGTCTGTTATCTATTGTAGGAAAGAAATACCTGCTATTGCGATGATTTTTTTCTTCCTTTAGCACCCAGTGGTAAGCCAGTCCAGTTTTGAACAGGATAGCCAAAATTATTTAAAACCTACATTTGAAAGTGTATCACATCTTGACTTTCAGCACGACCAGGAAACTGATACCTGACATCCCCTCTACGGGTACATATCAATCCCGGGAAGACTAAAAAGGCGCAAAAGCTTCCTTCGACACACAGAGGCAATCCAGGATAAGCCACCTAAAGAGAGAAGCACACTGTGGGAAGACAAGTATCCACCGCCTCACGACTTTATGAAGCCAAAAGACCAGTTGCCCCCAGGTGTGAATTGCAGTGGCCTGTTTGGAAAACTTTGAAGCGTTTGCGCACCCAGGTAGGCTGCTGCAAACACAACTTGCGGAAACGGAACTATGAACGACCCGTTGAATACTCTAAGTGAGTGCGGTGCAAAATATGAGACACATGTTAGAGGGCCCCAAGTGCCCATACACCTGTACTTTGGGGGATTTAATGAATGCCTCCGATTCTGCAATTAACGCAGCCACCTACTGGGCCCAAACGATCGAGGGAGTTGACTATCGACTCAAAAGGAAGAATATTTTCAGAACACGCAAAACCTTATTTGCACGCAAAGCCTTTTCCAAGTTGAAGCACAACTACAGGATATTATACCTAATTACAAAACACGATGAAGTTTAACACAATAGGCGCCGACACAATACATTGAAGGCTCACTCCGCCTCTACATACAAAAAGGCCCATCAAAATAGTTAGTCAACTAAACAGTATAGACGCTGAAGTGTTGCCGACATCATTCGTTATGCAGAGGAGTCATAATAACATTAGCTGAAAGTTATAGATGGCTTGAAAGTTATGTGTACAAAGCGATACTTAGGTATCGATTATATCGATATACAGGGTGGAGCATAATCGCTTTTGTGGAGCTTATATGCAACCTCTTCTTCGTAACAATAGTGACCCATTTTAAATGCATTTTAACCTTTTGCGTGTCTTAACAGATTTTTATCGTCCAATCCTGACCAAGCCCTTATGTGTAACTGTCCGACTTAAGACATTTGGAGCATTTTTTCTTATGTCGAACTGTGTAACTTAAGACACGCAAAAGGTTAATCCATGGCGCTGGGCTTATGAGCTTGGAAGTCCTCGTACCTAAATAACGACATCTTCCTCCCCGTTGTTTTATTTCTGATTCATTCCATTGCAAGATTTCTAGGAAGACAATTTAACCTGTTCTTCGGGATTCGTCAAGCTCAAGCGTCAGCGGCTTTCTCGCATATAAGACCATGCTCATAACAGGCACTTTGCAAGTATCCGTTTGACAAAGATGGCGATATTTACCATTAGCTTCTGCCAGCGGCTTCGGCCGAATATTATCCCAAGGTAACATATTCCTGTGGTAAAACGTATCCTATATACTATTCCAGGACATGGGCTGCATTATACTTTACCGCCCCTTTTCACTCTTCAAAGAATTCAATTTCAGAAAATGTCGATAAAGGTGTTTTATTATTTATATCAAAGAGCATTTAGATCAAGTTCCAATTAATCTGACCAGAAACAAAAATGTTCCATACTCTCAACTAAACTCTGCATAATTTTCACCGTTTCGAGGTTGAAGATGCGAAATATTAATTCATGGTTCCTTTACACAAAATATGAAGCTCTCCAGGATTCAGCCTGGGCGATGATATGAAAACCAGCCGGTCGATTCTGTAAACATGTCGAAGTGAAGGCTTGGGTGAAGTGATCACGAAGTGAGCTGTCATTCCATTTTGATTATATGGTTTGACAGCTGACCTCTCTTTAGGCTGGTAAAATTTTCGATTTTGGAAAAACTAAAATTTTACCAGGCTGGTGTAATTATTGAGTCTACTTAATTTTTCCCCGTAAATAATACAGCCGGTCGATTCTGTAAACACGTGCAAAGTTTTCAGTGTTTTACCCGAAAGAATGAAACACTTTCCATAAAAACTTTGATAAATTTTGTCCCGTCTTAAATCGTCTTTTGGGGATAGGTATTTGTGAAAAAGATTAGGTACTGACAACTTTTATTATTTAATTTGGCCAGTATTAGTACTAAGTTTCAAGTATATATTAATAAGGAATAAGATTTTTCATACAAACTTTCATCCCCTATTTCACCCCTTTAGGGGACGAACTTTCAAAAATTATTTCTTTCTATTTAGTGTATACAGTTTGTATGGAAGAATCTTATTCCTTGGGTTACCCAAGAAATAAGATTCTTCCATACAAACTTTAGCACCCCCTAAAACGTTTTTCGGGGGTAGTTGTCAAAAACGAATAATGATGGTCTTTATTATTTACTTTGGTCAGTATTCGTACTAAGTTTCGAGTATATTGTTCCAAGGAATAGGATTTTTCATACAAACTTTCATCCCCTATTTCACCCCCTTAGGGGACGACTTTCAAAAATTATTTCTTTCTATTTAGTGTTTTAAATAAAAGCTTGTTTTTAAAAAGGTTTTATTACTTTTAATTTATTTTTTACTTTTTAGTTATTGCTGGACACGTTTCTCTCAAATTCCAGACGGATTGGAACAACGGAGTTTATGTTCAGCTTCTTATTTTTTTTAAACTCGCATTCGTATTCTCAGTAGGTATGTCCTTTCATTTGATACCCATATTGTAGGAATGCATCAAAAATAATTAGTCAGCCATCTTGGGTGTTCCACCATGTTGGATTTAGAATAACGTCACACAGCTAACCATGTATTGTCATCCAAACTGAATGTGTGAAGTGTGAACTGTCATTCCATTCTGTTTGTACGAATTGACAGTTTAGTTTATGTTCACTTCATCTAAGCTTACACGGTGAGATCTCTACAGAATCGCACTGCTGCTGAGCACGAGGTCCTGGGTGCGATTCTCGGTTTGAGAAAAGTGTTGTTGGGTGTTTCCATCTGGAATTTCATAGTAGCAGCCCAGAGTCTGGATTCCTGTCAACTCCTACTATATACTACATAGGTGCAATGAGGGTGTACTACAGGTACACCTCTACCTAACCCTTTGATAAGTACAGGCGTGATATAATGTTATGTATTCTTCGCATCATTTGTTTGTTTTATTTATGTAGTGTTATGACGCCGATGTGTTACGAGGGCGGTATGAAACCTTTTATAATCTATGTACAGCTTACGTGGGCTCAATATTAATCCTTAAAAGAAAATATTTTAATCATTGGGATCCAACAGGATCTCTATATTATGGTCGAGTTGAACACAATGAAGGATTGACCTTTGTAAGGACTTGCGAATGGAAGAAAACACAAAAACTTTTCGAAAATATCTCAAAATAGCACAACCTACATTACATGTCACATTAATTTTCATTTGCGTTAAAGTAATCAAGCGAAATAAGTACAATGGCTAAGGTGATAACTGAAAATTGAAAAGGAATATGTTCAAATCCCAGTCTGTTGAACCACCAGGGTGTACCCTTTTCAAGGATAAACGGACTATAAACTGATTGGTATTTTTTCAATGAAAATATGTCAAAAAATGAACTTTTCAGATCAATTGGTATTCGGTTGTGCATTCAAAACTACAACGCTATGATCGTTTTTAATGAAACATTCCACAGCAAAATGTTATGATAGAAATTCGGTATTTTCGATCAAACAAATTCTATCGATGTACTATTACTATATTTCAACCAAATAAAACTTTCCTTTATGGTATCATTCTATTCACATAAATCCGAGATGTTTTGAACAAAATATTCAATAATTTCCAACGTTTTTACGATATTACGACCGACAAAAGGGATTCTTTCAGGTCAGCAATCAAATGTATGGCTATAAATGTTGGCCGTTTCAACATAAAACGCACATTTATATAAGTAATATTAATAAAGCTGAAAGTTAAAAGTCATATTTATGTTTTTGTATTATGTATAGGCCTGAAAACGTGTACCTATTCTGAAATAGGACATGAAAACCGATAAACATGACGCGCAGTTTATTTCAATATAATTTTGAATAATAAAGAAAAAAGTATTTTAGCGCTTAAATATGTTACCGGAAAATGGCAAACTCCGTAAGATTATAAAATAACTTGAGAGATTGTAAACTCTCGATAAACTGTCAAGTCATTTTACGCATACAAAATTTTATAGTCTATAATATCTCCGTGTCGGTTCGAGAAATTGTGAATTGACATAAACTGGCGACCAAACAGCACTCTGGTCTACCATTTATATGTTTTGGTGTGATATTTAAATTGGAAACTTGGCCCCTCATTGGTCTTTGTTGGTGTGAGCTCACATCTGAACAGACCAATGGGAGCCTTGTTTCCAGGTTTACTATCAAACGAAAACTGATAAATTGTAGACTTGTGTTCTGATTGGTCGCCATTTTATGTCAGTCCACAATTTCACGGAATGACTTCGAGATATTATAGACTATAAATTTTGATGCGTAAAAATGTATTCCAAATAACAATTTATCGGGATTATACAATCTGTCAAGTTATTTATAATCTTACGGAGTTTGCTATTTTCCGGTGACATATACATTTTGAGAGATATGTGACAATGTCAATATCATGTGCGGCTCCTTTGTTGCCCCCTCAATAATGTAATACATATCATAGGATGCGAGGTACTCGTACCTATAGGTAAACAGGACGTTCTCCCGAAATTGGGGACTTAAGGCAACCCTATTTACGAGCGTCCCATTAGGAAGTGACCTAAATCCGATGCTGTCAACATTTCTCATGTTTCACCGTCCACTTTCATGTATGTAAATTAACTTAGCATTATATTATGTTGACTTACTCGTCACTGCTTTTTATTTATTGGCCGAGTTATCGATGTTTTATTAAACCTTGAATTACATACATTTTGGGTGAAATTCTCTGTTATACGATCCAAATTAATGTAGGTATGTTTACTTTTTTGTAATTGATATGACGTTTGTGTTTTAAGCGTGTGAAATTGAAGTGGCAATGTTGTAAATTGGTACTGCCAAATAAATAATATTTATAGCATTGTACCCCTATGTTTTATCTTTTATTTTTAAATACTGAGTTTTGCCTGAAAACGGTCTATGTAAATTCGTTTTACATCTGTGAAAAGAGCTATGACACGGATGGAAATTTTGATTGAATTATAAAGACTTCTTTTCCAACTTGAAATTTTCTAGGTTTCTTTTAAACAAAGATGACTGAGTGAACCAGCGCACAGCTCGAGGCGGATGGAATTACTTTTTATTTTGACATTTGTTCATTCCGCACTATTTTTTCCAACTTTTCTAATAAAACAAGGAAGTGTTTTTTTTCAGAGTTATACAAAGGTATAACTCTAAAAAAAAACACTTCCTTGTTGAGTTTGAGACTACTGGATGAAGACCATTTGTAAAGACAAATGGTCTTCATCCAGTAGTCTATAAGTCTAAACTTCTCAATGTGAAACTACTTTGAACTAAAAATCAGTATTAAAAAAGAATTATATTTTACCAAAAAATCGGAAGGTTCAAGACTTCATCCCACAAATGTGCAAAGTATCTGATGAGAATGTCATAAGTACAATATTAAAACTCCAAGTTAACGATTTCCTCAAACGAATTTGCCATTCCGATACCAAGAAATACACTTAATGAAGACAACATTAACAGCAGCTGGTTGATCCTATATAATTCAGGCCTGTGATAGCAATTACCAATGGTTAGATTCCAATTTAACAATCTGCGTGCGCCTAGATCTGACACCATGACGCATTGTCACTGGCTACATAACATGGCTAGGTTTGCCAGTGTTTATATAATGTGGAGACATCGATACCACAATAAATGAAAACTCTGGCAATACTATAGAAATATTTTATCCTGTCACCGAAATTAAAAATAAACTTTTCAGCTGCATAAAACGTCATAGACTACTATTCTGACGAATTATTCCAAGCAGTCTGTTGGCGTTAGTGAAATCAAATCTGCGATAAAAGACAACATATTCGTAAACTACTATTGCCAGTAATTGACTTATGGTCGTATCGTCGTCTCCACCTTGTGTACTAACCTGCATTGTAACGATCGACTGATGTGTTTGTATAGATTGAATATAAGTTTTTTAGGAACACCAAAAATAGTTGAACAACTCTATTTTTATTCGTTCATCTAAATAATAAAATTAATATGCCTCCTGTGTTTATTTTAAAGAAAGTTTTGAATGAATTCACGATTGTATTTTATCGTTAAAGAAGCGTATGGAACAAAGCTGAAGGAAGTCTTAAAAATATTTATTTTTGGTATTAATATAAAGATGAAGACATCTATTTCTTCATCTTTAGTGCCCTCTAGGGCACTGCAAACTGCAACAGAACAGAAAAAAAAATGAAAAAAAAAATTATAGAGCCTTTTAAGTTGCTCAGAAAATACAAATACCATTATTTTTTCATAGAATAGCAGTTTTTGTTCTATATAGCAATCTCATTGAGTAGAACAGGTAGGTACTTAAAGTACGTAGGGTTTTGACAGATTTAAATGAGACGATATTAATTGAAATATTTTTTTCTAATGGCTAAAACCTACAGCAACAAAGTAATTTGCTGTTTGCATGGAATCCAAAAGACTCCTGCATTTTTCCCTTTCACTTTTAAGATCCTTAGTAAGACTTGCCAAGAAGTTTTATAGAAAAACGCGGGAAAACAGACAAGATCTCGCACAGGTGCAACGTTGAATAGAACTCCAAGATGTGGCAATTAGGAGAATTACGTAATTGACGTAGACGTAAGCCATATCAGTTACGTATTTCTGAGACTGATTGTATGTTAGTATTTCTCTATCAAATATGTCGAAATGGTTCTAAACTGTACTGAAAATCACCAATGCAGTTTACAATTATAATTAATTGGCTTCTTTGCTTTGCTCGTGTGAGTGTCGAAAATTATTCCAAGGGAACATACTTCCGAGATGAAAAGTATATAATCCCATTCCTATATATATCTTGACGAAACGTATATATATGTATAATGTTTGTAAAATGTCCGTACCGAATTTCATCTAGATTCGTTCAGTCGTTCTGACGTATTCAGTAAAAAAATCCATTCACTCATCCATAAAACGTTCGCATTTACAATAGTATAAGATCATAAGGTTTACAAACCTTTTGCAATTGTAATTTAGATCATAAGGTTTACAAACCTTTTACAATTGTAATTTATTAATCAGAAGATTTTTTTTATTCACTGGCTTACTTTAAAACTTAATACACGCATAGGTACACAATAGATACCTACCTACACATCGCCGAAATTTGTGTGTTGCACAACATACCTATACTAAAATGTAAATGGTTTCTACTTCACTGGTACGCGACACACCTATTTGAAACATCAGAGAGTAAACAAATATATAAACCTTGCATACCATGGCGCAACAAATCAGAACAAAAAGCCACGATCCATCAAAGGCTATGAACGTCACCGTTATTTCATAAAGTGTTTACCGCGATGTAAATAAACAAGCAACTCTAAGCGACGCCGGCGCTAGTGGTAAAAAAGAAGTTAAAGTTTCCACATTATTCCTGTGAGGAGACAAGAAGTGTGGAAGTTTGCAGGGGATGCTTAAATTGTCGCTCGGTTACACGAAACTGTTGGCAGACTGAAGCGCCATCTGTGGCCCGCAACCAGAGTAATGCTCCATTGAAAGGTCCACTGATTTGTTTAGTTTAAGCTAGCCATCCGTGGCACGACACTAAGCTATGTAAGATAGAGCCACACTCGCTTCGTCGCTACGTAGCTTGGTCTGTAATATAGTGAGTGCCACTTTGACGTCAAAGGTCTCGAGGTTTCAGGAACAGAAATGTTGCATATATTCTACTGTAGGTGGGTAAGCACTATTGAGCTTGACTATTACGTGGTCACGTCAATACTGAATGCACAGGCTTGATATAATAGGTGGCTAAACATCAAAGAGCAAATCCCTATAGCTTTGACCACAGGCGGTATTCTTAGAAAAAAATATAAGTAATTAGAAAACTAGAATAATTAGAATTAATATTGTACGCGAGATACGACAAGTCAACGTAAGCTTGAGATGTTATGTCATCAAGACCAAGTAATTATTTTTATAATGCCCCGGCACAGCTGGTGCACTGCCATCACAGTCAGCAAGAACGGTAATACAACTTTTTCTTGAGATAAAGCTCAGTCCACTTTGCCCTAAAATATCGCTATTACTATTGTATTCGTTCATGATTGCGTGAATGTTTGGCAGCATCCCTTAATGTCCAGATAACAATGCATTCTCTCCATGATAACCCTGCTGCAGGTTTGGTGATTATGGCATTATCACGCTTGGTTAGTTCATTGTAGCCCACATTGTGTGCATTGTTGCCAGTGGCCCACAATGACGCCCAGAGATTTGATAGACAGTGTAAATACAAAGATTATGCACAAGCGGATCGATAGAATAAAATCACAGCTAATAAATGCCACGAAAAATACACCGTACCCTAAAACGTTTACCTCAACGTTTCAACCAAATTGGAATGTAATAAAAACAAAACCAAAAATGTTTTCAATGTAAAAGTAACTTATTGGAAATACTCAATGGCCACAGTTGGAGCGGTCCGGAGTCAAGTTACGGACGGAGTCTAAAATTTAAACAAAGTTTGTTCCGGTCTCTGGACATGGTTGGCCACTCGAAAGCCAAGGCTACATTAGAAGGCGGCGCGAGATGCGGTATACAAGGCGTTATAGAAGCCTTTAAGAATTGATTGCCTTATTACACAGATGTGTAAACTTTTACCATAGATGATTAAAATTATCTAAACTAATATTACAAAACCGCAGGGCAAAAGTTTCCACTAAATGGGTGCCAAAGGATGGACGACGTAGGTACGACGGACGGCGAAGCCGGTCTTTTCTATCGATGTCTCACCGTGTAAACTTAGGTGGAGTGAGCATGAAGTGAGCTTTCATTCCACCGTGTTTGTATGGATTGACAGCTCAATTCGTGTTCACTTCACTTAAGTTTACAGAATCGCGCTGAAAGCGATGGCGAGATGACCTTGACGCACATCACGAAGGCTGGTTCGAGGTGGCGCATGAAAAGAGTGTCTGGAAAGCTTTGGCCTTTGCCCAGCTGTGAGATACCATAAGCTACAAAAAAACTATTATAAACGAAAACAAATATCAAATAATTCACGTGTAGGTACGGCCGCTTTTGCGGAATTTGTTCGAAAAGGTCACCGCGGCCCTGGAAGTCATAGGGAATTAAGAGGGTTTTAGTCAGTAAGAGTTTGACACTCCTTTCCGCTCCAGAGTGGAAGAAGTCATTTGATGATTTACCATCCTT
Organism: Mamestra brassicae; assembly: GCA_905163435.1. Lineage (NCBI taxonomy): Eukaryota > Metazoa > Arthropoda > Insecta > Lepidoptera > Noctuidae > Mamestra > Mamestra brassicae. The sequence goes on along the minus strand of LR990995.1, from coordinate 9,983,010 downwards.
AAAAAAGTACAGCCGCTTCAGGGTGGCTTAAAACCAGCAGTTCAAGTCTTTCTGCTGAATTGATGACAACAACTAACAAGTGTTGACTTTTGTTGATGATTTGGAACCAAAAGGTAGATTGTAATATGAATATCTGAATCTGGATCGGCTTATCTCTTATATAATTAATTCTCTATATGTTATAAACAGATCATTTGGAATTAAATAAGTCTCATTCAAATTCGATAGTTTACTATATATTCGTGTCTATTGTTAAAAGAAAAACTTTTTTACATAAAGAATACAACCGACTCCCAAATAAAAAACACCAAAGTATGAAATAACTTTAATTTCGGAAGTCGGTTTTTGTAAAAAGTTATTTTTTAATTTTTCACGTTTTAGTGGTGAAACCCGTACCCCACAAATAAATTAATATTATTCCTATAATGAGTGGTTGCGGTATTTTCCGTTAAGGAGTTTGTGTGCCTTCGTAGTCCGAGTCCACCCCAGCTCATAGTTAAATATCTACTTTGCTTTGGGATTGATACTGCCTAACAATATCTCACTTTAGGTACCTACTAGATTTTACTGATTTTAAGTTGAGGAGGTCACTAGTTTATCTTTGAAGGTCGACATCCAATGCAAATTCAATATATATAACTAAACCTAATGCAAAAAGATTCATCAAGACCGGTTCATAAAAATAAAGTTATGCCCGAATAAATAACCCCAAATACATGGTTGACTTGTACAATTCCGCTTACCCTTACACAGCGTACAGCGTACTGGCGTGATGTTATAAACTGGTGTAAATTATAAACAGACGTGCGATTTCAGCAATTCCGGAAGATTTGCTACCATTTAATAAAAAGTTCCTCACCAAATTGACGGAATCATACTAGTACTAGTAGTTTCCGATTTGGGTGTTTACCCAAATAATATACTAGTACTAAGAACATGAAATTGGCACATGGTTTCCTTTTATGATGCAGGTGAGCACTAAGAAAAGATTTAGGGAAATTAACCTTTTAGGGGTGAAAAGGGAGAAAATCGTTTGTATTAAATCTACTCAGACGACTAGATACTGGCAACTAGTTCATCATAAGCTTACGAGTTTGCAATAATACAGGCAGTGACATCTACGCCATGTTCATATCGAATTTCGCCTTTGCAGTTACACCGCAAATCGCTGTCCAACATAAAACCAGCCTTACAGTAAGCTGCAGTTGCACCAGCTTGCAAATTACACCAACAAATTGATCGGCAACTCTTCTAACGGTCAAATAATCTGCGAGTTTTTATTCACTGCGATGGAAACATCGTTTTGATATTCTAGCAGTTTTACGATTGGTTTAAAAAACTGTTGAACACTTTTGCAGGTTGGCTTAAGCATTTGCAGTCTGTTTTTAGCTTTGTTTTCTTTGTGTATAACACATTGTATCAGATTTAAAAGAGAAAGAACATCTTCGTATCATCTGATTACTTTTGCATGGGAAGTCGATATCTTTTTTGGGTATTCAGATATAGGCTCCTTGGGGAAAGTTGTTCAGTATCACGTATGGAATCAGCCCTTTAACAGGTAGGTTCAGCTGATTATATCTACAGTATCAACGGTGCCATTTTAGTCGTCTTATAACGGTAGCCCACTTCTACTATCCAATGACAACAACACATTCATTAAAAAAAAAATAGTTATGGACATTTGAATTATTAAAAAAATTAAAATATGATTCACTAGCTTTTCGCGACTTCGTCCGCGTGGAATAGTTACTTTGGGCGCCATTTTAAGTTTTAAGAAACTAATTTTTCAAAAACGCTTGATTACATTTATGTTCATTTATTTTTATCAAATGCCTAAATACAAAGGTTTTATCTTCAATAATGACGACTCCCATACAAACTTCCACCCCCCTTTTCACACCTTTAAAGGATGATTTCTGGGATAACACTATCCCGGAACTCAAACTATCTCTATACCAAATTTCATCTAAATTGGTTCAGCGGTTAAAGCGTGAAGAGGTAACAGACAGATAGACAGACAGATACACTTTTACAATGTTACTAGCTGCCGCCCGCGGCTCTTCCCGCGAGAAGGTCGAAAAACACCCCAAGCGAACATACTCCCGGGATAAAAAGTATTGTATCACCTATGTGTTATTGCCTTACCTCTGTGCTAAATTTCATCAAGATCCGTTCAGCCGTTCTGACATGATTGAGTAACAAACATACACACACACACACGTGTGAAAAGTTTGGATTATCATTTCATGACGCATGACGTAGTTTAGAAACACCCAGGAGCGAACGCACTGAACGCAGTCCGAGCCTTGTGTTCCAAGGATATCGTGGAATGGAATGGCGACATTGTTTTGAAACGTAGCAGGGTGTTTCATAATTCAAATGCGTTATTTATTTTTATTGTATCCTTTATATTATCATCTCAATGAATTATATTAAATTTGTATTATATTCCCCTTCCAGAAACCTAAGAGAAAGTCAAATAGAATTCCAAACAGCGTTAAATGAAAATGCATTCTGAATGAAATGGGGTTACAATTATCAGCCGCTAAATCGAGGGTTTGTATTTTTAGTAGAGGTTTTAGAAGATTACAAATAAAACTTAAATTAGATAAGGACAATTTAGAGATTACAAACATTTAGGTGTGTGGTTGGACAGATCGTTGCGCTGGAGTAAACATATTGACATGACTGTTGAAAAGGCGCAAAGGAGTGTTAATTTACTTAAGGTTTTGGTAGGTGCTTCCTGGGGCTTACACTCTAGACACCTAAAACGAATTTATATTGCACTAATCAGAAGTCGCATAGACTAAAGCTGCTATTTATATGATGCTAGCACAAAATGCCATCTAGATAAATTTATTTTAATTTGAAATCAGGCTAATGAGGATTATAGGTTTCATTAAAACTTCACCGATTCACGTTCTGGAAAGTGAGCTATGTGTAGTTCCACTGTACTAACAAAGGAACTATTTAGCTTATAAATTCTGTCTGAAGTCAAAGGCTATAGAAGTTATCAGTTATTAGAGAATCTCTTAAACAAAATTGTTATTGAAAAAAAAAAACATTCCTTTATTAGTATCAGTTTGAATGAGGTTAAAGAGTTGCAGGTAGCTTCTTCCTGTCCATTAATAATGTACACTTTACGAACATACGAATATTAATGTAAATTAAATAATTATAGTTAATTTCAAAAAAAAATCTACGCGTTCACAGGACAGTAATATATTAAAATATGAAGTTATTAGTGAATTATATACAAAGTATAGTGGTTGATTTTACATATTTACAGATGGGTCGAAGAGTGTAGAAGGTCATGGGTCTGCTTATAATGTACCTACCTAATTTAAGAATAAGCCCTCAGGATAATTGTTTTAAAATAAGTGAACCTATATCCATTATGACGTTGAAACTCATTGCAATCTCAGAGGCTTTGACTTAATTAAATAATCATTGTGGATATAAAAATGTTGTAATTTGTACAGACAGCAAAAGTTCACTACAACATACATATAGCTCGATGAGCTCTGGCCACAGAGGTGCATCGATAGCTTATGTTATTTTATCCTAAAATTGATGAAATTACTTCAAAAGGCATCCAACTGAGATTGCAATGGGTTCCATCGCATATTGGGTTGCGGGGCTAAATTAGCGGCTAGGAATGGAAAAGAAATAAATATCATATTAGATTATTCAGAATTTTTACCAAAATTTAAAAATATAGGCTATGATTATTGGAAATAATATTTTCATAAACAGACATTAGAGAAGGGATTATGGTATAAAACCATACATTGTGAGCCTCTTCGCGTGCCCTGGTTCATGTCCCGGGGCTCAAACACATGAGGTGTTTGACTCCCCCCGTTACGTCAAAAAGGGGCGCACGGGAACACTACGCGCCGCCAACTCGGGTCCAGATGAGTGAATGGGGGGCGATGGACATCCCCTAGTCCACCGCCCTTGTCATGCCGACTGGGCCGGAAGGGGGTTGAAATTTCCCTCTCCCTTTCCGCAGCCTCCTTCTGCGCGATAACTGTTTCGCAGAAGGAGACCACCGTATCCCAGGACTCCTCGTCGCCGACCATAGAACGAACTACAGCCGGCAGCGAGAGGTCTCTGCCTACCATAGAGTTGAGGGCACGCCGTGTCCTCCCGACAGTCGACCCAGTGGTGACACCGGGCGTCTGGCTCCCTGCCTATGCGACACAGGAATCTCCCGAAGCAACCATGCCTCAGACCTTATGATATAAAATTGTTTAGGTTAATATGGGACTGACATACGCTTTGCGTAAAAGCCCATAAACAAATAAAGAAAAAAATATATATTTAAAAAATAATCGCGTCTGGAGGTAGTTTTATGTCGGGTACATTAAGTGGGCCGCCTTTGTAAGACGACTAAAATGGCACTGTGTATACGTATCCGAAGACCAAAACCCAGAATTAATTTCCTTACCACGTTGTCCAGTCGAACGATCTGCAATTGCAGTAGTTTAACAAATTACTCGAACCAATTATAATTGATCGACGATCGCATCTATCTAACGGTTAATTTATCTGTGAGTTTTATCCGGCGCTTCACTGAACATCGTTTCAAATTCTCATTGTGTGTATTAATTGATTGGCAGTTCTAATTAACGTCCGCGAATCCGAATGCGTGGATTTTGAATAGAACTTTGATGGGTATGTTCTGTTTGATCCAACTAACTTTTGTTCCGTAGTAATCCTTTTAGAATGTTATTAAAATGCCAATGCCATTTTTCATTGGAGCATGGAATAGCGGTCAATGAGCTAAATTTTTTATTGTTTTCGCAATGTAAATTAAAACGGAAATAAAGACAATACCGCCCCATATAATATAAATATGTATAATAGTGCATGTGGTGTTTACCTGTTAGTAATTGTTGCACTTATAAATATATATCGTGTACTTTTAAATGCAATGTAATGTGTAAACAATAAATTGTTGGCTAACCTAAATTAATAAATATTGAATACTAGTTTTTGCCCGCGACATCGTACGCGCAAATCCCGTATTTCCCCGTTCCCGTTGGAATTTCGGGAAAAGCGTAGTGCTCCCTTACACTCCCCAAGGAACCTACATGCCAAATTTCAGCTTTCTACGACCAGTAGTTTCGGCTGTGCATTGTCTGTCTGTCACTCAGCCACAAGTAACGGAAGATTTTTTTATGGATTATCGTTCTCTGCATTTTCTATTACTAAAGAAAAGCGATGCAACGCTTAAGGTTTTGACTCCTACGATACGATACGATATAGGGAAAGGGCAATGACGGCTGCCATCCAAAAAATTAAATAACTAGCTATTCAGATTACAGTAGATATTGTCACCTGTTTGAAACTAAGTTCGTACTTGACTCTTGCAAATGGCACTCGATAAACAAATGAATCGCCATGGTTACTAGTTAGTGCCGAACGGAAAATTAATGTTTATTTTATCTAGTGCTTTAACAAACATCTATAAATTTTTAGGTTAACTATCGTTTAATACAGCTTTACCTTAACATTATAATAGGATAATTAGATAAAACATTTATTTTATGCAATAGGTACAACAATAAGAAAATATCTGTACAATACACACGCTTAAATTATCAAAAAGCCACCTAACTTAACAAAAAAAATTAAAACGATCACAAATATCAAAATAGTTACAATATTCTTTCCGTGGTGGTAGCAACATTACAAAAACACGTTGAAATAAAGAAAGTGACATTATGTCACAGTAAGCAAAACCTTAGTAGAGAAGAACAACCATAATGCGGTGTGCGCTTCAAGTGCGCTTACTGTTATTTTTGTTACTTTGTCTTAGTTGCTGTACGTTTGTGTCAGTGTTATGTGAGGAGTGAATGTCGTTAGTATACCTGCAATTTGCGCGGGCCTGTCGATCAGCACCAGGCCCGGGTCGACGGCGCATTGTGCCACACGCCCCTCAAAGAAATGTCAGCATAGTAGACAGGCCCGCTAGGGCCAAAGCCTGCTAGGGTTGCAGAATTTCTTCGAAGGAGTCACCGCGGCCCTGGAACGCAAAGGGTATTAGGAGGAACACGGATGGGTTTTAGTCAGTAACAGTCTGACACTTCTTTCTGCTCCGCCCAGGGCGGAAGGAGTCATTTGATGATTTCCCATCCATAAAAAAACCAGCACATTATTTAAATAAACCATGTTTCATTATTGTAAGTAATTTCATAATTATGTCAAATGAATTGCCAAAGTAATAAAACCAAACGATATCTAGAGACCACGATTTTCAAAAACCTCATTTATCGGCCGACTCGCCTAGAGACCGTAAATTCTAATAGCTATTATGTTTTAATTCATATCGATTGTTAATTCATTATAATTTTATTGACGATCGAAATTGATTTCATACAGTACGGATTACAATTATTCCCAGGGCAATAATTTGCAATTAATTTGCTCCATTTAGAAAAGCTCTGAAGCGAGTCGCCATAATGTGTTGACAATGACATCATGTACTTATGAAATCGTTCAGATTGCGGTGACTCGCCTCATTGGCTGGTTGACCTGCTTCGTACCGCAATAAATTGCGAAGTCATCGGAGCCAGGACCCGCTCAACGTCCGGCAGTTATTAGGAAATTCTCAGTTGCGGCCGGTGTCGAACTGTTGCCGAATTGCCCGATATACGGCAATGAACTGAACCACTGAACTTTGCTAACTAATTACTTGGTAATCGTGATGGTGATTCGCAATGTTTGAACTTCTATAGTGAGTAGTTTCCAATACTTCGTTTAGTGTTAAAGTATCTAAAACCTACTTCTCACAGTCCAAAACTGAATAAGGTGTAAAAATTTGCATTAAGTGTAAATTGAACAAAGGGCTACTAAAATAGTTTGAACTTTTCGTTTGACCTGACCGGCAAAAAGTAGTCGAGTTATTTCAAACAGTTAAGGTAGGTACATAAGTCAAAGTTTTGGGACTGCTTGATCTATTTTATGAGTAATAAGTACTGTTTTTTTTTAAGGATGGGAAATCATCAAATGACTTCTTCCGCTCTGGGTGGAGCGGAAGGGCGTGTCAGACTCTTACTGACTAAAACCCATCCGTGTTCCTCCTAATACCCTTTGCGTTCCAGGGCCGCGGTGAATCTTTCGAAAAAATTCCGCAACCCTGGCAGGCTCTGGCCCTAGCGGGCCCCGTCTTCTATGCTGACATCTCTTTGAGGCGCGCGTGAAACACAACGCGCCATCGACCTGGGCCTGGTGGTAATCGGACAGCGAGCCACCCAACGCTCGCTGTCCGCAGGCCCGCGCCTACGGTGGCCAGGGATCGCCCTGCGACTCCCGACGCCCGGGGCGTCTTCTCCTGTAACGGTGGTTGGGGCGAAGACATTGCCTTTCCCTCGCGCGGCCCGCCTCCTCCTTCGCTAGCATTACTGCTTTGCAGAAGGAGGTGACCGCTTCCCAAGCCTCCTCGCTCCGGACCATGGATTCAACCAAGGCCGGCGCGAGAGGTCGCCGCCGCCGATCGCCTTGATGAGGACACGGCGGTGCTCCGCCCAAGCAGGGCAGACCTCCAGCGTATGCTCCACCGTGTCCTCCGGGCGATCCTCACAGTGCTGACACCCGGGCGTGTCCTCCCGCTTAATCCGAAACAGGTACCTCCCGAAACAGCCGTGTCCAGTCCTGCGTCAGGCGGAAGGTGAGGACGCCGTGACGCCTCTCCAGCCACTCCTCAAAGAGGGGCCTTACCGCCACAATAGTGGCGTGCCCGGAACAATAAGTACTTACTATAAAATAACCTTATCATCAAAGTGTCTCACAAAACTTATTACATTCCCCACATACGCTCATACTAATATACGACTTGTTTTAAAAAGTGCTCCACTCTTATTGCAATTTTGCTTGTCAAGTGAGATGTCTTTTGCAGAAATCCTTTAAGAGGAATATTATACTCATTGAATATTATCTTATTCCTTGCATTTTCTCTTGTTCACGTATGCATTAAAATATCACAGACTACTTGATCAATTTATTTTAAAGTTTTTACATGGCAATGCTTTCAGATTGTTTTAAGCTAGACGTTGAATAATTTCCTCAAAGCAAATAGCAAATAGTTTTGCGCTTGCATTTTTTTTTTATTGAGCATGCTATTTTCATACATTTCTGTGTGTCGGTAGATATAGCGATGCTTTGTGGCGATGTTGAGTGATGAAAAGATGAAGTTTGGTGTTGCAGACTAATTGTCAGTTAATTTGAATACAGCTGACCTGCCGGTCGATTCTGTAAACATGTCCACGTGAAGGCTTGGGTGAAGTGATCAGGAGGTGAGTTGACAATCAATATAATCAAGATGGAATGACAGCTCACTTCGTGATCACGTGATATCTTGATTATATGGATTGACAGCTCACCTCGTGATCACTTCACCCAAGCCTTCACTTCGACATGTTTACAGAATCGACCGGCAGATGAATCTGCTTAGGTGATGACTGCTTATTTAGAAGTTTTCGCTTGACAACCCAACAAACACCGACACACACACATAAAAGCATTTACAAAACATAGCAAATACCTACTGGGATCAGGTTTTCCAGATAAATCATTTTTGAAAAATACCGTAACAAAAATAACTTATTAATAACACTGCCAATAAACATGAAACGAATAGTTCAGATATTTAGGTAAATCATGAAAACCCTTTGATTTCATTCAAATTGCGAAACCATCCATGATGAATTTCATACCGGGTGTATTAATGTTCGTAAAAATTGTTATTGAACATAAATATTACAGAAACATATGTAGCACAATGTTTCAGTGAATTCCACACTTGATAGTTTTCATTCACAGGTATGTTAATAAATGTAATTGGCATATTTACTTTCGCAATGTAAATTTCGTGCGCTGTGAAATAATGAGGATGACTTTACGCTGAATATTCCCGGAAATACTCGCGTGGTATAATTGACAACGTGGCAAAAACTCGATATTATCCCGTAATACGGACGGTCACAAACGGGACAAATAAAATTGGCGTCGTTAGCGGCAACCAAATTAGAGCAAACCTGCACTCGGTAACATCAAAGAATTTTTAATCATACTAAAGAATTTTAATTGTACTGTCTACTCGGCACGAATACTAAATGAGCACTAATGCCCTGTCAAAGGTGAGAAAGCGATTGTTAATGGTGTCTCCCTGTCTAGAACTGGAATAACTTTGTTAATTCTCTTAAGACATAAAAGTTATACAATTCCCTACGAATATTAATCATTCGTCCACAATAGCTATGCGAACAATAAAAACACTTTATATATCAACTGTTAAAGCTAACTGCTTCTCAAAGCATATATTTTATACGTCCTCTATATTTTAAATGTGTGACGGGTGATAAATCGATCATACTGTTTGTTTTTAAAACACAGAGCATGCGAATTTTTAATGGTTACACACCGAAGGTCGCCTGACACTTGTATGATATTAGTAACGCGGGTTCTTTTTGTGGTCGAAGGTTTTCTTCTATATAAATAAAGATCTACTTGGCGGTTTTTTTTTGTTGCAGTCGTTTACGAATTTTTTTGGAAAATTCGAGTAAAAAATGCATCCATGTGAAGCCGGGGCGGATCGCTAGTCCATCTATACTGACATAATATCTATACTTAATATAATAAAGCTGAAGAGTTTGTTTGAACGCGCTAATCTCTGGAACTACTAGTTGGATTTGGAAAATTATTTTTGTATATATGTGATAACCACATTCATGAGAAAGGCATACGGGCTATACGAGAACGGCAAAAAAACAGTATGCATATGCGCGTACGAAGCTGCGCGCAAAAGCTTGTAAAAAAATATAGAAACAGAAAAAGAAGAAGAAAAATATTGAATAGAATGGATTAGAATGTCTTTATTTGCAAAGAATGTAAGTAAATCCATAAGATTTTAAGTACAAATATTAGGGTTCTGTGTACATTGTTTCTTTTAATCTCAAATCGTCACGTCGAGAAGTTTATTTTTGTATACCTACCTATACGAACGCAAATTCATTCAATACCACCTATAAAATCACCCGGTTGCTGTGGCATAAACCACGGGAAAAAGCTAATTTTCATTATACCCGTAGCAGTCTAATATAGTTTACAACTAAACACTAACACTAAACTAATGCAGGCTGCGTTAACTTCAACTAATTAAAACCTAGTATGGTTTAGAACCCTCATGTCCTCGCAGTGTTTTTATGTTTATCCTCAGCTGCTTTAATAACCACAAAGTTTTCTAACTGATGCGAGTTGAAATTAAATTTAAGTACCTAGTGGTAGGTAAAGGAAAGGGTGGAAAGGTTCTAGAGTAGCGAAGATAAAGCGTCGGAAAGGCCTCCTACAAGGTAAACTGAAGACCCGGTGAAGGCCGTAGAAAAAAAGAAAGAAAAAGTATTTAATTGCCACAAGACGACATATCCACATACACAATTTTATTTTACTTAAACTCAACCCTAAACGATAGTGGTAATAACCTGGAGGCGACAGGACCAGCCAATGTAGTGACACTTGGGGGCGGCATGTCCAACAATGGACGCCTTTCGGCTGATGATGATAATGATGAGGGAAAGTGTCAAAATATAAGGCACTTGTCTTACCGCCGTCAAGGAAGCGATTGGCTATCGACGGTCAAAAGATATAATAAAAATATAATAATTATATCTTGGTACAACTCACACACGGTCAGCCGATCCCAAACTAGGCAGAGCCTGTGCTATGGCAACCAGACAACTGATAAACAAACTTATATATTTCTAAATACATACATACTATAGATTAATTACACCCAGACACAGAACAAATGATCATGCTCATCACACAAAGATTTGGCCTGGGTGGGAATCGAACCCAAGACCTCCAGTTGAGCAGTCAGGGTCACTAACCACTCGACCAACAGGCCAGTCAAAGATATAAATCCCGTGTGACTAAAAGAGACATATACATTTATAGTCGACAGCTAGCTGTTCACACTGGCGGCGAGAACCCTTTTAGTTTGTCGTAGCGATAAGAGCTATCAAAGATACTCGCTCAGCGATGTTCGCTTTGCGGTCAGAAGTCAAAACTGAGACCAACCAGGGGTCATTTTTACGCGCTCTAGTGCACGCGTCGCAAAAGAGCACTCGCTTATAGCCGAGCGACAAAACTATCGGAACTAGACACTCGCTTCTCGCTGCTTGCCAACTCGTATCTAGTTTCTATCTTTACTCGCGTCTCGCTGATCCTCGGCAGTAATTAAAATGCCTAAATCCGATGTTCTGTTTTTGCAATGTACCGTCAACTGAGCATTAGTGATTCTAATTATAAAAGCCCCCTTACTATAACGGATCATTTTTTTTTTGTTTTTTTAAGGATGGGAAATCATCAAATGACTTCTTCCGCTCTGGGTGGTGCGAAAGGGCGTGTCAAACTCTTACTGACAAAAACCCATCCGTGTTCCTTCTAAAGCCCTTTGCGTTCCAGGGCCGCGGTGACTCTTTCGAACAAATTCCGCAACCCTGGCAGGCACTGGCCCTAGCGGGCCTAGTTTTTTATCCTGACATCTCTTTAAGGCGCGCGTGAAACACAACGCGCTATCGACCTGGGCCTGGTGGTGATCGGACAGCGAGCCACCCAATGCCGGGGATCGCCCTGCGACTCCCGACGCCCGGGGCGTCTTCTCCTGTTGGGGCGGTTGGGGCGAAGGCCTTGCCTTTCCCTCGCGCGGCCCGCCTCCTCCTTCGCTAGCATTACTGCTTTGCAGAAGGAGGTGACCGCTTCATAACGGATCATTGCCAACCTAATTCTGTCATGAAAAACGTAAGCATCTATTCCTCCTGTATAGCTCCGTCTCTGGCACACTGAATCATGACGGTATTACGTACGGTTGCAGTAAGAAACGTGCCTTTAGTGCTGCGTCTAAAAAGGCATTGTTGATAACTGATTGATTTCACCGAATTGCAGTTGCCCTGTAGCCTAATTTGAGTAGAATAAGTAAAAACTGATACCGCAAGTCCGTGTGGATCAATAGCATTAAAGGCTAGAAGGAGAGATAGTGCATCTTATTTATATTTAATACATTGCAACAACAAATAATGGCTGGATCCTAGCTGAGAAGTCAGACTGACCTATTTCTTTAAATTGACATTTATAAGGTTGAGCACAGACATTTTTCGAGAGATAGACATTTTTTCAGAATAGGGTGTTTATATCTATACAATGTGCCGTTGTAACATTGAAAAACTCAATTGACTGGGAAAAGAGAAACCTAAAGACAGAGAATTTAAATAAAATACCGTGAAATAACCGCCAGCCAAGTAACAAGTTCTGTATAACAGCCAAACGAACAAAACATACGAAGAAAAATATGATCATTATCAGAATCAGTGAACAATAATGGTACGTGCAAAAAGTCTGTCGTCTGCAGACCCCCTTAGACAGACGAAGGCAGAAACAGATTCAGTTTGGATTTATTCAAAAATCTTCTAAGGAATCAAAATTTCAAAGTTGCGAGAAATACAATGTATCTTGTATTCTGTTCTGAGAAAAGTTTTTGAAACAAAAAGGATATAAAAAATTCAGTATTTCTTTGATAGGAATTGTTTACTTTTGATCATGGACGTATAAAAAAGGTCGGACGGAACTCCCGCTGAGACAAAACTGTGTCCCGTAATGACTACGACTATTTATGTGTGAGTGAGTTTAGGGTTGCCGTGTTATCCAAATTTACCCATATATCATTTTAATTTAAGAAAAATACAGGTCGGCAGACAAGTTTCTTGGAAATGTTCGCAGAATTATACCTTGCCACTTGAAAAAGTTAGGTAAGAAACAAATCTCCCAATGAAAATATATTTAAAAAATAAAATAAAAGAAAGTAAAACACAGTTAATAAAATTTAAAATATTTGAATTGTTCAAAATTTCAAAAAACAAAATACCAAATAATAAAATAATAACCTAAATAAATTGAATTTATAAAAAAAAACAATTTTTCTATATTTCGGGTAATTTGCACAGATGAATATTGCACTGTCATGAATTTGGTGAATGAAGATTGATTTAGATTGATTTTTGATTGATTTGAAATCGGGAAATAAGTGATTGAATTATTAATTTACCTATGAAACGTGATTCCTGTTTTTTTTTCCATTACTTACTACGGTTTTCACACCATTTCACCACACAAGAGATGCTGTATTATTTAGATATATTATTTGACCGCGTAGACGTGTTGACTGCGCTGACCTTTCTTATACGTCCATGCTTTTGATACTTACGAGAATAGTTAATAAGAAAAGAAAGAAAGAAAAAAATAGAGTTTATTTGCGGCAAGCATGACGAGAACCAAAAAAAAATACCAAAGTTATGCAAGTTGGAAAGATAAATAACAATTAGTCATCTTCATCACTCGCTATGAACAAGATTCGCTAATCTATTTTCACCAGAATTGGTGATTACCATGTGTGGTGATTAATGATAATCATGGTGATCATGATTACAGTATTTACAGTGCGTGTTAAAAATATAAGTTCTTTGTAAACACTATTTTATGCAAATATGTGTGCGTTCCATATTTACATTAAATTGTGTTAACAAACAATACTTAACAATAATTGTGATGTCTGCCAAGTTGTCTTTGACAGCTAACCTGTTCTTAACTTTTTCGGTTTCCCTGGATTAGTGTGGTTGTACATTGTTTATCTCGTGTGTTAATCCAATTTAATTTAAGTACATAAATACAAACTTACAAGTGTCGTGTGTGTGGTGCTAATAGTGCGGTAGACGGTACACATATTGTTATGTGGTGTTCGTTATGGAACAGTATTGCAGGAATGTTCAACAACGAAATTGGCTGTTTTACCCTTATTTCCCCCACAGCTCGAAAAATCGGTTTGCAATTTTACATGCAATTCTTCAAACGCCACTTGTGTTGAAATATTTAAATTTATATGAATTTATTGAAGAACTGAATGCTTCGTTTTTTAAGTCTTTAAAGAACTTTAAATTTAAACGTTCATCATATAATACTCGTCTGTTTGCCAATGTTTCACGTTTAATCTGCAACATAAAGCGGAAAAGTGATTTCAGCGGATCAAGCACCGTGTATACAGATTTATTATTTATTTCGTTTGTTGCCATAGAGTTATTTGAATTTAAATATTTGATAGCCTCTCACCTCAAATTTTGGCTTTAAGTAACTCGTAAAAACAAAGTATCGATTGATGAATCACTATTTGTTTTGATTTTTGGTAACATTAATAAATAAGACATAGCAATACGCTTATGCCAGTACCATTGCTAAAATATTTATAGAAGAATTTCTTGAAGAAAATTATGCAATGCCGAGCCGTGCCTGTCCTTTACCCTTAATCAAAATTCAATGCAGAAGGTGCTTTAATTTTGAGTGCTTAAAGTTCAAATCAAGCACTTCTTAAATATTATGGTTCATCTTCGTTCGCACAAAGTAAGCCTAAAGATTAAAGAAGGAACCCGCTTATGATTTTTTAAATTTCTATAGTCATATAAGTCTACCCCATAACGCGTCGAGACTTATCATGGGCTCAATTTGGAAACGAAAGTGCTCTACTTATCCTTAAGGGATTACAAACCTAGCGGTTATGTAAATAGTATTTTGGCTTGGAAGATGAAATATAATTCCATCAACCGGATTATAGACTACCTAACGGCGCACACCATGGTCGGGCACCGTTCATATAAAGATTAATAGGGCCGCGCAAACGTGACACATGGCGTACGGGAAGTTGCAGTTTATCTAACACATAAAACCGTTTGTCTTGTCTAACTCATCAACGCAAAACATAAATTTCGAGGGAAACGGAAAAGTTGCGCACAGTAATTATACACTCTGGTTTACAATATCTGTATACAGTTCTAAAGTATGTCGGCAAGGAAAGTACTGAAGAATACTTTTTAACTTGGAAGAACAAAGTCGTATCCAGAAACCCCAACTATACATTTTTGTAATTGTATTTTCGCTTGCGCAGCGGCGCGGCCCGTTCGGCTAGTTTAAATACATTTCAGCGATGGACACGCCATTTTTCCTCCTCCGAGAAAATTAAAAGTGCTTCGTAAAATCTCACTCCAGTTCATTGCGGGACATAATGTAAGTCGGAGTGAATAAACAAGAAATATGCGGTCGCCCGTGTTTTGTTTTATCGTTTATAAAGCGAAGAGCTTTTATGGTTTATAGCTCAATAATATAGACCGTAAAAAGCCCCCGGGCCGTCGTCGGATCTCACTCTGTTCCACAATTGAGTCATGCTAGTGAGTCCCTTCGAATCCTTTAGGACTTCTTGAATAACTCCGCTTTGTAGGTACCTAACAAGACGGAAATGTACTTTGTGGTGGCTTCTTTGTTATCTGCGTGAGCAGGTCAGCTCACTGGCGAAGCTTGCATCACTATTACATCTCCCGGGAGCGTATCTAACTGAATTTCAAAGAGAATTCCACATTGTAGAGATGGGAACTACTAGATATGAAACATTTTTCCTTTAGTCAATTTCGAGCCGTTGTGACGTTCCAGCTTCCGTACCATAGCTTCAACGATCAATTAAAAATAGCTTAGTTGCCTTAAGAAGAAGTAGTATAACACTATAAAACGTAGCACAAATGATGTAAATTCAGCGCGTACTACAAATGCCAGTTCGTAGGTTGCAGCGTTGGCCTGCATTGCAGGAAATGCGCTAGAAATGTCTGGACTTTACGAGAGACCTTGACCGCGTAGTTTGTTACAGCATTTCTTCCCATCGACATTCGATAGAAATGCCAACGCCAGCTACTTTCGAAAATGGTTTAAAAATCCACTTTACTAACATTGTAGGAAATACTTTCATTACAGTTGAATTGAGAGAAAGGGAATTTTAGAAACTGCTCTGCAAATATATCAATCCAATAAACTGTAACTGTTTCCACAAAATTGTATCAATCATGGTATTTATATGGAAAGAGCATAAAATCAAAACGTTTAATAGAGTTAAACGTTTACCCCTAATCAAAAGATCCCTCGCACTGGAATATTTAATTGACATTCCTCTTTTAAAAATTATTTCGATATGCCAAATACCTTGGCATAACTCTCGACGCCGAACTTCTACTATTTACAACGGTCGCATTCGCATCTCAGTCGTAATCTGTCAAAAATGGGCCTCCATTTCCCTTTTTTTTTTCTATCTTTTTTTTTCTGTATGGGAAATCATCAAATGACTTCTTCCGCTCTGGATGGAGCGGAAGGGCGTGTCAGACTCTTACTGACTAAAACCCATCCGTGTTCCTTCTAAAGCCCTTTGCGTTCCAGGGCCGCGGTAACTCTTTCGAACAAATTCCGCAACCCTGGCAGGCTCTGGCCCTAGCGGACCCCGTCTTCTATGTTGACATCTCTTTGGGGCGCGCGTGAAACACAACGCGCCATCGACCCGGGCCTGGTGGTGATCGGACAGCGAGCCACCCAACGCTCGCTGTCCGCAGGCCCGGGCCTCCATTTCCCTACATTTTGTTTTTGAATAGATTGCGACTGACGAACGTTGTTAAAACTGAGTAGAATTGGGACCCAGTTGTCTAGGTTGTACGGTGTCTGTCAGGCAAACAAACCCGGAACTGTTTTATGAAAAGAAGAAAACAGAAGATTAGTCTTCGGAGATGAATAGAGATGGAAGATAACCTGCCAACTTTTTAATGTATAGAAGAGAAAAGTTAACAGTGTGTCGCAATATCATCTTACAGCAACCCTTTAACTAAGTCAACTTTTGAAACTTGTGCGGGATCAAAAGCATTTTCAGTCTCTGTTTACCATTTACTTCCAGTTTTGAACATAAACAGAAACTAATGAAAGGTTCCTGTTTAACTGTATAGAAACATGTACAAGTAAATTTAAACTGTAGATAATGTGGTGACGATAACAAAATGTTTAATGCCGTCATGCACAAATCGTTCGTTTACATAATAAGGCTTCGAAGGAAAAGAAAAGAAAAAGTAGTTTCTTCTCTTGTAAGGGTGTGTCTTGATAGGAAAAGGCCATTTTTTTAATTATTTATTTACTCATTAATACGTACAGGATCTGAAACGCAAGGAAACGATATCGCGGAAGGTCCAGAAAGAGATGGCAGAATGAGCTGGACTCCATCTCATATTACTGGCCCAAAATTGCAAAAGATCAGGGAAAATGGAAGGAGGGATGAAGGTTTGCGCTGCGGTTAGGAGGGACGGCACAGGCTGATAATGAGATATAATAATAAGTAGGTAAAATGTTAATATCTGTTATTGTAAACCGTCATTGTGTGTGTAAGCATTTGAGTGCCATCCTCCTGTATTGTAAAACATTGTGCATACATAGATTTATTTCTTCTTCGAAAAAGAGTTTAGAAAGACCGACAGAACAATTTTAAGTCTTCAATAGAAAGTGAAAGATCACACACTCTGCCCCTATAAACGCTTTTTACAAAAAAATCTTAGCTAACTTTTTAATCCTAGGTATCTTGTGTACCTATGCGAATTCGTTTCATTGAAAGTAGTCAATCCATACAATCAAGATGTCACGTGATCACGAAGTGAGCTGTCATGCCATCTTGATTATATAGATTGACAGCTCACCATGTGATATTCACCCAAGCCTTCACTTCGACTTGTTTACAGAATCGGTTGACTGTTTTTCATATTATCTGTACTCTAGGTTTTTTGTGGGGTTTAATACGGCAATATCGTGTCTGTGAGCTTAGTAATTATCAAAGACTATGTAGGTATGCTTGTTTAGCTTGTATAATATGATACCTGTTCTATTGTTATGGATCATGGGATCCTTATTGACAGCCTTTGGCTTGATAGTGTTCAGTCGGTAACGTTTTGGTGGATTTTAATAGATCTTGTAAGTAAGTTTGAGAAGCCGCATTTCACTATCCTTTTAGTGATTAAACGGTCACTCCTCTCCAAATAAATACACCATCATAATATTACAAAGCCCAGTTAACGCTTAATAAAATATTCTTTAATGGCAGTTTCGCGTCCAAGTAGAAGTTTATCGTCGATTCCATCGCGTCGCTGCAAAGATAATAATCCCGAAGAGTGGAGGGGCTTAACTCGGCATTGGCTGTACTTAAGCATTTTTACGCCCTATAAATTAAATCGCTACACCTTTGTATAGATAACAGGTCCATTGTTTTGGCAGATTTTCCATATTGTATAAAATAACAACAATTTGGTAACTTTATAGTTGATGATAAATTATAGGTTTAATTAGATGGTTTACTTGTTAATGCATGAGTTTATCTGTTTTTGATGGCTTAATAGAGTGTGCTAGCTGACAAGTTTCAATTAATTTCATTTAAAATATGATTTACATAATTATTACATATATTATTTTTCTGTGATGTTTGTAAACTTACTTTGCATACTACTGTATAAATTCAAGAGACAGATGTCTTGCTGGGGAGTTTGTTGCGCCACTTCTTCTTCCCAGCTAAAACACAAGGAAGTGGTGACGGGCGGGTGTTTTGGGGGACTGTCTTTATGTAGAACTTTGACGTTCAAAAAGTGCTGGCACTCATCCTAATTTGAATAAATGACTTTTGATTTTGATAAATGATATTTACTTACAAAATAAATGTAATTTATCATCAACTATAAAACGGTGAAACATTCGCTCTTTTAGACATGATATGATTATCTACATAGGTGCCATCCCCGATTTCCGAATTAAGCCTTCAAAGGTGAGTATTGTTCAAACTAGACTTGATCCTGAACACTTTAGATGGCAACAAAATATCTACGTATAGACACGTTCTTAACTCAGAAACCCGCTCTAAATCTTCGTTAAAATAAATACTTAATTTCACATATTCTTATTTCTTTACATAAGTTACATGTTTTAGGTAAATACGTATGCTCATGTATCCGACACACTAAATTAAATTACTTTATTTCTGTAGTTCAGCGAGTGAAATTATAATCCTACACTAATTAGGTATTCACCCGACGTATGTTGCTACTGCATGAGACACGGCGGGTTTTGTTTCACTAAAACACGTCATACGTGTGGGGATATTTAAATTTTACGAAACATATTACATAAGTCGCTTGCAATATTTTGAGGAAAAATCGGATTAAACTATACCACTTTTTTATTTTGTTGATGTGATTTTATTAGGAAAATGGATTAATGTTTGGAATATGAATGTGTAAAAGTGAAGGAAGACTTTGTACCCAAAGAAACGATGAATGAACTGCTGCAGCAGGAGATGACTGCTGTGATGAAGACTAAGAGCGGTTACGCACTGCATCCAATCCGAATCCGTGAAAATACGGATATAAAAACTCGAACCGAATTCGGATATTGCTTTTCGCAATGCATCTGATTTGAATTCGTGAAAACTCACATCTAGAGTCTACAAAACTCGAATCGAATTCGGATATTGCTTACGAATTAATTATCTGATCTCTGATCTAAATCGAAGCTATACAAGACCCATCTTTGGATAGGTCCGATTTGAATCCAAGGTAATGCGAAAGCGTTCATACAAACAGTATTACGGGTACTTCGGTCCGTCAATATTTGCTGCGCCTACCGTGTCGACAATACTGGATATTGCATTGGAGCATGTTCATGGGTTTTTGAGTACCCCAGTATACTAAATAATAACCCACGATGATTGGTCCCGTTACAAGGCAAACTATCCTTTCCAGACAGAGAAGGCTCGAGCATTGCCCACGGCTGCACGCCTGCTCAAGGCCCGGCGCGACGCACAGTGTGCAGTGGTCTGAAAATCGAGCTCCATACTCATCATTTTGGCCTCGCACAGATAATTATTTTAATACAGTTATTAATTTTATTTTACTGGTTTATTTGTCTAGTGCGAGTCCCAAACAAACATTTTTCTTTCTTTCTTTTTCTATAAAAACTAAGTAACAGACCAGACCAGAGACATACAATTTTTATTTGTGTGCCCTTTACTTAATGTTATAGTATGAAGGTGACGCGCAGCTCCACGCGTGGGAAAAAAAGTTTTGTGTTTTTTTATATGAGTAAAACTACTTATAGTTTTTTTTTTAACCGAACGGAACTGCAGGGCTGGTGGTCACATGAGCTATTGCACCTCACATGGTGATCAAGATGACATACAATTCATGCCTTTCGGTGCATCAAATTAATTTCATTTTTGAAATTTACAATTTACGATATGTGAAATCTTTGACGTCATTTGTTACCAATGGCTTTACTTAACTCGTCGTTAATTAACACAATAAACAGCATGCTAATGGTCTTTATGAGTCCAATAATCGAAAAAGAAATTGATTACAAACGTTTTTTTACAAATTGCATTCAAAGACCGAACTCATTGGGTAATCACCGTCATTATGGTTGAGTTTTACCTCAGTCACAAACTGTATATGTATTTGTAATAAGTACCATATTTTTAATAAAAACTATCTGTCATTCCGTGGGGTGGGGATCTGGTGATTTGTAATACAGGCATTTTATGCCTATCTCAGACACCAACTCCTCACATTACTAATTAAAAAAAAAATTCGCAGTCGAACATACAACCTCCCCCTTTTTTGAAGTCGGTTAACAAATAATATGAAAAACCTAGAATAGGCTTGTCATTGTGAGGAGAAATAAAGAATTTATTATTATTATATTATTATTAGTTTTAATAAGATACTAAGTAATAACATGGTACGGCGAGCGTAAATGAGGGTAGTAAAAGGTACGTATTGATTTTTCAGAAACTAAGCACAGGGTCACAAAAAAACACATAAACATACTAGAATCATCTTCGTTCGCTATAGTTTGCTTGTAAAAACTTTGCCCTGAAGCACCATCAAAGCCCCACTTGCATATCATTGTCTGCTCTTTGCCATCCAGCGAAGAGCTCCTATTTCTGTCTGTTGGGTTTAAAGGAACCTAACATGAACTTAGCTCCCGTCAACCTTACCTATCCGTGTTGGGGTGCCCTAAACTCCATGTGCCCTATGTTCCACTACTTGGCTAGGCAAGTCATTAAATGATATTAAACCAACTCATTTGCCTAGCTGTTCAATTAATTGCTAGGATTTCACTTTGCCGTTTAATGAAAAGGCTAGGCAACCAATTAAACGTCTGATTAAACTATCTGGTTGCGACATATCCATTAAAGGAAAACCTAAACGAGTATTTTACACCGCAAACAGTATTTGTTTTAGGAATTTGTGTAAATCCATCATTTTGCTCTTAGGTAATCATTTTCAAAATTAAATAATCAAGAACTCATTACAGAATTATTGGAAAGTTATTCTCAAGTACCTACACGCTGACGCATGTAAGGATCTTTTCAATATTATTAAAACAGCTGTAAATTGTATCTTATCTTGAAAGTGTCAAGTTTAAATAAAAGTGAATAGAATACGAACATATAGCAAGCGATATTAAATGAACATCAAGAGACGAAAATTGCTGTATAATTTAATAAGCCGCCATGTCTGCATAAATCACTATAGCGTAATGGTTAACAGACCAAAAACGTGAACATCGACCACAATTCGCAAAGGCCCGTCACAAATTACAAACTAATCATAGTCCACCAATTGGGTCGCTCGGAAGAGGTTAATTTTCCCAATCCCGACGCCGCGCTAACGTTCTGCCCGTTACGGCCGCCCCACCAATTAGCTTTTACTGCTCTTGTGGTCCGATAACTACTCTACGAGACTTATCTATCGAGCGATCCGGGCATTATGTCCTAGTAAACACTACTAGAAATTGTATCTAAGCTCACTTTACTTGTCGATAGCGGCTTCACAGCGTTATTATGAAGTGTTGCGTGATAATGATGATGGATCGGCTTTACTGTACTGCTGAACTTGGGAATATGTATTATGTTGATGGCGTTTTAAGTACCTTGCCTCGTACTTAAAAGGAACTTACTTGGTCGTGAGAGGTAAATATGTACAGACAGCAATAGAATGGCAATTTTATAAACACAACTTATTATATTATACAATATTTTACAGAAAATTGAAATTGATATATTTAATATCAATTTCAATTTTCTGTAAAATATAGAGAAAATATTCTCTTTCAATTGAATCATAGCGTTCACATACACGGCAAGCAAACGGTGCCCGCCTGGCATCGCCAGTCGGCGATATTTCTCACAACGACACTCTATAAGTAACTCTGCCAATTCCTTCCCCTTCACATAAACATCTACCGTGTATTGTTTAACTTTTCTCTTTCAGGACGACACATAAACTCGTCGCAAATCCTACAGAGGGTTTGAGAGCGTCGTCTCAGAATTTTTCCAAGTCAACGAAAGCAAGAAGCGACAATCTCGCCGACCTACGTCTTATTTTTCAGGAGAGCCGACCCGTTACAGCGACAGAGATTTACATTTGAAATAGGCTGAGACACTCTTTTATTTCGCTCCTTTTATTTTTTCTGCCTGTTCGTATTGCTGCAGCTCCCTTACATCTGGCGTATCTTTCGACGCGGCTAAATAAAACTCCCTCTCCTTACCTGTATAATTTTATTAACGAGAGTAGAATTATTTATCGTAATTGAATTTTCAAATTAAACACGCTCGGATAGCTACTAGTTTGCTCGGGTTTCGACTCGGCAAATTACAAGTATGCAATTATGAAAGTTAATTTACTACTTAGTGATCTCAAAGTGAAGCGCGCCAGCCGCTTATCTGATTAAATTGCTAATTTTTAATTATTCGTTCACGTCTTGGAATTACCAACAGCGATGTACTGAAATAAGGTTGAGTAATCTTTAAAAAATGGAATAATTTATCAGACAATATTCTGGGAACAAATTGTGTCGGATGGTGCTATCCATCAAAGATTTTCTTTTACGAGGCAAGCAGGAGGTGGGTGCTGGGTGCGTACACGTTCCTACGTTATACAGCGTTATTGATGGACCCTCGCAAGCTACTACCCTTGCTAAGAATATTAACCCGTTTCCCTCTTTTTATGACTTGCAGTTTATTTTAAAGCATTTTAATGACTAACGCAACGCCGCGTAATATGCTAATCACAGAACAAAAGTTCAGCCCAAAAAATGGATTTAATGAATTCACGTTCATTACTTTCGAACATAAATAAAAAAGTAAATTAAATTCGGATTTAATTTAAAAAAGCCATACGTTAAAAGAGTTATTTATGTCAAGTTAATTTTGTTTTACAATAGCTATCTTAGACAATACATCATTTTGAATTAAGGTCTGGCAAGAAAACCTCTGGGACGCATTGTATCTAGATTAATGACGGCCGAATATCTTACATTCTTATACCTAAACATATGTATGGTACAGTAAGTACCCTTTTGTCTACATATCTGAGGAATATATTATCCTGTCCATGCAGTACTATTAGGAAGTGTTTTAGTGCCATCTGCAGCCTGTTATACTAAATAATCTTAGCGTTGAACAATGCTATAAATAATATACCACATAGCATTGAGAGATACTGCACAACCAGCCTCGAAGTACCATCTCCTTGATAAACTGCTTGATCCATAAATATTATTCACAACAAGCTTGAGCTAAAACAACTTATTTTACAAGTCATGAAAGAAACATTTAAATTGTTTTGAAACATTAACAAACAAACAGACAGCCATAAATAAAAGCTAAACAGACAATATGTAAATCTGTTACATTTTGCGGAGCGGTCCGAATTGGAGGCTCACCAATTTATGCATTTGTTAATTAAATTATATCACGGAACACTTTCCCACGAGGATCTTTTAATGTCCCACTCATAAGATCGGAACACATAAATTAACGGAGCTATTCGTTATGCTGGGCCACGCGCGTTTAATTATTAAGGCGACGTATATTTCTCCACGGAACTCGGCATAGAGCCCGTAAACACAAATGTGTCAAACCGATACTAAAGACGGAACTTAAACAAGGTTACTAACTACGCTGTTATAGCGTGCAGCCTCAATATCAACAAGTTATTGTCCCGATAACTACGCAATATGAAATAGCGTATATAACTACTTCATAAAGCGAAGGGGATCTCCAATCTGGACATGGCATCCAGACACAGAACAACGACGTCGACGAAAAAAAAATCTTCTACTTAAGGATGCATTCATCCTTAGAGAGTCAAGATGAGGCCTACGGGAACACTGCAGCCTCACACAAAAGAAAACTTTATACGTACTTACTTAGTGCTTTATGTGTAAAGCCCGCAGTAGATGTCACTTTCATATTAATTTACCTCTAAAGAAATTATTCTTTTTATTTTACTTTGTAATTAATCATGTTGGCTACTGTTCCTTCACTTAGCTGTGAGCGTTTTCTCGGCACCAGCTGAGCAATTTCATTTATTCAACAGTAGGTACCTACTCATTCTTTCTTACACTTGCTTAAAGTAACTTGAACTAGATGAATTAGTTGAACTACTGAGTTGTTTTTCTTTGAAATTTAAGTTTTTGGTGTCTCATATAAAGGGTTATCTTCGTCAGAATGAACCTAGTCCCGCCAGATATAATTTAGCTCTATTTTTTGTTGAGTGTCGTCAGATATTCGGACATTTATCTCTTAGGTGTAGGTACCTCTTGTCCTCTCATTAACTCGTACATCTCGTCACATCCCTTGTCCTCACCGATACTTACTTTTTCTATTCACTCCGCTAGACGCTGCTATTAAGCTTTAAATACGCATACGGCGAATTTTCCACCCTTTGAAAGTATACAGCGTACTTTAGTACAGTGCAGTGCAGACGACGATTGAACAGCTTTTTTTTTAATATTCCAGTTCCAGCAACTTTGTGATGTTTAGTTGATTTTTACATTTTTAAGCTACATTGTTGTAATAGGACTATTCAGCCAAATTGTAACTGTATAAACGTTAAGTAATCAAAGAGTTTCAGCAATTATTATTAAATATTAAATCTATAATCACAATCTTGTTTATTAAAATACTCGTGAAAAATACATTTACATGTAAGTAAAGCAACCTAAAAAATGGAAATTTAAAGTCGCGGCTACAGAATGGGATATTGACACGCTTTGACTCAAACGAATTTAAAAGTTTATGAATAATGTAAAATATGGCAGGCACTTGTAGCAGGCGCATTTTTCCATTATTTTGTATCACGAAGCTAAAAAAATATATTTAATAACGAAATGTTTGCCGACTAACATCATTGTGATGGAAACAGAAATACATTTGTTTCTCATGCGGCGTCTGTACTCACGTTGAATTACTGTCAAACATGCATTGGGCTAGCAGTATTACACATGCTGAGTACAAATATAAGGGGCTACGGAAAATGTTTCATGTTTTTCCTTATATTGCAAGCAAGTGTACGGCACTTTATTGTGGCGTCATCAGAGCCTCCCTCGTGACAGCTTACACATGAATTCGGGGATAGACAAAGAGTGTGCACGATGAAAGAGCTTTTCATTCATCCTAGCTTCCAGGCGGAGTTGCGCGACTGCTGTGCACGTTTTGATAACAGTTAACGAGCCCTTGGAAGTAAATAAATTGTTATTACGTGAACTTATCTGGGTAATAAATATTTCTGTACAGTTTACAGCGCGACGCTTCGCACAACTTTTAATTCTTTGATAAAGTGATCGCTACCGATTTATCACTTATCATACGTCAAGTCGAATGCCGCAGCCGTCCCCCTGGAAATATGCGCATCCATGGCATATTTTTAGTTTTGGGAGCAATTTTATGGCAGCGATTTAGAATTAGAAAAGGAGATGCTGCAATAAATAGTCCGTATCGCTGATGGCATACATCATTATACAAACAATGAGGTCAGCAAAGCCTTCAGGCTTTTTAGATTTACGGTCAAAGAGTTCATTAGAGTCGCTCCAATACGTTTGAAGATTAACGTCAACGTGATCTAATTTGGGTACCTTTATACCATTGCGTTTTTCTTTTCCTTTTTTGAAGTTATTTCCGTTCGCATGTCGAACACACGGCTGACTGATTCAGGAAATTAGCATGAAACCACTTTATAGTAAGTTTTAAGCGAACAGCGAATAAATAACTGTTGTGTTTATTAACTGTTTATCATCTACGTAATTGTTTGTCGAGGAAGCGATTACTATAACTCTCCAACCTGATAAGGGAGTCTACCTGCAGCCCATTATAATTATTATCTTTAAGCGTAATACATCTTTTGCTAATTTACTACTGACACATTGTGACTTATAATGAAAACCCGAGCATGATATGATATAAAGCAAGTAATACAAGCCTTGGGCGTAGTGCAGAATTATTTAAAACAACACAGCGTGGAAACGAGAGGCGAGTTAAAAAAGGAAAGTTTCACAAATTCACTAACACTACTAATACTGACACTGCACCGAAAAACATTGTGAAATTAAAGAGGCTTACGTTTTATTTTTACTCTGCAATATATATGCGACTTTAACTTTGTGGTTCCACCTGGATTTGTTAACTTTGCAAGAGAAATAGTTTATGATTAACAGAATCAATGCATCAGTCTATGTTTAGACTTAATCATCCTCACTATTTAGAAAGAAAGAAAACATGATTTTTTGTCACAAACAAATGCACACAATTTAGTAACAAATATAATGAAACTTAATTTTTAAGACGATAATATTGTGTGCCCCACGGCAGCGCCAAATAGGTCCAGTTCAGTAAAATGCCCAACCAGACGTTGCCTGATGCTAGTTCATTTTTCAGTCGAAAGACGTCCACTTCTACCCAAGAAGGCGACCCATGGCCTCCCAGGCCTTTCAACGTTACCCCTACCGGTACGCGGTCACCGTTCCAAAACCTTTGTCTTCTGGGTACGTCAACTTGACTGTTTTATGAAAGCCTCTCCAAGTCACAAATCGATTGCCAAGAGATTTGAGTATTGTCAATCAGCCCTGTTCTCAATTTTGCTCTGAATTTTTCCAAGGACGATTAGTTCTTTCGTGAAAATTGTGACCCGTCACGGGCCGCCTGGCAGATGTGAAACATCGAAATTATTTTGTACAAGTAATATACATTAAAGAACAGATTACGACAGGAACTAAATATGGCATAATGAAAAAAATACATATAGACTGTTTATACCATCGTATAGTGTGGCCGCGGCATGCGTGGCCACGGCACGCGTCGCCACGCCAACAATCGGTTTACCCGCGGCTATAGATGATTCACATCAAAAGGTACACCTTTTTTACTTAAGAACTAACCATCCTAGGCAGTTTCTCGATGGGAAAATAAACATTAAACACCGGGTTATAAATTCTTTATTTGCACACAAATGTACCGAGGTGAACTTAATGCGTTAGGCATTTTCTGTGATGCAGAAACAAATAGTTGTAGATGCAAATGTGGAAAAAAAGCCCGATTAATATTTAATTAATGCAAAGATAAATAAACAAAAAAAACTTTACATACAATACAATACTATAATATATACTCAAATGAATAAACTTACATACGAATCTACTTAAACAGTTGATGCAAACAAATAATGAAATTGGTTATAGCATGATAAAGTTTATCATATTATCTGGTGTTGTTTTCGTGATCTTACGTTATATTTCGGTTATTAACGTGTTTAGTTATTAGATTAGGTCATCATCATCATATCAGCCGAAAGACGTGCCCTCCCCCTCTTGCTCTTGCCATAATAGCCACGCTAAGCAGGCGGGTTGGTGATCGCAGTGTAGCTGTTGCAATGTACAGAAGCACAGAGAATGCTGCTGCCCATTCTCCTTAGTCGCCTCTTACGACACCCATGGAAAGTGATGGGATGGTGTCATTCTTTTACGTCCGACACCATACAGAAGTAGATTAGGTGAAAAAAATATGTAACTTGGTAATAAATAATAGTTTTAATTTTGCCATAATATGTTTGAAGCTTGATGAAGTGATTTTTCTCCACCAAAATAAATCTAGGCTTCCAAACTAAAAATGCATGTTTGTTTGCAAGATTTTCTGGAAATACTGATCCGATACTGATGTTTTTTTCAGTGGTATTTCTGAGTGCAATGGGCTTCTTCTCATCCTGTTAAAATGCACAGGTTCCTGTGGTAAAAGCCAGAAGAGCGAAGTTGCAGGAGAAGGCTATCGTCACCGTAAGTTCTTTACGTGACACTTAACTGAAATATAAAACATGTATTTATTACA
The DNA here is from genome assembly GCA_905163435.1 of Mamestra brassicae. Lineage (NCBI taxonomy): Eukaryota > Metazoa > Arthropoda > Insecta > Lepidoptera > Noctuidae > Mamestra > Mamestra brassicae. The sequence continues at coordinate 9,954,911 of LR990995.1, read as the reverse complement.
ACACTAAAATACAAATGAACTACCAGCCTAATTAATTAATTGTATATACTACTCCAACTGTGTAGTATCGAAGTAAATTCAGTGTTATTTGCAGTGCCTCGGACTGCGCGCCGTTTAACAAAATGACGGGCCCTTTTTATCTTAGTCGGGCTGCAATTTGTTTCGGGCTCTATTTTCTCGAGACCGCAAACCGACGGTTGCTATTTTGAATATCCCTTTTCTTTAAAATTAAACTGTGTACGTTACTTTGGTGGTGAAGCTCATCATTTAGAACTTGAGAATTCACTACAATTTGTTTGAATTTTGGCGTTCAACCGCTAAAGTACGTTCGTGTTACGTTTGTATTCATATCTGCTGTCACGAAATAAAGAAAGAAAGAAACATGTTTATTTAGGACTCGCACAAGACAAACAAACTAGTCAAATAAAATTAATAACTAAACAGTATAATAAAATAATTATCTGTGCAAGGCCAAAGTGGTCCCAATCTCAGCCTATGTCTAATATCATCATTTGAGCCGAAATTCGTCCACTGCTGCACAAGCAGGACTGCTCAAGCAAACACCGGCCCTGTACTTCGCGCATCCGAACGGACTTCCGCAGCCAGATTCCAATGTCCCGGATTGGTCCGCTTTTAATTTTAAAGCGGACGTCGTCGTCTCCTGTCCCTCTATTGATGCAATCTGCCCCATCCCACTTAACCTACACTACAACCAGACTTAATGCCCGCATCGACGAAGTCTGTTTATCACTGGGAGTTGAAAATAAACTTTCTTTTATTGTGTACATCCTTACTTACAAAGTGTTACAAGAAATTAAGTTTAAGCTTTGGTTATTGCTATTTTTGTGTTGAAACCGTTCTACTATCGTTATTGATAACATTTATTGTAGGTGGGTACCGGGAAGGTTAAAGAATTGGAAGAGGAACTAAAAAAACGATTTTTGCAATTTATAGTCTTTTCCTACTTCTTTTTTAGCGTTGTGTCTTTGGTAAATAAACTGGTACAGCACACAGAGGCGAAAATTAAAATTTATTTAATTAAAGGTTACAAAATGTATTGAATTGACATCTTTCAATGGCCATTCCGGCGATGCGCCACCTATCGTGAAAAAATGCCAGTATAAATCCTCATTAACACAAAAACAGTCTCACATAAATACCTACTAATAATATTTCTTGGAAACAAGGAGTTAACGAGCATTATAAGTTCTTGACGATATCTTAATATCAAGGATCTCATTTGAGATCCGTCGTCACATTTGTATGGACAGCCTGAACACCAGTGGTCTCAAACACTACTGCTGAGGCATGAGGTCCTTCTTTCGATACCCGGGTCAGGCAAATTGTAAGCCGAGACTCTTGATTTTGAGCTTCTGGAACAAGACGTGATTTTAGGTCTTTTTTTTGCATTCTAAAGCTTTCAAACAAAATACACCGACTTCCGAAATAACTTTAATTTCGGCAGTCGGTGTTTTTGGTTGTTTCTTCGTAGTTTTAAAGACATTTTATACTTTGTTCTGTTTCTTTTTTATTTGGAAGTCGGTTGTATTTTTTTGTAAAACAGTTTGAATTTTGTACTTTTAAGTGGTACCACACCTAACAACATCACTGGAAAGTCACAAACCGCAATTTCGTTTACTGGGATGATATATTTTGTATTTTCCCCAGCTATTTGATTGAAAACCCAAACTGCCAAACAAATTTTGATGAAATCATCTAAAGATCTACGGGACCAATTGGAACAAACAATATAAAAAAACGGTACTGAAACAAACATAAAAACAAAATACAACGGAATTGAGAACCTCCTCTTTTTTTTTTGAAGTCGGTTAATAAGTGTTACTTTCTATGCTCTGTCCATGCTTAGGTACTCGACATAAGTCTATCTAATAAATATTTTAAGACTTTCCCGTATAGTTTAACAGATTGTATCTTCAAGAATCTCCACGACGAACAAACACGATCTTGCTCAAATTTAGAATCAAGACTTTAAACTCAGGCGCAAAATAGTTTCAACTAGGTAACTGGATATTTCTAACTTTCTCGACACATGCCTATACGCTTCAACAATAAATAGAACCACGTGAGGGTAGCTTCTGGAGCACGTGTGTTAGCTTTAAAACTACACGATGTAACTTAATAGATTTCACGTGAATCTGAACTTTTGGAGTCTATAGACGTAAGCACTAACGTATCGGTAACTTGGGTATCGTGACGTGACGCATGAAGAAATAACGAACGAAGAAACAAATTAATGTTCTAGGCCTCTTTTCCGCTCACCTCGTCGCCCCGCTACCCGCTACCCGCTGTCGCTATGACCAAGGTCATAGAATGTGCTTCAAGCGAAACGTTCATTTGTTTGAGACGCTGATGACCATCTTTAAAGCGTGGTCTCATTCCTACTTAATAAACGTAAAAATCTAAGTCACATCATAATTATCATCTCAGCGACAATCCATGTAAAAAACTTGTCAACTTGATTGTATGGATTTTATTGGTGCTTTTATTTATTTATTTATGTATATACTAGCGGTCCCGACAGACGTTGTCCTGTCCGAACGTTTGCTTTATGTACGACGATAAATTAAATAAATCGATTGCAGCGCCACCTACCGGGTCCAATTGTGAATCTAAACCACTCTCGAGTCCCTGTGAACATACAAACAATTTCATCAACATCGGTCTAGCCGTTTAGGAGGAGTTCAGTGACATACACACGTACACATTAAATATATATATTAAGATATAAGGTACTCCAACGACCTATTCACTAATAACATATTACATAAAAGAACTTATTAGCTAAAGGTATGGTGAATTTGTCACTTAAACAAGTATACAGCTTAAACATAAATCAAGAATACATACAAATTATGAGATCTTAAACTAAACTTATTTTTGCTACAGAGAAAGATAAATGAGAGCTACTTTCCCAAATGAAGATTATATTAAAGAAAATACTAGATCAGATTTACTCAAATAATTAATAATAACCAGTTTGAATTGAGTGTGAAATTATACGTAAGATGAGTGCAACAAGTGTGATCAAAATGTTATGAATGATTGAGGATCATAAGTTTTTTACGGAATTGGTTAAAAGTGTCGGCAATGATGTCAATATTGCTGCTATAGTGGAACGAAATATTTGGTCTATGCCATAGTACCTAGTAGTTTTATTGAAAACTGACTATTTTTCACAAATTCCTTACTATTAAATGTAGATTTTAATTTTGCTGCAATAGTTTATTAAGGGCTGCAGCCCATCATGATAATAGTTAGGAGGGATATGTGACCTAGGAAGAAAAAAGGTTGAGTACCCATAGCTGCTCAACCAATCAATAAAATATGTTTTTTTGTGCTCTAGGCAGTAATATAATTATGTATGTAGGCATTTACTAAATATGCACGGATAGTAAATGTAGGTACCACATTTAAATAGAAGATAAATGGTCCAGCACAGCACCAGATAAAAATTGCAAAATACTCTGTCTTATTATTGCCCTAATATTATAATGCCCAACGTTATTCTAATTAAATTGATTAAATTGCTATTTTTAGAATACAAACTTAGTTTGAATAATGAGATGTTGAAATTGTGAAGTACTATAAATTCAAATCAGTCACCGATGCAGAGTATAATTACCACACCCAACAAAAATGTATCTAGGTTCCTCGAACCCAAATTATTTTAAGCAGCAAGCACCGTAACATCAACAGAAACTTGTAACTCGCGTTGTGCCGGGTCAACCACATACACGTGTTCCTGTTTCTAATTATATGTACTTCATACAGTAATAACACGGGTTTAAGTACCACAACGACAACTACACAGACAATACTCGTGCTGTTAGCACAAACTTTGTGAGCTTGTAAGAACGACGCGATTCGCTTCCGCATGAAGGCCTTCTTCTGCGTAAAAATGCTGAACTTAAAATCAATCGAAAGAAATCTTAACCGTTCAAAGAAGGTGTAGCGGCTCAAAGAAAGTTGTAGCGGTTCAAGGTGAGTCGTAGCTGTTCGAAGAAAGTTGTAGCGGTTCGTAGAGTTTCGTAGCGGTAAGGAGAGGCTCGTAGCGGTTTATAGAGGCGCGTATCGGGTTGTAGGTCGTAGCAAGCACTACGCCTGGTAGCTTTTAACAGTAGCTACTACCGGAAAAAACCGTAATTAATGATTAAAATATTTCCACCAAAGAGCAGAGTCATCTATTTAACCGGATGCTCTTCGGCGATCTTAGACTATTATTTTCAGGTATATGCACTTTTTAAATCTCTTTTATGAAGTTTTTAAAAGTATAACTTCCCGCAGAATTTAGAGGTGTTAAAAAAACTTCGTTAAAATCCATTGTCAACAACCTCTTGAATTCCAGTTATTTGGTATAACTGGAATTCAGGGGGTTGTGTTTCAATAGAGTCCCGAACACTTCCTATATTCAAAAAAATCCGTCTGCGGCCGATAAATCTTGTAGTTGACAAGCGGTCGAAGGCTCGTCGGGCTCCTAGTACCTCCTAGCGAGTTCTTTGAGTCGGGCCGACGAATCCCCATTGCCGACGGATCCCGAGCGCCGACGGGTCCCGAGCGCACTTCGTTTGTCGCGATATCGCTCATAAGCGCGCGCTATCTCCGCTCCCTCGCTCCATCCTCCTATTCACCCGAAATAGTACCTCAAGGAGTTTGGTAATGAGTTCCCTTGAAAACTGTTACTAGCTTCCCCCACTATTTTTAACGACGTCATTTTTGAAAATTGACTCTTTGCGGTGTACGTTCCTTCGAGGGACGATGCTGCCTATGTTTAGCCGACGCTAGATTTTTTACGGTGAAACGGTTTGCTTTCTAAAGTGTTGTGTATGGTATTTATTTGTCCTTATCCGTTATCAGTCCTTTGTGTAGTAAGGTATTGTTATTTTGGTGTACTTCAAAAACAACTTTTTTGTTAGGTATACAAGTGAGTATAGTAAGTAGGTTTTGTTCTTGTTTCCATAATAATTATATTAGACCTTTTCGTTGGATCTCTAAATAATGATATTAAATAAAAGATAAAATGTAACACTTATAAAATAGCATCGTATGCATTTTGTATTGTTACTCCACTCAACCTTGTTGTGTTACTTAAAATCGTTTTTTTAACAAGCTTACAAAATCTCGATACTTTAATTAAAAGTTAATAACAAGGCTGCACGGCGACTGTCAGCCACGGCCGGCCACGGTCGGCCATTCACTTCACTTTGCCGTCCGTACGCTGCCGACTAACTAAGGAAAGGTAAATTTACATTACAAACGAGCGAAATACAAAATCTACGTTCGTATATCATTACAAATGTATTTGTCCTGAGGAACTTGGATATTTAATACGTTTGCTTTTAGTTTCGAATTAAGTTACGGTTTCAGTCTGAAGGTATTCGACTACAATGTTCATAACTTTGTTAAGTATTTAGGTATATTTCATCTGAAGGATTAGGTTTTACGTAGCTCATAAAACGGTTCAAACATTATTGAGTCTAATCTTAATCTAATCTCTTAAATCCGTTCCAATGTACCGAAGCTCAAACATTTTGCGTCCGCAAATGGAAAAAGTTTTGAAAAAAAATCACAAACATTCGACGTGACCGCCGCTGTGCCCATCAGAGGTTGAATGCCGCCTACTCAAGTGGTACCTGCCTCTGTTCTGCTGCTTTACAAATTGATTCCTTAACCCGCTTCGATGGAATTTATTTACATACATATTATTATTTACCCATAGAACCGTATCAACGTATCTGCCTGCGTCCGCTTTATACCTTGCTCAATTTTATTTAACAAGATCCCAGCGCATATCATTCGGCTTGGAAGGGGAATTTCAAATCCCATTGAAGGCAACGTTTTAAGGGTGTTTAGTAATGAAGACAAATCTGGTGGAATTTGTTGTAGATATGTTTTGGCAGTTTTCCTCACACAGACGACAAAGTGTTAGTTAATAAAAAAATAAAAAAAACTTATTCAAAAATGACAACCGACTTCCAAATAAAACACTACAAAGCATCTGGAACTCGGTGTTTTAGGTTTTGTTTCTTCCTTTTTTTGAAATTGAAATTAGAGTTGCGCGTGTACTTTGTAGTATTTTTATCTGGAAGTCAGTTGTCATTTTTGAATAAAAGTTTTTTTATATTTTATTGGTCACTTCACAACTAAACTGATATTACACACTTAATACTTTATGTGCCTTCGCTGTCCGAATCCAGAACCAGCTCATAGTAAAATATAACGGAGAAATATAGAAATAAATATAGAAGGGATTGACATAAACCTAACAATATCTCATTTTACATTTCCTAGATTTTATTGATTTTAAATACTCCGAGAAAATACTCTTCCAAAAAATACCCAAATTACTTAGTGTGCCTTGCATAAAATTTGAAGAATTCCCTAGATTTCTCCAGGATCCTAACGTTATAACTATGGGACCACTTGGAAAGTATACCTTCTCAAATAAAATAAGAATTTTCCAAATCGATCCAGGCGCCTTTCCTAATCGGGGAACATACCATAAAAAAAAAAATACGAATTGAGAACCTCCTCCTTTTTTTAAAGGAGGCTGAACGCTTTTTATGAAATTTACATCACCATTTTAACCATTGGTTGAGTTAACTACGCATCAAAATCTCGCCCTTAGTGGTCCGACATAGATATGGCTTAGAATTAACAATTTTATGACTGATCATAAAAAATGGGTACGAATTAAAAAGAAAATTGTTTAAACGACTTCAAAAATTCACCGGCACGTCATTAAAAACACTAAGTAATAAAAAAAGTTTATTTAACAACAGGCTGTTCTCATGAACACTTATGTAGAAAAATCTACCCGAACCAAGAATCTGAACAATAAATGAACTAAATTGGTTTTCAATGTTGATTCTACGAAGAATAATCAGTTGGAAAATCATGACTTGTTTATATTACTGAAAGATTAAAGGAGAGTTGTACAACACAAATACTATTTCAGGCTTATCGTTTCGCCTTAAAAACAACCGAAAAGTACTCAATTATCCAAAACAATGAAAGCCAACAGTTTGAATGCTTGCCCACCGCATGCCCACAATTTTAAGTTGTTTAGCAACGCGCGAACATCGACCAAATAGCGCGGCCGCAACATTGTATTGCTCCTGCTCACGAAGAAATGGCGTGATAACAACTTACATTGCTTTTACACTTACGTGGCTATGTTGCTTCCGAAATGCAAAGTCCCGTCTCAAGCTGCACTTGCTAAAATTCAGTAAAAGTCGTTTGCGATCCGGTCTGTCTGTGCCGCGTACAATCAAACTGAAATAAAGCCACGAGAACTTTTATCTTAAAAACATTTTTAGGCGAAGTCTTGTTTTGTATAAACCTACCCGCATTGTGTTTGTTCCTTCATTTCCTTCCTTTTAAATTCTCAGAGCCGATTTTTTTACTTCGCTATTCACGAGAGTACTCAATTAAATAAGTATTTGCCAATTTCAGGGTAAGAGGGGATCGAATTCCTCGCCGGGTGGCATGGGAACAATACAAAGTTCAAGCCTATTAAGCAATTTCTTACTTTTCAGATAACATTTTGGTATCATAGAGGGCGCTCAATATTAGAACGAGTAATATAAGTGCATGATATTAACCCAAAAACTTGGCATTTCAGAATAGACTATTATCTCCCCCTTTCTAACCAGACTGTTGGAATATAGTAGGTACAATATGTTTCGGGCAAGCTTCAATGAGGCGGAGATTATATTGTTTATAAAACTATTAAAAGCTTTGATTTAGTTTGTATTTTACTGAATTTAACATTAGACTAGAGGAGAGTACTAGCTAATAGGAAAACAACATCAGCGTTTTTTTAGCGAGCAACAGAAAATATAAATATCAAAGTTGTTCCTGCATAATGTGGGTACCACGAAATTAATAAAAAGTAAACACAACCTCATTGCTTTTCAAACATCTAATAAAACCCCTAACAAAAAGTAAAGAAATCAGTTTTTGTTCTCGCACGGTACTAAATAACGCAGAGACAACATAACAAACTTACAATAAGGGTAATTTCATAAGTTATAAAGCTTATGACTTGCAAAAAATAAGTAGGTATAGAGTGCGTAAACTTTTATTTTATTGAAGCGGCGCGCTCACTCGATACCGTGACGGGTAAGTTTACGCGTTCAGCAATTTCTTTGTTAAGTCAAAAGATCGGCTTTCTTTTCCACAAAATAATATGAAACATGACATGAATTGAAAAAGTTCACCGAGGAGAAACTTGTGACAACACAGCCGAGTTCCATTGTTGAAATCGTCGGTTACTTTAAAAAAAAGGAAGACGGCCAGTACCCTTTTCACAAAACTACCCGCTCAAGTCTTGTAATTAAAATATGTGTTTGTTTTTCTTTTTATTGACTCGTTTAACTCTATTAGCTCGTAAAAGCTTCATTTCAACGGATCACCTTCTGCTTTCAATTTTCTCAGAAATTTTATGGAAGTTTTGTATCTTTTATCCATCAATTCTGATACGTTCGTGTAGAGAAAGCTTTGGCATAAACACGTGATGAATTTTGCAACCACAACACAGAACCGTACATAGAGCTCTTCGTACTTTTACGTTTTATCTCTTTTGTTGAATTTCAGAGTGTGCTTGCATCAAGCAACGGAGATAACAATTTATTTTTTATGTTTTTTTAATGTATAATACACAGTGTTGATTATGTTCCTGCCTTTGAGGTAGTACTGTACAAAGCTATTACTGCAATGCTGTTAATTAAATGACGACGGTGGCCGGCGAGCGCCGAGCGTGGCAGTCGGCTCGTCGTTAGCAGAACGGCGACGCTTTGTCGAACTTGAAATGGAAAAGCATCGGCATCAACATTGAAATGACTAAATATTTATAGGATAGGAATTTTAAATGTATTCGGGTACGTAACGGGGCCGTGTATCGCAAGCAGAGATCGCCGGCAACAAATTGCGGTTGGGCGAGATAAAAAAGGTCCGTCCGTCATTTTGCTAAACGACCGGCCGGAGTGCGGCGTGGTCGGGTTGCGGCCAAAAAAACGACGCCGGCGACCCTCGCCGGGAGTTCCACTTCTGTCTTGAAAAAATGATACCACTGTCAATTCTATTTACGATAGTTTCAAGTACTCCGTTGTCAGGAGCGCGCCTTGGGGCAGACCCACTTGCACATCAAGGACGAACGTCTGTTTTTTTTTGGTACACAATAATTAACTGAAATATTCCCGACAGTCCGTTTACCTTATCACAAAATTATATAGTTTTCGCAAGTATAAAACTTTCCAAGAAATGACATAAAGTCCAATAGTATAACGGAACTCCACAATATAATAATGTTCCCGAGCTATTGAAGAAACATATTGGATTCTTTGAACTCTTTTGATGTTTGCATTCTATTCTCACAGCAGTCAATCGCATATGGCTCCAACATAGAATAGCTTTTTAATGCAGTTGGAATTCAAATATGTAAAATACAGATTTCTACTAGTAATTTTATTCTATATTGGAGTTATCTATTCATAGTTTGGTTTGATTGACCATCTATGATGTCTAGCAATAATACTAATTCTTGTTTATACGAATAAATACGTACCTATACGAATGATAAAGTAAAATAGAAACTATTCCAAGAAACTACAAGATTCCATCAATCGGCGGCAAGTATTCTGACTGTAGATAAAAAGGAAAACCGCCATTCTTAGAAATGGGATCCGAGATGGGAAGCCTCTATAGCCTACTCTATATACACGTACCTACGTATACATGCTCTACCAGTGTCTACACTATATAAACTCCTTGCGGTTTCTTTGTGTAAAAGGTACACGTCACTCACTCAACACTACCAACTAATTTGAGCACCATCAATATACTTAGTACTGAGTACCTACACAACTATCTATGCCTTTTACACTCGTATTACAACCTCATACCGAAACCTTATTTTAGCAAAACAATGCGACAATCCCAAATACGCAATATCCTTCCTACAGTGAAATACTTTGTACTAAAATTAAAATGAAGCGGAATAGCGGACATAGTTAACATGTAAATGTGGTACAACTCTCTGGGAATTGAACACATTTTGTTTTCAAAGGTGTATAGTAGGGGTGTTCGCTCCAACCATAATGAGACAATTCCACAGCAAACAATCGCCGACCGCGCTGAATAGAGGTGCACAGTTATAAATGACGTTAATTTCATCGTATATTGTGTTCAACCTATATTTGCGGAACTGAATCCGACCATAAGCAGTAATACCTAACTAATCACTAATTAGTAACACAAAGCTTTCTCCACTGGGCTCTGAATCGAGACAAAATTATTGACAGGCTAGATAATATTATAGATAGCTACAATAAAACTTATTTTGTGTACATAGCTACAGCTTTCTATTATGTTGATATAGGAGTACATATATCAAATCCTTAGATTGGAAATATAAGGATAATTCAGCAAATATTACCGTCCACAAAATATATCATTAGTTGATCATTAGAATCGGTGAATATATCCAGTAACCCTCGATTCTGCCGCCGAATATACGTGAAATACGGAGCAGCCGCTTTTGACCCGTGACACCTGGCCAATCTGAAATGTGTCGTGGACTTTTTAACAAGGTTTGGTTACGACCCGGATTTAGGACGAGTCCCGATGTTGAAACGTGCTGCGGCGGTCCCATTCTGTACTTACAAATATAATTACGTGGTCGGGCTCCGAATTTCTCGATTTTATGCGGCCACAGATCCAGCAGTAATGACCAGGGGAAACGGCCACCACTTGGACGAGGTAGGTTTAGGACCCAGACAAGCAATTTATTTTTTTCTTAATTGTTTTCATCACCACGTGTTTTCTACTTTTTATTTTATGCACCTTCTATCTCTTCACCCCCCTTGATTGGCTGCTAGAAGAAGCCTACGTCATTAAGTTAGCCTTTCTATAATGTAAGTACAGTAATTATCATATCGATTAATGGGAAATCCCATGGGGTATTCGGTTGCCGTTCAAGATTGAAACTCTCCATCCTCAAAAGGGTGTAAAAGGTAAATAAGGGATTACAGTGATTAAGAAGATGGGTAGTAGCCATCTCGTGGCTGCTAAAAACATACTGCGATCGCAATAACACAATCAATCTACCAAGTGTGGTGATTTATTTTCCGTATTGTTAGCGTAAAAGTAATTAAAAGTGTACATATGAAACTCGAAGACCCGAGGCTTTGGCGGTTATTAAAAGACCTATATCCGTAAAGGATGATTATTACGGGCTAGTAGACCGTAATACGGATCTTCACTAAGTCTTTTTGTAGGAATTTGCGAAATACAATAAGAAAAAAACGTAAATCCAAAGAACAAAGCATCTGAGCTCATACGTAAACTTTGATATAATTGTTATGATTTTGTACGTACCTAAATATATTACCTTACACCGTGTATAATCTTCAATCTGACTGAGAGCTTTGAAAGGGGCTCATTTAGTATAATATTTGCTATATTATCATAACGCTCAAATGACATTCTGTTACTTTATCTAACACCTGCTTTTGCCCGCGACTTAGTGCGCGCATATCTCGTTTTTTCCCGTTCCCGTAGCAATTTCTAGAAATCCTCTCTTTGTGCTCCCCTACGGAATGAAGAAAAGCTACATGGCAAATTTCAGCTGTCTACGGCCAGTAGTTTCTGTCTGTCTGTCAGTCACTCAGTCAGTCAGTAACGGAATAATTTTATATATTGGGATTACTTCACAAAATTTTAATGTAATATAACGTTCCGTTTGTATAATCACATAATTGTAATGCTGTAACGACATCATGCTTTTTTGCAAATAATTAGTTTAATTTTAGTTTATGTTTACAATTTTAATGATATTGAGTCAATTGTTTGACAATAATTAGGTATTTTTTAGGGTTCCGCATCCAAAGGGTAACCAACGGAACCCTATTACTAAGCCTCCGCTGTCCGTCCGTCTGTCTATCAGCGGGCTGTATCTCATGAACCGTAATAGGTAGACACTTGCCACTTGAAATATGTATATTTTTTTCGGCTTAAGACGGAACCCTTCGTGTGCAAGTCAGACTTGCACTGGGCCGGCTTTTAACCGACTTCAAAGATGGAGGAGGTACCTCCTCCTTTTTTCAATTCGGTTGTATATATTTTTTTTTTGTTTTTTACCTCATAACTCCGTCATTTATGAACCGATTTGATAAAATCTTCTGTCATGTAAAAGGATAATTATATGTACGTTCCGATTGGTCCCATAGAAATTTTATCAAAATCGTTTCAGTAGTTTGGTTTTAAATCAAAATAGCTATAATAAATAAAAAATATATCAACCAAGTAAACGAAATTGCGTGTTTTGATTTCCTGTTACTTTCCACTGGTGTTGTTTGGTGGGAGTGGGTGTAGGTGTGTACCACTAAAAAGTGTAAAATAAATTATTTTTTTACAAATAAATAAAACCTACTTCCAAATAATAAAAAAAACACTACAAAGTATAGAATAACTTTAATTTCGGAAGTCGGTGTGAAATACGAAGAAACAACCAAAAACATAGTCGGTTGTATTTTTTTGTGAAATAGTTTTTTTATTTCTTTTCTTTTCTTTCTTAAATAACAAATGATATATATTCCAATCTAAATTATAGTATAACTAGTTGTTATATTAAAAGTAATTATACCATACATTACACACCCCTTTCAAGCAGTAATTTAAGGAAGCCATTAACAATTATTATCCTATAACATTTCAGCCATAATACCTACGTCAGATATTCAATTAAATTGTGAATACCTTTGACTGATTCCATCCACATATACCAAATAATCCCTCCATGTTTTACGTGTGAACATGAGAATTTAAATCCACTGCAAAATCCACTGAAAGCCTTCCCGAATCACAAATGAATTAAGGTCCTAAAAGTTCATGAAATGCATTAAATCAGAGTAAAACCACATTATGTACTCTGACTGGAAATTCTCCGTCTTCACCGCTATGTAGGTAAGTAATTCCGTCCAAATTCATGGCCTCCGAGTTGGTTGAAGGAACAAAGGGGACTTGCGACAACGTCATTCACCTAGCTCGTAATCTGAATAATTAATAGAAGTGCATGGTATTAGAGTTGTCGGGATCAGGTCTACCGTCAGCCGGATTCACTGGACAATAACATTAAATCAACATGAACTTATTGCTAGAATACGCAACGAGAACGCGACGACATCGTCCCGACAACGGAAAGGCAATTTACAGCAACAATAAAAGTATCGCTTTTATTGGCGAACACACAATTCGTTCGGACAGCTGTAATTGCGAACTCTCGCACTGTCTATTGGTTCCGTAATTTAGATCCCACAGTTTTAGCATCATGTTCGTGCACTGAGCCGATTCTATTTTTATTTTTGGCCGTTTTTGTGCACTAACTGACCGACCCTATAAATAACAGGCTGTACTACTATAAATTTGGCAATTAATTGGACTTTTAACGACTAACAAAATTGGTAATAGGAGATGGAGTTTTTGTTCTTATTGAGTTGTGTTTCGCAATAAAATGGTTAATTACAATAAAGACGATTAAGGTCGTCAGAGACATAACGTTAGCATTTAATACTAGTTTGAAAAGGTCTCAATAATGACCGCTTGTGACTTAGTAGGTACATGGCCGTCAATACAGCCTAATTGATCAAGTTACAAGTTCATCAATCGCTACAGAGTGTCGTCGTGAGCGTGTGAAACTCGCCGGCCGCTGGCACTAAGCCAGTATTATCCTGAATATTTTTGGTTCGTTAGTTTTACAAAATGATTGAGCTTCGCTAAAAGCACCTGAGTCTATAATACTGTAGTAAAACTGTGAAAGACAAAAGGCTGTACGTTGGAGATATTTTCAGGAGAAATTGAAGTTGACTGTTTAAATTAGTAGTTTCATGGAAGTTGCCAAATAAATAGAATTGCCAGTTTTCCATCAACATAATCCAATAACAGTTTAATGTATTTCCATTTAACTGTGCAGTATCGAGCTAGTACACTTGTAAATCAGAAGCTAATTAATCCCTTCCACGAAATATTTCTACTTGATTGTAGTGTTTCGAGTACTTAGATACTAGTAGTGGTAATTTATTCAAGTATCTGAGTTTATGCTTAAACTATCGATAAAATAAACCTCTATATTGGAACTAAATTGGGGTCGGCATCCAGTCAAACTGCATTCAGCTGACCAGTATTTTACGTAGAGTGGCTGCCTACCAGACCTCAAGAAGTACCGCGTTCCCGCGTTTGGGCCCACAGCCCATTGACGGGGAACGCGGTACTTCTTGACAAGACTGGAGTTGAATTTTCTGACAATGAGCAACGACTTGCTTATATTTAAAAATGACAGCGGGGACCAACGGCTTAACGTGCTTTCCGAGGCGGAAGAATCTCGATATGTTAAGATGGTCACCGATCCACAGACCGACCTCGGCAAGCGTTGCTTAACCTTAAAGATCGACCCGTGCGGCTGTTATTCATAAGCCACGAGCTTCTCTCTAGTCAAAAATCCGACTTACCAAAACATTTCATTTCCATCTTAGGGGATTCGAAAACCGACGTCGATTAAGAGGTCCCAACGTTGCCTAAAAATATTGAATACCCAAGAAATAATTCGGTCATGAGCCTCTTCTAAGGATAGCTCGGGTAGCAATCTAAAATACAGAGAGCAGATTTAAGCCCACGAAATCCACTGAACGAGGTTAGGATAATTCTGAACCCAAAACAATAAAAAAGAATAACTTTATCCAGTATTTTATCCTAGACCGATATTTTATTCTAGAACGTGTACGGAACGGCTGAGAACCTTTCTTGAGAATTGCACTCGAGACGAAAGAAGGGGAAGTGGAGTTTGTTAGTAGACTAAGCGTTTATACTGAGGTGGCCTAATCTCGGTCAATAGTTGAACAAAGTTATCATCGTAAAGCGATAACTGTCCATTTCTGAACATAGACTGGCTGTCTGATAAACCACCTCTCAATTAATGGTATGTCTTATGGTTATCTCATATATACTTCAGTAATAAACAGGAAAATTAGTTATTTTTTATTTAAGACACAACTTTTTTTATATAAAAGGATAAAGTCTAGTTGTGAGTGCGCCCGTCAAAATTATGACGCCAACAATAGTTTTCATAGACGTTTAGTCTGCCCAAAGACAGACTAGTTTCGGGTCTGCGCCCAGCCTTAATCTAGGATCAATGCCTACTTTACTATATTTCTAGATGCGACTCGCCCCGACTTCGTACGGGTGCAAATTTTTATTCAGCCCAAACTAACAAAGTAATCATGTAGCGGCATCAATGCCGCCACATGAAAAACTAAGAAACGAAATTTTTACTGTCAGCGACGAACTACCAACGAAATCCTGCATCGCACAAGCAAAGTTTTCCGTGCGATTTGAACATATACAACAGTACAAATATCAACTATTGGGCAGTTGCCCACCAGACACAACAACCGTCTGGTACGAGGATCCTATCAGATCCGATTTCAGTGGAACTATACGGAACTTTACTCTCTGTACCACATACCTCTATAATCATATGTTATTACCAGAATCACTAATATTATGGTTCAGGTCGAAATAAAAAGTGCAATATACAACCGTCAACGACGTCTGCTCTCAGGTGTCTACTGCAGTTCGGGACACGATCTTCACCTCCGCGGAGCCCCAATTATTTGGTTGAGCGACTTACTTTAATTTTGAGAAATCTCCTAAAATATTCTCACTTCAGATGACTAACAAATGTATTTATTTAGATAAGGTTTGATATAATATTGGTGAAAACGCCTTTTGAACTTAAAGCAGTATTTTATACCAAATTTGAATCTAAAAGGGTTATTGCGAGTCAACTATAAAAGACCGACATATGCTATTACGGACTTTTTCGCAGGTATTGATATGTTCTGTAAAACTTTAGTACATTGTTTTGTTTTGTCATCAATATAATAGTTTTATAAGGAATTTTAAAGGACATTCTTTTCCAACCTCTTCAATAATAATCGTCATTATTCAGCCAATTTACACAAAACCTATATACTTAAACCTTTCTCATGAATCACTCTATCTATTGATGAAAACGGCATGGAAATCTGTTCAGTAGTTTTGAGTTTATTGCGAACTGACGGACAGACAGACAGCCAGACGCGGCAGAGGACTTTGTTTTATAATATGTAGAGATCCTTAGATAACAAAGCATGTTCTGAAAACTTTGAGTTCAAATACTCCTTGCTTAATTTAACGTTTAATAGAAATAGTTTAAAAAGCGTTTCCTTGAACAACGCTTTCCTCGAGTGAATAAGACAAATTATGTGTATTTATTTGGAAGACACACTTGTCTTCATACAATCATTATATGTACCTATTTACGGAATATCTAATCGGAGTTTATTTAAACGAAGAAGAGAGATATATTAAATAACCAAATTTAATATATCTCTCTTCTTCACGTTCGATTTATACATAATTGAAGGTCGTGCCCGTCCTGAAAACCTTTGATGGATTCAATGACAAGCTGCTTCCGGGCCACTTTGTCTTCGGTTCTATTAAGGCAGTGGCCACGTTGAGACTCATTATCGTCATGATCAGCAGTGCGATTCTGTAAACATGTCACCGTATAAACTTAGCTGAAGTGAATATGAAGTTAGTTGTCAATCCAAACAAACAAGATGGAATGACAGTTCACATCATGCTCACTTCACCTAAGTTAACACGGTGAGATGGTGATAGAATAGACCGGCTGTAGTGTTTTTCTGCAAAACTGTCACCAATTAAAACTTAGGCGAATCCACACAATCAAGCTGAAATGACAGTTCTTTTCAAGCTAACTCCACCTTAATTTTCACGGTGAGTTGTTTCCATCCAGAATAGACCGCCTGATCTCACCACTGAGTTGGACGCATTAGCGTAGCTAGCAGGAAGAAACCCGGGGCGGATGATGTGGTGTCCCCACACATGAAGCCCCTCCGAAATAATAATTGTGGGTTGCAACTTTCGTCCATTTTTCTGGGTGATCCAATTGAACCGCAGTCTTTTGTTTAGGAATGTTCTTACATCACTGTTTGTTTAAAACAATAACTATGGGCTTCTGTCCGTAAGTACGGGTTGATAAGAGCATCAGAATTTGTGTACTAAAGTGAGCTCGGTCATATTTTACACCCCGAGACGGATATGATTTTCTTTTGCTTATTATTCATACTCAAATAGAATTACTTTGGTGGCTAATGCAGGTAAGCTCAAGAACTTTGAAAGGATAGATTGCCAGAGCGAGCAAAGCGAGCTCTAAAATTTGCCATCCCACCTCGGATAGGTTTTATTTTCTTTTATCACTCATACTTAAATAAAAGTAACTTTGTTGACTGTTGCAAAAATTAACTAAAAGAGGGCAACATACAAGAGCGAGCAATTACTGCACTACACCTCGGATAGGCGGGATAGGTAAGATTTTCTTTTTATTATTCATACTTTAATAAAGGTCATATGGCTGACTAATGCAGGCGAAGCGAGCTCCAAAATTTTGGCACCCCATCTCTGAATGATTTCACTGCGCCACCACCTGTTTTGGGCTGACAACTAAACGGGACGAAAAAGTCAAAGAACGTTCGGATGTCACCCGTAAATGCAGAAAAACTTAAGATCTAACGAATTTTTTGCACCCGAACTCGGAAAGGTATTATTTTATTTCGATTATTCATACTTAAATAGAAGTGATTTGTACAGTAAAGCTCGCGAAGTAAGAGAGTGCCGAATTCAAAAGCGAGCGAAGCGAGCTCTACAATATTTGCACCCCATTTCTGACCGACAGGGGTGACACTCAACCGAGACAAAAAGACCCTAAGCCAAAATCTAAAACCTAGGATGAGATACAGGAATATTATCTCTTGGTTAAGTATTTGTTCCAGGCATTCACTGGTAGAGAATACCTATGGCATTAAGTCCGCCTCTGTACATTTGTGTGCGTAAAGTGTTAATAAATAAAATAAATTTATTTGAAATAAAATATTTTGACACAGATATTGGTACTGTATGAAGATTTGTTTTGAAATTAGTAAGTAGATCAATACGAGTTATAAGCTGAATCATTGCTCCACGTCGAGTCAGCCGGAAGAAACACATTGTTTTCCAATTCCAACAAAGAGATATCTGCAAGTGCAATACCAATTAATTTCCTTGGCTGAACACTGAGGCTTGAGGACTGAAGGGAAATGACAAACAACAACATTATTTTCTTGTTCATGAACTTGATTTAATTTTAAGCTAGTTATGCATTGTTTCTGTCCGAGCTTGCTTACTTACTCACCTATTAATTCATAACGATTTCGACTGCTGGGTTCCGAGGGCGACGCGACGCAACGATCCCCGCAATTTGATTTTGAATTTATCTCTTTCTCTAAAAATGTTTGTTTAATTCAGAAGCTAGTTCTGAATTCACAATGTTCGGGACCTAGTGTTTTAATGGAATGCGTAAAATTGTGAACGTGGTCCCAATTCATTTCATATTTTAGAGGAGCTTCGAGGTAAAGTAGCGCGTTCCGAGGACCTAACGTGAATGGGTGACCATCCATTAAGAGACTTCTTAGTGCCTCGTTAATCCGTTGGTACTCACTGTTAGAAGCCAGGAAATCTGACATCAGTCTTGCGAAGAGGTACCGTGTTGCCCAATTACCAGTTTGGGAAGGTCAGAAAGGCAGTCACTTAGCACTGCATCCAGTTACACTGGAAGCCAACTCCAACATAGTTGGGAAAACGCTTGAAAGGACTACTTTAGTAACTCTACTCAAAGTTAAGTTTTTTTTACCATTTCAGTTTCCAGCTCTTGAACTCCATTGCATAGTCTGAATAGTCAACAGCTCCTAAATATTACTTACTCAGACAAATCAAAAGTTATTTAAGTTCACGTTTAGCTCTGAATTATAAAAGCCCTTAGGTTTATGAATAGAATTGAGCCGGAAATATTCCTTCTCCGAAGGAGTGCCGTTCCTAATTGAAGTGCTTTCAAAGGCCATTGAATATAGATTGCAACAAGACGTTTGCATTTCCAAACAAAAGGGAATGTTGAGTAGCATTCATTGAAATATCAAAGCAGATCGTTACCCTTGGTAAAGCACTGAATTTATTGTGTAATGGAATATTTACATTGCTAGTATTTATATCTTAATGACTATTGGGCTACTATTGAATAATCTTAGTGTATTCGTTTACCTTTCCCCGGGGTTTGTTCGTAATTCTTGGAGTTTAATTCAGTTTTTCCAGGATAGGACGGTATTCTCTATTCAACAGAGTTTCAATAGACCAGCATAATAGTAAGTTTTATTATATTAGTAACTATTCCTACCTCAACTTGTGGAGAACGTTTACTGAGATTTTGTTGGTAGACTGCTTATTCTCCTTAGTATTTATATTACAGGTGGCTTTTGACAATCTTTTGTGAGTTAAAGTAATGACAAACATGAATAACTATCACTATGGGAAAACATAAATAATAAAATATCAAAGCAGATCGATATCCCTGTTAAAGCACTGGGATTATTTTGTAATGGAATATTCACATGGCTAGCATTTCGATGTTAATAAATACTGAACTACTTTTGTATAATCTTATCGTGTTAGTTTACCTTCTCTGGAGTTTAGTTCAGTATTTCCAGGAAAATACGGTATTTTCTTTTCAACAGAGATTCAATAGACTAGCGTAATAGTAAGTTTTATTATAAGTAATTATTCCCAGGTCAACTTGAGGAGAATGGTAATTAATATTGTATAGATAGACTGCTCACTTTATTTTCTCAGTATTTTACAGGGTGATGTTTAATTTGATGGAAATTCTTTGTTAAATTAGGTACTCATAAACATGAAAAACTTACTATGTGCAGACAAGATTGGCAATTAATTAAAAGTTACCCTGTAACTATAGAGTAATTTTTATCGCTGTTTCACGATTCATTATATAACAACAGCATTGCCACCAATTATACCTATATGTAACTTGCGTGATATTTTAGACATTTTATTTCTTGAGTTTGAAACGAAAAAAAGGTTGAAATCTGAACTTTCTACAACACACCACAAAGTCATAGAATTCTTTGTCGTATGTTTGTACATTAGTTGATGACTTGATCGCCACTATGTACACATAGGAATAAGACATGTACATACACGCGTTCAGTACGGTCTCAGCGACTACTGACGCAGATTTGATTGGATGCTCCGGAACCATCTACAGGTTGGCTTGACTTTGATCTATTTTAGTGTAGCATGGAAACATTAAGTAGTAACAGGTTATGATGATATTCATCGTAAAGTCTGACGGCAGTCAAGAAAGGCTTTTCTTAATAACGATACCCCTATCGTGTTACTCAGAAAATGGTTTGCGGAGATGAACTAGACACACTTTCCATATGAAATTTCAAACGGCGCAAATATAACAACCTTATTGGGAGCTATATATTTGAGCCGTTTGGGGTTGAAATATTAGGCCCATGGGGTCCGATTGCTCCCGCGTCTTTCGGGACATCAGCAAACAACTTATCGACTTTTCACGTGACCAGAGGACTGGGCTTTTCTTCGGCCAAAGAATCAGCATTGCCATTCAACGCGAAAATGCTGCCAGTGTTCTGGGCACTTTTGCCATTGTCAGCGATGTGGATGAATTTTTTGATGCCCAATGATCTATCTTGTTTTTATACGCGTTTATACATAGTTTGACGATTATTAGTCGTTTAAGTATTTAGTTTTTACTTGTACATATTATAGTCCGTTAAATTCATTCAAAATATATGGTATAGGTAGTATTCAGCTGCATCAATATTGTTAGAACAATCTATACACATATTTTTTATATGTACATTGTATTTAAATGATTCATTCTAGAATTATTTTTATTGATTGTGTGCATGAGAAGTTGATAAAAAAGGATAATTTATATTTTACAGTCAAATAGGGGAAGGAGGTGTTTTAAAGTTAGTCACACACATCAATATCAAACTCTGCCTATGTATCCAAAAAGTTTTCCATTATTGCTGTTCCGAGCAGTGTCTAGTCAAATACGGCCTGGCGACCACTATTCGGAGCATGTCTCAGACATCCGACATGTTTCGGCCAAACGCAAACTAACGAGTCCTGTGGCGACAACTTTTATATCAACCCCGGTTACTTTCCGAAGTCGTTTACCCGATTCCAGCCCCGTGAATGCCGAGTAATAGTTGCCTGTTACTTTTTTATTAACATTGATAAAATCGTGCGGCATAACAGGACCTTTTATTTAATAATCAAACTCTACATAAACGACTTTGAAGGAGTTGTAAATTTTCTTTTAAAACGTTTTTATGTTGATGTTGGAATGGGAGAAACTTTGAATCCGCTTTATTCACCCACGCAAGTTGGGAAAGTCAATTTTATAATGTTCGTAGGTGATCCTGTCCGCGCAAAGGCGTTGGTAGATATTGTTTGTATTTCAGAATGGATTTGAGTGTGCTGAACTTTTTGGTGCAATTGTGACGTTTTAATCACGTTGACGTTTTAGTCGAACTGATTCTCCTAACAAAGGGTGATATTAAAACAATTTAGACAATTGAAAATGATTTATTTCAACATTAAATTATGCTTTCATGTTTTCACTTTCTTAAAAACAATTATTTTAAATTACTTATCAACATCAGTTCAAATATGAACGCATTTATTTACAAATTCTTAACTTTCTAACAATTCAGTATTGGGTTACTTTAATCACAAGTCGTCCCATCTCTAGTAGAGTATTATAAATGTCCAATCACATATTCGCCTATTAAATCAGACGTACCTACTTATATTTACAAAACATCTACTTAATTACGATATAGTAATGACGTCAACCATTCCGGTCTCGGCTGTGAAGGCTTGTACTCCGAAGGGCTTAGAGCCAACGGCGACGCAGCATCTGCTAAAGCCACCGAGGACGATGTCTCTGTTACAGCTATACTCGGCTTCGGTTTCAGTATAGAACGCAACTCGTCGTTGTCCGAAGCACGATTTCGTTGCAGATTCTCCCGGGTCTCTTTCATCCTGGACAGTTGTTCTCTCAAACTTCTGTATTCCTCGAGGAATTTTTCCAGTTGAGATGCTCGAAAATCAAAGTCTTCTATAGGTTGGCCAGTACGCGAATAGTCGCGCAAACCGGATAGGTCAAGAAGTGGCGTGGCAGAGGGCACAGTAGGCTGCTCCCTTGTAGGCGAAGCCGGGAGACTCGGATTGCGGCGTATTCTATTTCCACCTGTAGAAAGATCTAAAAAACTATTCGACCTCCGGCCTGATCTCTGCCGGCTTTTTTCGTACGTTCTGTCCAAAAAACTAGCAGAATCGGCACCGGAACTGTTTCTTCTGCTATTAAGAAGAGGACTACGGCTATCGCCATCCTTTTTCCGTGGTATTGTGTAGAAATAGTATGGATCATGTTTCATTTCGCTTCGTAAGTACGAGGAGGTTCCTAGCGCACTCATTTCAATGAGGTCGGGGTAATTCTTCTCGCTGTCACTGCCAGAGAGGTCGTTGTCGAGTCGCTCGCGAGGTCGCGTACGTGGACATGTGCGCGCATTGTTGTTAAACCGACTATTCTCAGATAATATCTCTACGTGGGTACTCATCATTCCCGTGGAATTGGAGCTCTGCACTGATTCTGACGTGGCATCAGATCTGAAAAAACGAACGGATGTAATTAAAACATGGAAATGGAATAGAATAGAACAATGGGAAATGACGGTTTTGTGACTGTATGTCTCTTCTATTGAATTGTGATGCGTGAATCAATATCTTCCAAGCGGCTAGCGGTCTCGAAGCAATCAGCAGGCAGTCGACTGCCTCCCTAATCGAAACTACCCACGCATGGAAAGATGATTGGCACAATCACTGAGCCGTCTCGCCGGAGACAAGAGCACAGACAATTGAAACGCTCACAATTTACAAAATAAACTTTATTCCTTCCAACGATTGAAGCCAAGACCTCTCCGCCTGAGACATTAAGCTACTAAACCAAGGGGATTAGACAATAATTACTGAACTAATTTTCTCTCGTGCTCTCTAGGTTTGGGGAGATTTTCATCACAAGCTCGCCCCACGACCCCCGTTAATTTGTAGTAGGTTCGCAATCAGTTGCGATTTAGGCACTTGGCTTAGCATAAGCCCTTACAGACATAAAAACCCAACATATAAACGTTTAATGACCAAATGGGATCATCTGAAACATTTACGTGTTTTTTTTATATAGGATTTTTATTTCATTTTTCAGACGGTTACATGTTCCTCCAATATCTAACTAAACCCAGACGACTATAAAATTTAGTTTACTCTTGTATCGCAACTAATGTTGGCTTTATGATAAC
This sequence comes from Mamestra brassicae, assembly GCA_905163435.1. Lineage (NCBI taxonomy): Eukaryota > Metazoa > Arthropoda > Insecta > Lepidoptera > Noctuidae > Mamestra > Mamestra brassicae. The sequence goes on along the minus strand of LR990995.1, from coordinate 9,931,554 downwards.
GAGAATTAACACATTTCTGAATGTCTTACATATACCTATTGATAAAATCCGCAAGCACTGCAATAAAACTTCGTCCTACTCCAAACAATATCTGTTATTGTTCCCTGTGACCCTAACAACGATATCAATATATATAAGTATTGTATTTTTGCTACCTTCACAATATTTCATTTATAAATACTGAATAACTTTTCAATCTTTGTAAGTATACACTGATAATAACTTCGCAGCACTCATAATAATAAGCTTATTTTAAATAATGAACGTGAAAACAATTTTTATATTTATTGTTTTTCAGCTTATCATAATAAGGTTTCAATATAATTGCTCCTCCATACCATTTGCCTACGTAAACATTAATTGGCCTTCCTAGAAGATAATAGATTTAATTGCGCCCGCAAAGATTACATAGTAATTATGGACCAAATCGAATAACTAATTAATTATCATGAGAAGTTACTTCAGAAGTATTGAATTACCGTAAATTGTAGTCGCTGAAACGTGGTATGTGGAGGTCTCGCTCGGGTATGTTGCCCCTTGAGCTCGGCGGCTCGAAGTCGGCCCTGCGCCACCCTGCCTCCATGGGCGGCGTCTCCGAGCACTCCCTCTCCTCCCGCACTTCACCCCGCAAATACCCCTCGAACTCGTCCTCTGGATCATGTGATGGCACGTTCCTATAGTCACCCCTTTTACGAGCACTATCAGAAGCTATCACTCTTGGTACTTCAGCATTAGTCTTAAAATTCGCTTCTAATTTATCATAACTATCATCACGATGATTCGTCGTCACTATCTGTTCGTTCCATCTATCTAACTGTCTTTTCTTACGAGTCTCGTATACACACAGTCCTATTAAACACGAACTTAACACTATCACTGCTGACACAGCCATCCCGGCCATCAGTGCACGACCCCCAAAACTTTTGTTTTCTGGTTTCTTTTCTATTGCTAAACTTAAGATCACCTCTGCTTTACCGGCGCGATTTTCGGCATTACACGTGTAAGAACCTGCGTCTTGCAAGTCTGCCGATTTAATGGTTAAATTACTAGTTTGTCCTTCACTACGTAACATAAAAGCTCTACCGGAATTGACATTATTTGAAGTAGTGTTGGCGAGCAGGCGGCCCGCTCGCACCCAGCGCACTCTCGGCGCCGGCACTCCGCTCACCCGACACACCAGTGTGACTTCATCACCCTCCAACCCCTTGAATTGACTAGCTGCGCTCACTTCTGGGTGACATGCAAAGTCTTCTAGATCTAACCTATCCCACGAATGGGACATTAACCGGGGAGGTAGTGCGCAGTCTGGTACCACTGTTGCTGGAACATTTTTTCTTATCATCCAATCTCTCATGGGTCTCAATGCGCACGTACATTCCCAGGGATTACTCGCCAGCTCTAATCCTTTCAGAGATCGTAGCGGCGCCAACACCGCCACGTGAAGTACCTGCAGTCTATTTTTACTAAGCTCCAAATATTCCAGAGAAGACTCGAGCCCTGCAAATCCGCGGGGCTCTATTTCGGCTATTTTGCAAGCACTGAGTGTAAGTCGCACTAGATGGGGTAGTGCTATAAAGGATTCATCTCCAACTTTCGTAATGGGATTACCACCGAGTCGCAGTTCTCTAAGCTCGGGGATTGAATCAAACGAATGTGAAGGTATTGTTTCCAGACGGTTGCGCGAGAGATCCAATTCGACTAGGTTTACAAGCGCTCGGAAGGCGTACTGTCTGATGGTGCGCACGTTGCAGGCGGGGAGGTAGAGGCGCTGCAGGTTGAGGAGGCCGGCGGCTGCGAAGGCATCGTCGCGGACGGTGGGCAGGCGGTTCTCGGCGAGGTCGAGCAGCTGCGTGGTGGGGTCAAGGCGCGGCGGCACGGAGCTGAGGCCGGCGCGGGCGCACAGCGCGGACTCCTTGCCGCTGCGCCACTTGCACTCACAGTGGCGCGGGCAGTCGGCGGACGCGGCCGCCGCGAGCGCCAGCAGCAGCAGCACCCACATCCCCAGCGCCTGCTCACCCAGCGCCGCGCCGTTCGTCTTCACCGCCCAGCGTCATCCCCCGAACCAAGTGCACCCTGCCGACAAACATTTATTTAAATACTAAACCTTTAAAACTAGAAATTCACGAGTGAAAGAAGTATCCCGTTAATAAATATGTCCACAATAAATGATTGTCTTGATTGAACAAGATGTGACGAAGGACGTCCTAATTTCGCCCAAGTTTACATTATGCATTCGCTCGTGTGGATCTGGATTACATTTGGACTCGATCTTGGCCTTTGACCTAAAGATGAATATTCAAGTGGTACCTATTTAAATTTTTGTTTCAGTTTTACGCCTACCCAATGTAACTCAGTTGAGAAGGCCTGTAATAGTATTATTTATTATGTAATATCGTGCCCGTCAACAAAAATATTTTTATTAGATACCTACTTAGGTACATTTTGCGGCTGGCTATAAACTTTATGTCGTTACAGCTTGACCGAAAAAGGAAAAAATGGGTTCGCTGCCCTGTGTTTTATAGAGGTTACTGTAGAATTGCAATATAAAGTAAAGAGTATAGTTTCCTCTTCGACATTCTATTTGTTATAAACTACATAGTGGGTTCTAAAAGTGCTTCACAGTGCCATTAACGGTGGAGTATGGAGGTTGTAAATGAAAATGAAACCCAGGTGTGAGGTTATAGATACGATACGATAGCTATAGAGAAGGAATCAGATCGAATGGAGCTCACCACAACTTTGTAGAGCTATGTTCTCGTGCCAAACATTACTTTACAGCTCTGCGGTTGTTATGCAAATACTGATATCAGTTCGGGCACCTAAATACTGACATTGTTGTTCTACCGCGCTGTTATGCTTAAATAGAACTTCAACTTAGCGAGCGATGTTTCCGAACAAATTCTTTCAGGTAAGAATTATATTACATTCAATATTATATTCCGTACTTATCGGTTTATTCTCGTGAGCATGATTGTTTTTATTTGTTTTTCGATAAAATGTTGGAAAAGTTTGCTTTTTATTATACAACGCTTTGTTTTGCGATTGTTTGTGGGTACTTATGAAGCCAGCAATGCCTATTTTAGTCCATTCAAATAAAATATTAATATTTCGTGTATAATGGACATGAAAACCCTTGTTAAATATGCGGAGAGTAATAGACCTAAATTGCTTTCTCGCTTTCAACCATAACTACAAGCATTCATAATAGATCTCCCTAATTGTTCAAAATTATGTGACTTCAATTGATAAAGTACCTAATTTAGGCTGATATTCTCAAATACATATCGCACACATATTGCACATAAAAGTACAGTACAGTAAAATATTGTATCTATGTAGGTATGTTTATAAGGTTCATACGGATATGTGTGCTTGAGTAGTTTTCCGCAAGGATCCAATCTCTACTGTTGGTAGTGTAAACGGAAACTTGCGGGCAGAGTAGGAGTAAATACTACAATCACAAAACTCTTTGCCAGATTGTCAAGGCGATAGCAATATTCAGCAATGTGAAATAAGTACCTACGCAATCTTACTATCTTACTACTTTAATAAATCTTACTACGTTTATAAATTCTAAAGTTTGGATGGATAAATGTTTGTTTGTTAGTCAGTCACGCCGAAACAGCTGAACGGACTTGGATGCAATTTCGTACAAAGATAGATTATAGACTTGAATAGCAAATACTCTTCTCCTGAGAATATGTTTCCTTGAGATAATTTCTGACTGTTATTTGCATATAGATATAGTTACTTCGCAAAAGTATAAATTTCCGTTATCAGTTATTTTATGTTATCAGTTATCTTTTTCTTATATGAGTCGTCATCTTTTTCCATAGCGGATTTTTAAAGTATAAATCCCCAACCAATCATTAAATCAAGAGTGCTTTACGAGTGCTCAAAAAGCGGACCCTACCATTAGCGCAAGGTTCACCTTCATTTCGATCGCAAACGTCCTTCACCTTTCTTTGGACATCCAATGAAAAAAGAAAAAAATGTACAAGTAAAAGGAACAAGTGTCGGTATGATGTACATACCGACGTTATTCATCCAATCTATACTAATATTATAAAGAGTAAAGATTTGTTTGTTTGTTTGTTACGATTTTAATAATTCTTTCACCGTTAGAAAGCTACATCTTCACCGAGTAACAAAGGCTATATTTATTTCCATAAATAATTAGGGATCCCTACTAAAACTTGCATAATATAACCCAAGGTGTAGCTTTCATCGCATGTGCTGCGAAAACCATTGATGAGACATAAAAATAATGTACTACATAATTAAAGTACTTATTACACCTACCAAAAAAATCCTTACCTACCTAGAAAAAAATCCGCGAGGTTATATTTCTAACTGGGGAGAATCTTAATGTTTGGTCCGATGAAGTTGAAACACGGCTTAATGATTTCGATAAAAAAAAATAAGATATTTTAATTTTTCGAAAATAGACCCCTTAAGGGGCGAAAACGGGTGATGAAGTTTTTAGAGGAGAACATTATTGCTTACTTCAATTTACGTGGAAATTAGAATGAACAAACTAAAAGTGGGAGAGTTTAGAGGATTAGTGGGGGCGTTTAAGTTTGTGAAGGACCTACTAAATCCGCGTGGATGAAGTCGCGGGCGAAGTGCTAGTTTCATAATAAATTAGAAATTATCTATTTGTATCTGAAATGATGACTATGGTAGGTGCCAGATAAAGTAATAAAGAACATGAGACATTCTCTAGTGTCTCCTTGTAGGTTCTCGAAAAATAAATTATGAATTATTTTCATTACTAAAAAATGAGACTCAGGACAGCTTTATTTCAGTTTGTTTTTTAAATTAAGTAAGTATATCAATAAATATAGTGGGTCCATGACCGCTATTGAAAATTTATTTGGCGCCTACAATAGTTTCTTGCAACTGAAGAAGTTTCAAGATTGAAACAACGCCTGGAATCACACTAACAAAAAAGGCACCCAACCACTCACTGCCGCAACTGAACACAACGTAGTACCTACATACCTATATCGCAGTTTAGACAATGCATAAAATCAACTGTCCCGCGCAAATCACTGGCCATTTGCATATGCCTTACTTGAACTCGTGCCACTGCCGACTGCACGGCACGCCTAATTGCACCGCAACAAATCTGTGGCGCACTGTACCCTCACAACTCTATGGCTCCGACGTGTACCCCTAATGGCTGCCACTTCGATCACGCAACACTCGCGTGTTTCGTTTCACTCACAGTACCTCATATGCAATGTATGATTATTCGATTCCACGTGTTATAGGCCCTGCATGTACTACTCCGGTATGTAGGACACGAGGTCGGATCGCACTCGTACACACACACGCAGCCAAAGGGTTCAGTCTGAACATTGTACTCATTTAAATAGCTACCTAGGGACTATTAATAAGCTGACGCCCTCAAAAATGTTTGTTTTGCCGTGTTTATCATGTTACAGCACTTTTACTGAGCGAACTTATGTATGTACACAAAATAAAAATTCCGTCGCCTGTTAGTTTCCTATAAAACTATGGAGTACTCGGATCAACGTCCTGACGATTTATGTCCAATAATGAAATTGCAGCCGAAGCTAGTCCACATTTTAATCCTTTGATACGTTTACGCCGAACTGAATCTGCCCTCTGACGCAGTACTAGATTAATGGTGAAAATGTTCTAAATGGAAATCTATAGTCAGATAATCCTAGTGCATCGTGCTCATGTAGTTGCGGAATTTGTCCGGAAGAGTCACCGCGGCCCTGGAACGCAAAGGGTTTATGAAGGAACACGGATGAGTTTTAGTCAGTAAGAGTCTGACACGCCCTTACGCTCCACCCAGAGCGGAAGAAGTCATTTGACGAATTACCATCATTAAAAAAAAACCATGCTCATGTAGATAAAAAAACGTAAATGTTGAATCATTCGGCGATTCCTCAAACAAAAAGTTCGACCTTTCAGATAAAAGGGCCTGCGTTTAATACACATCACCCCTTACCGGTTCATCCCTAAGTCCACAAAACTCTGTGAATAATTTAAAATCAATTGGATTGCTCCAATAATCCGAAACTTTCTCGTGAAAAATGTTGTACGTTCGCGGACTTGAACAAAAGAGAACCTCGGTAACTAATTCAATAATTTCACACGTAATAACATCGGACACTTTCAATTCATGAGGTAACTTCTCGCTGAGCGTACCTTGAGGTAAAATGTCGTAATTATTTACGACTAGTCGTGTCGGCCCTTCAGGCCTCTAAGGAAAATGTAAACGCCTTTTATTGTGCCTGTTTTAGTAAAACGCTAAAATTAATTTGCGTTTGTGTAACTAAATGAGTTCGCCAGTGGGAGCCTCCGGGTCACTTCTTAGTATTAAAATTTTGGATAGTTTTTTTCGGTTCTACATGAACTCATTTTTGACTTTTTATTGACTTCTTGAAGTTACTATAACAACGTATAATTATATAATATAAATTCACAAGGCCGACCGCCATTAAAAATAGTAAGGAGGGACTTATCTTTACGACTTGTTGTAATAAATGTTTGTTATTTTATAGCGTAAGGTCTTTCCAAATTGAAACAATAAATCTTTGTTATAAGCTATAATAAATAGTCCCACAAAATAATATTGGAGGCAATTTTATTTATTTTCGGTAACCATCAGCGAGGCTGGGTAATAGACTTAATATTCTTGTACGTGTATGTAAGACGTTCAGATGTTTGTTTATTTATATAAATGTATTCTGCTGGCACGGATCGCTTCGATCCCCGATCAGCGCTGGCAAGGCATAACGTAAGAAAAAGTCGTTTCATACAAGTTCGTGACCTTATTTTGTGCAATATATGTGCGTACGAACATTTAAGGAGAAAACTCTTTGTAGGCATTACTGATACAAACCGACAGGCGGATGACGACGGACAAATTTATCTGTTAGGGTACGAAGAAAGAATACTAATACTTGGGCTTCCGCACTTTCAGAACTGGTCGAGTGGATCGTGCTAAGTGACCAAGAGAAACACAGCTTAGCTTTGAGCAGTCCGCTCACCAGTGTGTACTGTGTACTGAAAAACCAACGATTTTGGGGTGTTGTAAGAGAAAATATTGTATTGGAACACGTTTTTTCAACAACAAGCTCGACCTGTATAAGCTGTAGGTCGGACCGTGAGGGTCGACAAAAAATATGTGAAAAATAATACCATTGAAACTGAAACAAACTCATTTTTTTTTTAGAATGAGGACCTTATGACTACTCTAATACTTTTTGTTTGACACATAACGAAGGTGTTAATGTTTGTAATTCTCTAACAAAACCTCTTATTCTACATTATCGGCTGCAAGTGTTACCAGTTTCAACAACTTCACAGTAAATTAATCACGATAAAACAACAGCGAAACAATGAAACTAGGATGTAGTAACGAGACCCAATATTTCCATTATCTCTTACTTATGCAAATATATTTTCATTATAAAGTTTCTCTATTAATGTTGTAGAACTAAAAGTGTGAAATATGTTTAAAGCTTGTATTTTACGAAACGTGGTCTATGATATTTTCATCGATTACCGGGTAAAAGGACGGGGTGGATAGAAATGATGGGGCAAATAAAAACGAAACTTTGATTGGAATTTTCACGTTATTTAAATATTGTTTGCAACAATGAAGAACTCCAATTTTTTTTACTATTATTTTATTTTTAAATGGACGCTTTATGAGAAACAATTAATATGGTATGTATGTGAAAATCCCAATAAAAGTTTCGTTTTTTTTTACCCCTCCATTTCTATCCACCCTGTTTTACGGTACTAAGCAAACTAAATAGATTCGCGAACAATGATGATACCTCAAGAAAATAGAGTTTTGGCAACTACCACAATGCCAACACATTACAAACCAATCAATCAACTCTGTCTACAACAATTTACGACATACCGTTTTATGATATTTAAACAACAAATACAAGAACAATGTTTACCTACCACACGCGTATTTATTATTTCCGAACAAAATAATCTCATGTTCCCCATTATAAGTTGAGGCAGTTCCCCAACTTGTCTTTGTTCACGCGTAACATTGTAATTTTCATCCTTGTAATTTTCAATTAGTGTTCGTAGTGGAACAAATATGTACATAGTTTACAATCTTGCGTGACAAGCAAAATCGTTATTTTCATAATTACAAAATCATTAATGTCTCGACGATACTCCACTCGAGCACAAAACGAGAGGAGCAATGTAGTGAGGAAGCTACCCCGCTTGCTTTAGTATGTTGACGTTTATTGCTCAATCATATAAACCTACCATATACACACATTTACATAAACATAGCCACAACTTTAGTCCATCCGTTTATGTCAGAAATGTATGCAGGCTTTCGTGTGGAAAATAACTTATGAAATTCACGAAAGCGTAGTAATTTATCATTGTAATTATTTATTATAGTTACCTCAGAGGGTAATAGCTCAGTTTGTGCGTAGATCGAACGATTACAACCTTTAACACGTTCTCAGTTCTATGTATATATTATGTAAACATGCTCCTTAAGTAACTCGCAGACCCCATCGACACTACAAACTCGGTATGGTACATTAACTATGGGTTTTTTCTCACTTTTTCCTTCCATTTTTTCCTCTAGTTAATTTCGTTGCGGGTTCGAACAGTTTAACTAATGTAGGTTCGGATCTCACCAAAAATAAATAGCGGTGGGAGAATATTGGGCGTAGTTTTAGTTAAAAGCTACGTAGTTTTAGTGTTAGGGTTGATTCATAGAAGTTTAACATTTTATTGAAGTGGAGCAAAATTGGATATTTATTTTGATTGAAATAGCTGAAGCCAAATGGAATAGAGAGCCTTTAAAGAAGTATTTCAACGACCGCAATAGTAAAAATTCTTGAATACGACGACATAACAGTAAAAGCAACGTCTTACTTAGCACACGCCGTTAGTAGACCACTAAAACACAACGAGTAAAAACCATAGAAACGCATCCCCGCCGTTAACTCTTATGGTATTGCTTCGCTCTGAACGTTGTTTTCCTACACTTTCAGCACCGAATGGGAAATTTCCCAGATCACATATTGGTTCTACCTAATCTTCACTTTGAGCGGTACAACATGGAATTTATCGAATCGGATATTCGGATCGAGTAATCTTCAGTAGGGACCCAGCGGTCAGCACCACATTCCCGTGGCTTTTGTTGAGCGTGCGTGTCGAGTTTTATCCGCAAATGGCAACATTTGTTTTATAGGATACTATCATGCTGTGACGGCCCTTACATTCGAACCATAAAACCATGTGGAAATCATGGATTTTATATTTCACTCGGCCGCGTTGCGTCTTCTCATACCCTGTCTATTTTCAGACATTCGTCGTTTTGCTTGAGTACATCACGTTTGTGAGAAAGGTCAAACGGCACATCAGACGCTGCCTTTGTCAACTTCACACTTCTCATTATAATGAAACCAAGGAATAATGACTTGGGACTGAGCAAAAACCGAATGTTGTACAATTCAAACAATCGGTTTGACTCAATTTCGAGGGTTATTCTTATGAATATCCGAGCTAAACCGACACGCGGCAGATACACTCATAAAAAAGGCCATGTGTCACTAGATCCGATCGAAATGTTCCCTGGATTATGTTAATCCTGGCTATCAGCTGGTACTCTATGCAAAATTTCGTTCCCCTCTCTAGTTATATAATGGGTATTGGGTAGTACATGTAGATAATATTCAATAAAGGTAACATACATACATCTAACAGTTATGTATGTACGTACATACGTAAGTAAATAAGATATTAAATAATATTACAAATAAGACATGTCTCTGTTTCAGTTACTGTGGTCCAACGAATGACGGCTGATCAAACCATTCGTCTCTGTGGGGGTATCCGAAAAGTGGACTTAGGAATGTCCAAAATTATTCTGTAACGGACAATAGTAAACTAGAAGTTTATAAATGAACATGGCACTTGAAAAAATCATAACCAGAATCCCGCTAACTCTAACATTTAGCGTCTCACGGAGCAATTACGATATCAAAGACGCGGAAGAAATGGCAATGGGTTGCTAATGTTTAAGTACAAAGTAAGTCTCGAACACGCACTTAAGCAAGGTGTAAGTACACGTCAAACAAGCATTATTGTACGACAGAAAATTTAACGAAAGAGCTCTTTAGAAGGCAGCCCATTACTCGGTTAAATGTTCCACTTTATATGATTAGTTACACTTCCCTACTCCGACTTGAAAGTTGCAGCGGAGCTTAAGATTTACAGGTCTACAACTTGCATGTGCACGAAGCCTCAAAATGAAATACGGTAATACATGACACATGGTGTTACAAACTGGGATATTCGCCAACTGCTGTGCTAGTAACAAACAAATTCATAATAAAACATTAAACTTACTTTTTATTATAGTTTATGTACACGCACAGAAACAGTTGCTGAAATAACATAATACTATTAGCAAAGGTACTCATTTCTAAAGTTTTACTTACCTAAAAGAGAGTTATTTGTATTGATTCATTCTCTTTTTTTTTTGTTGCCGTAGGCTGGTTCTTATTTCAGGATTCTTGTATTCTGTATCTTATCTATTCATGTATTCTATCCTTTATAATACCTGTATATATTATGTTTGTCTGCTTGTTCCCCTTCATTTCTTAACGGCTGAATGAATTTTAATGAAACTTGGGACACGGGTAGACTATGTATTCTCTTGCGGTATTTTTTAGTTTCACGCGGGCGAAACCGCGGGCGGCCGCTAGTCAGGTATAAATGTACTGAAAACATAGCACTCAATGTATTTCTACGTAACCTGCAAAACATGAAGATTCCTAGAACTGATTTAATCAGAATAATTTCAGTTCACTTGATATGCACTCATTTTATGAGCATCGAAAATTCCTGAGAAATTCATAACAAGCGTTTGCAGAATAAGCTTGCATATTCGCATTTCTAATACCTTATTCCTAACTGGCAGTATTTTATATTCTAAGATGAAGGTCTTAGCTATACCTACTTTCAAATGCAAAGTTTGGAAAGATGGATGGCTGAAAGAAAGAAAGAAAAAAATTATGGATGTTTGTTACTCAATCACGTCAGAGCGGCTGAACTGATCTTAATGAAATTTGGCACAGAGGTAGACTGTAGTCTGGAGCAACGCATACGATACTTTTTATCCCGATTGTTTCCTTGGGATAATTTTCGAAAATCATGCGGGCGGAGCCGCGGGCGGCAGCTAGTAAAAAATATAATGCGGGTATAAATGATTAAAGTTTGTTATACGAGCAAAGTATTTATCAATTATACTTATAACTGGTAAAGGAGCTTGTTGCTAAGTATGAACAGCCTCATTGGCCGGTCTTTAACCGTGACTCCTTCGTACCTCAGACAACACGTTAAGCCGTAAGACCTGACACAAACGTACAGCAACAAAGACAAAGTCACAAACATAATAGTTGTTACAGCATTGCGCTGTGCGTGCACATACCGAGAGGGTTACCATCTCAGCATTTGGTGGGCGTCAAACACCCAGCGCTGGTTTTCAGTTGGCACCCCGCAGTGACACACGGACCTTTTCGATCTTGGATAGTCGTTACAGGCAGTCATAAGGTAGAAACACCTTCACTACTCATGCCAAGGGGTGTTTAGTTAATGTAAAAATACTGGCATTCAGTTAAATGCGGTTCAATTCGAAAATAGTTGGAAAAAATAATTTCCTTGCTAGTCTAACTATGTTCTAAATAAATGTCAGTCTTCAAATACCTAATTATTGTGATTACACAATAATTATGTATTTGAAGACTGATATATAACGCCATATAGACAAGACAAGTAAATGGATTGCATCTGACAACGCTTTATAACTAATTGGTCAGAGTCAAGAAAATGTTAGAAAATTGTCCCCAATGTGAAGGTCGAGAATCTTTTTTCTAACAATAAACGTCAGTAGGTAAGTCTATTGCGGCACAATTGCGGTGCCCTGCACAAGTCCGAAGCCATGTGTCGACAGGTCACCTCCTTCTGCGAAGCAGTAATGCTAGCAAAGGAGGAGGAGGGCCGTGCGAGGGAAAGGCAAGGCCTTCGCCCCAACCGCCGCAACAGGAGAAGACGCTCGGGCGTCGGGAGTCGCAGGGCGATCCCCGGCCACCGTGTAGGTGCGGGCCTGCGGACGGCGAGCATTGGGTGGCTCGCTGTCCGATCACCACCAGGCCCGGGTCGATGGCGCGTTGTGTTTCACGCGCGCCTCAAAGAGATGTCAGCATAAAAGACGGGGCCCGCTAGGGCCAAAGCCTGCCAGGGTTACGGAATCTGTTCGAAAGAGTCACCGCGGCACTGGAACCCTTGGGCTTTAGAAGCAACACGGATGGGTTTTACTCAGTAAGAATCTGATACGCCCTTTCGCTTCACCAGAGCGAAAGAAGTCATTTGATGATTTCCAAAACTTAAAAAAAGTCTATTAATAAAAAATTAAAAACACGTAACTTTTAAGAAAAATAAATAGGAAATCAACGTCTGATTAGAATAATCACTGTTAGACTATTCACCTTTCTGTAGCCGGAAATGAATGCAACATTGAAATCGATTAGAAAAACATTATAGGTAAGAGATCGTTGCACAACTTATTCTGAGCTTTAAAATATGGCATTGTTGTACATTTTTTTTTCAATGACGCTTGTACGTTAACTTGTCCCTAAAAGCAAGCTAAACTAAAACAAAAAAATAAAACAATAGGACAGGCTTGCCACAAAATAATTTGGTTGTAAGTTTATATTAATACTGGTGAGTATTACCTAACATGCATTTGTCAGATTACTCCACTTCAGCTTGCATTCTTCTAAAAGTTATGAATGAAGTATGTAGGGGAGAGCGGGGTAAACGTACCGCGGGGAAGTTGATTCTATTGAAATAGGCTTTATGAAAAAAAGAGATAAACATATCAAGTAAATTCGTCATAAAACAGAACGCTGCAGCACACCGATGGCAACTATCTTAGTTTGGCCAGTAACGACCGGTATATTGTTAAATTACATCGGAAAAACTTGCCCGCGGCACGTTCTCCCCTATTATAAAATCTAATTAGCAATAGCAAAAATCACTCGAACTTTCGTTTAATTGTTATTTTATTTTTTGTCCACAAATCACTTCGACTCAAATTAGATAAGAGATTAAAATAGAAATGTACTAATCATGGCACGAAAACGAAAATTTGCCGAGCGAATCGCAAGAGCATCTGGCGTTGCAGCGGGGGACAGAAACAAATGTATGGATCAGTAAGGCGCATGCCACGGTAGACGCGGCATATAGTGCAGGAACCAAACAAGTTAAGTTGTATTAGTAACGAAATAATGAGCAATGAAACATTTACTGACGAAATAGCCAGCTAGGCCAGCTATTTGGAAGTCTGGTCACCCACAGCATAAATATAAACACGTAGCGAACTACGTGGGCTGTGGGGAGAAATAAAAAATAAAAAACCTATGCATTTACCATTCTCTCCAGTTTTGGTTGTATATTCATAAGAATATAATCAAAGGTTTCGGACACAATTAAAAAAATCTGGATATAGTCTGTATTTGTCGTACTTCTTGTGGGATTCTCCATCTATACCCCGATTCTTATTCAAATCAAGCGTCTTGAACCAAAAAACTATCAGTTTCCTAGCAATATCGAGATAAGTTTGATAAAGACATTTCGCTCTCGGTGTATACTGGTCGCGGCGACGAACGCTTCTGCCCGTGACCTGCTAACTGTGCCGCATGGATTGCCGCCCCGCCAGACGCACCGCCGTTCGCAGGCCAGGCCGTCAGGCAATCGAAACTGAGTGATGGTATAGATTAAGTAAATATTTTGATAAACTCGATTAACTATCGGGTAGCCGCTGTAAACAGTGGGTAAAGCCACGTGATTTGTGATGACATAATCCTAAGAGATAACCTTGTATCCTTTTATCAAGTAAAACCAAATGGACTTCTGATACAATAACAGTTATTCTCTTTCACAAAAGTGTGCCCCTGTTATATTTAACATTAACTAGATGAAGTTACTAATTTTAACTGAAAACTGACTGTTTTAAAATGCTTGAAATAGATTATTATTATATTATTTTAATAATCATGGGAAATAGACCCATTTCCTATGATTATTAAAATATCTCATAAAGAAAACAAATCCAGATATTAACAGAAAGAAAAGATTTTTCTACTTATTAAATGAAAAACAAAAAAAAATATAAGTGTTTATTCACAGTAATACATTGCTAACAATGTAGTGAATATCTCTGCCAAACTGAAAAGCAGATTTTTGTCCAGATGTAGTTCCTTTTCTTTAGCACACATATAAACAAATACACACAAAAATACAAGTTTTTTATTTATAATATTAATTATTTATCTTCTCAACATCGATGTTTGCGCATGTAAACAGATACACACAAAAGTACAGTAAAAGTGTTTTTTTTTTAATTTTTAAATATTATCAACGCAGCTTTGACAAAACACATTGAAGAGGAGGTATTTTATTTTTAAAAGACGCTCATGTGACACAGCGTGTGTTCAAACTGCTGATTCTGATAATCGCGTAATTTTGCTATAGTTATTTACAACGAAGAAAGAATTATTGCAAATTCATCTCTGTAAAGTGGTTAAATGGAGATAAAAGTTTGTATCGAACGTTCTTGCTGTAATAATTTTTGCCTGTGTGAAATCTCACTAGGTACTCGGCTTGTACATATTATAATATAATTTATAAACGCTGTTTGTGGAAAACAAGATGGATAATTGTTCTGAGAAACCAACACAAAATAATAGCACAATTTCCCTCTGTTCTCAAAATTGCACGCTAACACACATCAAAATAAATTGAATCCTAGGAACTTGAATATTCATCATTCCCTGTTATAAATAAACTAAGAACTATCTCATAAAATTCTGAGCAATATTCTTCTTTACTGAGATCTTGTTCTATAGAGTTTATGGAAAAAATATCACATTAAATGTCGATTAAGTTGGAGCCCTAAGCGGCGGAGGCGACGGCGCGGCGGCGTCGCGTCGCCGCAGAATGAGGCGAATGATCGATTGCGCTAATTTACCAACTCACCTCAAATACCCACTATGCTTCGCTCGAGGAAAGATCCCGTCATCTGAAACCAAACAGTTTTTTGCTCATTACTTAGAAATATGTGTTCTTACTCAATTACTTCTCCCGTTTTACGCAAGGGCGCAAAATACGTTTGCTTCATTTTTCAGTAAGTTAGGCGTCGAGAGGTGCGATGTCGAGTACGTGCAACTCGCTCGGCAGCCAGTAGATTCCGGCAAAACTTACATTTTTCCCACACGTAAGGAGTTCAAAGACATCATCAACACGTACTGGGAAATAACTGATGTATTGATAATCAGCACAGAAGAACTCCCATTGCTTCTTCCCTGTGGTAAGATGATAAAGGGATTTCTAATACAGAGTCGTGTGTTACAAATCATCCTTTGTCGTTTGGCGAGCGTCTGTCTCAGCTCCTTGTAGCAAAGTCTTTAAATTATAGTAAGATGATAATGTATTAAATGTAGGAAAATCACCAACTGGTACACAAGTCTTAAAAACGGATAAAAGATACGAGAGGTCGAGAATTCTATACTCTTCAACAATACAATAACCTAGGTAAACTATTGATCAATTTCTAAAACCATCGCCTAAACGAGAACTGAGTAAAGCAACAATCTCAATCAACAAGTTCAAACACACAACTAAGTACAAGTAAAATAACCGCCGACCTATTAGGAACTCAATATCACCTAGTGCCCAACACTAGTGGCATAACTTTTAGATTAATTCCGTCCCACGTACGACCTTCAAGCTTAACGTCAACTTAAAACTTCAGAATTTCTTTGTTAGTATTAAAACCTTTGTGGCAAATCTAGAGAGCGAAAAGCAAATCCCCGCTCCGAAAAAAAATAGCGGGTTTCGTAAAATGTTAGCTAATGATGTCACGAAAATCGGAGGCTTAATGTTATCGAACGACATCTGAAACGGCTTAAGTGCAAATTAGAGGGAACAGAAGGGCTGCCTGTCATTCATATTGATTAGTGCAATGCCTCGACTTCGGAAATTAATTGTCGTAATGACGAAATGATAATAATGGCACTGGAACACAATAAGCTATTGTGCTAGTTCTTGGTATTAATTGCTTCTGAGACGTTACAGAAGATCTGTTCTGTGTTAGCGCTCCTGACAGCAATACAAGGGCTTAGAGCGAATCAGTAGGCGATTACTCTGAATCACAGGAAATTCAAGAGGATACCTGATATATTAACACAATTCGTGTTAACAATAAAGATCAGTCTTGTATAGTCCGTTGTCTTTTATACTGTCGATTCATAAAAGCTCCCTTATGAGCAGTATTCAAATATTTACGGCAGTCAAAAGGTTGAAGACTTATAGTGAACAAAAAACGTAATTCTTTATAATCGGCAGTAGCCGGAGAAAAACGTCGATATAAAATTACCGCGGTTTGGTTTCCCACTTTCGTAATAGTTAAAAGACCGCCTTGGGAACCTGTAAGCAATAAACATAACTAGGAAAATAGGGATGAAAAAAGCTAATCTCTTTTTTAATCATGTAATTCGTTGGGCGCTCTGCCGTAGGGCGGCGTAGCAATGTCGAGTGCGCGGCGAAGAAGGATCGACCAGAGTTAGTACCAGTGTATCGCTGCTACGCCGCGTAGCGATGCGTAGCATTGCTGTAAAGCGTAGAACAAGAATCTGCTACGCCAAATGTGACATAGTAGTCTTTTTGTCAAAATAAGCTATGAGTTTTACACCGTCAAATTATTACTGCAATGCTAAACCGAGGAGCCTTGGTAGGTATACGCTTTCTACTAGAAATTAATTATTAAATATAATAATCGTCTTAACATTTAATTGTATTTAATATGTACGTGTAAACGCACAAAAAATATGTATGTGAATTTAATCATAATAATAATGTAAGAAAATGTGCAAGAAAATATTCTTCTTGATTTTCTGTGATGTTTTTTTCCATGGCACACTAATTACTTACTAATCGCTCGAGGGTAACTCATCAATCTCGTCACGCTACGCAGATATTTTTAACCACGCTACGCAGGTATTACTTTTTTCCGAGTAAAACGTATTTCGTTTTTACAAAAATGCAATACTTTTTGATTTTCGTGTAAAGGTTTCAAAATGTTTTGTTTTGTAGACTATGAAGGTACGGCATAATAGGATTAAAGGGAGTTAGCCGTTTCTTGAAATCGCGAATTTTTGCGCCTTTTAGCCTGCCAATAATGATAACTGTGTTGGTTGTCCTGTGGAACATTTGGGGAGATGATTCCGCGATAGCTGTCAGAGACTATGAGAACTTCATAATACCCATGCAACGCTAAATGACACATTAATGTTCAAATTCAGGTCTCTTCTGGTGTACCTTTATGAGCCAGCAGCCTGCTGGTATCGAGGCTTATTGTAGGTATACTGAAATGTAGGCAAATCCATGAACCTACTCACTCTTCAGTATTGCCACTTGTGAAAAGTTTCGTGTTACCCAGTTACTGGGCTGTGAAGGTCAGACAGGCTCCACGTACAAAGCTGGTTGTTCAACTGCATCTGGGGTTATATGGGATCGGCTTCCAGTCTTACTACTGGAAGCCGACCCGAATATGAAAAAGCACTGGTCAGATTAATTGACTCGCGAGGGCTATTTAAACCAGGATGAATCGTACTATTTACAGCGCTATCCAATCCTCTGTTCGTTCCATCCCTTTCGGAGTGATTGAAAAATAATTATTGTGGTCACAATTACGGGCTTCTGATGAATAGGCATGTCATTGCTGTGACGTGATATCATATTGTTCAATACCCGTAAATAAACCATGCCTACATTTATTTTCGATGAGGCAATTGTTGCGGTTACTCTAACAATGATTCGTATTTCATAGAACCCGTTTAATATAACTACAAATAAATTATGTGTTGCCAGTAATGAAAATGTTTCCGGTGTTTTGTTTGAAGATGTGTCTGTTAATAAAATATTTATTGATGAAATTTGTTTTTTTGGTCATTTGTTTCGTATATGTTTGGCTTCAATTTGTTTAATAGCAGTCTTAATTCGAGTAGACTAGAGTAAATAGTAATTAGCTCACCCCTTATGTCAACTGGACAAATATAGGTGATGTAAATTCTGCTTGCACCGGGAACACAAGCTTGACGATATTATGTTTGTTGTTTGTAAATGCTGCTATTAATAAAATATATAGAAAACATATATCTATGTTATTTCCTTTATTTTATATCCCCGATTTACGAGCAAAGCCGTTTAGGGATTTCCAGTCTTTGCTTACCCATTTCGCTAACATTCGGCGTTATTTATTTTGGACCGGATTCTTGGACTTGTATCTCATTTTACCACACCCTTTATATCTCTTGTTCCGGCTACTTTAACTATTGCGAAGAAAACATAACTATTCATTTTTATTATTCTGAAAAAAATTAAATGTCTTATTGGGCAATCATTTGCATAAACGGCTTATCAACACTGCAAATTATCATTGATACGCCTTTTAGGATCAGATATGTATTTTGATTTAATAAATCAATTAATTTCAAGTTACTCGATTCATACCATTACTAACAATTTACTATATATGAGTTCATGGCAACACCACTGCACGGTACCCAGCCGAAACCTTGTAGCAGTGGTTCACAATCGCACCGTCTAGACAGCTTGCCACCATAATCAAGATCTGGCTGACGCTGGCTGGCTGCTTGAAAATCCACCCAAATTAGTACCAATTACCGAAGTGGCAGTTTAAAAACCATTTGGAAATTAAATGAAATTTATTTATTTACTTACGTTTTACATGGTAAAGTAATTTTTGTGTCACTAACTAAAACTCTCATCAGTCGTGCAAATATTTTTAGTTCATGCATTATAATATCATACGTATTATTATCATAATAAAATTTACAGTATCGCTACGTTAATATTAATTAGGCACATTACATTATAAAACATATTAAATTAGTTACTAGATTATATTATCTCATCAATTTATTGTTATTATTAGATTTATAAATAATTTCAATAATTATAATTTAAATAAGTGTTCGTAAATTTATATAGTAATACATCATGTCTGTTCAAAGTCAAGTCAAAGTCAAAATGTTTATTATTCCAATTAGGCTATTAAAAGGCACTTTTGAACGTCAACATTACAGTTAATAAAATATGTATAAAAATACAGTGACTCTACTGTCCATTCACGGACAAGAAACTCCATAGTTACTCTTTTCAAATTAAAGTTTTACAATAAATGGCACTCACATATTTACAAATATTGCAAACAATTGATTTTATAGTGTGAGTCTTATTTAATAGAAAAATAAAAAAGTACATTATGCCAACCAGTTTGATTTACTCTAAACTCTTGAAGTCCTATGGAGTAGGACCAGCATGCTTCCAAGCATTCTTATCCTGAATGTAATCGTCTAATTTGTAATATGCTTGTTTACAAAATGTGCTTATAACGTAACTTAATTTTTTTTTTCATTTAGTTCTAATATGGCACAAGGTATTTAGTTGTAACATTTAACACAGTACCCCATGAAAGATGTGCGTAGTTTAGCTAATCTCTAAAATGGTTGATCTAATTTATCTTTATTTCTAGTATATTTTATCACTGTTTTATAAATAAATAAATAGATTTTCAACGCCATGGTGCAGCAGTTTCTGTTACATAACTTTAATCTGCTTCGAGGAACCAGAGGTTTTTGCACTATTTTCCTTTAAAAAAATTAAGCCTTATCATCCTGCTGAAAAAGTGATAGGTGGTTTCTAACGAATTTATACATCTCAAAAACGTAGAAGGATGGAAGTGTAAGTAAACGTTTATCAGTGAATATTGGGCGGCACGCATCAGTCCACTTGAGACCGTAAATTGACCTTATGCATTTTTTCTGGGCTATTAAAACTCTCAGGGCGTCTTGTAGAGTTTCCCCATATGATTATCCCATACCACAATACTGAACATACACGACTGTGGTATACCATTAATGCTGTTACTTTATTAGTTATTTTACGAAGTACGTAAACGAATTTGTTTCATTTATACCATTTCATTTAATATTTAGAATATTTTGGAAAAAAACTCGTTTTTATTACTTAAATATAATTTAATTGTATGTATTATATTGAAACACGCAGCATACAAGCAAGCGTGCAAGCGAGAATGCAACATGCAGCAGACATGGCTTTTCTAACGGCTCCGGTGCTGTGGGGCTTCGGCGATCCCACGCGAGTTTATTGTCGCAGATGATTTTAATGCTCACCACCGCAGCTTCGGCTTGCTGACCAGTTTCGCCGGCCAGCCTCAGGTCCGGTGGCGGGCGTTAAAGCCACCTGCTCTTCAGCTCGCGGGCCGCCTCGCCCCTCCGCGCCTACGCGGGCATAAATTACATTCTAGGAGTAGGGCAGACAAAACTACGTGGTTTTACAAAGATTCGTTTTTGTCACTAACTTTTGTTGCACAACTTATTAACTTTTTAAACCAATATTACTTATTAACACAAAATGTGTACACGTAATGTCTACACATTGACATTGTAACTACCCACTACACTTCTAGAAATCAATCCAGCGCGCAGTATTAACAAACTGTAGGCGAATCGTACATTAGGTATTTCATACATAGTTGAAATATCCAATATCTTAAAAAATCATTAGATTAATTGTTCGTTAGTGCAAATATGTAAAACTTTTTTCATTCCAAACGTGAGATTTATGAGATGAAATGCAAAAAAAAAATTGTTTGTCAAATAATACGTTATTAAAAAAAGTTAATCGGATATTTTTTTTCTTAAGGGTCAATTATTTGGTAAACTTGTTGTTATGTAATGACGAAATGACAAATCATGTTTTTGCCAATCGTTGCTTGTCAAGTAAAAATTTATATTTGGTGAACTGACAGGACACCCCCGTTTTCATCCTCTTAAAGGTTGATTTCCAAAAAACCCTCCTTAGTGTTCACCTACATCGTAAAAGGAAGCCTTGTGCAAAACTTCATGTTCCTAGTCGCAGTAGTTTTGGCTGTGCGTTGATATGTCAGTCAGTGTCCCTTTTAAATATAAAAGATGAACACTGACAAGCCTATTTAGGACACATAGACATTGGACACTTATACAAGGTGGAGACGACGATACGACAACAAATCGAAACACTGGCAATACTAGTTCATACATAGAATTCCCGGGACATTATTATATTTTCAATACCAATAAATCTAACCATTTCCCGGGAATTTTGATTTTTAAAACTGCGAGTGAGGCCCGCAAAGTCAACGACATTGATCGCGGAATATATTCTCAGCTGATTTGTCGGTTTAATATTAAAACAAATGTAAATTATCTCTACATAGTATAAAACAAAGTCGCTTCCCGCCGAGCCTCTCTGTACGCTTAGATATTTTAAACTACGCAACGAATTTTAATGCGGGTTTCACTACCATTTAGATTATTTTTCCAGAAGGTTTTTATGTATAAAACGTCATAATAAATACTACGTATGTGCCAAGAGGCCAATAAGAGATTTTCGGGCGCACATCTTAAATTATTACCGAAGCGATTATTATATTATGGTGCGAAGCCTGGACGGTTAGCTAGTACAAAATAAATGTATTAGAATTAAAAAGAATTCTTCTATTTGCAAGGCTTGTCGGAGTAAAATGAATAAATGTTCCACTTTGTTGAATAATAATAGGTAGATAGATACTGTACCGATTGAACATTCAGAGACTGATTGTAAAGTAGTGATCTTAATTTTCCAATTACTTAAAAAAATAAAGTTATGTTTAGTGAATTACCAAAGTAATTCAGTATATTTCCGTTGACTGAATATTTTTATTTGTATATGAATATTGTGTTCTTTAATTTAGTATAAGTCACAAATACTGGAGTAGGAGTACTGAAGTATCGGAATTTCGCGGTATTGCCCGGTACTGGGTATGCTCTACTACCGGGAATTCTAGAATCCAATTCAGTTCCGGTACTGCAAACCCTAGTTGTCTTTTATCACAGATTTGATGATACTAACTGCAACAGACTGCTTATTTCGCTGAATATTTCGTCACAACAGTACCTAGTCACTATCCTTGACAATTTTTGTTTTTATGTGATTGGAAATTATTTTTAATTTCGGTGACAGGATTTATAATAGTTTCAAAATATTTCTATGAACCAGTATTGTCAGTATTTTCATTCATTGTCGTATCGATGTCGCCACATTGTATTTGCATCATAACCGCAGATATTTTTACATGAATAATATATACACAAAATGGTGAACCTTTTCTAAAACGGTAGAAGAGTATGAAATGTTTCCCTGTGGATAAGCCCAATTTGCTTACCTCCCTTCCGTTTTATCTAATAGAAAAAAAACGAAGGGTATATGATTCTGAGTAAATACCTAATGTTCAAATGATTTTATCTGTAACGGTTTTTTCTTATTACAATAACAATTAACTATGTATCTGATATTTCGACGTTATTAAAACATTAAGTTATGAAAGTTTAGAGGTACTTTTACGTTAATATTATTTATCAAAGATTTAACAAATAATGAATTAAAAGCGCGCGCCTATTTCATAAACAGTAACAAACGAAGACAGATTTGTAAGTACTAAGTTAAAGAACCTATTATTAAACCCATACCTACACATACACAATACGTGTATAGGAAGGTACGTATTGTTTTTCTATGAACCTAAGTATTATAATTATATTTAAGGAAATATAAAGCTATTGCCATAACTAGGTCAAACCAATTACCGCTTTATGCCTAGAGTAGCGCAAAACAATATTATACCTTATTATTTTATAGGAAACAGTTAAAAAGTAATTCCTTCATTATAAAAACCTTGTTACGTCTATAAAACAATCCAAACAGTGCGTGTTTAATTTAAAACAAAAAACAGTCATTTAACACGTTGCGTGTAAGAAAATCAATCTTTCCGAGCAAAACACCGGCGGGACCTTGCCGACTTTTATTTTACATGCCAATTTCGGGTTCTTCTTTTTAATAGCGACATTCGCGTGCTGAATGAGCATGGGTCATTCTGCTGTAGGTAATTGTAGTGTGCCCTTTGGTGATCACGCGATCGCGTGCCGACTGCGGTGCGGCGGCGGCAGCCTGCCGGTGGGCGCGCGGCGGAGCCCGACGCCTGCCCCGCTTGCCGACACGACCAGGTCAAGTTTTCATAGCCAACAGCACAACTTTACAGACAATAAAAAGCTATTTTTCTTTGGACAGATTTGTTCACGTTCCCCTTGGTGGTTTAGTTTTCAGTTTAACGGTTATTCGTTTAGTTTCTGCATTCGTTCGGGAACAATAAAAGCACTTGCAAACTTAAGAGGTTAGGTAATAGATTTAAATGACAAGCGTTACGAAATTTAAAACTTATTTAGTATCCTGTATCAGATAAGAACGTATGAATTGACGAAGATTCTATTTGTCCGTGCCACTTATTCAGCAAGCGCAACCCACTTTAGAAACACTCACAGAATGACCTCGAGCCCGCACAAGCGCCCACCTGAACCCATTTCACCCATTGCGAATTCGATTGAGCCAATCCAGGTCAAACCTACTAAAAGAGCTGTAAGAATAATTTAATTTAATGTTGACAAGCAAAACTGAATCCAATCAACGATTACTAAATAAGGAAATCAGAAAAATGGGATTGAAACTCCCCTTTCAGCAAAGTTTTCCAGTTTCAGCAATCCAAAAATGATTCGACTACTTTTGAATGGTCGTTGACTTCGCGAACCGTTTCTAGGCTATTCGCAACCAGTTGAGGGGTTTTACAAAACCGCCAAGTTACCAAATCCTTATTGCTAACTTTTTAATTTAAGAAAAAACAGAAATATTTTCTCTTTCCACTCTCGCTTGCGACCTGTAATGGCCCTTGTTAAAACTTTCCTTAAAAGAAATCGTTTAATAAGTAGCGTTCACCTACAATATTTAAATCGTTTAAGAATTTTTATTATTCCAGTTTTTTAAAGTTGGATCGTTCGTGGCTAGAGTTTTCAAACAAAAAAGTGGAAATTTGCATGTAACATGCAAGCAAAATGAAAGTAACACATTTCCCAGGCGGAATTTGCACTTATTTTACGATATTACTGGTATTCGCACGCAACCGCCGCGTCAGCACTGCCAACCTTTAGGTAAAAGTAACGAAGTGCAATGATACTTGTCAAGCGTACGGTTACACACATAACACAAATATAAAACTGCCGAATGTCGCTCAAAGTACCCAAACTTTGGGCCACAAAGGTTTGTACAATGAGGAGATTGTTGAAGCACACAATATGTTTGGAGGTATCTAAACACCCCTTTTCACTAAGCTACTATTTATAGATGTCACTGTTAAAATGAAAATGGCAGCAGGAATAGTATGGGAATGAACTCCATAATTCACATAAAAACCTAATGCCTACCTAGTTTTCTGCGTCCATAATATGACTAAACTGTAATGTTATTACGTGTTATGACAAACGTACTTAAAGTATAGTCTAGATAATGTGCATAATGATTAAAGTAGATATTTGATCAATATCGTGTATTTCACACGAAACATTGTTAAAAGACACAGGAAACACAGGTAGGTGGTTCGAGAGCTCACCTTAAACTGTAGAAAGTACACATCAATTTCTCATGCGTTTTTATCAGGACCATAGAAGATGCATACACGACTCTTATAAACGAACCCCAAACTCTTATACTTATAATGTAATCTTTTGAACTGAATATTTATGTTTAGGTAAATCAACGTCACGACTGTATCGAAAGCGCTAGTCAGAGAACTAACCTAAAGCTCTTTGGTGCTGTAACCACACTTTTGTGTGTTATGTTTTCTATTTTTGTACCAAGTAAATGTTCATGTATCTATCTAGATTTCAGATAGTGCCTACCAATAGTGCCTACACCCACATTTTGCCAGATATATTTCAGTTCATTACCTGGAACTGAGGGGCGATTCTAATGCCATCAACCGAGCAAAACCAGACTCCAGGCTACTATTGAGAAATCCAAATTGGTAAAACCCAATAAAACATTTTGTCCGACCCAGAAATCGAACCCCGTACCTCATGTTCAGCAGAAGCGATATTTCGATGCGCTCACAAAGAAAACACAAATATCAAACAGTAGACAAAACATGTTCACGCTAGCTCCACGAATCTGATATGAAAACTGTCGTCAAAACTTGTCTAGACTTCATCCAATTATCGGCCGTTGGTCACACACGTTTCAATATGGACATAACTGTGTAACAGAACATCTGTAACTATACGTTGGTACAGGAACGTCCGATTCCATCAATTGAGTTTGTGCCGCGATGCGAGCAGGTGGGTACGAAATGTGCAACTGTTGCTGAAAACTAAAAATGTGATGAAGATTGTTATAATAGGAGGTTGTAAGCATGTTGAACAAGAGAAGTTTGTAATAAAAATCAATATGCATGTAATAACAACAAGCTACCTATTGAGCAAAGTACCGTGTTAATTGTTATGAGTACTTTCTCTGAAGGTTAAGTAGATTTACCGACGTTTTCTTGCGTTTCGGCAACTTACTCATTCCTAACATAAGAGCGATACCTCTGTCCAAAAACTGACCCACATTCTAGAATACCTACAATGTCCATACACCTGCACTTTTACATTCCTAATAACGCCCTAGATGCTATCATTTATGACCAGCAACTGAACCAAAATTTTCTAAAGTTGAATCATATCTATTTGAAAAGCAAAATATGTCAAAAAATAACAGAAACAAGCTGATACACAAACCATAGACATTAATAAACACGCAAAAAAAAAACCTTTTGTCGTCATTGTAATGCAGCTCGCAATATGATGAGGCATTTGGATGTTTCTTTTGTAACATGCTGACTAGGGGAAACATCCATTTGTCAGGCTATTGACTTTTAGCACGACTTCTTTTACACAATTTACTCGTTCTGCCGTCAATTCTTTACACAATTTCGTTTGAAACTCGAGGTTGCACTCGCGTTAAAAAATAAATTCTGTAATCGTTATTCTGATCACATCCTTAGAATAAATTGCTCTTTTTATTTCGTTATTCGAAACGTAAAACGTTCAATTCTTAATAAAGCGTCTAAGTTACGTCAAAGTTATTTTTTTCTTTGATTTATAATTTGCTAAGACTGAAATGGGAATAAATAAAATGTCATTTTTTTAGCTACTTAAATAACTTTTATTCCATAAATACTTAACTAACTATATACACTAGAAATAAAAATAAAATCTCCTAACTAAATAAACCCTAAAATATGGCGTCAAAAAATTCATCCGCATCGCTGTCGACTGGAAGTGTACCCAAAAGACTGGCGGCATTGCCACGTTGTATGGCAATGCTTATTCTTTGACCAAGGTAAAAGCCAGCCCTTGGGTCACGTGAAGTGTCAACTAAGCGCCTTGAGAGATCTTTAAATAAGTTATGTGCACTCGGACCCCAAGACCCGAGAGTTTCAACCCCAAACGGCTCGAAAATATAACTACCAACAAGTTTATTATATTTCCGCCGCTTGAGGTTCTCTGCAGCCGCAGCAGCAGCGCCAGCACAGCACGAAGAGCTACTTAAATGATTTACTTGAAATTGTTTACGTGCCTTTCCTGCAAATATTGGGAAATGTAGACGCTGCTATAAGACAACTAGTGTGTATCTTCGAATGATTTCTTCGATACAAAATCTTGATTATTACACAGACTGTTGGAATACCTACTTGCAATTTAATACAGCTAGTTTATACGAAAATAATTGTAGCATAAAGTTGGAACAAATGGAGTGACCCTCGTCAGTCGTAAGCCGGCGACAACATTACTGTCTTGTGACGTTGTTTGTAATTAATCTCTAATATCTTCTCTACATTCATACTATGAAACTTCAACGTAGTGTTAATTCCTCGTGCTCCGTGGTTAAGGGGCTTACTGCGGTCAGTTAGATTAATGTGTAGCCGAGGTATCATTTTACAGGGTATTCAAATTTACCTATTCATGTTCCTTGTGGTTTTACGGGAAGAATAGAAGAGCATCTTTGAGTAAGTCGGGTAAGGCAAAGATGGGATCATGACTGACGATGGCGAAAGTAGACTGCTGTGAACTCTAGTCTTGCATCAGAACGATCTTAAGAATTACTCATACGATGGTTCTAGACAAAGGGTCACTGTAAAAACGATTGCGGTTGTCGAAATGACTAAATATTTAATTCATATTAATATTATAAATTTGAAAGCAACTCTGTCTGTCTGTTACCGTTTCACATCTCAACGGCCAATCGGTTATGGATAGAACTTGGGCACATGGTTAGACCATATCCTGGAATAGGAGACAGGATACTTTTTTTCCTGGGAATATATTCCCATGGGATAATTTTTGAAATTCACGCGGGCGAAGCTGCTGGCAGAAGCTAGTTTTTAATGTTCAATTTTTATAGAACTGATCACGTGTCATTTTGACAGCGTTCGTCAATTGCATACATTTTTAACGTTTTGAAAATCCCCTTCGCTACGCACCGCCAATAGAATGTCACTTGTCTATAGAGCCCCAGATAGTGTGTTGTAGCGTGGTTCCCTGTACAGAGGGGGACTAGACAAAAATACTAATATCGGTGATGGCGATTGTCGAAACGCCAAAATGTTTGGGATTGGCGACGTAGAATTGCGGTAGTACATTTCAATCCCATATTTTTTATGACTTTACGACAATAGTTATCGCTGATAGAAAGTTACTTTTATCTAGAGGCTCATGGTGCGCCTGGGGTAAACACATCTGCCAGGGTTGCGGAATTTGTTCGAAAGAGTCACCGCGGCCCTGGACGCAATGGAGGAAACACGGATGGGTTTTAGTAAGTAAGAGTCTGACACTTCCTTCCGCTACTACCAATTCGTTTAATTATTATTTTTTGTTCTTATACAAAGCGGACAAACGGTGCTGTCACAAAAATGTATGGCGTCTATCCGCGCACCCGCGACGCCAAGTATATTTCGTTCCTATGGCGCCATACACTTTATCTTGTCAGCGCCCTAGCCATTCGCCCTGTACGCTTTGTATATCAAGCGCTTTAGTGATATGGTTTTCAGATAAGACCTTCATAGTAAACTTTAAAACGAATTAATCTATACGACCTCCTCCTACTTTACAGCCTTGACTTGCTCGCTTCTAGATAGGTAAGTATAAGGTACTATGGCAGTAATTCCCTGATGATATTTATGATCTATCAAAAGTTATATTTGGTCGAACAGAAATAGATATAAAACACATTAAATAAGTGTACACGCATAACGTTCATCACGCAACAATTTAAATTATATTTCAATTGGGCCATCCTGACATAGACAAAACGCTATGTAAATATAGTCATAAAGAAGGAGAAAATAGTCACGCAAGGCAATCAGTCGCGTGCTGGCACTGCTCTCCATTACTGCTTTGTGAAAAGTGAAATTAGTGGAAAAATGGGGCTATAATACTCGTATGAGCGCACGAATTATGTTTTCTCGTGTGGGAGAAGCCGAAGAACACAGGAAAGGAAATCCGACCAATATAACATTTTAACCGACTTCAAAAAATAAGGTTTTCAATTCGACCCGTATGTTTGTAATACTGTCAGAATCGCACAGTTTTTGTGTTTGTTAAACTATACCAGCTTGTTAACATGTGTGCCAAATTTCATAAGTGAATGTATGTTTTTCCGCTGTGCATATCTCAAAACTATAATTCGTGTTACAAAACTTATTTTTAGTTGTACTAGGTATAGTCCAACTTAGGGAACAGTGGAAGTCTCATTAAAATTGGTTCAGTAGTTTTTGAGATGGAGAGTTAAGTGTGTTTCAGTTACTAGGAAAACGTGTCGTTGGCCTAACAGCGTAATTCTAAAAAATGTATAATGCATGTTGTTGCAATGTTTGCATGCAGTTATGCTCTAGCTGAATAATCTCGATGAAAATTTCAAAAAGTAGCTTAGCAATTTAAAAAGTAATAGTTAGATGGCAACAAAAAAATGCGAAATATTAAGCTTTTTTGTTGTCTATTTTTTTTTTTTTTAGTCCAGTGATGTCAGCTAAACGGTTGTTTTTGGAGAAATGTAACTGATTAAGTAATTGTAACTTTCTAATTTTAAATTTCATAGTGAAATTTGCAATTTTTTTGTTTTCATGGCTTACGGGACGGGTAACTTTAAACGAGCAATTCTTGTATATATGTATATATATAATCTGAATCTCGTAAACGGCTCCAACGATTGTTTAGTATGCAGGGGGTTTTGGGGGCGATAAATCGATCTAGCTAGATTTCTTTTTTAGAAAACGTTTACCAAAAAAAATATCATTCACAAAAGGTCATCCAGGTACTACACATAAAATCACAAACCCACGCCTTTTCCCTATTTATTTCAATTCAATTTATTTACTTCATGCAACCATGACTCATTTGTTAGTAAAAAACTTATTCTGTGTTAGTAATTACGATATTTTTTTAATATACACAATTTTATAATATAATATATAATCTGTACTGTATACGGCAGAACCGTCCGACGCATCACCTCGGCTGCACCATTCCATGGGAAATGACGCAGCAGTAATTCACGTAAGTACGAACAGTCCAGCCTGCTCGAGATCAGAGACTGGATGCTGTTGCTGCAGCCTCACACGTGGGGTGTGAGGCACCAGGGACGCACAGCGATTACGCATTGTGGCAAAGAAACAATCCACATGTGCGTTTGTGAATATTCCTGATGCGCCGCAGTAGCGGCTTATGCTTGGAGTTGACAGAAACTACCTACTATTAAGTTTGATTCATTTGGCATTTTGGCAATAAATTTTATTAATTCAATAGAAATTGTGTACTAGTGTTACTATACTAAGTAGATGGTTAATTTAAAGAATTTAATAGCAATGTACATTTCAGGTAATTTTTTTCAACTAATTATAAATATTTACAAATAAATTCACACTCCACCTATTTGCATTTTCCAAAAACAGTGCAATACGTAGTTATTAAGCTTTATAAACCAATTTATAAAATAAATATAGTTTTACAAACGTCAGCTATTATATAAAAACCTGTAAACGTTTTTAGAAAAGAAAGCTGACGTCATTATAACTTTAAATTGTAACATTAATACAGCGGAAAAGAGGACATTTTAAAGCTTCCTCAGTTCCACCCTCCCGATGAAATTGAAATTGATACTTATAAGCCAAGATCCTCGGTCAACGGAGCAGCATTTAGTTTGCAGTGTCAACGGAAAGGTTTTAACATAAAATACTATTAAGATTTTGGTCCTGGCTCATTTTCCGGTTTAGCGCATAACTGAAGAGCTCGGTCCTTGAGATAAGTATCGGTATCTCAATTAATTTATGCTGGTAGAAAATGATGTCCACACGGCACACATAACGTACATCGTAATCAACTTCTTTGATACCTATTACATATTGAGTTACCTATGAAATAAGTATCTTAAAATTTTTGTTGAGCCACACACAATATTAATGGTGTGGTTGTTTGGTAGACAACTGTAATAAGATCTCTTGAAATAATCTGGGGCTTTAAATAAAAACTCAACCTGTAGGTAGGTACTCACCATTGTAACATATGTCACATTATTTTCTTGAACAATATTAAAATGCTGTACCCCGACACTCCAACACTACAAACACCTACGGAATTAGGTAACTGTTTGTAGTGTTAGACTTACCTTAAAACATATAAGAAGTTCATGTTATACTAAAACATTTCAAACATTAATGAACCGTATGAAAAACGGGTCCGTAAAACAGTATAAATCGTTTATTTACCATACCAACCGGTATTTTTAATGTAGCTCAAACAAGAACACGATAAAATTAAACTGTTATTCCGTCAACGTGGCAATCCGTAACAAATAAAGCCATCGGGCCATATGACTCGGAAAATCCGTAATAAAACGAAACTTTCGTATCATTTAACCTTTGTAGTTTACATTTTTGGCGCTTTTGACCCATTAACAGCATTCGTGGTTTCGGTTTGTCTGACCATATGAGACATTTGGCCGTTTCGGTAACCACCGGCAATATAAACGTATCTAGACAAAACTATAATACGACGATAACCGTAAAATAATTCGTTGAGTTTCATTTCGTAGGTACGTAACTACGTTTAGTAGGTAACGACAGTAACCATTTCCTTTTTCTGTAGTCCCAGTGGACGTTCACGGTCCATAAGCGGGATTACATAGGTACTTACATAGACATGTGCTATTTTTAACAGCCCCGTTTGTTCAGGCGATTTAAGAGTCAAAAGGATAATAAATATCCATAACTGAATTTTAGCTTCTTCATACAAAAAAACCGGCCAAGTGCGAGTCGGACTCGCATATAAAGTGAGCGAGTCGGACTCGTGTGTCACAAAATGTGATTTGTCCGGGGTTACGAACGAAAGTAATTTTTATAACATCATAGACTTCTTATAGGGTTTCCTGTAATCTATGAATAAAGAACTATTTTCTCCATTTTTTTTAACATGTTTGGCTCATTAGTTTCGGAGATAAAGGGGTAATTTTTCATCTTATTTCTAAAATAACTTCAAAACTATTTATTTTAAAATTATGAAAAATAGTGACCCCATTCTCAAAATGTATTTATTTACACAGCGCGTCCGTGTTTGCGTGACAGATATATTTACCAAATTTCAACAGAATCGGCTTAGTAGAATCGGAGAAAATTGGCTGTGACAGACAGCCAGCCAGCCAGACAACTGAGTAATTCTATCAGGGTTACGTTTTTTACGGACGTTCGGAACCCTACCCTAAAACAAAATAATTAAAACTATTCAACATTTTGTTAAAATCCTTCGTGATTTTACATTCAAGCATGTAAAATGCTCATCTCTTTGAAAAGGACATTGAAAGCGATAAACAATACGAAAAATCTACGAAATACTATTATTTAAATTGATGCGACATGTCATTTGTAATCACAAAAATAACCAAAATAAATACCTGCAACGCCATTAATATATTAAAAAGATGATTTATATTTGTTTTGTTCAAAAACCCGGATCAAATAACAGACAACGCATCATTTTTTGCACTTTTTTTGTACCATTTACAAAAAAAATGCAAAAAATGATGCGTTGTCGAAAAGTGCAGGGAAATTAACATTTTATGAACTGTTCATAAAATGTTAATTTATTCCGTCCATTCAGTGTAAATACATACAAATTACATTTTTAAATGGTAGAATACAGATATTTAAAAGCATTTAATTTATTTATTATCACTAGTTTAGTACCACAAGAATCGTGCATTTACCAAGAAAAGTAGCCTCAGTGATAATTTCTATCAGTGGAAGAATTTTAATCGGAGAAATACTTCCAGAGATAGCTTACCTTCCTCTTTATAATATTAGTTCAAATCTAAATACCACAGGAATATAAAACGAATTAAGCAACTTGAAACGAAGCAACGATTTCTTGAAATAAAAATGTATTAGTTTCCATTTACTAGTTAACTCGATGTAAGATTTAATTAAAACTGGCAGTTTACGAACATGTCAAAACTAATTTATCAATAGGTAGGCTAGTACCTATTATTACGGACGTCGAAATAAATAGGATATAAATAAATAGATAAGTTAGATACTAAGGCTTGATGTTAAGGGAAATTATATACCTAATGGATAAGGTTTAGATTTAAATAAATAAAGACTGTTCATAGCAGGGATTTTATGTATAAGCAATAGTGTAGGGATTGTTTTAATTTATGTTTAATAAAGGAAGATTGTAAGGTGGCACAGAATTCGGTCGTAACACGCTTCGAGCAGGTCTGAACCTGTCTAAACAATAGACAGATGCGCTCGCCTCTGATTGGTCAGCGCTAAAACGACTCGAACTCCGCGCCACCACCCGCGCTCTGATTGGCCGAGGCCTAAGCGCCCACGCTCACTACCTGTGTAAGTAGGAAATAAGATAAAAAGCGGGTGGCTTGCCGCGCTCGGTGTCATTCCGTCATTCGTCACTCAACCGTCAGCAGCAAGCCAGCCCTGGGAAAATAAACAAGATAAAGAAGTTCCGAAGTTTAATTCAAGAAAATACAGTCCACCTCGTCATTTGGTCCTTCGAGCCGGATAGCAGATAGAAGATAGAAAACCGCCGGTCGAAACGAACATCTACAATGAAGACTAGAAGCATTTCGGCCAAGGAAAGTGAATCCGAATCGGGCTACGATAGTCGCCGCCATCTCGCATTCGAAGAGCCGCCTAGGTCGCCGTCGACCATCGCGTCCGCGCTCCCGCGCCCACCGCATGGTGCGCCCGCGGCTGGGACCGATCCCGCCGCCCCCGCGCTCGCGATCGCACACCCCGCCACGCCCGCGGCGGGGAGAGTTGCGCCGACGACGTCCGATGGCGCCCTCGCCGCGCCGGCTCCTCGCGTCCCGACGGGAAGTAGAGCCACCGCGACCGCGACCGCGTACGACTATGGTGAATCGCTCGCCACACCATCCACATCGCGTTACCCGTTGACGCGCGCCGTGTTTCGAACCCAGGAATCAGTGAGAACTATGACAGCTGCGCACGATGTTTCTGTGAGGGATACAGTAAGTACGATAAGGTCCAGAAGATCGTACAGTAGTGACGTGGCAAGAGTGAAGAAGGCAGAATACGAGGCACAGAAGAGAATCGCTGCGATAAGGAACGAGCAATTAGAACTCGAAAAAGCACTCGTCAACAAGCGACTCGAATATGAAGTGTCGACGATTGAGGCAGAGGCAGAGGCTCGTGAAGAAGGCTCCGTGCACATGAGTGAAGACAGGGTGGACGAGTGGCTTCAAAGTGTTGACCGAAGTCGCCCTCCAGTCGCGGATCAACCGCAGAGAGAAGCGCAGTTTCCGCATCCCGCCGCCATGCACGCCGCCCTCGAACCTGCCACTTACGTCGAACCCGCCGCACGTATCGAAGCCGCCGCACCTGCCAGGAATGACCAGAAAAGGCAACGGTCGACCTCGCGTTCGCCTACCAGAGGAGAACGCCGAGTTGGAAGAGGAATAGAACAGTTGGCCGACGCGTTGGAAAAAATGATTCACGTACGCCCGCCGCCGCGACAAGTGACTGAGCTGCCCACGTTCACGGGAGCGGCTACTGAATGGTTGCCATTTAAGGCGGCGTACGACGACTCGTCGAATTTGTGCAAATTCACGACAACAGAAAATTTGGCAAGACTACGCAATT
The DNA here is from genome assembly GCA_905163435.1 of Mamestra brassicae. NCBI lineage: Eukaryota > Metazoa > Arthropoda > Insecta > Lepidoptera > Noctuidae > Mamestra > Mamestra brassicae. The sequence continues at coordinate 9,897,293 of LR990995.1, read as the reverse complement.
GCATTAAGGGTGAAGCAAGAGAAGCTGTGTCCGCGCTCCTATACTCCGCGTCTGACCCGCAAGTGATCATGAAGACACTAGAACAGTATTACGGGAGACCGGAGATACTCATGAATCGAGTGATGGAAGATTTGAAGAAGTTACCTCGACTCACGGGTGCGGCCAGTGAATTAAATTCGTTCGCAGTGAAACTTCAAAACATAGTGTGCGTGCTTTCCAAGATGGACAATCGTGGGTATATATGGAACCCGATGCTAGTTCGCGAAGTTGTAGAGAAACTGAGCCCGCACATAAAGTCAAGATGGTGCGATTACGCTTCTGAAACTGCGGAATCGTCGCGTGAACCGGAAGTGATATTGTTGTCCAGATTCCTGATGCGGGAGGCTGACCGAGCCATGAAATACGCCTTCACTAGCGCGACGCCCGCACCCGTCCAGAAGAAGGAAATGAGAAGCGCGCCACAATTTAACGCCAAGAAGAAGTCGGGTCGGGAAGTAGTTTACGCGACATCGGGAAAGGAGGAAGAAAGAAAACAAGAGTGTTTGTGTTGTGGCAGTGATCACGAGGTACCGAAATGTGCAAAGTTCCTGAAGATGAGCGTTGATGAAAGATGGGATTGGGCACGTACTGCCAAAGTGTGTTTCAAGTGTGTGACAAGACGCCATCGACGCGAACATTGCCGAGCGAAGCGATGCGGCAGAGGAACCTGCAGCCGCCCACACCACGCGCTGCTGCACAAAGATCGAGAGGAGAGAGAGGCACCGCCAAGTGATAAGCCAGATAAGTCAACTGATACCGAGAACCCACACTCGCAGGAAGCGGTAATGACCGTCTCCGCGTCAAATAATGTGTCGCAACGCGTATTGCTGAAAATGTGTCCCGTGTTATTAAAAGGGCCCGGCGGGCAAATATCGACGTTCGCCCTACTGGACGAAGGCTCAACAATATCGCTCGTCGACGAAGAACTAGTACGTCGTTTGCACATAAGCGGACCGGTCTCTACTTTACGTATCCAGAGCGTGACTTCACAACAACAAGAAGAACAAAGCCAGGAAGTCAAGTTACAGATACGTGGCCAGAGCGGTGAATTCCAAGAACTACGCGCACGAACAATGAAAAACCTGCGACTTCATGGTCAGACGATGGACAGGTTAAAACTCGAAAACTTTCCTCACCTCCAAGACATACAAAGCGACGCATTCTACAGAGAAGCTACACCGATGGTACTGATAGGTGCGGACAACTGGCACCTAATAGTCACGCGAGAGTTACGCATGGGCAAGAAAAATGAGCCTGCAGCATCCTACACTCAGTTAGGATGGGTGATCCACGGGACTGCGCCACGCACCACGCTGAAGGAACAAGAGGGACAAGTCGTGCTACATCTATACGATGTGTCTGCAGCGAGACAGACAGATGACGTACGTCGTATAGAAGAATTAGTAAAGTCACACTTCAGGATTGATGCCCTAGGAGTTTCTTTGGCCAAGAAGATCAAACCCGAAGATCAGAAGGCAATGAACGTGGTTCAGGGAACACTGAGAAAAGTCGGTGATCACTTCGAAGTCGGGTTACCATGGCGTGATGAAGACGCTTCGATGCCCGACAACTACAGCTGTGCCCTGCGAAGATTAAAGATATTAGAGAAGAAGATGGATTCATCACCAAACTTTGCAGCACAGTATAGCACTCTGGTCAAAAACCTACTCGATAAAGGATACGCCCAGGAGTGCAACGGAACGGAAGAAGGAAGTAAGAAAGTGTGGTACCTGCCGCACTTCCCGGTTGTAAACCCGAATAAACCGGGCAAGATACGTCTAGTGTTTGACGCCGCACATCGATACAGTGGAGTGTGCCTAAACGACTATCTACTAGAAGGACCTGACCTCTTGAAATCGCTGCCAGGAATATTGTTTCGATTCAGAGAGCGTCCAGTAGCCGTCACGGCAGACATACAGGAAATGTTTCTCCAAGTGAAGATAAGAGACCAAGACCAGGCTGCGCAGATGTTTCTCTGGCGAGGTGAGGAACGTACTAAGCCACCGAAGAAATATAAAATGACCTCGATGATCTTCGGAGCCTCGTGTTCACCTTTCATCGCGCACTCAGTACGAGACGCCAACGCAAGACTGTACGCGCAAGAATACCCTAACGCCGTGCAAGCTATAACAACGAGCCACTATATGGATGATTACGTAGACAGCGTGGCAACCGAGGAAGAAGCAATTAAGACAGCGCGTGAAGTCATTAGAGTTCATCAGAACGCCCACTTCAATTTGAGAGGTTGGTGCTCAAATAAACTCAACGTGTTGAAAAGTATTACACCGGAGAAGCTGGCACACGACACAGAAGTAAGATTCGGACAACGAGAACAAAATACGGACAAAACACTAGGCCTACTTTGGCAAACAGGCTCAGACGAGCTAGGCTTTAACACTGGATTGAGTCGGCTGTCACCCGAAGTGAAAACTCGAAACAGAGCGCCGACTAAACGAGAAGCCCTTGGTGCAGTGATGGCAGTCTACGATCCTCTAGGACTCATCAGCCACTTCACAGTCACCGGCAAGATCGTGCTCCAGAACTTGTGGAGACACGGCATCGGATGGGACGAGGCAATCCCAGAACAAGACGCGCAGCACTTTGAGGAATGGATACAAAGTCTGGACGAAGTAACGAAGCTTCGCATCCCAAGGTGCTACGATAAGGGCCCAGACGACCTCATGGACCTGCATATTTTCTGCGACGCTAGCGAACAAGCATACGCAGCTGCAGCCTACTGGAGAATCCAGAAGAAAGACGGAAGAGTGGATGTGAGGCTGGTCGCAGCAAAAGCAAGAGTGGCCCCCCTGAAGCTAGTTACTATCCCACGACTAGAACTACAGGCAGCAGTGATCGGCGCACGACTGGCGGAGACTATAATAAAGGAGCACCGTGACAAGCCCAGAAGCGTGATCTATTGGACAGACTCACAAACCGTCCTACGATGGATCGAAAAAGACGCCGTGAAGTACACACCGTTTGTGGCCCACCGCCTGGGTGAAATCGCGGAGCTAACTGACGCCAGCCAGTGGAGATGGGTACCCACCGATCACAACGTGGCAGATGACGCTACACGCCCTAACTACACCGTACGAATGAAACCCGAAGACAGATGGTTCACCGGTCCCGCGTTCCTGTACAATGACGAAGAGTTCTGGCCAAAGGAGAAATCCAAAGAAGACACTACCGGAGACGAGTCAACGTACGTGATAGTCGAAGAAAAAAGAGAACGAGAACGACCTTCTCACCTGCCAGACATAAATAGATTCTCTTCTTTCGAAAAATTATTACGAGCTACAGCCATGCCATTCCTTTTCAAGGCAAAGTGTTACGATAGGTCCAGCCAAATGACCGTCGACTTGATCGAAAGGGCCGAGAAATTATGGCTGGAACAAGCACAACTGGAAAACTATGCCGATGAAATACAGTTACTTCGAAAAGGAAAGCCGGTACCCAAGTCCAGCAGTCTGTATAAACTGGACCCTTACCTAGAGGATCATATTCTCAAGGTCAGAGGGAGAATCGGACATGCGGCAGTCAAGGAAACGAAGAAAACCCCGGTGATCTTACACGGCAAACATCCGTTCACACGGCTATTGGTAGAACATGCACATCGCAAAGCTGGGCACGCTAATAACGAGCGTGTAATCAATGACTTAAGACAGCGGTATTGGGTCGTCAACCTACGCCCTACAGTGCGAGCCATAGCACAGCGATGCCAGCTCTGTCGAATAAGAAAAGCTACGCCAGTGAAACCAGTTACGGGAAACTTGCCAATGGAAAGAATCATGGAGACGCCGCGGCCCTTCACCCACTGCGGCACCGATTATTTTGGACCGATAACGGTAGTCATCGGAAGAAGACACGAAAAACGATGGGGAGCCCTGTTCACCTGTCTGACTACGAGAGCAGTGCATCTGGAATTAGTGTCGAGCTTATCTACCGACTCGGCGCTAATGGCCATACGAAGAATGGCAGCTCGACGAGGTTGGCCCAGAGTCATGTACTCAGACAATGGTACCAACTTTAGAGGGGCAGACGCCGAACTACGAGCGGCGTACAAAGAGTGGACGAAAGATTTCATTCCATTCGGACTGGAGCAGCGCATGAAATGGAAGTTCATCCCACCAGGAGCGCCGCATATGGGGGGAGCCTGGGAACGACTGGTGCGCTCCGTTAAGGCGGCGCTGGGAGCGACGCTGCACCAAAAACCGCTAAAAGAAGAAACACTACTGACGCTGCTGACAGAGGCCGAGCACTCCATAAACTCTCGACCTCTAACCCATGTCTCTGTCGATCCCAAGGATCCGGAGGCCCTCACGCCTAACCATTTCTTAATAGGTACCTCCTCGGGCCTTCCCCGTACCGGGCCTTGTGAGGAGGCCAGCCGCAAACAATGGAGAGCTGCCCAGGCGCTCGCCGACCATTTCTGGCGGCGCTGGGTAGACGAGTACCTGCCTACGCTGGTGCCCCGGGGGGCGTCAGACGACCAACGACGACCCCTTCAAGTCGGCAGCTTAGTCGTCATCGTCGACTCCTCACTCCCGAGAGGGACGTGGCCTCGAGGCGTCGTGGAGGCTGTCTACAATGGTCCGGATGGAAAGGTGCGGTCAGCTGACGTCAGAACTACAGCGGGCGTCCTACGACGTCCAGTTACGAAGCTCGCCGTCCTTCACGTAGAAGATTAGGCTACGGTAGCCCTGCGCCGGGGGGAGGATATTACGGACGTCGAAATAAATAGGATATAAATAAATAGATAAGTTAGATACTAAGGCTTGATGTTAAGGGAAATTATATACCTAATGGATAAGGTTTAGATTTAAATAAATAAAGACTGTTCATAGCAGGGATTTTATGTATAAGCAATAGTGTAGGGATTGTTTTAATTTATGTTTAATAAAGGAAGATTGTAAGGTGGCACAGAATTCGGTCGTAACACGCTTCGAGCAGGTCTGAACCTGTCTAAACAATAGACAGATGCGCTCGCCTCTGATTGGTCAGCGCTAAAACGACTCGAACTCCGCGCCACCACCCGCGCTCTGATTGGCCGAGGCCTAAGCGCCCACGCTCACTACCTGTGTAAGTAGGAAATAAGATAAAAAGCGGGTGGCTTGCCGCGCTCGGTGTCATTCCGTCATTCGTCACTCAACCGTCAGCAGCAAGCCAGCCCTGGGAAAATAAACAAGATAAAGAAGTTCCGAAGTTTAATTCAAGAAAATACAGTCCACCTCGTCACCTATAAAGCTTGAAATTTAAGCAATTTTCTCGTGAACATTCTATATTTCATTAATAAAGTATTTCAAGATTTTTAGCGTAGTTTTAATACGGGCTAATTGAAATGGATACTGATTTTATTAATTTAAAGTTTACTTATAAGGCTTGAAAGTTGATGCGAAAAAATCATAATAACGTTCTAAATATATCCCACATAATACCTCAACAATCTTAAATACACCGAACAACAACATAATAACACCTTAAATAAACAAATAAAAACAAGGAAAAAACACATCAAAAGAAAAGAAATTGGCACTTGCACACTTCGTGACTTAAACAAAAGCGTCGTTAACAATTCGTGGTTATTAAAGGACCAGAGCATAATCACCCCTTGCAGAATAAAATTACCGTTCTGACAATCTTCATTACCATACTTAATAACATTTCAAACGGTTTTCACACTGAAGAATACGAAAAAGTCTAAATAAATAATTCAATATGTTTTAAATGTTTGTTTAAAATTACTCTGTGAACTCTGATTTTTTTAAGGACGCGATGTGAGGTGTCGACGATAACGGAACATTTGCATCGGTATTCGTGGAGCTGGGTATGTATTCGTATGCAGTGCTTCCTACGTTATTATTTATGAACTCGGCATCGTAATCTCAGCCAAGTATTCACATAAGTTTGTTTTATGTAATACATTCTATTCTTTCATGCACCGTCGCTATTAATCATGGCTGTACTCCCATCACAATCCTCTACATTATGCATTAAGACTATCTTCACAAATATTTAAACAAATCTTTGGCCTCAGTGCGATTTTCTATACCTAAACCGCTGATAGCAAAATACTAATTTAGCTTTTGTTTTTTTTTGTGGTGTAGAAATCATCGAATGACCCGTGTTTCTTAAAATGCTCTTTGTATTCCAGGGCGGCGGTAATCCTTTCGAATTATTCCGCAACCCTGAAATACTAGCGCACCTAAGCTGAATAAGAGACAATATGGGAAACGCAATTATTCCATACAAACAAACATAAGTGAACTAGTAAGTATAAGAACCTCGTTCTTTTTGAAGTCAGTTACAAACTCGCACCGGGCCCTCTGGTCCGAAACAGAGGCGCAACTTAATGGAGTGCCAATCATAGTGTCGGCCAGTGCTATCGTGATACACCCGTAGTTTATAGTCAACCCGTCGATGTTGTCACAGTTGTTTACAAAGGCCGATGTCAGACATACTTCAACTTCCATCGCTCCGTATTGAAGATATCCATCAAAGTGTAGCCACGTGGCATCCACATTTAAGTTGAGGGCAGAAAAAGCATGGGAGTTTTTTTCATTTTACCGAAATAATACATATTATGTATTTAAACTCTTTGTAACTTAATGCAACAAGGTTTTCTCTACCAGTCAATCTTTGGTCTTACTAACCATTCGCGATAACGCAATAAAATTTACAAAATTTGTACTAATAGAAACGGTGCATATTTGAAGACTCGGTAAGCAAGCATAATAAGACTAAAAAGTGTACGGCGGCGCTACACAACTAACAAAGTACAAAGAGATTTGCTGAAACCCCAAAAGGTTGCTTGTTACTTAATCCAATTTCCACGCAATCTTTTGCTGAAATTCTTTTTAAATTGGTGTCATACGCTTGGTATTATAGGTACACTTTGTACAATTTACTAACAAAATCGTAGTACCTAAACGTTTTCACACTGTGGTTTTGCTACTCTACTGCGTTATGTCGAGGTAAACTCCATCGTCCTACTGTTCTGTCGGATTTTGTTTCCCAACGAACGCTATCTTTTTTTTTTTTTTAAGGATGGGAAATCATCAAATGGCGGAAGGGTGTGTCAGACTCTTACTGACTAAAACCCATCCGTGTTCCTTCTAAACCCTTTTGCGTTCCAGGGCCGCGGTGACTCTTTCGAACAAATTCCGCAACCCTGGCAGGCTCTGGCCGTAGCGGGCCCCATCTTCTCTGCTGACATCTCTTTGAGGCGCGCGTGAAACACAACGCGCCATCGACTTGGGCCTGGTGGTGATCGGACAGCGAGCCACCCAACGCTCGCCGTCCGCAGGCCCGCGCCTACGGTGGCCGGGGATCGCCCTGCGACTCCCGATGCCCGGGGCGTCTTCTCCTGTAGCGACGGTTGGGGCGAAGGCCTTGCTTTTCCCTCGCGCGGCCCGCCTCCTGCTTCGCTAGCATTACTGCTTCGCAGAAGCAGGTGACCGCTTCCCAAGCCTCCTCGCTCCGGACCATGGATTCAACCAGGGCCGGACGCGAGAGGTCGCCGCCGTCGATCGCCTCAATGAGGACACGGCGGTGCTCCACCCAAGCAGGGCAGACCTCCACCGTATGCTCCACCGTGTCCTTCGGGTGATCCTCACAGTGCTGACACCCGGGCGTGTCCTCGCGCTTAATCCGAAACAGGTACCTCCCGAAACAGCCGTGTCCGGTAAGTACCTGCGTCAGGCGGAAGGTGAGGACGCCGTGGCGCCTCTCCAGCCACTCCTCAAAGAGGGGCCTTGCCGCCGCAATAGTGGCGTGCCCAAACGAACGCTATCTTGACAGATCATTTTACCGACCTGCAATAGGCCGATAGAACAGTAAGCTGACGGAGTTTACCTCAACGGAACGCTATCTCTACAATCATTTGTTCGACAAAACACTTGTTCGACTAACAGATGACCGATTTGATTCCGTCCCGACATGCAGTAGACCGACAGAAGTCCAGGCTGAAAAGGTTGATCATGCCTGAACAGTAATAACACACAGAAGACCGTCAAAAGCAGTAGAACAACCTCGAATTTAGAAAAATAGGGTTAAATCATAAATTCATAGGTATTTTTTGCGACTATGAAAAACTCGTACGAAAATTAAGGTAACTGATTTTCATCTAAAAGTCGCCAACGTTTTAATTTTTTTGGCAATATTTTCTGCTGACTTGAGTAGGGCAGTCGTAGCATTTGCTTGTTCTACAGTTCGTGTCTAACCAGCTTTCTTGACAATCCTCAGGGTTTGGGCACACAGCCCAAACCCTGAGATTGTAAAGAAAGCTGTACATCTACACAAGATGTACCAACGTATTCAGGTAGTGGCAATAATTAATGTTTTAACAAACACGCCGCAACTATTTATTTTAATCTTAGTAAAATTCTACTAAGAACGATTGGGCTATGTCACAAACGTGCATGAGAAAAAACCTAGGCATCTGATTTCCGACATCCTCTTCTCCTCTTTACGAACACACCACAACCCCGAGTAAGCTTAAGAGCCGGAAAGGTTTTCTTTGCCGCACACAGGCCATCAAAGACCAATCAGTAAGTCCTACCTGCTCTCAACTTCTTCAAAGCTCAGGAACATGAACCACACCAGCCTATGAAAAGCATTTGATCGGTTACGCACACAAGTAGGCCTCTACAAACAATCACGCAAAATTGAGTTTTATAGTTCTGTCAGATACCCAACATGACTGCGGTGCCCCTGCAAGAATACAACTAACATGCTGTAGTGCCCTAATTATCTAAAGTTCTAAACAAAACATGATTGTATTGTTTACCCTATTTTTCTTTTTTTTTTGGCGGTTCGCTGTTTGTTAATACTGTTCAGGCGTGATCAACATTTTCGGCCTAGTCTTCTGTCGGTCTACTGCATGTCGGGATGGCATTCAATCGGCCAACTGTTAGTCGAACTAGTGTTTTGTCGACGAAATTATTGTCTATCTCGACAATCGTTCCGTCGAAGTAAACTCCATCGGCTTTTTGTTCTGTTGATCTACTGCAGGTCGGTAAAATGATCTGTCGAGATAGCGTTTATCGGGATTTTGTTTATCGGAGTAATGTGGTACAATCACATTTTTTTCCATTTTCACAAAAATTTCAGATTGTCTTAAAATCCAAATGTATAAAGCAAATTAAGATAGAATTTATAAAATGCCAGCATAAATTCAATACCAAAGTAAAGTTTTTAACATTAAAAATCGAGCTCAAAAGGGTCGGTTACATACATACATACATACATGCAAGCTAATAAAAGCGTGTTAAAAATAAAATGAAGTGTTCATAGTTATAAATTTCAATGACTAAAATATTTAATTAAACAATCAATTCTAATAATTTAAATTAACAAATGTTAATAAGCATTACACCGTTCAATTTTAATAAATTAGATATTTGAACTAAACATTATTATTTTGTAGATGCTAGAAACGAGATCCTGTCGAGTACATGCTTAATTTATTCCCAGCCTCCTTAATATCATCAGTCATCACGAACCGTACCCTGTTTAATTTAAAATAAATACCTATGGCTTTTTAAAGCGTAAACCTTCACACCCTTGTATTTAATTCAATAAGTATTTGGAGGAAAAGGGTCTCTCAATAGCGACTTATTCAGAATTTAGTGGAATCATAGAAATAAAAGGAAGAGGAAACACCAAAAATATTCAAATCGCAGAGAGATATTTACATCATAGAAATATAAAAAAGAACAGTTGTTTATTATATCTATGATTTACATAATAATCTTTAAAAAAAAACCGGCCAAGTGCAAGTCGGACTCTCACACAACGGGTTCCGTACCACATACCGAAAAAAACGTTTCTTGTATGGGAGTCCTTTAATTTTTAATTTGGTTTATTTTTATTCTTGTTGTTATTGCGGCAATAGAATCACAAACTCTGTGAAAACATCAACTGTCTTCCTATTACAGTTCTTGAGATACAGCCCGCTAACAGACAGATGGACGGACTACCGGACAGCGGAGGCTTAGTAATAATCAATTGGGGTACCCAATGGAACCCTATTACTAAGCCTCCGGGTAAGGAACCCTAAAAAACATGAACCAATTTTAACGAGAAAATTGTTTCTCATTCTTCACCCGGATTCTTTGGAAATATTTGATCTAAACTATGTATCAAATAACAAACAAAAAATTGATAAATTTTACTTGAAAACTTGGATGTTCGAAAACAAAAAGTTTTCTTGCTTTTGGCTCGAAAAATGTTTGATTAGAATATTGAATGGGAAAAGGGTCTAGAATAAGTCTAACTTAGTAAACTTAGGTCAAGTAAATAAAAATAAAAAATCCTCCCATAATGACTCTGTCCACTAAACAAAACAGAACAAGACTTTATTTTACTTTTACACACAGAAATGCCATGAAAGCCAAGTTAGAGACTTAATCAGAAGAAAAGATTCCTTCCAGGCAGTTACTGTATGAGTAGCCTGATTGTTAACGCCTTAGACAAATACACTCAAACTATCAGACACAACAACTGCTATCATACAAAAACGATAGCCGAATCAATACTACAGTAAGTACGTAACATATACGTATTGGAGTTGTAACAAAAATATTGAAAACGCCAGATTACCATTCGACACACGCCGAGCTAAGGACGTGATTCGTTTTCCAATATTTGAAACAAAGCGGACCCTTGACAAGAAAGCACAAATCAAACTATGACATATCCGTTCAACTATTTTAACTGTCGTAAATATAAATTTATTGTTGTACCGCTGTGTTTGCTATTTTATTGTTGCTTCTGAGTTGTTGTTCAAGTTTAATTGTTGGTGCCCACGAACTATGTACGTACTTTTATTGCAGTTTCGAGAACGATTATTTTGGTTGGGTAACGATATACCCACATGAAGGCCTAGGAAGTGACATTCTGTCTGCAGTAATTATTGTACATGTGAATGTCTAGTGCTAGCAAAATGTCACGCGGTCTATCCCAATCCTTTTTAAAAAATAGGATCATTATTAATTTCGTGGCCTACTTTCTATCGCTTTCACTATCCATTTCCGTATTTTGCAGTCTACAATCCGATCGATATACTTATATGGCGATAAGTTCCTCCATCAGGCCAAGTGTGTACAACTTCAGGCAATGGTCAATCTTTGTACATCGGACCAGGTGCATTTTAGAACCTTTCCTTTATGACTTACATTTCACTACTTCTATTATTCTTATTCTTATGATGTATTACTTTAACATCATGCTACGAACATCATCATGATACTTATATTATTTAAGAATGGGAAATCATTAAAAATATCAAATTCCGCAACCCTGGTTTGTCAAATTGCCTATCGATGTAACATTGGTACCTGTCCCTCAACTATAAAGTGCCAATGATATGATGATTCCACCATGAGAGAGAGACAAAGCTACACAAGACGGATAGCACTATCCCTCTTTCGCAAAGGAATCATGATGTCCAACAGATGCCACGTCATGGTGATGTAGTTCGCTTCATTCATTTGAATTGTTTTAATTCATTCGCATTTAAAAATACGATTACAAAGACAAAAATAGTAATCAATTAGAAATATTTCCCGGAACCGAATATTTGTAACAACGCATGGTCTTCTTCTCCTTCTTCTTTTCGTGTGAACGGTTACACGCATGGTAGCAATATAGTATGCAAAATGAGTTTCTACTTATTTTTAATAAATAGGTTTTAAATTGGAATATATTTAAACTGGCATTTCCAAAACATTTTTGCATTTAAACTAGTATTTTCAAATACCTATTGGCGTCTATTAATTAAAGTTCAACTTATACTCAATTTCATCATGTCGTGCACCTTTATTATTATTCTTATGGTTCCGAACATCCGTAAGAAACGGAACCCTTTATTAGGATTCCGTTTCTTAAGATCACTTGGGTGTCTGTCTGTCTGTCCGCCTGTCTGTCCGTCTGTCACAGCCAATTTTCGAATATACTGAACCGATTCTGTTGAAATTTCGTACACATAAATGAACTTCTGTGACCCAAACACGGACGCGTTTCGTAAATAAATAAATTTTGAATACGTACTTTTGGAGGACAAACTAGAAAATGTCAAAAAAGTTTTTAAACTGCACCGTGTGACACAACAAATGAAAGGACTTATCGTGAGAGTTTGAAGTATATTTTTTCACAATTTTAAAACAGTTTTGAAGTTATTAAAAAAATCCGATGAAAAATGACCATCCGGGGACCTTATCTCCGAAAATAATGGGCCCAAAAATTTTGAAAAAAATGCAGATGAGAGTTCTATTAGAAGAAAACTTATAAGAAGTCGATCGTGTTAAAATAACATGTTACAAAAATTAAATTCGTTCGGAACCCTTTGGACGCGACTCCGACTCGCACCAGTTTGGCCAGTTTTTATTTTGACGTTTTTAAAGCATGTAGGAGGAAAGGCAGGTACTACTTGTGAATGATGTTGTAAATGATGAGGTTCTCAATTGGTGGGTATTTTTTATTTTTAAACAAAGTGTAACATGAAGCCGGTATATTCCGAAGGATTACGCAGAGGTGTACCTCCCCCATAGTAGATATTTATGTTATGACTCAAATGATTAATAGGACATTTTAAAAATGCCCAATATGAGAAGGCAGTGTGATAACAACTTTTGAAATAATCTAATCGTCCGTGGATTATTTATAATGCTTATCACGTATAAGTGTATAGGGGACCAGCCATACTGCCATCATCCGGGCGCAAATCAGCCAATAATGTTCATTCTATAAAAGTAAGTTTTCCTCTCAGGTTGGCAACGCATTTTCAAACCCCTTGGGGTTTTGCAGGATGTTTATTGTTCACAGTTAAAAAGTAGTTTCAATCAGGTAGGTAGCCATTAAAACACTAAAGAAAAGTTTTACAAAGAAAATCATAAACTGTTGGAAACTCATCGAGTTTCCATTGTTTTAATGCGCTTATTGCACTTGAACCGTTAATAGTTCGCAAAGAAAATATTGCAATAAAGTTAGAAAATTATTCATCTTTCTTTATCATTTATAAATTATGCGTACTTTTTTATCGCTTTTGTTTTGACGTTGCTATTTATCGGTATTAAAAAGAAGTACAGTTATTTGTTTGTTAAAATGTTATTTTTTTTTTTAATTTAAAATGGGTTTACTCTTGACTCTAGTCTAGGTCATAGATGACAGAGACAAAGTTGACGATGGAGCGAGCTTACCCAGAAGAAGCCTGTTCACTCTAATTTTGAAGAGATTAGGGTTGTATGCGTTCGGAAACACAGACGCAGGCAGAGAGATCCTGGGTACGCCACAATTGCGGCGGTAAGGCCCCTCTTTGGGGAGTGGCTGAAGAGGCGCCACGGTGTCCTCACCTTCCGCCTGACGCAGGTACTGACCGGACACGGCTGTTTCGGGAGGTACCTGTTTCGGATTAAGCGGGAGGACACGCCCGGGTGTCAGCACTGTGAGGATCGCCCGGAGGACACAGTTGAGCATACGGTGGAGGTCTGTCCTGCTTGGGCGGAGCAACGCCATGTCCTCGTCGAGGCGATCGGCGGCAGTGACCTCTCGCGTCCGGCCCTGGTTGAATACATGGTCCGGAGCGAGGAGGCTTGGGGAGCGGTCACCTCCTCTGCGAAGCAATAATGCTAGCGAAGGAGGAGGCGGGCCGCGCGAAGGAAAGGCAAGGCCTTCGCCCCAACCACCGCTACAGGAGAAGACGCCCCGGGCGTCGGGAGTCGCAGGACGGCCCCGGCCACCGTAGGCGCGGGCCTGCGGACAGCGAGCGTTGGGTGGCTCGCTGTCCGATCACCACCAGGCCCGGGTCGATGGCGCGTTGTGTTTCACGCGCGCCTCAAAGAGATGTCAGCACAGAAGACGGGGTCCGCTAGGGCCAGAGCCTGCCAGGGTTGCGGAATTTGTTCGAAAGAGTCACCGCGGCCCTGGAACGCAAAGGGCTTTAGGAGGAACACGGATGGGTTTTAGTCAGTAAGAGTCTGACACGCCCTTTCGCTCCACCCAGAGCGGAAGAAGTCATTTGATGATTTCCTACCATAAAAAAAAGGCAGAGAGATCCACTCCTTTGCTGTACGAATTATAAAAGTCGTTTTAAAGTAAGAGGTTATATCTGAAAAATGTAATCAGCCGGTGTATTCTGCTAACATCGCACCGTGTAAACTTAGGTGAAGTGAGCATGAAGTGAACTATTATTCCATCTTATTTGTCTGCCGGTCGATTCTGTAAACATGTCGAAGTGAAGGCTTGGGTGAATTGATCACAAGGTGAGCTGTCAATCCATATAATCAAGATGGGATGACAGCTCACTTCGTGATCACGTGACATCTTGATTATATGGATTAACAGCTCACCTCGTGATCACTTCACCCAAGCCTTCTCTTCGACATGTTTACAGAATCGACCGGCTAGATAGCAATAAGTCAAAACAAATCAAAATACTCGTCATGCTTTTTGTTACAAATATCAGCCACAATAACCTATTCATTTTGAGTACCATAATATATGCTTAACATAAGTATCCGTGACTCGCAGTAATAGTATAAAGCGAAAAGGATGGAGATTTATTTTTAAAGTTCTTTTACTAGTCTCGTGACTAAGCTAAGTTAATGCAGATTGACATAGGATACGTTTTATTGTAAATAAATCCAACAAAGCCGTGGCGGATTCTATTACATTTTCTATTTCAAAGGTTTCAGCTAATATAAAACTTTCCGTACACAATTATTTTCACGTTAACACTGTCTTGTCTCCATTTTATACTAAACTAGTTTTTGCTAGCGGACTTGCTTGCGAGATAAATTAAAAGTATCGTATGTCCTAATCCCGGCCTTTGTGCGCCTTTGCCGGGAGCAATTGATTAATTAAAACTGAAATTAACAAAATAGAGACTCTATAATTATGAGTCTCTATTCGGTTTATTTAGGATTTTTTTAATAAGCAGGAAAAGATAGGAAAATATATTTATTTTTTCGATTTGTCTTTTCATCTTTTTCAGCAAATTAGAGATTGCTTGCTTGTTTCTACTTGTTTGCTATAGTGGTGTTTTAAGGAGTATTTATATAGCGCACCGAAACTTTATAAACTCAGGCGACTGCGCTCAAAGTGACTAAATAATGTACGTAAGTACCACTGGGGTACCGGTGGGTAACTTTGACAAACTTGCAGCTTTCCAGACTGTTGGTTGTTCGTTTATCCGAGTGACGATCACTTGTTACTTAGTTAATGATTCGACGGTTCCTGAAGGATAGTTACATGCAATGTTGTTACCTAATCAGTGGTGCTAGAACAAACATTATTGTATGGAACTAGAGTTAATGTAACATGTTTATTTAATCTCTCTCACTTGGTCGGATAAAGTAGACTTTACTAGTTGGTATCGATCGATTTTCCCGCATGCTGGTCGGAAATGGGAACCTATTACTAAGGTTAAAATATCTCTATTGTCCCAAACTAGGCCATGGACGTCATGGACCTATCTGTTTGCAGGTTTCGTCCAAATTCATTTAGCATTTGAGGCGCGATTACTTCAGCTGAATCCGGTTTGACTGGAATCCAACATAATTGGGAAAAGGCTGGGCAGATGATGATGATTTGAGGAGTAATTAATTGACAAACAAGACAAGACAAATTTTAACGATCCAGAGTGACATTTACAATATTAGTTTAATGATTATAGGGTTTAGCTTATATTATGTGTGTGCATGCAACCAACATTACTGCGAGAACACTACCAACGGGATTCGCTTTCTAAAAAAAAATATGTTTCAAACTGTACAGTGTTGACCCTACCCTTCATAAAGTTACCCATAGCTTAAACCAGCAATTCGCTCAAAGGGGGATAACCACTCAAATTACCAAACCTATTCTCCATTCGGCATTAAATTCATTTTATGAACACGTGTGATAAAGATATTAGTAGAAACACGAGTTAATTCCCGGTAAAAACGACGGTTGTATGTAGTTATTCCAGTTGGAATTAGGTTGTGACGTGCGTGACTGTGGCGACAGGAATCCAGCCATCCATTGGTCAGTGGTCACGCGAGGCTAAGTAATTCTAATTACGAATGCACCTGAGTGACTGTTTATTGCGGGAAATGTGGCTAATTACTTTTTAACACCATCCTACCATGTTTAATTTTACTACTAGAATTTCAACTTATTTTTATTCTATGTTTGGACGTAACATTTGGAACATGGGTAAAAAATAGTCTAGATTAGAACTTAGCCTATACCTAACTACTTTTTCGCGTATTAGTATATATGTTCCCATGGGATAATTTTAAACCGGTAATAAAATAGGTTCCATTTCAGTAACAAAAATAATTGGAGCACAGATACACATTAAGTTTATATTTGAAGCCGCTGGAACATAAGTTCCCACACTACCTGTATACCTTATTGCTTCTCATAACAGTTCAGACACATGCAAGCGAACCGCATAACATCCCTATTGCAAGAAAAAAAGCATAAACCGCAACGGCTGACGTAATATTACGAGTAAGTTTTGCATCTTCAATACCTGTTCCACAATACCTGTTCCATAATATCGGAACAGTATCGGTCGGAAGCGATATCAGTAAATAACATTAAGTTTTATGATTCGCCCATATGCTTGCAGGAGAAGTTTCCAATCTTCTTCCGGTCACGCCAACGTCAACTTTGATAAAAGTAACCATATTTTCGGGAAAGGAACTGAATTTGGATTGTATTCGTGTGTCTTTTGTTTATGATTCTTTTGTTGTTTTTTTATAGTAAATTACTTCAAGTTTTGTGAACGATGTAGATACTAAAGGATTATGTTGACTTTCTGTCGATTTCTACTATAGAAATTTCATTTTAGAATGATAACAGCGATCTTTTTGCCTTTTTCCTAGCATCTCAGAATACTGAAAAATAAACCATACATTTTCATTAGAAAACAATTTTAAGATCACTATAGAATTCGACTACGGAACAGACAATTGGATGAAATTGTCCGGAGTCGAAATCTATGGTGATGATAAGTTAAATTTTATAAATTGGGTAAGACCGTCAAGAAATGGTGGGTCAACGGTTGCGACCATAACCCACCATCTCTTGACAGTGCTCTGCACAGACTTTACCTGTCACTGTTCAGAATATTTTCCATTATTATTGTTAGACGTATAAACATGACGAAGCAACTCAATTGCCGTGAAAAGAGTCTCCTGGTAAAAGTTGAACCGCACCGATCGACCCGCAAAGTTAATTTTGTCTGCGCTTGCTGGTGCCAACCCACGGTATATTTCTTTAAAAATCAGAAAGAACATTAAACCAGAACTGATAAATCTACTTACCATGTTCCCAACTATGTTGGAGTCGGCTTATGCAGCTAAATACCAGTATTTTACATGGAGCCACTGCCCTAACCTCCACAACTCACCTGATTGGGTATTGGGCAACTGGTGATTGACACGACTGGTGTCAGAGATTTTGAGGCGACTTCTCTAACAACTGTCAAAGATCTACAAAATGACAGTCGTGACCAATGCAATGGCTTAAGGTGAATTCCGAGGCATGGAGGAGTCTCGGTATGTAATGAATGGTCACCCGTCCACAGACCTCGCCATCGGCATGTGTTGCATAACCTTGCCCCAACCAGAAATGGGTTATCGAGGTCAATTGTCTTTTGGCCAAAGTAAATGTTTCACAATATGTTTAGACTTGGAATCAGGCGACGGCGAACCAAACTTCGAACTACTTCAGACACTTCTGGAAATAAAACCCCAATAACACTTAACTGGGCTGAGTAATCCGCTATTCACCAAATTAGGCATATTACCTTTTAAGATTTTCTCTCGTAATAAACAATGACTTTTGTTGTTGTAAAAGTTCTCTGTCTCAACAACACGTATGTCCAAACTTTAAAACTAGCAACCATGTCCAAACAATACAATGCTTCTTTGATTTTTCACGCGAGCGCGCTTGAAGTGCGCTCTTTAGGTGAACAGGGCGAATCTGACAAGTCTGAGATACGGCCCGTAAGTAGAGCGACGCGTCGTAAGTGGCCCAGTTAGAGCTTTTGTCCTATCTAAACAGTTGTTTCTGTCATAGGCAGCCGGGGACGGTTGTTTCATATAATACGCCTCGCGCAAGAACGATGCGAGTGATTCATTTAAACTGTTGCAGGCTTGTTGTTGCCTGACATTATAGGTACTTATATTGTGGGATGGAATATGGTGATTAAGATTTTTGTAAAGGAATTAGGTACTGTTCATTAGAATACTATAATGGAAAATTGGCCAAAGCTTCTGTAGTAGCTTATGAGTGTAATTTACATTTGAGCCCTTATATATTACAATTAAAATGATCTACTACCAATTCATGAACGTGTAGATACAATTTAATCCCTCAATAGTTCCAATATATACGTACTCGTGTAACCTACCAAACCAAGTACAAAACCCACGCTTATAAAATCATCAATTTAATGGCATGAAAACTGTGTGAAACTCCCCGAGCTTTTAATAAGGCCTAAACAATAGATTTTGCCTGTCACGTTCCGTCTGAATTACGGCGCGTCATGGATACATCAGTGACAAGCATTCATGTCGATGATAGACACTCGATTAAGTACTGCGAGCTCGACAAAATCCACAAAGCGATCATTCATTTTTCAAATAGAAAATAAATACTGAATTCAAGTATGTTTTAGTGGAAAATTATGTGTGTTGTAGAGTTGTTCACATTACGTGGACATGTACTTAATTAAATTATATATCAATTAGATAGGTACCAACACTCAATTTTGCATAATGCTTCTCATTTTCCTTTTAAATTCGTCATAAATGCTACTACCATTTTTTTTTCAAGTCTCCAAAATCAACCGTTTAGCTGGCAGAGAGGGATCACTTGACTCTAAAAAAAAATTGCACTTTTAAGCTTAATATTTCGCAATGATCCTTGGATGGAAAAATGGTTTTGGCACACTCTCAATATTTTTAAGCAACCTATTCAACAATCCCCACATCATCACACCAAAAAAAACTAGATTTTATTTTACCACTTTGTCGGCGTGATTAATATGTATACCCATACTAAACTACAACTTTCTAGTGCTAAGCGTCTCTGAACTAAATCGCGGACAGACAGACGGACATGGCGAAACTATAAGGGTTCCTTGTTAACTACGGTACTCTAACAAGTTAAAATAATGTTGAACAATGTTAGCAGTATTAGTATATTGGTTGAAAAATCAATAAGTAACGTGGCTAAATAATAACCAAAATGGCCCGTGGATGAGTGATCATCCATTACAAACACTCCGTGCCTCGGAAAGCACGTTAAGCTGTTGTTTTCGGATTTAGGTCTTTAACAGTTGTTACGGATAGTCAGTAACCAGAAAATCTGACACCAATCTTTCCAAAGGGTATCATGTTACCCAGTTAATGGGTTGTGCAGTTCGAATAGGCAACCGCTCCATTAAAATACTGGTACTCAGCAGCATCCCATTACACTGGAAACCGTCTCCAATATAGTCGGGAAAAGACTGGGTAGATTGATTCATTGATAAATAGTCAATAAGTAACGATACCTTACTGTCTACCCCTTTGACAATCCAGAAGCGTGACGACTCTCCACAAAATTTACCACAAAAATTTTGTACCAAAGACAACGCGTTTCATAACGTAATTAGGATAATATTTATAACAAAGGATCCCTTGATATAATTTTACTTTTTGTACAGAGCCTAAGAACAAAGTTCTTGATCGGTATTGTTCTTAGTTGTTGAAGCACTAAGTGGGTATGATGTCCTGCGTAATTTGTACTTTGTAGCACCAGATGGGGAGTGGGGAAGGAAGGTCTTGTTTGAATAATTAAAGTGTTATTAATAAAGACATGGATTGATATGGACTACTTGTTTAGGTAAGAGAATAATTGAATGAGGCAGTGACTTTGTATTATTCTAGGGCTATTTCTCTAGTTTGGGGTTGAAACATTAGGCCCATGGGGTCCAAGTGCTCACCGAGTCTTTCGGGACATCAGCAAACAACTCGTCGACTGTTCACGTGACCAGAGGGCTGGGCTTTTCTTCGGCCAACGGATCAGCATTACCATTCAACGCGGCAATGCTGCCAGTGTTCTGGGCACTTTTGCCATTGACAGCGATGTGGGTGAATTGTTTGATGCCCAATGATTTATTATGTTTTAATACGCGTTTGTACAATATGTAATTTTGCGATTGTTACTTGTAGGTACATATAAATCGTTAAATGTAAATAAATGGTGGGCATTATCCTAGCGATCCATGCCATAGAAGCCAGGGGAGTCACGGACACTCATATTCGTATACTCTCTGACAGCGCCTCAGTTCTCCAATCCCTAAATAGAAACTACACCACCTCGAAACAAATACAAGAATGCCACGATGCACTAGAACGCGTCACGGTGACAAACCGCAACACCGTGACGCTGCAGTGGATAAAAGGTCACAGCGGATCACTAGGAAATGACGCGGCCGATGAACTGGCCAGGAGGGGGTCTGGTACGATGGCTGTTGGACCCGAACCCATAGTGCCACTCCCCTTCACCCAGCTACGCACGTGGCTACAAGAACATACCCACACACAAGCAGAACGCTGGTGGACCTCGGCACCAGGCTGCAGGCAGTCCAAGGAGGCTATGCCACTCCTAAACAGTAAACTTACCAAGCGCCTTCTGCGACTGGATAGGGGCAGCCTGCGAATGGTGGCAGGGACCATCACCGGACACTGCTCACCGAATAAGCATTTCCACACACTAGGTATAACAGACAGTCCTCTGTGCAGAGCATGCATGGAGGAGGAGGAAACGGTGTCGCACGTGCTCCTTGAGTGCACAGGCGTCGCCGATATACGTAGACAAACGATAGGAACACCAAATTCACTCACAGACACCCTGAACTCTTTAGGAGGACTGATCTGCTTCTGGAGGGAGGTCGGCTGGTTGGAATGACGGCCGCCATGGCCCACGCACAATGGTCCAACATCAGGACTAAGTGCGGAAACCATACCCCAATAGATAGATAGATAGATAGATAGACTGATCGAATAACCAACATTCTTACAGTAATAGAATGCTACACAGTAGCTGAGTGCAAATGGCTTTTATTCCAAAAAAAACATGGGTCCTGTGGAGCCAGGGGAGTGAAGCCGATATGAAAAGCTAAATAATCGTGCCCTTATCATCCAAAATTTCATATCGAAATGAACCTTGACAGGTAACGGTTCCAAAACATCAAACTGGATCCAAAAGATGTTTTTTTGCAAATAAAAATGTAAGTATTCATAAAGTTTCGGATATTTTGAAAGGAATACGATCGAATGAGATAAAATATATTCGATTACTTATTCATAGATCGCGATAGGCCAGCTAGTTTATATCTCATCATAAAATCGAATAGCATATCAATTTACTGAGCGACTACATGAATTTTTAAAAGTATCGGAAGTTACTCATACTTATTACTTTTCACTTATTCAGATGTTTTTAGTAAAATGTTTGGTATATTTTATTTTATACTTGAACTGCAAGAAATAAAGTATAAAATTACCTATTTGCGGTTTGTAAAAGAAATATCCAAAAATGCTTTGTTTGGCATCTATTAAACGTTTTTTTTTTTTTCAAAATTTCTCATATTTCAAGACTGATTAATATTTATTAGAAATGTAATGCCACCGATTCACCCTTCTAAAATACTGCTACAGCACTACTGGGCTACAAAACGGCTACAATTCTGCAACGACTCATTTGAAAACCGTGTTATCCCGGTTTTCCAGATTTTCCTTTGTGAACTTAAAATAAACGGTAAACAAAAAATTAAATCAATGTCTCTTACATCAGGAGTCAGGTCGTAAATTCCTAACCCAAATTGTGTGATTGATATGATAACTCGTGATTTTCGCTCCGTGTTTGTTTAACAAGCCAAGAAAGGAAAAATAATCTGTAGTAATAGTGACTCGACATCACAGTAGCTCGTAACACGAGTCACGTTACCAAGGTGGAGCAAATTCCTGTTAGTAATACCCGGCCTTGAACTCGCTTGACCAGTGTCAATGTCCCCGGAACAAAAATTGGTTTCCTAGAAATATGAACGTTCCTGTCATGTCAGTAGGATCTGGATTTATTATCCTTATCAAGTCGAACATCAGACAAGATTTGTAGAACACGGAAAAGAATAATGTTATTTACCCATTAATAAAAAAATCGTCAATCCACCTTGAGTGTGTGTTGCGGAATTTGTTCGAAATAGTCACCGCGGCCCTGGAACGCTAAGAGCTTTAGGAGGAACACGGATGGGTTTTAGTCAGTAAGAGTCTGACACGCCCTTCCGCTCAGCCCAGACCAGAAGAAGTCATTTGATGATTTCCCATCCTTAAAAAATGGGTAAGAATGATGATGTTATAAAAAATTCTCGAGCCTAGTCTGTACGAGCGGAGGCCTTTTACTTACAGACTAGTTTTATGACTATCTTTTACTTCCATAACAATATTCAACCGGATTGTATTGACCACTAATGAGTAAAAATCAATTTGTAACATAATATGAAGGCGTACTTATAGTCTTCTTATGGCCTACGATATTGAATCCCTAGAAGTTCACTTTCCCGCTAACAATCGGTCAGCTATGTACATGTCAAGTATAAGGTAGCTAGGACTTTTTTTTAATTAAAATTATTTTTCATATTGTCTTTAAACCTTATGTCTTGTAACTAAGGCCGCGTTTCCACCTGCAAGCAACTCGCATGCAAGTTAAAATACGCCCCGAGCTGAGGCCGCAACGTCATGCGACTTGCATGCGAGCTGAGTGCCAATTCTACTCATGTTTAAGCAACGTTTGCGTTCGCATGTCCGTCGCAATCTGTCATTATTGACATTGACAGCTCTTGAACGCTTTAAATATCGTTGGTAAAACGGACCGTAAAATATTTAGCTATTAGGTACTATTTTGAGTTAGCAAAATCCAATTTTACAATTTATTTCACTTGAACACGGTTTATTAAATATCCTTTAGTGAGTCACTTGAAAATTGCTCTTAATAATTTACTGAAAGGTTTCCAACTCAGTGCCTATCTAGGTATTCACACTGGAGTAACTGGCTCTCCAGGGAAATGGCTACAAGTAATAACTGGAACCTGTAAACACGGCGGAGTAGTCTTATCTTTATTAAAGGGGTTTTACTGAGTTGTCATCAACTTCAACGTTTAATATCTTAGCCATTTTTTTAGTCTCATGGTCGTCTTTACAGTTGAAAATGTCACTTAACTAAAAGCTATTTGAAGCGAGAACAACATTTAATCAATTGTAAGTGCAGGATGAAAGGATCTTGCAACCCATAGCGCAGAAGCCAAGTGACAAAACGATCTCTTTAATGACTTAAAATGCCCAGTACAGTATGAAAAATAATTAAGTAACTTAAAAAATAAAAGTGTGGGTATATAGCTAACCTTTAAATTCTCAAGAGTATACACAAGAAATGGGATCCCTCTCGTCATACTCAAAACGTTAATTTTCTTATGTTATAATTTAAACTTTAAATTAATGATCCATTAATTTCAAGATGATGACAATATTAAAATTATGGGAAGTACGTAATTAGATTACAAGGACGGTCGTAAGTGGAGTGACTACTTAATTAAACACAGAAATCAATTATCGCAGTGGTAGATCGATAATACCGAGAGCTGAAACTAGGTTATTATCTACTCAGAATCGCTCAATAGGTTACAATGATAAGGAGCTTAAATCAAGCGCGGTTGGAAATAGAACCTGGCTGCTTTTCGAGTTCATACTACCTGAGATCAAACGCCTGTTTATTCCTCGAATATTACTAGATCGTTGCAAATTAGAGACGAGGATTGAAATAACAATGTGAACTATCAGGGTTTATTGGTTACCCGTATCTACAAGTAAACGTTCTTAAGCTTCTGATTAATGATAGAAAAAAAACGCAATTCCACTTTGCCCCATGTTTATTTTAACTACAACACATTTCAGTTTTACAACAACCGTGGTACATTTCACGTAAGTACATAACGTTGGAAACGGAACCATAACTCACAGAAGAGATCTAAAAGCAAAGAAAAGGGCCCGATTGTAATCGGTCATCTATTCTTGTATAGGGAGGCCACCTATTCAAACTGAGTGGCCGAGGCTTACCATGTGATCGAACGATCTACCCTACGATTGTGGTACAGGCCTGAAATAACTACACTTTGAATAGCCGATAGTTTCCTAAGGGAGAAACATTCGTTGGAAAGTCCTTTCCAAGCAATCTGTGGCTTTGGTGTGAGTTTTTAAATGTAGTCGATCGCGTCAATGTATTTTGAAACTGGATAAGCGCTGCCGAATTGTTTTGGGCAATAATAAAGGAGGTTTAATTGTTTGTTTGCTGTAGATGATTTCTAACATTACTGTCTACAGTGGAAAGTGCTCGATTTCAAAAAGGGTCGGTGTATCCTATTCGACTATCCTGAGACAAACCCTCAAACAAAAAACAAGGTTTTAAAGTCAGGACATTATCTTGTCATTTTAGTATGTGACATAGTCTTTTGACGGAATAAGTACTTAGGTGGACCTGTCCTGTCAGTCAACACGAGCAGTATGCGTTGTTTTTTTTTAATCGCAACTTTTGCTGAGATAGGATGCGTTTTGGCGTGGCACAGGTCTTTTTATGCAGTTAACTCATTTTTGGTAATTATTTTTAGTTCATATTTTATTTGTTGTTAGTCCTATGCTCCTGTCCATCTTTCTTTCACACATTTGTCAGTGATCGTGTTGCTCAACTCAGAACATAAGGAGCTCAACGATTCGTCGAATAAAGTCTAAATTGTTTCTTTGTAGTCGTGTCTAAGCTAGCGTACAATGTAATGTGGTTGTTAACCTTCACGGTTCTATTGGGCTAGATCTTTGATCGTCTGTTTACAGGGTTTATCGTTAATAGAGGATATCTTTTTTTCGACGTCTAAGTCACAAAGAACTGTGGTCTCGAAAAATCGGCGTTGGTGAATGTCGAAATGCTAAAATGTTCGGGATTGACCACGTGACATTTCGGTAGCGTATGTCAATCTATGTATGTATATAAAAATGAATCCCTATTTCTCTTGGTCACGGCATCACTGGCTGGACCAATTTCGCTAATTCTTTTTTTGTTGTGTTTGTTATTGGAGAAGGTTAAATGAAAATCCGGGCGAAGCCGGGGCCGGCCACTAGCCTTTTATATTTTCGTTATCGCCAGTAAAATGTCACTTTGTTTAGATGCTTAATCCTTCTAATGTTATAAATGTAAATTTTTTTATGTTAAGGCGTTAACTAACCAACCAGACCTCAACCACATCTTAACCACCCCTCAACGGGTGGACGTCTTTAGATGACATTTGGAACAGAAGACTGTCCTGGATTAGGACTTAGGAGGGTCAATAATAGGTATATAATAATTGGGCACGCCACAATTGCGGCGGTAAGGCCCCTGTTTGGGGAGTGGCTGGAGAGGCGCCACGGCGTCCTCACCTTCCGCCTGTCACAGGTACTTACCAGACACGACTGTTTAGGGAGGTACCTGTTTCGGATTAAGCGGGAGGACACGCCCGGGTGTCAGCACTGTTAGGATCGCCCAGAGGACACGGTGGAGCATATGGTGGACGTCTGCCCTGCTTGGGCTGAGCAACGCCGTGTCCTCGTTGAGGCGATCGGCGGCTCTCGCGTCCGGCCCTGGTTAAATCCATGGTCCGGAGCCAGGTGGTTTCTAGCCCTTTGCAGATGAGACCTCAACCCAGTGACTGGGTAACACGATACTGTTTAACAAGAAGGGTGACAGATTTTCTGGCTTCTAGCTACCCATGATAACTGTCAAATATCTACAAATGACAGCCGGAATTCGGGACCAACAGCTTTATGTGCTTTTCGAGGCACGGAGGAATCACGGTGTTTAAGATCGTCCGTGCGGTTGATATTATTTAGTTAAAAATTCTTGGACAAAGGATTTTCTCGACAATTTTTGACATTTATGAGCCACTGACAAAAGCTAGGACTACCGTAAATACTTTCTTATTTGTTTTAAATGACTGTCGTTTATACGTTCAACATGTAAGTACTTAGCACTTAATCTGCTATGAGTCGGTATCGTAGCGGATTTCAAGATTGACATTTACGGACAAACACCCACAACAATTCAGCGAGAGCGTTTCGATTCCACAATCTTCATTGACAAACCTGAATACTTATTCTTATCAGATTTGATAAGATTTTTATTTCAAGTTCCCGAAATAAATACCTATTTCTTTTTACGTAAGTCCCACACAGGTTCAGAACCTATTCCGTGTGGACACGTCTTATGAATCTGTAGTCATTCAGTCACTTCTTTCAACTCCCACCCACGCCAAAAATGCGTGGGTGCACTCAAATGGTGGCAAGCAACTTGATACTTGGACCCATCTTCACGTGAAGTTGTTCTTTGTTCTGTAAATGGGTGTAAATATGACACGTTGAGCTTTAGAAAGAGACAACCGCAGAGGAATGAGAGATAAGGACAACGCTCTACACAGTTATTTTTTTCTAAAATTCAATATGCCATATTCCGAATTTAGCTATGACCGGAGCTGGTACTGTATAAATCTAAGCTAAATATTTTATTTTTGGGTGGAGAATGGCTTGAGCAAAAAAAAAAACATCTGTATCAATAAGCCAGGTAAAGTCACTGCTTTATTTTATCGAAAAAGGCTTGATATACAATAAAACAATCAAAATCCAAACAATATTCCCAATATACTCCACACACAGGGTTGCCAAAGTTCCGTATACATACCTACCTAAATTCATAAATAAAAGGAAACAGCAATCCAATTTTAAAATTGCCGCTCACATAACCATCTAAACAAACGAGACTCGATATAGTTTTCCGATGTTTGTTAAATATTAAGCGCTCACTAGCACTATTCGAATTGTTTTTTCCACAATAGTTGTAGCGAAAGCTCGGCTACATAAATGTATGTGCTAGCTTGTCACGCGTGTGCCACTGCGCGCCCGGAGTCGCCGTGCCGATAATCCCCTTAGTGGGTAACGAACTGGCCAAGTGCCGGACAGATAACTAGCTATTCCACTTTAGGTTATCTTCGAACTGGTTACATACAAACTCTCTTTGTATTCAATAGAGAACTATTTTTAATCCTAGCCACAATACCACATTTACTGTTGTGACAGCAACGTGCCCACGGCGTTTCTCGACACTATACTTCTTCGAAATAAGAAATTGTTGAGAAAGTATTTAAGATTTAAAGTACCTACTTTAAAACTGAAAAATATGAAAGCGAAAAATGAAATTTCAAACGGTTTTGCACTTGAAGAGGTACATTTATATCGCGCAACGAGCTTGCGACGAAAAAGTTAAAGAAATATTTTACGATTCTATAAAAAATATGAGACATTTTTAACGACTGTAATCGTTTTATTTATCATACCTACATTATCAGACGTTCACAAGAGCATTTTAATTTGACTTTACTGGAAGCTAAACTCTCTTATGTGGTGATATGTTGATATCACTCACACAAACACTACGTAGTAAGTTCAGCAAATCTCTTCAATTCGAAAGCGTATTTTCGTCGAAACGTACAGCTTTGTAAAATGCTATGTTGGTTTGTGACCCCCAGAGACTTCGGTGTTAAAGCGAAAGCTATCCAAAACGTGGCCATATCGGTTTTCTAGTGTAAATCGCTCGAGCTCAAGACTAAAACTGATACTGGAAAAGCTACATATGCAGACGGAACGGAACATCAAAACCGTGTAAATTGGATAACGTAGTAACCAGATGGACTGACGAGTATAGCGACGAGTATGCCTATGCAGTGAACTGCAATAGACCAAAAATGATTAATTGGCATGCATTGGGAGAGTGATAAATGGACGACGCATTTATCGGCATAGAAACTTGACAAAATAGAAATGAGAAACATGAAAAGCAATCGAGGAAACCATTGTTCAGCAACAACAGAGGTTAAGGAAAAGTAAGGGTGTAGTCAAAATTCCCAAATTAACGTGAAAATCAAACACAAACCCTTAAAATTACGAAAACCCGAAGAATGTAAAACGCCCAGCAATAAGGCCCGAGTTTCACATAGTCAAACACTCGAACAGCGAGGAGCAGCTAGTTACTGAAACTTTATCTCGTCCCGATTCCGGTTTGTAAATATTAATTCAAGCAATTTGCTAAATTTGTCCCGCGTTAATTAAATAGTAGTCGCTTCGTAATCCAATAAATAAATCGTGCCGATAAATACCGGCTGATATAATTGTAGGGACACGACTCTCCGTACGTAAGTAACGATCTGCTATTGTGCCTCTGACGTCAATAATTCACGAATGACGAATTCATTGTAATACCATACCATACCATTGTCCCACGGAAGATGTATTAATCGGATTTTATTTCTTTTGATAACTGTTACGAGTTTTATCTTTTCGGTTTTCAGTTAATAATTTATGGCAGACGGTCAATGACCTCCGTGATAGAGGATTTTACAGCCTTTGGGCTTGATCCTATTTGCATACAACTTTTTTGGAAAAAAGGGTATATTCACTGCAATCAAAATGGTGCTATTATAAATTCTCGTTTTCTATACAAGTTATACAGAGTTGAAATCACGTTATTAGCTATACACGGTTGGTCCCAAGCTAGCCACTTAATATAAGCCTTTAGTTTACCTAAGCGCTCTCTGAACAGCCACACAGTTGACTCTGGGCTGATCCTCGAGTGCCACCAACGTCTGGACCAGGTAGATAGATACAACAAAATAACTATTCAATGGATCAAGGAACACAGCGAATCCCGAGGGAACGATGCAGCGGGCTAACTCGCCAGAAGGTGTTCGAGTATGGAAACGACAGGTCCTGAACCCATCCTGCCACTCCCCTTGCAACCTGGTAAGGAAACGCACCAGAGACAAACCTCACAAGCTATGGGTTGACCACGGTGCGTGTAGGCAGGCCAAAAAAGTACTTCCCATTATTGATGGCCGTTTCACGACAAAGGCCCTAAGATTGACTAAACAATAGTAGCGTACAGTCACATCCGACTGGCCATGGGTCTTTTAATGAACACCTCTAGTCATACAGCCCACTCTGCAGAGCCTGCATGTAGAAGGAGGAGACAGCAGCACATCTGATTCTAAGCTGCCCGGTAGTCGCGGATTACAGGGCTAAGTACGTCGGAAACCCAGGTACCCTCTGTGAGATAGTTAGTAACACCAAGGCGTTGCTGGCATTCCTTGGGGAGCTGGGGTGGATCGAATGACACACTTGTCCCACCTGCACGCAAAATACGCGCTTAGTCATGGAGTTGCGGAAACCAGTCCGATTTACATATACGAGTACATATATACCTAAGCGCCCATAAAATGAAACGTACAAACGTCCTCTCTCTCCATCTCTGCTTGAAACTACAACGGTACTTTAGTTGAAAGCGCAATTAGGTATGCTAAAGTAAAATTGTGCTATTGTTTAAACCTAACGCTAACAACGTACTCATAAATTAGTTCAGAAATTTACCAAAACGATCCATAACAAACCATAACTGCGCTCAAATATCTCGTGTGCACGTAGCAGTATTTGTTACAATCAAATTAAATCCCAACTAATTTGATAGAGCGAAATTGTACCCGCCGGTAATGTAAACACACTGTATCATGTTTTATTTAATTTAAGGTCAGTCATAAAACCGTGGCAAACTTATATAACTTGTATAACAGTAAAAATGCATAGTATGCAAAGCCACAGCAGTTTTCCAGGGTCATAAAATGCCCAGTTTTATGACCCCAGTGAACCCAAGCATTCAAACGTATTGAGTAGAAGACGCTTACTTGTAATTGAAGTCGTTTGAAAAAAGACTTTGTATATTATTCACGGCTTGACCCTAAAACATACAAATACAAATACAAAAAATACAAAATCTTTATTTCTTTAACAAATTTCTTCTTATAATTAGTTGCTGGAGTCTCCTTTTAAGCATGTCAATATGCCTGTGTCAGGAGGCTCCGCTCTTCCTTAACGTATTAACAGCATACCTAGCAAGAAACATGTAGACATAAGTTTTGTATTTTAATTATTAAGTAGGTAAGTAAATATTTTTTTTTTTTTTTTATTTATTATACTTGAAGAAGTTGTGTGAATTTACAAATTAATTGGAGTGTGAGTGTGTAAATATGATTAAGTGACGAGTATATTAGACTAAGGTGTGCTGTAAGGTTCCCTAGCCCCACGAAGTTGGGGTCGGTTACAGTACCATTAGGGGTGTGTAAGTGCATGTGTGTTTGAGTGTGGTTGTGGTTGTGTGTGTGTGTGTGTGTGTGTGTGTGTGTGTGTGTGTGTGTGTGTGTGTGTGTGTGTGTGTGTGTGAGGGTGTCATCAGTGTGTGTTTGTGTAATCAATGTATGTTTATTCCACGTATAACAATAGTGTTTCGGTTTCTTCATAACTTAGGGTTTTTATCCACTTTATCAGTACAGATTTGCACTCATGAGAGGGTTTGGAAAAAATCTGTAATATTTTATTAATTTTATTGTAGAGATAAGCTGATCGTTTTTTGAATTGGATACTAGCAAAAGTAGTTTTTGTAATAGGAACATTTGTGACTATGTTTTTCCTACGTTTAGTTTCTATGCAAGGATCATAGGTTAGTGTTTTATGTATTTTTAATATGGTGTATACAACATATAATTTTCGAACTGACAGTAGATTGGACACCTGATATAGACTCACAGTAGGGAAACGTTGCTTTTTGAAGTACATAACTTTTATAAGAGCTCTTTGAGCCCTTTCTACATCTAAAAACCGCGTTTTGAGAGCCCCTCCCCATATGGGAATACAATATAAAATTATGGATTGCACTAAAGCAATATAAATTTCATTTAGGAGGTTTTTTTCAGAGTTGGGGGTATTGGACGCAGTTTTTGGGACAACATGGCGCAGCGATTTAAACATCCATATAAACTTCCTTATCCTGGAGGTAATCTGCTCGACTTGGGGGTACCATGATAGTCTCTGATCCAATATAACTCCTAGGTATTTAAAAGAAGACACTTTTTCTATTATTGAGCAATCACATTGATTTCTGGCTGTACTATCATTTTCATTACATACGTGTATTTTTAATCTGAAATCTTGACTGGGTTGTGTACTATATAAGGGTTGTATATAAAACATGGACGTAGCTCGTGGCTCATGGCTCGTTAGTGACACTTGAAATACAAGCTTTGTAACAGTTTTACTGCCCTTTTAAACACTAATTATTATTTAAACCACAAAACAATTAGTAAATGAATGCCACGTATTTTCTACATTGAATTTAATATTTTATACCCACATTTTGGCATTTATTACGGATGTCGACGCCATTGTTCATTTTTAGATTCGATGTTGATATCAACAATAGTATCCATTCGGACTTGGCTATTTATTATTCATACGCTGTATTTTGGACTCGTCAAATTGAGTATAAACATGAAACTGTAGTGCGTGACTATGCATTGCACTTACAAGTATCGGTGACTATAATTTTCAACCATATAATTAAATACCAATAGCCTCAAAAATATTGTGAAGAATCATTACAAGAACGGGCCAAGGGCGAGTCGGACTCGCATGCAAAGGGTTCCGAAAGTTTTCACTAAATTATTATTAGGGTATTAAGTAATTTCACTAATTACTTAATACCCTCACGATAAAATATAAACTATTTCATTTGATATGTCATACGGTACAGTTAAAAAACTTTTTTGCCCCAAAAGTGACCCCCATACTCAAAATTTATTTATTTACGTTATGCGCGTCCGTGTTTGAGTCACAGAAGTTCATATGTGTACCAAATTTCAACAGAATGGTCCAGTAGATTCGGCGATAATTGACTGTGACAGAAAGACAGACAACCGAGTGATCCTATAAGGGTTCCGTTTCTTACGGAAATTCGGAACCCTAAAAAACAGTTAGTTTTTTACGGTTGCATGTAGCTACAACTGCTGACACTGTTCATTCATATTAAGTTGGCTATCCCAAAAATAGAGCATTGGAAGAACTTGAGTCAAAAACATAACGACACGGTTGGCGCAGTGGTTGAGCGATTGACTGCTGCGCTGTGTGTCGTGGGTTCGATTCCCGCACTTTACAAATATTTGTATGGCCTACAGATAGTTGTTCCGGGTCTGGCTGTTTGTAGACGCACCCACGATACAGGAAAAATCCTCATCCTCGTGTGGGGCAACGGTTTTTTTTTTTTTTAAAGAAAAGAATAAGCTTTCTCAGCACATGATTAAAAAGGAAACAAAAAAAATATCCCTCCCAAAATAAGCTTGTACGTTTCGCTGAAATATGATCGAAATAACGAAGGATTCAAAGGGCATCTGTCACTCACAAATCCCAGTGATCAATTGAATGAAATAATACTTTGTAGTCCGAAAGACAAACTTTAATTCTGAACCGTCTCATAATATTGTTATTAATTAACCCAAGTCAGTCTGATTAAATTCAAACCGAAGGAAATGGCCGAAACGTTATAACGGTAATTTAGCTACTGACACTAATTGCCACGGAAGATCGAAATTCGGAATTATTTCGTGACTGCTCATTATAAATGAAGACCAGAATATTAAGACATTGAATAAAATACGCGACACGCCAGGATAAGTGGTATTGATGTACCTAGGATCGCATTTTGATGAGGACGATATTCAGCCCCATATTAGATAGGGCCAGCCTATTGCTTTTTATTGAACTTCATCGACAAAACCATACAAACGCCATTGACATTTAAACAAATAAATCCTTTTTTCGCCGTCGTAAAAATTACAATGGGTAATACACGACAATATGAGGTGCCCTGTAGCTGGAAATAATTAACTAATTTATTACTAACATTATAAATGCGAAAGTTTGGATGTTTGGATAGATGGATGGATATATGGATGTTTGATACTCAATCACGTCATAATGGCTGTCCGGATCTTGATGAAATTTGGCACATTATAGTCTGGAATAACATATAGGATACTTTTTATCCCGGGAATATGGTTCCCTTGGGACAATTTTCGACATACACGCAGGCGGAGCCGCGGGCGACAGCTAGTATTTACATTAAAATATTAAGAATATGGAAATTGAAATAATGTAGTCATTATTCCTTTCAAGGAAAACGAATTCTAAGAATTGGAAACCCGTTTCCTTTGGGAGTCGTTAATGGGGCTTATATAATAATTAGATATCTACCGCAAAAGCAAGTTTTGTGCATGTTGTTTTTCTTGACGAGGCAGCTCGAGACCTCGATCTCGCCTGATAGAAAACAGTGGTTTGAGACGACGGTACGTGCATGCCCAGGTGATGATCCTAATTTCTTACTATTATGATTTTACAATCACGAGAATCATCATACAATCAACTTTTGATTCCAGTCAAATCCTAATCCTGTGCACTGATAAGCCAAATAATGCCATAATCAAATCTTAGCTCACAGGTTATCTTGGGATAGAAGTAGTCGTGTTTTGCAATAAATTCCCACTGAAATACAGTAGGTGCGGGTAGGTGAACTTTCCCTTTCAGGAAGCCACAAAACTATTTTCCGGCAGCTTAACTTATTCATTAGAAGCATTTTGTTGAATACAGAATGAATATTATAGTTCGTATAATACTATCAAGCTTGTCGATGAAGGGGTATGCAAGTGTGTTTAGTAGATATGACAAACACGTTTATTAAATCGCCAGTTATATTAAATCCCATAAAAAAGGATTCAAGCCTATTACCGCCGTACACAAATCTAGACTCCGAGTCTCCTGGCAGGGTTGCGGAATTTATTCAAAAGAGTCACCGCGGCCGTGGAACGCAAAGGGCATATGGAGGAACACGGATGGATTTTAGTCAGTAAGAGTCTGACGCTCCCTTCCGCTCCGCCTAGAGCGGAACGAGTTATTTGATGATTTCCCAACCTAAAAAAAAGACTCCGAGCAGCCACTGTGAATTTCGTTTTTCAACAAAACGCCTACGATTACAGAACAATATGCCTCGGCAAATTAAGGTTGACCTTCCTAATAAAACATTGTTCAAAGACTTGCCCTGTAAACTATACGTGTAGCTAATTAAACATCATATTCTAGTGTACTTTCAAGTATATATAAACGGGGAAAAAATGCTAAGTAGATACCTGCAAGTATAATTAAGTAACCTTCCCCGACAAAAATAGGCTACCCTTCTCTTTTTGTCCTCAGAGGTAAAGCAAACCTGATTTCCTGAGAGTCTCTGAAGGGGCTGGGTGGAGATGGTATGATACATTTATGTAGATTACTTAGATTGGTGACATCTAGCTGTTAACATAAAGCTAACAAAATATATATCCAAAGTTGAATCGTATAACAAAAAATGCCCCCATCTTCTTATTGTCAATCAGCAAATCTTAATCTTCAATCCTTTTAGTAAAGCTGAGAATACGGAACAAACTATAAGCATTTCGAATTACGGCAGGAGAGGAGGGAGATTAGGACAATCAACGTCGTATTTTGTATTCAAACGGTATCAACGAGGAAATTAAATTTAAAGAAATTAAACCTCTTAACACCTTCTACAGATCCCAAAATATTGTTTCCTTCACAGTATGAGGAAAAGTTGAATTAATAAACTCAATTTTCATTGTGTCATTTAAGAATTAATTAGCAGGAAACGTGACCAAATCTAATGAACTTTACGTACACAGAAGGACAAATTGCCACTTAAAACAATCATCAAGCCTGGGTTTTATATTACCTTGTATAAAAATATAGGTGTGTAATTGAATATTAAACTTAATATGTGAAAAAGAATTACTTACTCAGCACTTTTAGAGTTGATCTGACATTAGTTTAACTTGTTTTCAAAAACGAAGGAAGCAACGACCGACCAAACTCTTAACACGTTCTAACATTTTAAAGCTTACTTAAAAAGGTCACAACATTACTGTAATCTAATTCAGAAACCTTATTCTCACCTTATTAAATGTCATACTTTTAGTAGGCCGCCTTAGCATCATTCCCGACGTACTTAAGTCAATTTTGTTCGCAATCCAATGCACTTGTAAAAAAAACTTTCAACACTATCCGCACGGTACTTAAACAGTTGTAAAATTATTTCAACTATTCAAACTAGTTTTATCACGCTTCTATGATTTTTTTTTAACAACAATTATTGTTTATTTAACGATGTTAACTAAAATGGCGGAGCGACAGACACGCGACAATCTTCGGCCGCTGTGTTCGAAGACTGAATTTCCGCCCGCCCAAAAGGGCCGAAGCGGGGCGAAGTGCGCCGAGCCCCACCGACTCGAACCCGATTCATGAAACCCACTCGATGAAGTGGTAAGTTTTTACGACTACCCGTTGGCGAGCGCGGTCGGGACCAATATAAAAGGATGGTTTGACACCTGTTTCTGATTATCTTCCTGCATTCGCTTTCTATTCTATGTTTTGTTATTGCAAATTAATATAATCTGAATAACCGGAGTAAAAAGCTTTTAGAGAGCATCGCACTTCGCAGTAAAAAGCGCATTCCTTCGTGTTTTTGCTGTTTTAAATACAACACAATACTTTGTTTCTATTTTCAGGGTTTTGTCGTGACAAAAGTTTAAATATACGATTATTTTCTATGCATGAAAACATGATTTTAAGTAACGTTTGGCAAATAAGAAGCATCACAGATTAATAAATAGATACTTGAAATTTCATTACATAGGTATGGATTACAAACACAAAATAAATACCTAGAACAAAGTAGCAACTCGTAAAGTCTTCCGTCTAAACTAAATAACCTAACACTCAACTCAAACATACCTAAAAACTAATTAACTGTTGAACTCTGTAAAGAACCAGCTTTACAGTGCCTGGGTATTCAGTAAGCATCTAATATCCGCCAGATTTGCAGCTACCTGTGAGCTAAAGGTAGAATATTGCATTTAAAAGTGCAATAAAATCGGGATCAACTGTTATGACTCCTCTGCACGGTGTAACAATGGCATTAAAACGGCCCACGTTTTATATGGAACTGGGGGCTCGCAAACTGCAACTGAATACAGCAAGTATTCAGTTATTTTGTGTACTCAGGAATATTCCTTAGAGGATTGGGAAATGTATTTTTCTACGCCTGTTTGATGCTCGTTCTTTATTTAAGAAGGAATCAGATATCTAACAAGGGATCCGCCCTGGCTTTGAATGGCTGCAAATTGTACACCTAGTTTATAGTTATTTCAATGAGTGGAACCCGTATCAAAGTAAGCGAAGTAACAGACAGGGGCAGACCACGACTTTGTTTTATACTATTGAGAAACTAAAAGTCCCTAAAACAAGTATTTGTACGAACTTATATCAGAAGCCAATCACAGTGCCATTATTGATTAATTATTTCTTCCGGAAAACTACATACGTAAAAAGTGGCGTGAGATTATTACGTGGCTTGCAACTAATTAAAATGATCGAAAAGACATATTACAGGCTAAAATATCAGCTCTATTAATTGAACAACAGAGATCATTAGTATACTGTATCAGATCTGTTTGAAATAATCAGCTTTTTTATCGACTTTTTCTTCATAATCTGAGAGCAGTCTAACATTGTTTTTTAATGTTTTAAGTATATTTATTCCGACTCGAAAGTCAAAGGGAAAAGGAAACTTGACCTCAAATGTCTTGGTCTCAGTAAGGGCTTGCTCAATGCTCAGCCTTGTAAGCATCACTACAAAATGCTACAATCAATATCGAGAATGCTCATAAAAGAAGGAGCTTACACTCAAATACTGGTCTACCGTATTAGCAACAATTATAGTAAACTAGCTTCTAACCATGGGTTTGCCTGCGTGGTATTTGGGTCAAGGTCTCCTTAGAGACCTTTGTTTCGACTTCTTTTACAAAAAAATCGAAAAGATCGGTTCAGTCATTAAGGCTTCAAACGGACAAACAAACTCAACTTCACATTTATTCTTAGCGTACAAAAAAGGGATACGCATTTCCTCGTAATTTTTCGGCGTCAGGTTTTTTACCGCAAATTATCATCTCACCTAAAGTTCAAATTTCTTTTCAGACATTTTTTTGTGAACTTCTGCGGTCGCTCAATCAACGTCTTCTAGATAACTAACTTTTTGTACTTTGTTAGTCAATCATGTTTTAGTCCATCGATCAGACGAGGCCTATTGCTGTCTATTATTGCCTTCATTAAGTGAATTCGTCTGAAAACCGTGAAATTAATCGTAAATGAATCAAATAAAACTAAAAGTTTGTCGAATAAACAAATAATGAGTATTGTTACTGAGTCTACTCGGGTTCTGTTAGTTTCGAGCAATTTGGTAAATTTGAAAATACGTGATTCGCCCTTTTGATACGATAGACCTCAAATCTCTTTGCAGAAAGTTTAGAACCCGGGCTTAAATCTTTTGCGGGGATTCAAAGTTAGTTAAATATCAGATATTCCACGAGCCGCCGACGGTGAAACCACATTGAAATTTTAGGTATTATTCATTACAACATGAAATTAAGGGAACAATAATAAATTGTCAGTTATTTATAATATTGTTGAATTTTACTAGGTAGGTTCGTTCTTTACGGGTTATTAATTTTCGTTGCCATATCTCATTATTTCGGGTTACTTAGAGTGTTACCCTCTATGGCAGACGGGTGTGTAATGTTTGGCATAATAAAAAATGCTCTAATTTCACTTGAACATATGACATAATTTTCATATGACATAATATCAAATGACATAAATTCATATGACCTAATGTTTCATATCATATAATATTCATTTAACAAAGTAACATTTAGTATAACGTTCATTTTATATAATTTTCAATACGTATAATATTCTTTTAATATAACGTTCTTTTGACCTAAAATTCATGTTTAATGGGCACAGTTCTAGCAACTAACTCAAATGGCACTTAACCAAACCTTAAAATATTCTATGAATGGTCGAGGGTGGGCTTGGTCGACGGCCCCGCTTCTGGGTGGTTTATAAAAAAATGCACGAAGGGGATGGCGGGGTATATTCGCTCGCTTCGCTCGCTCACACGACCCCGCCATCCCCTTCTAACCTAACCTATCCGAGTCGGGGTGCCCTAAAGTCCAGATTGCATCCAGTTTCTCCTGGTAACAATAGGTATCAGATTTTCTAAATTATATTAAAAGTTACTTAGAGATTATGAATATTATAGTAAATGAATAATATGCTAAATGAATATTATGTGAAATGTGCATTATAGGAAATGTTCATTATGTCATATGAAATTAGGTAAAATGAAATTATATCAACAATTCATTATGTCAACTGATCGTTATGTTAAACAAAATTATGTTAACTGAAATTATGTCAAGTGAACGTTAGATATTTTGTTATTATGTCAATCGTTACACACCCATGGCAGACATGTGGACAGTGGAAGACTACAGTTAATATGATTGAAAATTGAACTAATCTCGTAGGTACCTACTTGAGAGGCACAAAACGTTACAAGTACGACGGAAGTCACGGAGCTGATAAGGCCATTAGTTTTAAACAAAGCCGAGCAACTAAAGTGGAATATTCTTTTGTAAATGTAATGCTTAGAACTAAAATATTAAAGAAGTTGGCTACTAGGCAAATGACGGGCTGTAATTCGATGAAAACCATGGCAAGTACACAAATATTACTTAATATCGTTAGCACATGATTGTGCTGTTTTTTTAATCGTAATATTTAAATCTAATAAACCAAACTGCACATAACTTGTTTAAAGATCTCTCAAGACGCTTAGTTGACACTTCACGTGACCGAAGGGCTGGCTTTTCCAAGGTAAAAGCCAGCCCTTGGGTCAAAGAATAAGCATTGCCATACAACGTGGCAATGCCGCCAGTCTTTTGGTTACACTTCCAGTCGACAGCGATGCGGATGAATTTTTTGACGCCATATTTTAGGGTTAATTTAGTTAGGAGTTTTTATTTTTATTTCTAGTGTAGTTAGTTAAGTATTTATGGAATAATGCATAATCATCATAATTATTAAAGAATACAAATAAACCAGCTTATATTTTGTATTTTATGTCAGAAAGCATTGAACCTAAAAAAAAGAAAACGAAAGCTAAACTAAGCCAATGCTGAGTGCCGTAGGTGGGGGGTTGCCAGAAGTAAAACTGAAAAGTCCTGACAGAAAGCCTTATTTCTATAAAAATACTCTGACATTTTTTAGCAGAGACCTAGTGCATTTTTAATAGATTAGTTGTAAAAATCCACAAAAATTTACGAGTATATGTTGATTGGGTATTATTAAGTGTTCTGGTTGTTCCTACAAATAGTATCTGATTCTGCATTTCATTAATTAATCAAAAATCCTGACATAAAAAACCCCTAAACAAAAATTACTTTTCGCACAGAAAACTGCAGAGGCCCTGTGGATCACGGGAGAAAAGTCGCGGTAAGAGCCATAGAATTAGCATAAATTTATTTTTAAGATTGTTGCATTACCTTTCCTACATGTTTTATTTCATTTCGGTGTGTGTTACGTGTTGTTACTCCATCTAAAAACAACCAAACTCAAATAGGACACAATCTTAACTAAAATCCTAATCCTAAATGAATTTTCAAACGCTAAAAGTTAATCTCGGTTAACGCACAATCAAATGAAGCGAACAAATAATCTCCAAAAAACTTTTTTACAAAAAAATACAACCGACTTCGAAATAAAAACCGACCAAGTGCGAATCGGACTCTCACACGAAGGGTTCCGTACCATTAACCGAAAAGTACACGTTTCTTGTATGAGAGCCCCTTTAATTTTTAGTTTAATTTAATTTTTATTAATATCTATTTGTTGTAATAGTGGCAATAGAAATACGCAATCTGTAAAAATGTCAACTGTCTACCTATTACGGTTCTTAAGATACAGCCCGCTGACAGACATTTTTAGGGTGCCGTACCCAAATGGTTACCCTTTGGGTACGGAACTAATATAATCAGTCGAATTGAGAACCTCCTCCTTTTTTGAAGTCGGTTAGTAATATATCAATCAACAATAACAATACAACAACAACATCAACAATTAATGATTCCGTGAATCGTTAGCAACTTCACAATCAGACCGAAAACTACATCGTAAGCGATTTGTATTTGAGCGAACGTAAATTTTCGATTTCCTTGAATTTCTCACAAGAAACTCCATTTTCAAGAAACGAGTGGTGCTGACTGAGTATCAATTTATATTTCGAGACTATTCTACACATTTCCGTTACATTCCGGCTTGGAGTAAACAAGTATAGAGTAGTGCTCTTCTAGTTCTTAATAGGTTATGCTCTGTCTATCTACTGCTTTTAGAAAATGGTTAGGTAGAACCTTTTTGAAATGTATGTTATATGTTGAAATGTACTATGTTTATTTACAAAGATACAACACGAGCCTACCAAACTTATACCCGATTTCTGAATTAGAAGTTGAGTATTTTTAAAACTCTACTTTCGACTGAAATTGTGTCAAACTTTAGCATCAAAGTAGGAGTTGACACATTTTTCAATCCAAATACTTAATTCAGAAACCAGTCCTAAGAAAAAAAGAAAGAACAAGAGTTTATTTGCGCACAAGCATGACGCACACCATAAAAAAAGTGAATTATGCAAGTGGGGAAGATATAAATTTATTTATTTATTTATTAACACATCAACGACTTATTCACTAACTCATTACATTAGATATATATTTAAATATATATTTAAACAGCGTTGCGGTGACTTCGTCACTTATAGGTGTGCACAGAACTTGTATAACCATTAATAAAAAAATTAACATGGAAATGCATGAGAATAACAAAATTAAAAATTATAAATATGCGAATCATACGAAAACTCGTAATTTTCGTATCGTATTTGTTTACAAAATAAGACAGTAAAGGTGACACAATATACCTACGTGTTAAAAGGTCTGCGTATTTCGCCGGTGTAGCGTTGTTTGAGGTCGCTAGATGTACGGATTAAGCCGAACAATGTTTGGCTTTTTATGCTTTAATCCGGATAAAAATAGCACATGTGGCCAGTTCAGATTCTGTTGCAGACGACTTTTTTCGAGTGACAAATTGGTACGTGGTTTTAAAAGTGTTAAATTATTTATATTTAGTTTCTCGTTTCTTTTTTAATTTTCCTCATTTTGCAAGTGTGGCACTTTTTATCCGCACATGGTTTCGATGCTCATCATTCTATTCTACTTCCTACTTATATTATACAAGGGCAGCTAGTGCTAGCTAGAATCTAGCTAGAACTAGGTATTCGTGTTTAGAATAGTGATAGCTTTTTTTATGTAAGTGAAAAGAAAAAAAACCAGTACAAAATCCTTCAGTAAACCTACGAGTCGTCTTTATGACACCCACCGGTGCCGAGTGGGTGGCCTATTCTCAGAGAATTCCACACAGCTAACAGGGTAACAACCTTGCTTGGCCTTTAAACCTAATACCAACCCTGTTCCAAGCAGTCATCATATTTGAAACACTTCCGAACTCATTGCAAACAACAACCACGATTTTATATTTAATATTCGAAATTTAATATTAATTAATGAGCACTTCTTCCGTTACTTTCTAATTTGTTCTTACCTTTATAAAAATATATTTTCCTTTCGCGTATCCGAGGGTGGGGGAGGCTCTAAATCATTTTTGCCCGCAAGTAGGTGGCTGTATACTTGTATAGCTAGCTACTACGTTACTGTAGCCATGACAGCGCCCGTCTGCTGAAGTAATGGGTTGGTCCGGTTCGTTAGCCCGCTTCTGTCCCCCTACTCTGATTTAGCCAGTACCGGCCGAATGTCTAACCCCATTCTCCCTCCGATAAAACAAAAAAATAAACTTGTTAATTGGAACATTACAATTCCGAATGTACAGACTGCCAGAATTTCGTCTGTTCGTGGTCGAGAACAATTAAATTTAATTAACTCGAATCCCGTCCATATATTTCATTGTAAAATCACTCGGTTTTCATTCAAAATATATTTCTTGATGTCTCTGTTTGATGATTAGAGTGCAGACCATCGATATTGAATACAGTGTGCCGTAAATATTGGCAGTTAAACTTTCTATCCAAATAAAATACTTTATCCAAACATGAAATGTACGAAATGTGAATTCAGATGTGAATCGGAAAATACAAATCGTGTAATCGGCTACACTATCGTAGACGCTTGTAGCGCACGTAGCACAGCGTCTATTAGCGAGAGCGTCGCGCTGCTACGCCGTAGCATGTAGCTGTTCGTAACTCTCGATCTATTGGAGAAAACGACGTACTCAAACTTACAGTACTTTTTACTTTAAATTGGAAAACAAACTGGTGTGTACGTAAAGGGGCTAAATATATTTTAAAAAGTTGCCAAACAGTAAAGCAATGGCGCTGTATAACATTAAAAAAAACATGAAAAAAACGTTTTTTTTTAACAAAACCAAAGACGACGTTACAGCATTGATTACACAACCATTAGCGTCGCAATTCATTTTTATTTTCAATTCTGTGAATGATAAACATTTTGACTCTGATTGTTAAACCGTCCACTTAAAAATACCTATCTACCTAGTACCGGCTCGATACAAAGTAAATTCAGTGTATGCCATCTTATCAACGTCTGTGGCTATCATCATCTAGCAGTAAGCTGGTGTTCATGACCCGCTGTATTATGCACTTTGATATGAATAGCTGAACAAGACGCCGTCATAAAAAATACACTCCATTCTCAGATTAATTTTCCTACGCCCGTAATTTAGACATCACAACAAAGACTTTCAAAAATAAACGTCAGCGCAACAAAATAGAACACAAATTAAAAAGGAAACAAAAAGAGAAAAGCTGCCGTATAATATCTTAAATGAAGGCACTTTCCCCCTAGGAAATCGACAACGGCGTTGCAACACAAGCGTCCAGTTAAAAATACACCGTATGACTACTATTTCAGTAGGAAAGAAGACAAGTCGAAATAGACAATTTGCCATCGTTAAAATTCCCTTTACGGCGGACGGGGGAATTTGAAAGGGCTCCTTAAAGCCCG
Source organism: Mamestra brassicae (assembly GCA_905163435.1). Classification (NCBI taxonomy): domain Eukaryota; kingdom Metazoa; phylum Arthropoda; class Insecta; order Lepidoptera; family Noctuidae; genus Mamestra; species Mamestra brassicae. The sequence continues at coordinate 9,854,233 of LR990995.1, read as the reverse complement.
GATTTACTTCGGAAAATTATATCTAAGTCTGTCGGAATCCGTCCACACGCGAGATGCCGATTTAATTGTGTTTACCGAGACTTAGTTAGCAAACATTGAGCTACTTAATTCAGGGATATAAGGGAAAGGAAGTCTTTTATTGCTTCGCGCTAACAAATTGACAATGTACGTATTAGAGAACGGTTATTAGCAGCTTTGGGTGTGGCACTTTTTTTAGAATTTGAGGAAGTTTCGGTCAAAATCACCGATGGTAAGTAACGATTGCTGTTGTCTCAGAACTTTTAGATTTATGTACCTGTTTCCATAACCAGGATTTTATTAATCACGTCCTTGGGATTAAAATATTCTGCCTTATTATACTCACTATATTTTTCACGTGTCACATACGAAAATGATGCCTGTACTGTGTTACATTTCTGACATCGTTCTGTGTCGTAATCCATCTGTTAAAAATACATCCTAAAATCGCCCACATATTCCATGTAAGTACATGAAACTATTAGCCCCCATTATAACGGACAATTGCTTTAATCGCGATCATCCGACTGATCCACACTAATAACAGCCACATGCAAAACGATGGCCCAAGGGGGCCACTAGGACGTTACAGATTACTAACACCCTCGGGACTTCGCCCAAGATATTTATACCCCATGACAAACTCAGAACTATTTGCATACATTACACGTGTAATATTAACAGAAGGTTCCTTGCAGGCACAGGCTGTTTACGTTTCTACCATTTCTGTTAAGTAATAACAGCCTTATATATAAATAACATAATGTGAGTGGCACAAACCCAAGCGTCGATTGACAGAGAACTCCTACGGATTCTTTATTGTCTATAGACAATTTGAATCAATATTTAAACTTATCATACTTATTTAAGGCTATTTAAGTTTCTGCACATACGAGTAGGTACGTGAACTTTTCATGTAGATACACCTCAACATTCAAGAATTCAAGATTTCTTTGTAGTTTGAAATTATTATTCTACATTACATACGTACATGTTCAATGTTCATCAAACATTGTATTTTGAACCTGTATGCCCACGTGTAAAGATTTTTATGGTTGTGTAGGTACTTTTAATAACATTTTATTATTTATATAACCGTGTAGCTTAGTGAGTATGAGAGATAACCTAATTGTATAGTAACTTAAGTGTAACATCAAGGCAAAGATGCCACGATTAATAATTCAAAGACACCGAAGTAAACCGTATACATCCCCTCTTTAAATCCTGAAGAGGTGACGGCGCAGTAAAAGCCTTCAGTAGTGCCACTTCAATCTTCATATAGGCTGGAAATATCATATTCCAGGCACGAATCTCCTGCAGCAGTCAGAGTGCACCATATATCCCGGTAATCTAATAAACGACCGGTGCCCATATTCGCCGCATGACAATATAAACGCACTTCGTCGACGAGATTCACTCAAGGGTGCTTTTACACAATTTCCTTGGCATACCCTTTTCGCTCGACACTCCACCTTTTTGCCCCCTTAGCCTTAGCACCTCTCTTCACCTTTTTTATAATCAAAGGGAAACAAGTGTCTCCATTTATTGAACTTGTCTTTACACAAGTTGTATTACGATTTTATTGCAACGTTATTACTTGTCTCAAGAAGGTGATACAGGATTATTTTGAAAATCCTTTATTCTACAAAGTTTAATATGAATATGAATGAATGATATCTACCTTCCACAAGAATGATGTCGAACTAAAATTAGAACTCAATCGAGGCTAGGTAACTACTTTCTCTCTCACATAATCATTTATTTCATATGGGTTTATACCTGTTCTTATCCCCATGACAGACTTGTCCGGCGTAGAGGTTTGTGCTTCGTAATATTGAATTCAGTGCCATACATAAATAAAGCCATGAAATGCTTGTAGAATGTATACCCATCGCGTGACGAAAATTGACGGTTTAGGCGGAAATAGTTCCGTTTTCATATAAAAACAAAATGAGTATACCTCCGCCCTTCGTAACATAATTTGAATTAAATAGTCAACATATATTATTATCTGTTATCGAGGAAGTTGGCTCGTTACAAGCTCGTGACGTCATTGAAGTAAACGAGTCACATGTAACCGATAAGCTTAACGACAGTTCCGATTTACTACAAGTGAGCGGATTTCCGACAATGGTTTGGGAACGTGCCCCTAACTGACGACTAGGTATTGAAGCTTTGTGGCTTCGGATCCGGCTTGTTTTACTTACTCGAAGGCATTTATTCGGAACACCGAAAATTCTACCGAATCGTACGATAAACTGTATCAATACTTGGCTTGGTGGGTTACTTCTGAGTCAATTCTTGTAAAAATCTATATATATATGTCGAAGCCCACTAGTTTAATCAGTCATTTAATTAAAAGCTTAGCCTTTTCATTGCACTGTGCCATTTAATCAGCGACATAAGTGACATGGGCATATCATTAAACAATATTGAACCAAAGATGTCACTTAGGTCGCTGTATAGACGTATGCGGTACAGAGAGTAAAGTCTCGCATATCTCCACCGAAAATGGGAGGATCCTCCGAACCATACGGTTGACGGTTGTTGTGTCTGGTGGGCAACTGCCCGATAGTTAATATTCGGACTGTTGTATATGTTCAATTCGCACGGAGAAGTTTGCTGGCGTGACACAGGATTTCGTTGTTAGTTCGTCGTAGATGGCGCTTGGCGGTTCTGTAGCGTATAAAACGAATATAAAAACGCTGGTAGGCACATTTGTATTTTGATCTGCTATTATAATTCTTCACTTTAATTTATTCATTCAACACGTCTTCTTATTCTCGTATTTAAGTACTTAAATAAAAATGAAGTTGGTTTCATTGAATAAGCAAAAATAAAATGCGTCATAACATTATTTTTATGAAATACCTAATCGCACTCTACAGCAAATAGAGAGAATGAGGAACACCATCTAGAAATCAATAAACACATAATATTTTATAGGGAACAAAATGGGAAATTCCTTTCAATTTAAAATAATAAAAAAGGTTGAACATGCCACGTGAAAACACAAAGGCACAGAAAATGGCCGTAGGAATTCAGAAAAGCAGACGGATTTCATTACGGTAAAACCGATAACTCCGCTTTGCAATCATAGGTTCGTGATATGAACGACGTCTGTATAAACCATACTCAGTCCAATCTATTCCACAAGGGTACTGTTTCAATATAAAATATGACAGGCCTTTGTAAGATTTTTATAATAAAATCGTTTAGACGTCTGGCGATTCAATGTTGAGTAGGTATGTGAGCCGATGAAAATGATAGTACCAGTGACTACAGAGAGTTATCAAGAAGTATTTAAAGTTTAATTTTCAAAACTTTATGGCCTATTTTACCGTCTACGATTAAGTTCCCGTTAATTTAATTGGCAGATAATTCCATATAGACTATGTTCCATTTTCGGTGCTTAGTGGCTATAGATATAGGTTGTGAAACAGGCCCTTAAAGTTATTCCAAATGAAATACATTTTTGTACATACTATATTTTGCATACTTTTTCATTTATATTTACCTACCTACCTAAAAACAATGCTCATTTACGGATAAATACAGATTACCTATTAATTACATATACATAAGCTAAAAAAATGAAAAAGGGAAAGGGGAACAAAAGAACACTTTGGGCATCTAAAGTGTTCATAACAGTGGCAACATTGCCTCGTTGGCTGGGAATGCTGATTTTTTGGCCGAGAAAAAGACCAACGCTCTTTCTCAGAGATCACGAGAAGAGTCGAAAAACACCCAATATCCATAGTTACAGCTCAAACATACTTCTTAGCATTAATTACCAACAAATTGTTTTATTTGCGCAGTTTGAGGTTTTTAGCACCTGCAGCATTATACACCTATTGTGTATTTCATTGGCGTAAATGTGTACTTTTTGGAAGTTCTGCGATGTTTCGCGTACAAATGTTTGAATGAATGTTTGTATCTAAATCTGTTGTTAGAGCTGCCGCCATTATAAATCTGTATCAGTCCGTAGTTGCGAGTTGCGGCTCAAAATCTCAGCCCAATTCGTTGATCCAACAAGTAAAGGGAACATAGTAAAAATATTTTAACAACGTGCACAAGTTTCGAAAGACGAAAAGCGCCTTGCGGACAAAGTACACTATTGTTGCCAATGCAAATTCTACCCGTAAAACGAGTATCTACACTGCTTGCTTTACTCAGAATTCAGCTGTAATGTTCACTGAAATTGTGCTTATTTACTCCCAACATCTGGGAAAGCACTCGTCGCCTACTAGACGATGCCTGGTTGCGCACTAAGAATTACAAAAAAAACTTAGCAATAACTCAAAATCCACCTCAGCGCGCCTAATCCCTTTCAGTGTTCACAAACTAAACCCTATTATAAATGGACTCGAGAGGGATTGTGGGCATGCAATGTGTTGAAATATTATAAAATAGAAGACCGGCTTATGTACCAGGCTAATGTTTCACAACTAGATGTAATATTATATTATCTCTCCCTTTCTTTAATAGTACTTCAAAGTGAATAATTAATGGAACAACAAAAACTATTGGATTAATACCTATTTATGGTACTTCAGTGGTACTATAGAGGTATGTGGTACAGAGAGTATAGTCCCGCATACCTCCACTGAAAATGGGAGGATCCTCCTGCCAGACGGTTATTTTGTCTGGTGGGCAACTGCCCGATAGTTGATAATCGGACTGTTATATACGTTCAAATAGCACGGAGAACTTTGCGCGATGCAGGATTTCGTTGTTAGTTCGTCGTAGATGGCGTTGCGGTTCTTTTTGGCATTGATGCCTCGATTAAACTCGTAATTCAAACCAAAATAAGAGGCATCTCTGTCTAAAATAGAAAATAAATTCACGAACAAGTAGGTAAATCTTTATTAACATCGTCAACGAAAAACTTCTGTCAGAACTCGACATGTTTGACCCAGAATTCACATAAAGTATTACATATAATGTTAGTAATGTTTGCAGGGAAACCTCGCTGAAGTAAAAATGGAACAAGTGGAAAAACTATTTATTACGTGACCGAGATCTGAATACAGCTCGAAAACTTTTTGATCATCCAGTTTTTTATATCTCTGCCGTTAAAAGTAATGCAGTCGCATTTAATTATTTTTAAGATGTGCAATTATATTTTATTCAGGGTGATTTTCCACCAAAGATATGCGAGGTAGCGAGCACGGAGGAAAAAATCCACCAATGACATTAGTAGACCTAAATTTGCCTAGCCAGGTTTAGAGCAGCTCTAGTGGAAAGTACTTGAGGAGCTACGGTTTCTTTACATACAACAAAAGCGACAGATGCGTGTGAGGAATGCGAGCGGGGAATGTGAGTGCGTATTGCTGAAAAGAGTCCGCTACGCATCCTCGCAACACTCAGCTACACACCGTTTCACAGCTTCGCTACGCATTCTCGCGCCGCCTCGCCACCTCGCACATCTTTGGTGAAAACTGCCACACATGTCAACAGCGCTGCTACGCCACTTCGGACCGCCGCCGCCCGCCACGTCTTTGGTGCAACAGCACCCGTAGCCTTTTTTTTTATTCCAGCTCCAAATTATTGGGCACAATATTTCCGGGACATCTACCTGTCCTTCGAAGGTGTACCGCTGGAAAATAAATTATATAATTTTATCAATAAGTTATCACAACACAAAAAGAAATGTCGAAGATAATATTTTCTTTGCTAAAAATGTCGAGATAATTTTACAATAAGGTACTATAAATAACATTCACAAAGGTGTGTCTGCGTATTCTTTTAATGCATGTTATTTACATAATTTAGAAAGAATTATAATTTTTGGAAGCCTTACCTACGCCACATTTTTGTGCACAATCAAATTTTCCTGGATTTATGTATGTCACGTTATCCGTACCACACACCGGAGAATATTCTGAAGTGGTTGGGCAGTCTTGGACACATTTCTTTTGAGCCGCTGCGGTACTGAAAACAAAATAAATTTAACACTTTTTACAGAAAAAACCACCTACTTCCAACCAAAAAACACTACAAAGTGCAAAATAACTTTAATTTTGGAAGATGGTATTTCTGGTTTGGTTCCTTCGGTTTTCGACACCGCCTTCCGAAAATGCGCCCCTTCTTTTGATGTACCTATGTTAAAAACATAGGTAGATCGGCAGGTATCAAACATTGTCCATATTAAATATTCTTTGTATTTAATTACCTACTGATCATTTGTAACCCATTAATACCGATACGCAATAATTAATTACGAATTAATGATGATATCAATTTACCTGTTATCGAGCACAGCTTGGCCAGTCGATGTGGTTGTCGGTGGTACAATCACCGGTTTTCCCAAAATAGCCGCTGTGTCATTGTCGTTTGGGATGTTTCCTTGACTGTTGGGTAATGGAGGCTGGTTTTGAAGTACATCATTTAAATCTCCCGGATTTACAGATGGACCCGGATATCCGATTCCTGACCCTGTGGGATTTGCTATAGCTTGATTGGGATATTGAATAGCTGATGGATCTCCATTCACTCCTCCCAAGTTATTCGTTGGATAGTTAGTTGATGGATAATTTGGAAAACTGCCAGGTTGTCCTTGAACTGGTCCAAAATTTTGATTCGGAGAATTGGTTTGTGGGTAATATTGGTTGGGCTGATATTTATAAGGCCCATCAGGAAAATGTATGTTCGTATCAGGCAAATTGCCTAAATCATCAGGTCGAAAGTTCGGGTTTACTTCATTTGGGTTGCCGTTGCCTTGAAAATTTCCTTGAGAAGGGTATTGGTTGTCTTGTGGATACTGGAACGACTGTCCAGGCCCGCCCTGGTTCGTTGGCATTCCTCCATTTTGATACGGTCTGCTGATGTCATCTGGATACATTATTGAGCCATCGTCTGGTCTATTGGGATATGATGGTCTTTGATAGTTCGGATATCTGGGATTACTGTCTCCCTGGTACGGGAATGTATCTAGGTTTGGGTAGCCTCCCTGAACCGGCCGGTTCTGGATGTTTTGATTGGGATAGTGTGGCTGCTGATAGTTCGGGCTTGGATTCATGCTATCGCCCTGGTATGGATACCCTCGCTGATTTGGATATCCTTGTTGATCCGGGTAGCCTTGCTGATTTGGATATCCTTGTTGATCCGGATAGCCTTGCTGATTTGGATAGTCTTGAGGTCTATTTTGAAAATTGCCTTGATTTGGGTAACCCAAACCCTGTTGAGGCCGTTGCATATTGTAATTCTAAAAAGAAAAAAAAAAGAAAGTATTTATACACTATGTAGCTCATACTTTTACGATGTTAGGAACCAGAAATATTGATAGGTACCTAAATACATAGTAACAATATGGTAACGATTGGAAGATGTAAAGGCTAGAAAGGGGATGATTTCGTAGATGATGGGTGATAAAGTTGTAGGGAGAAGCAAGCAGCACACATCCAAAATAAATAGAGATAAGTGCAGGTAAGATCAGGCACGAGAAATTTATAGTCAAATAAAAATATTTAACACAACACTATCCAAAAGAACTAACAACTTCTGCGTAAATTAAACTAATTTAAACATAACACTAATACTCTACGCTAAAAACTAGAGCTAAGGTAATTAATTACGTAAATACTTTAATAAATAAACTTTACCTGATTTCCGAAAGGGAAAAAGGAATTCGTTGGATAATTACTTGTCGGATTTCCGAATCTTCCCGAGCCAAAGTTTGGGAATCCCATGGCGCCGGGATTGGAAAATCTCGGCTGTAGCGAACTTGGGGAGCTGCCTTGATTACTACTTGTGTTGGGAACTTCTTGTGCTCCAAGTAATTTGATAAATACTGAAAGAAATATGCCAATATTACCTTTATTTCTACTTAAATTATAAAATATTTCTACAACACAAACATTACCAATTAGGTAGTAGATAGGTAAAGATGATCAAGACTTAAAGTATAGCATTGGTCACTTACTTAGAATTAAATAACATTTTAAACTCTTAACAATCATTTTAAACTTTAATTAAACAATTAAACAACAATAAACAAATAAACTTGGAACGAATTCAATTATTCGCGGAAGCAATTTGTATCTTATTTACACTGTGTCCATTATGCTTAGTGACACCAAACTAACTGTAATCACTGACTCGAAGCATTAATTATCAACTCCTAACTATTGTTTTCACGGAACCACTCATTTATTACTTTCGGTATAAGTTAATTGACGATGGTCGGAAATTCCTCACATTAAGAAAATATTTCCCGTGAGTAATTATACCGTCATTTTAGACGTAGGTAGATATATCAGGAGCTATAGGTATGCCTATTTTGCCACTGGGTAATTTGACAATGTGGATATGATCTTGTGAATGTGGTACAATTAAGTTACCTACCTACCTACGCATCTGAATCTAAAGAGGCTGCAAACCGTAGATATACCTTCTTGTTTTATTCTACTTTGCAGGGTACTACGAGCGCCGGTAGAGAGCTTATACTTGCCCAATTCATTTAAAAGCAAGAGTTTTCAATAAAATGGACAACAAATTGTTTTGCCAGCACCCGTGACAGTACCTGTGCCCACCTTCTTCCGGTGCACCCTGAGCAGAAAGCTCTGCTACCACTTAGTTGACCTGCCGCTGCCGCGCCGGTTACCTACATACTACATCTCTAAAAGTCATAATTAGTGCCTTTGCCTGGAAAGAAGTTTCATACTTTTAGGAATGGTTTGGGTTTAGGTCTGAAATATTATAGACGAGAAATCTGTTTTAATACGTAACTATCTTGCAAATATTAAGGCAACAGAACTGTTTAAATAATACAATCCAATCCTTACAGAGTAGGTACCTACAAATAAATCTGGTGATGTTAATTATAGCAGCGCCCAACAACCGGCAAATGTACCCTAATATTACCATTCATTAAAAAGCTATGTGGCATAAAGGACGAGTGCTCCCCGACTCGACCCCCGAACGTGTCGAAAAATAAAAGAGGCCGGACACAGGAGGCAATTACCAATTTTACGTTCTTTTACTACGATTTTCTATTATATTATTTTTTTGTATTAACTAGGCTTAGGCCATTGCATTGCCCAATATACCTACCGACTGAAGGAAACGCGCTTCCTGCTCAGGTACTTGTAATAGATTAATAATAATAAATAAATTTTCCTCCATTTCTAACGGAGGTTCTTTTTTATCCCTATCACTAAATAGTGCTTATAAAACAAAGTCGCTCCTGTCTCTGTCTGTTCTTCTTCTAAACCACGACACGGAATTTAATACGTTTTCACGCATAGAAAACCCTATAAACTTGGAAGGCTTGTGTATACAATTCGATAATTATTCTAAATAATTCTTCAAATATAAAAAAATAAAATAAAAAAAATAAAAATAAAAATAATTCTTCAAATATAATTCTTCGAATATAATTCGCTTCATAAATAAAATCAAAACTTAGTTAGTTCCTCACAAGGATATTTTCCAGTAGTCAGTACCCAGGTGGCTACATGTAATCCACCATCTCTACATAATAGGCACACATGGTGGTGGCTTACCAAAAATGAACCAACATCTATTTCTCATTTACACCTTTCTTCCTTCTCTCTACTTGTTTTTCTTTTTTTTTATGTTGGTTTAAAATTAAGTATTTTGAAGAGACAAACACTGCCATCTATGAAAAGCATGCAACACGAATTGTGCCCGAAACAGCCTCGGTGTGAATACGAGTCACTGGTTGACATCAGAACAAACATTTATTTCGATAGATGGGGCAGACGTCTCTTCAAACATTCACAAACCTCCGCACTAAAACAAACGTCACATACAAGACATTTACCAACTTAGACCCACTTGCACAAACCAAAGTTATCTTTAACTCCGAGTTAGTTGATAATAGGTAGGTAGGTATAACGAGGGCTTATGTATGCAATTTTTTATTTTATTTTACCTGGTGTTAGCAACTCTGAGATAACAGATAACTCGGGTTGTGCAAGTGGGTACCTAAGGGGTAAGCAGGAACGTACGCCAGAAACTTCCATGTCAACGTGTCAAAGGCCCGAGACGGCGGCGCGTTATATTTCGCGCGCACCAGTCTAGAGGAATTGCGGACGTAGGTACGCGGCCGCAGAGGGTGACGGAATCTGCATGAATTAATGCGGGTCAATACCTGCCGTGGCAGCGTTACAAAATGCGCAAGCACTCAAGCGCTTGAGTGCTTGTGTTTGCACAGGACACCGTGTGGTTTTAGTCAGTACAGACCCGTCTGCCCGCCCCAGAATGGAGGACATCCATGAGGATTTCCTAACGAAAGACAAAAAAGAAACGGATTTAATACGTACAGACGCCAGCACATCATGCTACAAAAATCTGTCAAAATGATTTAATAGATTTTCAACTTTACCGCTAGAGTTTTAGGTTCAAGTTTGATTGGGAAAATTTGACAGTTTCCGGTAGCTTCATTTGCTGGCGTCTGTACCAAAAAAATCCTAAAATTTTTGGACCCCTTGCCAAAGTTATAGCTACGCCCCTGCACCGGTCGCCTGTACAGGTTAAAAAAAACTTCACAGGCCACTGCCATTCACGCTCCGATTTACCTGCGCAAGCACACCTGCACAGGCAGACCCCTCCGGTAAACCGTAGCATGTATGACCGGCTTTAGTAGGTATCTTTAAAGCCCAATAGAGCCACTTTGTCTTTCGCTCCGCTCCACTCTACGCCCCGCTTATCACCCCGCTGTTGTTGAGGACGCATTTTTGCTGTTTACGAAGAACGCTGAATCACAACAAAGAATTCAAACTAAAAGGTTGCTCACTATTCTTCCATACTTCAATTCCTTATTTTCCATGATTTAATACAATAGAAAACATAATATACTGTCGAAAAAGGTAATAAAAATAACTTTGGAAGACCAAAACAAATCGATGAATCGGCAGAAATGCTGAACAATTTTATTGTTTGTACGTTATCTGTGGTTGTAGAAGCGAGAAAATTCCATATCCGATCAACGACCAAGTGTCAATTTATTTGTTTTATGCGGTCTTAGCAGTGCGGTATTCTTTATTTTATTATAAAGTAAGGATAAGGAAAATATTACTATTTTACAAGTTCGAGCGTTTTTTTCTGCATTTTATCTACTCCATTCTTATTCTAATCGATAATCAAGTACTCGTGACGTTCCATTTCTGTTGTGTTAATTATTCATTTTGCCGGCAGCTCTAGCAGTGCTAATCGAGAAAAATGAATTGTCCATTCAACGAGGAGCAACTGAATCAGTTGAAAGCGTTTGTCGAGTTTTGCAAAGAAGAACCGCAGATAATACACCACCCAAAGTTAGCTTTCTTCAAAGAATACTTGTCTGCTCTGGGGGTTACAATTCCGGGCCCAACACCGAGTGCTAAGAACTTTGCACCATCTGGAGATACGTAAGTAATAACTAACTTAATCTAATCTCACTTTGCACTTTGACAAACTGCCAATAGTGTTAAGAGTTTTAGAACTATTTTAATGCTATTTCTCTTGAAAACCTGTTCAAGTGCGATTCTAATAACCACCATATCATGACATTTCGATGATGCATTGTTTATATCGCAACAAACTAGCTTAATCAGCCGTTTCATTAAAAACCTAGCCTTTTCATTGAACTGCGCAGTATAATCAGCGACATAAGTAACATGGGGGTCAGTGTGTATCCTTAGGAGGCAAGTCATTAAACAATATTGAACTAAAGATGGCTGATTAAACTATTCGGCTGCAACATATACACCATAAATTACAACAAAACTTACAAAGGGTGATCTTATCATTGTAAGTGATCTTCATCAGATCACACAGTGTATGTGGCTACTTGAAATTTTGTCATATTAATAGTCTTTGCTGTAATACTAGTTGACAATCTGTTCTCATTAATAATTTTGAAGTTTCAGTAACACATCGAACAGTCATGCTGAGGAAACTGCTCCAACATCATCAGGAGAGGAATCTACTGAAGATTCAGATGTGGAGGTGGATATGGAAGGTAAGTTTTAAGACACCTACAGCATCATATTTCTGCCCTTGCCCCATTTTACTCGGATATTGGGGCAACATGATTTCTTCATCCATTCATTCAATGGGCGGATTGAATAATTGTCTTTTTGAAAGACTTACAAATATCTTCTTGCCAGGGTGAATTAAATGACCCCTAATTACATATTCAGATTTGATGTTTTTGTGATGGAGCAAACATAAATGTGCCATACCATTATTTAATCACCCCCATTGATAGTAACAATCTACCTCAAAAGATAACTTGTATGTCATAATGTTGAAGACATTGTTAATAACATTGTTGTTTCACATTGGGAATATCAAAATAGTTGATAACTGGATTTATGTACCCACCATATAAGTACTCACCATAAAGTAATTTTTTCCAGTTTTTGTGCACTCCGGAATATTCTGATAATTATTAAAAATCTTCATGATCATTTCATCCCCATTTTAAATGCTTGCAACAATGCATTATCAGAATGCTGTATTAAATAATATGTATGTAGGACAAGATAAGTTATTTATAAAAACAGAGAATAACAACTATTATTATGAATGCTGTGAAAATGATTTATTTTCGAAGAGTACATTTGATAATCTGGCCTATCTTCAACATGATTGAGGGTCCAAAATAAAAACATTTCATTTTGCAAACAGGTGTCATAGATGCAGATAAAGTGGATGATTCTCAAGTAATGGGTGATGGAACAAAGGAAGTAACAGATGAGGAACGAGACCAGTCTGATGAAAAGAGGTCTGAAGCGATGAAGGCTTTCTCCGAGCAGCAATATGATGAAGCCATCAAACTGTACAACGAAGCTATAGTACTGAATCCCCAGAGTGCTTTACTTTTTGCTAAACGAGGACAGGTAAGTCTCATTGATATTGTTACATAGTTTTTCTTGTGTTTATGTTATTGTTGTTGGTTCAGTAAATATTGAAATGTGTGGATGTGCATAACAGTCCTCCCAGATCTGTACATAATAATTTTGTTTTTCAAAATTATGGAAACCTGGAAAAATCGAAGGCATCAGTATAACATAAACCATTGTCAAATGTAACTTTTAGTGATTAATGAATTCATTCATCAAATGCCGCAATCTGATTTGACTTCTGCTATTTATTTGCCAGCAACATCGTACGCTCAAATCCCGAAAAAAAAAAAACCTGTCTCTCGTAGGAATTTCGGGAAATCCTCTCTTAGTGCTCAAGGAACCTACATGCCAAAAAACCCAACTCTGACAGAACAGTATCACACATACCCTAGTTTATTTGTCGTCTGAAATAGTAAGAGAAATATATTCGATTTCGATTGTTTTGAGTGTTCGTCCAAGCATCATCATAGGAAAGCTATTTTTCATACACTCTCGCTAGCATAACCATTTTGTTTGGGCTCATTTGAATCGTTCTGAGCACTATTCATTGTTTTTGGTACCAGCTACAATGAATAGTCTCCACCCGTACGATTCATATGAGCCCAAACGGGTATAAGAGTACCTAGTCAACTAAGAGAGCCACTACTCACTTTTATGGTTTCGATCATCAGATTGTTGTTACCAGCTACAATGAATAGTACCCACCCGTATGGTTGATATGAGTCCAAACATGGTGGGTATAGTAGTCAACTATGAGAGCCAATACTCACATGAAAATTTATGGTTTCTATCATCGGATTATTAACAGATAAAATTAATAGTACTAACCCGTACAATTCATTTGAGCCCAAACATAATGGGTACAGGAGTAGTCAACTAAGAGAGCCTCTACTCACCTTTATGGTTACCATCATCAGAACCTTGTTACCAACTCCAGTGGCTGGTACCTATCAGTACGATATAAATGAGTGCAGATACCACAGGCATACTTGTAAGAATGGATGAAGAATTACTCTGAAATTACTTTGTCTAAAGAAATACACAATCACAGAACGTATCTGCTATTGGCTTGAGAAGTCGATCGCAAGACAAGGGATAAAAAAACAAAAAAATACAACCAACTTCTAAATAAAAAACAATACAAAGTATAAAATAACTTTAATTTCGGAAGTCGGTGTTTTTGGTTATTTCTTCGTTTTTTGACACCGACTTAAAGATATGTTATACTTTGTAGTGTTTTTTATTTCGAAGTTGGTTGTATTTTTTTTTTAAGTTTTATTTTTCATTTTGTAGTGGAACCTACAACTAAATTGACATTATTCCCAAGATGAGTGGTTGCGCTATTTCCCGATAAGGAATTACTTTGTGTGCCTTCGTAGTCCAAGTCCAGACCAGCTCATAGTTACCTAAACATCTACTGTGCTTTGGGATTGACATAAACCTAACAATATCTCACTTTACTAGATTTTATAGATTGTAAGTTGAAGGGTCACTTGTTTATCTTTTAAGTTCAACGTCCAATGCAAATTCAGTATAAGTATATAACTAAACTCAACGCAAAAAAAATCGTCAAGACCGGTTCATAAACAGTAAAGTTATGCCCGAATAGATAACCTCAAAAACATGGTTGACTTGTACACATCTGCGTACTTCTTCACAGCGTACGGTGTAAACAATAAACAGACATGCAATTTCAGCAGCCCCGGAAGATTTAAACTCTTCAATAAATGATAATTTATTGAAGAGTTCCGATGCCTATGTCCGAAGTTCTTCATAAGATCTTCACCAAAGTGAAATGGGAACAGTATGGTAAAATAGAAAAGACTTCTAAACAAAAAGAATCATCCAAATCGGTTGATAATTGGCGAAAATATCGCTGAACAAAAACAATCAAATTGAGAACCTCCTCCTTTTTTTGAAGTCTATTAAAAATACGATACCTAGGTCTTAATTCTGTCGGATTCTGGGTCAGAAATGGCGACGAACACATTTGACCGTTTTCCAACTTTCTGCTCTTTATCATCCGACCCTTGTCATCAACTAAGTATAATGACCATCGGGACGATTCAAATGAAATCAAACGCAACCGGCACACTTATAAGAATGGATGAAAAATAACTTTTCGATACTTCGTCTGAAGATATTCAAGGTCATCTATTTGTACGTTAGCCATCGAAATCGATTGATCTCAATTCTGTCGGACTCTGGGTCAGAGATGACCATTCTTCTTTCAGCTTTCTACGACCAGCGGTTTCTACTGTGCGTTTTCTGTCAGTCACTCAGGAACGGAAAGGAAAGGAAAGGAAAGTTTTATATTTTGATTGATTTATATTTTTTACACAGATCTACCTAAAGCAGAACAAACCAAATGCTTGCATCAAGGACTGCACGCGCGCTCTAGAGCTGAACTGCGACAGTGCCACAGCATACAAATTCCGTGGACGTGCCTACAGGTGGGTTTCGCCATACCAATCTATCTATATCTACACATATAACAAATCTGTAGGAAAATCGTTTTTGTACTGTATCGAAAATATTTGGGAAAAAAATACCCAGGGTGTAAGGTTAACCAACAGAACCCATTTCCAGCATTTTTGGATTTTTTGTCTATTTGGATGTGCATACCTATTGTGCATGCATCAAGTAAAATTTACGTAACCAATGTAGATAACTTTTATACATACATAAAAATTGTGCGTAACTTAATGTATTATTTAGTTTTTTTTTTCATCGCAATCGGTTCACTCTATCCAAAGTGGGCAAAATACATGCTTTGCTTTACTTAATTAAAATACAAAATATACGATTTTGCATGTATTTAAAATACGAAATACAAAATACTCTTAAAGCCGTGTGTATTTAAAATATACTTAGTACAATTTTAACTATTTTTATTAAAAATGCAAAATACTAATTACAAGTTACTGTCAGGTGTTAGGTTAGGTTGGCTTTTTTGCTTTCGATAGCTCGAGTGCTCTTTTCTGCAGAACACACCCATTAATAAGATTGCTAAATGTATTTTGAAGTCATATGTAATTGAAATACTTCCTAAAAAATACCTCAGGATCATTTATTTCAAATATCAATTACAAATTACATTTTCAAGAAGTAATTGAAATACAAATACCAAATACGTATCTGTATTTTAATTACAAGTAATTCAAATACTGCCCAACCTTGACTCTATCAAAAGATATACGAATTAGAAGTAAAATATCACGACACGCAATTCACATTCTCGTAACGTCGTCTAAAGACTAAAACACAGAGTACATTAATCTTGGACTAAAACTGACTCCATGTTCGATAGATGGCGTTGTGACGACATTTTCTGAATGGCGGTGTTAAGGTGAAAGCGCAGCAAACGCGGTGGTAGCCCGCGAAATTCAAATTTTCTTGTTTTTTTTTTTCAATTTGCGGGTCAGTGACAGGTTGTGGGTTGATAAAAATACGATTGGCGACCGTAACGAATATGGCTTCTCAGAGTTATAATAATTAAAATGATCTATACAGGTTGTATCATTCATATAAAACGATTGAATGACTTTTTTATGAAATAACCATTCAATCGAGTTAAATGAACATCATCAATACAACCCATTGATGATTTAAATGATTATAATTCTGTAAATAAATACGGTCGCGAATCATATTTTGTTCAACATACAGCCTGACACTGACTTGCAGATTGCAAAAAACATAAGAAAATTTTAATTTCGCGGTCTACCCTGGCACTTCCACCTTAAGATGTGTGATGTGTGTCTGATTGATGATTGGTTTAGTTGTTCAAAATTGGCCGAAAAATGTTGTTTTGTTTGGGTAAATTGGTGTTGGTTAGGTCTTTGGTTTTGAAGTAATTTAGATCAAGTATAATTACTTCGTACTTTCGTAGTTTGAATAGTGTTATTCGTTCCAAAGTTTTTTTTGGTTTTTAAGTTCGAAGTACAGAGTCATGAGGAAGGCTATACGAGAACGGGAAAAACGGGATATGCGCGCACGAGTTTTAATTTTCTTGTCATCATTATCCAAACTCAAATAGAATTAATTTTGTTGACTGACGCAAATGAGCTCAAGAACTAAGAGAGGGTAAAATGCGAGAGCGAGCGAGCGAGCTCGAAAATTTCCCCCAAACTACGCTACTGGTGGTAACTACAATGCTAGTTATATCTTACTCAATTTATTGCATAAACTCTCACTCGTCCATCCATGCATTTATTGTAAGAATCATTATGCAATTTCGTTATCACTTTCAACAGGTTACTTGGAAAGTTTGAAGAGGCATCTCATGATCTCTGCGAATCTCTTAAAATTGACTATGATGATCAAACCAATGAATGGCTGAGCGAGGTCAAACCCAATGCTGAGAAACTGCGTCAACACAAGCTCAGCACTCAACGCAAGAAGGAAGAAAGAGAGGTAAAATCACAACTTATTAATACTTGCGACATGAAATAATAAAAATTTTACGCCTCCAGAAATATCACTATTTCTTTACTATACCATTCGAAATAAATTCTTTTAATGATGGTGACAACTGCATCAAAGTCCGTTGCGCAATTTCGAAGAGCAACGCGGCCGCACAGACATACGAACTTTATAATGCTAATTTCTCCACAAATATGTTTTAGCATCGCGAGAAGTTGCGCAGAGCTCGCAAGGCTCAGGAGGCCAGGGCCCGCGCCGCGCGCGCCCAGGCCGAGGCCGCCGCCCGCGCGCCGCCCGCCACGCCGCCCGGCTTCCAGGCCGGCGCCGGCGGCTTCCCCGGAGCAGGCGGCTTCCCTGCCGGCGGCGGCGGCTTCCCCGCCGGACTCAACCCGCAGGACTTCAGCAACCTGCTGTTTGACCAGGAAATCATGTCGGCGTTCCAGGTAATTAGATATTCTAGCCCACTTGGCCCAGCCATGGAATATAATTCTCAGTGCTCTGCAGCTAACACGGGCCTGGCCTTTCAGTAGGAGTCAAGTCATAGTACGTCACTCGCCAGCCACGATGTCGCCTTTTAAATTGTAATCCAGTTGAAACTTCATGCAGGATTCACCCGCGTTGTTTCCTTTATTTATTGATTTTTTAATATCAATATTTTTTTTTGTTGCATTGGTCTAGAAACTGTTACCCATCAGCATCAAGTCTGGAGTTTCATGAGTAAATAAAAAACACCCGAAATGGATACCTATACCTGTACTTATATGGATATTATTTTCAGGACCCCGAGGTTGCTGCAGCATTCCAGGACGTATCGTCCAACCCAGCAAACTTTGTGAAGTATCAGAATAACCCCAAAATAGCCGCAGTTATAGAAAAATTGCAATCTAAACTCGGAAAGGGTGGAGCTGGTGGCTTTCCAGGTATTATTAAATTATAGCATTCATATTAATTGTAATAAAACATCGAGCAACTCATGAGCTATACTTATTTGCCTTTGATGGAGGAATCTCGGTGTGTTCAAGATGGCCACCCATCTACAAACCGACCTCGGCAAGGATTGCTTAATCTTGTAGATCGACACACACCTGCAGAGGTTAAATGTGTCATCCTTTCACTTCCCAAACAATATACTAAACTTTTATCTATTTTGCAAACAAACAAGCTTTGTATAACATTCGATCGAGCAAGGACACGACCGGCATGTTACATTGCATAGCAATACTCGAGAAAATGCGTTTCAAATTGTTTTCTTGCATCTGTCTTTTAAAGGTGAAGTTTTTTTTTACTGTGTAATAAGTGAATAATAATAATGTTCACAGGTTTTGGTGGCGCTGCACCTGGCGCAGGGGGACCTAAAACTCCCACGGATGACGACGTTGGTCTAGACTAGATCGCACCATGTCTTATTGAAATATTTGGTATCAAATTAATAATCAGAGTTGCAAATTCACTAGATATATTTAATATAACACATGTATAATATGGAGTGGGTATTATAATTATCTACGTAAACACGAACTCATAATGTGTATAATTTAAACATCAAGATTATAAAATTATAATTCTTATAAGTGTCCACTTCTTGTGCAATGTTTATTTAGAATTAGTTTTTTTTTTTGTAAAACATTATTTCATCATAGGAAGACACTGCTTGCTATATGGCACTGGAAGGCAAGGCTTGGAAACCTGAAAAATTCTCGAACCGGTTAACGTATTAGTACATAGGGAACTTATAATTTCGGTTTTGTTCTACCCTTAACCCCAATTAAACGGTTTTAAGCTACAAAAGTTCTTAAAAAGGTTTTATGGAATTAACCGGTTTTGAACGGTTTTTGTTGCCTACCTCCAGAAGTATAAGAACGATTTAGTCGTAAACAAACTCACTTTGGAAACGGTCGTACAAATCTACACAAATTATTATATTTGTGCAATCAACTTGCAAGGAAACACAAAAAGTTAAATTTTATGAGATGGGTAAGTAACTTCATTATTACAATACAGAGATTGTCAATATTTATAGGTTTTAAAATGGCAAAAGGCCCACCTGATGTTAAACTACTACTTGTACCCATTACATTTACAAACCTCCTAGCCGGTTGCCTAAATGCTACTACATATCACGTTTGCCACAACTGAGACCTGAGGGTGAGACATGAAGACAGAAAGTATTATTTGATTGTAATTTTACCGACGACCGTACCCTTCATACTATACCTACTGCCGTGCAGTAATACAAGCAATACAAGCATCACTGTTTTGCTGCAGAAATAGGTAGGTACGGTAAGTACCGTATTTTGGTCATATTATGTTACTAATTTATTTTTGTTTACATACTTGCAGACTCGTTTACTTGTCTACCCGACAGTCAACCGCTTTTTCCAGAAAGGGAGCAGTGTTATAGTGATGGAAATAAAGATTTACGTGAGTAACATAAAACCATACAGATATATATGTAGGTACTTCCCCCTTAAAGAGAAATTCTATTCTTACTAACGAACATAGCTGTTTAAATAGGTACTTATACACTGTTTTGTTTCTCTCGTTCAAATGTTATTTTAACCGACTTTATTATATTCCTACCTGTACACAATGTGTAACAGAATAAAAGCAAAACTTCTTAAGGCGCTACCCTGACCAAACGACCTTGAGCATTTTGTCCCTCCTCGCCAGCGCAAGAGTAAGAGAGAGAGAGTGTAGTACCTAGCAAATACGCTTAGATTGTTGAATAAAATCTTTATAAATCTAATTTTGGTAGTTTGAAAAAAACATTTTAGCCAAAATGTTCATAATTAAATTGCCTATCCATTTGTGTAAGAACCAAATCAAAAAAATCAATAATTACTTTTCATTTCTGTGGTTTCGTTGTGAGGAGATTTATTAGACATTACACTTAGTAAATAAAAAAAGAAAATAACCATTTTAGAGCCAACGTTATGTAGAAATTTAATCTAATTTTAATTATTTGATGTTTTTTTTGGATAAAGAGTAGATAGCTTTGAAAAACTGCACAAAAACGGCTAGCGCTGCGTTTTGCTCGGGGATATGCCTTAAGGGGTTATTGTACTCAATATTATGAACAAATTTTACTATGGGACCAACAATTAGGTAAATCGCGAAAGAAAAATCGACTACGTAGTAAAAGTTGTTCATAATGATGAGTACAATGACATCTAAGAGGTATTGCGTTTATTCTGTTCCACGTCGTATAATATGTATACATTATACACAGCTTACACAATTTTTATTAATTAGTAAGGGAGTTAATATTTCAATATGTAACATGCATCTATTGTACCTAGATGTGTGGGAATTGTGTGTGTGTCTGCATATATAGATGCGTGCGGGGTGTATGTGTTTATATATATGTATAAATTAAACGCAGCTTATACTATGTTTATTTGTAGGGTGTTAATATTTAAATAGGTGTATATTGTACCTAAATGTGTGGGAAGTGTGAATGAGTGTAGGTGCGAGTGTCTGCATAATTAGATGCGTCTAGGGTTTTTGTATATGTTTGAGTAAAAGGTAGCAGTTTGAATATATTTGTAAATTTCGTCATGATGAATGAAAAAATAACGCATTAAGTAATCAATCTGTTATATTTCAAGTATTTTAAACCTAGTTTTTTACAGATGACTCTCAGAAAAGAAAAATTGAAGATTCTGACGAAGAAGATTCTCAATCATTGTTACAATCTACAAAATTAAGACATGATCCAAAGATTTCAAAACTTACAAGAACACCTCTGATAGATGAAAATATACAAGTTCTAAAAACTGATACTGAAGTTAACAAACAAACTACAAATGGAAGTGATTTTGAAACAGAAAATGATGACAATAGTAATAAATGTAACTTATGTGTGTTTGAAAAAGAACTTGACAAAAGGAATTATTATTTTGGTAACTTATTGATTGGTGAACTACAATTTTTGCCTCCTTGTATGCGTTCTGAAGCATATATTAATATATTAAAGTACGTAGACTCTTTAAAACAGGAACATAGAAACAAAATTAATCATTAATTTAGGAAAATAACTTTTGTGAAATATAGTACCTAGGTGCTCATTTGAGACAATGGAAATGTAGGAATTCTAAATTACTAATACTTTTGATAAATTATTCACTATTGATGCTTATATTTTTTCTAAATTCTCGTTTCTGAAATGAGTTCCTAGGTCTATTAAATTTGTTAACATTTACTTTAACCTAATTATTCGCTTTTAATATAATGGGGCTACTATCGAAAAAATCGTATTTTCTGAGGTATGGTTTTTATATTACCGAGCCGTTGTGACATCGCTCGCAGTTTTGCAGTTACCGACATGGTACATCATTTTGTGATTTTTAATGTAAGTGGCAAGTCGTGATTATTCCAATTACTTAGCATAAATCTACTTATCGTATTATCTAAAAACCATACCTACTTATTTTGTTTCTTATTCTTTTTCTTTCTATTAGCAATAATTAATTCGTAGTCTCAAGACTATTGGAATGTTAATACTGATAACATTAAACTTAAATCAGCAACTGAATGTTTTATTTATCATACAACGCATTATTTCGGATGACAAGGACTTCATCGATTATGCCATCTTTCAGAGACATTCGTAGATTGTTCATGACAAATTTTAACGATGAAAATAGTCTTTCCACGCTTACTTGAGTAGGTGGAGTAGCCAAAATTATATTTGATAATAAATAGAGCTGTGGCTCGCGAATTTTCATTGAACTCCAATAGTTCAATATGTTGGTATTAGCCGCAAGCAACGGTTGGTTTAAAAATTCAATCAAAATTCTCTTAAAATTGTGTTCACTGTTAAAATTTGACATGTTTTGCTGTCGTCGTCTAAAATGAGCTTGTAAAAAAGTATTGAGCTCGGTTGTGGTACTTCTGGTAGAAGATAGTTCTTCATCGGGATCTTCACTTTCTTCCGGTGTTGTAGAATTTGCATTACTCGTTGAAAATAATTGTACAGCTCTTTGGTAAGTTTGCACTAAATGATCACGTGCCTTTTCTAGCTGTTCATCCGTTAAAATGGAATTGACTCTAGGGTCTAAATAAATCGCACTTATAAAACAATCATTATTCATAAGTGCAGTTTCTCTCTCTTTCATGCATCGGGTCAGAAAGAATGCAAAAGCTGTGTTTAATTTATCAATTTCCAAAACACAGTTGATCCAGGATAGGTAAAAGTCGCCGAAAGTTAATTGCTCTTTCTGTAAGACCTTTGAAAGAACACGGCACGGCGTAAGAGCCTTTTGACAGTCTTCTAATTTTTCCCATGAGTTATCCATGTTTAATGTTTGAAGTATTGGGTCAGCTTGTTCACTCAAAAAACTTTTCAACTTCAATATTCTTTCTATCATGTCTGCAGTAGAGTCCCACCTTGTTGGACAGTCAATGATGGCCTGAGGTAATTCATTTTCCCTTAGTCGTAGTGCATTATTCGGCGACCGAAGTGCACGAGCTACTCTGCGACATCGATCAAAAAGATGCTCGAGTTCAACGCAAGCATCTCTTATGGATAGTTGTAACGTATGCGCAGCACAGCGCACCGCAGTCATTTTAGGAGGCCCCATGGCATCAACTTCACTGAAATCAAGAATGTCTACATCTAGCATAAGCTGCTCAAATTCTACGTCTTCCTCAGTATGTTCTTCTGAACCTGGCAATTCAGAATCAGAAGTGTCTTGAGTGTCGAATGATGCTTGAAGATCTTGATCTAATTGTCTTGACATGCTCAACATGTTAGCACCGTTATCCGATGTTAGCGAGTACAATTGCTTTAATTCGATTCCATAGCGACTTAAAACTAAAATAACACACTCTTTCAGAAACGCAGCTGTATTTCTTCCATGTAATTCAAGGACACCAAGGTTTCTCATTATAATTTTATCATCCAAGATGTATTGAATGTTCACACCAAGAAATCTTCGAGATTTTACTGATGCCACGTCAATTTTTAGTGAAATAAGTTTATCTTTTATCTCGTCGTGAATTTTTCTACGCACTTCATACGCTTTCTCTTGGATATAAGTTTTTATATTTTTCTTATTTATTCCTGAACAATCTTTTTTTGTTAAGTCCGGAATCAAGGCAATTATGTTTTTAAAAGCTTCATCTTCTAAAATAGAAAATGGTCTACCGTGCACAGTTACCAGACGTGTGCAATTTTCAATAACAACGGACAAAGTTGTTTTGGAAGTTGTTGGTGTTACATTTTCTTTATTATTATTGGCTAAGTTTCTTTTTTGAATTTTTTCGTATTCCAGTCGATGTTGGGTGTAAAAATGGCGAAGTAAGTTCGCTCCGTGATTACCCTAAAACAAAATCATTTTGTTATATTCATTTTAATCACCTTCTATTATGTGTGTCACCGGAAAGTGGCAAACGCCGTAAGATTGTAAAATGTCGCGTGAAATTGTAAACGTTTTTATCTAAGCAAGGCACGGATAGATTGGAAACTATTGAATTTGGATGGGATTTATCATATACAAAATGGTTTTTCATAATAAATATATCGAGAAAATATATGCAATCAAGATTTATTACAATCTTACGGAATCTGCCATTTTCCGGTGACATGTACATTACGCCTGTAATACCCGAAGGATTAGGCAAAGGTGTTCAAGAATAGGTATTTATGAAACAAATAGTTTAATCCAAAAGTAGGTTTTTTTTTGACAATGCATGACAACCAGAGCCTAATTAATAGTTAAGCCGAGACAATAGAAATCATCAGGTAGCTTAAATCTGGTTTGTACCATCTAACATGAAAAAAAACATAAC
The DNA here is from genome assembly GCA_905163435.1 of Mamestra brassicae. Taxonomy (NCBI): domain Eukaryota; kingdom Metazoa; phylum Arthropoda; class Insecta; order Lepidoptera; family Noctuidae; genus Mamestra; species Mamestra brassicae. The sequence continues at coordinate 9,830,144 of LR990995.1, read as the reverse complement.
ATATAGGTAGGTAGGTACGTAGAATTTATTATTCGGTCTCAAAAACATACAGACTCCATATCAATAATAATAATAGAATCGATTGGTAGTGTCTATTTAAAAATATGATATGTATATTTTATTCCAATAAATCTTCATTATAGTGGCCAACGCCGTAAGATTGTAAAATATCGCGTGCAATGCAATTACAAACTATTTTATCTAAATAAGCCATAGATAGAATGGAAACTATTTAATTTGGATGCGATTTATTATTTAATAAACAAAACGATTGTTTCAAAATATAGGTGTCGGGACAATACAATCTCATCTAGAATTATTACAATCTTACGGAGTCTGCCGTTTTCCGGTGACAGATATACCTACACAATAAGACGTGCGCGGTATTGGCGAGTGGAATTATTCTAATTTTAAATAATCCTTATTATTTTAAGAAAACTAGAATACGGTGCAATGTGCTCCCATACTCTAGATTCTAGTCTATCTTATAAGTACCTACGCGCCTGCTGTCCGTTCCGTGCACGGCCCGGCTTGTCGCGCGTCGTAGCTCGTAGGTAAATTTTGATAGATATCCTTACCATTTAATTCGAAGAAATTTTAAGTTTTCCAAATTTAACTGTAACAGTTTAGATCGTTTTATGATACAATCAACCAAAAAATCACAAATCGACTCGAAATAATTCGTTCATTCGAGTGAAATGATTACAATATAATAAAAATTATTTTTTCGCGAACAAAGACAAATGTTATTTAAATTGACAATAAGTACTAAGTAATCGATTCTATTATACATTGAGACTATATATTTTCGTTTCCATAACGACCAAAAAAACCAGCGTGTAGGTAGGTATATTCCACACGGACTAGATCGCGGGTGTTAAGTAGGTTTTTAGACTTTGATGATCACTAAAACTAGAAGAATGTTTGTTGTTAGCAGCGCCGAAATACCGGAAACTCCAAAAAAAAAAGATCTAGGTACTTGGTAAATATTCTGGTGAAAATATTTAGGTACTTACTACTTACTTATCAAGTTCTACAATAGGTAGGTACTCACCCGTAATACTTGTCCACAGTTTTCCATGCGGCACTTAGAAGTTTTGGTAACTTCGTCATAATCATAGTAATGGTACACACAGTTTACTTTCTTTCGTCCCATCGCTTTGAATAATATCGAACGGTGACGACGACTTGTGACGTATTTGTAAGCATGTGGCGCGCAAGCAAGTCAGTGCGTGTCAATGTTGCGTAGGTAGCGACGCGTGATGACATGACGTGAGCGATGCCCCCCCCCCACCCGCCGGCCGCCCCGCCGAAAGTGGACGCCGTGTCTCGATCGGCTCTCGCGGAATAAACCGGTTAATAAGGGTTCATAATAACGCTCTTTTAACGTTTCGACTCTGAACGAAATAAACAATAAAACCGGTTATAACATTTAATAACCGGTTATTTTTAAACCGGTTCCAAGCCTTGCTGGAAGGTTCATGCTAAATGTAATAATTGTCTTAAAACACCTTGTCTTAAGCTAAGGGGTGATAGGTCTCCTAGTAAACTATTTCAAAAGCCATAAAATAAGCACTTCTTGATAATCATCCAATGCTGAATGGTTAAATACATTGTTAGCTTTTTACTTTTAATGCATTTATTGTAACTAAGGTATGTATTCTGATTATTTACTTACTTAGGTTTCGTTTTGCCATATTAATGTGTGTAATTTCGAAGTCAAAATTTTATCATGCCATTGTAATAAGCTTAAAGGCAAATAGGAATTGTAGTCTCAGTTGTAATGAATCAAAGGCACACACATGTGTTTTATTTTTTTAATGTTTTAGACATACAATTATTGTAAAATATACTATTATTTTATTAAATTGATTTTTACATTCAGATGAAGGTTTCTGCTCAATTTCACTCTCAAAATTGTTAAGCGAACATTTTAGAGACTGCATAGATTTTTCTAGGTCTAGAGTTTCTATAAAAAGTATAGAAGAATACCAAATTCTCCATGTATAAAAATTGTCTGATTTAATTTTATTTTTTAATGGTTAATAAAAGTACGTAACGGAACCGGTGTTTTGTTTTTCGGTATTTTTTAATACCGTAAGGCCGCATTTTCACCAGTGATGTGCGAGGTACTCAAGCCGTACACGAGAACTTGCCAGTAGTACCTAGCAATAATAAAAATAAAGCCTCCGGCCAGGGCTACGGAAAACTTAAACTAAGCGTCTACACGCTAAAGGTTCCATCTGTTGGATTTGGACCTCTGCTTAGGGCGTTGCTGGGGGAGGACAGAAAAGGACGGGCTAGATCGAACTTTGATTATTTGGGGGCGAATTTGAAACTATACGCTAGCGGCTCGTTCTAGGTCGAGGAATGCTCGGGGCGGACACTGACTGGGGCCTCGACGGCGAGGCCGGGAGGACCGCAGTCGGGGTTTGCGAGGGATCCTGGTTTCCCTACGACTTTTGGAGCAGGGTGATGATCTTCAACGTGAGTGTCTAGCCATGTGCCATTTAATTAATAAAAGAAAACAGTGGTGTCACTTCAAAATATTATATTGTTAAGTGTTGGCCACACCCGAAATACTGGTAAAATAAAAAAAAAGGATTCAACAAATTTTGAAAGATGAAACTAATATATAAAGATAACACTGCACAATTAGTACTTTCAGCAAATATGACTGAGGATATGCTGCACAAGGTGATGAGATTAAGCTCAGCAAAGGACATGTGGGATGAACTTGTCAGGCTATATGTCGGAGCTACAGAAGATAAGAGCTTCGACTTATGCGTAAAGTTATTCAGCTACCAAAAAGATCCTGAGCATGATATGACCACACATATATCTGCATGAAAATCTTTGTTCTACGACCTGAATACTGAATTAGGTAGGAAATGATTTACCAGTAGGCACCTACAACTACAATACAGAAGTATGTAAAGGTTGTATCAATGGCAAAGCCACAGGTTGAAGTTCGGGACACGAGAACGAGCAACGATGCCTGGAGAGCTTATTCACTCTTAAATTTCGATATTTTGTTCTTTTCAAAGCGGATTTGTCATGTCTACTTCATGAAAAACAAAAGCGAAGTTCACAGAAAACTTGAACAGTTTCTAGCTGAGATAAGAACCGCTGGTTATGTTGTACAAAACTTCCTAAGCGATAATGGAGGAGAATTTGATAATGAGCAGATATGCAATACATTTCGACAGTAGGTATGGTATAAAACAGCGTTTCACTATGTATAACTAGGTATATATACGCGTATAAGAACGCCAGAACAAAATGAATGCTCGGAACAAGATAATAGGACTATACCTAGTAGAAACTGCTATAGCAATCATGCATGCTCATGATGCAATACCACAAGGTCTTAGGGCGGAATTAATAGATAGGTACTTCTGTCAGTTGAAGGAAAGTCGCCTTTCGTATTATTTTTTGGAAAGAAACTAGGCATCAAACACTTGAGAATAATTGGATCGACTTGTTATGCACACGTACCGACACAAAGACGAAAGAAACTTTGTAAAAAGCCGAGAAAGAAATACTAATCGGATATGATGGAGATGAAGGCTATCGAATATGGTCTAAAGAAAATCATTTTTGTTTAACGCCCTCTCATAGAAAAACCTATGAGTCAGACAGCAGTGGAAACACCTAAGGTAGACGAAAACAGTTTTGATATACAAATACCCCCTATTGAACCAGAGACAGCATATATACCAAAAGAAGATTCACAAATGGCACACGATCAAGAAACTATTGAATCAAACGTACCTACCGATTGATCCAATTAATGACTCAATTAGGTAATTTTGATACTGCTGAACTGACTATGTCGTCGATGACACTTCATCAACTGGAAGTATTTTAACTCATCGTGATACAAGATGAGTCTAGAGATGACTTATTGAGAGATGATGTTCAAACTCAAGAAGCATCTCAAAAAGACGTTTATTTTGATCAACGCGCGTCGAGAACAAGTTTCACATAGAATGACCAAGAGATCGTTCAACAATCAAACCGCCTCATAGATTTGATGAATTTGTTCTTAACTGTGTTGAAAAGGTCTATGACCATGAAGAAGAACCAAAGACGTTCAAAGATGCGATGAAGTTGATGAAATAAGTTCCCTGAAAGATAAAAAAACTTGGGACTTAATGCCATTGCCCAAAAGACGCAAAGCTATTTCAACTAAATGGGATCACTTTTACTTTCATCACAACCACTATGTACTGCTTAGCACGGAAAAACCTTAAGGTGGAAGCGCAAGGGTAGCACGCGAAATTCAAATTTTCTCATGTTTTTTGCAATTTGCTTGATTGGTGTTTCTCGCACCATAAAACACCCCGACACGATGATGTGATGTGACCCTAGCTTAGATCTAGCTGATATACTGTCAAATTGTCAAAAGATGGAGCCTACAGTCGCGAATAACAACTTTTTAAATATTCCGTTAGTTATTTTTTTCCCAAGCAGCAACAAAATGGATCGGCAGCCTAATTGCGTAGGTAACTCATAAAATCGCATGGTCTTTCACAATCGAATGCAAATCAGATCCATTGCTTCATATATTTATAAATTCGTCTGCTCAGAAACGTAAAACACGCAATGAATACTAATACGAATATACGATCAATTGCATTCATTGGTAGGTTATTACGCAATTAGGCTGCAGTTAGTTGCCGCGATTGAAGTTGAGCTATACTGACGCAGGGCGCTTAGGGGAACAAGGAGTAAATTCGCTTGACGGCGGGGCGGCGTCATGATTGCCTGAACAAGAATTTTGACACAAGCAGCGCAAATGAGATCATTCAGATCGCAGGTACCCAAACACGAAAGCCGGCCAGAAAACAAAAATGCTACAAACTGTAAGGGGATCCCCTTATAGTTTGCAGCATTTTTGTTTTTGCAAAAAGTTTTTGCATCGATTCAGTAGCGCGTTTCGAAAACACGCCATGGACTAAATTCCCAGCGTATGTTAAAAGTACATACTAACACTATTCTATCCCACATATTTTGTGTTAGTGAGAAAATAAGAGGTCTGTCAGCTACTTTTGGCCGTTTGTCGCATTTTGTAACTGCATTAATGCGTCAACAGACGTTCTCGCTACAGCGCACGACTATGACAAGACTGTACCCATGACAATAACAGCGATGCAGATTCGCGTTTACGAAGGTATAAGAGCAGCAAAAGTATTGCGACTCAAGCCGTCGTAGGCGACCTCCTTAAACGATAAATACACGAGTGTGACAAGGCACCCTGCGACTCCCGCTTTGCGGCTTTTTAGTGGTGATTTATAACTGTTGAAGGAATATCTGAGTGTCAGGCGGTTATAACTAAGAATGCAGCTCGTACATTTGGAGGATTTGGTGTGAATAGGGATTACGAAACTATTCTGTACGTCACCACCAGCGCCCACGACGGCCACTCAATGGCCTGGCTCGAGCTGTATAATGAAGTATACAATAGTAATAACTGTTTAAAAATAACGATTTTTCACTGCTGTTGAGACATGTCAGCTACCTACTTAACTTTGCTTCGGTTGCTTGGCCAATGGCTTGTGACCACCCACTGGATAAAAGATGTGAGATCTGACCGTATACCAAGTTCTTTCGATGTTCCATGGATTCATGGAAGCTCCTGTCCTGCACAGCCTTTCTCAGTTGCTTTAATCGTTTTTTTTAGTTCTAGGCTGCTCAATACAAATTTATCACCAGTTCCAATCATAATGTTCGAAAATAGCCGCATATTAAACTTTGCGTTCTGTAATAACTGTTTTTGTGATGATTTCTAATTTTTCCGAGTACCTATAGTACAATGAGGGCTATCGCGTTTGACTTTGCCGCTAGAGGCGCTAGTGTAGCGTGAGGTCTTCTAAATGTCAAATTTCACTGTTGGGGGCCATCCATAAATTACATCACACGTTAAGGGGGAGGGAGGTGGTCGACGAAGTGTGACATTGTGTGACAAGAGGGTGGGCGGGGTCCTAAATTTCGTGACGTCACATTTCAAAATCTATTATAAGTAATCTAAGTGTTAAAACACGAACTTTTAAACTATTGCGTTACGAAAACCTCAAAAACATATACAACTATATCTGTGTAAATATAAAATAGTTTTGTCGACCACTAGCTCTACTACTGTTACGCGCCAACCGCTTAGGCGCCCTTTGATGATATGCCGCAACACGCATTGCGCCTATAGTAAGCGCCAGATAAATGTGGAATAAAGTATATTGACCTTTCCCTAATAACTGTTCATAGGTACCTGAACAATTAAATATGAATCGTTTTTCATTATTAGACAATGTTAAGGATCACGAGAGATGATGATTCGGGACAGCTTTGTGTCATTAATTCCGTTTTTCAAATTAAAAATGTCAATAATTGTAGGTGGGTCAATGACCGTTATTCCACGATTATCTGGCGCCTACTATAGCGGTGATTTCTTTGTTTCTATTTAATTTGAGTTGACCACTGACTTTCGCGGATGAAACAATGTCGTTCTTAGTTATTTTGTGATTTTTAACTTACGGAACAAGTTTAAAATGAACAAAAAAAAGCGATTTAGGTAATCTTAAAAAACTATATGAAATATACAGTGCAGCTTATGCTGATAAAAAAAAAGAATTGTACAAAGAAGTTAACAACTTATAGAAAAGTTTAAAAAGTAGTGACGATGTTGGAGGTAAAGTGGAATCTAAAATCAAAGAATTGCAAATAAAAATGACGAGAAAGAAAGCGACACTTATGATTTTTTTTCCGAAATTCCTTCGTCGTCAACATCACAAATACAACTGGAGTCGAAGGCGTAAAAGTAAGTTTGACTTTTGTTATAACAACCAAACTAAACCGACTAGGTATTGCTGATGTACACAGGGTGGAAACGATAAGTGATTATTACATTCGATTAGTGTTTAAATTCCACACAAAATAATTATTATTGATTCATGAACGGCGCGGGCGCGTTCTCGCTCGCCCATTCCACTTTGAACTTTATTCTCAATTAAATAGAGATAATTTTTGTTTAAGGATGTTTCTTTTATTTACACTTTTTACGTACCACTAATTTTACGTACAACGACAAATTTTACGTACCATAAAATACAGAAAGAAGGTTTCGCGCCAAAAATGAAGTTTAATAACCCAAACGAGAACGAAGTGGCTGCTATGCCAGTTATAAATTATTTAAAGGAGTGGATTCCAAGTCCATGGACTCAAGATTATTAAGTTTGTATCTTTAATTAATATAATTCTATTAATATTTTTTGTTTTATTAAGTTCTTTAATTAATATAGTCAATAGTTTTTTTCATTTCTTGAATTAATATAATTAATCATTTTTTGTTAATTATTTGATTTGATGTTAATTTTATTAAAAAATAATTTAAATGGAAATAAAACTGATTTCGGAACCGCTGTTTTCATTCAATCATTTCTAAATGTAAAGGCGAACGGCAGAATTCGTACAACATATTTTTTTTGTAGTTCTGTGATAGAATTTGTACCACTTATTAAGGCAACTAAACCATTCATTTTCATGTAACATTAGTATTTTTAGAAGTCCGGATTAATTAATTATAGCAATTAAAAGATTTAAATATATTTAAAAATAGAAATAACAGTAAATATAATTAACCAATTACACATTATACCTTACAATGAATAATTATTGCATACAATCTTAATAATTAACTATTTAATTCTAGGAATTATTTTCGCCATCAATGTTTTTTTTTTGTATTGGCAATTATTCTATTGACAGGTTAGGAAATCTTTCCGAGTCTCTGTTCAGTTCTTTGCTGTTGTTTTGGATTGTGGTTTGTAACTGCATCTGAGCAATTAAGCAAATTATCTGGCTATTCTTACGTTGAGTTGAGCTACCTGCCCCTTTCTTAGATGAAATAAAATTAAGAATCAATTAAGTAATTATAAGAACAATAAAATAAAATATGTAAGTTCCTACAAAAACAAAGTTGTTTTATTTACCCACACTCAAAACTCCATCAGCACTTCATCATCATCATAAAACTATTGCAGACCGCTGCTGGACGTAGGTCTCTCCTTAAGCACCCTACTGAATAGTTACAATTCTCATGTCAATTTGCCAACTTAATGATAAGCAAAACACTACAAAGATAGCACCAGCTATCTAGAACATATCCTTTTTCACCAAAACAATGTTATGTGCCTACACGTAATAATATTTATTGGGACATAACCTCAAAAATAAAACTGGTTATAACTTTTAAGTCCCAACTTCTAAAAATCTAAGAATTTTAAAAGGGCTTGCCTATCGTATTGACTACCAATTAAAACAAAAAATATCCCAAAACACAATATTTTATTAGGTGTACGAAACTCCCATACAACCCTGCCGTTCGCCTTTGCAAAATATGTGACGTCACACTAGGGAGGGGGGGAGTCTCACAAATTTGACCAGCTATGACATGGACGGGGGGAGGGGCAAAAATCATGAAATTCGTGTGACGTAATTTATAGATGACCCCATGGTTGGCTTTTGACAAGAGTTTTTCTCCTCATTCGTTGTGATTATTATGAATATTTTTATAAAGCAGCCTGACTATGGCATTTTTTCGCATATGATGAGTCCACGTAACACTGCGGCACGATCTATGTTGTATCACATTATGTACTGAGTTGTATTTTTTTTTCCTTCTAACTTTGTTCACATGCGCGTAACAACTTTAATGCTATGCTTAAGAACCTTACTCGCCAGTGGCGCCAACTGGTGAGCACGAAAACGGTAGCCCCCATTGCCTACTTTCACACCTATTTTCAACTTCCTAAGTCAACAGGAAGTAGTCTAACATTTTGATGAATGAGTGAGTCAGTGATAACAAAAGCGATTTTTGGACGTCCTTATCTGGTTAATGGTCAAAGGTTTCTAACTGAAAAAACCTTTGACCATTTGCGATTTGGTAAATTAAATAGCACTGGGGCCTAACTTGATGCGTAAAAATACAAGGGGGATTCCAAAGTGGGCCGAAATGGTTCGTGTAACATAATAATAACCCACGGCCGGGCCAAGTTCGCGTAGCAATAGACGAAACAAATGACAGATCATTTGTTTCGTCTATTCCTACGCGAACTTGGCTGACACACTATCGTGTGTCTAGATACAACAATATCTGAACTACGTAAAACTTTTATTTAATTTAAACATCATTTACTCTGCCCCAACCCAACCTTATCTTCTTCTCATGAAGTTTCAACCATGATGGCATGTCCTTGGGTAAAGGTTGGGCATTCGGGAACTGAAGAGGTGGTGGTGGCGCTTTGAAGGGATCCTCGTTCTTCAACTTTCGCAATAAATATTCTTTGTTGATCTGCTTTGGGTCTCTGTACTTGTCCATGTATAGATTGAATGGTTTTCTTCGGGGGAACCATTCTTGAGGCCTCAAGTAAGGCTTGGGGAAGTCATACTCGTAAACTGAAAAGGAAAAGGTAATTTATCAATTTAAAACAACCTTTGTGAAATATGAGACATAGTATCATATTATTGTTTAGTTACCAGGCTCCTTGCTTTGGAGTACTTGATGGAAGAAATCTCTAACTGAAAGGTCCCAGTTGGTTTGGTAAAATGCTAGTCCTGCAGGAGTGATATTGTCTTGGTAAGTTTTGTACCACTCCCTTGTTACAAAACTTCTGTCTTCTAGAGGTGATGATGAAGTTACTGAAAATAAATGAATGTTTAGTAACAATAAAAAAAAACTACAGACAACAGTTTTTTATTACAAAATACTACCTTTTGTCACATCATAGGATACTTTTCCATCTTGCTTATAAAGAACAAAGGCATATCTGTGATAACCAGTACCCTTTAACGGGATGGGTTGCAAATATTCTACAATGGTGTCTCCTTTCTCAATAGAGTTTCCAGGAATATTGGCCACAAGCCAGTGTGCATACTCCTTATCACTCTCTGTTAAGTGGCCATCCAAACTTGTAAGAGCTAGTGTCCATAATGTGTCTGCATCAGATTCATAGTTAACAATAGGATATTCAAGAGCTTCAGCTGGCTTTATGTCATTTCCAGTGTAAACTGGGAGATATGAACCATTTTTCAAATCATACAATACTTCCAAATTCAGATATGGTACAAAGTATCCTTCTCCATACAAGTGTTCAAATATGCCATAGTGATCAGCAATTTGTTTTTTGTGCTGTGGACCTAAAGTTAGAAGCCATTCCTTTTTTACTTCTTTCAAGTCAATTTCTAACTTATGATTGCGTGCAAGCTGTTCTAGATTCTTATCTGCCTTTACGTTTTTAAGATGTTCTAGTCTTGAAATTCGGCTGCTATCTGATGGTTTTCTAAAACAGATTTAGTTTTTAAAACAATTACTTCTTTTTTTTTTTCATTTAGAATACGCAAAACCTAAAACGGAGATGGGCACATGTCCAGCGAAAATAAAATTCAATTGACAAAAGATATTATGGATTGGGCCCCTAGATCCCGTGAAAGAGAAAGAGAGGAAGACAAAGACTCAACTTCAATTCTTCACGATCTCAATTGTATAGGAAGGTATTAATATTTGATTTGATTGATTGAAAGAAAATGGTCTGTTTTTTTTTCACTTATCCTAGTGTTCATCAAAGGGATGGACCCGAATCTTATTATAATCTAGCTTTTTTTCTATAGACTAATAATTAATTTAATTAAAACCTAAACTGTTATTATTGTCTTTACTAAGAATGTGTGCACGCAAAATACGCGCTAGTCGTGGAGTTGCGGAAACCAGCACGATTTACATATACATACTAAGAATGTGTCCAATTGCACTTTTCTTATTGGCTCTTAATAACCACAAATACGAAGAACACGAACGTTCTTGTGTTTATTTGGTAACACTTGTGCTGAGCATGCGGTGGAGGTCTGCCCTGCTTGGGTGGAGCACCGCCGTGTCCTCGTCGAGGCGATCGGCGGCGGCGACCTCTCGCGTCCGGCCCTGGTTGAATCCATGGTCCGGAGCGAGGAGGCTTGGGAAGCGGTCGACTCCTTCTGCAGTAATGCTAGCAAAGGAGGAGGCGGGCCACGCGAGGGAAAGGCAAGGCCTTCGCCCCAACCGCCGCAACAGGACAAGACGCCCCGGGCGTCGGGAGTCGCAGGGCGATCCCCGGCCACCGTAGGCGCGGGCCTGCGGTCGGCGAGCGTTGGGGGGCTCGCTGTCCGATCACCACCAGGCCCGGGTCGATGGCGCGTTGTTTCACGCGCGCCTCAAAGAGATGTCAGCATAGAAGACGGGGCCCGCTAGGGCCAGAGCCTGCCAGGGTTGCGGAATTTGTTCGAAAGAGTCAACGCGGCCCTGGAACGCAAAGGGCTTTAGAAGGAACACGGATGGGTTTTAGTCAATAAGAGTCTGACACGCCCTTCCGCTCCACCCAGAGCGGAAGAAGTCATTTGATGATCAAAACATTCAACATTCAAAAGTCATTTATTCAAATTAGGCTGAGTGCCAGCACTTTTTGAACGTCAAAGTTCTACATAAAGACAGTCCCCCAAAACGCCCGCCCAGCTAAAACACTAGGAAGTGGTGACCACTTCCTAGTGTTTTAGCTGGGAAGAAGAAGTGGCGCAACAAACTCCCCAGCAACACATCTGTCTGTTGAGTTATAAGAGCTATCACTTATACAAAGGTATGTAAGTAGTCAGTATTCTTACAAAGAAAACAATGTAACAACAAAGGTAACACGTAAAAACATAAAACTTAATAATTCGCTACTTGTAAGCTAGCACACTCCATTATGCCAGCATAAACAGACAAACTCAAGCATAAAAACAATATCAAATCAAACTAAATAAGCCTCCAGACATGGAGGGTGTGCCCGCTTACACGTGCAGTGGGTAGAATTTAATAAAAAGATCTGTGACTCGACGCCACAAGTGATAAACCAGGGCCATCAAAATTAAATACACTTCTGGACACATCTATTGGCCCACCTTAGAGTTTAGGTTTCGATGGCCCCTACCGAAATATGATTGCTAGATTGAACAAAAACTGTTGATGCAGTTTTAAACCTGATACATTTTACCATCTTTTTCGATCGTATTGTTTTAAATTTGAATTCAGAATACCATACGACATGGAGCTACGCCTAACAAGTCGGATATGCGCCTTGTTAAAGGCAATTGATTTTTGAATAAAAAACATGTTTTATCAAATAAAGGTTTAATTTAATAACGCGTGTTGCCTCCATGGGCATCTACCACCCACAGCTCTCATACGATTAGGCATAGAGTTTATCAACCGCTCTATGCAATTTTGAGGGATCACCTCCCATTCCTCTTCTATGGCAGTTTTCAACTCCTGCATCGTCTGGGCAACTGGCTGACGAGCCCTAACACGTCTTTTTAGCTCGTCCCAGATGTGCTCAATGGGGTTCATGTCTGGGCTTCCGGCTGGCCAGTCCATAACTGTGATGTTCACATCCGGAAGATATTCCCTGACGATGCCGGCCGCATGGGCTCTTGCATTATCATGCATAAAAAGGAAATTTGGGCCCACATAGTCCGCGTATGGTATCACGTGAGGTTCTAAGCACTCACGAATGTACCTTTCAGCATTTAATGTTGGCAGCCGTGGTCCTGTAACAACCTCAAGTTGAGTTTTGCCGCTCGCGGATATACCGCCCCAGACAGTCCATGAGCCACCGCCATAAGCAACCCTCTCTTCAAAGAAGCATTGTGCGAAACGCTCTCCCTTACGTCGGTAGACCTTCTTCCTTCCATCATTGCCATGTAACACAATTTTAGACTCATCAGAAAAGAGTACACGGCTCCAATCTTGCTGTGTCCAATTTAAATGACTGCGTGAGAAATGAAGGCGCGCTGTTCGGTGGGCTCGCGTTAGTTTGGGCCCATTAGCTGGCTTGTGTGGTACCATATCGCGTTCTTTTAACCTTCTCCGAACAGTTCGAGCGCTCACAGATACTCCGTGGAAGTCGCGAAGTTGGTTTTGTATCTCAATGGAGGTAAGGTGACGATTTCTCAAGCTGGTCGTCACGATGAAACGATCCTGCCTTTCAGTTGTGACCCGAGATCGTGGCCTTCCTTGGCGACGAACAAAGCCGCCAGTCTCTAGGTACCTCCGATAAACATTTCGGACCGCAGATCGATTTAAATTAAGTTGAGCACTCACGTTTCTTTGGCTGTGTCCGGCCTGAATAAGTGCCACAGCTTGGGCGGCGACTTCAGGTGAAGTATCCATAGATTATTGATAGAACCTCACCTTAATGTTAAGAATAAGTAATGTTTGTTGCAAAACCAAAGATATCAATCACTTTTTCAAGAATTAAATCCAAATAAACCAATAAAACCAAGTTTTCTTAGTATTCGATTGTTTGATATCAACAAACAGGCTCCAAATTGTCTTTTGTTTCTTTAAATTCTGTGTTCGAAATTCAAAAAAAGACTATTGAATGAAATTGTGAATGTGCCAGGTTCAAAACTGCATAAAAACTTTTTGCTCGACCTAATATAAAATTTTAGCTAGGACCAAACGAAACTGAAAATACAAGGTGGGCCAATAGATGTGTCCAGAAGTATATTAAGCATATAATCGTTATAACAATAGTAAAAACCATGGCTAACAAGACGACCTTTCATCACACGATCCTTAAAAAAAAAAAAAAACACTTGTGCATATTACACTATTCATTTTCACAAACACTAATTCAAACGGGTTTGTTCTTTTTAGTCTTCTCACTAAGTCCGTGTGGTCGAGAAGCTGGATCGCTTTGACGTGCACATGCTGATGAATTCTCTGTTCGTGAGCTTCTGCAGATATTTGTATTACTTTTTCGATGAGCTCAACTTTTAGGTCCCGATGGAAGTCATCATTTCGTATATACCAGGCTGCATTTACAATTTTCCGTAGTACTTTGTTCTGGAATCATTGGATTATTAAAACATTTGTCTGTTTGGTGCAGCCCCACAGCTGAATACCATAAGTCCAAAGTGGCATCTGGACTTGTCTGTATAACAACAATTTGTTTTGCACCAACAGCACGGAGTTTCTTCCAAGCAGCCAATATGCACCCCTTATCATACTTTATTACATTATTAAATTAATTTAAATTGTTAATGAAAATAATTCAATTCCATTAAGGTAAGTACATCTGCACGCAAAATACGCGCTTAGTCGTGGAGTTGCGGAAACCAGAGTTACATACAAGGTAAGTACATAATTTCGAAAAAGACATTTAAAAGAAATTTTGTTTTGATATTTAGGCAATAGTCTTTTTTTTCAGGTATTCTTCTTCTTTGTCGTTCCCTCACCACAGGAGGATCGCGACCACATACAATGCATCTCCAAGCCATGCGGTCTCCTGTAGTGTGGACCGCTCTGTACATGCTGCCTGCAACAGCCTTCTTTATTGCGTCAGTCCATCTCGCCGGTGTTCTACCTTGAGTGCATTTTCTTTCGACTCGGCCCAATTCCATGAGCCTTTCCAGACTATGCCTGGATATGGCACACATAAAAGCCGTTTGTTAATGTTGAGTTCTACCAGTATGGACTCATTTGTTCTCATGGCAGTCTATGGTATATTTGGTAGTCTTCGCCAGATCCACATTTCGAAAAGGTCGATCTAGGTATTAGAGAAAGACAAATAGCAGAAATTGCACCGAAATTTGGGCAGTACAATGTTCAACTAATATTATAAAGATGAAAGATTTGTTTGTCATCATTTGGCTCAAAAACTACTGAACCAATTATAAAACTTCTTTTACCCTTAGAAAGCTACATCTTCACCGAGTAACATAGGCTATATTTAATTACAGAAATAATTAGAGATCCCTACTAAAACTTGAATTATGTATCCCAAGGTGTAAAAATAATGTACCACATAATTAAAGAACCCAAAATGATGGGTACTTTAATAGATAATGGTGGGTTTTTTCTGTGTAATAACACAGAAAAACGTCTGCGAGGCTATGTCTAACTATTATGGTTAAGTAACAGTGACTGCTTTTTTTTTAATTATTCAATCAAAGCCCAGTTGGAAAGAAAAAGTGATGATTTTGATATCAAGATATTAATCCTTATCCATTAAAATAGTTTGATAATAAAATTAAGGTTGATTATGTACATGTAACTTACACTTTAAATTATTCAAATCGGACCTTTCGTTTCAAAGTTACGACGGGTATAAAAATGCTCTAAGTAAGAAAAATCCGATGAAGTTGAAACACGGCATTAATGATTTGGATAAAAAATAAGAACAGCAAATATTTGGATTTTTTTTAAGGGGTTTATCGAATAGGCGAAAAGGGGTGAAGAAATTTTTAGGGGCAGACATTCTTCAGTTGTTAGATTTAGGTACTCACTTGGTTCGGGGCAGACCTATGTCAATTCTGGTTGTATACAATTCATCTTTGTAATTCAATTCATCGAGACGTTCCTTTATGTTGCGACAGAAAATAGGAGCCTTGCCTCTTATCCTATGTGCACATCTTATCTGCTGTAATTGAAAATTTGCCGTCCAGGCTCCACGAAATGTATTTAACATCGTTATTACTTACAAATTGCAAGATAAAACACCATTGATGGCGTATTGATGATATGATGAATTTAGGTTATAATGCCTTAGGAGTGAGGCTGTGACGCGTATTTATCGGAACAGTTTAACAAAACAGGTATTTAAAAGAAACAACATGGAACTGGTATCGCAAAATCGCAAAACCAAAAATACAGTTCCTGCCTGTTTCGCCTGTTCCACAACCTACGACAGACCAACCAAATTAAACATTGCCGTAACTGGTGTGTGAGGTATAGTCTTCTCTATCTAGCTGACGAATGTTTACGTTAGAAAGAGAGAGATACAAACAAAACTGACCTGGAACAGTTTGAATCAAGCTCTTTTCTCTTCTGACTTATTGGAATAGAACGAGATAGCATCTGTTCCTGCCTGTCACTGTTGTTAACCTATTCGGATGCATACAAAAATTATGAACTTACCATTGAACAAAAAAAATGCGTAAACCATCGATTTTAATAAAATAATTAGGTACATTAAAAATATTACACAACATGGACTGAATGAAACTAGGTACTATATTATAAACTGTTGCAATCAAAGAGTCTTTGGTTGCAATGGAACAGGCTGTTATTTTGGAACTGTTTTTTCCTTGGAACTGGTGAGACAGGTTTCTAATTTTACCTATTACAGACCACCTCTATGCCACAATGGAAAATGACAGTTTAATTTCAGTGTTAACAGAATTAATATTTACAATGCAGGTAAGTAGGAAACAGAACAGCTGACTGCCAAAAAAATAAACTTGCCAACTGTACCAAGGTTCTGTACTACCTTACTTCATGCGTGATAGGTACTTACTAGAAAATCAATAATAAAATATATTTTGTAAAAATATTATGTCGAGATTTAGATTGTACGCATAATTAGAAATACAGACTCCCACTGAGATATTCCATAATTATGAAAAACCCAATGACACTTTTCACAAACCCAGGATCTCATGCTCAGCTGATGTATCTAAGCAGTACCTACCGCTTGCGACAGCTAGACCAAGGAGGAAGTCCAATTTTGGGAATTCTAAATTCAAACAAAAACCAATTTCAACCTTGACGGCGGAGCCCAGCTTTATTTTTTTTAAGAATGGGAAATCATCAAATTTTAATTAATAACTTCTTTCGCTCTGGGTGGAGCGGAAGGGCGTGGTTTATTTTTTATTTACTATTTGGTTAATCAGCTAGATTGTAAGAAAGTTAGGTTGTGCCTAAGTAGCTTCAGCTTGACTTAGGTACATAATAGTTATATACCCAATGCTTTTGGAACGTCGATCCTACCTACTCTTAGCAAAATTAAAATTTAGTTTCGCAAAATTGTAATAGCGGGAGCCTGGTTGGATCGTGGTGCATACCTATCGTTTCTGAAAATGCTAGCTACTAGGTAGGTAGGTCAAAAGTCAATAAAGGTCAGCGACCATCATCATCTTCCTGCCCTTATCCCATGTTACTTGGGGTCGGCGCAACACGTTTTTTTCTTCCATTCTGTCGCTATCACTAACTCCCACTTCTTTCATATCACTAATAAAGGTCAGCGACCAGTGTCATCAATAGTCATCATAATCTTGTAGGTATATAGGTGAGGACATTGGCTACCTACTGATAGATGACAGTGTTATTAAATTTAATTTTCTAACATAGATCCTAAAATTATTTTATTATAGGCTATAGCACATCATGACCCAACCCATTTTCTACTAACATAATGAAAACATTAACTTCCGCCATCTATAGTAGGTAGGTAGGTACTCATACTCAACAGCAAATTAAAAAAGACCGGTCGGTAAGTAGGTACCTACCTATATTTTGCTTATGTAGGTGCGTGAGTTCTTTGAGTGTCTTGTGTAGTGTTAGTTCAGTAACTAACAACAAAACATAACATCATAAATAATCAATAATACTTAATAATAGTCAGTATCACGACCCATCATGACCCACCAGCCCACACTACACAACGATTGTCTCTTGGTGTCTGCTCTACCGTACCGTTTTTACAGCACGATAAAATCATTATTTATTTTCTTTTTCCTTCCTACTTTTCTAATTTAGATTTTAAGTTAGTGCTGAGTTTTCACAAAACATCACGATGAATTGTGGACGCCATTTTCTTTCTTTGTCTAACCTATATAATAGAAAAAGGATACCAACATGGGCAACATGGAGTTAAACTAAAAAATAAGTTACTAGAATCGCCATTCGATCGGACAGAAGCAAGCATCCCGAATTCCCAACCGAACGTAATGACCAATAGGATCGAGGAGAGCCGAAGAGCAAGTCGACGATATTTTTGACGTGCATGTGTGCGTAATATTTTTGATGAGCGAGCTGCGTTTGAACGAGGCATCAATGAACAAATCGTGGTCGAGTGAGTTATCAAGTAACTGGCTGGTTGGTAGACTGCGATTTGCGACTAGCCTGTACAGCTTTTGTAAACGAAATCGTTTAATCAATACTAATTCTGTTTTAATAGTGATAATATTACTTACGGCTTGTGTTCAAGGCAAACGGTGTTGATATTATTTTGCTTTTAAGATCGTCTCAACTGTTGCGGACTATAGTAATGGCAGTGCTATAGTGTATTTCACTATCTCGACATTTAAGGAGCCATTTACACATGGCGAGAAGTCACGTAGACTTTTACTGCAAGTGAAATGTTTCACGTATTTGAGATATTGTGAGATAAAATATTTTGTTAATTAGTGTGGCTGTATTTTGTTAGCGGAAATGGATAGCAAGAACATACAGAAAACCGCCATGCAAAAAAGTGCAGAATTCACTTTCACACCACCACCTGAAGCACCCGTTTTCGAACCTACGCTCGAAGAATTCTTGGATCCACTTGCTTACATAGCCAAAATCCGCCCAGCTGCAGAGAAAACTGGTATCTGCAAAATAAAGCCTCCATCGCGCTGGCAGCCACCTTTTTCATTAGACGTAGACAAATTAAAATTTGTCCCGAGAATACAGAAAGTGAACGAGTTAGAAGCCATCACGCGTCTGAAACTTTTATTCCTTGAGAAAATTTTGAAGTTTTGGGAGCTTCAAGGATCGTCATTAAAAATTCCCATGATTGAAAACAAAACATTGGATTTGTATTGTCTCAAATTCTGGGTAGATGAAGAGGGCGGCTTTGAAGCCTGTAACAATCCTAAAAAATGGCGTAAAATTGCTAATGCGATGGGTTACAGTCAGCACATGAGTACAATGCATTTTCTAAAAACTAATTATGAAAGAATATTGCTTCCTTATGAAATATTTGAAAAAAGTAAAGCAGATATCTTAAAAACCGTTAAGAAGACTGACCCCAAAATGGAAATAAAAGAAGATGGAGTTGAAAAACCGCAGATTACAGAAGTACCAATAGAAAGGATAACAAAATTCAAAGTAGAATTAGATGAGAAACCTCATACAAGTATTAAGAAAACAAAGACAGGATCAGATATCAAACTTGAAATGGATAGCTCTAAAATCAAAATTGAGAATGAAGAGATAAAACGAAACAGAGAACTAAGAAGGTTAGCTTGTTATGGACCTGGACCAAAAATGCCTGGACTAAATGATGAAGAGTTTGATATTACAAAATCAAGGAAGAGGCCCCGGTATGATGTTGATCCATTAGCTGTTTATCAATGTGTTATTTGCCAAAAAGACAGTGGAGATGAGTTGCTGTTACTTTGCATTGGTTGTTCTGATAATTATCACACCTTTTGCTTAAGACCTCCACTAAGTTTGGTACCAGATGGAGAATGGCGTTGTCCTTGTTGTATTGCTGAGGAGGTTCACAAACCTGCTGAGGCGTTTGGGTTTGCTCAGGCAGAAAGAGAATACACATTGCAACAATTTGGGGAAATGGCAGATAAATTTAAATCTGACTATTTCACTATGTCTGGTCATTTAGTTCCGACAACAGTGGTTGAAAAAGAGTTTTGGAGAATTATTTCTTCAATGGATGAAGATGTAACTGTAGAGTATGGCGCTGATCTTCACTCAATGGACCATGGATCAGGTTTTCCAACTAAATCATCACTAAATCTTTATCCAGGTGATCAAGAGTATGTTGATTCAGGATGGAATTTAAATAATCTGCCTGTTCTGGATGGGTCTGTATTAAGATTTATAAATGCTGATATCTCTGGTATGACTGTGCCTTGGATGTATGTTGGAATGTGTTTTTCGGCATTTTGTTGGCATAACGAAGACCATTGGAGTTATTCAATTAATTATTTGCATTGGGGTGAGGCCAAAACTTGGTATGGAGTGCCAGGCAGTGGTGCAGAATTATTGGAAACAGCAATGAAGGCAGCAGCACCAGATCTTTTTAAATCACAGCCAGATTTATTACACCAACTTGTAACAATAATGAATCCAAATATTTTGATGACAGCTGGGGTACCAATTTATAGAACTGACCAGCATGCTGGAGAGTTTGTGGTCACCTTTCCCCGAGCATACCATGCAGGTTTTAACCAAGGGTATAACTTTGCCGAAGCAGTTAATTTTGCCCCACCAGACTGGTTAAAAATTGGACGTGAGTGCATAACCCATTATAAAAATCTTAAGAGGTTTTGTGTCTTCTCTCATGATGAATTGATTTGTAAAATGGCATTAGAAGGGGATCGGTTAGACTTGGATACTGCACTAGAAACACAAAAAGAATTAAATAGAGCCACAGTAGAAGAAGGATCTTTGAGAGCCTTAATATCTAAGAAAGGTCTTAAGAGTGTTCGTAGGACTGCATTTGAGCTACTTGGTGATGACGAACGGCTATGTGAAGTGTGTAAGACAACATGTTTCCTATCTTCAGTGTCATGTAGCGATTGTAAGCATATGGTTTGTTTGCAGCATGAAAATAAATTATGTCAATGCCCCTTGGAGAAAAAGACATTGAACTATCGTTATGATATGGATGAGCTGTACATTATGCTACAGACTTTAGATTTCAGAGTCAATAGTTTTCACAAGTGGATGGCAGGAACTAAAAACATGTTACTTCCCACTGCTCCTGATATTGGGAGACTTCAAAAGTTAAAAATGTTGATAGATGAAGCCGAGGAACTAAAAATACCAAAGTGTACATTGCTATTACAATTAAAGGGAGAGTATACAAAAGCAACAGAAAATGTTGAACCGATAGTTATAGAATTGGATGATGATTGAGGTATAATCAGACTGGTTTAGTATGAACAGATGATCCCATTTATTGTGTAACCACTAACTTGTTACTTCCAAATAAATATGTATTGAATAGCTTTAAGTAACATTCTTATCACATTTTATGTTCATCACATTATAAGGCAGCTTTAAGTTTGGTATGCTCTAGCTAGTTTATTTTAATAAAAAAGAAACCAGATGAAGAGATGTGTGCTTTTTATCTGTTACTTTCAAACAGAGAAGTAGGTCTATATTTTTAATTATTAATGACTATTCTTACAAATAGAATGTTTTCATTGTTTTGAAGGTTGGTTGATATTTATGAACATTCTTTATATAATACAAATACTTCTATGAATATAATGTATATTTGAGACTATTGATTAGGGTATTTTATTATTATGTAAGTAAGTATGTATGTAAATATTACAGCTTTTCCATTTCTTGTCTTGTTGAAGTAGGTGTGTTGTATTGTATTAGTGTAGTGATTTCCCACCGCATCATAATAATAGGTTTTTTTTTAGTTTTCGACTAGTTGTTATAATTTTCATCTTATCAATATGTAAGATTAATCATTAATTTATAGTTTGTGAGCCAAACATTTAGAAACTATCTTGCTAGTTATGAAATAGTTTAGGTCAAGTGTTCAAGCACTTATATGTATGCACAGTGGCTGAAATGAAGTATGACACAGTCTGTGTGGATGGCTGCTTTAATATGATACAGATAATTATGAACACCATGTGCACCTTTTAAATAATTAAAATGTATGTAAACGTAAATGAATGTAAACAGTGTACCTACCTACCTAATGTAACAAAATAATTCAGAACCTTCAATTTCAGTAGGAGATGGAGATAAATATTCTGAGAGTACCTAGGCATCCTTGTTATCTTAATTGAGACTAGTAGAGATCTATTGAAACTAGTAGAGATCTATCAAAATGTTAATAGATTAGCACATTACAGTTCTTATATCTCAACTGATAAATGAAAACATTGATTGAATGAGTGAGTTTATAATTAAAAAAAGCAAGTCTCCTGCCAAGTATACTTGGCTGAGTTGATCTCAAAACAATCAGCATTATAAATATGTAATGACAATCTTTATGAATAAGCCTTATAGACTTGCAATAAGGTTCAAATTTTTATATATTTATGATGGTGAGAGTACTGTACTGAACATGTTCTGTTAGAGAAACAAATTTGAAAAATATTTGATAGGGTTTGTGATTAATAAGTTTGTGTTTATAAGGTAAATCTAAGCATAGATAATATATTAAAAATTAAATTGTTGCAGTGATTAGGTACGCACTATGTGCAACAGTTGAGAAGGTACTTGTATAGTGCTGTATTTAATTTTCTTGCAAAAATTTCCTGCACATTTTGTGTATGGTCACAGATATTATGTCTCTTCCATGATATTGATTACTCTTGTTAATTCGAGGACTTCGAGATAAGGCCATCTTATAAGTAGGGTATGCATGAAGATTGGTTTACCTGCACCAGTAGTAGGTATATTTCCTTTTTTGCTATTTTAACACTAGACTAGAAAATGGTGTGGAAATGGTATGTGAGTAAATTCGATTCATCAAATTAAAGTCTAGGTAATTTTAAATTCTATTACTGGCTATGAAATAAGTAGAATTATTGTACTTCATATTTTTTTTTTTAAAGGAAAATAGCCAAATTGATATTTATTAAATTGATAATTAAGATTCACCATCCTTAATAGTATAACAATTATAAACCCGACCATCCTTTGCTTTTAAGAGTTCTATTACAATAGAACCAAAACAAAATAATAGTTGAGTACCTATCTAATAAATGCTGTTGTGGATTAAGCTACAGTTGATGTTTGTCTAGAATCATAGGGTGGACAGGTTTATTACTGTTTTGCTTAAAATTCACTTCTAGCACATAAGTAATTATGTAAATAAGATCCATGGTATTACAAGGGCTGAGTAATTATGCAGTTTTAGCTGAAACGACGTTTTAGAGATCTTAAAATATACCCTTAGCTAATCATTAGTTATGTTCTCATGTCATTTATAGGCTAACACAAAGATGTATGCCATTCTTTTTGACTGATTGCTTGTATTCATAGATTTTTAGTTCTATATGTTATAATATTAGTGAACAGTGAAATGTGACTAGTAAATTATTTTTGAGTTGTGTGATTTATACTGTGATTCCAAAATTTTATTTGCTTCTGACATTTGTAAGAAAAATAAAGAGTGTGAGTATTAATTTCGATATAGTTACAATTAATTAAATTCTTATATAATTATACTTCTTTCATTGAACCTTTATTTAAACTCCATCCTCAAATAAAAAGCGTTTTGTGCATTAATCGTTTATTAAAATCGTGTAAAACTTAACACTATTGAAAATAAATAAGCATAAATATATTTGGTGTTATATGTGATTACATCACCGTTAAAAAATCTACATGAGTTTATTATCCTTAAAAGCTTATTATTATGCCCACGAAAATTAATTTATACCTTTTTGTTTAAATTGACACAATGAGATAATAATATTATCGATTTCGAGGAACTTATAAATTTAATTTATTTTACAAAAAATATATGATTTTGTTACGAGCTAGCGCTAGGTTTACAATAAATATAACATTATTTTTTTGTACACAAAAAACCCTGATTTAAGACGAGACAGTTTGATGACGCCGCCTGTTTCGAGTGATGCCAGAAAAAGAAACAAATTGGCAGGCTAAAATTTAATACGTTCAACAAATGATCGTCATCGTTTTGAGGAAAGCATAAGGTAATGCCTTTTTCTCTTATCTTAACAAATGATATAGTCGTTAAATTGATAAAATATTAAATCACCTTATCTTTGTTTTAGAAATACTTGCCTACATAATTATTCAAATCTACTTTCTTAATTTGGCTATAAATGTATGGATTATAAAATGTCTCTATCTCTCTCTATCTGATAGGTAGGTATGAAGTTTTCATTACCTAAGTAGGTAATAATAGTACCAAGTTCGAGAAACTAGATTCTTAAATATTATAAATCCTATGTATCTCATCCACTCGATAACAATACATTCCAAGCAGTAATTTAAATAGCACCTCGCTTACCTACCTTTCTGATATCACAACCATAAGTTAATTAATTAAAAAAAATGTTACAAGGGTTCTCAAACATACAATACATTGAATTGTCTAAGGATAAAACTATATTTTCAGGTTCCAAACATAGGTACCTATACATAAACAGTAGGTATAACGTTCTCACTATTGGGACACAGGCATCCTGTCTCAGTCAGGGAGCAAGCGGAAATCCATCACATTGACTTAAAGCCGGATGGAGGTCATGGAGGTCACATAATTATGTCCGAATTTTTGGTTCTGGGCAAATTCTAGGACTAGCCTTACTTATTTTCTCAGTAACAAAATGTAGGTAGGTATAGGATAATGATAGCCATTATTTTTTTGGTTTTGTCTAGAAGATATTTCGATCTCAAGGAGGTAGTTTTGTATGGGTGTGTAATGTTAAAAATAACTATTTTTAATATAGGTAACAACGAACGATATAATTTTGTTTGATATAATTTATTGTTAAATAACAACTGATGATATAAGTTATTTCATATAACCTTCAGTTGACATCAGTCATAGAATAGAATAGAATACTCTTTATGTAACTTGTATGTTGTACATAACACCATATATGTTACAGAAAAGATAGAAGAAGAAAAACATTACATAGGGTGACACAATGGGCGTCCTTATCGCTAAAAGCGATCTTTTAAAGACAACCTTTGGAAAGGCAGTGCTGTAGGTAGTCTTAGGTACTTATACTAATGATTAATAGTTGTTTATATTGTACCGATAAGATTTCTTTCGAACCGTCAACATATTATGCACAGAATTAGTAATTTTTACCTGCGTAGGCCTAGGCTAGTTGCAGTCTCGAATAAGATGTGGCATTTGGAAACGTCACAGATCTAACATTTATTAATTTTATCGAATGTGCATTCGGTTTAAATTACAGTCCGGACCAAGGAAAGTTGACGGAGCACCGCTTTTAAGGAACCTAACAACCTCCCGAGCTGGCGCGGTCGCTCTTTGTTCAGTGGTTTGATCAAATGTTAATTGTCCATGACAAAAACATAAAAATATGAAAAAAAAAACAGTAGGTGTTTAAATAGGTAATAGGCTTATGATGATTCCATTGATAGGATGTGTAGGAGCTTGTTATGATAAAATACTTATCGGGCATTGCTGACCACGGCTATGAGAGATAACGACGTAATTATTGTTTTAGATATTTAAATGATTAAAATTAAGCATGGAATGTCATGTGTAGTGGTTGAAGGCATAGCTGGTGAGAGTTGGGTCGTTGATTCGATTCTTTAAGTCTAGATAAAACTAGGTATAAGTCAATTGCCTTAAAGTTAAAAATCATTGTAGGTATATCTGAGGTCTTAATAATACAATACAACGTTACAAAATATGAATACTGACGTTTCAGTGGAAGACAATGCTAGTCAATAGGACGGACACATTTCTGAGTATTCATTAATATTGAGTATTTTAAGTACATTTTGCATTTTGATCATTAAATTACGTACCTACGTAAGTTACGTAGCTACTCAAAAGCAGTCTTGACTTAAGATCTATATTAAGAACAAGTTCTTTACTTCAGAATTGGATTATAAATAGCGGCACCGTTTCATTTTTATTTCTAATAGTGTTGCCAGTGTCGATAATCGCAATATTTAAGTTAAAGAGCAGTTCAGTAAAAAAATATCACTTAGTTTTACCCACACGGTATTGAGAACATTTTCAGGAAAGAATTATAGTAAAAGGCTATCCTTACTAGTAAATAAAGTGACGTCTATAATTTTTGACTTAGCTATACAGCGTGAAATTTTAATGGTTGTTTTCCCGCAGCGATATAAGTTTGTCTTGGTACTTGATACAATCGATTTATGAAAAATAATTAATTTAAAATCAAGAAATGACAGAATATTATAATAACAATTGTGATAAACAAAACTCGAAACCGAATTCGAACCAATAGTTATACGTCGCGATAGTTTCGCGCAAAGCGGCGCGGTCGTTGCCCTTAGCGTATCAACCAGCTGACAGGTACTCCTGATTTAACCTTTTGAACGCCAGAGCATAAACGCATCGGTGTGCCCCCGACGCCAAGCCACAAATTCGCCGTACTTTTTGTCACATATTCGTGACGTTTGGCGTACAGGGCACACGCTTGCTTGTCATGTATACGTGACAATGGCGTTCAAAAGGTTAATGAAACACAATAGGTACCGAATAAGTTAACATAAAAGGATGCCACGCGCGATGCGCGGGGCCTCACTCGCCGCGAGCTTGCAGGCAAGTTAATGCTGTATTACGCGCGAGAGCTTATTTTGCTCTGAACATTTATGAATCGCTAAAAGAGCGAACGGAGGCGCGTGCGTGTTTTGAGTAGTACGTACGTCATGTCTAGCGAGTTACTATTGTTTCTCACGCTTTCGAGTTTATGAATATTTTTTTCAATTATTTGAAAACAAAAACATTTTTATTTTTTAAGTTTAACTTTATGTTTTGATAGTACTACTGATGGCTAATCGTTCTGCGGCGGGAAAACAACCATTAAAATTTCAGCGTGTATATTTAAAAAATCGATGGATTGTTCCCTAAAATATTTGTCAAGTAAGTTGCCACAGGAAATTTAATGTAAATAAAATTATGTATGTATGTCTATGTTAAAGAATGCTTTGTTACAATTAAGCTACGCACTCACTACGTCTCGGCGAATAGAAACATGCATAAAAATGCATGTTTCTATTCCCCGAGACGTAGTGAGTGGGCCAAAGGCTGAGATTAAATTTCCTCTGAATTTAAATTATAACAAAATGTTGGAAGCTGCAACATCAAAGATACATATTACATTTTTTATGTGCCTCATATTTGCTAGGCAGCAAAATAGATATAATAACAGCACTTTCGTAAGTTCGGAAGATTTCAAAGACATATTTAATTATAATAAAATATAGTAAATTGTTTGTGACTTAACATAAATTAACATACGAATGTATGGTCATACAATAGGCCGCACGTCAGTAGTAACAAAACCAGTATAAGCTGGCCTGTTTTTCAGTCGTATCTCGATGCTAGGCCAGTTCAAGGTGTTACCACAGTGTTGATCTAGTTGGTAACGGTGACGGTGTCCCTCATCTCCCGTCCCTTGGTCTCTATGGGCAGCGCGAGGCACGCGCCGGCCGCCAACACGGCTACCAGGGAGTACACACTCGTTGCTATCACTATAGAGTTCTTTAACAGCACCTGGAATGAGATATGGACTGGTTAATATCACGGACATTATGACGTCATCTTTTTATTTGTCGGGCCGAACGGGTCCGATTCAATACCAGAAGACATCCGGCAGACCAAGGCGAAGATGGCAGGACGAGCTCGACTTCTACCGAAAAGACCGGCCCGAACTAGCAAAGGATAGAGTTGTGTAGAAACGGGGAGGCCCATGCCCAGCAGTGGGGTAAAATAGGCTAGATATCTGTCTAGACAAGTTATGAGCAGCATTAGGTAGCTTTGAGCATAACTGACAGTTTAGGGTAGGCCCGCCAGCGGCGACCTCTCGCGTTCGGCCCTGGTTGAATCCATGGTCCGGAGCGAGGAAGCTTCGGAAGCGGTCACCTCCTTCTGCGAAGCAGTAATGCTAGCGAAGGAGGAGGCGGGCCGCGCGAGGGAAAGGCAAGGCCTTCGCCCCAACCGCCGCTACAGGAGAAGTCACCCCGGGCGTCGGGAGTCGCAGGGCGATCCCCGGCCACCGTAGGCGCGGGCCTGCGGACGGCGTGCGTCGGGAGGCTCGCTGTTCGATCACCACCAGGCCCGGGTCGATGGCACGTTGTGTTTCACGCGCGCCTCAAAGAGATGTCAGCATAGAAGACGGGGCCCGCTAGGGCCAGAGCTTGCCAGGGTTACGGAATTTGTTCGGAAGAGTCACCGCGGTCCTGGAACGCAAAGGGCTTTAGAAGGAACACGGATGGGTTTTAGTCAGTAAGAGTCTGACACGCCATTCTGCTCCACCCAGAGTGGAAGAAGTCATTAGATGATTTGCCAACCATAAAAAAAAAGAGTAGGCCCGCCAAATTTCGCGAGAAAATACATCACAAGAGTATCAATAGTATAAGTATGACAAAATCCAAGTGCAGGGCAAGAACTAGTGAGCTATATTATTGTTAAGTTTTTGTTTTAACAAAAACAAATCATAAGTGAAGTTATGATTTTTATTTTTTTTAGGATAAACATACATAGTTTGATGTACCAATGAACAAATATTGCGTGTTGTGCCACGACCAACTCACAAATACGCTGCAGCGTAAATATGGCGTAGTTACTGCACACACTTCAAGGATGGTCGGAACCTATCATCTGCGAAATGCATTAAGTGTCTCCGAATATTCGTCGCTTCGGCCGAGAGCCTAGCCAAAATTTTGCATTTAAATGGTAAAGTAGGAAGAGGTAATTTAGATAAACATGAAGAAAAAAGATCACCTGTGCTACATATGGTGTTATCATGGCCCCCAGTCTTGCTACAGCGCTGCATGCGCCTACAGCAGTCGCTCTTAGCGCTGTTGGATACACCTGAAAGTTACAGTAAATATTGTATTGCTTTCTATTGAAAAGACACATGACCACTTAGCCAATAATATGAGGTAGAAGGATGCTTGACAATCAGGGTTGTGGGATTGTTCGAAAGAGTTACCGCGGGCGCGGAGTTGCAACGCAAAGGGCAATTGAAGGAACAGTAAGAACAGAGGGAGCGTCAGACTCTTCAGAAAGAGTTTGACGCTCCCGCCCACTCCGCCCAAAGCGGTAGGAGTCATTTGATGATTTAGAATCTATATCAAGATGGCATGCTGGCTGAGTTATTTCATTCCTTCTTTCTTAGTGCCTAAGTATTGAAAACACTTATAGAAATACCGGAATATGTATGTACTTCGAGCAAGAATATAAGGCGAAAGTTGACGTTATTACTAACGTAATTGTTGTGAGCACCACGTGTTTCAGTTATAATAACTGAACACTGCGCAAATGTTCCGTACCATCGGAAAGTTTTTATAAACAAGCCGACTATCAATGGTTGTTTAGAAATCCATTCAGTTCTAATAGGTATTATAAATGCTAAAGTAAATGAGTGTTTATATGATTTTTACACAAAGGATGCTTACATTAACATCATTGTTCAATGTTTTCTTAGGAGCATATTATTTGAATTGCATGCTCCTAGAGGTACCTAAGTACAGTCAGCAGATAAACTATGTCAAAAGGATATAACTAAAAAACGCACTAGGGTATCTGACTACTATAAAAAATCTACATGAATGAATCCCTACCTATAAATAAAGATGTTACTAAAATAGTAGGATTTGCGAAAAAATAAATACAATCGGGTGTAAATAGATAAGTTACCTTTTTTGAAATTAAGTTACGTTTTTGAAATTATTCTTTTATCCTTTTCACCATCGTTTGACTGGATGGCGCGAGTGACGTCACGCACAATAAGCAATGTTTGTGGTTATACTTTTAACACTTAAAGTGTAATACAGACTTTAAAACATTCACAATTCCGTAATTTTTTGACAGTAATTTTACTGCGACTTGTATTTTTTCTAGGTTTTGCAGAATATAACAGAAAATCCATTCAAATACCTCTTTCTTCTTGGTCTTACCTCTGGCGTATAAACGTAGGCAGCTTGAAACAGACCAGCTATAATGCCTCTTGCAAGAAACAGGACACAGGTCAGGAATGTACGGCTGAAATTATGTAAAAATATTATAATAACCAAATAACATGATTATAAAAAAACATCTTTATTTATAATAATAAATAACTCACTTTCCATTGTATATTAAAACGCAGACACACATCGCAAATATAACAAACTGGGTAGCCATCGTCTTCTTACGGCCATACTTTTCGATGATGAATATTGTGGCGAAAATACCTGCACAGAAAATATAATTAATTTAATTGGAATTAGCGACCCATCCCCGGCTTCGCATGGGTGCAAATTATATATATATATACAGCGATAAACGAGGGCAAGTTTGTACTTCCTCGTCCTCGTATATTGCTTTTTCTATTTGTGAACACCGTATCTGTTGCGTGGTTTAGAAGAGTAAACGGAGAAACAGACAGAGGCAGACAGCGACTTCGTACGCGCATATCCCGTTTTTTTCCCATTCCCGTATAGCCTAGCATTCCTCATGAACGAGTGATCTATCATGCTCCAAGGGTTCGACGACCGCACAGCTACACGCACCGTGCGCAGGTGCCTTGAGCTCCGGGCGGCCGGCGTGCACACGAAGCTACCTGCGCGAGCGTCGATTTACGAGCACCAGTCCGCTCTCGCCTAGCTACGATATCTGACGGGTCGCACCGCGCTTTGTACATTGCTTTCGCTTTGCTTTATGTGTTTTGTATATAAGTTTTAATAATACAGCTAAAATAAAAGGTCCGTTGCCCACCAGACATAACAACCGTCTGGTCGGAGAATCCTCCCATTTCAATGAAGGTATGCGGGACTTTACTTTCTGTTCCGCATATCCTTTACACTGGTGACCATAGATATAATAAACAAGGAGATATTCCCGGTAGACGAAAATATATCGGAAACCTGTGTCTCCAGTTTGCCCCTACCATACAGCAACCTTATACCAAACACAGCGTGTATTTACCTTGCACCGTACAACTTACTCACACATAAGCAACGGACGCTACCGTTGTGCTGTACAAAAGCAATTTATTTTACATATACGCTAGTGATTG
This sequence comes from Mamestra brassicae, assembly GCA_905163435.1. Taxonomy (NCBI): domain Eukaryota; kingdom Metazoa; phylum Arthropoda; class Insecta; order Lepidoptera; family Noctuidae; genus Mamestra; species Mamestra brassicae. The sequence goes on along the minus strand of LR990995.1, from coordinate 9,799,607 downwards.
AATAAATCGGAAAGTTATCGAATCTTCCATTTATTATTCAACAAAAAAAATTGGGGCCTTGAAAATAAATAAAAAAGGGTCCAGAAAATATTACAATAAAAATAAACAATATGGATCTAAAAGGAATATATATTATTAAGTAAATTAAAACAAAAAAACAACCAGTTACGTCGGTTAGGCTGTCATGGCGTATTGAAACATTAGGCATTGTTGCACCTGCTATGGTGTGAACTCACTAACCTCACCATATATTAAGCAGCACCCTAAAATTGCGTGAAACATTATCAAACAAGATCTAAATGATTTTGAAGCATATTGATAATCCATTGCTTCATTTATTCGAAAAAATGAATGTTGTTGAACTGTCATAATGAAACCGATTCCCACTGAAAGTATATAACGCAATTACCCCGCAGGTTTTTGTTATAAAAAACCCTAGTTAGTAAAGAAATTGTTAAATATATTAAAACAAACACACACCCATGCATAACAAAAAAAATACATTAATATGTTGACTAAAAGTCACAAATATAGTATCTGAACCGTGCCGATTACTATAACGCATTCGAAGCTTTAACGGAAGTAAATTACAAAACCATAAAAAAGTAAGGAAGTCACACGAGGAGAAGGCATAATATACGATAATTCAAAGCCAAAAACACTCCACCGATTATTAACCTAAAATTTAATTAACGACGAATTACGAAAGTTGATTACGCATTTCCCTACTACGCTGTAAAATAATCCAAATAAGTAATAATCACTATTTCACATCGATCTTCCAACCTGGTTTAAACGGTTGACAAATTGAAAATTAAACTATAATAGCAAATATTTCATTCGTCAATCGACATTGTTGTCGATTGGTTACGTTGGTGGCCTACGTTGGTGGATCTGCACAAGCACATCACTAACTCGTCGCAAGAAGCAGCGGCCGTACTACGCGATGCATCCGCTTATTAAAGTATCGTTTTGTGATTTTTACATTGCTTGTCCAGTCACTTAGTGGCAAACTTAGGTAATGGTTAAGGAGCAATGTATTTATTGCAAGAATAGTACAGTCGCTGTGATATTTGAAAACAAAAATGACATAGCAAGCGCAAGAAATATTTTTCGATTTTTTGTTTTTCATGATTTTAAAGACAAATATGGTAAAATACTTGTACTTTTATAATTATTGTAAGTGATTCCATGATTTACAAAGTTTTGGTTTTGGTGACCCTCGACATTGAATGTCAGCGCAGCCTTCGTGCAACTTCTTCAGTATGACGTTGTTACCACCACTCCTCATCCTGACCTCAAGCTTTTTACAGCCAGTCTTTGGACCCTACGAGACCTTGATGCATGCCGTACCAAGGAACTCAGCGAGTGTTGTCCACAGTATAATCACGGACTTCATGTCCGTAGTGACAGAGATTTTGTAACTAATGTAGCTATTTACGTACGCAAACAATTTGTAAAATGTGTTTTGTTTAAAAAACGTTTATTAAAGAGGTCGGCAGTCAGCTGCACACGACTACTCCAACCTTCTGGGGTCAGACTATCGATCCTTCGAGATTATAGAGCGTAGATAATGCATGCCCTACCAGGGAACTCAGCGAGTGTAGTCCACAGTAGGTCCATGTAGTCTGTAGTCTGCAGAGGTCGGCAGTCAGCGGCACACGGCTCCTCCAAGCCGCTGGGGTCAGTCTCGAACAGTTCCGTCGTCATCAACACTAAACCGTAGTAACAGAATGCGCATGACATCCTGAAAACGTAATTTGTCATCCATGAGATAAAGATTAATAAAAATACTTTGCAGACTAGGAAAGGTAAACGACTAAACGTGTTGAGTTAAGAAATTATTTTTGGAAGAAACTACACAATATGATTTACTCAAGCCTACTTCGGCTAAATATTATTCAAATAACAACAGTAAAATATAGACTATGGCTTAACAGCCGACTACACAGAACTGAAGCTGCTACACAGGGAGAGATCCAGGCTGCAGCTGGTTGTTTGCAGTTCTGTTGCATTTGGACTGCATTACAAAACGTACAGCTAGTCAGTGTGTTTCCATGCAGTTATGTTAAATGTTAACAACAAGGTTCCTTATTATAGACGCTATAGGTGCACAGCTTCCTATTTTCCGTTATCTTGTCAGACAAGATATTTACTTGACTCGTTTAAAACAAGCTCGAGTATTTCCGAACTTTGTGATAAGAAGTAACTCTACCTGACCTGTTAGTACGATAAGGTGCTGTTTCATATTTCTGTTATTCACCTGCTTGCTATGCTGATATTAATTTGCAAGCCATTTTAAATCCAGCAGCAAGATCAAGTGTGTTATTTTATTTTTCGCAGCTTGAAGTGACGGATGGAACGTTGTAACATCAAGGTCACACAGCATATAGGTACTAGGAAGCATGATCAGGGTTGCAATTGCTGTATAGTCAAGGTAAGCACTTCTCATGAATAGAACAGTTTTTTTTTAAAGTTCAACTCAGAGGCGTTTTCGATGGATTGGTCGGAGAAGACAACACCACGGATCAAGTGGCTATGGGGGAGACGTTTGCCCACCTGTGGGACAGTACAGGTTGAAAAAAATCTTAAATACAAACCATATAAACCACAGCAGTAAGCTAGTGTTCCTCAGGTGTGGAATGAGAAGGTGTTTCAGTCTTCCTCGCTGGCCGATACCCACGGAGTCGTCGCACACCAAGCGACCTAACAGCATCGGTCTACCGTTATCTTGTGCTATCTGAAATGTAGGGACCGAACATCAGAAACAATAAAAAAAATTAAGTACTCCATAATACGATTCTTATTCTGACAGAATAAGAAACGCCACGCTGCGCTCAAAAACGGGCATCGTCGACGTAGGAAAAAAGGCTGCCAAGCTTAAGTAGGATTGGGCGGGTTACGTCAGCCACATGCGCAGCGACCACTGGGCAAGTGGGCAATAGCCTCCACAAAGTGGCTGTCCTCGACGGCGCCGCCGAGCTGGGCCTCGGAACAGGTGGCGAGACGACCTAGACGCGTACAGCCGGGGTTGGTTCGAGGTGGTGAGAGACAAAAATATCTGGAAGGACTAGGGGGAGGCCTTTGCGCAACGGTGGGACAGACAGGCTGAAAAAAAAATACATTGAGCTTTAGGCTCGGATTGTAGAAGGCGTCGTGCTAATACAAAGTGATAATCCGCGAATACGCGATCGTCGTATTCACGGACGATCGCGATCGTCGTTCGGTTTTACCGAACAAATTAACGCAACAATTGCGTAGTTGCGCGATGATTGCTTTTTATTAGGACGACGACTAACGCAGGAGTGACTGACAGAGACGAAACTCTAGGAAACCTTTGTTTTGTTCTATGACTTGAACTGTTACTGTGGCTGGTACTGGTTATACATCTTAAAAAAATATTTATTTCGTTAACGTTTCTATCTATCGCTCCTATTTTGTCCCACAAGACCTCCCTCCCCCTTTTTTACACAACTCTGTCTTGTGCTAGTTCGGGACAACCTTTTAGGTGCAAATTAAAAAAAAAAAGTCGCCGAGGGTCGTTTATAGTGTTAATTTGGTGTAAGAGCTCCGTAACAAATAGTATCGTTAATTTTTCTCAACGGCACAGAAAATAGTTATGAAACTCCGAGAGAAAGATTGTGTTTTGGTATATAGTTACTTACCTGCTCTAGTGTAGCCAATGCTTTATCAGGTTCGCCGCTCGCAACATGGTATCTTGCAGATTCAGGAAGCCACTGAAATACATAAGTTATGTAAGATTTTAGATATGTAAGTATATATATTTTTTTAGGTAATTACAATGTGACTACAAAAGTTGTGAGTTCTTGTATACCAAGGCATTACTGCTGAAAAAACCTACTGCACAGTAGTGTGAAAAAGCCAATTCTTTAACAGAAGTATGGGTTAGGTGCATCAATAGCCTCATGGTGACAACTGTGGTGTTATTCTATAAAATCTCTCCTTGAAAACTTAGGTGAAGTGAAAATTAAGTGTGCTATTAATCTATGTAATGAAGGTCCCATTACAGCTTCTTTTAAGTTCGATCCATCAAAGATCACTTCCAAATATTTTAAGTACCTATCTATCAATTTATTGCTAGGTAAATGAATACATAAAATCCACCCGTTTAGTTCTATAGTTAAAACTGTACTTACTGGACATATAAGAGCAAACAGCAGTAGTGGTATAGTCGACAGCGCGAGTAACCAGTGAACGCCTAACGTCGGCATCACCACCAGCGCCAGGGCTACTTCCAAACAAGCACCCAGCGCCCAGAAACACTGGAAATATATCAAAAGGTACATACAGTGTATGTCATGAATTCATGATAAAATACGACATAATGTGTTTCTTCAAGTTCTAGGTGGTTCTGAAATCAGTTTCATTTGCTTGTTAAACTTATTGTTGGCTAACATCTAGCACTTAAATTTTATGAGTTGGGCGCGATCCCGTGCAGTCGCGCAGGCGCAGGTCAGAGCTCTGTGGCTTGCATGATGTATCTTACAGAGAAGGAATCGCATCGGTTTCTTCAGCTACTACTAACTACTATTAATAATATTCGTGTCGCAAGTTGCGCCTGGCGAAATGGGGTTTTATAGACCCGTCGGATACCTACTCAATGTGAGAGCAGTTACTTTGTTCAGAACATGAGCCACAACTTGGAGTGTCTCAATTGTCCATACTCCTGTACTTTGGGGAATTTGATTAATGCCATCCAAAGCTGCAATAGCCAACTACTGGACCCAAACAATCTAAGAAGTTAACCATTGACTCAGAAAAATTTCGCTGAGGTTTCAGATGTCACAAGCATAGTTAGAACTGTCCACGGGCGTAGCTGTTGCTTTCGCAAGGGGGGTTCCGCGGGTCCAAATATTGTAGGATTTTTGTGGCACATAATATCCGTGCCGTGTACCTGTGTCTGAATTAGCATTGCTACATTCAATGTAAAATAGTCACAAAAGAAAAACGTTTTTGTGAATCAAGTTTTCTTTATATCGCGAGTCAGAATGCACGTATGGGAGCTGGCAACTATCTCAGCAACGTGACACTTTAGAGCACCATTTATTTCGTAGATCTTAGTTACCCTTGCAAGAACATCGCTCATTTCGTCGTTGTACTGTTTGGTTGTTGTAAATATTTAGTTTTATGTATTTTTATTCTGCATCCTCATCTCCCATCACTTCCCGTGGGTGTCGTAAGAAGCGACTAAGGGCCTCACCAGAGAATGGGCAGCAGCATTCTCTTTGCATTGCAACAGCTACACTGCGATCGCCAACCCGCCTGCCAAGCGTGGCGATTATGGCACCCCCTTTGGAGGAGGCCTATGTCCAGCAGTGGACGTCTTTCTGCTGATATGATGATCATGATTTTTCTTCTTATGAGTACCTAGTATTAAATCGTAACTATTTTAAATATTATATTAACATCGTGTTGGTATTAACACCGCGAAGGACTTCCTCTTCCAGTTTGTAATTAGTGCAATTAAATCATTCCAAATACTTACATCAAGAAGCACAACACATTTTGCCCTCTGTTTTGTCGGCAAAAATTCTGCATATAATGTGACGCTGAAATTAAATATTTTTGAGTTAATTTTTGTAGTCATTATTACGAATTAATAAAGAACTATATGTGTCACCGGATTAAATTGCAGACTCCGTAAGATTGTAATAAATCTTTATTAGATTATAATTTCTCGATATATTATGAAAAAATCGTTTTTTTATACAATAAATCCTATCCAATACAATAGTTTCTGTGTCTTACTTAAAATCTTATTCTCAATCTTATAATCTTATTAAAATAGTTTACAATTTCACGCGATACTTTACAATCTTACGGCGTTTGCCATTTTCCGGTGACATATATAAACTTGAATATAAATGACTTACGATTGTGGTACGCATCCTATAGAAAATCCAACAAGACCTCTTAGAAACAATAACCAGAGGAAGTTTGGTGCTATTGAGCTCAGCAGACCGTAGTAAAACAATAATACTCCACACATACTAAGAGCCTGTAAACAGATTAAACAGGAATGTAAGACAGCCGATATGTGATCTCATTTCAACATGCTTATGCTGCAACATACATCCAAGGCTCATACATTTACTCACATGCATATATATATATTTTTTCTTTATTTAATATGGGTTTGCTCTTGACTCTAGTCTAGGTCATAGATGACAGAGACAAAGTCGACGATGGAGCGAGCTTACCCAGAAGAAGCCTGTTCAATCTTATTTTGAAGAGATTAGGGTTGTATGCGCTTGGAAACACAGACGCAGGCAGAGAGTTCCACTCCTTTGCTGTGTGCATTATAAAAGACGTTTGGAAACGTTTAGTGCGAATTGGTGGAATATCAACAAGGTAGGGATGAAAACTGGAAAACTGTTCTATTATTTATGTAATTGAACAAACAAGTTTGTACATAAATGCATGTTACATTATAAAGACCTAGATTGACTATAGAAAATCAGGAAAGAATTTAGAATAAGGCTTTATTCTAAATATTTTATTATACTCAAGTGAAGTGCCTACTTGCTTTTAGATTAGGATTATCAATTACTTGATCAATGAGTTCAGTACAACACAGACATAAGCAATTATAATCTTACTGACTTATGTTTTATTTTTAAATTGGCATTCACAATACTTTTCTTTTGCAATCTATACTATCAATACTAATAAAATAAAACCAAACAGTTTCTTTGTTTGTTTGAATGCGCTAATCTCTAGAAGTACCAGTCGGATTTGGATTTTTATCTTTGTATATGCCACATTCATGAGGAAGGCTTTACGAGAATGGGAAAAAACGGGACATGTGATAAAACTGAAGAGTTTGTTCTATGGGTACTCTCCTTCTAGGCTTTTTGGTTGTTTGAACAAAATAATTACTTACTGTTTTCCTTCCATAGCGGTCACTAATGTTACCCCAGAATGTGGAACTCAACATCATTCCCATGAACACTATGGTGGTGGTCAGCGCTTGCTGATATCTGTAATTAAGGTATTTATTATTTGTATTAAGGAAGAAATATTGTTTCTTTTTTTATTTAATTGAAAAGTGTAAGGCGGCAGTTCTCATGCTGCGTGCACTTTAATGTGTGCAGATTATGTACGGTTTACGGTTTGAATACATTTATTTCTAAAGATTACAAATCACTTGACTCAAATAAATACTTAACATAACTAGATTTAGGTACACATTTTTGCTGTCCAGGAGTATTGAGAGCTTATAGTGTGTGTATTGACTACCGACGTGCGGCACATTAATGCAATCAACGAGCGGTGACTTGTTATCTTTATGATCATAAAGGATTCCTTAAAAAAAATATAATGCCACTAGGTATTTTACTTGGATTTTTAGTTTGTAGTACTAGTACTAACATGTTGCCAATAATTTTTTAAAGGGTTAAGATGGTTAAAGTCACAAATTACTTTATGCTTCACCAAGCTCCTCATGGTATGGACCATCTAACAATACATTTTGTGATAGTTTGATAACATTAAAAAACCTCTTTGCACTCAGTTACTGACTCAAAATACTGACTTGCTAATATTCCATTCACAGTGCAATGCTGGTGACAAAATGCTCAATATAGTCATTTCCATAGAATCAGCCATCCAGCACAGACCAGTGAAGAGTGATAGTTTGACTTGAAACCAGCCAAAGCCAAGTGCATTCACTGCTTGAGTGACGGTGAAAGTATCTGAAATATTCACATGTCTGTTAGCTGATTCGATCTAACAGATAATTACTGCTTAACATACATCATTTGATTTGTTGATAAAACGTTTTTTTCGTGACACATGACTGATAAATGGCAGATTTCTAAACAATAAACATGAATACTTGGTTATGATTGCTAAGAATCTGCAGCAGAACAGTTATGTATCGTCAATAAAAACCTATTATGAATACCAATATTTTAAGAGGCTATTAAAATGTCTAAAGGACGTGTTCGTAAAAGTAAATGAAAGTTAGCGTACCGTCAGGGACTACCGACACCGATGCCATTTCTATCTCTTGGGGTGGAGGCATAGGCGGCCCCGGAGACCGAGGCCTAATATGGCTGTCATCCAAATCCTGATACCCCTTAGACCGACCCATCCTGGCAGCCTATAAAACAAGAATACACTTCTGACGTGGATACGAACTTGCGACCGCCGAGTAACGGGAACATTAGCGGTTTTTACCTCCAAACACTTAACTGTTAAGATTCTGCCGCACCAAATTCGTCCAGCTGCGCTGGAAAGTTGTAACAAATACACAATATTATTACTTTCACATACATTCAGTCTCTAAAATAATAAAAAGTAAACAAAACTAAAGTTGGTTTGTTTTGACTTCTGTGGTGTTTTATAATGACATTGACATTGAATGACGTCAGTGAATTGACATTTAATTAATTTTTTTTTATTCACCCCGAAAGGAAGGCTATAGTCCTTTGATGATATTGCCTAGTCATACGTCCTTATTTTCTTGATTTGCATTAGAATAGAATGTAACAAATTTTAATGGTTTTTGGAGTATCTGGTAACAAATATATCGATTCGGCCTTCTCGGCAAGTTTCGAGTGAGGTTGGCTCCACTTAACCGAGGTCGCGCCTGTTTTAATTATTCCACATATTTTCCAGGTGCGTTGATACTTGAAACACAAAACTACACCAATTTTAAAGTTAATTAAATTCGATTCTGCTTCAAGACCAAACAATGTTCCGAAAGAAAATTGTTTGGTACGATAAAGGTTGATTCACACAGAGCAGGGACGTGGCCGGGCAGTGTGAGGGCCGTGACCGTGCAGGGACCGTGCATCCGTGTCCTGTCAGGGGATTGCTGTTCACATACGTCAGGGACGTTACCGGGCAGTGAACGGGCCGTGGTCGGGCTGTGCAAATGTCACTCTCTCACCATTTTATTTATGAGGGTATCGCTTTAGTGTGGTTTGGTGAAATAGAGATTAGAAAAAAACATTGTATAATGTTTATAATGTACACTGACAGCTCTAAATATATCTCCTATCGTTCAGTCCATCAAAAGGTTGCCGATAAGGCTCCGCGTAAACGGGCCACCGACAACAGCCACCGTTGGCTGGCTATGGTACACGTATGCGGCGATATACGTGTAGCGAGTGGCATCCACTCGCAACTCAGTGACCGCGACACGCCACCGGTGGCGGCCACTCGTGACTCAGTGTCCGCACATGTCACTGGTGGCAGCCACTCGCTACTTAAAAAGCCGAATACTGGGTGTACCCAATGTAGGCGTTGTCGTCGACGTCGTTACGAATTGTAGGAGCGCCATCAAACCTTCCGTCTTGAAATCCATCGTGCAGCGGGAGAGAGTTAGAAACTACTAGTGGCGGCCACTGACCACTCGAGGCAGCCATCGACCACCTTCGTTTACGCGGTACCATAGGACGTGGCGCGCGACAGCCACCGGTGGCAGTGGTCGGCGGAATAGAATAATTGAATGAAAACATAATATAGAATTATTTTAATCAGTGCAAGAAACCTAGATTGGGCTCAGTTTCCAGGTCAGGCAAAGTGTGGGCCTTTCGTTATGATTGTTTATTGCATGAGATCTTACTATAATAAATAAAATAGCTTTATTTATTCCACAAAAAAAAAGAAAGAAATTCATTGCAATATAATATAGGGTTGCCAATTATTGTTAACATTAAGATTGAATCATTTCACCATACAATAATAATAATATTTTCATAATAAAAATAAAAAGTAAAAATAAATAAGTAATTAATATTTTTTCACAAATGGAAATTTAAATAATTAATAATCATTTCATAATATTAATTCGAATAAATATGAGATAATAATTGACATAATTAACATTAACATTTTTTTTAAATAAAATTAATGCAATGGTAAAAATAGATCTTACTACTATTATAAATTTGAAAGTTTAAAGAATGGATCACGCTGTAACGAATAGATGAATCGGGGTGAAATTGGCACATATCTATAGTACGGATTGCAATCCGGCGTCATTTTCAGTCCGGCCGGATCCGACCGGATTCCGTCGATTAACTGATCAAATCAATATGACTGTCGCTTTCCGGTTCAGAATGAACTGTTAGATTGTTAATCAAGTGTCGATTGTATTAATAAAGTAGTTCATACATTTAAAATCAACTTTATTTCCAATCCAATGTCAAAATTAGACAACGACAAAGAAGTAAAATTTTAACAATGTGACGAGTAGCTCAATCTTCCTAGTTTTCACTTTAACAGATAGATCAATTATTAATTTACTGAGATGAGATCAGAGGCGGCGCTAGGCGTGGGCGACGTGAGCCACTGCCTACGGCCTCGCGGTACTAAGGACCTCTCAGCTTGGGCTTTCTTCTTCAACTTCGGAAAATTGAAGCAGAAAAAAGTCCAACTTATCCGAGTCTATTTGAATTTTTTTTTGAGCTCACTTTGCTCGCTCTTGCTCTCTGAATGATTTTTATTGTTAAGCTTTTCTATGAAATTCGACCAAGTAACGTAGCGACTTCCTACTTCAGTAAGTATTGTCAAGAAATAAGCTGCGGCGGTATAGGCTCTATGATTTTCAAGCACTCTACGCTAGCTCTTACATTCATACTTTCCAGTCCATCTTTAAATTTAGTTGTTTCACGATTTTTCCCACATTCGCCCAAATATTGACTATTTTTGCATAACAAGTCAAAATAAAATCAAACCTATTCGCGGCGGGGTGCAGGGTCGGACTGGCCATACATTCGAGGTGGCTTTTGTCAGCTGGGCCCTAGTCTACGCTGGACTCCACGATTCTGGGGCTTACCGCAAGCCAGGTGGTTGGTAAGGTAAGGGCTCGCGCAGCCTATTGCCCGGCTCTTACCGAAGACTTACCTACCTAAATATTTTTTTATTTTATTTTTTTTAATAAAGTTGCCCCACACTAGGAATTTCTCCTGTATCGTGGGTGCGTTTACAAGCATACAAAGTCACATACACAAACAGCCAGACCCGGAACAACTGTCTGCAGGCCATACAAATATTTGTTCCGTGCGGGAATTGAACCCGTGACACGCCGACGTGCCGTCTTATATATTATATTATATATATTAATATACTTAATTCATGGCCCATGGTATTAAAATTTCGAGCTCGCTCCGCTTGCTCTTACATTCTACGCTTTTATAACTTCTTTAGCTTTCCTGTATTAGTCAAAAAGTTTCTTCTGTTTAAGGTGGAAGCGCCAGGGTAAACCGCGAAATTCAAATTTTCTAATGTTTTTTCCTTTGCAAGTCAGTGTCGGGCTGTATGTTGAACAAAATATGATTCGCGACTGTAACACGTATTTATTTACAGAATTAAAATCATTACAATCATCAATACAACCCTCTAAGTTCATTTAACTCGAATGAATGGTTAGTTCATAAAAAAGTCATTCAATCGAGTTACATTAATGATACAACCTGTATGATTAATGATTATTATAGCAATGATTTTAATTGTTATAACTCAGTAAAGCTATATTTTTTACGGTCGCGAATCGTATTTTTATCAACATACAACCTGACACTGACCTGCAAAATGCAAAAATCGTATGAAAATTTTAATTTTTGCGGGAAAGCTAAGCGAGGATTGGTGTAAATTTTTGAGCTCGATACTTACGTACTTACTTACGTTATTGAAATCTACATTCCCTCAGTTCTTGCCCTTTCCTGTGTGAGTCAAAAAGGTATAAGAAAATCAAACCTATCCGATATGAGATGAGATATGGAAAGAAAGAAAGAATGATATTTATTTAGCACATACATGAAACACGCACGGTAGGTACTAGAAATAATATGGATTGCAAAGGTTTGCGATCTCGCTTCGCTTGCTCTTGCATTCTACAATAAGTTCTTTAGCTTTTCCACTGTACATAAATGGTTAAAAGACAATCGTGTACTAATATGATAAAACTGAAGAGCTTTTTTGTTAGGCTGTTTGAACGCGCCAAATGCCAATCTTGCCCACATAAAATTTTAGTCTTGCGCCGCCACTGGATGAGATCACAATAATTAACAACACACAATAATTTGGCGCGGTACTGGCACAGCGTAGTGGGGTGGGGCGACTCGGCGTTGAACGACTCGCACGCATGAATACCACGCGCAACGCGTTTAAAATACCTCAGACTCATGCAACAGCTCTATTATTTTGCCAAAAATTGCAAGCTCTGGATCCGGTCGCTGGATCCGGTATATTGGTACCGGATTCGCTAAACGTTTAATGATGCCAGATTCGCCGGATTACCGGATCCGTTTTTTCGGATTGCAATCCCTAATCTATAAATAACTAGTGGTCCCGGCGAACTTCGTACCGCCTCAGAATAAAAAAATACTATGTCATGTTTCCTAAATTTGTTTTTCTTTAACTTTACCGATGTATTAATAATTATTCTGTTATTCAGGGCAAAGACAAATTCAACGAACCAAATAACTTCAAAATCGGTCCAGCCGTTCTTGAAGAATGCTTGGAAACATGCTGGACGATCGAGGGTGTAGTAGAAAAAGTCAAACTTGTTCTATTTACTGGTGTACTTTCAGTTTTTTTCCCCTTTTCACCCTGATGCGATGGGAGTTGATTATTAAATACTCGTTTAATCCGTTTAAATGATGACTTGTAAATTGTATAAATTTCACCGGAACATTGCAGATTCTGATAAAGATTGTAATCAATCTTTATTAGATTTATTATTAGGTTTTTGATACAATAAAACCCATCCAAATTCAATAGTCATTTAGAAAAAATAGTCTACAATAATTTCACGCGATATTTTGCAATCTTACGGCGTTTGCAATTTTCCGGTAACATACAATATATCAATTTAGCAAGCAGTAAAAGGCTGCGTTTCGTACTCTAATCCTTTGCATAAAACAGCATCCCTTTAAGGGTTGTTTTTCAAAATTCTAAATTCACACACACCGCTTTTAGGTCTGCAATGAAGTGTATTTTACACGTGTGCCACCACAAATTATAATCAGGCTAGTCGCCGGGCAGCACGCCCCGCAGAGTAAGAATAAATTCTTCGACCCTTTTCTAACAATATTTATTTTACTAAATATTATGATTATAAAATTTATATTTCCTTTTTCGAGTTAGTGTATTGAACTGAATAACGACTTTTGGTCCACGTGTGTCACAAATGCCCGCGTGGGCTTTTGTCTGTGCAGTCTCTCGGCTTCATAACGGCCTTACCTGGCTTGCATTCGGCTAGGGCGTCTATTCTGTTTCGGCTACTATGACAAAGTTTGAATCAATTTTGATTCAAGTGTGCAAACTTTGTACTAATGTACTGAATTTTAAAATTTAGATGTAGTTATAAAATGTGAATATAATAGTTGTAATATTATTAGCGACGAAAACATTTTGGATAGTGTAGAACAACAAGGCAAACATCTGCAACAACAAAACACTGCGGAATCAATAATTTTTCATTGAATTAGATCAGAAAATACCTACTGCAGTCAGGTGAGCTACCTAGAAACTAGACTTGCGCATAGTAATTCGCGACCGGGAGCGCTCATTTTAGTTCGCAGCTCCTTGGCAAACTAGTTCGCTCTTTTAGTTCACCAGTTTCCAACTCAATGTTTCGAGACTGGAGCTGACTGAGCTAGTGAGCTGATATAAAGACAGATCGCTCGAGCTCTTTGCAGTTTGCTGCTGCTGCGCGTGTTCCTTTTTTTGTAGAGTAGCTATTTTGCCGTTATTTTTTACTTTACGTACGTTGTACTAGTATTATTTTAATTGATATATTAGTTCCATACAGAAAATTGCTTATAAAATATACTAAATGACGTATTTATTGCATAACATTGAAAGATGAGAAGCAAACTAGTGAGTAAGTGAGTGCGACGCAACTAGGTAGGGCAGCTCCGCGCTCCCGTTCACTCTTTCTATACCATTAGGTCGGTCATTTCGAAGGAACTAACGAACTAAAGAGCGGCGGACCTAGTTCGCGTAGTTCGTCTGTGGGAGCGCTCTTACGAACTAGTTCGTTCGCGAACTACACAAGACTACTAGAAAGGCAACTATTCCTGGAGTGAAATTGATGACGATCTACTTATCCAACGACGCTTGTGAAGGACTGGCTCTAGTCGTTCCGTAAATGCTACGAGTACTCCGCCGTAGCTGACTCTTCATGAGATGGCTACGGGGTGCTACGTCGTAGCAGACTACGGAAAGCAATAATAGTAGATTATGATAAAATAAATACATTGAAAAAAGTTTTGCTATGTTGGTGCATCTTTATTTTGCTCTTTTACATTAGGCACTCATTATACCTATAGGTACAAAGACTATTCAAGCTCAAAAGTCAACTAAAATAATCCTTTTTCGATATTCTAAGAGTTTTAAGGGCTCAATACATTATGCCACGAGATAAATGGCTTGGCGAATACATCTATTAGTGCATATCCTCTCAAACAATCTCTCGAGATTACCAGATAACCTTAACTTTATATAAGTGACTGGGTTCATCATTAAGTTCCACGCGCTCTTTGTCTTTTCCTGCTTAATTGTGATCGTAATTATTGTAAAAGCTATGAAGGATTGTTGGTTATAATTACACAATGATCCTATTGTGACTGTCTGTTTCCTACTCCTATTTAATAACGAAATATTATATTTATTTCTTAATGCTGCACATGGTGTTAGACCACTTCGAAAATCATAAATTGTCCTTTTAATGGTAAAGGAATGAGAGACAAGGGTCAGCCGTCAACTCAACGTTATATTTCAACAACTTTCTAAAGAAAAGAGTAAAATATTAGACTTTTGTATAATAATATTTTATTATTTATTTTATTATATTAATAGCACTTACAATACTTGTGCCACATCTGGTAAGCATAACTGAGGGCCGAGCAAAACCCAAAAGGACTCTTGAAACAATTAAGAAACTGTACAAATAAATGTCAGTAAGAGGAATTCTGCGAAAGTGTGAGAACACAGTGGAATGTGGTATTTTTTAGGGATGTCTGGTGAAAGGTGGGCTCGACCAAAGGGCGAAACGGGAAAGACCGAGAAGACACATAGTTTGGGACCACGATAGGGAGCGGTCGATTAGTTAGAATAGCTGAGTTAGGACCTTATTATTAGGACTGAGGCTGTCTCTGTCATCATTAAGGCGAGAGTATTAATTAATACTTTAACAAGATAAGTGTAGTTGAGACTAGGCTATATTAGTATAGTATTCATGTGAATAGAGTGTAAGACACGTGCGTGAATCTCAGTGACTGTTGGTGAACGAATGGGTGAGTGTAGACTGTTCTATCCTTCCTGATTCCCTTCTATGACTTGAGCGAGGTAACCTACTCCTGCGTTGGGTTTTAGGGACTCGGAGAAAGACTTTCTTTGGGAAGTGCTTCAACCTTACCAATGACGAAGATTGCATATAGCAATGACTTTAACCTGGAAATTGACAACTAAAGCATTGCCTACGAAAGGCTGAACCGAATATTACTCGCAACAAGCTAGGGCTACTTTGGGAGCGTTCAAGTATTACGTAACGCAATTTTTGAAGATTCTTGACCCTCCCTCCCCCCCATGTAACGCGCCGTAACGTTTATCTGCACCCCCCTCCCCCTCCCTAAACATAACGTATCATCCAAGTGACAATTTTTACCTAAAAGTCACAATTATGTCTACTACTCTCATGTTACCAAATTTTTTAATTAATAAATGTCATTTCAAGAAAAATATTGATGTTTATTTTTGTTTGGCAAAATGACTACTGTTTAGTGACTGTGTGTGTAACTCGAAAATAGTGAGCTAGCGTTAAATAAAAAAACAATGTTACGTAACGCGTTGTTCGAACACCCCTCCCGCCCCTGTAACGCATCGTAACGTTTTACAAGACGCCCTCCCCCAAAATTGCGTTACGTAAAACTTGAACGCCCCCTTTGAGCTATAATGCTACCTTGTCATTGCTTAGTAACACGTCAAACCAACCAAACGTTAGTACCTAGTGGTTACCCCACCCTATGGACTGACTGACTGCAAGATACTTTGCATTGCTCTTGATGTACGCACACTTCCTTCACCAAGTACCCTAAACTAAACTGAATTGATAGTTGTTCTAAAGGACGCTAGGGATCGTATCACTGATACAAAAAAATAGTATTTAGCGAGACACGTATTTTAGGAAGCCCAGATGGAACACTCCGCTGCTAGACCCGACACGGTTGCAGAGTACTCTTTGTGCATCCTCGTAATGTGTAGATTAAGGAAGAGAGAGGTGACGAGTTCCAAAACCACTTGGGCGTATAGCAAGGCAATTGTAAAGAGTTCTGCAACTGAATGACGATACAGTACGCTTGAGCTAAGTTTTGTGTTGTCTCAGTAATGGGTTGATAGGCCGATATAAGGAGGTTTCTAGTGCGCGTCCAGTATTTCTGGAAACTTGTCTCGCTCAATGACCGAGGCACTTCGCAGTCCTCTGCCTTAGGATTGAGTAAGATATGCTTTAGCGTAGGGAACGTGTACTGCTGTGACCGCGGCAGGTTCTTTCTAGTCCTACGCACCCTAGGAACGGCGGTACACGAACGACGTACCAGTCGCTGTAATGCGGCCCCAAGTCACTGGGGAGGGCCTCTAGATTATTGTAAAGAAATTTACTAACGTAACTCAAAACAATGTATTTCCCAATGCAAGCGTTACGTGTCAATTACCCTTTAGTATTCCATGTAGCCTTATAACTTTCTCAATTCAAAACAAAATGTAGATTTCGTTTCCTTATCTTCTAAACCTATGAATTCCCAACTCTATTTTATATTAACTGTTTGTTTTACCCCCTCCTTGTCCCTAGCTTTCTAAGTCGGGACAAGGTGAAATACTTCTTGGGAATTCATTTCATAAACGGCGGGAGAGTGACCAGTCTGGGACGAGCTCGACGGGGTCGGGCGGATGGCGGGGCACGGCCTTTTCCCCTTAGGGGGAACCGACCTTAACACTCAATCTAGGATAATTTAAGAAAAACGAAAATTTTATAAGCCTAGGGTCATTTAGGAACAGTCGCACTATCCTTGAGCATCTCGAGAGCTTTTCATAAAATATTCAGACAGTATAATAGATTGTAGAAAGGAGAATTACCTTTAGACCAAAATTTACACGAAATTATTGGGCAAAGGAATCTGCTTGTTTAGCTGTAGCTTTAACCTGAATGTTTTTAGATAAGGGCTTCATGAGAATTATTTCATTGAAACTGAGTAAATCTGCGGTTATCACGAGGTGCACACGCTGTCGTGTTTTACCTTGCGCCTTCGTGAGAACATTTTCACAAACAAAAACATTTTTCCACTCTTAATTGCTTAATAAAACCTTCAAACTCTTTCCTAGAACAAGAGAGAGAAGCCCTTGGCCGCACGTTCGTTGATTATTCAATTTAGCCGAGAAATTTCGCAGTATGAAAATAAAGGACGCTGGTGGGCGGTCTGGGAAAAGGTCAAAGGTGAACGCGTAGGTTTGCTGTATTAGCCTATTATATTCTATTTTCTGTATTTATCTTAGAGAAAAAAGATATGATTTTGTTATGAAAGTTGGCTTATTTTATTCATTTTAATATAATTACGAAATATGAGAGGTCCAATAATAACCATAGGGTTATTTGGATCTCTCATATTTCGTTATTATTTTAATATACAGGTAGGGACACTAGCTGCTCGAATCGATACGAGTACAATCTAAAAGCACTTACACCTACTAAAAGTTTCTATAAGTTTATCTTGTTCGGGGTTGATGGTGTACCTATCTCATTTCACCTTAGAAACAATGTTGCGGACTTTCCTTATATCCCAATTACTTGCCTACCGACCATGCGTATTTTATCTTTGTTCCGAGAGCCAGATGTTTCTAGTGCTATTTTGCATTTTATAGCATAAATAGGTCAGCTGAATTGATGTTGTGTAGGTGTGTGCATAGAAATGATACGTCATCTCATTCTGTGTGTATTTCCGGATGTGGTTGAAAAAGCATCCAAGGAGTACAGCTACTTCTCTTCGACTTCCTCGTTCTTGCTGCAGAAATCATAAGCAGAGAAAAGTTTAATCAGCCATTATGAAATGGCTTCTAATGGAATTCTATTAATTTCAATATTTTATGCATGTAAAACTACAGAAGCGGACTTAATGCCTTAGGCAATTTCTACCAGTCAACCTTTGGGAGGTTTAGAGAAAAATTGTGGTAGGTCTTAGGTAGTGCCTTTTAACTTTTATTAGAGCTGGTTTCTACTACTACCTACTTACCGACAACTTCTGTTCTACAGCAGCTTTTCTATACCCCGCGTGTACTTGTAGTTAGCTCGAGACCATTCTAGCATTGAAAAAATGTGAATGGTGTCCCCGCCATTCATATTTTTTCGTTAATTAATCTCCGAGACGAGGGCGCTCTCGAGGTGCTAATTGAGTTAGGCGGTGGAGTGTAGACTTCAGAGATGTTTTTTAGAAACAAGCTACCGCCCGCGGCTCCGCTCGCGTTTATGTCGAAAATTATCCCAAGGGAACATATTCCCGGGATGAAAAGTATCCTATGTGTTATTCCACACTATAATCTACCTCTGTGCCAAATGACATCGAGATCCATTCAACCGTTCTGACGTGAAATAGTAACAAACATCCATCCATACTTTCGCGTTTATAATATTATAGTAGGATGGGACTGGTAACAATTTTGAGATAGCTTCATCATCAAGATACATCCTTGAGTTTCTGTAGTGACTGTTTCTTTTTGCAGTGACTTGTTTGTTGATGTTACAGTTTTTGCGTGCTTTTTTGTCTTGTTACTATTATGGTGAAGGATAGGGAAATAGGACGTAGTTTTCTTAACAGGTTCACTGTCCACACAGCAGACACAATAGTTAAACCATCAGCGAAGGCCACATGTCGTTAATGGGACTGTGAAAAGTTTAGCAGGAACGTCAAAGGGTGCAGGAATGTTAAATAAAATGCAGTAACATATGCTCGTACAATTTACGTAATGATTTTAATTATTTTTCCTCGTTTATATTGATACAATTTCATAGCACGCTAAGGTCCGGATTCGTATCCATAGGTTTGTCTCAGTTACAAGTAGGCCATAATTAAAAAAAGACCTATCTATTAAAATACAGTAATGCCTATACAAAATACAAATACAGAGATAGCAATTTATGTACCTACAGATAGACAATATTCTGAGCAATACATTGCAAAACGGCATCTAAACACCTGCTTGGACAAGTTAGAGTTACATACATACAAAATTAATTTTATCTACATCATAACTTTTTAGGCTTCAACTATTTAGGAGTTTGCAGATATAAAAGTAATAGCTGTGATCAAACGCAAGTGTGTACAGAACCCTAACTGTATTTTACAATTTATTTAAAATTTTAATGTTTAACATCAACTAGTAATACTTTACAGGTCATATTACATAACATTACAACTAATTTCAAGGATCGTGTGGTTCAACATAGGAAAGTAATTTGACGATACTTTAAACAGATATGTACTTTTGAAAGATACAATTACTTATCAAATCTTATCAATGGTGATTCTTAATTAGGACAAAGTAGGAATGTTAGAAAATGTGGGTACAAAAATGGTTTTAGACGAACATAGGCAAAATTAAATTTAAAATAGCAAATCGAAAAGGGGCTTAACAAAGATTATATATTTTTTTGTGTTTTATCGGTCTCATAGACCCGATGCATATTAAATAACTTTAGATAAGAAGCAGTAAAGCTAAAATATCACGTAATCCTCTGCTTCCCGAGAGAATCTTAACCCTTACAGATAAATAGATATATGCATATACTAAGTATGTGTACGTTTTTGCTTTGCAAAAAGTTAGTTTTGTGGTATTGTCTGCATAGACCGTTAGTAAGTTTAACTTAAAATAATGAGCTAGCACCTGAGAGAAAATACAATGTTTACCAGATAGGCCAAAAACGCACGTTACGAACAAAATAATAAAGTGAAATGTGAATAGAATTAATTTAGAATTTGAAATTATTTCACAAAAAAAAAAACAGTAAGTACTTAGTATTGTGAAGAATTATTTTTGAAAAATTATATCAGCATATTTGTGTCATAGTTTGCAATCGAAGAAGCAGTAAGACTACTGCCCTGCAGTTGTTTTATACAAAACTGAAAAATAGTTTTGAAAAGTTTCTTATTCTTAAGATTTTTTTGATTGATTGACTTCTATCTAAATAATTTTAAGTCTTAGACGATCAGTACCTACCCATATTTACAAATTGCACTCGTCGTGCGACATAGTAGCTGCCATTTGAAGGAGCGACTTTTATTATTATACTATCATGCTTTTTTCAGTCAACGACTCATTTGTTCTAAATGGAGATTATAGTCACATTTTGTACCATCATTTACACCCGTACTCGCGCTTTACACAACTACCACTAGTTCTGTACCGGAAGAAGTGTTCGTAGAGATAGAAAAGGATCTTCTAAACTTTTTTTTTTGTATTATAATCATTGACACAAAATTACTTATTAATCGAAGTGGACGACAAAACTTTATGAAATGGATCCACTATACGCGTGACAAATGTTAATATATTTTTTGTTATTTTGTTTGCCCCTAACGCAAACGTTCCATGATGTCGTCGCTGCGTAACTATTAAGTCTACTTATTACTCAGTCTCATATTTGTTGGCGATAGTTCAGAAGTGTTTGTTTAAGTGGCAATGCGGTGTTTTAGTTTTAGGCCTCGAAGTTCCCCAACAAGATCGGCGTCGTCTGCGATGAAACGTTTTTCGATTCTTCGTCCTTGCGTTGGATCCTGTTGACAAGGTTACATAATGTTAATTGGTCGGTTGATGCTCATTAATAAGTTGGAACAATTTTTAGCTGAGTCGCTTATGGCGAGGTAGGTGGCGGTGTCAGTACTTGTGCAGCACCCCCGGCGCCGAGTGACCCGGCCTCGGGGCCCACTGTGTCACCCGCCAGGCCGCCACCCCCGGCCCGGCCATGCTATTTTTAGACTTCGGAGCTTCCACAGTCTGAGTGCGTTCCCAAACAATGAAACATTTATATTTATTGGCTTCGAGAGTACATTTTTTATGAAGCTAAGGGTAATTGTTTATATTGAATCTTTGGAACCTAAATATTTGAGAAAAAAAGTTCAGAAGTGTTAAATTGATTAAGACTACTTACTTGTGAGTTTTTGTTCGTCTTCTTGTCTGCGAAGTATTGTACGATAGTATCGTAAAAGGCATTGCTCCTTTTGCTCTGAGTGTTCTGGTGTCGGTGGAAGGGATTGCTTGCAGGTCGTGGCATCACGACTTCCTTGTCGCCAGCTTTAGACGCTTCAGTAGAGATTTCTGGGGCAGCAGTAGTCACGCTTCTCTTGTTTCCGTTCCAGTTGATGAACCCGTCGTCTGCTGGATAGTCGTCGTCGTCAATCCTGGGTACGGTCTTGGGCACGTGGTACAGAGGCTTGCCTGCTAAGGCCTTCAATTCGCGAACATCTTCGTCTTCGGAGTCATGCTCCTCGTAATCAACAGGCGGGAAGGCTGCGCGGGCATTCTCTCGCCGCCTCTGTGCGTCTTGTGCCATTTGCGTAAGGATCAAATTGTCGAGGAAGGCTGCACTGACGTCATCGACATCGTTGGCTTGCCAGCGGGGCGTGGTGTCGCTCTCGAACCAAGTCTCCTGTCCGATAGGCAGCGCGGCTAGTCTCTCTTCTTGTCTCTTGGGCGCTTCGTTGGCAATGAAGTGGCCATAGGGGTCATAAAAGTATGGGTATGGCACTTGAGCGTGCATTTCAGGGACACTGATCGCTGGGGCATCGTAAAAGTATTGCACTTTCGGGGCATAGTAATATTCGTCATCTGGGTACTCCCTAGAGGTTTGCGGGTACATAGGCCAGCCCTGCATAGGGTAAGCCTTTGCTTGAGCTACCAAGTAGCCAAGTAAGACCGATAATAGCCTAAAACAAAATAATTACAATTAAGTACACTTTAAAAATTACAAATTGTCTTTGAGATTGACACGAAGATTAGAAAATTTTTGGTTTCCAAAAAAAAAGAAACAACGAATGCCAAACAATTTTTTTTAAATCCTGAATTTTACACCGGTAATGAAAAAAATATTAAAAAGCTCACCTCAAGCTCGAAAGCCGCATGTTGCACATAATTCACTGATAGATGTTAGTCAAGGCGCGATCAGAACACGACTACACGTAGGAGGGGAGGGCCAGCGGCCTTTATAAGCAGGTCGCCCACGCGCTTCGCCCACACGTTCTCAATGAAACAGCGCCCCCCGAGCACCCCCGGGCGCCTCCAGCTCATCCCCGACCCCACGCCACCGCGCGACCCGGCTCCCTCCATCTACCCTCAACCCGCGGCATTCTGCTATCGATCGCGCCCTCAGATTATTCATCTTGCTATGACACTGTTTTTACTCCTAGAAAACTGTTGACGGCTGGACGAGCGTTTACTTCATAACGATTAATTACAATTCAGAAATATTAATGTATACCTACATAATATAAAAAGGGGTTAAGTGAGCCAGAAGGGTGATATTTGCCTGCCGCACCGTGGGGTCTACGACATTTTCCTATACGTCGGTGATACCGAACGTATGTAGATGCAGACACACCTAGTACCGATATATGTATAATAAGGCCACAAGTTAAATTTAGAATAGGATTCGTAAGGACGGGTTAAGAATGTTAAAGAAAACATAAAGTTCCTACTTCAGACCCTCTTGAAATTCTTAGTTTTAGAACATTATGGTTTGAAACAGAATTATTAACTGGCTTCTAGGAAGGCTACTGAACTAGGATCGTGAAAGTTTGGGTTATACATAACATAGTTTAAAGTTTTCACTTCATTTGAAAGTTACCTATTTTGCGAAGGTTTTATCCAAACGTAGATCTACGTTGCTGATATACGTGATGGAATTTTTACTTTTAAGCATGCCCATCGTCGACCACCTCATAATTTACGATCAGGTGAGATAGTGGTCAAACGTGGCACACGTTTGGCCAATATAATTATATCTTAAAAATATAATTATATCTTTTCAGACAAGCCACTTTTATTGCTCCATTCACAATTAGTCTCCATTCATAAGGAAAACTTCATTCTGCTTCTTCGGTGCTTCATAGCATTCATATGTATGACGCAGGCAAGGCAATTAACCCCAAGAGCTTTCAGTAATAGCCGTACTCCACCATAAGTGTAGTTCAGTATAAAACTCGTGTAGGACGTAATGACTGTTCTGCGTCATGGAGAAGATGCTTCAAAACTTCACGAGCGTACAGAAAACCCCACGTCAGTGGTAACGGACCAGTATAAGTAGGACCCCTTACTGAAGCTCCGTACTACGCTAGGGTAGCTCAAGGTCAAACTGTTACCGCCTACGTGCTGTCGAATGTACGTGAAGGCTGCGTCAACTTAGTCTACGTGTGGAGGCGGAGTAAGTACTATATTTTTATGATATTATTATGTTTTCCCGCGACTTAGTTAACTTCGATTTTCTCCTGTCAGCGTGTTAATACCGACTTTTATTCCCCAAGTGCAGTTTTCAGGGCATGCCAGTGTATTCCATTCAATTAAGTCTTCAATCGTGCGTTATCAATCATTCAGTGTACATAGTTTGGCATTGTATTTATGGGTACCTTGGAAAAAGATTTGTATGAAAAAAATAGTGCATGTCAAAAAATGTGCGAAATAAGACGTTAGGACAACGCCAGGACAAAGCCTAGCTCAATTATTTCTCTAATTTTGAATTTCAGGGATTCGTATGATTTATATATTGGAATGAAAAATATTGGATGTGTTACAGGTGTTTTCGGTATTATTTTGGATATCTCCTTGAATGACGCATGATTGTACAAAGTTTTTGTATCGTTCGTAGGTATTTGACTCGTGCTTATGAAAATTGACATTTATCAAGGTATAATTAGCGCTATCGTGTGAAATATCTATTCAGCTATTGCTTTTTATGCGTTGTAAAATCAAAACTACATGAACTTTTCAAATTGTTTTAACCTCTCTTTCAGTGAACTACCAATGAATATTAATAGTTTTAAAATATACTAACTTAAATTATGATTATGAAAATAACGTAGCGTTTAAAGTACATGATAAATGCTCCTGTCTGTCTAAATAAATCATGAGATCGAAAGTACTTGCATACCTGAATTCAGTACCTAATATTCAAATTTATTAACCGAACAGTTTAAGAATTATTTTTATACAGATAGTTTTGTATGCAACGTTGCCAGCACGCGGGCGTCTATACAACGTTCATTAAAGATAGAGAGTTTCTAGAAACATGAATATTCAAGAAGGAGAAAATCATGTCCAATTTAAGTAATAAACTACGTTTTCTTTTTCATCAATTTGACATGGCTTCAAAGGCTTGGCTTAGAAGACATGGCTTAAAAAATATGATCTACTCTGAAAATACATTCCAAAGATATTACCCATAAGGGGAGCCCACATTATATAATAAATAACTAAGAATAGCTTTGATGTCTAAGTACTTTTGAGTGAGAGAAACATTATAACTGACAGTTACAAGAAATGCTTATTTTTGAAACAGATTATTTTGTGGACCCAAAATAATTGGTTTCATGAAACGACAGGTTAACGAATCACGTTTTCTAAAACGTTGTCGAAACATCGTCCAATCACCTATCGGTTTTTCCATCTTGCTGCTTTCGTGAAAATTCGAGGCAAAACTTAATTTTAAGTGGATAAAATCGCAATGCTTTTGCTGCTTCCTCAAGGCAGCAAATTATATTTCTACCAATATCAATTCACGTCTACTTAAGAAAATAACCGAAGTTAGCACATAGTGGAAATTGCCCATATACGTATTTATTTATTTATTAGTGTTAGCACTGTTAGCGTTTTGTCGCAAGGCAGGTATATGCATGCGTTATGGCAACTACTTACTATTTGTAAGTCTGATTTTGACTGCTTTCCATTATAACATGACTGTGTGTTAATTAATACTTTCCAATAAAAAATATTGAAGCTTTACCCGGCCTTGGTATAATGCAGAGTGCGCCCACGCTGAGGCCCGAAAAGAGTCTGCCTACCAAGCTTGGGTCAAGGCCCGCGACCAAAAAGTTAGAGCACGCAGGGTTCGCGCGAGGAAGAGAGCTTTTAATTCTGCCGCTAAGTTCTGCAAGCAAGTTCTACGTGGGGCACGTTTTGACCATGTCGGACGTATCGGGGCCAAACTAGCATCGCACCCTCCGGGTAGTAAACTGTTCTGGTCCCTTTCGAAAGCGGTTGAAATGAACTTTTGTCGGCCCACTTTGCCACCAATGCTGAAACCTGATGGGTCGCTGGCCCACTCTGCAAGTGAGAAAGCAAATTTATTTGCATCTCTCTTTGCTAGCAATTCGCGTCTGGACTCTGGCTCCAAGCAACCACTAACTGTACCTCGTTACTGTGACTCTTCGATGTCGGAGATCGCAGTTCACATGAAAGAGGTACGAAGAGTATTGTGCAGTCTAGACGTGAACAAGGCCAGCGGGCCTGACGGCATTTCAGCGAGAGTGTTGAGGCAATGTGCGCCTGAACTGTCTCCTGTGTTGACACGCTTGTTCCGCCTTTCTCTTGAAAAAAGAACGGTGCCAAAATCCTGGAAGCTTGCGAATGTACAACCTGTGCCAAAAAAGGGCGACCGTGCAGACCCTGCTCATTATCGACCGATCGCCATTACCTCCATTCTGTGCAAGGTTATGGAAAGGGTACTGAACAGTAAGTTGCTGACCTACCTTGAAGACAATGATCTCCTCAGTGACCGTCAATATGGGTTTCGCCGGGGACGGTCAACTGGCGATCTTCTTGTGTATGTCACGCACTGCTGGGGCGAAGCCATCGAGAGACACGGCGAAGCATTTGCTGTATCGCTCGATATCTCGAAGGCCTTTGATAGGGTGTGGCACGCAAGTCTACTCAGCAAGCTTCCTGCTTATGGCATCCCAGCTGATTTTTGTAGCTGGATATCAGACTTCCTTAGTGAACGGTCGATCCGAGTAGTCGTTGACGGCTGCTTCTCTGACCTCATGGCTATTAATGCCGGAGTTCCTCAGGGGTCTGTTCTCTCTGCAACTCTTTTCCTGCTGCACATCAATGACCTGCTTCAGCCTGGTATTGTTGGGTATGCAGATGACAGTTCGGTTTCAGAGAGATACTTGTCTAGCGCAAAAACCAGCGGGGAAGAAGTTCGTTCCTTGAGAGGCCATGGTAGAGCGGACAAATTTGACCTTAAGTCTTGTCTCCCAGTGGGGTGATGACAATCTGGTCTCTTTTAACGCCATCAAAACACAAGCATGTCTTTTTACCGCGAAAAGGAGTCGTTTCGACCTAACTCCGACTTTTCGGGGTACATCTGTTCCTGTAACTGATCGGCTCGAGCTCCTAGGCATGGAGTTGACAACCAGTCTCAACTTTGGTGCCACCATTGAGCACAAAGCCCAAACTGCGGCCAAAAAGCTGGTCATCCTAAATAGAGTGAAGCGATACTTCACGCCTGGACAGCTTTTAACCCTCTACAAAGCACAAGTCCGATCCTGCATGGAGTATTGCAGCCACCTTTGGGATGGCTCAGCTAAATACCAACTTGCCGCGCTTGACTCGGTGGAACACAGAGCTAAAAGGCTCATTGGCGACGTAAGACTGGTGGATGCCAAGCTTCACAGCTTGGCTCATCGCCGCAAGGTTGCCTGCTTGTCGGTCTTCTACAGATTGTACTTCGGGGAGAGTGTCCAGGAACTCCACGATCTCATCCCACCGGCCCCCTTCTATCATCGGACATCTAGACGCACTGCAAGTTACCATCCCTACCTTGTTGCTATTCCACCAATTCGCACTAAACGTTTCCAAACGTCTTTTATAATGCGCATAGCAAAGGAGTGGAACTCTCTGCCTGCGTCTGTGTTTCCGAACGCATACAACCCTAATCTCTTCAAAATTAGAGTGAACAGGCTTCTTCGGGGTAAGCTCGCTCCATCGTCGACTTTGTTTCTGTCATCTATGACCTAGACTAGAGTCAAGAGCAAACCCACATTAAATAAAAAAAAAAAAAAAAATACGTCATAAGGAAATAGTGATTGATAAAAGTGTGAAGCGCAAGTGCGGAAACTGGCAATATCCCATAAAATACGTACTTAAAATATTTACGGCCAAACGGAAGCTTTTCAACCGACTTCCAAAAGAAGGAGGTTCTCAATTCGCCTGTTTGTTTTTTTTTTGTTTATTATGCGATCATTTCGTCAATTATGAATGAATTTTGATGATTCTTTTTCTATTAGAAAGCCTATACTTTTGAGGTGGTCCCATTGACACCAAGTCAGAATCTGATGATGGGATCTTAGGGAAATCGAGGGCAACCCTCAAATTTTAAAGGCACATTCAATTTCAGATAATTGTGCCTGATAATCATCATCTCATCTTGCTAAGCTGATGATGGAAGGTATAAGATAGGATCTGATGCTGGGATCCCAGGACATATGTTTGATCAGCGATATTTCATCTAATTGTTAACCGCTTTGGATGATTCTTTTATTGTTTGCAAATTGGCTCCATTTCAATTTGGTGAAGGATTTCGGAGGTAGGTTGATTACACCAGTTCATAACATAACATCACGACGGTACGCTATGAAGGGGTACGCAGATGCAAACAAGTCAACCTGAATTAACATGTTTTTGGGGTTATCTATTCGGGCATAACTTTATTGTTAATTAACCGATCTTGATGATTCTTTTTGCATTGGGTTTAGAAAAAGCCATATTGAATTTGCACTGTACTGTAAACTTCAAAGATAAATCAGTGTCCTCCTCACCTTAAAATGAGTAAAACTAGTACCTAAGCAAAGTAGATATTTAACTATGAGCTGGTGTGGGCTTGGACTGCGAAGGCACACAAAGAAACTCCTTAACGGCAAATAGTACAACCACTCAATATGGAAATAATGTCACTTAGTTGTGGGGTATCACCACTAAAAAGAGGAAAATAAAAAAGGAAGTCGGTTTTTTTTTTGTAAAAAAGGTTTTTTAGTCGATTTAATTCGTACACGTGGAATACATAAGTCCTTTTTAATAAATCAACAGTCAACTAAGATTTGGACAAAGTACTACCTACTACTTTGTCCAAATCTTAGTTGACTGTTGTGGTTGTGGGAGGAGCAAATGAAAGCTGTAGAATTACATAATGTAACATAATATAACATCACGTCTGAAAGTATTCCCCAGTATTATAATATATTCTAATTTCGCCAGTTATGTATGAGTTTCTTCAGGAAAGTCGCAATTATAAGCTGATTGATCCAATCAGATTGGAATGGCCTTTTCACATAAGCGTTGGTTGAATAGAGACAATAAAAAAATGGTAAGTGAATATTTTTATATCTTTAAAAGTGATGAAACGGAACAGAGTGCATAGAAACTCCAATTTAATCAGTATTTTTAAACCTGCCAGTACTATTCATATTCCTGCTTTTATCTAGTTCGAGGTTTATAGCACTTGGTAACTTTCCCACGCACTCTAAATAGGTAAAGCTTGACCGGGATATCTATTTTAGGTGACACGCCGAAAGTTCGAAGGTACAGAATCTATATCGGTAACTGTGCAGCGATCGGGTATATGGATTCACATCTAGAGGTTTCGTAACCGTTATGGATCGCTGAAAGTTCCCACGGGCGGCTCCTCGGCTGGGGTAGGTCGGGAGAGGGGGTCGTATCGGGAGAAATTCTGTGCATTCGAAGTGCATCGTCAGGTTTGGGAGCGGAAGTCGTCACAAACAAGGGGTCGATGGCCGCCGGGCGCCTTGCAGTCGAGGTACAGTCGAAATGTTACGAAAATTTACCTTTAGTATACTTGTACTTATTGGAAGCCTGTCAAAAATATCCGTTCCTAACTACGACGTTGCGAAGTCTGGAAGTTTCAAACTTTACATAAAACGACGTTTTTGAGGCTTCGTTTGGTCAGTCACGTTTTATGTACAAAGTCGTTTTTTTTTTTAATTTCTGTATGGGGTGGTTTCAGTCACGTTTTCGTTACGAAACTTGGCAACTGATTATGAAAAATATTTAAGTCGTTTTAGTTTGTTAACTCGTTAGCTGCGGCATGGATTTTCAATTTATTTCAAGCAGTAATTTTCAACTTGCACAGGACATGCAAAACTATTGAGATGAAATAAGTCCTACGACTTATTTTTATGTATATATTATTGTCTGTACTTTTTACAAGGTGTGTGTGTGTTTTTAGACTAACTTTTTTTTCAGATATCTTATCTCCCACAGTGATACTGTGGGAGATAAGATATCTGAAAAAAAAGTTACATCACATAATTGCAGGTATTTGCGTCATTCAAATATTAATACTCTCTTTTATCTGTACCCGGCTTAGGATTGTTGAGCATAGAGTACAATCCTCCCACGCGTGTAATTATAAAAAGCTGACATAAAGTTTATTCGCTTGATTGGATTTTGATAAAAATTAAATAAAATATTTCATTAAACCTAAGTATTGTTAAGGTAAAAGATCCTTAAAAAACAATCACTCGAAACTTATACCTGGTTCTTCAGATATGGGTAGAAAATATTTAATTTATAAAAAGTGGGTAAAGTATTTAAATAATTTGTAGTTAAGATTAAGTGAAGTGAAAGAACCCTGAATCTGACAGTTCAGTTAAAAGTTGAAATTTAATTAACTAATTAATTTATTATGACGGCACTCCAACGATTAGTTCACAGAAACATTTACAGCAAATTGATCTCATAGTTTAAAATATTATAACAGATATTCTAATCATTTGTTTGTACTACCCTTGAACGATCATGTCTAACATATGCTGCGTTCTGACTGATAACAAGTACTTGCAATATGTTACAAGTTGTTAGGTTTCAACATATTAAATTAATATAAATACCGCCAAATTTTCTAAACTTCCAAATCCCATTCTTTCTCCAAAAAACTGATTTTCGTACCATTTCAAAACAAGTACACGAGCTAATAATCTTCAATAAGTAGATCAATAATGTACCGTATTAACAATATAACATATCTAATTGGTATTGTTAAAAAATAACAATATCTACCATTACCTTAGGCTTCAATATTTATGGTTAGTAGCTCTTGAATACTTTGTAAAGTTGTTTTGTTAAAAAGAAACGTTGACCGATTCCGTTACACATCATCTTAGCTTAGTTTTCTCTATTTTCTTTTGGCAGACCATAAACCGAAAAATCACGTTTCTGCCATTTAATATTTAATTTATAGCAGCAATATATACAATTATACAGTTATACACATGACTAATTTAATTTATATTTTTTTCATTTCACCTGCGGAGCGGAGCGGAGGCATAGTAATAGTTTAGTAGACTCTCTTGGTTACACTTCGGGTACGGAAGAACCTAAAAAGAGCTAAGTCAAGCCATATACTTTCACTTTTAAAGATAGTTAAGCCTTTTGCTAGCTTGAATTCATTATAACTAATACCCTGTAGAATATAATTAGGTTATCCCGACTCTGTCACGTGCACGTTCAACAAGACCGGGCAAACGGATTGGCCGATAAGCATAGGCAATCATGTATTTGTCACCGGAAAATTGCAGACTCCGTAAGATTGTAATATATCTTTATTAGATTACAATTTCTCCATATACGATGAGAAAATCGTTTTGTATACAATAAATCCCACCCAAATTCCATAGTTTATAAAGTATCCATGTCTTATTAATAATAAATAGTTTCACGGGATATTGTACAATCTCATGGCGATTGCAATTTTCCGGTGACATATTCATTATAACACTGGTTTTACAATAGTGCGAATTATATCTATCGCTCTTTATATTAGTAAAACTGTATCAAAAACCGTTAAATGGTTTAAAACAAAACAAAGCGGCGAAACTGACAGAGACAATTTCAAGTATTATGATATTACAAAAATTAAATTAAAATTAAATAGACCTAATATCTAAAAATTTAAAATGTATTGATCCTTTTAGTTTAATGTAGATACAATTCTTTGGGCCAAAGGTCTTTGCCTCGGGAAACCGCACATTTTTGTTATTACTTACTTAATATAGTAGCGGTTCCCTGACACAATGACGCTTGGCCCAAAGAATCGTACCTATATTTTTTGTAGTGGTTTCTAAAAAAAAATGATTTAATTTCTATTTATGTTTTTTAAACCTAATTTACCTGTAATGTAGTAAAAGCAAAATAAAAAATAATTCGTTAGGTCCCAGGTACTAGTCATCACTCCACTTTCCACATCAAGCTAGGGCATTGATCAGAACAATAATATTAGTATAGACATACATAGCATACATACAAATATTTTAGTTAGTTAATATTCCTCATTCCCTTTCAATATAGTGTACATTATTCTACTAGTCAAGCCTTTTCATTTGATACCCATATTGAGGCAGTTGTGAAAAAAATATAAGTAGTTCGCCATTTTGTGGTGGCAACCATCTTGGACCGATTTTCATCAAACAAAGCTAAGAACACTTCTGACTAATACACCTTTCAAACAAAAAAAAACAAAATCGGTTCATCCGTTCTAGAACTACGATGCCACGGACACACACACACACGTCAAACTTAAAACACCCCGTCATTTTTGAGTCGGAGTTTAATAAAAATAATATGGTCTACTGAGCCTAAACCCCAACTTACTTACTGAGCCACAAAAGTTCTATTTTTTATAAAAGTTCTTTTTATTGAGGAAAGGGCTTGCTTGCTCTCTTGACCTCGATCACGCCTGATGGAAAGCGATGAATTTGGTCCATGATGGAGCGAGCGAACCCAGTAGATGCCTGTTCACCCTTGATTTGAAGGTAGATGGGTTATATGTTAAAGAGAACACAGACGCTGGCAGAGAGTTCCACACTTTGACTGTGCGCAACTATTTCTTAAATAACTTTTAAATTAATTGGAAATAAGAATAAAATATATTAAAAACTCTCACAACGTGTAACCTAAGCCTTTTGATTTCCCTAAAAAGAGTATGGATTGCCTTTTTTTTTCGTCAAGCTTTTTTTAAACATAGTGAACATACTAACTAGTCACAGTTTAGGGTGACAACGCATACGATTCCAAGAAGACAGGGTAATTGAATCAGTATTAGTACCACTACCAGGTAATGTTTCCACGCAAGCTCGCTGAACCAGTGAATCATTCGAGGCCAGTGGAAAGGTCCATCGGAAAACAACCACTAGAGCATCACGGAGTCGAAAACATTGTTTGTTTACTATCGCCTGTGACATGATATATACGGCGTTGGAAGTCAAATGATCTCAGTCCGTTGGCTATTTTTACAGAGCTATTATTAGTAGGTTTTATGCATAAAAAATGGATTTCTTTGATGTCAAACAATGTTGAAAAATCTTAGAATTGCCAATAGATTTTACTTTTTTTTTACATAATTCATCGATGAAACTATTGTCTTTTGAGCCTTTTGTTGAATTGTGATCGAATAAAAATACTTTTTTTCATTTTTAAAAGTTTCGTCTTTGGTAACTCTATTCAATTAATTCGTTTAAATTGAAGTAAAACTAGCGATGCCCGCGGTTCTATAGGCGGGGAAACTTTTAACAATTTAAAGGCAAGCACTTTGAGTTTAATTTGACCTAAGTTAGCTCAGCCATTTTAGTTTCATTGATACTCAAAAACGATAATATTATTTCAATTACTATCTGCGCTTGGAATTAGTATTTCCCCCAATATCTTTATAATGATAGGCACGATAGCCAATGTGTTATTTTAATGTATAAGATATAGCTCATAACTGTGAAATTTCATCAAAATCCTCATAATAAATCATAATCATAATCAATACACTTAAAAAGTGTAACATACAAACACACATTTACAGGAACCGTACATTTTCCCAGGATAAAAAGTAGCTTTTGACGCTCAACGATAGTAGAGCTTTCTAAATCAGTCTTGACACTAGTCAAACATTCAAAATCAGATCGCTAGAATTAAAGGAATTTAGGTTCTTTACAAACAAACAATTTTTACTCTTCATGAGAGTTATAAAATAATATTGTACTATTTTCTAACTCTCACGGGTCACTAAGAACCCGATTCAATTACTCCGATAACGGAGTAGAAAACTAATCTCCTTTACAAATACTTACGTTTGCTTAGCTCGAGTGGTAAGGGGGTACTGACCTGGGTAGGTTCCAGGTGTCCTATGGGTCAGCAAACTGTGTCAGGTCGGTAAACTGGGTCACAGCCCCGCAGGTCCAGCTGAGATTGCCTGCTTCAACGTTGACTCGTTTGTATGCATTAGATATGCAATCTGATATTGTAAACTTTTGTTGATGAAAATTGTTTAGTGTAAAGAAGTCAAAAACACTACAAAAACTATACTATATCCGTAAATACTAACTAACTAAACCATAAAACAAAAGTAAAATATGGCATTGAAAAATTATCTTCATCGAGAAAATTTGATGCTAGAAGATTTTAGTTCACAATAATAATTGTTGATATGTGTATTCAATATTTGGAAAAATACTGTAACTTTGTTCACAATGACTTATAATGTATGCAGAAAATCTATTCAAGGAAACGTGTTATTACTTTAGTAATGTGCTTGGAAAATGTAACATTAAGGGAAAATTGCTTTTACATTGAAAGAGGACAGGAGTATTGATCACTGCCCTACCTTCCCGTCGTTTCAAGTCTTTGGATTTAATTTATTTTCTTCACTGCAAGTCACAGAAAATATTTTAAGCATATTCAGAAATTGCATTGTGGCTCTTGATTAATTAATAACAGCTAGCTCAAACTTCGAGGTTAAGTTACGCATGACGGTATCGGTCCCTGGATGGGATTGGATTATCCATTACATACCAAGTTTTCTCTGAGCCTTGGAAATCACGTTAAACCGTTGCTTCCGGTTGTTATTTGAATATCTTGGACAGTCGTAACGGGAGGTCAGAAGCCAGAGAGTCTGCACCAATCTTGCCAAGGGTTATCAATACGATAACCCTTGGCTACCAGTCCATATATCCAGCTACTGGGTTATTAAGGTCAGATAGGAAAATACTGGTATTCAGATAGACTAAAATTGAACCCCAACATACTCGTAGTTAGGCAAAGGATAGGCAGATATTATTTGAAAATGACAGATAGTTCACAAATCTCGAAGTAGGTTATTTTATTCACGCTTAGCGAGTGAGAGCGCGAGTATCTTTATTTGGAATCTGCTGGCTACAGTCATTTCAATATACCCGTGCAGTAAATTTGGTTTGGTCCTAGGAAAGCCAAACGCATGGGACATGATTCATTGGGCGTGGGAGACTTTACAGCAACGCCCTCGACTTTGCAGACGATTTATTTATTTATTTAATCATAGGACAACCAACGGCTTTAACATATGGATAACAATTGTATATGAGACATAGAACCAATCACAGGTTCGGGTAAAAACAGAAAAATTAGTAGAAAACTTAGGATCAATAACAAGCACGATAGACACGAATATATATATGTATATATATTACTTAGGTACAATAAGCACTATGCACTTTTAAAAAAATCAGCGTACGGCCGTGTGCGTGCAGAATATAGGTTTTAGTGATAAATGGGTCGGATGAGAACTTTTCACAAAGAATATTAAAGTCCTTACTCGCTCGCAGTATGTATGAGTTTCACCTGTAGTAAGAATTTACTTTTACTTTATGGCATAGTGATGACATTTATAAGTTTAAAGCCCGTAGTTTGCGGTTGATTTTAGAATTGGATGGGGGTAATATACGGACCAAATCGGCAAAGAATCCCTTAATGAAATCTTTGAATAATTTAGGTTAAATACGACGTTGTTGGTTTCTAAGTCCTGTATTTTCTTATTGCTAGAAGTTAAAAATTATTTTAGTTTTGGAAATAAAAATCTGTTTCATTTTCCATGTATATTTTATCAGATTTGCAACAAGGAAAAAACCTGAAATCACGATTTTTTTTGCAAAAAGGTGCTCTGCTCTGGCCACTGCGGGGGCGGGTAAAGAAACATTTGATCAGCTGAAAACCTCACTATAAATACAAGTTCTAAGTATTGGTTCTATAGTGTTCGCAAACCACGACAACTGAATGTGGGGTCCTTTGTTCAATTCTTTTTCATTATCATGCGGTTTTTCCAGTAGGAATTTCGGAATTCTAAAAGTCGGTGGTGTAAAACCCCGGTTCCCCGTGTCTCGGAAAGCACGTGCAGCTCTTGGTAAAGGAACAAAGAGTGTGTGTTTGCGCATACACTTGTGCACTATAATGTCTTCTACTAGGTTGGTCACCGTGGCCGAATTCGGTCGAGAGGATTATTGGCCCCATGGTCCGTAGCTAGCAGCCACTCCGAAGTCGACATGTGATTAGGCAGCAGTATATCAATTCTCAAAGGGTCGTCGTGTTTGAATATGATCCCAATGTAAGATTGGCGCGTGGGCGCTTTAAACAGACACAGGGTTGTATGAAATGCTTAATTAACTTTGATGTTAACTTGTCTGATAAAGCTCGCCTTAGTACCTATAATTTAACATACATTTTCTTTTCAGTTGATTCAGCCCTGTGTGACGCCTACGTTCGTTTGCCTACGGTTACTGTAAGTTGGTCTGCCTGGGGCCATTAAAAAACTTTATCAAAAAAATCCTGTCTGATCACAGCTTTATGCTTTATGTTTTAAATTTATGTGATGGTTATTGGAGCAGCAATTTAGGTGCTTGAACAACTACCAAACCTGAAAATATTAAATGAAATGATATTTCAATAATTTTGCGGACAGTGAACACAACTTCCTTCACGACCATTTCAAGCAGGACTAAGATGTAGTCCCAGAATGGTAATGTAGCCTAAATAAGGCTAACCTGAAACAACGATCTTCTGACCGTTGTTTCAGGTTAGCCCTAACTTTTCGAGTCGAAAAGAAGAATCTTTTCGAGTCGAAAAAAATTTATTGGCATAAAAACGGTATATGTAGTTATGGACGACGGTAAAAAAAATAAATACATGTATTTATTTTTTTTACCGCTAATTAATGTTTTTGCTTAACGTTATAAGCGTGCAAAGTTTTAATTTCCTAGTAACCCGCCCGGCTTCGCACGTGTACAAATGTTAACAAAGCCTTGCCTCGGTGTTCGCTGTGTTTATTAGTCAAAACCGTTTCAAGAAGAAAGGCGAGATAGGATTTTCGTAATCGGATCCGTACTTTCATAGATAGATTTTATCTTTATAATAGTAGTTTATGTAGATTTAGAGCAGCGGACTCGTAATAAACGTTATGAAAACTGTCAGCAGCAGAAATGTCCTTGTAACGATATTTCTATTGGTTTTCGTAGTACTTATAGCTTCCTATTGGAAAATTCGCTTACGCAGTTCTTCGATAAGAGAATTATGTTATATTTAAAAATAGATACCTACGTAATTGGGAACTGGTCGATTGTTATTCAAGAGTCATTAACTGCCTATATTGTTTCTTTTAGAAGAGTGTCAATTCTACTTGTTTTAAGCAACGTCCGCATGTTTCGCATGTCAGTCGCAATCTGTCAAAAATGTATGGAAATGGAAGCTTTTTTGACAGATTGAAACTAAGATTGAAGCGAATGTGAACGTTGCTTATAAATAAGTAGAAAGCTTCTTAGTGCTTTAATGATTTTTATTCGTGCAAATGCCATTAAATTATAGTTATATAATTTACCATTCTTATTGCGTAAATCCTTTGTAATTATATCTGGTTTTTATTGTTTATTTTGTAACTTTTTAAACTCATTAACAAGGTTTTATACACCAAACAAAAACTTTGTTATCTTTGGTCTCACATTGTTTTTCCATAGCACATTTGACATTGGCAGAATATTGTCGACATCGGCATCATTGCCATAAACAAAAATAGAATAGAATAGAAGTAGAATTGGCTGTAAATTTGCTTTTGTTTAGTCTGAGGAACAAATAACAGCTAACAGTCGCACGATTCGATCTGCGAGGTAATCAATCAGGCAACGCTTGCTGAAGTCGGATCGTGGCCATCACACCGAGACGGGTCCATTCCTTGGAAAACAATTGGTCCCGGATAGCGGCTGTCATTTGTTCATCTTTGATGGTCGTCACAGGTAGTCAGAAGCCAGAAAATCTGATACTACTCTTGCAAGGGGGTATATTGTTAACCAGTTACTGGGTTGTAGAGGACGAGGCAGTCGCTCCGTGTAAAATTCTGGTGCTCAGTTAGATTGGAATCCGACTGAAACTAAGTTGGAAAATGGATAGGTAGATTGTGTTAAATTGTTACTACCCCGGTAAATTGATGTAAGAGGTCACGTTGAATGTTGAATTCAGAAGTACTTAGCTTTAGCAAAACCCACACGAACTTTGCCTAACTAATAGTTTCTTGAAACTTAACGGACTCTCGGGGAAAGATTGTTGGGGCGTGCCTACAAAACATAAATATTAATTAAGTTTCAAGTATCATCAAGGATGCTATGAAATCAAGGTGAAGAGTACTACTACAGTGCAAATTTTTTTCACGAAACTTAGGCAAATTGCTTGTATTTTGGATCACTATTCTCTGCTGTAATCCCAATTTATTTTGGGTCGGCAAAACAAGGCTTTATCTATCATACTTCCCTATTCGTCGTCAACTCAGAAATCCCTTCTCCATCTTATCTTATCTTATCTTTCACAGTCTATTCAAACTCAAAACCTACTTTCATACATCTTCCGCATCACAAGTCTTAACCATTAAAACAGATTTTCAACTTTCCAATCACCGGTTTCGCAGACTTTCTTTAATTCTTAAGTCCTGCTCAGATCTAAGTTTTATTCGCTATACAGTGCTGTAGCGAAAGGTATAGGGAAGGGTAGTTGGGCAGGGGTATCATTACCGCTTTGGATAGAGAAACTTACTTGAGAAACTCCTTAACGCGCTGTCGCCAAGGCGGAACCATTTTCGCAAACCAAGCGAAAAGATATGTTTCGTTCTAACCGTGGAATTTATACAAAACTAGCTGACCCACGCAACTTTGTCTGCGTCACATTTTTCATGAATTCTCGGCTCCTATTGGTCGTAGCGTAATGTTATATAGCCTATGGCCTTCCTCCATAAATAGACTTCCCAACACTTAAAGAATTCTACCAAACAAATAGTCAAGAATAACTGATCGAGTGGTAATTGATCAGCTATCGAGCGGGATGAAAAATGATTAAATTACTAAAGTGACTATTAAAAAATAGGGGTTGGTGATAGAAGGGTGAAAATTTAGGGTTGTATGTATTTTTAAAGCCACATTATAAAAAAATAAAAATGTTTGTTTAAAAAGTAAAAAAAAATGTTAGGGTTGGACAACCCTTATCACTTAGGGGTATGAAAAATAGATAGTAGCCGATTCTCAGACCTACTGAATATGCATATAAAATTTCATAAAAATCGGTCAAGCCGTTTCGGAGGAGTACGGTAACTAACATTGTGACACGAGAATTTTATGTAGGTACAAGATATCGCGAAACAAGGCGAAAATCGCTACCTTTCTCGGTAGCGAACTTTGCGTAGGTCTTAACAGGCCATTATTATATGTATTTGAGGTACACCACACCTTTCGCTTAGAATTCTCATCACCTCATCACAGCTAAATACAATTTCCATGGTTGATTTGAGTTTGTTTCGATGTTTCATCTGGGACACACCGGCCTCATCGAGTTTACTTTGACAGAAATGATTGACGTAAATAAAGAGTTATTTGCAAGCTATTTGCAAAATAAATATCATTTATGTACTATCTCATGTATTTTGGGTTACAATAATTATACTACAGTGCACTTTATTCACATCACAGACGATCGGACTCGGATGGGTGAATATGAAATTTCAAATTGAATAACTCCAAAATGTACAACATTTTGCTTAATTTTACGCTAAAATTGCGTTTCTGTGTGGCTTTTATTTGTGTTCAAATGTAAATCAGTGAACCATAAAATTAACCTATGACATTTCAAACTGTATAATGTTGTTTGTAGGACTGTAGGTACTGTACATGAATTTTCATAAGTCCGGCCTCAAAGGTTCCAACAACAATTTGTTTGTGGAAACTGTTTACTCATGAAAATGAATTCTTTGTAATGTTTTCAGGAAATCATAAGGGT
Source organism: Mamestra brassicae (assembly GCA_905163435.1). NCBI lineage: Eukaryota > Metazoa > Arthropoda > Insecta > Lepidoptera > Noctuidae > Mamestra > Mamestra brassicae. The sequence goes on along the minus strand of LR990995.1, from coordinate 9,760,475 downwards.
TGATTAGAGCTTTATGTCAATTATATGAAGTACCTACAAATAATGATGGTTTAGGCAACTGAGGTGCACGGGACACCGTTTACGTAAGGTATACCCACATTTCTTCTGCATTTGTTTACTCGTAAGTTACATGATCTTCTTCTTCTTCTTCCCTCAGAACACAAGCAGGAAGGTGTAATTCCAACTTCGCAAAGTGAGTCTACCGTGTTACAAACCATGTTCCACCTCCTATCTTGCCCTTTGTGCCCCAAAAAATGCAGCCGAAGTGACCTTTGTGCTGCCACAAACGATGCCGTGGAAGTGGCATTGTCAACAAATGCCACACAAATTTAAAAAAAAAAAAACGGTTGTGCCAGCGATGCGAAGAAGAAGTTACAAATGGTATAGGGCGAGAACCTCATGACGTCATCCAGTCAAAAACGTAGACTCTACGGTGTTTCTGTCTGCTTATCGTGCACTAAAATGCAGTACGATTGTTAGTCAAACTTCATTTAATTTTGTATAATTGAAATGATTTATGTTGTACTAGCTTCTGCAAGCGGCTTCGCCTGCGTGAAATCCGAATATTATATGAAAGTAAGTTATTACTAATATATGTTTAGCCTGGACTATGTTATGAAAACCTGTATTATTTACGGTGGAAACCAACTAAAACTAAGTAGGATTATTTTAGAAAACCGATAATTTTATTAGCCTAGGGTAATTTAGAAGCAGTCATGTGTATCATAATATTATATAAAACAGCTAAGTTACTAGACACGAGGTAGTCTCGAAACGAAAGTCTGATCAGTGTGTTTCGTCAGTGTAGACAATAGGCATTGGAACGTGTTCGCTCTATGGGAATCATGAAAAGACTGTAAACCAGCTAAAGCGCAATGGAGAGAGTTATGTTTGTTACGCTACGTGAACGAATAAGAAATGAACTGCAGGAGAACCAAGGTGACAGACAAAGCCAGAAACATTGGGAGTATTGGGGCCGAAATGTTCAGAAGGCCCCCAAAAGGTGAATCAACGATCTAGTGAAGGCCACGAGAGTCCGCTGAATGCGAGAAGTTAAGTACTGATAAATTATAGCGATGCTGGTAGGAGGCCAAGTCTAGCAATGAACGTGTTTGAAATGATGATGACGGCGATGAGTTATCAGCAGCTATGAATTTCGCAAAAAGCTAAAATAAATCGTTACGAATTCCATTATAAAGCGTATGAATATTTTATGATAAAGAATGTTTTCGTAAATTAATGAGCTAGGTTTTTTATTTACGCGAATGTCACATCAAAAGTAATTCTAAGGAAAAATACATTTCACGTAAGGCATGAAATAAAGTTCCTCAGATAGGAAACATCTATCTCTTTTCTACATAAGCTTCATAAATATCTCTGTCTCTTTCTCAAGTAGGGGGTAGCTGATGCTATTTTTAGAACTGGCTGGTACATCCACTAAAATATTATTGGACTCGTACTTTATACATTATTCTAGCTGTCAGGTTTAAAATAGAATTCGTGGAACAGGTACACACTAAAAGTACCTTTAACTCAATAAAGGTCTGTAGATATTGGATACGGGTTCTTAGAAGTAATACCGCTCTAGTAGTTTGACGAAAAGCAATTAATTTGTTACCTAATTAAGTGAGCAATGGAATAGTTACTGGATTCATTGAAGGCCTCGTTACGTCTAATAAAATTTCATTCATCAGTCGAGTTTTTTCCAAGAATATCAGAGTATCTAAGGTACTCGTAGATTTAAAAGAAAAACCCAATTTAAGGGAGATAAAGATTAACCATTCACTTTGCAAGTATATTTATGAAGTCGTATACAGTCAAGCTAAGAACTCTTGGTTATGCCTAATTTAACCAACCAAATTAATTTTCTTAAGTTTAAGGCACAATTATGAACAGCGCACCAGTAAACCTAATTTGGTTTTTCAGGCGTTTATTCATCGATTTTGTTAAGTTTAAGTAGTATTAAGTGAGAAACCAATGGTGTTTTCCGAAATATGATTGTACGTTTTACAATAGAGGTAGTGTCTGGTTTATTATGAATGGTTAACGAGTATAAGCGTAGTAGTGATGGCGCATGGTCCACAAACAAATGACTGGCGGGAAGTTTTGGCTGGCTAAAAACTATGTGAAACGCCAGCTTCTCTTAGCGCAGACAACGGAGAATGTTGTAAAATAAATAGTATCGATACTGAATTATTTTTGTCTATGTTGTCAATGTTTTACGTGGTGAAGAATGAACGTAGAGCTGTATTATTGCTGTTCTCTGCAGTTTGTAATGTTCTACTAGACTAACACCCGATTTCTGAAATGCTTGCATGCGTAAGTCGAGGTCAACAAGTTCTCAACTTCGAAAACTGGATAAGCAGTGCAGATGACATTATTTATCTATACAAATCGTACCAGCAGAGATAATTCCGCCAGACTAAGTCCAATCAGCTCCCTGATGAGAATAGGACAAGTAAATGTGCACTATATTCAACAGATATATAAATGCTAATTTCATGTAGTTCATAGCAGGTGTAAATTCAACAAAATAAGCAATAATGCGCCGCGTCGTCACGCTTTGCACCTTTGTATATTGCATTTGATAGGGGGATGCTACGACCCACGCGCTGCCGTTTGGGGGCCTGACACCCACGCCTGAGCCGTGCCAACTGTAAAAGGTCTTAATGTCCATGCAGCTATTTATAGGCATTTCCCGGGGGAAATAGTATATGACAATGTTGTATTATCATTTTCAGCCAGTTTAGTCCCACAGCGGGGCCAATGTCCACCCTTTCTTTCTTCCAATCTGCCTTATAAAAAGTCAGACTTAAATGGTGTACATATGTAATAAAGTGCTATATTCCATAAGAAGTGTACTTTTTTTACCAGGGTTTCAGTTAACTTTATAATTTAGATATAGAAATACCTATGAGTCAATGGATAATTTTAACTACAAATACAAATACAAAATATTTATTTCTGTACCAACTAGTTTAAATTAGTTTATGATTGGAGCCTCCTTTTAAGCATGATAACGCCTGTGTTAGGAGACTCCGTTCCTCCATAGCTTTGGCTGTTTGTACAACTTACAATTTTTTTACAAGATTAAATAATAATACATTTTTCTCGAGCGCGTGTTGCGTTTACATAAAGAACAATTAAAATTAATAACTTCGATCATGCTCGCTCGCTCATGAAATGAGAAGAATGAATGGGTAAATTAATGTGGGTGTGTTGCGTGTGCGAGGTGTGTCGAGTGTGTGTGATGTGTGTGTGGTGTGTGATGTGTGTGAGGTATGTGATGTGTGATGTGAGTGTGGTGTGTGATGTGTGTGTGGTGTGTAATGTGTGTGGGCTGTGGGAGGTGCGTGCTACAGAGTACATTCTACCTTGAGATATCAAGTGCCACGGTGTCGAGTCAAGTCAATTGTTCTCAGATTGCTGCCCCATATTCTAATCATAGGCGCTCGAAGCATACGATCAATTTACGCTCAAAACACGATATATGAGGCGAGTAAAAAGCTTGTTTCAGAATTTATTAGAGTTTATATTTATAAATGATTTTTCTTTGTTTGGCTGCCCATATTTGTTTCAAACTCTTATTTTACCAACAATTGTACATCCATCAAAATTGGTTGGTTGGTTAGTATTTAGAAGTTAGGTAGGATATTGTGAAAGAAACTCATTCACTATAAATACCCTGATGACATAACACTATTTTTGGGCAGTCGTGTAATAACTACAGACATGATATGTTTCAAAACATATATTTAACTGACTGTACTTTGATAATGAAATGAAATGTGGGCGAAAACAGAACTTTGTTAAGAACGAGGCGAAAAAGGAACAAATCTTAAAATGTATGGAAAAGCATTAATGCTCATATTTTCATAAGTTTTAACTTTTCTAATCTCGGAATAGTATAAAACAAATTCGTTGTCTGGCTGTGTGTGTTCCTCAGCTTACTTCTTCTAAGCTACGCATCCGATTTTGATAGGGTTTTCACTAAAACAAAGAGCGGTAAACGAGAAAGATTTGTGTATTAATTTTACACCTGTAAAAAGCTCGGCTCGCTAGTAAAAGATAATTTAAACAGCATCGGTGTTAAGTTTACCATACTATTATTTGTGATAGCTAAAAGAGACCGGGTTGCCGAAGTGGGTCATAAATCGATAAAGCTGCACTACATAGTGGTAGGTACTGCCTATGCTTATCTACAGCTCCACAGTGCAACTGGGCCGTTTCCTTGATCCACTTTCGAACTAGCACGGGATGGTAGCACCTACGTATAGCCTGTTTTTGCTTATGTCCTAGATTTACATGGATAACTTTTTCTTTTTTTATTATTATTATTATTTTATTTCTTAAGAAAACTTACGGCTAGGATACAGATAGTTGACAGTTAGTTAAAGAAGGCCAATTAAAAGTTTTCACTGACAATATTATGATTTACATAAAGAGGATTGGCAGTTAAAAAGGACAACAAAAGGTCACCATTCTTCTTCCCTTATCCCAATTTATTTCATATACAATGTGGAGACATCGATACAACAATAAATAAGAACACTGGCAATACTTACTGGTTCATAGGAATATTTTGAAACTATTATAAATCCTGTCACCGAAATTAAAAATAAACTTCCCAATGTTTAATTGCATAAAACGTCAAAAAAACTCAAACTAGTCAAGGATAGTGAGTTATATTCTGAACAAATATTCCAAGCCGTCTGTTGCATAAAATTTGTGATAAAAGACAAAATATTCGTATGAACTAGTATTGCCAGTGTTTTGATTTATTGTCGTATCGTCGTCTCTACCTTGTATACCTGAATATAATATAGTATAGTAATATTTGGGGTTGTCCTAGCATGTTTTCTTTTTCCAACATACATCTGTACATCCTTACTCACCGCCATTTCTTGCTACACAAAGCTGTCATTGCCAATTAATCTTTTAAGCGGGTAGTTGTGACAGTTTCGTCTTTGGCTCATATTGTAAGATGTCTTCGTTCTTTCGGAACTGGGAGAGTTAGTTTTATATGGGTATCTCGGCTTATAAGATTTTATGTAAGTTCTGTTTGATGTTACCGCAGTAGGCGGTGGTCATTGTTTCTAATTCGTTTGGCTTGGCCGTAGTGACAGTGACCTCAGGAAAATGTTCACTCGAGGAAACAAAATGTGCTTCAATAAACAGCGATTAGTCAGGCAGTATGTTTGTTTTATTTTGTTTCACTGTTTGATAAGCTTATACATAGGTCTTATCAGTAGATTGGCAAATGGTTTTCTCGTTTTGTTTTATGACCTACATAAAAAATACAATATTAACATTCTCGCCACAAATAAAGCACTTGAAAGCTCACTTTGTCATAAACCTATATTACATAATCAATACAACTCACGTATGGGTAGGTACTAATCAAGCCATAGCGGGCTTGGGCTTCAATCCATTCATGAATGTAAGTGCTTACGTCAGCAGCCCCCCCTAGGAGGCGCGGTTCCCCCTCAGCACTAGCGCACAAAAGGGAGGGGGCCGTGACGTCAAACCTTCATGCAACAAGTGCCGATGGAGAAGTACCTAGGTATAAGACACAGTTTATTTTTAGACTGCCGAAAAAGGTTCTACCTTTGTGCTGTATGTAGGTTCAGATTACATAGTGCTACGTTGAATGATGTAGTTACAGTGCCTTCTGATCTCGGAGTGATTGGTAACTAGTTTCTTTTAGGAATATGTTTCTGAGCAGTTGATGTAGATTTCGTTATCCCTCAGTAATTGGGCTGTGGAAGTCGGATGGATGAATACTAACATTCAGTCATTCTCATCTTATAAGTCTGGAAGTCGTGCCAAATAGTTTGGAGTCGCTTGCTGTCAGCCAGACTATCATAAAATCAATGGGATTGTATATTGTAAGGACTGTGTACCCTTTTCTAGTACTGAACTATCACTGCGAATAAAATAAGTAAACAAAAGGTGACACAAAGGATACCAATGCGGGCTAAGATCATTCAATGTTAACAAACTCTTAATTGCTATCTTAATTATTCTTCAAGTTGTTTCTCAAGCTTTTACCACTAAGTATCTATTTGACAAGTGCTACGCTTAACCCCTGCGACCCAATTACAGACTAACTAGAAAATAACTAAGTATGTACTCACTTTTCTAAAGTGCGTACCGAAATAAAATCTAATTCTGACTTTTAAGCGGTCAGAAATAAGGCTGACCTCCGTTCAGTTAAAAATAGGCCAGATTTATAATTGGAAATCGACTAAATATAGGCATCAACTTATAAACGTCGTCGGCTCGAATTATAAATATGTGCCTGAAATAACACTAAAATCGATCGAACTAATGTAGCTTCTACACAATGCAATTTAAAAATAGAATCCAGTCGATCGTTAGACGTAGACACAATTATTGTCATTCCGTGGAGACATGGAACCTCCTTCCCTCCTTGTTGTCACCTTACCGCCCCTCGCCGTATCGAACTGGCTTGAAGAACTTCTTTTTTAATAAGTAACGAGCAAAAATAAAAAAGTATTTGATACCGACCTAACTAGCTAGATTGGATAAAATAAGTTTGATATTCAAATATTTACGTGCTTCTTGATAAATGGTTTTAATTAATGAGATCAGATTATTTCAATAAAGAGTATGTATGCTAGAATTCGGTAAAGTGCTGCCATCTATGATTACATTCGAAAAAAGTTGCAGTTTACCGAGTGCTAACTTGCATAGCAATGAAAGCTTTTAGTAGCGTAACTCCTTTATTTTTTTCATCAAAGCAAACAGTAAAAACGATTTATTATTAAACAAACAAACACAATTATGTTGTTATTATCTTTTATGTTTTGAACCCTATAAAGAACAACTAAAAGTTCCTTTATGCCATTTACAATAAAGACTTCAATGGACAACTTGCGATCTTTTTGGTTGACGATTGTCTAAAGCCAGAGCCATTATGACACAATTTATGTCATTTTTTCAAAAGCAAACACAAACGTTTCAGTTGCTTTTTGAGCTTATAATTGGGTACATTTCTTGATAAAATTAAGTTGTATATTGCATTGGCAACAACAGGGATCAACAAAACGTGATAAAGCGCCATCTAGGCTTAAAACAAGGTAACGCTAAAGAAGCTTACGAGAAAAGCTCTCGCCTAGTTGACGCTTCAAGTGAACGGTGGGAGCTTTTCGTAGCGCCCGACAGATGGATGTCTACGAATGTTCTAGAGCTTTAAATGAGATTCTGCTGTTACTTCATTGAATGAGTCGTGTATTGCGATTTATTCTGTGTAGAATAAAAGATAAATCATAAAGACGAGATATTTTTTTAATAGTTTCATCATTTAAAACACCGGTAATTGTGTTGTATTTTACTAATGCTGTGTCATTTTACTGATACACAAAAATGATGACTTTATGAAATATTTATAAGTTTTATAATTATTAGAATATATGAATAGTAAAAGTGAAATACTTATATTCCGAAATTTTGCCACATATTAATGATGTCACATATAGCATGCGTTATTGCCACAATAAACGCCTTCAGAACGAAGTCAGTAAATTGATGGACCTCATGATGCGCTAAACTCATAAAAAGTTTTCACATGTTGCTCATTGATTGACATATTCTCATAATTTTCCTATAAAACTTCAGCAGCCTAGCACACAGCTTCCCTCTACAAGTTTGACAGCAAAGCTCCTCCAAAGTGTGTTCAAAGTGTTACAAATAGTAAACACGGCAATTAAATAAACAGTGCAGCAATTAAGCTTGCATTGTGTCAACTTGACACGGAACTAAGTGTTACAAGCTCAGCTGTTAGATGCGCAGGCGCACGCGCTCGGAGCCGCATGTAATAGACATCAACGCACGCCCAACATAGGTGCCAACCGTGCAGATTTCTTTTTTTAATTACTTCTATTACTTTTAGTTTTTGATATTTTTTTAGCTAAAAATGAACTATTTGATAAGAAGATAAGTATGATTTAGGACCCCAATAACCATTAGCTGACTTTGCGTTATTCGCATAATTTGTTTGGTATTTTAATGTATGTAGGTTTTCGTATGATCCATTAAGATAATTTTCAAGTATTTGCAACAGACCTGGACCTAATGCAGTTCTGTAAATAAATAAGTCGGGTTTTGGAAGATTACAAACAAGTTTCCATTCTAAATAACTATATTCCCAGCCTACCTATGCATCTGTAAGCTTTCTTGGAATGGTAAAGTGACTCGTATCGAACAATAAATAGTAGAATCCTTCGACGTCCATTATCTCGGCATCATCATCACGCAGCTACAGTCGAGAGCTTCCAAAGCTGCGGGGGAGGTTCGATGCGCGGAGGGAGGGGCGCGGGGCGGCGTGGAGGCCTCCGCCTGCCAGTGCCGCGCCGACTGCGACGCCGCCCGCATGCCGCATACAACGCGTACTTCACTTGTCAAACATAACAAAAACATAACTGAAAAGTGCTTTCAAATTGTGTTGCGTGTTATCGGGTGACTTTCGTAACAAGAGTCTAGTTCAGTGCACATTGGGACCAACGTGTGTGACGGCTGTAGATAGTGTTTTGTCACGTGTTTACGAATGAATGTGACGGCGTAGGCGCAGCCGCGGCGGGTCGCACTCTCCGTGAGATATTCGTGCGCGCGCAGGTCGTCGCGGCCATGCTGCATACCTGACGAGAGCGAGCGCGCGAGTCTGCGCGAACGGGACACAGCGAGCGCTCCCGGCGCGCGTCAACTTTCCCTGACGAGGAACAACCCTGCGATGTTTTTGTGTGTGTCATGACGAGGATGGGGCGATGGCACGTGGCGCTGGTCGCGCTGGCGGCGCTCCTAGCGGGCGTCAGCGCCGCCGCAGAGCAGATGCAGTCCCGCGCGGTCGACACCGGCGTCGACCTTCGAGTGCCCGAAGACCAGCCCGTCGGCACCCTCGTAGGCAGGATTCCCACAAAACCTGGTTTCACTTACCGTTTCAATGAACCTCCCAAGGAATTCGTCCTCGACCCAGTGTCTGGTGAGATCAAGACCAACTTGATCCTGGATAGGGAAGCCGTAGACCGTTATGCGTTCGTTGTGTTATCCAGCCAACCAACTTATCCGATAGAAGTGCGATTACGGGTGACGGATGTGAATGACAATTATCCAGAATTCCCCGAACCGAGTATAGCGGTTGCGTTTTCCGAGAGTGCTGCGGCCGGGACAAAGTTATTGCTCGATGCCGCCACCGATATGGATTTAGGAGAAAACGGTATCACGAATGACTACAGAATAGTTGATGGTGATACTGAGGGGAAGTTTAGGTTGAACGTCACCGTAAATCCAAGCGGTCAAACGTCTTATTTACACCTAGAGACCACGGGCAAGCTAGATCGAGAAACCACCGACTTTTACATCCTGAACATATCAGCACGTGATGGTGGTAATCCACCTAAATACGGGTATTTACAAGTGAATGTTTCTATCTTAGACGTTAACGATAATCCTCCAATATTCGATCAAAGTGACTTTTCAGTGTCTCTAAATGAAAGTGTACCACCAGGAACTACAGTTCTAAAGGTAACAGCCACGGATAGTGATTTGGGTGATAATAGTAAAATAACTTATGAAGTGACTGATACAGAGAGACAATTTGCAGTGGATCCTGAGTCTGGTGTGATTACAACCACGAAGAAGCTGAATTGTCCTAAGTATTGTAGCAACACGACTTGCAATATGACTTGCGTTCTTACTGTTATTGCAAAAGATCATGGCGTACCACGGCAGGATGCACGCACCTATGTCACTGTCAATCTCATAGATGCCAATGATCACGATCCTGTAATAACGTTTACCTATGTTCCTCCGACGGCTAACTTCGCCACTGTAGACGAAAATGCCAAAAATGGTTCTCTTGTAGCTGCTATTACAGTGACTGATTTAGATGCCGGTTTAAATGGCATTACTAGCATTAGTATAGTTGCAGGTAATGAACTCAATCATTTCCGCTTGGAAAATTCGTCCAGTGTGTATATTGTGCATGTAAATGGCGTTTTAGATAGGGAAGAAATTAGCAAGTATAATTTGACTGTTGTTGCCACAGACAGAGGATCTCCTCCACGTACTGCTACCTCATTTTTAGTTATTCATGTAAATGATGTAAATGACCACGAACCGGTGTTTGAAAAATCAGAATATTCGACGGTTCTGACAGAACTTGCCCCTTCCGGATCTTATGTGGCCAGCATTACTGCTACTGATGAAGACACAGGGGTGAATGCTGAAATATTTTATGATTTCTATGATGGAAATCAACAGCAATGGTTTACAATCGATCATTTGACAGGTTTAGTTACAACAAAATCAATGTTAGACCGAGAGATTCAAGGGACTGTTGAATTGAACGTTTCAGCAAGAGACGGGGGCCCTAATCCTAAATGGGCATACACTAGACTAAAAGTAACCATTTTAGATGAGAACGACGAGGCACCCAGCTTTTCACAGCCCCAAATTAATGCAACTTTGCATGAGAATATAAAACCTATTAAGGAAATACTAATTCTCACTGCATCCGATTACGATCAGGGTACAAATGGTTCAGTATCATATTATTTACCTTCAAGTATAGAGAGAAAATATCCAAATACTTTCATATTAGATCCTATAACAGGACAACTTAGTGCGGTAATCGAATTGGACAGGGAGAGAATATCTTTGTACGAAATACAAGTCCTTGCGAAGGATCAAGGATTTCCTCCACAATCTTCCACTGCTACAATTTTACTGAAAGTTCTTGATGTAAATGATAACGATCCAATGTTTTATCCTCAAAGATATATTGAAAGCATCAACGAGGAGTTGCCGATTGGAAGTAATGTTTTACAAGTTAGAGCGTTGGATTTGGATGAAGGTGAAAATGCTAGAATCATGTATAGGCTTGAGAGCGGTGGAGACGGATATTTTGATATAGAGCCATGGACAGGAAATATAGTGCTTCAGAAAGATTTTCGAAAAGCTCCGGAGACTGTGTACACTCTTAAAATATCCTGTAAAGATAAAGGAGGCAGACGAGCATTTGAAGATGCTATAGTTGAAATTGTAAAGACATCTCAACGTAAAAATCTACAGTTTGACGGTTACAACGGTTACACTTTCAAAATTCTAGAAGATGAAGGCACTTCAAAGGCAGACGTTGGACGTTTTGTAGGAAAAGTAAATGCCAGAATATCAAGTGACACAATTTCTTACTACATTTTAGAAGGTGACCCAAAGCATATTTTCAAAATGGATGAAAAAACAGGAGTGATAACGACTGACGCTAATGTAGATCGTGAAGATAAGATGACCTATCACTTAAAAGTTATGGCAAAGACTGGGGTTGCTTTCGGTTTCACAACGGTCAATATTTCAGTTTTAGATGTTAATGATAACTATCCCATATTTATTGAAGACAAGGATGAAATTCATATTCCTGAAAACATGGCAGTAGGACAAGAGGTTTATTTTGCCAGAGCTACTGACCGCGATTCAGGGTCTAACAGGACAATATTTTATACGCTCAGTTACAACCCTGAAAGTAACTTTCGAATATCGGAAACGACAGGAGTTATTTATTTAAATAAGCCCATATCTAGTGAGCCAGGCTCTGTAATGTTTATTGAGGTAACAGCTACTGATAATGGAAGTCCAGCTCTAGCAGCAAAACACTCCATATCAGTTATTGTTGATGACGTCAACGATCACACTCCAGTCTTCGACCATACGTCATACGAAACTTCTTTGCTGGAATCTACCTTGGTAAACACAAGATTTTTCGCTATCTCTGCTTCGGATGCTGATCTAGGTCCTAGTGGTAGAATTTCCTACTATATTGCAGAAGGAAACACTGATGGCAAGTTTGGGGTATTTCCAGATGGTTATCTGTATGTGAAAAGTCTATTGGACAGGGAAGAACGAGATTACTACTCGTTAACGATAATTGCAACAGACCACGGTAAACCAGCGAGATCATCTCAAGTGCCAGTCGTTATTCATGTTCTGGATGAAAATGATAATAGCCCTCAATTTACTAACACCACGTTTATATTTAAAATTAAGGAAAATGAGCCACCTGATACTTTTGTTGGAAAATTAACAGCTACAGACCGGGATATTGGGCGTAATGCTGAGTTAACGTTTTCCTTGCCTATAGCGCAAAATGATTTCAGAATAGATTCCAGGAACGGCTTTATAAAAACGTTAAAGTCCTTTGACAGAGAAAGCTTGGCACAAAATTCAGGTCAAAACTACATTACGTTAACAGTGACTGTTAGTGATAACGGTAAAATTAAATTGTCTGATTCCGTGAGAGTTACGATTTACATAACAGATGTCAATGACAATCCACCCGTCTTTACGCGAACTCCCTATAAGGTTGAGGTATCCGAAGGTGCCGCTGTGGGAGCTTCTATTATGCGAGTGTATTCGACAGATGCTGACGAAGGTCTGAATGGTGACATCTACTACAAACTGATTGGAGGTGATGATTTAGAAAAATTCGCTTTAGATGAAGCTACCGGACAGCTACTCATCAATAAACCCTTAGATCGGGAAACAACAGATCACTACAAGCTCACCATATTAGCCCATGATTCCGGTCAGATAATTCGTCTGTCCGCCACAACAACTATCACAGTTGACGTGCTTGATGAGAATGATAATGCACCAGTTTTTACTCAGACACAAATGAAAGTGTCGGTGCTAGAAACGGAACCAGTAAATAAAAAAATAATTCAATTCCACGCAACCGATGCTGACTTGGGTATCAATCAGGAGCTGCAGTTTTCAATTACGTCTGGTAACAGAAAAGAAGCTTTTTTCATTGACAGTTATTTGGGTGAATTGTTTTTGCACAAACAATTAGATTATGAGGATTTAACTTCGTACGTCTTGAATATCACTGCTACAGACAACGGCAACCCGAGCTTATCTTCAAGTATATTATTTACTGTGAATGTAATCGACGCAAATGACAACGCACCCATATTTACGAACACAGCTATTGTGCGTCAAATACGAGAAGGTATTCCGAAGCACACACCAATAGTGACAGTCACCGCAGAGGACCCAGATTCTGGATTAAACGGCAAAGTTTATTATTCGATCACGCACCAAGACCCTAATGACAGCAAGCGGCACTTTGCCATAAATAACATCACCGGGGTCATACATACTTTATTACCTATTGATAGAGAAAGTATTGACACGTTCAGAATAACTGTTGTCGCTTATGATAGAGCTGAGCCACCATCGGCGAGGCTATCCGCTGAGAAATTAGTTACTGTAATCGTCGAAGATATTAACGACAACGCTCCAGTTTTCGTATCTATGAACGCAGCCGTGATCAACACGGAGAGACTAGGAAGAAGTGCAGGCCGTGGAATATTTATTATGAACGTATTAGCCCGTGACTTAGATTCAGGAACAAATGGATTGGTCACTTACAAGCTTATCCACGGTGGCAACGATCTATTCGATCTGCACAGAAGTAACGGTGCATTGACTTTACGTTATCCTCCGGCGACACCGGAGGCGCGCTGGAATTTGGTCATAAAAGCTACAGATGAGGCAGTATTGAGTGAACAGAAAAGTACTGAAGCCTACCTCACGGTGATAATGGGGGGCACAGAGTTACAGGGGGTCACTTGGACTAATGTTGGGTCGGTATCCGTGGCTGAGAACGAACCTGCAGGTACAGCAGTGTTAAACTTGACTAATAACTATAAATCAGGCTTAGAATATTATATAGTGAATGTGACTGGTGATGGTAGACAAGTGGATAGGTTGTTTGACATAGATTCTTCCTTGGGAATACTTTCAACGGCTGTTTCTCTGGACCGAGAAGCTGGGGTGGACCGGTACGAAGTGGAGATCTGCGCAGTATCATCAGGAACGCCGCTTAAAACGACAACGACTAAGGTAAGATGAAAATAAAATAATATAATTAATTGGACAGATTGTATGGTCGTACCGAGTGATTTTTAGCGTTGTTGTACAGTTAACAATTCAAAGCGGACAATCCAATTAACTTGGCACAATCGCCGGTAGAGACAAAACATCGGCACCGTACTGTTGTTAAAACAAAAATAAATAAAAAATGTATGCTCGTTAGCGTATGTCGGCCGGCGCAGTCTAATCGGGGGCTCTAAATTACGATAAGTCGCGTCTCGCAAACGATATCAGAACACTCGTTCTGAAACCTTCCAAAGATTAACTGTACGTGAAACATGAGTTTTGTTTCTTACACGTTTCATTTCATTAATATTGTTCCCATTGGTATTTCTATTTATATTAGACATTGGTATGCATTTTGTTTTTACAAATAACAACTTATGTATTTCTTTCAATATATGGGGCCAAATATTTCGTAGTTCATTGAACATAATCCACCTCAATAATAAATTTAACCTTCGATTCGAAAAAGCAATTTTGACTCACAAGTTTTAAACGCAATTTTGTTATTTGCGACAGAAATAAAAAGTACCTAAAACTGGTCGTGTGCTCGTAAACGATCTCGTCACATTACGATTACGATATTGTACCTCACCTTTTGACAAATAAAATGTTGATCCTGTGACATGCGGGTGTGGCCGAGTGCGCACTTTACACTGACCGTTTACAATCCACCCGTTTTATTTCACAATTAATGCTTTTCTTTGAAAAGAAACTAAGCTTAAAGGTGAAAATCATATTAATACCCAATTAGACCATAATCTGCAAACCTTATAAAATCATTATTTTTATTATAAAGAGTGCTTGTTAATTGCTAAGATCATAAAATAAAACATAAAAGCTTCGTTACAGATAAAAGTTGCCATTAAAATAAATTCAGGCTGTTATATAAAATACACAAGTGTCGTTTTTAGTACAAAAGCTGCTTATAAAAAAAATAAAGTGTGACTAGATTGAAGGCTGAATAACATGGTTAGGAGATACTTCAGTAGATATTATCAGGCGGCAAACGTAATGGCTTTGTCATAAAGTTGTTTCTTACGACATCAATAAAACAGTGACTTCGGGGTGATTCAATGTTAAAATCCTGTCAGAGCGTCGTAAATGTCACGGCATGCGAATTATTCTATTTAGGAAGATTTTTAAGTAATCACATCATTTTTGTCATCAGGCAACACATAAAATTGCAAGAATTATTTTACGTCGGCAAAGCCGTTATCTTTAACGGGTGTCCGAAACGTCCCCGTACTTACAGTAAAATCTTTAAGAATCGGAGAAATAATAAAAGCGTATTAAACCTCGAGTCTTGCTTATTTGAATATACGAATCGAATATGTTACTTAATCGACGGCAAGCGATTGGTCGTCGAGTGAGAAGTGTCACATTTACTACTCAATATGTTGTCATAAAACAGTACTTTTTAACAACATTTTATTTTATAATGCGGAATCTCGTTATTTCAGCTTGCTGATTTACATACAATTAGGAGTTGGTGCCTTTATTAGACTATATTTCGTTTTATATATGGATAAAAGTACCTCGTGTGGAAAATTATTGAAATCTGATATTCTGGGGCATTTAATTCGGTAGGTACCTATACTGGAGCCTTACCATATATAGGTATTACTGGTTGCTGTGCCATTACCGACATCAGTGGCTAAAATATTATTCTAAATAAGATTATGGCACATTTATTTTACTTAACAAAATAATTACCTACCTAACTTAAGAAATTACCTACATAAATTATTGTTTATATGTAAGTAATGGCTATGTAGTTACTACTGCGTCATTAGCCCAATTAACCACCAATAAAATTACCTTTTTATGTCACTTTGATTTAATTTAATCCAAAGATCCATCTTTAGAACCCATTATCGTCAAGTATGCAAAAACTTAATCTTACCTACATGAATGAGCTTAAAGCTTCGTTCATATCAATGCACGAGCATCAAGTAAGAAGTGTCAAATGTATGAAAACGACCCTAATTATTTTTATGATCGTAATCTGAAGAGTGGTCGGGTGCAGTCAGGAGCGGACGGACGCACCGCGACCATGTCCAGCAACCGTTACGGGTCAGTTGACGACAAATTTGAATTAATTAAGCTATATCGCGTAACGATGTGAACCAACCATTACTGGCAAATAGAACCTTTGTTTTAAACAAGTTTCGTGGAGTGTTTTGTACAAAAAGATACCATCACATAGATTACTCATGCGTTTCCGATCTCAAATGATAGGCCTCATGTTCGAGCCTAAAACGTGCTGCGTACACAGCACTAAATGTACAAGCTATTGATGTGAATCATCATGTTGGTATCCGTTGCTTTAATATCTGCTTCGTGCATCAACTTACCTAGATTATAAGACATTTCGTACACCACATTTTGCGTAGCCTTAAAATTCGCAGAATGCACGGTTTTTTGTAACTGTCCGTGCGCAGTAAAGTCAGTCTCAATTATCATAGCATTTTTAATCGCGGAGGCCATAAAATCATTGGGGGGTATGATTGTGTGAAAAGGAGCGATTTCAGGTAAGAAGGGGAGGGGGGTGACTATCAACAGACACCGAAAGCGCATTAGGGCGCCGAGCTGCATTCCCGGGACTGATTTATGCAACTTACACCCGGCGGCTCGGCCATCGACACCCGCCTTAATGAACGTACAACGTTACGTTATACTGTGAAATGGCTTTCATTATTTCACGCCAATACTAATAGTCCTGTGTCTACGCGGCGCGTTTAACCCCTATTCGCGTAATGGTTTCTTTATTCTTCTTTTAACCGGCTGAAGTTAATAAATATTGGAGATATGAATGCTAAATGCGAAACAGATAGGAAAGTTAAACATTGGCGCAGTAAATTGTGTTCGCGTACAGGAATTTATGCAAATAAATGCTGCTGTTTTATCTATATGGATAAGAGCTGACTTTAGAAATTGGTGTAATGAGAGTTCAAGGTAAAGCTGATGACTTGTAACGGTCGTGTTCACTGATGTACGTAGTCAATTGAGTCCCTACGTTCTACGAAGTCAGTAGCAGCGTGTTTTTACCCCATTCAACAGAGAGCAGCGCACACTCGTAAGACAGTGACGTCACGAGGTTTTTCGCTTATTCCCACATCAGAGCGGAAATGATTTTTTTCGGAAAATACACAAAAATCAATGAGTTCGATCCACAAGCGCGTCGCTCGAAATTGCCGATTTAACGTCCGGCCGTTTTAACTTATTAGCGTTTCGGTTTTTATCAATGAATTTATTGGTGGTCAGCCAAACGTGCCGATTGGGCGAAAACTTGAAATGTTAAATCAACGTTTATTTTAACTTGTTACCCCGCCTAAATGCGTTCCGAGGCGCAATTGATAACAAGTTTGGGTGGCACGTCCCCTAAAAGCGATATCACTGGAAAAAAATCACTCACCATGCTTTTTCAAAGGTAAATAAACGAGAATTATTGTTATACCTTTAAAAAGCATTAAGTGATTTTCATTCTTAGGTTTTAATTTACATACCAACATGAGTCATGACTACGCCTTTGGAGATGACCAGCAAATTATTTACAAAATGCTACCTTTCCTAAATGAATGAAATCGAACAAAGATGTAATAGTCCGTTCTTGAATACAATTTGTTCTAGCTTGTGTGATCTCACAGTTAACTAACCTCCACTCGTAAAGGCGCCCCCAGATTTACAGTCACTAATGAGTTAACAGTGACAATAATCAACCAATTATAAAGCTCGTGTCACACGACTGCATTTGCCATTATATTGGTATAATCGGGTAGATAAGCGGTGACGGACAAGTTGCCGAAAGACGTCAGTCGTGACTGGAGTCGCAGTATCCTAAGTGAAATCCTACGCTGTACCATTTGAGTAAGTTGCGTAAATCAGCGAAATCGTGCGAGGTTTAAGTTTAGTTCGGTATCAAATTACTTACACAGCCCTAGTTGCTTAATTCTGCAATCTTAACTCAAAAGGATTTATTGAAAGTAGACGCTTCTTAGGGAATGTTAAAATGATGTATTGAGAATGGTCGATCAATAAATTTTTCAATAATTTGATGTTTTTTTTTAATTCAGTTTCATTTAAACTAGTTTAAAATGGTTGTAGAATAACTCTCCTTTCAGTTGGAGTTGGAAAATTTAAAGCTTCGGTGTCTGTGTTCTGGTTCATGTTTATTCTTAAAGTTTTCGACATCAGCCCATCAACAAGCAAATAAATTTAAATATTCAGTCAATCTCGAAAAGTAGTATTTTATCATCAAACTTAGTAACTATTAAGAGGTTCGACAGGTTTTGTCAAACAATAAAATACAAGAGTTATGGCCGCGTGCTGACACAAATGATTACTTTATCGTAACGGTTTCCTGTTAACACTGACACCTCGTCACTGCTAATTTTTTGTTTATACTAATTGAAATCTCATTACATTTCAGATTATTAAACGAAGCGTAATCTCTTTTATCAATCTGATGCTAAAACAACCACTAAAGAGAAGAAATGTAAAATGTATTTCTCAAGATGAGATAAAAGGTTGTAAACCGATAAATTGAATCATCATTTTATATTTACAAGCCTTTTAGTTAATATTGATTGCTTTCGATAGCCTGGTTATTAGTGACTTGAAATATTTTTAACTTGCAGAAAAAATCTAAACCAGAACCTGCGTCTAGACATTCTTACAGCACTGATTTATTGTTTACCACATAAAATACAGTCATTGATACTTTCAAGGATAACTGGGTTTTCAAGGAAATTTATGTATTGTTTTTTTAGCATTTCTGTTGTATCAAATTATTGATTTATCATGTACATTTCAATAAGATAAAACTAGCTCTAAAATATTAGAAAATGTTTGACGCTAAGTATATAATTTATCACATTATAAAAACTAGACAATATTTTACCAAGATCAAAGTTTCAAAAAGAATTTAAAGCATCAGCAATTCTCAGTTCTAAAAGCAGAGGCGTTTATTTATAAAACATAGCGCAGTAAATAATAAAGTTACTGGTGCGGTTCACATGCTGGTAAGTTTTTCATGGCGATAGAAATAGAAAATCGGTTTGTGTCACCGCCGTAGACGACGCGGGAAGAGAGATCGAACCTCTTTATAGTCACCCAGCAAGAACAAACTGGTACAGTCAAGTCGTTAGTTTTCAAATTCTTTCCAAGTCCGGACTCGTAACACCTTTTGAAACTATGGCATTGGGCAGACTACTGCTTAAAAATAGGTAATCTCTGGCACCACTTTAAACCTTTTTAATGGACTCGCCATTTTATTAAATTTGTAATTTCAATCTGGTTAGTTTATTTATAGGTGGCACACATTTTAATTAGATACTGGCAATCATTTTGTTACATTGAAATTGTGATGATACTAAGTTGTCACAGTGGTGGCAGTGCATGGTACAAACAAAAATAGACCTTAAGCGAACGAATTCGACGAATCTATTCTAACTGTGATTGTATTTGTATCGAGCATTAAGACCTAGTTAACTAGCATATTTATCATAAACCCCATTTCCGTAAAAGGAATAACTAAATTACAGTTTGTGTAATATCTCTGAACGACCGTTTAATTAATGGACATTAATTATAGTGATAGTAAAATGTTATAAACTTATGAATTGTTTTAGATACTGGGTCGAACTTTTAATTTCCTTTCGTATTTGTTTATTTTATAAAACGTCTTGTTACAGTAACTGACTACGTGATCTGCGATTTTTTTATTGTAGTTCTTTTTGTTGGTTCAGTTTTTATACTTTTAAGGATAATCATTAGTTGAAGCCACAAAAAAATGTTTGCCTAAGTAGGTCTCCACAAAATCGTATCAGTACAATTTTTTTTGGAGAAACTTTCTTTTCTTTCCGTTAGTCACTATTTATTTATTAAACAATACAAAATTACACACACACACACTTTTTTTTTAATTGTAAACCTTGGAAAATAATTTCATCTGAAAACTTAACATTTAACTTTGCGGTATTTGATTTAAAAATATCTAGTATACATTTAGTAACAGATCCTGGTATTTAAATATCCTTTATTAAAAATCGATATAACACTTAACATTGATAAATAGCTAGAGACGTGAAATAATTAAATATCTCATTTCTCATTTAGGTGTTTAATTTGTCAAACTTTATGGTCTGATACTCGTTTTGAAATGAATCTCTAATGAGTTTGAAATTGAAGACAAAATCATAATTTTCTCGATTACCAAATAATGTGGATACTTTATTCGGTTGATTAATGTTCGATTTAAAAGAAAGAAGAAAACTTGTTTAGGAGGTTGCTTTGGTCGTGACCTCGGCAAAAAAATGCATAATTATGTGGAAATTTTGTACCAGAACTGTATAAAGACACGGTGCGGTGACCAAGTAAAAAACACCAATAGAACTGCTTCGTATTCAAAATGAAGCTATCATGAGTTTTCTCGTACAGCTTCGGAAAGCCAGTCTTTCTGTAATGTTTAATGTGGAATTGTAGACACGAAGTTTAATATCAGTTCATGCCATAAAACATAAAATGCTAAACTATGTAAGTATAATGAATCAGCAACTATCCTGTCCATTATTGGAATGTGTATCATTGGAATGTATGGACTATCTCTATTCATCTATTGGTATTTATTTTCGCAACAATTTTTCAATATCTGTCTATAATCACAATATAGATTGTTTCTTGACAGTCCCTCGGCCGAGTCCGCTTTCATATCGTTGTTGACTATAACGACCATTGAAGCATGACCTGTCCTGCCCGCCCCTACATTCCTACGCTAAGACCTGCGCGGGGACACTGATCGCGCTGTCATAGACCTTGCTTAATTGGACAGTTTATGTGTGTGTATTCATGTGAAGTTGGACCGGTTCCTAGTGGTTCTGTTGCTTTCTACGTCATACATCGATGTTTCTGTAGGGATACTTATGAGACGCTGTGTGTATGTAGTTCACAAGTTTGAAGCTGTGTGAAGTTTATTATGATTTGTGTATCATTGGCGGAGGCGTGATGGGAGTTTAGCTGAAGCGAGCTTGTCGCTGTCGTCTTTATTATGTTCATATCTTCTCCGCGAGAGATGTACGCGATGCAATATTATACAGCGGCGTCGTAGCTCTCCCATCCCGGAACACATCTGCTCGTTTCTGCGGAAGACAAGTCATATTTATCTAGCATCTAATTATATGAAAATGTTTTATCAAACTTGTCAAATAACTTACTCTGAGATATCGTTAAACAAACTTCAGAATGTAAAGCTGCTCAAAGAAATAAAACTACTAAAATAACCCTTACAGAGTAATTTATGTGTATTGATTATTCAAATTAGCTAAACCGAATGCATGGAATTTTAATCTGAATGTTCAAAAAATTATAGTGTGTACGTGGTACATTGCACAGGCGTATCGATATAATGTATAACGAGATATAAGATTCGAAAGATTTATTATAGAATTATAGTTGCCTTCCTGCCTGCAGGTGTATTGTGTACTACGCAACTTAATTTTTCGATCATGAGAGCAGTCTTATAGTGTCTATAAAATGTTTACTGCATCATCGCAAATTATAAAGCTTCAGGTCTATACGAAACACAAAAAAAGGAAATGATTCGATTTTCAAAATTATATTAGGCTTCTCCGTAGAAATTGTTACGCCAAACTTGTCGAGTGTTCACTGGCAACGGTTTCGTTCAAACTTCACAGAATTTGGAAGCTCAATAGCTTTTAAACCGACATAATACCGCCACCTGTAACTAAAAGGCCACAAACCTTACGCCTCCACGACGTTTCATTGCAAAATTGATTTCCTGATGGTATCTAACCTCCCGAGGGAACGTTGGATAAATAAATACTTTACGATAATCTTCGGAGATCTGAGACAGGCCAGAATTACAGCAAGGCCGGGATATTACTGCGTTTTAATTCCGTACCGACACACCTCGGTCGCATTACGATTTGATATGATTTAGTGCGTTATTGTACGTGCCAAGCTCAGCCCTCGCATCGCATAAGTCAAATAAATTTTGGTAAGGTTGAAATGAGCGTAGCTGGATGATCTCGATATCTCTCGCATGTATTACCTACTAAATTACAATTAGGATCGCACTTTTGACATATCGCGTATATTTAAGCGTGCTCTTTGCTTATTATTTTGCTTTGGTTAACGTGTTTTGGCATGTTTTATGCTTATGTCGTTCTTTAGTAGAGCTGATTATGAGCCTTTCAGTTCATTGTTATAGCTTTACTTTTAGTAAAGTGTTTAATATTTTATATTCTTGTCGTCGTATTATTGGATTTAAATAAGGATTCCAGAAAAGTTTATATTATAGGCAACACAGAAATTAAAATGACCTAACATCTTGATAGAGAAACGTACTCGTTAATAAATAGCCTAATTAAAACCTCGGGTATGAATATAGAAACTAATCCTTTTAAAAGCCCTGGGACACAAGATAAAATGTAAGCAATATGGAAGACGCACTGATTCTCGCCATCCGCGGCAGAATCTCGTTTAGTACATCGATATAAGTTGTAAAATGCAAATGGGGCTAGTGAAATGTTAAGAATCTTACGCCCACGCCCTCAGAACCGTTACTTTATTCACATACATACATATATATATTTTCACACATTACGTTAACTTTTCGTATTCACCAATAAATATACATAATGGTACTTTTTATGTAAACAGTTTACATATATTTCACACTTCTCGTGGTATCGTATCAATTTATCGTACAAACCGTTTAGTTCGGCGGTAAATGTTATCTAAGATGTTGCATTTGCTTTAAATATCAGCTATTTATAGTCCGTCTCTGTTGACATACAAGTTCCTACACAATGTAGGGTTTACTACTTTGATTTTCAGACTAGTCATTAAAGAAGTTCCTAGAAAACGGAATATTTCTTCTTTTGTTCTAGACGATGAGTTGGGTATAGCAATATGTCGACTTGCCTGAACCATAATATTTTAAAGGATTTAGTACAATTTATAATTACATTTCTTATCTATATATCAATCTCGTGAGCCTCGACGGCTTGGCTTCTTAAGACATTCCAGCTTTTAAGTTACTTCCCCTCATATTCATCGAAGCCTTCTTAAAGACCTGCCTACAATTCGCAGGAAATGAATTTTATGTACATAGTAGTACATACCGTTAGAAGTTCATGTTGAGTTTCGTACTAAGCATAAAATGTTTTTTCATCGGAAAATTCAACTGCGTTCCACAAAATAAATAATCTTGAATCTATAAAATATATCTAAATAATAATTCTACGTAGCAATTTGAATGTGATGGGAGAGCCGAGTGTAGAGTCCATATTTCTAGAAGGGCAAGACAATAGACTATAGCAGTGACTACATTTCATCCGATAATTGTAGAGGGCGCGTGAGTCGATCGTCGATGCGCAAGCGCCCCGAACGGCAGCTAAACGCCATTTTGTTATTAGGGATGCGATTCATCGATAATATTCACTATTATTTATTATATCGATACGTTATTGATAGTTTAAGACCTATTAAATGTATATTATCAACATTCCTCTCACTAATAACTAAGGCACACACGAAAATCTAAACGATTACATTTATCACTTAATTGTCAAATGAGGTAAATTTATCTGTTGTACTACAGATAATAATTTATGCAATCTAGACTAGACACGTAGGTATGTCTTTTGTCAGAGTCGAGTTATTTATGAATGCCTACTCAAATTCCTAACCTAGAATCACGTGACAAATGTTGGCGTCTGGTACTATTAAGACATGACAGCTACTTGTTAAATACATAAATATTAGCCGGTAATATTCAAATATCGTTAATGGCCATAAAAAAATATTTAAGAAAAAGAAAAATATAATAAAACTGCAGTAAAAAAAAAGATCAATGACATCTTATAGATAATAATAAAAAAAATACCGCGTGCACCACTGACACATCACTATTCTGAGGAAACAGGCCGTTAAAAATATTTAATTTGGTTGGCGCGTAACCCGTAATTACCTGTTACATAGTTATTCACGATCCACAGCCTGTGAGTAAATCCACTGCTCAAGTGGTTTGGAAATGTTTACAGAAATGTACCCAACTGCTTGTTGGTTTGTTTGTGAATTACGGCCACTTGCTCATTTAAATTAATTACCAGCGACCTGTAATCCTGAACTGAAATGTTTTACATCCATGCGTCATATCTGTACTCTGTGGCTCAACGAAAATAACCATAAAGCATTTCGAGAGTTTATTTGCAACTACATAATACTAATTCAATCATAGTAACTTTTTATCGTTTTATCATAAACCGATTGAATCGATTCTAATTGATACAATATCTCTGATATGTTAAATTTTTTGAAAAAAGTTTCGCTTGTACCCCGTTTTTCATTAGTATTGATGGCTTACTAAAACCAATTAGAAATTCTGAAACCTGTTTGCAGGTTCTAGAACAAGTGTGAGAACTTGAATTATTCTACACTATAAAACATGAGCCCTCCTCGTTCCTTTAGTAATAAGCCTATTCAATAAAATAATTCAGTTAAGCAAAGGGGTTCGAGTTTTTGTTCAATTTGTGTGCTTTAATTCTGGCGAAGATGAAAAGAACTTAATTATTGAAGAATGACCTTGTGAAGCGACAGAGGTCGATGACACGGCTGTTTATAGTCAAATATTTTATAGTGCAATAATTGTGTTAGATTGTGATCATTGTCACTTTGAGCATTTCCTAAATAGATAAAATCATTTTGCAAAAGCCGGGTGTTGACATTTACTGTTGGTTTATACTTTATACGATTTTTAAAAGCTTTTGACATCGGTGGCGATGTTTCATGACTAAGGCACAAAAATTGACACTTTTGAATTTGAGAATCGGTTTCTAGAAAAAAATAAGAAAGATAAGATTAATAATACCTGTTGAAGTGTCGGATATTTTGGGCGTTTAAAATGTTGAAAGCATTTTTTTTTTGCCTGTTAGCTTCCCGCTTTTGTAAACCGTTACGTGTGTCAGGTAGTTTCTTGGAAATATTGCTCGAGTTTTAGCCAACGCTGTCTTTGCTGGTTTTTTGAATTAGCACCAAACTGTGAAGAAAAAAATATATAGCAATGAAATCAAATACGCGGCCAATTAAAAATTAAATACACATTTTATGATACTTAAAAGTCAAACAATTTAAAAAGGTATCACTTTTATTTATTTCATAACATTCTGTCGTAGATAATGATCACAAAAACATAAAAATCTGTTATATTATTCTGTTATCTCTGAGATATCTGTTATCTTTATCTTATAGTGGCAGTGAAACAAGCCCTGAATCTAATAAATATCAATGATGTTTGTACATAAACCAAGCAAACAGGTTTGATACTTCGGCCGCGAGGATATCAATTTTAAAATGCTCGTAAATATATAAATATTCAGCAAAAAATCATTTTAATGTGTCTACATATACGAGAAAGTAGATTGTACGATTTGAGCCTGCTGTAATGATTTTAGGTCGGAAATAAATCACTGAGGACGTTTACGATATAGCTTCATTTAAACTATAAATAATTACGAGTTCAAGTGCCTCAGCAGACGTTAAATCAAAACAATTTATGTATTAGAATGTCACTAAATTACACAGCTATTAAACAATAACATTAGGAACTGTCTGGCATTGTGTTTGTAATTATAGAAGATTGCTTTTCCAGTGCATTATAATATAATGCTCTTTTAAGAGTAAGATTAGCGCGGAAATGTTTAAGAATCAATAATACTGCACTCAGGTTTATTTTTGGTACCTGCAAGAGGAAGTGACACCAACTGTTTATTTGACAAAATGCTTTGATCCTGCCAACCTCGTCCATAAATCCATTCATTGAAGAATTGCACCGGGACCAAAGTATCGAACAAAGCATATACATTTAGAATTCTATTCTGTGTACCTGTTACTCAGCTGTAAGAAATGCAGGTTCTTATGGTTGGTGGAGGTACACAAAGTTTGGTCCAACAGTGCGGCCAAGCCGGCGTGGCATCCGCCGCTCATCCTTACGTAGCTCGCGGCTATAAAGGTGCGCCATAAAACGGGTCTCATTTTATGACCATTTGACGAAGTTATATACGTTTTTGAAGCCATTTCTTAGTCGGGCTGACCATTGTGGCTGCGTGACCACTCCGCAGCGTCTCCGTGCCATTCTTATTATTCTAAAGTCTTATGCTTTTGCGAGGGAATGGATTTTTAGCTCAAATTTCTTCGAGATTTACGGATATTATTTACAGATCTAATATCCATTGTCAGATAATCAGTTTAGGTTAATTCGTTTACGAATCGTGCTGGCAGAGAGTAAGGGCCCGGGCTATCGCGGAGGAAATCTGCAATCTCGACAATGCTGTATCAATATTCATGCTTACGGTCGCGACCCCTGCTATTTGCATAACTGCGCAATGCATTCTCTCGGCTGCAACTGTTCTATTGTTTTATGATCTAAATGACCACGCGATATAGGGCCAGTCACGATAATCATGTATGTTAATATGTATAGATGCATGTTTATGGTTTGCACTACATTGTAATAGTCTAATTTTGTTTCAGAATGTAAATCTATGCTTAGCTAGACTTTTCATAATTTTCTTGCCACGTACGAAAACCCAACTGTATAAAAAGTTCATTGTTTACTTCTTTACATACATATAGCAAGTTAAACTCTCCATTCAGTCAATTCAATCTGTAACAGTCAATTAAAATAACAAAATATTGATTGTCTTGGTATTGACAATTACAACAATTAGTAATTGTGCACGCTCCATTCGATTTGTGCATGGTAGGAATCTGATGATGGAAGCTGTATAGTATGAAACGATTTTAATAGAGGAACCGGTTGAACGCGAACTTGAACTCAAACTACTAGGTTACTAGCAGAACTTTCTTGAATTACTTACCCTAGAAATAAATACATTTTAATATTAGCTTTGAGTTTAGAACACGTCCTCATTAATGTTTAATTAAGGCCCGTATCGTACAGATTCTTATGATTTCTCTTGCTGCAGTAAATTGGTATCAGGAAGGGAAAAAGTAGTTAGCAAGAGTATCTCTTTATTAAGCAGAGCCTGCATGGTTCGCTGTGAGCTGTATAAGTAGGATACGTTGGAGGAATTTGTTAGGAGTGAACAGGGCAGACTAGTGTTGCACTAATTAGTTAGCTCATTACCGGTTGTTCCTCAGTTTTATGATGGGTATAAAGGCTCTGCTTGAACGCAAAGAGTATCTTTTTTGTCATGTGTCCTTCATCTCAGAGGGTAACAGCAGATTTCTAGTTTGATTTGGTTCCTGTATTGATGTTCTCTATAAAAACCAGAAAGAAGTTTTCCCGTTGAGCCCAAAACGTTTCGGATATATTTTAGTATAGCTAAGTTGGCGCCTAATATTCTTCAACTGGACTTCTAAATGTTATAGCGATGTCCTATTCCTTGTCTTTGTTCAAGCTAATGTCGATACCCAAATGTTTAGAATAAGACGCGCGTGTCTCACTATTTTATGCAACGGATTTAATTTTATGATCATAATCGTACCTTTAGAAATAACTAACACTTCCTTTCTTCGTTTCAGGTAAACATTGAAATACAAATAACTGCGCTTTGTTCCCACTCCATGTAAGTACTGCACATATGTAGGACCAGCTCATTCCTTGAGCATGTATGTTATTGTTTCACAAAACGCTGGTATTCCAGTGCATGTGAAAACCTATTTTTATTACCATTCAGAGCTGCTCGTAAGTGTGTTTAGATCAATAAAAATGACAAGTGGAAGCGAAACTACAGATAACTTCCACTAAGCCGTTTAAAAGCGGCCTCTTGGTAATAAATTATGTTTAATGACCACTAAAATAAAATAAATTGGAAAATACGACGGTTCAGAGTACAAATAAAAGAACGCTTCCCTTTACAAATCCTAAACGCATATATTAAACTTGATAGAGATATTAAAGTTATAAACAAATCTCATAAGTGCGCGTGAGACTATAACGGAGCGTCACGCGGGGAGAAAGGGCTGATTCTAAATTAAATTTATTTATTGAATTAATCAGATATTCGAAACTTAATCACGTACAGTAAAAGTACCTAAATTTATCAATAAATTTCACAGTAAATAACTTTGAAGTCGGCTAATTGGGTCTATCTAGAAACATTAAGATGTTGATAGACTAACATAGCCTTTGATCATACGAAGATTTGGCTGGACACGCAATATTTAGATAGTTGGAGGCTGTTTGTTGTGTGCTTATGCCTAAGAATAGACTAGCGTTATATTGTTACCTGACCTGGGTTTCTAATATGGAGATGAATAAATTCATGTAAGCACCTGAAGCTGCATGATTAGTGGTCACTCTCTTTGTGATTTAGTCATGTACGAAAAACATTGAATAATGTTTGGTTTAGCTCGCCAGTGTGTTGTAAAGAGTCCTTTTTATCTTGAACACAGTGTTAAAAGATTTGTTTGATTCCGAAAACAAGTAGAAATAACTTAAAAAATAGCTTCCAACGCTTCTAGATGATGTGATGGTGGAACATTATTATTTATTCAAAACATAAAACACTTAAACAAGGAACCAACCACACTCCCAGTCTTATGCAGATAGCCCACGAGAATTACCTCAGTGACTTCGTAATCGTTGCTCAATTCACTTCGAAGCAGCGAGAACGATCTAGTGCTGACCGTTTTAGACAAGAAGTACTTATGAGGACGGTGACAACGATCGCAGGCGTAACTTAACGATAACCTCCCAACCCGACTCAACAGCTTGTAATGAAAATGTAAGGCTTATTATAGCACAAGTATCTTTGAAGCGGCCGTAACAGTATTATTGAATAATTATGCTATCTTAGTTATCTAACTCGCTCTAAACACAACTCTTTGACAATGATGGACCGCTGGGAAATTAGTTTTGAAACAATAGGTCGCGGGTAAACCGTTGACTTCGGAATTTGGTTGTTTAACGAAAAGCTTAATGTTCTTATGGGGAAACAAAAGTTTAAGATTAGATGTAAATTAATCATAAAAAGTAAATAGTCACTTCATGGTATTCTTTTCAGGTACATAAGTGAAAAATATAATTCAAACTTGTTTCGTCTTTTTGCAAAGCTTTTTTAGTACATGTCTGCCTACTATGATGAAATGCAAAGTGGAGTGTATGAATTATTTATATTGGAGTAAATTGCATAAAATAACGACCCACTTTATGTTTAGGCATCATAAGATAAAATAAGAATATAGACTGTGGGCACCAGGCGTTTCCAATAAGGTCTGAATTTGCTTAAAACTGCAGCTGTTATTTGTACCGACTAAACAATTATTTGTATATTCGATTCGCGCATTCACTCGTGCGCTGGGATTATTATGATAGTTCGTATTATACAATATTCCTGCAACATAAATAACATTTTTTACTTTGAATAAGCAATTTATATTCAGCGTGTAACGCTATTTTGCCTAAAATGTAAATAGACACCCATTTTTGGGAAAAAATAAGTGTGAAATTTTGTGATTGCATGCGATAAAGACTTCCAAAATACGAAATATATTTTCATTTAATGGACACTGAGCCTTTATATCTCACCAGAAAAGGTGGAAATTAGAAAAAGTTCAGAATGCTTTAATTACGACGTGGTGCTGATTCAGGTAGATTCCTCCAATTCCGTGGATAGTGTATGTCCACAGGGGTCAACGGTACCTTTTCCCATCAAGGAATTAAAAAAAAAACTTGTCTAGATACACTAGTACGATCGGTTTCCAGAACACCAGCCATTTTTAATTAGCGGCTGTACACGCACTGATCGCGAGCTAGTATTAAACGATACAATAAATTAATTCTTGACGGATCCATCAAGTTGTGCGTTTACAAGCCATTGTGAAGTTATTACAGTACAGTCATGCGGTAGGTTCATATTGGTATAGTCAATGTGAAAATTGATGAAGACAATCAATATTTATGACCAGAAGATCATAGCTGTTTGTATTTGGATTTATCTGCGGGCTTCATTCGAAGAGAAATAGGTACACATATCATTTAATGACTTTTGAATTTTAAATACTACGGACTTCCCACGGCTTCGCTCATAATGACACTACGGCTATAACCGTTTCAGAATCTCTATACTTACCTTTTAAAAATGACGCCTATAGAAATATTCTCTGAATAACAATTAAACACACTTAACCTGCAAAAATCTTTTAAAATATTTCTTTCTATTTTGAGAAAACAGTTAAAGTTTTATAAAATGATATAATTTAATAAAGGAAGAATTCTTAATAAGCGTCAATATACTGCTCAGTGATCAAGCACATTACATTTAAACATGCATAATTTGTCCAATACTCATTATGACCGTAATACTAATAAGAAGAAGAAACACTATTTAACCACTACCAAGAAATGAGTTACAGGATGTTCACAAAAAAGATAATCACTTACGTCCTTTTAAAATGGTTCCTAAAAGCTTCAAAAAGCTGATAGTTACTATGGTTGGCACTAAATAAATTTGCAATAGCGGCCATTGACCTACATTTTTTGACATAATAATTCCAAAATCGAAAAAAGACATAAAGCTGTCCTGAATCTACATCTATCGCGATCCTTTACATTTTCTAGTAATGTACAATCTATTAATTCATGATTTATTTTTCGTGTACATATGAAGAGATACAAGGGAAAGGTTACCCTTTATTGCGAATTAATCTGGCGCCAACCATATACGATATTTTTAAATATCAAATTAATCTGCTTAACCTTTTACCAACTGTGTTGAGGTTGGCTTCCAACTAAGCTGATGCACCTGGGAACCGTTATCTCACACGGAGCGACCGCCAGCCGACACCCCTTAGCAAGACTGTTAGATTTCTGACTTTACCCGTGACGATCTGCAAATGACAGCCAAGAGTCCAGACCACTCCGAGCCACGGAGGAATCTCAGTACGTTAAGATGGTCAACCATCCACAGACCGACACCAGCAAGCGTTGCTTAACCTAGATCTACCCGTGTTGTTGTTATTATTGAGCCACCAGATCCACAAGCTGAGAATATTTTTAAGTATCGTATCTCATAATAAGACAAAAGATGGTCATGCATAAGTATCGAGAGGACGTAATAGCATTGTCGTTATAAATCAAGTGGAGATATTGATCGTAAATAAAGCTGCGATTTATGACAAAACAGAGATATCTCGCGGCGTTAGTGGCTCGTGTAAGGTACTACCTATACCTGCAGATAGCCTTTGCTCCTCCGTCTGATGGAAATGTCAGCTTTCAACTAAATAAACGCATAATAATGTTGACTTTTCACTTACTTATAGACCTAACTGTATATCTAATTATTTTCATATTAATGTGAAAGTAACAAAGATAGAGACTACAGCTTTTAAGGTGCTTACTTATCAAGTTATCACGAATAAGAAGGTGTTTACGACAACAATAACAATGTTCAAACCACTATAATGTGTATAATTAAGCATTTATATTACAGCGTTTGTTGTAACAGCTAACACTAACTCACACTTGACACAATTGCAACGTCGCGCCAAGTAACAAGTCAATAAATAAAATAGTATGCTGTATTCGCATTTAAATCACACTCTGTGTATGGAGATGAGGATGTTTAATACACCCTTTAATTGATATGTTGCGTGCTGACTTATAGTATCTGATCTGAAGCCAGGCGTGTTCCTCCGGCAATTCTATTGGGCAATTTATTTATATTGATTCCTATACCAATCCCTATCTGTCTAGATAGCTCATGACTTTATATATTGCCTCTAAAACTTGGACTGTTATATTAAATGAAATTATACGCTTAATTATCTAGAGTGTTGAAAGAAAGTGGTTTGATTAGTTCTTTGTGAAAAGAGGTAGGTCAAGTCATATTCGGACATTTTTGAAGTAAAATTTATTTAGCGGCGTTGTGCACTTTTTGGGATGGGTTAGTTAAAATGTTAAACTCGCGTCAGGACACGTGACCTGATCGAAAATTCGTAAGACGGAGGGAAAGTTCTGAAGCGTTAAACTTTTAATGTAATATAAATTGTCATGTTTGTGTACGATAGCGCAATAAATGAATATGGTATTTTACCACATAAATGATAGTACTTTTTATACTGATTATTAAAACAATTCGTGCGAAATGATTCCCTAACCATTACAAAATATCAAAAATTAACAACGTTCAAGTTTTCACTTCTGCCGGCACTCCCGGAGTGCAACCCGTTGTTTTATTTTTAACAGCTTAAGTACTATTTGTACTTAAAACTGAAAAACTCGCCCTCACGATGTTTTAAGGTGGGTACTGACTGGTGTTACGGGGCGTTAGTAACATGTTACAAAGCGAGCATTCGGGCAGTCAGTACGTAAAAACGAGCATGAACATAATGCGTATGTGTTTTACACAGATTTTAGGACACGGCGTATCATAACCATGCAGGCTGCGAATGTTAACACCGGTCAGTACGCAGCTTTATACAAACTTTAGAGTTCTTGTTCTTGGGAATGACAGAACCAATTTTATTAAAACTCTGTACGCATACGCGACATACCTAGTTCTAAATAGTTAGTTACGAACTTTTTCAGGAAAGAGTTCAAAGGAACGAGACTGTGATTTTTCTCTTTCTATAGAAAACTTCAAATGAATCTATCCTTCCCCCTAAACTCTGAGGTCTGATAAGAGTAAACGCTCTCAACGATAGTCCAGCGTTATCCAATTAACGTTGACCTGTATGTTACTCCCACCATTCAACAGAATCAAAATAAATTAATAACTGTTAAAAACACCTGCTAGTGTTAACTAAGAAAAAAGGTCGTGACGCTGAGAAAGACAGATGACCAAAACAAGTACGTATACAAAACGTGGACCGTTTTTCTAATTTCTGAGGAATTCTTTAAAACGAGAAAAGAATTTCGGAAGTACATTAATCTCGACTGATGAAGTCTATTAGTTAAAGTCAGAGATTATGTTTGAATAGATTAAAAACAAAAGTTGATTGTCATTTGTCTTCTCTGCGTTTATAATGAGAATATTTTTTTTATTAATACTGTGTTTATATATATCTAGACTATGAGCAAATTAAATGGTGTTTATCTATATTTGTTTTTGGTTTGGACTTAGTTTTGTGTAAACTATTTATTTTTGTTGGACAATATTGTCCAACAAAAATAGAGTTTCCTGTGCTCTGAGTGATTTTCATATCAGTGGTTAATTTAGTATATGTACTATGTAAGTGCAGTTTGTTCGTGCTCTTCTGTCCATTGGATAAATTAAATAAAAGCGGGAAATTTAAGTTTTAGAAACCGTTTTTGAAAATACAGAGACCTGCAATTCTCATCTAGTGTGCCAACTGAACTTTTTAAAATACCTCACATGGGATTGCGTCCAATTCAAAAGTTCATCGGGGTCCTGTTTGATCTCAACTAAGCCCGCCGTTATGCTATTGTTACCATATTAAAACGTATCATTAGGATACAATTTGAATAAATATCAATATCTAATCGGATTTGCATAGACAATTTTTCCAAAATCTCTCTTTTAGGTATGACCGAGCCGGCTTATTTATTAGATTATTATGTGAATAAATATTAATTTTATGCATCGTATGAAGGAAAGAACACGAGACACTTCGTTAGATCATTGTAGTCACAGCAAACAGGACTTTTTTCTAAGTTTGTAAATAATTTATTCAGAACATCGTCCGTCGGTTAAGCGTCCAATTTGTCATGGACAAATTCTGTGTGTTAGTTTAACACACCGTGGGTACCCGCTGCGTTTGTGTGTTCTTGAATAATTGTTACATTTACTTACATTGGACGAACACTTGCCTCAACACGCAATACTTAATCATTTTGATATTTAGACGTAATTGCTTTCATGAATGATCGATTTATCAAAACTTGCACCTGTCTCGCTCATTTTCCACGAGAAATAAGCTGGATCATGACCTCTATTAACTTTTGATATAGGAACTTGTGAAATAAAGAAATAAATAGGTACTTGATTAGTGAGTGAAAATATGAAGGTGGAAATGATTCAGCAGGTTCAAGTAATCGGATCGTCTAAAGGCAGATAACAATTTAATCATAATCCAAACGATTCTCAATTCGGATGATGTTATTATAGTAATACCAGTTCTTTTGAAGCGACTATTATCTAATAGACGTAACGAAAACGTCCGAAGGTCAGGGCTGGCAGCGCGAGGTTTGGAGGTGTATCTCAATCTCGGCCCGAGATTACCGAAAGGAATTAAAGAGAAATATATGGCGACATTATGCGCGGGCTCAGGCATATGAATAGCTTATCTACCGCGTAAGAATGCCAATAGCGTGAGAACTGTCCGTGTCCACTTCCAAATTATTCTGAATACGTTCGATCCACGTCCTTGATGCGTGACCGGTTACTAAATCAGCGAGCAGCCAACAATACAGTACAACGTGTGTATTATTTTACTTCGCACGTACCTCCTCCTTCCAGCAGACTACCTTTTATCTATAAAATGTCGGATCGCGATCATACCGCGACGATGATAGTGCATCGCGCACTATTGTTGTACTTGACTGCATTTTTTCTTTTACTTAAATACCTAAACGCTTTTTAAAACAAGTCGTTTAACAGCTACGACTTGTTAACATAGTGTCTACTATACCTACTCAGCGAGCTTTTCGCGTCATACAGTAAGGAGCTTTTGAAAATCATTCAATTACCAGTTCATTGACCTCTGCTACTTAGCTTACACAAAGAAACTTTAATCCAATCTATAAACTATTGAAATGATGTTTTACATTTTGATGATAGAATATAAATAACAGAAGAAGCGTCGAAGGAACAAACGGATATAGCACGTGAATCGAAGTTAAACGATTAAGACGAATAAGCCGTATCGAATTCGATTATGGCGAGGCGCGCTCGCTGCGAGCTCCCGATGACAGAATCGAGAATGCGATTTAAGATTTTGAGAGGGCTATGTGTACGTATAATTAGCGGTGCGGAAGCCGGGTAGTTAGTGCGAGGGGCGGGTTGTCCTCGTAACGATAAATCATAAGTGCGCAGGAGTCGCTGGGCGGACCAGGGGCGGAGCGAGTGATTTTTAAACGGTTTTTTGAGTTTCGCGACGGCCAATGCACGAGTAATTCGGGCATCCTTTTCTGGCGCCTCGATATGGCGACACTTTTTCGTTAATTAGGAGGACCATGATTACGACTAATTTTCCGGACAACGAACTCGGTGATAAAAAGTGGTATTCAATTAAAACAATACCTATCCTTAACGTAAGTTGTGAGAGCTTAATAA
Organism: Mamestra brassicae; assembly: GCA_905163435.1. Lineage (NCBI taxonomy): Eukaryota > Metazoa > Arthropoda > Insecta > Lepidoptera > Noctuidae > Mamestra > Mamestra brassicae. Next base: position 9,725,238 of record LR990995.1, on the reverse strand, counting down.
AAAGGATACTTGGTCTCCGCCAAAAAGTATTTTTCGAATGAGAAATTCTTGCACAGTGGTCGTAAAGCGTTCGCTTCCCGATTTTTTGGGTGGCGTTGTCACCCTATGGCTACTAATTAATACCCGCGGCTGGTGCTCGGCGCTCGCGCAGGTACGCTCGCCCGGCTGTGCTCGCTGCTGCTTTTTGTCCGCTCTGGCTCTATTGTTCTCTGTCGGATCACATGATGTCGCTCTTAATTCCTTCTCACTGCCTCATGAGCTCTGAATACAGATTGAACAGTGACATATACATTATACAGCACGTATTATAACTGCTATAATCTTCCAGACGGTCCCTGTTCAATGGATAAAAAGACTTGTCCTTGTTTTGATCGTATTAATTGAGCTTATAAGAAATTAAATTGATGTTATTACGCACAAACTTGGCATAATTATCTGTAGGTTAGTAAACTGCCTGTATGTGTACTGCAGATGTTAGGTCGCCATGTAATGTCTTTATTGATGTTGTCTAGGGACCATAATGTATGTTAATGTAACAGTATTGATCTACACTCAGAAATGGTTGTTCGGATTCAAAAATATTCTTGCCTCGTTTTATATTACTACCAGCTTTATGTTCTTGCATTCGATAAAATTGTAGTCGTCTTTAAAAATATATAGGGTAAGTTGCTATACATGGCCGGGCCTATTTGTAACAAGTAGTTATAACTTGATACGTTATCGGCCCACCATCTTGTCCGAGTGTTCGTTTGAGTAATCCACGAGTCGTTCAATAGTTTAGTTAACTTGATACGCGATAAATTAAAAGAGCAAATCAAAAATAAACATTCCCAACCCTGATAGAGATACAAAATATGATATTATTTGAAATGCGAGGCAATATTTAAAATGCTTCATAACAACTAGTGATCACCTCGGGGGCGTTACTATCTACATATTTATACCAGATACAATTCAAAACCAGTTTCTTCTCGCCACTCGATTCTAACAAGAATTTGGACTCATACAAAAATAAATACTGTCCACGAAACATGAGAAAGGTAATATCGTCATATTAAAACATTTGCTAACTCAATTTTGGTCTAAAATAAAAGTTGGTAAGACTTGTTTTCGGTCAGCCGATGGAACGGTAGTTAGATCGAAATAATTCTGGAAATGAAAAGCTATATAGCAGTATTTATTATGACATCCGACAGTAAAGTACAAAATTGATTTTATCGAGGCTTACCAACATGCATAGTTTAAATTTCTCTAGAGGTCTGTTAAACTGCGCTGTAGTAGGGTAATTACTTCCATGCTATTAATTAAAATTTAATTTAGGTAACCGTATTTGAGTAGCGATATTGTAGGCTGTAATATATGGAAGGACTGGAAGCATGCTACTGCATAAACTGGCTGCGAACAGCTCCCCGCGCTCGTGTAGTGACAGACTCATTGCACTTTTCATGCATACATATACAAATATTCCGATACTTTATTTACATTCTCATGCAAAAAAACGCCTATTTACATTGGTTAAAGTTATAGATAAATTAAACCTTATTAACTTTTTGCCAACAGTTTTTAGCATCGTTTTTCTCGAGCGTTTTTAAAGAGCTTTAATGAGGCAAAATTTTAATAAACTATTGATTAGTTAATTGAACTCGTTTATTTTATGCAATTATATAATAGTTCTGTTAACCAATTTAATATGCACATCATCCTACTTAATTGTTCATACAAACTTTGATTTCCTATTTCCCAAGTAAAAACAAATAAATAAAGTCTCGTGCCTCGTTCACTTGTTACGCTATTTTATACATATCAATAACTTGCGACTTTATAATGATTAGAATTTTAAGTTCATTCAACTGTTACTTTCATTCGAACTTGTTTTGCTGTCCAGCGTATTCAAATGCAGCTAATATTATTAAATTGTAAATTAGCCTTCAGGATAGCGTGACATAAAGTACACTATGGCCAGGTTTACGACAACGGCTAAACATAAGATAAGGGTGCGCTTTATTCGTACCGTGTCCCCTTGAGTAATCGTTCAGATACTTGCTATCTCCGCCGTGAAGCCTTCGTGATTTTTACAGGCTGTACGGGGCATTAGCGTGCCTGTTTATAGCAGACAATACCTGCAAACGTGACACGTGTATTTATTATATTGATTGTAATATGAATTGTTAGCCATTTAGCACATTACACATGTTTGCGTGACACGTCTACGATATGACTTTATTGTACTATATTTTAGTGCGATTTATAAAAGCTTTTGCATGTGATGACCAGTTATTATCTCCTAAATTAGTTCTAGAAAAGTTCGAGTTATAAGATATACAAATCACGAGAACAAAGAGCAATCGTCAATAAAATAATATAAAATATTTCAATAGGTATAATTAAAGGTGATTATCGTAATAGATTCGTAGGTACAACTGCTTTGCACCAGTAAGTTAGGGATAATGTACTCTTTTATGGACTTTGCTCAATAAAACGAAAACTAATTATACGAGCCTTTCGTATTGGCAAACTCAATTATTGTTAAGTAAGTACGCAATAGAGTCCCAATAAATCATTTAAGTTTACTCACACTAATTCCATAACTCATGCATTTCAAACATTTTGCTGTGGCACTAAAATGCGGGCTATTTTAGTGTAGGGTGGACAATGCAGGCAAGCGGCGGCGAGCGGGCGCGGTGCGGAGCGGAGCGGCCCCGCACGACGTGCGTACGCAGAAAAAAAGAGAAAATCCTCAATAGTCCTCCACGGCCCACACGCCAACCTATGGCCACTCAATCGTTCGTATTCCTCTAGCGGAATAGGAAAAGTCATGGAGTAGAACTTAACGCCATTTATTTATTTTTATACTCTCATATCAACGACACTCATGACGACTTTCCTAATCTTTAATCAGCGTAAAAAATACTTTTTATGTTCCACGCATAGATTACAATAATAAATGTAATAAATGAAGCGTAAAACAACATTTTTTTAATATCATATTTTTATGGCTTACGAACGAAGACTTTCCTAGAAATTAACAGGTGATGAGATAATTAAAAAACGTCAGATTTTAGCAGTAATTAATGATAAAATGGTCGTAAAGTTTAATTACTATCTGCTAAGGAAATAAAATATCAGGTAACATCTACCTTATAGAACTTGTGTTCTGTTGGACTCAAGCAATGACACAGCGCTTACTCTCAAGAGATACTTGGATTCTTTAGGAGTTAACTTTGAGCCAGCCTAGCTAACGAGTAACGATTGACGTGAGTTCTTCAAGTACATACCCGACGCCTTAATGATTTATAATGATTTTGATGTAGAAACAATAAACAATGTATAGCTCTGGAACATTTTTTACGTCGTATGAATCGGCAAATTCTTAAGAAAACACTGCACGTTTTTCAATTGAACATAATTTAAGCTGTTCAAGAGCCTTGTAGTATAGTCTGAGGAATGTGTAGTATTCCTAAAATCTCTAATCATCTTGAATAATACAAATAACTTTGACAAGACAGCCACTCATTTAAATAAGTTGAATTGTTTCCAATCATAGTTTGAAAGTCATGCTCGTCCTGCCTAATTATTCGAAGTCAATGTTCATCAAATACAAACATTCAAATTTGGACCAGACCAGGGACACACCCACTCTACATGGACGCAATGTTTTTCCACATTCAATTCAAATAAGGTCCACCACAACCATCGCTTTGTACCTTCGTCTAAAAAAATTAAAAATAGTATCGGTATGTGTAGGTACAGGTTACAAGTTTCATGAGAGATTCATGAGCCAAGTCAACATGCTCATAATACATATTAATTGTATGGATTAATGCACTAATACAAGCAGTTTTACTTGTAAAATATTGCACCAATATACGCTTAAAATAAATGTTTATATTACGGTTTGATAATGTACTTATTAAATGAATCATTCTGTCAAGCTTCGTTCAGGGGAACGCGAGACAGATGTGCAATCGTTGCATTTAATAACAGACGGAAAATGGAAAACGTATAGGTACTGTAATTAAGCATGAATATATTATTAATTACTTCTTTATCTATCTATTAAGAAGATAATTAACATATTTACGCTATTTTATCTTAGTTGTGTTAATATTTGAACGGTACATTAATAATTCAGAGTAAAGTATGTTGTAATAGAGATTATGTACCTTATCAAGAATGCAAATTAAGTTCTAAGTGAACGACGACACTGTGGTAAGTTAATAGGAAATAATTATATTTTAGGCTGTTGGTTTTCTGTTGTATATGTTGATGTTACATACCGGATGCTTGTAGTGTCCTATACCTCTCCCATGATTAAGACCCTGAGAAACTTGACCTCTATAATGACGTGCTCTATTTGATCATTACACTTCTAAGAAAGGAATTTAAGCCGGGATAACATTGAAGAGGATTAACCACAGCTTAATAGACTCAATGTAAAAATGCCTACGACTATAGAAGGATATAGGGACACGATTATACGCATATACGCCTAAAGTATTGTCGGAACAATGCCTCGACTGCACGACCGACGCGCGACTCAATGCCTTTCAAGTCAGATTAAGTTAGGAAAGGCGCATTATTAATAACAGCCAATAACTTAACTGCCGCTTGAAATATCGAAGTTACTTTTGCTTAAGCGACACTCATATATTATCTGAACTAAGAATATGTTTCCGGATCGAGAAAGGTTTTGTCATTGGTTCTCAAGCGGGATTATTTTATTTTGTAAGCGTCAATTGTAATGTACACAATTATTTATTTATGGCCACGCTATTTACCTACATTGAAGATAGATTTCTTGTTTCTTTGTTGTGTTAATGATTACATACCGTATAACATGGGACTTAGTGATGTTGAACCTATTACAAATAAAAATTGATAAAAGAGTTCTTAAAAACAAGAACTAAATTCGCAGTAATCATTCAAATAAGCAAATGTGGTCAAAGCGTTGCTTAAGTAACAAAAAACTACATGCAAAGTATTCAGTTTCGTCATTGTGAAGTCCTGGAAGTTGAGCAGTGCGAATGTTAATAAATTGAATGCGGTCTACAAAAAATATGGTGATTTTATTTATATTATAATGGCGCTTGTTAAGTTGCATTTGGACAAATGTGTAGGAACACGCCTGACGAGGGTCGGGAATACTTTTAAATGTTTTGTAAAACAACATTAAAACATGCACCCAAATTATGTTATAATAAAGAAAAAACCTTTTAAACATAAAGTTTATGTACAAAAAGTTGCAAGCGACGTGGAGCGAGACGCCACTAATAACTGACGGTGTTTTGACATGCCGTGTTCAGAGTGTTTAGTACTTACATCGTGTTCATCGTAATGTACTTTCATACCTAAGAATATGTACTTCTATTCAGCTGAGTAACAAATCAAAGAAGTAAGCGCCATTTTCACATTACAGCCGCGTTTCAATTACTTTACACATCTACTGAGGTAATGAACTTAGCACTTTACGTTCAGTATTTAACAAACAACAAGAAAGCGTAAATAAGCGAACTAGAACCTGAACAACGGCTGTAGAACGCGCAGACAAAGTGGTAACACTTTGTATATTTCAATCTGGAAACGATGCACTAGTCAAACGAGCCGATTTATCTTGGCAACAAAAGCAAAGTAGATAAATATATTTATGGTGCAGGCAACATATCGTCCGGAGGTTGTTACCAGGTTTATCTTCACTTGGGCTTAATGCCCTGTACGGCCTCGGAAAAGCTTTTAAAAGGTTCGCTCATCCCTCGAGCGACGAAAGCTCATATTGTGATACAAGTCTTCACGTGTTATAGTTTTTTATTTTAAACTTTACCTCGCTGTGAATGCTTGCACTTCTACAAGTGAATGGTTAGCAGCTCCGCATCATGGTATCGTCCCGGAGTATCGCACCGCTGTTCTATAAGTAGCCATATTTAAATGTAGATGAGCAGGGAATAATTCCCGCATTAAGGATGAGTGAGGAGATTTAAAGTACACTACAGTGTAATTTGAATATTCTGAATAAAAAATATAAAACCTACTGCAGCTATTTTAAGTTTTTTTAGAGTTTTTGTTCCGTTTTGATTTCAACGATTTTCATAAGACTGTCTGACATTTTACTGAATTGATGACTTTAGGTTTTCTTCTCTAATTGGATCCACAATGATCGATGGATGCCAAATAAAAGTCTTTACACGGAAATATCTTTCTACGTTTTTTATGACCCCACTTCATCTACCCCAGTGCTTCCGAAATATTGTTCTGCCATGACCCGGTAATTTACCCCCGGCCCTTCGTGACCCAGTCAATACTTTTAAACCCACTGGTTACATCAAGTTAAATAATACAATAATAATAATAATATGTTGGGACAATTCACACACGGTCATCCGATCCCAAACTAGGCAGACCCTGTGCTATGGTAACCAGACAACTGATAAACATACTTATATATTTCTAAATACATACATATTATAGACAAATTACTCCCAGACACAGAACAAATGATCATGCTCATCACACAAAGATTTGCCCTGGGTGGGAATCGAACCCACGACCTCTGGTTTAGAAGTCAGGGTCACTAACCACTCGACCAACAGGCCAGTCAAACATATACATGTATTGTTATTAAAAGTATTATGTATTATGTACTATTAAAAATGTTTTACTAATATTCCGGTATCGCCTATTTATTGCTATTTTTAAAACAAGGCGGGAATGCGACGACCCGGTATTTTATTTTTATGCCCCGGTACCGGGTCGCGACCCACCAAATTGGAAACGCTAATCTATCCAATGACTACTACACGTTAATTAAAATATATATACATATATATATTTAGGAACATTTGAATTATTTAAAAATATAAATATTATTCATTATTATGACGCATGATTTAGTTTGAAACATCCAGGAGCGAGCGCAGTCCGAGTCTTGTATTCCAAGGACAGCGAAAAAAAAATTGAAAATGAAAACCGTGTACAAAGTAGTCATAACTAAATTTTTTACTTCACACTAACACCGTCGCTCACATAAAACTTAATCTCTCACTTAACACTGTTACTGTGCGCCTTAATCTGCTCTTGGCTTAATCTTCCTTGTCAACGGCTAGGATAATCCGACCTACGAGAGAGAGCCAAGCTTTATGCTAAATTATCAATAAATTTTATAGCATACTTATTTTAAAGCGAGTCGATAATTATACACTATGAATAATGCAAAAAATGCTATAAAATTTTATTTTAAAATCTTTTCGAGTGTTTGCCATTTTTTTCTGTGGTCATTGAGACATCAACTTCGAGGATTTTATTTTATTTCGAACGTCACGGAAATGTTTGTTGGGCGGGCCGTTCTGTAACAAATCAAGTAATGCTTTGTTTTATTTCTATTTTGACCATGGTTTGATTCTTGAAACCGGGCATTAATTGTTTTCCTGTTTTTTTACCAGGTTTTTGCATACTAAGGTAGAGCCAGGATCCATCCTCCTGGCCCCTTACGAGAAAAATCGTCTCCAAGAGAAAAGTGTGGTATTGAATCCTGAGCTTTAAAACAAAGCTCTTTTAAAACCCACAAATTCTTCTTATACCACTTAGCTTACAAAAACTAGTTTTTTTTTGCTTTACGCATTTAGTGTGTACTTTAGAGCCTGTTTAATATGGTGCTAGTAGGTGTCGTCCCGCTTGCGCATTTTACGAGGGGTTTAAACCGTCGTCGGTCAAGATGTAACAATTCGCTTTGGGTCGCTTTGTCGGCCGTCGAAGGAGACGCTTCTCCAGTTCCTAACGATACCATGTACCGAACTTTATTTTTTTACCCGCTCAGATTTATTGAGCCAAATATTAAACCGGAAATAACCGCTTAGATAACGATGGCGGTTGTTATTTCATCTCAAGTTAGATTTATAGTGTGATAAGGCAGGATGATCAACGAATAATGTGTCAATTTAAATGTCAGCTACACAAGCTAAGTCTTATGATCTATTGGCAGCATATTAGTGCTTTAGAGTTGGTCTTAATATAGACATAAACATTAATTAGGTTTGCTCTTATCTACCAGTATATAATACGAATAAATTAAACACAAGGACATATCGCTCCTGGAGATTTGATCAAATTAATTCAAATGACTAAATAAAAAGGCCTTTTACGCAACACGTAAGATACTTATCTATCAAACTTTACAAAAGGAGTTATCATAATTTGTAACCGCTTTATCACGTTATTATATGATTTCTGAACAAATTCAATTTTATATGATTATTACGATTATAAGAATTAATTTGAAGGCTCGGTTTAATCCGTTCATTATGTTTTTTGCATAATTTATTGAACCGGTTTATTATTTTTGAGCGTAATCATGTCTTGAAACAGAGACAGTGGTGTTTTCAAATGAGATAGGCGCCATGCAAGGTTACTGCTTGTTCATTATGCGGTTTCACTCTTCAGGGCTGCCACGGGGAATTTTATTTCGTAAAAGCTCCATGGATCGTGGGCTGGAACTGGCTGGCAGACTGGCCGTATCGCTGTGAAAAAGGAAGATTATTTTAAAATGTTTTAAACCTTGAAAAACGTCATGCCACTTCACCTTGTTGTACATACCTAACTAAACTAAGAAATACTTTTTACGTTTCAAGCTTCATAAAAAGCTCAACTTAGTATGGTTGTGTTCTATTCGAGATTTTGATCGAGCTGTCAAAAATGTTGATAGAACAAGTCAACAAAGAGCACTATTAAAATGATTTACATCCCTGCAAGACTTATGATAAATAGAATTAATAGGAACCAGATACATTAGCACAAAGGGTATTTGCTAATATTATTTAATAGCTCGCTTACCTATAATTTGCGTTATGTATCTCTGCAGATTTATAGACACTAGGGTCGGCGCCGGCGATTTGAATGGCGGCGTGTGATTGGCGGAGGCCGGGTGCAACTCCGGCGCATGTATTTAGGTCACCGCGCCGCGTGGGTTTACACTAGCAACAGCTTTTATAACAGGGCTAGCATACAGCGATTACTATCCTTATGTCAGTAATTATCTTAATGGCCACAATTATTGAAATGACGTAATTATGAGAGTATGAAATGATTGATTAATATCTCATACAGGTTAAGGTTTGTCAAACCTACAACTATATATTGCCGTACCTACATGACCTAAGCTTACAGTGCGTTGACTATTTTAATGATCGCGTTTATAGTCTTCTTTAGTCTCAATAAACTTTACAAGTTTCTAACATAATGGATGTTTTAAAAAAATGAAACATTTACTTGCGAGCTCTAATAAAATATCAGCATTTACTCAAGTAGTTCCTTAAAAAAAAAAACAATGCCAAAGTGTTTTTACCAAGTTAAGAGCGAGCTTTTAAAAATGACTTACGACCGGCTACAGCTTAAAATTCCTATTCAATGAATGTTTCGGTAAAGCGTAAATTAGATTTACGCGGCGGACGCCTGATTCATTCCATCTAAAGGCTATAAAATCTAAACTTAAAAAGGGGATTTCTGGAAAAGTGCAAGGGACTGAAATAATCATAGGAGGTCTGAGCACAATAGGGCTAGCTCGTCTCAGCTCGGAGGGCACGTATGCTCGTAAATACGACGTCCCTTATTATTAGCAGCCATTGTTCGGGATCGCTCGGTACAGTCGACAGCGGCGCGACGCAGGCATAGCGGCGCGGACGCAGCCCGCTTGTCACATGAGCCTAACAGCTTTTAGACATTTAAAACATGCCAGGTAATTTATTTTCGTCATTTATTCTTCATTTAAGTGACAACAATAACCTACACGAGTTAACTAAGTGATAGCAATGAATCATCACAAACAAATAAGTCAGCATTATGCCTGAACAATTCTAGTTGTTATCGAACTAAGGTCATACTTTCGTTTCGCATTCAATTCTTAATTGATTAAGATAAAATTGTGGATTGAGTTTTATCGCTCGCGACTGTACTCCTAGCTCGACGTCGGATATCCGACACTCGTACTTTAATATGCAGCCCTGGTTCGGCCGACCATTGCACAATTCAATCCTAAATAAACGCAATCCCGGCATAATTAGCTATGGAATTGATGAATTCACGAACTGCCATTAAACATTCTGAACACAGCTTAATTAAAAATTGTGTTTATTAAAGCGCATTCCGACTCCGATAGATGTTAAAAATTTTGTTGGTGTATACGAGAAGGTGGGAGAAGTGAATAAAGGCTTTTATCTCAGGTAGAGTTGGTGCACGGGCTTGTGGGACGCCAAAATTGGAATCATTCATCTTTTAATCTGACGTGTTCTATTGTGGTCGGCGCTGGCATGGGTTTAGTGGGAGGCCCGGCTGTGTTACTACGAATATTTATTGTTGTACAACATATGGCCAGTATATCTGTATAAAACTGATCATTTACCTGAATGCTTTTAAATACGGGCCATCGGATTTGATTAAAATCAATTCTGTTGGTAGCGAGGACTGCCCGTTGGTTCAAGTGGGTTAGTACTATAGTTATACGTTCACTTTGTTTGGTAATAAAGGTAACGTTTACGTATTACAATTATAAAATGTTGACCGTCTTTATGAAGTTCTTAAGAACCAGTTCAAAATACCAAATCCGAACTAAAAAGATAAATAAAGAAGATTTAACACTGTTATCTGAATGATAACATATTTATTTAATTATTGACTCAACTTTTTTATAACTTCGAAGCTAGAAAACGGTGTACAAACAGGTGCTAAGATAACGAGAACAGAACTGTTGTACAAACATTTAAATAAAAATTCTAAAAAAGCTTTGCGGCGGCCATTAAAGGGCAGTCGATTAGAGCCTCGGCAATAAGAGAGGCTTTTTAACATCGATCCATCAGAGCCTGGCCACAGATAAGGGCATATACCTGTCACAGTAATAAGTATTAAAGATTGAATCATACTAAAAGAAAAAAAAACAGTGTAATGGTCTGGGTTCCGCGGCCGGAGCTCTCGATTGATTAATACATGCAATTACAAAACAATATTTAGTTGTACGTATGAGTGCATGTGAATGATACTTATATTTTGGCATTCTAATCAAGAAGTCTTTTAAATGATCTTGAAAAACAGTTTTGGTGTTATTTAATACAATCTTTGTCTAGTATCTATGAAAGGAAAAATATGCTACGAAAAAAGCGCTACGAAAATTCGTAGCAGTTGCTACGAAGTTGCCAAACTAACACATTAACAGATAAAAATCTAAATGTCACAAACCCTATCCCTTTAAATATTTCCTAATACTTGTTCCAAAAGCCACATATGCCTACCTTTATATTATTGTGTTTCTAAAAATAAAACGGTATTCGTATTAACTGTCATAAGAGACCGGTTCTTGGCACCTTTTCAATGCACCTGAGTATATACCCGCGGTATGTTCGTTACATTTCTTCGTAAATTCTTTACTTATCGTCAAGTTCAAGTTGTTTTTCCTCAAAATGGTAAGTAGATCGTAGACTGGTGTTAATGTCTTGATCATGTACATGTTTTTTTTAAGTTATTTGTAGTTTTTACTTGATGTTTATCAATTTAAAAATAGTGTAACCGAAGTCGTAGATACAGGTTAACGTACTTTGAGGTTAAAAATACAAACTTGGGCGAGAAATAAGATATATAAATCGTGGGAAAACTAAATTGCTGTATGTATATGAGAACATTACTCACTTTGTCATTTCCCTGAACGCTTAATTTTAAAGTCTACAGCGGTAATGTTAGGTTACCACGCAAAGCTCGTTCATAACCTTCTAGGTAGCGACAAATTGCTAACCACTGATTCACTAAACCCAAACATTTTTTGTCGACATTTGAAAGTAACTGTCTCAAAATCCGTATGTGGCAAGATACGCATCTTAAGTAAAAAGCTGTAGCGGCAACTAATGCGTGTTGTTGATACTCGTTGCTTGATGTATGTTGTAACTGACTTCTGGGCCTACTACCTCAATGAAGCGCTCCAATTACTCTTCTTAATATATTGCTCTGACATCTTAAGTTAAATATTTTGTAATTACTCTTTTGTTTTTAGTTTTTCTTCGGTTTTCTGTCTTTTTTCTGTGAACGAGGTATCACTGATCAATATAAGCAAATAGTCACACACAAACCCTTAAAAAAATCGGTTAAACAATAATTGAATGTTACTAAAAATGTCTCACCAATTAATTCTCATTTCTCTTGTCTGTTTCATCATGCACGTTGGACCTATTCATTGAGATCATTTCAATGAGCCCAAACATAACAACAAAGAAGTAAAAAAATGAGGAGTTGGGTATCCTGCAGATTTTAGCATATGCTGTATTATTAGGTCAAGGTTACCATGTTCTCCCAATGTAATTGAAGTGACAGAATACAAATTTCGAATCGATCAGTCCTGTGGAAAGTCCCTACATCAACTAAAAAAGAGCTGATGATCTTCAAACAGCCGTAGTCTTAGCTATGATTATTTTGAATCATATCTAGGACAATAACGGTTAAGTCACCTTTTAAATAAAATAAACTTAGTAAATCGGTTCTTGCGGAATTTGTTCGTTTGCGGAATTTGTTCGAAACAGTTACCGCGGCCCTGGGCGCAAACGCAAAGGGCTTTAGCAGGAACACGGATGGGTTTTAGTCAGTAAGAGTCTGAAACGCTCTTCCGCTCCACCTTAAAAAAAATAGAAGTAAATCGGTTCATCCATTTAGGAGCTACGTTATCAAAGACAGACACACAGTTACACCTGTTCAACTTATAACTCCCCTCTGTTAGGTCGATAACAAGCTAAAGCGTTGACACGTCAATATCCGTAAGTAACAAATTAGTTTTTCAGACATCTTTCCTATGTTACTGATGAAAATCTAAACTTTACCGTTCCTGAACTTCATAAGAAAATTTCCATCCACGATGTAATCAGTAATTAGTAAGTAGCAGTTCCACTAAGCCCCGTCATGCGATACTTAAGGAAGTGAAAAGTGCTTATGTATCATTTGTGTGAATGTACGATAAGTACCCATTATACCAAGAAGCGTGTACAGGCGAGGAAATCTTCTTACATGTAATCAAATTTCATTAGAGATAACACTATCTGTAAGAGACTCGATAATAACTAGAATACCGCATTAATAGCACATTTATTCGCAAGAAAAGTTCAATGCGAAATATCATTCCACATAATTAGAGGGAAATTATTGCGTATGACGTGAATTACCATAAGGAGACTTAAATTTATTATTGCCATCAAAATAATACGAGTAATAATAGTTTTACAATCCGAGTTTTACTATGAGTAGGTACTGTTCGGTATCTATGCTCGTAAACTTGAAATTGCCTAATGAATAACACGGGATTAAGTTTAATGGCAACGTTACAAGTCTTATCATTTCTAAGATTTTTATAATTATAAATTATTATGAAACTAGTGATCACCCGCGGCTCTGCCCAATGGGCATTAGTTTTATTACGGTGAGCTCAGCGCATTGTTGGTATTTATTTTTTATTTAATGCCTAACTTATGGATAGCCAGGAGTTTCATGGGTTTCGTTTAACGACTATCTATGCTTTTTAAAACAAAAAAACGATGCTGAAGAAATCTCTTTTGTTGGCCAGTGAATGAATGTCGTCTTCGTTAAGTTCGTATTTCAAACAGTTGAATGCATGTCCTAAGTAATCACTGCGCACAATCGCATGTGAGCGTTTAGCATCAACATGAGAACATGACGTTCGTATGTTTTTATATTACCTTTTTCGCCAGTAATTACGAACGGTGAACATTAAAGTTTAGCTGGACCACGGCAGCGAATATAAATCGGGTGTTTCATGAAATATCGAGTCGCAGCCGTGGGCTACGCGGCACGAACGCGTCGCCGCCCTTATCTCTGCCGATACGATTTTATACGATATTCGATTTTTCTTTTTCTGACTTTTATGGATCGGTTGTTCGCGGTGTATCGATAATTCGAGATCGGTCTTTTATGTTATAATTTCTATACAGGTAGCGACGCTCGCTCTGCATCGCTCCCGGTGGCTTCTAAAATACAACATTGTAACATTGATTTGTGGCCTACTAATAAGCGAGCAGCTTTGGCACTATTTCAATGTTCTCAAGTGTTTCAGAAATCGCTCGTGTTACGATGGATCCTTTTTCCTATAAAAAGCGTTAAGCCATATAAACCGGTTGCAAACCGCGTTCTCACAACGTACGGCCGCTTCATAACTGGCTACTTTATGCTATTGTAATGATCTAGGCGCTGCTACTGCCCACAAAAACACTCGCATTGTCTCTAGACTTGTTACCGTATACAGCCATGTATTTTATCACTTCGCGCGTCCATGCAGACACTTCCGAGAAAAAAGTTTCAAGTCGCTGCGTTTTTCTCTCTTCCATTTTTTTTCCCAAACGCCGAGCCGGGCTTATGCTAGGTAAATACGGACGGAACTGTGACAGTTTTCATACCTTTATACTATTTGTTTAGGCATCCCGAGCCAATAGGTCGTGTGTGCCGAACAAGTTGTAAAGATTATCTACATGTGCACACATAATCGCTAAAACGAATACTAAGCAGCAACTATTTCACGGTGCGGTCTGTTTATGAACATAAAAAATGGAGATGCTGCTTATGAATTCCTGTTGTGTACACAGTTTTCGAAAAAGTTTCGCAGACGAATTATTCATAATGAGTATCAGAAAATGGAATTATTTCAACGAATTTTATGACTTATAGCCATATTATTACGACACTTTTCTGGTTGGCGATTGTCGCACCCATGTTCGGAATTTATATAACGTATCGCTTTTAAATTTTTAAAAATACCATGTTTGTTGCTCGAGGGTTGAGGGTACGACCGATTGAGTTTATGATGGGTATTCTTTATAATATTATGTTAATTCACTAAATATGTAGTTACACGGTTATGATTGCATGTACGAAAGTTTTATCAAGAACCTGCGTGTGCGCATCTGGGACTTGTTCAAGTTGTAGTGTCTTCTGTCTAGCAAGCATTGCTGAAGGTTCTTTCTTATTCACACATTGTAGTGTCAGTTAGGTAGACAGGTATATATAATATCAAAATGAACGAACACAGCCACTGCTTAAAAATAATTTATGTTTATAACAAAAGTTGTAATAGTTAGTAAGATATATTGAATTTCGCTTTTTACTGCTTACGCATTGATGAATCAGAAATAATTGTCCTAACTAAAATAAATTTTACACCAAAAATATGAAGAGTTCTTGATATAATATCGCCTGACACCAGTTCTTGCAAGACGAAAACTTTTCCTTTTTGCCATTACAAGTGCTACACTAACACGTCACCCAAACACGAAATCAAGATCGAAGTATCGGCAAAAAACGTTTTAACAGGAGTCGGTATCAAAAATAAATAAAAAACTTTTATCACGGGTAGTGTCGGCGTTTGTTGGCGTGTCATAACTAGTCGCGGCCAGCTTCGTTACACGGCGGTAACGTTACACGACAAGCAACCGGACACCGCGTTGCGTGTTGCATGAGTTGGTGGGCGGTGCGTCCCCCGGCTCTCTACAGAATACAACAATAACAAACCAATAATGCTACCTCATATACTCGTACCTACCAGCAGTGTTAGCAACGATCTGCTCCACGCAGCGGGAATAGCGGAATAATCTGTGTAAATAACAGGTCACGAGGCTGTGCCCTCGTACACGTACGAGTATCACTTACTAGCTACATTCCGGATCCTACCGACGTCAGTGTTGTTGACTTGTCGCTAATCTTACATGAACCAAAAACAGCTTTGATCGTTTACGGTTTACCCATTAGGGAGCGTTCAAGTATTACGTAACGCAATTTTTGAAGATTCTTGATATTCCCTCCCCCCCGTGTAACGCGCCGTAACGTATATCTGTACCCCCCTCCCCCTCCCTAAACGTTACGTATCAACCAAGTGAACATTTTTACCTAAAAGTCACAAATTATGTCTACTACTCTCATGTTCAAGAAAAATATTGATGTTTATTTTTGTTTGGCAAAATGACTACTGCTTAGTGACTGTGTAACTCGAAAATATGTTTAGTGAGCTAGCGTTAAATAAAATAACAATGTTACGTAACGCGTTGTTCGAACACCCCTCCCGCCCCTGTAACGCATCGTAACGTTTTACAAGACGCGACCTCCCCCCAAATTGCGTTACGTAATACTTGAACGCTCCCTTAGTGAAGATATCCCATTCGCAGAACTACGAGAATTTTAACTACTTTGCTGCTCAATCCGAAGATTCGGTGACCAAAGAGAATGATAAACCGCAAGGAAACGGACAATTCGTTGATATTCGTAGGCCTCAACTGTCGTAATCTGTTACTTTATTTGCATAATAAGGCAATATATTGGGATTAATTGCGATGTATATATACATTTTAATACTGTCAAACACCCATAAATATTGTTTTACAGTTTTCCACAAAAGGTTTTTTTTAATGGAAAAATGGTGAGATTAATAAAGTTGTTTGCTCTCACATACACCGAGTAACTCTTGTAGGCTTTGCTTTGAGTAACAGTAAATGTAATAAAACATTTCTTAATTCTATGGTTGACTTTACTTTAATATTTGCTTGAAGTGCTACGTTTAAAAATAGCTTCTGCCCACGATTTTTTTGCATGAAATTATTTGTTTTAACATAATTCACTGTATGTCACTCGCCAGTAGTCTGCTCTTGGCTTCCCTCACTTAAAAGGAGAAAATTATAGAAATACCTTTTAAAAAACAAATGTATAAAAATACCTCTACCTGTAAAGCTATATAAAGTAGCGGATTAGACAGTGGCAACACTCCACAGAATGGCGTAACAATGAAAGCTCATTAAAGCTCTTTCATACTTCCTCTTATTTAATAAGCGTTTGTGTACGCAATTGGGTTTGTTTCATCATAATTTCAATACGTTTATATCTACGCTAAATAGCACAGTTAATAAAAAAAATGTTTAGAACTGTAATTATTCAAACTCTCATGTGCAAAATTGATATAATTAAATTAAATCGACAAACCAACAAATGACGAGAAATCGTGACTATTTAAAAGCTTAATATTGATTGTAGGTAAGCTCAATAGGAAGATTCCGCGTACGCATGATTCAATCACGTGAGATCAACGACCATTCATTGTATCAATTTAGTTGTCAACGAAACAAATCGATCGTATCCAGACCTGGCAGAACTGTGAGCATTCGCGAACCGCTCCCTCGCCTCGTAAATAAATTTTAATAATAGCCCGTGAACTTGTTCAAAGCTTTGGGCTATAATTTTTCATTTATTTATTGATATCTAATTATTTAAACTATCCTTAAAAATAATACAACATAACCTTCTAATCGTATCGTTCTGCCCCCGTTCCTAAATCTACCATGCGGCGGAATGCCGGAGAACGAGTTTTGTATCCGTCCTGCTCGTTTCTACGTTATGGCTATTTCCGTCCTTGTCGGGCGCTTGTCATTTTCTATAAGTTTTTCTAACATTCTCCGCTTGCACCGCCCCCTCTATTTCGGCCAAACGCCTGTCTTATGAGCGATAACTTTTGTTTGTTCAACAGTTATGACTATTGTTTGACACACCGATGCTTGTTACGCTCGCTTTGAGTGTTTGCTCACTTAATGAAGCTCTGTTACCTCAACCTTCTAATGAGTATTTATTTATTTCAAATACACATTAGTGTTAGTCATCACCTTCAGTGTTACGTTACGAAATGGCAAGCGCCGGAGCTGCTAGGGCCGAGCTTTTGTGTTCAGTCTGGTGATCTCGTCACAAGTGTCAGGCGTCGTGACGAGATATTGTGCTCAATAATAAGCTATCGATAATGGCACAGATCAACATACATTAAAAGTCTCCAGATAACATTGAAATCAATAAAATACAATATTGAAAATGTTCCTTGACCGTGGCTAAAATCTTAATCTAAGCATGCGGGCTCACCGCGGCTGCTTAATGCTAACGAGTTACAAATTAAAAGAGACCGAGACGTGTGCCAAAGGTAACTTTATGGGCTTCGCATGTCTTATATCAATAAATTATTAACTACGCTCCTTGTTTGATTTTACATTCATACTTATTATTATTTACCTTAAAGTAGACTTTAGGCCCTTTGTTTATAGTCCAAAATTGTGTACTAAACATTTGTGCGGACACTTTGGAACTTAACCCTTACGACACGGCATTAATGTTCAGTTTGTAGTGACATGGGTGGGGATGAGCATGTACAAATAGTAGCAAGCGAGTAGGTATTTGAGCGTAAGCGAGGAGAGGCGAGAATCTTTAGTTTTAATTAATACGCTGAATCTAGGCACCGGGTATTCGCTATTTTCAATTAGTCGTCGGCGCCAGTAGCATGTTTTGAGCTATGTGATTTAATGGGATCCCGTATTTCCCTTACAATTTATTATTAACCTATAAGTTTGGTCGGGAGTGGGGTCAATAGCTGGCTCAGTCATGTTAGTGCCGCACTAACAATCGGAGTGGTCATGCGATAGTTTATAATGAATATTTCATTGTAGGACGGCGCCTTTACAAGGTGTACCGCTAACGTCTGCAAGCTTATATGAGTCATAGGTCATTAAAATTAATAGTTTTCAGCAAACCCTCAAGTTAAGCTTCGGCTGTAGAACGGTACATTGCTAAATACGTGCACCGTTAACTGTGGTTAATCCTAAACATTTAGTTTTATCTAGATACTCGAAATTTTATACAACACTTGGTGGAAATGTAAGAAAATGAGCATTAGAGATAGTTAGCATTAGAGAGCGTTAGAGATAGTTGTCATTTTACGATAAAGTTTCCAAATACATAGTTATAAAGTTTAACAGAAAGGGAGTGTCCGGCGCGCGGCGTCGCTCGCATCCGACTGTCCGAGTGTCCATACAGTCACGAGCCCACGTTCACTTGATGTTATTCTCACGACTTTTCTCACTATTTGACACCAAATAATAATTATCACGTCGCTTTTCAAATATCTTGTGTCAAACAGATCGCCTACACTTACTAAATAAACTAAGAAAGCAAGTGTGAAATTAGTTCACGTACCGAGAGTTCCGTATAACACCGTAATCATGTTCATACGGTGATAGAGATCGGGGTTTCCTAGTTCCTCTCTTCGTTGACAACATTTTTATGAATTGAATAGCCAAATGTAGGTAGTAACATCAAGACATGACTTGATATATTGTTTCAGTTTTATTGAAGTTACTATACTTACATGTGTAGTGAGGCAAAGTTACTAGATACAGTAACTATACCCTAAAATGTAAAATAAAATTGCATTCGGAACGGATAATTTAAGCGGAACAGCTGATCCGAATATGTCAACATTATTCAGAAATACTTACTTCCGTAGAATTGTACGTGTCACACCACATGAAAGAGAGAGAGAGAGAGAGAGTAAATTTTAAAGACACGTAGCTCGGAAAATTCTTTGTAGTCATAGTGCGCGTCAGAACATACAGGGCCACACATTTCCATGCTTCTGTCTTATACATTGATTAATTGACGGTAAATATGTACATATTTAGCTGTATTGTAAATTCAATCTCAAATATAATGTCGATGAACTCTGGGACAAGTGGGAAGAAAAGCAATAAACATTTTTATAGTCCAACCAGCCTATTCCTTCGGATTTGGTTTACGATTTTCTTCTTAGCATTGCGTAACTGATGTCAAGCGGTTGACGGTTGATTATGGCATTTATAAAGTTGTTTGTTTATGTCCCTCTATTTCGGCGATCGGCTTTACTAATGCCCCGTAGCGATTGCAATCAAATAAAACGACCGCCTGTGCCGGCACGCGGCTACTTTTCAGCATTAATGTAATAAAACTGCCTACTCTCCGGCAGAGAATGCGATAGTATGGCAACACGACAGAGTCATACGCTGTCGGCTTACGTTAGAAACTTTCCGCCTCCTCAGCCACTACGGCGTTTAGCCTCAATACAAGCTGACGCCTTCACCTACCAATCAACAACATAATGACCGTCTAATCAAAAGTAAGGCATTAATTTATTTAACTCGGGTGAACCAGTAGTTAAAGTCAGTTTAGCGCAGTAAGTCGCAGATTCTCAGCGAGCAGGAGAGAGGCTTCCGGCGCGTGCGCTTTCTCGTACGACAGCAGACCCAGAGCCAATCGCCTTTTATGTTGGCTCGTAAATTTCACGACACGTTATTTTATTATTAAATTATTCGAGATGAAATGTTAGCTATACTCCTGTTTATTGATTACAGACAATACAATAGTAACTACTAGCAATGTTTCCGATTATATGTATTTATTCAATGAAAGCCTCCGATTAAAATATTGCGGAAATCGTATAATACGTGCGTATATCTGTCACGAATCAATTCTATGAACCTCCGTACAGAAAGTAAGAGCGTCCCAACGAAGCAGGATATTTAGTTACGGTACCACTCGAGGTATATCATTAGGAACTCGACAATCATCAACTTTAAAGAACATTTAGCTAAATTAAATAAACACGGAATGTCGTGTTAAAAAACGTGGAGGTACAAACAAGGTCTAAGCTTCGGCACCGAAATTAGTTTCTTAATCAGAATGCCACGGTCATTTTAGTAATTTATAGCATCGTCTATACGTTAGTGTTTGTTTCCTCCATCGTCGGGCAGGTAACATATCTTTTGAGACAGCGGGGGGTGTCTGGGGCAAAGTTAAGGATGCGCAGGAGTGCCCTACGCGGAGGCGGCATTACTTATATATACCATATCGAATTTATTGGTCCAAAAGCTATCAAACAATAGTAACACATTGAGAAATGATGTAAGTTACACAGTTTGGAACTAGGGGCTATCACTATTTTGTACGGATTAGCTGTTTCCCGAGCTTGTAGTTGAGGTTAAAACATTTTTTTTAAGTGCCGTTGATGGAATTAAAACGACATTCAACATAGTTGACATCCCCTTCTATAGCTATGTTAAAACCTAGATGCAGTTTATTTTCAATTATAAATTGCGTAAGATAGAACATACATTAAAAATGCAAAAACGAGCCTACCGTCAATCTCGATTAATATTCTCTGGCTGTAGTCAGGATGTCTCGCACACCTGTGACACCTTAATGACTCCGTGATAAGTTAACAATTAAGATGGAGCTATGTATAAGACCGTTTTTCTCTCTAATTGCTTCGCAAATAGAATATTTTGTACCACACTATAAAGGAACTCACAAAGACATGCTGCGCTTAAAATGGATGATGCTTACAGAATAGACCATAACAATTCAGATTTAATAAAAGCACTTCAACATATTTAATCTCGTAGCAAACAATAACTCATCTGTAAGTAACCAGGATCATTACAATAGGTATTTATTTATACAGCTATGTAGTAAATACAGTTGCGGATAGTCGCATAAATAAATGCACTTTAGTGTTGTTAATAAAATTCTATATGCAGCTCCTGACGCCCCATCTTTTTATAGGGCACCTTTTAAATTACGTTAGGGCAGAGCTTACCTGTGGCCCTGTGGCCTCGCCGTGGAATCGATTAGGTGCGTTTCCAACATATTTTCGACGGAGTTCCATTCGATGACTCGCTTCAACTTTTGTCGCTTGATTGCTTTTTGATGTGGCGATAAATGTGACTTATGTGGTTTTGGGTTAACAGCGAATACATTTGTGTAATGATGGGTTTATGCACAACGGGCGGGGAGCGTTTAAACTTTAATGTGTGAACGTTGTTATTAGGGGCTCGGTAACGTTCACAGCTGAGCGGTCGAGTGAACAACACGATGATTTTCATTCATTCTCTTACTCATAAACAGATCATTCGGCAATAAACACATTAGTATTAATTACTAAAGCATGTAAATAAACATTACTAAACATATTTTATGCTTCATAGTTTCATAATGGTCAATTAATTATAACGAATTAATATGCCATTAATATTATGTATAAATATTCTGCAGTATTACATAAAATAATTTTAATTTTATGTCTGGTTTTGTGCTAGATGGTTTTATCACGCACCTACCTACCTAGTAATATTATGCACATGAGTATGACGTTAATAAACGAATATTTTATGTTTCAGGTATGTATAGCCGAGTACTTAGAAGTTCCCAACTATTGAGCGGTGAGTTTAATAAACAATTCGCGTTTTAATGACATGTCTCGCACGGCTGCATTATATCCAACACACGAGATAATCACAGAACACTTGTCAAACAAAAAGTATTTTAATTTACCGAGGGGCAAGAGCTTCATTCCTGCATGCCAGCATGCCCTCAGATAGATCGACTCAACCTAGATCGCCGTTGGCAAAGAAGCATTCAGCTACTAGTCAATCTTGGGCAGGCACGCGGCCGCCATCTTGGATCCGCGGACAGACGGACGGACGAGAAGACGCTCCGACTGTAATTGCAACGCTATTCGCCCCCAGCCGTTTTTCTAGAATAGTTATCCTGCAAACTGTGTTGATACGGTCGTGTGTGCTGTTCCTAAGACATGCGACACTGCCGATACTAAGTTAAATCACATTCTTACTTAATTCAATTGACGCTATCTGTTTGAAATCTCCCACGATGGCCTTTTGTAAATTCACTGAACATTCATGTTTTATAAAATTGCTTGTAATTAGTTGTTACTTATCTCGTTGGCAAAGTGTCTGTAAGTGTAATTATAATAAGCCGTCGTCAGTGACACTCGTATTAACCACTATGAACTTGCTCCGAGCTATTTCAGGACAAGTGTTGAAAATGGCGTCAATACATTAACGTCCCTGTTTGTAGACTAACAGCCGATAGAAACTTAAGATAGTATTTCTTTATAGAAAACACTAAGATTTTAACTATTATGTAAGGCACGTAGTCGGCCTTAAATGGTCTGTAATTGTTGGTAGTTGTGGAGAGGTTTTTGCACCTGTGATTACTGTCGCAACGATCCGACACCAAGTTTTTGCTACTTCCGAATGATATATTGTAGGTTTAGACGTGAACGGTGCGCCCGCGCCGGACAGCGGCCTACATGGACAAAGAAAATGCGCATTCGCTTTCAAAGTAAATTACGCTCTGAATTCAATGAGATCAACTTTTCTACGACTGGGAAAATACCTACACAAATATCATACTCATAAATAAGGTTCCTTTCAAACATGATTTCTTATCACCAACACCAAGTTTTCGACATTGGTGTTCATGTTGGAACAGAATATATGAAACAGAAGCGGCCGGGAGCTTTGATTATAATAATATTATGTAGAGTTACCGCTGGATACTGCATACCACACACCAAGCCATTTCAGTTAAGGATTGCCAATTCTAAACAGTAGTCGCTTGTAATCTAACAATTGCAGAAATGTCGCTGTTATTTCTGCAGCATGATAAACATAGATCAATTAACGCACCTAATTCCAATCGGGGCTGTAAGCCTCGCTGACCAAACTCGGCGAGTAACGTAACTTTCGAGATTTCCCGAATGGACCGGTACAGTCGACTTTTACCAATAGCATAACTTAAATTAAGAACACAAATACATTTATCATTCGCCTTTCGGAACAATGAGAATAATTTATGTACTGCTTTTCTAGCCCACACGAGCGCCGTGTTCGTTATATGCACGACATAGATTTTGAATCTTTGACATTTGTAGATTGTGCTTACATACGTCTGTCCTCTACGTCTTTATTTTGCACACATTGTTATTTATTTATTGCTTTGTCTTCCTGACACATATTGCTTTGCGATGACATAATTTGTGTCTCAATATGGAAATAGAAATATTTTTTGCTTGCGATAAACCTTAAAATAAACTTGAATTGCATCAATGCTGAATATCTTAGTTGGGTTGTCACCAATAGCAAATTCACAGAATTCAATTTCAGAGTCTATGCAAAACATTAATTACTCGTTAATTACAGCTAACCGTACCTCTATGTAGATTTAAGACATAAACTTTTTTTCTTGAACTACGTTTACTCATTCTCAGACCTATATACATATATTTGTCTAAATTAAAAACTTTTTAGATGTGGATTAATTAGTCAACGGCGACATGCGACATTTTGAGTGATACTGAAGGAAGTAAGTCGTTTTATTTGGATCACAGAAACTGGAGTGAGTTTGTCATTCATGTCTGCATGTTAGTTGATTTTGTTTGTATAAATGTCTCAATTTCTATTTGAGCTGTCCGCTGCGGAAGTACTGCGCCAGTTTCAACCGTGGCGTGCGTCCGAGGACTGTGAGAATATGTATTCATTACACTTTGCATGCGAGTATGGGAGGTCTATTCTTAGATTAATGACACTGTTAAATTTAATCATCTTTATCTGTAATGTAATGAATCAATCAACCATTCTATTATGTAGCGAAACATTCGTTTAACACAATTAATTATTCAATAACTTGCAGATTGTTAATCGACATACTTGTTTTGGTATGACGGATTTCTAAATATAAACCCATTATTATCATAAAAACCAGTTTTATAAATTCACTTGTGTTCGTTATACAACGGGTTGCTTTAGGAGAGATCTTAGAAAGATAAAGTTGTGTGCTAATGAGTCAGCGCATTTTATTTTAGTTGTCCGAAAGAAATATTTGACGCAGTAACCTGAAACTGTTTTGTATATTTTACGCGGGCTCTCGGACTTGGGTTCTCGGGCGATAATTTCGATACTCGGCCGGCCGTCTGGCAGGGCTAACGTGGCATTTATGATTTATAATCCGGCCCCCGTCGGGTCTCCTCTTCTCAGAGACAGCGGACTTAAAAATAATTTTGATTTTAAATTGGAAGCAACTTATTAAACTGGGGTTTTATGTGATGGGACATTGTAAATGATTGGCGGTTCCAATGTATCGGCGCACGAGTCACATAAACTAGTATATGTTCGACGTAAGCATTTTTGTTTATGTTCTTATACGGGGAAGTGGAAAATCTAAGATGGGAAATCTCGTAACAGTTGTCGTAAAAGTTAACGGGGAGCTACCCAAGAAATGTATACTTGTGGTATGGCCGGTGAGCTCTGCGCTACCAATTATAGTTACGAATATTATATTACAAAAACTTCAATCTTGATATCGATTAATATTTATTACATAAATTAATAAACCACATGTCTGCATAGTAGTTACAGTTCTCCTTACTTCAGAGAAAAAAGCTCGATCGGCTCTCACATGCCTACAGTGACTTTAAATGACAAATGTTTCGCAGACAACATTGCATACAAGAAGTCATTAAATATGTTAGTTAATTGCGCATAGTACGAGCAGCTATTTAATAACGGAGATAATCTCGCGTGATGCATACCGCGAGTGACACTCGCATGCGAGCATAATGCAGTGACAAACTGCTGATGATTCCGGCGTTATGTATCGGCTGAGCGTTTAACACGAGCTCTGCTCTCGCCACCTAATTACGACAGTCACGCTTCAACTAAGAAAATCTTTTGTGCTCTTTTTCCGAGCGTTGAGAAATGTAACAAAACGGGTTGAAGAATTTTTTTAGTCGGAATGACTTTTAGTGTCACGGCTTCGACCGGTGACGGTTTAATGAGAAAGCTTTGTGATCGCTGAGCAAGTCGGCTCTGTGTCGAATTGTCGTTGTGATGTTCTTTCAAGTTTTATTTTACAAGGATCGCGACGCGACGGATGCCATGTAATCCTTATAGTTGCACTTTACGACGTCGACCTTCGATCCTTCAATGTGCTAGGAGAATTCTTTTTCCTTTTTTGCTAAAACAACTATGGCGAAAGATTTGCAAGTTAATTCGATATAATTATGTAAACTGTCCAAATTATTCTTTTATAACGGTACCATGATTGATGTAAAATATTCTTTGAGGCCGATAATTTACGAAGAATATTCGTCGATACAAAAAAAGGAAATGTGTTGCAGTGAATATTGAAATTCATTAAGTTTGTAGCGGGTGCGGTGGGGAGCTGGGGAGTGGGGGAGGCGTGCTCGTGACGGTGCGCCGGCGCAGCGCCGCGTGTCGGAGTCGTGTCGCGCCTGTGACGAATCCTCCTCGATGACCATGCCTCTGACCAGCGCTCGTTATGGATTTCCAATGTTGTGTTGCGACACATTAAATAGTAAATACTTAAGTTAAATTTAGAGATTTAAAGGCGCATTTTGTTTATGTTTCTTTCTTCAAGGAACAAAATTTCCAACAACTTTCCACCTTTCTGAATGACACTTATGCCTGAGACATGTGTCCCTGGGGGGTAAACAGACATGTTCGTCTATTTTACTTTCACCCATAATATCTAGATTCAGGCTCTTAGAATTGTCATCAAGCATATTTCCAAGTAAGGCCCTATCATATCTTTGAAAATTTGGGTCAATCCTCACTCAATATCTATGACTCCTGCAGCAAATGTTACAGCCTCCAGCCCAGTACGATTTACATCGCTATTGCACAATTATTTTATTGCAAAACAAAGAGAAACCAGTCCCAATGCTGCGTGTAGCTACCGAAGAACCTGGTTCTAGTAATGCGTACAATTTTGTTCAGCCTGTAAAAGATAAGCCCTGAGATATGTAAATACTTATATATGTGGTGTGTTTGTATTTGTAATCAATTAAACATCAAGAAATATGCCCACTGCTCAAGATAGGACTCCGTATAGATTGTCATAATAAATGGAAATGATTGAATAATTAAAAAATCAGTCAAAATATTTTCAAAATTTAATAAATTCTGAGTTCGGTTGCTTTTAAGGAAAATGCATAAGAAATCGTTCGTCCTAAGGCTCCCCGGGACGTTAAACATTCCATCCAATATACCTTTCCACATAATAAACTTCTGTTTATGATCAAAGACGGGATAAGCATCTCAAATTCTCGAACAAATAGTACAGTGAAATTTAATGTAGTGGCGTAGGGTTTTAAATGTGTGTTGAATTTAAAATGATTGCAAAACACCGTTAACTGCTCCAGGTTAACTGGTATCCATCAAAGGAAATTCTATGAAATTGGCCATTGTGTCGGCTGAGCCCATAACTCGAACCAGCTTAGAAGGATCGCTCTTTAACCCTCGGCTCGTTCGTGATGTCGCCTCGACCCGGGCGAATCTATTTTGCCCATCATAATCGCTGCTTTCAATTTACGGTGGCTATTCTATCGCTTGAAATATAGCACCGTTCGATTTCCAATGTTGGTTATTGTTCGATATCGTTTTAACCCTTGAGGTGTAATGTTAAACTATTTTATTACAAGAACAATGCAACGTAATGAGGAACATATTTTATACTAATGCTTACACCTAAACGTCTACGTACATATTAAATACCGCATATGAATGCTGTATAGATAGGAATTACATTAAATAAACTCAGAAGCATTCCGATACACACGGGAAGTATGGAAACCTTATCAATAAGGCGACGGGGAGTCCGATCATATCGCTCGTTGAGCACAGGAATATCTACACGGAGAGTTACGAATACGCTCGCACATTACCTTATTTCGAAATCGTGACTGGAAAAATATTATATTATCCATTCATACACATTATGTTAATGTCTATCAGTTATATTATTACCCAAGTATCATACTTGGGCATAGTTTCAATTTATGATTGAAACATTTCGATTTCTCCAGACATTTTTGTTTGTTCAGGTCGGGGTTACTAATGTACTATAAAATGTTGGTTAAGCGGGGATATTTTTATGTAATTTTTGTGTAATGTTCTTAAAGTATCGTTTGAAAGTAATTAGGGGAACATTATATTTCCGTGTGACAAATTAAAGTTTGTGAGAACGTGAAGCTTTATGATTCTGTGGCTTACTGAATCGTGAACAAAGATGGCGACCGGGAAATTGTTATTGGTAATGGTTGGGCCGAGTGGAGGCGACTGCAGGCGAGTGTAGCGAGTGGCGCGAGTGGCCGCGCCGGCTCGATGTGATTCATCAATTTTGGTTGGTCCGCCACCATTTTGAGATTTTTCCTTAAGATAGTGTTCTTGAGACTTGCAACACTGGTTACTCATGTTTGCATTGTCTATTTGCATGTCACTCATATTTGAAGATACTCGATCGCTCTGAATCTTTAGTCAAATAAGAATTTGAAACATGCTTAAAGGTTGGTTGGTTGTGTTGTGTGTCACACCAAATTATCTCTTAAAACACCTAACACTTCATATATTTTCAATTACTAAGTACGTAAGTTTACCTCCAAGTAAATCCTTGTAACAAACCTGAGCTCGGTATTTAAAACTGCAACACACAAGCTTAGTGCTTACAAATGATTTTTAACGGTAACGGTATAATGTACCATTACCTAGAACTTTGGTCTGTTAAGTCTTCACTTAACAAGGACTAGCACGCACGACTTTGACAATACAAGATATATGTCGAATTCTACATGGTATTTGCGACATAATATATCGAATCCCATACGAATTTGAGACACATGTCGAATTCTACATAAGATTTGTGACACGTGACAAATTCTATATGGAATTTGCGACATGTCGAATTTTAAATAGGATTTGTGACATGTCGAATTCAACATAAACTATTTAAATAAATCTACGTTATGAAAAATCTTAAATTAATTTACTGACGTAAAACGCATTTCTTAAAATGGAGACAGAAGCATGAACATTGATAATAACAAAGAGGCGTATTTTTTTGAAAACATCTGTAATTTTTTTGGAAGTTCGTCATTTTCACCATTGGTACCACAAGATGGGCGCATCAATGTATTGTACATACGTACGTCTATGACGAAATGAAGAACAAGTGTCAAGACAGTCGATATCACTTTGTAGCTCTAGTGCTAATTGAATTAACACCTGCGTGCGTTTACATTGAAAAATAGTTCCCAACATACACCAGGTGTTTTATTTATGAGTACAATTTCTTTCTTTTGCATTCTTCGGGCACTCACAGTGTCTGAAGGTAAAAGAAAACTTTGAATGGGTCATGTTTATAAACCTAACTGTTTATTTTCTCAAGCTATTCATATACTTAACATAGTATGTAAGCAGTTAGTCGACTCTTCACGTGGCCAGAGGGCTGACCTTTTCTTTGGCCAACGAATCAGCATTACCATTCAACGTGGCAATGCGGTCAGTGTTCTGAGCACTTTTGCCGTTGACAGCGATGTGGATCGAATTTTTCATGCCGTATGAGTTCTTCTCCTCCCCTTTTTACTCAGCTTGTACATTTATACATATTTTCTACTCGCTTGTATACATAGTATGGTATTATAATACGATTAATGTTAAAGTTTTTTTTTTGTTTTTATGGTTCCGTACCTCAAACGGAAAAATCGGAACCCTTATAGGATCACTTTGTTGTACGTGTATCTGTCTGTCAAGACCCTTTTTCTCAGGAACGCAGGAGGTATCAAGCTGAAATTCATATCAAATATTCAGGTCTACTGTCCCTTGGAGCTGTGTTCTGAAAAATCAAACTTCTAAGCCAATGCAATCAAAAGATACTGCCATTTATGCTGCAAATTTTCGACACTCGCAAGGGAATCAAAACCTACAGGGTACTTCCCGTGAACTCAGAATCTTGAAATTTAGTACGAAGCAACGTCTTATAGCATAGATAAAGGAAAAATTGCGAAAAGCTTAAATTTTTAATCATTTTAAACTTACTACCCCTTTCCTCATGAACGCATAGAGGTATTTAATTGAAATTCATATCAAATAATTAGGTCTAATTGCCTGCTAGCTGTGAAAAAAAAAACAAATTTCTAAGTCAAACTTTTACTAATACCTACAGGTTTGTACGGAACCCTCGGTGCGCGAGTCCGATTCGCACTTGGCCGGTTTTTTGTTTTTTAAATTTCCATTAACAATAACAACATATAACATTTTAGCAGTTATTTCGTCAATTTGATCTGTTTCTCTGCCAGTTAGCAGTTGAAAGACATAGGTTCACCTAATAGACCATATTGCGCTATCGAATCTGTGGGAAATGTGAAATGATCGACTTTGAAAGCTTTGACAAGAACAATGGTCTCTGCAATAAAACCCAGGAAACACATGAATATACCTGTAAAAACCTTTTGAAACAGAATATATACATGTAACTACGATACGTATGTCAAAAACTACGGTTTTTTATTCGTCATAACAATGTTCTGTGAGATATGTATGTCCGAAGGCGCGAATCACAAGTTATGTTTGATGCTGATGTCAATGACTTTATTTTGACCAGTTTTTTTTCGGAATTGAGACATTGCATGCGCTGTTTGTTGAATACGAGATTAGCCTTTGGGTCACCGTAGTTGAGCGTTTTTCTACCTACCCGATGTAAGCTAAAATACAAATAAAAACATCATATTCGGTTAAGGGCAATGACTTTAACTAATAGAAGCAACTTTTTATTAGGATGAAATTGTCCCAAATATTTACGAATAATATTGGCACCTTTGCTCGGTTTGAATTGAAAACAACCTGTACATTGTCTGTGGACATTTCTTTTTTTAAGAACACGCGTTTTCTAGACAGTTGAAAGCAAACAGAATTGCAAAAACGGTATCTACTATTTATTACTATTTATTTTTTAAGTAAATGATAAGTAGGTTTATACGCTCATACTCATAGTTCGCCGATAAAAGCATTAGTTTCCTATATGATAAGACACGAATATATCACATTTATCGACGACAGTCACTATCTCGATCTTAAACTGAGAATTGTCGTAATGAGGCTTATCTAACTTAAAGTTATGTTCTGCACAACTAATGTAATATTGTACTTTATATTTTCTTTGAATTATCTTCTAGAAGAATGTCACCTGTAAATAAAATATGAGAAACAACAAGACAAGCTGTTGCCTCCTAATGCCATTTTCCGGTTAATTAATGACTTCAATAATTAAAATAAGGGAAATAGCGCGTTAACCCCAACACTAGTATTATGAATTACTGTAGCTGCCTCGACTTCGTATGCGACTTTAATCATTTGAGACATAATATACATTTTTTTAACAGGCAATTTTTTTTTGCATGAATACTTAACTTAATTTATTATAGTTGTTTAATTTATTGTAGTTTCTAATTAAGTTTATTAGCAATTAATTAACCAAAGAACAATCATATCCATATGACCTGCAATATTTTTTCCGATCACCCATCTCGATAGCATAAACAATGCTTTACGTACTCGTGTCAGGGTTCACACGCGCTCTGCTATCACGAAAAGCTGTTTACTACCGACACACTTCTGTCCATCTGTGAAGATAGTACAGCGTTCTGTTACTGAGCTGTATGAATTATTACGCCATCTCTAGGAGAACATCACGGCTGTGGACCTTTGTTTGTTGAGGGACCTCGTTACAATGGTAAGCGGCCTTATTATGTCCTATTCGTCCTAGATTTTATATCAGGCTGTGTATTGAGTTAGACCTTTGTGATTAGATGTGAAAATATTACAGAGTAGTTTTTTTTCTAGTGGGTTTTTCCGGGTCAAAAATAAGGGTAGGCCACTCAGCGAACGTGTAGCTCTCAATCAATGAGAGAGTTTTTAAAATCTATATAAATATGTGTAAGTACTTCATGAGATTGTCTCTTAAATCCAAAGTTATAAACTTCATTTCTTTGCAATAAAGTTAAGATTTTTGTATGTCATCGTATCTGGTTGAGCATTACTTCAATTCGATATACCGCTAGAAGCTAGTAGCAACAAAACAACGCGTAAACTTAAAAAGATGGAAAAGAGCCCAGAATTTTTCTCTTCTAATAAAATTCCCGCACACTGTTTCACGATTAAATTATTATTCATGCGACTAAATTCGAAATAAACTATTCCATTTATAAAATTGTTATCTATGGTTACGCTAAGCCACGCGGGCCCCGGGCAGCACCTAACGCGCGCTGTCCGTACCGTGCCCACAGGCTAAACACGGAAATTAATCACGCTTTATTAGCAAAGCTTCCTTATATGTGAATCATATTAAGATATATCTTATGAATAATGTGGATGCTGCATAAAAAATTATTGATTTTAATTTTGAGATGGCATCTCCTCTCGTTTTAATTGACATTGTGAAGTAGGTTGTGCCGTTTGGCGACTGTGTTGATTTGATAACATTTTTTTTTGTAGTCACATCGATCAATATTCCAGTGGGCGTATAACTATACATATTTTAATTTTTATAAAGGCCCTTCTCATTCCTAGCATATCTTCGTAAATTCGACAAAAACTTGCAGTAAAAGCTCGTGATAGCGTCTATTTATTCCGCAACAATTTTATTCATCGTACATGTAAATAAGCGATATCTGCATGTTTAGTTTTTACTATTTTACGGCCGACGATGATTATAAATATAAAATCGCTAACCGCAGGCCTTGTTGCGTCTTGCGTGGCGTCTTTTGATTCTTTTTGCGACGTGACAGCGCCATTGCGTGTGCGCGCTTATTGGGAACATTGAAAGACGCCATAAATTGTGCTGCGTCGTGTAAAAATACCATTTAATACAATAATTCCGAGTCACAGATAAGCCATCGTGTCTGTAATTGATATATACGGGAAGTTCGGTAAAAGTGTTGAGTAAAAGTTGTTCCGAACATTTTATGCGTGAAAACTGGGGCGAAATGGTATTGGTTGTATCTCAATATGTTGACAACTTTATTAGCGGCGAACGCTCGTAGAATGTTAACGAAGGAATTCGGATGTGAATACCACAAATCACACGGAAAGTGTCTTTTTATCTTGAACTTTCGTCGGCCGGACTTTTATCAATCTACTCTTTGTTGGTTTCACATTTTTATTCATATTTTAATATGGAAGTTATCTGCTTACATAGCAGTTAACAAGCTAATTAAAAAGATACAAGAAAATGAAAATATACGATTTAATTTGAGAGATATAGAGGTTTTGAGTGAAACAATTGGACAACATTTGTCACTACAGTTAACAAGATACATCCGTTGCTTAACTAGTTTGTAAACATAAACGTTACTTGACCCGATTAGAAAGTCGCTTATCTCTGATCGAGATGAAGATACCGTGCGACTTTTAACTTCTTATATACTCAATTATAATCGTCATGAGAACAGAGGAGAACTCATTAAAAGAAGAACTCTGGAAATGTTATGCTAAACTCGGAATAAAATATGTCCCGTAAAGTTATTTTGTGAGGCGTTGAAAATGATCCGGAGTAAGACATACATTTGGATGCTAATCGACGCCTCATTACTAAATATTCAAACGTCTCAGTGTTAGGACTGTGAATGTTAATGGACGATTTGTATTTATATAGCTTTTCATTCCCTTGATAAATTAATATAGTTATTTTGAAAGGAAGTCTTGTCTATATCAATATTCCATACTACATAAAATTATCAAGACAAGTGATCTCCGAAAATAATTTTCCATTGGAAAGGTAAATTGTTCCAGATGGACATAGGCTAAATACTATGTATGACCCGTTCATAGCCAGGCGTGCTTGCTAGTAGTAAATACGACTCAATTACGTTGTTTGTCACACGTTATTTTATTGGCGCTCCGGTTGTGAAAACGCTCTAGTTTCCACTAACATAACTACCGGAACACGTTTACTTGGAAGACCTCGTAAACATATTTTGACACGAAGGAGGTTTCACACGCCTACGAACGGGTACTGTGACGTCAGAATGGCTATAACAAAGGTAATTTCTTTACTAGCTCTTGTCAGCGTCTTAGCCTGTCTCTCAAACGTACTACTTGTATAAATGTAATAATGTATTTTGCACTCAAATTTAATCCTACTAATCCGTATAAAAATGTGTTTTCTGAGGATGGATGGATGGATACACGAATATATGTTGCTCTTTCACGCAAAATAATAGGTTTACAACTTGGATCAACATATAGAATATAAATTATGTAGGGAGTACGTTCTCATGGGATAATTTCCGATTTTCACTCGGGCGAAGTCGTTGGCAGAAGCTAGTTACTTCAAATTGTGTTAGAAAAGTTCGTCTGCTCGACAACGTAAAAAACGTAATGAATGTGGTTGTATTTTCAAAATGAAAACTGCATCCGATCCGAAAATACGTTCCGAAATAGTCATAGCACTATTTGTATGGTAGTCATGTTCCATTCCACCCAAGCCCATAAAACCACCCAGCAAAGGGCTTTAGAAGGAACACGGATGGGTATTCATCCATCCATGTTCCTTCTAAAGCCCTTTGCCTGCCAGGGCCGCGGTGACTCTTTCGAACAAATTCCGCAACCCTGGCAGGCTCTGGCCCTAGCGGGCCAGCGGGCCAGCGCCTATGCTGACATCTATTTGAGGCGCGTGTGGAACGACGACCCGACGCCTGGTGCATCTTCTTCTGTTGCGGCGGTTGAGGCCTGAGTTTACGCACTAGATCCGACCTCTGTCATCCGATTTCTCTCCGTCATCCGTGAGTCTCCAATTCGGAAAAAATATTGACGGACCGAAGTACTGTTTGTATGAACGCTTACGTATTACCTCGTATTCGAATCGGACAGCTTGGATCTGGATCAGACATAGATTAGTGCGTGAGCAATATCCGAATTCATTCAGAGTTCTTTAGACTCTAGATCCGTATTTTCGCGAATCCAAATCGGATGCAATGCGTAATCGTTCTTTCGTATCGTAGTGTTTATATTTTGCGGTGTAATTGATTCCCAGACATCCGATGATACAGGCTTTCACATCAATTTGTAAGATATGTAAGAAGTAGGATTGTAGCATCTGATGCCAAAGAAGTACGATCGTCACGCGTGACTCAGAGGTCGACGGGATGCTGCTTTTCAATTAGGTACTAGCAGGTTACAAGTTAATTGTTCCAGCTTAACTCGGTCGTGTGCGAACGAACCCCACATCTTTATTTATATAGTAGGGATGGCAGTAAGCAACTTTTTTCTTATTTTATTTCGCTAGTTATCTGGCAATGCAAAACAAAAATTGATCTTCGGAGGTAAGTTAACTTGTTGCCTAAAACGATCAAACTTATAGTAGAATTGTCAACTCAGTCGAGAAAAATGCGAGGTTTGACTTTTCAATTGGGCTGCTGGACAATGATGGAAATAACTTAGTTTCCATTATGTTTCCGTTTTTAGAGAATTTAATTATAGTTTTTACTAGTTGCCTGATAGCTATGAGAATATGGACAATTTATTTTTTATAAATTCGATGTGATCCACACCAAATCAAATGTGAATATGGACCTTGTATGGTCTGCAATAAAGATTATTGCAGATTATTATTATTTTCGGATATTTTTTTTTTCTCAACTCTTGCTGATTTCGACTACACTTACAACCCAAGTAAGTGCACATGTGTACCTATTCAAGATTACAGTGTATTTTCATCTTCCAACTGCATGAATTTTCGAACTATTCTACATGTAATTAATATGGCAGCTTTCTGTAGGTTTATATAAACGGATTCTTCTAAATCTAGTCATTTTAGGCCTATTATTATTATTATTAATACTAAATAATTAAGTAGCTGCGAAATCCAAATCAATTTACGCGAGGGGCAATAAAATATTAATCATTTTAAGTAATATGCGTCTAATTACATTTCCATTTAATTAATTAATTAAGTATATTTCCATGGAGTCAACTATAAAATACGTCATTAAATTATTGTTAAGAAGATTGCATTTTAACGTTAGATGTTATTTAATGGTCGAGTCTAATGCAGGTTAGTGAAATAATCGACACTCGATAGTTGTGTCCCATCTCTAGCACATAGACATCTGAACGAGGTCTAGTAATTAACTTGCCCCTTGATTTGTGGCGTTATCATGATGTCTCGCGAAACACCAATTTATAGACGCATTTAAACCGTTCTATCTATTGCTATACTTATTGTTAGACTTATTAGAGTATTATAAACTAATCTCTCAGATAGAGGGTCGCTGTCGTCTTCGAATTTAGCGTAGGATTAGATCCGATTGTTGTTTTTATTAATGATATCCGCTGGAGTCTAATTTTATGACTGCTAAATGTATAAGCTGTAAAATTGTTCGGTTATGCTTTTTGTTAGTTCTTCCTCTTATGGGATGGGAAACTTTATGTTATGGCGGTAAATATTGTTCTTTTAATTGCGGTAAAATTAAAAAATATTCACTGAACGAAAATATTGATTTGAACAGCTGGAAGAACGTCTTCGTGCGAACCGAAAGTAATCTCTTACAAAAGACATCAACGCGTAATCTTAAAGTAGATTTTAGATTAACCGGACAATTCGGGCTTTTTTCTCCGTCAGTTCGACTTCCAGTTTAATTATTATTTTTTAATACTAATATTGTCATAAGTACTAAGCTAGACATCCCATATTTAAGTATAACTGGTGGATAAGGCCTATTTGAAGATACACCTTCCTTTCAATTGGTACCTTACCTTACCTTTTATATTACCTTAAAACAACCAGCCGGTAGATTCTGCAAACATTTCGATGTGAAGGCTTGGGTGAAGTGATCATGAGGTGAGTGTCAATCCGTATAATCAAGATGTCACGTGAGCACGAAGTGAGCTGTCGTTCCATCTCAATTATATGGATTGACAGCTCACCTCGTAATCACTTCACCCAAGCCTTCACTTCGACAGGTTAACAGAATCGACCAACAGGTCAGCATGTTGTGATTAGTGTAAATAGCGTATACTATATACTATTTGAAAAGGTACATTTTAAACTTAATCAAAAATTTCTTCGATAACCATTTTATTACTTTTCAGCTCAATAAAAAAAACATCAAGCTATTCGCACACATTTTTATTGGCATTTACTCGACTTATAAACCTTATTCGCTCCGCATAAAGACATTAAATAATAATAAACTGTAATCGCAACAGGTAACGTGAACATAATAACATGTTTACGATCCACTTCCGTAATAGACGGATGCCAGAATACTTTCCATTCTTCTCCTTACAATTTCAACCGAGAAATCGTACGTGCTCGTTTCCTGTGAATTTAGTAAACATCATCTTTAAATCAATGAAAAATTAAATTTATTCTCACAAACCTCAGTATTACAAGTTTTATGCCATTTAATGTCAGTCCGTGAAAATAAGTAGTGATTTCGTTAATTTTACAACCGTTGACTTTTAGGTTTCAGTTAAACTATCTGAGATGTTTCCAGTTGAACATGAAACTTTTAATAATTACCTCTCTGTTAATGGTTCGACTTTTAGGAACCACGTCATGTAGGAAACAGTTCAACCTCAATTTTTCACAGGTATGTTAAATAAGGTTGCGCCAACAAATTTCAGTTGTTGAGCAGTTTGCCCCATCTATTCTCAAGTCAACAAATAACGAACGGCGAGCAGATGATATCTAGTCAGATTCCGGGTACGTTGTGTGAGCCTGAATGCCTAACGGACGCGTCTGCGTCTAGACTTGGTAGTGCGCTGTGACGGCCGGCCCGGGTCTGTCCTGTCACTCAATCTTCCAGGCGATTATAAGCCACGTTAACAAATAACTGTACTGATACCAAGACATTTAACAAATACGCTCCCATGGTGTGATGCGCTTGCCCATCCGACATGATCAATGAAAAAACATTATTTAATTAGTTTCTTTAATCGCTTTCCGAGAGTAACAATCAAACTGGAAAATAATAAAACAAGGAGGCCCGTAGTAAATGAAAATAAATAATAAACAACGTTAACATCTCACTAGTGCGCGCTGGTCTGTAAAAGACTCGACATATCTGGATGTAATTAAAAAAGGAAGACGCGAAATTACTCGTAAAACTGTGTAGATCTTACTCATTCCATTATCTGATTAACAATCTATAATTTTACCGTGAACAAATGTTGGTGGAAGTTAAGAATTATCTTGAAATTATAAATTAGAACGATGCTAATAAAAACCTAGTATAAATTGCCCTTTGCATTAAAAATTATACCTCGAGATGTACTTAGTGGATTTATGTGAATCGCTTTAGCCAATAAAGTAGGAGATGTCTCGTAAATCGTGGGTACATCGGGACGGATGGCCGCGCAGCCAGGCGACACCTACGGAGTGGGCGCATCCACCGTTAGACGCTGGCCCGCGCCCGGGGCATACGAACCTCGGGGATCACAAGCCTTCACTTACCTACACCCTCCTATTTATTCTCAGCTCCGGCACTGCCTTTGTTTCACGCCAGATTTTGTTTTCGTACGATAAACCATCAAAGGCATTTCAAACAAGATATCCAATTTGGGATAAGTGCAGATCGAATCGGTTCTCAGAATTACTTGTAACCTTCCAGTTTTATGACTTATCTGTGCCCTAAATACCGTTCTTATTGCACGAACGGTAATGACAGTGTGTTCTCTATCTTATGTAGGTACGGAGCACATTGCAAACGTGTTCTAAAAAAGCTTTCATCATTCGCCCGAATCCGACCTTATACCTTCTAGCACTAAATATCTGTAGGCGAGATTCAATCTCCTATTTCTTGTTCTTAAATGTCAATATGTTTAAATCACATAGTTGGAATAGCAGTACAGTGTTACATCGAGCGTTCGGCATACCGCATCATTTGTTTGTCCTAGAGGCAAATGTCGTCGTCCTACATAGCAGAGTATCATTTATCTGGTATTGGATTAGCACGCGTGTAACCCTAACTGTGGGCTTGAACGGTACAAATAGTTCGCACCGCGCGCCGAGCATCTATGTCGACCTAGTACCAGCCGGGTGTCGGGTAGCGAGGCGGTTCGCCGAGGTCGCAACTAACTAATGAACAAAATTGATATTATATACCAATACCACGTACGAGGAACAAACTATAAACTTACTTTCAATCAATTAAAATTGTTAACGTCATCATAATTTTACTTTAAGTGTCATTTTCGATATAAGGGAATCTCAGCGCCATAAAATTGTTTGATCAACTCAAGCACATCGGATTTGCTTTAGAGCTAAGCGTGTACTCCCATCGTGGCTGTCATGGGACAAATTAATAATCTGTATAAATTAGAGTCTCAAAGCAAACGAATAAATAGCGCCTACTTACATACAAAGATGTATACTGCTCGCAGTGTTTGTGATTTAATAGTTATAGCTTTTAGCTCAATAAACTTGATTTACATGCCTGACGCTGCCTTCCATGCCTCAAAAGGATTCTAAACCTTTAGCAGACGCGAACTTGGAGGCTTTGTCTGACTTATTTCCAAGATTAGAAGCAGTTCTCAATGACCCCAAAACGGAGACAATTAATCAACAAAACCTGCTTCATTAGAAATTCTTAAGTCACACGATTTGAAAGGCTTATGAGAATGAATGAAAAAGCCAGTAAAGTAAACAGAAACACGAACAAAGTACGTCATCTTCGTTTTATCTTCGCTATAATTGGTTAAAAATATTACCTAGCCCGCCTCGTCTGCCCAAGCTCTTCTTTTGACTCGATATAAAAACAACGGAATATGTTATCAAAGATCTAGGCTTATGCGAATGCATTTTCTGCAAATTATAGCCATGTACAATTCATTCGTTGCAGCAGTTATATTTAAATGTATTGAAAATGAGGTCGTTTGTGAAATATGTTCTTTCACGATCGATGCGGACGTGAAAGTTTAATGTGATAGGCTCATGTTAATTTGATTTAGATACAAATCGCGTGAGGAACACAGCTTAAAGAAACACTAAAAATATTTCGCTGTAGCGTGTCCGAATAATCAAGCTGACAGTTGCGAGAACTCTATTCGACAAGGATCATACTGACTCATTTCCGTTGTCATTCTTTTTGAATTCTTAGGTCGGTGTGAGAACATCTTAATTCCAAGTATTAATACATAAAATGCCTTAAAAGTGTGTAAGCCGATAACTGCGGCGCGTTCCTCATACTATCAAAGTATCAAGCATTCTCTCCCAATCCTAGAACCAGTCCACCGTTTATACGTTTACGGCGAGGACTGTACCGATAGTGACACCCGGCGTCGATCGTCATGACCCGATAATGTTGTAACATTGTACCGCGCTCGATACCGCCATCTATGTTATGTATTATGTATTTTATTTAACTCGCCAGATCTCCGACCCTATTTATATATAATTATCTACCAACTTTGTACTGAATTAACTTACCGTTATACGGAATGGTCTTTAGTTATATGGTGTAGTGTTCTATGAGACAAGGTTCATTTGAAATGTAAGTTAGAGGAAATAATCAGCATTGATCAGTGAAGGTGTCAGCTTATTCCATTCGATCGGTCCATCATATTGCACATCAAAGTTCTCAGTATCGGATTGTCTCGTGGCACTTTATTCAGCAAGGTATCAACTAAACTATTATTGCTATAAACGCGTTAGTGTCTGCGTGTAACTCACCAAAGTAAATCCATCCCACACAAAATCTATCCAATAAATATCCAAAAAGCTTGTTCTGCAAGCATTCCGCGTCCATTGTGTTCCTTGCAGATATATCTTGCGTAAGGAGCATGCGATGCTTGCAGCTTTGCTTTCTCCGCGCGGCCCACGCTCGCTGCTCGTCACTGCTGATTGACAAAGTATCCATTACCGCATCGAACCCACTTTTATCAGAATCGATGTAATGTAAGAAGAGGCTGAGAAACGGAAAATATTTGCGACGCTTGGAGGATTTCGAGTCGCCAGTGACCGGTTACCTAATGCAATAGTTGACAAATCGCTCAATTGTCCCAACTTGGTGGTTTGTCGAGCCGACTAGTTGGGTGGCGGGTTGCACAACCAGTGGCCACTACAGTCCGCTTGACGGATGCCGGAAGACGTCCAACTTTATTGTGCTTTATTGCGATTGGACGGTGGTAAATAGTTGCGAATCGCATCTGTGAGAACATTTTGATTATCGGGAACGATTCTATTGGAATTTATTCAGAGATTCTAATAAAACATGTTATAAAGAAAATTGTTTCTATATAAAATATTAGCAGCTACTTAGTAAATGCCTACAGGTGCCAGACCAGTTGAATGAATGCATTATAAAATTATTTTATTTTTATTTTTATTTTATTTTATTTGGGAAAACAAACAATCGTACATTGTATATTATATCTAAAAAAACATAGTATGCTATATGTAAATGTACAATCCACTACGTTTCCACATGTTACAAAGTTAAATAAGATACAGTTTTGGTAAAACTAAATAAGATCAAAACAACAATACAATTATTCGCTAACTTAAAATCTAATTGTCTAGTCTTAAAATAAAT
Source organism: Mamestra brassicae (assembly GCA_905163435.1). Classification (NCBI taxonomy): domain Eukaryota; kingdom Metazoa; phylum Arthropoda; class Insecta; order Lepidoptera; family Noctuidae; genus Mamestra; species Mamestra brassicae. The sequence goes on along the minus strand of LR990995.1, from coordinate 9,684,203 downwards.
ATTTAAATAATAGGTACATAATAGTTAGGAATTTTGAGCAAGGCGCTTAATAATTTGTTTTTTAAATTTATGTTTAGATAGGGCAAATACATCGATATCATTAAAATTGTTATTGTAGGCTTGAGCCAATCTATGGAGCGGCGCTCTCTCTCCTGCATTTGTACGACAGTGAGTTGTAGCAAACAGTGGATAAGAGCGCGCCTCTCGTCTCGTAACCGTTCTAGGAACAATATAGCATAATTTACTTATTAATTCAGAGCAATCAAACTTATTGTGTACAAGTCCATGGAGCATCAATCCTTGGAGCAACAATCGTCTAGAGCGTAATGTTAATAATTTAAACTTGTTCAAAGCGTTTTTATAAGATAAACGTTCGATACGACATTTGTACTGCATTGAACTGAGGAACTTACGCTGAACTCTCTCTATTGCAATTTCATATTTAATATAATAGGGATCCCAGATCATACAGGCATATTCAACTTGGGGGCGAACTAAAGAATTAAATAAGTAAAGATATGTGGTAATTATTAAAGTAAATATTTATAACATTCCAGTATAAATCAAACATTAATAATTTCATATGTTTTAATTTTTTATGCAGTAAAGGGAAAATATTAGCATTGCCATAAACATGTCTCATATACTCACAGCAGGGTGTGTATTTGCAATTTTCGTGGCTTCTCACACATTTGCATAAAATCTAAAATCGCTTTTTGATCCATAATTTACACGTGACATTCAAAATAAAAGAATACGTTATAAATGTATCACATAATGTAAAACAAAAAGAAAAACTGCTTTATTTGAGCACTTTGTGAAATAATAAATAACTAAAAGCATATAAATATGATTTCAACGAAGCCATCGATTGATTTTTATAAAGCTGGCTCTGTATGTTTTCATTTTAACGATCACTCCAAAGAAGTCATGATAGTTTAGGCACCACCTAATTTGTATAAACAGGCAGATCTATTGAATAAATATCAGCGTCTCCAATGTAAAAAATGTGTACATTTAAGTTATATTTGCATATATTTCTTGCTTATATCACACAGGTCACTAACTAAGCAGAAAGCGAAATGCTAATGAAGTGTGGTTATCTGAGTCGAGGCTTTTTATTTGTCGGATAACCCGTAATGTGTTTTAAAGATATGTTCACCTTCAAGTTTTGATGTTGTCTCGGCTTGTTTTTTACGTCCTGCTCATAAATGCCCGTAATGCGCAACGTTTCTGTATTGCAACACTTTAACACTACCTCACTTCGACTTATGTGGGATGACTTGTAGGTTTGGGGATGAAGTAGTTACCATTAAATATTTTTCTGTGCCCTTCTTCTTATCTATTTGTTAAATATGTGTACATAAACTGTTAAATAAATTAATCAATATTTTTAAGTTATATTTATTCAGATTTATAGAGGTAGTGTAGAAAATAGACTTTAAAATGAGAATTTTCGTCCCACTCAAACGAAATTACGACGTTTCCAAGATACCGACCGGATGATATACTTACTTACATATATTTACATGTTCAGAGTTTATTCACTTAGTGATTTCAGCCTCGGGGCACATAATGCTGCAAAGATACCTGCGTCACTAGTAACGGTTGCTGCGCAGCACACAACTTCCTCCACCTGACTCTCAGCACTCTCTCAGCGTTATACACAGTTTTTCTGACATTCCCATACTTGCTTGCAAATTCTTAATTAGACTTCATTAATAATACATGTAAATTGTCTCATTTAGAGACACAGTTACCGCTCAATGCAATGAAATACAGTTTTTATTCGATCTCTCCGTAATACGCATCCACTAGTACATCCACAGAACGGTACTCACTGAAAGAGTTCCGGGAACAGATTGTACTTATTACATTTTGTAGGTCTTTGAATTGAATTGTATTTAGGTATACAGCAATAGATACTATTGTTGTTCATGAAGGGAAAAGGTCAAACATTGTCGCTGCTTTCAAACAGAACGCAACTACCACTTTTAATGTAATGAGTCCAATATTTCCATACAATAATACATTGTTACGTCTCAAGCTAATTGAAATAATATCCAATTTAAAGGTCCTGTCACATAATGTAGTAACATTAATTAAGTACGCAGTTAAATCTTTGCGAATGTCGTATTTTAACCCTTACAATCTGGTAGCATGGCCATAATCTCCAGGAAATGAAAAATATGGTTTAAGTATATCTTAGTGATTTAGCCGCTCAAATGCACTTTGATGTTATGGTACCTACTCATATATCCACGCAGTGATTCCGGTAAAGCAGATAAATCATATAAAACTGGAAGAAACGAGAAAATGGTATTTGAAAATGTATTTCTGTAGCAAATACAGAATGAATCGTGTGAAACACAAAGAAATCTACTAATGTTTGTCCGAGTGGCCGGCAGGGAGGCTATACACCGCGAAATATTTCCCAAGATACATCGGCACGAGTGCGATGTGGCGATATCTTAGGTGCGCGCCAGTTCGAATCGTCTATCGAGTCTATGATCGGCTCCGACGAGGGGTCACGCGCGTTAAACGTAAATCAACATATCTCGCGACGGGAGATCTAGCATGCGCCCGACCAACAAAAACTGAATTTTATAGCCGTAACACTACACCTGGGAAAAAAGTAAATAAATTGGACGAGATCGAGTGAACGACCCGCGCCAGGCCCCGACTGCTACTCCCTGAAACTGGCGTCACGGGAATATTTATCTACCGTCAAGTAGGTACGTTTCACTTCCTATGCCTAACAGCAGGCCTTGTAGAGAAAGTTTTTGATTTAAAATGACAAAGTCCAACATGAAAGTAATTAAAATAGAAGTCGTTTGGACCACTGAGCATCCAGCTTGTATTAAATAAATACACTTTGCGTAAGTATAGAGCTGTAAAGGTTTCCTAGTAACGTGTAGATTAATCAAGATTCATTTAGCAGGTAGGTAATAGAATGGCAGCCTCTCTCATTACGGGCTCGATGCGCTGCATCCAACCCATAAGATGAAGTGCAATTAATTGATCGTAAATGGAAATTGATTGCACTCATAAAACAATTCCGTATTATTACAAATCGAGACATCCATTCAAGAAGGATTAACTTTAAATAACAAACTTCTAGAGCAACTTGATGAACATACTTTGATTTCCTATCAATTTTTTTTTGTTGATTTTATTGAATTTTTCAACTAGACAACACTGAAGAAGTAATGATTGCACCTACTGGTTTTCCTTATGTATTGCAAACAAACAAATACATACTTTAAAATTTTACTAGTTATGACTAGCTTTTGAAACATTTTCCTTGCGAAATATTTCTTAACTCTTCAGAAGGATATTATGATATAGTGCACATTATAAAAGCCAATGTCCATTAAAGTCATATTATAACATTCAATCAGGCTTTTTCTGTAGTTCATACGTCGACGTCGATTAGCATGTTTCATATTGTACACATAACGCACTGAGCTCATGTTTTGTCATCCTCAGGACTAATGACTAATCTATCGTAGTTGCAGTTTGACGACAGACTGCAGCTTTATTATTTCGTTTCTTCACATTTCCATCAAATTGACTTAAAATTTCAACCAGCGCAGGGCTAAACCAATAAGCAATTATATTAATTAATACACAACTTCTTATTACGTTTCCAATAATGTTATTACCAGCACAACATCACTTTAATTATTCTGTTTCAAGTGAACTGGATCGCGGTCGTGTTCAATAAATATCCGCTCTATGTCACGTCTATTAAGGTTGTTGTTCCGGGTGCTGCTAGACGGGGTGCTTTCTCTGGAATGTCGGGCAACTGTCGTACGAATCGCAGGCCGAGTTCCGATCGAGAGAGTCGATCCGTATCTTCGCGATCGATTCTTATCGTGACAGTTTTACGCGTCGCGTCGCGATCTCACTTCCAATACAAGCAACGCACAACACTACTCCCGGCCCTCGTCATCTCAACTTAATAACCAATAACACACGACATTTTACAAAACTCCCTACTTTTTGCACTGTTCGAAATGTCAGCCGAAGATTGATGGAGGTAGGTAAGCCGCTAGGTCTAGCTTCTATATTTTGTCCAGCCGAGCAGTAGATAAGTATGTATATTAGGTAGTTACATCTTTTGTCGGTGCTCGTATCTTGTCAACGACTTGTCAAAGTGCTCATGTTTTGGCTCGTTGGAACTTACATTTGAATAACAAATAGTTTGCCCGAAGTCATCTGGCGACCGCCACCACCGCCTAGCGATATTATGCTGTTTGAATGACAATATTAAGTTGCAATTGATTTAATTGCTACTTTTATCTGTAAACTATTAATAATCTATTCACGATTATGTAAATGATTTAATCCGTGTTACTTAATTAATTAACAAGATAATATTGTGTCGAGGCGACATAATCCGTTCGTAACGTATAAATCGGCGCGCACTTGTATGGCCGGGCGCATGTAGTCAATTATGTTGATTCTACGACAGAAAAAGGATAAGAAAATCTAGGCATTCGAAAAGTATAGTAGCGAGTCAAGTTTAAAGAATCTGAAACAGTAATCTGTTCGCTAAAAGCATTGAAAGATAACACACGCTCACATCCTCACAATCTCGGGGCGGCGAGTGATAGCACTAATGAACCCATGTAGCCGTCACAGCAGTGGCACGGTTTGAACGATGGCACGGCCATTAGTGGGGAACCAAGGCCAGCCGAGGGCGGACAGCTAGCCGTAATTATCTAAAACAAACTAAACCGAAAGGCGGATATATCGCCGCCGCAACACTTCGCTGAAGACATGCTTCTCTGCATTCAGCCGATAAATGAGCTTAACTACACTCAGCTCACTATACACTAACAAAAGTAAAATTTTATATACGTATGTTCAAATGGGGACAGATTTTGCAGTCTCTTTGGCAATATTTGCATGAAGTACACAATTTCCTTTACTTAGTAAGTTTAGTCGTTAATCAATAAACACAAAGTTAGTGTTTAGGAATCAACGGTTTTGGATATAAAATCTGTTTTAGTACAGTCAAACAACGGAGCGTTAAATTTTATTTTACACACTATTTCTGAATCACTTCTTTGTTTATGGAAGTGCTGAAAACATATTTTTTTCTGGAACACACGGCATGAATATTATGAATAGTAAAGCTTAGGTGTAGTGACGATAAAGTTTAATTTATTTCTACGTTTATTTTACAGAATATTTACTGATGAATGAAGACAATAATTAAAGAGATTTAATAAGAAAACAGTAGTTGTTCAGACAAAACAATTACATGATTGTGTGGTGTAGTGAGTAGCTAACAATATGTGTGTCTTTAAATGTTCTTTTTTATGTCGCGTTTAAGATTAGCAGCAAAAAATCTGATAGGTTAACGAAAACTGTTTTTGGTTTCTTACTTAGTTTCGTAAAAAATAAACGATTTTTCCAAGTAACATGCGACACAATTATGTACAACAATATAGCGCCACTCTTAGACCATTACCGCTTTTATGGATCCGTCACATATAATAAATCCAGTAAATATGAACGTAAATACTTCAAGCGCCGCTATACAACAAACCTATAAAAGATCGTAACACATTTACGACGATCTTGATGCATGACGATAACTTTGATTGAGTCCTGCCTGGCCGGACATTCTCGTACCGCTACATTGATAGATCTCAAGAAAGGGCCTTAGCTTACTGTTGCTATGTTAGGTTGTGGTTAATTGAATTTACACAATAAAAGGGCGCGTTTAGTTAATGGTTTGCAGTTGCAGTGAGTTGTGTACAGTCACCGACAATATGCTTTAGTGCAGTCAAACAAAGCTTTGATTTTATTATTGTATCTATTTTATGGGAAATAAAATCGATATTACTCGTGTTTTACATGATGTCCGTATGTTGGTATTCAAATAATGATTTGAACAATTAAACGGAACTTCGTTTTGTCGGAACTGGAAAATTGAACTTAAAGTTCTGACACAACGAAGTTCACTTAATTAATCATAAAACCTATTTGAACCATGATCGATCAGTGACTAATAAGTTTAAAAATCTATTTTTCTCACAAGAACATGATACAGTTCACCTGATTAATGAAAATCTAACACCATTTTCTTGGGTGCAGGATACATTACTGTGGGCGTTTATTCACTCTAGCTATCGATATTGGTATTGGTCCACAGGCTGTATCAATATCTCAGGTGTCACTCAAAGCTGTGACAGTCGCCAATTGATAAAATTTGGCGCACCAATTTAAGTAGACGTTTGATTGACTGACATGTATTTATAGACCCATTAACTTATTTCTTAACGATTTTTAGGGTACCGTAGTCAACAAGGAACCCTTAAAGTTTCGCCATGTCTGTCTGTCCGTCTCTCTGTTCGTGGTTTAGCTCAAAAACAATTAGCACCACAAAATTGGAATTAGGTATGGGTATACATATTAATCACGCCAACAAAGAGGTAAAATAAAATTTTGAAAAACATTTTTATAAAGTGTGTTGTTGGATAGGCCGTTTAAAAATATTGTGGGTGTGCCATTTTGTGTGAAACCATTTTTCAATTCAAGGATCCGTAAGCGAAATATTAAGCTTTTAACTGTGATAATTTTGTTAGACTTTCCCTCCCCTCTGCCAGCTATACAGAGGTTTTTGGAGACGTGAAAAAATCATAGCAATCACAGCTGAGTAGGCTTTCCAAGTTAACGAATAATAGTCGGACAACCTATAAAATGTAGTTGGCAGTTGTGACGTGCAACTACGGAACCCGACATTGCGCATGGCCCGACACGCACTTGGCCGGTTTTTAATAGTAAGTGCGTGGTATGTGTGAATTGAAATTGGTGGCGTTGCTGGAACATGATCTCTATTACGTAACTAACTTGATTTCTTAGAGCATATCCAGATCATTTTATAAGTGTCTCCGAAATCATTTTATGTGTATTATACTGTTATCCTGTGTATATTACATTATTTGATGTATTTAGGTAAATCCATTTGTGTATATTTGTTTGTAAGTTTTGAAAAATAAAAACTCCTAACTTAATTAACCCTAAAATATGGCGTCAAAAAATTTATCCGCACCCAAAAGACTGGCGGCATTGCCACGTTGTATGGCAATGTTTATTCTTATTCATATGTAAGTTTATTGTATTTTTATTTATATTTATTAATAGATAAGTAAGTATAGTCTATTTTAAAGTTTCCTTCTCTGTCTCTTTATACACTGTGTCTACGTTCCTTATCCCCTTTATCTTCTGTCGCAGGTCTGAAGGAAGAAATTTCTATTCAAATAAGCAGTACCTTTGTGCTCTTTTCTCTGTTTTTTTTTAAAGCATATTGTATGTACAGACGCTAGCACATCAAGCTACAACTATCTGTCAAATTTCTTTAATAGGTTTTCAACTTTATTTCCAGAGAATTCGGTTCATGGTTGATTGGGAAAATTTGACAGTTTCGGGTAGCCTGATGTGCTGGCGTCTGTACATAAATAAATAAATAACTTTACTATATTTCATAAAAAGTTACAACATTTAGCAATGACACTGGGTCTCGCACTAGGTTACCGTGTGATGTGTTGCATGATACCGTGTGATGTGTCGCATGATACCGTGTGATGTGTCGCATGATACCGTGTGATGTGTCGCATGATACCGTGTGATGTGTCGCATGATACCGTATCTCTCAAAAGATAAGGCTTGGTAAGAGTAGGTAACAAATGTAATGTTTTCAGGATTGTTCACGACTAAAAATATATGTACATGTAGATAAAAATGTAGGTGAGTGTAAGTGTGCATATAATGGTGGTATTTTACAAGTTAATTGAAAAACGCTTTTCTCTTTCAGTGTAATTAAATAATTTATTTATATGCTACTTGCTCTTACTGTGATTATTTTAGTTTTGGAAAGAATCAAGTTCTTACTTCAGCCCAGTAGAAAAGACTCGTGAAGTTAATTTTCCCAAGGTTCCTTGTCGTTTCGAACTGCTCTTTTCCCACTTCGGCATTATAACTAACCATGACGCTAGCAAACCGGGTTTTCATATCTTGAGTGAAATATCTTCGCAGAATTTCTTGTCGCCTGGGTGGCCGATTGTTTTAGCATTAAACTGCATTGGTTTAGATAATGTCCCCTTATGTGAGTTCATATGATGGCATTAGGTTGATGCTTGAAGGCTCTCTTGCGGGTTCTAATCATTCCAACAACATTGCAACATTCATAGTTTAACTGAAATAAGTGGAGGAAGACATCGTCAGGAAACGTGAACTTATTCTAAATATATGACTGAAATCGCCCACCTACCTTGAGTAAGCATGGTAATGATTATGTCTCGTGCCTTCTCTGTATGAAAAGAAGTCTTTGCCTTCCAGGGGGAGTTACAAGCTTGTATTATTATCTATATCTACGCAAGGGTTAGTACTAACTCTCCCTAACCCAATTAAACAGTTTGACCTCAACGAAATTCCTGTACATGAACATGTCGTTTATCAGTCGATGGGTATCTCATTAATTCGCAGTGATTAGCCGATGGTATCTTAGCGCAACTGGGGCGCACGCGTCACAGTTCATTATGAGAGTGCGCGCGCACCGCGCCGTCGCTTGCTCCACTTCGTTTTACGTGACGAGCGTGAGAAACATCGCTCTTGAAAGTTTTTAATAAGCGTGCTAAATATTATATTATGATTCGCGGTTCACTAGGCTCTTGCTTCGGTATTCGTAATGCACGAGGAATCGAATCAGGCAGCCTTTATGTCAAACTAGCTTCTGCCGGCGTCTTCGTCTGGGTGGATTTCAGATTGCGATAATAGTTTTGTACTGAACTCAAGGTTCTCAAGGTGTGGAATGATGCATTTCATACTCGATTCAATCGAGCTTGAAAAAATGATATAGTACAATGCCTGCTTGGGATAATTTCCGAAGCTCACGCAGGCGGAGCCGCTTGCAGAAACTATTCGGTCATATTTAAAAGTCATACCTAAGAGATTAAACTATAAAGAAATCAGCCAGTAAGAGCAAGTTAAAAGCCCAAGTTCTGTCAGGATAATAAATATAATTTGTAAGTAGGTACATCACGAGATACGAGACAGAACTCGTTTCCCTGAGTTGACTTTTACTATTGACACGAAACGATAAGCCGCTTATACTTATGTTTCTCTTATTTAGTAGTTAAGGTCAGGTGGGTGTCTGTTTCAAAATAACTATTCACTTTCATGAACTGACTAAGATTGTTATTTAAAAACATTTAAGTGTGTTACTAAAATATCATCTTATTTTTTATAAATTTTGATGAAAATTTAATTATTTTGTTTTCAATTTTCAGTTGAGTTTATGTAAAATATAAGTTGACTTTCAACTTGATTTCATTATCCTTTGCGAGTTACCTCGCCAGGAATTAATGAAAAAATTGGTTCAAGTTCACTACCTCCCCTTAAAGAATGATTGAACGATCCCTAATGAACTGGCTAAGCCCTTAGGTAATATAATACGGGGAATTAGGAACCGTGCAGGTTATTCCGAGCTTGTTTTTCGATTATAAAACAATTGAACTCTTACAAGAACATATTATGATATAAACAAATGACTGCTGTTCAAGAAATGGTTTTGTGAAACCTTTTTTTTTGTTTTTGTGTAAATACATAGATTGTTGCTAGTCAATACTAATATAAATAATTAGACTTTAAATTTGTTCTGCTCATAAAGATTAAGTGCAAATAAATAGTCTTTGATGAAATACTCTCACGAAATATCAATAAGGGACTTTTATTTAAGGTTTGCGCAGTGTGCAATCATCTTAACTTTCGGCGGGTCGGAATGAGTGTGAATTATTTCCACAGTGACGTCCCATCAATTTTTAGCTTTTCGATTAAGTTTAGGGCACGATAATGAAGCTTGGATATACACGGCGAATTTATTAGGCATGTCTTATCACATTTTTTATACGTCATTAAATTATTCCGAGCACTGAATAACGATTTGAGTTTTTAAATGTGAAACGCTCAAATGTGGGGGTCTTAAACCCTAAATCAGAATAAACTTTCATTAAAACGTTGCATGTCAACGTATCACAAAGCAACTTTCCTTTTATTTTTTTCTTTCTCTCTAAGTTTAACTCCGGTTAGTTTTCCAATATCAACATTTACGGGTATTGAATTTAAAACCGATATTGCTGTTACATAAATGTGAAGAGCTCCCCTTGAGAGACTCATGAATCTACTACAAATTTACAATTCACTAACAAGTTTAGCTAAATAAAAGCTTAGCAAATATAGTTTCAGATACATGATTAAAGTTTCCGCGGTCTTCAGAAAGAAATGGCAGAATAATAATAATAATATCTTGGGACAACTCACACACGGTCATCCGATCCCAAACTAGGCAAAGCCTGTGCTATGGCAACCAGACAACTGATAAACATACTTATATATTTCTAAATACATACATATTATAGATAAATTACACCCAGACACAGAACAAATGATCATGCTCATCACACAAAGATTTGTCCTGGGTGGGAATCGAACCCACGACCTCCGGTTTAGCAGTCAGGGTCACTAACCACTCGACCAACAGGCCAGTCATTCGACCAACAGGCCAGTCAAAAGAATAGTTCCATATTAGGTAGAGGCCACATAATTGAAAATATTGTATTGATTTCTACCTCTCGTTCGTAAATATTAACATCATATAGAGCTACTATGTCGTGACTGTCTTATGCATGTCTGAGCAGGTAACAATCATTAGTTTAAGCATCTTAGTATAATAACCTTAGGTGGTCTACCGGTCAATGTCAATGTAATTGATCTAAGCCGATTGAAAGCTTACTCCCGAGCTTAGTGTACAAACAATGTTACTACTCATTAGAAAAGAGAACAATCTCTGTCTATGCTATTAATAAAAGTAAGATCCGTGCTGTGAACTTTTTTTAAACTAAGAGACGATTCATAACGGTTCCTTGTTAGCAGTTCAGCTTATGTATAAAGAATAGTGCAAAAAAACGGTATTTAGGTAACAACACTATCGGAGGGCCGTTCGTTAGCCTGAATTTCGTCGAACGGGAATCGAACCCGGGCCCGCGGCCGTCGTGGCCGGCCGTAGACAACGATCTCGCTCCCATTGTGTACTTTGGAACTTGATAACATTCTACTTTACTGTTAAAAAGGAGAATTTTAATGAAACTGCGAAAGAAAAAAAGTCGTATCTCAAGTGTTGCTTATCTCGTTAGCTATTTATTATGTTCTATTTTCGAACATGTTTTTTATTGGATTAAAAAGGATCCAATTATATACAAACTTATTAGTATTGGAAACTTTTTACGTTGGTATTGCTATTGATAAAATACTGAAAAGAATTACGTAACGTAATTCGTGTCTTATCTTTTTAAATTGAAAATCCTACAAATATATCTACGCTACGACACGATTGTTCTGCTAAGTAACAATCCATCAAATAACGACAAATACTGATAGCCAATTGATTCCGCATGCGGACAGAATAGGTACCTATTCATTACACTAATGGCGGTCCATTGTCGGTAGATAAGTTTTTTTTTCTTTGCAATAATGCTTTGACTGTCCATTAGCAAGTGTCCAAACAACAGTCAATGCCTTTAGGTGTGTCCGCTAATAAAATATCACACATTGCCATTATAAGAAAATGTGAAAAAAAATGTGTAAAAACATCGACATTATGTCTCTTGACACCTTCACAGACTAATACAATCATGCGGATTTTATAGATTTATGGTTTTTATTAGGATGGTAATATTTCTTAATAAAATGTATTAAAAAATCTATGACTCAACTAAGCAACAATAAATTTCTAACTGTACTTTTGGAACTGTTGTATAGTCCTACGATTTCAACTCGGTTACTACTCGTTACTACTATTTTCATTTGATAAGTTTCGTAGTAATTAAGAATACTAGTGCATCATCAAAGTAATTGTAAGTTTGAACACAAAGAAGGCCACAGTTATTCACTTTTCAACTTGTACAAATATTTTGGCTGTGGATTGACGGGACTCGTTAGAAAGTTTGGCCTCCTAAGTGATTGAAGCTCGAGTCATTATTATTAATTACTTGGTTATTGTTAACTATAGGTAAGTACATACTTGCGTGGGTCATTCACAGATATTTTGCGGTGAGCATCCTCTACTAGCTTTTGCGCGTGTCTATGTCTGTTTGGATTGGGAAATACACGGGGAAAATAGTTTTTCTGTTCGATATCAGAAACCTTTAGAGGAATTATTTCATATACGAGATTTGTCAGTCCATCAGGGCTGTTGTCAAATCAATTGTCTATTTAAAACATATAATTCTATTTTTGCAATCTTTAAAATCGTTTAAAATAAAAATAAAATTTTCGCTCAATACTTATATTTTGTTTTTGATGGTGGTGAAAATGAACTACTCCTAGGCCCACCTAGGAGTAGTTTATTTGGATTAATATTTCCTTTATATTTCTGCACCTACTTTGGAATTTCCTACGTTTTCTCAATTTGCCTGTCAATCACGGAAACAATTAATATATAGGGATCCGTTGTCTATTAAAATAAATTGCTGTATAGGATGTTTGTCATCTCAAGTGTTGAGGAAAAAACTATAGATCTGTCATTGTAATTAATGTTTGTTTTAGTCTTAATTGTATTCGCGCTAACAAACGGGACTGTCAGTCAGATCCCTGGCTAACGATAGACGTATGCATAGAGTATTAGTTTATTTTATACTAGTAGCCAACCGCGGCTCCGCACGCGTGATTTTCGAAAATTATCCCAAGGGAACATATTCCAAGGATAAAAAGTATCAAATGTGATATTCCAGACTATAATCTACAACTGTGCCAAATTTCACCAAAATCCATTAGGTAGCTTTTGCGTTAAAGAGTAACAAACATCCATCCATCCATCCATCCTCACAAACTTTCGCGTTTGTAATATTAGTAGGATGTAGTTGGTTGGCATTTATAAAAATAACCGTTTTTTGTTCGATTTTAATGTTACTCAGAGACATTGAACAGCAATTATTACTTATCACAAATAGATCGCACAATATTTTATCAACGTCTATCATTATATTAACTTATCCTGCACATGATTCATCCGGGATTACAAATGGCTCTTTCGATATTTGCTAACTATAAAACAGACTTATAAAAATACCATGACAAAGGCTAAAGAAGATGAATCTACAATACTTTCGTAGTATAACATATCGTAGATATCAATCATAACGGGGCATTTAATAGCCTAATTATTCCAAGTTATTCGGAACACAATGAAGGACGCATGACAATCACTCTTATTTTATTTCGCGTGCATTTAATGAGTTAACAACACACACTATTTATTAGTTTCACAATTAAACATTGGTCATAATATATGGGCATCATAAATGTTTTAAAATTTACAACCAATTACATTTACCAAATGAAGTTATCACAGTAAAGTCACTAGTTATTTGAGTAATAAATCGTAAGGGATAAACCCTATCTATTATTATTCACCTCCAAAGTTGACTTGAACGAGATCCGCTGTAATAACGCCGGGCTAATAAAACTCGCCTTTATTATAAACTTTAGGAGATAATAAAAAAAGAATATAAATTATATATGTGATACAGTTCTGTATTACAGATAATCAGATCGGATGTGTGACAGAACGTGTTTTCGTCCGTTCCATACATGAACGGACGTGGTTATGGATTCTATTTTATTCTCAAGTAATTGGCAGTTCTTTAAGCTATTTTTGAAAGAATAAAACTAAAGATTTTATTATTACAAAAATAAACAATTCAGTTTATTAAGTGATGTTGAGTCCTATGACTATGACGTGTTATTTCCATCAAGAATTTCTTATGAAAAAGGGTTAGTGCAATTCGTTCTGTATAGCTCCGTCCCTCTCTCACAGTGAAATCATTAAATATCAGGGGTAACATAATACAATTGTATGGTATTTGTGGTAACCACGTGGTCTAGTCCAAATAACTTTAACAGCTTTCAAAGTTTTCCGTCTGACTTGTCATTCATTCTAATGTATCATCGCATCAAGTGATAAAAATAATAATTAATTGACTTACAGACACAATACATAGGATCGGAATGTAATTTATTTATCCGCCTACAGCATTATTTTATGGTTATATCTGATACGCAGCTTTTGCACTGAGATCCAGTTTTTTGAGCTCAGAAACCTACCAATAAGATCCAACTACCTAGGGTGAAGAAATCGAATCGAACAGCGGTCGCTCCTTCAGAAATGTTTTAATTAAAAACAACTACATACCGATGCATAATTTAGCACCCATAACTGTGTTTTTAACACTTTGCCTGTTAGCTGGCCTATAAACAGCAAAAAGACGAACATGTTATGTTTTATTTATTTTATACAAGTAGATTTGTTATTTATAACTGATAATTAAAAATATTTCTAAGAAAGTATTCCCAATAACGACCTAAGTTAATCACACTTTTGCACTTCTACAGGAGCTAGGTTCTTATTAATAAAGTGCAGAAAAGTTAATACAACCAGTATAAATCATAGATCTTTCTAAGTTTCAGTTTGGCATTAGTTTACTCACCGTTATAATTAATCCTCCATATTAATAAACATTTAGAGACAACTTGTATAGTAGAATGTGTAACTAGGTCCAGTCTCTAAAAGAGTTCGGTATGCAGGCGAGACACATGACACACAAACGTCATTTCACAATACTTGCAAATGAATCCTCTTTGTAACTGATTTCAAATATGAGCCTTTCCCACAATGGCTATGATAAAGATTTCATTACTCAGCAATTTATTTCGACTGCCTGTGTATCTACTAATTGCTTTTGTTGTCTGTACAGGAATTTTAAGCAAAAGCAATAACGACTATTGCTTGAATACTTATTAAAAGTAAAACGTAGTGCATAAAATATAAAAGTGCGCGGTGAGCAATGCGTTTACTGTCGCTCGAGGTCTCGGGGCCCGCAGCAGGCGGTCCTAGTGCCCAGTGCCCAGTTGCCCAGCAATGGCACACCACAGCTTCATAGATTACTGCGGCTCGTATTACAAGACACTTTCAATATTTACTGGTATTATCTTAAAAGATACACAAACATTATTAGCGGCGCTCCGCTCATATTTATTTTAATTGAATATGTGCTTTGCTTTGCCTATTATTTTACTGAACAGGGGTAAATATAAGGTCAATTTTACAAGGGTATAGCAAACTTTTTATTTAGCTTATCAATTCCATTCCAGCCATTTGTAATTGATTTTCTGTTTGTGCGGTGTTCGTTTAATACGACTTGAATGTAAAGACTTTGATTGAATAATGAGTTATAAAGCTGTGTAAGGTTATTCATTATCAGATATCTCCCGGAATAACAAATTGTCTGAACATTCAAATAATTTAACAATATTTTATACATAGGTACTTAAATACTACCGTAAGAAACGTAACTAGAAACTGTACATATAAAATGAAATATTATTAGTTAATAGCAAACGTAAAGCAGCGAGATGAGTTGTATCTGCGTGCAGATCACGGCACTAACTTGAGAGCGAGATTATCATAAAGCAGCCAGCGAGCAGTGTCGCGGCAGATGCTTGATAAACACACTAACAATGCCACATTAGTATGAACTTAGAAACAATGTAAATTATGAAGATACCACCGAGTAGGCAATTCTTAGCCAAATACTTGTTTGTGTTGGCTATCAGCGCCGCAAATGCCAACATTCCACACCACGATTGGCTAAATTCGGAGTTAGCCAACGAGTAGCATCAGGCACTGACTATAATAGAGATAAGTTTATCTCAACTCAAAAGTCATAAACTTCATCGAGTACACGCCTGAGTCGCCGCTCGATAGCTAAACTCGCAACGTACAAATCGGCCGTGCACCGGCAGATCTAGCTAAACTAAACACGAGTAAAAGCAACAATAGTCTCGCCCGACATGGAAAAAGTCGTGACCGACTCGGGCTCGGGTCAGGCAGGATGCTGCGGGCGTAAATAATGCCGACGTCCGATCTTAATTATCGCTCCATCGTTAGAGATGACCGACGGGCAGACCGAAATCGGCGAGTGCTTGCGACATCGCTCTGTCGGCCGAGTGCCCCGTCATTATCGAGCGGTGTATCGCCCACCGATAAATCGCTAGAACCACCTGCGAGACGAGACCATCACTAGCCGCTGTTATTGTACGGTTTTGGCAGCAGACATTATAATTCTTTTGTTACTATTGCTATTATTTTCATCGCGATGACTCGTCAATTTAATACATTCGAAGATTGGAGATAATATCGGATCATTTTAAAAGGATTTGATTTGAAACAAAAGATTATTTTGAAACAAATCAACATTATGGCGAGAAATAGCTAGGGTAGCCTTGTAACTTATTTATTATTTAATAGAGTAGGTAGAGAGCAGAGCCATTGACGTTTGTACCAATTTAAGCGAGGAAAAGAATTAAAATCATATCTACCGAAAATATAAATGATATGCTCTCATTTGGTTTCAGTTCGTTAATCGTTAAGTGCTTTGTGTTCGCCGCTTGCCTGCGATCTCGATCCGCGAGCGACGTTGAAAAATTCTGAGCTCGTGATTTTCGTTCGTGTACTTCATTTATTTGCGCGGAGACGGCGAATATTGTTTACTGCACCACTCCAGAGCTTTCCGGCTTTCACTTTGACTGCATTATAGAAATTAACCTTCATAATAATTATGTACTCTACATTTAATGGGATAGTACTGATACTTCAAAAATAATTTTCCTGTTTTAAACTAATAAG
Source organism: Mamestra brassicae (assembly GCA_905163435.1). Lineage (NCBI taxonomy): Eukaryota > Metazoa > Arthropoda > Insecta > Lepidoptera > Noctuidae > Mamestra > Mamestra brassicae. The sequence goes on along the minus strand of LR990995.1, from coordinate 9,667,447 downwards.
AAAATTTTTATAAACTACCTACTAATGGAAAGCCCATCGAATATCCTTCTGAATTTCCGTGGAACTTATTTGCTAAATCTTATCTTCAAACCATTAAAATCAGACGGAATTCGCAGTCGTGTTCAATGCGATATGGAGCTAAAATGCAGCACAATATGAACTTAACTGTTAGTATAATATGGAACATTTTATTTTTCAAGTTTTTCCAAAAATATTTGAGACGCGCGTAGTTATTACGAAATTATACTATCGATCAGGCAATAATACGAGGATAGTGCCCTCAGGTGGTGAATTTAGGAGAAATTGAGGGAGCCTGCGTGCCTTCCCGCGAGCTGTATAATCCTTGCATGCATGCATAATAATAAATGTTATTCACCAAGATCATATAGCACGGGTGAAACGATTCACACTATCCAATACTTTGAAAACTTCAGACTCGGCTTGATTCCTCATGATTACTTGTCTCAAACATGATACCCGAGATGTACACAACGGTACCATTGAAACAGATCAACAACTCAGATATATATTTACCCAACTATCAATACATAACGGTATTTTATATTTGCAAAACTTTATTACATTGCAAATATTTCTACAGCACACTTTTATGATGAGTCACTCTAATTAACATTTATTGTCTCGATAATTAAATCAAGCTTGATTGTATGTATGAAATACGTATATAGGAAGATAAGTAGTGCTTATTATTAGATATACAGGCATATCGAGCAATCTGTTACATAGTGGACATTATTTTCGGTAAACATAGGTCCGAAACGGTTTCGATCGATGTGCTCAGGGCGATGCAAATTGCGTCGCCTGTTATCGGTGCACTTTATCCGGGGTACTTTTGTGCATATTTTACATATATTTGTGGGGATGCGGCCGATAGCCGGTGTGGGCGGACCCAGCGGCCGCATGCTAATGCAAGCGGTGCGCAGGCGCAGACTCGGACTTAGGTAAATTAAACATTAACATGATCATACTGTACTGAGTTTCAGCTTATCTAACTAGATTTGCATATAACGGTGCTAAATATAGGTCTCAAGTCATTACGATAAAAAAACGCATGTTAGAGCAAAGTTTACGCACGCTGCTAACTCATTTTCATATCTGAATATCGTTCAAAAAGACATAGATCAGACTCGTAATACATAGACACAAAATAAATAGAGGCAATAAAGATCAGTATCGCGTCTCTCGGCCACTAATCTCTGACACCATAACATAATTGTGCAGAGTCCCGGGGGGATAGCGGCCTCGCTGCGGTCACGAAGTGCTCTAAACATAGAGTCTAGCCCTAAACGATGCCACCATATCCGTCGGCGGACAACATCCACTCATAAGTTCGTGTAGCCCAGCCTCACGGGCTCTCGGGCTCTCGGGCTCACGGCTGGCTCAGCATATACCTGCCTACCTACATCTGGTGTACACACTGTATTTTCCAACGGTATTGAAGATTTGTCCAATGTTTTACAGCGCTATGTACGGTTTACAACGTCTTACAATGTTTCGATTCTTGTGCAACAATAGGCAATCGACGTACATGTTTATTATTTTGTTATGCGGAAAATTAATTTCGTTTACGATGAATTTAGGTAAGTATGTAACGAATGTTTGCACATACATAATTTTGTATTACCAAATTGAAATAAATACTTAAACATAGATGATGATGATGGCTCGTTCAGTAATTTCAATACATTTATGTACTCATATTTCTCTTTACGTAAATCATAAAAATATCTTACATCTTGGTCCATAAAATTAACCTAGATACCTATTAAGTATTTGAAGTTCTTGTTCACTTCAAACTGAATAATATTTTTAGCACCTTTAAAATTCCTTCATTTATTCCGAACAATATATAAACTTGTTGGGTGAAATTAATATAATCCAAATGTACCTATGTATGTGGCAGAATGTCAATAAAAGTCAGTTGGTCAGTAATGAATAGTAAGTACTTATACTGGTAGATGGGCGCCTGACATTTCAGTTGGCGACGATAATAAGAACCAATAGCTTTTTTTACCGCAAGATAAGCCAGCTGAACATGTTAATATTTCCATCGCTTACTACACTTATACTTGTACAACGTTATGATCTAGTTTCATTATTTTTTTTAAACAGATCAATATCTCCGACCAGGAATTTAGGATATCTTTCTTTCTTTCTTATTTTCACGTATCATCAATAAAAATAAATTCTTTGTAGTTTAAACAGTTTTATTGCACACAAGACGAGATTGCATTAAAAAATGGAATGAGGTAATAAAGGGAGTGACGTAAAATTTGGAGGTAAACGACTTGAATGATTGATGTTCGTAAAATTACACTGTTTTAAAAACGACAGAGTTGTGTGGTCATCTTTCAGACCTTAAGGTTCACGTTCGGCTGAATCCGGATTGTAATTACGTGAAAAATGTTAATCTTGTATTAATATAGACATTGAGATTACATTAATCATGTGTGAGATGGATTATATTATAATTTATTGGTACAACACACATTTCCAACAGAAGTACATCTAATGAATACTAAAATCGTCTTTAGTCCATGGCACGCAGGTTATCTTGCAATTGCAAGTTTCAAACTAAATAGGGAAATCGTAGGAATGTAAACTGGCTGTAGTTTTTCTCCGTACTCACGTACAAGGCTTGAATTAGACAAATAGCAGTCATTTATCGTTTTCTACACGTAATTTCCATTTCAATAATAATCTGTGTAAGTTATAGCGCGAATAAATCAAGCCCGTAAGTGCGATCGGGCGACCGGCTATGCATCGCACGCTCTACCAAAAACTGACGAAACCGCTCAAAAAAAAATGTTACTTACTATTTGACACGAATACCTTAGAGTATTATGAAAAGAATTGAATAATAGATTATGATATTTGTGGTCATAAAGATCACAAGTACAAACAACACTTACAAAGAAATCCAGCGATCGTTCTATGAAAGCCCATGGAATCAAGATATAGAATCGTCTGTCTGTGATTTCACTAGTAGTCGGTGAGTCGGCGTCCTGTCGCTACTTATGCGCTATTGTTATGCTAAGCTCAGCCTGTTCTTACTGTACCTGTCTGATACCGTCTCCTAATGCTCCTCATGAGAATGCCCGCCTCCTTATGCGAACATACCGTATTTTTATCAACAACGTAAACATTCCGTTCGTAGCTCTTACATCCAATGGCGGCATTCGTTTTCCTAAATTATGATAATTGCATAGGTTCTTGTTCAATCCAGTGATTACAGAACTCGTAGGTGTCACTACATAAGAAACTTAATGGGTTTTCAACTAAGTATTATGTAAATGATATTACAATTTATATTCCTAATAGATTTTACTGATAAGATGTTCAAGTTTTGATATTGTCAATTTTTTACATGTATTAAGTACAGGTCATTATTCAACACGCACGCTACAAGGAAACATTCAATATTTCTTATTAATCTAGTAGCGAACCGCAATCAATTATCGAAACTTGACTAATCGACGATCCCAATAAACCGACGTACTGTCATTTCTCTTCCCTTAATCGATTACTTCAAACATGAACTCTAGGGGGTCCCCTAGCGCTGCGTCGCTCACAGAGTGCGCAGGCTACGCCGGCCGCGTACCCATCGCGTACCTAACCTTTTTGTCCATAATAAATCTTTTTAGTCTTTTTGTTGTGAAGTATGTAGCGCTTGCCTGTTCACCCGTTCGTTGTTTATGCTCGCTACACGCCACTACCGACAGCGGTCAACAGTCATATTTTGCTATCTCATACAATTTAATATACTGTTTGATTTTATAACACTTTACACAGTTTCACAGCTGCCGCCTGTCAAGTGTGGCGACGACCACTGAGGGAGCTGGGCCCATCAATAAGACAATTAAATGTACAAACGTTGTCATTTCCGTATTATATTGCTTCCATTCAAAAATGTGTAAAGCGGCTGGGAATTTGTACGGTAACAACTATAAAGTGAATGTTTACAATCGATCCCTACGGTTCTCATGCATTCTCATTTCGTGAACAATAAATTTTATTAACACGTTTCAATTTATTTCCTCGAGAGCTAAGATCACACAATCAGCGTTAATTGCTGCTTCTCTTACGTGCGGTATCGTGGGCGTGAGGATAGGATGTACGGCTCTATGCAGGCTTCTTAAGACGGCACCCTCGTCCACATACAAAGAAAAGATTGAGTCATCATAACAAATGCGCACGCTGTCCTCACGGCACTCGGCACTCGGCACTCGGCACTCGGCTGCGAGGGCAGGGAACTCTCCACAATCGCCCTCTTCTTATCTGTGACGGCTCCGATCATTGTGTCCCGAATACTTCGTGCTTCACAGTACGAATGACGAAGACTGCTACGTTTTAGTCTTTTACTTTTCTCTGTCTTTGTTGACTTGTCGAGTTCTTTTCGAATGGTTTTTTGTAAATGTTCAACCGCCACGCTTGTAAAGCTTGCTCTGACTTCATAAATCTTATCTAATTCATCGCATCAAGCGAGAATTAAACACCTTGTACCTTCGTCTTAAGACCACTAAGTAAAAAATAGTAACTGTAAGACTTAATAAAAAATCATTCGCCCATTGGTATTGGTACCATCAACAAAAAATATGTCTATCAGTTATTCATTAATGTTGATCAATAAACACGTAATTATACTTTGATGTAATCAATCTTTGCGAAATATTCAAACAAAAACTCATCAAAATACTTCTTAAAAATGAAGAATGAAAAAATGGGACCCACCGAAAAAGTAAAAAAAGTTTAAATTACAAAAAAGGAAAAATTCTGATCCATTAATCATATTGATGAATGCACTTAGTATCACAGATACTAACATCGAATGCGATGCACTCGGAACATTATTTTTGATTTTCTTTCAATTCTACCCTTTTAAGTTGTCCGAAATATTTTAATAATGCCTCAAGTTGTCTTGCGTTACATTTTGGAAAATGAAACATCATGTAATGATGTTTCGAGTCGCGGTTTGATTGAGGTGACTGTTTAATTAACACTTGACGATCATTCATTTCTTGTTGTGTAATTATTTTGGTTGAAAAGGTTATTGCTAATGATAGATAAATATTTGTGTCTTGTCTGCATTGTAACTTGTACATGGGGCCTGACACAAACGATTCTGTTTCACAATTTTCGCAAAGCTCTTGGCTCTGAACATGCTATGCGAATTTATTTTATTTTTAAACTAAACTACAGTTTAGTTTGAAAAATAAAATAAAATATGTCGATTATTCGATGTTGGAACGTATCAAATAAAAGGGCCACAGGCGTATTTTGTCATCCTGTCGGTTGTCCGGCGCGTCCCCGGACACCAGACAGCCGGACAGCCGGCCGACCGGGCCGGACGGCGGCGGTCAGCCCAGTCACACATTTGTCCAGCCACTCGCTCGCTGGCTGCATTTTTAGAATTATTAATTTGGTTCGTGTTCTTATACTGTGTTAAAGTGGCCGATTTTGTGCCAACCTCATAAATAAAACATCACCAGACTTCTCTTGCGACTGTTTTATAGGAGTCGACGGTTGCTTAAATACGTTATTATTAAGTTGCATTGTTTTACTTTAAAAGGCATTGTTTTTGTAACACAGCAAATTAAGGACTTCATGATTTCATGGCTTTACATAATTAATCAATTATTTAAAATGTGTAGAAAACTGAGAAATCATTGATTCATCTACTCTAGAAAAATAATCCAAAAATGTAGCATACTAATAATACCTATTTTTTCCAGGTGGAAGTCGTAATCCTGGACAAGAATGACAGTCCTCCAGAGTTCAAGAACATTCCTCCTGCATACCTCGCTTCCGAGGACATGGCTCCTGGGCAGCGCATAGCAGCCATCGCGGCCGAGGACCCCGACACTATCGGCAGCATCACCTACAGCATCCAGAACGATGAGCCGACGCCATTCTCCCTCGACCCTCAAACGGGACTGCTCACTCTCAAAGATCCACTGGACAGGGAAACGACTTCTGAGTATCAGGTGATCGTGAGAGCTGACGATGGAGTCCAATTTACGGATGTCACAGTTGTTGTTCAGGTTTGTTGTATTTTTTTTCTTATGGGGAACTCGAATAACGTAGGTACAGTCTCAGTAATAAAGATACTTATATCTCGAAAGGTACACTCTTTAACAGAAGTACTTTCACAGTTGAGGTGTGTTAGAATGTCAGATATTATGGTGTTGTACAGACACGTAAAACCATATAAAAACGTATGAATTTGTTAAATATAGCTTATAGGAAGAAGTACGGTAATTCTAACAATTTTCAACAATGTGTATTTTTTTTTTATTTTAGTATTTTCCAACAAAGCCTACCACAGTGTAGTCTTTTTAACCCAAAGGTTGACTGGTAGAGAATGCCTTGATGCATCAAGTCCGTCCATGTACCACTATTGTACATTAAGTTTAAATAAATAAATAAAGCCTTTAGTTTTATCAATACCATGAGAGTGTACAATACTGGAGAACATTTCAGCTTTGGCCGTAAGCAAAAGACTTTTTGTCATGTTAAATCGTGGGAAATAACTCTTACATGCTGTTAAACTTTCATAAGCCGTATTGTTACCGCCTGTACATGAATCCAAACATCTGCATGTCGTGTCGGTTGACTGCCGCGTCGGCTCAAATCAGTAGAACGCTTATCATCCGGCTACATCCACTTGTCCGCCCGATGTATGACCAACGGTTAACTAATCACTGAGCCTCTTACCTACCTATAATGTTTACGATATCTAAGCACTTTTCTGCTATTTATTTACGATTAAATTAACTTTCAAATATTCAGTTATGTTAATTTTAATCAACCTAACGTCCGTTGAAAAAAGTTAGCGCTGACGACTAACTATTTTCGTATTCCCATATGTTAATATAATTTTCAGGTGACAGACACGAACGACAACCCGCCAGTTTTCAAGGAAAGTGCCTACTCTTTTGACATTTCCGAAAACGCTGCGAGAGGTGCGGTGGTTGGCACCGTTGCGGCCATTGACCTCGACTCAGGACCCAATGCCCAGCTCACTTACACCGTCATCTCGGATTGGGCTAATGACGTGTTCACGCTCAACCCTCAGACAGGGGTATTCACACTCACTGCCAAGTTGGATTATGAAGAGGTAAAGTAGTAGTTCTTCTTTGCTAAGAACTGTTTTAAATTAGAATCTTTATTGGAATCACAGTCGATTAGGACCAACCTTTCATAGGCGTTCATTAGCCGCATAACGGTTGCTTTCTTAGAAAACTTCATACAACAGCCGAACCATAGAATCGGCAAAAAAAACCGTCAGAGATAAGACAGAGATTAAGGTCACGTATAAAATGCGTAACGCATGCTTGTTGCTCAAGTCTCGATGAACCGAACCGAAAATAAAATGACAGCAAATCTTAATTGGGCTTTAAAACGATTGAGTAGTAAATGTACATTGACAATAAGCTCACAGCGGGCATGCCGCTGCAGTGCGCTTGCGCCGCACCGAACCGCGGAGGCAAGAGTTTAAAAACACTCGTAAAGTGGCGCGACATCGTCGTAAAAACGGACGAAATGTGCAATTAAAAACACTTAAAATAGATTAAGTGATTACCGTGGAAACATTTGCGAACGATAAAAAAAAAGCTGATTGAACGCGCTCCTAGACCTTGGCATATCGAGTCCGAACTACAAAAACGTATTTTAAACAGCACATTTGCAATTTTTGCGAATAATGATTACTGTTGCCCTTTTAGAAAGTTGAGTTGTAATGAGAAGAATTAAAGTTCATATTCACGAAACCAACATTCGAGCATCCAGTAACGTGGATGTGATTGCCCTTCCATGTACTAAAATAGCCTGATTGATTCCAACCCAATCGTTGATTGCTAGTCGGCAATAAATAACAATTGTATCAGGTAGATGTTACTTAAAGATTTTTATTTTGAAACATTTGCTTGTGTAAATAGGGACTGAATTAATTAAAGCTTAATTAATTGTGTCGGTAAATTGTAAATGTTCTGAAACGACGACATGCGACCTACACTCTTGAAGGTATAATCAATTTAATCTGTATTCGTTCAAGTTTTAATTTACCATCGTTCTGTAAATAAAAACTTGAACGAATGCAGATTTGTAGGGAAAAAATTGAGCCAATAATTAAAACCTATTTAATTAATAATAATACTTTAAAGGGGATAATAACAATATATAATAATGAATAGGAAGTTAAAGCGAAACACGATCGTCCCATGATAGGCAATTTATTATTAAAAACATGGCTTCAACAAACTTGTAATTTGAGACCTGCAACTAAGTCACAGGATTGGTTTACTAAAGCCTCCTTGAAAATGTTCGATCTTGTTGGCAAGTCCATAACAAGGTGTATGTACATAAGTGACCGTGTACATAGGTACATAGTTTCCTACTTTATGAATCATTAAACTTTGACGTAAACGAAGCAAAATGAGTATGTAACTGTTAAGAGCGTACCAGGTGGCGTTTTGTACTTTCTGACTACCTCCTTGATATAAAGACGTGAGTTCACATAGATCAAACGTTGTTGTTTAAACTATGGAAAGATTTTCTTGCACATACTTTTCAGAAACTCCGACTACACCAAACTACAAATTAATCTCTGTTTTGCTTAGATACGAGTAATATTCAGTTTTTTGCGTTACACGGCCGCTTTATATTTTTATCAAATTACAGCGAATAATAAAGATCGCTATCTTTGTTCGTCTACTTTACGATTATTTACGACTACGCACAGCTAGTAAGACCAGACTTTATATTCATAAACGTTGTCTGCGTCCAACATTGTTGAAAGCTTTGTAAGGGTGCAAATGAGCTGCACGGACCGAAGCTCTAGTATAATAAAATATTAATACTTTCATCTGCATATTTCATACAACAATATTGAAAATTGGCGTCTCGTTGATGAGGGAGGCTTTTACATAAGATGTATGCCTGGAGATGAAACATTAGTTTGTGAACCAAGCCGATGACTGGGAATAGAGCCTGTATCCGCTTTGTTTTAATATTTTCATAAAATTAGTGTTGATGTTTAACCATGAATTTTAAATTAGTATTTGTTTAACCGTAGGTACCTATGAAGGCAAAGGTAGAAATAATGGTTTTGAAATCTACCAGGCTTGGGCGGAAAATAGGAGTTTCATAAACGGATAACCGTTAGATAGTATGGTATGGCGAAATATGCCTACGTTTCAGCATTTTTTTTTCTGAAAAATCTATTCCTTTGTCAATTAATTTAGTACAAGTTGCGGATACCACATACCTAAATCCCTTTCAATAACATATCTCCGTCATGCATCGCTCACTGCCACGCCTGCAACATTTCATAATAATTTCATGTACCTACCTTGCAATTTTTTAAGTGGTTAAACTATTTATAGTGTTTTGTACCGATTCACATGTGCCAGCCCCTTACTGCTCGCGGCCATACATTGCGGTTGAAAGAATTATCCGAACATAGATCTTGATGAGGTCGGTGACCGCTCGGCCTCTACGCGACGTCACTTTTTTAACTACTTCCAAATAAGATTATTAGTTTAGTTATTGTTATTAGAAGGTACGTTAATCCAAGGTTTACATCTGACATAAAAAATGCGATTATACTTTTGGGAAGCTCGTAAAGTTGCCCAACGTTTACAGTCGGCTTATTTAGGTACTAGAAATGTGCAATTAACTGGATAATGTCACTCACCTTTAGTCTGCAGTTCACATTCCGAATCATTCAATTCAGCTCAATCATAAAATAAAATTTTCTAAGAGATACTGAAGGCATCTATTAGGTAGGTTACGTCATAAGGATATGGGATCTCATCATGTGCAAATGGGATCATTTGTTTTCTCTTCAATAAAATCTTTCGATTTTAGAGTTTTCTTATATAAAATTGTTTTGGAAATATCTGCTGCTGCTAGGTAGGTAAAGAGTCCGCCCGTATCTGCGTGGTTGTACCCTTATCTCAGTAAGCACAGGTAGGCTAGAATTTTTGTATATTTCACTTTGGCGCTATCCAGTTTTCAGAACACCTTTTGGGAGTTTTTCGAATTTAAAGTTTTAACCTATACACATAAAGCTACAGGCGGCTACTTACAGATAAATTCCCATTTTTGTTTTGTTTTTTCTTAATTTATGATATGCTATTCAACATTTATCAGTTTATCTGCATGATAATCTTCATACCAGTAGTGTACGGACATGATATACGCAGGACATTAATGTCTTTTCGCAAAAATAAGACAGGACTGAGTAAAAGTTATTATGGACCATGAAAAATATTGCATGTGGTAGATAATATACGCAATTTAAGTAAGGACAATATTGCCTTCAGGCTAGGTCGGTATTTAATATGAAGCCAGTTCACTTTGACGTGCCTGTTAATAATGTTGGCTTACGATGTATCACGAAATTATTGTAAGTATCAATATCGTTGTAATTTGGGCATTCTAAAATTGTAATTTAGTTATTTACATGCATCCTTACTTGCTATTGATCAGCAGTATACATACGAAGTTATTTTTGGCCCTGTATCAAAGGAATTATCGATATGATTTTATTCCTGCAGATTCACAACTTCTAAGTAAGAATTAAATATTTATTTGCACAAGAAGGGACAGTCGAAGCACATCGTTCTCATATTATGATCTGACCATAACAGGATACCGACTGGACATTGTTGTGTGTCATTCGTTTGCTCATAAGCCAAGTTTCATTATGAAAAGAAAATATTGTACCAATACAAAGCTACGCCAAAGGTGCCTACAAAAGTGCGAACTAAATTAAGCTTTTGAGACTCAAACAATAACTTGTTCAAATAATTTGTTCGATATAGAGGACATACAAAAGAAAATAATTGCTATGATCAAAGCCTTTTATGTGATACCAGTAAATCATGAGATAAGTCCGAAGCGTTAAATCCTTTTCATAAAATATTTTGCATTAATGAGTCATTATTTTCTGGCATTGTTTAAAAGCAAAGTGATCATTAATAATCACATCGCGGAACAGAACCATCACAAATATCAAAAAACAAATCAACCAATCAACCCGTAATGTGATATGCATTTTACTTTTGTAAAAAACATCGAAAGCGATATTTTCAAGTAGAAGAAGTTCTTAAAACCTCTGAAGACGGCAGCTATTGCATTCTTTCACATTTGCATGTTAACTGAACAATCATAAAAAACTCCGTGATTGAACAAAGCGAGGTACGCCTTAAACTTACGAGTATGCTATATGCACCAAGTTTTTTTTTATTTTCACAAGCGCAGCATAAAGCCTATTTAACATGTTTTTGCGGCAAGTCGCAACCGCCTTATTGTGCTCATCAATGCTGTAGTAAAATGACAAACAAGTCGTTAAATTTTCTATGGACATAAATCAAAGGTCGTTTTGTAATTTTTCGGTATTAGGTAGGAGGGGATTTCATATTTATGTGCAATATTTCTAAAGCATTTTAAACAAATATTTACTACCTAGATCAATCAATATAATCGCTGTAGGCACGGGTCTAGTTACAATTTGTTCATTTATCTTAGGAAAGCTATGAAGTGGTTATGAAGATAGACATTATGCAACTGGTATTCATCCCGCTCTTGGCCGATTTTTATTTATGCCGCTTACTTTGAACGGTACACCAGCAATGTGGATAAAGTATCAGAAACATCTGTTTTTCTCAATAATACAGATGGCAGTTTTAAACAAATTCAATACGAAAAATATTCAAATATATTTAAACCCAGTACAGAATACAAATAAGTAATCTGTCAGCAGGTCCGCGATTTCAGTCACTAGGCCTACTTAGCTTCCGCGGAGACCCCGTAACATCAACAATGTAGCAGACGCTTTTTCAGGCTGGAGCTAAAAGAAACTCGTTCCATTGTTTTAAAAAATTATCTTCTCGTTACGTGCGCCGTGTGTATGTGCTGGGACGTGCCTCCGCGCGGTCCATAAGGGCGGTGTTCGCGAGCCATCCGCGCCGCACTGGACTCATCAAGTCGGCCGGCCCCGCTAATTAGTAAAAACAATTCGTTTGGTACATTCGTTCTCTCGACCGCCCGCCAATTCCGCGTACCCCGCTAGAGAGCTGCTAATTTCATCCCAGTACAGTTTTTTCGCGTCGCGCATCATATTCGGCATTTGCCCGCTCGATCCGCCATCGAAATTAAGGCTCGAACAATGTCTGACAAAGCGGCCGTCTGCAAAACATCCCCGAGCCGGATTCCGCGACCACTACTTGTTTTTTAAATCGCCATCTTGCTCCACGATCCACGAATGAGGGAGCTTGTCATAGCTGGGAAGCTTTGGTGTCCTATTATATGGAAAATCTGAATGCCGCCGTCATTCGTAAAATGTTACCGTCGTACTTCATGTAATGTTTTGTTTAAGTGTTCAGATTTTCTTGATGCTTACTTATAACGTTATATTTTCGTGTACGATCTTGTACTTTGACGTCGTTACGAATATAACTGCGTTTTAATTATAAAACACTAATTATAAAATAGATTTCCACGGATACGTTTGGAGTACCTTAGTGACAAGGTTAGAAGAATATTTCTTGTCATGTGATTATTTAACATTGAATATAAATTATTTCAGACTCAACACTACATATTGGTTGCGCAAGCGCAGGACAATGGCCACCCTTCTCTTTCTGGCACGGTCACAGTGTACGTCAACGTTATCGATCTTAACGACAACGCGCCAATATTTGACCCTATGAGCTTTTCCAACGAAATCCTAGAAGATGTCCCTATTGGTACTTCAGTGGTCACCATAAGCGCTACTGATTTGGATTCAGGTAAATAGCACAACAAAATTTAGCAATAAATTGTTGATTGCAATGTATCAGTTTAATATTGTTTTGCCTTTGTATACAACTGATTTATTAATCTAGTATTGTTTTATTTAATGCAATCAGAGGACTAATACAGGTGAAGCTAGAATTATTTTTGAACAGCCCGAGTTACACGACGGCATAAAAAAAAATGTTACAATTTCCAGGCTTAAATGGCAGAGTGACATACAGTATCAGCTCTGGTGACGAGGGCCAAGACTTCAGTATAGCTGAGAACGGTACGATATACACCGCGAGGCTGTTGGACAGGGAGACTCTTCCGATCTACAACCTCGTTGTCACCGCCAAAGATATGGCTAAGCCTCCTGAGCCTCAACTGTCTTCGACTGTACAGGTAAAGACACTTATATCTTCTGTTCTATCTTCTATCTTGTTTCCAATATTCTTGTACACATGGTTTTTTATCACTAAAATGCAACCAAATTTCACAGCACTTCATAAACTTTATGCTTGTAGTTACTTGTTCGTTTAAAATTTAAACAATTCGATGAAAGTTCATTTAAACATTAAATGAACTTTCATAGAAGTGTTGTGAAATGTTTACCAGAATAAGTCCCATCGATCAAGTGGATACGAGCAATTTATAAACGCGTTGTCTCGTCTCGCACATTCTTATTACCATATTTTTGAAGTTATGTTCTAACGTTTACTTTCGAACAGCTTACATCATGTTTACACGGGACGCTATATTTACCTTAACAGGATCGTGTCACTTTTAGAAAGCTCTTACTAGATATATCTACCTACCTACATAAAACTGTTTTACTGGGGATTATTTTTAATGTTATAAACAAGGGTTGAGTAATTTGTTCGGTACTTATTCATAATTTCATCGTGTCTGTTTCAAATGCACAAAGTAGTTTCCCATTTATTAAATAGTCATTCAAATAGACATGAAAATATTAGTAATTCAGCTAACTGAAATGTAATATTCCAAACCCTTAAAAATCGCTTCATTACGAGCCATTGTGAAGTGCGTCTATTGTTATATTCCACAATATGCGTCTGATGAGAGCAGACGGAAGCATAGGACGCGTTTTGCTTTATTATTTACCTTGTATTAACTTTCTTAGAAATGCAAGATGCTGTTTTCGAAAATCATAATAAAATTCAATTGACGCGACATCCGGCCACTTTTATACTCCATTGATACCAAAAAGCCTCTCAACTGAGAAGGTTTTAGTTTCATTTATCTGATTTTTATTATGTTTGTATGTTTCGTTTTCACACACTTTTATGACACTGTTTTATTGTTACAGGTTACCATACAACTAAAGGATGTCAATGACATGGCACCTGAGTTTGTTACACCCAATATAACAACAGTGTCCGAAAATATTCCACTGAATACTGTCGTAATGACAATAAAAGCTGTCGACAAAGATGAAGGAAGAAATGGATATGTCGAATATTTTATGACACCAGATCCAGAAATTAATGGTTTCTTTTCTTTGGGGAATGTTGATGGTATTTTACGAGCAACAGGAAAACTTGACAGGGAACTAAAAGCAAGTTATACGATAACTGTCACAGCTAAGGACAGAGGTGATCCACCCAACGTAACCAAGTCCAAGATAAAAATAAATATTTTGGATGAGAACGATAACAGTCCAGTGTTTGATCCGAAACAATACAGTGCTTCAGTCCCAGAAAATGCCAGTATTGGAGCTAGCGTCTTACAAGTAAGTATCATACTCAACAGTTATAATATATTTAATTGAAGCGTAATTTTTGTATAAGGCGACCTAGTTTCTTCCTTTATTTTATTCAATCCATTAATTTTTTCAGGTATCCGCTACCGATATAGACGAAGGTGCAAATGGGAGAGTGAGATATGCAATTGCTTCAGGCGACGAAAATAGAGATTTTAGTATCAGTGAAGATACTGGTATTGTCAGAGTTGCTAAAAATCTAAATTTTGAAAGAAAATCCCGTTACCTGCTAACAATAAGAGCCGAGGATTGTGCTAAAGACGATGTCAGATTCGATACGGCTGAATTATCTATTTCAATTCAAGACATAAACGATAACCCACCCACGTTCCTTGATTCACCGTACTTAGCGTACGTAATGGAAAATGTAATTCCTCCCAACGGCGGGTACATTATAACAATTCATGCTTATGACGCTGATTCACCTCCATTTAATAATCAAGTCCGCTATTTCATAAAGGAAGGCGATGCGGATCTTTTCAAAATAAATGCTTCGTCTGGGCAAATTTCCTTGTTAAGAACATTAGATCGTGAAGCACAGGATGAATACACCCTAGCACTCGTGGCAATGGATACGGGTAAGTTACGCACCTATAAAATTTACTTAGTTAGCAGTGCTTCGGGAGCATAAACATATATTCTACCTGTTATTTTAGTTCATGCCCTGCATTAACTCAGAAACATAATTTTAGCACGAGAAGGAAGTTTTCAGTCTTATTTATTGACTCCTTATTATTTTTTAAGCATGTTTTTGATTAACTTTATCTCTTTTCCAGGGTCACCTCCACTTACTGGATCAGGGACAGTAAAAATTGTTGTACAAGATGTAAATGACAATAGTCCGGATTTTGAAAGGCAAAGCTACAGAACTAACGTAAAAGAAAATTTACCTTCTGGAACTGTGATTCTTCGACCAAAAGCAACAGACAAGGATGTTGGCAACAATGCTAAGATAAGATACAGTCTTCTCGGTGACAAATCGGAAAGATTTCAGATAGATTCTGCTACAGGCGTTATTTCAACAAATGCAACATTGGATAGAGAAGACTGGGATATTTACTATCTGATCATAATGGCACAAGATTCATCAACCACTGACCCAAGAACCGCTACTGCCAACCTTACAATAATAGTTGAAGATGAAAATGATAATACTCCCACATTTGCTCATCCGGTATATGAAGCTCACATATCAGATCGGACTGTTAAAGGTGATTTCGTTTTTGGAGTAAAAGCCAGCGATAATGATATTGGGCTTAACAAAAAGATCGTCTACGACTTAAAAGGCGAACATGAAAATTTATTTGCGATAAATAAAGAAACAGGAGTTATAAAAGCCAACGAAAATCTAATGAAGTATAAGGATAAAAATGGATCCACCTTCAACCTACTTATAATAGCAACAGACAGTGGTGAAATTCCAAAACAGAGCACAGCAGAGCTGATTTTAATTCCAAAATCAGTTAAGAATTTTCCAAAGTTTACAGTAACAAATAAATTGACTTTTACCTTTTCGGAAGATACACCAGAAGGTGTTTTGGTAACCAGGTTATCAGCGACGTCCCCAAAAAAGGGCCCAACTGGACTACTGCAATACGGCATTGCAGGAGGAAATGTTGGTGATGCTTTGAGAGTAGAACCTATGAGTGGAGAAGTATTCATTACAGGAAAAGGGCTCGATTATGAGACGATGCCTCTATACGAAGTTTGGTTTGAAGTGAGGGATTCTGACAATCCGCCTCTAAAATCATTTATTGAAATTGAAATAAAAGTCACGGACGCAAACGACAATCCTCCTGTGATTGAAAGCGCTTTATACAACGCGACTGTATTGGAAGAAGAATATCCGCCTCAGCTGGTAATTAAAATTGATGCTCATGATGATGATTCTAATGAGAACGGTAGAATATCATTTAAACTGGTCAATGACTACGACGAAACATTCAGAATTGATCCAGAAATTGGAGAAATTTATACAAATATAGCATTGGATAGAGAATCCATTCCATTTTATGAATTGATTGTAGAAGCGGTGGATCATGGAGTGCCTCAACTCATAGGAACTTCAACAGTTATTGTGACCGTTTTAGATAAAAATGATAATCCACCAAGGTTTACTCGGCTTTTCAGTGTAAATGTAACAGAAAATGCAGAAATTGGGTCATTTGTGATAAGAGTTACAAGTTCTGATCTAGATTCTGGTCCGAACGCGAATGCTACGTACAATTTTGTTGAAAATCCAGGACAAAAATTTATAATAGATCCAATAAGTGGAAACGTAACAGTGGCCCGACCACTTGATAGAGAATTACAAGATGAGTATATTCTCAAAGTAGCAGCGACTGATGGTGCTTGGCGTTCTGAAACACCATTGACTATCACGATACAAGATCAAAATGATAATGCACCAGAGTTTGAATATTCCTATTACAGTTTCAATTTCCCAGAATTACAACAGAAAAACAGTTTCGTTGGTCAGGTTATTGCTACTGATAGAGACAAACAAGGACCCAACTCAATTATATCATATTCATTGCAGCAACCCTCTGACTTATTCTCAATCGACCCCGCAACAGGAGAGATACTTAGTAAATTCAAGATGAATTATAAAAGAACATCAATCAATGCATCACCTGAAAATACGTATTCTGTTATAGTTGTGGCTACGGATAATGGAAAACCCCCTATGTCCTCAGAATGTTTAGTTACAATCAATGTGGTCGACGCCAACAACAATGCACCAAAATTCAAAGATCACGAAAAGTTTGTACCGGTACCAAAAGACGCCACTTCAGGAGAAAGAATTATAAAACTCACGGCCGAAGATAATCTAGATTTTGGAATAAATGCAGAAGTAGAATATTATGTATCCGGTGGAAATGGTACTGCATATTTAACTATTGACAAAAAAGGTGGCTGGATTATTGTGAGCAAACAGTTTTACTATTTAGGTCAGTACTATGAACTCAAAATAAAAGCAGTTGATCGTGGAGTTCCTCCACAATCTGATGAGACGACAGTAATATTTGTTGTGACTGGTGAAAACATTTACAGCCCTAAATTCACAGCTTTGAGCTACCAAGTAATTGTACCCGAAAATGAACCAGTAGGAGCACCAATTTTAACAGTAAAAGCGAGCGATGAAGATGAAGGGCCTAATGGCATCGTGCGGTATTCCATCTCATCTGGCAATGCAGGACAAGAATTCCAAATTCATCCAATATCAGGAGCTATAAGTATTTTACGTCCTCTAGATTTCGATACAATCCAGGAATATAGACTGAATATTACTGCAAAAGATCTTGGTTTCAAGTCCAAAGAAGCCATTGCCACGCTGACAATAATTTTGACCGACATCAATGACAACGCTCCGCAATTCAACCAAACAAAATATATTGCATATTTACCAGAAAACTCTCCTGTTAACAGTTTTATATACAAAGTTACAGCAGTTGATATAGATTCACCGAAGAACTCCATAATTAAATACTTTATAAATAATGATATGGCTTCACTGTTCCACATAGATGTCAACACTGGTGAAATATTCTCCAAAGAAGTATTCGATTATGAAGAAAAGAGACTTTACACCTTAGAAATCAGAGCTGAGAATCCTGATTCAATTATGCGTAATACCACTGAAGTTATTGTTCACATAACCGGTGTCAATGAGTTCTTTCCAAAATTCAAGCAACCCGTGTTTCATTTTGATGTATCAGAATCTGCCGAAGTTGGAGCGAATGTTGGTGTTATTCAAGCTACTGATCAAGATAGTGGAGATGACGGAATTATATACTACTTATTTGTTGGTTCAAGTAATGATAAGGGCTTTAGTATCAATTCACAAACGGGTGTGATTAGAGTAGCTCGCTATTTAGACAGAGAAACACAGAATAGAGTGGTATTAACAGTCCTTGCCAAAAATTCTGGTGGTATACGTGGAAATGATACTGATGAAGCACAAGTTATTATTTCAATTCAAGATGGAAATGATCCACCAGAGTTCTTGCGCCATTATTACGAGGCTACTGTATCAGAAGGTGCTAGTATTGGACAAGAAGTTATACAAGTAAAAGCAGTAGATAAAGACGTTCGTCCACAGAATAATCAATTCAGTTTCTCCATACTCGGTGGAAATACTAACCAAGACTTTAAAATAGATCCTCAAACTGGAGAAATTGAAGTTGTTCGCCACTTGGACAGAGAAACCTTGCCAATGTATTCATTGATAGTCGGTGCTATTGATACAGGTGTTCCACCACAAACTGGTACAGCTACAGTTAAAATAACTTTGTCAGATATTAACGACAATGGCCCAATATTCGATGCTTCTGGATTTGAAGGTTCCGTTTACGAGAATGAACCTCCCAACACTAGCATTGCGACGCTGTCTGCTAATGACCCAGATTTACCACCGAATGGAGCTCCATTCTCGTATGCAATTGTTGGTGGAAAACATCAAAGCTTCGTGAAGGTTCACAAGCATACAGGCGTGCTATTGACAACAAAGAAAATAGACCGGGAAGAAACACCCACTCTTGAGGTCATGATACAAATCGAAGACAGTGGCACTCCAGTTATGAAATCCAACTACACCATATTCATAAAAGTATTGGACAGAAATGACAATCCACCAACACCGAGATCAGCTCACGTTATTGTTTATGCTTTCAATAATAAAGTTCCACGCAGCAAAATCGCAGATGTAAAACCTAACGATCCAGATATCGTAGGAGATTACAGGTGCAAGATTATAAAAGAGTCAACTTCTGAAAACACACTGTCACTTCTCAATATTCGATCTGGATGCAACTTGTACACTAACGCTGTTAAACCTGGACAAGGATACTCGTTTTCGGTATCAGGAAACGACGGCGTCCATAGAGACGTTTTATCTTCAATAAGTGTGGAATATTTTTCTTTTGACAATAACACCGTAGAGCAATCTATCACATTGAGAATAATGAACATGACTGCATCCGACTTTTTAACTCATTATTATCGGAGCTTACTAGAAATACTTAAAGAAAGTCTGAAAAGCAATGAAAGTATTTACTTGTACAGCATCAATGAAGTGGACGGTCATCTAGACTTGACAATAGCAACAAAAAGTAATGATTCCATTTGGAAAAGAGAAATGACTGAAAAATATTTAAAAGCTAAAGAATTCCAAATGACTAAATTATTAAAGAGCCTAATAATTGTAGCCTATTTTCCGTGTGCTTCTCAACAATGCAAGAATGATGGCCTTTGCACCGATTCAATTCGAGTTTTGGATGATACGAAAATTACAGAAAGCCCTTCCCTCATCTTGTCTTCACCACTGGTCAGGCACGAATATATTTGCCACTGTACAGATGGATTTATCGGAGGCAACTGTGAAAAGCGGCAAGATCCCTGCTCACCAAATCCTTGTCGCTTTGGAGGCATTTGTCGGAAACTGGGTCATGATTTCACTTGCACATGCCCAGCTCGCAGAGATGGTAAAACTTGTGAGATGGAAAGAGATGACGTTTGCAGTAGTAATCCATGCAAGAATGGAGGTTCCTGTAAAGAAAGCGCCGATAGAAATTCATTCTTCTGTTTGTGCCGCCCTGGATATCGTGGTAATCACTGTGAAGCTTTAGTTGACTCGTGCCGACCTAATCCATGCATGCACGGGGGGATATGCATCAGTCTAAAACCAGGTTATAAATGCAGCTGCACCAATGGTCGTTACGGAACACACTGTGAAAGTACTACTTTCGGATTTGGCGAACTGTCCTACATGCAATTCCCATCTCTCGATGCATCAACCAATGACATAACAATAATATTCGCCACTACAAAGCCGGATGCTTTGTTGCTGTACAACTATGGTGGTCAGACAGGAGGAAGATCTGATTTTATAGCAATTGAATTATTGGGTGGAAAGCCAGTGTTTTCATTCGGCGGTGCCAGAACATCCATTACTTCAGTCGCCATCATGAATTCTAAGAAAAACCTAGCCGATGGAACCTGGTACAAACTCACAGCTACAAGAAATGGACGAGTGATATCATTGAGTGTAGCGACATGTACTGATCATGGGGACACCTGCACTGAATGTGATCCTGGAGACGATTCATGTTATGACGACGATACGGGACAAGCCGGGTAAGTTAAAATGAAGTTTACACTTTATCCACACTTTTTTCACAACTGGAGTTCGATTCCCAGGATAACTAAGTATTAATTTTAATTATTTAGGACGCTTTATGAATAGATTAGGCAATAATGTTGGCTGGAAGCTCGGTTAAATAGATAAATTATCGAAAATTCATTTTTTTTTCATTGGAATGTAACTAAATAAGAAACCCTCATGTCCATTACTTAGTTTGATTTGTTTGTTGTAAACAATAGTTTTTTTTTTTACATTATTATAAACATAAATACCAAAAGGTCAATTGTATAATTAAAGACGAAATAATAATATTGTATGCATTTTCTTTTCAGAACCTTGAATTTCAACAACGAACCATTACTCATCGGTGGTCTTCATAAAGCGGACCCAGTCCTAGAACGTCCAGGACAAATTCATTCTGATGACTTCGTAGGATGTATGCACAGTATTACCATCAATGGTCGCATGCTAAACCTTACTAACCCCATTAAAGCGCGAAGCGTAGAACCAAAATGTGAACGCTCGGAAGGAGGTGCCTGCTTCAAGAAAGATGTTTGTGGTTCAGGCAAATGTTTGGATAGATGGAAAGCAAATTTGTGCAAGTGCAAAGGTGACTTAATTTCACCTGACTGCGGACTCTCACTGCAATCTATTTCAGTAGCTGAAAATGGATTTATTACTTACACAATATCTGAAAAGCATAGAAGAATGCAATTATTGGAAACATTTTACGGAGGCAATACTGCTTGGTTGAAAAAGAACAGCAAATCTTCTGGCAAAGTTATTCCTAAAGTGAACAGTCCAGCAAAAAGTTTATCATTTTTCTTTAGGACTCACAGAAAAGACGGTGTCTTATTTTATTCAGCAACTGACAAATATTACACTGTGATTGAACTCTTAGAGGGAAAAGTTTGCTACACCTCAAAACAGAACACCGTTGTAAATATGAGCCAATCAGAACAAAATGATGTTTCCGATGGTAACTGGCACAACATCACTTTAGTGTCCGTCGGTAGAAGTATACGCCTGCTGGTAGATAGCAAAAATGTTGGCGAAGAACTTGATTCCGCTGGTGTTCATGACTTTTTGGATCCCTATTTGACTGCCATATCAATTGGAGGAGTTAAAACTGAATGGATAACTACATCGAGCCAAAACAAGTTTGAAGGATGCTTGGCAAATTTTTCGATCAACAACGAACTTCAACCATTTAGTGGGAACGGCAGCATATTCAAAGAAACAATTCACAGAGGTAAAATATTAAACGGTTGTCATAGTGCCTTTGGAGTTGGTGCAGCGCAAAATCATCCTCTACGTATTGGCATAACACTTGTAATAGTGTTCTTTGTTATTCTATTAGTCGCAATTTCAGTCTCAATAATCTTTTATCGACTTCGTAAGCAGAAAAAAGAAAAAGGTAACGGATCTGCCAGTAAAGGCAATATTGTACACTCCAAGCAAAATGGAGGACCTGCTATGTTAAATGCACCAAATCTCATAGCGGGTACCAATGACAGCATAATGAATAGAAATCTTCATAATAATGACACAAGCCTCAATAGTTACATGTCAGAAAATGCCGATATAACAAGGAATGTTGGCCATATCGTTGGCCCTGAACTGTTATCAAAGAAGTACAAAGATAGAGAAATAATGAACATTGATCCACCGAGGCCACAACGGCCAGATATAATAGAGCGTGAAGTAGTTGGAAAAAGTCCAGCCCTCCGGGAAGACCACCACCCTCCACCGCCACCTTCTACAAACACATCGCACCATACTCATGATCACCCTAGCGGGATGGATTTGAATTCAGAAGTGCCAGAGCACTATGATCTCGAAAACGCCAGCTCAATCGCACCTTCTGACATAGACATTGTTTATCATTATAAAGGTTTTCGGGAAGCAGCCGGTGTTCGCAAATACAAAGCTACTCCGCCACCCATCGCGGGATACCACCATAAACATCAGACCCCTCAACATCGCCACTCACCACATCACCCGAGCGGGTATCCGTCCCGAGTCCCCCAGGCAGCGCAACCTCCTCCACAACCAAGACAACATCAAACTACACCATTAGCACGATTATCTCCCAGCAGTGAACTCAGTCAGCAACCCAGAATATTAACTCTTCATGATATATCTGGAAAACCGTTGCAAAGTGCTTTATTGGCCACTACGTCCAGTTCTGGTGGCGTTGGTAAAGATGCTTTACATAGTAACAGTGAAAGGAGCTTGAACAGCCCCGTTATGTCACAACTGAGTGGGCAAAGCTCTTCAGCGGGGCGGAAAACACCCAGTGCTCCACCACAAGTTCCTCAAGTGGTGTCTGTTGGTTCAGGGGCAGTGGGCCTAACAGCAGAAGAAATAGAAAGAATGAATGCCAGACAACGGACTTCTAGTTTAGTGTCCACATTAGATGCAGTGTCAAGTTCAAGCGAAGCACCTCGGGGAGGAGGAGTCGGTCACCACATGTCTCATAGACATCACTCACCTCCAGACGATAACAGAAGCTCTACCGGTTCAGATGATGAGAGTGGAAACGATAGCTTTACTTGTTCAGAAATAGAGTATGACAACAATAGTATAAACGCGGATAAGTTAGAGGATGTTAGAAGACAGAATGTTAGTAGCGGAAGTAATCCGAAAAAACCTATTTTGCCACCACCTTACGAAAGTTTTGATTCCTCGTTTCGTGGCTCGCTGAGCACTCTAGTCGCATCTGATGATGATTTAGCCCCTCATGTAAGTTCAGCTCTGTACCGGCAAGCGAATGGATCCCCCGCATCAGCAGCACTAGGCTGGGGGCCCGCTGCTCTCGACCTATTCAACTGGGGACCAAATTTTGAAAGCATGATCGATGTATTCAAGGATATAGCTGAATTACCTGATTCGGTGAACGGGAGAATGTCGTCCTCGTTAAGACTGCAAAACGGCACTCCAAAACCGTCAGAGGAATACGTTTAATGTGTTAGAGTAAAGTTAGATTGTAAATAGAGCTAAATATTTGTTTTAAGATTGTGTAAAATAATTGTTGTGATCTTGTATCAAGGTCTCTATATTTTCTTGCCATATATTGTTTATATGATTTCATAATTAGATGACTGTGTCTTGGATATATGGAGTGTTACATTTATTTGCAACGATAATATCTTGAAATCCGTGTTAACTTTCACCGTCAGTAGAGGTAAGATCTATTTCAGTGTCATCAAATTGTAGTGAATGGAAAACTAGGTGTATCCAAGGCAAAAGTGTAGTTCTTATGATAGACGGTGTTGTTTATCGTCGTTTGAAGCTGGTAATAAAATATAAATAAATCTTATATACATATCGGGTGTGTAAACATCCTGTTACTTGCCCTAAATTGGGCTCAAACTTACATATTGTCCAATTCCTCATTGGTTTATTACAGCTTCAACATGTAAAACCTCATTGTACATACATTTTGTAAATATAATTATATCCGAATACAAATAACTTGAGTGTAAATATGTAACAGTGAATTATTTTAGTTTCAAATTGTAACACAAAATTTTTGGAGCTCTGACTGAATGGGTATAATAATGTATAACCGTCTCTTGTAAATAATATAAATACGCTTATATAATGGAATCAAGTAAATCCATGTGATAATGTCTGTATCAACACATATTCATAACTAAATGTTTGTTGTCAGTTTGTCATTTAGACGGAAATGTAAAACAGTCAGAGCTTTCTTTTCCGTTAGTATCGCCATATTATTTAGTAAAGTGCCAAATGACTTTAAATAATTTTAAATAACTGACTGATTTCATAAATAAAACATAATTTAAATTACACTTATTTTATTTATTCAACCTCTAAAACAACCTACTTTACGTACTACCTACTTACCACACACTCTCAGAGCATAGACTACGGACATATTCAGTTAGTAATTTATTTCATTAATAATCTAACAGAAAGGCTTTTCATGGAAACTGAGATAAACGATGAATAACAATAACACATAAGTTATCTATGCACAACACTGAATTGTCGGCCCTGTTACAAACTACTTATAGATAGTCCAGGTTAGCGAATGCTCCATCTCAATATCATTCTAGATCTACGATTTCATCACATCACAATTTAACTATATCCGTGTTTAAAATTCGGGCGAAATTTGAAATATATATAATAAACATTTGAGTTATTTATGGTCTAACTTCATTCGTTAATTAAAGTAGAAATTTGAGCACTCGCTATAAAACGCTTCTTGTTGCGATTATCGATGGACACAAAAATAAAGGAAATTGAAACCATCACACATTAAAACTACAAACCTGCCATTAAATTCATTATTCATGCACAAAATCAACACAAACTCAGAGAACGACACAATGTTATTGTTCCGGTGCCTGCAAACAAAAAACAAGGCTGTTTATGATTTGGATGCAAAAGCAAACAATATGAAAACCAGAAACAAGAATGCCCTTAATTCACTATCAACGCACTTTTCAACAGTAATTAGGTATAAAGAAAACACAGGAAAATACACCAAACGCAGATAAGATGATAATGCATGCTTGTTCCCTTACGACAATTTCAATGTCATTTACATAATAATTTGGAACACTAGTGCGGTGGAGTTAGTTTTAATGATATTTTTTAAATATCAATCATAGGAGTGAATTCGTTCGACAGTTTGAACTAAGATTTCTTTAGTGTTATAAAATCAAGCGCCAATGATGCAGGTCATTATAATCGTTCAAGCATATGTCAAGGCTATTTACTGAAAAACAAAACAGTTAGCTAGTAAGTATCTTTATTTGTATATAAAATGAAGTTAATATAAAGGAAATTTCTAGTGCAGCACACAACAATGGTTTGAATTTATGCGTTAAATCAAACATGTTGTTAAAATGAACGTTACAAAACAACACTAACTTAAACATATTACTTAATCACCATTTATGTTTTACACATCTTTTTACAATCAACACCAACATATGTACAACAATCGAATATCCGTAAGGCAAAAGTTGTTTCAGTGACCTGCCGCCATTTCATCCAGCCTGAGTCGATCCGGTGCGTTATGTCTCGGTCTACACCGACATCCCCTTGGATAAGCGACCTGAGGTACCGAAGGTCGAAGCAACTCGGTATGGGCGTTCTTGCGAGAGCTACAGGCATACTGAAGAGACCACCGAAATCGCAGAACAAGTATTTAGTTTTGGTTCTGCTTTGCCACCACACCTCCAATCTGTTCTGTACCACCACACTACCAGCACAATGTTGTCGGTAAACAGCGTACACCTGGGAGCCTCTTCCTGGAAATGTCGGATATCCAGGAAGAGGCTCCCAGGTGTACGCTGTCAGAGCGTCCATTATCATCAGGAAGAGGAAGGGCTGAGGGCCGACCCTTGATGCAAGTAAATAGATATCCACCAAATAATATTTATAAAAATTACACAGGAGAGAACAAGTACAAGAACTGAGCTCTGAGGTCTTCTTGAACCCAATACTGGGTTAAGCTCGCCTTTAGACATACATATGTAGGTATCCTATTGTATTTAAATGTTTTTGTGTAGGTTAACAATCAATCAATCCTAATATTTAAAATTCTTCCGTTACTGACTGACTGACTGACAGACAACGCACAGCCGAAACTACTGATCGTAGAAAACTGATATTTGGCATGTAGGAGTTCTCGAACTACGGGAACGAGAAAAACCGGAAAAGCGCGTACGAAGTCGCGGGTAGAAGCTAGTAAATTATAAGAAGGAGCAATTTCTGGCATATAGAAAGAGCTGAAAAAAGTCTAGTAAGAACTATCTTCAGATCAAACGTTCAATAGATCAGCACACCTGCAACGTATTGTGGTAATAATGGCAGACCACGAAATAGTATGAAGAAGATTGAATAATTTATGGATATTTCAATTTTGCGTGAAGTCGAATCAATTCGGACGATTTGAACATGACGTCAGATTTATGTTAATTTTTATCATCAGTAAAATTCGTATTAGACAACATAAATTTATGATCAAGTGCTGACTTCTCAACGTTTCTTGTTTGATTTTTATTCTTTGGTTTTATGTTTAATAAACGATCTGATACCTGTATTAGTCTGTAACATTATCAAAAATTATACGTTGGCTGCAGCTGAGCAAATTTAACTGTTAGTACTTAGTCTAGTGATAAGCCCATGCAATGTTCACAACGGCACAGTCTAGTTTCAACTTTGCTTCGAGTTGACGAAAAGTCTGATAGGGACATCTACAGTTTTCACTGTCTTAATCAGCTGTTTGGTCGGTAATGCGTGAAGTTTGGCGGCTCAGAAGGCACTCCGTATAAATATGCCAGTGAGCCCTTAACGATAGTTAGAACCTATAATAGACATCGTCACTATGTTTTCCATAGTTTTGTTTATTAACTTCATTTGCATATGTGAGTATTGTGATAAAATCAATTCTTCCGATCTATACCATTAGACTAGAATTCTTTAAGTTTTAGGTATTTATATACCTATTTATAAAATCTTGATAGATCAATACACTTTGATTCTTTGATCATCTTATTTGAATAATCTATCTTGCTTTAATACGTTTATTTAAGAATACAGAATGTCATTATTCTTCATCCACCTAAAGCATATTGCCATAAGAAACATTAGTTTTATTTTCAAAATGATGATTTCTATAGTGGCACAATTCCTTAATTACAGTTTTCTCCAACTACGCTTTATCAGTAACTGTCTAAGTGTTGATATTTAGGAACGCGTCTATTTAAAATAAAAGTAATAGATGAATTGACATGGATACGAAACAATTAAATACCTTAAACGAACGAGGTTAAAGCCTTCTGATAGTAAAAACAATAAAATGAATCCTGTAATTAAAACAAAAAGGTGAATTGTTTCATTTAAATTACCTACCTAAATAGGTGTAGGTATTATGACAACTATTCGAGGTCCCTGATTGGCTATTGAAGGAGAAAATCAGTTTTCCCTGTTATTTGACATTTGAGGTAAATTCTAGTCGGGACGGAACCGGACTGCTACTGAAAAATGTTAAGTAAAAAAATTCAGTGGGATCATCTCCTGTTACTTGACCGTACTTAGACATAACTTGCGGAGTGTGTGTATAGATGCCAGAAGTATCGATTAACGCAAGGGACATGTTAGGTAAATGCCACTTAATACCAATTACCATAAGGTACATTTTGGCATTTTGGGTATATGTCGCTTATGGTAACTGGTACTTCCGGAATCGATATTGGTAGATACAATTGTTTTTTAAGGTTTCAGTTCAACAAAAGCAGACTTTGATTGCATTGCGCCGCCGATGGAGTGTCCCAATGTAAACGTAACATTCTGGCTTTATACTAGGTAAGTCTAATAATCTCTTTTATATATTACCTATAGTTACATTATTTTAGATCTTTTGTAATTCGACCAGTTTCATTTGATATTGAAAATCATGTCTTAATCGCAAACCAATGAAAACACTGACTGTCTTCGGAAACCCAACTGGATATTGTGTTTGATGACTGAACCAATGTACTGACATTATTGGGACCTCTGAATATCTCTACAATCTGTAATTCTATGCCAATGGAGTTTCTTGTCCGTACCCCTCCATAAGAATCTACCTTTGTGAATAGACAGTAGAGTCACTTTATTTTTTTACATATTCTTTCAACATTACAGTTATACAATGTTGAAGTTCAAAAGTGCCTTTTAATGGCATAATTGGAATAAACGTTTTGACTTTTGATTTTGAATGGTTATTATTAATTTGAATTTTGTAAGTTCTTGTTACATATGGAAAGTTGTACCATTTGAAAGTGTAGGTCCATTATTTTAAGAGGATATAGGCAAAGCCGGACAAATAAATCTATATTGTTGCTGCATCTAACTCGCGACTGCACCGGTAGTCACTACAGCGCATGACTGTATTGATCTTGTATCGCGTCCGTATTATGAATAAATACGGACGCGATATAAGATCAACACAATAATTGTCTTGCTTTAGTAATGAAACGGAATCGTGGTAAAGTGGCGTTTTTTTGTGATGGTATCACTACTGAATAGCAACAAACAGCGACCGACCTCCCTGAATCTAGTATCTGAAATGAAGACCTTACAAATCGTCAAACGCGGGTTGGCTGCTGTGATTTTCTTAATGATTTTTCAACAGCGTCTTTAATTTCACCAGAAACTAGGGCTATTCGCGTGAAAATTGTACTTCAAAGGCATCCCGCGTTTCCTACAAATCCAAATCACAACTATGTACATATAAATTCTTTCGTCATGTAATTACTAAGTCACGAGTAACTAAAATAATAAAAAATAATCAGTCACAAGAATGACTAAGTTGGAGTAATGAAAACACTAAGACAATTTATTGGAATTTTTTGCATATTACTCGGTCGGTACGATTGTAGGTAACACTAATGTTAATTTTAATACTTTTTTTAGTTATTTCTTTTCAATGGGTGTTTTTTTTTATCTAAGGTACCTATTACTTTTTTGTCACGAACATTTTTAACAAAACCAAATAAAATGAATGTATCGATATCACACGTGAGCAACTAGGATGTGAGAAACATGGGCGATGAAATCTCTCTCATAAAACTAACAGGAGACGACAATCATGAATAAATAATATTGTTATGAATAAATAATATAGAATTAATTACTACTAGCGCCATCGAGTAGTAGAACTAGTAGAGTCAAGATCCTTCTGGATTTTCTATGCTAGAACTTTCCCGAGTTCTCGACATCTGGTCAGTCGGGACCTTTCTAGATGTTTCTACAGTAGAAGGTACTGGAATTAACTGACGCCCTATATAAATACCGCATAGCCCGCGACTTGCGATACGAGCGAATACTTCGGAAGTGATCTTCAACTGCGGATTAAAGTGATCAATACTGGAATAGTGCTTTATAATTAATATATTTAAAGTAATTAGTATTGTTTGATTAGTGTCTATTTTTGGTTACTTAATCGGCTGTTTTTATTGTCACGAACCCCAAGCTCGTAAAAATATCTTCCTTGAGAGAGGCTTTTGCTCATGATTCTTATTTCGCTGCTATTCACTCTAACAAACTTGTGATGTTGCGAACTACGAGATGGGAAACATTCGAAGTAAAGTGCATCGCATTAACAAACTGTCGAAGTTGCGGACTTAGGTATAGGTATCGTTCATCAACATTTTGAACATCATTCCGTGATATAGTTGATTATTTTTTCTAACAGTCAATTATATCTTCATGTAGAGACAATGAAGACAAACCGCATCAAGTGCTGGCTATGGACCAGCAGTCCATAGAGTCTGCGCCGTGGGTACAAGACGCTCCTATTAAGATACTAATCCATGGGTATACAGGCCATAAGGATTTCTCGCCGAACACAGAAATAAGACCAGGTAAACTTAATTTTACTGTAGCCACCTTAAAAGTCGAAAAACTTGCGGAAATATTGTTCTTTCATTGAAATACAGCTTCATTTTAACTAAACACGTCAAAAGTGTCTAGGGATTAAGTACATTTTTAACTATACAAAAATATTAAATTCATATTTATCAAATCTAGGTTCCAGGCTGGCTTTTTACTTTAATTCCTATGTTTAAGTTAATCCTTCGCGTGAGAGTCCGACTTGCACTTGGCCGGTATTTGTTTAATTAAAATTAAAATTAAAAAAGCTTTAATGACGTTTCAAAAATATTTTGGAATGGTCAACTTTTTGTATTATTAAAGGCCACAAAAAAGCTCAAATGATTAAGAAAATTACAAAACCTTAATTGTCATGTTTGGATAATAATTTAATTAGTTATGCATTATAATATACAAGTTAAAGTGTTTAGTAACTACGTTTTTTTACTAAACCGACTGTGGCTTAACAACACAATTAGTTTTTATGAACACCTACCAATAAATATGGTATTTCGCAACGGTAAACAGTAACAAGGCTAGATTTTTTTATTTTTTATTTCCTTTATTCATTAGGATGGTGCCTGTTTATCTCACAATCGAAATCATATTGAGATGTTGAGCAATAACTTTAGTACGTAGCATAACTATTGGAATTGTAATTATAATAAGGTATATCCAATTCTTTCAGCTTACATGGAATGCTGCAACTACAACATAATATCAGTAGACTACAATCCAATAGCCCGGGAGCCGTGCTACATCGAGGCCGCCCGCAATACGGAGCTCGTAGGCATGTGCACGGCCCAGCTGGTCGACCAGCTGGTCCAGAAGTATGGCTTCAACCTCACACAGTTCCATATCATTGGATTCAGTCTTGGAGGACAGATAGCCGGGTTTATTGGAGATTATATCACCTCTGGGAAATTGGAAAGGATTTCTGGTAAATATAAACGGAAAGGACACGGATTGCTACTGTCCTTAACCAAATTCATTTGATGAAAGCAATGACACTACGTAGGCCATTTTGCTATTGATAATACACTCGGACTCTTTACTGGCCTTTATTATATTTGTTAATCAATATCCATAAGAACAGGTGAACGTACAAAGAAGTGAATAAACACCAATTCAATGAAATAATAGCGTTTTATAACAAATAAATTGCAGCTCAAAATCTATTTTTTTGCTTCAAAAAAGGGAGGTGTAATATATATATATACCTATATATATAATGTAAAATTTTAAATAGAATCCTTCAATATTCGACAGCACTGGATCCGGCAATGCCTTTGTTCGTAACCACCGACACAAAGAAGAAAATAGACAAAGGAGACGCGAAATTCGTAGATGTTCTTCATACCAATGCTCTGGAGAAAGGCAAATTGGAAGCCAGTGGACATGTCGACTTCTACGCCAACGGGGGCATCACACAGCCAGGCTGCAAGGCTACGAAAGACCAAAGTGAGTGTGTTATTTATTATTATGCTTAATAAGTACAGGACAAACATTTTAAAATTAGTAATTACTCAACTTGGAACAGAGTTGCAAAGTAAAATCCATTGTTCAATACCTAAATTAGTCAGTATATGTAGCTACTTAAAAATTGTGCTTAGCTTAGTAAAATTTCCCCATTCCAGCTATTCTATATGGACAATTTTGGTCTCTGACCTAATAAAAAAATATATTCTCTTCTTTTTTGACCGTCAGTTCCACAGAAATAATTTAGACATGAATTTTGTAGTTTTTTTTTTATATTAGCTTGATTTACAATCATTCCTGTCCCCAGCTAAATCTGGCTGCAACCACGCCAGAGCACCGTGGTACTTCGCAGAATCGATAACCACAAACGTTGGTTTCTACGCAACCAAGTGCTACTCCTGGATCATTTACATGATTGGCTGGTGCGAGATGTTCGACTCGGCTGATGAAGTACTCTTCGGAGAATATGTGCTCAGGAAGTAAGTTGTGTAAACCAAGAGTAGTGAAAGTCAATGAAGTCGTATCTAGTCGTATCTAGATATCGGCCGATATACGATAAAACAGAGAACGTCCTGTTTTAATGATATTTATGTCTCTCTTTTAAGATGATTTATGTTATTGTTGTTTCAGTGTTAAAGGGCTATATTTCTTCAGCACGAACTCGGAGCCGCCGTACGCGCGTGGTTCCAATCAGAAGAAGGGCAGAAGAAAAAGAAGCTCTGATTACTTTAGACGAGGAATTAAACGGCTTTAAAACAAATTGTTTGTCCTATTTGTTTATCGAATTTTATTTATCCCTTAAACATACGGTTAATGATCATCATGAGCCTTTCATTAATTGCCATTGACATAGTCAGTTGCAGGCCATTCTGTTAGATCCTCGGCCGCCCTCTTCCAGCCACTCTCACTCCAGCTCTAGACGCTAGGCTTCGGCCAGGGTAGATACTCAAACTAGACCTGGGGGTTCCACTGGGCTGCAAAATTTCAGTCTTGTCGCTTGCCGTACATACATATTTCATACCTTGTTAAAAAAAACCGGCTAACTGCGAGTCGGACCACGCACAGTATAGGGTTCCGTAGTTACCCGTCTCCTAAAACATGTCAGAAAACTATGAAAAGTACTTAACTACTGTTACATTACAAAGTTGCAAATGCACCTGGTTTTAAGTAATTTTCTATGGAATTATTAGGAATTTCTGACTTACCCAGTTCCATTTTATAAGTTGGTCGACTATTACCTACTCATTAACTCGTCAAGCATAGGTAGCGGTGATTATTTTCCTTTAAAATTTGTTATATATGCTAGTACTATGAATTTTTTCACGTCTCCAAAAACAACCGTTTAGCTGACAGAGTGGGGGACACATTTACATACTGACTCTAACAAAAATTTGCACTTTATAGCTTAATATTTTGCAAACGAATCTTTGAATTGACAAATGGTTCTAGCAAACCCTCAATATTTTTAAGCGATCTACGTATCTAACGATACCCCACACAATGCCACTTCCATGTGGCCACTTACATGTGGGGGAGCCACCCTAAAAAATGTATTTCAAGATTTATTTTACCACGTTGTCAGTGTGATTAATGTGTATACCCATGCCAAATTTCATTTTTCTAGTGCTAAGCGTCTCTGAGTTAAATCGCAGATAGACAGACTGACATGGCGAAACTATACGGATTCCTTGTTGACTACGGAACCCTAAAAATTACGTAATCAGTACGATTTCGGATCACATCCGCTATTAGTATTCTGTCTTCTAACATCCTCTAACTTATCTGAATTTATGTATTGTTAGCGGAAAAATGATGTCACATCCGTCAAAAGGAAGGGATGACGGGTGGTGGTGGCCGCGCGCCTATATGAGCCGCTGCGCGCTCATTTGGAGGCCCTTTTCTTCTTTCTTCGTGGAGTCAACTTGTGTTGGGAAACCTCTGCCCGTTTGGATAGCCAATTCTGCCTTAACTTACTTTCATTTTGCAATAATTCATAGTGCATATGTCCGTTTAATTTTTGAAGTTTGTGATTAGAAATAAACCGTCATTTTGGATTGTTGTCTTTTTTTAAATTTATTTTGCTTTATTATGCTAAGATCAGAAGTGGCATACGATTTTCACTTGCCTTGATCCGTTCTGCTCCCTGAAGTAAGGCAGTTTGGCTATTCAATTTCAAGTTTTAATCACGGTTTATTTTACAAAACAAGTACGGTTAATTTGCTGGTGGGTAAGCGGTAATTTTATGTGGTAAGGTGTACAGTGGTAAAATCTGGTGAGTACGTTCCGATTTGTTTATTGGGGAAGACGATATTGTGTTTACGAACATATTGCTAACGCAGCTTTGTAGCTTGCTAAATTTCATTTTCTTTTATTATTCTGACTACCCTCAAGTTAATTGCTTATCTCTTCCAATTATTGTTTTCTTTATTGAACTATTAAAAGTACTCCGTACTACTCCTTGTGCATTGGTAAAAGCGTAAATACGCCTAATAATAGCCGTAAAAGTAGAAGTCGATCTGGTACTCATGATACGAGTTGTTCGTACATACGTGTTTACTACATAACTCGCGTTCTAGACATTCTAAAAATCTACGTAGGCCTCCTAATGATGTGTTAACTGAACAGATGCAACAAATATTGGATCGGCTGACGTCGTTGGAGGAACGGCGCCGTATGCCTCCGCCGCGACGACAGCGTGAGCCAAGTGCTGGTGCACAACCAGTGACGCCGCCACGGCCGCTGGAGCCAGCTGCTGCCACGGCGGAGTGTCGAGGGGTCGCGGCAGAGCTTCGAGGATCGGCGGCTCCATCCTCACCGGGTCCTTCTGTAAGCGCTGCAGCCGATCGCGATGCTGGCGCGACCGATCGCATTGTGGAGGTTATCCGACGATCAATCAACACGACGGTGAGATCTAACCAATCTTATTATATTTCAAACTTTGATCCAAGCATCAACGATATAAGCACCTGATGCGAGGAAGCAGACCGTGCTTTAGTACACTCGTTATCGTTCCAATAATTTAAAACTTTAGTTTTAAATTATTGGAACGATAACGAGTGTCTATCTCGCATTGGAAATTGTTTAAAAGGTGATGCTAGGACATGGCTCAACGAGTGGGTCACTAACGACCGTAGTTTGAGCAATTTTAAGAAGGAATTTAAACCCTTGTGTCCTAGGAAGCCGGATATTGCAAATATTTTATATGAAGTCATGAACACTAATTTTGACAAATTCATGGTTTTCTCTTAACCTTAAGAAATTTTGTGGCAACCAAGATAGAGTATCTAGGACGTACTATAAGTCAAGGTCAGGTACAGCCGAGCGAAGGAAAAGTCCAGGCCTTGGTTGAAGCACCTATTCCAAAAACCGTTAAGCAAGTTCGTCAATTCCTTGGCCTAGCAAGCTATTTTCGTCGTTACATAGCTAGTTTTGCAACCAAGACTGCTTCTATTACGAAGTTAACGAAAAAAGATGTACCTTTCGTTTGGGGAGCCGAGCAAGAAGAAGCACGGCAAGATATAATTTCACAACTTACGAGTGAACCTGTGTTAGCCATTTACGATCCTGACCTACCTATCGAGGTCCACACAGACGCAAGCTCAATTGGTTATGGTGCAGTGCTTCTTCAGACTCATGAGAAAGGGTACAAACGGGCAGTTAGTTATTTTAGCAAAAGAACTCAAGGTGCTGAGCCGAGGTACCATTCCTACGAGCTCAAGACCTTGGCTGTCGTTTAGGCCCTGCAGCATTATAGACACTATCTGGTTGGTGTTCATTTCACAGTCATTACCTGTGAAATGAACACCTGACTGTAATGCACTAAAAGCTACACAGCAAAAGAAAGACCTGTTACCACGCGTAGCCAGATGGTGGATATATTGGCAGGATCTTAATTTTACACTGGAATACCGTAAGGGTAGGTACTTGCATGTCGCACGCTGACTATTTGAGCCGTAACCCCGTGAACGTTTGCGAAGAACGTAGACTTCAGAACTGGGCTCAGATAGCACAGGCTGCTGATGAAGAGACCCAACAACTTCTTCATAAACTAACAGACGGACAATTGGACACTAGACATTACGTTAAAAAGAATGTCCCGTAGGAGAAGTCCCCAGATTCTTATGTTTTGTGCCCAAAGGTCATAGGATCAGTTTGCTCCGAATTTTTCATGATGAACATGACCACCCTGGAGTTGATAAGACGTTAGAACTCATCAGGAGACATTTTTGGTTTCCTTCTCTTAAGTCATTCGAGCAAAAATACGTGAGTCACTGTGTGTGTCATTGTCTGTTGTATAACGTATAAAAAGATCCCAAGAGCTCCTCGCAAACTTATACATTCGTGGGAAAGACCGGTACCCCTTTCGAAGTTATACATGCAGATGCTTTAGGTCCATTGCCTCAGTCTAATGTTTACAAGTACGTGCTAATTGTTGTAAACGCATTTTCTAAATATTTCCTTTTGCATCCTATGTTTGGTCAAGATGCTAATGAATTAAAAAGACTATTTATCAATGTAATTTCGCTATTTGATACACCAAAACTAATTGTAGCAGACCGTGGTCGTATGTTCCAAAGCTCTGAATTCACGAGACTTGTAACAGAATAAGTCATTGACATGCACCTCATCACTCCTGA
Organism: Mamestra brassicae; assembly: GCA_905163435.1. NCBI lineage: Eukaryota > Metazoa > Arthropoda > Insecta > Lepidoptera > Noctuidae > Mamestra > Mamestra brassicae. Next base: position 9,631,206 of record LR990995.1, on the reverse strand, counting down.
GATGCATCATTCCAATGGGCAGGTTGAGCGTTATTGTCTAACGTTATTAAACATGGTTCGTTATAGAATGCAATCACAGGCAGAACGAATGGTCAGAAGTTATGTGGCGACTCCAGCTGGTTTTGAACATAACAAGACAAAAAACCACCAAGTTATCTCCCTTGAACCTCCTAGTAGGTATTGAAGCGGCTACACCGTTCATACGACACCTGGTCAGAGATGTCGCTCTGGAGAACTCTCATCCAAACCGCAAAGCGTTGAGGGAGATGGAGAGACAGAGAGCTTCCGAGCGTTTAAAGGCTAATACGCAACGACAAGACGCAACTGTTAACGCTGATCGCAGATCCTCTCGATTATTTGAAATTAATTCATTTGTTTTTGTTTAAAAACAGGCACAAGCTACTGGCAAGCTCGACTCGGGCATGCGCGGGTCATACCGTGTGGTCAAGGCGCTTCCCCATGGTCGATACGAGCTGCAACTGCTGGCGGACTCGTATGGGAAAGCGAGCCAGGCTGCGGCAGAGTTTATGGTGCCGTGGCGAGGGGAATGGACTCCTGACACGTGTGCTACCTTTTTCGAAGGCAATTTGTGATACACTTGCTGATAAGCGAACGTCGTGCCTATGTCACGCTAGTGTAGAAACCATGTGGTATGCGAACGTCGTGCCTATGCCATACGGGGTTGAAAGAAATATGCTAACGTCGTGCCTTTGTTTCTTATGGTTGTTTTGGGTGAGTGTGGTATGCGAACGTCGTGCCTATGCCATATGGGGTTGAAAGAAATATGCTAACGTCGTGCCTATGTTTCTTATGGTTGTTTTGAGTGAGTGTGGTATGCGAACGTCGTGCCTATGCCATACGGAGTTGTGAGAAACATGCTAACGTAGTGCCTCTGTTTCTTACTGTTGTCATGTGTGAACGTGGTTCATGATGGGTCAACGTGCCCGAACTTACTGTGATAATGCAGTTGAGGTATCTGCAGCGGCTCAATTGCATTGTTACAATAAACGTAATTTCAAGAAAACCAATTTCTGGAAATTGCGTGTCATTTTTGAAAATTAAAAAGTAAACTATCTGTTTCTACTCTATTCTCAGGTGCAGACTATAATGATGACGACATGGAGTCCACGCCTGAGGGAGCTGTCAGCGATGTGTCTTCTGGTGTGATGACACCAGAACCCGTACCAAGTACTTCCAGTGCAGCACAGCCTGGGACACAGGAGCACGAGGACGTTCTCGAGTCAGGAGAGGCCGTGTTAGCGGAAAAATGATGTCACATCCGTCAAAAGGAAGGGATGACGGGTGGTGGTGGCCGCGCGCCTATATGAGCCGCTGCGCGCTCATTTGGAGGCCCTTTTCTTCTTTCTTCGTGGAGTCAACTTGTGTTGGGAAACCTCTGCCCGTTTGGATAGCCAATTCTGCCTTAACTTACTTTCATTTTGCAATAATTATATGTCCGTTTAATTTTTGAAGTTTGTGATTAGAAATAAACCGTCATTTTGGATTGTTGTCTTTTTTTTAATCAATTTTGCTTTATTATGCTAAGAGTATACTATTGCTGTCACAAGTAAAGCTATAGTTTCCACTCTCATCGTCCGACCCAGTAGAGCTTCTGTTGTCGTCTGCATGTGAGTGTAGAGATAGAGCTAATAATGAAGAGCTAATATTTTGGGTTGCTAACTGAGTTCTAATACACTTGCAAACAATTCACATAAAACATAGGCTTGAATTATTCATGCGTTGAATTTTAACATGATGTAAAAATTAACGTTACAAAACTACACAAACATAAATATACCTACAAAATCACGTGTATGTTTTACACAGCTTATTACAATCAATACCAACGTATGTACAATAATCGTATGTACATTATTATTAAACAAGGAATTAATAAACACACATCGCCATTAATCACGATATACCTACATCATCATCACATTAACATTTAGCATGAAATAGTAATCAATTTGGGGGAGGCCTATGTCCAGAGTGGACGTCTTTCGGCTCATATGATGATGATGATGAGTTATCCAATAAATAATATTTATAGAGAGTATAGTAATCATCTCAGGTCTGGGTCTTGATGGTGGTCTTAGACCCAGCATTGAGTCCTTTTATAATAATTTCACATCACAGCCACAGTAAGAAGGAAGATATCATGATATACTTTCCAGATAATATGATATGTAGAAGAACAATTTGGATATTTAAAGGAGTTATTTTTTTGCTTTTGTCAGTTTCCCGCAGTGGCAGTAATATTTCTTTCCAGAAAAGCGTGAAAAAATAACTCCACGCGTTCAAAAGTTCATGCCAGAGCACAACATTTACCGCCGTCTTGGGCACTGTTTTTTGTTGAAATCTGGCTTTACAGTTTATACCACACCTTTCTGAGTTAAATTTTTTCCTCGAAAATGCTACATTAACTTACTTAGTCCTCTAAATAAACACAAAAAAAAATCAAAATAACTAACAATTCATGCAATTCAAAACAAACGGCTGACATTATTTTGATGACTTGACACAAATGTCCGTCAATCAGTGTCAGTCAGAGATCGGGTTAAGTGATCTCTTAAATCAATATGCTATTAATTAAACATAAGGTCAATATTTTTTCTCGATTCTAGACTAAATATAAATAATTAGTTTTTTAAAAGTGGGTTCAATAAACAGCATGTGTGGTATGTGTAATAATACTACGCACTGTACCATGTCCTATCTTTTAGGTATGAGGAACTTTTTCCGGAGGAAGTGGAGAAATCACTCACACCAACGAAATATTATAAAATAATAAAACTATAGTTCACACAAAATTTGCATTCGTCTCTACTGCGTAACTACTTTTTATTGTATATTATAATAAACATAAAGAATAAGATTATTAACGTAAACACTTGTGGAATTTACAAGTAAAACGATCGATTTACAATCTATTTATATGACCAAGATAACAGAGTGCCTGACCACTAGTAATTGAACATCACTAGAGTCTAGATGACAAGCACGGATTACAAAGAACTAGGAAGTAATAGAAAACTACATTTCGTTTCACGTTGATTTTTAATATTGTACGAGGGCAAAATACCTTAAAAATCGCATTAAAAAGTGTAAACCTACAACAACAACATCAGATTCAAATCTATTTTTGTTTCTTGTTAAAACTTATTTATTTACCACCCCGAACTGTAGTTAGGTTTTTTTCCGACATTGCGACCATAAATTTTTTAAAACATTAATTTTGTGAACCCCGTTTGCCACCGGTACAAAAAGCTACCCATGAAAATGATAAAATATCAACTTTTTGGGTATAATTTGAAAATAGCCCGTAAAAGATTAACTCATTTTGCGTGACGTTGAATAGATTTGCATGATTTGAATCTACGCCCAAAATTATATCAGATTTAAATTATTTTGATCATCATTCTTATTAGAAAACTTAAATGTATGACACAACAAGTGCTCACATCTGAACGTTTCGATTTTATTTTTTTTAGATTAATAATAATTGATCTGGTTACTCGTGATATTATCAAGAATTATACGCTTGTTACAGTAGAGAAAATTTTACAGCTACTTCAGTGATAAGCCCATGCAGTTTTCATAACGGCACAGTCAAGGTTCGACTTTACTTCGAGTTGCCGAAAACTCTAATAAGCTACAGTTTTCATTGTTCATCATCTGTTTGGTCGGTAATGCGTGAAGTTTGGCGGCCCAGAAGGTACTCCGTACAGGGTTAATGTAAATGTGCCAGTGAGCCTTAACGTGTGTGGAGTCTATTTATGGCATTTTTAATATGGTTTTCATAGTTTCGTTTATTACCTTCATTTGTTTATGTAAGTTTTGCTTTAAAATCAGTTCTCCCGATCTTTATAATTCGATTATTTTTATCAATTATATATTTTATTTGACACCTCAGGACAACATTATTAAAATCAAGTATACAATGGGCGGTCTTATCGCACAAGGCAATCTAAAAAAAGAGTCAGAGTTATCGAATGGTATTTTGTAACTTTAGCGCATTTAAATTGCCCAAAGCTAGCAGGTATGGGTAGTCGCACGACTAAAGCATATACTAACACTACTCTGAGAGGTCCTCAGATCTTGAAGTATAAGATTAAAGTTTTTTTTACAATATGAGCACTCATGGAGTTAAATCACTAAGCTAAATGCCATTCATGTCAGTTGTTATCTTAAAAATAAAGTTATACCATACATTACAAACACAAGGTAAAATCTAAACCGAAGTGCTTCTAAAATTTCTAATTAGAAAACGCATCTAGGCAGTTGAATCATCTCTGTGTGACTTGGTCGGACTTATACATAACTGGCCGAATATATGTATGTATATTGTATACTATACAAAAAGTGTTTTTGAAGGTATTAGTTCAACGAAAGCCTGGTTTGATTGCATTGAGCCGCCGATGGAGTGTCCCAATCGAAACGTGACATTCTGGCTGTATACTAGGTAAGTCAGCAATAATGCTTTTTTCATATTACATATTTTTTATATTACATAAGCCACTTGTAATTCACCCACTTTTACTTGATGTTGATAATGTTGTTTAAATCGATGTATACACGGAGACCTGTCTTCAACAACCCAACTTGATATTTATTCGGTGACTGAACGACGTTCCGTTATTGAATCCTCAGGAGTTTATCTGCGAATACCTTCATAATATATACTATTTATTTATATTAGAGAAGAGAGTGCGAATTTTATAAGTTTTTGTATTTGAATGGTTATCACCGGTACATACCACTGTGCTCTGCAACTATCCTGTTTTTCCGGCTTTGAACAGGTGATCCAGTTTTTGTGAGTGATTTCTCCGCTTCCTCCGGAAAAAGTTCCTTATACCTAAAAGATAGGACATGGTACAGTGCGAATTATTATGACAAATACTACACATGCTGCTTATTTAACCCACTTTTGAAAAACTAATAATTTATATTTAGTCTAGAATCGAGAAAAAATATTGACCTTATGTTTAATTAATAGCATATTGATTTAAGAGATCACTCAACCCTATCTTATTTTTCGGCTTTGAACAGGTGAACAAGTTTTGGTGAAGTCATTTTCTGAGATAATCTAGTTGGAGGATTCCAACTAGGTTATCTTGGAAAATGAAGGAATCATCATGACTTACAACTGCCGTAACCCACCACGATTTTTTGCATCGAAGCGAAACGGAATCGTGGTGCGAAAGTATAAGACCATCAGCTAACGTATTGTGACTGTATCCTGATTTTTTTTTGTTTTAGTATCACTACTGAATAGCTGCAAAATTCTGCAACTGGTGGCGATCCTAAATCTAATTTCCGAATTGAACTTGTAAAATTTCAACCGCGGGTTTTGCTCTTGTGTTTTGCTTCGGGATTTATCAACATTTATCATTTATAGAGTAGTAAAATAATATGCGACTACTGGTGCCTAACATGTGTCTTTTGCTGATAGAAGTTTTTAGGTAGGTATTCTTTGCCACGTCCTGCAGCCTTACCAAGTTAACGGGTTTTAAATGAGGAATCATTAGATTCGCGGTGTCTAAGACAGGATTAGGCATTAAGCATTTTGAAAAAAAAAAGACAACAAGATGGGGGATATAGTGTCATCGTATTTTTTTTACCTGTAGCGTATCAAAAAGAGAGGATTGTAGAGGAATTTTAGAATCGTCTTATTGAATTGGTGAATATAAAAAAAATACTCAAAAAGTAATCTTAATAATCCCAATATTTGAGGATTTGTCTCTTTTTTCATCTCAATGAATTCAGTTAGTATAAATAATCCATATTAATATTATAAATGCGAAAGTGTCTCTCTGTCTGTAACCTCTTCACGCTTAAACCGCTGAACCGATTTAGATAATATTTAGTACAGATATAGATTAGATCTTGGAGGAGGAAGGAGGCTTTTGTCGCGAGAAAAGGGCTTGAAATAGGGGCTGAAAGTTATTATGGGAGCCCGTCACTATTGAAGATAAAACCATGATGAACCTTTGTATTCAGGTATTTGATGAAAATATGTAAACAATTCATTTAATTAAGTTATTTCATTTAAATTTTTAAGTAAAATTTATGTAAAAATTTTACACTAAATAATTAAATTAAAAATTAAAATAATTAATTGGATTTCTTCTTGTTCTATCTGTTATAGTGATTTATATTGATAAATCACTAAAACAGATAATTAAAACAGAAAATTATTACAGAACATAAATATGTTCAAGCGTTTTTGAAAAATTAGTGTCTTAAAAAAAATGGCGGCCCAAAGTAACTACCACGTGGTCGAAGTCGCGAGCAAACGCTAGTAAAAAATATTTTGAACCAAATTGAATATTTGCGAAGAAAAATATGCTAGCCACCCGATAGAGGGATAGGCTTAGAATATGCTTTTACTACTCTTCCTTTTCTACAATCTGAGATATAAATCGTAAGCGCCGGTGCTGGGTTAAATTATGGACCATGTCCTTTCTCCAGGAACCCGCGTTTGGTTGCGTAAAAACTGAATCAAGGCATTCCACGTTTTCTACCATCCTGAATCACAATTACATGTACACGGGTCGTGTAACGACTAAGGTAACGTCAGGAGAGCCTGTAAATAATAATCAATTGTATCTAAGCGTGGCCAATTTATCGGCATTATTAAATGCTTATTACTCGGTCTTATGCTTATAATGTATATTCCACTTACACTTTTTCTGTCACATTTTTTCAACGGGTGATTTTTAATCTAAGATATAACAATTCGTCACGACATTATAATCAATTGTTATCATATGAAGAAATAAATAAATGTAATTCACATATCGGCCATCAGTAAATACAACAAAAACACTGATCAGGATACAAATTACAGCGTAGGATTCCCTTACAACGCTGTTTCCACAGCGCATTTTTCAGAACGATATTAGTATCAAGGTAATTTTCTCACCATTGTCGAGAAAGATAACGGCTTTTCCTGGCATAAAATTCCTAGAACAGAAATGATTTTTTCAAATATCGATAAACGGTTATTTTTTTATTGATGGGAAAATAATCAAATGACTCCTTAGAAGGGAGTGTCAGACTCTTACTGACTAAAACCCATCCGTGTTCCTCCAAATATCCTTTGCGTTCCAGGGCCGCAGACCGCGGCCGCGGTGAAACTACGAATTTCGAATCTAGCAACTTTGGCAGTTTGGGCGCCATGATTCTTATAAATTACTCTTGTTGCTAGATAGTCATACTAGCAATCTTGCGAAGTTTCGTATGTCGAGATGGGAATCATTCGAAGTTGCGTACTGCGAGATGGGAAACATGCGAAATAAAGCATCGCAATTACAAACTGTTGAAGTTGTGTGCGTCCAAGTTCTGTTTAATTTTAAGTAAACCGGTAATCGTTATTTTGAACATCGAAGTTTCGTGATACAGTAAATACTTTTTCTTACTTTTCTTCTTTCAATTTTTTTTTTCTACTAAACAATTTTATCTCCATGTAGAGATAATGAAGACAACCCGCATCAAGTGCTGGCTATGGACCAGCAGTCCATAGAGTCTGCGCCGTGGGTACAAGACGCTCCTATTAAGATACTAATCCATGGTTATACAGGCCATAAAGATTTCTCGCCGAACACAGAAATAAGACCAGGTAAAACTATGTTTCTGCAACCACGTCGGAAAATACTGAAAGTAAAATTGAGTTATTTTATTGAAAAATAGCTCTATCATTTGAGACAATTTTAACTATGTTTACTTAAGGAAAAACTTATTTTATTACGGATCTTGCATCATAAAATAAGAATTGTTCTAATTGTCATTTTGAAGTTGTGAAATAACCCGAAACTTACTTAGCATTTATTCATTTTGTATTTTGAGGTTTATTACACCCACATATCCGAATCTAAAAAGGATTTAGGCGTCTGCTTACAATTATTTAAAATAAAATAAAAAAAATCGTTTATGACTCTTCTCTTTTATACATTTTTTTGTTTTAAGGTCTCTAAAAAGGTTTTAGGATTTTGAAACGAAAATAATTAAAAAATATATAAAACCTAAAACAATCATTTTTATAAACTATACTTTTTGTCGTGATTGTAATTTAGCATTATGATTTACTAGCTAACATTGTAAGTATTAAAATGACTTGTGGCTTTACAACACAATTAGTTTTTATCAACACTTGCCAACAATTTTTTGATATTGCCTAACGATTAAAAATTTTAAGGCAACAATATTTATTGTTTGGATTATTTACTAGAACTTTTCTTGAAGCTATTGCAATTTGAATACAAATTGAGTTATTATATTATTTGGTACTAGGAGTATTGGCGTAACCGGACTATTGGAATTCATGACTCCAAATTCAAAATATATTTATTTGTTACACATAGGTAAAATGTTGGAAATTGGTGGTGTTTCACAATGTGCCAAACCATAATATTTTATTTTTAAAACTTACAGCATACATGCAATGCTGCAACTACAACATAATATCGGTGGACTACAGCCCATTAGCCCGGGAACCGTGCTATTTATGGGCTGTCCGTAACACAGAGCTGGTGGGTATGTGCACTGCCCAGCTGATCGATCAGCTGGTCCAGACGTATGGCTTCAATCTCGCACAGTTTCATATAGTTGGATTCAGTCTTGGAGGCCAGATAGCTGGGTTTATCGGAGATTATATTACTTCTGGAAAATTGGAAAGGATTTCTGGTAAATTTAAAAGGAATATCGACATCTTCCTGTCTTAAAACCAATTCATTTGAAGTCGGATTTGCAGGTTGTCTTGTTCCATACATCTATCTCTATGCGCCGTCATCTCAGTGGTATCCCCTCTATAGCCATATCATCTTTCACATGGTTTCTTTCGTGTCCCTCTATCTCTTTTCACATCCTCAACACTAAAACTCTTGTGAAAAATGTCATACTTCAAGACCCAGCGCTGTGCGTTTTTGTCTGTCAGTGAATGAATTAATGTATTTAGAAATTTTATTAAGTGCCTACCTATGTAGATACTATTTTAAGGTACAGCTTCCCTCTTAAGTCAGTGCATCTAAGACACTAACTTCCGCCTCCTGTTTTGTTTTGTTGGCAATATTTCATAGGCAACTTTGGCGTTTTCAAGTTTGCCCACACGACTCTTTGCCATTAACTTCATGCAGGCGCTATGAAATAAAATTAAACTTGCCTTAACAATATTTGTTTATCAACATGCATAACATGCATGAATGAAACATTCCTCAATGAATGTACACCGATTAATTAAAATAATACCTACCGTTTTTATGATACATCGTAACTTAATCTAATCCTACTTTAAGCCTACTCCCAACAAGGAGGTGGTTGTATTTTGTCATTCAAATCTTCATAAAAATCCTCCAATGACAATATTCCACAGCACTGGATCCGGCAATGCCTTTGTTCGTGACTATCAACAAAAATAAAAAAATAGACAAAGGAGATGCGAAGTTCGTTGATGTTCTTCATACTGACGCACTGGCGAGGGGCAAGTTGGAAGCGAGTGGACATGTCGACTTCTACGCCAACGGGGGCGTCACACAGCCTGGCTGCAAGGCTACGGAAAAACTATGTAAGTGTGTTAAAAGTACAGGATACATATGAAACAAAAATAAGTGTACAAGTGGAGATACATATGAAGCGGCTATATTTGAACATACTTTGGGCAGTGCCGAAGTTTTGGTTCAAAGCCTAACCTATTAAGTCAACGATTTCCCGATTCGTCGAGTACATCAGGTTAAACACCTTGGATATTTTATTACTGACTACATTAAGAGTGATGCCTGCTGATGATGACAATTCCACAGCTGTCGAGCGCAACAAGAGTGCGTCTCGTTATGCCAGTTTGCGTGGCAGTAGCAACAGCCGCCGGAAAGCTGATATCTCATAGGTTGATGAGAGCCGCATAAAGAGGCATCTTATGTACTAACATAGGTTATAAGCCATTTTATGAGTAACATCCTTTTTTGGGTTCCGTAGTCAACAAGGAACCCTTATAGTTTCGTGAAAAAGAATGAATATTTGTATTTCAAACCCTCCTAATAGTCGTGTTATGTATAGGAATAAGTTCCTTTGATTGCTGCAAGCCGTTCTCTGTGTTGCTACATATGTCATGAGAGCCAGTAGTCTGCAAGTCCAACACATGCAAGTAACAATTTGTTCAATCTTACCTTTCCCTAGCTAAATCTAGTTGCAACCACGCCAGAGCACCGCGGTACTTCGCCGAATCGATAACCACCAACGTTGGTTTCTATGCAACCAAGTGCTACTCCTGGATCATCTACATGATTGGTTTGTGCAACATGTTCGACTCGGCCGTTGAAGTACTTTTCGGAGAATATGTTCCTAAAAAGTAAGTGTTTTTTGTTGTGATTTGAGTGATAAATGAGTGATAATGAAATTGGTCAGGATTCATTTAACCATTTAATTTCTTTTGGAACGAAGGCGCGAACTCACCACGTGTTCGTGAGCTTCGCTTTGTAAGAAAATGTATGTGATTGTGTCCACTGCAACCCACGGACACGCTGCGCATCAATTGACGTCATTAATTGTGGGTCTACTGCAGTGGAAATGTAGGTCCACGTTGTCAAACAAATGTTTCTTCGCAGCTAAAATGCCGCCGCGCTGGATTTGCGCCTAAACGATACGGCATAACATGTGATATCTGAATCATCTCGCATGTCGATAAAAATGACCTACATCATCAACCTGCTTTTTTCAACTATGCTGGAGTCAGCTTCCAGTCTAAATGAATACCAGTATGACTGACCAGGAATGACTGCTTATCTAACATCCGTAACCCAGTTACTGGGAAAAACGATACCTCTGGGCCAGGCTAGTTGTTAGGCTGGTTTCTCGAAAAAACTAACCATAGTCTATTTAACCAAGTTTTGAAGTTTATCAGTGTGATGTTTTCTTGGTTCAGTCTACAATATACCTGACATAGTTATAAACTCCTTTTTATCAACAATAGTGAATAGCATTGTAAGCAATTTGCCAGTTCTATGATTAGTGCAGGCACCGAAACACTTCCATACTTTCACTGCGAATGGTTTCCCTTTTCATCAGCCTTGCTTCCTTCTCGTCACGATGTTATAATCACAAGCTTTTATTATATTACTGCTTAAGTAATAGGTACGTAATTGAAAAGTTAAAGTACGTACCGGTCAACAGGTTTAATGACCTTTCGTTTTTGTTTACCTATCAAAAGTTATGAATCATTTGAGTGGACAATTAGGTAACAAGTACAGGTAGGATCTCATTTAATTTACTTAAAGTGATAAATCGAGAGTAGGTCCAGAGAAGAGATTAATCAAACTTTTCCTTCATCTAGTCTTTAAAATGTTGTTTTGAATAGATTTGACTTTCCTTCTTACTATACATAACCAGTTATTTCTACTCTTACATCACGGTTTGGCATGATAAGGGATTTTACGCGGATCTTTACCGTTACCGGTTAGGTACTCTGCGATTACAATCAGAGAAGACGTACCTATAGTAACGTAACGTAAAATTTGACTATAACTATAATATAATACTCGTTTCGCACATAACATTTATTTGAATTGTGAAATTGTGTATGTCGCGTAAAATTAAACTGAAATACTATGGGGTTGTAATTTTCTATACTTATTCGAAATTCACTCACTTTAACGACACTGTAACGTTATTATACGTCAAAACATTAGTGCTAGGCCCTGTCGTTGGTAGATTGTTACGTTGGTATTGAAAAAGTTTTAATTTTTTTTTCTTACGCTCAAATCAAATTGACACGTCAATGTGACATCGTTGTGAAATCTTCTGCCAACTATCATATTATTGTTCTACATATTTCTGTGCTCGTTAAGAGATTGGCTAATATCATGTAAACAGATATTCTTTTTTATTATTAGATATTATGTTGGCTTGCGTTTGATCACAATCTGATGCAAAGCTATGATGCGGTCGACGATTGAGCAAGATCGCCTAGAAGTAACCTTTTTACTCTTGTCTTGAAGACGCCCAGGTTTTTACTATCAGGGAACATTGACCCCTGCCGGGAATTGCTGCGTACGGCTAAGGCTACTCCTTAACCGTACGCACAATGGAAGTATTACCAAAACGTTAACGTTTACTACCACAAAAATAATCTATTGTATTGTTGTTTCAGTGTGGAAGGGCTATATTTCTTCAGCACGAACTCGGAGTCGCTGTACGCGCGCGGTCCAAACAGCAGAAGGGCAGAGGAAAAAAAAGCTCTGATTACTTAAGACGAGAAATGAAACGGCTTTAGAACAAATTACTTGTCCTTTTTGTTATTGAATTTCATTTGTTCCTAAATATCCAGTTGATGATCATCATGGGCTCACGATGGTGGCTACTAGACATCCACTGCTGCGCTTGGCCTTATTCAGTTTGACGCAATTTAGATATGGGATGATTTCCGAATATCACGCGGGCGAAGCTGCTGGCAGCGGGTAGTATACCATACATATTAATATGTACTGAGAACTTGAAGCAAGTACAAGTTTATATGACCATTTATTGGCATCTATATTTTTAACGTCGTTTCATTCAGGCCCGGACTGGGACCCGAAACCCGCCCGAGCATTTTAGAAACGGTTGGTCCTCCACTCTCAAGAGAAAAGAAAACTACTCAGTACCGGTTATAGCCAGCGCGGAGCATGTAGAAAATTTACTAAGGGGACCCCGAAACCTTAAACCTTTTTAAATTAAAACAAAAATTTCAAATTCAAACTTCTTTAACTTAGTTTTTGAGCAACCATATTATGTAACCATAAATTTCAGATACGAGCCCTGTGGTGAGAGGCCCCCTTTTGGATTATCAAAGTCAAAGTCAAAGTCAAAGTCAAAACGTTTATTTCAATTAGGCCATTAAACGGCACTTTTGAACGTCATCGTTTACAGTTCAGTAAAAATAATAGAATTACATTAATAAAGTGACTCTACTGTCCATTCGGAAAGGTAGATAGATTCTTATGGAGAAGAACGGACAAGAAACTCCATAGTTACTCTTTTCAAATAATGATTTTACAAAATTTGGTTTACAAAAATTAATTTAATATTATGTGAGGACGATGCACCCAGAGTATGCTACTTATAAGAACAAAGTATCACCAGCAGAGTTAAACTTATTAATTTCCTAAAGAAATTTAGGTAAATGGTACTCACATATTTACAAACATTGGAACCATTAATTAAACAACAGTGTGTGAGTCAACAGAAAAATAAAAACACAAAAAAAGAAACAGTATATCTATAAAGTTAATACATAAATCAACCAGTTTGACCTTCACCCTTGATTGTCCTATGGAGCAGGACCAGCATGTTTCCAAGCATTCTTATCCTGAATGTAATCTTCTAATTTGTAATATGCTTGTTCACAAAGTGTACTTTTAACATGAGTTTTAAATTTTCTTTCATTTAGTTCTAATATGTCAGAAGGTATTTTGTTGTAACATTTAACACAATACCCCATGAAAGAAGTGTGGACTTTAGCTAATCTAAAAAATGGTTGATCTAATTTGTCTTTATTTCTAGTATTAAAATTATGTCTATCACTAATTTTACTAAAAAGATGTCGGTTTTTCCGCACATACATAATATTTTCATAAATGAATTGGCAAGGGACTGTCATAATATTAATCTTTTAAAAAAGTTCCCTAAGAGAATCACGGCGACGCAGATTATAAAGGGCTCTGACAGCTCTCTTTTGTAAAATAAATATGGATTCAATGTCAGCAGCCCGACCCCACAGCAAAATACCGTACGACATAATGCTGTGAAAGTAACTAAAGTAGACCAAACGTGCGGTTTCTACGTCTGTTAACTGTCTTATCTTTCTAACAGCATACACGGCTGAGCTTAAACGACCCGCAAGAGATGTTATATGAGGCCCCCATTGTAATTTTCCGTCCAATGTGATACCTAGGAAAACCGTCTGATTAATGAACTCCAGTTTTTCTCCATTCAATATGATGATGATGTCACATTCGCTACTTTTAACATTTGGTAAAGAAAATCTAATACATTTAGTTTTTTTTTTATTTAAAACCAAGTTGTTTGCCGTAAACCAATTTTGGACCTGATGAATAGAGCTATTGACGTCGTCAAGATTTTGTGAACGTCGGTCTATTTTAAATATTAATGATGTGTCATCCGCAAATAACACCATCTTTGGTTGTAATTGGGGCAAATCATTTATGTAAACTAAAAAAAGGAATGGACCCAATATTGAACCCTGAGGAACGCCCATTGTCGTTTCCGACCCTATTGAGTTTACACCGTTTATCTGAACTTTAACCTGTCTGCCCATCAAGTATGAACTAAGTAAACAAAGGGCTCTATTCCTAATCCCATAGTGCTCAAGTTTCAACAAAAGCGTCTCATGGTTAACGCAGTTGAACGCTTTCGAGAGGTCGCAGAATATTCCAATGGCATCTTGCGACTCTTCCCAGGCGTTAAAAATGTTCTTTATTAGGGTGACACCGGCGTCAGTTGTACAATGCCCTTTGGTGAAACCGTACTGGTCTTCATGAAAGATGGAATTTTTATTAAAGTGACGTAACATCTGACTAAGCATTAACTTTTCAAACACTTTACTGAGAACTGGCAGAATTGACACCGGCCGATAATTGTTGGGTTCTTGAGAATCACCCGATTTGAACAATGGAACGACTTTACTGTGTTTCATGAGATCCGGAAATACTCCCTTGTCTACACTAGTGTTAAATATGAAAGCTAAGTAGGGGGCAATAGTTTCAATGATAGATCTACAAACTTTTACAGATATTCCCCTATATTATCAAAAAGGGTACTTTTTAAAGTGATCTTCAGATCCATTAATTCTATTTGATCGGATGCGGCTTGTCGCAAAATGATATAAATAGGAAAATCTGCCGAAGAAATTGTGGGCCCAAACATGATCACTGAAAACTCCGATTTGCACATTTTTTAAAAGGAATTTCTGGCGAATAAAATGTATTCTACGAAATAGTGTTACATGTCCTGATAGTGAAGTAATTCATATCTGACGGGATGATGGAACCTTTTATAAAATATGTGGAAATATCACTGTCTTAGGAAAGTACCCAAAACTGACTAACATTTTCACGACAACTGGTAAACAATGACTGACATACCAATCTGCAGTAACAGTCCTTTCATCTTCAAGAACAATTGTTGCGAAATGACCCGTCCGGCCAGAGAATGATGCAATTGCTAATAAAAATCCTTTGACTTAAGCCCTTCTTTACTTTTGTCGGCAAACCCCCAAATGAAAAGTCAAAGTCAAAGTATATATTTGTGTGTGTGTGTTTTTTTTTTTAAGGATTGGAAATCATCAAATGACTTCTTCCGCTCTTCTGGGTGGAGCGGAAGGGCGTGTCAGACTCTTACTGACTAAAACACATCTGTGTTCCTTCTAAAGCCCTTTGCGTTCCAGGGCCGCGGTGACTCTTTAGAACAAATTCCTTAACCCTGGCAGGCTCTGGCCCTAGCGGGCCCCGTCTTCTATGCTAACATCTCTTTGAGGCGCGCGTGAAACACAACGCGCCATCGACCCGGGCCTGGTGGTGATCGAACAGCGAGCCACCCAACGCTCGCCGTCCGCAGATACAGTAGGTCTTAAAGTTAGATTTTGGTAACTCAAAAACTGCCCATTAGGGCACACTAAATAACAACTTAAAATCGATATTACACACAGGTTAACACCAATTGCAATATAGAATACAATATTTTTTATAGTAATCATTTAGAATACAATTAATTATTGTAATAAATATTCAGGACACAATAAATAAGTCAAGTTTTGAATTTTCAAGCATAAATACATTATTATCATTTAGTTTATAAAATTTTGACACATTTCGTCAGGTCATTTAGAATACAATTAATTATTATAATAAATATTCAGAACACAATTAATAAGTCAAATTATGGTATACTAGCATTTTTCAATTAAAAAAATATTTAGTGTCTGTTTAAATTGTGTCAAGTTTAGATCTTTAATGTCATTTGGAATTTTTCAGAATAATATATTCGGAGCCATGCAGAGGATGCTTTATCAATTCATAACACATCTACAGATTCCCAAATTCTCCAGAGCTCCTAATTCGAAATTGAAATAAATATTTCATCGGCTGCTTTTCTTACTGGCCTATTCTAAACACTTTCATGAAACTTGTGACTGTTTTAATGTCATGCCATGGTGACAACAATTAATGGACATATAATCGCAGCAAATGCGGGTCATTTGCTATCAGTTATTGAAGAGTTCCATTATCTTTCTCCGAAGATCTTCATCAGATCCTCATATATCTTTAAACCGACAAAAATGGCCAAGACGGAAAACAAAACTAGCTATTTACGAAAACACTTTAACAACGACGTTAATACGTCGCATTTTTTTTACTTCAGAATAGCTGCCACCCGCGGCTACGCCTGCGTGAATGTCGAAAATTATCCAAAGGGAACATTCTCCCGGGATAAAACTATCTTATGTCCTTTCCCGGGACTCAAACTATTTATATACCAAATTTCATCTAAATCGATTCAGTGGTTTAAGCGTGAAGTGGTTACAAACAGACACACTTTCGCATTTACAATATTATAGTATAGAAGTATGTATAGATGGTATTGTATGTAACCATAACCCTCGGCGCTCGTTATTGTAGTGGATGCAAAATTATTATCAGTTTTGGGTCCTTTTTTAACACAACGTAATTTTCCAGTCAGATACGAATAAAATCACTATAAAGACATGTTACACAAATGCATAGAATATATTTTATTCACCATGCCCTCTTTTAATCATATACTCTTTTCAAAACAAATCGGAGTTTTCATAGTTGTCAGATTTGGGGAAAGCCCAAAATTTCTCAGATTTGCCTATTTATTTTTTTTCACGCCCGATCACACCAAAATGAACGGCTTTGAAGACCACGTTAAAAAGTTTGCTTTTGGAAATATGAAAATGGGCCTCTAACCTGGGCTCCTATCTGAAACATTTTAGATATATTTTCAGTATTCTTTCAGTAGGCTGCACCTATTGAGGGTAACGTAAATTGAATTGGGTCTTAAATTTGACGGTAGAGGACGTAATTCTAATCGATGTAAATATCGCGATGTTTTTTAAATAAAAAAAAGTTGACCCCTAATCGGCCACACCAGCCCACTAGGCATCCGGCCCATCGGGCATTTGCCCAATTTGCCCATATGGCCAATCCGAGCCTGGACTTTCATTTCATGTGCAATTTTATTATGTTCTTGCAATATTTATTGCCACCACTGCAATTTTATGATCAGATGTACCTTAACCTATACGTTGATGAAATTTAACCTCCAAAGCATAAATTAGGCAATGGTTTCTTCCTAAAAATAAACATATGACTATTTGATTGACACAAGAATAATTTTTATTACATACGTGCTTTAGTTTCTAATCAGCCTTTCATGCATAATAAATTAATAATGTTTATTTCCAATCCAAACTTGACTTCTCAAGAACGTACACTTGAAAGTTTAATGTAAACCACGGAGGTGGGTACTTTTAGCAAGGTAACCGGTAACCGATATGAGTATGTAGTTCCTTCTTCCGTATTTCGCGAATCTTGATAACCTTTCTTACTCAATCCTGTGTTTATGTAAGTTTACATCAAAATTCATTGAAACTGTAGTTACAAGCCGGTCTGTGAATTGCCTAATCTGAGTGAACCGGTACTATCCGTGAGATACACTCACGGATAGTACCGGTTCACTTAGAAACGGATGCGTAACAGGCGCCACACAATACGACTTTTCCTTGTTTTGAAATATGATTGTGATGAACTAAGACTGTCTTAAATCTAGGGTAGCGACTTCGATTCAGAATATTCTAGATTTCAATTGACGTCACAGTGGTAATAGACTTGTAGCGTAGCCACACCACATAACATTTGGTGTGGTACCAAATCTCTGTTCAGCTTTTTCTGGTAACATTGGTTGTCATACTTTTCAGCTTCTCAATACCCTCATCCGGTACCCGATCTACAAATGATAGCTGAACCAACCAGAAGGAGTATTGGTATGCAATGAATGTCACCCATCCCCGGACCGAACTCGGCAAACGTTGCTTAACCTTGAAAATCGACCCGTGCGGCTGTTATTACCTAGCAACCGACCGTTATTTTATTGTGAGAGATTTGTTTTTCAGCATTGAGAACGGGACAATAATCAAATTCAGGATGCTATCAAAACAGCCTATATTTAAATATTTCCAAACCGTGCTACCGGACAACCAAGCCATTGATAATGACAGAGCAGACAAGCGGACATTCGTACGGGCTTTCCCCACATCCTTGTCGCTATCCTCGATTGTGGGTTTCAACACCGCGCAGCATTCATGTTGCACCCATGGCCTTATTTAGCCACCATCCGCGAATTGGGCAACGCCGCCGTGTGGGTTACGTACAAGTGTGCTCCGGGCCTTATCGTTTATTGCCGTAAGTAATAAACTCGATACTATGGCGAAAGCTGCTATCGATGGTTCTGGAGGACGTCTTGATTTAGCTACTTGCAATGGTACGAAGTTTACAGAATATCGTAATTTGGTCATACGTTTTATCCTGCTTTCTATATAAGTGTGACAGTGTGTATGTTTATGTTTTTTACTATTGTTTTTTATCAATGTCGTTTCAAGTAATTAACGGAATTGTCACCCTAATATATGTCACTGGAAAATTGCAAACGCCGTAAGTTTGTAAAATATCGCGAAATTGTAAACATTTTTTTCTTAATAAGCAGAGATCGGAATAGGTAGACCATATTTACCTAATGTTCGTGGAAGTAAGTAACATAGAGTTGATAATACTTCCTCTAAAATCCCGGAATCATAAACATGACGATTGTATCCCGGGATTTAAGAAATTGCAAATTACTTATTGCGCTTTGAATACATTGGAACAAAATTATTATACTGAAGAATCTTATTATGTTTTTAGAGTTCCGCACCTTTTAAATCTGTTAAATTAAAAAGCTTTGTTTTCGCACAACTCTTTCTTTTTTTGATTCTTCAAATCAATAATTTGTAAATATACTCTAAGTCCACTTTCCATTGCCATGATTCCATTTATGATTCAGGGATTTTCAAGGGAACAATAATTAAGCCAGTACTCCTGGTATACTGATTTAGAGCTCACCACGCCACATCATCATCACCATATCAGCCGAAAGACGTCCGGTCCTTTTTTTTTTTTTTTTTCATGGAAATCTGTGAGGGGTCTGTCAGACTCTTACTGACTAAAACCACCCCGGTGTTCCATCTGCCACCTACGCCGGGGATCGCGGGAACGTATGCGACTTCCGCAATCCCCGGCTGGTGCCGGCCCGCCTCTGCGGGCCACCTTGCGTCGGCGAGGGGAGTGAGGTGTTTAACTCCCCTCGCTACGTCAAAGAGGGGCGCACGGGAACACCACGCGCCGCCACCTCGGGTCCGGATGAGTGGGGGGCGACGGACATCCCCAAGTCCGCCGCCCCTGGACCCAGTTAGGGGGGCCGGAAGAGGGCAGCGTATGCCCTCCTCCGACGCCCGATGCGCCTGCTGCGGGCAGGGAGAGCTGTTGTGATCTCCCTCTCCCTTTCCGCAGCCTCCTTCTGCGCGATAACTGTCTCGCAGAAGGAGACCACCGCGTCCCAGGACTCCTCACCGCCGACCATAGCATGGACTACGGCCGGCAGCGAGAGGTCACCGCCTACAACAGAGATGAGGGCACGGCGCGGCTCCTCCCAAGCTGCACACTCTGCAAGCGTATGCCGTGCCGTGTCCTCCCGACAATCGACGCAGTGGTGGCATCGAGCGTCCGGCTCCCTGCCTATGCGACACAAGAACCTCCCGAAGCAGCCATGCCCCGAGAGGACCTGCGTCGCACGGAACGACAGGGAGCCGTGCCTTCTCCCGAGCCAGAGGTCGAGCACTGGCCGGATGGCCTCGATGGTGATGAGGCCGGCGGAAGGGCTCGAAAGCCTGTCCCGCCATTCCGCCACCAGGACCCCGCGCAGCTGCGACCGACGCAACTCCAGGTGTCGCTGCGTCAGTCCTCGCGCCACCTGTGTAGTGACGCGAGCACTTTCGCCTCCAGGTCCCACGGCGGAGATCCGGCCAGTGCGCAAGCCGCCTCGTAGGAGATCGTGCGATATCCCCTGATGACTCTGACGGCCATCACCCTCTGCGGCTTCCGCAGAACAGTGATGGTGCTGGCCGTCAGGTCAGTCGCCCAGATCGGGGCCCCATAAAGGGCCATCGATCGCACGATCCCCACGTCCGGTCCTTTTTTTTTTTTTTTTTTGATCTCGGGGGGAAATCCTCATGGAAATCCTCCACCCCGGGGCGGGTGGAGGGGTCTGTCAGACTCTTACTGTCTAAAACCACCCCGGTGTTCCATCTCCCACCTACGCCGGTGATCGCGGGAACGGATGCGACTTCCGTAATCCCCGGCTGGTGCCGGTGCGCCACCTCGCGTCAGCGGGGGGAGTGAGGTGTTTGACTCCCCCCGCTACGTCAAAGAGGAACACCAAGCGCCGCCACCTCGGGTCCGAATGAATGGGGGGCGACGGATATCCTCAAGTCCGACGCCCGCTTTTCGCAGCCTCAGAAGGAGACTACCGCGTCCCAGGACTCCTCGCCGCCGACCATAGAACGGACTACGGCCGGCAGCGAGAGGTCTCTGCCTACCACAGAGATGATTGCCGACATCTATCAATTTGCAACTTGTCTAGTTGTCTCATAATATAGTCGCGGACATCCGACACTCGATCAAAATGTCGTTAACTCACGATTACTGCTGCGGTTAGGCAATGCCTACCACAATAGGTGCACAGGTTACCGTGTCAGTACATGCCTTATAATAATGCCTATTCTTACCTACACGTTGGTTAATATAGCTCATCTTTATATTCATTAACGTTTACAAATCATTGATTGAATGCTTTCGACAGCTAAAATACCAGGGCATATGAATACCCAGGTATTTACTCCCAGGGTTGCGGAACTCCTGGGATACGGAATTGTTAGAAAGAGATACCGAGGCCTTGGAACGCAAAGGGCATTTTGAAGGAACACTAATTGGTTTTAGTCAGTAAGAGTCTGACACTCCCTTCTGCTCCGCCTAGAGCGGCAGAAGGGATTTTATGACTTCCAAGTATAATAACTCCATTTTGACAAGGATGAACAAACTTAAAACACACTTGCAACCTGAAATACAACTTGAACTTCAAAACTGAAGCTTCAAGGCTCTCTGACCTATCTCAATATTATGATTAGTGGGTGAATGTGTTAAAATTACAGCACAGTAATAAATAAAATAAGTTGCATTACTTGCATAAATAAAACAGCTAGAAATAAAAATTAAACTAGATTAGTAAGTATTCTAAATCCTACCTAGATGTTTTAACACTTCAATTACTTAACTAACAAAAAGTTACAAGCATGGCACGTATTAAAGTGGGTCCATTTATCATACATTTTAATACAGTAACTTATGTAATAAATTGTGTTTTTGTCGGAATTCTCCGTAGTCGGTCCGGTTTTACATAACCAAATCAGTTTTGTACTCAGAGAACCAATAAAGAAGTCATGTTTGAACCGAGCCTTTTATGTGAATCACCTACTTGCAGAAATTATGATGAACTCTTTTATTTCAGGATAACTAATCTCATTTTGATAGCGGTGATTTTTTTTTCAATCATTTACAGTATTTAGCTTGAGGTTTTTTGCCAAATCAAAGCAATTATGCAAAATACGAATCGCAGCATCACTCATTAAAATATATTATGCATGCCATTTTGAATGAAATTCTTAGCCATGAATCGTAAAATGTCAGATTCATAAAAATGTGGCATGCAGGAATTATACAAAGAGTGACCGAATTCTTGTCGAATTCGCAGTCATCTTATGCAAAAGGGGGGAAGTCAGGCACGCGCGAGGGTCAACATCATGCAGACACTTTCGCTTGTTCAGTACCCGTACGGAATACGCACGTGGCACACGCATTTATGGTACACATATAATTAAATTTACGAAAACCGCGTGGACGTTTATAAAAAAAACTGTTATATTTATTGTGATATATTTTCTGTGATTTTATTTTTACAAGAAAAATATTTTTAACTAACAAAAATAAACGTAGTGTTTTCTTTTTGTAAACAAACAGTTGCTTATGTAGAAGTTTATTGTCTTATGAAAATTCTAGAAGTCGAAAATGATAACAAGTGCACAGTGGTTCATTTTAGTTGGAATAACTGCGTTGCAAATATCCGGTAAGTAAATAATTCTATCAATTATTTATTCTCTTCCTTATAATTAAGACGTAATAAAATTAATGAAGTTTTTCCAAAAAAATATGTTTTTCCCGTTTCCGTGTCATTATAACCTACCGAAATGGTTAAGTCCGTGTTTATTGACTTCTAAAAGTATTTTAAAAAATACGGGCCTCTATTAGTTGTTCTGGTCATGGTTATTCATAATTTTCAATACAAAGTATCAATCTGACTCCATGAAAATATTAAAAACATTCAGTAATGATAGCCCTATTAGTTATTAATCTCATAATTTAAAAGTCGACTCATTTAATTTATTTTCAAAGGGCTTCGCAAAAATGGTACCTTTTTAAACTTTTAATTGGATGTCATAACAACAGCTTCAACGAAGATTCGCGAACTGCAGCACATAACCGGCGGCAATGCACCGACATACATAACCTACGACTGATAATGTACCCATTGCATAAGAGCGTTAAGTTTGTTTTGCTGTAACCAGCTGATCAGCTTCCTCATCCGCGTAGAGATGCTGCGGGGTACACGAATTGGTGGGACGACATTCTTTTTTTCTTTATTTGTTCAAAACAAAGGAGATAATTGAAAGGTAATTTTAACTTAATATTCGACCTTCTTAGTGTAAATATTTAACCAATTTCTCAATGCAATTTGGATTTTGATGTGAGAAATAGTAAGTTCAAAACAACGAAAAGATTTGACCTGCTATAGCTTAACATTTTCTTCTTCTCGAAATGCCTTTGTTCTGGTTTAGTTGAGCATATTGCCTGGATGAACCTAACTTCCCACCCTACCTAATAGAAATAGGTTATAGGATATTTTTATCCCGAGAGTATGTTCCTTCGCTCGCTAGCTGAGCAGCGGGAGGCAGCTAGTAGATCCTAAAATCAAGAACCAAATTAAGAATTACTTACGAATCCAATTGCAAACGCGCGCATATCAAGAGCATCTCCCTGGGGATCCTAGAGCCTTACACGCCAAGACAGATATTGCTTTCACCTCATCGGATCAGCAAGGAAATCGTGGGAAAAATCTAAGAAAAATAATAGTCGGAGCATCTTTAAAAAATCCACAACTTGTGAACCGCGTGTCGTGTAGCATGAATCGCAGGTGTGTTCTCGTACAATAGCTACTTCCGAAATGTTACTCGGCCGACATTCTCGTTGCATAAGATTGCTCACCCACTCTCGACTGGCGACGACACGAGTCGCGAAGTAAGCTTGCCCAATCCGGTTTGTTTGGCATATTAGGATGATAAACGGTGCCATTTTACTTTTTATATCCGATTGTCTTGAGGAAAATGGCACGAGTTATTGTTTGAAATGATAAATGATACTCATTTTGTAAGTAGGTTAAAAGTAACACTTTTACAAGTCGATCTTTTTTGGTTTGACTAGACGAGGCCCGTGTTTCCTAGCTGACTACCTACATATATTACATTAGGGTACTATCCTACTTCCTACTAATACTATAAACGCGAAAGTTTGTAAGAATGTATGTATGGACATATGTTTGTTACTCTTTCACGCAAAAACTACTGAATCTTGATGAAATTTAGCACAGAGGTAGATTATAGTCTGGAATAACACATAAGATTGCATATAAAAAACACATATTGTGCAGGTATTTTACCTAATAGTAAATATATTGTAAGGACAATAGATTTCTTCATTCATACAATAAGTAATTAAGACACGGCCTCTACATAAATTATCCGAGTAATTTCTGCAGTGTGGTCTACATTGGGTTTTCGAACCATTTATTTTATTAGTTCTACCAAAAATATGCTTAAGACACACTCACATGTCTCTCCTATGTCACAGTTATGGGCGGTTAACTGAAAAGCCCCTACAGCTGATTGATTACTTTATTGTTAAAGAAAATTATTGTACTTTTTTTCTCTTTCATCTTACTCTTCTAGACATACGACCCAGACGCGCCCCTTTGGTCTGAAACTTTTGATCCATGTAAGTAGATACCACAGATTGTTGGTGACGAATACATGATTTACAAGTACTTACATAGCTTTCTGAGATATAGGGTCACAGATGTCTCCGGGTCAAGGCTGGTTGTCGTAAATTATGTGTGATTACAATGGTGGAAATTATGTATGTAGGTATATGAAGCCGCTTCAAGGCTGCGACTTTTGGACAGGCCTTCTTGAGACAATATAAAGATAATTGTGGCAATTGTAATTACTCTAGCGTTCAGTGGGGGTGAATCTGGAACAATAACTTTATATGCGCTTATTGCAAGCTTCCCTTAACATAAAATCACGGCTAGGTAGGTGTTCCAACACTACGTACAACACAATACAATACAGGTACACCCATTTTCACAGTTTTTATTTTAATAGGGTATTTTACTAGAAAGAAAAAAAAAATTTTTTTAGTCCGTCCGTTAGGTTTTCAAAAATTATTGGACACGTATTTTTGGCCATTTCAAATCGATAAAAAATGATAAAGATAAAGCGCATCAAATTTCAACAGTTTACGTCAAGTCGCTTTTTTTTATTTTTTTATTATTTAATATGGGTTTGCTCTAGGTCTAGGTCGTTTCGTTTATTATTTATCGTTTCGTCGTCGTCGTTCGTCGCTTGTTAACATTTTACTATCTTATTCACGTCGCGCCTTTTTTCAATGCACTGTATCGTCTTAATTTTTTTTTTACGTGAAAACATAAAAAAAACGTGTCCAATATTTTTTTGGAAATCTATTTGACAGACTAATTAGATCTTTTCAGTAAAATATCCTATTACTATTAAAGAGGGCCACATATATACGCTATACACAAATATGACTAATTTCTAAAAAACAACAAGAAAGATCCCGTTGCAAATGATGCAATACCACGTTTATCATCACTTTGTGAACAAAAAAAATATTCAGGAACGTCCAGTAAAATTCAACTGTTTTCGTTGCAAATTATTGGTTCACATAACATATATCACACTTGTATTCCCCGAAAGGTTAGGCAAACGCGTGACATAGTACACCCACATGTCGCCAAATACATGGGGCGAGCGAGCCTATTGTCATCAATCGAGCCTAAATCTAGACCCCGTATGACCACTGAGAAATTCCAGATGGAAAAAACCAATAATATTTTGTCCAACCTGGGAGTCGAATCCAGGACCTCATGTTCGGCAGCAGCGCTTACGACCACTAGACCATGGACGCAGTTTCATATCGCTTCACCTTGAAATAAGAAAAAGTAGACAACCTCTAAATATCGAAAAATAATTAATCGATGAACTTATAACTCCAAGCTAAACAACGCTTGTCAAGGTCGGCCTGTGGATGGGTGACCATCTTAACATACCGAGACTCCTCCGTACCTCGAAAAGCACGTTAAGCCGTTGGTCCCGGCTGTCATTGGTAGATCTTTGGCAGTTGTTACGGATTGTCAGAAGCTAGAAAATCCATCTCCAGTCTTGCCAAGAAGTACCGTGTTAATTGGTTGTGGAGGTCTGGTAGGCAGCCGCTTCACGTAAAATACTGGTATTCATTTGAATCTGGTTTGACTTTAAGCCGACCCCAATATAGTTGGGAAAAGGCTAGGCAGATGATGAATTAATTGATGAACTTATGATATACCTACAAAACAAAATACAGTTTTCAAATATGACTTGCTGACCTCAAATTGAATCAGGGTTCTGACCGTGAAAACCGTTAGGTATTTCGCAATGTTTCTTGATTATGTTATAATTGTTAAATAATTCCAATGTTTATTACATTAATGACCTTACCGTTGATTTCTTGCAACATCATTTAGTTTGTTGAAACTGGTTTTAGGCTCTTAATGAGTAATGTGTGAACTTGTAAAAGAGTTTTATTTATTTATGATAGCGCAGTAAATGATGTCTTCATCTGAAGATTTATTATTAATTAGAATTTTTGCAGTAAATTGGAATGATTTTCAACTGAATAAGAGCGGTTACGCACTGCATGATCCGAATCCGTGAAAATACGGATGTTAAAAAATTTGGATGTTGCTTTTCGCACTACATCCGATTCGAATTCGTGAAAATACGGATCTAGAGTAGAGATAAAAATTTGGACCGAATTCGGATATTGCTTACGCACTAATCCGTTCTCTGATCAAAATCCAAACTATTCAGGGGCCATTTTTGGATAAATCCGATTTGAATTCAAGGTCATGCGAAAGCGTATAAAACAGTATTACGGTTACTTCGGTCAGTCAATAATTCTTCCGAATTGGAGGCTCACGTATGACGTATAGAAATCGAATGACGTAAATCGGATCTAGCGCGTCAACAACCAAACAAATGCTTCTATGACTACTTCGGAACGTATTTTCACGGATTCGCATCGAGTGTTGTGCGTAACTGCTCTTAGGCTATATTTTCATCTACTCATTTCGAGAAGTGCAACACAGTTAAGATTTGAATAAATTGATATAGTAGGCGCCAGATAAATGTGGAATAAAGTACATTGACCTTTCCCTAATAACTGTTCATAGGTACCTGAACAATTAAATATGAATCGTTTTTCATTATTAGACAATGTTAAGGATCACGAGAGATGATGATTCGGGACAGCTTTGTGTCATTAATTCCGTTTTTCAAATTAAAAATGTCAATAATTGTAGGTGGGTCAATGACCGTTATTCCACGATTATCTGGCGCCTACTATAGTTACATTGTTTGTTAAATAAATGGAGCAATCGTTTGAGAACTAGTGCAAAGATTCAATCTTTTCATCGCTTGCGCTCAGAGTTCAGTAGTAAGCTTAATCATTTATAAATATTTATGTAGATTGTGTAACTTTATGGTCTATCGGGTAAATTTTTATGAACCATCAAAATTATTACAAGTTTATTCACACAACATTGAATTTATTTGAAAGATAGTCTTAAAAAACCAGAGTTAATGGAAAACAATGTTTCTAACTCTCTGCATATACTTTTGGCAGTTGATTTATTAATAAGAATTTACACTAACACTGCTTTTTAAGGATCTGAGAGAATCTCTAGAGATCTGATAGATCTAAGTTAGAATTTTTAAATACTTAGTAACCCACTACCTTCTACACGTTCTAAATGGGTCTACTTTGCCTCTAAATAATGGGAAGTTAATACAAATTAGTGGAAGGAGTCGCACATGGTCAACAGTTCAATTTCCACGTCGAAGTACCAACGTAGAAGGCGCAACGAAAACGCAATCAGAATACAAAGTCATACCTTTCAAAACCACTTCATTAATTCGAGATACCTTCGGAATATTTAATGGACTCGCCCAAAATACCATTTAGTACCTTTGATTACACCATTCTACGGATAAGCTAAATACAAAATGTCAAATTATATCTAAAAGCAGCTAATTATAATATTGGAGGTCACGCTTAGGCAAGATAAGTAGTGATGGACTGAAGGCCTTAGAATTTAAAATATGGATATGATTCCGCAACATCCGATATCACACGACAAATGCCCGTGATGGATATTGCGAAAGGAATCGTGGTGTTATGACCAGACTTATTACATTAGCCGCAGGTCGACCATGCGTGCATTCCATTTACGCAACTTATTCATTAACAGTTACTACAGTATGTGTGATGTTGGAGAATCTAATGCTCTGGAGTTTCTTGACCTGCCTGTTTGGTACATTGTTTGCATATTGATTAACCAAACGACATTGCTTCTGAGTAACACAAATAAACAGTTTGCAGCACTCCAGATTGTGCACTCAGTTTAGCACAAATATTTCTCACAGTTGCCTAGTATCTTCTACAAATAACGTAGCTTTTTAAAGCTGTGAAACAAACATTCCTTGGAGTCACACAAAACAAATTGTTCAATAAAACTCATAAGCCACAAGGCAATACAACAATATGTTACGACTGAAATAACCGTGTTTCGTGCATTGGTGACCGCAAAGACATGAATGATCTATAATTATATTAATGCCTCATTCACTAAAGTGAAGATACACATCACGATGCACAACTTGATGCACACTCTCGGGTAATGGGAACAAGAAATAACAACATTGTTGGCTATTCCTTACAAAAAACCGCATAACATGACCAGTTTAACTAAATCTTCGACTACGTACTAATTAAAGGGAGGTAAAGGTGTTCTTTAATTGGATAGATGAGTCACAGTGCGTTAGGTTACAAACGTGGCGACGCTTTCACTGCTCATCGATTCACTTGTACTTTCCAGCGTAGCTCATAATCTGGTTCATTGTGGTTATGCGATCGGTGCACTTACCTTTCCAAGATTGACGCGTTTCCCTACTGTTCGGGTAACCGTTGAAAACTGATAGCGAATATCAGCTGGTTATGAATATTGTCGTGGAAAAATGCGGAAAACAAACTTGTACGGTGATATGGTCAAAAGATTGTATGGAACTTTCTGAACCATAATGACCCTGCAAGAGATATTATATAAGTTGCTATGGTAATCTCAGGGCAATAAAAAAAAGCTCATCCGACACGAAAGATTATTTGAAAGGTCATTGATCAATCGATGAATGTCGACTTACTTAAGTCAAAATAATCAGAATAGAAACACACACCTTTGTAAAACGGGTACTCTACGAATTAAAATGAAAACTAATTTGTAGAGCTCTTCCATAATAAAACATAATTAACAACGCTGCGCTTGCCTAAACTTATTGGTTACGAAGTTTTCCTGGATAAGTACCAATTCACAATGATCTCTTAAAATTCAGCCGCTCATCAGCTTTTTCTTAGCTCAATTTACCTAGCCTCGTGTCACACAATTAACGTTTTCCAATTAAATATAGAAAGTCAAAATGAATAATATTACGACATTCGATTTTCCATATGATTATGGTTGATATTTATAGGACATCGAGGTCAACCGCTTATCGAATTACCATAGAGAGGGAATCAATTAAATTGGGCCATGTTTTAAATGCCAATTGAAAACCATTGCGAAAGACGAATTACATCCATGGAGAGAAAAAGACGGAGTTTAGTTAAATCACTAAACAACCTTTTAAAAGTTTTAAGTTATTAATGTATAACATTGTATAAATATTATAGTCTGGTATATTATTTTATGAAAATACATGCAATTTCCGTGCAAGGCCGTGACACTTTCCATCAGAAATATATGTATTAACGTTCCGTTTTACTTCAGTTCCATAGACCACTTATTTGACTTCGAAATGTCTTGTAAAGTAATTTGAGTCGCATTCCTTTGGAGTCGTTCGTCGGTTAGAACATAATTAGCTTGAAATCGCAACACTTGCTGGGTAAGGACAACATTTTGTAATTTCACTACACAATATATTATTTCGTACCTTAGGAAAAGCGGTATTCTTTCCTAGTGGAACGATGTTGCATGATTCTTCTTTTGTTAGCATTTAAATTATAATATGTATATAAGAAATTATATATGGCGATATCTGTTATAATGTAAAGTTAACTAAATGTTATTATTCAGGCATGCATTTCCTAGTACATATTTTTTCACGAAATTCCTAATAATTTTGATGACTCAAATTAACTAACGTTATTATTTAAAGCAGTGGTTTATAACAATATTTGACTAGAAGCATTACTTCTTTCGGCGGATGCTCTCAATTAAGGTTGCTTCCTCTATCTAAAAAGCGGGTAAATTAAATTAATTTGTATGTAAAGGCTATAAAACACGCTGTATATGTATGTAGATAATAATCAATCTTACAATATTACTAGAATTAACGGTCGAGAGGATATCGCAGTACACAAAATTATTTATAAGTCAAATAGATTGGACACTTTTTAATAGTGCATTCTCACATACTGTTATAGATATTCCAATCCACACCCAAATTACAAAATACATAGGTCACTATGTATCTATTTCATACATAGAAATCGGACAATATTACCAGAGCACATGTTAACGTAAAAAAAATATTGAAATTAAATAATACGCGTTGAAATGGAGGTCACACGAATTCTAAAATAAAACGGAGAGTGTTACAACAGAGCCAATACATATATATATATGTATGTGTAATTTCCGACTATGTATAAAAATCATGGACGACCGCACATTGCATTGTTTTCAATAAAATGTTAAATATAATTCAACGACCTCTTTTTGTTTTTCAAATTAGCTTTTCGTTTTTGTTTGATATACCCTACATTCTTAAAAAAAAATGAATTTAGCTGAATTACAGATTTATCAAATTTTATTCTTGCCTACCTTTAATCAAACCCTGACTGCTGCTAACCCAAGTAGCTCTTGATAAACTAGCATTTGAGACCGACGGTACGAACAATCGAACATACTCTCACTCAAATAAATTTATGACAGTTATTTCCGACAGACATCAAACAAAAGTGTCGACAAGTGTCGCTTTGTTCCTCTCAACAAAATAACATAAATAAAACATAATTCACCTATTACATAAACCTTTTGTTCTTGATTATTGTATACATGAAAATGCTTGACACAACAGAATGTGCCATGCAAGAGATGTAAGCGTTCGCGAATTAGAATTGTACACCACAATCAGAGCATGACATGTGCCGCGTCTTTGCTTGCAAATAAAAACATGCTCCATAACGACCTTCACTTTAATATATCATTTTCCTGAACTACACTGACATTCAAATAAACTGCATCAAAATACCTACAGGTTAGTTTCAAACGTAAAACGTAACCGTAACGTAAATGCAAATATATTTTTGGAAAATAATGCAATAATATTTTGAAAACTGGTTATAAGCTTAAAAAAAGGTTTTAAGTTTTCGCTATCTACTTTGAAGCAGTTTCTTTGAAGTCAGTGTATATTTAAAGAAAAGTATTTTCTTTGAACGCAGAATGGAAAAAAGGCAATTTATCTAAGATGCTTATCTTTTCATTATTGAGAGCTAACTGTGAGGAACGATTGAAAGGAAAGTGAAATAAAAGAGCTTTGCGATATATTATGATGATTACGTATATGGAACGTAGTCATATTTACTTTTATTAAAGTCACACTTTTTTTTATTTTTCTTTGGCTTCGCACGGTTTGTGCATTTGGCCACTGCCACGTTTGGAAGTCACACTTTGGTAGTTACAAGGTACATACTCTATCGTAGTTACCGTAGGCCTTACTTCTTTCGACATATGTTTTAAACGGATTTCATAAAAAGGAGGATCTTATATAAGCACATTTATTCCAAACAAATATTTACAATTTAATAGGTGTGTGGATACATGTTTGTCCACGTATTTCTCCAAAACTATGAATAGGATGGTGCCCATTATTTTTTTATTAGGTTACATTTATTTTCTTAGTTGTAAGCGTTTGGAAACTATCTCAGCTGACGTTAATAGATAATGTGGTCGAAGATTGCGTAAAAGTGTTTTTATCTCGACAAAACACACAATTCCAGTTGTCCTGAAAGACTACAACTACATACTTAAGTATTAAAGTTTTTTCTTCCTTGTTTCAGTTTCTAAAGGTCAAGAAGAGCCTCCTCGAGAGAAGAAGCCGCAGTCAGTGAGGGATCTGCTGAACACTACATCATGCATACCACCGCCGTATCGGTGTCCACATCCCAAGATGCAGTTTTATCTCTATACTAGGTAAGTAGCGGAGCCCGTTCTTACGTAGAATTTTTTTTTTTTTTTCTTTATTTTTTTTTTTTTTTTTCTTTAAAAAAAAAAAAAACGTTGACCCACACTAGGAATTTCTCCTGTATCGTGGGTGCGTTTACAAACATACAAATTCACATACACAAACAGCCAGACCCGGAACAACTATCTGTAGGCCATACAAATATTTGTTCCGTGCGGGAATCGAACCCGCGACACGCAGCGCAGCAGTCAATCGCTAAACCACTGCGCCAACCGTGTCGTCAAAAAAATTAGTAGGTAGGTATACCTACCTATCGGTGACGCGTAAAGGTCGCCAATAAGAGCTAGTTTTTTATCCGTAGTTACCTCAACCAATGGTTGAAATTGTACTAAAACGTTTAAATGTGTTTTTGACAAATTGTTAGTTATCAACTTTTAGTTATTTATTTGAGCATTGGTCATCGTGGAGCGGCTGCCTACCAGACCTCCACAACCCATTAACTGGGTTATTACCCAGTGCGGCGGTACTCCTTTGCAAGATTAGTTTCAGATTATCTGGCTTCTGACTATCCGTAACGACTGCCAAAGATCTACAAATGACAGCCGGGACCAACGGCTTAACGTGCTTTCCGAGGCACGGAAGAGTCTCGGTATGTTAAGATGGTCTCCCATCCACAGACCAACCTCGGCAAGCGTTGCTTAACCTCGGAGATCGACCCGTGCGGCCGTTATTATTTAGCCACGAGCTCTAGCTAGAGCTATTTGACCATTGGTCAAGCTAAATGTTTATCGAAAAACGCACATTGAAGAAGTTTTGTTTAAAAACTCGCCCTAAATTATCTAAATAAATATTATATTGCCCATTCATCAAATGCGCATTAGAAATTTGATCTGATTGGATGAATAAACTTTCAAAACCCAATCGCATCACAGCTTTTCGCATCAATATCTTTCCAGCCATGAGATAATTTCGGGTTGGGCTGAATGAAATGAAATGAATGAAATGAATTGAAATGAAAGAAGAAATGAATGCTGTTTTTCTTAATTTTGGAAAACAACAACCAACAACCGTACACTCGTACTACTACAATAGGCTATTAGTCTTCTATTAATAATAGGAAATTAGCAGTAACCTTTTTTCACATAAGTATTCACACAGGTAAAATCACAATAATGACACTATTTATCTTATAAACAATGAACATGAATTGACGAATGAAAAAAAAATAATGGCATTGTAAACAATAGTCAATGATTGTCATACTTCGATGTCCATTTTATTAGGCCAACAGCAAAAGCTTTGGGCGGATAAGAAGACATGTGATCTAACCGATTCATTACAAAAGAACTATTTATTACCTATCATACAGCCCTTTTTCGTGGACAAAATAATCGAAAATTGATATAATTTTTCTTTATCAATAAATTCTGTACTATATTTTTTTTAAAGTTGATTTCCAAAAAGGTTTTATTTCAATCAAATTAAAAGTTAGGCTTGATTTCGTCAAAATATATGAGAAAAACCATTAGCCGATGTTAAGAAAAAAAAATATTAATGGCTTCAGAACAATTTTTCACCGTTCTTGGCCAGTAACAGACTGCATGATTAAAATTTTACCAAGAAGGCCACATTGGAAAAGTTAAAATAATGTATTATTTGATAGGACGTGATCACGAAGAAGTTAGAGCTACTACGTGTTTAAGGTTTTTCGCAAGTTGGTATCCAAAAAGTATTTATTTAAATCAAGTTAACACACAGGCTTGATTTCGTAAAAAAATATACATGATACTTGAAAAACCATTAAACGAAGCAAAGAAAAAAATGGAGAAAAAATAATTAATGGCTTCACATCAATTTTTCACCGGATTTGGCCAGTAAGTGCACGATGGAAAATAATACCAAGAAGGACAAATTAGAAAGTTTGAAATATTAAGTATAAATATTAATTATTATTTTTATTTTATAGAACTTGATCACGGAGATGTCAGAGCAACTATTAACTACATGAATAAACAAATAAGTTAATGTTCTACATTCTTTATTCTTTGAACAGTTACGAGATTTCTGTGTTAGATTTATAATCATCTGCTTAGCCAAAAGGCTCCCAACTATATTATCAGTAAAACCATTACATATGTGAACTCTACAACCCAGTATCCAGATAACACGGCACTATAAGTATATGATATCAGGGACAAACAGCTTAACCCATGGTTACCCATCCACAGACCGACATTGGCAAGCGTTGCTTAACCTTGGAGACCGACCGAGCTACTCTATGTTGAATTTCTAATGTCTTACCAAAATGTAAATTGATTTCCAGAACAACTCAAGAAAAAGGTGAGCTGATAAACACCCTGGACAATGATTCCCTGACCTACTCGAAGTTCAACACCAAACATCCGACGAAAGTGGTGGTTCATGGCTTCGGGGGAGGTCGGAACCTTTCGCCGAGCACCGACATGAGGAAGGCTTACTTCACTCATGGAAATTACAATATTATCATTGTGGATTATAATTCCCTTGTGAAGGAGCCTTGTCTGAGTCAGGTATGTATTTTTTTAAATGAGTTATTAATAGCACAAACAAGCATATTATTATTATACTAGATGTTTTAGAAAAACTGCACTTGAATCCTTGCTGTTGGCAAAAGTCTTCTTTTTTGTCGCATTGATGAATATTTTGGTCCTCCTTTTGACGATTCGTATATTTTTTTTGGATTCTTTATTGTTATTACTCACCGATTTCCTCAAGGTTGAGGTTTCTCCAGACGTGAACTCATTTTTTTTTGATGAAGTATCGTCTAGCTTCGTAGAATGTTTGTGACCAGGAATAAGCAAATTTGGTCCGACTATCCAAGTGGTCGTAAGCTGGTCATTGACCTTGCCGGTAACCATTAGTTACATGATAGATAATACACAACAGTCTTATAAACAAAACATCTGAAGTTGAGACATGTGCCAGTGATCCATTTCTGTTGATTTATGTTTTTGGTGATTCGTTTATCACTTCGCACACAACTACTTTGAACACTACAGATGTAATTGAAAGAAAAAATACTTGTTTATTTGGCTTACATAGTTAAACGCAATGTAGGTACTTATAAAAAAAACCGAAAATTAATTTAAACAAAATAAAATTAATTGATGTAATACACAGATACTTCTTAATTTTGGTACTGTAATCGAAAACCTTAATTCAATGCGATGTGTGCCTTCAGCCAAACACATGTCCTTAAATAACGACGATGAAAATATGTTATTATTTCCTTATTATAACATTATAATTTGGCAAGTCATATGCATAAGTCCCGTATTAAAGTCGCAACAAATTTGCGTTTAGCCGGAGGGGCTTGATAAAATATGCTCCCACGAATCCCTACTATTGAGTAAATTATAACGTACACGTTCATCAGTGATCGCTAAGATTACAGTGCCTGTTCAAGTTCATTAAAATGGTCACCAGTTTGAAATGCTCAAGGGAACCTATTTTTTTTATTTTTTTTTTATGGACTAGTTCCGCCAACCTCATTGGCGCCTATTCTTTATCCTATTCCTCTTCCATACTAGTTCTCGCGTTACATGCCTCTCGTACTTTCATGCTTCATACTTTATCTTTCTTTCATCCATCACCTGAAAGATTCTGTTCTTTAGCTTTAGCTGACTAAGCGGTGGGCTATCCATGAGATTCTTAATAGGCGGGGCCAGCACGGCATTTCAAGGGCGTCATTTCTTTGCCTGTCCTTAGAATCAATCGTCCAAGTCTCTGCCCATCGAGAAATCTTGTGGAGAAAGGTGTGCGGACCCGGTGTTCCTTTGTCCGATTTGGGATGTTTTCATCTGCTGATACTGTGTAAAGTTGAGTCATAAATTCGTCTTCGAATTTCTAGTTCGCAGCTACCAGGGAGCCTGTTATGTTCTACATCATATTCAGCTGAAAATCATTCAACAACTTTGCAAATCATGTAGAGTTCGCTGCTTTGTGCTACTTGAAAAATTGAAAGTAGGCGAAACGTGACAAGCATATTTTTTCATTACCACTTCACCGGTAGCGTGCAAAAAATATTACATAACAGAATCGTATTAAGATGAAATGCAGTATACTCTAACACACACTGCCATCCATCACTTATTGTCAATGAAAGAGTTACACTATATAATATCATAATGTTATATAACAAGCTGATTAACTTGTGTCCCCAATTTATTAGCAATTGAGGTCGATGCACCGTCATGCTCTTTTTATAAACAGCTCTCTCTCTCTCTTTTTTTCGTATGAATATAAATTAGTCCTAATTTCTCTGTAAATTGAGATAACGACGGAGGTAATTAGAAAACAAACAATAAGACAGGAGAATCTCAATTTTCCGCTCATAAAAGTTGTTTTCATGGTTTTAATTTAAATATTAAAAATAACAGTTTAACTCATAATAAGATTGTAACTCGTGGACGTACGATCTACACGACACACTGTAATAGTATATTTTTTCAGTGTTTATAAATTATATTGGCATTTATCTGGTAAGTAACAATCGCTGCGGCTATCACATAAATATGGAAGACCTTCAATCCTTTACACATTTAAAAATGCTAGAATTATCTCAATCTCAATCACCTTACATTGACGAAAAGACAGAAGTATTGAAGACATTCCTTGACAATTCAGAAGTGCCTGTTAATGGTTTAATAAATGCCTTTGCCTTTGCAGATAGAGTGGGCACCTCGGTTCGCCGGCCTGTGCATCGCCCAGCTGGTGGAATACCTCCAATATCACCCCGTGAAGTCTGTGGCTCCTGACAAGCTCCACACCATAGGGTACAGTGTGGGGGCCCATATACTTGGCCTCGTCGCCAACTATCTGGGTAATGGGAAACTTGGAAGGATCACTGGTAAGTTTAAGCTTGTATGTGTCACCGGAAAATTGCAGACTTTGTAAGATTGTAATAAATCGTTATTAGATTATAAGGAATTTCTCGATATATTATGAAAAAAATCGTTTTGTTTACATTAAATCACATCCAAATTCAATAGTTTCCAATATATCCGTGTCTTATTAAGAAAAAAATGTTTATAATTTCACGCGATATTTCACAATCTTACGATGTCTTACGGTGTACAATTTCCCGGTGACACATCAAACTAAATAACAAGTTACCTACCTTAATCCGTTGTGTTTTATAAAAGATAGATTTTATGTATTGCATTGATGTACCTATAATGGTTCTCATCATCTGGCTAAACATTTCTCAGCTATGTCCTAGTCGGCATCTAGTCTAACCAGATAGCTACAGCTGAATACTAGTATTGTATTAATGTTTTTCATGTCAAAAATGTTAATTATGTATAATAAATGCTAGTCAATATTACTTTTGCTAGTGCACTGTAGATTGAAGTCTTGCACAGCTGTATTTTAAACTCCGGTAATTGTTGATTCCGCTCTCCTTATTAGACAGGTATTTAACTTTTTGAAAGCGAGTGTGATAACCAAAACCTGTTCTGAATAACTTCCTGAATCCAAAGATAAACAACATTTAATGCGATATTCATAATATATATTTAGCTTTTTTGTAAAAGGGATTGGGTGACATTGAAACTTCTATTTAAATATTGTATCGTAATTATACACATTGTTGTGATACGCTCACTAGATAATCATGGACAAATAAATACTTAACAGTCGTTAAAACGTCAATAATATTCATTGCAAAGTCAGAACATACAGTGGAAACAAGGTCACTATTAAAATCGTAAGCACTTTTAAAAAAATAAAAATAGGTATGTTGATGTTTTAGTCAGTTCTTTGACCTTAGTTTATTCGGCATTTACAATGTCAGTATGAGCATATCTATGCAACAAAAATATCGTAGTGTTCTGGACAGGCTTTATATACACACCTGATATACCTAAAAGAAAACTGCTGAATCATACAAGACCATCACAATGTATGAGGCAGCTGATCATTATTATAATATGGAGTAATGGTCCACAGCTGGGCTAAGACCTTTCATTTACTACCTGAACTTAATCTTTCTTTTTTCATTTTCCAGGTCTCGACCCAACGATCCTGTTCTACATGGGCACGAACCGCTCTCGCGACCTGGACTACACAGACGCTCACTTTGTGGACATCCTGCACACCGGGGCTGGTATCCTGGGCCAGTGGGGGCCCAACGGACATGCTGACTTCTATGTCAACGGCGGATCTAGCCAGCCTGGATGTGCACATGACACCATTTTCCGTGAGTTTTTTTAGATTAATAGTCCTGCATAATAAGTCTAGATGCTGGGCTAGGCCAGGATAGGCCATGGAGTCTTGCACGTT
The DNA here is from genome assembly GCA_905163435.1 of Mamestra brassicae. Taxonomy (NCBI): domain Eukaryota; kingdom Metazoa; phylum Arthropoda; class Insecta; order Lepidoptera; family Noctuidae; genus Mamestra; species Mamestra brassicae. Next base: position 9,593,036 of record LR990995.1, on the reverse strand, counting down.
CTTCTCCATAGAGACCCACGCTTCATCTATATGACTCTTTGATGGTTCAATAGTGCCTGTTAATGATTTAATAGAAATAAATCTAGAGTTTGAATTTGCTAGATTTAATAGGGTCGTAGAACTGGAATTATATGGGCTGCTATTAACCAGTAGTATTAGTAGTATAACAATAGTAGTATTTCCTTATAAAGTGGCATCATGTCAACAAGACATCCTTGTCAATCCTTTCCTTTCTAAATAATGTTACTCAACACGACCCTCTTTTATCAACTTCGGGAACTATCCTGCATGGAATGATACCTCTATCTGAGAACAAGGACCCTCAGTAAAACACAATGATAGCAGTTTCAATTTAGTTCGTCGTAACCATGGCAGATGTCACTTTGTTACAACAGCAGCGCCATCTATCCATGCGATAGAAAATTATAGGCATCTACATGCCATCAACATAACATAACTAGAGGGCGCTGTGCACATCGTCAATACCTACTAATTAACTCGGAAATAATATTCGATAATGTTTTTGCAGAAACACTTTCGTGCGACCACACAAAGGTGACTCCGTACTTCATAGAGTCGATCAACAGTCGCGCCGGGTTCTGGGCGGGTCCCTGCAACACGTTGTTCTCGTACCTCATCGGATGGTGCGAGCCCAAGGACTCGGAGTACGTGCTCATGGGTGAACACGTCAGTCGCAAGTAAGTGCTCACAATTGGGGTAAATCGACAAGGCTATTACGTCACAAAGGAGACTCTGCAGAAGTTACAGTTTTTGATAACTTCTTTTCTGACCATGTATGTATGTAATTTATATTAATAAAACATCTGACTGTTGTTGTAGTTCCTAACGAATGAAATAAGTATTCATAACTATGTTTTATCTGCAGTTCCAAAAATAAAACACAAGTTACTGAGGTAATTCCCATGACCACTTTGCTCTACCTGCGTACTAAGAAGTAGAATATAATTTCGGAGTTCACCCTCAAGTTTATGTCAAAAATTTACCCTGTATTGTTAAATCTCCTTGAACCTATTTAGTAGAATTGAGTTTTTTTTTATAATCCTTGACACGAAGCTAAGAATGTTCCTATGTTATAATAAGATGTATTTGTAATTTTTTGACGTTTTCAAAATGTTTCTGTTCATTCTTTCAGCGCCAGAGGAGTCTATTACGTCACCACGAACGCAAAGCCACCGTACGCCAGAGGGTTCCCCGGCAAATCTCGAAGACTCCGATCTATCACCCCATACAGCTGATGAACTGACTCAAATACACTAGAGAAAATAAACCTTACCAAAATAATTTATTAAATTAAGTAGCTAGCCATTGTTGTCGGGGTTTTAATAAACTAAAGTACCTATTAAGAGTAGAGCTAATTAGGGAATAATGATTAAGTATGTTGAATGGATTGTTTTCACTAATAGAAGATAACATACCTAATAAAAATAAAATCCAAACCAATATTATTAGCGAAAGTTATGTTGCGAAGTTTATTTGCTTTGCTTTCATGCCTACATCGTTAAACCGTTTTTTATAAATTTGCGCCCTGGAGACATTTTTTGTGAAAATTTTTGCTAACGCGAAGGAAGCTGGGGCAAAAGCTAGATAATTATAAATGTAAAATTTAAAAATTATATATTCAAATTAATATGTGTCACTGGAAGTAGTCACCGCCGATATTGTATCTATGGATATGATTGTGTAGTTGCTCAAAATGAGTGTTAATTTATTTCGATATTTAAGAAATTTGTGATAATACTGTTATTTAGGATTAAACATGGATTTCAAAGGGAATTGTCTTTTATTATTTCCTGGTTTTTCACTATCGTTATTTAAAAATCTGTAAAATAATATTTATAGTATTCGTATGGCAATGTGAAGAAAAAAAACAAAAAAAAGTAATTTATAACTGCCTATGAAGCCGGTGTAAGACCAAGAAGAGAAGAGCTTAGCTTAGCTCGCATACCGCTGCAGTAGCTTTTGATAAGACCGCAAACTACATAAACATTAGCTGTCCCGGCGAACTTCGAGCCGCATCATATTAAATTTTTCATGTATCAGAAATGGCGACGCGTGCGTTTCAGATTTTTTAATAGTTATTCTGCTATTCGGGGCAGAAAAAAATCCAACAAACTAAAAATCTTCAAAATCGGTTTAGCCGTTCTTGAGTTATAAATAGTGTACCCAACCCGACTTTGTTTAATATCGCTATTAAAAAGGGGTTAGGGGTTGTTGGTAGAAAGGTGAAAATTTAGGGTTGTATGTAGGTATTTTTAATGCCAAATCATAAATAAATGAAAATAAAAAAAAAATGACAAAAAAAAATGAGATGGACCACCCCTGGGGGTATGAAATGCAGTTTACGTCCTATTCTCAGACCTAATGAATATACACAAAATTTCATAAGAATCGGTCAATTCGTTTCGGAGAAGTTTGGTTACAAACACTGTGACACGAGAATTTTATATATTAGAATAAGTATGAAAAATGAGGTCAGCTTTGTAAGCTGAGCTAAAGTAACATAGCTTGGTTTAAGGGTTCTCTATATGTATTTTCCTAGGCAGATACTTTTCCCAAGCATGTTGGGGTGCGACTTCCAGTGTAATTGAAGCCAGCTGAGTACCACTATTTACACTGTGCGACAGCCTATCTGACCTCCAGTACCCCATGGTACTGGTGTCAGACACTCTGGCTTCTGACTATGCGTAACGACTGTCAAGGATTACAACCATTACCTTTGGCATAACTGACGCATAAAATGTCCCCGTAACAGGAAAATAAATTAATGACAAATGCTTGTCGTCAGGTTAAGAGCAATATTTCACGAAATTCTGGAGAAACGAAAAAAAACACTGTTTTCTAAAAAAAGACTTGTACAACAATTGCACAAAAAAAGGCAACAAAACATCCTATTGTACAAAAATATGGGAGCATGGCCGAGTTTGGTGATTTTCTTATCATGTCTTACTAATAACAAACAATCACGCCTCACGGCTGAATGGATTTGGATGAAATTTGGAGTTTTTGGAGTTTGGAGTCATTACTGGATTAGAAAAAAGTATAGATATTTTTGAACCCTTAGGGTCAATTTTCTCACCGTCGAAGCTGCTGGAAAAAGTTAGTGGGTAACTTAGGAACAGTTACAAATTGAAACAACAGTAAATAAATTTAAAACATATATTAGGGAAGATAATGTTACCATTTCGAAACGACAAATGGATGAAATTTTAACAGCAAGCACATTTAATAGAAGTACACGCGTTTTGCTCTACAGAACAATGATGTAACAAATATGACTGTATGAAAAACAGCATCACTTTAGCGAATGAGATCATTTGAGATCATAATTAAGATACACTTAGTAGTACTTAATTTAATAAAAATATACAAATTAACTACAATTATAATTAAAGTATTAACCCTTAATTTATAAATTAAGAAAATCATTATCTGAAAGTGAAACGTTGAAAACAATAGGACTTCATCAAAAAAATTTCTTGCCTTCCCTTTAACATACAACTTTCTTCCTTAATATATTCTAAGCCACCTCTAAAAACATAGGTATTTCCCAAAAAACATTTTCAAATAAAATATAGACATCGACAGAGTAATAAGACACAGGTACACATAAAGAGTATTTACATTTTTATCTACCTATATACCAATATATTAGGTTCTTACATCACTATTAAAAATTAACTAGAAATACACATAAAATATTCTCAATTAAAAACAACACAGTTTATAAAAAATAATAGACTGTTAATATTGATTGAAAATTTATTTATGTGAATTTAGAACTAGTTTATTTGGCCTTTGATTTTAAAATCTCCACCAAAGGTGTAGGTCCATGAATAGACAGATCATGGAGGATTATTATATTGTATGCCTGTATAAATTAAATCTTAGAAAAAATACTTAAGAATACATCTCAATTAAAAACAAATTTTCTTCAACATACTATGAAATCAGTGAGTTTTAACAATAGAATAACATGAGCAGACTTGGTGTAGTAACTCTGTTGTAGATATAATAAAACCAAGTAAAAAAAAATCAGTTTAACTGTTCCTTAAAAATATAAATAAAATTTACTTTATTATTAATCCTATTGTTTCTATATCTAATCACATCAGATAGGAATAAGTTAGAATCGTTGTATCATAGGAGTTGTCCAAACACACATTGCCCTTCCTTAAAACATTACTACACGGTAATAAACAATAATTTATTTATAAACAAGTGTATCAAAGTAAAATTAAGGAGTGCTAGAAGAAAAAAAAGAAAAGTAAGTATTATTTATTTAGTTAGTAACGCCCCAAAACGTATGAAATAAAAGTCATTTCTCTTCACACTATGTACATATCGAAATACCAGCACAAGTGTTGATATTGATTATGATGTAATATTTGATCAAAGATACTTCCAGAATCGAAAAGTAAAAATATATGGAGAATGATGTCACAGAATTTGAAAGAGGTTACCTAGTTCATCTAAGTTTTTGTACCTGAATATGCGTCAGTTTGCCAAAGACTTTGCCTAGAGCTGCCAAGTACCTGCCTACCTAAAAGGTTGTTTATTATTTATATTTACTATTATTTATCATATCCTTAACTATCAAAGGATCTCACTCTATCTCACGTAAAATTACTTATAAATACGGCGTTATTTGCAAAGCTTTAGTATAATCTTATACCTAATTATCTCCTCCCGCTCTGAGCCTATATTAACTTTCAGTATTATCCATTTGAATACCGCATATAGTCTTAATCCTAAAATCTATCCCAACTAGATTAAACGGTATTCCCTTGGCTGGTACACAGTCGAAATTTTCTTAAAATCTCGGCTCTCTTGGCACGAGTTTTTCTCCAAGGAAAGTGCTGTGAGATATACCGCTGCTTAAGCAATGCTTTAATTAATTACAATAGCTTTTATTTCTATGCCATTATTTACACACTAAATCGATAATAGGCCAGATTGAAACAAACTTCTGTTGAACTTACGAATTTACATTTCATAACCAAAACATTAAATCTATGACGCTGCGCCGGAATAGCCTGGGTACCAATTAGGTTGAATAAAGTCTCCCACTAGAAGCCGCGATGAGGATGCATCAATCCGTTTTGTTTTTATGAAAACGCGTAGTGCTATAAAAGCATGTTATTGAAAAGTTATGTTTCTATCTACTAAAGAAAAATATGTATGGTCAGCATATTTAGTACTTTTAAATTCATCGATGACTATGTGTTTAGAACTGAATTAAAATACGCTCAATCGAAATTCTAATTTTGTATTAAATGCCGCCTGCAACAAAAATGAATAGCAGCAACCATGCTATTAATTATCTTGTGATCTATGGATTTGTGTGAGGCAACAACGTTGCCTGTACTGTATTAATAACTTCAGGAAGCAAGATAACTAAGTCCGGCGCCGCATCTGTACACTTATTCAATGCCTTCGCGATTAAACCTAACGTAGAACAAATTAATTTGCAAATTCTTACTAAACTTCCATTAGATAATGCAATATTTGCAAACCTATCGTAAAACTAAACTATACAAAGTACTTCTGCGACTATGGTTAAACAGAAATTAGCTGTGAACTAAATGGTAGCTTTTCTAGTAAAATGTTAAGAAGCGACTCGAACTTATTTACAAAATTATTTAGCTTCGATACTATCAGGACTTCGAAAGCAAATCCTTAAACATGAGCCTAATCAGTAATTGACTTGTGACAGTGCGTCCGTGCAAGTAATAACTTATCTAACTTACCCTAATTTAATATTTACGCCGTCCTCATCTACACAATAACCACTATACAAAAATAAAATATTTAAAAAACAAACAAATACTCGCGTGACAAAGAATACCGATTCTTAAGTAGCTTGAACGATGGAATAATAAACTACATGTTGTTAAAAGAATCATCATTAAAATTTAAAATGATTTAAAAGAGTGTCCGTGGAGTTTCTTGCACGTTCTTCTCCATAGAGATCTACGCTTTCGAACGTGCAAATAGCTCCATGTGTTTGACTGTCTGACTTTGGCATTTATTTGAATTAATGTTTTGACTTTGACTTTTCGTCATCATAATGTACTAAAATGAGAAAAAAAATATTTAAAAACCAAATAATTAAAGTATGCTTAAGTGGTAAAATCTTTAAAAAAAGTATTTAGATATTATAAGAATGAAACTTGGAAAAAAGATTCAAAATTAAGTAGATACTTAAAGTATTCGCATGAAAACTAATTATTATCTTATGTCGTAGATTAATATAAGTGTATATAGTATTGTCTTATTTATTGTTTTTATATTTACAGCTAAGGGTCGCTTTATCAAGCTTTATTGTCACCACAGCCTTATAGAGTGAGATCACCCCGTTTAAAATTATTGTCCTATCGTAAGCCTATCGTAAACATTAAGTTAATATTATTGTACTTTTCCCTATATAATTTTTTGAGTACCATACATAATACTTTTATATATTTTTTTATTGAAACTCAAAAAACTAAAAACATAATACAAGGAGCTATTATGAAATGATGGAATAAATAGTAAATATATGCCTATTATATTTTCCAATGGCGAATTTTAAAAATTTGTTGTGCTTATAATTCTAATCATTTAAAGAATCCAATCTGTTTTATACAACGAACAGTTTGAAAAAGTCATTAGGTAGTTCGGCACTATTGTATCTGTATAATAATATCTCACATAGGTACCTATTTCTACAATATTAACACCTGCATTTTCGCCATTGGATTAAGAACTTAATGTAAATATACATATATATTATTTTATAGTATTTATTTATATATTATGCACTTAATAGTATGACTCAATCACAAAGTATAAAAGTGCGCGCTTCAACAAGTGCGTGGGGGACCCGTACCCTTTCCGCCATAGTTTTGGACATTGTGAAAATTATCATTACAAACAATACATATGATAAGGTAATATATATTTTAGGTTTGTATATACAAATTGTCTATAAAATAGCCCTTATTATATTCAATGCACTTGACCCGGCCAACATACTTTAAATAAATATAGAGAAGTAGACAGTTGTGTGTGTTGGGTATAAAAATAGGTACTAAGTATTCAAGGGATTAATACCATGCTTTAGTTATGTGGTAAGATATTATAAGTAAGTTTCAGTGATATGCGATTACACTTTTATTGCTCAATTTAGTTTCAGTTACTATCTTGACATATTTAAACAATACCAAAAATATTTTTAAGAGTCGACCTCCTCGTTAATCTAGCCCAGAATAATTACTTTCCATTCCACTATTAACCATTGTGACTGATTATATCACTAAAATAACAATAGAAGATTTATTTATAAATAGATACAAATCACTACACACTCAAAGTTAGTCAAAGTACCTTTCAAAGTTAGTCAAAGTATTTTTACATCACAGAATTGACGGCGTAGAGATTATTTAAAATAACGACATTGCTTTATTCTATATAATTAAGTCTATAATTTTAATGTTTTCAGAAATATTATTAAATTAAAGTAATCTGATATGAACATATTTAAAATTTTTGTTTTGTTTCAATTGTGTATTTTTGTTTCGTGTTGCCTAAAATTGTGTAAAAAGTTTGTTAGATTGTGATACGAGATGAATGAAAAAAAACCGTATACTTTATCGCATGAAAGTGACTTTATGATCTACAATGTATGACATTGGCAATTAAAGCACGTGATATAAAAATTGCAATAGTTATAAGTATTGAAAATATTTTTGAAGGTTTCAGAAAATGAAGAGAGCTGAGATTTTGATCAAATTTTATTTAGTAAAATTTTTACTCAACTCAGAACTTTATATAATGATTTTGGTGTGATGTAACTGAATGTATGAATCGGTTCCGAGATGATAATTCTCACCCATGTCCAAGAAACTAACTCTTAGTCCTACGCGAATGTATCTACAATAGCTTGAATACGTTAGCCGTCGCTGTCGCAAATCCTATGCTTCTATCTTATTATATGTACAAGACTTAATTAACTATATATACATTAATAAATTATAAACTAGGAGTAGCTAAAATACCTTCTTTTGGGAAAAAATTATGCTATTTTTCCTTCCTTTTTCGTATTCTGGTAAAAAAGATGAAATATTTAATGCTTTCTGTATTGGATAAATCTGCTCGGTGTCTTTACTGGTGTCCATTAACAATACTCATCATTTGCGGGAAGTTGATATTCATTTATATTATATATTTTGCTGGCTCTTTCTGTCAACGTACATAATACTCCTTGTATAGGTAGTAGGAAGTAGGCAATGTCATAAATAAAATGTTCAAAGTTGGAGCAATATCGATTTCTGTTTATATGGAGACTTTGGATCACAAGACATTCTTTGGGTTAAACATGAAACATTTCAAATCACTGGCAAGCTAGAAAATCTTAAAAACGGAGAAAGTTCTCAAGTTGACCCGTAATTTTTTTTTAAATCCCAATGCGTGTATTCCATTTTTGTTTTATTTTTATTGGTATTGTTGCTTGCTCATGTTGCAATTGCATATGCTAAGTTCAAAACAAAGTTTGAATTATAGTAAAAAATAATATTTTTTTGATTTCAATTTTAAACAGAAGATCTGCAATTTGTTTCATCTGTATCTTATTGTCAGTTGTCAAAGTTGAATTAAAACTATTTCTCTCATTCCTTATTCAATAAGTGCGCATTTTAACGAGTGATCGTTGGTCTCAGATTCCACCAGTCAGGTATTATTGTCAACCTTTACTTTCGAGCTAATAGTTCCGAACACGAGTGTATTTACAATACATACATGTATGTAAAGGGTAAAATTGTCTTTCGATCACTTAACATTAAACTAAAAGGAATTGTGCAGTGAGCAGCATGAGTGATTATAATGCTATCAAGAGTTATCTACAAAAGTCTGTCTGTCCGTCGGTCAGGTTTATTGTCATTATACTCAATATATATCTATGTTTTCGCTTTTATATTTGCACGCGATTTTTTAACTACTTATATTACCTATTTATATTTATTTTTATGCGCTTTCTACATGCTGTTATACTATAGATACTATTTATACTGTTTTATATTTTCATTTTGAAGCAGATGTGTCGTGATAATACACAAAAGTACAGAATTCTTTAGATCGGTTCTTACGAAGCATTTAAATGAAAACGTAGAGAGAGCGTGGAAGAAATAATCAAAAGTTTTTTTACTATAGTGATTTATTTCTACTTACAAGAGCACAATACGAAATAGATGTAACAGTTAATATTTTGAAGTTGGTGCAATATACGATGTACATTTTTTGCATAAATAAATAAATGGGTTTATGAACTTACCTTAGTAAAATACTCGAATATGTTACTGAATAGAATAGCCGAATGTTATGCTATTGCAAAAGTAATATCTATACGATCTAATGTATTATCACATTATTATTATGTGGTTACACCTTACCTACCTACCACCTTACCTTGTGGTTAGCCTTATTTACAAAAGATTCGAGAAAATCTTTTTAATAATCGTACTAAATAGTCAGAAGTTTTTATTTTTGGATTTTTTATGCTTTTTCTTTGGAACGACAGGCAATAATTACACTAACCGCATTTTTTTTATATTAGCTATAATTAGTTATTCAAAGCTAACTCCAACATTTCAGGTATTATATAGCAAGTTAATCAGCTTTTATATTGTCAGTATCGTATTTACTATATTTTCAAGTGTCGAGGCGTTACTCAAGGAAGGGAGATGTGTTTCAAACAACCAACCGCTTTGCATTCTCTATTTTAAAGAAATGTAATTCTTAAAGAAAATATAGAAACATTTCTTTTTCATTTATAACCACTATTTAATATTTACACGTGACAAATAAAAATAAATAAATGATCTAATTTTTAATTAATTCCAACTTTTAGTTTGCAATATCAACGTAAATAATGCAAAACAATTAAATAACAGTAAAAATATTAACAAGAATGATTACATTACTTCCCTTTATAGTATTAACATTTTATTTCAATGTCTACTCCTATGATACATATACATTTACGCATCCAATTAAATACAATTCTAAATTTTGAACAATTCAATTATTTCGTAAATATTTATAAACATTTTACAACAGTTTTATGAAACTTAGTAACAAGGACTAGAAATGTTATAGTAACCATTAATTTTATTATAAGTAGGTACGATATCATGAGGCAAAACTAACTATAAATTGATTACTAAGCTAAACCATCCAGTGACAAATTTAAATATCTCTACTGTGATATGCCAATATAATTTATATACACCTGTACACGTACAAATGTAAATAAAACAGGTACGTAAGTTAATACGGAGAGATGTAACTCAAGCGTGACATGTAAGTATAAAGCTCAGATTTGTAATTTTAACAATCAAAGTAACAGAAACATCGAGATCATTGATTTTGATAAAACAACCCAATTTACTCCTAAACGCTAAACGATTTAACATACAAGCTAACGATGAGAACAATATACTTTTCCTATAAAAATATGAGCCACACAGCGGAGGCGAGTCGTCCGGGAACTAATGTCAGAGTTATTTGTAAAAGTATTATATTTACCTATTATCATTAAATGAGACGTAACATCGATAACGGACGAATCGCTTTTATTTTAATAAATCAACTGACATTTACATTACGGCCATTGCATGGGAGATTTCCAACAAGAATATTTTTTTCATCCCAAAAAGGTAGGGAAAAATCACGAGCGTCTATTGCCGCTTTAGTTGGTACGACATACTTTTGTCGCTGAAAGCCATTTGCAATGTCGCAATGTAAACCTAGAAGAGTTCTTAGACACGTATCGTCCAATTATCGTAGGCCTTTACTCAGGGTAGTGTTGTTGGCTAGCGGCGGGCCCGTCATAGTAGTCATGTGCTGGTGGCTGAATGGGCTCGGCCTGGTATAGGGCTCCCGATACGAAGGGGTTGTTGGGCACGTGAGCTCCGGGCGCCGGCGGCCGCGGTGGAGGTGCTATGGCGCCGTACCCAGCCTGCTCTGAACCCTTCAGAGGCGCTGATGGTCTCTCCGTCTTTGGTGGAAGAAAATGTTTTTTTTTTACAATTTGAGAAAAAAAACCAAGATAAATATTTGAATGTGTTTGTTGAACGATCAATGAAGACTTCAAGACACACACCTAGTCCGTCATGAAATTGAAATGCAGCAGCGACCTAATAAACTAATTGAACTTTGATTAATTTAAAAGTGATCTAACTTTATGTCAAGTTCGCCCTGAAAAAAAAAAACAAAATCTCGAATATACTTACAAACGTAGTTTCTTGGTCTAAGGACTTCATAGGCTGTGGTTCTTCCAGCGCGGACTCGGCCCACGGCTGCAGTTCTCCCGATGCAAAAATCGCGTATATGGTGATGCCCACGAAGTGGACGGTCGCGCCCATCAGGAACACTGCGCGCCACTCCGTTATGGCTTTCTCTAATTGATTCTTTTAACAATCGAAATTAAAATATCAGGTCACCTTCATTGCATGGGTTTTAATATTACCTATTTAACCTTTTGTACATCACCATTGTCACATATACGTGACAACCAAGTGCGTGCCCTGTCAAACGTCACAAATATGTGTCAAAATACGGCGAATTTGTTTATACTCATATAGACAATGTACACATTATCTGAATCAACTGTTTGAAAATATGCAGCAATGGGTCGTTACATTATTTTGCAAACTTTTCCCGAAAATGGAAAATAAATTCTACTCTAACAGGTAAAGAAACAAAATACAGCTTTAACCCTGTGACAACTTCTGAAAAGCGCAACACAAAACAACATTAAGCACACCCGATAAGCTGACGAGATATTCAAAGTTTGGGATAAGCATATCTGTAACAAATATCTAGTAAGTTTCGCACAATGCAGCCAGTCGTGCGCGACGGTGCGCGGTGGCGGGCGATAATAAAGTGCTCAGCGACGCCGCACCGCATCGTCGCGCACCCACAATCCTACTCATTGTATATTCCGCGCGCGACTCCATAGAGCTCGATTTCCTTTTTTAAATTAGCCACGGACGAATGTCGTTTTTGTTTCGCTAGTTCGCGCCTGAAAGCGATACCGTTCTATTGCATTAGGGGAGTATCTAATAAAAATTCAAGAACATATTTATTGAAAAACATTTTCCCTTTGAAAACTGATTCTGTTAGTTAAGTTGCCCGCCCCTTGAATAATCAGGGTGCCTTTAAATAAAAATTGTTTTCGGAAAATAATAAAATGTTATATTAGATTTGACTAAGATTAGCGTTTCCTTCAAAAAAATGTTGAACACATTAATTTTGTGAAACTACTCAAAACACAAGACAACAAAGCAACATACAACTAGTTTTACCTTTTCTTGCGTCATATAGTCAATAACGATGGGCACGACGAAGCCGGCGATGGTGCCGATGCCGTTGGACAACCCCATGAGGATGGAGGCGTATCGTGGCGCGATGTCCAGATGGTTCACGTTGTAGCCTGATATGGCGAAGCCGCTGCACGCTACGCCGAGAGTCAGTTCAATGGTCGCCACGTACTGGTAAACAACAAATTAATAAAAATCGCACACGATAAAGTTGGCTATTCACTGTAAAATAAAACAAAACTTCCAAAAAGCAAATGCTTTTATAGTTATTGTGCTCACGAAAATCATAACCCAGCGCAGGAATTAATGGTCAAAGGAGATAATGAGAAGCACTGTATGACTATAAGTAGTCAGTAATTTTAAACGGAGGGACTCAAAATAACATCAGATTATTGCTATTTGCATGCAATATTCATTTGTTTCATTAAAAACTCCACTTACCTTGTTATTAGCATAAGCGACGAGCACAAAAAAGAACGCCTCCAGACCGAATCCTCCGCAATTGAAGAGTTTCCTCACAGTGGTAGTTGTCATGATGTTGTTCTTACGCAAGTAGTCGGCCATCATGCCGCCAATAGGCACCAGTGACGTCATTATTAAATGTGGAATGGCGCCGACGAACCCAGACTGAAACGACGAAATACAATAAAGGAAGAGCCACTCAAACTAAGACTAGTTTCGGGACAACGAACGTATTAATGTACACAGAGACAGTGAGAGAAGGGTACCTCTGTGATCTGCATGTTGAATCTTGAGTTAAAGTAGGATGACTGGAATATTACTAGTAGACAGAAGTTCCACGTCCTGCAGAAGTTCGCTACGATGATGGCGTATACCTAAAAACATGGAAACTTTACAAAACATTCATTCAAAATTATGATTTCTTAACTTTTTTTGTTGAGGTAGCTAAGTTTTGGAGCCTATTTAGTCTAGACAGGCATATTATATTCTAATTTTATTTTATACATTTTTGATAAACTAAAAAGCCCTGTTGCGCTGTCTCATTTTTGCGACTGGGACAATAATGTATTTTTGCAATAATGTCGCATAATCGGTTTCTTAAAAAAGAGCATTTCTTAGCAGTTTCAAAAAAAAAAATACTTACTGGTGGTGAAGTAGCAAATGCTTTCCAGGGCGTCGACCAGAATCCAGGCATGGCAGCCTGTGTCGCAGTGCCTAGGGACTGTTCGATGTAGGTCAACTCTTTGGAGGCGATAGTGGGGTGCTTGCTGGGTCGCTCGAATACCAGCCACAACCATAACACGTACCTTGATTGAAAGGAATTAATTAGTTACTATATCAGAGAAAATAACATTATTGTTTAGCTATTCATTAGGTATTACAGCATAATTAGTAATCATTAAAGCTAATTGTTTACCAGATGACGCCAGACACTCCATAGAAGTAAAATGGCGCCTGCCAACTGATGTAATCCGTGAGCAGACCGGACAGTGGCATGCCAACTACGATGCCAGCGTACGTGCCACAGAATGCCAGAGTTGCCAGCCGAGAGCGCTCCATGGGAGGTGCCCACATGCGCCAGATACCGTGGCAAGATGGGTATGTCACACCCTACAAACAAATGTGTATATATTAAGAAAAGAAAATCTTCTAAATAAATCTCTTTCCTTTGAAGAACCGTTACATTATTATTGAATCAAATAGGAAAAGGTGGATTAAAGAGTTCTATATTATATTATGTCAATGTTCCCAATCTTAAAGATTTAATAGGATAGCAGTAGCATTGAAGAATCAACTAAGCCGGGATATGCGGAGACGAGCAAATACGTCTCCATGGTTACGGAGGGCCCGGTAATCCTGAAGAGGCTTTGTACCTCAGTAAGCGATGTCGACTATACTCAAGTGCGATTGACGATAGATACCGATCGTTATGTAGGCAATCATTGAAAATCGCTCCTTTGAAACCGAAATAGAAGGTGCCAGAATCAAAGTAATTTTAAATTCATTTCAACTTGAAGAATTTTAAATTAAATTTTACTTTTTCCGGTTCTTTTTTCTCTCAACCTGCTCAATCGACAATAGCTATTGTTTAATTTCGGTTCTTTGACTTCACGTTTTCTTTAGAGACTAATTCTGTCTCCGGTCATTAACCTTTATTTAAATTAAGTACAGCCACATCATATACATTGCACAATTTAAAACAAGCTTAATAACAAAATAACTAATGCACATGACAATTAAGGCGCACATAGCGCTCACCAGAACAATAGTGCCTTTTACTTGGCCTTTCCATTTACCTTTTCTTTTTGGCGTATCCTAAATCGATATAAAAGGGCAACACAGTTCATCAAAGACAGAATGCCTCGTATAAACGCATGTATAAAACCATTTGACCTTAAATTCCAAACTACAAAACATGTTCAACATCACATGATACGTGACATCTTCAGCAAAGACAAGGATCTCGTCCTTTTGAACGAAAAGGGTAATATCATAGCAATATGCATTCAAAGTGCCAAAAGTACAAAGAGGGGGAGTGTTGAAACACAAACGTGACGAATAGGACATTCGAAACGATCCCGGTTTGAAAATTTGAGCATTGGTAATAAGCTTGATCATGCACCGTCACGTCCGGACTGCCATATGTCCAAAATTTTAAACGTGTGAGTGACATTTCACTCGTTATTACATGTTTCCCTACTGCTTCATTACGAGTGTTTGTGAAAGTATTTTATGGATTTAATGTACTTTCTGCTGCATTTGCACTTTATTTGAGAAAATGTTTTTTTTTTTTTTAATAACTAACATCTAACGGACTGTGTAATCTGTAATAGTGTCAGTTAAAGAAACGTATTTGTTATGACAAATATTTCAGCTCTACATCACAAATTATGTACTAAGTTTAAATTAGTTGCTACAAGTTCTTCAAGGACTAAAATCTTACTTAACAAAAACAAAAAGATCATTTAATCTCAGTTTAACCTTTCGGGAAATACTGACGCAATGTTATAATGTTTTTTATTAATTAAATACTAAAAGGAAAGCAGTAAATGGCACAAAAAATTGGTACGAAAGTAACTACACTCACCTCAACAAATCCCTGCGCAACCTTTAAGATTACGACAGCAGCAGGGCCCACGGACATTGCTCCAGGGATCGCCATGTTGAATATCGCTGACGTCACGATCGCCACGCCAAAGATCTTGTTAGCAGGGTACATGGAAGCCAGGAAACCGCCGGGCACTTGTGTGATGAGGTACCCGGCGAAGTACGACGAGTCTATTGAGGATTCCACGCTCACAGTCCATTCGAATGGAGCTTTGTCTGTTGAGTTTTGCTGTTTAAAAAAAAAATATTTTAAGTTTTAAATCTTGACTGTAATTCTGGAATGAAATTTTGGGAAATTCAGGAAATTTAGCCACCACAAAATGGTTGTGCAACATGAACAACATACTACATACATTTTGACCAATGATATTATATAAAAAACAGGTAGATATCACAACAGCGCGCGCAAATTGTTGCAGACAAATTCAGACAATAGTTTTAATTTGCCATATAGCTATACGTTTCATATTATTTATCGCAGTCGTACAGTAAGTACATTTGTAGTAACAACGCAACGATATCTGAACGCCGCTCAGTATGAACGTAGCGTATCTTTTCTTTATAATATCATTGACGTATAGAAAATCGATCCATAAATTGGAAAACTCCCGTTTTAACTCGTAGTTTCAAGAGTAACATCCTGGTTATTGTAAGTTATCAAAACCAGAACTCCTTAGCTTAACTCTTACTTTTTCAGTTATCTATAGGCCATGCTCATGTTGCAGCGCATGCCGAACATGATGCTGAAGCCGAAGCACGCCAGCAGCGCCACCGTGTAGCGCGCGCTTAAGCACGGACATTCAAGTATGTGCATAGTACTCACAGATTGTTTCTCAGTCATCTTGAGCTTGGCCATGCTCATGTTGCAGCGCATGCCGAACATGATGCTGAAGCCGAAGCACGCCAGCAGCGCCACCGTGTAGCGCGCGCTTAAGCACGGACATTCCGCGCGCACGTACTTATCTAGCGGAAGAATAATTTTATCTCAAAGGCAAGAAAATTTACTCCTTGTACGGTCTTTAAGTTCATAATTTCCCAGATGGCAGTGAAGAGCTTATTGGCATTAAACCGACCAGAATTGACTATATGAGGCTATTAAGATTTATTTCAAAATGATAAAGATTTTATCTGCTCGACTACTACCTGTATAGTAGAACTAGGAAGACATTTGTGTTTAAAGTTAATTTTCACTGAGGAATCAAGGCAAATTGCTATCAAAGAAAATGTGGATGGTCACAGTCGCCTACCTATGGGTCGTGGTGGAGGCCTGTCAGGCGACGGTGGTGTTTCCAAGTCTTCGCCGTCGTACATCTGGTCGTAACCCTTCTGATCAACGTGGAAGTTCTCATATTGAGTATTTCTGTAACAAAACAAAAAAATCACAACAAACCAAAAATATTGAGATATTTTCTAAAGTGCACTTCATTCATGATAAAGTACACGTTAATGTAGAATATGTGCTGATTGAAGTAGCCATCTCAAAGAATAACTAATTTAACTGCACAAATACTTTCTCTAAACTAAATCATAGCTTCAGTACACAAATAAGACCTCCCTGCGAACTCTTTCGCACAATATCCCCAACATCAAACACAGACTTATAGACTTTCAATTAGTTTATTCCGCGTTATTTTGCGCTATTTTCCCTGTAATTGAAGCGGATGGGAAGCGACACACCTCGCCCGAGAAAATAAAATTAAAAACGTCTGCCTGCTAATAGGGCTGCCAACATGTACGATCGCACCTGCGCTCCGACACGAAGCCGACAATAGAAACTAATAATTAAATACTTATACTTATAACGACAACATTAATTGCTAGCAGTTTTATTTTATTTAAAAGAGAAAACTGAGCATGAAACTCAGACCAGGACATTTTTAAATAAGTACAAAACGAATATTAAAGACCACAAGGTTTTATTGAAATCTTTCACAATAGGAAAGTCTGCAACTTCTGTGAAACTTACCCAAGTTCGTTTCGTGTCAGAGATTCTTCAGTTATCCATTGAAAAGTGCACTACAAGTAGGGTACGCAGTGAATCAGAAGACCGCTCAACTTTTATACCTCTATTGAAATTGTTTGAAATACTTAGCACGCCAAGGCTCGAAAGAAAGGTGGAGTTCTCAATTTTTTAGACTTTGATGAGACAGGTGAATTCGCTTGCTGGCATAAATTAATTGCATATTTATTTATAAGGTACATATGTATGTAAGTATTTTTAATAAGTGAAAGTAATTTCATTCGAATGTTGATCTCATAACATTTTACACAAGTGTCCCAACCATATCGTGAGTGCAGATTTGTATGACTGTGTGCCCCCGAGCTGGCTCGGCTTGCCCATTAGTGGGCAAATTGAATTATCCGCCATTGGCGTCGCGTCACGGCTCATTGTTTGCAAACTGATAGGCTCCACTTTTGACGGCTCGGCTACGGGGACTTTATCGGAAAACCTGTAACTTAGTTAAGGTCCCGCTTATCGTTTGCATGAACTCTATTTGCAAGATGTTGAAGAAATAAAAATCTACAGTTTATCTACCAGATTCTTTTTATCGCACTTTCAATATATTTTGTATATCTTCCAAATGAAAACATCAAAATCTTTATCTTGTAATCGCACTTCCGATTAAAATGACTCTTGTAAAATATACGGAAATGACGAAAACCGTACACAAAACAACAAAATTCAAAAGCCATTAAATGTAGCGATGAATATAACGACTTGTGGGCGACAATGGGAGCACGTAAGTCATCGGCGTGTAAATTCATTTTTCCGCTGACAAAAGTAATAAATGTGGCTATCTGTCCTCGTCCCCCGTTTAACGTTGTTGGTAATGAATCGTCGCATAAAAGGCATAACCAAGTGGAAACGAGGCGCGAACGCTACCCGAGTCGACAGCGACGAGGGTACCCGACGTGGCGCTTGGGTGAAGCTGAGTGTCCGACATGGCGCTTGAGACGAACGCCCCAACAGCGTCCCAAGCGCCATCACGCGGGCTCCCCACTCTAATGCGTTTAGCTGTGACTGGACGAGAACCGACGTCAACAGTTACGTTAGTCCGACACATCTGCAGGGATGTTGTGCTAATTACACAATTATGCGATTAAACGAAGGGTGAGGCAACATTTTAAAAGCTTTTTGAACAATTGCATTTTTGTAATGGCATTTTTGACGTTATATTTTAAGACAACATTATTGTGGTTGGATAGTCATTTGTTTTACTCTTGGATCGTAATCAAATAAAATGTACACAAGCAAAGCTATTCAGATTTCGATTTCAAAATTATAATTTGTTCCTATCTATTGACATTAACTCATAATATAATAGCTTCACTTTCGAGCAGTGATACTATGTATCCTCATAAAACATGTGATTATCATTTTTGCTAACGTACCCCCTCTAGCCACCCCTCAGAGCGACGCGCGTCGGCGGCGCTTCATTGTACCGCTAATGCACCCCATACACTCCTATAATTATGTGACGCAACTCTAAATGGTGTAATTACTGTTTTGTCCCCGTTTCTCTACGTAAAGTTAATGGATACAGTCATTTTCGAATTTAATCATTGATTTAGATAATAATCACAGATAACGTTAAAAGGGTGAATACAGGTTGCTTTTAAAACAGTACCTATTGTGATTTATTTGTTTATCAGATTATTAAGGCGTAAAAATCAGTTTTGTTAAAATTTTGTTACAGCTCAGCTAAATATAGGTTTACTGTAGGATTCCGGCAGCAGAACATTTTCGAGACATAGCTTACAATTTTGGAGTGCAAATTGAATGAGTGACCGAGTATGGAACTCGGTCAGCAATTCACTTCGCAGTTAAACTTCTAAGCCAACTTTGTCATTTGGCACTTCGTCGCAACGTTCTTGGTGTTAGCTGAAAATCCTGAATTATTACTAGAAAGGGTTAACCTTTTGTGTCCTCCTCAATGAAAAGCTTTTTGGTGCGGAATAAAATTTATCGATCTTTCTTACACGACGAAGAATAAAACGTATTGAAAAACGGTGTGGTACTTGAAAAGAACGTGTTTTCCAAATGTAGGTGACAATAACCTGCTCTTAATATTAGGCACGCGTATAGATTTCTCGACTTCTCGAAGACAGAACTCCTGGATCAGACGTGAAGAGCAGGGGGTTGAAGATGGGGGGGGGAGAGGGGGCTGTTGCGTTGATCACAATATGCACTTGAACATTCCCCACTATGAATACCTACAGAAGCAGGGCGGGACGCGAAGACTTCTTAATTAATTAAGACTTGAGATATGAGAGCCCGTTTAATTAACGCAAAATATCGTCAACTATTTGAAGGCCTTGTAAATTGGTTTTGGTAATTTACTTTGACTTTTAGATAACGTAATTAACTACTCCAGTTATAAGGTAGGTACCTAATTAATTTACGAAATCTCATTGTACTGAAATAGAACTTTAAAGTCTCGATGGAAAATCCAAGCCATGTTTCCTGTGATACTAAATTTAACAGAATAAGTATAACATGTTCGACTCCGGCCCTGCCGCGCTCGGGAGGGGGTAGCTATTACACCCCGTAAAGCCACCCTCTCTAATTGATTTACAATTGTCGGTTAAATTTGTTTCCCGACCACCCTCTGCGATCACCGATCGCAAATGCATTTCGGGATACTATTGATCAACCATGAAAAATACAAAACATTCTCCCGTCAGTCTTTTTAAAACGGGTGACTTTTGGTGAAAAATCAAGTTTATTAAATCTGTATTTTTATAGGGTTATTTGGTACTTACATAAAAAGTTAAGACTTTATACACTCCTTTTAATAAATAACTTACAGAAAGATGTCAAAAATATTTTGGAACACAGAAAAAGCTCGTGCTACGCTTTCTCGTAGCGCGTAGCACTGCTACGAAAGTCAAACAAAAACACTAACTTCGTATAGTGAGCAAAACTAATGTGTTATTTGACTAAATTGGGACAGTAGCTTGTAAGCCAGTCTGTCAACGATCTGAAACCGGCGGGCGGTGAATAAAACATGTAATAAATAAATGTAAGCAATGTAACGTAACGACCTATTACAGCTACGCGCACTTCAGTACCGCTACGCATTTATTGAGAGGCTTCACAGACTCTGTCTCAGTGCTAGTACCACTGTTCTTATATTTGAATGATGTCTGTGGTGATCTCACCTTGTTTTTGAAAGTATTTTTATCAACATTAAACAAAGAGTATAAAGTTTAATGGAATAAGCCCAATGCTATTCTATTCCGTTTATACCGACGAGTCCAGAAGGAAGGCAGAGTTTTCCTGTTTATTATTTTTTTGCGAAATAGATCGATAGAGAAGTGCGTCTAGCTCCTGTAAAGTACTCTAAAACTCAACGAAGCACCCTCACGTACTAACATTGTGCAACCACGCCATTGTGTACACTTGTTCACAACATGCAAACGCATCACAGCATCTTCTAGCTCGAACGAACTCAACAAATAAATCAAGCGAACGATCTCGCATTTCGACACTCGCGAACATAATAGAGTTATGACAAAAATGGCGCCGCGAGCTAAGAAATATCACTTGGTGAACCCGAGACGCTTGTTAGCGTCTTCTTGCTTTATTTATGGCCAGATTTATTTTATGACCGTTCATGAATGTCGGGGAAATCGAATGAAAAGAGATAGCAGCAAATAAAACAATAATTTCATCGATTTGCGACGCCGAGCACAATGTAAAGGAAAGTAACTTTGCTGAGAAGTTCAACCAGTGGTGTTTCTTTGATCTTAAGTTTTGCTTGGGAGTTGTTATTGACTGTGAGTATCTTTATTCTCATGAATATATGTTAATGTCGTACGTTACCAGTATAAGATTAGTCGAGAAAAACTTAACACTAATATACATAGTTCTAGTGTTATTTATTTCCATAGCACTCGTATCTAGCTGACTTTCGAGTAATGAAATATATTGGAGCGCCAATATACAGCCGGTCTGATGAACGTGCTCTAGATGATATTTTCTATTTCAAACACAAATTTTATTTTCTCTCAACTCGCAGCGCACAATAAATATCATAAAAATGGAAGGCAAACAAGACGGCTCGTTGTATTTGCTATGATATTCGTATTTGGCGGTAGATTCTTACTCTCTTTGCTGGTCCCTAATCTGTCGGGCGACGCGTACCTCACGTTCGGGACACGCCTCTGTTATTTCTTGAATTTCCAGTCCATTTGTAGTATTTTTTTTTTTTCGTTTTGCTAATGGACTCGTATCGTTTAGAATTTATTTTTATTCGAAACCAACTTTACAGCGAAAATAAAATCAACTTAATGTTGTTTTCCAATGCCCCAGACATGTTTTTCTTACAATCAAAACAATAGTAAAACAACCTTCTCAAATAAAATATGCAAAACAAGAAAAGGTCTAGCTATAACGCTGAACGGCATCAGTAAACGTTATTCGCTCACGACGAGGTACAAGGCTGTAAATAAATTGAAGTGAATTCGCGAAGAAGGAAAATCCAAACAAATCCCGTCTAATCCTGGGTAAAGCGTTCTCAAATCCAGGTTAGTTGTAAATATCAATTACGCAAATACCCCGGATTAGGAAGTACAATGGTGACGCGGGTATCGTGTGCCTTTGCAAGGGGTGAGTTTGCACTTCACGCGATTTTAGAGTTGCGTTTATATACTGCACTTAAAGATGATATACGTAAATTACTATTCCGTTTATATTGATCAAATAAACAAAATATTAACTTTGAAAAGCACATACATATTTATCTCCAAAGGAGAATTAATTAAACAAGTTTTATTACCTTGTTTCATTAATGATCGAGATAACGCAGCAACATAACAAACTAATAAAATGTACAGTCAGACAATTGAATAAGAGTCCCGGGGGCGACTTTTTCCATCAAATCTAATAGAGCTGGGGACGGCACAGTCGACAGTCGTTGAAGACTTGTAGATGATTTTAATATTCGTGTCGCAGGCTCCTTGGGGCCTTGTATCGATCTCACGTCAATCTGGTAGACCTGTTAATAGGTCACAATGGGTTTTATTGTTCTGTGTAAGTAGAGGCCTCACGATTTTAATTAAAATGTTAAATGAATTTACAAGAAAAAGTTTTGTAGTAAGTTATTTAGTAGTTATATTTTTTAATTTTATTGTTCAAAATTTTATCAATCTTTACATTGCTCATTAGTTTGCGCCTGCTATCGACTTCCGTAACTTTTTTGCCAAGAACACAAAAAAAATGGCACAAAAAGTGTGCTTGTATCGATCTTTCAGTTCATACAGTTCAATCATAAAAATAAATTGGCCTACCTGTGACATCATAATACCGTCTCCTGAGACCGTTCTGAGGGGAACGATGACGTATGGAGACATAAATATAACAGTGGCTTATTGTGCCGTGACGAGGGACCAGTGGTTCCGAAGAAATGCCTCATCTGATTTAAGATATCACATAAAATTGAACTAACGAAGGCAAAATAAAAATCTATTTGTTGGATTTTTTTCTGGATTAAAAATGGACATTATAAGCTTTTCTTAAAAATAATTTCTTTAGGTAATCATCATGAAAAATTATCAAAAAAATACTTTGGCTAATCGCCAAGAACATTTTCATACGAGTCAAACTGAATTAAGCATAGGTATATCTTAACACAAATTTAAAATTTTCTGCATTTCATTTTGTTTGGGCTATAAAACCAATGAAAATGAACATAAAAATTCAAGTTTATGGTTAACCTGGCCTCTTATTTTTTCCATTAGGATTTAATCTAATAATCAATAAAAACAATGAAGTAAGTACGTATGCATATTTATGCCACACATTTATTCAGTAACCCTTTTGTCATTCCAAGTATTTTGAACTGAAGACACTCTGGTATTACTTCTTATAATTAAAATTAAACTTAACTGATCCACAGCTGGGAAAAGGCCTCCCTCCATTCCTTTCTTCCCTCCTTCCACATTATTTCTAAATACTAGGAGCAAATATAATCACTTCCTCGAAGGGTAACTCTCGGTAAAGCCGCAAGATTTTCTTCATCTTAAGAGAATACTTACAGTATCCTCCAAAACATGTTCCCTGAGGATTTTCTCGGTGAAATCAACAGGTGATATCAGAATTCACACCCCCAAGTCCCTTGAGCAACTTACTACCTTATACTTATGTTATAAAGTCCGAATTTCAGCCACGTTTCCGTAGGATATGAAACACTATGAAACAACAACCTGTGGATTTCTTTAAACACCACATAAATAAACTTAAGAGAACGTGAGGAGATTTTTTTCAAACACTGTCTGTAAGCACTAAAAGATTCACAGTTTTTTCATAGTCCTAAACTGAAAAACACTTTATTTCACGATAGAACACGGTCATTGTGCTCAAACTTCGGTCAAGTATAAGAGAACGATTGATCAAGAGTAATTTATCGTATATTTTAGCGAAAGAGCGAGGAAACGGTAGCGATGTGACGGGAGCTGATATCAAACTAGCCAGAAATGCGTGCCACGCTCCCTCTGTCCTCACTCACAGTGATATTCTGCAAAGACGTTTGACCTGTTGCTCATTTATTTTATTAATTATAATTTGCGGGGCCACAAATTATTTATTTTTTACTTTTATGTCAGTGAAAGGCCACTTTTGTGTACCTATTAAATAATACTCCATTTTTTCAAGAGGCCTGTGTCCTGTGACTGTTACTATTACTAATTAAACTTTTTACAAGATGTTAGTCTTATTGTCCTACTTTATAAAATAACAAGGTCTTATTGGCCTTGTTGCATGCAGGAAATATGCAACATTGTCCCCGGTAACGATAAGTCTAGCTATTAAGGGCAAAACACACATAGGTTATCAAAGCGTCTTCTCCTGTGCGGAACTGATGCTAATTGAATATTACTATTTTATCATCTCTAATCTGTAGTCACCTACGTGCCTTTAACGAATAATAACTTCTTTCAATAAACAACAAACGAGGGCGTAACATTCATTATTCATTCAATACTAAATGAGTACAAAAACATCTTACTGACCTATTTCTATTTATATTACAAAACTGCGTATCATAAATATTAAGTATTATTTATTGTAAAAAAGTACCGAATCACTCTGCGGATTGATCCTGTATTCTGGTGACAGGAGTGTATATAGTGCTAAGTCCTGTGCGCCAGAGCGAAACGAAACAGCATCAGAGCGAGAAAACAAAAGGGAATTCATTCAAGATCAGCTATCTTATTCTGCAAATATTCTATGCCGATAATAATAATCAATCCTTATCTCTCCTTGTCTAACCTTACGGAAACTCGATGAACAGGAAGGAGACACAGACAGTATTGGACTTTAGCATTTTTCTTCGTGTTGCAGAATGAGTCTAAAAGTCTCGCGAATGCTCCAGATTCACAGACAATGCCCCAATTTATATCCAACTCACTTACTGGAGTCAGTGGAGATGGGGTGGTTAAAATAGGAAGGATGTTGTAGTAATATGCATGACACACTAGTATTGTGGGATAAACTAGTGCTACTGCTGTTAACTTATCTTACTTAAGTACTAATACAGATAATCTAATTTATTTGGAGTTTCCTGTTTATAATTTAAGTAATGCAGAAGTTAATGAATGCAAGCTCATTGCTGAAGAAAACCTTAATGAACACGTGAAAATTGATTTTCCCTGACCTTGTTTTTCACTTCAATCAAAAACCTTATAAGTAGCGAGTTCCAAACGGCGTTCAACAAGGAAGTACGACAAATAATTAAGACTAAGTTACAATACGCCCAGTGGACTGAATACACTGAAACTTTTCGTATGTTACGCACACATGCAGACGAAAGTGGGGTAAAAAAATCGTCTCACAAAGCCAATTACATTAAAACATTCGGCGCGGGACAAAGGGCGAGAGAACAATGGAGCTTGGAAGGAACCCGCGATATGTCTTTCAATGCTTTTAACTTTCCACTGATGGCGGCGCAGTGAGGGAAAAATGGTGACGTCCCGCGACAAATGCCCGTGAAATAGTGATGTGACGCTGTCTGTTTTATCGTTTTTATTTTATTATGAGTTTTTTTCAATTTTTGTATTCAATTGTTGGGTCAAAGGTTTTTTGTAAGAGCATCCAAGCTCATATTTAAGAAGAAACAAAATAAAACTTTTGTTGAATTATTATTTAGCTTCATTACTGGGAAGTAATTATAGTTTCGAATAGAACTTGAAAGTAAATTGATATTTGAAGGATCAAAAGTTTTATCAATGGCACGTTAGTTCTGAGCCAGCTGCATAAAAATCTGCTGTTGTTTTTACTTATTTCCAAATATATTTTTTGTTTTTTATAAACCCTTTTTTATGTCATACGACACAGTTTAAGGCTTCCTTTTTATTTTATATCTTGTGACCCTTTATGTGAATATTTATTTACTTAAATTATGCGTCCCGTGTTTGGGTCACAGAAGTTCATATGGGTACCAAAATGCATCACTAGATTCGGAGCAAATTAGCGGTGACAGACGGATAGACAAACACACTAGTGGCCCTACAAGTTCATTCGCACGTACAGAATCTTTAAAATACCGATTCAGATGTTCAATCGTATGAAGTTGGAGTGGTAAAAGAAAATACCACTAAATTAATAGATTAGCTAAAAATAAAGCTAGGTTAAACTTTAAATAAGTTCAACTAACCAAGCGAAGAAATAATTACTATATAAAATTATAAACAAAACTAGAACCAGTAAACCAAAGTCCGAAACAATTGGCCACCGTAGATGATTACGTATTCGAATAATCTATTAGGCATTAACAGTGGGTACTTAAATAGATTGCATTTAATGCCTAATAACTATACAAAGGTACACACACAACTATGGATTAGCAATATCTATCATAACGATATCTTTTTATGAAACGATAACAAGTATATTAATAAACGTTTTATCGATAGCACGCAACTCCCCAGCTGGAGCGTCACTTATAAAGAAGTGAGACGTAACCAATGGGGTATCACGGCTTGGTTGCACCGCAAACTCATTTTATAAATCGTCCGTCCGCTCGCCCGGAACCACGTGCTAACCCTCCCTTCTAATGCACCTCCTTTGTAAACCAACTCTATAAAAAACTACCATAAAATTACTACTTATTTGAAAAAAAAGGATCAGAGTTTAACTTTATCTAAAAACCAATACAGTGGTGCTGTTTCTAATGCTAATTGACAAAATTATAAACTTTGAAATACAGCAAATATTTGATTGAAAGACTAAATTCAAGCCAGTCTAATATAATAAAAGTTCCATCCTACGAGCACACAATGCAATACTTTCCAATCTCGGTTTGCCAAATAAATTCTATTATTAGACCTCTTATCTCATAGATATCAACGATACACACATAGATAGATAGATGTAGGGCATATCTCGGCCAGCACATCACATTATACTTTTATAAAAACGACCATCCTCTTTCGGGAAGCACTCACTTAATAGACAGTATCAAGCCAAAGATCTTAAGTAAATCAAATCGCCCCATGAATGGCGAATGAGTCCGGGGCTTTTCACGGACTTTCTACAGATGACTATCACAATGGCCGGGGATCAAGAGAAACTTATCTCGAAGGAGGTCGCAAAAATGTTTCTTAATGCCCATTTAAGTTGCATCCATTTGATCGTATCGCGTTGCTGAGATGGTAAGCTGAATTGAAGACTCTTTTCTTCAGGAATAAACTAAGACACATCCGTATTAACCGTCCAAACGACGTGGTTGAATTTTTTAAAGTAAAATATGAGCGAAGTTCTAAATACTTTAGGGAGATCTTTGCTAAGATATTTTGCGAGCTGAGTCTAGACTCTAAAGTAGCATAATCCAATTTAGTGACAAGTACTTAAAGTTTTTAACAACGAAATATGGCTAAAATTATTGCAACATCATGGTGTCTTAACCAAATATGAAATAATAATAATGTGAAATCATAAATCTTTAATAACAATCATCGCAGACAAATTCTAAATTGTGATTCACCAAAGAGCTCATAAACTGAAATAATGAATTCACATAACGTTTTTACGAATCCTAAACACTCAATAAATCCGACCGCGGGATATAAAAGCACCCACCGTGTATTAAATGTGCAATGCATAGCTACAAATCTGTTAGAGGCGAAGTGAAACCGCGGTAAAACCCCTTTCAGATGGGCGAAGCGTTACCAGCTTTGAAAAACAACAATAACCCTCAGCATACGTATGTATGAGGATACGCAATATACTTTAAAAGTACGCCCACGATAGACTAGCGAAGCTGTAGAGACGACACTCATATGCGATGGATAAAGTTCTTTTGAGACCAACGGAGGCATTATTATGAAATGTGCACAATGAATGGAGCATCACTAGATATATTCAAACCAATAGATATAATGAATATTGTGATATGAAATATACGAAATAATAAGTGCATTAGAAGATTTTTCTGGCTTTTGTGAACTCGGAATTTTTATCATAAATATAGAATAGTTTTTCATCATGAACCAATGCCAAGTTTATACGTATGGATGGATAGCTCTTCAGCATCCGCGTACTAATCTGTCTTATTTGCATACATCCTTGTCAGCGGACGCTTTGCGCATTTTATTAAGTCTACGCAACCCCTCTCTGTTTGAGAGCCACGCTATTTTCATGTTTCGGGACTACAAATGGGAAGCCATTTAAATACTAAGCCTACATTTCAATACGATGCGATGTAAGTGTCCATTGTAAGATTGATGAATACTGCCAAGTTGCCGAGACGACGTTGTTAATTTGTCTTTGGAGTTGACGTTTTAGTATGTATTTATAACTTATATGTTTATAACGTGACCTTATAGTCATGCCTGAAAGTAGAAGTTGAGAAAGCTGATCTTATTTATTTAAACTTTATGTACAATAGAAAAAACAGAAGTATATTTTCAATCAGATTTTTGAATTGTTGCATTCAATCGAGCCCATAATACCTACACGTAGGTAGTAAGCTCAGCCTTTGTAACGTTTGTGAGCGTGTTCAAAGGAGTGCGGATCGCTCAGGCTTCTCTTTGAGCGCGTCACTTGAGGGGCTTGCATGAAATAGACTCGATTGTACCAATACTCTTATTTGTTTGCCGTTGATCGACTACCGAGGGGGTTCCGCATGTAGAAATGCAATTTTGTGGTTTCTATCGTCCCTGTGTTTTGATATATCTTATAGTAATACATGAAGGGAAAAAATATCATTTCTGTTCAAATGGTTACGAGATTTATATTACGACGGATGGCTTTCAAGCCATCATAGGTAACAAAGCTAAGTCCTTGGTGTACCCTCAACAAACCAACAGTAACAGCATCACTTGTCCCTTCTCCATATACACCACGCTTGCGAATGGACCACTAGGACCAATATATTTCCTATCAATTTTGAGAGCACATTTTTGGTGCGTGTTTATCGCGTGCTCTAATTCAAATACATTATTTAACTTAGACTTTGAGCGTCCTAAATAGGTACCCTATTTTTTTTCGATTTGATTGGTCAAAAAATAGCCGTAGGCATTAGTTGAAGTTAAATTTATGTTTCGTCGCAATTCATAACTTTCTCACTATCATTATGTTGTTGATACATTTTCGTTTTGTATAGTGTAAACTTTCCTCAAATACTTTTTTTTTATATTTTTCAGTTAATTTGAAAAGTTTCTCAGCACCAAAAATCCCTCCATAACTCTAATCTAATAAAGACAACGGCAGCACGTCACCGTCAATTACATCAACAACTTTACTTTCTCCAAGTTGTCGCCCCCGAGATTGTATTTTAGATAATGGCTCGGTAATCACGTCGGTGATTTATCACTGCGCTATCTCAGCCTTCACTGTCCATTAAGCAATGCGAGTGCAACCCTTTGTTGTGTACACACGGGGAAGCTGCTGGTTGCTCACTGTACCCCCGCGGCCCCGTCGCCAGCGCGTCAACGCGCGGTGACGTGTGTAGCTTGCATCGCTTGGTTTGACTTACAATCTGTGTGAGTGAATGTGTTCATGTCTGAGCTGATTTTAGGCTTCAAAGTTTAAGCTATGATGTCTGAGTAAGTACCAAACGAAGATATTTGATAAGATTTGTGTTACAGAGAGAGTGTACGTGCAATGTCTGAGTTCATTTTAGTCTTCAGGCAGAGAAGTTTGAGTTCTTAATGTAGGCTACAGTTACACCGGTCTGGTATTGACGAATGGTGTTGTGTATTGTGAAATATTATTTGTATTTCCTATATATTTACTAAGGTATTAAATTTACCAGTTTTTTTTAAAATGTTGACTCTCCGATCCTAGTAAATATGAAATCAAACTTATTGTCATCATTGTGATCATCACAGGTTGCGTTACTTACCTACATATTTTTCTTCAATAATTTCACCTTACCTCTCACCGATAGACACTGGTATTCATATGAAGTGTTAGAAACTCTTTTGAAACACAGAAGGAAATGTGCAAACATACCATCAGCAATCAGCATCACACTTAAATCTTCCTAAAACGTTTAATACAATATTTTAAAACGAGGAGCAGTATTGTCGCCTGGAGAGTGGGTGTTCAACAAAGTTAGGGGTACAACAATTGACATGCATTAACGGTATTTCCGCCAGCGCTGGGCCTCAACGTCGTTACCGCCCGGAAATTCAATCGAGTGCTGAAACGTTCAGCTTATATTAACTTGCTACAAACATTATGGATTTGGAAATATACTTGTGAACTTCTCTTTAATAGATTTCCTATACATTTACTTTAACTTCGGTCGAAACATTAAGAAATATTTGTAACAAAGTTTGAACAAAGTTTGAACAAAATTGCGACAGAAATTGTTACAAAACGTGCTCAAATTTTGGCAGAGAAGTCATAAAAATGTAAAGAAGTTTTTATCGTGAAATTTTACTTACCAAGAAAACTATTTCACAATCCCAAAAACGTGCTTGTTGCCAACTGCTAGACGATAACGAAACACTATTTCCACAGCTTTTCAACAAAACAAGTGAATAGATTCGTGTCAAACATTGTTTTCCCCGCAGCTCTGTGTAGGGCCGGGGAGAGTGCAAAATTGCACGCACACCAGCTTACAAGCACTCCAAACGTGACGGAAGCGAGGAGTGCGAGCCGTCATGATCTCCTCCTGATCAATAAGTCTTGGCGAACTCAAATATTTGCACACCGCGTACATTAGTGGAGGAGGAGGCGCAGACAAAACGACGAATGTCGATCGACGCCACAGAGTAGGCGAGCGACAGAGAAGACATTTAATGAGACGTTTTTTTTGTTCTTTTGTGATCGAGTGTAAGTGTAAGTGAGATATATGAAGTTGTGTGAAACGTCATTTAAGTAGAATTTCTTGCAAAGGATAACACAAGGAAAAATAATTGTATTTTCAATCACTGCATCGCAGCAGGTAAGGTTTTAGTCATATTTACATATAACTAGGTAATTTATATTTTTACCAATTCTTCAATGTCTGTTTCAAGACTAAGCTTGGCTTTAACAAACATTTATTTTCACTTATTTCAAAGTAATGAATTCATCTTCCATCACACATTCCATCTAACCCAACAATACCAATGGAGAGAACTATCATCAAACTTGACAGTTAGAAGTGGTCTATGGCATTTGGTAACAATGTAGTTTACGTAGGCGCAGAGAGTGGAATGAGCGGCGCCGCGGCGTCTACCCTCGGTTGGCGCCAGACATCCGTCTTTGTTTTAAATACACACGGTTTTTACGCTCAATCTCTATGTTAGATGGAAGAGTGTTTTGTGGGGATTTCACGCATAGGAAAGCGTTATTTTGAACAAAGAAACAAGTTTTTCTCGATCTTTGACCCTAGACTTGCTAGACAAAGTTTATATTTGCAGAAATTTCCCTTTGACCTACTTATTAAATACCGTCTAAAAATGGAAAGTTCTGAGATAGTTAAAAAAGCCATATCAAAATAATATTCTATCAGAGAAAACAATTGACATCATAAGACATCAACGTCACATTTTGATTCCGCAAGTCAGGCTTCTACATTTTGGACTTCCAGCAATTTGTGGTGGTGTGCTTTATGGAATGCTATCACTTGGCTTTTAAGACATCGAAAGATCTTTTCACTTTTTGTCATTTTTAGTACCTACGTGAAAGGAAAATGTTTGCAATTTTTTAAGCATGTCTCTTATTTGAGGCTAAAATGTATTGATTAAAAACTAATCCCAAAAAAGAAAACAAAACGAATAACCGCACACAGTCTCATCAACTTCGTATCAGTTCAGAGCCAGAAATAATTAATTCGCTCATGTCAAACTACATTCATTTGAATATAATACCGCTATATACAGGAGGTTGTAATTCCAGTGTGTCCTTTGAAGTGGGATTAATACCGGCGTAGGTACCGCCCCCACCCTGTGTGGTCGCGACCACGCAGCAAATTAAATCTGTGTCCTTTCACAGAGGATTCTCATTACGACAATTTAAAACCCGTAATGAGTATAAGTCAGAGAGAGGGATGATGAATATACTTTTTTAATCCGCCTGTAGATGTGGGCGTTGGTTGATTGGACTTTTTTTAATTTGTTGTGAGAGAGAGATTTTTGATTGAACATGATACTGTTCATTTTAAAACTATTTGTTCATTTTAATACTATACCTACATGATCTATAAAATAATTAGTATGTCTGCAATGTAGGTAGACTTTGCTGGTCTTTTTAAAATTAGTTGCCAAAAATCTCTGCAATCTTAAAATCGGAAATGAGTTAAAACAAACTTTAGTTTTTTTAAACTTCTATGTCTAAGACGTCACTTGCACCAACCAGAGGGTTCTTATTGATTCCGAGTTACTAACTAACACGGGCCTATAATGTATGACATTTTTATTTGGCAACTAAATCTGAGATACATTTCGACAACAGTAGACCTCAGAGAATTCAAATACATCAAGCTCCACCTAATTAAAAAGACTTGAATCTATCACCTGATTAAATAACCACAAATAACCAGCTAATCGATACAGACACACAGAAATCATAACAAATATAAATAATTTATAGCAGTAGCGGTTGATAAGATTTATTTGCTGATCTCGCGACCCCTTGGCGCCGTGGCGTGCCGGCGAGCCGCCGTGCCTCTGGTTTGGGCGCCGTGCCCGCCGCCGGAGCCGGCGCCGCGCCGTCCCGACGGACAGACTCCTCGGCGCCGCCCGCTATCGATCTCAGCAGATGACGACACGATTAGCTGGCATAGTTTACTTTAGTGCTGGGGATCACGCTTATTGGTGTTGTTTTTTTGGTAGAAGTAAATAACTGGATTGGATTGGGGATGAAAAGTGACTCTTTCAAACACCAAATTGTTATATTTTTCAGTACTTACTAATACCTGGTCTTTGTCATCAAATCTGAGACGATATTTCTATTGAAAAGTAGAAGTTGCACGTGTAACATGTTTAAAACATTAGGTGATACCTTGGTATTTATTTTTTAATTGAATAGGGTCTACTTCCTTAAACCCATCATTAAAACTTCCCCACAACTCTATTCAAGTACTTTTCACACAAAATATATCGTTAATTGGCCATGTCCACCCGCATCAGACCCAGGAACCATTCCTCATTAAATTTTCATCCGCAAACCCTGAGGCGAAAGCTTTGACAACCAATTAGCTTAGTAACATAACACTTTGACGGCAAGCTCAATGGTGAAAGTTTAGGATTAAAATTATATGAATCATATTACACGACTATTGTGTAAAGGCTTGCCTTGTTAGTTACACATTCAAGTATTGAATAGTTCACCAATTAGTGTTTGTAAACCAGACAATGCCTATGATACGCCGACGCTGTCAGTGTTTTGAAGATATGATAATATGATATCACTGACACTGATATCAATACAATAGCTGTTCGACAAAGTCTGATAATTATGCATCCATGATCATATAACGCTACCTTGTAGAATATAAGGCAGTGTTTGCTCGTTTGCTAAACATACTTAGTCGAAGTTTCAAACAAAAATGAAAATTATGTTTTGTTTCTTTGCCCTCTCTCGTCTTACTCAAACCACTGAACTGTTTAGCTCCTATTAAGCAGATTCTATGTAGAGATACTATATCGAGATTTTTGCTTTTCACTTATTAGTGAAGAACTTTACGAATCAGACTGTAAAAGGAATATACGAATAAGATTGTAAATGGCCTTTTTTTAACTAATGTTACTTATACCTATATGTATTAGCTGTAACTTTTCCTAAAATTAATAAAATAAAATAAACCGTTATATATCTTCAACGGTTTAACATGCTAAAAGCTTCTCAACTGAGATTCAACCTTGACCTTAACGGCCCTAAGATGGTGTGATGTGTTCGCACAATCAAAACTTGCTTTGTAACGGTTGATATATTCGAAATGAGAGACATGCACGTGTTGAAACATAATAATTTGCAGCAATGGTTCTTGATACAAGTTTCCATTCAAAGGAGTTTTTAAATTATTTTAAAGTGGACTGGACTGGACAAAACTTGTACCTATAGCGACAATTTCTCCAGACGTTAATTGATGACTTAACACATCAATTTTAAATACCTTGTAAATATTATCAGTCATGCCATTTACATAATGTATACCATTATTTTCAACACATATCAAGCAATACAATGTAACAAGAGAAAACCAAATAAATTACAATCAATTGGTCAACAATATTTTCTTCATTCATGAGCAGGTAAACAAAACAGTTGATATTAGGTACAATAGTGTTACCATATTCAATAATATCACAATTTAATATGATATTGACTAGCAGGAAGTACGGGGTGCCGGTGCCCGGATAGTGAAATCATCCAAGAAAAGGTGCAAATTGAGGAAATGTAGTTTACCTGTTATTTTTTCGCCACTCATATAATAATTCACGAAATTCAGAATTCATTGGTAGGTTATATTTTCCGCAATCACGCAAGATATTTAGAAAAAAAACACACTGACATATTGAAATTGATTCTAAACAAATTAAATTTCTTAACATTTTTCCCTTTCATATTATTTTGTCCTATTTCAACAAACAGTTTTGTCTTGATCAAAATAAAACAAAGTGAGCAGAGAGCAATTAATTTGGGGGTCCGTTGTACAGCAGCGGCCTCTGGCGGCGGGCGGACCAATCGAGTAATTGTCGCGAGCAATATTCAAATGGCGGAAACAATTAGCGTAAGTGCTGAACACGTATTTAGTTGTCTAGACCTTTTAATGCCTCGTACTGATTGCAAAACAATTAAGAGCTTTATCATTTAGGTATTGTTTGGTGAATCGTGTGATGGATTATAAAGAAATTGAGTATCAATTACCTACATATTACATACACATATATATTATTTTGAGCTAATACGAACCGTACAGTCTGTCTACTACTTTTTTTTTTGATAACTTGAATACTAGACACAAAACTCTAGACTCCAGAGGTTAGCGAGTCTGTAAAATAATTTTGTGACCTTCGATTTTCTCCAAACAATAAAAAATAGTCTTCGCGATGGCTCCAATTCTTCATCAAGACAAAAGCATTGCTAATGGGCGCCTCTAAAACCTGAAGCACCCAATTAAATTCTACTTTTAATCCTACCATTAAAAGATCTGTGTACAATCAAGCACTACACGGTACAATATAGCTAAATATTATTGAATAAATACTGACAGGTTCCTCCCCTTGTCTGCTCGCTCTAAATCTCTTTTGTGTTCTGCGATAACGTTACAAAGCCTGCTAATGTCTTTTAAGGACTTAGTGATTTAAACGGACTAAATAATGAACCGACTACCCTTCTACGCTCGGAGCTCGCGATGCAATTTATGGACTTAAAACCTTAGGGATATCTCGCGGGACGCAGATGTATGATTGCAGCTAAAGCGAGTGGTCATTTTTTGTCCGGTGACGCGTAATTATGATAAAAGTCTGGAGCTATTTGGTGGTTTCGTGTTTTCTGTACTGTTATATTGCGTTTGAAATTTGGTTATTAAAACCTGGGCACGCCTGATAGCTCTTGTAATTCTTTTCTTTTATCTTGTTTTAATTATAACATGAAAGCAGAAGGACAATAAAAGGTTGAAGCTAGTGCTGAAAAGCCACACTGTTTACTAAAAGTGCCTTCTCTAGATTTCTTAACCTTTTTTATAAATCTGATGATTTATTAATGTGGTTAAATTAATTTAAGCGGATTATAAAAAGAGTGCTTTATGGTGTCTAGAAACATAGATAAGAATTATTATACAATGACATCTTAATTTAAAAAATAAATCAATTACAAAATAAACTTAACATTTCTTCTCATCCCCATAACATGTGCCGACTTAACCAAAACAATTCATATCTTGGAACACTCGAAGATTTGTGAACAAATCACCGTAACAATGTACTTATGTGCTCGGAGGTACTCGGCTCCTTGCATCGGGAGCGTTCGCATGACGACACAAATCCGGATGATGTCTGTTTGTTATCAGCGCTGAGCACTCGACTGTACCTCCATGCCTATAGGGCTGCCACCAGCTAACGCAGTAATCGCATTATTTATCGAATCCGGACCATTTGGTATTATGATCTGTTTGGAGGGAACTTTGTTCTTACTATGGGACAGCGGAAATATTGATTTGTTATTTTCATTCAGTTCTTCTCAATAGCTGTGATAAAAAATCATGGATATATTTATATTACTAAACGTTTTACTAATATTTTCCGTTCCTCCATTTAAACAAATTCAGTAATGTTAAAGGAAATTCAGTTACAAAGACAATGAAAAATAAGGAGAAAAATGGCCGTTTATAAATCAACATTAAGCAATGATGGGAGGACAAAGCTCTTCTTTGTCCTAAAGTAGAAATTGATGATGATGACATCTCAAGATACCCGGGTCAGAAACTCCAATTTGGCCGCGGAGCCCGCAGTCACGCTTGTGTATTACTGCGGAAATTTGCTGACAATGTAGGCTCTTACTGATATTAAAACAATTTATTTTTATTCTCATTCAGGGCCACAGTTATTTAACTCCTTATGCCAAACTCGTTCGCTCATTTCCATTGATGAAACCTCTGGCTAGAGTTGTACAAATTTTATAGGTAACGCTAAATGCCTATTTTAATTGCATATGCTAAGCTATCATATGTTTGGCACATACCTAAAATAAACATAGCATCATAAGGTAGTTAGTTATGCCACGACAAGGGGCATTGGAGCAACTTGGCAAGTCTTGTTGCACCTCAAATCAGCAAATGCATTTAGCACTTATCATCATTTTATTTCAGTCGCTCGTTTTATTTTCATATTCATTTTCAGAATGGTATTTTTACTAATTCAATTTACTCTTTTAGAAGAGTATCAATGGAGTTTCTGGCACGTTCTTTTCCAAAGTACAACTTCTAGATCATCTTTTAGACAGACCGACCTTGACAATTCAAAAGTGCCTGGAAATGGCTTATTTGAAACAAAGGATTAGATTTCAATATTTTTAATTGAAATCT
Organism: Mamestra brassicae; assembly: GCA_905163435.1. Taxonomy (NCBI): domain Eukaryota; kingdom Metazoa; phylum Arthropoda; class Insecta; order Lepidoptera; family Noctuidae; genus Mamestra; species Mamestra brassicae. The sequence goes on along the minus strand of LR990995.1, from coordinate 9,556,126 downwards.
AATCCTTTGTTTCAAATAAGCCATTTCCAGGCACTTTTCTTATCATCATTTTATTTCAGTCGCTCGTTTTATTTTCATATTCATTTTCAGAATGGTATTTTTACTAATTCAATTTACTCTTTTAGAAGAGTATCAATGGAGTTTCTGGCACGTTCTTTTCCAAAGTACAACTTCTAGATCATCTTTTAGACAGACCGACCTTGACAATTCAAAAGTGCCTGGAAATGGCTTATTTGAAACAAAGGATTAGATTTCAATTAAAAATACGTTAAGCGTTAAAATGATTTTCAGTTGTTTGTGGTGCAAGAGATCTTTTTGTGTCAAAATAAACGTTACTTTCCCAAAAATGCGACCCTACGTACAAAACTCTTGTTAGAGAATCGTTCGAGATTTCTCCGCCCTTATATTTTATTTCGATTGCAACAAGTATTATCCGCCTGTCAATATTATCGGCGATCGTCTCACGGCTTCCAGCGAAATTGTTTCGATTCCCCGCGCGTTTCCCAACCGTCGATTGTTTCTTTTTGTTTATACTCCGTTTTCATAGACTTTATTGTAACAACGACGTTCCATCTTCGGGAGATAAAGAACATCGTTTGGTCATTTGTTCTTAAGTTTGTTTTTGCTTTCATCAGAATTTCGAGGCTTTTAAAGACGTTTCCCAATCATTTGTTAAACTTTTTGTAAATATTTAAGCAGGTATAAAACCTGTTAATTCTGTAGGTCGTATTATTTATTCCATCGATGATCTAGAAATCAGAAATAGTTTTAAGATGTCCTGTACTAAATTGTTTTATGAAAACCGTAATAAAGTTATAAAATTAAGCGAGATCATAAAACAAGATTCATGTTGCAATAATTATTGGCAGTAAATGTGGCCCGAGCTCTAAACGAATCATATGATAAATAAGTCACTTTCAAGCTGCAAATCTTCCTGATTTAAGATTTGTTTTTAGAATGTAGACAATTATAATAAATACATGTCTATAAATTAGAACATGCCAGATAACCTTAAATTTATAATTTTGGCCGGCTTGTTTATCGTCATTAGAATCTTTGCCAAGAGTAAATTTCAGTTTTACCCTGAAAAATAATCACATGACACTTGTCATTACGACTACTATACATTCTCAGAATATGATGCACCAACGCCCACGTAATGACTGACAAACAATTATGAAAACAAATGTACCTACTTATTATGGGCAGTCATAACGAAACAAATAACTGAACAAAGGAAATAAATTGATTTAGACCAAAGATGGATAAACTTGTTTGAAGTGGCAAGAGATCAGCACAAGGGCCAGAACACACCAGGCGCGCTTCTGAATATAGGAGCTCCTCCCTTCACCGTGACGCTCTTTATTTCTTTCTATTTACTGCCATAAAAATCTCATACAAAATATTTACTTTGCCAACAAATGCCAACATGGGCCACAGTTACTGCTGGTGCGTGCAGTATCACTAAAATACGGAATGATTAAGTTTTCATTTTGTAATAATAAGTTAGTATAAAATTATAATTTTTAGAGCGGGCACAGCATAGAATAGAAATTAACAAGGTACTTATAATAATAGATACTAAAAGAACGTTAAGTTGTTATTTAGCAATCAGCTTAGTTTTTTGCCAACTATATTAGGGTCGGCTTTCAGTCTTTCCGGATGCTGCTGAGTACCAGTATTTTCCAAAGAGGGTCTGCCTATCTGACCTTCACAACTCAGTAACTGAGTAACACGATATCCCTTGGCGAGACTGATGTCAGATTTTCTGGTGTCTGACTCTCCATAACGACTATCAATGATCTACAAATGACAACAAGGGCTTAACATCAACTCCGAGGCATGGAGGACTCACGGTATGTAATATATGGTCTCCCATCCAAAGACCGATTTTGGCAAGCGTAGCTTTACCTCAAAGATCGAGTCGTGCGACTGTTATAATTTAACCACGTTTGGCAACTCCCAGCGCAATACTTTACTACCTACAGCGTTCAATATTAGGGTATTTGACTAAAAAAATCGAATTAGTCCGTCAGATAGATTTCCAAAAAATATTGGACACGTATTTTTTCTTTTGTCACTTAAATAAAATATGTAGACGATACAGTGCGTTGAAAACTCGTGTGACGTCACCTAAATTACCTTTTACTGGAAAGTGACGTTACATGCGTTACTCCTTATCTTTGATGCGTTTTATCTTCGTATTTTTTTAATGATTCAATAAAATAAAAAATACCTACGTATCCAGTATTTTCGATAATCTAAGTGACGAACTAAATAGAATCATATTTTTATAATCCAGCCAACATCCTTATTATCCTTAACCAATTGCAAGTATACTTTAAGACGTAAGTATACTTGCACCCTCACATATCACTAACACACATTATCCACAAACGTAACTCTTCTTCCAAAAATTCAGTTTGTCGCAGGGATCCAACAGAATATTAGTCAAGTCTATTATAGGCTAAGTTGGACTCCCATATGCACTTAAGGGTGTCCAGCTTGAAGCCCGATCACGCCATTGTTGTTCTTTTGTGTTTTTTTAATGCTGACACTATCACGGTAATTTTTTTCAAGCTTTTTATCATTTTAATTGTGCTTTTGTATTTTTTTACTGTGCCATCAAAGAAATATCTATCAATCTACGTATTAAAATAACTAGCAATCCTGTAACTAGTTCCCTGCAATACGAGTATCTTAACGCTGCTACATTGCTTCATGACCATGATTGGTCTTATTTGAAGAATGAAATCCAACGCATTTATGAAAGCTATTCTCACTCAAAAAATTAACGCTATTTACGAAAACGATTTTATGATTTCACTCACCAAAGTGCTTTGTCAAACACCACAACTTGTTTAATCTTGATTCTCTATGAGGAGAGCTCGTGGCTAAATAATAATAGCTGCACAAGTCGATCTCCAAGGTTAAGCAACGCTTGCCGAGGTAAGTCTGAGAATGGGTGACCATTTTAACATACCGAGACTCCTCCGTGCCTCGGAAAACACGATGAACCGTTGGTCTCGGCTGGCATTTGTAGATCTTTGATAGACTTTACGGATTGTCAGAAGTCAGGAAAGATAACACCAGTCTTGCCAAGACGTACCATGTTACCCAGTTACTGGGTTGTGGAGGTCACATATGCAGTCGTTCCACGTAAAATATTTAGCTGAATCCGGTTTGGTTGGAAATCGTCCCAAATATAGTTGGAAAAAGGCTAGGCAAATGAAGCGAGATTATGATGACTTTTCACTATGGCCGCCTAAACTGATTTTATCTATGCTACAAGCAATTCTGCTTGGCACCAAGTTATCAGTTTTCTTACAGGAGATTTATTTAGCTTCCAAACGTAATTGCTACACCCACTTACACCCTATCTATTACAGGAAATTCCTTCAGTAGTAACACTTTCCCTCAATAATTCTTTGATAAAGTGTCTACCTTACCTGCCTTTTCTGTACCCTACTACAACCTAAAATACCTTAATAGTGAGGAGGTAGGTTAAGCTTCGTTCTGTTAATCTACGCCTGCTAAGCATAACAGCACAAACATTTTCCTGCTTTTGATTAATAACGATAGGATGGTAATCCTTGATCAATTTCAGTAATATTAAGTAGTCTTAATTCTGGAGGATCAGATTGAGATGTTTTTTCCTAATTTTAGGCTTTAAATGAGCTAAATCTTACTTATGAAAAATTAAAAGCAAACAAATTTTCGAACACCCTTCCATAAGGAGACACAAAATTATTGCCGAGGGGGTCCTTCTGCAATGATATTAGGCAATTGGTATAAAAAACATGCGACTCACTTGAACAGAAGGGGTTTGTTGGCGAAGAGCCCCGAGGCCTTCTCCTTCGCGGCGTTGAGCCCCTGCATGCTGCCGGTCGCAGGTCCCTCATCAAACGTCACTCTTCACTAACACCTGAAAACAATATCAATGTTAATATGGCCTACTAGTTGACGCTGGATTGCCTTCCGTTTTTTGGTGGATGAGAAATCATCAAGGGACTACTCCTGCTTTGGGCAGAGCGGAAGGGAGTGTCAGACTCTTACTGAACCGCGAAGGGCATTTGAAGGAACTTGGCGGAATTTAGCCGCCCGCGTTCTTTTAAATGCCCCTTGCGTTCCAGGGCCGCGGTAACTCTTTGGAACAATTCCGCCACCCTAGTAAATTGCCAGCCTTTTTTATGGATGGAATATCATCAAATGACTCCTTCCGCTCTAGGCGGAGCGAAAAGGAGTGTCAAACTCTTACTGACACTGCTGATCGCCCTGTGACTCCCGCCGCCCGGGGCGTCTCATTATGTTGCGACGGCTGGGGCGTGAGGTTAGCCTCTCCCTCACGCGGTCCACCTCCTCATTAATTAGCATTACTGCTTCGCAGAAGGAGGTAACCGCTTCCCAAGCCTCCTCGACGCAAGAGGTCGCCGCCGCCGATCGCCTCGACGAGGACACGTTGGTGCCCCACCCAAGCAGGGACGACCTCCACCGTATGCTCCACCATGTCCTCCGGGCGATTCTCACAGTGCTGACAACCAGGCGTGTCCTTCCGCCGATTCCAACACAGGTATCTCCCGAAACAAAATTGCCAGCCTTGCGGACTGTTTTTGGGCCAAGCTCGTCACTACTATTCAGTTGATTCTGGCTCTCTGGAGTTGCAGTGGACTGTAGCGACCACCAGAAAAAGCCAAGTCAAGCTCGAACAAGCCCCAAAGAAACGATCCAACTATATTGGATCCCGCAACGAAATGAATCAGAAAAGAACAGCGGAGCAGTAATAAAAACATTATTTCCACTTCCTTCTGATCAAACAGGAGTCAGAACGGAGCTAGGCCAAATTTGTCATCCTTTCGGACTGATTTGTATGTATCCATGCTAATTTAAGAGAAGAAGACTATGTAGATAAGATAACCGCCGATTAAAACACTGTTAACATTGCGTCTATAGCTTTGATAGATAAGTCTAGCTGGTTTTACCATAAAATACCTATTCATCTAATATTGTTAGTGCCTATTCTTGAGAACAAGAAGACCACGGGTATGGGCGCTTTGAGATGATTGGCAAAACGAATCACTGTGCATCATCAACATATTACGACCATTTCTGTGGTCGCAATATGTATGTCCATCGTTAAAATTTTGTATCTGTCCGTTAACGCTATTTGTCATAACGCCATTGGTTGATTAGTGGTAAACGGACCGGCAGGAATGAGCTATTCTCATTTTGTTTGTGCCAATTCGAGAAAAGAAATATACCTATATAAGATGACCTACTAACTAAATCACTGTTCATATTGCAAGCACAGATAATAAGCCTAGTATTTACACTGGCGGGCTATTGTTTTTACAATAGCATGCGCTGTCCCCATACAATTAGTTCATTAGAGAGAAGAATTCTACCCCTATAGGATGGCATGCAAACTAAAACACTGCTCATATTGAGGCCAAATGAAATATAAGTGCTGTAAGCCAGCACTTCTTTTAGTATAACAAGCCTCCCTGGACCTATTCTCATACTGTTTCTGCCGATTAGAGAGGACCACTCTATAAAATCGAATTACATTATCTGATTGTAGATCTTGGCATATTTCACAATGATGGCGTTTCTGCCTTTAATGCTGTTATAAAACATTATACTGCTCGTGTTCCGTTCTATCCGTTAAACTAAAGTGTGTAAATATTGTCAATTACTGTACAATAAAGATGAAGTACTGCTACTGCGCAATAAATCTACTGTACTAAATTAATGGTTTTTACTGGGATGGACCAGGCAGAAACTTTGCACTTTCCTTTGTTGAATTTTTCGGTTTCTTATTAAAATTGGGTCACTGATCACTTTTTTGAGCAAATTCTGAAGAAGCTATTTGTATCTTTCATAATTAAGTACTAATAAAAAATCAATACCTCTGAATGAAAAACATTTTTGAAAGGATCCGCCTTTCAAAAATATTTCTAATAGTTGCTTCAACTATTAGAAACCAAAAATCATTACGCCATATCTTCCGCTCCATGTTACATAATCGAGTATGTACTAGGTACCTACCTATACATGACGATATACCTATATATATACCATTAACAATAGCTATAAGTATACGCGACACTTATACACTATGTTAAAATAAAAGTACAACATTCAGATACAGTTCACAGCGAAAAGACTAGAATAGAGATTCTGTAGCAATAAAATAATTAGTACTTACATTTTTCAGTTCCCTGGCGTAGCAGCTCCGCTGGTCTGTCGATCGTGTAGCGCCCCGCGCGCCCTACGGCGTAGCGCTACGGCTGCGCGTAGCCCCAGCCGCCATTGGCCGCTACGAGCGCCGACGTAGACGAACCTCGACGAATCACAACCGGTACTGTAAATGGGGCGGGGTTTGTCACATTTCTGAAAATTTTCAGGAGGTCCCAAAATATGTACCTATCTACTATTGATATCAAACCTAGCAATGTAACACTGAACAGCAGACTAACATACAGCCTAACGCCTACAGACATGAGGAATTCAACTGAACTAGCTGGAACAGTACATAACTTTGTACCAGTATACTTCCTCGGCTAATCGATACTCTTTGTGTCAGAACCTGTGCAGTGAGTGAAATATGAATCATGATGTTATATTTCATACCTACATGAAATATAACATCATGATTCATATTTTACAGTAATAACTTCCTTGCAATAACTGACCATGGTCAGACGTAGATTCAATGAATCATGTTTGTGTAAGTTTAACATGTAATTCCCTACCTAGTTACATTTTGCTCATCTTCCTTTTCTTTAAATTATACTCGAGCTACACAGATCAAATAAATTATAAATGATATTTATTTTGCAAGTAGGTTAAATATAACACTTTTACACGTCAATCTTTTTTGGTAATTTTAAGCTATATGAGGCCGGTGTTTCCTAGCTGACTGCCCTGAGAAGAAACACCGAAACAAAGCCAGAGGTCAAAGACTCTTTTAAAGTTCATACAATCCGTACTGGTCAAATCATATGTTAATAAATGCATGTAGAACGTGGTCTTATTTTAATTATGATTACCAAATAATGTGCTCGGGTGAAAAGTAAAAAATATCCTCAATCGTTTCCAAAGTGTTATATCGTGAGAAAGAAAAATCTGACAACCGCAAACATCTTCTACTCGATGCATAATCAGCTGTTTTCCAAACAGTTGTGAGTGTGAAAATATACGCAACTGTTAAGTTATGCTGTATTTTAGACACTTTTAGACACACGCTGTCAACCAGAAAAACATTGAAAATAGGATTACTCATTTTTGCACCAAATCTAGTTAGTTAAGGCTGAGGAAACATGACTTAATAATGTTTACTACTTATATTACTCGACACTCGGTTGAGAAAAAAACGTAAGTAAGAAATGTAAAATAAAGAAAAACCTCAGAATTAATATCACAGAAAAAACTTTGTTACATGTCATTCACAATATCGTTTAGATTATAAAAACATGAAAAAAATGTTTCTGTCGACTATGAATTTCAGGTTTGCAGGTATTGCAAATTAAATTGCGTTCCTATGGGCAACAACAAATGAACTACCTACTCAGTCTAATCAAAAGAAAGAAATAGGAAGTAACCGTTCACACAAGTATGACAAATGACATTAATTTTGTAAATTAGTTATAAACAACACTTTTAACGACAATTTAAACTAAATGAGGCCCGCCAGTTAGGAAATAGCTGGCTACCCTGAGAAGAAACACCCAAACAGACTCAAGGGTCAAAATTTCTTTTAAAATCCATACAATGGTAAAAATGTAATGGTTAAACCATATGAAAACCTTGTAGGTGAATGTCTTGGATGATATTTTGAGGAAAGTATCTCACAGATTAGAGTTGACAATGCAATAATTTGCCAATTATCGCGTAGCTCTATCACAATCCGTATATGAAAACCATGCAGATTAGTGTCTGAGATTGTCTCTTGAGGGAAGAACCACACAGATTTGAATGGACCTGTCTAGTCAGTGGAAGCATTGTTCAGTAATCGTGTAGCTCAACTCAGGACTACTATAGAGCTCAACGTATACATTTTGAAGAAAATTGTAACTTTTTTAAGTGATTTATGAATGAATTCAAGCCTTAAGTTTTATCAAATACTATCCTTGTGTTTCAAAATAAATAGAAACATTTTTTTCTAGAATTACTTGTAAGATTATTGAACGCACGAGAACTGACCTTCTTAAATAGTAAAGTTTACACGTAACCTGCCAAACTAAACAGTACGGTTACATAAACGCTTGACACAGACACAGCGACGCCGAGGAAACACGTCACAATCTACCTCTACTTATTCTCTTTGTTTTGACTCATCATCATCGTACCAACCAAAAGACGTCCACAGCTGGACATATGCCTCTCCTAAGGAGGGGGGGAGGTTGCCATAATCACCACGTTTGGCAGGCGGATTGGTGATCAGAGTGTAGCTGTTGCAATGTTCAGAAACACAGGGAATGCTGCTGCTCATTCTCTGGTGAGTCCCTTAGTCGCCTCTTATGACACTCTCGGGAAGTGATGGGATGGTGCTATTCTTTTACATCCGACACCGTATAGAACCAGTGTTTTGACCAAATACCGATAAAAAAGCAAATCAATGCAAATAGGCTAGAGCCTAGCTATAAAATTAGAATGATAATTGAAATCGATACATAGAATTTGTCAAAGGATTCCGAATATTCTAAACATAAGTTAGTTAAACCAAAAAATGCTGCTTCAATAGCTTGCCGCACAAAATGAGTCCACATTTTGTGCGGCAAGCTATTGAAGCAGCATTTTGTTCTATAAACAAATTTAAAATATTTAAATTTCTTACTAAACATGAGCAGTTATGCAACGTTAGACGCCGAAACACTTAATCCATCAGGATGATTCTTGATAGCTTTCCCCAATACCTGCACATAACAAGAAGTTATGAACGCTATTGAAAAAGCTGAACTCGCAACTGAAGCAGCCTTACACAAATTAAATTGACATCAAAAGAAAGAAAAGAAAACTTGTTTATTTAGCATACAAAGTTAAACGCAAGGTACTTATTAAAAAAAATCGATTCTTTATTTAAACAAAACAAAAATATTGTGTGTCCTACGGCTGGGCCAAATAGGTCCACTTCAGCAAAATGCCAAACCACTAATAGTTGCCTGTCGCTGGTTTTCAACTAAACATTACGTTGAAGTGTAAGTACGGACGTAAATCAGATTTGTAAAGTGTTAAATTTACAAGTAAATAGATATCGACTCACTAAGATAAATAGAAACTTCACCAACACAATATATACAATCTGAATTATATATTGATAACTTCGAGACACATAATGAAAGCAATAGCTCGGTCATAATCGTTTCAGTTACATGCGTGGCCGCATCTGATACCGATATAACGTGATCGCTATATCGAGCCGACTTCATTTCACGGGCAGAGGAGCTCGCAAATGAAGTCGCCGCGGTCCACCGAACCCGAAGTCATGGCTCTGAGACACCATAACTCATCTGAAAATGGATGCGGTAAAATATTGATCAGTTATAGCATGTCTTTGAGAAAGATTTGTCCGTAGTTTTGATAATGAATTTTTTAAGATTCTGTATATTCTTTATACTTTCAATAAGGAAGAAGTAGGATGTTATTTCAAAAATATCAAAAGCAAGCAGAAAAATAAATACAACCCAACTTTTAAATACAAAGTTATAAAACGTAGAGACAATATTTCTACAATATTCACTAGCTCTATTACAACGAAGCACGACACGGCTATTATTCACTAAAGATATTCATACTGTCATAAATTCTGTCAGAGAAAAGCTAGCCATCCATAAAACTGTTCGTAGCACGTCGTAGAGCTTCGTAGCGCTTCGTAGCTCCGGCCCTTGATTCATATTGCTACGCTCGCTGAATAACGCGTTTGAATCAAAATCTGCCCATCAGACCGTTTTAACTTTTTATGATAGGAGTTCTTTTAAGCCTTTGAAACGAGAAATATTATATTACGATCGACTGTCCACAACTATTAACTCCTCCTTGTGTTTCTTGTTTTAGGTAAAGGAAATTTAAAATGAGACAATTTGTACTTTAGTAATTGACTTTCCTGCCATAGAATTATTTAATAAAAGAGAGGTACAGAGGTTTACAGAACACAAGAAACTTTCATATAAATTTTATACAGAGTATTCTCTTTCGCCAAGTAAGTCGTTAAACAAAGGACGACAAATTTTAAAATCTGTGTACTTAGTTTAGCGTTGTTATAAATTTAGCTTACGAAGCGAGACCACCCTCTTAGCGGGCGATTAATGTAAATTTTTATACCGTGAAACGTCAGATTAGGGGTGGATGGCAATCCATTTAAATAGTTATAAAACCGCTGAGCGAGCAACTTGATTATTACGAGTTTAGATGACGTTAGTTCAAACTGATTGGATGCAATAAATTAAATTATAGATGTTATATCTTATTCTAAAATGGGGATAAACTTGACGAACCTTAAATTAATCGTGTTAAGTTAGTGCTTTAAGCACTGCTGGCTCGCAAAAGACGGAATTTTGCAATACCTGCCAATATATGGAACACCATATGTATAAAAACCTAACTGTCGCTGTTTTGTTCTCCTATCAACGCATAACAAAGTATAATAGTTTTTTATCTATACTAATCTATAGATTACAGGAAAACTTATAAGAAGCCTATAGTGTTAAACTAACAAAAATTAGATTCGTTCGAAACTCTTTCCACGTGAGTCCGACTCGTTGCCTGGTTTTTTTTTATCATTATCCATGATGCTTTCAATTCACAGTAATTTTTAAATAGATATTTGAAAGAAGACAAAGAACAAAAACGCATTTGCTGCTAAAAAAAATAAATACTTCTACAAATAAAACTGTTAGTACAGTCTATGTATGTTTCATCCTCAAAAAAATCTGCTTGTAAAAATAATTTTACTATACATTCTATTACTGCGTCATAATTAGCTTTAACTAATGCTGTAAAACTAGGTTTACCTATGCCAAAAGGTATTATTACAAATGGCTTGTGTTATTTTCATAATTGTTATTTGCGGGCTTTCAAAGTGTGATATTTAGGTTTATTCTTGAATTTAATAAACTAGATCTAAAGTTTCCCCGATAATGACGCTCGGTTATACCCAAGAATGTCGTACGTGATTTTATCGGTAAGTATTATGAGTGGCAAGTGGCACTCGCCAGAGATCGGCCACTCGTCGATACAGCGCACTCAGCGCTTATCGCCGCCGTCGCTTACCGCTTTAAAGCGCGCTGCATTTCGATGACCCTTATAGAAACAATGAGACTTCCAACTTGTCCTAGATATGAAGGGGTGAGAACCGCTTTAAATTGGTAAGGTTTAACGTTACTATCATTCAATGTTTCTTATGACCTTCAGTCGTGACCCGTTTGAAAGACGCTGGACGTTGTAGAAAATACGATGATTAGCAAGAAAGTTGAAGGGATGATGCCTAAACCATTTTTAAAAGAATATTGTACAGAAAGAATTTGTGATTGCTCAGTCACTTATCAACACGCGTTACTTCGTTTAGAATTACGTTAACGACAATAATGTAACACTCAGTCGATAACAGACAACTATTGTGTCGAAACACGCAATTTTGTGACACCTCATGGCTCCTCCAAACGCACCTTTTTCCAGACGATTGCCCATCACCACCACTACCTGGGGTGAGACACCCCTCTCTTTCTCACCCACACATATCCCATCGCCCTGTCCCCCTTCAGCCCGCTATTTATGACTTATTAACTCCTCTAAGGTATCATGGCAACCGCTCCCACGCCGCTCCACGATTTAATATAGAAAATTGTGAACTCAACCGAAAATAACTGAGGACACAGTTTATTAAATTCTTCATACACGTGCCGATTCATTAAGCAGGCTAATTAATTTAGTTTCAAAATCAAGTGCACAGGTAATTAAATCACTGTATTTTCAATCATGTTTCAAATTAAAACATGGCTTTGTGACCCTTCGCTTAAATATTTTGTTCTTGTGTTTGATTAAAATGTAGAATAATCACACTATAATATAATCTCACTAATATTATAAAGGCGAAAGTTTGTGAGTGTGTGTGTGTGTATGTTTGCTACTTCTTCACGCGCAAACGGCTGGACCAATTTTGATAAAATTTGGTATGCTGGAAGCTAACACCCTGTATTAACACATAGGCTAGTGTTAATAACATATTTTTATATATATACTAGCTGCGCGGATAACACCGTGGGGTGTAGTTAGTAATTACATATTTCTATGGAAATTAAATGAATATCACAAACCGATGGAATATTATAGAATTACGTAAGCAATGATAACAAAGTTACTACCGCTCTACCCACATAATTAAGTTATTGTAAAAGATTGTGTAACTATTTTTGGTGTACAGTGAAGTGAGTATATTCAAGCCAACCATTTCCCACTGGACCCTCAGGGCAAGTGCCCAGGGCCCAGGATAAATACATAATTTTAAGAAAAAGAAAATATGTTATAGTAGTCGTTTATTTCACTCAATAGATTTTTAAGCAGTAACTTGTTAATTTTAAAAGAGTTTCTGTTCCGAATAACATTATAAATACCATTTCCTTCGTGTGACTTTAGGAACGGTCGAATAAATCTAGGTTCATTTATTTTTAGGGCCCCACTATCCTGAGCCCAGGAATTCTTATAAGTAAATTTATTAGCTTAGTATACAAGAAAGAGAAAGAGTTTATTTTCCGAATAACATTATAAATACCATTTCCTTAGTGAGACTTTAGGAACGGTCGAATCAATCTAGGTTAATTTATTTTTAGGGCCCCATTATCCTGAGCCGAGGGATTCTTATAAGTAAATTTATTAGCTTAGTATACAAGATCATAAACTAGCATAATATGACTAATAACAATTCCATGGTCACAGAACTCAACAAACAAGCATTTAATCCACTAAACTTTACAAAGCCAAAGGTAAAAAGAAAACGTTTATGTTAATTTTATTCTGGTATTGAATTTCAACAGAGGAAAGCGATACGCGCCGCAATCCGTATCCTCCAGTGCCAGATTGCGATGTTTGCCAACCGATCGCTCCGTGGGGACGCGACTCAACCAGTTTTCGCTCACGGAGCAATAAAATACCCCTAAACCCTCCGATATTTATTGAGAACTCACTGATAGAAAAGACCAAGTTGCTGAATTATTAAATTTTTGTGTGGAAATGTGGGAAGAGTTTTCTTGTGGTATGGAAAGTAGGTTTATGAAAATTATATGGACTCATGTTAACAAATGTAATAATATTTTGAAAAAGATAAACGTAATAAAAACAAAATTTTTGTTTAATTTTCTGGTGTCTTCCCACTGCAGGGCTCTTTCTTCTTTCAATCCTCCCGGTTTAGGGCTAGTGTTTGTGTACTTTTTATTCAAGTCTTCTGACACTACTTTCTGTTTTGGTTACAAACTTATAACACAAATTAATAATCATCATAATTTGGTAACCTAAACAGGCTGAACATTTATATTTAATTGAAAAATGGAAATTCAATCGAATTTAAGCGAAGTTCTCTTTCGGATCATTTGGCTCTTGTTCTTGGCATACTAAAAAATCCATCTAAAAACATATTGAAAGGTTTTTCTAGCAATTTTTCAGATATATTCAGGCATAAAACAACTTTATTAAGAATCATAGATGCATTCGTATGTTGTTTTATCAGCATCCAACAGAGTCCGACGGCGGCTGAATGCCAACCATTATAAACATGTTCCTGATACTGATCACGTGGAAAAGTAAAACTCTGGGTCTTAACACCTCATATAAGGCAATATCGAGATGAAAACTGGCTTACAAGTGACTCCCCATAGATAAAAACCTCATTTATGTGAAACTCAGTTAACAAGTTACCCGGTAATGGCAGACTTAAACAGTGGTTCCTGCAGCTGCAGAATCGAAAGAGGTGTTGGTAGATGATTAAAAATTTAAATTATAATTATAAGTCTTTTTGTTGTTCAAGAGTAAAACATTACTTGGATATCAAATGCTGATACATACGTCTAACAATACGACAGCATACAACGTCTCCAACAATACATGTTCGAAGTTTGTAAAAGCTTTTAGGTCTACCTGCACCAGGTGAAAATCGATACTTACTCACAAAAAGTAACAACCCAAAAGCGACCATTGTCCTACGAGGAAGGAGACCGATCAGTTTTGCATCTCATTTCCTCTTTTCCAATACGAGTGATATCGACCGATGATACATAGCAACCATTGTAATAAATAGCTATATGTTAATGAGATTTCAGGTGAGGAGAGGCGGCGCCTACCGAAGCCCCGCCCCTACAAGCCATTGTCTCCCAAACCCAACTCGAAATTGAATAAATTAACGCTAAATTTAATAACTCTATTAACGTTTTGCCGACGCAAACAACTCCTGACGTATAATAGTTGAAACGTTTTCAGGGGCGGGCTCGTTATTAGATTAGATGCGTTCACTGTTTAGGGGGACGAGAAAGCTTTCCATACTGATTAATATCATGATCCAAATAAAATGGTACACAAAACAACTTTATTTTTATGTGATGTAAGAGCTTATCGGCTTTTGTTAGTAACTCTGTTTTGTTACTTTGTGCAATAGCCATTTTGACCGGAATCAAAACTAGTTTAAAACCCAGAACTAATTTAGACTTAGTTATGGAAAAAGCAATTCGTATATTTGCGCTTTTTTAGGTGATAAGCTGATTATTTATTATTTTTACTTCAGTCACATCTTCTATCATTTCAAAAACAAAAGCTTTTCAAATTGTTTTAACAGCTTTAACTTTCATGTATGTACAATGAAATTAAGTTGATGCAAATACATACCGAATTCATATAATTTATGGATAGGAAAAGTACGAAAAAAGCAAGATATTCTTAAATTGTTGAGTTTGTCACGTTTGTAAAAAGTAATATGATGCTAAAAAAATTCGTTCATCGATACAAAGCTACACTATCGCTAAGCTCAAGACTTTATAGCCGGGAAAAAATCACAGTTCCTGTATAATAGGACATGCGACTGAATCCGCGGGAAAAAGTTAGTTTAACACACACCTACAACCTTATTGATCGCTAACCACTAACCATCTCATTCATTTTAACACATTTTTAAAATTCAAAATTTTTAATAGACAATAAGACAGTTTTTAAACTTATCATATGATTAGCAAGATATTTTTTATAAAAAGGCCCATTAAACACAAATAGTTGAGTTTGTGTTTGATAGGGAAAATATGACAAAATATGATTATTTTGCGAAAGGCGATCCTTTATCAAAAATAAACCCGTGACCCAGGATTCGAACTCGCTTCTAATGTAACGTCTGTATTGTTCTACTCAACGTCTTATCAATCTGGCTATGCTTCCAACAAACGAAATGAACAAAATAAAACCGTTTGTTGAGAACTTCATCTTAAGATGTTCTTTGTGTCACTCCTACTGAAGTTTTAATGATATATATATCGCAGCCAAACAGCTTAATAAGCCGATTAATTTGCCTAGCCTTCTCATTTAACTGCGCCAATTGTTTAGCGTTAAAGCGCCAATATCGTTTAATGACTTGCCCAAGTCACATATATCGCTGATTAAGAACGCTTACTCCTCACGGTGTTTCTTACAAACTTTCAAATCCTTATTCATGGAAATGAATGAACTGATTTTAATGAAACTTGGTTTGCATACGCTAGATATCCAGGTCTAAATGGTTAGTTTAGAAAATTAGGAAAAGAGTTTAGAGGGAGAGAGAGAGAGCGATTCAAAGTTTTCTATAGAAAGAAAACACTCTATCTTTCGCACTGAACTCTTTTTCGAAAATGTTCTCTACTAACTATTTAGACCTAGATATCCAACGTACGCATACCAAGTTTCATTAAAATACTTAATTCATTTCCAAGAATAAAGACTTGAAAATTTGCATGAAACACCGTGAGGAGTAAGCGCTCTTAAACGGCGCAGTTCAATGAAAATTAGAAGGCTAGGCTTTTAATAAAACGGCTGAGTAAGCTAGTTGGCTGTAACATATACATCATCTAAACTGATATTATAAAGCGATTGAATTGTTTGTACCCGTGTTTGTAAAAGGTAACCTTTGCGAAAGGACAACTAGAATACATTACACTTGTATTTTCTAACTGTAAATCATGATGATCAACATAATGATTTTAGTGGTCAAGTGGAAATTAATTATTTGACTTTGACTTTTTTTTTAGAGATGTAATAGAAAGCTGCAGTATCACTAAATCCTCACGCATATTCGCTTAGTGCCAAAAGCCACTTTTATGTCAGATAGTAAAAGGTTTCTTAGTGATTGAACACAGGACCGAAGACACGGGGAAAAGCTAGTGATGACCATTAAAATATATGTTATTTGAGTCAGAGTTTATATTGTTATTCCGTAAGTTTATGTTAATTTTAAGCATTATATTTAAGAGGTCCTCCTAAAGTAATTTAATTGAAATGTTATTCCTAATTCCTGTACCGCTAAGCAAATAACGCAAAAACATTGGGAAAGTACCTAAAAAGTCTTATTTCCAAGTAAAAGTTTTTTTTCATGATATGATAATAGACTTTGCTTTATGTAATTATCTTCTAAAGTAAACAGAAACTGATAACTAAACAAATATACCTAAGATAACAAGTTTGATGTTCTTACCTCATATAAAGATTTCCAATACACCTTATTTTACACCTACTAATATATTTCGCTACACAATGTTAAAGTTATAGGTATTTCTAATCTATTTTTTACAATTTAATTAAATAGTTACGATATTTCATTAAAAGATATGTTAAAATTAGTTTGATATGTTCTGTATTGATATTCTTTAGAGTGGTTGTTGTATTATATACCATTTACTCTAATTCAATACGTAAACATTGATTTGAAATGTTATTTTCGATATGCTCTTTATGTATTATTTAATTATGTCTCGAAGAAACAGTTACACCGGGGGGCATCACTCTTATGGGGAAAAAAGTAGTCCAAAAAAGAAATACACTTTAAAATGACCGTTGGTGTAGTGGAAGTGTTGCTCGGAATGTTGTTGTTGGAGAGATAGTGTTGTTCCCGCTTCCACCCTTAAGAGTGATGCGCCCCCGGCGGACGCGCCACGTGACTGCCGGCGTCGCTGAAGCTTTGTGTTTACATCCCCTGACCCCCCCCCCACCAACCCGTCCCACGCGAACCACCCCCGCCGCCGTCCCATCCCCACTCGTCATATTGTTCGCAATTTTACTGTTAAACAGGAAATCTGTTCAGGAAAATTTTCTATGGAAAAATACTAGTTATGTTTACCCGGTTCCCGAAAATAAATAACTTATTTTTGTGGTGTGTGGTTTTTGAAGTGAAAAACATTTTTCCATTGTTCCATAATAAGTGAACAACAAAAAAAAGGAGGTCAGAATATGTCTGTCCTTTTAAAATAAGGCGGAATATCATACTTAGAGACAGAATTTCTCTGATCTTTTATTATTTATTTATTTATTTAAACTTTATGTACAATAGTGGTACTTTTGCATCACATATTCTCATCATTTTATCAGTTATGTGTGATTGTGAGCATCATCACAGCCACAGAATATTGAAAACAAGACCAACCCGAACTCTAACAAAATACTAGAATTTGTGCTAATAATCTATAACCTACATTCAGCTCAACAAAATGTTGGGAATATTTGTTAACAAAACATCACAAAAATGCAATCATACATCTTAAGTTAAGTTGTAGTCGTAAGTCTAGAAAACGACTCGCCGGGACCTCTGCTCAACTGGAAACGCAGATAAGGGGATTGACGCCATAAAAACAGAATTACCTTCACACCGAGTAAATTGGGACCGGAAAATTATTTATTATAGCTCTTATATTGGGTGCTAACGTGCCAATTATAGTTTGGAGGGGAAATTGCCTTGTTTTCTAGCAAGTCGGGATTCGTACACACGTTTATTTGGGTAACTAAAAACTAATACCATAAATAGAGCTGTCTGTGCGAGGCCAAATAAGGTCCTAGATCAGCATATCCTGAGATATTTAGAAAAAAAAAACTTTTTTTTAAATAGTGCATGTTGCATTATTTTCTTAAGTCTCTTTTAACGTCCATACATTGGTCGGCGTTATACATGTAATAGTCAAATCATATGACAACCATGTAGGTTAATTTGTGAGGTGGTCTTTTGAGGAAAGGACCACACAGATTTGAGTGGACCTGCTAGCATTTGTCTATTATTGTGTTGCTCAACTTAGAACTTAAAAAAGGTCAAAGATTTGACGAACAATACCAAAGTAAGGACATCTGGGTAGGCCGCATAAATAACTCAAACTGACAGACGTCATTAAAGAACACTTGAAAAAAAAATACACATAGCCCCCACATTTACAATAATTATTAATTAGGATTAAAAAAAATAATTTACAAAGTAATGTTCTTGTCAAAATAATTAGTAAAATATAATTTTTTACAAGATAGTCTTTAACTGTGTAGAAAGCTTTCTGGAATAGCTGTCGATTTGTAAATTATTTTAAACTGTTCTGATAGGGCCTCTGATAACTGCCTATTGTTTTCAAGAATATTTTTCGCGATTATTTATTATTATTATTATAAAAAAGCAACAGCAGTAACATTAATTTTAATAGATTAAATAAAAATTTTAGCTGCTGTGAATGAGTTTCCAAAGTTTTTCCGTCGATCTTTCTCTCATCGCATGCTTTTTCTAAATTAAAATTGAATTAATTTGTTTTGCGGCTGGATATACCTGTTTTAAAAGCAGTTATATCAGATAACTGCACAATTATGTGAGTAATGGCTTGCATCCATTAGCGCCGCGCGGTGACACCCGTCGGTTTGTCAGTCCGTCTGTCACGCCATCCTCATAATTACCGACTGTTTATAGCAGGGATTTAGTTTTAACGACATTCCTAATGGAAAAACTGTTATGGACATGATGTCTGATTTAAATTAAAAAATCTTCTTCAAAAGTTACCAATTGTTTAGTTTTCTCAGGAGTATTCGTTGATTGAAGAGTTGCAAGAAGATCTTTAATTCTTTGAATACTTATACTTCCTAGCAACTGAACCAGGTTTATAGATAAAAGCTTTCCCACAGCGCATACAATTCCAACAGGAACTAACGGATAAACTTTTAATGTTACTACATTAGAAAAACCCGATTTCATAAACAAGTTTTATGATGCATTTATGGCTGATACTGAATTTGCTGTGCTCGAGTGAAAATAAGGGGTAGGTGTTATTTTAAACAAAACAAATATAGGCAGATTAGTAATATACTACTCTAATATTGGTACTTTTACGTTTTATAATAGAAACACAAATCCAGACTCAGGAAAATTACTAATGGAAAAATTCAACGAGACTTGCTTGTCCTGGGTAATGGCACCCAAGATCGTTAGCTCAGCAGTCGCACTAGAAACCACTTGACCAACGTGACATCCAGTGAAACCTTTAAGACCAACAGTCCATATTCGTCTGTAAGCAACACAATGAAGAACCCACTGCTGTGCCTAGCCTGTTACCAGTAGGTAACTTTAAAACAAGAATGAAAAATATCAAAGTCGTGTACAGCAAATGGTTACAAAGGTTTGTAAATAAAACAGACAACTTACTTATGAACATAAGGTCAGACCACAACACAATGTATTTCGAAGCTGCAAACTTAATTGAACACTATTGGTATCTATCCTTACAACATTCCGGAAAATCATTGCAGTGCATTTTCGCAGGCCTACATTGCAAGTCAGTTATGGGCTTTTCAAAATGATATTTAAAAGCCGCCTGCTACGAAACCATACATTCGGTAAGAATGACACTGGCCGAAATGAATGTTACAGCATCTCAAAAAACAGTTATTTCCCCAAACAAATTGCACAGTGGGCATTTCGATCCGTTTGATTAAAATCAAAACTCCTCCCACAACCCTTTTTTGCATCACGCTGTGCGGGCTGTGCCGTAAAATATAATTTGTTCGCGGTGTAATTTGTAGTCAGTGTTTTGTGCAACTCTTTGGGAAATGTATTTGCACCTAATCAAATTTTGTTTTACATTTGATACGTAAAATCGAAACAAAATTAAAACTAATGTCATACTTATAAGAAAACTTAAAAATACGTAATCAGAATATAGAAAAATCAAACCCTGGAAATAAACCAAACGAAGTAACGCCTACAATCGTTCTAAAAAAATTCCTTCAAAAAGTTCCATGAATCTGTATCAAAGGGAAATACTGCGAATGGAATCCTCTCTAATTAGGTACCTGGTGGGCACCACAAATTCTCGGAGTACAGCTTACGGGTGGTATAACGAGTAGTAATGCCGACCGACGCTGCTTACCAACCGTTTTGCCGACAGTTCCTGCACTGCAAAGCCTCTTACATCGTAAGCTGGTCTAATTGGTATGCTCTCAGAGATATTATGAGGAGCGTCGCCTCGTTACTACATATTTATGAACATCAAAGTTACAATGGAAAAACTGAAAAGCGAGAGATAAGAAGTGATTTCTTATCTCTCGCTTTTCAGTTTTTGAAATAGAAAGAAGCGTTGTTTTATTAGAAAATGGAGTTTAGTCATTAATAAGCTAGAGAGCTAGCTTAAGATATCTAATTAGTTAGGGTAACATTTATTCCATAAATGCTTAACTAACTATACCTATACACTAGAAAAAAAAATAAAAACTCCTAACTAAGTTAACCCTAAAATATTGCGTCAAAAAATTCATCCGCATCGCTGCCGACTCCTGCCAGGGTTACGGAATCTGTTCGAAAGAGTCACCGCGGCCCTGGAACGCAAAGGGCTTTAGAAGAAACACGGATGGGTTTTAGTCAGTAAGAGTCTGACACGCCCTTCCGCTCCACCCAGAGCGGAAGAAGTCATTTGATGATTTCCCATCCTTAAAAAAAAAAAAAAAAAAAAAAAAAAAATCGCTGCCGACTGGAAGTGTACCCAAAAGACTGGCGGCATTGCCTCGTTGTATGGCAATGCTTATTCTATTAGTTAGGGTGAATTATACCATGATTTTCCTGAAGGAAATGTTTAAAATTATAAAATATGAGATTTTTTTTAAAGTTACTCTTAAGTTTTTTTTTAAACCTTTTTAACATGCTGGCGGGAAATGTTTTTGGCTGCTTTTAGAGGGTTGAGCAAAATTACGCGACTATAGCGATAACGCCACAAGCTGGTGTGAAAAAATGATGCAAAAGTCAAAAGTCAAAACGTTTATTTCAATTAGGCCATTAAACGGCACTTTTGAACGTCATCGTTTACAGTTCAGTAAAAATAATAAAATTACATTAATAAAGTGACTCTACTGTCCATTCGGAAAGGTAGATTCTTTTGGAGAAGAACGGACAAGAAACCCCATAGTTACTTTTTTCAAATAATGATTTACAAAATTTGGTATACAAAAATTAATTTAATATTATGTGAGGACGATGCACCCAGAGTATGCTACTTATAAGAACAAAGTATCACCAGCAGAGGTAAACTTATTCATTTTCTAAAGAAATTTAGGTAAATGGTACTCACATATTTACAAACATTGGAACCATTAATTAAACAGTGTGTGAGTCAACAGAAAAATAGAAACACAAAAAAAAGAAACAGTATATCTATAAAGTTAATACATAAATCTATACAGTTGGATTTTGTCTACACCCTTGATTGTCCTATGGAGCAGGACCAGCATGTTTCCAAGCATTCTTATCCTGAATGTAATCATCTAATTTGTAATATGCTTGTTTACAAAGTGTACTTTTAACATAAGTTTTAAATTTTCCTTCATTTAGTTCTAATATGTCAGATGGTATCTTATTGTAACATTTAACACAATACCCCATGAAAGAAGTGTGGACTTTAGCTAATCTAAAAAATGGTTGATCTAATTTGTCTTTATTTCTAGTATTAAAATTATGTCTATCACTAATTTTACTATCACTAATATTACTAATGCAAAAGTAATTAAATTAATAGTGAATAAATTCTACTTGCGAAAATGACTACTTACTTACTACCTATTATTTACAAGTACATACCACGTAGCCGGCCCAAAAAATAAACTTAAAATATCTAGTTAGATATTTACTCAACCCAACGACCACATTTACGAATGAAAAGAAAACAATATCTTCTAAAACTCTTACTCTCTAAACTATGCGCTGTTGGTAAACACAATCAGTGCCAGATTACCAGATTAAAATAATGATGGCTGTAACCGAGCTTATTAAGACCTATTACATTCATATCGGGATGAATGGCTGTTTATTGAGAGCAGCAGACAGCCTGCGGACAAATCATTAATATGAACCGGTATTCATCACCATGGCGGCATTGAGGACCACTGAATGCTATCCCGAAATAATCTCTGTGGGGTTCGGAAAAATACTTGCGGGGTTCTGCGGGGTTCCGCGGGGTTCCGCGGGGTCCGGGGTGCAGGGTGCGGAACAACGGCCTCGTTACGTCAGTTCCGCCGGATGTCGCCTCGTGATGCATTGTCGACGCCTTCGAGGGTGGACATCGATGTTTATATTTTCATCACAAACATTAATATGTTCATTCGGCCATACTTTATTTATTATTACGATACGTTGAGCAAAACAAATAGTTTTATTCGTAACAACGATAGTGTTGTACGATACCTATCTACTTTATTTAAGTACCCGTTTGCATGCAGCTCTGCCTAGTCCTTTGCCGACTATGTTTTATTTATTTATTAAAACTTCATGCACTAGTTAAAACACTGTACAAAGGCGGACTTAATGCCTTAGGCATTATCTACCAGTCGACCTTAGGGTGGTGCAGAGACAACATGGCAGGTGCAACTTAAAGAAAAGAAATACAGAGAGGAAAAATATATATAAATATAAATACATAGATAAATACATACACATAAACAAAGTTATTAAGAAAAACGAATCTAACGAGTTAACGCTGTGATGATTCTACCAATTTCTTGCGAATGTGCTGTATGTTGAGATCGGATTCCAGTCTAATCGTATGCAGCTATACATATAATACCAGTATTTTACATAGAGAAACGGCCCGTCTGACCTCCACAATCCAGGAGCTGTGTTACACGATACCCAAGTAAGACTGATACCAGATTTTCTGGCTGACATCAACAGCTCAACGTACTTACTTTTTATATGCATGCGAGATTTTAATTAGAGCGCTATCATACTCTTCCTACCTTAAAACATTGATTATGCCAGCTGGACCTACCAAAGTCAGAAACAATTAAACATAAGCACAAGGTACGAACACAATTCCCTCAGTATCCAGCAATTAAGGCTAACGTCTTGACATTTATCCCGAAGCACCAATAATGATTACATCACGAAATAATTACGAGTGCCCAACACATCAGCAGCTGTCCTCGCTATGGTAAAGTAATAATGTAGATGCAACGGAGGTGTCTTTTCGGTGCGTCCCCTCGGGAAATCACGGTAATCCGTGGTGTCGACGGCGCGCCGGCTAAATCTCAGTCGAACGTAGTGCTGGGACACTGTGGATACAGCCTTTTAATTGATTTTTGTTGGGATCTATACTAAAAGGAAAGGAAGGTAAATTATCGCCTATTTGTAGGAGGTTCTTCAGGATCTCTGGAAGTACTGATTCGGTAACGGTTCTTTCACTAATAGAAAACGGTACGGATATTTAGCCGCTCTAAAGCACTGAACCAGATATCGTTTTTTCATCAGTAATTTTTCAGATTCAATAGTAGGAGCATCAACTCATTATTGAATCGATGTTGTTAGTGTGCATTTTCTAACAGCTATTCCCAGGGGAAGAAGTTAATTAAAAACAAAATGTTTTATTACTTTTGCCGTGCCGTAAGATTACCTCAAACCTAAGCAGGCTAGGTAAGCTTTTAAAATAATACAGAACAATATTATACAACCTGAAAAAAAGTTACTTTACTTGCCCTCATCTCTATCTAAACCGCAGCTGAATCCAGAGATCGGTGTGAATGGGCTCTGATGAATCATGCCCGTTCACACGGAACGATGTACTCGCATTAGAGCCCCGATACACAAACTTCAATGGAGGGGATATAAACCTGAAAAGAGGTTTGCTTGCTCTTTCAAATATGTATTATAAGAAATTGTGAAGAAAAACATTAAATCATAAATTGCCTTAAACATTTTTTTTTTATCGTGGTAAATTACTTCAACAGATTCTTAAAAAAATCTGGTATTTCAGGGTTACGTTCTGTATCTGATATAAAGTTAAGAAGCATTAGCAAAAAAATAGACATTTTTCCAAAAACTCGACCTCAAAAAACGATTAAAATGTTCCTAACGAATCACTTTTCAAGCAGACTGATTCAATTGCTGGCATCAATTCTGTTATTGAACTAAAATAAATCACAAAGTGCATGTAAACATCGTCAAAAGTCTCTTACTGTTTATCAGATACAGAACGTCACCTTTAAACATGACCACGCACCTCTCAAACACCCTGAATATAGAAGATTGATACGATTTTAAACACTATTTAACTTGATGGCAACTTGTTATAATGTGGCAACGATGAATAACTTTTTTTTTTTTGTGAGTGGCGTCTCCCCGTTCAACCTATTAGGTTGTCGACTGCTTAACCGGGCTTGCCTGTGGTGGCCTTAATATAATATTAAAGCCTCCAGCCAGGGCTCAACGATGAATAACGCTTGCCTAGAAGTAACCTCCTTTATTCGCTTTTGAATAAATCATATGAATGTGTAACTGTAGGTAGGTAGTATGTATAATAGTATCAGATAGCCCAATCAGGGACAACTTTCAACCAATCCTAACTTAATATTATAAATGCTAAAATGTTTTGTCACGCTTTCACACCTAAATGGTCGAGCCGATTTTGATGAATTTTGGTGCAGAGACCCTGGAGACGGTTACAGGCTATTTTTTTGTGAAAATTAATAACGCCGACGAAGCCACGGACAAAAGCTAGTTATCACTACATATTATAAAACAAAGTCCCCCACCGCGTCTGTCTGTCTGTTCGCGATAAACTCATGCGGTTTCACCAATGTATGGAGTTATTCATGGGGAATGTTCAGGTGTATAATTCGTCCCGAAATTCCTGATAAGTGCGTGTGAAGTCGTGGGCAAAAGCTAGTCAATAATAAAACATAATATAATTATCCAATTAAAAACGCCAGCATCCAAATGTGTCAACGTCAGTAATACCATCACAGTTGATAACGAGCTTCCTTGTAATATCCTAGATGACAATTATCGAGTTGGAGAAGCGACGGGGACGTCCAGACTCATAAGTCTTCATTACTCTGAGAGCAACTTGCTGGCGCGGCGAAACTTTGACGCGTCGATACTCGGCTTAAAGATGATCCGCTCACAATGTCCACCCTCTCCCCTCGACAGTTTATTTTTATCCTTCTGCTGCATTAAAAACTGCAATTCATTGTTGAGATTATTTTTAGTGGAAGACCTTCCCAAATAGCTGTTTTTAAATACTTCATTCTTTATTGGAAACCAAAACAATTTATAATACTAACATTATTATTAAAACTCAAGTTCAAAAGCGACATTAACTCAAAGTTATTTTTTTAATTACAACTCATTTTCAGTGAGGCCAACATATGCAGGTATAAGTGTTTTCAACTAGTAGTACTAGTAGTACCCATTTCAAGTTTCACCAACTTCTAAAAGAAATATTTTTGCATTCGAAAAACAACAGACAACATTCTAATTTTAATAAGCGTTAATAACCATACCAGTAAATTACAGAAGTAGATTAGAGTATAGTAGAGTATTCTTTACTCTAGGTATAATTATACAGGTATGCGGTAAAGAGAGTAAAGTCCCGCATACCACCACTGAAATGGGTGGATCCTCCAACCAGACGGTTGTTGTGTCTGGTGGGCAACTGCCCGATGGTTAATATTCGGACTGTTATATATGTCATGTTCAAATCGCACGGAGAATTTTGCTTGCGCGATGCAGGATTTCGTTGATTGTTCGTAGCTGACAGGTTAGATGGCGTGGCTTATTATTTTGTTGCCATACAAATTTTGCTTCTTAGTTTTTCATGTGGCAGCATTGATGCCGCTACAGGTACATCAACATTTAGGTAGGTTACCTACAAGAAATCTTAATTTTAATGGTACAATAGCAAATTTTTTCTTAACATCACAGTTTTCATCATTTTGTTTAAAAAAATATATTCGTATATACATACATATATCGTCTTTGTCATTATGAGAGTTGTTTGTTCTAAAAGCAAAGTTAAAACTTAATACATCACAACTTTGAGATTCTCATTAAAAGTGACGAATCATTAGGGAGACCGCGACAATAGGATAATGTTACCCGTTATAATTACTGGCTCTGTAGGAAAACAGCGCTGTGTTGATAGATAACAGAGGAATATAGACTCTAAATCCAAGCTAAATATCTTAATACTTAACTTAAAACTAGATTAGTACTTTAATTCAAAGTATTTTTGTACAACTTCCTTATGCATGCGGTGTTTACCTATAGGTAAGTGATTGTTGCACTGATGTATATTAATTTAGTGCATGATATTCTTAACATAAAACCAGTGTGAACAATTGTTGGTGAACCAATAAAATAAAATTAAATTAAATTAAAATAAATACTGAAATAAACTTTGAGTTATTACCTCAAGCGTAGTTTGGTAGGTACTAATATTATAACTTCCTACACACCGAATACATGTTTGTGTCAAGTAATTTATTAAGTGTTCAAAATCATTTTGTTGTTAAACTCTCTGATTGCATAAGGAACTTAATATTGTGTTCCAAAACTCAAATTGTGCGTGTGTACAGGTCTCACCGCTGCGATGCTGAAATGGGACTGGCTGGTCACTTGTGTCGGAGGAGGTGCGAGCTGTGTAGCACCAGCAAATGGTGCCAAACGGTGCCGCGGCACGCACAGAACAAGATAGCTCGATGAGCTACACTCTTATTAATATTCAACCACATTTATATCAGAGTGCTATGTTACTGATAAGCTTGACAAATATATGATCTTAGTGGCAGTAGGTATTTTATTTAATGGATTATGTTTAAGGACATATCCATTAAACATTCTTACTGTAAAATTAGTGAGCAGTATGATTTTTTTTTTTAGTGTGATATCGTCAAATCACCCCTTCCTCTGAGTGGAACGAACGGGAGTGTCAGAAAACCCATCAGTGTTCCTCTAATGTCTGTTGCGTTCCAGGTTCGCGGTAAGTCTTTCGAACATATTCAGCAACCGTGGCAGGCACTGGCTCTTTCGGGCCCCGTCAACTATACTGACATCTCTCTGAGGCGCACGTAGGTTTTTCGTTAATTCATTCACCATATGCGTATACAGACATTGCTACTTAGCAATAACAGTCGGTATTAAAACAGTTTATCCGCAATTTGAATAAAATCCCCCGCTAAGCCGAACTTCACACACATCAGCATTCGTACAACGTATCCGTCATTATCATATTGAGCGAGCATCGGGAATGAGGAAGCGGTCGGGCACAGCCGGGAGGCGCAACGATATTGCTGTTTGCCATCAACAAATATTTGGACGACCGCTCTCCCGCCCCGCTACTTACTGGAGTTAAATCAATATTTAAATAATTTCAAACTTTGATTAATTTGCAGATATATTGTTTGCAATGATGTCGTCGGGCTGGGATTAGCGGGTTGCTAATGTTATTGCTTTATTCGGTTTTTATCCGAATATTTTAAAAGTTTAAGTACTACATCCTCGGCTAGAA
Source organism: Mamestra brassicae (assembly GCA_905163435.1). Lineage (NCBI taxonomy): Eukaryota > Metazoa > Arthropoda > Insecta > Lepidoptera > Noctuidae > Mamestra > Mamestra brassicae. Next base: position 9,528,350 of record LR990995.1, on the reverse strand, counting down.
ATCCTTTTTCGCTACAATTAAATAAAAGTTGTTGAAACATTCTGAAGATCAGATATGTTTTGTTATCTAAAATACATTATCCAAGAGGAAACTACTAAGTTAAGTTATCGCTAACAGTAATTCTACCTATTTTTTCCATCCCATTTACGCACTACCCTTAACTCGCACAGAACAGAGTTACACTATTAGGCTTAAAAACAAAAACAGCTGTTCTCAACATATTGTCGAGATATGCGAACAAAAATGTACTGAACACGCTAGTCATTTTTTATTTATTAAGATTTAATTTCTGCATAAATCGTGTATTTAATACCTAATGCCTGGAAACATTTTAGACGATGATAAAAAATCATGTTGTATAGATAAATCCGTAAATAAATAAATGATATTTACAGTCAATTAACCTTACTTATATCGGAACTTAATCCTAGCTACGCATATAAAATTAATCGCAACATAAACGCTACAGAGAGAGAATGTCCCGAGTACATCGCTCTAAACTGTGGCTATTAACCGGTTTTAGGGTATGAATGTTTTATGCGGCTCGGTGTCACCCGCTCCCGGGGGAAGGGTACGTACAAAACTCTACTAGCACTTAATTAAGGGGTAGCTTCGAAGGGAATAGATTTTAATTAATATGACGCGGTGATTCGCTCCGCGGCCTTACTGTTTAGCTCAGATTGAAAAGTCCTTTTGTAATGAGGTAGCAGTTTTTGCTAGGCATTTTCAATTTATGTCTCCGAGTTTGATTAGTATTTCTGATTATAAACTATTTTAGTGGAATACTAGCTTTTGCCCGCGACTTCGTACGCCCATATCCCATTTTTTCCCGTTTCCTTAGGAAATTTCCCAATCCCGTATATCGCTATCCATACAAAAAAAAATCCAAATCCGATTGGTAGTTCCAGAGATTAGCGCGTGCAAACAAACAAACTCTTCAGCTTTATTATATTAGTATAGATAGGTGAAAAGATACTAAAGTGGGTAAGAGCGGTAGGTTAGTAAAGGCAGAGGACATACTTAATATGATAATCAGACTTGTAAAATATTTGTTTTTGACTCTAAGCTAAGCAACTTTCATCTTATTAAAAGGCGACTTTCATCAAAACAGAAATTAACTATTTTACTCACAAACAAACTAACCAACTCATTCAAGACTTCCGAAACTCAAGGAGCGTAAGAAGACAAAGAAAAAGAAAATAGAATATTCTTTAAAGAATTTAAATAAATTTTCAACAATGAGGGAGAGTCCGCGCTCCCGTTACAAAAAGGAAAACGAGTGGTAATAAAAATGCCGGAGTTAAAACGTGCAATTTTAAAGCAGTGTCAAGTAAATAGAAAGATCCGTTTTTTTTTTTTAACTAGCTTCGCGTGAACTTCGAATATTATCCCAAGGGAACATATTCTCGTATATAATATGTTATGTCGAATTCCACCAGCTAGGGTTGCGGAATTTGTTCGAAAGAGTCACCGCGGCCGTGGAACGCAAAGGGCTTTAGAAGGAACACGGATGGGTTTTAGCCAGGAAGAGTCTGACACGGCCTTCCGCTCCACCCAGAGCGGAAGAAGTCATTTGATGATTTCTCAACCTTAAAAAAAAAATCGAATTGCAGTCTGCATTATAGTTTGCCGCCCCTTTTCTAATTTAAATAATTAAATTCCTAAAAAGGCAAAAAAGGTGTTTGATTAATTATATCAAAGAGTATTTAGATCAAGGTTCAAGTAAATCTGAATACAAACGAAAATGGTCCATGCAAACTCTGCATCCTCTTTTCGCCGTTTAGAGGTTGAATTTACGAAATATTCATTCATAGTCCTTTCACAACTATGAAGCTCTATAGGTCCATGGGTTTAGTCTGGTAACTAAGAATGATTATTTAGGAAAAACTATTTTTTTTAGCCTAGGGTAATTTAGGAGCAGTCCTGTACCAAGTTCCAAGTTTAATAACCCGAAACATTCATAAAAACTCTACTTAAACACCTGATTTGGCATTTTGCTGAATTTTGATGAACAGTCGTATTTTTCATGACATCTAGCCTACGAAAAACAAACGCATGGCAAAAATGAAAGAGCCAAAGAAAATAGGAACTACCTTCAGATTTTTAAACATTCTTGATAAACTGCTAAATAGCATGCGCGTGCAGTAGGCTACAGTAAGGGTAGGCCAGCCCAAACATAATGCCAAAAAAAAAATTGTTAACTACGAAGTGGACGAAAATCGCATCGTCAGTATCAGTTCTTTTTATTCAGATTTCAATTCTGAATAATGTGGTGAGTTTTTTGTTTTGGGCATTATGTATGGGCTGGCCTACCCTTACTGTAGCCTACTGCACGCCCATGCTAAATAGCCGGTCCCTTTATTCCTACCGTCTATATTTAGCGCCATCATTGCAATATCGGCACCCTCCCATTAGACGTAAGCAAACACTTGAGCACTTTCTTCACCCTCTTATATTAGCAATATCGATCTTTTGTTTTATCTACACATCGATTATTGTTGCCTGAAACCTAAGCAGTAAGATGTAGACACAATTAAATCCGTTAAGGTAAGACGATTCAAAAGGGACGCCCAGCCAGAAATGCATATTAGAGCGGTTACGCACTGCATCCGATCCGTATCCGTGAAAACTCGTTCCGAAATAGTCATAGAACTGTTTGTAGGATAGTTCCGACTTCCGTCATCCGGTTTCTCTCCGTCGTCCGTCAGTCTCCAATTCGAAAGAAATGTTGACGGACCGAAGTACGTAATACTGTTTGTATGAACGCTTTCGCATTACGTCGGATTGAAATCGGACAGCTTGGATTTGGACCCAAATTACAATTCCCAAATTTGATCCGAATTTTTAGACTCTAGATCCAAATTTCCACGAATTCGAATCCGATTGGAAATGCGAAAGCAATATCCAAATTCGGTCCGAGTTTTATATCCGTATTTTGCGGGGAGAGAAATAAATCGTCGCTCCCATGGCATCATAGGCGTATCTTGTGCCGTGACTATGACACAAGATATGAGATATACATAGATACAAGATTACGACACAAGATAGATGATATACTTAACTGAGTCCACCAGCATAAGTACATACATTTCTTGCCACAAACTAAATCGATCGGTATCTGTTGGTAATATCACCGGAAAACTGTAAAAGCCGTAATATTGTAAACTATCTTTTTCTTAGTAAGACACGAATATATTGGATACTATTGAACTTGGTTGGGATGTATTGTATGCAAATCGATTTTTTATAATATACCGAGAAATTATAATCTTATAAAGATTTATTACAATCCTACGGAGTCTGCAATATTCCGGTGACAATAACATACTTTCCGAGTTAGACATGTAAAATTATAACTCAACGTTTCTATCGCACAATGTTGAAACTGTTACCGAAAAAACATTGCCCTGAACAATTTGCTTGATGCTACGCCTGTACGTCATGCGAGTGACGAAATGATCTTGATGCTTTTATTCAGTCGATGAAACGCCAGTCATCCTCAAGCTCGAGATTACGCATCATACGCTACAGCGATCTTCATTTATGAAGTCATGTCAAAAAATAATCGCTGATTTTTCGCCTTAACAATCGACTAAGTCACTAACAAACTTTTCCGACCCATCAGAATTGGCATAGGCCAGGTCAGTCATTCTCTCTTTACTTGCTTTGCCACATTTACAAGTTTCTCCCTTGAAGTAATAGGATTTATTTGGCATCAATTTAAAAAATATATTTGAATTCGACTGAAGAAGTGGTATTACACGAGATGACAAATTAACCGTGACAAAATGTATGAAAACATGCGTCGAGTTGCAGGACCTGATGTAAAATGGTGAATTATACGGGAAATCGTATTAAGCAGGTTTAACTGTAATTTATAAATGTACTTACTTCCAGTATAACATTGATAAGGAACAAGAAAATACGTATATGTTTGTTTGTAAACGTGAGCAGCCGTAGTGTTATTATTAGCCTACAATCATGGCCACCATACCAACAGGAAAATACTTAAAATTTATTTGGACAAGGATTGCGATAGTTGGTACTTAATATATTTTTCGTGTCACAATCATTGGGCATAGCTAACTAACTTTACTGTCGTCTTTATCTAATGGTGTGAAGTACCTACTACCTTCCTCCTTTGTTTTATTCAAACTCTGTTCATTGGATAGATCTACACAAACGATTTAGAAACTTAATGTTTCTAAATCCTTTTGTGTCGCACGCAAATTATAAATAATTTATTAGGTATACTGGGTAATTTGATACAGTAGGCCCTTGTCGCGTAGGCGGCAACTTTTAACATTATATAGTTAAGTTAGTCTAGCGTAGTACGGAGTTTCAATAAATTGCCACTAGTTTTCTTACCACTGTACGATACCTACCTTTAGTTGGATAACAGCCACCCTCTGGACGAAAAAGTCAACCCTGGCGATTCGTCACGCGGTCACACAACCATTAATTTCTATAGAAAAATACACTGGTGCTTTTACAGCTCTTTCGATAACATCGAAACTACATTAGAGTCGTTTTTCATGTTACTTTTAGTGTACCTACTTACCTACATACGTTACTTTTAAACCGGAAATATTGGAACCAAAGTTGCAATGACAAATGCTCACGTATATCAAACGACTATTTTTAACACTTAAAAACAATTCTAACTAATATTATAAATGCGAAAGTGTTGTCACGCTTTCGCGCCTAAATCGCTAAGCCGATTTCAACTAATTTTGGTAGGTACAGAGATAGATGCTGACGGTTATAGACTCCAATATTTTCTTTAGAAATAAATGAATTCAAACCGTAATATTTTGTAAGAAATGTTTGTAAGCGGATTTTTTTTTCGTGCGCCTTTTTCGATTTTTTGAGTGGGCTGGTATGACATCTGCTTTCGGCTTAATATTAAAAATACACTTTTCATTTCTCATATTCGGAAAGTAGTATTTGTTTGATCCGAGTAGCGAGTGGAAAACGCCGCTTCCCACCAAGAGCGAGAAAGACTCGTAGTAATTGCTTCCCTCCCTAAGGCGGGAATGAATTTTAAAAATATAACCAAATTTGGTTAGGCTACGAAAAATGTAACATTATGGTAGGCGCCAAATAAACTTGCAATAGCGGCCTACCTACATTTTTTAACAGTATTAATTCCAAAATCGGAAAAAACATAAAGCTGTCCTATACAGGGTGTCCCAAAACTCAACGTCAAGCCGAAACGGGGTGACAGGATTGATCATAACCATCACGAGAAAAATCTGAAAAAAAATCTATCCCATGCAGTTTAAAAATTATGGGCATTTTAAGAAAAACCTAGAAATTTGATCAAACTGTACCATTTTTCGGTTATTGTGGTTATTCTTTTTTATTTTTGTTCATTTGAACTTTGGAAACGTAATCCTAAATAACATTTCTAGAATCCCAATAAAAAATAATGACACAATTGCCTCAAGTTTCCGAGAATTGAGACTATTTGTTAAACTACGAATTTAAAATTTTCAAGATTCGTCGACTTTGACAGGCCCTCCTATAAAAAAAATGTACTAGAGTGCCTTGGCAAGTGGCATTAAAAGTTGGCGCATTTAATCAGAATTCTAAAATGGTACAATACTTGTTAGTTCCATACAATAGAAAAGAGTAAAAAAATTAAAACCTCAAGTAACCCGATTTTTGCTATCTCATTTTACTCAGTTAAAATGTTTTTAATTCGCACAAGCTCTAGGTAGGTTCTTAATTTTAAGGCAAAATGATGAGAGAGATGGATAATGGGTATGTTTGCCATGAGTGAGCGAGACAGATAGTGACGCCACTTTTACCAAAGTGAAAAAAAGTTAGTAAAATTAGTAAAATAATTAGGTTTGTTGGAATAAAAGTCAGATGATAGAGAAATAACGTTTTTTATTACAATAAATGAAACAGATAGATGCCATAGCATCTACCTGTTTCATTCGCACTCGTTTAAACGACGCATCTCCGTCTCAATGCGTGGCGTCACTATCTGTCTCGCTCACTCATGGCGAACATACCCATTATCCATCTCTCTCATCATTTTGTCTTAAAATTAAGAACCTACCTAGAGCTTGTGTGAATTAAAAACATTTTAACTGAGTAAAATGAGATAGCAAAAATCGGGTTACTTGAGGTTTTAATTTTTTTACTCTTTTCTATTGTATGGAACTAATAAGTATTGTACCATTTTAGAATTCTGATTAAATGCGCCAACTTTTAATGCCACTTGCCAAGGCACTCTAGTACATTTTTTTTATAGGAGGGCCTGTCAAAGTCGACGAATCTTGAAAATTTTAAATTCGTAGTTTAACAAATAGTCTCAATTCTCGGAAACTTGAGGCAATTGTGTCATTATTTTTTATTGGGATTCTAGAAATGTTATTTAGGATTACGTTTCCAAAGTTCAAATGAACAAAAATAAAAAAGAATAACCACAATAACCGAAAAATGGTACAGTTTGATCAAATTTCTAGGTTTTTCTTAAAATGCCCATAATTTTTAAACTGCATGGGATAGATTTTTTTTCAGATTTTTCTCGTGATGGTTATGATCAATCCTGTCACCCCGTTTCGGCTTGACGTTGAGTTTTGGGACACCCTGTATACATCTATCGAGATCCTTAACATTTTCTAGTAATGAACAACCATTCATAATTTATTTTTCGGGTACCTATGAAGAGATTTAAGGGAAAGGTCAATGTCCTTTATTCCAAATTATCTGGCCCCTACCATAGACACTTGAAAGAAAAAAATAGATGAAAATAAATAAAAAATGCTCCGGTCTTGTGAGTTGTAAAAATTGTATATAAATAAACAGCCAATGTGAATTAAAAAAATACTTATTAAGTGGGACGGTACGCGGCGGCCGTGACGCGCGGTGTTCCATATTTAAAATTATTAAATACTATATTGTAGAAGATAGAAAGACATGAGGAGGGGGAGACCTATATAAGGCGAAGCAACACTACTGGTGGATGCTGAAGTCGAACTTAGAGCTTCTATCCCTCCCGTTGAGGACGCCAAAGACCCCCTGCCCTCCAGACGAGGTAAAGGATATCATAGGCAGACTCAAACCCAGGAAAGCCCCTGGGTCCGATGGCATCACCAACAGGGTGATCCGTCTCTTTCCCGCCTCCCTGATGATGTTGATGACCGCCATCTTCAATGGCGCTCTGTCCAACAACATGTTCCCACAATCGTGGAAAGGAGCTACCGTTATCGGTATCCCTAAACCAGGGAAGCCCAAGTCCTCCCCGACCAGCTATCGTCCCATTAGTTTGCTCAGCGGCCTAGGCAAAGTCTACGAGAGACTTATTTATAAGCGACTCGAGGACTATGTCGAAGCCAAGAGCCTGATTCCCCCCGAGCAGTTCGGCTTTAGAGCCAACCATTCTTGCGCCCAACAGGTCTTCCGCATCGTTGAGCACATCAGCGACCGCTACCAGCGCGGCCAAGTGACGGGAGCCCTGTTCTTCGACGTGGCGAAAGCTTTCGACAAGGTCTGGCACAACGGTCTGATATACAAGTTATATCGACTCGGTGTGATGCTCATTAGCCTATGCAAGTTATTAACGCTTCTTGTAATTGACTGACAATTTCTAGTGCGAACGTATCTAACACCGACCCTATTAAGAAAATCCGTTCCTACTATGACCGGCGTGGCGTGTTCATATATTCGGCAGACACAACAAACAAATCTACTTCGAGGGTTAAGCCGTCAAATTCAATAGGTAACGTCACGTAACTTGTATTCTCTACCTCTTGAGTACCTAACCCGCTGATGCAAATTCGAAGCGCTGGATTACGTGAACAATTAAAACAACGGAGACGAAATTAAGGATATAGTGGACCCACTATCAATCAAAACATCGACCACTACGTCCTGTATAACTGCTACAATAACATCACTATTCTTGGTGTTTACGAACTCGTTGCAGAAGTTAACACTACTTTTGTTTGCAGCTTCCGATCTTTGCTTAGCAAAACAATTTTCGGCTTTATGAGGTTGTTTCTTACAAAAACTACAAGTTTCGGATCTAGTCGGTACAAAAACGGATGTAAGGTTAGTCGTAGAATTATTTGACGAACTGCTTGTCGTTTGATCAGTTCTCGGTTTCTTAGTACACATTGCCTGTCTATGTCTTGATTCACAGCAAGAAAAACATTTAACATCGTGTAGATTACGCTTACGAGTATCTAACTGTAGTTTGTTTATCTTTCATAGAACGAAACGCGGCTGCAGGCGGTTGTACGTGGGGATCGTGCGATCGATGGCCCTGTATGGGGCCCCGATCTGGGCGGCTAACCTGACGGCCAGCACCATCACTGTTCTGCGGAAGCCGTAGAGGGTTATGGCCGCCAGAGTCATCAGGGGCTATCGCACGATCTCCTACGAGGCGTCTTGCGCACTGGCCGGATCTCCGCCCTGGGACCTGGAGGCAAAAGTCCTTGCGTCTCTGCACCGGTGGCGCGAGGACGCGCGGGCGTGCGGCGAGCGACTGATGCATTGACACTTGGAGCGGCGTCTGTCGCAGCTGCGCGAGGTCCTGGCTGCGGAATGGCGGGATAGGCTGTCAAGACCTTCCCCTCCCCCGCCACCGGCCGGATAGCTTCATCACCATCGAGGCCATCCGGCCGGTGCTCGACCTCTGGCTCGGGAGTAGGCACGGCTTCAGAGGAGGGCATACGCTGCCCTCTTCCATCCCCCTAACTGGGTCCAGGGGTGGCGGACTTGGGGATGTCCGTCGCCCCCCATTCATCCGGACCCGAGGTGGTGGCGCGTGGTGTTCCCGTGTGCCCCTCTTTGACGTAGCGTGGGGAGTCAAACACCTCACTTCCCCCGCTGACGCGAGGTGGCCTGCAGAGGCGGGCCAGCACCAGCCGGGGATAACGGATGTCGCATCCGTTCCCGCGAACCCCGGCGTAGGTGGGATATGGAACACCGGGGTGGTTTTAGTCAGTAAGTGTCTGACAGACACCTCCGCCCACCCCAGAGTGGAGGACATCCATGAGGATTTCCCCCGATATAAAAAAAAGACGCGAGTTCTATTGGGCATGGAGCAGTCTTGATGCAAGTGCATGAAGCGAGTGGTGTCCTACTTCAGTAGGCTTACTCAGGGAGCTGAGAGTAGATACCATTCATATGAGCTTCAGACTCTTACGGTGGTAAAAGCTCTTCAGTATTTCAGGCATTATCTTATGGGTGTACGATTCACTGTGGTCACCGACTGTAACGCATTGAAGCTTACACAACGTAAGAAAGATTTGTTGCCATGGGTGGCTCGGTGGTGGGTATCCTCTAAGATTTCGATTTTGGCCTGGACTATAGGAAAGATCTATCTTAGTCGGAATCCGGTCAATGTGTGCACGGTTCAGACACCCTTGAATTGGGCGCGGGTTACTCAGGCTCCCGATGAGGAGACTCGGTCTCTTATTAGCGGATGGCCAATTGGACTCCAGTCGTTATGTTTTCAAAAACGGCATCCTTTATATAATTTGCACCTACTGGTGAAAATCTCAAATTCGTTTGCTATATCCCGAAAGGACATAGACTTAGCCTTTTACGAATTTTCCATGATGAACATGATCATCCCGGTGTCGATAAGACCGTTGATCTTGTCATGAAACACTTCTTCTTTCAAGGGCTGAGGGCCTCTTCCCGAAGCCGATGGTTATCGCCATGTTCTTATAATTGTAGAGGTGTTTTCTAAATTCTGTTTATTATACCCGATGCACCGACAAGACTCTGACGCCATTTCACCAATACGATATCTCTTTTTGGAACCCCCATGCTAATAGTAGCCGGTAGAGGTTGCATATTTCAGAGTACCGAATTTCTGAATTGGGCCAAAGACATGGGTTGCGACACTGACCTCATAACCCCTGAAATGCACCAGTCTAATGAGCCCACCCCATGCTTTTGAATTGAATTCTTTTGTTTTTGTGAGAAAACAGGCACAATGTTCTGGAAAGCTGGATTCGTGCATGCGAGGGCCGTATCATGTAGCGAAGGTACTCCCACATGGTCGCTATGAGTTGCATCTCTTGGCTGGCTCGTATGGCAAGTCGACACAAGCAGCCGCGGAATATATATGATCCCCTGGCAAGGGGAATGAACTCCCGACGTGTGTCATAAAAACATATTACTCACCATTAAAGATAGCAGACTATCTTTAATCGTGAGTGATATGTTTTTATGTAGGTAATGAGTTAGTTTAATGAGTATTGCTTATTCTTCATTTTAAAACGCAGGCCTAAGTGCCAAACCTTAAGAAATGCCTGCTGTACGTCCAAAAAAGACAGAGCAGTACTGCTTTTTCACGAGAGCTTCTCTTATTTTATCGACGACACAATGACCTTGTTTTATGGTGAAATAGCCAGTTCTTAAACCGAACTGATGTTGGGGGATGACATCGTTTTCGTTAAGTACTCGTGTTAGCCTTCGCAAGATGATTTTCTCAAACAATTTTGGTAATATTGGTATGACTATTGGCTTCGGAATCTCTTTTAAAGCCACCAAAACACAAGCGTGTCTTTTTACCGCAAAAAAGAGTCGTTTCGACCTAACTTCTACTTTTCGGGGTACATCTGTCCCTGTAACCGATCGGCTCGAGCTCCTAGGCATGGAGCTGACACCCAGTCTGAACTTCGGTGTCACCATTGAGCACAAAGCCCAAACTGCGGCCAAAAAGCTGGGCATCCTAAATAGAGTGAAGCGATACTTCACGCCTGGACAGCTTTTAACCCTTTACAAAGCACAAGTTCGATCCTGCATGGAGTGTTGCAGCCACCTTTGGGATAGTTCAGCTAAATACCAACTTGCCGCGCTTGACTCGGTGGAACGCAGAGCTAAAAGGCTCATTGGCGACGTAAAACTGGTGGATGCCAAGCTTCAAAGCTTGGCTCATCGCCGCAAGGCTGCCTGCTTGTCGGTCTTCTTCAGATTGTACTTCGGGAAGAGTGTCCAGGAACTCCACGACCTCATCCCACCGGCCCCCTTCTACCATCGGACATCTAGACGCACTGCAAGTTACCATCCCTACCTTGTTGCTATTCCACCAATTCGCACTAAACGTTTCCAAACGTCTTTTATAATGCGCACAGCAAAGGAAAGGAACTCTCTGCCTGCGTCTGTGTTTCCGAACGCATGCAACCCTAATCTCTTCAAAATTATAGTGAAAAGGCTTCTTCTAGGTAAGCTCGCTCCATCGTCGACATTGTCTCTGTCATCTATGACCTAGATTAGATTCAAGTGCAAACCCATATTAAAATTTAAAAAAAAAACATGATTTTCTCTGATATTTTCCATATAATTGGGACATATCCAATCCTAATTATGGAATTAAAAAGGTTCCGACTTTAGCTATTTTAGGAAGTTGTCGTAAGATTTCAGCAGTCATCAGGTAGAAAACAGGAGCTTTATTAAACTCTAGACCTTTTATTTCTCTTTGTACGTATCACATCACATTATGTAAAAATAACAGGATAAAAATGTAGATAATGTCTATATTTTTGTAGATTAATATAAAAATTGTACCTATATTGTAGGTTTCTTGGAAAATTCAAAGTGGTTATACTACAGAGCATACTCTCCTGCAGAACCACTTTAAAATAACGATTATTTCACGCTGATTATGCACAGGTAGGTAACAATATAAACAAATGTACATTAATTTATTGTTTATCAAGATAACATCTACAATTTTAGATAAATGCTTACTTATTTTTAGTAGGTATCATGTAAATGTTTTATCGGAATGCGCCTGGTGTGAATTTCGTTTATCTCTATACTTGCACACAGACTGCTACCTATAAAAAGACGTGGAATTTAATACACTGCCATCTCGTTTATTCCTTAGAAAGCTTTTTTATTTGTTCCCTGGGCGTTTCACTGGTGTAGTAAGTAGGTAGGTAACGTCTTCGTGCAAAAAAAAAAAAATTTTGTCTATTTTTGCTTAATCTTTATGGCTTATGAATGGATTCATAAGCAATAAAGATAAACGTAACATACCTATTTGATTTTAAGTTTTACTTTCATGTGTGATGAATGTGATGATAGTACCTATGTTGTTTTCATGCCTACCAAATATTTATTAAATTAAACACTGTCGATTTTCACCAGTTTTTATTCAGTTATTATGTAAAAGCGAGTGTTGCGCCGACCCCAAGTAACATGGGATAAGGGCAGGAAGATGATGATGATGATGAAATAAAAGCGAGATGCGGTGCTCAATTTTTGTTTCAAGTTTTGTGTTTAAAAAAAAATACACTGAAAATGTCTAAAACATTAAATAAAACTTAAAATACCTATAACATAAAAAATTGTTGTCTGTAAAGTCGGTTTACGGACCATAGCTTAACGTGACGTCATAAAATATTGATGAAATTATCGTAACGTTACAATGAGCGTAACGTTACAATGAGCCATCCTTTTTCAGTGCAGCCGGCGTTCATCGATTTATTAGACGTTGTCACGTCAAAAAAAATCCCTGGAACCAAGTGCGAATTTAAAACACTAACTAGGATTAACGCGAATTTACTTAAAAATAAAAAATAAACAAATATCTGTAAATTTCTTGCGATGCTTTGCAAGGTGGACTGCGAACGAACAGCAGTATTTGGACTGGCGGCACGGTTCAAAGGCTACCTCGGTTGGAGTATTCGTAACGGGGCACTGAGGAAAAAAGAAAATTTTAGCCATGAAAAATATATTTTCGCAAATCGTTTTTTTTCTCGATTGTATCGTATATAACACCTAAAAATAAGGCGATGTCGTCGGCGAAGAGATCGGTACAAAATGCAATATTCCTGTACTACGAGGAAGGAAAGGGATCCCCTTCGTTGTTATTTTTTTAAACCACCTAGAAATAGGAGCCCCGCGAAGCTGTGCTCGGTCAATATGACCTCCGGAATTACTTGACCTTGACCTCAAAGTCACTTATCATTGAACCTAAGGTCACTAAACCTTGACCTCAGGATCACTTACCATCAATATTGACAGAATCACGGATCTGACTCTCGGAATTTTGACCTTGACCTCAAGGTCAAATATGACCCTGAGGTCAAGATCAATGCCCTTGAGGTGTCCCATGTCCCCACCCTACTACTCTCACATATGACCGGGTCCCGAAGGCTTGATTAGGCGATGGATTATGATGAAGTCTTTCATAATGCCCCGTTTCGTAACCACTGACCGCTACCTCAGCTCTTGTAGTAAGGGGGAGAACCGATTCTGCACAATCGGTTCTCCAAGGGGTCACCGGTTTGTGATCCAGGAGCTCGGACCGAAATAATCTTGTACCGTGGGAATTATGCACGTATCCTCGGATAGGATGGACTCACTCAGCCTTTAATTAATTTTATCCATTAATTTTCAATATTGGCTCAAAAAAAAATCAACTGTTCCTCCATGTGTTCCACTGAAAATTGACTCGCTTAATTTTCCAATTATCATTTGACACCGAAAACTTCCAAATTTCAAATTTAAACTTGTAAGAAGAAAAACATTCTGGACAACAAAGGTAGAAAAAGATTCTTGCAAGAAGGATTTACTTTTCGCCAAAGTTATAAAGCAGAGTTCACAATGCTGCAGTAGGTAAGTTAAGTTTGTACCATAGATACCTACAATAGAATGTTTGTAAAATATTATAAGTAAGGTAAAGCTTACAATAGTAATTTATGATACTAGCGCGGTAAGTTGGTTTTTACAAACGAGTAGACGAATGTAAGCCCGAGATGAAGTCGAGTTTGTAAAAACCAGTTGTCGCACATGTGCCATGTGTACAATAGATAATGAAACAAACATTTGTTTTTAGATATAAGTTGGAAAGTCGCAATATAACAGTATTTTACGTTCCTTGTGAAAATAGCGCGTATTTGCAAATGGCGCCACGTGCGCGTGGTGAAAATTGGAACTACAGCTTTTGTCTCATTTTCTCTAGTATAAAAGTGAGGCAAATGTATTGAGCAAAAACTCTTCTAAGGAGGTTCGATCATTTAGGTAATTTATTGTAATGTGAATGTTCTTAGTGGAATTTATGGTTTTACTTTTTTATGAACATTAAAAAAAAACAGAACCTGAAGGATCCGCACGGCGCTATACATCGAGGTGTGCGGTAGAATAGGTACATAAATGAGAGTACCTTCCTATTTTGCCGCACGTTCCAGTGTATGGTGCGTAATTTTTAACTTTAGAACAATGTATGCAAGCTTCGTAAATGTATTTTTTGAGCAAATGTGTTGAAAATATCTATTTCCGTATATTTTCCTTACGACCGAATTTGTAACCCTCGAATGGTCCCGGAAATGATATGCCTGTATCTGGCAACCCCAGTTATAGAGTAGTGTTATTACGACAAATATACGTAGACGAAATGCTAAATAGTAAGTAGGTAAAGGTATCATAAATCAAGTATTTTGCACTTTGAGATTGTATGCAAAGGGCACTTATTATTTGTGGAAATGTAATTGGTGTTCAAGAGTCAACAGCCTGCCATGTTGGTCACAAAAATTTGATAGCTGCTTCGTATCAGACATTTATAAAGATCCTCGATACTGCCGAACTAACTAGGTCTTTTACCGATTTCAGACAATGCGGATACATAAATAAAAATGCGTTTGGACCATTCATTTTTGGAAATAAATAAAATAATAGCATAATAGCAAAATATTACAAAAATCATACTTATATGTTTTGGCGCGTCTTTGGGACTAACCAAATGGTTAACCCCCCGGGTAAGTTAGTTTATTTTGTGCAAATCGCCATATACTATAGACCTACCCCTACAATATACTCCACACAATGGAACAGATTACAAAATAAAAACATCTATAAGTAGACTCTGACCTAGGACGGATGGACATGGCAAAACAATATGGGGAAAACCGATTCTAACACTTATTCTAGAATAATATAGGATAATATATAAATAAAAATAATACTTTTGCATTCATAAAATAAAATTCTTATGATAAACTCAGTGGTCACTACTGAGTTTATCATAAGACTTTAATTTTTTTTCTCTTGTTGGGAATTTGAAACATTTCAGTAGTATCACCGACCATCACCTGGCAACCCAAAGCAGGCATTAACATCCGCCACGCCAATCCACCGTTCATACTTCATTGTCGTCGGCGACATCTTGGCGTTGGTTATTTATTATTCCTTCTAGCTTTCATAATATTTTGATAGTAAGTTCAACTACAGGCGTCACAGCGGATTAATTGTGGTAAGTTAACTTATCTGTTGTTTAATAAAGTATTGTACAAGGATGAACGTGCATGGCTAAAATATTCGCTACATTTTCATGTAACCTACTATTAATTTACGTGCTACTAGTAATTACCTGTTTTATTCATGTTTGAATTACATAATTATTAATTCGTACATTATTGACTCAAATATAACATATTTTCAGTTTCATGCGAATCACATGCGATATTTTTAAACGGTTTTTTCATGCCACCGTCATTAGAAAAAAAAGCCCTTGAATCAGACTCGCGGCGATTGTTGTTTATAATTTAGCAATATCAGCTAACCGCTTAGTCCAGCGTTCTCGGAACGGAAATGTGATACCTAGCTATGGCTTTTATTTCAAAATATTATTCAAGCTCCATTCTGTACATGTATATTATAGTTCGAAGATGACCTGCCCGCTTTTTAAAATAAAACGATTTTAAACTAATAGGCCAACTTAGGTATCCTTTTACAGCAAACAGCGGCTAGAAGACCTAGACCTACTTTGACTACTAAATTGAAAAATAGCTGAGCCTTGCAGGTGCCTACTTCGCATTAGTTCGCAAATTTTCGATTCCTCGCAGGACGTAGACACATTAATTTAGGGGTGGCCATTTTACCTACTATCGTTGGTTTGATTGTTGATTTCTTATTATTTTGATTCCTGTCTCATTCTGGCAATTTTTTTTTGTCGCAATTTTCGAGTTGTTTATACATCCTTCAAAAAGGCAGGTTGTGGTTATGGTCTAAGATTGTTTTTGTACTTACCTAGGTATGTCAAAATTCTTTAAAATCAAGCAATCAATGGCTAAGATTGTTGATCCCCATCATTAGCTTGTTATTTATTTGAAGTAAACCACCAAGGGTACTTAGATTGTCTAGGAGTAGGTTACTTAGTAAAGTGTATTTGTTAATTCTATTTCTAAGTCTAGTCCTACCACCTTTATGACTTGACAATGTATATGCCGCAGTAAAGTAGCTTAATCTGAAAAAATAAAAGTGACATGGTTTTAATATCATTTAATGACTTTCCCATGTCACTTAAGTCACTGATTAAACGGCGCAGTTCAATGAAAAGGCTAGGCTTGTAATGAAACGGCTGATTAAGCTATTTGGCTGTGACATATACACATGGTGCCCATGCGCATTTATTTATTTATTTATTTATTTACACTTTACGCACACAAATGTACAGAGGCGGACTTAATGCCATAGGCATTCTCTACCAGTCAACCTTTGGGTGGTGCAGAGAATGATGGTAGGTGCAATATGGTGAATAAAAAGCGATTGATATTTAATTAATACGTACAAACATTTAAATAAGTAATACGAATATATAAACTATACATACAATATAAATATATAATAAATACTCAAATTAACAAGATAAATAGGTACACGAAATACTTAAACAATTACAACAAATAGGTAATTGGAAAACATTATAAAACCAGACCTGACTTTAATTTACTAATGAAGTGTTGCACTTGATTAGGGATTAGTTAACCCTTGAACCCAGCTCATTGTTTTTGACACCTTTAGGTTGACCCCTACGGTAAACTGCTGCATTTCTAGTTAGTGAGACAGTTAAGATCTTTGGGGGTTTGGACAGATATAGACATCTTTCTTTGGGGTCAGGGGGTTGCTATAAATATCTACTTATAGCAGTTACAACACCCTATTTAGTAATAAAAGTTGTATTAAAATTTATATTACACAATAAAGAGAATTCTATTTCACTGAATGAGTGTGACTAAAAATACCTCACTAAGATTATACTTTACAGGCAAAAATATTGATTTGAATGTTAATCTTTTCTCAGTATTCACTATAATAATTACTATAGTAGGCGCCAGATAAACGTCGAATAAAGTATATTGACCTTTCCCTAATAACTGTTCATAGGTACCTGAACAATTAAATATGAATCGTTTTTCATTATTAGACAATGTTAAGGATCACGAGAGATGATGATTTGGGACAGCTTTGTGTCATTAATTCCGTTTTTCAAATTAAAAATGTCAATAATTGTAGGTGGGTCAATGACCGTTATTCCACGATTATCTGGCGCCTACTATAGTCTTTATTCAGATCTCATTATTTACAAACATTCACTTAACATAATATTTCAACACTTGTTCTGGAGTTGATGGTCAACTCCCTAGATCGTTTGGGCCCAGTAGGTAACTATGTTAGCAACACCACTGGCATTAATTAAATTCCCCAAAGTACAGGTGTATAGGTGCTTGGGGCACACTAAAATGTGGCTCATGTTCTTAATAGGGGCACCGCATTCACATTTGAGTATCCAACGGGTCTATGAAACCTCATTTTGACAAGTTGTTTGCAGCAACCTACCTGGCCGCAAATGGTTCAAAGCTTTCCAAACAGGCCACTATAATTCACTACCTTGAGCAAACGGTTTTCATAAAATTGTGCGGCGGTAGACACTTGTCTTCCCGCAGTTTGCTTCTTTCAACACTGTTTATCTGCTTCCCTTTGGCAAAGGCCTCACCCAAATGCCTTCATAGAATCGTAGTCCTAGCAGCTGTCCTAGTCCACGAATTTCTTGCCATTGCCTTGATGTCATCGCCCAGCATTTGGATGGTCTGCCTCGTTTCCTTACATGATTATTAAGGACTTGATATACAAAGCGGTCAGGATGCGCGGCCAGGACGCTGACAAGGTAAAATGCATGGTGTCAAAGGAACGAAATATACCTAATTAGTACATACATTTTCGTCACAGCGCTCTGGCCGCGTGCCCGGAGCGCTTTGTATATCAAGTCCTAAGGATACCAGTAAATAATTGCCTTGCTCCATTTGTCTGTTCCTCTAACCTGTCCATTTCCATTAGCTTCGTGACTGCTGTAAGTTTGTAACATCCTTCATTTGACTGTCCACTCTCACAAATTACAGTGGGTTGCCAAATGAATAGGGACATTCGCAAAATATTGGTTTTTTACACTTTATTGGTCCATAACAAATTAAAAACGTTGTTTTGAGTTATAATTACATTTAATAATATTAGACACATCTCTTACAAGTAGTTTAAACAAAAAAATTATAATCTTTAGGTAATTAAAAAATATTAACAGGTATTATGAAAATGGCATTGAGATATTGCTAATATTTTGTCACATTTCCTTTAGCCTGAATGAGTGCTTCGATCCGCCTTGGCATGCTTTCTATGCACTGTTTGGCACTCTCCTTTATTTTAGGGTTGTGGTGCCACACATTTATTAATTTTTCGATCAGTTTTACCTTGGTGGTTATCATTTCCTTGGCAATTTCCCATAAGTTTTCGATGGGGTTCATGTCTGGAGAATTGCCAGGACAAGGTAAAACTGGTATATTGCGGTCTGCTAAAAGTTTCGTTACACTCCTTGCTTTATGGCATGGTGCTGAGTCATGCATAAACATGAATTCCTCCCCCTCTGTGAACCATTCCAGGAGTTGCGGCAACAAGCGAGTGTCTAGGACCTGCTTGTATTGGTCCTGTCTCATGGTTCCCTGGACAATGTAGAGACGCCCAACCCCTTTAGCACTTTATGACAGTCCATACCATAATTTTAACAGGTAGTTTAACGCGTTCCACAATGCAGTCAGGGTGAAATTTCTCGCCTGGGCGCCGCCTGACAAAATTGCTTTTATCGGCTAGAATCTCAAATGTTGATTCGTCTGAGAAAAAAGACACACCTGAAAAAAAAGTATTTATAACTTTTATGAAAATGTTTTTAAATAATATATCATAACATTAATATAAAATATAAATTGACATTAAAACTGACCTTGCTCCAGTCTTCAACACTCATCAGACGGTGTTCACGAGCCCAAGCAAGTCGTTTCTTCTTTATCGCCTCTGTCAGTCGCGGTTTTTTAGCTGGACGATGACTGGTCAGGCCTTCCTCTGCCAACCTTCGCTGTACAGTTCTCTTAGAAACTTGTATTCCAGACTCCTGTACCATCTGTGTTAATAATCCAGCACTTTTCTTCCTGTTTTGCAAACAGATATCCCGGATTTTCCTATCGGACCATGGTGTTGTAATCCGTTTTCTTCCGCATTTACCTTTTCTTTTGGGCGAAAGTGGCTGATCTTGATCCAGATTTTTTTTTTTTTTTTACTACAGACTTAGAAACACCAGCCAGTTTTGCTATCTTCCTCTGGGAATGACTTGTGTGCAAAAGAAGGGTTTTAACCTCAGACTTTTTTCTTGGAGATAAATTCTACCCCTCGACCAATAGTGAAAGCTGTAAAAATAAAAAATAAATTATTTTCATCCTAAAATCAGCCCCATAATACTTTAAATTTAATAACAATAAAGTAATACTTACTTGCAGTCAATAATTATGTCACTAAATCACAAAATAACTTAAAAAATAATTATTTACGTAGGTATTTCACTTTTACATGTGTGAAGGACTGTGCGTCTCTCCTGATAATAAAATATTTTTACAAAATAAACAAATCCCATAACACTTGAAATTTACTTTCAAGTTGATTTGTAGAGGTGCTGTGAATTTTTTTTTTTTTTTTTCTCTCTGCGTTTAAGTATTTGCAATCAGCCCTAAGACTATGAGCAAATCTGTTCTGTGATGCTGTCATGCGGAGTGGCTTCCCATTGGAAGCATCTACTCATCTGCTGCCCGGACTTCTAGCTCTAGGATGTGATGACGTTTTAGTCGTCTCACATATTGGTCCATAGTGAGTTGGCGAGCAAGTTCGTTAGGGTGATGGATTAACCGTTCTTTGTACTTAGCTGCCAAACTCCGTATTTCCTCTTTGATTGTCTTCATTTCTAGGTGCTCATGAATTTCATTGTTGGTTATGTACCATGGTACTTTTGCAATTGTTCTTAGGATCTTGTTCTGTTGGCGCTGGAGTAAATTTATGTTGGAATCGCTTGCACTGCCCCATAGTTGCAGACCATATGTCCAAATGGGCTTTAGGATGACTTTATATATAAGCAGTTTGTTGTCCAAAGAAAGTCTCGAGTTCCTTCCTAGCATCCAGTATAGGCTGTTGTACTTTAGCTGAAGCTCCTGCTTTTTACATTTGATGTGGTGCCCCCAGGTTAGTTTATGATCGATGTGTAAGCCAAGATATCTGACATGGTGACTGTGGGGTAGAGTACTTTGGCCCAGCTTTACAGGTGGGCAGTCTCCTTTTTTGAGGGTGAATGTCACCTGTACTGTCTTTGCAGCACTAGCTTTTATTTTCCATTTTTGGAGCCACTCGTTTACTTTGTTGAGGCCTTTTTGCAAGTTCTCTGATGCCACTCTTGGATCTTTATTACTTGCCAATATAGCGGTGTCGTCTGCAAATGTAGCTGTGGTTATCCCTGGCATTAGCGGTAAGTCAGCAGTGTACAATGTGTAGAGCATGGGGCCGAGAACAGATCCTTGTGGCACCCCGGCGTCAATCTGTCGGAACTCAGAAGTGGCGTCAGCTTCTTTCACATAAAATATGCGATCCTCGAGGTAAGGTTTGAATATTGGAAAGTATGAGTGAGAAATATTCTGCTTGATCTTGCATAGTAGGCCTTTGTGCCAGACCTTGTCAAACGCCTGCTGGATGTCCAAAAACGCTGACGAGCAATATTCTGCTGTGAACATAAAAATACATTCCAGGACCACTTACGCCACTTAAAATAGCAGTCAAATGCGTCAAAAAAAAAAATATGATAAAAAATGTGACTGTCAAAATGTTGCGGTTTGAGCGAACTGAGGAAAATCTTAATGCTTGGTCCGATGAAGTTGAAACAGCGGCATTAATGATTTGGATAAAAAAAAAAGAGTAACAAATACATATTTGGATTTTTCGAAACTAAACCCCTTAAGGTGAAAGCGCCAGGGTAGCACGCGAAATTTAAATATTCATACGTTTTTTGCATTTTGCAGGTCAGTGTCAGGTTGTATGTTGATAAAAAGACGATTGGCGACCGTAACAAATATCGGTTTACTGAGTTATAATAATTAAAATCATCAATACAGGTTGTATCATTCATGTTACTCGATTGAATGACTTTTTTATGAAATAACCATTAATTCGAGTTAAATGAAGTTGAGGGTAATTATAATTCTTTGAATATTTTTTTTGAATAAATAAGGGGATAATTATAATTCTTTGAATAATATTTTGTTCAACATACAGCCTGACACTGACTTGCAAATTGCAAAAAACAGCGGCGAACAGGGGCGACCAGCCCGCCATCTTAATTCCTCCCAAAGGGTCATGGCCTTCCGGCTGGCCTGGGGATACCGCACGGTCTCTGGCGAGGCGGCGAGCCTCCTTGCCGGATCTGGAGGCGAGAGCCCTCGTGCACGTCTACGCATGGCGGTAAAACTCCGCTGCCGCAGCGCGGCGGACGGATCTCCGGTAGGATACCATGGCGGTATGGAGACAGCTACTATCGCGACCCAGTGCTGGGCACGCCACTATTGCGGCGGTAAGGCCCCTCTTTGAGGGAGTGGCTGGAGAGGCGCCACGGTGCACGGTGTCCTCACCTTCCGCCTGACGCAGGTACTTACCGGACACGTCTGTTTCGGAAGGATCCTGTTTCGGGAATTTGTTCGAAAGAGTCACCGCGGCCCTGGCACGCAAAGGGCTTTAGAAAGAACACGGATGGGTTTTAGTCAGTAAGAGTCTGACACGCCCTTCCGCTCCGCCCAGAGCGAAAGAAGTCATTTGATGATTTCCATCCTTGAAAAAATAAAAAGGCTAAGTATTTTAAAAATAAGATACTTACGTACAAATACTTTAATGATCGATTTGCAGTGTTTCACTGCAAAGAGCTTATTAAATTATTTAAGTAAATGAGTACATACCTACATAAGCGCGCTTGCCCTTTTCTTTGAAAAATAAGTTTCAAGCTTCTGGGTCTAAAAATGACAATACCATTCAACTTTTCATTCCCCCCATTCAACCCTTTTTTCTAGCCTTTCTCAGGCTCTAGCTAGACTATCTGTGTACCAAATTTCATTTAACCTTTTGCGTGTCTTAAGTTACACAGTTCGACATAAGAAAAAATGCTCCAAATGTCTTAAGTCGGACAGTTACACTTAAGGGCTTGGTCAGGATTGGACGATAAAAATCTGTGGTAGACACGCAAAAGGTTAAATAGGTTCAGTAGTTTTGGCGTGAAAGCGTGACAGACAGACAGAGTTACTTTCGCATTTATAATATTACGATTATCCATACGCAAATAATTCTTGAAATCTTCCGGATGACAAAACTTCAACTTAACTGTGCGAACTACATGCATTCAGCGCCAGTTTCGCGCGGGCTATCCTGCGCGATTAACCTTTACACGGACGCTCTTTCCGCTATGCTAAAACAAACTCTAGTAATCGCGCGCGAAAGGACGTTAACTTAGAAACTTCAAAAAGATAATCGCACGCGTTTGAACGTGCAGGCATTCCCTCGCGCAATCTTGTACGCTCCTGAGAACGCGCGATAGAGTGGCTGTGTAAAGGGGGCTATTGTAAATGTTGTATATAAGAAAATTTGTGTTAAAATGTAATAAATATGAGATCCAATGTGGAAACTATACTCAAACAGCACACAATATCAATGACAACAGTTCTTATCAAGTCGTGTTTGGTTGCAGATGGCTGAACCTGGGAGAGGACGGTCTCGTGGGCGGGCCGGTAGAGGCGGGGATAATGCTGGGCCCCCTCCGCGTAGACCTGGTGAACAACAGAGGCCTGCACAGCAACAACCAGGACCGCGCCCTCAGCCACCATCAGCTTGGGGTGCTCCCTCAGTAGCTCCACCTGTCAGGGCTGGTGTACCTGCGCCAACTGTGCAGGGAGGCAGGGCCTCGCACAGATCTACTCCAACAACCCATCAAGAACATCCTGGTGATGTAGATGTACAACAACGCATGCAAAGCATGCAAATTGGTAAGACAGTCATATTTACGAAATATTGGTCAATTGACTGAAACTAACCACAAGAGATTTTTTTTTTTTTTATGTAATACATGTTCTACTTTATCATTTAAGCTGGACAAGCACAGCCAAGTGTTGGCGGTGATCCGGGGGCCTTGGTGATTGGCCGTGGGTCACGCCGTGGCGGTGGACGAGTTCTGCCAGAACAAATGACAATTTTAAGAACCCGTCCGACTACAATCCAGACAAAGAAAGGTTTGTTTATTTATTACATAACAAAATAGCGCAATAAAACTTTTCAGCACAAACGCACAGATTACATAATATGTAACAGATAAATCACTCCATACAACATTTTCAATACCTACTGCTATAATAGCCTACTCCTTCGAGTCGCTAGACGCTGCGAACGAAAATGTACCTAAACTTACAAGCGTAAAGTGAGTTTTGCTTTGTAGCTGCGCGCCGCCGCGCGGTGGGCTGAAATCAAGCTTTCATAGACTTAGGGATTCACGAAAATTGATGAGCAATTAAAAAAATAATAATAACGGCTTTTCGATCTACCACTAAATACAAGACATTTTTCTTCTGCGATTTTTGTATATATCTAATAGCTTTAAAGCTATTAGATATATACAAAAATTTTGAATTTATTTCTATGTGGAGAAATTTGACTTTACTTATATGAATAACTTTTCTCAAGAGTTCTCAAAAAACGGTATTCGATTGTGCTATTTTTTAGGCAAATTATCCGATATACAGGGTGTCCCAAAACTCAACGTCAAGCCGAAACGGGGTGACAGGATTGATCATAACCATCACGAGAAAAATCTGAAAAAAAATCTATCCCATGCAGTTTAAAAATTATGGGCATTTTAAGAAAAACCTAGAAATTTGATCAAACTGTACCATTTTTCGGTTATTGTGGTTATTCTTTTTTATTTTTGTTCATTTGAACTTTGGAAACGTAATTCTAAATAACATTTCTAGAATCCCAATAAAAAATAATGACACAATTGCCTCAAGTTTCCGAGAATTGAGACTATTTGTTAAACTACGAATTTAAAATTTTCAAGATTCGTCGACTTTGACAGGCCCTCCTATAAAAAAAATGTACTAGAGTGCCTTGGCAAGTGGCATTAAAAGTTGGCGCATTTAATCAGAATTCTAAAATGGTACAATACTTGTTAGTTCCATACAATAGAAAAGAGTAAAAAAATTAAAACCTCAAGTAACCCGATTTTTGCTATCTCATTTTACTCAGTTAAAATGTTTTTAATTCACACAAGCTCTAGGTAGGTTCTTAATTTTAAGACAAAATGATGAGAGAGATGGATAATGGGTATGTTCGCCATGAGTGAGCGAGACAGATAGTGACGCCACTTTTACCAAAGTGAAAAAAAGTTAGTAAAATTAGTAAAATAATTAATACGAATACGAACGTTCGCAGTAGACGAATGAGCGAAACGTACTAACTGGTTGGTGTCGGACTGGTAGCGTAGCCATTTGCTTGGCTGAAACTAGTGCGAATGAAACAGATAGATGCCATAGCATCTATCTGTTTCATTCGCACTCGTTTAAACGACGCATCTCCGTCTCAATGCGTGGCGTCACTATCTGTCTCGCTCACTCATGGCAAACATACCCATTATCCATCTCTCTCATCATTTTGCCTTAAAATTAAGAACCTACCTAGAGCTTGTGCGAATTAAAAACATTTTAACTGAGTAAAATCTGATAGCAAAAATCGGGTTACTTGAGGTTTTAATTTTTTTACTCTTTTCTATTGTATGGAACTAACAAGTATTGTACCATTTTAGAATTCTGATTAAATGCGCCAACTTTTAATGCTACTTGCCAAGGCACTCTAGTACATTTTTTTTATAGGAGGGCCTGTCAAAGTCGACGAATCTTGAAAATTTTAAATTCGTAGTTTAACAAATAGTCTCAATTCTCGGGAACTTGAGGCAATTGTGTCATTATTTTTTATTGGGATTCTAGAAATGTTATTTAGGATTACGTTTCTAAAGTTCAAATGAACAAAAATAAAAAATAATAACCACAATAACCGAAAAATGGTACAGTTTGATCAAATTTCTAGGTTTTTCTTAAAATGCCCATAATTTTCAAACTGCATGGGATAGATTTTTTTTCAGATTTTTCTCGTGATGGTTATGATCAATCCTGTCACCCCGTTTCGGCTTGACGTTGAGTTTTGGGACACCCTGTATATCACTTGCTTCGATTTTGGAGAAAATTGTTTTTCATTCCCTTTTCCACACCACCCTTGAGGTAGAGAAGTAAGCGCTTTTTTTATCAGTGGTGTCCCCAAGAGGCCTAATCACACTCTTACTCACACACACTCACAAAATTATCACTTAGACAATTTCATCAGATTCTGATTCAGATTCGTTCTCTAAATGTTCCACATTTACAAATTCTATATTTTCCCGCTCATCATCTTCAAATATTGGAGATAACAGAAGCATAACTGGGGGGCATGTGATACCACTCATATAAATCTACGTATAATTTTATGGTGGCTTCCGTATATTCTTTACACTTCACTGTGTCAATTTTATGACCTGAAGATATTGTTTCTAAAATGATTGAACACCGTTTTATTAGGTTTTCATCGACACCAGTAATTGCAGCAGCAATCTCTGTATTTGAGAAAAATCTTCGAGCGGTATTCCCGTCATTTGTAGTTCCCTGTCCTTGCTTTACAACATCTATTAAAAGGCTTGTTTGATTTTTAAAAGTTTCCTGATTGCTTTTTTTTTTCTATTTTCCATCAAAACTTTGTCTTCACCTTTTGCAACCCACGTTTTGAAATCCAGTCTATAGGCTATGTGAAGAATGCATTCCATAAAACGTATATAATATATGTAGCGATGATAAACCATATTTGTACAAGTCGGTATCAATGTTTTTAGTCAATAACAAAGACAAGTTATTCATTTCTGTAGGAACAGCTTTACATATGTCACATCGTTGAGCTGAAGTTTCACAGAGGATTGATGTTGCTTTACCATCTATCATGGTAGGCAATAATGAATGTGTGACTTTTATTTCTCCAATTTCTGTTTCCTTCAATTCATTTATCTGTTTCAATTTCGGGTTTCTCTCTTAAAATCGTTGATTTATTCTCTTTTTCAAACTTGAAAAATATTGGACGACACCAATATGCTGAATTTGGTGAGTCGTTTTCCCAGATAATTTGTTCCTCGGAAACAATTTTTATTGGTACTTAACTAGCCATAAAAATACTTGAATCATCTGTCGAAGCACTGTCCTCTTTGTCATCCGTTGTCATTTTTTGCTTACAGTTTGCTTGATTCGAGGCACCATCCATTCCCCATTTGCTTATCATTGTCAACTCCTTACGGTCTGTGCTATCAATATTGATTGCTTTGAATATCCTTTTGGCGGTTATATCTAATAGAGGCTGCAATTTTATTCTAGCAGTTGTATCTGTTAAGGTGATATCATCCTTTGGCGGGTAGAATTCTTGTTTTGCATTTTGCACCTTGTAGTAGGAAGGGAACATGTCGACATTTTTCTCTTTGATACTTTTTCTTAAAGTATTGTAATGCCACTGTTATTTTAAGTGACAAAACAAGTCCCAAAGCTTCATCTGGAGTAAATTTAGGTTTTTCATTTTTACCTAAATCCACATCCTGTGGATTTTTAAGTAGGTGTTCGAGGATTTCAGCTATTCCTTGATTACCACCCTCTCGTAATTTCATAATATATGCATGAGGTATTTCCTCTGTAGTCATAGTTGTATGAATATGTTCTGTACGTCTCTTCTTTTGCTAAGGTCCTAATTCACAAAATGGTTTTCTTGGATTTACATTCGTTGACGTGGCAGTAGAAACTTTTGCTGGAGATTCATGTTCACTTGATGTACTAGGAACAGTCTTGGTTTCTTTCAAATGCACTTACAATGTAATCAGGCCAGTTTATTTCCGATGAAAACCATTCGCTATTATTGTTGCTAAACAATTCCTCTTTGCTATGAGCATTTTGCCATCTCCTTTGCAGATTATAGCAATATTTTTCACAAAACGCTTTTAGCGCTTTATCGTTTTCATCACTTAACACAGTGGGGACTAATCTAGATTTAATAGCACTATATAAAACACAATAATTTTTAAAACTTCCACTTTCCTTTAATAGCACAACAATATCAATATTTGACACCAAATCGAACATTTTTAAATAATAAATAGTATTAGTATTCCGAAAATGTGAGATAAGATAGTGCGTTTATTACGATGTGTAACAACGTAGTGAGGATGGTTGTTTTTCAAATGTAACCGTGTCATTTTTTTACCTGCTATTCATCAGCCAATCACATAATGACACGTCATATTTTGCTGCGCTCAATGGACGACGCGCTAATGAGGGTCATCGCGCTATTGAGTATTGTTAAAAACAAGGTGGTGCGAGTATCGTGAAAAATAAATGCCGTCATATGGGTGGTGTAGAATGTTTACCAATAATTTGATTTTTTGCTATATTTCTGTAATACAATATTAAAACATGTCAGATTAAAACAGAAACCGATTAATATTTCATACAAAGTTTA
The DNA here is from genome assembly GCA_905163435.1 of Mamestra brassicae. NCBI lineage: Eukaryota > Metazoa > Arthropoda > Insecta > Lepidoptera > Noctuidae > Mamestra > Mamestra brassicae. The sequence goes on along the minus strand of LR990995.1, from coordinate 9,500,624 downwards.
GGGGTCTATAACTCAAAAAATACTAGGTACTTATATTTTTTTTTACAAATAACAAAAAATATTTGTATTAGTACATAAAATTCAAAAATTCTCATTTGAATCCATCTTGTCGATTCGAGTCCCCACTTGACGATTCCAGCCCACCGTGCGCCGCGTGGTTAACGTGAATTGCCAGGGCTGCCTCTTTCGATAAAGATGTCAGTAGGTATTTGTAGTACACTTTATGAAATAAAAAAATTAAATGCTTTCAAGATTTCAGCATGTTTCATTGTTATCTGTTTGCGTTGCTCTTAACTCTAGTCTAGATCATAGATGACAGAGACAAAGTCGACGATGGAGCGAGCTTACCTAGAAGAAGCCTGTTCAGTCTAATTCTGAAGAGATTAGGAATATAGCCTATGGTACTCAGTGAAAATGTGGCTTTCTAACGGTGAAATATTTTTTAAATCGGTTCAGTAGTTTTTGAGCCAAATCGTAACAAACCAACAAATATTTCCGCTTTATAATATTAGTTTAGATTAATGTAACATAATGAAGCAAAATTTTGCGCTTTATTTTCCAAAACTAACCTTTATAAGGGTAAGGGGGTAGAGGGGGCGTTGAAGTTTGTGGTGCTATCCGCGCGGACGAAGTATTATATACTTCTGGACACATCTATTGGCCCACCTTGTATTTGTTGTTCGTCGCCAAGGAAGGCCACGATCTCGGGTCACAACTGAATGGCAGGATCGATTCATCGTGACGACCAGCTTGAGAAATCGTCACCTTACCTCCATTGAGATACAAAACCAACTTCGCGACTTCCACGAAGTATCTGTGAGCGCTCGAACTGTTCGGAGAAGGTTAAAAGAACGCGATATGGTGCCACACAAGCCAGCTAATGGGCCCAAACTAACGCGAGCCCACCGAACAGCGCGCCTTCATTTCGCACGCAGTCATTTAAATTGGACACAGCAAGATTGGAGCCGTGTACTCTTTTCTGATGAGTCTAAAATTGTGTTACATGGCAATGATGGAAGGAAGAAGGTCTACCGACGTAAGGGAGAGCGTTTCGCACAATGCTGCTTTGAAGAGAGGGTTGCTTATGGCGGTGGCTCATGGACTGTCTGGGGCGGTATATCCGCGAGCGGCAAAACTCAACTTGAGGTTGTTACAGGACCACGGCTGCCAACATTAAATGCTGAAAGGTACATTCGTGAGTGCTTAGAACCACACGTGATACCATACGCGGACTATGCGGGCCCAAATTTGATTTTTATGCATGATAATGCAAGAGCCCATGCGGCCGGCATCGTCAGGGAATATCTTCGGGATGTGAACATCACAGTTATGGACTGGCCAGCCAGAAGCCCAGACATGAACCCCATTGAGCACATGTAGGACGAGCTAAAAAGACGTGTTAGGGCTCGTCAGCCAGTTGCCCAGACGATGCAGGAGTTGAAAACTGCCATAGAAGAGGAATGGGAGATGATCCCTCAAAATTGCATAGAGCGGTTGATAAACTCTATGCCTAATCGTATGAGAGCTGTGGTAGATGCCCATGGAGGCAACACGCGTTATTAAATTAAACCTTTATTTGATAAAACATGTTTTTTATTCAAAAATCAATTGCCTTTAACAAGGCGCATATCCGACTTGTTAGGCGTAGCTCCATGTCGTATGGTATTCTGAATTCAAATTTAAAACAATACGATCGAAAAAGATGGTAAAATGTATCAGGTTTAAAACTGCATCAACAGTTTTTGTTCAATCTAGCAATCATATTTCGGTAGGGGCCATCGAAACCTAAACTCTAAGGTGGGCCAATAGATGTGTCCAGAAGTGTATAAAAATAAAACATTTGTAAGAAAATTTTCATAAAAGATTCTATGATATTTTTTTCCCTTGTCGAAATTCACGACTGAACGAACTTTATTGTGGCGAATATTCGAAATCGAACAAAGTATTTATACAACTCTTGCGGGAAACAAGGGCAAGGGGAGTTAAATGGTACCTATATTTTTTAAAGTTCAAACATCTCTCTCTGCTGGTGAACTAAAAGAGCGAACTAGTTCGTCAAGAGCCGCGAACTAAAATGAACGCTCCCGGTCGCGAAATACTATGCGTAAGTCTAGTTCGACCGAAATATATGTATAACCCTACCTTGTTGCTATTCCACCAATTCGCACTAAACGTTTCCAAACGTCATTTATAATGCGCACAGCAAAGGAAAGGAACTCTGCCTGCGTCTGTTTCCGAACGCGTACAACACTAATCTCTTCAAAATTAGAGTGAACAGGCTGCTTCTGGATTAGCTCGCTCCATCGTCGACTTTGTCTCTGTCAGCTATGACCTAGACTTGAGTCCAAGAGTTAACTCAACTCAAACAAAAAAAATAAAAAAAAACCTGCGGCCGGTAGGTAATTAGCGCACGTAAGTATATGCGAGTGAGAGGCCTAAAACCGATTATTATTATTGCCATTGGTTATTCAGCCGGATTAGTACCTACCTTAAAATATTTGTATAAATAAAAAAAAACATAACATCCTTTTTCATGGAAGGTGATCTTTTTTTGCAGAAAATTTGCTAACTACTGGATATCATTTACTTTATAGGTCACTCGGGAACGGCGATTGATCTCAAAGCCAACTACTTTACCGTACAAACAACACCCCAGTGGCGCCTATACCAATATCATGTGGACTTCTCCCCAGAGGAGGATAATACAGCAGTTCGAAGAGGCCTATTGCGTATCCACGCCAACACCCTCGGGGGGTAAGTGTAGTATGACTGGTTATAATACACATAAAATATTTTTTGGTATAACGGCTCATTAAGAAGTCTTCTGCTTGGCTATTTTAAAACTCAAGTTGTTAAATGTTTAAGTAATTAATTTTCATAATTTGTTTCTTATGGTTTTTAAAGGTACTTGTTTGATGGAGCAGTATTGTATACTGTCAAGAGACTGCACCCTGATCCATTAGAGCTATACTCTGACAGGAAAACTGATGGAGCGAGAATGAGGATGTTGATTAAGGTAATGTGAAGCAGGTCAAATAAAGTTTAACATTAGGCATTTGTTTAATTATTTCTGAAATTAAAAAAATATAACTAATTGGTTTGTTTGCAGCTAACTTGTGATGTAAGCCCGGGCGATTACCATTATATCCAAATCTTTAATATAATAATCAGGAAATGCTTCCAAATATTGAACCTGCAACTGATGGGGAGAGACTATTTTGATCCAATAGCTAAGGTAAGTTTTATTAGTCCCTTAAAGAATGAAGTCAATGAAAAAAAAATACATTTCTTCAACTGTATTTTTACTATATTTAAATTTTTGTAGGTTGATATCCCGGAGTATCGTTTACAAATTTGGCCCGGATACAAAACGACGATTAATCAATACGAGGATCGTCTTTTGATGGTAACTGAAATAACTCACAAGGTAATTTTTTTTTTTTCTAAAAAATCTGATAGATATTAATGTATTTTTATATGGATATTTATGTACAGACGCCAGCACATGAAGCTACCCGAAACTATTTTTTGTCCAATCAACCTTGAACCTAAAAACATCAGCCATAAAGTTGAAAATTCTATTGAAAAAAAATTGACAGATTGTTGTAGCTTGACGTGTTGGCGTCTGTACAATACGGCCGACGTATCTTGGCGAGTCCGAACTTCGCGCAGAAGGCCGCGCAATGACTTTTTTTAGGAACAAGATGGTGACATGAGGCGACGTACGGGGGGCGGTGGTCTAGGCTAGAGATTGACCATAAGTAAACACAATCGACACTTTATTCAATCAAATATCGTAATCGATTAGTTTTATTTAGAAGTTATTGATTTTTGTTTAAATAACATATTAAACGAAATAGATTTACAAATATTAGTGAATTTTGTAGTTAATAAACTAGATTTCAATTTAAATTTAAAAAAAAACTATTAAAATTTTATTTTCTTAGTTGAAAGACATGATTTACTTAAATATCAGTTATCTATTAACGTCTACTTGAGTAACGACTGTTTGAGAAAATCTAAAACATTCTTATAAAATTGAAAACAAATAATAATATTTTTATGACTTAATTTCAATCGATTTGAATGTAAATCGATCAAACAACACCCTCAGGCACGCGTATTGGACATCCCTTTTTGGTTACTTCGTGTTTATTCGGCAATGCTCGATACACGGTAATATGTCTCAGTCACACGTTAGCATTGGTGTCGTGTTCGTGTCGCTATCTCTGTCTTGAGCACAGTCGGTTACAAATGTTTTCGCTGTTATTGTTTTTCATTGTTATTTTTTTTGTTTAGTGTTAAGTTTGTTTTGTTTGTGTTATTTGCAAGTGTCAATTGGCACTTATATTATACGCCAAATATGCCACCAAAACATAATACTGTGTTAAATCGCCAGGCGAGAAAAATTATTTACGATTTAACGCAGTATATGAAAAAAGAAAAAGAAGAAGGCGTAAAAGATGTAGATAAAGTTTATTTAAGAGTCATAGCCAACATTAAAACGTGGAAATGCCGCAGTGCGCGTACATCAAGTGTAACATTTTTATTGTTATATAGGTGCTCCGTCTGGATACTGTGCTACAAATGCTGAGTGAGTATGCTGCAACAAAAGGCAGCAACTACAAAAAAATATTTTTGGAAGATATTGTTGGTAAGTGTAATATTGAAATAATTTTTATTAGTCCATTGAAATGTTTCATGAGCAAACTTGAGGTTAAGCTTCTATTGACCCCCCCCCCCCCCCACATGTCCCAAAGTTAAAATTGCGTCCTCTAAAAAATGCAATATTCGGTCATTAAATTGTAATATTTCAATGGACTATGAAACCGGCGAGCGTACAGTTGGGTCTATGTGACCCGCGACCGCGACATTTCAAAAAGCGTGTTCTAGAAATAATTGTGACGTTGTCGCCTCGGTAAGGCCTCATTCGCACGGGAGCTTTTTTAACGTCCCATAAAACAGCGTTAAAATAGAAAAAAAATCTTTCCAGGCATGTACACACGTCAACGCTATTAAAACGCGGCGCTTTTTTATCGCGCACTGCCGTTAGGCGTTAAAGGGAATAGACCAAATTAAACTTATTATTATTCACACCACATATGACCATACATGGTAAATATGACCCAACCATACACCTGATGTCATATTTAAAGTGCCGTAATTCCAAAAGTTCTAGATCGGATTTTACTTGTTATTTTTAACATTATATCCATTCATAATAGACCGAGATTTTTCGAATTGTAGCAGATTTACGCCATTTACGAAGAAAATTCTTAGAAAATATGATGAGGCGCCATCAGCCGCGATTAGGAAAACATGTAAGAAAAAAAATTATTGTATTGATGTGAAAACATTTATTTTTGAACCATTTTGTGCCATGTGACAAAAGTTGTCTGTTTTGTTGAAAAAAGTTCTATTCGTTTATTTTTTAACCGACTTCAAAAAAAGAAGGAGGTTCTCAATTCGGTTGTTTTTTTATGTTTGTTACCTCATAATTCCGTCATTTACTAACCGATTTGAAAAATTATTTTTTATGTGAAAGGATATACGTTCCGATTGGTCGGTTAGGTTTTTCAATCAAAATAGCTGGAGGAAATAGAAAATATATCATCCAAGTAAATTAAATTGCGTGTTTTGCTTTCCTGTGACTTTCCAGTGGTGTTGTTAGGTGTGGGGTGTACCGCTAAAAAGTGTAAAATAAATACAAAAAAATACAACCAACTTCCAAATAAAAAAAAACACTACAAGTTTAAAATAACTTTAATTTCGGAAGTCGGTGTTTTGGTTGTTTCTTCGTATTTTAACACTGACTTCCGAAATTAAAGTTATTTTATAGGTTTTTTTTTAAATTTGGAAGTCGTTTATATTTTTATGTAATAAAGTTTTTTTATAAAATATTTATTAAAAAAACTAAACTATTAACTATTAAATCAAATTAAAGGTTTTTCTTCGTAAGATTCCTTTATATATAGGAATTACATACATTTTAGTATGGGTCGGTCATCTTTTTATTCATTTTTCACGGGGGGAAATCCTCATGAATGTCCTGGGTCTGTCAGACTCTTACTGACTAAAACCCCCAGTGTTCCATCTTCCACCTACGCCGGGAATCGCGGGAACGTATGCGACTTCCGTAATCCCCGTCTGATGCCAGCCCGCCGCTGAGGTGGTCCGCGACAACAAAGAGGGGCGCACGTAAACACCACGCACCGCCACCTCGGCTCCGAATCTATGAATGGGGTGGCGACGAACATCCCCATTTCCGCCGCGGCTGGATCCAGTATGGGTCATCTTGACCCAACCTGACAATCGGTGTTACTATTCCTGTGTGACGTGAATCAGTAAGAAATCATGAATTCAGCAAAAAAAAAAAATTAATTTCTGTAAATCGTGATCACTTGAATGAAATAGAACAAGATTAATTAAAATTCATATTAAAACATGAATACGTGTTATTTTAATATGCATACTTAACAAAAAATATGATAATTCCAGGCAAAATCGTCATGACTGACTATAATAAGAAAACATATAGAGTGGACGATGTTTCATGGCAGGCATCCCCAAAATCGACGTTTAAGATGCGGGACGAAAATGTTACCTATATGGATTATTATCAAAAGGTATAATAAAAAACCCATTCAAATTCAATTTTAGTGGTCAAAACTTACTCATCTTTCAATTAATTTATCTATATGTAATTAACTTTTCATATGTACTTTTAGAAATATAATATCCGTATCCACGATGCTGGCCAGCCTCTGTTGATTTCTCGCTCCAAGCCCCGCGACATCCGCGCCGGTATGCCTGAACTGGTGTACTTAGTGCCCGAGCTGTGCCGACAGACGGGACTGACCGACGAAATGCGCGCAAATTTCAAGCTCATGAGGGCCCTTGACGTGCACACGAAGATCGGTCCCGACATACGTATTCAAAAACTGTTGTCCTTCAACCAACGTTTAACGAAATCTGCTGAAGTGGTGAAGGTGTGTCTTGACCTATATTAATAGTTGTTTTCACTTTCTAAATGTTGTACAGTTTTGAAATAGTTTTTTTTTTTTTTAGGAAATGGGATCATGGTCACTGACTCTGTCCCAGGAGTTGGTAAAATTCAAGGGTCGCCAACTTCCTCCTGAGAATATCGTGCAGGGTAACAACCACCGATACCCGGCAGGTGATACTACCGAAGGCTGGACCAGGGATATGAGGTCAAAACCTTTACTTGACATCTCGCAACTGCCTTCCTGGGTCGTTATTACGCCCGAGAGGCAGCGACGCGACGCCGAGGGTTTCGTTGACTTGATTGTAAAGACAGGTGGAGCTGTAGGTTTCAGAATGCCCAGGCCCGAAATAAGTAAGACACAATTTTGACAATTAATTTCTATAAATCATCACAATTAATTTCTAAATAAAGGTAGATTTATCAAATGTCATAAAAATCATGTGATTTTTTTTTTGGATCAAAGTACCGAAACTTTATTGCAAACATTCTTTTATTGTATCGCACTACGGAACTTTAACATAAATATGGTGTTTCAGTTCCCATTAGAAATGACGGCCCCATGGAATATGCTAACGCCTGCGAAGCCGCCATTGCACGAAAGAATCCTGCTATGATACTGTGTGTGTTGGCACGCCAATTTGCAGACAGGTGTGCATTTAAATATTGTAACACAAAAATCGAAACTTCAATACATTAATCTTCCCACATTAACCACGCCAATCGATCGATTGGTTTTACTGCTGCTCTCGCTGATCTCGATACCCCAAGATAAAAATTCAAACCACTACGTCCGATCTGAGTCCGTCAAAATACTGTCCGAGAAAACTCGGATATTGCTTTCGCACTACCTCCGATCCAAATCCGTGATTCAGGCGTAATTTTACGCGGAGCCGCTACAGAGCATTCACGTCACTATATTAAATTCCCCTTTCGTCCATGCATTCCTTGTTGATATTGTGTTTTTGTAGTCGTTTATAGATTTAGCCCATAAACGACGCTTACATTTTTTTTACTCCACACCATCCTGAGAATGTTACTAACCTGGCGTTAATGTTATCTGGACTTGCGAGAAGTATTTTGTTTTTTCCCCAATGGAGCAATATGTTTATTTTGCGCACAGTCACTGGAGTGGCCCACTTTTGTATCCTTTTTTTTATTTGATACTATTTGAGTAGGTACCTCATATAAGAAGCGTGGCTTTCTTTTTTTAGCGTAATCGCCTGTGTTATCATTGTTAGGTTTTGATTGCTTGAACTACTCAATTTCTGATAATTTAAACAAAAATAACAAAATTAATACCTACGCCTTAATATCTGTACCTGTTCATTTAGGTAGGTAAATTTGCACTTTAAATTAAGCATATTTTTCAATGTTAACATTTTGTTTTTCATCAATTACATAACCATTCCAGGTATGAGGCAATTAAAAAGAAATGTACGGTTGACCGTGCCGTGCCCACGCAAGTTGTATGTGCTCGAAATATGACTTCCAAATCTGCTATGTCAATTGCTACAAAAGTGGCCATACAAATAAACTGCAAGGTAAGCATTCACAATCCCACACAATTTTTGGTGCCATATTTTTCAGAACTGATTTTGAGAGTACCTGATTCACCGTTTTCAATTACGCATTTAGTTTTTTGTATCAAATCTCGTTTTGAAGTTAGAATACAAAAATCTTCTCGTGGTTGATTTTTTTTGTATGTTTTTTCTTTGGATTGCCTCTCATAAGGGCCCAGCAGTTATCAGCCATCGTAAGTATATCTTGATGAAACCATTCTTCTTGTTCTTCACTTCAGTCAACCAGGTTTGGTCGGAAGCAGTCCAAATGGCTGTGTAGGTAATGAACTTTGATGCTCATATTACATCCAAGGTTTTGAACAGATAAATGCATTTGGTTTTACGATTAACAAGAAAAAAATTAATTACTAAGGTAAACGTGTTCCACGCAGCGAGTTACATTTCGTTCGTAGACTGCAAAGTTTTAACTGACTGTCTTATCTGAGGACCGTCAAATTCCAACATTGAGATTATTGGTGCTTAAAACTGGATAATTATGCCCCTTCGGCTTGACCCCGATTTGTCTAATGCTTTTACAATTTGTTTCATGAGACCAAGTTTTATGTGTAAAGGAGGCAAAAAGATCTTTTTTCTATGATTCATCAGGATATGTCCATTTGCTTCGAGTTTTAAGATTTATCCCGACGTTCTTAACCATACAGAAATAACAGTCGAAGTGATTTTGTTATATTCTAATCACCAGTATGCCAAACTCCATACATCTTTTGCAATTTGTCCACTGTCTCAAATGTTTGCAGGCTTGTCTTGATACTCAATATGTGAGCGCAATAATATGCTTTTTCCACGAACTCATGGGTTTTGGTATTCCTCAGTTATATTCGCCGCAAATATAGTAAAATGCATGTATTGTGGATTTGTCAAGCAACATCTTGTTGAACTCGCCATAGCGCGAAAACAAACGAAATTGTGGAAAATATAAAACTTGTGACACATTGAAGCCAAACTGACGAAATTTTAAAATTGTGGGTAATTGTTAAATTAGAGCTGATACAACTATAACGTACCTACTGTTGTAGGTACGTTATCAGAAACACGTTCAAAAACATAACTAAAAAAAATTTTACTGCAACAAAAAAATTTTTTTTTGTCTGCTTGTGTTATTTGTGTTTGAACTATTGTAAGTAATACCCGATTTCCCTTACACTAGACATCTAAATGTAAAATTGGGATGCAGGTATAAACCTGCTATTGATTTATGTTTTGATCATTTACAGCTAGGGGGTGCGCCATGGAGAGTAGATATCCCTCTGCAGAGTATCATAGTTATAGGATACGATGTATGCCACGACACCAGATCGAAAGAGAAGAGTTTCGGTGGGTTCGTGGCGACACTGGACCGTCACCTGACTCGCTACTACTCTGCAGTTAATTCGCACACTTCCGGCGAGGAGCTGAGCGCCCACATGGGCTTTAATATTGCTGCAGCCCTGCGCAGATATCGAGAGCTAAATGGTAACATGTATTTCTGTTTCTTATCTATTAGTACACTCTTACAAAACAAGTTCAAATATAATCAGTACAGTGGGACATCTAACTATTAGTTAGCTATTGTATTGCATCATCCTCACTTAATTAATGTATACTAAATATTGTAAAACTTTCATTTTACTGTAAATGTTGACATTCAAGTGCTTTTTAATGGTCCAATTGAAATAAACTTTTTGACGTTAGTTAAATTTAGGGTTACTTTTTTTTCAAATTTGCAATTTTTAATAGAAAACTATACAATTATATAATTTCTTGAAAATATGGTTCAATACTCTTTACATGTAATATGCCGTAAGTACGCATTTTTTTTTAAATGATTCCTTTCAATTTTAGCCAATTGAAATCAATAACATTTTAAAAATATTCTTGCAGAGGGCAGTTTGCCACAACGCATTTTCATCTACCGCGACGGTGTGGGTGATGGACAGATTCCCTATGTGCACAGTCACGAGGTAAGTCGAGTATTCCTTGATGACTAGATGACTCAGCCAAAGGAGCAACCGAGAATTTTGTCCGATCTACAGATGCACAGACATTGTTTGGAGACTGTTGGCACTACCACTGGCGGATCCGGGGGGGGGGGGGGGGTACTGAGTGGCTAGCTCCTCCCCCCCCATTTTGTGATATCAATGAGAAATTCTAACAAAACTTAAGTGGTGTTCTCTTTCTAGGTGGCAGAAATAAAAAAGAAACTGGCTGAAATTTATGGCGAGGTCGAATACAAAATGGCGTTTATAATTGTTTCTAAGCGCATCAACACCCGCATTTTCTTGGACCGCGGCCGCACCGGGGAGAATCCTCGCCCCGGTACCGTCATCGATGACGTCGTCACTCAGCCCGAGCGGTTAGTTGTTGACAAACATACATAAACTCACACCTGTTTCCCACGGGTAGGCAGAAACTACAGAATGCCACCTGCTACAATCCATGTCATACCCTTTTTGCTTTATACACGCTGAAATTTTAATGGTTGTTTTCCCGCGGCAGAACTATTAGCCATCAGTAGTAGGTACTATAGAAAAACTTAAAAAATTTAATGTTTTTGTTTTCTAATAATTAAAAAAATATTCATAAACTCGAAAGCGTGACAAGCAATAATAACTCACAAGACGTGACGTAGGTACTACTCTTTTGTCGGCAGAGCGGCGGCGCGCCGACAAAGTAAAAAGCGAAAAGGTATTCATAAATGTTCAGAGCGAAATAAGCTCTCGTGCGTAGTATATATACAAAGCACGCGGCGAGTAGGGTCGCGCGCGTGTTCCTTTTATGTTAACTTTTTGGTATTGTGTTTAATTAAATCAGGAGTACCTGTCAGCTGGTTGATACGCGAAGGGCAACGACCGCGGCCGCTTTGCGCGAAACTATTGCTTCGAAGTCGCTTTCGAGTGTTTATCATAATTTTATTGTTATTCTGCAATTTATTGATTTTAAATTTATTATTTTTCAGAAATCGATTGTACTACATACCAAGACTAACTTAACTCATTTCGCTGCGGTAAAACAACCATTAAAATTTCACGCTGTATTAATAAAGCTTGTCAATAATATTGTTTGTAAAATTCTATGTGAGAGAAGAAGACGTTTTTGGGGTGGTTTGGGATCTACCTCCTAGCGGTCCACCCCGGGCAACGGCACCACAGGCTTGCCTGTGGTACGGCTGAACGATCTCACTTAAGCGGTGGTAGGCTCCGCAAGGAGCCGCCTGGCTCGCGACCACCATCCCACCGGATTCCGGCGCCAAGCAGCTTGCTGTGTTCCGTCGGTGTGTGGGAGTGCCAGTGCCTTTGGGGGGAGAAGGAAGTTGTCAGCTGCGCTGTTCAGAACCGGTCTTGGTCTCTTGGCTACACTTGCCGGGTAACTCATTTTGGAGGGTAGCGGGATCCGAAGCACGGTGCCAGCCGTTGGCCGACCGCAGTCAGTAGGGGGCCCAAGTAGCACGCCAGCCACGTGCCAAAGGCTGCCCCGCCAACTCGCGATAAATCCCGGTATGCTCCACCGTGCCAGCCGGCGACTGGATGGGAGGACCCGGTGGCCATATCCGGGGGGGTTCGGGCGTCCCCGCAGTCTCCATATGAGTTCCCCATAGGTTGGATTAGCTCTAGTGTTCCACTTGGTTCACTGAGCAGCGCCTTGACAATTCGACTTTTCCCCCCAACTACTCGATAACATGACAAAAGTAAAACAGAAGAAAAAGGGTAAACAACGGCTGCACTTCCTCCCACTTAAAGTGCACCTCACTTATATCAGGGGGTTGCACTCCAATCTCGATCCGGTCCATCATCACCTTGAGGCCGAGAAGCCGCACCTGTTTTTTCTGACGGAGACGAAGATTGCAACCCCGTTGGACGTGGCGTACCTCAACTACCCGGGTTACTCTCTTGAACACAAGTTCAAGAAGCAGGCTGGGGTCTGTGTGTACGTCCGCGATGACATTTGTTGTCGTCGTCTCCGTTGCTTTGAGAAATCGGGTTTTTCTGCCATATGGCTACTTGTGGACACTGGCGTGGAGAAATTTCTCTACATCGGCGTTTACCGATCGCACAGTGGTGACCAGGAGACAACAGCACTGTTCAATTTCCTCGTGGAGTCGACTGACGTAGCCCAACAACGGTACCCAACAGCGAAGCTCATTTTTCTGGGGGACTTCAACGCCCACCACAACGAATGGTTGTTCCCGTACCAGAAAACTGACCATGCTGGGTTAGAAGCGCGCAAGTTTGCTTTAACGCTAGATCTAACCCAGCTGGTGAATGTGGCAACACGGGTACCGGATGTTGACGGCCATACACCCAATTGCTTGGACCTTCTGCTGACAACTGATCCGAACAGTCACTCAGTATCGGTCTCAGCCCCGCTGGGAACATCTGACCACTGCCTGGTGAAATCCGTGTCGACCTGCTCTCCTCCAGATGAGAGCCCTAGAGGCACGAGACGAGTATGGCGATACGAGTCAGCAGATTGGGATGAGATGCGGCACTTTTTTTGCGTCTTATCCATGGCGGCATGTGTGCTTTTCCTCGGGTGACCCGTCAAGACAACAAGTTGTGCCGACATGATTGCGGACGTGATTCGGCAGGGGATGGAATATTTCAATCCATTCTCCGAAATCCCGCTCGGTCACAAAACCCGGCCTTGGTATAATGCAGAGTGCGCCCACGCTGAGGCCCGAAAAGAGTCTGCCTACCAAGCTTGGGTCAAGGCCCGCGACCAAAAAGTTAGATCACGCAGGGTTCGCGCGAGGAAGAGAGCTTTTAATTCTGCCGCTAAGTTCTGCAAGCAAGTTCTACGTGGGGCACGTTTTGACCATGTCGGACGTATCGGGGCCAAACTAGCATCGCACCCTCCGGGTAGTAAACTGTTCTGGTCCCTTTCGAAAGCGGTTGAAATGAACTTTTGTCGGCCCACTTTACCACCAATGCTGAAACCTGATGGGTCGCTGGCCCACTCTGCAAGTGAGAAAGCAAATTTATTTGCATCTCTCTTTGCTAGCAATTCACGTCTGGACTCTGGCTCCAAGCAACCACTAACTGTACCTCGTTACTGTGACTCTTCGATGTCGGAAATCGCAGTTCACATGAAAGAGGTACGAAGAGTATTGTGCAGTCTAGACGTGAACAAGGCCAGCGGGCCTGACGGCATTTCAGCGAGAGTGTTGAGGCAATGCGCCTGAACTGTCTCCTGTGTTGACACGCTTGTTCCGCCTCTCTCTTGAAAAAAGAACGGTGCCAAAATCGTGGAAGCTTGCGAATGTACAACCTGTGCCAAAAAAGGGCGACCGTGCAGACCCTGCTCATTATCGACCGATCGCCATTACCTCCATTCTGTGCAAGGTTATGGAAAGGATACTGAACAGTAAGTTGCTGACCTACCTTGAAGACAATGATCTCCTCAGTGACCGTCAATATGGCTTTCGCCGGGGACGGTCAACTGGCGATCTTCTTGTGTATGTCACGCACTGCTGGGGCGAAGCCATCGAGAAACACGGCGAAGCACTTGCTGTATCGCTCGATATCTCGAAGGCCTTTGATAGGGTGTGGCACGCAAGTCTACTCAGCAAGCTTCCTGCTTATGGCATCCCAGCTGATTTTTGTAGCTGGATATCAGACTTCCTTAGTGAACGGTCGATCCGAGTAGTCGTTAACGGCTGCTTCTCTGACCTCATGGCTATTAATGCCGGAGTTCCTCAGGGGTCTGTTCTCTCTGCAACTCTTTTCCTGCTGCACATCAATGACCTGCTTCAGCCTGGTATTGTTGGGTATGCAGATGACAGTTCGGTTTCAGAGAGATACTTGTCTAGCGCAAAAACCAGCGGGGAAGAAGTTCGTTCCTTGAGAGGCCATGGTAGAGCGGACAAATTTGACCTTAAGTCTTGTCTCCCAGTAGGGTGATGACAATCTGGTCTCTTTTAACGCCACCAAAACACAAGCATGTCTTTTTACCGCGAAAAGGAGTCGTTTCGACCTAACTCCGACTTTTCGGGGTACATCTGTTCCTGTAACCGATCGGCTCGAGCTCCTAGACATGGAGTTGACAACCAGTCTCAACTTTGGTGCCACCATTGAGCACAAAGCCCAAACTGCGGCCAAAAAGCTGGGCATCCTAAATAGAGTGAAGCGATACTTCACGCCTGGACGGACAGCTTTTAACCCTCTACAAAGCACAAGTCCGATCCTGCATGGAGTATTGCAGCCACCTTTGGGATGGCTCAGCTAAATACCAACTTGCCGCGCTTGACTCGGTGGAACACAGAGCTAAAAGGCTCATTGGCGACGTAAGACTGGTGGATGCCAAGCTTCACAGCTTGGCTCATCGTCGGTCTTCTACAGATTGTACTTCGGGGAGAGTGTCCAGGAACGGATCTCATCCCACCGGCCCCCTTCTACCATCGGACATCTAGACGCACTGCAAGTTACCATCCCTACCTTGTTGCTATTCCACCAATTCGCACTAAACGTTTCCAAACGTCTTTTATAATGCGCACAGCAAAGGAGTGGAACTCTCTGCCTGCGTCTGTGTTTCCGAACGCATACAACCCTAATCTCTTTAAAATTAGAGTGGCTTCTTCTGGGTAAGCTCGCTCCATCATCGACTTTGTCTCTGTCATCTATGACCTAGACTAGAGTCAAGAGCAAACCCATATTAAATAAAAAAAAGAACAATAAACTTTATTATTATTGTAATCTGGTCAAACACGAACGCCGGTTGTGAAGACTACACAACTGACATCTTCGGAAAGCGTGAGATGACTATACTGGACAATATTTTGTTTACGTTACAGTTATGACTTCTACCTAGTCTCGCAGAATGTGCGTGAAGGCACCATCTCACCGACCTCGTACAATATTATCGAAGACACCACAGGACTTCACCCTGATCGGGTAATATATACTTTTTTTTATTTATTAACCAAATTAATTATCCTAATATATAGGAATATATGTGGCCTCAGCATCAGTAGATAGTATTTTCCACTGGAATATATTCCAAAATTACAAATGGACAGAAGGATTGAAAGTAGGACATTTACCTGTTTCCACTAACTTTGACTTAAATCAGTAACTGAAGTAAAAAATAACGGAACTGATTGATCATCAAAATGTACTTAAGGGCATACATTTATTACTACCTAAATAAAAGTTATTCAAAATGACTTACGGTTTCTACAACAGTAAGCCCATTAAATTATTTAATATCTAAGATTTTTATCACATGTATGTTAATTTCAGATGCAATGGCTGACATACAAGCTAACCCACTTGTACTTCAACTGCTCGTCGCAAGTGC
Source organism: Mamestra brassicae (assembly GCA_905163435.1). Lineage (NCBI taxonomy): Eukaryota > Metazoa > Arthropoda > Insecta > Lepidoptera > Noctuidae > Mamestra > Mamestra brassicae. The sequence goes on along the minus strand of LR990995.1, from coordinate 9,484,766 downwards.
GTGTCCCGTCAGTGTGCCAGTATGCTCACAAGCTTGCATTTTTGGCTGCAAACAGTCTTCATAGTCAGCCACATTATACCTTAAGTGACACTTTGTACTTCCTGTAGATCGTACCTTAAGTGACACTTAGTACTTCCTGTAAATCGTCTCGGAGCATTATTAATTGTTAGTTTTGACCACGCCAAACTTTATGATCACGATCAATGTTTCCTGGAGTCAGATAAGCGACGTTGCGCGCGCTTAACAAATAAAAATATTTGTTACGTATTCCATCCAAAACCACTGCGGGCTTGGAGTGTCTGCCCGCAACATCACGTTTCCGTTTTCGTATCCATATACCAAAATTTTGCTTTTGTTCAAAACAAATCTAATAGTCAAGAGGCTTAGTTTGGGGTGGATATTATTTGCCTTTAAGTTGTGATCATTAAATAGATAGTTTTAAGAAAAACAGAACTGCCTAGTGTTCTGGTCACTGTATTACCAATCATTGGCCAAGGTTTTTCAGGCACTAGCTTTGAGTATTTCCATACTAACTAGCCAACAAGGAATACTCGAAATTGGAATCTTAGTTTGCTCGAATTTGCAGATAGTGCCTGCCAGTAATCAAAGCATAAGTATGATTTGTTATGACTTTTTCTCTAGGTTAGTTGCGCTTAAGGTTTTACAGTCCATGCTACTGTATTAATTACCTCATTTCATTTTATTTTTTTTTGTTTTTATTGAGTTTTTTTGTTTTTATAAAGTAGCTCAGTTGGTTATTTAGTGATAACTACGTGCTAAATAGTCACATGACATACCACCGAGCGAAAGTCGTATGTAGTTTGATGTAAGCTTGTTTTTCATGTACAGACGCCAGCACATCAAGCTACCGGAAACAGACAATTTTTCCCAATTAACCTTGAACCTAATGCTTCAGCGATAAAGTTGAAAATCTTAAATTTGAATGATTTTTGTAGATTGATGTGCTGGCGTTTTTACTAGTCATTTGAGATGACCTCAAATTAATGTAAGTTCGCATTTTTCGAAATATATAAAAGTACCCATTCTTGGAATGTGTCTTATGTTGACCATTTTGAGAGAGGAAGATAAATTGCCTCAGGCAAACAGTTGGTCGCCATAAAATATGCCACAGGCATCAGTGATAAGATTATTTAGATATAAGCATTTTTTTTATTAAAGTTTTAAGACGATATTCTTGACATTCCCAAATACATAGTTTTCCAGCCCAATTGTTGATTATTATGTTGTTGAAGTATAATCCTACAGAAGAACTATACATAAAATAAATCTGTTTGTGATATTACTCTTATTTGTTATACGACATATCAATTTGAGAATTCTTACAACATCGCTCACTTGAAAGTAACTTAATTCATTAACCTAAGTAGCTTCAGCAAATGGGTTATTAACTTGTCATCTTTTTATCTTGATTTTTTTTTTTTTCGATATGAGATCTGATTATAAAATACATATACAACCTGTAACAGAATAAACGCAATACCTCTTAAGGGGTCGATGTACTCATCATAATGGACAATTTTTAATACGGGACCAACCCCGAAATCGCGAAAAGAAATTAGCTGTTTTTGTCGAGTTATGCTCTCACATTTCTTAATTCAGTGTTTGTCCCATGGTGAAAGTTGTTCATAATTATGATTACAATGACCCCTTAGGAAGTATTGCGTTTATTCTGTGACAGGTTGTATTTAACAATCGTAAGTATGGTTATTATTGTTTATACTTACTTACTGTTTGCTTAGTCTCCCTGCGTGGCAAGCTCCTAACATAGTCCGTTCTGTGATCTAAACATGTGGGTTAACATTGTAAAATGCGTCTTGCAAAATACTGAAATTATTTGCAGATACAAGCCTTAAACAAAATAAGACTTCAGTATCATCACCCTCGTGCTTAACTTTTTGTACGTAATACATCTTTAAGTAAAGATATGTTTTATTTCTCAAACACTTCCCTTGATATGCATGTTCTATAAATTGTATTCAGTACATAACTTGGACAGTTGAAGGGTTCAGTTTTTGACAAAAAAAATAATTTGTTGTAAGAATTAATGAAATTGAATAAACTTAGTACCTATGCAAAACTTTTTATTGTTGTAAACTTAATAACTTGTTCTAAAAACACGATATACACTATTAAAAATATCTTTGAACTGTCAAGTTCCTGAATACAATTAAAAGTCGAACTACTTAGTTATCGAAGGTGCTGTCTTGTTCAAAAATTATACAACTAATACGTACCCTTTATAAGTATAACATGTCAGGTAAAACGGGGTAGTGGGAATCATTGAACTAGTTCAAATAAATTTTGCAACCACCTGATAACCATGACTTACTCATCTATATGTCGTGGGCCGTGGCCAGACATTATAGAATTGATCACTTGATGTGGCCGACAATTTCATGAAATGGAAAATATCCGCTGCCCACATGATAAGGTCTGGCCATATCAATGATTTAACAGCGTTTAATGATATCAACAGCTACACATGGCTACTTCATGATATGGTCAAAAAAAAATTTGATCATATTGTAAAATAGTTACATTATTGGTGTAAGAGGGTCGAGCTCGCGACTTGGGGTACCCCACGGAGCAAATACAGAGAGGAGACGGCCTAAACAACTGTGCACTGTGATTTTCAACTAGGTCCTGACGTCATCACGTGGGCGTGGCCTTAGTCAGTGTATTGTTGGCGTTCGTCCTGTGCACTTCGTAAACATTCCCTTTTTACAGCATTACATTCGCGTTAAAAGAAAAAAAAGATGAAGTGTTGTGTTTTATCTTGTAATAACTATTCGGATGGACGTTCTGATGCTATGGACGGCATCACATTTCATTTGTAAGTAATTTTATGCGTAATTTATTAAAATAGTTCTAGAAAAATCTCTTAGCTTTGGTGTTTTCAAATATAATTCTACCCGACATTAGATGGCGACACTTTGTGTCATGGGAACTAAGAATATTTAGGTATGTAGAGCTCAGTATTTATATATTTTAATAATCATATGTACTGAAATTTCTTCAACTTTCATTCCTAAAGATCCTTTAATCGCCAAAATATTGTTTTTGTAGTTTTTATATCATTTTGTAAACAGGCCATCTATCGTGAATTATGAACATTAATCATGAAAATGTCAAAAATACAGGGCCGGAATTAGAATCACCGACTGATAATCATATTTTTCTTCTGACTAAATCAGCTGAAAAATATATAGATATTTTGCAACCATTGAAAACGATAGAGTAACCAACCGACAACAACTAACCAAATCAGTTATTTTTGCAGGAAATTGAATTTTGCTAATAAATTTATTTCGTTGTAATTTGTCTATTATTTATTCAGCCTTTGATTAATTAATCTTACCCACGATCTTACCTAATTGACCATATTAAAAGAGTCATGCTACTAGGAAGCTTCTTTCGCGTCATGCTTTTTTATTTAGTCACTCATTACTTATTTATTTGACATTAATGGTTTCGGATAGATTGTCACGTAAATGGGAGGTCTTTTTTTTCTAAGAAGACTAGCTTTGTACTTAAACAATCTTGAAAGTAATTTAAAAATATAAGATAAACAACTAATCTTCTTTCGTCATTCATCAAAAACCTTTTTATTCAAACATGTTTTTTTTTCATAAAAGTATCAATAGGCAATTCAATAATGTATCAAGATGGTACGCAAAATGAATTAAAAAAAAACAGATTACCTACTCCCTGCATCGAAAATCCTGAGTACGACCCTGTTGCATCCTGCACTTTTAGTGACATCTAGTGTGAGATAGTTGCGTAACTACAAAGTAAAATCGATGGAACTAGCGAGTAGTTTTAGCTATTGACCGGTAGATGGAAAATAAAGAAGTGGGCGGGATCTAACACCCCCTCACCCCGCAAAGTGTCACGCGTTTTTTCATAGGGAAATTAAATTACAACATCTCCTCTTTGTATTTGCTCCGTGGGGTACCCCGACTCCGACAGATTAGAAGGGGATGGCGGGGTTTTGAAAGATCCCGCCACACCCTTCGTAGTTATTTTTTTTAAACCACCCAGAAATCAGAGCGCCGCGAAGCGAGACTCCGTCGACCGGGCCGTTGTTATCTCGAAAATAGTTACCATAACATTACATAATACCTTTAGATATTATTATAATAATATGTAAGCCATTTCATGATTTGGTCAGGCTTTTCATGATATGACCAAACGTGAATTGAAATATTAAACGATGACGCTTAACGATATTGTCAGTTTTCGCTGGCCATTTCATGAAATTTTCGGCACATCATGAAATCGCTACGATATACCTATACAGGATGAATTTTTAAGTGTGCGCGGATGGCCAAATGAAAACCACGGGCGTAACTATAGCTTTTCGTAAGGGGGGATCCGCGGGTCCAAATGTTTTAGATATTTTGTGGCATATATTATCCGTGTCCGTGCCGTACCTGTGTCTGAATTAGCGTTTCCAGATCCAGTATTTAAAATTACAGGACGGTACAGCTACAATACAAAAGCCACAAAAAAACAGTTTTTGTGAACCACCTTTTCTCCAACGTGTAACAAAATAAACGCAATACCTCTTAAGAGGTCATTACTCATTGTACTCATCATTATGAACAGCTTTTACTGTGGGACCAACCCCGTAGTAAAAATTGTTCATAATGATGAGTACAATGACCCCCTTAAGAGGTATATAAATCTCGGAACTATTACTTGAATTCAATCTAATGCATGTGGGCATTAGATTGAATTATTTATTTTTTTTACCTCAAAATATCTCGGCAACGTGACACACTAGAGCATCATGTTGCATATATTTTTTAATCCCCGTCGCAAAAACGACGGGTTGTTATAAGTTTGACGTGTCTGTGTGTGTCTGTCTGTGGCATCGGAACTCCCGAACGGATGAACCGATTGTTTTTTTTTTGTTTGGATGGTGTATTAGTCGGGAGTGTTCTTAGCTGTTTGATGAAAATCGGTCCAAGATGGCCGCCGCCACAAAATGGCGGATTAGGTACATATTTTGAATAACATAGTTCTAGTTTTGTTTATGGTTCTACCTAGTTACCTACTAGTAGAACGAACTAGTAGGCCTACTGGTCTATCTCATTAGTCCAATTTAGTTGATTGATTTGTGATATTAAACTTATGGGCACATTTTACATTATTGATTTTTAAAGTACCTACCTACCTCATTAAAATTATACTGATTTTACAAATTGTTATCGAACTGTGCGAAACCTATAATTAGGTAATAAAACTTCGATACACCTACTAATTCATAACCTAGCTTTAACAAATTTAGGTATTGAATAGGTAGGTAACTACAAATACACCCAAGGTCAACTGATATGTCAGTGGAAATTAGATCAAATCGACCGACAGGTAAGGTCAATGTGGGCAAATCCGTCATATTTTTTTTGAAAATTGAATTCGGTTTACTGTAACTGGTACACTTAACTACTTTTATATAATTGTGATGGTTGTAAGCGATAAAGAATTTTGTTGTCTTTTATACCATTCGAAACAGCAGAACAGCTCTCCATAATTATGTAGGTAACTAAAAATGTTTTTTTTCTAAGCGGATTTACCCTATTCATCGGATTTTACCGATGAATAGGGTAAATCCGTCTAGTAGCAAATTTTCCTAGAATTACGTCGTTATATCAAAGTATGCAATTTGTAAACAAGTAAATGTAGATGTTGAAGAAAAATGTTTTGTAAAACCATAAAATAATATAAGGTTAAATTTACCTTTTACTCCCTAAAACCTTTTTTGGGGCTAATCTAATTTTAATTCTATATTTAAAACCAGGGATTTTGAACCTTCCCAAAAAGTTTGAAAACTAATTTGAATATTTTTACACTCATTCACTATCATACACTATCACTTTTCAGGTACCTACACTGAAGTAAACAGGGTTATTTTTTAAGGAAATTAATTATGAAATGGTTAGGTACCTATAAGAGCTTTACAATTTTAAACAACGCTGCACTTCACACATTGTATTAAAAATCACTTTCCGAAAATAAATGGTTTTATTCTTAAGGGCATAATATTATATTAATGACATTATTTGTTTTAAAATGGAACACACTCAACTAAGCATACTCCAAAGTTGTAGGGTTCTCGATTTTTCAACGTTCACGGGTAGTTTAAGTGTTAGTTACCCATTGACTTTCATAGCTTATGCAAACAAATCTGTTTATAAGTTCTTGAGAAAAATAACAATAGTACAACACAAGTCTTAAGCAAAAACTAAAAATAGGAAGGATGAAAAAGGTTGACGACATCTGCAATGGGGTAATTCCGGTACTATATGACGATTTAGCCCCTTTGATATTAGACGGATTTTCCCACTTGACCGTTTTGAGGATACAATTTTCGATACAAAATATTTCTATATCTACTATAGTAGGCGCCAGATAATCGTGGAATAACGGTCATTGACCCACCTACAATTATTGACATTTTTAATTTGAAAAACGGAATTAATGACACAAAGCTGTCCCGAATCATCATCTCTCGTGATCCTTAACATTGTCTAATAATGAAAAACGATTCATATTTAATTGTTCAGGTACCTATGAACAGTTATTAGGGAAAGGTCAATATACTTTATTCCACATTTATCTGGCGCCTACTATAGTTTTTATTCAAAACAAATAGAAAAATCCGTTGAAACACTTATTAAACTACATGACATGCATACCTACTCCGAAACTCGTAAATTGTAAAATTGAATACCTATTTACATGAAAATTGAATTTTTAGTAGGTATGGAAAGTAATGAAAGCTAATTTCTCTTAAAATACAACACTTAAGTAGGTACTTATCTGAATTTTCGGCCACAAAATTTTTTTGATGGGTAGGTACTAATTTTTGTATACAATTTACAATTTCTTTTTGTTTAAGTGTCCTCTACCCATATATATTATACCTACCTACCTACATAAATTTCATTAAGTATAAAAAAATAACAAAATGGCGGCCGGGTAGTTATGCCATAAAAGTTCTATCTCCGTTTGTCAGAAATAATTCAGTGCATTTGGAATGGCAGGTCAGCTTTTCTTTTGATTTCCACACAGAAAATGGAATTATGTAGCCCCCTTCATGGAAGAATTTATTTTAGACGTAGGTATTGAAAGAGCGAGCGAAGAGAGCATGAAAAATTTAAAGTTTTAATTTTATTACTTAATTAAATAGATAATAGGTACTTTGGTGCCACAGCGAGCGAGGCGAACTCAAAGATTTTTGCACTCCTCGCAGATTGTGAGTTTTAGGATTCTATTAAACATTTCGAAAATATGTAGTTGTAGTTTGAGAATGTACCTACTTAGGTACAGTAACAATCGAAACGAGTTTAAAAATTTAGCAACTCGCCTCGAATAAGTAAGTACCTACCTAAGTCAGGTTTTTTTCACCTTTGATACTGAAACAAGAATGTAGGTCGTCAGGGTTGCGGAATTTGTTCGAAAGAACCACCGCGGCCCTGGAACGCAAAGGGCTTTAGTTCCTACTAAAGCCCTTTGCGTTCCAGGGCCGCGGTGTGTTCCTACACGGATGGGTTTGACATGCCCTTTTGCACCACCTAGAGTGGAAGAAGTCATTTGATGATTGAAATAGCTTCCAAAGGCAACCTTAAAAAGTATGGCAGGCAAAAGCCTGGATCCGATTTTGGTGCGGAAACATGACACCCCCTGAACCCCCCCCCCCCCCTTTTATACGCCCATGATTGAAACTATGAGGAATATGAAAACCACTAAATGGAGTCTCGAGCCCGATTTTCATGAAAACTAACTGCATTAAGGTCAATGTGTGCAAATCCGTCTACGGGGCTATTCCATACACATGCATTTGCTGTTCATTCCAGAAAATTTACGCTATTATTGGTTCAGTCGATAAAAAAGGATCATTTTTTAGTTCCAACTATGATTCATAGTAGGCGTAAGGTTGTCTACAAGAGTAAAAAAATACATTTGAAGTTTAGTTGTGCTCCGAACTCGAAACACAAGTGTACAGTGCTGCTGTTTTTTATAAGGTAAATATTATATTTTACATGTTAGGACTTTCTGAGTATGCATAACATGTAGTTTAATAAGTGTTTCAACGGATTTTACTATTTGTTTTGAATAAAAACAACCAACAAATTTATATTAAAGTAGTAAGTGTTCCAGTAATAGTTTACCAAATCCAACTTTCAAAAAAGTATGACGTATTTGCCCACATTGACCTTATTGGATTTTTGAAAAATCGGTATTCCTAGCCAAGAATCGAACCGGTATTTTGTAAAAAAAAAATGCTGTTTTATTACATCATGCGAAAGTGTCGCTTATAAGGATCAAATTCTGGGAAGTTATAATATACCTATGGCAAACCAAAGGAGAGCTCATACAAACGAAATAATTTTTCAATATTAAAAAATCAACTGATAAATTTTTCGAAAATGTTTTATGCTGTTGTAGTGACACAGTACCTACCTACTCTCACGCATTACCTTACCTCCTTCAGAACCATTACCATAGAACCTGTATCTTTTTCAAGTCTCTCTGCTACCTCAATTATGTTTTAAATGCAAATAAAATATTCTTATTCTTATAATCTTCAACAACTCCTACTTTGCAACCACAAATGCACCTATAGACACAAAGCTGACTTCAAGTTTGGAAGATTTAGAACGCCTATTCAATCCTCGAATGGCAGAATAAGAGAACAAGCTCAAACATGCATCCTCTGAAACTCGGCCAGCTCTGGATACACAGCACTTTCAAGGGAGTTCGCTGATTTTAAAACTTGTTTGACAGGCGCTCTCCAAATTTAAGAAACAAATATACTTAGATGCTCTCTTGGATTTGATAGGCATGAAACGATGATGCGGAAGAAAGCACTTTTAGGTATTTCATGGGATCTCTGAATGTCCTGGTGAAAAGTTACATGACGTAGTTCATAAAGTATTAACCAACTAAATGGGGTTGCCTGAGATTAAGAAGGATGGCATTCATGTCTGCCACAGATTGGGTAGGTACCACACAGAGCAAAGATCTGCCTATCTTGGTCAGATTGTACACCGTCACTTCATCTGGGAGAGCAAGAAATCAATATAAAATTATTGCATTTTGAATTGTGGCAAACATTAGTAAACCCTTATTAATTTATTATATAGGTACTTTATTGTAGGTAGGTACACCTCATAATAAGAACAGGACAATCAAACATAAAATAAGTGTAGGTACAATGGGCGGTCTTATCGCACAAGGCAATCTCTTCCAGTCAACCTTTGGATGGATTGAACGAAGGGAGATATTAAGCCCATTTGGAAAGAAAAAGTGATGATTTTGATATTATTATCAAGATATTATGTAGGTACATGTGTTTACCTACACTTTAAATTATTCAAACAAATCGGACCTTTCGTTTCAAAGTATAAAATCCTCGCAGTAAGAAAAATCCGATAAAATTGAAATACGGCATTGATGATTTGGATAAAAATAATAAGAAAAACAAATACCTGGGTAGGTACTAGGATTTTTCGAAAATAAACCCCGTAAGGGACAAAAAGGGGTGATGAAGTTTTTAGGGGAGGACGTTATTGCTTACCTACTTCAATTTATATGGGAATTGGTATGAAAAAACTAAAAGTGGGATAATTGAAACAGATCTAACATTTTTGCAAAATCAACCCCTGACGAGGTGAAACGGGTGGATAGTTGCGTTGATCCAGAGAATGAGACCACAGAATCAGCAGCAGAAATGGCTGGGTTATGAATGAAAATCGTTTTGCTTAATTTTCAAAAACTAAAGGGGGTAGAGCGGGCGTTGAAGGTTGTGGAGTAGGTACCCACTAAATGCACGGGCGAAGTGCTAGTAATAAAATAAATGTACCGACCGACATCATAATTATCTAACACAGAATTACAAAGTGGGTGATACAGAAAGTGCAAAATGTTTAAAGTACCGGCACAGAAACTAGTAAAGTATTCGCAGTCCTGCAAAATTAAGACGCGACTTGCCTACGGGACAGAACAATAACAAAGTTAATTACGCCGGCGGGCTTTTCTTTGACCTCTTGAGGGTGTCGCAGTAACCTCAGGCCGGCTCACATTTCTTGGAGAAGTATGTTTTACAGCTTGCGTAGCATTAACTAAGTTTTTTGACTTTTACTTATTTAATGCTAACGTAGTAATAAAGGGATGATATTCATCTGAATATTTGCATTTTAATTCTTAGTTAGCACGTTCCGTTTTAAAGCTATAAATCATGTTTTAACAAAAATGCGGTAGGGTACAAAAGTAACCTAGCCCTATGGGTACATAAGTAACATTTATCTTTAGTCCCCGTATTGATTCACTTTAAGTACCTAATCTTTATAGGTGTGTGTTTATTTCAACAGAATGCCGCGACAACGCATTAGAAACACCGTACGAGGAACAACTGATATGGAATGGAAGTGTACCGAAAAGCGGCTGAAGAGCTTTTCAAAGATGGTGCAAAAATTAGAGCCCTGGAAAAAAAAAATGTTTGCCATGTAATATTGTATAGACGTAAGTATATAAAAAAATTAAAGCAGAAAATACTAGCGCAGTTGCAGGCTATCGTTGCATCAACCGTGAACAAGACAAAAATGGCACTTAAAAACAAGGGATGTACGTCGCCCCTCATTCGCCCGGACCCGAGGTGGCGGCGCGTGGTATTTCGTGTTGTTAGTCAGTAAGATTCTGACAGACTCCTCGGCCCGCCCCAGGGCGGAGGACATCCATGAGGATTTACCCCCGAGAGAAAAAAAAAGGTACTAACCTTTTTTTTTGATATTTGTGACCACACAATGCGCGAAGGCGAGCGAGAGAAACGAGCATGCCGCGGCAGAGGCCGCCGAGCGCCAGATTTCCTCTTTTTCAAAGCAAGCATGCATGGTAGACTAGGTTTATTTTTAGTAAAAATAAACCTAATCTACCATGCATCGCAAGAGGAGCCTGTCAGACTCTTACTGACCAAAATCACCTTGCTGTTCCAGCGACTTCCGTAATCCCTGGCTGGTGGCCGGCTCGTCTCCGCGGGCCACCTCGCGTCAGCGGGGGGAGTGAGGTGTTTGACTCCCCCACTACGTCAAAGAGGAGCCGCACGGGAACACCACGCGCCGCCTCCTCGGGTCCGGGTGAATGGGGGGCGACGGACACTCTTACACTAAAACCCATCCGTGTTCCTTCTAAAGCCCTTTGCGTTCCAGGGCCGCGTTGACTCTTTCGAACAAATTCCGCAACCCTGACACTGGCTCGACCCTGGCTCTGGTCCTAGCGGGCCCCGTCTTCTATGCTGACATATCTTTGAGGCGCGCGTGGAACACAACGCGCCTTCAACCCGGGCCTGGTGGTGATCGGACAGCGAGCCACCCAACGCTCGCGGTCCGCAGGCCCGCGCCTACGATGGCCGGGGATCGCCCTGCGACTCCCGACGCTCGTGGCGTCTTCTCCTGTAGCGGTGGTTGGGGTGAAAGCCTTGTCTTTCCCTCGCGCGGTCCGCCTCCTCCTTCGCTAGCATTACTGCTTCGCAGTAAGAGGTGACCGCTTCCCAAGCCTCCTCGTTCCGGACCATGGATTCAACCAGGGCCGGACGCGAGAGGTCGCCGACGCCGATCGCCTCGACGAGGACACGGTGTTGCCAAGCAGGGCAGACCTTCACCGTATGCTCCACTGTGTCCTCCGGGCGATCCTCACAGTGTTGACACCCGGGCGTGTCCTCCAGCTGAATCTGAAACAGGTACCTCCAGTACCTCCGTCAGGCGGAATGTAGGGACGCCGTGGTGCCTCTACAGCCATTCCTCAAAGAGGGGCCTTACCGCCTCAATTGTGGCGTGCCCAGCGCTGGGTCGCGATAGCCGCTGTCTCCATACCGCCATGGTATTCTGCCGGAGCTCCGTCCGCCGCGCTGCAATTTGCCGCGGTAGCGGAGTTTCGCCCCGGCAAAGCGCCTAAAAGCGACACACGTAAACGTGTGTGGGCAACTGGGCTCCCGCCTCCAGATCGCATGGCGGTAATCCGGCAAGGAGACTCGCCGCCTCGCCGGTGACCGTGTGGTACCCCCGGTCCAGCCGGATGGCCATGACCCTTTTGGAAGCGTTGAGCTGGCGGGCTGGTCGTCCCTTCAGCAAGTTGCAGCACAAATAATGGAAAAGACTGAAAATTATTAATTTATACTAAAAAAAAAGTTCGATTACACATTTATAATAATGTTGCAGTTGAACAAATGCCCGTGACATACCTACATCGATCTGTGCGCTCGTATCGTACCTGCGGGCTTTATGTCAATACATTTTGAGTGAGTGCCGACTTCTTCCCCTTATCGAACAGAAAGTATCCATCATAGTTCAGAAAAATAATTAATCGATGAGAAAAGGTACTACAGACGCAACTACTTCAGTACCTACTTAGATACCCACACCCCTCACCACAACTTGAACGTGAAACTCTTCCCCATTTGTAATCGATAATTTTGTTGTGTTTTCGTTTTCCAAGTCCATAGCAACGCTGCAATCACTGTGTAGACCATCACAGCAATAACTTACAGTGTGTATGAAGATGTATGTGTAAGTTTTCCTGTTTTGTGATCTAATTAAAATGGAAGAAGACAAAGGAAGCGAAGAAGCTGAAAATTGGAAAGTCTACGAAGCACTGTGCAGCAAAACTCCAACCGAGGTACTTTAATAATGTTTTGTTTTAATAAAATGTCACTGATGTACCTTGCCTAGTTGTTACGTTGTAATCCACTATCTTCGTCCCTATCTGGTGGATAAGCCACTTAAACCACTTGGCCATGTCTGGATCTGCCTATTGGGCTACTGGCCGACACAGGAAGGGAGGTAGGTTCCTTCCAAGCTGATGGCCTAGTGTAAAAAATAAAAACAGTGATCCTTTAACGACCGTTTTAGGTTCGTTCATTGTTTTAATTAGCTTACTGGATAATATTGTAGCTGTTTCCCACGTTTTCACGTCTATACCGCTGAGCGGATTTTGATAATACTTGACACACGCGCCTATATCTACGACCGATGGGTAAGCTAGTACCTGGATCAGGACATAATATAGGTACTTTTCATCCCGGTAATACTTTAAGTTCCCTTGGTATAGGTAATAAAACACTTCACGCGGACGTAACCCAGAATCTAAATTTTACATTAGTAAATTAAATTATTATTGGGTATATTTTTGATGACTGTTATGGTGATGGAGCGGTGTGTAATATTAGGTATAACTATTATCAATAAAACAACGAACGGTATCATTTCGTTTGATTTAGTTTTCATTTGTTACGGAATAGGTAGACTATATTTACCTAATGTTCGTGGAAGTGAGTAACATAGAGTTGATAATACCTCCTCTAAAATCCCGGTATCATAAATGGAATCATGACAATTAAAACCCGGGATTATAAAAACATGTATAAGTACGTTAATTTTAACTGAAAAAACTGGCCAAGTGCGAGTCGGACTCGCGTCAGCATGCAAAGGGTTCCGAACGAATTAAATTTTTGTAACATGTTATGTTTATTTATTTAAACTTTATGTACAATAGTGGTACATGGGCGGACTACATGCAACGAAGCTTACAAGTTTTCCTGTAATCTATAGGTGAAGAAGTATCATCTGCATTTTTTCAAAATTTTAGGCTTAAGTAATAGTTTCGGAGATAAGGGTGATAGATTGGTCATTTTTCGTCTAATTTCTTGAATAACTTAAAAAATATTTATTTTAAATTTATGAAAAATTATAATTAAAACTCTTACGATACCTAAGCCCTTTCATTTGATATATCACACACGGTCTGACACCTTTTTTTATATTTTCTAGGTTTTTTTATTTTTTATTCTTTCACTTTTAGGGACTTTTATAACGCACAGCGTATGCCAGTCCCATAAAATTTTCTAGGTTGTCCCCCAAAAGTGTGCCCCATACTCAAAATTTATGTAAGTATTTACATAACGCGTTCGTGTTTCACAGAAGTTCATATGTGTACCAAATTTCAACAGAATCGGTCCAGTAAATTCGGAGCAAATTGGCTGTGACAGATAGACAGACAACCGAGTAACCCTATAAGGGTTCTGTTTCTTTCGGATGTTCGGACCCCAAAAAAACCAGGAGAAAAGTAATTTTGACTGAACACGTTGGCCAAAAGTAGTTTTGTCTGAAAATATGTAGTTAATAGTGATTTTGACTAACGCTCTTAGTCAAAACCACTTTTAACCACTAGAGAAAAAGTCACAATCACTTTTAACCAGTTAGTAGACAATATGTAATAAAAGTATTTTTTTGTTGTAAATTATTTATTCTGAAGGTTTAGGTTAAAGGTTTCGATATATAATTAATAGAAATAAGATGTAAGAAGTACATTAGTACAAGTAAGTAAAAATCACAGTTAAATTAATTATTTTGTATGCTATTGTCGCAGCCAACTGGCTTAATCAGCCATTTAATTGGCGGCCTCAATGACATCCAGCAATGCGTCTAATACAATTTTTAATGAACGGGCTGCCAGATGCTTAGGCCGTTCATAGCATAGGGTAACAGTGTGACGAAAATATATGAAATAAATTTTGGGAAATCTAAATTCAAAGAACAAAGAATGAAACAATTTCAACATTCTAACCTCGAGGACGGAGCTATTATACTGCAGAGTTTGAAGGAACCTTACAAGGCTAACATGAATGGCTTGACGGGAGCTAAGTTCGCTCGCTCACTCTAGCTCATCATGCCATTCGAATCCAACCCATCCTTGTCAGGTTGCCTTAAGCTCCCTGTGACCTATGTTCCGCTACTTGGCTATGCAAGTCATTAACGATATTCGCTGTTCAATTAAATCCCGGGATGTAAATATCTGTCGATTCTCTAATTATTATAAAAAAATAAAAAATACTTTATAACTAAGTGCGTTTCTTTGTAATTTATGTTGACCACCTTAACTTATTAAGATTTTTTATTTGTAGAACCAGTCAAAAGTACTTTTAACCATCTTCATTGGGCAAAACTAGTTTTGACAATAATTTCAGCGGAAAGTAGGTACTTTTTATGACTGGTTTTATGAGTTTTGACTGTAAATAATATTTACTGAACGTTTTATTAAATAGAAATTATGTAAAGTGTTGTTAGATGAAGTAAACGTGTTAAAATGTTCGTATACAAGACTAGCAACGATTTAGTACTTTTCTCTGCAAACTTCAACACCCCCACGCCGACCCCTTTGAAGGGTAATCTTGCAATATTAATAGTTGCGATCTTTAAACTTTACCTAATAATTATAATTATTAGGTAAAGTTTAAAGATCGCAACTGGGTTGATTACGAAACAAATTTTAGATCCGTTTCAAATATTCCACTTTTAAATTGTTCATACCAATTTCTAAGTAAATATGCTTCACTAAAAACTTCATACAAACTTTTACACTTCCATACAAACTACCCCCAATGTGTTTTTGGGGGTAAAAACACATTGGGGGTAGTTTTTAAAAACGTATTATGACATTATTTATTATTCATTTAGGTCAGTATTCGTGCCAAGTTTCAAATTTATAAGCTCGATGATTAAAATTATTTCATACAAACTATCACCCCCTAATTCGTCTATGGGGGTAGTTCTGAAAAACGAATCATGACCAACTTTATAATTCACTTAGGTCAGTAATCGTACCTAGTTTCAAATTTATAAACGAATTAGATTTTTCATATAAACTTCAACCCCCATTTCACCCCTTTATTGGGAGAGTTTTCTAAAATGCTTTCTTAGCTGATGTCTCCTGCTCATAATCTAGGTACCTCCATGCTTCCAATTTCATCTTCATAGGTTGAGTGGTTTTCGAGATTTCGTGATTCATCGGGACCTGAATGAATACATGAATGAATGAGTAACCTTTCGCTTTTAATATAGATGAGCGCCGACGTTTTTTTATGTATGGGAAATCATCAAATGATTTCTTCCGCTCTGGGTGGAGTGGAAGGGCGTGTCAGACTCTTACTGACTAAAACCCATCCGTATTCCTTCTAAAGCCCTTTGCGTTCCAGGGCCGCGGTGACTCTTTCGAACAAATTCCACAACCCTGGCAGGCTCTGGCCCTAGCATAGAAGTATGCTGACATCTCTTTGAGGCGCGCGTGGAACACAACGCGGTATCGACCCGAGCCTTTTGGTGATCGGACAGCGAGCCACCCAACGCTCGCCGTCCGCAGGCTCGCGCCTACGATGGCCGGGGATCGCCCTGCGACTCCCGACGCCCGGGGTTTCGTCGCTGCCGCTGCGCGCTGGCTTGATTCCTGTACGAACAATACGTAGCACATACATTGCACTTTTACCCCGTGATGTGTAGCTATGTCATAAGTACCTACACTACAACAACAAGGGGACTAGCATGTTGTATTAAAAGCAAATAGACCCAAATCCAGAGTCCGGTCTGCTCCTGAAAATTCCTTAATAGAAATACGAAACCCAGGACTTCACTCAGCACACACGCTAGTATCACTGCTACACTAATTATAATTTATAAAAGTTAAATGTTCAGTTTGGCAATTATTTTATCTACGTAAGTAACACTCTTAATAAAATAATTCATTAGCCTAAACAAGCTAAATCAAAAGGTAGATGATAGGTTTTACGAAAATTAGAAAAAATGGTTCGCTGAAGGGGTGGTAGCGTGCATTGTCTCGTGCCTCGCACGGATTTCTCGTGGAATACAAACATAAGTATGCCTGCTGGTATACGTTCCTATAGCTGACAGCGCAACCAAGTCGTAGATTACAAGCTTCCCTTTCAGAAACATTTCCGTGTTTTCGTCGTCTATCTGCCACAACACAGCGCTCGATTATATGGCCGTGATGACATCGCAACTATATTACAATCCAACCAATTATCATGTCCATAAAAATCGTGGCTTGGGGGTACGCTCTCCCCATCGTTTATGTAAATGCTATGCATACTAGTACCTGCCTATATAGGTCGGTGAAAAAGGTATCGTGACTCTCGGTCGGTAAATCTGAAGCCTCGAGCCGGATCACGCTACATTTCAAGCACGGAGAGGTACTTTACTACACTAGTCGTCTTTTACCCGTCACGAAAAACTGACTTCTTTTTGCTGTAGTGCAAACAAGACCTAGTTCACTATGAAGTTTTGTAAGTCTTACAGTTTGAACACATGATCGCTGTTTATAGGCCTAAACTACGATCAAAATAATTGCGCAGTAAGATCTTAAATTAATACGGATTAACATTTCTTCAGATGGAGGCAGACGTTGGTAACGACATAATAACCAGTCTTCGCAGTGATCTCGCCGGTCTCCAGTACAAGCGAGATAAGCTGATATCTGAAGTGAGCTACGAAATTACACTAATTTTTGTTAATTTATTTGTAAAAAAAAGTGCTACTTGCCTATTGGTTCGATTCCTACAGTGTGCGTGTTCTTATTGCAGAACAGTGACTTAAAAAATCAAATGTTATCTCGAGATCAGAGAATACTTGAACAGCAAGTGGAGATCGATCACCTTCGTGAACAGAATGCTCGCCAAAATGCTATCATATCATCTCTTCGAAAGAAGATCCAAGATCTCGAAGAGATACAGCGAAATCTCCAAACGTCGCACGGTCGAAGTGAAATCACGGTGCAAACCCTACAAAGAGATAACCGCTACTGTGAAGAAAAGATCAAAGATTTAGAGAAGAAATTGCGTTCTCTTGAAATAGAATGTCACAGTGAAGAACAACAAAAAGAAAATGCTCGTTGTCAGTTTCACGATCTCATTCGACGTATGTCCGCAGCATTAGAATCAGATTTTTGTGACACCGCACACACTCATTCTCCGGAAAGTTTAATTATAAAGGCCGCTGAACTCGTTCAAGAAATCACTAGACTTAAAAACAGATGTAAGAATACAACAGAAAACTTGTCAACCGTCGAACAAGAACTGAGGAGTTGTCGAGATGCATTAGAAAGATCTAATACTGATAAGGATATTTTACAAAGACAAATATCGGGACAACTATTAGACCTCGAAAGGCTTAAACAAGAAAAAGAATCTTTATGTGTCCAAAACAGAGTTATCGAGCGGGAGCTGCATGAAGCCAGAGAAAAGTTATCACACTGTTCCAAAAACTTAAATGTTGTTACTGATAATGTAAATCAGAACGAATCTATAATAATTCAGCTGAAAGGTATTTCAAAAGTAAATGAATTACAAATGAACGAACAAAATCTTATGGGCTATAAATTTTGTGGTTAATGTAATTTTCAGAGGATTTGAGGCATCGAGATGAAAAATATCAAAGGCTTCACGCGGAATTCCGTAATACAATGGAGTCGATAGCCATTTTACTGAGCTTGCCGACACGCTTTGTGGAGGCACACGAAAGTACTATAAAAGACAGAATTCGGGAAATTTTAAGCGATAATAAAGACAAAGCTGTAGTGAGTACAACATTTAATCATGAAATGTCGCTGCAAAAACTTTCAAAATATTGGGTGTTAATAGTTTACTTTAAAATTTAGACTGAGTAATTGAATTTGCATAAGACGGTTTTCTACAGACTAAAACATTAATTGTTATGTTATTCTGACTGTAGCAAATAGATGCATTGCGTGATAAGTTGGGTATGGAGTCTCAGCAGTTGGGCAGGACGGCACACCTGCATGACCAGGCAACGACGCGTGTGCGCATACTGGAGGATGAGAGAAACATGCTTGAAGCTAAGGTGCACAAGTTGGAGTCCGAACTGAACGCCCAGGAACTCTCCAGGGAGAACCTACGCAAAGATAAGGCTAATGTGAGTATTCTTTCCGCAGTTTTTATAATCAATGGTCTGGCAGACCTTTTGAGTATTGACATCATTGGATCGCGTAAAATTCGAATGCTATCGAAGGTGGCAGAGTACTATGATCTTCTTGGTCGTCTTGAACTCCACTTGTATCTATTTTAGTAGTTTTGACCAGGAAAAAAGGCATATCGTAAGCGTTCGGTAGATGTGGCTTCGTTCAGGTCTATGATAGTTACAACTGGTTCGGTTACTGTTGGTGCGTATTCCCATAGCTTTACTTGCAGAGTTCCACCTGGGATCTCGGTCAGTCCAAACAAATCAAGAAGGGCCAGGCCAAGTGTTATGGTGGTGGTTATCTAGTTAGTTCTGTATCCAGAGTTGGTTTAAGTTCAATTTCATCTCTAACGAGTACCTACCAATAGCAGGCACACGGAAATTTCTTCTGTTACAGTTTGTTGCATTCCTAGAACGTCTGAGCAGAACACTTAATATGGATGAGTTAACCCAAGACATTGGAATAGAATTGCACACCGAATCTATTATACACCGCGCCGAGCAGCTGGCCAGGCTTGAGAGCGATAAGATTGTCGACAAGGTTGGTGTTTGTGATATGTACATACATAGGTGATACCAACATAGCTGCTGCTGCGGTATGGGTCTTCGTGACAACGGAAAAGGAAGAATACCTATTCCAATACCTACTTTACCTACCTTTATAAAACTATAACTATAGCTATAACTTTATATTTATCAAAGACTAAAGATAATCTTGTTAAAATCTAGACGTGTAATTTTTATTTTCTGTCCTTCATTATTAAATCTATCTTACTTTTCCACTAGGTAACAATCGACCTTATATTTCTAACCATTTTGTATTTAATTATTATGTTAATTCCACTGTTATTATTAAAAGGCTATGGTACGCCACCTCAGCAGTGTAATAACATGTACAATAGTAGGTATGTTACCTTCACCTTTACTGTGTCGGTAGGTACACTTGTTCACGTGTACAGACTGTCGCAACTTGTACTAAGCGTTTGTCATCTATGTGTCAGTGTGTTAACCCGAATGTGTTCTGTGTAGATGCTATATTACGGATACTATGGCACGCTGCCCAGACTGCGAAGAGAAAGATCTTTCCATGATTTGCCTTATCTTAAAGAAGTAAGATTTGCACTTTATCCAATTGGAATGACATCGCTTACGTACATAGAAACTAAGCAGTCATACCTACTTTAGTAATTTGGAGAAACCACAAACAAAGACATATTATTGTCAGTTGTATTTTAATGGTTCGTGCATCCATCATCCTACACATTAATCAGCACTATTAGGTAAACAATAACTAGGTATAAATTTCACGCAATTTAACTGTTATAATTAGAATTACTAGGTGCAGTTAAACTACAATTATTCTATATTATTTTATATTTATTGTCTAGTAAAATACTTGTAGATGCAATTCATTAACGATCAGATGGAATAGTTAGATCATTTTAATTTCTTAAACCGTAAACATTTCAGTAAGTATTTGAAGGTATGTGCATTAATAGTTTGGATCATCATCGCCGCTGTACTGAGTCAGTATACTGTAATATCGTACTGGTAATACAGTCATGCAAGTTTCATAGAAATGCTTGTTTGAACTTTACATACATTGTAGATGGTAGTACCATACCTCCTCTATAGTAGATACTTTCTACAGCGCGTAGCCATCCATTCAAATTGCCTGCCATGGCATTAACCTTGTATTTATTACAGTTCCTAATAAGCACACACGTAGTTTTTTTTTGTTATTTGTATGTAACGTGCGTGTTTCATGTATGTGCTACTAAATTTTATTCTTTCTTTCTTTCTGTCATCATACAGCATGCTAAAAATGAAAACGAAAAATTCAAAATAAACGAAAGTTTGTTAAATTAGTGCACGTTTTAGTTTTTTTTTACAATATATGAAGCAACCTTAACCGATTTGACTTGGAATGTACAGTCGGCAGCACACGCGATGTCGTCTGTCTTCAGCGAAACAAACGCAGTACAGTCACGCGCACACTTTGCATGACAGCGCTGATTTATAGAGTAACTTTTGTCATTTGGTACCGTGTTTAGAACTGTAACATAGTTCCGAATTTCAGACAGCCGTAGTTTACCAGTTACAAAGACGAATAAGGATTCTAAGGGAGCAACTTCAGAGAAAGGACCTGCACCTGGACTTACTACGACGAAAGCTTAGTGTGCAGGTATGTGTATAAATAGCATTGGGTATAATGCAGAGTTTTATGGTGTGACTGATCCTCTCTCGTCTTGATGATTGAAAATACTGAGTGAGAAGTAATCAGAATAGGTACAGTTGTCCATATGTTACTGGTAATACTTTGACCTTGAGCTGGCCTAACGCGAAACCATTTTATACCGGTTTTGTGTCAAATATTGACCTGAGGCCTACAGTACGCATCCAACTGAAGTCATGTATAGTAGGCCGCCTACTATACTTGACTTCAGTTGGATGCGTTAATTTTCGTGTCATTTTCTAATTTCGGTGACTGAACTAGAGTCCCAGACTATTCCGATTTCATTTTACTGGCTTAATTTGTGTCTCACTACAAGTCCCCCATTTTTTCTCCCATGCCTCTCTATCATATTCGATCTCTGACCAAGTTTGACCGCTAACGCGGTCGACCTCGACGACGACGTCCTCCCTCAGACGATCTTCGCTCATCTCATCTTTATCATCATCCATAGTCCGACTTTGCCAACTGCTGACCATAGTCCTCTCTTTTCTTGTGCCAATTCCCACGTTCTTGAGCCAGCCTCATCCTGGTTCTGCCCGCGATGGCAACAATGTGATCTGCCCATATCTCCGGACAAAATTACTGCAGTTAGTAAATCTCACATGATTTCATGGGCACACTGTGACTGTCACTGGCAGGACGAAAGCTGCCGCGTCCGGGCCGTGCTGCAGGCGGAGCGCGACGAGGCGGTGTCGCGCAACAAGAAGCTCGCGCGGCAGTGCGACAAGCTGCAAGTGCAGCTCTCGGACGCGCGCGCGCAGATGCGCGACCTCAACGCGCAACTTGTAGACGCTGCAGAGTATAAGGTACTTACTTCTTTATCTATATCGCAGACAAAATTGGCTCGGTAGAGGTTCCTGTTAAGTGCTTGCAGTATCTACAGCAGTGATAAAAAAGTAGAGCAGCTGTCATTATTGCCCTACTTGTTCAAAATCTGACTTCCACAGAATTCTGCATACCTATGGTGGGGTACTACAGTTTGTTACTAAGCAACGAAGTTCTGGCAAATGGCAGACAGTCTTTTACCCGAGAGCCTTTTCGCGGTCACTTAATTTGTAGGGTATAAAGGTGCAGGAATTTAGTACAAATACATGATGTAACAATAGTATGTAGGTGAAGTAAATCTAGACAGCAAATTACTGGAATACCTAATTTGCATTCAAGGCTGAAGTGATTTGTTTAACAGAACCATGATCTCATTTATTGCAGTTGAACTTTATAAAATGTATTCATTTATTCGAATCATCACGTTTTACCTATCCCACATCCCCACACTGCCTTACTGTAGAGATTATGGTAACGTCGTAGATCATCTACAATCGTTAAAATAATATCAAAAATACTCACATCGACGCTATAAAAATTGAAACTATCATTTTGTTGGCGAGGTAGTAAAACTGCACTGGCGTTAACGTAATGTGATTAAACCTTCCCGCCGAGGAGAACAAGTTGGAAGTGTAATTCAAAACACAAAGCCTGCGTCATCAGCGGCGCCTACATTCTTTGTCTTCTTTTGTCTTTAAAACAACACAGATAACATCACTGGAACGAGCTCGGAAGGTGGAAGAGCTCCAAAAGAAGTTGGAGGAGGCGGAACTACTGCGCGTGCGCTACAACCGCAAGGTGAACGTGCTGAAGGAGCAAGTGCGCTCGACTGGGGAGACCTTCGAGCAGGAACGCTCTTCCAGCGACCATCAGATCACTATCCTACGAGACGACCTGGCGCGAACCAAGGAGGCGCTCGCTGAATGCCAGCGCAGGGAGGCACAGCTCACGAGCTTCAGGTTTGTACTTTAGAAGCTTAATAAAAAGCCACTGGAATAACGTTGAAATATTTTAATACCATTTTCTATCTTATGCGCTGCTTGCGAATCGTTTGCGATACGCTAGGATATGTTAACAACACTGAAAGGAATGGTCAGCTAGGAGAACAAAAACAACTTTACGTTTAATTTATTTTCTACTGTAAAAAATCTTACAAATACCTTTCAGGAACTCGATAGCGAAGCTGCTAGGCATTCTCGTGCCAGCGTCGGTGTCGGACTTCGAGATGGTGTCGCGGTTGCAGAAGCTGATCGACGCGCACCACGACTTCACGGTGGTGTCGCGACGGTACGACGACCCCGCGTTGCTGCGCGCCTCCTCGCGCTCGCCGCCCCCCTCGCGCTGCCGGACCAGGACCCCTGACAGGTTAACTTTATATTGTTTGTGCCAATTGGTCGTTGCAAGGAGGCGTAACTTCTCATTCTCCTCGATTAACTCTAAAAGCAGCCTGAGGCAGCTGTCTTCGCCAAGTTATGGATAACAATCTCGGTAGTTTCTACTACTCAAGGTAGACTCAAGCTAAGTATACCGAAGTAGACACTGAACTGACCCTAGCTGCTTCTTTTAGTAACACTTTTTATCCGAACTGGGTATCGAACCCAGGATCACACGCTTAGCTGTGCGCTTACGACCACAAAACCAACGGCAGTTCAAACAACAATAGATATTGAATAGTTTAATACATTTTGTTCTGTTAAATAATATCAAAGTTACAAAAAGGTACACTTATTACTTTGAAATAGTGAAAAGAAGTAATTAAGAAAATAACCAATAACCTACTATACGGTAGTTAGCTTGGATACGGTCCCAACTCCCAACACTATGTATGGTGTCTTTCATTTGTAATCATTTGATGTGTTATTCCATAAAATAGAAGGATAGGGTTTTTTTTTATATTCCTAAACATTACACGCTGACCGGAGCCTCAGCTCCTTCAACATTACTCAAACATTGCCTCCTATGAGTAATATTCGCTATGGATAATGTGAGTTTGTTTGCAGGTCGCTACGTTATGACGACTCCGGGTACGCGGACCCTGCGTTCGAGCTGGACGACGACATATACAAGGCGCGCGCGGGCTTGTGACACGCGCGGCGCCGCGCTCGCTTCTAGACCTGACCCACGCCTTATTGTGATGACTACTCTCAACAAACACCACTTTGTCAAAACGTAGCGAGTCAACTTTAATGTCAGAAACTGATCTAATCACCGCAACGCAATAGTATCTGCGAATTGGTCTCTGGCTACAGTACGGGTGCTGCTAGTGTCAGTTCGTGCGTTGTTTGAAGAAGCCTTTTCGAACACACATCACATAGTGTCATTAAAGTTGTCTGCTGGCCTCTTAACGCCTAGAGTTTTTAGGACGCGAAATTGATTGCATGTTTCATCATTCTTCTGAAACACTGCATTTTGGGCTATTGAAACGAATCGCACCGAACTATTGTGAAAGTGAAATGTATCATCAGCCTAACTGCCTATTGTTGTGCTAAAACTGAGCGTTACGAGGTATGTGACGAATGTGACGATATGTCTAAACATTCGAACAGTGGTAAAACTCCATCTAGCAGTGGTGGTTTTAGGCAATCGTTAAATCTGTTGCATCGATTTAATTAAAAAACTCCTGATGTTACACAATAAGTCCAGGTCTATAATAGCGAGTAATTAGCGGTTGGCGTGTCATGTCATTGTACTAATTAGCAAATTGTCTTCGAAACTCGCCGCGATGTTAACATGGTCGACATCGAAGTAGTTTAGTATTTTTAAGTAATCTTCAGGAATTAAACTTTGTCTAGCTCTATTGGAGGTGCACTATGCCAAATCAGTGAATATTATTTGATCGAACAGTATTAAGGAAATCTTGATAGTCGAACGCTTATTTTTATGGGTTGGTAATAAATCGAACATTGAGTACTTATCGAGCGTCGCATAATCATTATTGTTTCGAACTTGAAACTACTTATTTTTATTAAATTTATATTAGCATACAATTTAAAATGACATCATGGGTAGGTATAATGTTTATACACAAATATTCAGCTTGCCCCCTAAATTAGTAGTCAGCATTTCGTTTCGAGTACAATTTATTGATTTATTCAAACTACATCATGCTTCAGCAAAGCTATGACGACGCCGCTACGTATGGATCGATGCTGCTACGCCAATGCTTCGACAAAGCTACGGCAAAGCCACGACATCGTTACGCCGCGGCGCCGATGCTACAACAAAGCTTCGTAGCTTTGCCGTAGCTGCATCGTAACGCTACGGTGCTTCTACAAAAATAATATTTTGGCATTTGATTAACAGTGGTCGATCTATTGATATATTCGCTGATTTGGCATACCTAGTGAGTTCATCCTTATTTATCATCTAGTCGAATAAAGTAGAATAAATTTCATGGATTTTAGATGTAAATAAGCAATCTGCATTTTACCGATCGTATAAGAGAATAATATTTTGATAAGAAAACATCGCAACAAAATTATTGACTACACATGT
Source organism: Mamestra brassicae (assembly GCA_905163435.1). Taxonomy (NCBI): domain Eukaryota; kingdom Metazoa; phylum Arthropoda; class Insecta; order Lepidoptera; family Noctuidae; genus Mamestra; species Mamestra brassicae. Next base: position 9,459,365 of record LR990995.1, on the reverse strand, counting down.
TTTGAAGTATATTCACGGGATCATAATTATTAATCAATTATGTCTGCCCGAAAAAAAAAACAATCGACCCTAAAATATTCGGCTGACTTAAGTACTACTTAATTTTTTTTAAGATAAATGTTACATATTAAGTAGCCACTATATAATTTTATGTAGAACAAGGAAGTAGTTATTAGCTTAAGAATGTTAGGGGTTAAGAATTTTATAATGTCTTATGTTATCCGTCGCATTTAATCGATGTTGAATACTCGTATTATAAGTAAACATTTTTGGTGTTCCTATCCTTAGTTAAAGTCTTCCATTTTGTCAAGCAAAGATAACTTAAGTACCTACCTAACTACCTATTAAGTTTTTTTTTGATATATTGATTTTAACTATACTAGAAAGAATGATGTCCTAATACACATGGAACCATTAGGTGTAAATACTTTAGTTACTAGTGAAATATATTTTCTAATCTTATTCGATAGTGCAATTAATACCTACCTAACTTAAAAAGAAGAACCTATTTCTAGAATCTAAATAATTATGTTTTAAAACTAGAAGTGAAGCGGATAATTGCTAAAATTTATTAGTAGAATTAAGTCAATTTCATTTAATTTTACGTTTATTTTTAGTTATATTAAGCAATAAACAATTTGTCTATCTGTTTGATTATAAAGAATGACGTCTGACTTGCGTTTTTGTTATTAAAGTTACAAAATGATTCTGACGTTTAAGTTTTATGATTGTAGGTATTTAATTTGGGGCGACACGATAATAATTTAAACATCCTATAGGTATCTTATGACGTTTCCAGTCTCCAAATATATCCTAGCTTACTACCGTTACCCACCCAGTAATTGTTTGAAACTGAAATCAATGAACGTGCGCAGCCTGTTCCCAGTCTAACCGGACTCTCTCCATCTGCCTGTACTTCAAATATACTTCAGTAACTTTTTCATCAGGGCGATAATAAATAACATCATTAGTTTACCTAGAAAGACTGCATAAAATTTCTTTCTAAAAATTCGTTATTATTTATGCCACACAAAGTCGTGGGCGTTCACTAGTTCATAAGTAATGTAGTTCTAAAAAAAATATTATAACGTTTGGTAGTCAAATTCTTTCCGGTCAAACATATTGCGTCGTTCCTCTATGTACTTAATGTCATATATTATTATTTATAATTATTGGAAACCTGTAATAACCTACTACTTAGATCAACGTGTTCATGTAGTATTCCGCATCCAGTAAATAAATATGTACATAATTCAAGTAATTGCTTTATTTATTCAATTTTTTCGACACACCCGGTCGAAATTGCCACTATGATATAATTAACATAACCACTTAATGTTAGCTGAGCACCACTTGTTGGTTTTTCTATGATTTATCTAGATAATATACCTACGCGTTACTAATTATGTTCAATGATAATGTGACTTAGCCACAGTAAGAATAATGCTTCGTACAAGAACTAATAATTGCGCAATCAATCATTAATTCGACCTCGATCGATTTGTAGATAAAAAATGTGTTTTTAAACAAATCGAGAAAAATAGCAATAAGCTTGAAATAATACGATTAATATGACACATTCATCCACATTTATAGATTCCGTACTGAATAAATACTTACAACCAGTTTTAAAGTTTTGGGAATTGGTTCTGCGAAAGTTGATACCAAAGCAATAACTAATGTAAAGGGTGCAGCTGTTCATTTACAATAATTAAATTAAATTAGACCTACTCTGAGAATGATGTGCATGCCTGTGACTTGTTTACAGAGGATATCCTCGAAATTGTTTCAAAACATTGATTTGTAAATGAGTCGTTGGTGTGCCTATGTTAAATAAATAAATCAACTGTTTTAATTCCACAACTTTACGAAAAAAGTGCATTCTAAAATAATTCCAAATCTATTATCTATGGTGCGTAAAGTGTGACACAGCCTTTTCGTTACGTTAAAACGGTATCTTTTTTGAGGGTAGTCTGAATTAATTATAAATTCAATGACTATCCTCTTCAAACAAAAGGAACAAGGAACCCAATTCACTCGAACAAACGTGCTAACACTATCCGCCTCGAATTATCGACAATGTGCATCAAATTCGTTTATTTCATACTTTTCATCAGTTCCGGTATGTACCTATTGCTCACATTTCGTGCAATATTCAATGCCTGTCGTAATTTGAAATGATGTATCAATCCAAATACGTTAGCACCATGCGGTGTTAATGAGCTTCATTAGCGAATAGCGGTATATAACTAATTACTAACTTGTTTATTAGTCGCAATTTACTTAGAAATACTTAACTAACAAATCTTTACTAAAACACGACGTGTACAATTAATCATCTCATCACTCGACACTCGTCTAAACGATGCTAGAAATGATGAATGGTCATCTGTGCAAATGATTTCTACATATAAATTAATAACGAAGGGAAATATTGAACAGTGTTTTTTTTTTAGTTTGTGCGCGGTATATGCCACGTTACGCCGACCTCGACGATGAAGACCAGCACCTGCTCCGAGCAGCGTACGATACGCCGTCCTACGACCACGATGACTACCAGGAAGACAACGACATGCCACTGGGCAAGCTGGACTTGCTCAAGGACGGGCTCTGGGCAGTCAAGGCGAAGATCAAGGAACTGAAGGCCTTTAACAAAGCTTTGGCGGCAAACTTCCTGTCGACCAAACTGAAGGTGAAAGAGCTGATTGCGGCGAGCTTGGTGTTGAAGAAACATAGTCACGGAGAGGAGAAAAAGAAGCCAGCCTATAACTATCAAGTATGTTATTTCATAATAGTAAATCCCTAAGCGCCGGCTATGTTAACCTTTGAACCGATGATGACCGTTGGTGTAGATTGGCAAACATAAGGGGAGTGACGATGCCTGTCATGCTCGCAGTGTTGTCTCTGCTCAATGAGAGTTGCCGAAAATCGAATGGCGTGCGATGAGGAAGCCTATATCCAGCTGTGTAAACAGCTGTTGGTTGATAATAATGTTAAAATATCTACGGACATAGGTTAGAAAGGGTTTATCATCGTAGGTACATTGCAATTAGAAGCTATTCATGTGATTGAACAAATATCTACAAGAAATGACCACAGGAAAGTTGCCTATGACCAGAGAAGTCAGTTGACTGAGATGATGTTAGAGTTGCATCTAGATGTGTCTGAACTCTAAATTCAACTGAATAATGGCGGACGATAATGCTCCAAATCAACTTCTGGTTTAGTATCTAATAAATACCTAGATATTATTTTTTACACCGACATTGAACCGTGCTTCGTGCGTTCAAGTATATACGGCAAGACCGCAACACGAAATCATTAGTATTGACTGCATACCATAAAATCAGTAATAAGTAAGCAATTAAATCACGTCAATGTCGTGGGCGACTTGCAGACAGTTGCAGACGTAAAATACAATGTAATACAAGTCCTTCCGTGCTTTTGATGCATAACTATTCTAAGAATCAATGCATAATGTAGGTTACCTTTTCGTGATGAGTGCCTCGATGCCAGCTAGGTACTTAGGTATACAGAGAGTTCTAGAAGTGTGATGTTGAGTAGCATATGAAAATATAAAAAAGGTGACTTTAAAAAAAAATCGAGCACATGAAAGTATTTTTTTGGAACGAAGTTTCTTATCACACGGTACGGACTTGGCGGATGGGGGCTAAGCTAAAAAAAAAGTGTTAGTTTTTCCGTCACGAATTTCCGTCACGACCCTTTCTTTAGTGTAGACGGTTAGCCATAGGGTGACATGATTCTACATCCCCAGACAAAATATCTCCGACAAAATATTCTCGGACAAAATATCCCCAAGACAAAGTATCCCTGCACAATATACTACGATAGGAACTTCGTTCCAACCGGGTGTTCCACGACACTCTCGCATTTTTTGTTTTGCTATTTTTTCCTAATGTATATCAGCTACCCAACGTCACTTTTAAATATGAACACGCACTTCTGAAACACGCTGTAGAGAAAACAGCCGGGTGATTCTGTAAACATGTCGAAGTGAAGGCTTGGGTGATCACGAAGTGAGCTATCATTTCATGTTTATTATGTGGATTGACAGCTCACCTTGTGATCACTTCTCCCAAGCCTTCACTTCGACATGTTTACATAATCGACCGGCTGGTTAAGTGTCACTGTCAACCACAAAGGATTTAACAAAGATGACAATACCTAGATGTATTTTTCTAATTGAGTCAAAAAAGTCGACTAGTTTTAGGTTAATTGCCAATGCAATTTATAAATTTCGTAAGTTTTTTAGGTTTAAAAAAAAAACGTTTATGGATGTTTTGATTTGTGAAGTAGTAAACAAAGCAATGAAATACTGAAACTCTTTAGTCTTGTCAATTAATGCGCAATGTCATCTGCTTCTTCACCTTATATGAATTACTTTTAGACTGGGAGTAATTCAAAAATTGATAAAAACAGCTGTTCACAGATATATCTATGTTTCATCGTAGGCTGTATCATCGGCACTAATAAAACCAAACAAAGCTGTAACTAGTAAATAACTTAACTCTATATAATGCTTTCTTCCTATCAATAATTGAAAACTATAATTGTGTTATTTTTGCAGGCTCCATCGTACCAGCCCCTGTACGCCGAGACGCAATACGCGCCGCAGTACACGGAGCCCCAATACGCTCCCCCACAGCCACAACATCAGCACGACCCTTACTACGGACACTGATGGAACCAGTCCCTTAGTACATACCTAGTTAACGTATTTATTACCAATATTATTTTCCGTCTATCTCTCTATATTCTTTACCAAAGAAAAAGAGTTGATAATTGTTTATTGTATAAATTATTCAACTCGAAATTAAAATTATAAATTAAATTGCTAATACCAATAAATTATTATCCCACCAAACGCTCTTTGTCTCAGTCTCATCATAGACGCCGATTCATATTCCCGAGCCGTCGGCGTAACACGTCATAAGAAAGTGCATTAATAAAATAAATTCTTAATTGTTAAGGTCACCAGTGCTGTTGAGTGGAGTAGTTGATCGCGGCGCGCGCGCAGGCCACTCGTGTAGTAGAAGCGAATCGCTTTTTCGTGTCGAATAGCGAATCAGAGGAAGTCGCTTAGTGTTACTGAGTCCTGGAGCCGCCCTGTTCCGCCTGGCCCTATGCGCCACACATAACGCCTCCCCTTTGTTCCCGACAATAAGATGTGTTTGTTAGTAGTTCCTGTCAGAGTGGACATGTCATTATCGATACAGTAGACCTAACTAGTGTGTTAGTTAAGGTGCGGCGTTGTCCTGCGACGAAATGAGTTACAACTTATTATGGATTTTTCTTCTGGTATGATATCATATTTTATTTTTCATCTCAAATTCCGTGTATTCGTACAATACAATATTTGATTATTGTAAACAAACAAATGCATTAAAAACTTTAAATTTCATGACAGAAACGTTAGTTTTGTACGCATTATTAATTTACTTAGTTCCTGTCTTAGTAGGTAACTAGTGCTTGCTTGTTCAGTTATCTAACTAAATATCCTTAGATCAAACTTTTAGGTTCCAACTTCCGATCTAGTTTTCAATTTAGCACTTGAACTATCTTCGTAGCTTGATCAGAATGAGCACGATTTTGAGAACAGGTCTTCATTTGCCACTGTTTTTTTATGATAATTAGTATTTTAATATGTTATTATTATCCCTGAAATAAAGGTCGTCCCTTGCATCTTCATAGCTTTTTAAGGACCTTGCACCTACTTTACAATTAAAAGTAGGTAGTAAATAATAATACAAAAAGCGACACAAACACAACTACTAAATAGAGCAATCAAGTTTATCGGTACTTAAGTCAGTTGTAATCTCAATAAAAATGCGCGAGAGTTAGGTATTTTTGTCTAGGTATTTCAAGTACGGTAAGTAAAGTAAGTTACAAGTAAATGATTAGGTATCCAATAGTTCTACATTGAATTTATTTTTGAACTTACGTAACCTCAAAATCAGTCTTATCTTCTGAGCGGTTCCACCTCTACTGAAAGTAAATCTTTTCCACTATGTTTAGGGAATCGTACTGGGATATTTCCTTCCTGAAAAGGCTGAACCTTAAAAACAGTCTAATCTTCTTTCAAAAGATAAATAGAATCTATCATGGTGACTTAAAATTTTATTCCATAAATACTTAACTAACTAGGCATATTCTAGAAATAAAAATAAAAACTCCTATGGTTGAGTAACTTACCAAGTTTAACATTCATATGTACCTACTCACATATCCCATAAAGAGGTAGGGTACTGGTATATTATATCTACATTTCTATTCTTTCTACAGGTTTTAGTCAGTAAGTGTCTGACACGCCCTTCCGCTCCACTCGGAGCGGAAAAAGTCAGATGACAATTTCCCATCCTTAAAAAAGAATGGGTAAGTACCTAGTAAAATAAAATAAAAAAACATATTTCTGTCAATATCAAAGCGAAAAAACTCCCAACACTTTTTGATTAAGCTAATAAAGTGTAAACATACTTAGCGGAATTTTTTATTACACTTTTAATTGCATGTCACTGCTGCAAGGTTGATGAATAACATTTAAATACATTCACATAGTTACCTCCACAAAATATAATAATCAGACATCTACTTTTTGTTCAGGTAACTTTACATGGTTTTTTTTAAAAGCAAGCATTTATGAATATCATTATGCAATAAGTTAAAGAATGTGCGCGTGATCATGCCTGCAAATATTTGCAATTCTCCACATAATGCCAGAGATGCAAAGAGTAAAGTGTTGAACTTGAAATAGAAGGTATTCTTACTCGCCGGCTACATAAACCGATATTCCGAAGTAAGACTATCATAGCGTAAAAACCCAGGTACCAACTTAATAAAAATAGAAAAGTCCCTTAGCAAGAGCTAGGAGGCTGCAGCGCCCTTTGCAAGTTCGAAGTAAACATATTTGTATGATAAATGTCAGAGTGATCTTTAAACAAACTGGATCGGCTCGCACACTAATTTCGTTTCAGCTGAGGGCGAAACGGGTCTAGAGCACTTCCTGGTCTTTTTTTAAAATGGCACCGGGTAGGCGTGTTTGTAAAGGTATTTATGGACGTAATATTGTCTTACAGTCTCCACTTTATTTTCGAAAATATCAGTTTAACTTTATACCATCAGATGGCAAGCGTATCTCCTTCCTGTGATTAACTAAAGATAGTTATTTACGTTGCTTTTAATATGTGTTCTCGTAAATTCAAGACGATAATTTATTTATAAAGGGTCTGAAAACTTTTCATAAAGAAACTTTGACACTTAGTGACTCAAACTTTTACCATATGGAGCCGGTAGTCAGCTGAACATAATTGAATAGTCAAACGAACTTACCTGTAAGTGAAGTTCGACGGTAATTATACGAAGTTATTGCCTCGTCCGAAGATGATGATAGAAAACTAGTGTAGTCTCGTATTTATAGTCTGTGGCGTCACATAATTTAGAAGAAATAAAAGCAGAAAACACATCCCTATGCGGGTGTGTGCTGCCATCTGTAACAATCTTCATTAAGTTCATAGCAATTTTATTGGTTTTACAACATAGGGTCCATGCTCATAATAGCATGAAATGTTTGGGTCGGGTGGGACTCATCATCTTCGGACGAGGCAATAACTTCGTATAATTACCGTCGAACTTCACTTACAGGTAAGTTCGTTTGACTATTCAATTATACTCGTTATTGCCTCGTCCTCGATGATGATAGAAAACTAGTGTAGATGTTCAAAGATTAGTTGTAAAAACAATAATAATTTATTTTGAAATAAAACAAAATAACACAAGTTATTTTTAATGTCTCTTAGAAACAATCACAAAAAACTTTAATTTTAATTATTTTTGTTGGTAGAAAAAATTGCTTCAGAGAAGCTTCTATTTATAGATCCATTGTAGAACCTTACAAAAATTGTTGACTCCCCAGTCCAACCAGTCGCTCTTCTACATCGATATTAAACCCCTTACTGTAAGCTGCTGATGTTATTGCATGGCGGGTACTATGCGTGTGCGTCGACCATGTGCTAATGTCCATTCAACTCTCTTTCATAGCTTTTTTGACCCAACGGCGGATTGTTCTGGAGCTCACAGCTTTTAGCAAATTAGTGGTCTCTCAGACCTTTTGTTATGTTTAAATAATTAACCACAGCTGTAGCTGGGGACACTCTTGGTCTAGTATTAAAGAAGGGAACAGTTAAAAAAGAAAAAAGGTTGGCATCCATTTGGCCCTGAAATTTTAATTACATTTTCAATTTTAATCATTATGCAGTCTTCTTTGATTACTATATTAATAACATTAATTAATGAGATTGACCTTTGACTGGTGGCCAATCATTCCCAAGTATTTAGGTTTTGTAGGTCTTAATTCAAAGAGACCTCTGAAGAGTCTTTTGCTTTTTTCACTGTAAGTATCTAAATATGGTCCTATAACTAAAGCTACAGCAGATTTAAGAGAGTTTAAACTGCCATAGGAAAAGTCCCTCCTGAAAAGACTCCAAGTGAGGTATTGAATGACCTCAGTAATAGTGGGCTTGGTAATATTTATATTTTCTGACTTACAATATTTAGCCCATGCTACAATTGCAGGTGAGTATTGATTTAATTTACTTTTAGATATTGAGTTCATCATAATATCCACCGCATCATCACTAATTTCCAGGTCTACAAATGTTTTCCTGGTAATATTCCTGCCCTCAATGTCAATTTCTGAAGGTATGAGGTATGAGACAATCTGGAACTATGCAAAGGACTATCTACTAACTATGAGGAGATCCTTAAAAGGTTGAAATATAACCAGTTCCTTTATTAGCAATCTATTAAATATTGGGAACCATTGTTGAGTGCTCCACTGGGGAACTACTACAATACCTGTTGCTCTGTCTGTTATTATCTTTTCAATGGTTTTAAGAACCATGGAGAATGGAAGGAAAAACATAGAATACATGATATTGAGACCAATGCGAAGTAAAAGCATCCACTGCTACAACCCCTGGGTCCAGGTGCCATGATACATAACTATGGCACTTTGTATTAGTCCGTGATGCAAACACATCAATTTAAGGTAATTTGTGTCACATAGTTCCCATTTTGTATTGCTTGGTTCTCTTCTTGTATCAAAATCTGCTATCACATAATCTTTGGTATTTATATACTTAGGTAGCAAAAAACCAATAAATTTCTAGATTCACAGCACTGCCAAATCATCATCTGCCTAGCCTTTTCCCAACTATATTGGGGTCGGCTTCCAGACAAACTGGATTCAGCTGAATACCAGTATTTTACATGGAGCGGCTGCCTACCAGACCTCCACAACCCATTAACTGGGTAACACGGTACTCCGTACACCACTGCCAAAATATATTCTTGGTAATTTTATGTAAGAGGGGATTTTGAACTCTTCCTAATCTGTTAATGTATGACACTGCAGTCATATTGTCAATACATAATAAGACTTCACAAATCTCTTAAATGGCTGGCAAAACATTTTCACCCAAAGAAAGCAGCATATAATTCTAAAGAATTAATGTGAAGCCAAGTTTCATCCTCAGTCCATTGCCCATGGCCAGTCTGAGAGTCACAAGACACTCTTATCCTGTGGAGGAGGCATTTGTAAATATTTCTAACTCAAAAAAGTTCTTTCTAATGGGATTGCCTGATTTTTACTATATTTATAGACCACCATTTGATATCTTGAATTCATGCACCATCAAATTCAGTGTTTAAATCATAATTATTGTCCTTATTATCTTTTAAATAAGATATTTATGTTTTTCAAGGTCTTTAGTATAAAGAGTACCATACATAGCGGCAAACCGGCAAACAGATATTAAGGTTCCAATAACCTGAGCTAGAAATCTAACCTTAATTTGACTTTTAGCAAATAATTTGATTATTAATTTTCATTGATAACAATAAATATAATATACAATAACAATGGTATTGAAAATTGTCTTGGTATAAAATCACATTTATCTTTGTTAATAAATTATAAATCCTATTTTTCTAGTAAGTACCTATATTTACTGTTGACTGTATATTCTCCAAACACAATTATTTTCTGTACATAGAAAATCATCAAAATATATGTAACTGATGTAAGTAAAGCCTCTTTTTCAGTAAGATAACACTGGTTTAATTAGTTTTGTAAATGTTAATGGAGCCGTACATAAGCCAAAAAGTAAAAACATTAAATTCATAGTATATTCCTTGGAAAATAATTCTTGTTTATGTTAATCATGTAATAAGCATCTTTTAAATGTAATGTTACAAGAAAATCATACTTCTGTAAAAATTTACATACTGTTGATAATCTTCCAATTTGAAATGACCTGTTTTAACAAAAGTATTTAACCTTTTTAAATTTCAAATGAAACATAAAAGTTCCATGGGGTTTTTTTTTTTTTTTTAGAAAACATTTTGTGAGCAAAAAACTGAATATCTATAGGTTGTCAAATTTCTATTGCTTTTAAAGAAAGTACCTAATTTATTTATTTCAGATTTTATCTGTGAGGACTCCAGTTTGGAAAATTTGTCACTAAGCCGTGGTGTAATTTGTCACTAAGTGTGGTAACTCTGGTGTGGCTTAGTATGAAATAGAATTACTCTACAATTCCATTCCAATTCCATTCTTGACTGGGTTGTAGACTCAGTCAAGAATTAAAGGATCTGCGATGATTAGTTTCCAATGCCAAAAAAAATTAATTGGATTGCCCACCTGTGGGTTTACTTGCGATGTTGATGGTTTCTCCTGTCCTCCCTCTCTTGCCCACTGCTGGTGCTCCGGGTGTTGGACCCCCCCCCACCAGTTTAAAGCTTTGATATTTTAGAGTTATTTGCTCTAGAAACCCATGCATTCTGTCCAGCGGTAAACTTTTTGTTTCCACTAACTTCAGCAACAAAATTGGGCCAGGACCCAATTTTTTCACTGATTTTGCTGTTCTTATTTTATCAGTGAGGTCTTCACCAAATAAGTATGTTTTTGATTCCAACTGCATCAAAAAACTTTAATATCTTTATGTATGACTGATAATAGGAGGGATCTGCGTCCCCTTGTATCTAGACATATTGAGTCACATAATAACCTTGAAGCGTCATGTTTAATTATGTTCATCTTCTGCCCTTGAGGCACATTTAAAGGCCTGAGCCCAGACATGACAAGGCTGTGGTAATTTGCTGTTGCCTTCTTTGTATGATTAGATCTCGCTTTCGAGACATTTCACTGATTGCAGCGCTTACCACAGGGTTTAATTTAGGTTGCACCATAAGTTGTAAATTGGCAAATGGTAGAAGTTTCCTTTTCAATCTTGTCTCCTCAACATTCAACATTTGGTTGAAGATGTTTTACCAACTCCGGAGGGGTATTTTAATTATTTTCCTGTAGGTATATCAGGTGAATTGTTTACTGGTCTTGTAACTGGAAAAGTATAAAGCATGCTGTAAAGGCAACAACATTGCCCTCTATAACCATGTAAGTTCCCACAGAACTTCCCTTGAAGGTTATAATGTTAACCATTGTGTGTCCCTAAAGAACACCCCACAGGTTGCGTAGCTCACAACATAGCCTTTGTAAAAAACCACGTGCGTCCCCGCAGGACGCCCCAAAAGGTCAGGCAAGTCGCTCAGTGATATAGCCAATAGCCATTAACACTCCACAGGATGCTTAGCTCACAACATAGCCATTGTAAAAACCACGTGCGTCCCCGCAGGACGCCCCATAAGGTCAGGCAAGGCAAGTCGCTCAGTGATATAGCCATTACAAACCCACGTGCGTTCCCACAGAACGCCCTAAAAAAGGTCAGGCAAATTGCTCCCAATAGATCCATTGCAGATCACATGCAAAGACATTAAATTATTTTACCACGTGCAATCGTAGGTCGCAAATACATCCAAAGCATATGACACATAACACACGAACGAACTTTGGCGGCGTTTTCGTTGTCAGATATAGCGGCCATTTTCATACTTCGTCAAGTCCTGGAAACGGAACAATCTGTTTTTCGAGTTTCTTTATCTTTTTCAGTAGATGTGACCTTTTAGTCTTCTCCTCTGACTTCCTTTAAGCCATTTTTTATGCTAGATGAGTAGTTTTAACACAAAAGAACAAAAAAATTAAGGAATAACGTGACGCCGACATTAGACATAAAATCCGAATGAAGATTGTTACAGATGGCAGCACACACCCGCATAGGGATGTGTTTTCTGCTTTTATTTCTTCTAAATTATGTGACGCCACAGACTATAAATACGAGACTACACTAGTTTTCTATCATCATCGAGGACGAGGCAATAACGAGTATAATTAATACATTCCGAATAGAATACCTATCTATTATATTTTTATTTTAACGTTTTTAGAGAATATCTGAATGGTTATTCAGAGTATAAATTAGATAAAATTAGACCCACATGGGTACTAATAGAGGAGATACAAAACATGTATTTTCAGGCTAATCTTCAGTGGCAATTACTACATGAGGTGATTTAACACACGATTGGCTACCAGCTGCAATTAGGAGAATTAAAGTTTCACATCGTTTCCGCTATACTTACTTTAAAAGACCACGATCAGTTGAATATCTAAATCTTACAAACAATCTAATCATATTCTACAAAGTTGCTTTTAGCAACAGTAGAGGTGGGGGGGGGGGCATAGTTGGATAGTGGGGCATAGCGGGGAATCCCTCTGACAGCTCGAACGAGACGCTGTACAAAGTTTCAAATGGCTAGCTTTGATTGGTAATCAGCCAGCACGAGATCTTCTTATGCGATCCATGCCATTTCGACAACCGTTTATGCTACGTAAACCAAAAACTAAAAAGCGTTAAAAAAACAAATGACGTTAAACAGCAATTGTATGCTTGAACTTAAGTGTGTATTGTGGTGGTTAATATTTCATTTTGTCGCAGTACCTTCTTGATTTCATAACTAAAAAGTCAAGATTGTTTGTGGAAAAGGTAAGATGTTGTCAGTTTATGTTTTGTTTAAAAAGTAACACTGGGGTGGGGTACATTAAAAGAGACATGTTAGGGTATTGTTTGAAAGGCCCCACTTAGCCTCTTTTTTAGGTAACTAAAGTAGGTACCTTACTTTATTTATAGGCAAACAAATTGCTTTTTAAACTTTTCAATATGTATATTTTTATTTTCTTTTCAGCTTTATGATCCGCTCATTTAAATGGACTACAGCAATAAATAAGACAGTTACCATACAAAAATTTGCTTGTGGTCTTAAAAAAGGCCAAAGTAATAAAAGACAAAAAAAAGAGGGTTGCTATCAAAGATTTGGTAGATTAGTTAAATTAAAAAGAGAAAGCTGCTCAAAAAGAAAGGTAGCAAACGTTCCTTAGAAGCCGATGACGATGCTGAATGGATATACTGGAGGGATGGATTCTTTGTCTAAAATGTTCTCGTTGGGCACGCTGCTCCTAAGCAGGGGAAGATGATGAAGCTACCCATTTATGTGCAATGTGCGTTGATGACTAAATGTAAATTTTACAGAAGCATTATTTGTTCTTTTGTTTCTATTGTTTTAAAAGAGAAGTTTATGATGACAAGGAGGTTCTTATTTGTGCCAAAGTTGAATTAGATAATAAAGACTATTAAGTTGGGAATCTATATTTTTCACATTAAATTATAACCACTCCACAGTGCCCCGTACGTACTCCACTTTACCCCCATATATGGGTCAAAGCGGGGCAAATGCCATTTTTCATTTATATATTCACATATCGCAGATTTCTTACCGTAATCGAGATAAAAATCTTTTTAACAGAAAAAATACAATCGACTTCCAAATAAAAAGATTTATACTTTGTAGTGTTTTTTAATTGGAAGTCGGTTGTTTTTTTTTTTGAAAAAAGTTTTTTATTTACCACTTTTTATTTATTTATTTAATTTGGGAAAACAAACAGTTACACAAAAAAGGTACAATACAAGTGTTTAAAAATACAAAATAACATATGTGTAACCCACGACGTTATCCACATTTTAATCACAACAAAATGTTACGGGCCAAATTACACACGAGTAACATGAGCGAGATAAAATATAGAAACGATACAATTTTAAAAACAAACTAAAATTTACAAATTTTTGTCTTTTTGTTAAAAAACTAAAATAAATTTTACATTAAAAATCAAAAATTCAAATTAAAGTTAATAGCCAGAAATAAAATCAAAATCAAATTAAATTCAAAATAAAAATGAACATTCTAATAAAAAATAAAGTTAAGAACAAAATTAAAACTAAAATTAAACAGAAAAATAAATTAAGTATAAAATAATGAAAAATAATAAAATTAAAATTACAATAAAAAAAACAAACGCAGCAAAATAGATAAAATAAATAAAATGTCAATCACCAATTAATTGTATTAAAGAGATCTTGAATTTATTAGCAGACAATGTAAACAAGTCCAAGTCTCCAAAAACAGTATTAAAATTATTTGCCATACGACGAAGAGGGGCACGAACTCCAGCGTTACTATGGCAGGAGGAGACCGCGAAAAGCGGACGTGCGCGCACTTCTCGTCTAATGACAGTCCTCGGGACAACGTAGCTAAGCTTATTAGTAAGATCTATGCAGTCATATCTGTTGTTACACAAGTCATAGAGAAACATAGTTTCTAGATAAAGGCGTCGAGATTTCAAGCTTAACAACTCAATATTCCTGAGGGATAAATTGGAGGAAGTCGAATCGTGGTGGCAGCGATATTTCAGGGCTTTGATGAATTTGCGCTGAACCCTTTCCAAACTATCGATGTATTTCTGATAATGAGGATTCCAAATTAGCACAGCGTATTTTAACTGTGACCTTATTAATGACTTATATAAATGTATATAGGTGTCGACTCGCTTGAAGTCATTGGCAGCTCTCATAACAAAACCATACATGCGATAAGCGTTATTTACAATTTTTATAATATGCTGATCAAGGTGTAACTTAGTGTCCAACAGTATTCCAAGGTCCTTTACTGACTTAACTCTTTGCAACATAATGTCCTGTAGTGCGTAAGTATTACTTATAATATTTTTATTTTTTGTAAACGTAATAGACACGCACTTAGATGTGCTCAACTGGATTTTATTTTCTACACAGTAATTACAAAATCGATTAAGGTCTTCTTGTAGTAGTACAGTATCAGTGTGGTTATGAATTGGTCTGTAGATTTTGAGGTCATCTGCATATAGCAAATATTTTGAATGTGTGAAGCAAGCTCCAATGTCGTTAATGAAGATGATAAAAAGGAGAGGACCCAAAATCGAGCCCTGTGGAACACCAGAAGTGACACCGACTGAATTCGATCGATAGCCCTTAATTACAACTCTTTGTGACCGATTTGAGACATATGATGCAAACCAGCGAAGTAGATCTCCACGAATGCCATTATACGCCAGCTTTCTGAGAAGCAGCTCATGATCCACCTTATCAAAGGCCTTACGAAAGTCTGTATACACAGCATCTACTTGTACCCGTCGATCCATATTATTAAACAAATAATCTGTAAAAGTAAGTAAATTCGTTACAGTAGATCTTTTTTGAACAAATCCGTGTTGATGTGTAAGAATTATGTTATGAATGGTCGGGTACACCGCTTTATGTACAAGTCTCTCGAAAACCTTGGACAAAGCAGACAGGATAGAGATAGGGCGGTAGTTTTCAACATCGTGTTTAGAACCCGTTTTATGTACTGGGGTTATATTGGCTTGTTTCCAAACATCAGGAAAAGTTCCTTCAGTAATACATTTATTATAAATAGTGTGAAGTGGAATGTACAAACTATCGGCTGTTCTTCCAATAAAATAAGGTGGCAACCCATCTGGGCCTGGGCCTTTTGTAACGTCCAATGACTTCAAAGCCCGCAGTACTTGGTCAGGACTAAAAGTGATACGACTTATAATGCCGCAATTGTCTGAACACGTTTCAGGGGGCAACCAATCATTGTTATCAAAAGTGCTAGCTTCATAGACCGACTGAAAAAAGTTCGAGAACATATTACAAATCGCATTTGGGTCACTGGAATGTTGATTTTTGTAAAATACCGTAGCTGGTATACCAACATTAGCTTTGCGATTAGCAACGTAACTCCACAGATTCTTGACATTTTTTTTAATATTTTTTTCGACATCGTTTATGTAATTGGTATAACTCTTATTACACTCCATTTGAAACCTCTGCCTAAGAAAAGAGAACTGCTCATAATCTGACAGGCTGTTGTATGTTTTCCATTTCATCCAGGCTTTATTTTTATGATTAAATATCCGAATTAGTGATCTAGAAAACCAGATGGGGAATTTTGAGGATTTGGAATGGCTTGTAGGAGTATGAGTTTTTATTATGCCGAAAATATTATTATAAAATGTACTCACGCACTGGTCTACTGAGAGTCCGTCAAAGGCCTGATCCCAATTAATTTTGCAGAGGTCGCGGTTTATTTGTTTATAATCTGCTTTATAATAATTATATTTTAATAATGTTTTCGCTTGCATTAGATTTTTATGTTTGCATTTGTAGGTAATTGTAGCACAAAATGGGGGGTGATGATCATCTATGGGTAGTAAAGTACATGTCGGTATAGTTGTAGTGCAATTTGTGTCACTGATTAATAAATCCAAGATGCGACCCTTGCGATTAAAAATATTGTTGAACTGAGCGGCGTTCAGCAATGACAGGAAGTTACTCATGTGTTCGCTTTGTGAGTTATCACTATCGCAATGTAAGACTGAAGCGCCGCCGTTTCGACTTGGTAGCCAACTTATATGAGGCAAATTGTAATCACCAAACAGATAAAACAAATGTGTGTTTAACCTATCTAACGTTTTATGCAAATGGTTATAGTGAGATAGGTATGTTTCGTCAGGGGATTTAGGGGGAATATATACAGCGCTTATGACACACTCACAATTGTTGCCAATGCCCGGAATTTGTATAAGAACGTGCTCAATGCTAGGAATAATTGGCGGATCAAGTGGTATAAGGGTGGAACGTAAGGTTTTCAGCACTGCCACGAGAACACCGCCCCCTTCTTTTTTGTTAGTCACAATACGATCTCGATCACATCTATGTACTATGTAGCGGTTGTCTATAAACTCATTATCCATTATTTGCGGTATTAGCCAAGTCTCTGTCAAGATTATAATATCATAACAATTTGATAATATATTCATATACAAAATATTAAGTTTGGTTCGCATACCCCTGCAATTCTGATAGTAAATAGTCAGTTCATCCATTGGTAGTGTAGTCTAATTTAATTAAATATAATTCAAATACGTTGCTAAGCCCAAACTCATAGACAGATATGTAGCTTAAGTTTAGATTGTAGTTAGTATAAATGAAAATTAATATGACTTTATGTATTGACCACAGATATGACCACATAGTAACCAGATAAGAATAGACATACAAAGTGATTAAAAAATACTTAGAACAACGTTTCAGTCGCGATAAAACATCACTTGAATAGAAAATTACATAAAGACAAATGCAGGAAAAGAATGTAACAATAGTAACAATGCCGTCCCTATACATTAAGATGTAAATGTTTTTTTTCAAATATTTATTAAAGTGATAATTTAAATAGTTAATTATCATGCTTTGCACATGTCTTAATTTTAAGAATGTCCCGATGGGTTCGTATGGCAATTGCTGATGCACTGTCATTCTCCCGCACAAGAATGGTAGCATGCTTGACCCACACGAATTTAAAATTATTTTTGCCGGCAGCTTCTCGGCAGGCGCGAAACAACTGCTTGTTCTTTAATGTCAGATGTTCATTCATATATATCGGTTGTGGTGTTCCGGGCATTCCAAGGTGATCTGTTTTTAAACCCTTTGCCAGTCGAAATGCACTCAGGAGATTATCTCTTAGAATACGGGAGCTAAGCTTAACAATAATATTTTTTGGCTTATGGTTTTGTTTTTGTGCATGCGGCACACGATGAATAGCAATTATGTCTTTTTGGCTTAAAGGACTGTTCACCTTAGCACTAATGGTTTCCATAAGTGTAATCAAATTTTCAGCACGCTTTTCGGGGATGTTACATAACTCTAGGTTACATTGGCGAGCCTGTTGTTCGAGAGAATCGATTTTCACCTCCAACTTCATAATTGTGTCATGTTGGACATCTGTATTCGTAGATTGCTTACTGAATGAATCAAACTGTTTTTTTAAGTCGTCCTGCTGGTCCGATGCAAACTGAAGAGATTTTTTAAGACAAACAACATCTTGTACTAAAGTGTCATGTTTGGCATCTAACGCAGCTACGTTCGATTCTAATTTTACGTACTCAGACCTCAGACAGTTTAACTCACTTATAATATCTTTAAGCTCAGCTCGAACGGTTTCCTGGACAATTTTTCGAATGTCGGTGGTTAGGAGGCTATGCAGTTCTGTGCGTACAATGTCTCTAATCAACTCCGGTGAGATTGACTTATAACTTGCCATGTCGTTCGATTTCTCGGGCGATGGTTCAAGCGAACTGTTATTACTCTTAGTCCTAGGACGTTTATTGTGACGCGTCGTTATGTTAGCCCCCGATTTCAAGTCCATGTCAATCGAACAAGGTGGCGGCGTACGTTGCATACTCATTTAGAGAGTTGACCAACAATTAGGAACTCACAAAAAGATTTTGTGTTTGTGGGATTCGAACTCGGACCGCTGCGCTCGCCAGTCGTTCAATATCCTAGCGCACCATTCGGTATTAGTAGTAGATGATGAAATAAGGTGTTATGTGCCTATGCCAACGAATAGGTTTTAACAGTTGGCCAAATAGGTGCCTATTGCTATTTCTATCCACCCTCGCCAAAAAATTATAAAAAAATTTGTGACCAATATTATTTGTTTTTAGATATATCTTGATCAAATGTAAGACTTATGATTTTTTAACATTCACTGTGCGATGATGATAATAACCGATGTCACAGGCAATATTTCACTGCAGAAACTTCAGTGATGTTTCTGACACTGTTTACGACTTTCACTGTTTATGTTTTTATCTTATTCACTTCACTTCTTTACAGTAAGATAACACTTGTGCTTGAGGTGTTCGTTGCAATTAAGCGGATAAGCGATTTTTGCAGACAAATGAGCGTTTATACAAATATTAACTAAAAATATTCGCGGAGCCAATGTTTACTCAGTGAGCGCCAAATTGGTGATGATCTGATTTTTAGTGATGATCCCACAACTAAGTGACATTATTCCCATTATGAGTGGTTGAAATATTTTCCGTTAAGGAATTACTCTCTGTGCCTTCGCAGTCCAAGTCCAGACCAGCTCATAGTTAAATATCTAGGTACTTTGCTCTGGTACTAGATTTTATTGATTTTAACGTGAGGAGGTCACTGGTTTATCTTTGAAGTTCACCGTCCATTGCAAATGCAATATAGCTATAACTAAACCCCACGCAAAAAGAATCATGAAGATTGGTTTATAAACAATAAAGTTATGCCCGAATAGATAGCCCCAAATCATGTTGATTCAGATTGACTTGTATGCATCTGCGCACCCCTTCACAGCGTACCGGCGTGAAGTTATGGTATGAACTGGTGTGAACAATAAACAGAAATATGATTTCAGCAATCCCGGGAGATCTGCTATCATTTATTGAAGAGTTCCGTTGTCTACCTCCTAAGTTCTTCATCAGATCTTCACCAAATTGAAACGGGACCAGTTTGGAAAACTACTTTTCCAAACAACAAACGAATCATCCAAATAGGTTTTGGCGGAAATATCGCTGAACAAACATTTTTCCTGGGATCCCAGCATCAGATCTTGACTTATACCTTCCATCATCAGCTCAGCAAGATGAGATGTTAATTAAGGTATAATTATCTGAATGGCGTTAGTAAGTACATATATGAAAAACATTGTATGTGCTTTTAAAATTTTAGGGTTACCCTCGATTTCCCTGAGATTCTATTATCAGATCCTGACTTTGTGCCAATGGGACCACCTCAGGAGTATACTCTAACATATATAAAAATTGAGAATCGGTCCACAAATGGGGGAGAAATCAGTGAACATACATAAAAGAAAATACATCCAGTCGATTATAGAACCTCCTCCTTTTTTGAAGTCGGTTAAAAAATATATCCATAGTCATTCGCAATGAGTTAAACTATGATATTAATTTGCTGTTTTATCATAATATTTTGTCTTGTTTGTAGCTATTCTTGAGTTTTAAGTACCTACCCCACTATTACTCCCTTGCCTATTTATAAAAATAACAAAAGTTTGTATTAAACTCAATATAACGCATTACTTGCTACAGTAATTGCTATCGTAAAATAATGTTGAAGCTATATAATATCTGTAATGTTAACTCCAATGCCAAGCCTCAATAGTAAAGTACAGTACTTACAGATCGGTATGCACCATCTTTTCTTTGTGCTCTCAAGTTCTTTATCATGGGTCAATTTATTTGCATTCGAGTTTAAAATACCGCACGATCTGGTAAATCAGAACAGGTTTGCTCGCTCTCCGTCCACTGTCCGCAGACCTTATATGGATAATAAAGACAGAGAATTACTAAATAAATCTCTTTTCAGACAAATACCCTATGAGCTCATTTCTTATCATAGGACAACAAAATGTTTGAAGTGTCAAGTATGTAAATTAACTTGTTAAAATTTCAAACTTTGAGAGTCTATGTCGAAAAAGTTAAACGATAAATCACTGTAACATCTATACAATAATATGTATGAGCTGATCATTTATATGTAAGTAAATAGTAGATAAACGAACGATACATTGGTAAAGTAGCAAGTGCATTGAAAAAAAAACAAATAAGTTAGCGCTTGCAGGCATACAGGATGAGGCTATTTAACGGGGAAACACTGAATTGGCTGATTGGCTGTCGAGCTGACCATTATTATTATCATCAAAAATAACTTTGCCGATTGCAATTTGCAATTACATTACCTCAGCTCCTATTATTATTTGTGTAGTTTAAACCTGTTGTAGGTAGGTATTCCAAAAACACTGGTCAGGAGGTCAAGGGAGGGCGAGGGAGACAAAATCTGAGTCGAAGCAGCTAGTCTTGGAGAAGCCAACAAGTCTATCAGCTACTTAGCAATATATGTAGTTACCTACTACCAACAGTCGAACATAAAAATGCTTTATCTTTCCCACTGCAGTACCGAAATCTAGTTCAATATCTTCAGCGCTCTTTTTAATGGTTTTTCGAAGTTCAGATTTGTGATCATACCGCACAAACAAGCCATTCCTTTCTGACAATGCTTCAATGACATGATAAATAGATTCCTTACGTATTATAAGGTGTATTGTGTGAGGTGAGGCGACGTGACGCAGGTGCGACAGTTGCCACAATCGTTCAATTAGTCCGCAATATTCGCGCATTGTCCGGCGCAGTAGGCGGCCTTCGTCGAGCACTTTTATCTAAAGAAACGCCCTTAATCGTTCGCGCAAGTCTTAACTAGCGACTGGCTCTGGTTTTTCTTGAGCGTGCATTTATAATGTACGTTAAATAAGACTTATTTAGCACTCCACAATTCTCTTTGAAGGGTCGGTAGGTAAATTTTTAGTACGGTTAATAAAACTAATTTATCATAAGTTATGAAAACATTAATCTAACTCCTATAACAACATTAATCTATGTCAGCTAAGGCATCAAAAAGTTTCAAAGAAAACTGTTTTTTCAAGGCCTTTTTAATAATCACAGAAGAGACAATCCCCAAGTAGGTATTTGCTAAGCTAAACAAGAGAATACGAAGTTGTCACAGTTCAAAGTGACCCGTTTAATGTATCGACAATTTCATAGTATAGACCCAATTTACAGACCAGCTAGTTTCGATAGCTATAGCAAAAACTTTAAAGCTAAGTCACAAAGTTTGGACTACATTAACACACAGGGTCATCTCGAGAAATGGTTAACGGCACGAAAGCGTCGTACCTTATAAAGCTTCTAAAAGTATAACTATAGTTATTCTAGATTCAGAGCAGAAATTAAAGTTACCGGAACGCATAATCCTACCTACACGTTATGTCACACCTTTTGTTAGCTAGAAGTCCAAGGCCCTTTGCCAATTGTAGTCTAATCAAATTACATACGGGTACCTACTGCAGCACCTGGTATTAATTAATATTGTTCCGATTTCTCAGAAATACAGACTTAACATTAGGAAATGCTGACGTGATACCTGTGATACTCATAGCTGCCTTTACTTGCTTTGTTTATTTTGTCTTCAAGAAACAGAATAATTAGTATTACTACATACCAACCCTTAATTTAGCATAACTGACGAAGGTTACTGTATTTCCTATCGCTATTTGTTATTTTGGTTTAAATAGATAGAGACTTCTCAAGATTATATTTTACAGACAGCCAAAACATGTATTTTAGAAAGGCAGTGCATATTGACTACTAGCAATAAAGGCCGATGATTGAACCCTGTAAAACTCTTATCGTCCGTTTAACTAAATATCTTCTTTAATAGCGTCTACTGATCGGTAATTATACTTCAATGAAGAGTATGTATGTAAATTCATTACCATACCTATCGTAAGAACCAAAATCATGCACTTCCCTGAATAAATTTAGTATCTAAATACCTTCTAATTAGAAACATTAAAATAACAAAGCCGTGAATAATTAAGTACGCAAATTGCTTCTGGACATAGAACCAGATTGAAACTTGGTTAATAAAACCTGAATTTTTTTTTACAAAATTATGTCTATCCAACGTACCTACCGACAGAACCTATTTAGTTAACATGATTGATAATACCTAATAGCCAGGTAACTAAATTAGGATTAATGGTTTAATGCACTGATACACTTAACATGTAAAACATGTTATTTACGTTTCGTTTTTATACAAGCGGCCTTCGCGTTTTTCACTGTCACGGTGCGGGCACGTGTGTATCGCCCACCGACACTTCGCCCATGCATGCCGCATGCTCCACCATACCTTCTAGATTATATATCAATCTGACATATACCTACGTCTATCAAAAGGTCCATAAAAATTAACGGTGGAATACACGCCCTACGCGTTTATATTTCCTAAATGCGTCACAAAAGCTACTTTTAACTTCATGGTATTTGCGCACCTAAAGTCCATTAAGAATTAATTGAGACATCTTGTTTGTAAAACATTTAAATAAAATATTAGTACCTAATTGTCACACCAATTAAGGAATGTATCGACTGTCGAATTCTATGTTTTATGGGCTCATTTCATTCGCATATTTTCTTTATTAATTACCAACATTGAAAATCGATTAATATGTACCTACTTTGTATTTGTAGAGCATTTTTTCTTAAAGGTCACATTCATATTCACTTTTAGATTTAATGTAAGGTCACTTTGTTTCTTCATAGTTTTGTTAGCTTCCGCACGTTCGGCTGCGCGGCGCCTGATATAATACCGCTCCACCCACTACTAACTTAGATTATTTATTTAATTAAAAAACATATTAATTAATTACTCGATTCAATTCAGTTCTTGGAGGGGTTTAATCCTCCGGTCTCGGCAATTACCTGCACGATTGTTGATCCCGGACGCTGGGCCTTTCCAAGAATGGAATTGGTTGAAATTGATTTTAATGTTCTTATTAAAAGAAATACTTGCAAAAAATATAAAAAAGTTCGACATATATGCTCGATTAATAACGATGTCACATTAATAAACACGTATACATATCTTATTCGCATTTCACACCCGTGTATGACAAGTGTTCAACTTTTTGTCAAGAAATTCCAATGGAATCAAGTTCAGTTTTTTGCCTCGTTACGATATTTACTGGTGCTTAGATAGCTCACAAAAAATGTAGTCTACATTGAATAAGATAAACAGAATTTTCTGATATAAGGTTTAGCTATTAAATATTTGGATAAGGTTCAAATCATTACCTTTGCATGTAGCAGTACGAGTATTTGAAAAGAAATGAAGGTAGCGAGTTAGTAACGCTTGCAGCGAGCGGATCGCCCACTAGCATTGAACCAACTCACGTAGATTGTATCAAATTCCACAAGCCGTGAAGAAGTCAATACTCTTATTTTACTTCTTAGGGACTGCACGGATTGTACCTACATTTATCCCACATTTATCCAGCTGGCCTGGGGACGTAAGTTCATTGATACCTAGAAGTAGATACAATCCATTTGGTTCGGTCCACTATAAGAGCAGTGGCTAGTGGTTTAGTAAGGTCCGACTCGGCAAGGACGCCCACGCAGTTGACGCGGTCACTGACAGCGTCGCCTGCGCCCGCGCCTTTACCGCCGTCCTCGCATCCGCCCGGCAGCGCGGCAGCTACCAGATACGCTCAAGGCACTAATTTCCGCTCAGGACGCTAATTATTTATTTCTAGCTGAACAAATATTATATTACAGATGATGCGTGATTATTGAAGTATTCATTACTGAAAGTAACGATTGTTGGCCATTTGCTTCAAAAAAGAAAATTATATAAAACAAGCACTTCGTCCGCTCGGATTTCATATGTACTCCACAAACTTTAACGCCCCTCTCTCTCTACCCCCGCTAAAAGTTAGTTTTGAAAAATGAAGCTCAATAATTTTCATTTATTACCCAGCCATGTCTGCAGCTGATTCTGCAGTCTCGGGATCAGCGCAACTATTCACCTCGTCAGGGGTTGATTATGCAAAAATTGTTAGATCTGTTTCAATTATTCTAATTTTAGTTTGTTCATACCAATTTCCACGTAAATTAAAGCAAGCAATAATGTCCTCCCATAAAACTTCACCCCTTTTCGCTCCTTCAGGGGTTTATTTTCGAAAAATCCAAACATTTTTTTTCTTTTTTTATCGAAATTATTAATGCCGTGTTTCCACTTCATTGGACATTAGGATTCTCCCCAGATGGCTTAAACCGCAACAATTTTCTTACTTAGAGCATTTTTATACCCGTCGTAACTTTTAAACAGAAGCTCTAATCGAAATAATTTAAAGTGTAATTTACATGTATATAATCAACCTTAATTATCAAACCATTTAAATTGATAAGGGTGAATATCATGATACCAAAATCACCACTTTTCCATTCGATCCGGGTTTTGATTGAATACTTAATTTGAACAAATAGCGGTCATCGTGCCTTAGACATATACCCTCGCGGACTTTTAGGTAATAATAAGTACTTTAATCATGTAGAACATTATTTTTATGTATCATCAATAGTTTTGTCAGCGCACGCCAAATAATGAATTTATTAGGCAACATTTTGTTTAGGTACTTTGGGTTACATTATTACGATTTTCCTAGAAATCTATTTATTTCTAAAATAAAATATAGCCTATGTTTTAAGTTAATAATGTAGCTTTCTAATGGCGAAAGAATTTTTCACATCGGTTGAGTAGTTTTTGAGCAAGTTTTTGAGTGTTTGTTACGACAAACAAACAAATAAATATTTCCTCTTTATAATATTAGTTTAGAAGTTAAGATTTAGACTAGTGGTCCCGACAGATGTTGTCCTGTCCGAACGTTTGCTTTGTGTCTGACGAAAAAATATAGAAATAGATTGCAGCGCCACCTACCGGATCCAATTGTGAATCTAAACCATTCTCGAATCCACTGATACACACAAAAACAAATTCATCAAAATCTGTCCAGCCGTTTAGGAGGAGTTCAATCACATACACACGAACAGAAGAATTATAATATAAAGACTAGATGCCCATTGATAGGTTAGTCATTTGAAACATCTGGTCGCAATAAATTGCACTGTCGCGATTTCTAACCCCCCGACGTAAAAAGAGGGGTGCTAAAGGTTTGACCGATATGAGTGTCCGTCTCTGGCATCGTAGCTTTTCAACGGGTGAATCGGAAGTTTAGTAACCTACCCGTCACTTACAGCAGACGCTTTGTGTTTGGGCTCATTGAAATGATCTCCATGAATAGAATTAAATATGTTGTGAACCGGATCTGATGATGAAGCAGAAAGGAGAAATGAGTGAATATGACACAGCGAAAGTACTCAATCCGGAAATTATATTTACTACCCAGCCATTTTTTAAGCAAAAACGTTGCCCCGCACTATGATTTTTTTCTCCTGTATCGTGGGTGCGTTTACAAACATATAAACTCACATACACAAACAAACAGACCCGACACAACTATCTGTAGGCCATACAAATATTTTTTCCGGGCGGGAATTGAACCCGTCCAACCCCCCCTTTGTCCCCATCCAACGGGGCTCCGACTACGCCTTTTTAAGCAACTTTAAAGTGTTAGTTTAAAATAATTAGTTTTTCTCGGAAACCGTGCTTTACCTTTTCATGGGAGTGGTGCCAGTGGAGAGGGGGCAGAGAGGAAATTGACTTTCTCCGTGGAATGCACCGATGAGGATAATTAAACCTAAATCTTTAAACCGGCCAATTGCGTGTCGTGCGGGCCACGCGCGTTGTATAAAAAGCTTAAGAAATTTACGAGTAATACTGCACCAACCATGTACTTGGAGAAGGAAAATTTCGTACAAATTCCTCTTCAGTTATCATCGTCCTTTGTGGGCCCGTAATTAAACGTTTTAAAAATTTGAACTCAATAAATATGTTCATAGAATCAAACAAAAAGCACCATTCTAAGTCGACAATTGTGACGCGCAACTACGGAACCCTAAAATTGACCGGAAATAAGAAGTATTCCCAGCACCACGCAGTCAGCACAGGTCTTTGAAGTTGAAAAATTGGGTGAATACTACTAAGTACTGGCATTTATCTCAAAAATCAGATCAGTGCAATTAATTGCGATCTTACTCGTTGAATCTGTCTTTAAGGTGACTGGCCTATAACCAGAAATTTTGAATTTGGTAGATATATTAGTACGAGTAGGTACTTACTTAGGTACTTAGTTACCTAAGGCTATCCCTACAGAAAAACAGACGTTCTACATAGGTAATGGTTTAGCTTGGTACATAAAATTCAGTTAGTAACAAAAGATAAGTATAACAACTATTCAGTTCACTATGATCTAGGTAAGTACTAACCTACTGTCTAATCTTCTAGCCTAGATCAGCACTTAAAGTTACGTAGTAGTTAACTATTGAGTAATCTCTACCGTCAGTGCGACCTTATGAAATAATTAAGTTTGAAACGTTTTTTTGCAAAATTCAAGGACTGCTGATATAAGTACATAAGATATTATCTAATGAATAGAACTTATTAATTGAAATATTACTTTCAAAATTAAACTTGTTTTTTTTTATGGTTCTGTACCCGAAGGGTGGTTACCCTTACTGGAACCTTTTACTAAGCTTCCGCTGTCCGTCCGTCCGTCTGTCTGTCAGCGGGCTGTATCTCATGAACCGTAAAAGGTAGACAGTTGAAATGTTCACAGAGTGTGTATTTCTGTAGCCGCTATAACAAAAAATAATACAAATTAAATAAAAATTAAAGGGGGCTCGCCTACTAGAAACGTGTTTTTGGCGTTTTTGCTCGCTTTTAATTAATAATAGCAACAGGTAGACACTTGAAATGCTCACAGAGTTAATAATAAGAATAAATTTTATTGAAACGAAAACTCATTTTACAGAAACTCTGTGTTCGATATCAACTGCATTAGTATAAAACTGTGTCGCCTCCCAAAAAGACGAGAAAAAAGCAAAACTAATACCTAGACTAAAAACTAAAACTTAAAAAAACAATGTTTCACTGTGTAATTTTATGTGAGATTGTGTGTTTGTATGGAAGGAGTTTGTATTGCTATATTCGATTTTAACGGCAAAGTGGATTATAATAATAGCGATGGCACCCTTCATGCGCGAGTCCGACTCGCACTTGGCCGGTTTTTTGTGATACAAGCTAGTGATATTGGTTTTTATTAAAATCTGTTTACACACGTAGCTCGTAACGTATGAACAAGGAAATGTAACACACATGACAATATAAAAAGTTGCCAAGCCGTGTTGACCTACGAAATATGTGGATCTGGTTTTAAGACGTATAAAGAAAACAATTCGAAATCGTAATTCATCTGAATACCTACATACACATGCCTCCAAATGGGATATATGAATTATTGTAAACAAAATTGTTGACAATCTTAAATAAATCGGTTCATTTATCGTTAATAATTGCTAGCAACTTACTTGACATTTCTCCCGCGCTTGCAATGTGTCTTATGTGTCACAATAGCAATAACAATGTGTTCAACATAATAATTGTCACGTTGTATGCTATTGCTGTTATAATTTTCAGTGATCAAGTGAAACTGCTGGAAAATAATAGTAATAATAATATCATGATGAACACGAGTCATACATAAGTTGAGCGATATTAACCGGCCAATGTTAATATTGACGATACTTCTTGTTTTACTTTTGAGTAAAACCTTTGATAGAATGCATGTAAGGGGGTAATAAATATAGCGAAAGGGCAATATATATATATTTTGGCGATATTAAAGGCACAAGAAAACCCACAGAAACTAATAAATAGGTGTAACTGATTTTGAGAAAGGAATGACTGCTTTTTTCAAAGTTTTATTGTTCATAATGGCATTCATAGGTAAGAAGAAAGACCTACTTACCACTAACTTGCGTGCAGTGCCCAGAGGTGGTACTTATGTACCTACTTCCCTGTTCTATAAAAAAAATCTTAGAACAAATAAATCACGTGTGGACAATGTAGTAATTAATAAAACCTTTTTCTTTTTCCTAGTATATCGATCCATAGATAGAGTGTCCATGGCAGCAAGTCGTGCAAGTGGTCGGCTAGTTTATTCATATCGTATATTATCAACAGATTCATTTACCTTGATGCGAACAACATTTTTCCAGCCCACATTCCTCTGTGTAGTTTGTAGAGCGGAATGTGTTAGATGTGTTACGGTTTGTGCTTTCATAGCATATTTATATAATTACTTCATAATTACTTTTAGCAGTTTCTTTTCGTAAAATAGTTTCATTTTGTACCGTCTGGCTAGGCTCTTACAAATAATACTGACCTTATAGTCAATTGTTTCACGCTGCGCTTTGGTTCTCGAAGTGTAGATAAAATGAGTAGATATAGCGCTACAGATTTAATTTCAGCCTCTACTGAGACTGGCCATCGGCGCGAGAGAAAAAGGATAGTCCACAGAGAGGTCTTCGTTTCTCACTCTCATTGTCCGATAGGACGACAATTCGTTTCGACCGGAGAAAGGCGTAGGGATTAACGTACTTTCCCGGAATTTGGAAGTTGGAACCGGTATCATTGAGAAATTCTTTATACCAAAACACTTTACCCGACCCAACCCTAACCCAAATCCTTGACCCAGGAATCGAACCCTGGATCCCACGCTCAGCAGTTGGACTAGCGACCGTGAGAACAACGAGACAGTTAGGGTTACGAGTAGGCATGCAAGTCCATACACAATCCATCAATATAACTTATAGTAAGAATAATCTGATTTCGAAAGAAAAACAACCGTTTAATTAATGGGTATCTACTTTGTTTTATTTGCAGATCCTACAAAGTTTCACGACGTCGTTCCCAGTACCAAATCAGTACGATTTGGGCGTCATCGGCATCGACCATGAACAAATGAACAATTCTCCAAAACTATCAAGATATGAAGATTCGCCTGATTCCTCAGACGAAAAAGTTATATCAGTAAGAATAACGTCATCAGTGGCTGTTGGGCGCGGGAGAGGAAAACCTACCTATAAATATACTGGTGACATAATAGACCGTGATCTAAAAAATGCTCCAACTAAATTATCTCCCTCAGGGGAACAGTCTCCAACTATAATGTCTAAAGTTGAGGAAATGGCGGCAACCGAGGCAACAGACGTACCGCCAAATCTCGTAGGTGCTAATATAGAATATATAAAGCAATTAAATGCGAAAAAAGAATCAAGAGAGCACAGTACAGACCCAGTTCAACCATTCGAATTAATGGTTAAAGGTCTAAACGACAATGGTGACATACCTTCAACAAAAATGGACGAATATGAAGAGGACATCCATGATATACCACTGGCCAGAAAAGTTCCATTGACAGCTAATGCTAATAGATTTCAAGATCAGAAATCTATACATAGATTTCATAATCAAGAAATTAATTCACCGACAGCTCTCGTTCAAAACCAACATTTTAATAAGACAAGTGATTCTTTATTTGTGCCTCATATGAAACTGGGGCTACATACTAATAGCAATAATGATAACAAAAATTTAAAAAGTGTCACAACTTCACCGATTGTTAACCAACAAACGGATAATACAGGGACTACAAATATCGATCGATTGACGCGTATTGACAAATTTGCTTCCAATAGTAAAAATGACCATACCGACGACTCTGTAGCCGAACCTTCTATAAAGTCAGTTGAATTTATAAATTATAACGAAAGAATCGAGAACATTCCACCAACAGCAACAATGTCACCAGTGCGTTCTCGGAATAACGTTCAAGATTTTACAAATAGACAACAGAACGAAGGACGAAATAATCCAAGATTGACAACTGTGAGTTTTAATATAGTACACGATACTTCTAAAATAACTAATGAAAATGAACCTAGTACTTCGTACATATCGACAAGTCAAATCATTTCTAACCAAAAACAGTTCTATGATCCTCCAAAAATTTACAGTGAACCAGCCAAAATATATAGTGAACCAGCTAAGTTCTACAGTGAACCGGCCAAAATATACAGTGAGCCAGCTAAGATCTATAGTGAGCCAGCTAAAGTGTACAGTGAACCTGCTAAAATTTATAGTGAACCCTCCAAGTTTTACAGTGAACCTGCTTCTTTGCATCTCGATCAAAATGTGCCTTCAAGCATCGCACCTAATTACTCGCCATGGCGACCTCAACGTCCGATCGGAAGTACTACTATAAACACAACTCCCATAAGTACTGTGACTAATGTGTTCCAACAAGAGACAACAGTTGAGCACCAGCCGGAGGAAAATTACGAAGTAGACGAAAAGATTAGCGTGCTCACCGACGGGCGGAGTCATGGCGTGCAGCAAG
This sequence comes from Mamestra brassicae, assembly GCA_905163435.1. Classification (NCBI taxonomy): domain Eukaryota; kingdom Metazoa; phylum Arthropoda; class Insecta; order Lepidoptera; family Noctuidae; genus Mamestra; species Mamestra brassicae. The sequence goes on along the minus strand of LR990995.1, from coordinate 9,428,423 downwards.
ACACGACCACGGAGAAGTGTAAACAAGATAACTGTAAAGTGGGATACGTGTTGGAGGGTCGGCAGTTTAAGAAGTATCGGGTAGAAGAAAGAACTCCTGATGGTTTCATCGTCGGAGAATATGGCGTGGTGAGGAACGAGGACGGCGCGCTGCGCGGCGTGCGCTACACGGCGGACGGCGACGCTAGCCCGCGCCTCATCCACGACGCGCTCATGAAGTTCCTACAGCTTACCTAGTTATACTCACTCGTCTGGTCTGAATCCAAAATAAAAGCACACATAACTTACTTGCTCATTTAATTAAGTACTTACATCAAATATCATAATTCATAACTATATGAATAACCAACAATAAAAGTATATTTTAACAGTTTACTATGTATAAAGACTGAATGATTAAATATAATGCAAATCCATATATTCCAGTTTAGTACCTTCAACTTGTGTACGTCAGCCAATCGGATATCATAAGTCTGTAGTCAATCCACATAATTTAATAAAAATAATAGTAATCAATCTGTAATTTGTTTCGGCACTTGCAATCGATCAATTATATTCGTCTTTATTTCGAATTACTGATAAAAGTAAATACTTGGACTGGTGATGGATCATTTGACTTTGACTTTTAATTAGTCGATGTAACGAATGGGCCTGGTGAATCGATCGAAATTAACTAGATATGGGTTATTTATTATGGTATTGTTATGACCATATTCATATTAGTAATAATTAAAACCATTTCAAAATAAAGGTAAAGGAAAAACTCGATGTTATCTCTATATTTACTTATCTAATAATAATTCTGGTGCCATGTATCACTGTACACAAAATTATTAATACTTATAAATAACTCACTGCCACTTCTATGTTAACTTAATCGATATTTGTAAATAAATAGGTAAGAATACGAATTGTGAGATAAATATTAATGAATATGCAATAGTGTTTATTTTCTCAGTCCCCAATCATGAAACTCGTCATTCACGATATGCATTATCTCCTAACAAGGAAACATTTTTGTTTAAGTTGCAAAAAAATATCGATAAGTACGTAGATAATACATTTGATTCATTGTATTTTTAAGAGGAATTCTAACCCAATGCTTCAGGCAATGCTAACCCTTTTTAAAATTATGCCAAACCTGATTTTTTGACGATAGATAGGTGTCATCTAGTAAACTACAAATTAGCGAAACTATTGAACTACTGGAGTAGGTACAGTAAAGTAACTACTTATAAACTAAACAGTATAAATTACTTGTAGGTATACTCGAACAAAGTGGTTATTCAGATATAGTTTTTATAAAAATATATACGTAGATACCTAATTCGTTACGATATACAGTTTCGATTGTGGTTCAAGTGGTCACCGCTGGTCACCACTGGTCACCGAACATAACATAAGAGATATGCAACGAACAACACTTCATATTGTGGCCGATAATATTCATTAACAACTAACAACAGTGCTCCATTTAAATATGTTCTATTTATTATACAACAAAGCAAACGCCTATGTGTACCTACACGTTAAAAAGGTTTAAGTCTAACTTTCAATAGTAAATACATATATATTAAGTAGATATATAGGTACTGAAAATATTACAAACATACTCAATTGAAATTCATGTAAGAGAGTAAATATTTATAGATACTTATTGTTTGCGAAGTTTCAAATTGTAAAAATTAAGTAAGTACATTATATTAAGCCTAAAGCATATTTCGATGATAAGAGGTCTATATTGAAAAAAGCAGTTTAAAAAATTACGGTAAAGTAATAGTAAAGGACCTAATAGATAGATATTAGTTAGATATGTTTTAAATTGGAATAGATAACAACAAAACAGCTCAATAATTGAACTATAGTTGTAGGTATATATTGATACATAATTATTAACCATAACATTATAATTAGGACTATCATGTTTAAAACTATATTATATCATATCATAGCGTTGGCCTTATGCTAATTTGATTAACAATATACTTGCTTATACTTTGTTGAACTTTAGCCTAGCGCACAAGTTATTTTGTGTCCATTTTCAAATGTAGATAAATCTATCGGGCTGAGATTAGATTTGGTCATTTTTCATAATAAGTTTAGTAAGTAATTTGAATCACTCTCAAATCCATTACATATTTATAGATTAGCTATTCAATTTCAAAGATTAACATTCTTATTATAAGATATCTTATAATATGAAAACTACATCAACGTAGATAACTGGAATCTCTTACATTAAGTATTCTTATATCTCATCTATCATAACATATAAAGCAATATGTTGACAACGCTTCGTGCATAAATTATCAACAATAACCATCGTGGAAGCACATTAAATCAATGGAACAAACGTACGGTTGTCTGATGGCGATGGACATTACAACTACCTACCTAGGTACCTAAAACAAAATCTTACTGCTTTATACCTACACGTTTCAATATTTATGGGCTCTGGAAAGTTCAGTGGTAGGTATTCACTGTATTATTTATTTGGTTTATTTGCGTATCTACTTGAATGACGTGAGTGAACTTTACTGCTGCAAGCAGCGCGCAGTTGGCAAAGAGGCAAGCGGAGCCAGGCGACGCTACACGACTGATTTAGACTTAAATGATTATTCTATATTTATATCACTCGTGTAGTCCACCTTCACTTCTGTCACAAGTTAGTTCAGTGCCACTGTTGAGAATGTATACACACCACATACTTTTCAAATGCCCGTACTAACAGTGCTAGAGTAATCTGAGGATCTGGGTAGTGCAAGCATCGCCAACAAAGAATCAGAACGTTTGCCGCGTGGTCCTTACATATAACACTACTGCCAAATATTATCACAATTGTCGCTAATACAGTTTGTGCAACAACCTAACCAAACAAACACCTAATTGTACAATTGTACCTAGCTTTAAAATATTCAAATAACGCGATCATAGCTACAACACTCAGTTTCATTTACGCCGTGCCTAGGCTTTTATATTTAACGAACACACAAGAGAATCCTTTAGTTTTTCTTTATATTTATACTCTGCTATAACGATAAGAAAATAGCTCAATGCTAGAAAAACATCATAGCAAATTACAAAACTTAATAGAATATTAGAAGTTCCATACAAGTGGCAGCATTGACATTGTATTTTTCGGAAAACTTATTTTTGGCTACCTACCTTATTATTTTCAGTTTGCTTCAAGTATTTTTAATTTACTCTAATCATTCATCTTCATTTATATTCGCATCAAAATTTATATTATTATAAAATCTGGCAACCACTTTCCAACTCGATAAGCCACCCAAAGACAGCTATCGTCAACATAAGCAGCGAATATAAGATATAGAACACTGGCAATAACAATATAATGTTCATATTATAATAATTTGGTATTACTGGAGACAACACAAAGAGTATTAGGTACCTAAGTATATCATAATTAATTATCATAATGTAACTAAATGTAACTAACGCATGTCAACGCTGCAATAAACAAGTCCATAATACATAATGTAGGTAGTTAATTTTGCCACATATTATGATCGCTACATCTAATTACTACATTTCGTTTATCATATTGCAGCTTCAATGGTATATTTAATAAGTGTATTTTATTTCATAGTTTCGCTAAGTAAAAAGGAAGATCTAAATAATAATTTGGTGCAGGGTGCAGAACAATACCCTAGGTAAACGTGTATATCATATATACTTGGTTATTATTTTCCAGGTTTTTGCTACTCTGAAACCATTTTTCCTAAATGTTGGCAGTGTGACGTTATTTAGGTAGTCTGTTCTGAGGTGTTAACATGTCCAACTAAATGTTTAAGGAAAAGCTATATATTAAAGATCAAATATTCATTTTATTTTGAACAAGTCTAGATATTTTGTGAAAAGCGTCGTTCTTTCCTTAAATATGCTTATTTCTTCGTAAACTTTCAAAAGTAGTCGAAAAAATATATGTAGGTATCTGAAGATGAGGCGTAACAAACTTAGAAATAAGTAAAGTATAAAATAAGGGCGAGTAGACAGGTAAAATTAGAGCGTATTATATATTTGAGCGATCAGCACAGATGGCTCCAAACTAGAGCATGCCCGATTCCGTCGCTTCGAGATGATTGGTGGGCGTGCCCGCATGGTGGACGCATTGTGCGCGCTCGCTTAGTCGTAGTTCTCCGACTCCTGCTGCACCAGTTTGAACCGGCGAGGGCTCTTCACCGCGATCGATCCGTGCCCGTCCAGCGACAGTCGGCCCTTCATCTGAAGGTATCTGCAAATTATGTCATATATTTTAAAAAAAGTTCCACAAAATTTCAGCGGAAAAAGGGAATTCCTGCATCGGTAGAGGTGAAGCACAAATATAGGTACTGATTGGTAGTCTTCAACCGAGCAACACGTTAAATTACCTTTTAATATAACGGCACACGAGCTTTGTCGGCCGCTGCTGCCACTCGTCCAGCACTTCCTTTGGAGCTAACACCTGTAATCACATTTTGATACATTGAAAGAGAGTTAATAAAGAATGAAGAAAACAGATGAGATAAGGAACGTAATTTTCTCACCAGTTTTCTCTCTTGTTTGTGACAAAAAGCCTTTTTTTAATCGGACAAGCCCTCCACAAATCTGCAATTTTTGAGAGCCAGAATCAACAGTGTATACCGCCAGAAAAACGCCGAGTCTATGAAGAATGACGAGTCAAGGAGAAACGATTCAACTGTCTTGGATCCCGCTACGAAATTAATAAGAACAGAACAGCAGACACTTAAGAAAAAAGCAGGAGACAGAACAGAGCTAGGCCAATTGGCACTGATAAATAATATGGTGAGTATATGAATATCTTCTTTTGGACTTTAACTTAAATATTTCACGTGAACTCAAAGTTTTGTTCAATAGCCAACTTCTTTACCTGGTCTCCTCTCAGCCGATCGAGCAGGGTGACACAGATGACCGCCGCCTTGATGCCGGCGTGGTGCGTCAGCGCAGCGAACGCGAGCGATTCCATCTCAATGTTGACAACACCTGACTTGTGAATGCTCTCCAAGTACTCCATCTTGTCGGCTTCCGTGAAATCGCAGAACGCTCCGTCCAGACGACCCTGACCTGATTTGACAACAGCGCAGAAGTATTTGTTAGTGACCTCAATACGAAATACTTATTATGCTTTATATTCGCCGATTTTATCTTGAGAACTATCTATCTATTGTGCAAATTCCTATCTGTTTCCTTGTTTTGTTTGAGATAAACGTAGAGCAAAGAATGTGTCCCTTGCGTCACCTTGTCATTTAGCAGGAAAACAGATTATAAAATTGGCATTATACCTTTAAAGGTATGCCAGGCTAGGATGACCCAGCTATGCATGACTTTTAATATTCTTGTTGGTGTTATTTAGAATGTTTTTTTCGTTGTTAGAGTCAAAGCTTTCACAAATAGGTAATTAACATTTTCCATCTTTCAGAGATAACTGCTCGAATTAAATGGCTGTTAAACTAAGTCCATCACAATGAGAGTATTGAAGAGTCTATTCTTAAGAAAGCATGGCTTTGATCCTGAGCTAGCCCATTAAGGAAGCTGCCTCTATAATCGACCTTTGAATCAACTTAGATAGGAGGTGATAGAAAGTTTTACCTTCGTAAAAGTCGTATGTGCACATAGTCTTGCCAGTGACAGTATCATACGGGTCCTCAGGATCGGCTAGGCCCTTCAGCTCACGAGCCAGCCGCTTGTCCAGCTTAGCAGGCCTTTGGATGTTCTTTCCTAATACCGTCTGAAATTAAAATAAGGTATTGGTTATAATTTATTATTTAGTAGCCATTTTAGCTTCCAACTACACCAAATTCTTGCTGATGGCCGATTTCTAATTGAAAACTTGGAGTTAAGTTAGTTAGAGTTTGAAAAATACTCAACTTCAAATTCCTAATTCAGAAACCGGCCATTCTTACCTACCAGTGGCTGGCTCAGTCTCACCCATCTGATATAATTTTCATTTTAGGATGAAATGTTTATAATTACATTTTAACCAATAAAAGTTATGCTTCCGCTGGAAGAAGGTTTCTATCCCACTAGCTTTTGCCCGCGATTTCGTATGCACATATCCCGTTTTTTCCCGTTCCCTTATAGCCAGGCTGGCCATCATATAAAAAAATAATTTTCCAAATCCGACTGATAGTTCCAGAGATTAGCGCGTTCAAACAAACAAACTTTCCAGTTTTATTATATTAATATAGATATCTATTTGTCTCTTGATACAAAAAGTCCCAAGCGACACTAGAACGTACCAGTTCGAGCACATTCCTCAAGGCTCCATCGACGGCCTCCTCAGAGATGACGACGGTGCCTCCCTCGTAGCCGATGCCGCCGCACGTGCCGATCCTGAAGAACACAGGGTCCCGCACCTTGGCGTGGTACATCAGCTTGATCACCTCGTGGAGCAGGATGCCCACCGAAGGTATGCCCATGCCGTGCTGCAATGAAAATGAATCATTTGTCAAACCGCCTGCTTGAAAACGGCAAATTGTATGTCATGCAAACCTAACCTAGTCTTTATTAAGTACCCGATGTGGGTCAGGTACAGGTCGTACCCGTACAACATACCTTCATTATCTTTCAGTAGGAGTGAATAGTAGAGTATGCTCCTCGTGGATAAAGGTCTTTGGGTAGGGCTTGGGTTAGCTGAAAACTGTCACTACATTCAGGTCTCAATAATAGGTATAAATTCCCTCGCTTCGCTCACTCTAGAATCCTTCATTGCAGTCGGCATTCAATATAACGCCCGTGATATAAAGCACTTCTTTATTCCCTCGATGCATAATCGACCTACTACAGTAAGTGCTAAAGAACAGGCGTAATTATTTCAGTAGAGTACAATAATAAAATGGACGAGACTCCCGGTAATAAGCACCATATCTATAAGTCTACACGTGTTATAGGTTAAGCAGCGGTAATGGATTGTGATCATTATTTAATCTTCTTGCGCAGGTACATACCTCCTGGGTAGGTTCCAGTGATTAGTCTCTGACAATCCGCTTAATAAAGAGCCCCATTATGTTATTCCGTAGAGTACTACTAGGTACCTACCTGTTCCTCGGGATACTCTGTGGAAGGTAATTTAGATTTCAATTTTTTATCTAAGAATGTGATTTCAAAATTAAATATCGTTTCACATGTTCCTGAAACCTTGCCCCCAATTTGGATCCACAGTTTTCGGGATTGAAACCGTTGCACATTAGCTCTAGTACCTACATCGCATTTCAAGGAACGCACTCAATAGCCAGTCACACTGTGTGTATTCGGACTTGCTAAACCTTTCAACGTAAATGAAACAGTGGCGCTTTTGTATCGCCCGCAGCTAAATTGGTCAAATATGGGTGCATCGCAGTATTGACAGTTTTCTATCACGACGCAACGCAATAATGGAACCCAGTTTTGTTTTATCTAAGTACGGGACATCGATGTTTAGAAAGAAACTGATCTACTTAAGATCAGTTTCAGTTGAACTTAGTAACTAATTTCATGTAAAAAACATGCAGCTATAAAACTTTCTACCATAATCCGAAATTCTTAATTTGTCCTCATATTATCCTTGAAAAAAAAACTTTTGGCGTGAATATTATAATAAAAAAGTTCCCCGGCACACAACCTCATGCGGTACAATCTCTAAAAATATACAGTTCTTATTAATGAAGCTTGTAGAGCTATGTAGACCTACGGTTTATGGCTTCCACATTCAAATTTCCAGACAATCCGCCTTCCTAAAACATGTACGACGAAACAATGTTGTACCTATATAGTACATCGCACATAGTTATAAAGAAAACGCCAAACAATGAAGGGTTTCAAAGCGTTTCTGAAAAGTCGTTAACAATTATTATTATCGCAATTTACAATAGACCTACACATACAACTACAACCCTGTCCGGAAATAGCAATACTTTTATACCTACGTAGATAGCATTCAGCCAGATATGGGGTAGGTTAATTTAAATGGCTAGCTACTGCGCAGACTAATCAATCCATTTACGAGGCAAATCAACATTTCCGAGGTCCGTGCCTGGAGCACGTCGTGCAGCGAACTAAACGCAACGATACTATTCAGAACAGTTTTCCCACTTATCATCCTCACTAAATAAATCACATAGTGTTGTTTTGGTTTTCTCAAAGTATTCCTATATTGACAAAAAAATATCCTGTTTTTAGTATAGCTGTTAAGCAGTTTTATAGGATAGCTATACTCACATCTACAAAATCTTCTCCCATCTACCGACAGTGATTTCAAATAGAATATGAAGTTATCTACTGATGGCCTATCACGAATGTTTTGACATAGGTATAATAACGTTACACCTGTCGATTCTGTAAACTTGTCGAAGTGAGCTCATTTCGTGATCACGTGACATCTTGATTATATGGATTGACAGCACACCTCGTGATCACTTCACCCAAGCCTTCACTTCGACATGTTTACAGAATCGACCGGCGGTACCGTTAACGTACGTGAACTTTTAATATAAAAAAACTACAACCCCATTGTATTTTGGTTAAATTTTATGTGGCATACACAATTCGTATCAAACAAAAACATGAATATAGTAGGTAACCAATTCAAATAATCGAGTATTATAATTATAGTAAAATTTTACTTTACGTTACTATACGTCAAAAACATTCGTGCTAGGCCCTCAGATAGCAAAAAGTTAGGATAAAGCGTAAGTAATGAGAAAAGGGAGGCGAAGCGAGTTCTAGTTAAAATACATAGTCATGTAAGTCTGGTAATGTGAATTAATGGTGTCATTCTTGGCTACCAACCTTTACTTCAGCTTAAATTAAAAGGCAGTTCAATCATATGAAAGTAAAACATGAAGTCATAAAGACAAAACTCAAAAAAAATAAAGATGGATTTTACGACCAGTTCCGTTTTCGGGTTGGAGGCAGATAAATAGAGTTCGTTTCATAAGGAACCTATGATACAAAATGCCAACAATAAGATGACGGACGATTCAGCTAAATTGAATAGTGAAGTGAAAAGCTATGCAGCAAGCAATCACATGGTAAGATTAATAAGACGTATGTAAATAATATTTGTCTCAATTGAAGCATGCGACTGCTTCAATTGAGACAAGTATTATTTCGGAACAAGTCTAATTCAAGGTTGTCAAGGCAGAGTTATTGCAATGTCTCTAAACTTTAATTGCTTTTGGAAAGAGACAATGTGGTGAGTGGGTAAAATGATTAGACAATGCGTTTGTTGAAGGTAGGTAGCCAATAGCCCAATAGAGACTCGGAGTAAATACATTTTTAACACAGACAGAGGTTGCAGGTCGACGGCCCATCTGATAGAACTTGTGGTCACAAAGTATCGCCTTAAAGCGAAAAAAGGAATCTAACCTCAAACAACAGTTATTATAAGGGCAGTTAAATTTCTATGTCGTTTAAAAGAACATGCTTTTTTTTCAAAATAGCTTGCTAAAACACCTTTCATTGGCAAGAGTTCCGAGTTTATCCGATATGCTTTTATTTACTAGATTAATTTTCAGCCTTGACGCAAAACCGGTCCACTAACCTCAGTTAGATTAGGGTTAGGGTAGGGTTTAGGGTTATCGCAATTACAGCCTCTAACGATGAACAGAGCCACATGACAACTCTACTCTTATTTTATCAGCTGCTATCTCACGAGACATTCACGAGGCGATACACATGTGAGCTACGTCAACGTGATTGTACCTATATCAACAGATGTCGTACTCAGTCGGTATTAATTACTAATTATAATTAAAACTAATATATTATTGTAACTAGATTAAGTTAGTCTGTCTATCTCCGTACACACCAATAAGTTACGCACGTAACACAATCAATAGTTGGCCAGGTAGGTCAGTATTGAATTAGTCTTTGATTAGACCTTTGTACAGTTGGAAGTAAATTCAGAAATAATCTAGTGCTTTGACTCTCGTGTTGTTTTGTCTATTTTGAATTACCTATCTATTTAGATAGGTAATTCAAAATAGACATTTTGATAAAGGCTACAAACAAATGATATGACTCTGTTTATAAATAACGATTTTAACGTGAGATATTAATCAAATGACGTTGATATCGTAGCAAAAAACTTTAAAATATCATTGTATGTATTCTTATTCGCAAGGGATATGAAATACAATGCGAACATAATGAGCTGAATGCATTTCGATTACAAGTCGTTGAAGGACGTTCCATCCCAACAGAGAAACATTGAAACTGCTCACAAAAAAAAAATAGTAGGTACGGGTTTTATAGAAGACGGGGCCCGCTAGGGCCTGAGCCTGCCAGGGTTGCGGAATTTGTTCGAAAGAGTCACCGCGGCCCTGGAACGCAAAGGGCTTTAGAAGGAACACGGATGGGTTTTAGTCAGTAAAAGTCTGACACGCCCTTCCGCTCAACCCAGAGCGGAAGAAGTCATTTGATGATTTCCCATCCATAAAACAAAAAAAAAAAGGTACCTACCTATTTCTGGAATAAAGTAGATTATTCCTGAAACTAATATTAAAAATGCAAACGTCCATAACATTACGGTGTTTTCAATTCTCGGTTCGGATTATCTGTTAGAAAATTCTCAGTAGCCGCTTGGGGTTGGAAAATAGCGATTGACTTTCTGCGAGACTTTATACAGCGATTGCATCACTCCTTATTCCTTCGGGAAATACAAGATCTTGGTCGGGTTGCTGTGCTATCTTCTTCTTTCGTGTCGGCACGAGTTATAAAGACAAGCATTTCTTTGATTGCGTCTTTCTCTACCTACTGTGTTTGACTTACTGATATGCTTAAAGATTCTATTATTGCGCTCTATAGCTTCTATCTGTTAAGCCTTTTTCTTAACTATCACCTACTTACTAGCGTCGGCCACAAGGCCAAGACACACATGTCGACAAAAACACAGTAACTCGGTAACACGATACCCCTTGACAAGACTGTTGTCAGAATATCTGCTTTCTGACTAGCCATAAATGAATAAGTATCCGTATCATGTATTATTGCTATATAATACTCACACTGATACAAAGCACGGGCCCCACTTTGTACATGGAGTATCTGTAGGAGAACTGGCTGATGTCTTGCAGCGTGGTGCCGCACGGCAGCTTGTGGCCGATCTCCGCCATGATGGTGTACGCGAACTGCTCCATCCGCTTCGGGGTGCCACCCATGCATACAAACTGCAGATCGGAAAAAGGGCTTTACAATGGTGTACCATCTATTATAATAATAATTATACCCAACCATGTGCAGCATAGCCTCAAATTAATAGACCTCAAAGATTCAGTTTACATAACACTTCAAAAAGCTGCAATTTTGAATACCTGCAGAATAGTGAGGAAGTTTAACCACCATTCTACATCTTAAAATGCTCACTACACGCTTACTAACTTGGCTTGGCCCGTTAATGTAGTTTAAAACTAGCCAAAAAGGTAAGAAAAAGCCCGGGTTTTTCTATGATAATAATAGGCAGAGCCTGTGCAATGGCAACCAGACAACTAATAAACATACTTATATATTTCTAAATACATACATTATCAACTTGAAGTTGGCATTTCATCACTATTCAGTACCTATGAGATTGTAAAATAAAACTACTTAGATCATTCTGAAAAGTCTTGCTACTAAATCTAACTTTTAAAAACTTTTTTGTCTGAGGATAAAATCAGGTTATTGTCATGCATGATTTAGTCAGCTGTGGTGTGCAACACATAATTTTGCAAAAAAATAAGAAAATTTCAAAAGATTTTCAAGACCATTCTTACGAGAAATTCCAGTAAATCCGTTGCAATAACAATAAGTACCTTAACATCGCCAAACATTTCAACAAGATCGTGAGAACCGCTCCCGAGAGCCAAGTGGTATAATATATCTTGGTCCATTAGCTCGATGTTGGGGTTCCGCAGCCGCACCGTGCCATCAGGGTACCTGGCAAAAAAAGGGTCGGACATGAGTATCTATTACAAAGTACTTTCACATCACTTGGTATGTTGACATAACAACTTCTACAGTATTTTTACCGTGAACTTTCAATTTGTAAGATTTCGGAGGGCACTTTTTATTCGCACGATTTGCTTTTGTTTCAAACTTTACCTGTTCTCGGGAAGCCCTATATTTAACGGTTTCTGCTGTGTACGTCGTCGGTTAACATAGGGAAGGAAAATCAGAAACAAGAAATAAAATCGTCCAACTCCCGAACACCTGAATCGTAAACTTGCAAAAACTAACTCAAACTAAAGGGGTGGAATATCTCTGACGAGGACCGTCAAAACTAAAACCACAGCTGTTTGCAGATGTTATGTCAGAAACAAAGAAGGTTCTATAGTTGTATTAGGAGGAAACAGGATAGTAGAGCACTAGGTAATTTTGCTGTACATAATATAATCCGGACTAATAATTGTGGAATGAAATAACTGGCGACATTTTCCTGCATCCAAAAATAATCTCACAAATCACAACCTAACAGTATCTCTGTCTACTGGCTCTTCAGGCTTGCTTTCCTTGGCTTCTTCTTCATGATCGTTATCTGGGAACAGCTTCCGATGTGGGTGATGGTGCCCGTTATGTCCGGTTGAACTGCGCCGAGCATTCATCTCGCATCCGTTCTGATGCTGAGAGGATGCACTCGAATCTTTCACCTTACAGTTACATGGCATTTTGAACTTCGAACCTATATTAAAAAAAAAACATGTTCAAGTTAGAGCCTCAGGTTTTTTTTTCAACTTCACTGTTAATGCATCGGGGGTCTGACCCTGCTGACCTTACTAAGTACGAAAATTACATCACAGTTGGCTTATTCAGCGAATCAGTTCATATCAAAGGTTATCGCATAATGTTATTTTTTTGAGCGTTGCGATAATAAACTACGTTGATACAATCTGTTTGCAAACAACTTAATCAAGGTTAGCGGCTAATCGATGTTGAAAGAGTCAGCAGTAACTCTTTGAAGTACCTCGGAATCTATTATATTTGTTACGCCGAAAAAAAAAACTATATGACCATATTTGACTGTTTTCATTCTAAATTTAATTTGGAGACAAGTAGGAAGATTTTAATATTTAATATAAATATTAAAACGTGTACCTTTTATTTAAGAAGCGAGTAAATTTTTACTTAAAATTTCGAGTCAAGTCAAAAACGCATTAACATAAATGTATTTGAAAAAAATAAGTCACTTACCGTATTTATTTAATAAAATAATAAATATTTATCACACACTGTTAACCCGACACTTGCTGCCGCTCAATAAATTACGAAAAGCACACGAGAACGGATTGTGAACCTGAACTGTTGCTACGTATTGTTGGATCGACTTTCCAAAGGCGAATACTTCACTCGCTCGACGGCTCGCATAAAGCAGCCTGGGAATCCGTCAAACTTTTATTACATGACATTGCGATATTGTCCAAATTGTTATAAAACACTTTTTTGCCAAATACAGCGATCCATTGTGTGTACTCACAACAAACCGATGTGTGCTCTTAAAGCACATGCCTCAATGTATAATAAACCATAATTTCTGTCACTGCTCACAGACTTGAATCATTCCTAGTAAAGGAAGTGTGTTGTGTGGAAGGCATTATTAAATTGCTCTCGGAAGTTGTGCGATTCAGCAATTTAACGCTGATGATTGGGTATCGTTATATTTAGCAAGCGAAGAGGTTCCGTCAGAAACTAATTGGATCAGTCTGATGGCATGAGGTGGTTATTGTGGTAGTGGTGATGAAAAGAAATACGAGTAGAGTAGCGGTCTTGAAAGCTGTCGACAGCTTCAATAATACAATCGTCCTATTTGTTACATAATTCTGGTCTAAATAAACGGTAGATCGGATAAAACCAGGAAATAAACTTTCAGACAGTTTATCATACCTAAGGTAATATTTTCGTTATAGGCTTCATGGTCATTGATCTAATCCGAAAACGTACGATTTGTGGTGAGTTTTCAAGGTTTTCATTTAAGGCTGACCAGTCCAATGAAGGGCTATAAAAGTAGTAATTCTCAGTCGTCATTCCAAGCTCCAAATTGCCAAAAAGAACTTAGCCGTTGAACGTTGCCCAATTACCCATCCTACCAAGACTAACATTAGGATGACGTCAACAGCTCGAATTTGCAGACGTGATGTGACGCAGGTTTTAGGTGTACAGTCATTTAGTCAACTAAGGTAAATCCCAAGTTGACTTATTACAACGTTTACAGTTTATAACACACATATATGCGTGACAAAGAAAACACACTATTTTCCTTTTTGAGTAGTATGTTTTCAACCTGATGGTAATAAAGTAGGGTTGCTAAATCGATCGATCTTCTAGGTTAAGTAACGCTTTCTGAGGTCACTCCAAGGATCCATTACAGATAACCTAACGGTGTTAGTTTTAATAGATGCCTCCAATGCTTTAAATACCGTTGATCACGACATCCTCCTGGCTATTCTGTCTCAAATTGGGGTTTCTTCGCTGGCACGGGCTTGGTTTTTATCATATCTTCGTGGTCGCCAGCAAGAGGTTCCTGCTGATTAGAAATGTTCTGACTGATGCGCCCTGAAAACTGGCGTTCCACAAGGCGGTACACACTCCACTCTTATTTTCTCTATTCATAAACTCTATTAATTGATGAATGAATTTGTTTTTGCATTTTAATGATTTTATATTGAATTCTAGTCTTTTTTTTGTAATTTTATGATTTATTCATTTATCTGATTAATTTGATGATTATTGTATTTTAGTGTTGGAGTGATTGTCAAATGTTTGTATATAAGCTTGTGTAATTTTAATATTGGAAACTGACATTGACAACCTGGACAACTGCACCTCACTGCTGAATGCTGACCTTCTAGCTACCAATGATTGGTCAAGCTGATTTGGGGTTACTCTCCTTACTTTCAATGTCAGTAAATGTCAGGCTATCCTTATTGGTAGTTCATATTTTCTACGTAACTTGGACACCAGCCAACTACTGCCGCTTACTTTCAACAATATCATCATCCCTCTCTCGCCACATGTTAAAGAGTTATGGTTCGTTTACACGGGCAATGAAAATTGATCAACTATAAGCAATACAATAACAATTTAAGGCAACGGCAGCCCGCGTCAATTTGGGGAAATGCAATGACAACATTCAGAGATATGGAGAAACTTCAAGAAACTAACAAATACGCGAGTAATTTCGGTGAAATATAAAAGAAAACACAGATAGAGTACAATATGGAATGTGTGGAGCAACAATACTGCCGAAAAAATTGTCGCATTTTATTGAAGTTGCTCCACATTGCTCCACTAAATGCTCCAGATTGATCCATGTGTGTTGCCAAGCAATAATAGCTCAATAAATTGCCGATGTAAAGGCACCTTTAGGCCTATATATTGACGACAGGTTAAGTTGGAATAAGCAGATTGCTCAGGTTAGCTAGAGAGTCACTTTCACACTGCAATCTTTCCATAGACTCAAGCACTGGGCACTCTGGGGCCCTGTGATCCATGGGGCCCCCCTAATTTCTGCCAGATGACCTACCGATAACTTTTATATTTTATATTTGAGATGGGTTTGCTCTTTTCTCTAGTCTAGGTCAGATGTGACAGAGAACAAGTCGACGAACGACGGGGGGTGCGGTGTCCCGGGGCAGAGTCGTCTTGGCGGTGTCTCTTGACATCGCCAATACCTTTAACTCGCTGCCCTGGAGGTGCATTAGGGAGGCACCCCGGTATCACCGGATGCCGACCTACCTCCGTAAAGTGGTCGAGGCCTATTCGACGAACAGGGCCGTCATCTATAGGAGTCATCGGGGAGAGTAGAACCGGCGAGAGATGTCGTGCGGTGTTGCATTTCAATATACTTAAAAAAAAAAAGGTAGAGACTTCCACTCCTTTGCGTGCGCATTATAAAAGACGTCAGGAAACGCTTTGTGCGAATTGGTAAAATAGCAACAAGGTAGGGATGGTCACTTGCAGTGCGTCTAGATTTCCGATGGCATGAGGTCGTGGAGTTCTTGGGCACACTCCCTGAAGTATAATCTGTAGAAGACCGACCAACATTCCCATTCCATCCAGGATTTGATTGAATAATTTGAACAAAAAGCGGTTATTGTGACTCAACTATAATAGTTAGACATATAACCTCGCGGAATTGTTATAGGTAATAAATAATAAGTACTTTAAACATGTATTACATTATTTTCATGTATCATCAATAGTTTTCTCAGCGCACGCGAAATTATGAAATAATGAATTTATTATGCAAAATTTTGCTACATTGATTTACATTATTGCAAATTTCTTAGGGATCTCTATTTTTCGAAAATAAAATATAACCTATGTTTTAAGTTAATGATGCAGCTTTCTAATGGCGAAAGAATATTTAAAATCGGTTGAGTACTTTTTGAGCCAAATCGTAATAAACAAACATACAAACAAATAAATCTTTCCTCTTTATAATATTAGTTTAGATCCCTTTTAATGGTCATGTGCCGCTATGGGTATGAAGCTATCTAAATATATATAAGTATGTATTTAGATACCCGCATTTAATAACAGTTAACTTATCTACCTTACCGAGATTGAATCAGATTGCGGAAGTGTAGAAAGCGACATGGCCTGTATGTTCCCTCTTCCAAAGTCATAGGCAGCAGCGCCATTTACGGTAGCGAGGCCCTTGTTCTTTTTAACCGACTTCAGGAGGAGTTTCTGAATTCGTCTGTGTTTTTTTTTATATGTTTGTTATGCGATTATTCCATCAATTATGAAAGGATTTTGATGATTTTTTTTTTGTTCGACAGCCTATACTCTTTTTTTTTAAAGGATCGGAATTCATCAAATGACTTCTTCCGCTCTGGGTGGAGCGGAAGGGCGTGTCAGTTCACTAACTAAAACCCATACGTGTTCCTTCTAAAGCCCTTTGCGTTCCAGTGCCGCGGTGACTCTTTCGAACAAATTCCGCAACCCTGGCAGGCTCTGGCCCTAGCGGACCCCGTCTTCTATGCTGACATCTCTTTAACGCGCGTGAAACACAACGCGCCATCGGCCCCGGCCTGTTGGTGATCGGACAGCGAGCCACCCAACGCTCGCCGTCCGCAGGCCCGCGCCTACGGTGGCCGGGGATCGCCCTGCGACTCCCGACGTCCGGGGCGTCTTCCTTTGTAGCGGCGGTTGGGGCGAAGGCCTTGTCTCTCCCTCGCACGGCCCGCCTCCTCCTTCGCTAGCATTACTGCTTCGCAGAAAGAGGTGACCGCTTCCCAAGCCTCCTCGCTCTGGACCATGGATTCGACCAGGGCTGGACGCGAGAGGTCGCCGCCGCCGATCGCCTTGACGAGGACACGGCGGTGTTCCGCCCAAACAGGGCAGACCTCCACCGTATGCTCCACCGTATGCTCCACCGTGTCCTCCGGGCGATCCTCACAGCGCTGACACCCGGACGTGTCCTCCCGCTAAATCCTAAACAGGTACCTCCCGAAACAGCCGTGTCCGGTGAGTACCTTTGTCAGGCGGATGCCAGAACGCCGTGGCGCCTTTCCAGCCACTCCTCAAAGAGGGGCCTTACCGCCGCAATTGTGGCGTGCTCAGCGCTGGGTTGCAATAGTCGCTGTCTCCATACCGCCATGGTATCCTGCCGGAGCTCCGACCGCCGCGCTGCAATTTGCCGCGGCAGAGCCTATACTCTTGAGGTGGTCACATTGGCACCAAGTTAAAATCTGATGATGGGATCCCAGGGAAATCGAGGCCAACCCTCGAATTTTAAAGGCACATACAATATTTTTCATATTCTTTCTAGCGCAATTCAGATAATTGTGACTGGTAATCAACATCTCATCTTGCTGAGCTGATGATGGAAGATATAAGTCATGATCTGATGCTGGGATCCCAGGAAAAATGTTGGTTCAGCGTTATTTTCGCCAATAGTCAACCGATTTGGATATTCTTTTTTTTGTTTCGAAGAATATTTTTCCAAACTGGTACCATTTAAAAAGGTAATAGGTAATTGAAAGTGAGGGATTGTGTTCGCATCAAATAAATGAAAGCTAAATTTAAAGGTACATGCACTAACTTGAAGTATAGCTAGCTAACTCGTTGTCGCAGTTCGAAGGTGGATCACAAACACAGACACAAGCGGGGCACAGCGCATTACCCAAACTAGTTCAATATAAAGTTTATTAGTCAAAACAAAGTCGTTTAGTATTTACTCAGTCACTATCGCTGAAAATTTCCGAAACTCCTTCCATAAATAAATTTGTAGGGCCATTAAAGGCATTAATAAGAAGATAACAAAAAAATAACAAAAACAACTAATTAAAAATAATAACAATGTGTAACACTTATGCCATCGACAGTCTTATTGCATTGAGCAAGCGAGACACGAGTAAGCATCGAACGTATACGAGTGACTGAGACGCCACGACACGCGCCAGCTTCCGCGAGACCGCGGTCCGCGCATGCGCGGTGTTATGATCGGTTTTAAAATAAGACTACTGCGCTGCGAATTGTGACGAACATCAGAGTGTCAAAGTTGTTTGACGCTTAGTATACGCTGTGAAGGGGTACGCAGATGCAAATGTGTCAATCTGAATTAACATGTTTTTGGGGGTTATCTATTAGGGCATAACTTTATTGTTTATTAACTGATCTGATTATTTTTGCGTTGGGGTTAGTTATAGCCATATTGCATTTGTACGGTGAACTTCAAAGATAAACCAGTGACCTCCTCAACTTAAAATCAATCAAATCTAGAACCAAACCAAAGTAGATATTGACTATGGGCTGGTCTGGACTTGGACTGCGAAGGCTCACAAAGTAACTGCTTAACGGCAAATAGTACCTACAACTACCCATTATGGGAATAAAGTCACTTAGTTGTGGGGTACCCATAACCACTAAAAAGTGTAAAATAAAAAACTTATTTCCAAAAAAATACAACCGACTTCCAAATAAAAACACTATAAAGTATAAAATAATTAAATTTCAGAAGACGGTGTTTTTGGTTGTTTTTACGTTTTTTGACACCGATTTCCGAAATTTAAAGTAATTTTATACTTTACAGTGTTTTTTATTTAGAAGTCGGTTGTATTTTTTATAAAAAGTTTTTGAAATTTGTATAAATCGAAAAAGTAGGTATTTGAGGCTTTTCCTACGAATAAAATCTATACTAATATAATAAAGCTGAAGAGTTTGTTTGTTTGTTTGAACTCGCTCATCTCTGGAACTACCAGTCGGATTTGGAAAATTATTTTTGTTTACGCTAATCAGAACTTTCTCTTCACCCATCGACGTCCCATTACGAGGATAACGACAAAAAAAACTTGAACATGTTGTGTTGGCAGACCGACAAGTGACCAACAGACATTTAGATGAGGTCGCCTCGCAGGGGGCTAATATGGTAGCATTCAATGGATCCTTGGAAACTGCATTAAATTGCATGTGAAAAGTTTGCAACCGTCAAGTGCCGGTAATATCCAGTGACGAACAAAAGTCGTGGTGTCATGACTTTTCAATTTGAAAGCTCCCCCCTGCTTCTTTATGGCTCAGAAATTCCTCAGGAGCCAGTATTTCCAAGAAAGAAGTTTTTAGAGGGGTTCAGTAAAGATTTTTTTTGGAGAGTAGTAAAGTTAGTGTTCACAAATCACAACACTATGGACTGCATGTACCGATTTCTAAGGAGTCTCTCTTGAAAAATTAATATAAGTTTTACCCTTAACTGTTTTTTTTAGTATTTCGATAAGATAAATAATATTAAAATTGGTTAAGTTATCATTACTTTTGGATCAGCCTGGTATATCTTTGACATTCGTTACGGATAGGAATTAACTGGACAAGTTGAAAGTCTGTCAGCCAGGTTTGCCAAGGGTTATCAAGTTACCCAGCAACTGGCAATTGGGTAGACTGGTAGCCGACCCCTGGATAGTTGGGAAAAAGCAGATCAGCAGATTATAATTAAATAGAGTAAAGAATATTTGACTCTCCCAGATATTAAATTGTCTTTAGAGAAGTAAAGGATTTTCCCGATTTTCTATACGATTTCTTTGTCAACCATCTAAATTCTCGTAGATATTTGGCAAGATAACAATCCACATATATACGGTAACTGTCAAACCAGTTCATCAAAAAATGATCTTCACTCCACATTTCCAAGTGAACACTTAAATGGCCGATTGGAACGAAATATTGCTCTAATCGCCTCATGAACTGATTCGCGGCAACAGATGTTTAGAGTTTTACAACACTAGCGGACATCGCATTGTAGAGCACGTTAACGTAAACTAAGTCGAAGTTCCAAGGCGTAGCAGTTGTAAGTAGATCGAAACTACTTAAAGATTTATACCAACTTTCGATGTTAAAAACCGTTTTGAATAACAGATATTCAAGGCCGTCGTGGGGGGTTTTAACACCCTTGTCCTACTTTGTATGCTGTCAAATATTGGTTTTCGCTTCATTTATCAAATTAATAAGACTCTGCCCTGGCCCTGGCCCTGTTTTAGAATTATTCCTTGAAAATTCGGCTTAATTATGGTCAAAATTTGAGAAATAAAGTAAAAAATGTAGCTGCAAGTGTAGGTTAAATATACTATTTAAAGGTGGTATTTTTTTTTAAGGATGGGAAATCATCAAATGACTTCTTCCGCTCTGGGTGGAGTGGAAGAGCGTGTCAGACTCTTCCTGACTAAAACCCATCCGTGTTCCTTCTAAAGCCCTTTGCGTTCCAGGGCCGCGGTGACTCTTTCGAACAAATTCCGCAACCCTGGCAGATTTAAAGGTGGTATGACAAACAATTTTAGTGCAATTCAACTAACGTTTAGCGTTTGCAAACTCAAGCCTGAATCCAGTAGGTATTAAGTCATCCATGCAGTAACTTATATGTCAGCGAACTCCATATCCGTCATATCAATGATACAGAGGGAGCCAATCTTATGAAAAAAATATAAAGTATTCGTGTTTTCATTAAATATGAATATTTATTCATTGTTTTATGCTGACAGATTCACTTGCTCTAATATTCTTCAAGTAAAATCACAATGAAAAGCTATTTCAACCTACTCACTAGGACAGGTTGCCCCAAGAGCCGAGCTCGCTTTGATATTCAATGAAGACCGATTACCTAAAGTGACCTAAACCTGTTCCACCCAGGATTCTCAAATGGTCTAATTAGCTTTACTAGCTCTTCCATGAGGTCTTGCGCTACCCGAGAGCTACCAGTTGCTCCAATGTCAGATTAAACTATCCGAGCTAAGTTTCCTGTGTTAGCAAAATTATAGGTAGCTCATTTAAACTATCAGAGTTAAATAACAATGTTAATTTTGGTAACACAAATTTCAATAAGGGGAATTTTAGGAGTAGCTACTCTACTGATCAGCTATACGTATAGTCATGTGTTTGAAAAGTAGGTATGTAACGTGGCATTAGATTCTTGTTGCATCATTTGCCTTCTTCACTAATTCTTTGTCCTGTCGCAGTCAACCCAGGACATAGTTTTATCTTGCCAAGTAGGAGCAAGCTAGCAGCAGTCGATCAGTGTTACGGCTGTCATCGGTGCTGTGCGGCTTGTGACGCAAACCCCTATGCTGAACTAGTTACGGTTGGAAATTAAACACGGGTCTTATGGCAAGCAGCTTGATGTTATAGGCATTAAGTATAATAAAAATAGTAGATCAATCGAGTCTTCATCCTGTACCTACCTAGCTAATGTTGATGTCGCAAAGAAAAAGACCCCTATGCTGAAGTATCTACCTACATGCTATTCCTATCCCATGCCTTGGTTAGTCAAAATATATTATGATAATATAAGAAATAATGACAATGTTACGTTAACGGTTGCTAGTTGCTCTTACAGTTAACGATAGCTAATTCTAAACAGGGATTATGCCCACAATCACATTTTGAGATAAGATAATTAATTTGATTGTGGCGTTTCAGCTGTTGCCTACTAGCAGCTGTTTATAGCTTAATTTTATCACAACTGTCGATATGTCGGCTATTATCAAGACGTTGGATAATCAGGTCAAGATACCTAGCGCCGGTAGACGCTACAACAATAAAATTGATTTATATCACATTTTTGTAGCTATTTGAGTTTCTGTAGCTAATTGTAAAGATACGTCAAATTAAAATTGTAGGTACATTTGATCACTGAACGACTGTTGTTGACGTGACTACCTGACAATCATTTGGCTATGTTTACAAGCAATCAACACGCTTTATTCATGGTGAATAGCCCTACACACTTAGCCATCACCTATGCACGCCTCGCCAGTTAAAACACATCCTTTTATTATGCCTACTGTACACAGTAGATGACCCATAAATCCATGCTCTAAAGAGGGGATGACCCATAGCGCTGTAATAACTTATTAACAAGTATTTAGGTACCTTCTGCTGTTGTCGGTAGTGTGTTTTACTTTCTGAAAAAGTAGCACGAGATAATTATTTTTCTATTAGGTACTTATAGGTTACCTACAATAAAGCATTATTGTCTGGATAATAAGTAGGTATCTATGCCAGAATTTCTGTTTACTGAAGCAACAATCTGCGAAGCAACATAATATTTGCGCTAGTTATCGAAGCCTCCTTTTTGTTTAACTTTGCCTACCACATTATACTCAATTTTGTAACAAACAACAATCTGCCAACAATCAAAAGTTACCTCAACTTTTCCTACCCTGTTTTTCGTTTACCTTAACACATTTTATCCCAATAATTTTCAATAAGATTGAAATATCAGAGGAATTAATTGATTAGATATCTATAAAACTAGCAAAACCATTCCTAGCCACATCATCCTCCTTCCCATCACGACAAAAAAAATCTCGGCTTAATGATTTGATATACTTATACCCCAGTCATCGATTCACCTAGTTTAAGTTGTGGTGAGTGACAGTAATTGCCGTAAGAAGTACCAAGAATCATTGAATAGATGCGAGTTTACGATACTTACTCATCCCGAAGTTCGTCTTTATCGAAGGACATGTTGTATTGTATTAACAATCACAGACACAGCACAGTTTTAGCACAGTATTAATGTGAAGCCCGATCGATGAGTGTAACGGTGAAAGCGAGCGGTGCGCGACTGCCTACTATCAGCTACCGAAGGTTTTCCGCCCAGAGTCGCCAGGGCGCGGGCAAAGGGCCTGCGCGGCCGGGTGCGCGTGGACAACGATACGACGAACCCTTCTCTGCATCCGGAGGTCGCTGAAAAATGTTTTGACGCATTTCAATTTGTTTACCTTTGTCACTTGTAACCCACATTTAATTTGCCTTTACTGTTGTTAACTTTACCCTACTTACTCTACTTTTTTTTTCGCGTCGTCTGCCGACGTTTAAGATTTCGAAACCGTTACTAATGCGCATTATGCAACGGTTTGCGGTGATTGGAAACGGTTTCGCAAAACAGTTGGTTGCTGCACCTATCTCGATACTATTAGATAAATCTATAACTCACATAGGTACCTACTTACAAATTGTAGGTAGCTCAGTCCTGTCAGTACCTAAAAATAAATGCAAGGTATCGACTCAACCTACTGTAACATTATCACCTCCTGAATGCCTGAAGCTACATGGTAAGATAGTAGCTTCATCGATTTTTGTTATGGGGTAGGTAGGAATTTAGAAAACTGAAGTGTTATCTAATCGACTGTTGCTGACCGTACCTATGAATATTTTTACAGAGTCAGTGCCTATGCCTGCCTTCATAAAAATAAATGTTCCTTTACGAGGAACGCAAAATATAACAACACGATCGTTCAACGTAGTCTAATTAAGTAGACTAATATTAAATTACCTATATACTTAACAATAACCTAATTTTATCTAGATACCTACCTACTATAGCCGCCGGCTGGATAGCAACTGGTCTTTTGTATTTTTCCGCCAAACTAAGCTGTTTGTCAGGGCCGGATTAACCAAGTAGCAGGTTTGTAAAAAATGCTACCGTAGGTATGACGGCCTTTCCCAATCTGGGGGACCCGAGCACCGCCTGTAGGCGGTTGTACGTGGGGATCGTGCGATCGATGGCCCTTTATGGGGCCCCGATCTGGGCGGCTGACCTGACGGCCAGCACCATCACTGTTCTGCGGAGGCCGCAGAGGGTGATGGCCGTCAGAGTCATCAGGGGATATCGCACGATCTCCTACGAGGCGGCTTGCGCACTGGCCGGATCTCCGCCGTGGGACCTGGAGGCGAAAGTGCTCGCGTCACTGCATAGGTGGCGCGAGGGCGCGCGGGCGCGCGGCGAAAGACTGACGCAGCAACACTTGGAGCTGCGTCGGTCGCAGCTGCGCGAGGTCCTGGTGGCGGAATGGCGGGACAGGCTTTCGAGCCCTTCCGCCGGCCTCATCACCATCGAGGCCATCCGGCCAGTGCTCGACCTGTGGCTCGGGAGAAGGCACGGCTCTCTGACGTTTCGTGCGACGCAGGTCCACTCAGGGCATGGCTGCTTCGGGAGGTTCTTGTGTCGCATAGGCAGGGAGCCGGACGCTCGATGCCACCACTGCGTCGACTGTCGGGAGGACACGGCGCGGCATACGCTGGCAGAGTGTGCCGCTTGGGAGGAGCCGCGCCGTGCCCTCATCTCTGTTGTAGGCGGTGACCTCTCGCTGCCGGCCGTAGTTCATGCTATGGTCGGCGGTGAGGAGTCCTGGGACGCGGTGGTCTCCTTCTGCGAGACAGTTATCGCGCAGAAGGAGGCTGCGGAAAGGGAGAGGGAGATCATAACCGCTCTCCCTGCCCGCAGCAGGCGCATCGGGCGTCGGAGGAGGGCATACGCTGCCCTCTTCCGGCCCCCCTAACTGGGTCCAGGGGCGGCGGACTTGGGGATGTCCGTCGCCCCCCATTCATCCGGACCCGAGGTGGCGGCGCGTGGTGTTCCCGTGCGCCCCTCTTTGACGTAGCGAGGGGAGTCAAACACCTCACTCCCCTCGCCGACGCGAGGTGGCCCGCAGTGGCGGGCCGGCACCAGCCGGGGATTGCGGATGTCGCATACGTTCCCGTGATCCCCGGCGTAGGTGGAAGATGGAACACCGGGGTGGTTTTAGTCAGTAAGAGTCTGACAGACCCCTCCACCCGCCCCAGGGTGGAGGATTTCCATGAGGATTTCCCCCCGAGATCAAAAAAAAAAAAAAAAGGTATGACGGCCTGGGGTGCGTGCAGAAAACCTCCTCGTGTGCCTGACGGCTGCTGGTTCCTTACGAATGCGTTCGGGGGAAAGAGCAGTTGTCGGGCCGGTGCACCCTGGGCACGGCCAATAGTCTCTCCATGTCGGAGGGGCTATTGTCTGTGGCGGATTTCTGCGGGGGAGGGGGAGCTTGTTGCTCCACGACGGTTCCTCCACGTGTCCCTCTGATTCGCAGAGGGCACTGTGAAGGAACGTCTGAGTTGGGGTCGCTCCTGTCCGATCGACAGTCGTCGATTGGCGAAGGATGCGATCAATGCCGCTGCGGTGCAGGCGCACCAAAGCGGCAGTTGCTCTCTCTTCACGGAGCAATCCTGAAGAGAGAGTTCCCGACGGGTCCGCTGAGTCGGGTTGTCCGGACAGCGGACGGAGGCATGTCTAATGCCGCCGTCGGGGGCTCAGCTTAACCGCCCGGCCCAGAGGAAGGATACCTCTAAGATAAAAAACCCCCAATCCTAAGCTCTGAAGCGCGGTGAGAGGATGCATGGCTGGAGGGAGTCCAGTCGTTAGCGCTTCCCCTGCAGAGCACCTGCCGCACTCTGCAGTATATAGGCTTACCGGGTATCTAGGCTCTGCCCGGTGAACATGTAGTACCTATATCTACTCGTGGGAACTTTATGGATACCCTTAAAAAAAAATATAAGAAAAAAGACGGGCCAGTTATGGCGGAGGTTGATGAGTCGTCTGCCGGAAGCGGCAGCGACTTTCAAGGAGGCGCGCGTGCTTCCTCAAAATTTTGGGGGAAGCGGTCGCGCGGGGAGGGATTAAATCCCTCCTCAAGTGAGGAGGAGCTGTCGGCCGCAAAGGTGCCGACATCTCGGAGAGGTGGTCGCGCAGTGGTGCCACAGCGCGACCAAAGGGGTCGGTTCTTGCGGCCCGCTACGCCGACCCCGACGGCAGCGGTCCGCATGGATCGGCCCGAAGTGATGGACAGCGACGAGCTGCAGAGCGGCGATTCCGCTGCGTCCCCGCTATTGCTGGAGAGCAACAAGGCGAAGGCTAATGCTGCAAAGCGGGCGCAGCGAAAGGCGGTTGCGGCGGACGAAGTCAGCGAGCTGGCTCGGCAGGCCCGAGAGCGGCGGGCCGCTCAGGCGGCCTCCGGAGCGGGCTTAACGGCGGCGGCGCTCAGTCGCCAAGTTTTGGACGGCGTGGACGTGGTCCTAAAAGTTGCCACTAAATCTGGCAGCTTTAAGGGTACGTTCACCCGTGCCCTGAAAGAGGCGGCTGAGGGCATCAAGGAGGCGGCTGGGGTCCTCCTTGATCGCACAAGCTCTGAGGAGACGGCGAAGCTGTGGGAGGAGAACGGCGTCTCCGAGCAGAGTTGGAGGACCTTAAAAGGGAGGTCGCCGCACAGAGGGCAGTCCGGCCGAATCCGATTGAAAAGATCGTCCGCATCTGCATGCAGCAGTGCGGGGGCATGATGAATGCCCGTTTGGAGGCCTTAGAGTGCAGGCTCCTCCCGGCCCAGAACCTCCGGCCGCCGCTTGCGGCGGATAGACGGAGGATGGAGGAAGCCGCAAGGCCAGGGCCGTCAACCATGACGGCCAAAGCTGGTAAGGGGGGCAAAAAGCCCGCGGAGGGGCCCAAGAAGCCCGCGGAGGGTGCGTCAGCACCCCCTCCCAGCTCGACTGCGACCCCGGCGACCGCATCCCAACCAACGGAGGCTTGGACGACGGCTCAGCCCAAGCCTGCGCCCAAAAGGAAGAGGAGGTCCCGAAAGGGTAAGGCCCCACGCTCTGCGGCAGTGGTAATCACACTGCAACCCGCAGCCATTGAGAGGGGCCTTACTTACAAGGAGGTCCTCGCGCAGGCGAAGGCCAAGGTCGCGTTCCCCGAGCTTGGCACACCGACCGGCTTCAGGATGAAGTCGGCGGTTACGGGGGCGCGACTCTTCGAGGTGTCGGGACCCTCGGGCGGCGAAAAGGCGGACATCTTGGCCGCCAAATTGAGGGAGGTCCTCAAAGAAGAGGACGTCCGAGTGTCCAGGCCAGTGAAGACCGCAGATTTGCGCGTCGAGGGCCTGGACGACTCGACGACCCCGGAGGAGGTCGTGGCGGCCGTCGCGAGCAGTGCTATCGCTGCGGTAAGCCCGGCCACAAGGCGGCAGCGTGCTCCGCGACGCCAAACTGCAGCCTCTGTACGGATGCAGGAAGGCCCGCGGGGCACGTTGTCGGCAGAAAGGCCTGCCCGCCCGCCGCGAAGAAGGGCAACAAGAATGGGACAACCAAGGCTGTCGGGGGCTCTTTACACCCCCCTCAGCCTGGTTGCTCTTCGGCCGACTCCCGGTCTAAGAATGGTACCGAGGAAATGGATTGTGTATAATGGCACAATACCATTTCCTCCAGGGCAATATCAACCACTCTGCCAGGGCTCAGGATCTCTTACTACAGAGCATGGCAGAGTGGTCGATCCATGTGGCTGTGGTCGCCGAGCCGTATTACGTCCCCCCCCCCGAGATGATTGGGTGGGTGACCTGGACGGCTCGGTGGCCATCATCGGCGGGGCTCTTGTCGACCCGTCCCGAGGTCACGGCTGGGTGGCCGCCCTCGCAGACGGCGTTGGCATTGTTGGGGCGTATTTCTCGCCCAACAAGAGCCTCGCCGACTTCGAGAGCTTCCTTGTCGAGTTGGGTGCCGTCGTGAACCGGTACCACCCTCGCCCGGTGCTGCTGCTCGGGGATCTCAACGCCAAGTCTGCGGCGTGGGGATCCCCGGTCACCGATGCCAAGGGCGAGGCACTGGAGGAGTGGGCGGTCACGACCGGCTTGACCGTCCTGAATCGGGGCTCGGCCTACACGTGCGTGCGACAGCGGGGTGGTTCTATAGTGGACGTTTCCTTCGCTAGCCCCTCTGTCGCAAGCCGTGTCCACGATTGGCGTGTCGCCGTGGAGGTGGAGACGTTGTCGGATCACAGATACATCCGTTTCGACGTCTCCCCCCAGACCGCGGGCGGCCGCAATCCAACGGCCCCGCGAACGGACGGTTCGCGTTGGGCGCGCAAGCGCCTCGACAGAGAGCTACTCGAGGAGGCCGCTATTGTGCAGGCCTGGATCCGGGAGTCGGCAACGACCGGACCCGTCGATGTCGAAGAGGAGGCGCAGTGGTTCCACGGGGCGATGACGCAAATTTGCGACGCGTCAATGCCCCGGGTTCGCACACAATCCAGAAGGCGCCAGGTGTACTGGTGGTCCGCCGAGATCGCGCAGTTGCGCGACTCGTGCGTGGAGGTCAGGCGCCAGTACACCCGATACCGGAGAAGACGTCGTCGGGTCCCTGACGAAGAAGCCGCGCGGTATGAGGTGTACCGCGCGGCTAAGACTCTAAACGGGGATCCGTGGGGGCGTCCTTATCGCTCGGTCCGAGGTAAACTCGGACCATGGGCACCCCCGCTTACGGAGAGTCTCCAACCCGAGCTGCTGGAGGACGTAGTTGCAGCCCTCTTCCCGGCACGAGCGGAGCACGCTCCGCCGCCGATGGCTCTGCCCACAGCCGCAGAGCCCGAAGAGGACGCCAGCGTCCCAGAGGTGACACAACCAGAGTTGAGGGCGGCCGTGACACGGCTCCGGGCGAAGAACACTGCCCCGGGGCCCGACGGGATTCACGGCTGCGCGTTAGCACTCGCTCTGAAGGAGCTGGAGCCCCGACTGAGAGGACTCTACTCGGCGTGCCTTGAGCAGGGCCAGTTTCCCGCTCAGTGGAAATCTGGTCGTCTGGTCCTGCTCAGGAAAGCAGGGCGCCCTGCGGACTCACCGTCCGCGTACCGGCCCATAGTGCTGCTCGACGAGTTGGGAAAGCTGTTTGAGCGGATAGTCTCAGCCCGCCTCGTCAGCCACTTGTGCGGAGAGGGGCCGGACCTGGCCGAATGCCAGTACGGCTTTCGGCAAGGGCGCTCCACTGTGACGGCGATATCGCGAGTGAGAGTCCTGGCGGAGGAAGCAGTGTCGCGGGGCGGTGTGTTGTTGGCGGTGTCCTTGGACATCTCCAACGCCTTCAACACCCTGCCCTGGAGTTGTATTCGGGAGGCACTGCGTTTTCATCGAGTGCCTCCCTACCTCCGCCGCGTCGTCGGGGCTTATTTGGCGGAAAGGTGTGTCATCTATCTGGGACGTGATGGCAGATACCAGCGCCCCATGTCGTGCGGTGTTCCGCAGGGTTCGGTCTTGGGCCCGCTTCTGTGGAACATCGGGTACGACTGGGTGCTGAGGGGCGAGCTCCGGCCGGGAGTGAACCTGGTGTGTTACGCTGACGACACACTGGTCACTGCCCGGGGGAGCTCGCACAGGGAGGCAGCGTTGCTGGCGACGGCTGCGGTCTCACAGGTGGTGAGCCGCATACGGCGCCTCGGCCTGGAGGTGGCCCTCAACAAGTCGGAGGCCATTGTTTTTCATGGCCCCCGGCGAGCGCCGCCGCCGGGATCGCACATCGTGGTCGGGGGAGCCCGTATCGCTGTCGAGTCCACCATGAAGTACCTGGGATTGGTGCTCGACAGCCGGTGGGATTTCGGCCCCCACTTCCGGCGGCTGGCGCCCAAGTTGTTGGGCGCGGCGGGGGCGCTGTCAACGCTGCTTCCCAATCTGGGGGACCCGAGCACCGCCCGTAGGCGGTTGTACGTGGGGATCGTGCGATCGATGGCCCTGTATGGGGCCCCGATCTGGGCGGCTGACCTGACGGCCAGCACCATCACTGTTCTGCGGAAGCCGCAGAGGGTGATGGCCGTCAGAGTCATCAGGGGATATCGCACGATCTCCTACGAGGCGGCTTGCGCACTGGCCGGATCTCCGCCGTGGGACCTGGAGGCGAAAGTGCTCGCGTCACTGCATAGGTGGTGCGAGGGCGCGCGGGCGCGCGGCGAGCGACTGACGCAGCGACACCTGGAGTTGTGTCGGTCGCAGCTGCGCGAGGTCCTGGTGGCGGAATGGCGGGACAGGCTTCGGCCTCATCACCATCGAGGCCATCCAGCCAGTGCTCGACCTCTGGCTCGGGAGAAGGCACGGCTCCCTGTCGTTTCGTGCGACGCAGGTCCTCTCGGGGCATGGCTGCTTCGGGAGGTTCTTGTGTCGCATAGGCAGGGAGCCGGACGCTCGATGCCACCACTGCGTCGACTGTCGGGAGGACACGGCACGGCATACGCTTGCAGAGTGTGCA
This sequence comes from Mamestra brassicae, assembly GCA_905163435.1. NCBI lineage: Eukaryota > Metazoa > Arthropoda > Insecta > Lepidoptera > Noctuidae > Mamestra > Mamestra brassicae. The sequence continues at coordinate 9,398,151 of LR990995.1, read as the reverse complement.
GCTTGGGAGGAGCCGCGCCGTGCCCTCATCTCTGTTGTAGGCGGTGACCTCTCGCTGCCGGCCGTAGTCCATGCTATGGTCGGCGGTGAGGAGTCCTGGGACGCGGTGGTCTCCTTCTGCGAGACAGTTATCGCGCAGGGAGCTATGGTCTCCTTCTGCGAGACAGTTATCGCTCAGGGCTGCGGAAAGGGAGAGGGAGATCACAACCGCTCTCCCTGCCCGCAGCAGGCGCATCGGGCGTCGGAGGAGGGCATACGCTGCCCTCTTCCGGCCCCCCTAACTGGGTCCAGGGGCGGCGGACTTGGGGATGTCCGTCGCCCCCCATTCATCCGGACCCGAGGTGGCGGCGCGTGGTGTTCCCGTGCTCTTTGACGTAGTGAGGGGAGTCAAACACCTCACTCCCCTCGCCGACGCGAGGTGGCCCGCAGAGGCGGGCCGGCACCAGCCGGGGATTGCGGAAGTCGCATACGTTCCCGCGATCCCCGGCGTAGGTGGCAGATGGAACACCGGGGTGGTTTTAGTCAGTAAGAGTCTGACAGACCCCTCCACCCGCCCCAGGGTGGAGGATTTCCATGAGGATTTCCCCCCGAGATCAAAAAAAAAAAAAAGGTATGACGGCCTGAATTTTTTTGTTTTTAGCTTCGCCGCTGAGTTCGTCACTCCTACACCGCTGTCCGCGCTGCTCTGTTTCGTGGTTTTTTTTTTGTGAGTGGCGTCTCGCATTTCAACCTATTAGGTTCTCGACTGCCTAACCGGGCTTGCCTGTGGTGGCCTTAATATAATATTAAAGCCTCCAGCCAGGGCTTATTAAAAACTTACAAACTAAGCGACTACACGCTAAGGGCACCCCCTGTGGGGTACGGGCCTCGGCTTAGGGCGTCGCTGGGGGGAGGACACCTAGGGACGGGCTGGATCGAACTAGTTTGTTTCGTGGCCTCGCACTCATTCACTTGTACTTTTGTTCCTACCGCTCCCCGCACCGCGCGCCGCTGTAGCGATTCGCTCGGATAAAACCGCGCGCGTTTTCGCTATGAACGGCGTCTCGTGGCGTACTTCAAACATTTGTATACTTTTGATATTAAAATGCGCGCAAAATTTTAGACGGTGACATTTCGTTTCGGTCCTCTATTTAAACCGCGCCGAGCCGAACATAGTCGTCGATACAGAGTGAATGAACGAAGTTAATTAAAAAAATATACCTATATCATCATCTGCCTAGCCTTTTCCCAATTATATTGGGGTTGGCTTCCAGTCCAACCGGATTCAGCTGAATACCAGTACTTTACGTGGAGCGGCTGCATACCAGACCTCCACAGCCCATTAACTGGGTAACACGATACTCATTGGTAAGACTGGTGTCACATTTTCTGGCTTCTGACTATCCGTAACGACTGCCAAAGATCTACAAATGACAGCCGGGACCAACGGCTTAACGTGCTTTCCGAGGCACGGAGGAATCTCGGTATGTTAAGATGGTCACCCATCCACAGACCAACCTCGGCAAGCGTTGCTTAACCTTGAAGATCGACCCGTGCGGCTGTTATTATTTAGTCACGAGCTCCTTCCTCCTTCCTAATTTATATTTTTTTATATATAATTAGGTAAATAAAGTCAAACATTTTGGATTTTAAAAGTTTAATTTTGTTAGAATTGTGTTGTTTTCAATAAAAAAAGAATTTGTAAGCTTTATTTATAAATATATAGTAGTTATAATCTGTTGAATATGTAAGTAGTCAAACTCAAACTCAAAGCATTTATTTTAATTAAACCATTACAGACATTTTGTATAATCAAGGTCGGTCTGTCCAAAGAGCTGAAGCTAATTACACGTTCCAAAGCGTAGATCTCTATGGAGAAGAACGTGGAAGAAACTCCACGGACACTATTTTAAATCAATGGTTTTTACAATGATATGATTACATCATTCGTGTGAAAATTATACAAACATACATATATGTGAGAACGATGTAGAAAGACTTGCACGATCAAGCGTCCGAAGTAAAAAGTTATTTATACTGACATAATTCTGTTTACTTCCCCAACACACCACATAATTATGACATCCCAAATCCATGGAACTTAGAAACTACAACGTTTTTAAGTTTGATCCGGATTTTACGTCGTCAGGGTTGTCACGTTCTCAGATAATTATTTATATCCGGATCTGATTTGCTAAAAACTATATTCACCACTAATTTTACCAACAAGAATGCTACCAGGTGTAGCATTCTTGTTGGTAAAATTAGTGGTGGATTATCTGATACCAGCTTGGTATCTCAAAAAAAAAATATTCAGCGATGTACATTTAAAGGCAAAGTCAGGCATTTTGTGATATAGAGAAGAAGAAGATATTCTATAGAGAGTGAGGTTTAACTGAAAAACAATAGATATAACTAAAATATAAAGACAACTCAAAGTCGGAATCGTCAGCTACGAAATTCGAAGGTTATCATATCAATAGTATTCAATGCAAACTTGTTTTTGCACTTGATTTGCCATTTATTTTTTGTTTGAAGTAACAAATGTAGTACCTAGGTAAATCTGAAGGGGCCGTGTAAATTGATATTTTTGAAAGGCCTCGGTAGGCTGCGAGTAAAATGGTGTACGTTATTTTTGTCATTGTGACTACGGAACCCTAAAAAATAGTATGAGCGTTAAATTTTAAATATAAATGAAGTTGTGATAATCAATATCGAATAAAAATATGATCAACAAAATCCGAATAAAAATGTGACAACCCTAACAAAAATAGTTAAATTGGAACAACTTTTAAGTTCCATGGATTTGGGCTGTCATATTATGTGGTGCGTTGGGGAAGTCAACAAAATAATTTCAGTATAAATAACTTTTCCCAATATGGCGGAATTTTTGAGAAAAAAAAAAAAAACTAAAAACCTAAAAACTCGTCTAAGTATAACCGGATCTAACAAAGTTACGAGGTTCATTTGTGCTCTAAAATACTCAGCATTTATGATACGCCATCAACGTACCTAACATCATTATTTCGTACTTATCATGCTTAGTTTAAGTGTAATTATTTTTTTCCTTAATATCCGGATGGACGATTTTCAAAAAAATATCGCATAAGTATTGATTATTTCTATCAGTTGTTCTAATAAAAATGTGATGTCCGAAAAATGGGCTTCATAAAACACTGTGCGTCGGGGTGTCGTGTCGAGGTTGGGGCGTATACCTGTACAACCTTCAACGAATATCTTGACGATATTCTGAGTATGAGGTACGCCACCCTGGTCGACACTCTCGATCCTCACCACATTGGACCTGTGAACGATAAACCCGACACCACCCTGGGACTTCTGGTCACCCTCCCGATAAAAGAGCCGATTGCGGGATTTGAGAATTATCGTGTCCTCCCCCTCTCTTCGGACTTCTGACAATCCCAAGATACTCCATCGCAACCTGCTCAATTCCTCCTCAAGTTCGGTGATCTTCTCGTCGGTCCGGAGTGTTCTTGTGTTCAGTGTTGTCAGGTCCAGTCGTCGGTGTTAGCAAACTGAGCCATACAACCGTTCATCCCTTATTTTACCCCTTTAGGGTGGGAATTTTCAAAAATCCTTCCTTACGGCCTGATCACGACTTCGGTCTTAGCGGCGTGCGGGGCGGCGTCGGTAAGCAGTGCGTTTTGCACGCCACGTACCCTAGTAGCGGTAAGTTGCAGCAGCCGCGGTGGACGTATTTAGGTTTAGGTAGTCAAAACGTGCTCAAAATCATGGCCCATGATTTTGAGCGTTTGAGCTCATGGCGTTATCAAAATTATCCCTTCTCTGTTTAGAAAGCAGTACATTTTTAAAACAAGATATTCTTAATTGTTGTCTTAATCGATGTTTTGACATCCATATAGGCGGTCGATTTAAAATTTCGGTGATTTATCACCGAAATGGCAGGCATTTATGCCTCGGTATCCATTACCGCCACAAAATCGTCAATTTTTTTTTTGTTTCTAGCTTCGCCGCTGAGTCCGTCACTCCAACACCGCTGTCCGCGCCGCTTTATTTTGTAGCGTCGCACTCATTCACTTGTACTTTTGTTCTTGGCGCTCCCCGCACCGCGCGCCTCTGTAGCGATTCACTCGGATAAAACCGCGCGCGTTTTCGCTATGAGCGGCGTCTCGTGGCGTGCTTCAAACATTTTTATACTCTTGATCTTACCGCTCGCCGCCCCGCGCTTAGCTGCCGCTCACAGCGGCAAGGTCGTGGACGGGCTGTTAGTGGGTGTTTCATCATAAAATGCATCAACTGCCAAAATTTCAATATTTTTACTCTTGTGGTTTAGGCGATGTCCGTGACTATCGCAGGACCACCAACGCCTATCGCTTCCATATTTGGTAAATAATTAGTACTCAACACTCAACTACCAGAATTGGTATCTCGTATACTACTGGAGTACCTACCTACTAATTTTGAATTTTGGGTAGTCATTTTGTCTTGCAGGGTACTCATTTTCTATGTAGTTTTCGAGAAAATCGACTTTGAAGGTGGTCGGGCGTAGTCACGCTCCGTTCAGCAGGACAACTATGAGCGCCGAATAAGGGGCATGCTACAGCTATTCTAAGTATACAAATAATTAGTACCCTAAGTGATTCATTTCGTAAAAAACGCGAACGTACGCGCGAAAGTATTCATCGTTGATTTCTCGGTAAATACAGAATATAATAGTTCTTTATTTGCACAGAAAGTAGGTACAGGTTGTAGGTGTTAAATTTAAAAATGATCCTTATACTAACTACCTTAACTAAGGTATGCAAACAGTTTAACATGGCATAGTAAAACTCATTTAATATAATTATATTATTAACACATTCTCTCAATTCAATAATACCATGTTAAAAACGAAATTTAATGAATTATTTGAAATGGGCAATACAATGTATAATGTCAAGTTTAATAAAATGGGATTATAAATTCGTCAAGTTTGAGGTCAACAACAGTTAAATTAAAATATAAATTATTTAGTACAAGTCAGGAAATACAGAGATGTCATATGATCAACTGAAATTCTTATCGGTAAAAAATTCCACAGTTGAGTAATAACATTTGTCAATTAAAAGATCTGTCAATTTCTTTTTGAACAGTGGAAATGTCTCATTTTTAATTACTTCGGGTATCTTGGTAAATATTATCGGACCCATACATATAATACTTTTCTTTAATAGGGCGGTATCGAAACCACTAACAATAAGCAGATTTTTGTATTGTCTCCTGATTGGCCGGTTTCTATTTTCGGACATTTTATTAAAAAGATTCATGTTAGATTTAACAAAAACAGCCACCTCGAAAATATAAAGTGATGGGAATGTTAGTAATTTTAGGGACTTAAATACAGGTACGCAGCTATCTGTTACTATCAAATTACACATAGCCCTTATACAGCGTTTTGGAGCGTTGAATACCTCTTCCCTCAGAGTGCAATTTCCCCAAAATATTATGCCGTATCTCAAAATAGACGCGACTAACCCGTGGTATGCAGTTAACCTTGTGGCCACACTTACTTTTTTAGACAAATTAAAGAGCACATACGCAGGTACACTAAGCTTTTTGCATACTTCCTCTGCGTATGGCTTCCATGTTAATTTGCTATCTATCATAATACAAATATTTATACAAATACAAATATTTATTGGAACAGAAAAACAGTTTACAAAAAATTGTGTTCGTTAACAACCGCATTAGTATGGAATACTGTGTCGCGGCCATTAGCGCCCACCTCCAAGAGGGGAGACGACAGCGTTCCAGGCATATACACACGAAAATAAAAAATTATAAAAAACAAAATATATAAAAATAAAAATAATAAAATCTTAAATACTAATTATTTTCAATGCATCTGAGTGTGCATGTAGTGTAGTGTATGTATGTGTATTCGCGTGAGTGAATGTGTGTAGATATTATGTACGTTTGTCTGTTTTCTGATTTGGAAGGGTGTGGAAATGAAAGGGACCTCTTTTATTTTTTTACAAGATGTTCAAGCTTTTCATAAGTCAGGGAACTGAGCCATTTATGTGTATTTGATTTACACTCGCGTAAAGTAAGGGGGTAGATGTTCAAAATCTGAATGCCAAGGAATTTTGCAACTAGTACTTGGTCAACTTTTTGTCCATTATAATGTAAATGTAAGACTTCTGGTGGAATCCGTTGGTAAAAATGCATGACGTTAGTCCTTAATATGTTAATCATTAAATTATTTTGGTCAAGCCAGCGTATAATGTTTATTAGTGTCATTTATGTCATTTTCATATGTTTTTTTGTCAATACATTTAATCAAGGCAGAACTATCGTCAGCGAATAAGACCATAGGATGTTCAATGTGGCGAGGTAGATCATTTACATATAGTAAAAACAATAAAGGGCCCAACACACTACCCTGTGGTACGCCATACCTAATAATTCTAGCCTTGGATAAATATTTTTCTTCGCGCTTAGTTTTTGGACTTATTCTAGATATTTCTGTGTGCTGCTTACGATTATTAAGGTATGATTTTAAGAGATTAAGTACATTCCCTCTGATGCCTATGATGTTTAGCTTTTTTATATCAACACAATCAAATGCCCTCGTCATGTCCGTAAAAATTGCGCAAACGAAATTTTCCGAAACCTGCGCGAGTAATTTCTGAAGTTATTTTTGTTATAATTTGATAGTTCGCGTCTGAATTTCCATAGTAAATGTCTTTGCTTTCTACTACACACTCGGATACCATTTGAAACCCACTTAATATTCTTATTAGACTTACTAGATAAACTGTTATTAATTTGTAAGGAAAGCAAAGATCGTGAAGCATGCGAAAATGCTCCAGAAAATAATCGTATGCTTCATTTGCATTTTCGGTTTGGTAGATTTCAGAGAAAGAAAGACATTTTAGGAAGTTTTTAAATCTAGTCATATTTTCACTAGATAGGTCACGTTTTTTAATCCGCCATGAATTTATTTTATATGATTTAATAACCTTAACTTCCAATAGCTGAGCAGTGTGATCAGATAATGCAAATTCCAATACTTCGGTTTTACATTTTAATTTAGAGTTGCATGCAAAATTATCCAAACAAGTATTACTGGGCAGCCTGGTGGGCTGTCGTAGTTCTAATTTAAGATTGTAGCTCAAAAGAAAGTATTCAAAGTCTAATGTCAAGTTATTTATTTTAAGCGTATCTATATTGAAGTCCCCACACATGACTATTTTCTTGTCAGATTTGGTACATAGCTTTCAACATACAAGACGGACCACTTTCAAAGTCGATTTTCTCGAAAACGTCTAAGGTACCAATTCTGTTGTTCGAGTACTAATTAGTACCATTTGAGTACTCATTATTTACCAAATATGGAAGCGATTGGCGTAGGTGGTCCTGCGGTAGTCACGGACATGTTTAGGCTCTGCGTTCATGAATAGGACAAGCAATTATATATATTATATATATACTCGTTTAGAATAATTTTTCTATAACGCCTGGGAATAAAACGTCCAGAATTCGCATAGTGGTTACTCGCCATAGTGGCCATCATAGCAGGTTGAATTGGACAGTTATAGTTGACAATGAAACATCGAAAAATGCTTGCACACTTTATTTCCGAATAATAAGATAGATATATCAATACACTGATAATACACAAGGACAAATTCATTTTGGCAAAATTATTGACATTATGTTGTATAAGTAGGTACTCTCTATGTAAATCAATATACATTAAAAAGTATGCTTTTGTTTCTGTTTGGCGAAATTCGAGACTTGGTCAATTTAAACATAAATTCTTTGTAATTAAATCATCTACCTTGTGTGACTGCAAAAACAAATATACTTAAGTAAGTTTCTAGGTATCAAATATTTCTTTACCATTTTAAAAGTTTCAAAAAATATAATGCTGGGAAGTGAACTGGTGATGTCAAATTCTACAAAATAATGATAAAAATCTAATTAAAGCTTAATGAGTAAAAAAAATGCAGGTAACAAAAGAAAGGCAACAGTCGTAGCGTGCAAATAAAAGATAGCACTTAATCTATCTATAACAAATTCAGTCCGTAAAAGCCTAATTTTAGCTTATACGTTTATTGGCATATTCAAATTGAAAGCAAGATTATGCTAAATAATAAGACTACTGACTAGTAGATGACATGTACCTAAAACTTAGTTTTAATCCTAGTACCTGCAATGGCATTGTTTATTGAATGGAAACAAATGCAAAACAGTGAGATCACAATCGACCTCGGTGATGTCAGTTTATAAGCCTCTTTAATAAAGCATTACCTTCTATTTATAAAGTCAATTAAACTAAAAACGGAAGATAATAAAAAATAAAACCTATTCAATTCGTCTCTTGAAACAGTTGATCGTAAGCATGGAAAATACAAGCTATCGCTATAAAGTATCATACTCACTAATATCGTTAAAACTTTTTATTATAGTTCTCATAAATATACATCCAATTGATATGAAACATTTAACTGTAAAAGCATAATTATTCATGGAAATAAATTTCAGTGATCACTAGTATTTTTTAAATGGAATTACAATGACTAAAATCTAACTAATGAACATATTAATAGAAGGAAAAATACATTCATACGAGCTAAAATATACATACTTTCTTTTTATCTAACATTATAAACGCGCGCAATTGAATCCGCCCGAACAGAAAAGGTGTAGATTTTTAAGCGAACGATATTTATATTAATAAACGTTCCGGATTAGCGTTGGTTTTGAAATAGATACTATACCTACTGAATGAATTCGTAAATATTACTTTTTCTTTGAACTTGGCTGGACACGCTGCCGCGTGTCTAGATATATAGGTAGTCCTTCTGACCGATTTCAGCCATGGCGGCAAATCTCAACGGAGACTAGCCATATGCGCGGGGCATATTATAGTGCACAAGTGTGTGCGCAAAGATAGGTGCACTCCCTCTTCCATCACTCTCATATTCCGATGAGACGGCAACCCGACACGACCGGAGAGAGATCTAGCGCAGGACCAACGGCTTAACGTGCTTTCCGAGGCACGGGGGTGAAACACCAACAACTTTCAAACTCCGGGCTGTCACTGGGAAATTCCTTTTGGGAAAACCCAATAACACTTTTTGCCCGACCTGGGAATCGAACCCAGGACTCCACGCTCGGCAGCCGCGCTTGCGACCGCGAGACCAACGGAGCAGTTCGAGGCAGCAGCGTGTCTAGATACGAACAATAGAAAGAGAAAAAATAGGCTTTACTTGGATTGAAGTAAGATGAGACACACACTAGGCAGTGTGTGTCTCATCTTACTTGACTATAAAAAAACCTAAAGATTTGAACGTCACTAAAGTTGAAAGCCGGAAAGTTTCGTTGTAATCACATTTCTATTATACTTACACAATCCGGCTAAAATTCTGTGAGTTAGTTGTTTTCAGGGTTCCGAACATCTGTATGGAATTTTCTCCGAATGTACTGGGCCGATTCAGTTGAAATTTGGTACGTATTTCTGTGACCCAAACACGAACGTGTCACAAAAATACATGAAAATTGGGTCACTTTTTGGGGGTCAAATAAGAAAAAAAAATTGAAAAAAATAAGAGAATGGTCTATAGTGTTAAAACAACATGTCATAAAAATAAAATTCGTTCGGAACCCTTTGCACGCGAGTCCGACTCGCACTTGGCCAGGTTTTTTTTTCTATTCAGTCTAGCTTCATAAGTGGCAAAAGATATTTTCTGGGTGAAAAAGGGTACAATTAAACACGCCTTGTACAAAATTATTATAAGATTTGATATTAGACTGAATTTAATCAATCATTCTTAAAAGCACTAGCTAACTTAATTAAAAGTGATGCAATCTGCATCTAATCTCAAAACGAATGACAAGTAAAAATATAACCACGAAAGGTATGCACTTTGGTGATATTCGGACACACACAACAGATTTTATAAGGTAGCACCAGTTTTGTTACTCTTCTTGCACTTATGAAGACACACTGTGACATATAGGAAACACACCTATCCAAAATGTGGTACTAAAAAAAGTAAAAATTCACTAAATCAGTCTGGAGGAATATTACAGTTCTAAAATTAACATGTAGCATTTCAGTAAAGGTAGTTCTTTCTAGGGAAAATAGCGTGGGGTTCCTTATAATTAGGGTCGGGCTGGTTCCGGTATCGTCGGGCGAGCCATACAGCAAATAACTGAAACATACAAATAAAGCATTTACGCTATGTACTTAAAACAGTAAATAAGTGACAATAGAAACGAGCATGCACGTGCAAACATGCTAATATTGTGTTGTGCAACATTTAAAATAAGCACGCAAATAAAATTCAAACGATTAAGTACAAAAAGTATAGTTGGGACTCCTGAAAAATTGACTGCCATACTAATACAAACTTACAACACAGCTGAAGATATAGAGATCAATAAAAATGACACATAATAGTTTTATTTGGAAGTTACATTTATGTAGAAAAACTACAGAATATTACGATTTTGTTAGCCCCTCACATTATTTTAGTTTACAAGCATATTATTATGATGTTAGTTCATTTGATCACAATTTATTTTAAGAGATAATAAGAGTACAATCATATGTATATCCGTTCCCGGTTCCAGTAATAACAGACTACTATCAAATAGAAAAAATCAGCAATGAGCATCAGTATAGGTAAGTACAAAACACGAAAACATTAGCTAATAGCTTATCTAAATCATAGTAATCATAGGCTATTTAAAAGATAAACGTAGAAGCAGCTTCAACGAATGCATTTTGTTTTTTTTTGCTGGCTTTATCTACCAATTTCAGGTTTTCTCCTAAAACAAATACTTAAGAAGATGAATTGACGGAATTCGTTATAAGATTGCTGCCCACTAAAGAATGGTTGTTTTATAAATAACACATTTAAGAATTTATGTTATCCCCATTGTCTCGTTTTAGCTTAAATAAATATTCGTCTTCGTGAAAATACCATGCTTATTAAAACAATCGCTGTACAGTTATCGATTGTAATACATTTGAAGAATTCAAAATGAATAATTTTATCTATACGAATCACAAGTTAATTATGATTTTTCAATAGAAGAAAAGGAGATTGTATAAATTTTTTTTGATGACGCCTTTTCTTGGTATTTACTTCAAAAATAGGAGGAGGTTCTCAATTCGTCGGAACCTTTTTTATGTTTGTTCCCCGATTACTCGAAGATGGCTGGACCGATTTGGATTTTTTTTTGTTTATATATACTTCCCAGGTGGTCCCATGATCATCAAGTCAGATTCTGATGAGGGGATCCTGGAGAAATAGAGAGATCTGATAGCCGGACCTGAAATATTCCCCGTTTAATCCATACAGGCTCATCACACCCTTGGATCGGTCGACATCCTAGATAGCAAAGGACTGTTTTCCATTGCCTCATACATGACTCAAGGAAGGTGCGTACAGTTGCATCTATTTTGTACAACTCCAACACCTTCATGAGCCATGTATGTGGCACAGAATCATAGGCCTTCTTGTAATCTATCCAACATGTCGACAGATCCTTGCGGGATCGACGAACCTGTTGGCTTATGGTCACGTCTATGAGGAGTAGCCCCTTAGTGCCGCGGGACCCCTTCCTACATCCATTCTGAGTGGCGGACATGATTGAATTACTCTCAATGTGCTCATTAATTTTCGCTCTCAGGATGGATGTAAGAAGTTTATAGACCGTCGACAAACAAGTAATCGTTCTATAATTCTTGGGTTTCGCGGGACTACCTGTCTTATGGAGCAGGTGGGTAACGTTGTTAGAAACTGTGGTAGCGACCCAGAGTATAAGATAACTCTAAGGATGACTGGAATTGAGATGCCAGGAGCGGGTGTGAGCTGCTGTACCACTTAAACCAGGAGATTTCCAATTTGATAACGGACGGACTGCTTTGGCCACATCTAGTGAGGAGATGGTATTTTTTCATTTCTGGTATAGCTTCACACACGCACTCGACGTCGCGCATCCAGCCACCCTCGGCGTGACAGACGGACACCGACCAGATGCTGCGCCAGAATGTACTCGTGCCGACATCATCCGGGCGGCGCACGTCTGTTACACTTTGTTCAGACCGCTCCCAAGCTCTGTATACCCACCTCATCGCTCTGGAACATGCTGTTTTGCGAGTATCGGTCAATCCGCCGCTTTCACCGCCGAATACCATGCACCAACATTCTGCTTCAGGAAGTCAATGCGCTCTGTTACACGGGACGTGTATTCTCGAGGGCAGTCCCCGAAAATGCCCGCCTCACAAAGCGCATCACACGTGGTCACGTATTGCCCTCCCTGAAGCCGTATAGTTTTCCGATGAGTGCCCTAGCCTCATCGATACGCCGCTCGATCCTGTACTGCCAGGCTGGTGCAGCAGATTTTGGTCGAAGAGCCTTGTCACAACTATGAAACTTGACGTTTGCTAAACGACATGCTGCAACTAATTACAGCCCCGCAATACAGGATCGAGTGCATATCAACAAGGTTCTCGCTGCTTTCGAAGATGTTTTGCAGCAGCGAGTCCAAGGCACACACCAGCTTTTTGTGCATAGGCAACCGCGGTAATCGGGGCCTAAGTTCGGTCGGAGTTGAGCTATACTTGCGAAGGCATCCTCCTGCGCGCTCCTCAGTCGATCGTTGCACTGGCTACTTACCGAGACAACCCTATCATCTACCTCATCACTAACATTATTGGGCCGTGGTGAGATTGCGCTACTAGCTGGGGCCTGTACCGCGGTCTGTGTCGGGGTCGAGATGATAAGGTTATTCAGTACCACTGAGCGCAGCCTATCAAGTGCGGCGTCGGTCAACCTGTGGTTACGTTGGATGACCCGCACCTGATCCGACAATCGTTGCGCCGAGACGTTCACAGTTGGTTCCAGGTCCTGAAATAGAGACAGCATCCTAACACGGTACGCAGTGAGGCCCCTCTGTAGACCCGTAATATGCGCGCATGACGTTCTCGTTCATAGACTGGTAGCGGGGGTCCCGGCTCGGGGCCGGTTGTACCCTAGGTCCGAAGCCTCTCGGTGGCCGGCCTCTCCCCTGCCGACGTACAGGTGTATATTATTATTTCCTTTATTCATTTGTATATACATATAAATTACATTTTTAAATATTAAAATACAGAGATATAAAAATATTTAAAAATATAAAAAATAGTAGCCCACCGGTATCGGGAACAGGGTCCAAGCTACCGGTGGTCAGGGCCCCTGAGAGAGGAACCTCCTAACTATACGTGCCGTGTCCAGGAGTACTGCTTTCTGGATCAAGCCCTTGATCCAGCTGCCCAACGAGAGCCTCTTTAGACGTTGGTCGAGGCTCTTGGCAATTATGCCATTGGCCGTCACGACTATCGGCACAATGACTGCTGTGTTCACATCCCACATGTCGACAACCTCGCGAGCCAAGTCAAGATACTTCGTTTGTTTATCTTTCTCAGACTTCACGAGGTTCGCGTCATGAGGGACTGCTATATCAACAATCATTGACGCTCTAGTCGATCTATCACCACTATGTCAGGCTTATTGGCAACAATAGTCCTGTCAGTGATGATAGACCGATCCCAATACAACGTGCAATTGCCATTTTCGAGAACTGGGTCGGGCACATACCTATAGTACGGTACCTCCGATTCCACAAGATTGTATTTAAGAGCAAGTTGCTGGTGGATAATCCTGGCTACAAGGTTGTGCCTGTGCAAATAGTCTCGGTTAGCCAGACTAGAACAACCGGAAATAATGTGGCGGATGGATTCCCCGGGCCGGTGACATGCCCGACATATGTCAACCGTACCGTCCTTCACAATATATTTCCGGTAGTTGTTCGTCATCATAACTTCGTCCATAATCGCACAGACAAAACCTTCGGTTTCCCCGAAGACGTCACCAAAACGCAGCCAGGCTACGGACGCTAAAAAGTCTACATCAGGTCCATGTAGGACCCGGTAAAAGCGTCCGTGAAGCTCCTTGCTCTGCCATACCTCCCTGCGGTCATTAGTATCTAATACCACAGGTTTGCGCCAGTTCTCGTTAGCCAAGGAGAGCGCAGTAAGGCCTTTGTCCACCGCTACCACATCCCGATGCATACCCACGTCGGCCTCTAGGAAGAACTCCCTAAGGTTGCATATCTCGCGGTTGTGCAGGGTCTTAGCATTGAGGAAGCCACGACCCCCGCACTTCCGCGGGATATTCAACCTCATCACCGATGACCGTGGGTGATGCATCCGATTTGCGGTAAGCAGTGAGCGCACCCTCCTATCCAGGGCGTCAAGTTCCGTCTGAGTCCATTTGAGTATACCGAAAGAGTACATCAATACCGGCATGACCCAACCGTTAAAGGCGCGCACCTTGTTTCCGCCTGATAAAAGACTGTTGAGTACTTTATTCAGGCGGCCAAAGAAGCGCTCCTTCAACGATTGTTTCACGTCAGCAGCATTGATGCCCAACGCTTCCGACATACCCAAATACTTGTAAGTTTCGGTTGAGCTGAGGGATCTAAGGTTTATGGAATCCGAGAGTTGGGTTCTCACGGATTCCATAATCTCCCCTCGCTTCACATGCATGACGGCACATTTGTCCACACCAAATTCCATACTGATGGCGCTACTGAAGGTTTCTGTTACCTTCAGTAGCTTCATCAGTTGCAAGTTGTTGGGGGCAAAGAGCTTCAAGTCATCCATGTAAAGGAGGTGAGATATGACCTGACCACCTCTTCTCAACCGATAGCCTTGACCCGAACCTTCCAGCAGTGTACTGAGAGGGTTGAGGGCCAGACAAAACCACAGTGGACTCAGGCTGTCGCCCTGAAATATACCACGCTCGATCCTTATCGGGTCGCTGTTCACCTGGATCTGTCGACATCCTGGATAGCGAAGGACCGTCCTCCACTGCCCCATACACGACATCAGGAAGGTGCGTAGAACTGCATCTACTTTATACAGCTCCAGCACCCTCATGAGCCATGTATGTGGCACCGAGTCATAGGCCTTCTTGTAATCTATCCAGCATGTCGACAGATCCCTTCGGGAACGACGAACCTGTTGACTAATGGCAATATCCATGAGGAGCAGCTCCTTAGTACCGCGGGACATCCGGCCAATCCTTTCGGTTGGAGTCTAACTCGTACCGCCATCTCCTCCAGGGCCTACCGCGTCGCCGGTTCTTGTGGTTTGGAACCCAATCAGTGGCCACTTTTGCCCAGTTTTGTTGCGACACGCGGCAGATGTGGCAAGCCCAGTTCCATTTTCCATTCCAGATTGGCGGCTGAGCTGCCTACGTCTGCGATTTGCGTTTTGGAACGAAGTATCTTGTTTCTTATACAGTCTTTGATTTGGAGTCAACTCCAAGAATACTTCGTACCATTGCTCGCTGACAGACCTCGAGTGCGGACGTTTCGTTAATGACCACCTTTGCGCTCCGTAGGTGAGGGTAGGGAGGATGCACATATCCATGAGTTTCCTTTTGAGGAAAAGTGGAAGTGCTCCTTTCATGAGGTGTTTCATCGACCAATATAACATAACGTAAAATACGCCAGTATTCTCCGAAAAGAAATGTTTAATGCCCACATTGAGTAAATTCTCTATTAAGTGACTTGTTGCAAATTATAAAAGAAAAAGCGGCATGCGCACATCAACGAAAACAACACACATGCAATTCAAAGCAAAACACCAATCCACCTCAAGTGATTAAAATCCACATCGTCAGATCATTCACAGAAATGCACTGGGGTTAGCACGCGGATCCTTTTGGTTACGGTATCTTACTGTCAACCATACACCCAGAAACTGCAAATCAATCGTCCGATTGTTAGTTACAAGTGCAAGCGAAATATTTAGAAATGTTTCATGTACAGATGTGCACGTAGAGTGTACACAGACGCATCGCCGATAGTAAGTAAGCCAATATTAGTTCACGCGTCGACGGAGCCTATAATTTTTAGAAGGTAACCTGTACGTGTCTCGGTAGTATTATTATCAAAGGGGTGCATTCTCAGCTCCATACCTATAATTTACCGGTGCTATTCAGACGCTATACATAGGACTTTTAAATATGGAGAGCATGCCTGATTATTTCGGGCCCGGACCCTTGGAACGCCTGCAATTAATGAATAATCATACAAGCACTCAAAGTCAACAGTCTAGTGTGAACAACATGAGGCTACTGCCGGTTGACAATAAAATGTTGTTCCGTACTAATGCAAACTGAGCTGTCACTTCCACTTTTCTTTTGCCGAACTCTTACAGACTAAAACCCAAATGTTTCCACCGCTGCCATGAGTTGAGGGGCCTGGGATACAATTAATAAATTGGCGCGTAACGCCGAATGGTATTAATAGACCCGCCAGCTCCAGCGGACCCCATTACCTAGTGCGGCTAATCCCACGGCCAGACATCCGCCCGGTCTTTAGGCCTGGCTAGTCGAGCTCACGACTCAGCCTCGAGTTCGCCGGCCTTAAACTTCGCAATAAACACACAATTTGAATAACCATTAACAGCAAATTTAACGAAGCATAGTATTCCGGTGGATATTTATGGTGGGTAGGTACTTGATTGCAATCAATCTGTATACACTCTACGTCATAATTTTCACCATATTTTAGTAACAAGTGATTAGCTGCTCTTAATGGAGCGGTCATCTGAAATGCTTCAATATTGATACCTTAAAAGTATTAGAGTAATAAGTATTAAATCGATGAACTTTATCCATGCTTAATCCTGATAATAGTACCTCGTATCTACATGCAAATATAAATTTACAAAAGAATTATTGTGTCAGTAGCATGTTTTATAATGTGAATGGTGATTCTTGGACCGCATTTCCACAATCAAGAAATGTCTGAAATTACGGTCCAATTGTAGGTAATTATAGCAAGAATATAGTCTTTACATTTGCTACGCAGTACAAAATTAAATCCAATATTTTATATTTAAATATGGGCACTCAGACATCTCTCGCACAAGTTTGTTTTGTCGCGTGTAAATACGATCTCACAAAAATTGTCTTAAAAGAAGTGTAAAATGTTAAGTTTAAATAGAGTTGTGTAATTGTGTATTCTATCTAGATAACATGCAATTAATTAAATCGTATTTTATAGAGATAACGTATCCACGCCACGCCATCGATTCACAAAACTAAGTTATTTGTAAAGCACTAAAAACCTTTCTGGGGTGAAAGCAAGCACGAACAACTTACTACGAAAGAACCACTTAAATATCAAAAAGTAAATTAGCTGTTTCATACAAAATGCACTATTTACAATGAAAATTTATAAAACTGCAGACATTTGTTTCGGTTTTTCAGGGTTGGTCTAATATTATTTTTTTTTATAATCATGAGTCAGCACACCCACTGAAAGGTTCTTAGTGTTTTTTTTTTTCAATTTACCCTGTAAATGTGTCGTAGCCAACTAGCATAATCAGCCGTTTAATTAGCTGCCTAACCTTCATTGAACGGCGCGATTAATTAATTGAATAGCTAGGCAAATGACTTGGTTCAATTTCGTTTAATGAATTGCCTAGCCAAGTAACAGAACTTAAGGCACAGGGAGCTTAGGTCACTCCGACACGGATAGGTTCCTTTAAACCCTGAAGACAGAAAAAGGCGCTCCACCAGGCGGGGCTTCATCGTGTTAAATTTGATTGTTGTTAGAATTAAGAATTCACAAAATTAAATACTTCATATATTTTCGGCACACGGTTCTTAAACGGCCTAAGAATCCAGCTAACCCGTCGTAAAATGTTAAAAAAATAATAATTTACTAGTAGGTATTATGCTCAGCCATATCAAACTGTATTATTTTATTTCGAGAGGTGCTATCATTGAACAAGGATAAAGTATAGATAAGTAAAGTTAATAGTACTCACCTCAGTGAAGCTGAAAAACAGTCCAATGCCACCGCATAGTTTGAAAGCATAATCAATTGTCTCCTTTAGCTTCCCCATACATGGCGCACATTGGCAGTTTGGAGAGTCAAATACATTATGGCAACAAATTTTCTGTAATAAAGAAAAACAGTTGTAAATCATTGTGTTTAGAGATTATCTTAAGGTTATCTGTTCAGGACAGTCTGAAAATTCTAATTATTGATGCTTTGATTCATAGTTTTTTAGGTTGAGAACTCTGGGTAAAGGATTTCATTGCTTGTTGCTTATTCATTTACGGCCAGCCTCAATTACGTATCTACGTTAGTCTAATCTATTGTAAATGGGATTTTGTAAGGCTATTCGATTTGAAAGATACTAAACTACCTAGTACTTACATCTACTTCAGCACATGAGGGATGTTCAGCAGTGCCATTCTCAGATGTTCTGCTTTGGAAACCACAGCACTGGAACCTCTCCTGAACTTGTTCTTTGACATCAATGGTCACCTTGTTCCAACCCTTGAAACATAAAAATTGATCATCAATAAAGCTTCTCATGTGATTTAATTAGCTCATCAACACATTTAACTTTATTTTTAGCCCATTTATAGTTTGCTGTACTATCTACAGATTCTACAGTGTTCTAGATAATCACATAAAATAGTAACAATAACAAGTTGTTTCACACAAATACGGGACATATCATTTGAATATCAGACAATACACTTTGTATCATGGCCAAAACCAGGATGCATCACATGAAGAATGTATTTTAGCTACTTTCTTAATACTTAGAAACTTGTTAAATATTTTAACTTACAGTTTGTGTATCAGCAATCATCTACAACAGGCTGCTGAATTGCTTATTCTACAAACTATTTATCTAAAAAGAATGTTGGCGTGCAATAGAAGCCTATTGGGCTTCTATTGGGTTAGTTTTCTTTTTTTGCATAAAAGAAATAGATTTAGTTTATTAACTTACCTGTCGCGCCAGCATTTCCTGATGGTCAGAATTAACAGTGAGACAGGCACATGCCACTGAAAACTGTACCAAGAACAGAAGGAATAGAATCACCATGTACTGAATACTGAGAGTCAAGGATTTTTGTTTTCTGATTTATTACAATAAAATTTTATTCTTTTAACCTTTTGAACGCCAGAGCATTAACGAATTAGCGTGCCCCCGACACCAAGCCACAAATTCCCCGTACTATTTGTCACGTATTTGTGATGTTTGGCATACAGGGCACGCACTTGCTTGTCATGTATACATGACATTGGCGTTCAAAAGGTTAACCTTGATCCTTAAGAAATATTCAACATAAAATTGAGGAATGCCCAGTTTCTGAGGTTTTTATCGGTCTTTCATCTGTCTGTTAACACTATTCGTCATAACGCCATTGGTTGGTTACAGGTAAAAGGACAGATAAACAACCAATAAAGTACCTCAGAAACCAGACATTTTTAATTCTTATTGTGATAGAAGAATCATAAAGTTCATTTCATAGCATTGTTATGTAAAACGTTTTATGAAACTGAATATTCATTCCAGAATTATTACATGAAGAAACACAAGAGTTAGTATTATGAAATCCTTGATGTATAGTTAAGGCAAAGCAGCAAAATTACTTTCTAAAATTGAGTGTATGCCTATCTATACTGCACACACAATGATTTGTCACGTAAGTTGTCAAGCTACGAAGAGACCTAGATTGTATTGTGTTAAAGGCACAAAGCATAATAGCATAATTGACTTTAGAAAAGGATACAAAGAACAGCATAACTTGATGATGTTTGACAGCTCCCAACAGTCCAAGCAGAGAAATCAATATGAGGAAAACCCCACATGCCAGTATTCCTCCCACAATCGGCAGGTTGGTGACTAGTGACGACGCCTGCCCATACACCGCCACTGATATCAGAATGCTGGCAACTACCTGATAATGTTGGTGCATACACATTAGGGAAAACACGACTTTAAAACTGTTGGATACTACAATGTCATGGTAGAGTTATCAATATAAAAAGATTGTGAAATACCATTTTACTGACACAAAGAATCTTACCACATAGAGAATGTTTAACGCAATAAGCGCATTTTTAGAACAAGTAAATCCTCCACACATTTTGATGCCAGTTCCTTGAACACGAAAATGCTAATTCATACGCAGTTTAGCGAAAGCGACACCTTGAAACTGTCTTGTCAATCTATTCAGTATAAGCACACTTTATTACTGTACTCTGTGTATAACACTACACAGAAACTAAGACATAATGAAGAACTCGAATTTGAGTAACACAAATAATAGATATTTGTATATTTTAATTGTGAGCTACGAAGTAACTCGTTGCACTCTTATAGAATCAATAAAATAAAGAAAAAAAATCACTCAGTGCAAGATCAATTTTATTTAGATTTGTTCATTGATTAATTGACAAATACGACGTGAACCGTGAAGTGAAGTGAACACTTTCATTCATGCATGTCACTGTACTGTCAGATTGTCAGTGTCACTGAGTGTCACAGTGGTCACAGCAGGTCACAGTATCGGTTCAGTATTTGGTTATCTGTGTGTTACTAGGGTTGCCAACATTTCTTCGACGAAATATAGTATTTTTCAAATTGGACTCACCGTACATCTTGCCCTCGTCGGAGAGAATAATTTTGCGTCTGCCGCACGGCGGGTAGATAGCCAGGGCCTCCTGGAAGCTCTGCTCAATGTCCGGACTCCATACTCCCTCCGCAGCTATAAAAAAAATAGTACACTTAAAAAAATATAGTATTTTATAGTGGTCTCAGGATCAGCGCAACTATACGCTTCGTTCATCCCGTAAAGAGTTGATTATACTAAAAATGACAATCATTACTTTGTTTATACCAATTTCCACGGATCCGTTTTTTAAACGGACGGGACGTTGTGAACCCAAACTGCTTTACAAAGTTGGTTTTTTCTGACCTATATTGTTTCACTACTGTGTTTACCTATATTCGCTTTACGAGACGCCAGCCTATGCGGACGTGTGTTCTGTATTTGATTATAATGAAATAGCAATTACGACAAATAAAATATAAATATTGCTCCGTCAGTATAAAATTAAAGTGAGTCGCGTGTGTCTTATAGGTTCTTACCGTTTTTTATACGCAAGATGAACTAAATGAGATGTCGTGCGGTGTTCCACAGGGTTCGGTTCTGGGGCCGCTCCTGTGGGACATCGACTACGACTGGGTGGGAGGCCCTTCTTTGAGGAGTGGCTGGAGAGGCGCCACGGCGTCCTCACCTTCCGCCTGACGCAGGTACTTACCGGACACGGGTGTTTCGGGAGGTACCTGTTTCGGATTAAGCGGGAGGACGCGCCCGGGTGTCAGCACTGTGAAGATCGCCCGGAGGACACGGTGGAGCATACGCTGGAGGTCTGCCTTGCTTGGGCGGAGCATCGCCGTGTCCTAATCGAGGTGATAGGCGGCGACGACCTCTCGCGTCCGGCCCTGGTTGAATCCATGGTCCGGAGCGAGGAGGCTTGGGAAGCGGTCACCTCCTTCTGCGAAGCAGTAATGCTAGCGAAGAAGGAGGCGGGCCGCGCGAGGGAAAGGCAAGGCTTTTCGCCCCAACCAACTTGTCTACAGGAGAAGACGCCCCGGGCATCGGGAGTCGCAGGGCGATCCCCGGCCACCGTTGGCGCGGGCCTGCGGACGGCGAGCGTTGGGTGGCTCGCTGTCCGATTACCACCAGGCCCGAGTCGATGGCACGTTGTGTCTCACGCGCGCCTCAAAGAGATGTCAGCATAGAAGATGGGGCCCGCTAGGGCCAGAGCCTGCCAGGGTTACGGAATTTGTTCGAAAGAGTCACCGCGGCCCTGGAACGCAAAGGGCTTTAGAAGGAACACGGATGAGTTTTAGTCAGTAAGAGTCTGACACGCCCTTCCGCTCTACCCAGAGCAGAAGAAGTCATTTGATGATTTCCCATCCACCAAAAAAAAAAAAAAGATGAACTAAATAGTTTTTATTAGAAATAAGGATCCATATATTATATGCTATTGTTACGAGCCTGGGGTTCGTGACAATAAAAACAGCCGATTAAATAACCAAAATGACACTTTAATTTAAAAACAGTAATTACCACTTTAAACTCACTAATTATTAATAACGAACTAAAATAAATAAGATAAGCAACACATAAAATAGTCATTTTTTTCATATCATGCAAAATATTCCATAGATGATTTAGTAAAACAATCAGTTGTATATAAATGTAAATTTTGGAAATGTTATTGAAATAAATTCGAAACAATTTTATATAATTACTAGCTGTCCCCCGCAACTTCGTCTGCGCCACATTTTTCATGAATGCTCGGCTTTTATTGGCCGTAGCGTGATGTTATAATTAGCCTAAAGCCTCCCTCAATAAACTAATATCGCTATTAAAAAATAGGGGTTGGTGATAGAAGGGTGAAAATTTAAATGTGAATCGGACATTTTCGAAGTCTTAGCCGTTGATTCATATGGTTGGATATGAATCAACGGCTAAGACTTTTTCTTTTCTCATACCTATTATTATAAAACATCACTTTTATTAAAACCACTTAGCTTTATTTTCCAGGCGTCGGTCTCGCCTGATCATCAAAATCTCGCACTTCTTTGCGATGCTTATAGCATATGGGTGTTTCTTCGTTCAATGTCACACCTTGCACACGCGGGTTGCGAAAAAAAGGCCCTCCACCAATATTGTAACACCAGCAGACTCACGCTAGTGCTACTTATGATATTATAATACAATAAAACTAGGTATATTTTAGATTTAAACTTTCATATATATTTGGCGTCTGCTTTCAAAGAACGTTGGTACCGGAGTCCCAAATAAAAACAAAACATATTTTATATTCCTATTTCAAATTCTCTTTTACTTTTAGCTAGACGCTTCCAAAGGGCTACCTTGGAAGCTGTAAGCTTGAAGTCTGCCAGAGACCTGGAGTCAAGGATATCCTCGTCACAATATAAGCATAGTTTGCATTATGAATCGAAAGTGTTTGAATTCACCAGATCTCTTCTGTTTTGTTTGTGGGGAGTTTAATTCAAGTTTCAGTCGAGAACGGCCTGCGCCGTTACTATATAACATTTACCTACATATATTTGTATTTTGGTTTTAAGATTTCTGAGAGAATGAAAACCTTTTAGTAGAACCAAACAATATCATTTTACCGCCTTTGCATATCAAATTAGGCCTCATGAAAAACTTCGTTAAAGCCATGGATAGAAATAGAGAAGGTTTTTTGTATTTAAAAAGTTTGTTTCCTAGATTGAGCGAAGCTAAATTAAAAGAAGGATTTTTTGTAGGGCCGGATATAAGAAACGTCATGAAAGATTCTAAATTTACATCAAAATTAAAAACAAATGAAAAAAATGCATGGCTTTTGTTTGTTGAAGTGGCAAACATTTTTTTGGGAAATACAAAATCAGAAAATTGTAAGGAGATGGTTTCTAAACTACTAGAGGATTATAAAGTCTTGGGGTGTAATATGTCTTTGAAGATTCACTTTCTTGATTCCCATCTAGACTTTTTCCCTGAAAATGTAGGTGCTGTAAGTGACGAGCACGGAGAGAGATTTCACCAGGACATCATGGCGATGGAAAAAAGATACCAGGGAAAATGGTCATCGAGAATGCTCGCAGATTTTTGCTGGACATCAAAACGAGATTATCCATCTTACAATCATAAGTGACAAGCAAAACGAATGAAAAAATCTTCAAAATATTTTTTTTAAAGTTGAAAACTTAGGTACTTAATTATATTTTTTTTTTCAAATAAACATTTTTTTCTTAGAAAGTGGGTGTTTCAATTTTTTTATGGACGTATTTTAACTAATCTCATGGCAAGGTATGAAAAAATACAGGTTTCAAAACGCGGCAAAAAAAAATGATTTTTTTTGTTGCCCAGTGTTATCAAACCATTTACATGGATAAGGATTAATATCTTGATGTCAAAATCATCACTTTTTCTTTCCAACTGGGCTTTGATTGAATAATTTTAACAAAAAGCGGTCATTGTGACTAAACCAGAATAGTTAAGACATATAGCCTCGTGGAATTTTTTCTAGGTAATGATGAGTACTTTAATAATGTAGTACATTATTTTTATGTATCATCAATAGTTTTCGCAGCGCATGAGATGAAAGACATTTTATGACAATTATTTTTACACCTTGGGTTACATAATTCATGTTTTAGTAGGGATCCCGGATCCCTTATAGGTACTTTCTGGATTTAAATATAGCCACGGAGTAACATACTCCGTGAAAATGTAGCTTTCTAACGGTGAAAGAATTTTTAAAACCGGTTCAGGTGATTTTGAGCCAGATCGTAAGTAACAAACGAACAAATCTTTCCTCTTTATAATATTAGCTTATATTGGATTTGTAAATTGCATTATTTTACGATAATATCCCATCCATCCTTATACCGTTCCAGGGGGGCTACTCTCTAAGCCCGAAGTCCGTTAGTTTCGGGCGTATCCTGCTCCGTATCACCTACGGACTTACGATTAGTTCCGAACCCGAACAGGTACTTTCCTCTATGACCCTAACTAAGAATGAATGACAACACGATTTGACAGTAACTGTTAAATCGTGTTGTCATTACTTCTTAGTGGTTAGGTGATAATTATGGACTAGAATTCGCCCGCAACTAAGCCCGAAACTACGGACCCGTGCCCTTCCGGCCCAGTCCGACCGACGCACACTGGTCCCAAATTAAAAAAAAGTGGACATTGATAGTAGACCGCTGATATTATTTTTTATTGTTGATACAATGATAACAGATAAGGCAAAAAAATATTATTGTCCTACTTCAAATACTTTTCTGTAAAAAAAATATTTCTTTTTTTTTTGTATGGGAGCGATTACATTTTACTCAATTTCTCAAAAACTTTAAGCGATGTCGAGATGGCAATCACATATGTTAGAAAACTAATAATTCTGAGTATTTGACTCGAAGAAACTTATTGCTTATCTCTGCGTACTTTCGAGATAATAGTGACAGAAAATAACAATTTTTTTTAATGTTAATTGTTTGCTTTTTTTTAATCATAGCCTTACTTTAGCACATAATTATAATGTATGCGTAATGTCAAATTAATAAAAAGAGACTTCTCTGTAAAAGAGGTTATGGGGGCTCACTAATGACTGAAAAGCTATGACCTTTCTGATGGAGTACTTTCATCAGTTCTAAAAAACAATCAAAATGAAGACAAATAAAGCTGCAAACATAAAGTTGAATATGTTCACAAAAATTCTGAAAAAATATTATGGTGAAAGATTAATATTTGGGTCTATATTCTCTTGAGAAATCTCTATTTCCTCGTTTTCCAACGAAAGCAATTCATTGTTCAAGATCAAAGCACTAGCCTCTGGAAACAACTGTTTATGTAAACGAGCAAACTTTGGTTTGATATGGCTGATGTAAGGATCTGAGCTAATTAGAAAGCTGTGGATAATGTCTAAATTAGTCTGAACTCTACCGATTTGTCTTGTATGTGCCATTCTAACATTCCGGAAATCTTTATTCCTCGCTTCGGAAGCTTCTTCGGAAAGCATGCCTATCGGAATAAAGGAGAAATTTTCACAAATATCAGCACCGTGTATCAACAATTTATGGACACTTGAAGGCATGTAATACCATGGATATAAGTTTACATACAGCATTGCTGTTTCTTTACAATATTCCCTAAACAAGTTGGTATTAATAAGTTGACCAGATGAAATTGTTTGTAAAATGACTGCAAATCTCTTGATTAAATCAGGGTGGATTCCCGTTATTTCAGCAGATACTTCATAATTTTCAAAAAACCTTCTTGCCGTGTTACCGTCATTGGTTGTACCATATCCCTGTTTTACTATGTCAATTAACAAACCAGTTCTTTCCCGGAATTCTTCTTGTGTCAAATTCTTTTTAATTTCTTTTAACAATTTATCTTCTTTTCGTGCAGCCCACTTTTTGAAGTCTAAGTTGTACGAAATGTGTAAAATACATTCCATACATCTTATCCACATATGAAGCGAAGACAGACCATATTTATACATATCTTCTCTGATGAGTCTTTTGGATACAAAGTCCAAGTCATTCATTTTGCTAGGTAGGGTATTGCAAATATTACAAACAGCTGCAGAAGAAGTATTGGAAATCACAGTAGAAATTTTCCCATCAATCATAGTCATGTACAAAGCATGTTTAATATCAAAATTATCTACAATTGTGGGATCAAGATTACGAATTTCTTCCTCTAAGGATGCACTTTCCTTCTTTATCAATTCATTTGTTTCTTTTGCAAATATAAAGCCAATTGGACGACAATAGTTTGTTGAAGAGGGAGCAGGATTTTGCCACAAGATAGTACCACTCTCTTCTTCCAAACGAAGCGGAACCAAACTAATCATGAAAACTGAAGAATCGTCAATTTTAGTGTCGTCGGAGTGTGACTTTTGTTTATAATTACTTTGAGAAGATGCCCCGTCAAAACCCCATTTGCTTATTAGTTTTAGCGATTTTTTGTCGGCAGAGTTGTGCTGAATTGTTTTTAATATCCTATTGGTTGTCAAATCTAGAAGCGATTGAAGTCTTATCTTAGCATCAGATTCAGTTACAGTTATGTCTGACTCTGGAGGATAACAAGTTTTTTTAGCTTCCAGGAGCTTTTGATAGGATGGAAGACCATACATTTTCTCTGAAGCAAGAATAGTTCTTAAATTTCGATATTGCCATTTTGACAAATTTGTTGAGGTGTAAAGCGCTAACGTTTTATCATCTGGTAAACACGGTTTGTCAGTCTTTTTAGCGAATAGTACATCATGTACCATCTCACATTTTTCCTTGTTTTGGCTGAGTTCGTTTAATATAGCTGCTAATTTTGTTTTTTTAGACTCTTTTAATTTGGCACATAAAGCATAAACTAATTCCTCCTCTGTGTGATCTAGAAGTGTTAGAGAACGCCTTTTCTTCTGTTTATCAGATATATCAACAAATGGTTTTTTACTTGTACCACAACTTAATTGATGAGTATCCACTTGCGTTTCGAAATTTGGAATTACTTCCTCGGCAACTTTAAAAATGCTGCTTAAATCGATATTTTGACATTTTGGCCAAACTATTTGGGATTGTAACCAGTCTGAATTTTTGTTAAGAAAGGTCTTTTGAGCTCTACTGGAAGCAGACCATCTTTTTGAGATATTACTTGAAAAATTACGACAAAATAATTTAATATTACTCAAATCTTCGGAAGACAATTCAACACCAATACGTTCAATAAGGGCATTAAATAAAAATTCGACATTTTTAAAACCACCTCCTGATTTAAGAACAACGTATAAGTCTAAGTTGGTGACAAATGCGGACATATTATAATTTTAAGGAAAATTGAAAACAAATTAGAATCAAAGATATCAAAGACAAAGTGACTTTGATTTTAACAAAAAAAATTACGAAAACAAATTCGACGAAAGAAAGACAAACAAAAATTATTTGATTTTGAAATCCAAAGATTCAAAATACAACAATAACAAAACGAACAAACAACAAGCATTTCTTCAAGCGCACAGAAAAAATAAGGACACGTCTTATCGCAACCACATTTAGTTGTACACTGAGGTGTACGCGCGCGATTCGTGACCGTATTACGTTACGTCATGAGAGGCGGCCATCTTGTTATCCCGGCAAACTCGCGTCGAAGCTCCATTTTGCTGGCCAGCGGACCTATTGTGATATGAGTAAGGCTATGATTAAAAAAAAGCAAACAATTAACATTAAAAAAAATTGTTATTTTCTGTCACTATTATCTCGAAAGTACGCAGAGATAAGCAATAAGTTTCTTCGAGCCAAATACTCAGAATTATTAGTTTTCTAACATATGTGATTGCCATCTCGACATCGCTTAAAGTTTTTGAGAAATTGAGTAAAATGTAATCGCTCCCTTACAAAAAAAAAAGAAATATTTTTTTTATAGAAAAGTATTTGAAGTAGGACAATAATATTTTTTTGCCTTATCTGTTATCATTGTATCAACAATAAAAAAAAATATCAGCGGTCTACTATCAATGTCCACTTTTTTTTAATTTGGGACCAGTGTGCGACGCTCCGGTCAGCCAACCATGGTTCAAAACAAAAAGTAATGAATTACGCAAGGTAACGAAAACATTCATTTATTTCTTGTTATAGGTACCTAATTAACATTTTTATTGAGTATCTAAGTTTATAATATAATAAATCTATTATGAACAAAACAAAGCTTTAGTCGATTCTTTCAGCACCGTTTGTAGCTTGGGAGTCATTTAATTCTTTCAATTTTTGTTCAAAAAATTGTTTCCTATGAACAAGGGCAATACGGGGTTGTCGTATGCCAAAATTTTCATTTCCCATTTTACTATATTTCTTTTCGCCTTCACTCCCCATCAATTCTCTAAGAGCTTGATTTCTATTTAAGATTTTTTCATAAAATATTTTTCCACTTTCAACATATTCTGGACCAAGTTCACATAATCTCTGGTCAGTGTCTGCTTCATAATGAACTTCAGTCATATCTTTCATGAGAAAATATGTACCTGATGCAAACATGCCTATTATTGAATATAATACCCCTCTTACAAACGGAGGTGCTGCATAAAGGTTGAATCTTCTATTAAGAATTTGGGAAAGATTGTAAGCAAAAAATAGGCATGTGAACGGATATGCAGCTTCATACATTATTTTATTATTCTGCGTCATCATAATTTCTCTACATATTGCAAACTCTTGCACTTTCTCAGGAAGTATTAAAGCATCAGCCAATTTTTTTCCGGCTTCAGATTCCCAGTCTACTTTCTTTTGGTTCACCTGAAAAGATTTCATGCATGAGTTTCATTATTTAATAATATCCACAACATGTGTAGTTGAGAAAAAGCAAAGAAGATGATAAAATGGGTAGATATAATGTCCTATTTTTGATTTATACCTACTGCTTCCTATAGGTAAAACGGATCGCCCGGTGGAAGTCATCATGAACAAACAAGACACAACTAATAACACAGTGGCAGTACCTACCTACTAAGCATCTGAAATGTACATAATATAATACTCAATAAGAATTGTCGTGTTTTCTTATACAAATATATTTTTTAAAGCTAACATCCTAGACTCCAAATAAATTTCATCATACGTTTAACAAATAAGCTTTGAATTAGGTGGACCAGATTGATGATCAATCCAGTACACCCACTTTTGACTAGAAATTAATTCTAGTTCTTCCTCGAACCGCCTATTAGCTGCTCGACCCTTTATGCAAGTTTTAACTTAAGAAATAAACTGAAGTCCTAGGGAGCAAGGTCAGGGCTGTTGGGAGGATGCTCAACACCGTGATGTTCACCGCCATCAAATAGTCCGGTGGTAGCACCAGATATGCGAGCAGGTGCGTTGCTTATGAAGAATGAAGTGTCGAATTTGGTCTGCGATTCGACAATTCTTCTAACTGCTGAGCCGAATGTTCAAAAGCTGCTATAATTGCTAGTAGGTTTAATGACTCTTCTCGCATTACGCCATAGCAAAAAAAAATACTGCAAATAAGTTATTCTTCGTAAAGTAAAAGAACAAACTGATGTTGACTATAACACTAAGACATTATAAAATAGTACCTAGGTACTAGCTTTTGCTCGCGACTTCGTCTAGCGAATGTGGCTATCATATTATACAAAAAGAATTTTCAAAATTGTTTCGGTAGATCGATTGAAAAACCCTTGCAAATTGCAATATGTTCAATCGACATAATTATGCTGTATTTAAGAAATTATTGCAGGTTCGTAATGAATATTTGACAAAATTGTTAGGTACATTAAAAGCGTTTGTTTGTTGTCATGTTTGTAGATAGACTTCGTCTAGCGAATGTGGCTATCATATACAAAAATAATTTTCAAAATCGTTTCAGTAGATCGATTGAAGAACCCTTGCAATATGTTCAATCGACATAATTATGCTGTATTTAAGAAATTATTGCAGGTTCGTAATGAAGATTTGACAAAATTGTTAGGTACCTACATTAAAAGCGTTTGTTTGTTGTCATGTTTGCAGATTTCCGATCTGTTAAAGACAATGTTAAAGCAACATTTTCTTGAGGTAAATTTAGTCAAGTGGGTTTTGGACCATACACGGTGCGGTTCTATTTTTGTATCAACTGCTATAATTACCTATTTTATTGTATTCTATTAACCTAACCAAACTAATAAAACAAAGTATTTTTTTATGTTTTATGATGGCAAACAAGCCTCTCTAGAACTACCAGTCGGATTAAGAAAATTCTGTTTGTAAATGATAATCACATTCATGAGGTGGCAAGGCTATAGGCTGAGCTCGGGAGGAGGCCGTAATGGAATGCCAATAACGGCCCCATTACGCCTCCTCCAGGCGAACATCAACTACTGCGCCGCCGCTCAGCACCTGTTGCTCCAGAGCATGGCGCAGTGGTCGATCAACATCGCCGTGGTCGCTGAGCCGTACTTTGTCCCGCCCAGGGATGACTG
Source organism: Mamestra brassicae (assembly GCA_905163435.1). Lineage (NCBI taxonomy): Eukaryota > Metazoa > Arthropoda > Insecta > Lepidoptera > Noctuidae > Mamestra > Mamestra brassicae. The sequence continues at coordinate 9,367,774 of LR990995.1, read as the reverse complement.
GGTGGAGGATCTCAACGGCTCAGTGGCCCTAATTTCGTCGGCCGCCGCCGGTACCCCGTCCCTCGAGAGTGTCAGGAGAGGACAGGGGTGCGTAGCAGCACGGTTTGGGGAGATTGTGGTAGTGGGGGTCTACTTCTCTCCAAACCGATCTCTCGCCGAGTTCCACAACTCCCTTAGGGAGATGGTTGTTGTCGTCGCCGGGTATCGTACCCTCCCCGTGCTCGTTCTCGTGGACTTCAATGCCAAGCACTTGGCTTGGGGTTCCCGATATACGGACACGAGGGGCAGGATGGTGGAGGACTGGGCTCTGGAGACAGGCCTAATCGTCCTCAACCGGGGTTCTGTCCCCACGTGTGTGCGGATGCAGGGTGAGTCCGTGGTGGATATTTCGTTCGCAAGCCCTGCTCTGTCACCACGTGTCGTCGACTGGCGCGTCATGGAGGAGGTGGAGACGTATTCGGACCACCGGTACATCCGCACACACGGCGGAGACGTCAAACCGTCTCCGCCCAAACCTCAACCGCGCCAGTCCGAGAGGCCCCGAGTGGTCCGCGGTGGACGCTGAAGCAGCTGGACCGGGAGCTCCTCCTGGAAGCTTCGATCGTGCAGGCCTGGGTGTCACCACCGGACAGGCCCAGGCTGAAGGGGCGACCAGCCCGCCAGCTCAACGCGGCCCAAAGGGTCATGGCCATCCAGCTGGCTCGGAGATACCGCACGGTCTCCGGCGAGGCGGCGAGCCTCGAGATCGAGATCCGAGATCCCATGGCAGTAATCCGGCAGATTACCGCCATGGGATCTGGAAGTGAGAGCCCTCGCGCACGTTTACGCGTGGCGCGTGGAGGCGCTTTGCCGGGGCGAAACTCCGCTGCCACGGCAAATTGCATCGCGGCGGACGGAGCTCCGGCAGGATACTATGGCGGTATGGAGACTGAGACTATCGCGGCCCAGCGCTGGGCACGCCACAATTGCGGTGGTAAGGCCCCTTTTTGAGGAGTGGCTGGAGAGGCGCCACGGCGTCCTCACCTTCCGCCTGACGCAGGTACTTACCGGACACGGCTGTTTCGGGAGGTACCTGTTTCGGATTAAGCGGGAGGACACGCCCGGGTGTCAGCACTGTGAGAATCGCCCGGAGGACACGGTGGAGCATACGGTGGAGGTCTGCCCTGCTTGGGCGGAGCACCGCCGTGTCCTCGTCGAGGCGATCGGCGGCGGCAACCTTCGCGTCCGGCCCTGGTTGAATTCATGGTCCGGAGCGAGGAGGCTTGGGAAGCGGTCACCTCCTTCTGCGAAGCAGTAATGCTAGCGAAGAAGGAGGCGGGCCGCGCGAGGGAAAGGCAAGGCCTTCGCCCCAACCGCCGCAACAGGAGAAGACGCCCCGGGCGTCGGGAGTCGCAGGGCGATCCCCAGCCACCGTAGGCGCGGGCCTGCGGACGGCGAGCGTTGGGTGGCTCGCTGTCCGATCACCACCAAGCCCGGGTCGAAGGCGCGTTGTGTTTCACGCGCGTTAAAGAGATGTCAGCATAGAAGACGGGGCCCGCTAGGGCCAGAGCCTGCCAGGGTTGCGGAATTTGTTCGAAAGAGTCACCGCGGCCCTGGAACGCAAAGGGCTTTAGAAGGAACACGGATGGGTTTTAGTCAGTAAGAGTCTGACACGCCCTGCCGCTCCACCCAGAGCGGAAGAAGTCATTTGATGATTTCCCATCCTTAAAAAAAAAAAAAAAAGGCTATAGGCTGTACGGGAACGGGAAAAAACGGGATATTCACGTACAAAGTCGCGGGCAAAAGCTAGTTTAATGAAGTTTAGCCTTAAGCCAGGTGTGGGCGCTATAAGGGTCGGCCTGGTCGTACTAATGTACGACCAGGCCGACCCTGATAGCGACCACACCTGAATTTCGAAGTGCCGGGCCCTAGCCTTCGCCCCCCCCCCCCCCCCCGCACTCGGTCCTAGCTTGAGGAGCCGCAAGCCAGGCGTAGGTAGGCGGTAGGCGCAGTCTGGCTTTTACCGAAGACTATTACTTTCGACCAGCATTTAAGGGTGCAAAGATTGTAGAGCTTGCTTCGCTCGCTCTGTCATTCTATGTTCTATGTCTCTTAGCTCTTGATCTCAATACTCAATTCTTTATTGCATTCCATATGTTGATGGTATAACAAAGTAGAAGATCAAAATGGACCCTGTCGGGCACAACAATATTAGGAGAGAGAGATCTTTCCTACCTTAGTCAAAACAGTGTTTCTACTAAAGAAAGAATGGTCAAAAGAAAATCCAACCCCTTTGATTAAGGTGTATAGGTTGTAAATACCCCTCACGAAATTCATGGCTCGTGTGATTTTTCCAGTTTTCTATAGTTTAAATAACAAATATAAGAACTGAAACAGTTATTTCACACAATAAGAGGTCTCAGGTCAGATAATCTGATTTACTCTGCAAATAACTGATTTATTCTGCAAAACAAATTGTATGGAATTATAGCAAGCATCATGTGGAAATTATTTAAAAAATAGAATCAAACCTGAATATCATCCGCTTCTAAATCACCTAAGATTTGATACTTAAAATTCACTGGAATACCAATAGCTACTCCAAATCTTGAATTCACACTACCTGCAACAACACACTATGTTAGATTTACTTATTGAAGCTCCTTTAGCTTCAGGAAGTATCAGTTTCTAAAATAATGAATACCACACTGTATTGCTCTCACTAAATGGTATATGGGGTAACAACACAAAAGAAGCATATTTGCCATGAATATTTTTTTTTGTAGACTTTTTTTATTTTGTAGAATTAAGTGTATGGTATAATTTCTCTGTGCATTTATTTTGGTTCATTCTAGACATTACACCTAAACTTCTATTTAAAAAAAAAACTGGACAAGTGAGAGTCAGACCCACACACAAATGGTTCCGTACCATAAACCGGAAAAAACACTTTTGTTGTAAGGGAGCCCCTTTAAATAATTGTTTTATTTTAATTAAATTATTTATTTTTAAAGTGAATATAACTAAATAGTCTGTGAATACTTCAAGCGCCTACCTGTTGCCGTTATCAAAATTGAGCAAAAAAATCATGTTTGTTGTATGGGAGCCGCCTTAAATATTTATTTTATTTTGTTTTTTTAGTATTTGTTGTTATAGCGGCAACAGAAATACATCATCTATGAAAATTTCAACTGTCTAACTGTCACGGCTCATGAGATACAGCCTGGTGACAGACAGACAGATGGACGGACAGCAGAGTCTTAGTAATAGGGTCTCGTTTTACCCTAAAAATGCTTGAAAAAGCATTATTCTAAACATAAATCGGTATCTCTCGTAATCTCTTCCCAACAACATATTACAAGCACTGTTTGATAAAATCATAAAATCTCAGATAGAAAATGACATCTGAAGTAGGAGCATGGTGGCATGCAAGCTTCAACATGAAGTGGGATACGAAACAAGATCATGGTTTACATTCATTTTAATAAATTAATGTGATGGATTCTTTTTTATTGCTCCTTTCTATTGCTGAGAAGATTTACAAATAGAAAGACTAACTTAAAATTTAGTAAACTTGTGCTAATAAATTATAGAAATTGGAGGAATCTTTCAACATCATACTTAACATTATTTTTAGTTATAATTTTAGTTCATTTTTTTTTTATTTAATGTTATAAAAAAATTATTGAGAATTATAAGTTTATTCTGTATAAATATTATAGAAATAGATTTAGAAAGGAAGAGTCAATGATTTATTTTATTCTTTGATAGAATATTTGATACTGGTTTGATTAACTTGTTTCCTTAGTAACTTGGTGAATTTAAGTGTTCATAGTTTAGCATTTTTAATTTCATTTATGACAGCAAACAAGAAAGTTTTTAAAGTTATAGCAAGCTTTAAAAAAAACTCTTGAAATGCATTGTAATGACTAATTAGGGGTATACTTACCAGCATGAAACAAGTCATATCCAAAAACACTGAATGGCACTATTAGTTTTCGTTGAACATCAGATATATTCAGGATATCCAGACATTTTGAGTATCTGTTGTTAAGTTCCTTATGTAAATCTGCTGGTTGGCCATTGCTGAAAAACGAGTGAGACAACAATAAGAAAACACTAAACTAAAAAAATGTTATTAAATTATAACAAAACATCACGACAGTGAGTTAGGCAGGTGTGTCTAATATTCACTTTTGGCTTTAGCACACATTTCGTCAGTAACGTTTAAGATCTATTTGAAAGAGTGATGGTAATGCATGCAATTTCATGCTATGAATTATTTTTCGTAGGTATACAACTAACCTGTAATATTGCACAAAGTTTTTGTACTTTTCCAAGAAAAAAGTATGTGGTCCATATTTCGCTAATGTACAAGCAAGTCCAGTGCTTGTAATTACGGCAAACGAAAACCTTCGACCCGTTTCAGTTAAAAACCAATTGATTGGTTTCCTTGTTGTCATGATAATTTAAAAAAAATAATGATTTACATAAATGCTTTGCTTTCACAGCCGTAATTTTAAAGATCCCTTGAAATTCCTTCAGCAGAAAAGCTGTCAATTTGTTTTGACATAAGGGCCAAAATACACACGTTGCACCCTAGACAGCCTCAGTATTTTCTTGTCCGATGTCCGTTTTGCTTTTTCAAATAACGAAAATATGCTTGGTGTTTTTCTGACATAGCCTCTGCCTATTATAATGTCCAACTTCCAATACTCAGGCAAAAGCTGCTACAGCTGAGTATCCCTGTGAGGATGGTCAACATCATTTGTAATCTTCTTATGTCCCGTTCTATTTCTGTCCGTCATCAAAACACCCTCTCTCCATCCCGCCTAGTGTGGAAAGGACTGCCTCAGGGGTCGGTCTTAAGCCCTATCCTATATCATTAAATACATACGATTTGGAGTCATCAGTGAGCTGTTTCTGCAAAATTTTACAATACGCTGATGACATAGCAATAGTTCACCTTCTTTTTCAGATGCCACATTTCGCTTAAACTCTGCCCTTCATTATTTAAATCAGTGACTGAGCGATCATGCCCTAAATCTGTCTGTTCCCAAATGTAATGTAGTTGTCTTTTCTCGCAAACGTAATATTCCCCCTATAAACCTATTTGTTGAAAACGAACCCATTCTGATCTGTGATAAAGTTAAATTTCTTGGCCTCATCCTTGACCGTCTTTATCAAAATTCAAAATTCAAAATTCAAATTCAAAAGTCATTTATTCAAATTAGGCTGAGTGCCAGCACTTTTTGAACGTCAAAGTTCTACATAAAGACAGTCCCCCAAAACGCCCGCCCGTCACCACTTCCTAGTGTTTTAGCTGGGAAGAAGAAGTGGCGCAACAAACTCCCCAGCAAGATTACATTTCGAAGAAATGCTGTCCTACGTGCGCTATCTGGAGTTCGTTGGGGAACCCATCCCACCTCCCAGCAAATTCTATATAATGCTATAGTTCGGAGCCACTTTGACTATGGAAGCTTTCTTCTGGAACCATGCAACAAAATAGCCCTTGCTAAACTGGAAAAGATTCACTCCAAATGCTGTTTCTTTTTTTTTTAGGGTGGGAAATCATCAAATGACTTCTTCCGCTCTGGGTGGAGCGGAAGGGCGTGACAGAATTTTACTGACTAAAACCCATCCGTGTTCCTTCTAAAGCCCTTTGCGTTCCGGCCGCGGTGACTCTTTCGAACAAATTCTGCAACCCTGGCAGGCACTGGCCGTAGCGGGCACCGTCTTCTCTGCTGACATCTCCTTGAGGCGCGCGTGAAACACAACGCGCCATCGACCCGGGCCGTGGTGATCGGACAGCGAGCCACCCAACGCTCGCCGTCTGCAGGCCCGCGCCTACGGTGGCTGGGGATCTCCCTGCGACTCCCGACGCCCGGGGCGTCTTCTCCTGTATCGACGGTTGGGGCGAAGGCCTTGCCTTTCCCTTGCGCGGCCCGCCTCCTCCTTCGCTAGCATTACTGCTTCGCAGAAGGAGATGACCGCTTCCCAAGCCTCTTTGCTCCGGACCATGGATTCAACCAGGGCCGGACGCGAGAGGTCGCCGCCGCCCACTCTAAATGCTTGCGCATCATTACGGGTGCTATGAATGACAGATTCTTTTATAAAATCATCCAAATAAGTAAATTTGGGTAAAGTATTCGGTTATTCTGTGGCAACTCTTACGAAATTAACGCGTGATTTTCGTTGACAAATAAGTTACGTAATTAAATTTAATATTTATAATAAAATGGATTGGAAATGTGCTAATTTCAGATGAAACGTGATCCCATCCGATTTATACGTATAGCGTGATGCGGTAGCATTTTTGCAAGTAGGAAGGACACATGACGGCATAATTATTTAAAAACTGACAACTGCAACTAGGTGTAAACAGTACGCGCGTCGACCTTTGACTAATTGACAATTGAACCTCACCATTCCGGTGTGGTTTATATTTGAGAGCTTTGACGGTTTCTGGTTTGTTCTGTATTCCGAGATCTATGGGTAGCAAAGGCTTTAATATTAATATTAATATTATAACGACCGGGTGTTATAAGTTTGACGTGTTTGTGTGTGTGTGTGTGTGTCTGGCTGTGGCATCGTAGCTCTCGAACGGATTTGAACCGATTTTGATTTTGTTTATTTTGTTTGAAAGGTGAATTAGTCGGGAGTGTTCTTAGCTATGTTTGATGAAATTCAAGATGGCCACTGCCACGAAATGGCGGATTACATATTTATCCACAACTCCCTAATTATGGGTATCAAATGAAAGGGCTTGACTAGTAGGAATGAGGAATATTAAAAAAAGCTTGCTACAATTATGTTTTGCCACCGAAGTTTTAAACAAAGTCACACAAACGGTCAAATCGGTAAAACAAACTGAAATACCATCCACATCATCATCCATTGACGAAGAGATTACTGAATCTCCAGATGACATTATAGACTTTGAAATTGATTTTATTGACAGTAGCTTTCACTAGCTGTACATTTCATTTTAAAATTGTTTTATTTAACTCATTTATCCCTCATGCCTAAATTGTAATACTTATCAATAGTAATTGGAAAGTAGTAACAAGCCGAAAGCACTTTAGTTAGCCACTTCTAGCGGAATTTTGTAAGATTTTTTTGCAAAACTGGCAACTTTTTTCTTACATGTGGCCACAAACTAGATTGTCCTAACGGCAACATTGCATCTGGGTGGGAAATCAATAATCAATAAAATTAATTATTGTTGCCTATTATGTTATTAATCGTTAATTCTTACGGGTGATAAACCTTACCCATAAATTTGGACTGTATTGAAAACAATAAGTTGCTGGTTGCTGCATCAACAACTGCTGTGTTCTTCCGACATTGTGATGGAAATATAAATGTAACAATGGCTTTAGTCATAGAATTAAAAAAATTACGCCTGGACTATCTAGACCATGGCTGGGTTAAAACCATTTATCAAACAGAATTTCTTGAGTTTGGTGATTTGCCGCCAGAGTATGTGAGCGCGATAGAATCTGATGATTTGAACCTCACGTTTAAGAAAATAATGGAGTCGGCTGATTTATGGCTTAGCTCGGCAGAAATACCTATTGAAAAAAAGTCTTGGGCGTCCCTATCGAAAGTCATACAGCAAAGGAAAGTGTTAGCTCTTTTAGCATACTATATAGATTTTGGATGCAAAAATGTCCATACCATGGAGTACAGAAACTATGCTCTATTAGCATCTCGAGTTTACTACAAATTGTTGAAAATCCCAGGATTCAAAGCATATCATATCTATCATTCACAACTGTTTGCTCAGTCGCTGACATGCCTGCACTTTCCATTAGAGATGTGTGATGGCGCCAGTAATTTTAACATAAACGAGCTAACTAAGGAAGTTAACTTTGTTTTGAAACAGTTGTCAGAGTTTGTGGAAGACTTATCAGCTGTTGTAGCGAATTTACAACTGAATCCTACTGATATGAATTTTGAAGAAATTTTAAACAATTTAGTAGACATAACGGGATATGCCATTGTAGAAAAATTACATGTGGGTAAGTGATGTTCATGACATAACTAGACCGAGTCTTAAAAAAAATAATTAATCAGTTTAGTGAAATTTCAGGTTGTTGAAGTTTCTGAATTGTTATTTTTGTGTTCTTTTACCTTTTTAGGGTTGTGTACCTAACTGGTAACCAAGGGAATGGTTGAAATTTTCAGTGTATTTCTATTGTTGCTATAACAACAAATAATAAAAATTAAATAAAATTAAAAGGACGAAACACTCTTTCTAATTTTATTTAATTTTTATTAAAATTTAAAACTATACAAACATGTTTTTTTCGGTTTATGATATGGAACTTCTGTTAACTTCTTCTGAACTCCCTTCATGTAACAGTCCGTCTCGCATTTGGCTGGTTTTTGCATGCTGCGCTGTTGCCATAATGAGATGAGGTTCTTGTGTTGCTGGATCAATTTAGAAATGGGGTTAAATTTTGGTGGCTGGGTGACATTGTTATTTTAAACTCAATGGAGTTTATAATAACACACAATTAAGCAGTAAGAATAATGATTCTTACTGCTTAATTGTGTCAATTCCCTGATAGTTTATAACCTCATTGGTTTTTTAGTTATATGTAGTAGATAGCTTTACCAAGTATACCTAATTAGTATTATTAGTGAAGACCATTTTATATGCAACATTAAAAGCTTAAAATATATGCGTGAAAGCTATATATATGCATAATAATTGTTAAAATATGAAACATTAATTAATTTAAAAATGAAAAAAAATATTTCAATCAGCGTACAATAGCAATTTCAACAATCTATACTTCTGTACTAATATTATAAAAGTGAAAGTTTGGATGTTTGGATGGATGGACATTTGTTACTCAATGTCCTGAACTCATGTCAGAATGGCTGAACGGATCTTGTGTGTTGATCTGAAATTTGGATCTTGTGTGTTGATCTGAAATTTGGCATAGAGGTAGATTGTAGTCTGGAATAACACATAGGATACTTTTTGTCCTGGGATTATGATCCCTTGGCATAATTTTCGACAATCACACGGGCGCAGTCACGGGCGACAACTAGTAAAATAGAAAACAACTATTATTAAAATTTTACAAACTTTAACAATTATTAAAATTTTGTCATTCAAATGGTTGTTAATGTGTACAAGTTGTACAATAGATTAAAAATCAGGTACTCTTCCAAATGCTTGGTTTTCAATCACTCAAAATATTTTTATAGGTGGACAAGGATGGGGAATATTTGAATTTAAGTGCTATGTTAGCACTTAATAGTTTCTTGTAAAAAAATCTGCCATACCATTAATAAAACTGTCAATTACACAAAGATTCAAAGCCCGAGCTTTTGTTCAAAATGTATTCAAAAAGTTTATATGGAAATTACTCTGTCAGTGTGCAGTTCATTTGGCAATGTAAGATCTCATTCATTAACTGCTCCAGTGAAATATACTGTACCTAAATATATTAAAAATGTACATCAGCACTAGATAAAATAAGCAATGGCTGTTGAAAATGGTCTAAATATGCAAATGCATATAATCCCGAATCCGGTCTCTAATTTATTAATATCAAACTTTTTATGGAACTACAGTGCATTATTGTGACTATGTCTATATAATTACTAGCAGGCAGATAGAATACTGCCAACCACACCATCCTAGAACCCACTCTCATCTTTTGAAACAGCCAGACCCAGATTTAACCTTTTGAACGCCATTGTCACGTGTACATGACAAGCAAGCGCATGCCCTGTACTCCAAACTTCACAAATATGTGACAAAAAGTACGGCGTATTTGTAGCTTGGCGTCGGGGGCATGTTGATGTGTATATGCTCTGGCGTTCAAAAGGTTAATACCTACTTTACCATGGCATCTCAAGATGCAACGAGGTCTATAATAGAGCACTTTAATTGATTTCAGACAAGTTATTACTCGGAAATATAACAAACATAATATACGGAATAATTCAAGTCTTATTATCTGATGCAAGAGGAGAAATAACTGAAAAGGCAATAACATTGCTTTTTAAATGTATCCTAATGAAGCTGGTCAACTCATCTTTGGATGGCAGGCAAGCTAATGTAAGCACACATTTTTATTTTCTGGTTTCATTGATTTGTTGCAGAGAAATTATACTATTAGGAAATTGTTCATATCCCCAATTGTATCATTTCCTTGCGGCAGATAAACTGATATTTGATTGGCATTGTTAATGTCTAAGTGGCTTGGAAGTAGTAGTGCCGATGGCTTGGAAGCAATCTAATGTGCAGCACGAGCCTAAGAAGGGTAGTCGAGCTGACCCAACAAATTATAGATCCACCTGGGTAACTTCCATACTCTGTAAGAGTACAGAATGCGTGCTGAATGGCAAAACTCCTGGCATACCTAGAAGCTAACAATATTCTTAGTGACCGACAATACGGGCTTCTGGGGATCTTCTAGCATATGCCATTCACATTTAGGAGGGAGGACATCGAGAAACACGTGGAGGCACTTGCTGTCTCCCTTGAAATCTCGAAAGCCTTTGACAGGGTCTGGCACGATAGCCTTATTGGTAAGCTTTCTTTTCTTCGATCTGCCCGCCGGATTATGTGATTGCAGATTTCCTGAGTGATTGGACTATCCGAGTGTCATAGATGGCTGCTCGTCAGGTCAGCTGGATATTAATGCCGGGTTTCCTCAGGGGTCGGTGCTCTAGACAATATTGTTCTTGCTGAATATTAATCTATAAATATCGTACGGATGACAGCACTGTTGCTGAGAGATACGTGTCCACACTGTGGAATTTTGCTTCAATTGCGGTCACCTATATTTTATCCCTTCATCATATAGATCTAGCTAAGAACTACAACTTCTGTCAAGGAACCATGATTTTATTATGTTTGGTTTAAAAGTTATTTAAACTTATGCTGACGTCAGCAAAAAACTGTTTTAATTTGTAGATTTCAAAATAATAATATGATTTACATAAATCATTGTTTTATTACAGTACCAATACAAAATCTAACTCTATACAAAGTTTAGGTATTGCATCTCCAATGTACAAAGAGAAATCAATTGTTTTTCTATTTTTACTAAATTGCGGTTTTCTTCTTATTCCTATCGATTCCTTATCTGATTTTAATACAGAGCATGCATAAGATATTAACAACACTAAATAAAAAACAAAGAAGTTTACAATGGGACTTCGGAAATATTACATTTCTAAAGTTTCCATAGAATTTCTATGTCAAATTGCATATACCTATTTTATTCAAATGGTTTTTAAACTTTATTTTGCACCAAAGAAAACCATAAGTATTTCATTTTACATCAAGAAATATAGTAAATTTGCAGTCAAAGTTATCCGAGAATAGTAAAGTAGGTGACAGCCCTAACCTTAAAAAATAAAAATTCAATAACTCAGAAGTCCCGCATTATCCACACTTGATTTTTTTTTTATAATATAGCATATTATAATATAAAACTATTAATGTTAAAAAGAAATGCGGATACAATGAGACTAACCAAATAAAAAATATTTTTAATTTTTGTTTTGAACTTGATTTTTCCTTCTACTTACGATTATTTTTATTTTTTTTCCACTGAACTAGTAGATATGACAGTCGTTTTTAGGACCTCCTCTATGTAACTTGCAAAATCATATATTTGAGACGAAGTAATGCATTTCTATAGTTTCGATGGAGTTTTCTCGAGTTTTCAAATAACTTCAAAACTAAACATAAAAAAACATGGTTTCACCACCCCTGGACCCTGTTAGGGGGGCCGGAAGAGGGCAGTATATGCCCTCCTCCGACGCCCGATGCGCCGCGGGCCGGGAGAGCGGTCGAGATCTCCCTCTCCCTTTCCGCAGCCTCCTTCTGCGCCATAACAGTTTCGCAGAAGGAGACCACCGCGTCCCAGGACTCCTCACCGCCGACCATAGCATGGACTACGGCCGGCAGCGAGAGGTCACCGCCTACAACAGAGATGAGGGCACGGCGCGGCTCCTCCCAAGCAGCACACTCTGCCAGCGTATGCCGTGCCGTGTACTCCCGACAGTCGACGCAGTGGTGGCATCGAGCGTCCGGCTCCCTGCCTATGCGACACAAGAACCTCCCGAAGCAGCCATGCCCCGAGAGGACCTGTGTCGCACGAAACGACAGGGAACCGTGCCTTCTCCTGAGCCAGAGGTCGAGCACTGGCCGGACGGCCTCGATGGTGTTGAGGCAACTGATTACCACCTGCGCTAAGATAGTTCGAAGGAGCCCCGCCTCGCGGGGCTCCTATTTCTGGGTGGTTTTAAAAAAAATAACCACGAAGGCTAAGGTTTTTAACCTAACCTTTCCGGGGCGGGGTACTCTGAGTAGCTTTAACCATAATGACGTTTTTAATATATATTAAACGTTAGATCAAATGATTTTCGATTACATAAACGAACAACGTTATACTAAATAAGTTTTAGAAGAAATAAATGTTATATGTAAAGAAATTATATCAACAGTTGGTATATCTCACGTTGATTATATCTTATGAACGATAATAAAATGAAATTAGACCAAATGAGTTTATACGTTATGAAACGCACCCCGCCGGAACAGCTACTCAAACGTTATTAAGCGCAAGTTCAATCGTGTGTACTGCTCTCATCTTTGGGACGGATCTGCCAGATACCAGCTTGAATGTTGCCCTTGAGTCAATTGAGAAATGCTCCAAAGTTTTGAGCATCGACGCTGAGTTGCTAGCCTGTCGGTTTTCTATCGGTTGCACTTTGAGGAGTGTGCGACGGAATTGCACAGTTTAATTCCGCGAAGCCCATTATCCTTCATCATTCCATCATCGGACCACAAGACATACGGCGATGCGCCACCGGTACATGGTGGACATCCCACCCACACGCACAAAACGTTTTGGGAACACATTCATTGTGCGTACAGCTAAGGAGTGGAATTCCCTGCTTGATTCTGTATTTCCTGATAGCTACACCTGAGAGTCTTTAAGTCAAGAGTCAATAGGTTCCTTTGAGGCAAGCAAGCACCATTTTCGACCACATCATCGCTTACAAACAAGTGATATAGTGGTCAAACAAGAGCCTATCAACATAAAAAAAAAATGTAGATTAGACGGATGTAAAATCCCTTCAATGCTACACCTAGCATTGAAAGGATTTCAATCAAATTCAATTCAGTTTCAATTTGATCACACTCCAGCATCACCATACTGGAGTATGGTCAAATTGAAACTTAAATAAAAAGACCTTGTCACTTAATAAAAATGCAAGTGATATTGAACCTAATGATTGTTTAACAATTTCCCAGATTTAAGGAAACATTGATATAAAAAATCAGAAAGTGTCAGATGAACCAATGACAGTCTTTGTTTAATTCATTCATTCCTATTTTTGACCGACTTCCAAAAAGGAAGTTCTCAATTCAATTGTTTTTTTTTTAAATGTATTGGACCGTCTTATGTAACATTCATTTCTGCTGTCTTTGTTTAATTCATTCATTATTATTTTTCAGAAAATTATTGAACCATCTTATGTAACATATACATTTTTTCTGTTGGCCACACATGGCGAGTCAGCATTAGATGGTTACATGTGTCTTTTGGAACATCTCTGCTTAAGTCCAGATGGATTGGTAAGTTTACGAAGACTTGTTAGTGTTATTGTTAATTAGGCTAACAAGTTCCGACACTTATTTTTTTAATTTGAGATTACTTTTGGTTCTTTTTAAATTACGTTTTTCATTCTTTTCCAACTGAGATGAGGGCTAACAGAGAAACATGAATGAAGTCGCTCTGTGTCGACCTCAAATCGTTTGGGATAAGGGCAGGAGGGTGATAATGGTTGTCTTTCATATAAAAACAATTCTTCAAACCATGATAATAATATATATGTCATATTGATATGTATGTCAAACAAATGGCGTAGTGGGTTAAAAACCTAGTATTTTAGACGTTGGTTTTTTGACTAAGTAACAAAGTTCCAAAAGCTCAGTATGTACCGCTTTGGTTACAGCTACATACACTAAACCTTTAATATTTTTGCAGGAGCGTGCAGAAGTTCGTGAGTTGCGTTCGAATTTAGTTGTTGGCTTGATGAGTTCTCTACCTCAGGCGTCTTATAAAGAATTTCTGAATTGGCTAATAGATTTATCTGTTGCTACAAGACTGTCACATCGTCAGTTAGCCATTGTATGTATCAATACCATTATTAGTTCTATTATAGTTATATTTATTTTACTATTACATATTATCGAACAAGAAATTGCTTTATCATCTTTGACATCAACTTCCACTAGGTATATTAACAAATTTCGCTATAAGTACCTACTTGAATTCATAATTCGAGATAATTTCAATCCATCGCCACCTACTTAAGTATCCTCTCAAGTGTTATGTATTTGAAGTTGATTTTTACGTGATAATTTGTATTTAAATGGCCCTGAAAAAAGTGTAGTTTCTATGGAATTTGAACTTTGTCATGCAGGTATGACAAAATATTTCATTCGTCATAGATTTCTGAATTCAAATATAAGGTTGAAGCTTTGATTTGATTGTTTAAACTATGTACTTTATATTGTAATATTTCTGATGAAAGTCATGTGTATTAATAAGTTTATGTAATATATATACCCTTTTTCACTACTACTTAACAGGAGGCACTGGCTAAATTGTTAGACTGTGGACATGAAGAACATGAGCAACCAGCTGAACAAACAAATGAAAGTACCCAAAATGGTGAACCAAGTATGCATCTTTAACTTTAATATTCTTAAAGTTGTTGTTTCATACCGTTATTAAAGTAGAACGAAGTTCTTGGAGTAGGTTCTTGGATACTAATATTTTTCTAATTTGAAAAGTTATTAATTGATTGGCAACATAATCACTTTGCCGAAAGGTATTTGAAAACAAGTTGTAGGTTGAATAAGAAGGCAGCTGATAGCTTGCTAGTAAATGTATAAACGGAGAATTTAATGTTTTTAGTTGCTGGCCCCAGTAATGAGCAAGAGCCACAACCGGGAGGCCGAATGGCGAATCAACAACCAAACAACATCGCACAGGTATGATTGCCTAGAGTGATGACTTATCCTGCATTATCTATATAAATCGCACATATCGTGAGGAGTTCATTTCAAAATAGACATACCAAGAAATGTAGTTCAGAAAAGGGTACTCGCTGTACATACAAGGTGTTCCAGTAAGCCCTAGGAGAGTTGGGGAGTGGCTGAAGAGGCGCCACGGCTTCGTCACCTTTCGCCTGACACTGGTACTAACCGGACACGGCTGTTTCGGGAGGTTAAGGATTCAGAGGAAGGACACGCCCGGGTGTCAGCACTGTGAGGATCGCCCGGAGGACACGGTGGAGGTCTGCCCTGCTTGGGCGGAGCATCGCCGTGTCCTCGTCGAGGCGATAAGCGGCGGCGACCTCTCACGTCCGGCTCTGGTTAAATCCATGGTCCGGAGCGAGGAGGCTTGGGAAGCGGTCATCTCCTTCTGCGAAGCAGTAATGCTAGCGAAGCAGGAGGCGGGCCGCGCGAGGGAGAGACAAGGCCTTCGCCCCAACCGCCGCTACAGAAGAAGACACCCCGAGCGTCAAGAGTCGCAGGGCGATTCCCGGCCACTGTAGGCGCGGGCCTGCGGACGGCGAGCGTTAGGTGGCTCGCTGTCCGATCATCACCAAGCCCGGGTCGAAGGCGCGTTGTGTTTCACGCGCGTTAAAGAGATGTCAGCATAGAAGACGGGGCCCGCTAGAGCCAGAGCCTGCCAGGGTTGCAGAATTTGTTCGAAAGAGTCACCGTGGCCCTGGAACGCAAAGGGCTTTAGAAGGAACACGGATGGGTTTTAGTCAGTAAGAGTCTGACACCCTTCCGCTCCACCCGGTGCGGAAGAAGTCATTAGATTTTATTTATTTATTTAGGTTAGCCAACAATTGTTTACACATTACATTTTATTTAAAATTACACGATATACATTTATAAGTGCAACAATTACTTGCAGGCTAACACCACATGCACTATTATATTTAAATTAAATATTTCTATTATAACATTTATTGTGATTGATAAAAATAATGTAAAACAAAGCATAAAACTGGTGAATTAACAAATAATCCAAAATCAAAATTAGTGTATGAAATTAAAAGTGATTATATGTACTGATTGGTAATATAATACAACAACAGATAAATACATTGAACTAAAAAGCGAGGTGCCATAGAAATCGCTTTTGGACTCTTTCTAAAAGAAGTTTATGAGTGGCGTAATGCGGTCTCCATACGACACTACAATACTCCAGTATGCTTCGGACAAGGCTATTATAAAGCAATATTTTAGTGCTGACCTGTTTGAAACCCTTGGTATTGCGTAGTACAAATCCTAACATTTTAGATGCTTTTTTGACAATGTTTTCTATGTCGGGGATAAAAGTAACCCTTTCATCAAACAGCACTCCTAGATCCCTTATAGTTTCTACTAACTGAACTTTTTGGCTGTCTATAAAGTAGTTCGAGTGGATGGGGTGGACCTTTCTAGAAAATGACAGGTGGTAGCATTTATTGAAGTTCAATTCCATTTTGTTTTTCTTGCACCATTCAATTACTCTGTTCAGATCATCCTGTAGAAGCTTAATATCATTTGATGATTCGGTTTTCCTGGCTAACTTTAAGTCATCCGCATAAAAAAAGCATTTTGAGAAGTGAAGGCACTGGGGAAGATCATTTATGAAAATTATAAATAACAAGGGTGCCTAGTGGGAACCCTGCGGGGCACCGGAAGGCATGTGATAATTGTTGGTAGGGCGAAAACCATTTACCATGACATAAAATTCACGGTTGGCGAGGTATGATTCCAACCATTTCAGCAAGGGTCCCGTGATACCATGTTGCCAGTTTTTTTATCAGTATGGAGTGGGAGATTTTATCAAACGCCTTACTGAAATCGGTGTATATCACATCAAACTGCGTATTCGAGTCAATAGTTTCTATCAGGGACAACGTAAAATACATAAAGCTTGTGGCAGTAGACCTTGAAGCTACAAAGCCATGTTGGTGATCGCTAAGATAGAGCCTAAAATGATGTTGGAAAAGGGGACAGATCATCGACTCTAATAACTTGGCGAAACAGGAGAGAAACGCAATGGGTCGATAGTTTGAGATGGTCTCTTTTTTGTCCGACTTGTGTACTGGAACGATTTTGGCTTTTTCCACTCGGATGGAAAAGTTCCGGTGGCTAAAGACATATACCTACATATTTTTAGTAGCGGAGAAACCAATACCGGCGCACAGGTAGAAATAAATAGTGGTGGGATTCCGTCAGTTCCTGGTCTTTTCCCTATGTTTAAAGATTGCAGTTTTCTGAGTAAAGAATCCATGTTCAGGTCTGGGGTTGTTAGGCACTGACTATTAGTTACCATTGCTCGAAGATAGCTAGAGTCATTCTTAAATTCTGTTTTATTTTCAGGTGTGTAAACAGATAAGAAATACTTTCCAAAAAGGTCACAGATAGTCGTGCCATTAGATGTTGTTGTCAGTCCGTCAGTCATTGTTAGTGGATAGACGCGCTTAGCCTTAACGTGAGTCCAGAATAGTTGGGGATTATCTTTGATTTCTGATTCTAGGTTATTTATATAAAGACTGTATAAACTTTTAGCTAAATTTTGACAACGTTTTGCAATTAGTTTTAGTTCTATTTCATCTAGCGGGTTTTTGTATATCCTGAAGCGCAATCTTAATTTATTTTTTTCATTGAGAGTATTTATTTTCGATTTATTAAACCATGGTGGATAACGACTGGACATTGGCTTACAATTTTGAACAAATTTATTTATGGCCGTGTTTAATACATCATAGAATACATTTACCAGGCTATCCACATCATTTTGACTTGCAAATAGTTGATCCCATTCGTTTAGATAGGATTTAATTTTTTAATAATTTGCTTTGTGGAAGGTTTTCCTCGTGTTATGTTGATTGTATGGCAGAGTATTTTCTTTTAATAATGATAGAGTAAGATCAAGCGGTGGGTGTAGTTTATCAACAGTAGTCAAAGATATAGTGGATTTACTCACTGCAAGAAGGCATTGTATATAAAACTACTGTTGAGACCACGGTATCAGCGCAACTGTTGCGCCCTTCACTCCTTTTCTGCGATTTCAGTCTTGGTCCCATAGTGAAAGTTGTTTATAATGATGAGTACAATGACCCCTTAAGAGGTATTGCGTTTATTCAGTTACACGTTGTATAGACATGTGATAATAACATGTATTTAAAAAAATCTACACCCTACTTTTGTAGCTGATAAATACCATAAAAGTTGTGCCACTCTCTTTAGATAGTTTGGGCATATTCTTGTGCAAACTGTATAAAAAATGAAAGACAAAGTAAGGTTTAGAAAACTTATCGTTGCCCAAATTCGTGATATACCAGTTATTTCTCGTCAAGAATTTTCTAATTATTTCAATATGTTATGTCTACAGCGAGTAGCACAAGCAGGCGAATTCAACAGGAGCCTGTTACGTGCGCGCACGCATAAAGTGATGCACGTGGAGATCTTGCGCGCCGTGTACGAGCGGGCAGACGACGAGTCAGGCACACTGCGCATGCGCGCGCTCGCTATTCTTACTAAGTGCCTCACCAGCAAACACCTGCCGTTGGTCAAGGCCATAAAGGTGAGTGCACGCGGGGATCCTTACCGGCGCGTACGAGCCATTGCACTCTATTGCAATATTGTCTCAGTACAGAGCCTAGAGTTAGCCAAGACTGTCCCACTGCTGGGTAAATACCTCTCCTAAGACTTACAGGAACTGTTTTCCCGAACTACTGTTTGTGTTATGTAATGTTCAAGTCCGTTAATGGCAGACGAGTTTAACCGCCAACCACTATGCATACAAATGCTAAACGTTGTGTGATATGTTTTGGCGTTATATTCATCACTAGTATTTATGTGGCAGCACCTGAATGGCGACGGCGAGGTATCTCGTCTGATGGCAGTGGTGGCTCGCAGCGCCAACGACGAGCGCGCGGTGGTGCGCAAGGCAGCTGCCACGCTGCTGCAGCAGATGCTGGCCGACACCAGCGCGCCGACGCCGCAAGGACAACAGCTGATGGTGAGTAAGGCTTGGCCTTGGTCGCGAGCATGCGTGGATGCTTGCGAACTCTCGCTGCCGCAGGGCATGAGTAACTTTTTCAGGGTTTCAGAATTCTTCGAAAGAGTTACCGCGGCCCTAGAACCAAAAGGCATTTGGAGGAACACGGATGGAATCTAGCAGTCGTTTGATACAAACAAAATAAAATAGGCCATGGGTAAATAACCCCGAGACGATCAATGCCAATTGTCGATGTGCTCCCTTATTGACAATTTCAATTAAAGCACCATTGATGCAAGTTTGAATGTGTTGCGTTTAGTATGCTTTTTGGCATTGGAACAGTTGGTGTTCGCAGAGGCAGCTAGGGACAATTTCACTGCTGTCAGACGCACGAATGATGAAAGCGATTGTCTATGACTCAGTTAAACGATCAATTGGCAGCTTCAATGGCTCCTGTCAATGAGCGTCAATCAAATTTTTCATCAATTGCTTTCAATCACGTAACTGCGATTGGCAATCGGTTTAATTGTACTTGTAAACGATCAATGGCATTTGACAATAACGTAAAATTGACAATTCAATCGTCTCGCGGATCATATCCTTATGCGCATAAGGATATCATCCGCGAGGCTGCACGATCCGGCGAGATATTACGGAGACGTCTGCGGATGTTTCTGTAATAATGTAGTGTCGGCTTGCTTGCAAGTGAGCCAGGATATAACTTGTTTGCTATAGCATCTTGAAAAACTAGTGTTTATCCACCAAATGGTTAAGTAAGACTTGCTGCATCTGCATAAAGGCAAACAAAATTTAAACCTATACTTAACGAGATTTTTGTGAGCAGTTTTTGGTGAGCTTGTGTCGCGATGCGAGCATCATTGTACGGACATCTGCCATCAACGCTCTCGGCGAGCTGCTGACGGTGCGCCCCAGCGAAATTGTTCTGGATGCTTTCCTCGACGGCCCCCTGCATCAGGTCTCTGACCCAGAGACTAAGGTAAGTACCCATTTAATTTTATCGCTGTTATAAAGTAGTTCATACACCAATCTGTACAACACTTTTCCATCTGTAGCCAAGTAGCAGAGGCTATTTAATTGTACTCCATTATTATAGATAAACGAACTAACACAGCCGTTCATTGGCTGTGTTAGTCAGATTTTACAGAAAATTTTTGCACTTTGTTTAGACGCCCGACAGTTTAGCAAATAATAAAATAATAGTCATTTTATTATCAGGCTACTGAAGCCCATGACACAATAGACAAAATAATCTTAAACAATAATAAACTAATACATATTATTATTAATAAACTATTGCGCACGAAATGACGGCGTCGTGTTTCACTGCCTTGTGTCGCGCAGCTGGACGTTCAGCGTCCAGCTGCGCGATACACGACATCCTTCGGCCAAAACTCTTATTTGAGGAACATCTCGAGCTGAGGAGTTGGGACCCGCACCACAAACGACTTGAAGTTTGTGTTGTGACGCGACTCCAACTTCTCGACCCTCAAAGTACAGTTGGTCTGCACTCTCATGTACTCTACGATCTCCCCAACCTTCGTGGAGTGATGTAGCCGGGACACGTACAGCTGCGTCGTAGGTGTTGCTGGACGGAGCAGCATGTTAGGTCCTGCCAGCGCGGTGCCGCACTGGTTCCGACAAGTAGGCTTCTTCTTCTTTTTCCTCTCCACCATGATGAAGCCATCCTTGTCACACGTCTCCTTGTTCGGATCCCGCTGTTTCGAACCCGTGATGAATGTAAAGCGGCCCTTTCGTCATGATCGCTTGAATTGCCTGCGACCCACTCAGTGAATTTGTGTGTATTACTGTGAATTTATCAGCAGGGTTTTCTTATTCTCAAATCTCTTTTATATCAGCAAGTTAAACCGTTAATACAATATGTAATATCTTTCTCCTTCAAGGTACAAGAGCAGGTGTTGACTTTAGTCGAAAAACTGTTGATTGATCGACTGCGTAAATTCAACGCGCTGGGCTACGACGACCCAATGCCCTGGATGTTCCTCGCAGGGATCATGCGCCGGCGGAAGACGAACCACTTACAGAAAGTCTGCCTTTTGCTTTCAAAGGCCGCAAAGTGCATTAAGTAAGATGTTATTTTAATTAATCGAAGTTCTTACCCAAAATCAGTCTCGTTCATGAAGTTCATTTTGATTATGTGATTAAAAAACTGGATAATAATATCCATAATTAATTTTGGTTCATAAAATAAATATATGTCTATCGGAGTTGTGAGAAAAGCTTGAAAATAATATATTTTTAAGGTACCAAAGTGAAGTAGCTCTAAAGTTAAAACGAATAGGGCCCTATTTTAACCACATAAATCAGTTACGATTTTTTATTTAGTCTGTGTTTACCCTCTGCTGTGCCTGAAGCTCGTTTAACAGGCGTTCATTCTAAGACCGCGTTCACACCAAACATATTCTGACAGTCGCAGCGGACTATGTTTGGTGTGAACGCAGCCAAAGGGCGATCAAACAATTTTATGTTGGACTCTAAGACACATGAAAGTATATAACTATGTAAATGAATAATACTTGTTCCAGCCATCGTTTAGTGGACATCTTGAGCACGCACTTGGGCGAAACGAGCGCCGAGCGCCACCTGCAGTGTCTGCTACTCCTCACCAGTGTGGCGCCGTATGTGGACTACTCCGACGTCGCCTTCGTGCTCGAATATTACTACAAACTCACCGAAAAGGAAAACGTAATCTTGTTTTTAGGGTTTCGAAACTCTGTATGGAAAAACGGAACCCTTATGAGATCACTCGGTTGTCTGTCTGTCCGTCTGTCGCAGCCAATTTTCTCCTAATCTACTGGACCGACTCAGTTGGTATTTGGTACAAACGTAAACTTCTGTGACCCAAACAAGGATGCGAAAAAAAACTAAGTAAATTTAGAAAATGGGTTCACTTTTTCGGGGCAAATTAGAAAATTAAAAAAGAAAGTAAAACATTTATAAGAAATTTATGATTTTAAGAGAACATGTTAAAAAAAAAATGCTTTCGGAACACTTTGCACGCGAGTCCGACTCGAACTTGGCCGGTTTTTCTATAACGATTTGCTAGATTACTCTTCTGAAGAATACTCCTAAATAATCGGCCCTAAGGCACACTTGCGCAAACCAGAGTTGCATAGTTTAATTCCGGCAAGCCTGTTCCATCATCGGACTACAAGACGTATGGCGATGCACCACCGGTACATGGTGGACATCCCACCCACACGCACAAAACGTTTTGGGAACATATTCATAGTGCGTACAGCTAAGGAGTGGAATTCCCTGCCAGTCTGTGTTTACTGATAGCAACAACCTGATAGTCTGTAAGTCAAGAGTCAATAGGTTAATTCTAGGCAAGCGTGCTCCATCTTCATATCGCGTGGTACAAAAATACGCACCCAGCTCAAAGTTGGTAGGATTGTTCGAAACACCATCATAAATGAAATCTAAAAAAGCCTCATCGATCCGATACCTGGAAAAAAAATTACTCGGTCACAAAAACGGGTTTTTCAGCAAATTGGTAAGTTTTATCATAAAATTAGGTCCGACAAAAATTGTAGATCAGATAATCATCAATAAATATGGCTAAATACTTTTTTTCCTAAGAGCCACCGTTTTTGAGTTATAACAATTCAAAAAGTTGGAAGAGTTTTAATCATCCCCGAGTCATTTTTTTTCTAGGTATTGGATTGATGAGAACTTGTTTTGAACAATCCTACCAACTTGAGCTGGGTGCGAATTTTTGTACCCTCGGATGTCTAAATTGATCAGATTAGAGGTTAAGTAAAGAATATTTCATTAATAACGGCCTGAGGTTAGCAAGTAATGGGATTTAAAAGAATACTCTAGTTTGTGCAATTGTCCTTTAGAAGAATAAGGAAGGTGAAGATCACCACCCATCTACACTACATTATGAGCGATTACAGTTTTAGCGAATACGAAGAAGTATAAGTAAGTATGCTTATTCATAATATTTCTCGGAAATATTATTTATAGTAAAATGACATCATGCGACTTTTGCCGCTGTGTTAAATAATATAGGGTGCTTTAATGGATAAAGCTGGTAGTTGGGGCCGGTTTACTAGCGCTGACAAGACAGTGTCGACTCGCGCAAGTAGTTTTCAGATATTTTGATCTAAGATTGCCAACAAGAGCTTGCTCAGACGAAATGCAATTGTATAAGCGAATGCGACTGTCGAAATGTTAAAATATAAGAGATTGATCACGAGACATCGCGACAGCGTTTGTGAATCCCTTACATCTTTGACATTTTGACAATGCCTTCGCCACGCTATCTCTGACTCGTGTCGAGGGGTTATTCCCAGTTGTCGCCACTGGTGACGCCACCACTGGCGACAAATGGGAATATTTTTCAAAAAAAGTCCCAGTTGTCACCAGTGGTGGCGCCACCAGTGGCGACAACTGGGAATGGCCATTCTTCTAGTTCCCAGTTGTCACCAGTGGCGACAGATGGGAAATATAAAGTGATACGCCTCCGGTGGGGGCGATGCTAGAGCTGAATTATAGTGATGGGGTTTCATTATTGTATCACTAACGAAGTTTTAAATAGGTATATTTTATATTTTCTTAAATAAAACTTTTACACGTTACTTGGGAAGATATATATTTTTATAAATCACAATATTTGTATTCATTGAGATTAAAACTGCACAAGTACAGTTTCCAGTACTACAACTATTACAGATCGTATAATTATTTTACTTAAAACTATATTATATAAATAATGCATTGATTAATCTGTGATAGACATCGCAGTAAATTAATGAGTAACATAATACCTGTAGATTTAGAAAATTATAAACGTCAATTATTGTGGTTAATATATACAAGTCTGTTTTATAAAAATAACCTAAGAACTACATAATGCCATACGTTGATTAATCTGTGATAAGAACCTAATAATAGCCACTGGTGACGCCACGTCACCAGTGGCGACAACTGGGAATAACCCGTGTCGAGAGCCTAAGCTCAACCGGTCTATTCCGTCAACGTCTCACCGTGTAAACTTAGGTAGAGTTAACATAAGGGGAACTGTCATTGCATCTTGTTTGTATGGATTGACAGCTTACGGGGCTTCTACATAAACATTCTCATATTTATAGCTCAGTTTTCCAAGGTCTCCGAAGGGTACTGACGTTTTGAATGTTGTGTGGTTAGTTCATCGACACGCGGCTGTTGAAGCTGACGCTGGAGCTGCTGAGCGCGTGGTCGCGCTTCATCGGCGCGCACGAGCGCACGCAGCTGCGCGAGCATCTCGTGCAGCGCCTGGCTGCGGCCACACATAACGGTATGTCACTTTTTACGTGTATTTTGTACTAGCACTTCGACCGTGGCCTCGTCCGCTTTCTGAAAATTAAATATACCTACCCTTTTTTATCCAGGGAAAAAGCTTTCTGCTGGTGAAAGATTTTTTCAAATCGGTCCATTACTTTTAGAGCCTATTCATTACAAACCAACATACAAAATTACAAGTCTTTTATTATAATATTAGTATAGACTGGTCGTCCCATCGGATTATTATAGTGAGGGAATAGAGCGTGCACTTGTGTTTACGCACACACTGTTGGACTAAAATATTTCCCACTGTAGGATTTTGGCCTGGAAGACCATTATTTATATTCTAACAGTGTAACTAGCGCTCATATTACGAAATATAGGCGCTGTCCATGGGCGCATACCGTGACGTACACGTACGCGTAACTGTCAACCATTGTATCAGTCTACAGGCAGATTGAAATAACAGTCTAAAAAAGCTATACTCAACCTGCCGCCCGCGGGGCGCATCTGGCCCGCCAACCTTTTCTGATGGCCTTGTAGCCTTTTTTTTTTTTTGATCTCGGGGGGAAATCCTCATGGAAATCCTCCACCCTGGGGCGGGTGGAGGGGTCTGTCAGACTCTTACTGACTAAAACCACCCCGGTGTTCCATCTTCCACCTACGCCGGGGATCGCGGGAACGTATGCGACATCCGCAATCCCCGGCTGGTGCCGGCCCGCCACTGCGGGCCACCTCGCGTCGGCGAGGGGAGTGAGGTGTTTGACTCCCCTCGCTACGTCAAAGAGGGGCGCACGGGAACACCACGCGCCGCCACCTCGGGTCCGGATGAATGGGGGGCGACGGACAGCCCCAAGTCCGCCGCCCCTGGACCCAGTTAGGGGGGCCGGAAGAGGGCAGCGTATGCCCTCCTCCGACGCCCGATGCGCCTGCTGCGGGCAGGGAGAGCGGTTGTGATCTCCCTCTCCCTTTCCGCAGCCTCCTTCTGCGCGATAACTGTCTCGCAGAAGGAGACCACCGCGTCCCAGGACTCCTCACCGCCGACCATAGCATGGACTACGGCCGGCAGCGAGAGGTCACCGCCTACAACAGAGATGAGGGCACGGCGCGGCTCCTCCCAAGCTGCACACTCTGCAAGCGTATGCCGTGCCGTGTCCTCCCGACAGTCGACGCAGTGGTGGCATCGAGCGTCCGGCTCCCTGCCTATGCGACACAAGAACCTCCCGAAGCAGCCATGCCCCGAGAGGACCTGCGTCGCACGAAACGTCAGAGAGCCGTGCCTTCTCCCGAGCCACAGGTCGAGCACTGGCCGGATGGCCTCGATGGTGATGAGGCCGGCGGAAGGGCTCGAAAGCCGGTCCCGCCATTCCGCCACCAGGACCTCGCGCAGCTGCGACCGACGCAACTCCAGGTGTCGCTGCGTCAGTCTTTCGCCGCGCGCCCGCGCGCCCTCGCGCCACCTATGCAGTGACGCGAGCACTTTCGCCTCCAGGTCCCACGGCGGAGATCCGGCCAGTGCGCAAGCCGCCTCGTAGGAGATCGTGCGATATCCCCTGATGACTCTGACGGCCATCACCCTCTGCGTGGCCTTGTAGCCTACATTAGAGTAATAACTTCTATATCTCCTTGACGATGTGCTGAGACTATTTACTCTTGGCAATTCCACCTAAAAGTAACCATTTTTCACATTATCAATTAACCCCATTAATGTAGTTTTTTTTTTAACTGTAATGTATGTTATTGCGGCCTATGGTGATTATAGTAAAATCGCAACGTGGCCCAAGAAGAAAAAAAGGTTTTTATGACAATACGTGTTTTTTGCAGCATGTCGCATAAAAGTTGCGCAGTTGGCAGCACAACTAGATCCTGATAATTTAGCGTGGGCTACGGAAATGATGCAGATGTGTGAGTATACAGGCGTTACAACCTAATATTATTATTTCTATTATTGAGCAAATTTAACAGGAGCCCTTTGGTTTGCATCTTACAGTTACGTAAGAAAAATGTGCAAATTGTAACAATACAATCTCTCTTTTACATAAATAATACTAATATAAATATGACACTAATACACACTAAATAATATAATATATTATGTATTATTATAATAACATAAATAAAAATACATATTTCTATGCAACTATGAGGGTACGGAAAGGAAGTGTTCTTTCACTCTTCTTTTAAAAACTGAAATAATGTCAAGCGGCCGTGAATTCCATAACCATACCGCGTGCGCAATAAAGGAGTGGAGTAAAAATCGGTACAGTGGGGAGGGGATTTAAGGTGATTTCTAAGATGCAATCTGCAAGGCGCATCGAAAGGAGGGAAATAGGAGAAGCGTTCTTGCAGGTAGGACAGCGATTCAGCAAGCACAACATCCGAGAGTTCCTGCGAAGTTGAATAGAAGCCACTTGAGACTACGTTCATATTTCAGGATTTCGCTAGGTAGGTACCTTGCGAAATCCTGAAATATGAACGTATTGTTTAAGGTTGAAAACAAAACGAATACAAATATTTTGTAAACCCTCAAGTTTATTAAAAGCTCCTCGGTGGCATCCAAATAATAGGCATCAGCGTAGTCTATGATGGGCTGAATGATAGGTTGGGCAAGGGGAATTTTGGTGTTCAAGGGCATAAAGCTCTGGAGGCATTTCAGCGAGTGAAATGTGCAGTGCACCTTCCGACTGACTTCAGCGATATGTTTAGTGGGGGATCCTCACGTTTTGCCGAAAAGATTTTGAAAAAATTTCATTACCCAAACAAATTTTAGCAACCTTTTTTATACCATTGCAATATTTCGAATGATTTTAGTACGCAAATTTTTATTTGGTCAAATTTTTACTTGGCCAAATATTACCAAGTATAATGTCATTATGGCATTTTGTCTTTAATCAAATGATTTATTACAGCAAACAATCTTCAGACAATAAACGTTTAGGTTAATTATTAACAAAATGGTTAGGTTAGGTTAAAACTGTGACCTCCTACGACAGACACGACTTGCATTAATAGAAAAAAAGATATTGTTTTTAGTAGGTTACCCGGAAATCAACTATTTAATTTGATTTTGCGTAAAAACTGTTATTCCAACTGAAATATTTGACTAAATAAAAAATGTTAAAAGTACTATTTGGTAAACAAGTTATAGTTTAAACGTTCATTTCCCAAACATTAGGTTTGCGTTACATTTTTTTGTGAATAGATTTTTTGCTAAGTAATAATTTGGCAAATGAAGTTATGCGAAAAATTTTTTGGGAAGTGAAATTTGCTACAGTATCAAAATTTACTTTTTCGATATATTAACTGGAAAGAAATGTGTTGTTGGAACTGTAATTAATTTTTTTGGTAAAAATTGTGAGGTGCAAACCCCACAGCTAAATTTAGTTTCCTATTACAATTTCATTGTTTTAATTATGCATGTTATTTCAATGTTTGCAAACAGTTAAGTTCTAGCTAAATAATCTCGATGAAAATTTCAAAAAGAGGCTTAGTAATTTAAAAAGTAATCGTGTAATTGATAGATGGCATCATAAAAATGGTTTGTCACATCATATTTATCATAGTGGAAAATTATATAAGGATAAGCACTTATTCTTTTTAATTCATTAGTTTCATTACAACTTAAATTAAAAAGAAAAAAAGTTAATTAATTTAATTAATTCGGGAGAAATAAAAGATTTATCTTTTAAAAAAATCTAAAATAAA
Source organism: Mamestra brassicae (assembly GCA_905163435.1). NCBI lineage: Eukaryota > Metazoa > Arthropoda > Insecta > Lepidoptera > Noctuidae > Mamestra > Mamestra brassicae. Next base: position 9,339,710 of record LR990995.1, on the reverse strand, counting down.
TATGACATTTTTTTTGAGGTCGGGTCCAGCCTAACTACGGTAGGCGGGGTATACCGATATACGACAAAGTTTATTCCAAATATTAATCCCTTTGCGGAGTAATTTTTCTGTAAGTATTATCTGGGCGTGAGCGAGTTGTCACCCCTTGGTGCCCCCGACGGACGCACGCCGACAGCGCCACACTGACCTCCACAGCGCAGCAGCGCGCGGTGGCGGCGCAGGACGTGGAGGAGGCGCTGCGCGCGGCGGACCTGTCGCTGGTGGCGCCCGTGGAGCCCGAGCCCGCCCTGCTGCGCGTCTTCCTCGCCGTCGCCGCAGCGCCGCAAGGTAAACAAACATTTTTTAAAAAGCAACTAAACTTTAACCTTGTATTTGGGATCATTCTATAATTAAATAAGTGTTTGTCGGAGGTGCTACAACTCCCTAGGTTACATCAGCCAGGATATGGGAACTACAGTGGGGTTACTATGGGAAGTGTTGGTTATTACGCAATGGAAAAACTGTTTGCGTTTGCGTTCAAATAATAATTCACACTCAACGTCACAATAACAATATTCTCACACAATAGGTACACTGAACAAGTATTCGGAACACGCGGCGTTTTCTAGATGTGTTCACTGCTCGATCGCCACCAGTAGACCGAGCCTCTGTCGAGCACTCCGTCGAACGCCACTAGATGGCGTTGGCGCCTCGGTAGTTCATTATAAAATGGGCATATTTAACCTAACATATTGATAAACCGATTTTTTTTAATTGGCCGCCTCTAATAGAATGGGATGACGATCGCTGCGCCACTGCAGTTGCGGGCGCGGCGCGGCTGTGCATTCGCTCGCGCGACGCTGCCGTGGCGTGCGCGCCCGTGTTCGCCGCGCTGCTGGCGCGCCCGGCCGAGCCGCTGAACTTGCGCGTCAATGCGCTCGCGGGGCTCAGCGACATATGCTCCAGGTATGTAGAGACGCTGCCGGCGGCTGTATTTAAATACCTCAGGCAAAAGTTATCTGACGATCGAAAAATGATATGATTATTAACGATTTTATGCATTTCATGAATTCAGGTACACGTGCATAGTAGAGCCGCTGCTGGGCACAATGTGCGACTGCCTCTCGAAGGATTCGCCAATGTTGTTGCGTCGCATGGCCACGCGCGAAATTACTCGTCTCCTGTTAGGGGGGTTCTTGCGTTTGCGCACCCCCCTCTATTATCGGTAAGTAAATATGAGCAAATTTCGACAGAAGTCGCGTTAAGCGAGCAATATTTCAGGATTGTATGATAGTTTTGAACAAGTAATGGATGAAGTTTTGCACAAAATCTGTAATTCAAGTCTATCATTATTGATAGATGATTGTTTAAGCCCATAAATAGCTTTTTAAGTTATAGAACCTTCCCCTATCCCTACATTCAAAATCTACAAATATTTTCTTTGAGTATCCATTTAAAAATGCAGTTGTGACATCTAGGTGCGTTATGTCCATACACCATTGTACACTGAGAGCAAATAACATCCTCAAGGTTGAATGTTTCACAACACGAGAAAAAGTGTCCACATAATCAATTCCACAAAGTTGTGAAAAACCTTTGGCAACAAGCCTTGCTTGCATCTAACTTTTTATTCAAAACCCACCTACTTTGTACTACTGAAGTATCACCTGGTACATTAATGTGCTCCCATGCATTATTGTACTCAAATGACTGTAACTCCTCACGCATGGCCAGCTTCCATTGTTCTGCCTCTGGTCCATTCACTGCTTCTGAGAAGACAATCTCCTCGGTTCCTGCAAAGTTATTAGAAACACACAAGTTTGTATTTTTTTATTTATTTAAATTAAGTACAGCCACATCACATACATTACACAATTAACCTTAATATTTATATTACTTTGCTACTTATAATAAAATACATTAATTTCAACACACCACTTATTTAAGCAAAATACATTTTTTAAGGCACAAATATTAGTATGATTGATACAACATATAATATCAGGTGAAGTTGAATATTGTTTATACAATGTTACTATACTTGGACACTGCTTACTTTCTAAATTAAATACATAATCAATTTTGAATATATCTTTTAACCATAACACTTCCTTTTGTAAATAAAGATTTTTTTTTTAATTTGAAAAGATTTTTTATAGCTGAAATATGGTACAAAACCTTAATTCCAACGTATACCCCTATTTTTTTCAATCCATGCTACTTGTAACCGTTCTTTTTTCGTCAGGTCATAAAATGGTTGTGATGGTTTTATCAACAGTACTTGTATCCGTCCTTCATACATCATTGCTATTTCATTTGGAATAAATTCGTTTCCTTCATTCTTATACCCTTGGACATCCACAACAACATTCATGATAATTTTCTCACAATATTACCCAAAGGTTTGTAAAAGTCGATTGTTTATGTAATAAACAATAAGCAGATGTATTTTCTGGAATATCTTCTGAACATTCAATTTCTAATCGCACATGCACCGGTCCAGTTTTGAACGATTCGTTTTGTCTTGAGCAATCAATTACAAAAAGTGGAGCAATTTCTTTAAATTGATTTAAGCTAAGCAACGGATCTATGTTCAAGTTGTAATACGACTGACGAAAGTTAGCATACATTTCGTATTAATATACTGTCTTTGTTTTCATCAAATTTCAGATTAAGTGAGTATAGATAATATTGCGAATTTAAACATAATTTAATATTGCTTACATTACAATGATTGAATAAGGAAGAACTTTTAGTTTTATTAGTTTTTCGGTTAGTTTGCAAACCAAATATAACGAAACTTGGCTTCTCTTGTTGTGAAGTTGTCTTTTCAATCAATCAATCAAAAGTCATTTATTCAAATTAGGCTGAGTTCAAGCACTTTTTGAACGTCAAAGTTCTACATAAAGACAGTCCCCCAAAACCCCACCCGTCACCACTTTCTAGTGTTATTGCTGGGAAGAAGAAGTGGCGCAACAAACTCCCCAACAACACATCTGTCTGTTAAGTTTAAAAAACTTGAATTTATACAGTAGTATGCAAAGTATTTTACAATACATGACACAGAAATTAAAATATTCAAACTGTAAATCAAATTAAATGAAATTAATTGACACTTGGTAGCTAGCACACTCCATTAAGCCATCAGAAATAGACAAACTCAAGCATTAACAAGTCAACCAAACAAATTATGCCTCCGGGCATAAATGGTGTGCCCGCTTACACGTGCAATAGTAAAGTCTAACAATAGGTTTGTGACTGGAGCCACAAGTGATGAACTAGAGCCATCATAATACTAATAATAAGTTTAACGTTATAACAGCAATAATAAAAAAATAAAAAATACTATGACCAGCAAGACGACCAGTCACCACAAGCAGCACTCGTTCACGAGCATAACGCAAAGATCAGCCTTTACCGCCCTCGCCATGTTAGCATGCAGGCATGACGAACTTGCCGGTTGATCAGGCAAAAATTATATAAAACAGCTATGGACAACAGTAGCGTGCAGTAGTTGCACATTAAGGGTAGGCCAGCCCATACATAATGCCAAAAAAAAACTCGCCTCATTATTCAGGGTTGAAATCACGATACTGACGATGCGAATTTTCGTCCACTTCAAAACTTATGACTTCAAAAACTCACCAGATTACTTAACATTTCAAGAAAGATTCAAATCATGAAATTCTGATGGTGCAAATAGAAGAAAGATTTGGTCACCTCAAATATCTTTCCAAGTGAGTTTTAGTTATAAAACACGTCACTTGCAATATTTCCCTATTTCATGTGACTCGCATTGCATGTATGTAGGTACATATATTTTATAAGAAAACCAATCTGTGTTAAACTTTAAGTTATACTCATTACTAGTTTCAATACGTGATTTACCAAATAAATGTATTTAACTTTAAGCAAGTCTCTAGATGTTTTTCTGATCGGTTATGCTTTTTATACTGAGGAATGAAAAGTATGCAAATATATAAATCCTAAGTATTGAACAAAATGCACGAAAAACAAAATAATTTATTTGTGTGTACACAACCACACAGCCAGTTATATGTTTCATAACTCTGAGGATTGAAATGACGAGTACGAGATGAATTATCGTATTTTTGGATAAATTCTCGTAACTCGGTCACACATCTACCTTTAGACACAAGTGGAATCTTATGATTATACGATAGCTGTGAAAACTTACTGCTTTTTATCTCAATTAAACACACAGTCAGCACAAACTTCACAATCTAGGACCAACACATAAACTTTAATATATTTTATAATACTTTGTGTTTCAAAACGAATTACTTATAACTCACTATGATATAATAAAATCAAAAGTAATTAAAGAGTTCAAAACAACCACTATTAAAAGATTCGCGCGATTATTGCTTGTCACATAAAACAATATGGCTTCTCTAAAAAAAATATCATTCAAAATGTCTCGATAAAACACTTCCAAATTAAATTGCCATCATTGTCCTATCGTCATCTTTAAGAATGACATTTAAGAAAATTTGCCGGATTATACTAATATCTATACTGACAGTAAAACACGGGGTTGCCGATACTAAATACTCATTTTTGTAATTGAGGATAAAAATTAATTCCTGTAGTTTTTAATTATTTTAGAGGGCTGTTGCTATTCTTTACAAATTAAAATTTCTTCTGAAATGTATAAATTTGACAATACTACCCTTTTTTAACTGTCTGTATTGGTTAGGAAATTGACGTTTTGTGCGTAAACCTTGTGGCGTAGCCAATCACGACACGCGTTGGCCGGCTCCTTCGGGCCTAAGAAACGCCCATATTTATACATGTGTGCTGTTCATACACATGAAAATATGAACACACATGCATACATTTATGAATGACATGTAGGCAATGCGAAGTCTTGCCTTAGCCAGCGTCTCGTAGTACATTTATAGTGTGAGTTACGTCACACGGGCCGCTTACAGGCGCGACAAGTTGCTATAAGCATTTTACTAGGAGTTAAGAGTTATTTAATATTTTTGTTTTATTTTATTACATAGTTTTAATAAATGCATTTGTTTTATTTATCCGTTGTTGTGGTAGGGTAGGCTTTGCCTGTTTGTCTACAGGGTAAGCACGCCCATGATGGACAACAGTAGTTCATCATATGTTGCAATACAACTCATACAACAAAACGAGTAGATTATGTCAAAAAAGAAAATAGTAAAGATAACTGATCAATACGATCAGAGAAAAGAAATAATAATATATGTATTATATTTTTTATTTATTTATTTTATTTATTTATTATAAACACTATCTTTACAGGCAGACCCAATACAATAGTGGTTTGCAAACACACACAAGATAATTTGAAAATAAGTTACGACTAATACTATAATTAAAACACTAAACTTTAAAAATAACTTGTAAAACACAAACAAACAAACAAAAACAACAACACAAAAAAAGTAAAAATTAAATATAAGAGACAAAATTCAACAAAACTCTTGCGAATTCACTCAAGTTGCACGAAAATATGTCTGTCCTCTCATGCACTTCATTTAATACACGTAATGTGCGGGTGAGCGATGTTTTTGACAGCAGGTTGGTTTTGGCAACAGGCACGGCCAGCAGTGGCGGTCGCCGCCGCCTCCACACGTAGCGGTCCGGCACGCACAGCTTCAGGTGTCGCAGCACTCCCGGGTTATGTGCAACTCCACGCAGGAGCTTTAGCACATACGCCGCGAGTGTAAATTCCCTGCGCACTCTGAGTTCATTGTACCCCACCATACCCAGCACAAACAGTGTAGGATACATCAGCGGGTAAAATGGGAAAACTCCATAAAGTTTGAAATACAAGTGTCTTGTAAATTTATTCTATACTCGCTCCAGCATGACATTGTATTCGCTTCATGAGGAGCCCAAATCACCGCACTGTGTTCTAAGTGACTTCTCACCAACGCGTCATAGAGCACCTTAAGCGTGGTAAGGTTCGTAAATCCCTGTGACTGTCTCAGGACGAAACCCAGGTTTCTGTACGCTTTCTTGCAAATCTTAACTATGTGATCCCGGAAAGTAAGATCCGGGGTAAGCAGTACTCCTAGGTCTCGTACCTGAGATACTCGCTGCATCGGCGCCTCCTCTACTTTATAATCGTAGACTAAGGTAGTCTTCGCGCGCGTAAATGTCATTACAGAGCATTTCGCTGTGTTGAAAAACAGTTTATTTCTATAGCTCCATTCTACCACTCTATCTATGTCTTCCTGCAATTTCTCACAGTCCGAGCCACTCCTGACCTCGAGCAGCAATTTGAGGTCATCTGCAAACAATATACATAAACTATGTTTGACCACGTCTGGTAAGTCATTTATCATTAAAATAAATTCGAGAGGACCCAAATTGCTGCCCTGGCTCACGCCTGACCTGGTGTAGTATGGCTCAGATTCGAACCCGATGTAGTCGACGTACTGTTGTCGATCTTCCAAGTAGCTGGCAAAGAACTGTAAGAGGGTTTGAGTACAGCCAATTTTTTCCAACTTCATTAGCAGTACATCATTGTCGACGGTATCAAACGCCTTTTTGAAATCAAAATATGCCACGTCTACCTGTACACCAGCATCGACGGCCGGCACCACCCTCGCCATAAAGTTAAGAAGATTAGTTGCAGTGCTGCGCGCCGGCCGGAAGCCGTGCTGTGCGTCCGATAGCTGTGCGCTCACTTGAGCCTGCACACAGCGTTGGATGGCAGACTCGAAGACTTTTGCCGGTGTTGACAACACTGCAACCGGTCTGTAGCCACTGATATCCGGACCTGACTTTCCTTTGGGAACCGGAATCACTCGAGTGATTTTCCACCTAGGCGGAAACGTTGCTTGTTTTAAACAAGTGTTAAAAATATGATGCAGAAGCTCAGCGAGCACTCTGCCACAGTCTCTAAAAAGAAAAGCTGGAATGCCATCAGGGCCAGATGAGCGCTTTGGCTTCAGCTTTATGAGCGCTTCCTTTACTTCTTGATGACTGAGGGTCTCGATGTGTACTCGCGCGTTGTTCGCTTCCGCCTCCGCCTCCGCCGCCCGCGCCTCCAGTCGCGGCCGCTCTTTATTATACTACATTTATTAAAACACTCAAAAAATGTTGCAAAATGTCGAGCACACTCTTCATCCGAAAGATGTTGACCATTCTCTATGATAATTTGCTTATTTAACCTACTACGTTTTGACCTAATATACTGCCAGAAAGATTTTGGATCTTTTGAAAATTGATTTTGAATTTTAATCTTGTGTTCTTTGTGTGCAATTTCTATTGATTTTTTGATGCGAGCTCTCAACTTTGAAAATTCAGAATAATCGCTATCCAGCTTTGTTTTTTTGAAAGTTTTATGAAATCTAGCTTTATTCTTTATATCGCTTATAATATGTGCAGTGTACCATTCGGGATAAATGTATCGAAAGTTTTCACGTTTAAGCTTCTTCCGTGGTACACATTTATCTAAAATGTCACTCAGTTTATTATAAAAAATATTCAACATATCCTCCAAATCATACATGTCGTAAATCGTACTCCAATCAGTGGAAGCCAGCATAGAGTATAACAACTCGTAATCGGCTCGATAGAAGTTCCACTGCGGCCTAACAATACGCGCTGCGTGAATACCGCCGGCAGAGGACGCGGCGGCGGCGGGAGCGGGAAGCGTGCGCGCGCAGTGCACGCTGACAGGGAGCGGCGGGTGATGCGAGTCGACGGGCACGAGCGCGGCGTCGGCCGCCACCACCGTCACTTTCCCGCTAAAACCTGAGCTCAAAACCAAATCCAACTGACGACCAAGATAGTTTGTTACTGTGTTACTTTGAGTGAATTCGCAATAGGACACAAAATATTCATAATAATTTTTAACATTTATAGGACACGAATACAAATTAAAATCACCAATAACAATTATTTCTCCATATCTATCACATAATTTCTCTATTAATCTAAATAAAGTCAAATAGTCATTCTCAGAACTCCCTGGTGGTATGTAAACAACACAACATAAAAACAAAAATCTATTTTTAAAATAAACCGTTGCACTGACCATTTCAAAAATGCAGGTGTCTATCGAAGCGTCCGCGATTGGTACCTGTCGCAGCTCCTATCGGTGTGTGGCCACTAAAAACGCTCCTCCCTGCTTCCGACCATCCGCTCGGTCGCAACGGAGTATTTGATATCCCGGCGGAATTATTTCAGGATCTTCTATGGATATATTGCAACCAGATTCCGTTACCGCCAATAAATCAAAATTGAATGCCTCAATGTTAGTTCGGAACTCATCCAGTTTAGTTCGTAGACCTCGTACATTTTGATAGAATATAGCGATGTTATGGCTATAATATGTTTGATTTTGTTATATGTACTCATGAACTCATATAACCTGTTATAAGCTAAATCATATAGAAAGAACATTAAGTATAACAAATATCTTGCGTTCAACACTGCGACCAACAATTCTCATCGACTAAATAGTCATTGATAGAATAGTATGCCTTAGAACAAAGGTTAGATTTAACTCTAGTTTTAAATGCATTAAAAGGCAAGAAAAGAAAGGGGTAGTTTATTGTAAAAACGGATTCCGAGCCCCACAAACGAGCCCTGGATCTTACGGAGACGGTGGGAAGGAGCATGTAGTTTGTGCTTGTTTCTGGTGTTAAAATTGTGGATATCGCTGGTTTTAGTATACAGGGTGTCCCAAAACTCAACGTCAAGCCGAAACGGGGTGACAGGATTGATCATAACCATCACGAGAAAAATCTGAAAAAAAATCTATCCCATGCAGTTTAAAAATTATGGGCATTTTAAGAAAAACCTAGAAATTTGATCAAACTGTACCATTTTTCGGTTATTGTGGTTATTCTTTTTTATTTTTGTTCATTTGAACTTTGGAAACGTAATCCTAAATAACATTTCTAGAATCCCAATAAAAAATAATGACACAATTGCCTCAAGTTTCCGAGAATTGAGACTATTTGTTAAACTACGAATTTAAAATTTTCAAGATTCGTCGACTTTGACAGGCCCTCCTATAAAAAAAATGTACTAGAGTGCCTTGGCAAGTGGCATTAAAAGTTGGCGCATTTAATCAGAATTCTAAAATGGTACAATACTTGTTAGTTCCATACAATAGAAAAGAGTAAAAAAATTAAAACCTCAAGTAACCCGATTTTTGCTATCTCATTTTACTCAGTTAAAATGTTTTTAATTCACACAAGCTCTAGGTAGGTTCTTAATTTTAAGACAAAATGATGAGAGAGATGGATAATGGGTATGTTCGCCATGAGTGAGCGAGACAGATAGTGACGCCACTTTTACCAAAGTGAAAAAAAGTTAGTAAAATTAGTAAAATAATTAATACGAATACGAACGTGCGCAGTAGACGAATGAGCGAAACGTACTAACTGGTTGGTGTCGGACTGGTAGCGTAGCCATTTGCTTGGCTGAAACTAGTGCGAATGAAACAGATAGATGCCATAGCATCTATCTGTTTCATTCGCACTCGTTTAAACGACGCATCTCCGTCTCAATGCGTGGCGTCACTATCTGTCTCGCTCACTCATGGCAAACATACCCATTATCCATCTCTCTCATCATTTTGCCTTAAAATTAAGAACCTACCTAGAGCTTGTGCGAATTAAAAACATTTTAACTGAGTAAAATCTGATAGCAAAAATCGGGTTACTTGAGGTTTTAATTTTTTTACTCTTTTCTATTGTATGGAACTAACAAGTATTGTACCATTTTAGAATTCTGATTAAATGCGCCAACTTTTAATGCTACTTGCCAAGGCACTCTAGTACATTTTTTTTATAGGAGGGCCTGTCAAAGTCGACGAATCTTGAAAATTTTAAATTCGTAGTTTAACAAATAGTATCAATTCTCGGGAACTTGAGGCAATCGTGTCATTATTTTTTATTGGGATTCTAGAAATGTTATTTAGGATTACGTTTCTAAAGTTCAAATGAACAAAAATAAAAAATAATAACCACAATAACCGAAAAATGGTACAGTTTGATCAAATTTCTAGGTTTTTCTTAAAATGCCCATAATTTTCAAACTGCATGGGATAGATTTTTTTTCAGATTTTTCTCGTGATGGTTATGATCAATCCTGTCACCCCGTTTCGGCTTGACGTTGAGTTTTGGGACACCCTGTATAAATGTATATTTTGCTTAATATATAAAATGTTTGCAAAAATAAATTGAGATGCCACCGTGAGAATATCAATCTCTTTAAAAAGTTCTCTTAATGAAACCCTTGACCCTAGCTGTTTTATTGCTCGTACAGCACGCTTTTGCAAAACGAATATATTCTGTATGTCAGCAGCCCTACCCCACAGCAGGATACCGTAGGACATTACGCTTTGAAAATAACTGAAATAGACTAACCGAGCTATGTCAACGTCAGTGTGTATTGTCTAACTTTCCTGACGGATATGCGGCAGAACTGAGCCTTCCTGATAGGCTTGATATGTGTGGACCCCATTGAATCAGCAGTTATGCCCAAAATATTGCCGAGTCCACAGTTTCAAGCACTTCATTGTTTAAGACGACATTGGGCCCCAGATATCTAACATTGGGCAGGGCAAACTTTATACATTTAGTTTTCTTCGCATTCAGAACTAGATTATTTGTCATAAACCAATCTGTAACCATAGAAAGAGCGCTGTTTACGTTCTCAAAATCTCGTCTATTCCTATCTACTTTAAAAATAAGAAAAGTATCATCTGCAAACAGCACTACGTCACAGATACCCTTTAAGAAAAATGGCAAATCATTTACATACACCAGAAACAAGAATGGACCTAGTAAAGAGCCTTGAGGCACTCCTAAATGAATTGGTAGCCCGGAAGACATCACACCACTAACATCCACACATTGAAATCTATTATGTAAATATGAATCAATTACGTTAAGAGCTTCACTTTGGAGACCGTAATGACGTAGTTTACGCAAAAGCGTTTCACGGTGTACGCAATCAAAAGCTTTGGAGAGATCACAGAAAACTCCAATTGCATTTTGCGAGTTCTCCCATGCGTTTAATATGTGTTTTAAGAGAGCAACACCCGCATCAGTTGTCGAACGACCTTTTGTAAAGCCATATTGTTCATTATGAAGTAGGCTATTTAAATTAAAATGTCTAAGCAACTGCTTGAGAATTAACATTTCAAATATTTTAGTAAATGCAGGTAAGATGGAAATAGGCCGAAAGTTGCCTATGTCATTTTTATTACCTGATTTAAATAAAGGAACGACTTTACTACTCTTCATTAGGTCAGGAAAAGTTCCTAAGTCCACGCATTTATTAAAAGTAACAGCGCTACTATAATAATATATATTATATTACTCAAAAGCTTAATGGAGATGCCCCAGTAATCATCTGTGTTTTTAGACTTTAGTGTGTTGAAAACGTTAACTATATCACGCGGTGTTACGTGCTCAAAACAAATAATTGATTACACTTAGGCACACTACTATGCAATAGGATTTCAGCTTTAGAAGAGGATGAATTTAAGGAGAGAGTTGTAGTTACAGGTATATTGGAAAAAAACTCATTGAATGCCTCAGCTACGTCAGCTGCATTACTTACTAATTTGTTGTCGGTCGACCATTATCTCTAACTGATTATCTTGTTTAACCGACTTGCCTTTACCGACTATTAATGCTTTGTTGTTCTTGGTAACAACGGATATTAATTCAAATCCCAGTTTCTAAATGCTTACTGAATATAACGATTTTTCTCCAAACTCTTAAGCAACTATAATTTAGTTACGATCAGAGACTTTGTATGTGGCACACGCCATTTTATTTTTTGTATATCTATTTCTAAGACATAATTTTTCTCTATAAGCACAGTGTTGCCTCTTTTGTAGAAACAATAGAGGTTTTTTTAGTTGAATACGTTGAATAATGATTAAATTTATACTTTGCAACAATAGCTTTGAATTTATCATTATAAAACTCTTTTCCCAGATCAGTTTGCAAATTTCTCGGAACTCGACCTTTAAACGATAGACTTTCAAATGCTTTTGACACCTGTTGCTTATTTTTTTTGCTTGTTTTGACTCCGTAAACGCGCCTCATCAGAAGGACATAGTCCTATCGGTTTCCTCAGTATAAAAAATAAATTCAATTAGTTTAAAGTAATTTCTACCAAAAATAATTAACATAATCACTATAGTAATAAGTGTGAACATTATTCAATAACAAAAACTAAGAAACAGAAGTGATTCTAAAAGTTTTGTAAACAAAATCGTATTAGTGCAAATCACGGTGAACGCTGCGGCCGGTGCACGGGAGTTTCGCGCTTGTGCGGACTGCGTAGATAAGACAGTGGCACGCAACGCAAGTCAGTGACGTATCGCTGTCGAGTTTGATACGAGTGGCGAACCTGTTTGGCAGTAGCGGCGTGTTTACGAAGAACGCTGCGAGGATTATATGTTGTCAGCTACACAATAACAAATAATTGATATATTTTTGTTATTTTTCCGCTTCTTTTACTACTTTTCTATAATGCCTCGCGTTGAACGCTCGCCACCTTCTACCCCTGTTGGTGAAATAATAAGAGCTCAGTCCTCTCCTGACGTGACAGCAACTCTAATTGAACCTGTTCCTGGGCATAGTAGTAATATCACATCCAGAAACAAAAACAAACGCTTACGACCAGACTCCTCACCTGAAACGCCTTATTCACAAACATTTGAAACTAGGATAATGGTTATGCTTACTGTTGGGTATCCTGGAAAAAAGAACAGGATAGCTTGCTAAAACGTCTTACATCGGACATAACTGAGCTTAAGCAACAAGTAAAGGACATTAAGCTACACTGAAACCGAAAGGTGGAGGGATTTCATGGATGGAGAATACGACAGTATAAAACTTAAAATTACAATTTTGGAAAAAGAGCGTTTGGATCAGCGTGATTACATAGCAGAGCTGGAAAAGAAGGTTGAAGATTTGCAAACCGGTTCCCGTTCCTCAGCCATTGAGATAAGAAATGTCGCTTCTAGTGAGAATGAGTCAACTGCCGATCTCACTGATATAGTGTTAAAAACCTGCAATGCCATCCAGGCGCCGGTGGATCCATGCCAAATCCGCGACGTATATAGACTCCCAGGCAAAAAAGAATTTAACAGACCGATCATTGCAGAATTCTTGACAGTTCCGGATAAATCAAAAATGATTGAAGCGTCCCGCACATTCAATAAGAACCGAGCAATGACGGACAAACTCAATACTGGGCATATTGGAATTGGTGGTCAACAAAAACCTATATACCTACGTAGCCGAACATCTCCCCACCAGCTTGAGGAAGTTATTTTAAGAAGCTCGTACATTTGCAAAAACCAATAAATATAGATTTTGCTGGTATCAAAATGGGAAAGTATTTCTCCGCAAAAATGAGGGTCTTAAGCCCACTATTATTTATAATGTATCATGTCTTAAAAAACTTCAATAACCCGTTCAGTAATTTTCTTCCCTTTTTATTTTATCCCAGTAAGTTGCATGTTTTTCTTTATATTTTACCAACTTTTAAATCACGACTTAACCTTAAGTGTAAACAACATCCTACTTTGCTTTGTTTGTATTGTTGTAACTTTGTTATTTGTAATGAAATATTTGAAAACTGCTTAACTAATGCTAAAACTCGTATCTACTCGTATAACCAAACTCATGTAAGTTGTAAATATAAGCCCCATCACATAACACTATACCTCCGTACACTAAACACACATTGTCACCGTAATTACGAAATGATAACCCTCTGTTCCTTCTGCTATATATTGAACGCTAATGGTTTGCTTAAAATCATGCGCCTCTGTTCATCTTGCTTGTTCATTTGTATAAGTTTTACTCAATTGTCAGCTATAATAATGATAAATGTCAGCTATATTGACAACAGCTATAATATTCTGAAGGTGCGTACGGATTGCGCGTACCCTGGTACGCGTACTCAGTTTACGCGTATCCGGAACGCCTAGTCCATACCTGCAGCTACGCGTTCACTCTTGGGGTACGCGTACCGCGCGAGCCAACTCGCAGCGCGAGCCACCGTCAGTCGGTTTTTGGTCGCGTGTCAAAGAGGACGCACGCGGCCGGCTACGCTATATTTGGACGGCAAAATGAATAAACACGCGTGTTCTTCGAGTTTCACTAATGAAAATATTATTAGATTGATACAACTTTATGAATTTCACCGGGTCTTGTGGGATAGCACAGTAACTGATTATCGAAATAACGATTTACGCCAAGATGCATGGAAGGCAATTTCAAATGAACTGAACATTCCAATAGGTGAATTAAAAAAAAAGATGACAACTTTATTAGCAACTAATAGAAAAGAAAGGAGCAAAATCAAAAAAAGTTTAGTAACAGGATCAGGTAAGTTTTTAAATTGTTTATTTACGCATTGTATGCATGCATTGTATTTTCGCAATGTAAATTGACATATTTATAATAGCCTATATACTTTATATCTTTTTTTTTTTTACAGGAGCTAATGATGTATATATATCGAAGTGGTTTGCATCTGAATATTTTACTTTTCTAAATGATAAGGACAAACCTCTGCCAACAATGGAGACTACTGTAAGTAATTACGATTACTTATTAACGTTATTATATTTATACTTACCAGCTGCTTTATGAGGCTTTTTCAATTTTATTATACATATATTACGCGCGTTAAATAGTGTTTGAAACTCGGTACGGTGCGCGGTCACAAAAAGCGTAGTGTCTTTCACTGAGTACAAACCCACGCCACCACCATCATACATATTATTTTAGTCTACGTTAATCCGTGTAGTTAGTACACGTTTTATATAATATAAATGTCACGTTAAAACTTAGTGATTATTTTGCCACTCAAGGGGGTCATTATTAACAAAGTGTTCCGCCAGATGTAAACGTATATGAGTAGGAGTATTGGGCGATCTCCTAGGTACACTTTCTAAAGGAAAAAAAGAAGTTAATTGCTGTTGGTCTTGTCGCCATGCACCTGGAACAAGCTCTCCTCGCTGTTCAGAGTCAAATGCATTCGTATGTGCGTAAATATTTGATAGTCTGCTTTTTCGTAAAAAATTGTGTAAATAAACAGTTGCCAATACAATTTTTGTAGCTTTTTCCGGTTCCAAAAGCATTGGTTTTCGTAGTACTCGAAACACCGAACTCAGTATCCCAAATGCATTCTCAACTACCCTCCTTGCTCTTGATAGACGATAATTGAATATTCTTTCAATAGATCCTCTTTCTGGATTACCCGAAAAGGGTTTCATGGTATATTCACTGAGGGCAAATGCTTTATCACACAGAATTATATACGGTACCTTCACATTGTAAGGAGTTTGTAGTATTTCAGGATTCGGTAAATTTAGGCTTTTGTTTTCAAGGTTCCGGTACAAGGAAGTGTTTTTAAAAACACCTCCATCTGATATGCGCCCTTGACATCCAACATTTACGTACATAAAATTGTAATCAGCATCAACTAATGCTAACAATACAATGCTAGAATATTGTTTATAATTGTAAAATTCCGTTCCACTATTTAATGGTGCTTGAAGGCAAACATGTTTGCCGTCCATTGCGCCTATTGCATGAGGAAAGTTCCACTTTTCTTCAAATTCTTTTGCAACGGCCATCCATTGATTTTTAGTCTCGGGTAGCTGTAACAAATTATTTCATCTAAGTTAAAGTTTTTCTTATTTTATTTTTCAGATAACTACCAGCAACAACACACAGAATGTGAATGAATCTATATCAAATGATGAACAATTAGCCAGTGATTCTGCCTCAACCACACAACAAGTACCTAGTGATTTGACTTCATCTACACAACAAGCACCTAGTAATTCTTCATCGTCCATACAACAAACACCCAGAAATTCCGCCTCATCCACACAACAACAGCACAACACATCATTCAGAAATAAAAGGCGCCGTAATAACGATGACACTGCCACATTAACAGAAGCAGTGGGATTACTCAAGCACAGTGTACAATATCTATCCAAGGAAGAAGACTGTTACACTTCTTTTGGGACCCACATGCGTATGAATTGAAAAAATACGACTCGCGAACATTTACACTAGTAAAACATGCTATCAATAATGTTATATTTCAAGCTGATATGGGCCAATTACCAGGTCAGTATGGGTATTAGACCGGTGCCTATTCAACGGATTTAACCAACTCTACCTCACGCCAAAGCAATTACAGCGACACGCCAATTCCAGCACAAACTGCACCTACATCAACAGCGGAAACTCCAAAGGAAGCGGAGGATAATCAAAATGAAATTTCTGAAATATTACGTTACGTTCAAGAACAAGAAGAATAATTCAGAAAATTCTTAATTATAATTTAATAAAACTTCTTTAAGTACCTAAATTATAATTTTCTAAGATTTTAATTATCATAATAAACAAGCAGATAAACATAAACGTTTTTATTCATTAACTCACCTTCACATGATCCTTGAGAGCCTTGATAATTGTATCACATACTTCAATAATAATAGTAGATATGGACTGTTTAGATATGCGAAACAGATATTGTAAACTTGTATATGAGTCCCCGGTGGCCAAGAACCTTAACGTCACGGATAGCCTTTCTCTGGCTGTGATAGCTTCTCGAAAATTAGTATTCATTTTTTTTATTTCAGGTTCAACCTTTTCAAGAATTATTTCAAAATCTTGCAAGCTCATTCTCACAAAATTTTTGTCCCCACTTTCTTCATAATTTATATCTTCCATTAGCCTATTTCCACACTGTAATCTTTCACGATACAATTTTTTCATCCACCATCTAGGTTTCCGTTTGTTTCTCTTTTTTTTATTTAAAATGTGTTGAATAATGACTAACGCCGCAGCAGTGGTGGTGCACGCAACCGCTAAGTTTGTCGGAGTCATGGCGAATGACTGGGGCTCGCGGAGCGCTCTGGATCGATTAACCTCGCGTACAGGTTCGCGGCGGTCCGTACAGGAGCTGTACGCGTATCCAATGTACGCGTGGACAGTGTTTCCCAAGTACGCGTAACACAGGAACGCGCTATCCGTACGCACCTTGAGACTTCCGATGTGGTTTGGATTATCTGCACACTGGTTAATTACTCTTAAAAATGCTTGACATAGGCAAAGTTTGTGATGAGATCGATTCTTTTGGCTCTACCCAAGCTTATGTTTGCAGACCTGAACTGTGCACTGAATTTCTTGTTAATCCTACGAAATCTATTACTATCCTACAATTAAATATTCGCAGTATTCTTTGCAATTTTGAAAGTTTCAGAGTATTTCTTGTAAGCATTAATATTACGTGCGATGTAATTATCTTATCGGAATGCTGGCTGAGTCCGTACACAGCGATTCCGCCACTTGAGGGTTACACGTCTTACAACACTACAACGCACGGTGGTCCGGAAATCGAGCTCCATACTCATAGAAACTTAAAAGTAACGGATTTGAAAAAAAAAATTGGGATGGCTTTAGAATACCTCCCTTTATGTAATATTAACGTATGGATGGTACAGGTCACTCCACGCGTCAGAAAAAAAAGTTTTACGTTTTTTTTGTATGGGAGAAAACACTAAAAGTAAATTTTTCCGGAACTGTATGGAACTGTAAGGCTGGTGCTCATACGAGCTATAGTCCTATACACGGCGATCAAGATGACATACAATTCATGTGCGTTTAGGTGCGGCTAGGCACGTAATTTTTTTTTGAAATTTTGAATTTTCGATATGTGATTTTTCAAACCTTTGCCGTCGTTCAATGTCTTTGCCGATCGATTTATTTATATTATGGTTGGATTTAGCCTGCTAATGATCTTTATGATAACAATAATTAAAAAAGATTTTGATAAAATACGTTTTTTTGCAAAATTTAATTCCAAGATTTAACTCATTTGTTAATAACTGTGATTAAGGTTGAGAATAATTAGATACTAATAACGTGAGCATTAATGTAATGCACCTTTTCGTATCGCTTTGCTCGTGTAAATTTTGAGGTTATGAAGTAGGTAAGTGGATTTTCTGATCGCTTTATAAATATTAATGTTACATACTGCCACTTTGAAAGCTTCAATGAGGTTAAAATACCTAAAGCTTTGTCAGCGGAATATATAGGCACAGTTTTCTTCTTATTTAACAATTTCTTTATCTTTGTAGCCTCTTCGGGATGCTCCGATACCAGTTTAATGATATCTGCTACATTTTTGTTTTTTACTTTCAAACCAGTTGCATAAGCAAGACTTTCAGTGCTATGCGTTAGGAGCTCTTCCACTCGCCTTCTCTTATGTAGCGGGCTTAGCTCCACGAATGGTTTTCTCGGCGACACAACTGATGTTGATGTTCCAACACTGCACGTCTCCGATGTGTAGGATGTTGATGTTCCGACACTGCACGTCTCCCGTGTGTAGGACGTTGATGTTTCAACACTGCACGTCTCCGATGTGTAAGATGTTGATGCACCCTCATTTACACCAAAGTCAGAACTGGAACATGGTTGTTCCTCTTCTGACACTACAGAAGTAGTCATCTTTTCCATCACGATCTCAGGCCATTTGATATTCTCTTGCAACCATGTATCATACTTTTTTATGAATGTACGTCTCGAGCGACCACACAAGCTCCATTTCTTCCTCAAATTACACACATAATTCTGACAGATTTTTTTCAGTTCCTGTTCATTTTCTGTCAATTCAATAGTATTCTCAAAAGCTTCAAATAAAACATTGGGGTCTGAAAACTACTGTTGAAACAAACATGAAAATGTCCAAATTGGTACCAAAACCTTCCATCACAACACAATAACAAATATGTATAACGTAATAAGTTAGCGCGCACAAGTACTGAGAGCTACTAATAAAATAAAACTCAAATGTCCTATTTTTATACAACTACCCTCATTATCGTTCGCTATTCTCTAATGAGTTACCTATACAATTATAATTATATGTGGTGACTAGGGCCCATTTGGCCCTGATAGAGCTAATTAATGCTCATGTCATTAGTATCAAATTGTTATCAACCTTAATCACAGTTATTAAGAAATGAGTTAAATCTTGGAATTAAATTATGCAAAAAAACGTATTTTATCAAAATCTTTTTAATTATTGTTATCATAAAGATCATTAGCAGGCTACATCCAACCATAATATAAGTAAATCGATCGGCAAAGTCATTGAACGATGGCAAAGATTTGAAAAATCACATATGGAAAATTCAAAATTTCAAAAAAAAAATTACGTGCCTTGCCGCACCTAAACGCACATGAATTGTATGTCATCTTGATCGCCATGTATAGGACTATAGCTCGTATGACCACCAGCCTTACAGTTCCATACAGTTCCGAAAAAATGTACTTTTAGTGTTTTCTCCCATACAAAAAAAAACGTAAAACTTTTTTTTCTGACGAGTGGAGTGACCTGTACCATCCAAACGTTAATATTACATAAAGGGAGGTATTCTAAAGCCATCACAATTTTTTTTTTTCAAATCCGTTACTTTAACTTTCTATGAGTATGGAGCTCGATTTCCGGACCACTGTGCAACGCCTAAGAACCAAAATGACGGAGTCGTGGTTTAAGTAAGAGCTGATTTGCCTCACTCTGTAACCGAACCTCAGTTTTCAGAAGTTAGCTGCCTGTTGTGTCACTTTAGGAATGTTGATTTATTGTTGCTCTTTATCGTTCACCCTCTATACGGAACATCGATAACTTCCTTAATGGGTTAAATACGGTTCTTACAGCTTTTTTTAATGGGTGACATTAACATCAATATCATTCCATCTACTCTAAACCAACAAGCTAATGAATACTTAAATCTAGCCGCTTCTCACGGCTTGCTTCCGTCACATGTGTACCCTACCCGTGATTTAAATTGTCTAGATCATGTAATGATCCACCCGTGATTTAAATTGTCTGGATCATGTAATGATCAAGACTGATCTAGAAACGACTACTTTCGTCCTTGACACGCACATTACTGATCACAAGCCAACACTTCTTGATATAAAACCAGCAGCGGTACCAACTAAACCTAAAGATAATCGTATTGTTGTTGATTACCCCACTGTAATTTCAGAGATCGCAGCTACTGATTTTAGTCCAATTCTTCAAGTCAATGACGTGAATATTGCTGCAGATCTACTGGTATCTGGTATTAGCTCGATTATAAAAAGGTACTCTAAGTCAGTGCGTGTACCCTCCAGGCACAGAATCATTAAACCCTGGATAACCAAGGGCTTACTTCGTTGTATCCGCAATAAGGACCAAATGATGCGCCAGCTGAGGATGAACCCTGCCAACCTAACTCATAAACTTACCTTTACCAGATATCGGAATTTCTGCAATAAACTACTTAAGAATTTAAAAGTTACATATGAAACAACTGAATTCCAAAACGCTAAAAACAATCCTAAAGCCACATGGAAAGTGATTAAGAATATAACTGACAAGCATCGAACAGAATCTTCTCCTACCGAGTTACTTACTTCAATTAATAATGTTAACGATTTTTTCGCAAATATACGCAAAAATCTAGCCGAAAAGTTTATCCCTAGGTCACCTATCGGAAGACCCTTATGCGACACTCCTGTCAACTCCTTCGTTCTCTTACCGACTGACGAAGCAGAGGTTGAAAAAATTATCATTGGTCTGCGTTCGGATGCGGCAATGGGCTGGGATGGAATACCGTCATGCCTCTTGAAATCCTGCTCACATGCTCTTGTCCCAGTTATAACTCATATTTGCAACTGCGCTATTGAGTCGGGCTGCTTCCCCAAAGCTTTTAAAAAAGCGGTTGTACATCCCATTTTCAAAAGTGGGGGCAGACAAAGTGTTACCAATTATAGACCTATATCTATTTTACCTGCTCTATCTAAAGTTTTGGAGAAAATTCTCAACACCAGCTTAACTAACTTCCTGGAATCACACCATCTCTTGGCTAATAACCAGTATGGCTTCAGAAAATGCAAATCGACTGAAGATGCTGTTAGCTCTTTTATAGACTGTACGATCGCTAAGCTTGATTGCAGGAAGAAGTGCTTGGGTATCTTTGTGGACCTTTCCAAGGCTTTGTTTGACACTGTGTCTGTTCCACACCTCCTTTCAAAACTAGAAGCAATTGGTGTACGGGGTGATACCCTCAAAATCTTTCAAGATTATCTCCATGATCGGGAGCAGTGCGTCAGGATTGATGGGATGGTTAGCGACAGAAAAACTATGAGTTTCGGTGTGCCGCAGGGCTCCATCCTGGGACCGACCCTCTTCCTAGTTTACGTCAACAACTAGTGCAAACTTTCCCTGAAAAACTGCTCAATATTTTCTTATGCAGATGACACGTTTTTTACCTTTCTCCTCGCAGGCCGTTGCTTTGCCCGACCCAGATGTAATTGTTCTAAAAGCTCATTCTTGTTCTCCAAACTCACATAACACACAATGTTTCTGCCCTCCGTTAGCGATATCGACTACCATTAAATATCTTGGGGTACAAATTGATAGCCTATTAAATTGGAAATCTCATGTTGATGGAATCACTTCCCGGGTTCGAAAGTTAATTTATATTTTCAAAAAATTAAGAAATTCAGCTGACCATACAATGATACAACCCTAAAGACAGTTTATTATGCTCTGTGCCAGTCATTGCTAACATATTGTGTCACTGTGTGGGGAGGTGCACCCAAGAATCACCTTATTCATCTTGAGCGAGCACAGAGGGCTGTCCTGAAGGTCATGTCATTCAGACCCTTTAGATATCCCACAGTCAGTATATAAGGGATTGTGGTGTTCTTTCTGTTAGGCAGCTCTTTGTACTTCATGTGGTTATGCGTAAGCACATTTCGCTGAAGTATGATGCCAGTTCTCGGAATAAGCGCCAACGCTATAGGGTGTGCCCCTCTCAAAGCTGTAGGACTGCACTTGCTCGGAGACATTTTTATGGTATCGGAAGTCACCTATACAATAAAACCAACAAACACTGCTCCATTTATTCCACAACTCTACAGAAATGTAAGAGAACTGTGTATGGCTGGTTACAGATGCAGAGCTATGATGAAACAGAAAATCTCCTAAAGTTGTCATTTCTCAAATTCACGACCTACACATGAACTCTTCTCAGTGCAACAACTCACACACAACCTTACAATATCACAATGCACCACACTTACACACATAAAAGGACTGTTTTACAAATTATCACTTGTCCAACTACTGACCTTCTGATGTAACTTATGATGTAAAAAATTAGCGTGAGAATCCTGGTACCCATAACACAAGTTAAATCTTTCCTTGGGTACCAGAATTCAATGCAAATACTACTGACACGATTGTTACTCTCTAATATGTATTTGTTCTTGTTGCATAATAGTTGTTCGTAAGTGTTTGATTGTACAAAATTTTTGGTCCAATAAATTATTATTATTTTTTATTTATTTTTTGCTTTAAAGGAACTGTCCAAGCATATTTTGAAAAAGTGTCTATAATTGCCAGTATATATGTAACTTTGTTGGAAAGATAACTCTGGCACATTTATGAATTTCATTTATGACATCTGCTTTGCTCATAATGCTTATTTAATTTTCCTGCAATTTCTTTCAACGCAATGTTTTTTCAAGATTTCTTTCAAAATCAGTTTATTTAGTTGCTCTATTTGCTTGCAAAGTTGCAAATATTAATCTATTTGTTTTGAACCAAAACTGAAAAGCTGCCAACGTAGTATTTACCTTATCTATCAGTTCACTTATACTTTTTGCCCCTGAATAAAACCCATCCGTGTTCCTTCTAAAGTCCTTTGCGTTCCAGGGCCGCGGTGACTCTTTCGAACAAATTCCGCAACCCTGGCAGGCTCTGGCCCTAGCGGGCCCCGTCTTGTACTTTTTGCCCCTACTACAGCGTTTGTGTCATCGGCAAAAACTACAATATCAATGTCTAGAATGTCTTTTTAATATAATTTATCAAATCGTTAGTGAAAGTAATAAACAAAATGGATCCCTGCGGTACACCAGTGGTAATATTAATTATGGATGATTGGTATGTTTGCCGTTGTCCATTTTGTTCAATATCGCTGGTACGTACATTTTCCTGTTGTTTAAATAGGATGTAAATAATTGCAGGGCTCTACCTCTGACACCATAGTAATTTAGATTAGCAATAAGTAGATTATGATCAATTGTGTCAAATGCTGAAGATAAATCTAGAAAAATTCCTGCTACTTTTAATGTATGATTTATTTTGCTGATCACATCATCTAAAAGTTTATAGATGGCATCTCCAGTGCCAATTCCTTTCTTGTACCCAAACTGTCTTTCATGTAGAACTTTATTTAAATGAAGATGAGTCAATAGCTTAGATTTCAATAATTTTTCAATATTTTTTGAAATTGTGAGTAAAGCGAAATTAGTCTGTAATTTTTAGGGTCCGTTTTTGAATCCTTTTTATAAACAGGCACAACCTTTGCAATTTTTAATTGTTTCGGAAAAATACCCTGCTCAAGGCAGTTGTTAAAGGACGTAGATAGGGGCCCAGCCAATATTTTTTTTATGTGCTCTTTAAGAATAGCAATAGGGATTTCGTCATTTCGACTAGAGAGTTTGTTAGCCATGGTTTTAATTATTTGTGTTATTTCTTTGCGTGTAGTAGGCATGAGTGACATATCATTTATAACCCTTTCACAACTTTGTTGAAGAAGCAATCGACCCTCGTCTTAGTTTCAGCTGAATCACAATTATGGTTGAACTGTTTTGCTAATATGTTAGCTACGGTTGTTGGTGATCGTTAAGTTTTAGTAAAAGTGAATCCTGTTGAATTTTTTAAAATCTGTTTGTGCGTTTATTAATTTCTTTTTAAACTTCTTTATTTTCGCTGATTTTTTTTTTGTTGTGTTTGTTATTGTCAGGCGAAGGTTCTTATGAAAGAAAAATTTAAAAAAAAATGTACATCCGGGCGAAGCCGGGGCGGGCCACTAGTGTATAATATAGATAAGTATTAATATTCATAGGATTGTTGTCATTTGAGCCGGCTAATATTATAACAAAATCGGTTTTACCAAAGTCTTTACACATACTTGCACATGATTTCAACACCTGCTCAGTAGTTGCATCTGGCTTAATAAATGACGTCACGATGAACTTTGACCCCAGATGGTATTGCAGGATTTTACAAACACCATATCCAGCTTGATCAGCGAAGATCATGACTCTTTGAGTAGCTTCTTTTGCGAATGAGTTTGTGAGATAACGTTCGACTTCTGGTTTTCAGCAGAAGTACATTCAATATTACACTCTGTCTTCGAAGTGGGAATAGACTCATCAACATATTGCGAATCATGGATTGAGTTGACCGGGAGTATGAATGAGTAACAGATGACATCTTTTGGTGATCTTGGCTACAACTTTCCCTCAGTAATACGTCCAGATAAGGGTGTATCAAATGAGTCATCTTAAGAGAGGAATTTGTTTTTGTAGGCGTTGAAAAACACCTCGTCCTTATTAAATTTAACTAGTGTGAAGACTGGTGTCATGCTTGTTTTGTTTTTGCTGTTCATTTTATAAACCATTTGATTTATCCCGACACTTTTCACAACACGTCGAATCACAGGTTTTTCTTTCGATTTGTATTAATTTTAATAAGAACTTGCGACATTTGTAGTTACTTTTATTTTTTTTATCACGGAGCTCTTTATATGTGTGCGTACAGCGGGGACGCGTGCGCGTATGAATGATGATCATATGATATGACCAGTACGTTTGTATGGACTTTAAAGAGACTTTGACCTCTGATATTGTTTCGGTGTTTCTTCTCAGGCTAGTCAGCTAGGAAACTCTGGCCTCATCTAGTTTAAAAAAGATTGATTTGTAAAAGTGTTATGTTTAACCTACTTACAAAATAAATATCATTGAAGTTACAGTACGCGTCAAACAACTTTGCCCCTCTGAAGTTCGTCACAATTGGCAGCGCAGTAGTCAATTTTACAACCAATCATGACACCGCGCATGCGCGGGTTTGGTGCGCATGCGCGGTTTCGCGAAAGATGGCGCGAGTAATGGCGTCTCAGTCGCTCCTATACGTTCGATGCTTAGTCGTGTCCCGCTTGCTCAATGCAATAAGACTGTTGATGCCACAAGTGTTACACGTTGTTATTGTTTTTAATTAGTTTGTTAATGTTTTGTTATCTTCTTATTGTTACTTGTTGTGTTTGTTGCTTGGTTTTGTGTGTGAGTGTTTTGTGCGATATGCCTAAACGGAATATCGTTTCACAAAAAGACAATAGACTATACATTTTTTTTTGTACCTTTAAATTTAGTTTTCATTTATTTGGTGTGAACACAGTCTCTCACTTTCAATTACCTAGTAGTACTTATTATCATCTTATGCATTTCTACCTACCCATCTTACAATCGCTAACTGCTTCTACGAACGTAACACTTTTTTACGCGATTGCACCTGCTCGGTCGTCACCAAAACCTTACTTCAGAGCGGCAAAGTTGCTTGATTATAACTATACAAGAAAGCTCGTTAATTCATTAAGAATGATAATTGTTATTGACTCTTAACGTGATCATAATTACGGTGAAATTTGTTCAGATCACAACAACGTAGATTTGTGTTAGTTAAGATCCTAGACATAGAGCAGTGGACTAAGCAATACCGCCACACAATTTACTACATTAAGAAAGAGACAAAGCGACTGTGCAGCCAATATCTGTCTTTTTGTAAGCTTCACGAAGGCGACACTGCAAGCGATGTGACCCAATCAGAATAACTAGAAAAATACAACTACTGGCCGAAAAACCGCTTTGTCTCTCTCACACTTTTCTAGCTGTATTCACTTGATAGCCGGATAGGGAACGCTTTGTCCAGTGCTTTATGGTAAAGATGGTACGTATCCATAGGTATTGCGCGCTGTTGGCGGATGAAGACGTGGACGTGCGTGAGCCGGCCGAGTACTACGTCACCTGCGGGCTCACCGTCGACACCATCTACCACCACTTCGTCGAGTGTGTGCTGTATTACAACTACGATGAGAAAAGTAAGTAATGTTTTTAAGGTCTTTTAAGAGAAGACTTGTTGAATAAAAGTATATTTATTTGCAAAGAAGTAACAGTTACCAGTTTTATTAACAAGGGAGCGCGCAAGAGAGAGCAGAGCCCTCTGTGACAAAAATGTGTACTAATACAGGTTTCGTTCATAAATACTTAACACCTACCCCTGAACGCAAGCCCCATTTTTGCTAAACAATACATAATATATGTTTCTCAGAGGTAGTACCTACCTTTGGTTACAATATCTGCTACCATTTCACTACCCTTACAATAACAAAATTTAATATCACAATTATAAATATGTTGCTTGAGAAAATTCTGTCTTATATCAATATGCTTTGTTCGAGGTAAATAGCTATCACTTTTAGAAAGTCTTATGGCACTTTGACTATCACTAAACATGATGAGAGGTTCATTCAGCTCACAGCCAAGCTTCTCACTAAGCTGGCGCAACCATAGCGCCTCCTGCGTGGCTGCAGACATGGCCATATACTCCGCCTCCGCTGTCGATAAGGCCACGGTTTGCTGTTTGCGTGATGACCATGAGATAGCACCTCCCTGCAACATAAATATATAACTAGTGCACGACTTGCGGTCGAGCACATCAATGGCCCAATCTGCGTCACAGTATCCCATGATGCTTGCATAATGCGAGTAACAGAAAAAGAGTGCTAAGGTATAAGGCACCAAGGATCTCAAAATCATATATATGAGTTTGAGATCCTTAGCACTCTTTTTATTGCAACAACATGTTCAGTCTTTGGTTCATTGTTGTATCTATTTAATATATTAACTGCAAATGCAATATCTGGCCTTGTGCCTTGACCTATGTATAGCAAACAGCCAATGATCTCTCAATACGGATAATCAGTTCTTGTTTCAGTCTTCATATCATGGCTGAATTTTAGTGCAACTTCTATCGGTGTTTTTACAGTGTTGCATTCCAACATTCCAAATCTATCCAAAACTTCAGTTATGTATTTCTTCTGTTCCAACATAATTGAGTTTCCATTTCTTGTTATACCCTAAAATTGACTTACTTTTTCCAAGTTTTTCATTTCAAAGTGTTGCATTATTCTTTAACAGCTCTTTTATGCTTTGTTGAGAAGTAAATATAAGTAAGTCATCGACCCACACAGCAATGTAAGTATTCTTTTCTATATTATTATAATATACACATGGATCTGTCTTACATTGTTGCATTCCTATGGTTTACAGTGCATTGTTCAATTTTATGTTCCATAATAATCGACTAGCCTGCTTAAGACCATATATGGATTTAAGTAAATGACATGGCTTTGGATCCTTGCACATACAGTTCAGGCTGTACCATGTAGATATCAGTGTCTATTTCCCCTTGCAGGAATGCAGAGACAGCGTCCATCTGCTCAATATCTAAGTTATGTTTAGCTGCTAAACTAAGTAAATAGAGTATGGTCGGATACCTCACTACAGGAGATTATATTTCATTGTAGTCAATGCCTTTCCTTCGGGCAAAGTCTTTAATGACTAGCCTTGCCTTAAACCGAACAATTTTTCCAGCCTAGTCTGTTTTTGTTCTAAACACGCAATTGACAGTAGAGCAATTTTGTTGGAAGGAAGATGTGTCAAGAACCATGTGTTGTT
This sequence comes from Mamestra brassicae, assembly GCA_905163435.1. NCBI lineage: Eukaryota > Metazoa > Arthropoda > Insecta > Lepidoptera > Noctuidae > Mamestra > Mamestra brassicae. Next base: position 9,312,069 of record LR990995.1, on the reverse strand, counting down.
CTTCATTAAAGAACTATATTCTTCATCCATTCTCTCTTCCATTGCTCTCTCTTCCATTGCTCAGCATGAGGTGATGGCAGGGCTCCTTCTATTGACTGTGGGTCAGACAGATTAGTGTTAAAGCAATACAAACTATTCTCATTCTTTTGTTTGTTTATTTTATCACGTGGTCTCAGAGCGATATTACTGACATAATCCTGTGATTTACATGCTTGTCTAGAAGGTTGGTAAGTCTCATCTATATCATCTGTGCCTGATTGATATTCACTAGAATCTTCTTCAGATTGTGAATCAATTTTATATTGATTACCTGTGGCTGTTGTACTTCCTAATTTTATCGAATTTGAATGACTTGAGCTGTCTTCCATCAGGCTGTCATGACTGATTACTTCTGTAACTGATGAACTAGTGCTTTCTGAAGGCAGGCTCTTATCACAAATATCAACTGGAATATTGTTATCACATAACAAGTTATTATACAATTTTTCATGAAAAATCACATCTCTACTTTTAATTATTTTGTCACTTTTGGGGTCTAGGAAGCGGTACCCTTTACTATTACAACAGTATCCTACCAGTATCATTTTAATTGACTTTTTCTCCCAATTTTTCCTCTATACCTTTGGGATGTGGACCATGGCATCGAAAACAAATATTCTAATATGCGATAAGTTGGGTTTATACCCATGCCACATTTCATATGGACTCTTCGAGTTCTTTGTAGGACAACGATTTGTGATATAAGCTGCAGTAGCTACAGCCTCCGCCAAATATTTTTTTTCTGAATTGGCATAGAACAACATACACCTAGCACGCTCGACTAGTGTGCGGTCTCCTCTCTGCTAGGCCATTGTGCTGTGGAGTATAGGGAGTTGACGTCTGATGGGTTATACCATGATTAGACAAATAATTCTGAAAGTGATAATTACAGTACTCCATACCGTTATCTGTTCGGAGGGTTTTATTCTCTTTTCAAGTTTAACTTCTACTTTTGCCTTATAATCTTTGAAAATCTCCAGTGCACTAAGTTTGTCCTTCATTAGTATACATACATGAACCATACGAGTGTAATCATCAACAAATTAATTAAATATTTCATACCTGAGCACGACAAGCTTTCCATTGGTGAATCAATGAGCTCCAGAGGCTGTGTGGCTTTAGATCCTACATTGTTGAATGGAAGTCTCGTCTGCTTACCCTCCGAACAATGAGTACATCTGATGGTGTCACTTTTCTCTTCGTCCAGAGTCATTCCCTCAGCACAGGCAGGTAGCTTATTTACATCTGAAACATTTAGGTGAGCCATCCGCACATGCCATTAATAGGTGTTGTTCATGTTTTCACTATATAAGTAGGCAGTCTCAGAATTATTTACTGTGTTTTGCACATAAAGTGTATTATTGAGTGTTGCAGAACATACTATTTTATTATTACCATCATGGATGTAGCAAGCTTTATCATTGAATATTACTTTGTAGCCACTTTTAACTTGACTACTGACAAAGAGAAGTTTGGCTGCTAAGCCAGGAACATAAAGAACATTTTTCACCGAAATATTCCCGTCTGATAGACTAATGTTGATACATCCAACACCATCAATGACAATGGCTATCTGTTGGCTACTGTTATACTTTTTGTTGGTGGTTTGGTGAAGTTGTACATCCAATCTCGTTTGCCAGTCATGTGCATGGATGCACCCGAGTCTACAAACCACTTGTCACTTAATCCATCCAATGTAGCTGAAAACGCTGCAACAAAATTTGTACTGTCTCCGTTTTTTATGCTGCTTGTTTGTCGTTTTCTTGGAACGCCTGCAGAACTTTGCATAGTGGCCATGCTTGTTATATGATGTTTTATGATCAACGGCGTCACCCGAACTAGGCTCCACACACTCCCAAAGGTCCTCGTGCTCCAGATACATATGTTCTTACGCTAAACTTCCACGTTGCGAAATTCTCACGACCTGCGAGTTTCTCTAAATTGAACATATATGAGCCCATTTTGTTTCTTTCTGAGTAGGTCCTGAGTATTTTTCCAGTTGCCGGCTTTAGCACGTGTAGAAAATTTTTTAACCTCGAAAATAATTTTCCGGTGTACTTTTATCAGTAGTAGTTACAGTTACCAGTTTTATTAACAAGGGAGCTCGCAAGAGAGAGCAGAGCCCTCTGTGCCAAAAATGTGTACTAATACAGGTTGCGTTCATAAATACTTAACAGTTGGTTCCATAGTAAAAGTTGTTCATTAGCAATACAATCACCCCTTTCCAGATATTGCGTTCATTCTGTAACACTATGTATACGGTATACATTAATAAAACAATTAAAAAAATTAACAATAGACCAAAAATTTAACAATAGATGCTTTCTTTACTGCAGCGTCGGCACAACACACTGGCTGTTGGATGAAACTTTAATCGTCCATTTAGCTTACTAATATTATGTCACTCGTGGGATTTGCCTAGGAGTGGGACAGATAAGACTGTTAAAATAAACTATGTATTGAAAATCAGCGCCGTTGATTGTTGGACTTCGCTTTGTCGCGGTATGCTGAGCAATGACCGATTCTTGCTCGGATGCGACGCACAACTTGGATTTATATATATTTTCGATTATTTGTAAATTGTCCACTTTTATTATTGTTGTTTGTTTTGTTTTATGTTCTCAACTTGTCAGTCAGTGCCGGCCATCATGCCACAGTCAACTGTGGAACTGTGTTCTGTTTTGTCTGTGGTATGACCAGAGAATCGCGGTAGGTAAGCCAAACATAATTTGTCAGTGTAACAGTTTTTATTTAGTCATAGTTAGTGGTGTTATTTTCTTTGAATGTTGTATTTTTGTGCGTCATTTCTGGCGGAATAAACGTGTTTTCTTTCTAAACTAGTATACGGGCGCCGTGCCGCAATGCAGCAGGCCTGTTCGGTGGTGACATCCAGGCGTACACTTAACTTGGTCGCGAGATGTGAAGAAAGTAAAAACAAGAGCATCAGCTTACCTCCTGTTGCCTTGCCCCATAGAACTGCTGCATTCCGTGGAAGTTTTAAATTCGTAGCTTCACGTTGCTGGAACGACCTGCCACCACCGTTTCGTGTTATAAAAACAGTTGGTACATTTAGTTTTAAGCTTAAGCAAAACCTATTACGCATTCAAAAGAATACTACATGAACTTACCCGAGGTCTGCACGCAGGGGCCGGACAGCGGACGAAGGCATATCTAATGCCGCCGTCGGGGGCTCGGCTTAACCGCCCGGCCCAGAGGTAGGATACCTCTAAGATAAAAAACCCCCAATCCTAAGCTCTGAAGCGCGGTGACAGGATGAATGGCTGGAGGGAGTCCAGTCGTTAGCGCTTCCCCTGCAGAGCACCTGCCGCGCTCTGCAGTATGTAGGCTTACCGGGCATCTAGGCTCTGCCCGGTGGACATTCACGACCTATATTATCTCGTGGGAACAGTATGGACTACACAAATAATAAAAAACAAAAAGATGATGGGCCAGTTTTGGCGGAGCATGAAGAGGCGTCTGCCGAAAGTGGCAGTGAGAGCCAAGGAGGCTCACGCATTCCCTCTAAATTTTGGGGCAGCGATCGCGAGGGGAGGATGTTAATCCCTCAAGTGAAGAGGAATTGTCGGCCGCCTAGGTGCCGACATCTCGGAGATTATATTTAAGAAGAGCTACAGATACAATTTTTGCTGGACTTCAAATGGCATAGTGTAGGTACCTCAAGAAAAACGTAGACTCTTCCCAGATTCGTATAACTAATGTCAATGATCTTGAAAAACTAAGAGTCTCAGAATGACTATTATTAGCTTAGTTATATTTTGCTAAATACTTTTTTACTTCATGTTTTCTTAACTATATTCTTGTTGTTTCACACATGCACACTCTACACAATTCCCGCTCTTTCAAGTCTATTTTGCGGACAACCTTTTACTCATAGGAGCACAGAGAAATACTTGTTAACTAAAATTTGCATACATAAGTGCACTTTATAAATTCACCGTCATTCCATGGAAAATCTATCACTATTGTAGAGGTAGATGTTTTGAAATATTTACAGGAATTAACTTGTTATTGTTTTTGCGCAGTTTGCAGGTTTTTTAACACACATATTTATTACTTTTTCTATAGCAACTCATGTAGTCAGGCACCTTTTATGGTCATGAATAAATTCTATGAAAAATTGAACTTAATCAATAAAATTCAATAATCTTAATGAATTGTCGGAAGACATAGACAGGGTAACAGTTTCACATTCGCAAACCACTGATATTGAAGAATGTCACAAACTTATAACCACATCGTCGGATCACCTTCTAATACTAACTCAAAACGTACGCAGCATCAACTGCAATATGCCAGGACTCGAAATTCTACTGAGCCGACTAAAATTTGACTGCGACATTATTATACTTACTGAATACTGGCTTTCGCGTACATCAGTCATTCCAAACCTATCTGGCTATCGCTTTGAGGCAACAAAAAAAAAAATCCGAAACAAAATGACGGTGTGGTTATTTATTTTAGAGAACACCTTCGACTGAAAGTGATTGAACCAAATGTCGAAGAATGTAATTGTTTAGTTGCTACTTATGATAATCGCACGGCAATCATTGGTATGTATCACTCACCCTCTTTCCACAGCCTGGATCTATTTTTTATATCATTAGACGAAGTTCTCACAAAATACTCTGCTTTGAGAATATAATTGTCATGGGAGATATAAATATAGCAATTAATCATAACAAACTTGACGTAAATGGCGAACGCTGCCTTACCCTTGCTGCTGCCCATGGCCTTCTTCCAGCTCATACTCTTGTTACACGTAGTGAAAGTGAAACATGCATTGACCACGCCTTACTAAAAACTAAAACAACTGCTATGACCATCTTTCCGGACTTCACTTTGACAGACCACTACCCTGTCTTCCTAAACCTGAACTTCAAGAAGACTACTCAATTCTTTCCTACATCAATTAAAAAAGTTGAGACGATAAACTTAGAAAGGGACATCCTATTAATATTAACCTAAATCCTATTTATGACTCACCTAATCCAAATATTTATCTGCATTATTTAACAAAAAGTCTTCAATAAGCGTTAGTTAATAACACCAAAGTAATAACTCTATCGAGACGGAAGAAGATAATAAAGCCGTGGATAACGCAGGGCCTTTTAAGCTGTATAAGAAATAGAGATAAGTTGCACCGAAAATATAAACTCTCGCCAGACAATTTAACCCTAAAAATTACGTATACGCGCTACAGAAACTTCTGTAATAACCTATTAAAAAAACTAAAAAGAGCCTACGAGAAAGATAAGGTGCTGGTGGGTGGCTCAGAGCGATAACAAGACATTATGGAAAGCAATAAAAGAAATCACAAGTACATCAAAAAATACAAACCACCCTATTGAGCTACTGTCTCTATCAACGACACCTCAGTCATCACTAAATGAAATAATAATAATAATAATAATAATATAATAAACGCAAACATGTTGCTGAAAATACTTTTTCTTTGGACCATTTTGGCAACGGGGACTCCTTCATAACTCATCGCTTCCAGTTGGTTTAAGTTAAACTTATTTTAAAAGCCAGCAATCTGGTAGGAATTTTCCATTATTTTTATTAATACCTACATAATTAGACAAAGATGCAATGATATCACACTTAACATCACCATTAACCTAGAAATGTTACAATCTAAATAAGGTTTATTTAGTAAATGGTGTATTACTGTGGAGCTACGGGCCATTAAATAGAGAAAGGACAAAATAATAGTTGTTTTTTTATTCTCATTTAGCCTCCCACCGGCAGATTAAAGGTCTGACTCTTCCGCTCCACTTTTCCGGCAATCTTTATTTTTTTTTGTACTGTATGCTACCTCCACGGCGCCCGAATATTTTCTATTAATTTACTTTTTTTTATTAGGAGGACACACAACCTGCATATTTTACTTTTTGGTGTGACCTACACACATCACATCACTTACACTCTCACCAATCCCATTTTTATTATATTACATTTGGCGGACGCCGTGGACGTTGTCCTGAAAGTTGCCACGAAATCGGGCAGCTTGAAAGGCACGTTCACGCGCGCCCTGAAAGAGGCGGCTGACGGGATTAGGGAGGCGGTTGGGGTCCTCCTTGACCGTACAAGTTCTGAGGAGACGGCGAAGCTCTGGGAGGAGAACGGCCGTCTCCGTAATGAGCTGGAGGACCTCAAAAGGGAGGTAGCCGCACAGAGGGGGTCTGCCCCTCAACAGAAGCGTGCGGCTCCCGCAGCTGCCGGCTCTCTCGGGCAGTTGCGGCCCCGTTGTCGGCCCCTGCCCTTGCAGGAGCCTAATGCGGAGAACGAAAAGATCGTCCGGATCTGCATGCAGCAGTGCGGGGTACCTCCAGCTCAAGGGCGACCCCGGCGACCGCGTCCGACTCCACAGAGGCGTGGACGACGGTAGTCAAACGGGGTCAGAATAAGAAGGCGGCGCCGCTGGCAACCGCTCAGCCCAAGCCCGCGCCCTAAAAAAAGAGGAAGTCCTGGAAGGGTAAGGCCCCACGCTCGGCTGCTGTGGTTATCACACTGCAGCCCGCAGCCATCGAAAGAGGCCTTACCTATAAGGAGGTCCTCGCACAGGCGAAGGCCAAGGTCGCGTTCCCCGACCTTGGCACACCGACCGGCTTCAGAATGAAGTCGGTGGTTACGGGGGCGCGGCTCTTCGAGGTGTCGGGACCCTCGGGCGGCGAAAAGGCGGACATCTTGGCCGCCAAATTGAGGGAGGTCCTCAAAGAAGAGGACGTCCGAGTGTCCAGGCCAGTGAAGACCGCTGAATTGCGCGTCGAAGACCTGGATGACTCGATGACCCCAGAGGAGGTCGTGGCGGCCGTTGCCCGAAGCGGTGGATGTCCGCCGGGCGACGTGCGGGCGGGAGAAATCCGCGCCGACGCTGCCGAGCTCGGCACCATTACAGTGAAGTGCCAAGTCTGCGGCGTGGGGATCCCCGGTCACCGATGTCAAGGGCGAGGCGTTGGAGGAGTGGGCGGTCACGACCGGCTTGACCGTCCTGAATCGGGGCTCGGTCTACACGTGCGTGCGACAGCGGGGTGGTTCTATAGTGGACGTTTCGTTCGCTAGCCCCGCTGTCGCAAGCCGTGTCCGCGATTGGCGTGTCGCCGTGGAGGTGGAGACGTTGTCTGATCACAGATACATACGTTTCGACGTCTCCCCTCAGAACGTGGGCGGCCGTAACGGACGGTCCGCGTTGGGCGCGCAAGTGCCTCGACCGGGAGCTACTCGAGGAGGCCGCTATTGTGCAGGCCTGGATCCGGGAGTCGGCAAAGACCGGACCCGTCGACGTCGAAGAGGAGGCGCAGTGGTTCCACGGGGCGATGACGCAAATTTGCGATGCGTCAATGCCCCGGGTCCACACACAACCCAGAAGGCGCCAGGTGTACTGGTGGTCCGCCGAGATCGCGCGCTTGCGCGTCTCGTGCGTGGAGGTCAGGCGCCAGTACACCCGATACCGGAGAAGACGTCGTCGGGTCCCTGACGAAGAAGCCGCGCTGTATGAGGTGTACCGCGCGGCTAAGGAGGCTCTGTGGCTGGCCATCGGCGAGGCGAAGACGCGAGCCAGGGAGGAGATGTTGGAGACTCTCAACGGGGATCCGTCCTTATCGCTCGGTCCGAGGGAAACTCGGACCTTGGGCGCCCCCGCTTACGTAGAGTCTCCAACCCGAGCTGCTGGAGGACGTGGTCGCAGCCCTCTTCCCGGCACGAGCGGAGCACGCTCCGCCGCCGATGGCTCTGCCCGCAGCGCAGAGCCCGAAGAGAACGCCAGCGTCCCAGAGGTGACACAACCAGAGTTGAGGGCGGCCATGATGCGGCTCCGGGCTAAGAACACTGCCCCAGGGCCAGACGGGATTCACGGCTGCGCGTTGGCCCTAGCTCTGAAGAAGCTGGAGCCCCGACTGAGAGAACTCTACTCGGCGTGCCTGGAGCAGGGCCAGTTTCCCGCTCAGTGGAAATCTGGTCGTCTGGTCCTGCTCAGGAAAGCGGGGCGCCCTGCGGACTCGCTGTCCGCGTACCGGCCCATAGTGCTGCTGGACGAGGTGGGAAAGCTGTTCGAGCGGATAGTGGCAGCCCGCCTCGTCGGCCACTTTTGCGGAGAGGGGCCGGACCTGGCCGAATGCCTGTACGGCTTTCGCCAGGGGCGCTCCACTGTCACGGCGATATCGCGAGTGAGAGTCCTGGCGGAGGAAGCGGTGTCTCGGGGCGGGGCGATGTTGGCGGTGTCCTTGGACATCTCCAACGCCTTCAACACCCTGCCCTGGAGTTGTATTCGGGAGGCACTGCGCTATAATCGAGTGCCTCGCTACCTCCGTCGCGTCGTCGGGGCTTATTTGGCGGAAAGGTGTGTCACCTATCTGGGACGTGATAGCAAATACCAGCGCCCCATGTCGTGCGGTGTTCCGCAGGGTTCGATCTTGGGCCCGCTCCTGTGGAACATTGGGTGCGACTGGGTGCTGAGGGGCGAGCTCCGGCCGGGAGTGCAGCTGGTGTGTTACGCTGACGACACGCTGGTCACTGCCCGGGGGAGCTCGCACAGGGAGGCAGCTTTGCTGGTGACGGCTGCGGTCTCACAGGTGGTGAGCCGCTTACGGCGCCTCGGCCTGGAGGTGGCCCTCAACAAGTCGGAGGCAATTGATTTTCATGGTCCCCGGCGAGCGCCGCCGCCGGGATCGCACATCGTGGTCGGGGGGGCCCGTATCGCTGTCGAGTCCACCATGAAGTATCTGGGATTGGTGCTCGACAGCCGGTGGGATTTCGGCCCCTACTTCTGGCTGGCGCCGAAGTTGTAGGGCGCGGCGGGGGCGCTGTCAACGCCCACCCGTCACCACTTCCTAGTGTTGTAGCTGGGAAGAAAAAGTGGCGCAACAAACTCCCCAGCAAAATGTAGTAATGGCGGTCTTTGGTATGTCCTGCTGAAATACTGGTATCTGATTGTAAGCTTTTACAAGATCAATAGTGGAAAAGATCTTACAACCAGATAGACTGTGGGCAAAGTCATGTATGTGCCTGATTGGGTACTTATCTGGTATTGTCCTTGCGTTGAGCAGCCTGTAATCCCCGCAAGGACGCCAGCCATTGTCTTTTGTTGGGGCGAGGTGAAGAGGCGACGACCTAGGGCTCTCTGACGGCCGAGCTGTACCATTTGCCAGCATTGCCTCGAATTCGGCCTTGGCAATTTTCATTTTATCCGGGGCTAGTCTGCGTGGTGAACAAGATACTGGAAGGCCTGATGTGGCACAGTAGTGTGGTACAGTACACCACATCAGGCCTTCCAGTATCGTTCCAGTTGAGTTTTTGTGTGAATGGTGCACCTGCTGGCAGTATTATTTCCTGAAATTCGGATAGGAGATTTTGGTACTTGCATTCGCCAGTCACGACCTTTACACTTGAGATTAAGCTATCAGGAGAAGCGATAAAAGCTAAAGCTGACAAATTAGTAGTGCCGTCTATGAGGCGTTTGTTGCGAATATCTACTATTAAATTAAAATATGATAAAAAATCTACCCCTTATAATGGCTTTAGTGACGTTAGCAATAATAAAGCGCCAAGGGAAATCCTTACGTAGGCCTACCTAACCGTAGGTGTCGATTGTTGAACTGTTGGCCGCGCACAGCTGGTACTCGGTCTTCTCACGACGTTGTTGTGGGAGCGCAGATCGAGGGTAGACGCACAAGTCACTTCCTGTGTCCACTAGGAATTGGACTTTCGATCTGCGATCCGTCACGAACAGGCGACCAGTTGTGGATGGGCAATCTTCAGCCGCCATTATTGAATACCCGTTTCGTTTCCCGACTTGTAATCACACGGGCGGACGCATTTCTTTGCGTGGCTACCGAATTTGTGGTGGTACCAACACTTCGGAAACTTCCTGTAGTTGTGTCTGTGATCTTTGTTATGGGCTGCGACTTCTGTGGCCGGAGGTCTTCCTGGTGCGTGGGCGGGATCAGTCGTACCTTTCAGTGGTCAGCGCGTCGACCTTTCTCGACAGTTCCATGATGAGTTTCATCAAGTCCACCTGTGGATCTGCTCGTGATGTGGATGCTGCTGCGACTTACGGAGTAGGTGGCGCGATGTCGTGAACTCTATCAGCGAGGTCGGCGAGCTCGGTGAGGGTCAAGGTCATCTGCGATGCGATGATCGTCTGCAGGTTACTTGGCAAGCGACTCGTCCATATAGTGCGGAGAAAATCCTCGGATCGTTGGTCCCGCAAGGTGTTGGAGGTGCCGCAGGAACTGAGATGGTTTACGGTCACCTAGTCACTCTGACTGCCGAAGCTGTTTCACCTTCTTTTCTTTGGAGACGGACAGGCGCTTGATCAGCTCACTCTTCAGCTTCTCGTACGCGCCAGTAGCAGGAGGCGCAGTTATGACGTCTTCGACTTCCACGGAGTACTGTCGATCCAAGTGAGCGAGGACGTAGTGGAACTTGGTGTAATTGTCCGTTATTCTGGCCAGCTTGAATGGGCCTTCTATTTGGCAAAACCAAATATGTAGTAGGCTTTTCAGGCCAAAATGGTGGTATGCGAACGCCTACACGAAATAACTCCAATGACGGATGTTCGGGATCCGGGTCAGTGGAAACGCGCGCACATTTACTCGGCCAGCGGCCAGGGTGTTGGCTACGCTGCGATGTTTCTGTATCGCTGCCGTCGCTGCTCATGCATAACAAGTAAATAGCATGAGTATGTTGACTTATTTTAAGCATAAGTCAGTAATATACTATCGGAACCATGCCATACTATAACGCATTCGAAGCTAAAACGGAAGTAAATTACAAAACCATAAAAAAGTAAGGAAGTCGCACGAGGATAAGGCATAAAGAGAAATATTGTAAGATTTGTTGTTTTTCATGATTTTAAAGACAAATATAGTACAATGCTTATATTTATATGGTAAGTGATTCCATGATGTACAAAGTTTTGGTTTAGGCTTCGGTTTTTACGAGAAACCACTAAACAACACGGCATTCTTATAATTTGTCTCGATCGCGGTTGAAAGCGCACTAGTTCGCGGAGACGGCCATTTGCCTATGACATGGTCAACTAGACCATGTCGCCTGGACACCGACACGCCCCCTTGCCACTACTCCTGTTTTTTATATTTCTATGGGTATACCACTGAAAAGATAAATATTAAAAAAAAAAAAAAAAAAAAACTACTAATTGAGAACCTCCTCATTTTTGGAAGTCGATTTATAACTGAAAAAAACAACCGAAAATCACCGACTTCCAAAATTAAAGTTTTTAATACTTTGTAGTGTTTTTTATTTGAAAGTCGGTTGTATTTTTGTAATAAAGTTTTTTTCTTTTAATTTATATATCTACTACTAACACAAGCCATTAAATCTGTTTGACAGATCGCATAAAGTTCGACGACCGGCAGTTGATATACGACGTGATGCTGCAGCGCATGTCTCTAGTTCAGAAGCTGAACATCCAATGTCGCCTAGCGCACGAAGTGTTGGACCATGCGGCCGACCTCACCGACGAAGGCGATGAAGAGCTGCCGCCCGCGATGAACGCCGCGCTGCTGGATACGATCACACTGCTCTGCGGACCCAGGATGAAGCTGCCCAGTAATTATTTCAAATCAATTTTGTACTTGGTATTGTTACGCGCCAGAATTAATGTCGGGTACATTAAGTTACTACTAGCGCCATCTAGTATCGAGTAGCGGAACTAGTAGAGTCAAGTACCTTCTAGACATTTCTTTGCCAGAACATTCTACACTTCTCGATATCTGGTCAGTCGGCAGCGGTAGTAACGAGTACTTTCCAGATGTTTCGAGAACAGAAGTTTCTAGAACTAACTGTCCTATATAAGGAGTGCGTAGTCCGCGACCAAGTCAGTATTGGATTTGCGATACAAGCGAATACTTCGGAAGCGATCTTCAAGTGCGAATAAAGTGATCAGTAGTGAACTTGTGTTTAATAATTAGTGAGTTAAAAGTTATAATTAGTGTTTTTAAATTAAAGTGTCATTTTGGTTATTTAATCGGCTGTTTTTATTGTCACGAACCCCAAGCTCATAACAATTGGTGTCAGAAGAGTGGATATTTAAATCATGCCGATTCTACCAAAGGACGACACGGAGGGTATCCGTACCCGGAGTCAACGCCAGCAGGAGACGGACCAGAGGCGTTTTGGAGGTACAACGCCGCAGACGTCGGAAGCCCAGTTGCCGATCATGGAGGCCGGTCCGTCCTCAGCAGCTCTAGCATCTGCAGCACCAGACTTTGCTGGACTGATGATGATGCTGCAGGAGCCGCCGACAAGAGGAACAGGCCCGCCGGCAAGAAGAACAGGCCCGTCGGCTGGAAGAACAGCTGCAGCGTGACAAGGAAGAGCAGGCGCGCCGCCAGGAAGAACAGATGGTCCTTATGAAGGACCTTCACGCTACCTTTGGAAAAGACATGAAGGAGGTGAAGGATAAGGTTGCTCAGCATGACAACCGCCTGTCAGAAGCTGAAACCCAGATCATCAAGTTTAATTACGTCATTGCTGATGTTAAGGAAGAGTTGGGCAACCTTAAGGTTGGAGATGGGATGGCAGTTTCCGTAGCTACTACACCTACACCTTCGCTACGTGGATTCAAAGTGCCGCCGGTCGATGGGACATCTTCCTGGTCAGCCTACAAAAGACAGTTTGAGGCTGTTATGAAGGCGAATGGGTGGAGTAAAAATCAGGCCATGACTGCTCTCACCCTAGGCCTGCGCGACCAGGCCTTAACTGTCCTGGAAGCTCTCGATAAGGAAGTGACTTATGAGCAGCTCCTTGAGGCGTTGGAAGCTAGATATGGCGACGCTCATCTGGAACACGTGTTTCGTGCGTAGCTCAAGGATCGCGTGCAACGCAGCGGTGAAAACCTGCAGCAGTGGGCCCTTGAAGTGGAGAGGCTGGTTCGAAAAGCTTACCAGTCCGTACCTGCGCTCATCGAAGGTAACCTGGTGCAGGCATTCACCGATGGAATCCGCGACCTTGAAGTTAGAGCTGCTGTGAGGCTCGGGCACCACGGGACGCTTAAGGACGCCTTGGCTCATGCACTGGGGGTGGAAGCTGTACGGCAGGATCATCGTTCCCATCGCGTCAGGGAGGTTGCAGCGGCTACAGTTCGCGGCCGTTTAAAAGGATACAGCCCTAGGTGCTACGGCTGTGGGGAAAGGGCCCACCTTCGATCCAGTTGCCCTAAGCGGACTGCGGAAAGGGAAGGTAGCTAATCTCCAGAGGGTAGGGCGGCTAACAGCACCGCCCAGCAACAGCAGGGAAACGAGTGAAAGCCAGGACTGCGGGGCGGGTGCTGGCTGATGTTCAAAGAGCCCCAAGGATTTCGATCTCACAAACCCATGACGGGAATAGCCTAATCATTAAGGGCGAGGTCAACGGAACGCCATGTAAGCTGACGATAGACACTGGAGCTTCTCGCACGGTTGTCAGTTCCCAACTTGTAAGTCGGTTCCTTGGGGACTCTGTACACAACCGAGACCGCATAAATTTGGTAACAGCCACTGGTCAGCGTATACCCGTCCGAGGAGAAAGCGAGATGAAGTTGAAGCTAGGCAACGGAATCTACCTGCATAATGTTGTCGTGGCTGATATAATGGATGATTGCATCCTGGGCTTAGACTTTATGAGGAAGAATTGTTGTGAGATCGACGTTAATCAAGGAGTTTTGAAATGTGGACAAGAACTTTTCATGGACTTGGATGAACTTTTCATCGTTACCAGGAAATGTGTACAGCCTGAAAAAGATTGTTCTTCCTCCGAGATCGGAAACGATTGTGCCGATTAGTCTTCCTCGGAATCCTGGGCAGAATCATCGTTGTGTACTCGTGGAAAAGGTAGACAATGACCTTCCATGGAAAGTGGCTCGAACTTTGGTCAGAGCCACCGACATCTCAGGGGTGCGTGTGCTGAACCTTAGTGATAAGGAACAGATGATAGAAAAAGGCACTCTGATTGGTACTTGCGAGGAAGTGGATTGGTTGCGTCGATGCCAATATCTATCGACTGGGACCCTCAGCAAAGATGCACAAACGAAAGTGACTACACTTTTAGACGACTGTCGCAGCGCTCTGTCTCAAAATGAACTGGTCAAAGCAAAGAAGATGTTACTGAAGTACGCCAGTGTTTTCTCTTCAAACAATGGTGACATCGGGAAGACTAGCTTAGTTCAACACAAAATAAACACAGGAGAAGAATTGCCTATCCGTCAGCGACCAAGGAGATTGCCGGTAGCACGTAAAAAGGAAGTGGAAACCATGATTGAAGGAATGGTGAAGGATGGTGTTATAGAACCTTCATCCAGTCCATGGTGTTCACCAGTAGTGCTGGCAAGAAAGAAGGATGGCAGCATGCGGTTTTGTGTTGACTATCGTCGTCTAAACGACGTCACGAAGAAGGACAGCTATCCTTTGCCAAGAATTGATGACACGCTGGACATGCTTACTGGAGAGAAGTGGTTTAGCACGCTAGACCTAAAAAGTGGTTACTGGCAAGTTGAAATTGACCCTAAGGACAAGGAGAAAACTGCATTCTCGACAGGAAAGGGCCTGTGGCAATTTAATGTTATGCCGTTTGGATTGTGCAACGCTCCGGCAACGTTTGAAAGATTGATGGAACTTGTACTAACCGGGTTAATTGGCGATGCCTGTCTGGTCTACTTGGATGACATCATCATTGTAGGCCGTACGTTTGAAGAACATCTTCAAAATCTGGAACGCGTGCTCATGAAGATCCAGAGAGCAAATCTCAAGTTGAGTCCAAAGAAGTGTTCACTTTTCAAACGTCAAGTCAGCTTTTTAGGATATGTAGTGTCGGAAGAAGGCATCCGCACGGATCCAGAGAAAATCGCCGCTGTCAAAGATTGGCCAATTCCAAAAGACAAGACGCAGGTCAGAGCATTTTTGGGTTTGTGCTCCTATTATCGGCGATTCGTCAAAAACTTTGCGGACATAGCCAAGCCCATCCACAAACTAACCGAGGAGAAGCGACATTTCTTCTGGGATGAAAGTTGCGACGTCGCATTCCAGGAGCTAAAGAAACGTCGGGTATCCTGACGCGAACAAGGAATTTATAGTTGACACAGACGCAAATGATATCGGACTTGGCGGTGTGTAATCTCAACGGAATGGCGATCAAGAGGTTGTGATAGCGTACTTCAGCAAGTCATTGTCGAAACCAGAAAGGAACTATTGTGTCACGAGACGGGAGTTGCTTGCTGTAGTAAAGTCTTTGCAGCATTTTAGCAAATATCTACTGGGACGGAAATTCCATTTACGTACTGACCATGCTGCACTGAAATGGTTATTGCAGTTCAAAAACCCAGAAGGACAAGTTGCGAGATGGATTGAACTACTGAAGGAATACGACTTTGTGATTGAACATCGCAGCGGAAGATCTCATGGCAACGCCGACGCATTGTCAGGAAGACCTTGCCCTGAAGACTGCAAGCATTGTACTAGGCACGAGGGTAAAGAAGTCGTAGCTGTGAGAATGCTCAAGACAGACCTCAGCAACGAGTGGAAGGAGAGCCTACAACGTGCACAGCAGGAAGATTCGGACATCAAGCCGATTCTGGAGTGGATGAAGGCCAGTGCTCCTAAGCCCACGTGGAGTGACGTCTCAGCGATGAGTTCTATCACAAAAAGTTATTGGGCCCAATGGGACAGCTTAGTAATTCAGGATGGAGTCCTGTGCCGTAAATGGGAAAATGCTCGGGGAGACAGCTGTCTTTTGCAAACGGTTTTCCCAAAAGCAAAAGTATCGAATGTCCTACAGCTGTACCATAATGGTTTTTCAGGAGGCCATATGGGAGTAAAACGGACTCTACTGAAGATAAGAGAACGGTTTTACTGGGTCCACTGTCGTGACGATGTAGAGGACTGGTGTCGCAAATGTACCAGTTGTGCGGCTGTAAAAGGACCTCAGACTCGCAGTAGAGGTGCATTGAAATTGTACAATGTTGGTGCACCATGGGAAATGATTGCCCTAGATGTTGCGGGACCTTTTCCGGAAAGTGAAAGTGGTAACAAGTATTTCATGGTTGTAATGGATTACTTCACTAAGTGGCCGGAAGTCTTCGCCATTCCAAATCAAGAAGCCTCAACAGTTGCAGATAAACTAGTTCATGAAGTCTTCTGTCGTTTTGGAGTACCCTTGGAGATTCACAGCGATCAAGGAAGGAATTTTGAGTCCCAAATATTCCAGGAAACTTGTCGAGTTATGGGTACTCATAAAACGAGAACCACTTCTTACCACCCACAATCGGATGGAATGGTGAAACGATTTAATCAAACATTGGAGAGATACCTGGCAAAAGTCGTGGAAAACCGGCAACGCGCTTGGGACAAGCATATACAACCGTTTTTGCTGTCATACCGAAGTGCTGTTCACGAAAGTACATCGGTGACACCAGCCTTCGCAAACTTTGGAAGAGAATTACGGCTGCCTGCAGACCTGATCACTGGAATACCACCTGATGCCCCACGCAGTATAACCGATTATGCGAATGACTTGCGTAACAAAATGAATGACATTTATGAGCACGTCAGACAATCGGGCCAGCAAATGTCTGAAAAGATGAAAACCCGTTATGACCGCAAAATTAACAATAAAGGGTTCGACGAAGGTTCACTAGTATGGTTGCACAATCCAGTTCGCAGTAAAGGGAAATCTCCTAAGCTTCAAGCTAAATAGGATGGGCCGTACCGGATTGTGACAAAAATTAATGACGTGACCTACCGTATAAAGAAAGGTACAAGAAGTGCTCCTAAGATCGTCCATGTGGATCGACTGGCGCGTTATTATGGGACCGATAATGCTCGGGACGAGCATGTCTTAGGAGGGGGCAGTGTTACGCGCCAGAATTAATGTCGGGTACATTAAGTTACTACTAGCGCCATCTAGTATCAAGTAGTAGAGTCAAGTACCTACTAGACATTTCTTTGCCAGAACATTCTACACTTCTCGATATCTGGTCAGTCGGCAGCGGTAGTAACGAGTACTTTCCAGATGTTTCGAGAACAGAAGTTTCTAGAACTAACTGTCCTATATAAGGAGTGCGTAGTCCGCGACCAAGTCAGTATTGGATTTGCAATACAAGCGAATACTTCGGAAGCGATCTTCAAGTGCGAATAAAGTGATCAGTAGTGAACTTGTGTTTAATAATTAGTGAGTTAAAAGTTGTAATTAGTGTTTTTAAATTAAAGTGTCATTTTGGTTATTTAATCGACTGTTTTTATTGTCACGAACCCCAAGCTCGTAACAGTATCCTTTTAAGTACGGAAAACAACGAGAATTTGCGATGAGCTGAAGTGAAGTCGCCATATTTTAGACGCCACCTCTACGAGCGAGTGAGTCGCCGCTTGCTGACGTATTGCTCTTTGTACATCACACTCTAGACACGTTTATAAAAAAATAATTAATTAATTAGGAGGACGATAATATCGCCACAATATACTCGGTCGTGGAAGTGGTGTCTTATTATTTCATAGTCTCGTATAAGTAAGCTGGTTAAAAGAAGAACACAAAGCCAGGGCGGGTAGTAAGTATGATTTATAATCTTTAGTTGGTATAAATGGTATAATATTGTATTTTTTCTGTTACAGAAAAACCGCAAAAGCCAGGCGAAGTGAACGATATTGACGATTTACAAGAGCGGGTGACTACAAACATTGTGTCTCATGTAAGTTTTATTCTCTGATGAATTCTTCGTATCCGCTATCGTGTAAGTCAAATTATAAAACTATTTTATTACAATTGCATTGTTATAGAAAATGAAGATACAAGTAGCAGAGCTGCTGGTGCCGGCGGTGTTAAGGCTGTACGCTCGCCTGAGCCCGCGCGGCGGTCAGATCAACACTTACTTGGTGCAACTTGCTAACGATATCTTGAAAGATTATGAACAGGAGGTATGGTTACATAGATCTACACTAACTTTTTTTAAATTATTAATCAAAGTCAAGCTACCTATAGAGGGTTCTGTTTTCATAATATTTTCTCATACAAATATAACAAAGCTTAAAATCCTATAAGCCGCAATAAGTCTAAGTACCTACATAAAATATTTGTATGGATAGTTTTATCAAGAAAACTTAGCACTATCAATACTGTTTTTTCTGAGACTACGCAGCAGCCGCCGATAAAAGAATTCTCGTTCACAGATTAAAGAGCTCTTCGAAGACAACGCGGAACTCCTGGAGAAAATCCAGATATTCCAATCGACCATAGGAGTGCAGCCGACGTTCGGCAACGTGCGCAACCTGGTGACGTGCACCGCGCCGCCCGAACCCGACACGCCGCGCGCCACGCGCCGCCCGCCGCGCTCGGCCGCCGGCCCGCCGCGCAAGCGGGCGCTGCGCATCTGATGCTTGCCCAGCCCGCGCCGCGCCGCCAGCGCAGCGAGCGTAGCGGGGGAAGCGAGCGTAGCGAGCGAAGCGCCACCACAACTTGGACCCTCGCGCGCAGCGCAACCAAAATCAAGACCCTCAAGCGCAGCGCTACCACAATCTAGACCCTCAAGCGCAGCGCTACCACAATCTAGACCCTCAAGCGCAGCGCTACCACAATCTAGACCCTCAAGCGCAGCGCTACCACAATCTAATATTATTAATCCTGCCGCATCGAGTGGTGTGGAAAACTCATCGAATGCGCAAATAAAGATAGAACCGTACATTGAAGAACCTTCAAAATATGGTACGTCAAAAGCTGATGCTTTGAATTCCGACCGCCTCTGTTGTAGCCCGTCGGCTGATAAACATACAAAAGCAGTTTTAGAATCGGCGAAAATTAAACCGAAGCTGCCTGTATCCCTCCCCTTGGTGTGTTATGATACAATGAAACTAAAACGTCACATAGCAAATAAATTATTTAAAGAACTTGATGAATCACCTGGCGCATCAAACGGTGCAGGAAGCTCATCCAATGCACCAATAACAGAAGCTTCGGAAAACGTACCACCAACTAAACTGTGCACGTCGAAAATGGCTGCAAAAGATCCCATAACTTTTACACCTCCTTCTGACGCACAGGCCCGTACAGACATAGGTTCTGAAACTGACACTTCAAGAATTGCATGTAGCTTGGCGAGTGCTACAGTAGAACCTATTAATCCTGCCGCATCGAGTGGTGTGGAAAGCTCATCGAATGCGCAAATAAAAATAGAACCGTACATTGAAGAACCTTCAAAATATGGTACGTCAAAAGCTGATGCTTTGAAATCCGACCGCGTCTTTTGTAGCCCGTCGGCTGATAAACATACAAAAGCAGTTTTAGAATCGGCGAAAATTAAACCGAAGCTGCCTGTATCCCTCCCCTTGGTGTGTTATGATACAATGAAACTAAAACGTCACATAGCAAATAAATTATTTAAAGAACTTGATGAATCACCTGGCGCATCAAACGGTGCAGGAAGCTCATCCAATGCACCAATAACAGAAGCTTCGGAAAACGTACCACCAACTAAACTGTGCACGTCGAAAATGGCTGCAAAAGATCCCATAACTTTTACACCTCCTTCTGACGCACAGGCCCGTACAGACATAGGTTCTGAAACTGACACTTCAAGAATTGCATGTAGCTTGGCGAGTGCTACAGTAGAACCAATTAATCCTGCCGCATCGAGTGGTGTGGAAAGCTCATCGAATGCGCAAATAAAAATAGAACCGTACATTGAAGAACCTTCAAAATATGGTACGTCAAAAGCTGATGCTTTGAAATCCGACCGCGTCTTTTGTAGCCCGTCGGCTGATAAACATACAAAAGCAGTTTTAGAATCGGCGAAAATTAAACCGAAGCTGCCTGCATCCCTCCCCTTGGTGTGTTATGATACAATGAAACTAAAACGTCACATAGCAAATAAATTATTTAAAGAACTTGATGAATCACCTGGCGCATCAAACGGAGCAGGAAGCTCATCCAATGCACCAATAACAGAAGCTTCGGAAAACGTACCACCAACTAAACAGTGCACGTCGAAAATGACTGCAAGAGATCCCATAATTTTGACACCTTCCGACGCACAAGCCCGTACAGACATAGGTTCTGAAACTGACACTTCAAGAATTGCATGTAGCTTGGCGAGTGCTACAGTAGAACCTATTAATCCTGCCGCATCGAGTGGTGTGGAAAGCTCATCGAATGCGCAAATAAAAATAGAACCGTACATTGAAGAACCTTCAAAATATGGTACGTCAAAAGCTGATGCTTTGAAATCCGACCGCGTCTTTTGTAGCCCGTCGGCTGATAAACATACAAAAGCAGTTTTAGAATCGGCGAAAATTAAACCGAAGCTGCCTGTATCCCTCCCCTTGGTGTGTTATGAGACAATGAAACTAAAACGTCACATAGCAAATAAATTATTTAAAGAACTTGATGAATCACCTGGCGCATCAAACGGTGCAGGAAGCTCATCCAATGCACCAATAACAGAAGCTTCGGAAAACGTACCACCAACTAAACTGTGCACGTCGAAAATGGCTGCAAAAGATCCCATAACTTTTACACCTCCTTCTGACGCACAGGCCCGTACAGACATAGGTTCTGAAACTGACACTTCAAGAATTGCATGTAGCTTGGCGAGTGCTACAGTAGAACCAATTAATCCTGCCGCATCGAGTGGTGTGGAAAGCTCATCGAATGCGCAAATAAAAATAGAACCGTACATTGAAGAACCTTCAAAATATGGTACGTCAAAAGCTGATGCTTTGAAATCCGACCGCGTCTTTTGTAGCCCGTCGGCTGATAAACATACAAAAGCAGTTTTAGAATCGGCGAAAATTAAACCGAAGCTGCCTGTATCCCTCCCCTTGGTGTGTTATGATACAATGAAACTAAAACGTCACATAGCAAATAAATTATTTAAAGAACTTGATGAATCACCTGGCGCATCAAACGGTGCAGGAAGCTCATCCAATGCACCAATAACAGAAGCTTCGGAAAACGTACCACCAACTAAACTGTGCACGTCGAAAATGGCTGCAAAAGATCCCATAACTTTTACACCTCCTTCTGACGCACAGGCCCGTACAGACATAGGTTCTGAAACTGACACTTCAAGAATTGCATGTAGCTTGGCGAGTGCTACAGTAGAACCAATTAATCCTGCCGCATCGAGTGGTGTGGAAAGCTCATCGAATGCGCAAATAAAAATAGAACCGTACATTGAAGAACCTTCAAAATATGGTACGTCAAAAGCTGATGCTTTGAAATCCGACCGCGTCTTTTGTAGCCCGTCGGCTGATAAACATACAAAAGCAGTTTTAGAATCGGCGAAAATTAAACCGAAGCTGCCTGCATCCCTCCCCTTGGTGTGTTATGATACAATGGAACTAAAACGTCACATAGCAAATAAATTATTTAAAGAACTTGATGAATCACCTGGCGCATCAAACGGAGCAGGAAGCTCATCCAATGCACCAATAACAGAAGCTTCGGAAAACGTACCACCAACTAAACTGTGCACGTCGAAAATGGCTGCAAAAGATCCCATAACTTTTACACCTTCTGACGCACAGGCCCGTACAGACATAGGTTCTGAAACTGACACTTCAAGAATTGCATGTAGCTTGGCGAGTGCTACAGTAGAACCTATTAATCCTGCCGCATCGAGTGGTGTGGAAAGCTCATCGAATGCGCAAATAAAAATAGAACCGTACATTGAAGAACCTTCAAAATATGGTACGTCAAAAGCTGATGCTTTGAAATCCGACCGCGTCTTTTGTAGCCCGTCGGCTGATAAACATACAAAAGCAGTTTTAGAATCGGCGAAAATTAAACCGAAGCTGCCTGTATCCCTCCCCTTGGTGTGTTATGATACAATGAAACTAAAACGTCACATAACAAATAAATTATTTAAAGAACTTGATGAATCACCTGGCGCATCAAACGGTGCAGGAAGCTCATCCAATGCACCAATAACAGAAGCTTCGGAAAACGTACCACCAACTAAACTGTGCACGTCGAAAATGGCTGCAAAAGATCCCATAACTTTTACACCTCTTTCTGACGCACAGGCCCGTACAGACATAGGTTCTGAAACTGACACTTCAAGAATTGCATGTAGCTTGGCGAGTGCTACAGTAGAACCAATTAATCCTGCCGCATCGAGTGGTGTGGAAAGCTCATCGAATGCGCAAATAACAAGTCAACCTTCAAAATAAGGTACGTCAAAAGCCGAAGCTTTGAAATCCGACCGCGTCTTTTGTAGCCCGTCGGCTGATAAACATACAAAAGCAGTTTTAGAAGTTACACCGAAGTTACACAGTTAAACCGAAGCTGCAATATCCCTCCCCTTGGGTTGTTGTGGTACGATGAAGTTAAATCGTAGCACGTCCAAAGCACAATGTTTTTTAAGACCCAAATAAGTGACATCTGCTTTTTATTGAATATTTTAACTTAATAGTTCATTACAAATATACGAAAAGAACTCCGTGTCAATTTTGAATACTTTTTTTTTTAATATTTAAGTTCAAGACCTTCTAGGTGAAAATAATGAAAATGATAAACCAAAAGAAAATTGTATATAATTGAGTTTTGTTTGTATTACACATTTATGAAGCAGGTCTAGGCGCATATTTAGTTCGCTTTCATAGGCGTAGGTTTCGAGAAAACGATTTTCGAAAATTTGTGTTAGGGGGGTTGTCACTATTTTGACCTTTTATGACATGGTTTTTAATTACCTAAAATCAGCTGTTTGTTTTCTTTATCATAGGCAATCATCAATCAATTCTTAATAATACTGACAATTATTCATATTCAAACACTTTACGAAAATAGGTGGACTACTGTCTGATAAACCTGTAATATGCCAGTAAAACATATCAAGCTTTAAATACACATGTTGAACATATTCCTGGTATCTTTTTTTGGAAACTGTTGAAAGAGCTGGTGCCATTTTTGTGCGGTGGTGGCAGTGGTGTCTTTGCAATTTCCTACTAATACGATCAAGGATGATTTAAAAAAGTTAAATTCTTCATATAAATTATCTAGCGAAATATCGCCTGTCAATTTTATTAAAGATACAGCATTTTCAATCATGCCAAAACTAACTAGCCGGGCGGGCGGCCAGTACACACTTGTCTGTGTCACCCGCCCACGCTTCCTCAGCACGCTGTGCGCACGGTCGAGTTATTCCCGAAAAGCGGGACTGAGCCTGTCCCGCGCGGGACATATAATTTTGATTTAAAAATCGGGACGTCTGGCAACGCTGGTGGCATCCGATGACGGTGACTGTTCACAAAATTCTAGTGCACGGTCAAGAGATCATCGATTCCAATCCCCTTCCGGTAGGTATGCTCTCCGAACAAGCAACTGAATCTAGAAATAAATTTTGGCGTAGCGACAGAGACCTACAATGCCGGAAAATGGACAGGAAAAAAACCATGATAGATCTCTTCCACCGCGTACTGAAATCACCAGATCCAGCAATTACACTACTTCGTTTCCATCGTCGACAAAAGTTTTCTAAAAGTCTTCCTCTGCCAGCTGCTGTGCGAGATCTACTGAAGGCTGTCGATGAAGAAAGTATCTGGCATGCAGATGAAAATGTGCAAGAGGAGTAACAGTGCTCGCAGGATGACAATAGTGAGGATTTTTTTTTTTTTGTTTGATATGGGTTTGCTCTTGACTCTAGTCTAGGTCACAGATGACAGACAAAGTCGACGATGGAGCGAGCTTACCCAGAAGAAGCCTGTTCACTCTCATTTTGAAGACATTAGGGTTGTATGCGTTCGAAAACACAGACGCAGGCAGAGAGTTCTACTCCTTTGCTGTGCGCATTATAAAAGACGTTTGGAAACGTTTAGTGCGAATTGGTGGAATAGCAACAAGGTAGCGATGGTAACTTGCAGTGCGTCTAAATGTCCGATAGTAGAAGGGGGCCGGTGGGATGAGGTCGTGGAGTTCCTGGACACTCTCCCCGAAGTACAATCTGTAGAAGACCGACAAGCAGGCAACCTTGCGGCGATGAGCAAAGCTGTGAAGCTTGGCATCCACCAGTTTTACGTCGCCAATGAGCCTTTTAGCTCTGCGTTCCACCGAGTCAAGCGCAGCAAGTTGGTATTTAGCTGAGCCATCGCAAAGGTGACTGCAATACTCCATGCAGGATCGGACTTGTGCTTTGTAAAGGGTTAAAAGCTGTCCAGGCGTGAAGTATCGCTTCACTCTATTTAGGATGGCCAGCTTTTTGGCCGCAGTTTGGGCTATGTGCTCAATGGTGGAGGATTCAAATGTTGATCCAATAATTTTAAGCAACGAAATTTATTAGAGTAATCGGCTACCTACACCTACAAACTATATGTCATGCCTACGTTACCTATCCTAGCTTAATTGTTTGCGATTCAACAGACTACATTTCGCAACATGTCGGTACATGTTACATGTCGGTACATGTTGCGAAATGTAGTCTGTGGTGTGTGTGTAGGACGTGCTTGTTGATTTCAGTGATGTCGCTGAATAAAATTGTAATTATTTGTCCTTAATCATAAAACAGCCAATTGACCTTTTGGTGACAACCCTAAATTTTGAGTTTTGACCTCATTACATAAAAAATATTTTCTCAAAACCCACGCCCAAATTGAACGTAATATTTTTGTGGGTGATGATAAATCTTAGTATAAGGAATCTATTAGTACCAAACTCAGGTTCTTCTTCGAGCTAGAAAAAAAAAACTGATTTTAAAAAAAATGTACGCTCTCTGTTATCATTTTTGGTTAAATAAAAGCGAACAAAATATGCGCCTAGACCTGCTTCATAAATGTGCGATACAAACAAAACTCAATTACCTATATACAGTTTTGTTTTGACGAATTATTTTCAGTATTTTCACCTTGAAGGTCACAAGAACTTTAAGATTTAAAAAAAAAATAGAGTGTGTGTACTTATGTACACGCGTTAGAAGTTATACTTACTTCTTTGGCGTATGGAAAAAAAAAACATTCACAACTAAAAAAATATAAAAGTTTTAAAATATTTGTATTGTTTTCAGCTTCAATTTGTTGCGTTCGAACGATCGCCAATTAAGTCTATTACGCTAAATAACTGATACGTTTCATAGTTTTAAAACTGTTTGTTCATAAAATAGGGCAGAAATGATGCAATTTTTTTTTTTTTATTCGAATGTTTTGTTAGTAGTATTTGAAATTAATACCAACTTTCTATTCTGGATGGTGTGTACCTGAGAAGTTTATGGGTACCTACTTACAATGATATATAAGTTACGAGACTCCTTTTTTCAAAATCGTCAATACTAATAATTATTATAAACGGTAAAATTCTTTGTTCCGTTCTACTGTAGATACAAATCCGATTAAGAAAACTCATTCATGAACAGGCTGTTTTTTGTCTTCGAAAAATCATCATATACGGGAACAGTGAAAAACGGGATATGCGCGTACGAAGTCGCGGGCAAAAACTAGTATTCAATAAAGAGCTGATGTCACTTTTTTGAGTCTCAAAAAAACACTGAAACGACACAGAGATAAGAACTTCATCTGTCAAAGGACCCACACGGTAATTCAAATAACGAGTCTAAACCTGCCGCATCAAACGGTGCAAGAAGCTTAAGAGCTCTTACACACGAGCGGCATGTTCCCAACGGCAGAGGTAACTGCAGCCGTCGACGCGTCGACGGCAGCCGTCGACGCGTCGACGGCAGCCGTCCTAGAACCTAGACATTGAAAACAAAATATACACGATTGGATTTTCGTTTCAAAGTGTGCTGGCTAGCGCGTGGTGCCTTGTGACTAGACGAGCTGGATTGTTGTACAGATAAAGCTTTATCTTTACATACCTTAACGGCAGCGTTGATTGTCCCGAAAGATTTTGAATCTAAATACTAGCTGCTACTTCGTCCATTGGTATCGCCCGCGTGAAAGAGTAAGAACGTACAGACGCTAGCACATCAAGCTACAACAATCTGTCAAATTTCTTTAATAGATTTTCAACTTTATCGCTAAAGGTTTACTGGGAAAATTTTACAGTTTCGGGTAGCTTGATGTGCTGGCGCGTCTGTACTTCAGGCATAAAAAGTATCCTGAGTCCTTCTCCATGCTCCATACTATCTATACCAAATTTCATCAAAATTAGTACAGCGGTTAAGTTTGTAAACGTACCAAACAAGATATCGGATACTTTACCAGGCTCATCGTTTATCTTGAATTAGTGTCTAACAAGCCGGTTATCGTTGGATACCTCTTTCTGACCATGCAAATCTTCATTCAATACCATTTGAAAAAATGCGGTTAACACTGCAAGTAGGTATTCAAAGCTAAAGTATTGATTGCGCCTTTAATGACCTTAATAATGTTTTACTATTGTAAAATACTAGACTGGCGTATTATATACCGAAAACGTATATACGCTCGAAATTGATTTTATTACTTGATCCAAGATGAATTAATATCAATCCTGGAAATCTAGAATAGTGATAACGTCTAGATTGTCGTTTTTCTTTGTTTGTTCTCGAACGAATCCGTCTTTAATGTTTTAGCTGCCATCTTCAAGGGTGAAAGAAGCGGCGAGTCTCGCCTGAACATCGAATTCAATAGAAAGTTTACAAATCAATCTCCACATGGCGATATCATCACCGCAATACTTGTATAGCATGGCGTGAGTGTCGCTGCGATTCTTCTGCCCTGGAGATAGCGCCTTAGAGAGTGATTCACAAACAGTAGTCGAAAGACCGGGCTCAAGAATGGGAAAGTCTTCAGCGAATTACCGAAAATCGTCTTCTGAGTGTAAGAGGTAATTAATTCTTCAGCTCCTGTAATTGTTGCCAAGTTTTTAAATTTCTAACGCACAGTTTTTAAAATTTGATTAAAAAATAAGTTTCTGCTGGAGTAACATAATCCCCAGCAGAAGGTTTATTTTTAATGGGTATTTTGAAATTAATATTTTCTAGGTATATGATTAATTACCTCGACTAGGTAAATAATGCAACTTAACTTGCATTAGTATGTTTCAAATATGCGAAAATATTCAAGATTTTGCTGGAGTAACGTTTGTGAATTTTATGGATATCAGTAAAGGTTAAGCTTATATTTATAATTTTTCGTACACGGCTTCTTATGATTTTTTTTGTAAATTGTTGTGCAGTAAAACCGTTTAGAATTTGTTAAAGTAAATAGATTTATACTTAATTAGGTCCTAGCCCTTCGGACCGTTTAGTATCTGAATGCTTTACCAATAATTAAAAATAAAATGTTGTATATGTACAATTTCAGTGTCGCGGTAATTAACGAGATATTATGGTTACATAAAAGCGGCCGTGTGGTACCATTAAGCTAAAAAACTAGTATAATAAGTCTCACAAGTTAGATACAGTCGCGTAAATGTCAAGACATTGCGATGCGACTGTATTTAAGTTTATACCACCCGTAAGCTATAAACTTTAGTAACAATAAACTTTAAATGATAATAATTCTATAGATTTTAGAACCGATTAAAATGTGGTATTTTGTGTGCATACTATCTCTTCACCTCTCTACACCGAAGACGGTTTTTGACTATATTTTGATGGAGTAATGTACGCCTAAGATCACACTCGATTAAATTGCTTTTCAAATATAAAGAACTAAATTTTAATCGGTTGTCCGGTTAGGAGCTACGATGCCACAGACAGACCAGCCCCAGACACACACTTGGTCGGGGTCGGGCATTCAACTGCATTCGGTAATACTGGAATCCGACTCCGACGTGTTTAGAAAAAGGTAGTTAATAAACATTTAATAATGTAGGGCACCGCTTAAATCTAATCTTAAGACAGACAAAAACGTATTGTCAGAAAAAAAATTGTATCTTTATTGTTCTTTAATGTAGTGTGTTCGTCATCTACACATATTTCCAAAAATATGTGTAGATGAAGTTTTTGTCATTCCATCTTTAACTTGTATCTAAAAGATTAATTAAAGATTTAATAAAAACACTTGTCGTATTATTTTGGCGTCCTAATTTTCAAGGAGAATGAAAAAAGAACATTCCAGCACCAAATCTAAAAAATATCCAACTCCAAAAACAACAGAATTTTACACACACACAAAGGTATGAGGAATAGAGACGATGTTCTAACTTGTACTGAAATCTCGGTGTGCCGTTATAATAGCCGTGTCAAAATTCTGCTATTTAGCTTTTATGATTACCGCTATCGTACCACGACTTTATTATAGGAATAATAACAGGGGCGTTTGTGCACTTAGTATTAAGGCTAGACAATAAGCAGACAGTAGCAGTAGTGCTACTAGCCATCAAAGTAAATTTAAACTTTCTTTTTCATTTAATTAATTATGCATGTGTACAAGAATAACAATATTAGTAATAAGGCTTCAAAACTTAATAAATTATACAACATTGCTCAAATTTAACTTAACTACTAGATCACACTCATTTTCTATTTTAATCTCTTGACCAAACGTTTTCTTTAACAACAAGTCTATAGCAGCTTCCTCTGAAAACAAAAAAAGACCTTATAACATTGATACATTTAGGACGCAGTTAGGTATGTCAATAATACTGTAAAGGGTTGAAGTTTTATTGTAAAAAAAACGGGTAAAACGAAAAACTGGCTAACTGTTACGCAGTTGCCCGTTCAGAAAACCATGAAAATGAAACCAACGAAAAATAAAAACCACTGGTGCCATCTTAGGTTTTCATTAAAAGCCCAGTTTCGTTGTTAGTGATTACCCAAATAACATGAAGATGAAAAACATAAATTGCTCTAACTTCTGGCTCTAATAAGTAGGTAGCCATATCGTTCAAAGCTTACACCTAGGTTTTTACGCCTCAGCGTCAAATTTTAAATACTCATTAAAATATTATTCAACTCCTACACATATACAAGAAGTCGAATGTACATACCTACTAACTTCACGTTTCATAACTCCAAAAATAAAAGTTATCCCTTATTAACATTTAAACACCAACACCAACATTGACCAACTTCAAAAATGACCAACTCCCATCCAACTTTAGGGGATGAATTTTCAAAAACCTTTATGCAAGATTGCATGATTTTTAGACCCAGCTCTCTGGGCTGTTGTAAATGTAAATGAATGCCGCTGATGCCGCTATAAACGTGGCCACCTACTGGGCACAAAATATTTTAAGGGTCACCATCGACTCGAAAATAAGAATAGAAATAGTCATTCTGAAATAAGGTTACTCAAGTAAAGTTGATAAAGATAAGGAGGACATAAATTGGAAACATGGATTTAAATAGATTTTATAGGGTTCCGTACCTCAAAAGGTAAAAAAGGAACCCTTATCAGATCACTCTCAGTGTGGCACCACTGATTTTCTCAAGAACGGATGGACCTAGCAAGTTGAAATTTATACCAGATACTGAGGTGTGTATAAAATATTAGGTGTATAAAAATCAGGTCAGATCCTGAGTCAACGAGAAAAAGAAATGGGCAAAATTAGATTTTCGCGAAAACTTCAAACTACCAAAATTTACCTTAATTTTCAACTTTTTTAATTTTTCGGATTTTTTTATTTGTGCTGTAAGACCTTGCTTTTAACCAATATTGACAATTCTAGGTCAACCGGAAGTACCCTATAGGTTTTGGGTCGAAAACCTATAATTTGGTAGTTCCCGTTGACCGTTACAAAATTTGGCATAAAGCAAGGTCTTTTTTTTTAAGGATGGGAAATCATCAAATGACTTCCGCTCTGGGTGGAGCGGAAGGGCGTGTCAGACTCTTATTTACTAAACCCATCCGTGTTCCTTCTAAAGCCCTTAGCGTTCCGGGGCCGCGAGCCACGTGTACGTTACCCCAGCAAGAAAATATCTCCTAGAGATATATGAGTAGAACGTATAGTTGGTGCCCTATCTGCTGTAAATGTGCCCCCACATAAAAAATGTGTGCCCCCTGTCGTTTTGAAAAAAAAAACGGAAAAACGATTCTTGCTGGGGTAACGTTTTTCTAGCAGGAAAATTCTAAACGAGTGATCGGAGAGAGAAAAATTGTGCATGGCCAGAGAGCTTCTATGTGTGCCACAATGTGCCCCCAAAAATAAAATATGTGCCCCTTCAGATTTTCGAGATATTGCGTTTCCTGCTGGAGTAACGTTTTGATGAATCGTATATCTCTAAAACCATTGCATGTGCCCCTGTAGAATAAACATACACGAGTAGCTCTTAATGTGTGCCCCTATGTGCCCCAATTAGATTTAAGAAAATATTTATAGTTTTCAAGTTATCGCGGTTTTATGAAAACCCGAAAAAACATCCGTCGCTTTTTAGTAGTCATTCAAATTTGGTCGGATAACCAGGCGTTGTTTACTTAATTTGGTTTTTTGTTTATATTTACTTAATGTGAAACATTCCAAGCTCAATATTTTCACCATATATTTTTGACTAAAGGCAGGATTTTGGTTTACACCTACACATCTGAGATTTAGCCAGTTCCTTGTATTTTGCCGTCAAAGTTATGACACCATCGTTTTGACTTTTAGCAAGATTATTCAAAAACGCATGCATGAAGCGTTTTGAAACTTTGTGTGGTTATTATTAGCGTCAAGAAGGACCGAATACAGTTTTCAGCGAACTTATGCCTTGTCTCATTTAGGCGCTGCGGTGTTTTTTCGGGTCATATTTTATTTTTGGGGGCACATTGTGGCACACATAGAAGCTCTCTGGCCATGCACAATTTTTCTCTCTCCGATCACTCGTTTAGAATTTTCCTGCTAGAAAAACGTTACCCCAGCAAGAATCGTTTTTCCGTTTTTTTTTCAAAACGACAGGGGGCACACATTTTTTATGTGGGGGCACATTTACAGCAGATAGGGCACCAACTATACGTTCTACTCATATATCTCTAGGAGATACATTCTTGCTGGGGTAACGGACACGCGAGCCACCCAAAGCTCGCCGTCCGCAGCAAGCTCCTTCGGTAGCATTACTGTTTCGCAGAAGGAATTGACCGCTTCCCAAGCGTCCTCGCTCCGGACCATGGATTTAACCAGGGCCGGACGCGAGAGGTCGCCGCCGCCGATCACCTCCACGAATAAAGCAAGGTCTTACAGCATTAATAAAAGAAAAATTTCAAAAAATACAAAAAGTCGAAAATTAAAGGGTGTCCCCATACATACATAGTTGACGCCTGCCTCCAATAAAAAAGATACCAATTTTTTTATAGCGGTATAATGGACTCGGCGCACGAGTTTGACTCGCACTTGACCGGTCATTCGTGAACAGACTAGAATTAATTTCGCTGTATTTCAGTTGAAAATCATCCTAGAGCATCATTTTCATAGACGCGCGAAAACTTCTATTTTAAACTGTTAACTTACCTGTAACTTGTATAGCGAGTAATTGATGAACAATATGTCTTGCAGTAGTTTTAAACAAGTCACGACTGCTTATTTTTTTCTTCTTATAGTACGGCATTAGCAGTTTAACTACAAGTCCGGCAAGATCAACTTTTTCAGTTTTCTTTCCTGTAGTATCACACTTTTTATTCGCGTCGCTTTTGCTCCTATGTTTACTTTCTTTACGATGTGGTTTATCTGTTGTATGTTTTTCGCTCTTACTTTCTTTCGTCTTTCTTTCATCCTTTACTTTTTTTCTTAGGATAAGTTTGTTTTTAATTATATTTTTATCTTTGTCCTTATGCTTCGGTGGTGAAGGGGAAGATTGTATGGTAACTAGTGCTTCGATTTGCTCGACATCTGGGAGATGTTCAGGAGGTGCTGGTTCAGGCGGTAGATCTTTAAACATTTGTAATTTTTCCAAAACAGCATCTGCTTCCAAACTTAACTTACGAGCTTTGTTAAAATTTGCGTCATCACTTTCTAGGAGCTCTAAAGAACAGTTGGATTTACCTTCATCAAGAGACCCGTCCTGATAGTTTCGTGTTCTATATGCGTCAATCGTGTTTTTATTGACTTGCTCATCTTTAAATTCACTAAGTATTAACGTTTCTTCAGCGCTTTTGTTTATCGTTGAATCAGTACCATCATCAATTATTAATTCTTTTTCAGATTCTCCATCTGACTGGCCAAATAAAGATGTTGATTCTGTAGAAGTTTCGTGCCTGTGATTTTGTTTGCTCGTATTGACACCGTCCCTGGCACTATTTTTCTTGAAGTGTTTCTTTTTGCGATCACTTTTATTAGTACTTGATTTTTTATTTTTTTTAGATTGTCTAGTTTCGCCATCGCTATCGGAAGATTCACCAAATAGAGCTTTGATTTTTCGTTTTGAAAGAGGTTTACCTTTGTGTAATTTAAGGTCTATTTCATTCTTCATTTTATTTTGATCATTTCGCTTTTTAATATTTTCAACACTTTTGTCAATGTCAAGTTTACAAATTTCGTTTTGCTTATTCGGTATTCCCTGTAATGTTATATTTATGACAAAGGTTTTCGACTTTTTACTAGATGTGTGTTTGCTATCTTTTGACGCGGCATGGTCATCAACAGTTTGAGTATCTTCATCGGTATTCACAACTTCGTCATTTATATCTTTCAATTTTAGCGTAGTATCATTACTATTAACGTGACATTCATTGTTGTCACTACTTTTGCTGTCTTCGTTATTGTCATCAATAACAAGACCACGACCATCATCGTCACTTGCATGTGGAGTATGATCAGGAGACACCTCTGATGTTTTTTTAAAAAAGCTTTTTAGTTTCGTTTGTGTTAATGGGTCCCTTCTGAAAGAATTTGCTTTTCTTTTTGATTCTTTGTCAGCTTTGGATAACTGTCGTGCTTCATTTTTTAAATCCATATCTAATTGAAAAATAAATAGCAATGAGTTATAATAATAGTTTACGAGTACCAGTCGACTAAACCACCCAAACCCATAGCTAGTTTCATCTTTTGTTTCCATATTTTGCAATAGAACTGCACCAACCGAGGATTGTCCTTGGGTATACTTTAATAGTACATAGAGTGATAATCGTTGGTTGGTGCCCCATTCTATTTGAAATGTCTAACAGGGTCTGCGATTTGGCTTCGGCACATCGTATGCCTATCAAAGGACCGGGACCTAAGGGTTCCGAGATTGTCCAACACATAAAAATAATAAAATCTTTATTCCGGACAACATAAGATCCACTGTGTTAGTAAATTTCTTATTATTAATGTTGTTGTGCTTATTAATGTTTTTTTGTTGTTGTTATGATCATGAGTTTCATTGATTTTATAAAATTGTGGCTGAGTTCGGCATTTTGAGATATGTATAGCTCGAGCTGCAGAATGGCGAAATCAGGGTTGTCTAAGAGAAATTGAATGGTCTTGAATGTCACATTCCTTTGCTGCATTCGCCATTTTAGCAAGCTGGGCTAAACAGTCCTTTCATAGTTATATTACCTCAACCAGGAACGAGAATAAAGATGATGAAAAATCAGAGACAAATTAATTGTGAAAAGACAGCAGCTGACAGCCCACAGAGTGGCATACAGGTGTTTGTGTACCTACTCAGTACTACCACATTAATAATAATAACCTCGGGAACCACGTGAAAGCCGAAAAAGATAAACAAAAAAAATATCTTGACTTGGCTCACGAGGTTGTCGACATGTGGGATGTGAGCTCGGCAATCATTGTACCGATAGTAGTGTCAGCCAACGGCTTAATAGCCACCAGCCTCGACCAACACCTCAGGAGGCTCTCGTTAGGCAGCTGGATCAAGGGCTTGATTCAGAAAGCAGTACTTCTGGACACGGCTCGCATTGTTAGGAGGTTCCTCTCTCTGAAGCCCTGACCGCCGCCGGTAGCTTGGACCTTGTTCCCGATACCGGTGGGCTACTATTTTTTATATTTTTAAATGTTTTTTTTTTTTGATTTTGTATTTTTTGTGAAATATTCAAAAATGTGAAAAATAAGTTTAAGAAAACGAATAAACGGAATAATAATAAATTTCCCAACAGTGACAGAGCTACACGACCAGCTGTACCAGCTTGGCAGTGCAGGATCGAGCGTCGTATCGGTGAGGCTAGATCACTCATCGGCAAACTTATCTGCTTCAGGGAGGGCAACACCCGCCGTAGAGTGATGCGCTTTGTGAGGCGGGCCTCCTCGGGGACTGATACTAGTCCTCGGGATTATCTGACCCGCGTCACAGAGCGTATCGACTTCCTGAAGCAGAAAATCTATGCATGGGCAAACCGTATACGTCCGGTACAAGCGGCGAGTGGAGCGATACACTCAGAATCGAACATTCCAAAATAATGAGAGGTGGGTTTATAGGGCTTGAGAGCGACCGGACCAAGGTGTGACTGATACGCGCCTAACGGATGATGACGTCATGTGTTAATTCTTGTGCAACATCTGGTCGATGCCTGTCAGTCACACCGAGGGTGACTGGACTCGGGAGGTTGAGCGATCCGATACCAGAAATGGGGGCAATTACCATCAGCCCCCAAGATGTAGCTCGTTTAGTCCGTCCGTTGCCTAACTGGAAATCTCCAGGGCCGGATGGGCTGCACAATTTTTGGATCAAATGGTTCAAAAGATCGCACGGTCGCTTGGCATCTCAATTCCAGTCTGCCTTAGAGTCAGGGTCGCTGTCCCAATTCTTAATTACAGGAATGACCCACCTGCTCCATAAATCAGGTAGTAGCGCGGAGCCTAAACATTATAGACCGATCACTTGTTTACCGACGGTCTATAAAGTTTTTACATCCATTTTGAGAGCAAAGATTAACGATCACATTGAAACGAATTCAATAATCTCAGAATGAATGTAGGAACGGGTCCCGCGGTACTAAGGAGCTGCTCCTCATCGATGTTGCCTTTAGCCAACAGGTTCGTCGTTCCCGAAGGGATCTGTCGACATGCTGGATAGACTACAAGAAGGCCTATGACTCGGTGCCACATACATGGCTCATGAGGGTGCTGGAGCTGTATAAAGTTGATGCAGTCCTACGCACCTTCCTGATGTCATGTATGGGACAGTGGAAGACGGTCCTTCGCTATCCAGGATGTCGACAGATCCAGGCGAACCCGATAAGGATCGAGCGTGGTATATTTCAGGGCGACAGCCTGAGTCCACTGTGGTTTTTTCTGGCCCTCAACCCACTCAATACACTGCTAGAAGGTTCGGGCCAAGGGTATAATAATTAATTAATGAGCAAATAGAGAATAACTCAATAATGTCCGCCTCTCAGAATGGATGTAGGAAGGGGTCCCGCGGCACTAATGAGCTACTCCTTATAGACATGGCCATTAGCCAACAGGTTCCTCAATCCCGCAAGGATCTGTCGACATGTTGGATAGATTACAAGGTCTATGACTCTGTGCCACATACATGGCTCATGAAGGTGTTGGAGTTTTTCACCTTTCTTGAGTAATGTATGAGGCAATGGAAAACAGTCCTTCGCTATCCAGGATGTCGATCAATTCAAGGGAATGATAAGCCTGTATGGCTTAAACGGGTAATATTTCAGGGCGACAGTTTGAGTCCACTTTTGTTAGCTTAGCTGTGAATCCTCTAAGCACACTGCTGGAGGATTCAGGCTTGGGCTATCGGTTGAGAAGAGGTGGTCAGATCATATCTCACCTTCTTTACATGGATGATCTGAAACTCTTTGCCCCCAACGACTTGCGACTGATGGAGCTACTGAAGGTAACTGAGAACTTCAGTAGTGCCATCAGGATGGAATTTGGTGTGAACAAATGCGCAATCATGCCTGTTAAGAAAGGGGAGATTATGGAATCTGAAGGAATTCAACTCTCGGATTCCATACAGGTTAGATCCCTCAGCTCAACCGAAACCTTCAAGTATTTGGGTATATCGGAGGCGTTAGGCATTAACGGTGCTGATATGAAACAATCGCTGAGGGAGCGCTTCTTTGGCCGCCTGAAAAAGGTTTTGAATAGTCTTTTGTCAGGCAGAAATAAGGTGCGCCTTCAACGGTTGGGTCATGCCGGTACTGATGTACTCTTACGTCATACTCAAATGAACTCAAACCGAACTCGATGCCCTGGATAGGAGGGTCCGTACACCGCTGACCGCAAATCGGATGCACCACCCACGATCATCGGTGATGAGATTGTACATCCCGCGGAAGTGTGGAGGTCGAGGCTATTTGAATGCTAAGACTCTTCATAATCGCGAGGTGTGCAATCTCAGAGATTTTTTTCTCAAAGCTAATGTTGGTATGCACCGAGATGTGGTCGCAGTGGACAAGGGACTCACCCCGTTGTCCATGGCTAAAGAGAACTGGCGCAAACCTGTAATACTTACTACAGATGATCGCAAGGAGGTATGGAAAGGCAAGGAGCTTCACGGGCGCTTCTACAGGGCTCTTCACGAACCCGATGTAGACTTCCCGGCGTCTGTATCCTGGCTACGTTTCGGCGACCTCTTTGGGGAAACTTAAGGTTTTGTCTGTGCGATTATGGACGAAGTTATCCTGACGAATAACTACCGGAGGTCGGTTGACGTGTGTCGGGCATGCCACCGTCCGGGTGAGTCCATCAGACATATTATCTCTGGTTGTTCTCGCCTGGCTAATGGCGAGTACTTGCATAGGCATAACCAAGTGGCCAGGATAATCCACCAGCAACTTGCTTTGAAATATCAACTTGTGGATTCCGAAGTACCGTATTACAAGTATGTGCCCGACCCAGTTCTCGAAAATGACCATGTCACGTTGTACTGGGATCGGTCTATCATCACTGACCGATTAGCGCGCTGCACAATGATAATCGATGTTACCATCCCGCATGACGTGAACCTCGTGAAAGCTGAGAAAGAGAAACAAATCAAGTACCTCAACTTAGCACACGAGGTTGTCGACATGTGTAATGTGGACTCGGCTGTCATTGTGCCGATTATCGTTACGGCCAATGGCCTGTTGGCCAAAAGCTTCGACGACCATCTATCGAAGCTGTCGTTGCGCGGTTGGGTAAAAGGCCTGATACAGAAGGCAGTAATCCTCGATACGGCTCGTATTGTGAGGAGGTTCCTTTCTCTGGAGCCTTAACCACCGGTAGCTTGGACCCTGCACCCGACACCGGCGGGCTACTATTTTTTTTATGTTTTTAAATGTTTTGTTTTTGTTACAACTGTTTTTGTAAAAGAAATATTTAAAAATGTAAATTTATATGTAAAGAAAATTAAATAAACGAAATAATAATATATCAATGATTACTTAGTATATAAATATAAATTATCAATCAAACATACCTAATTGTGATGCTGTAATAAAACCATTGCAGTTGTTGCTTCTCTTTTGCTCAAATTCCTTAACGAATTCACTGAGTGCGTTGCTTTTCTTTAGATCGAATGTTTTTAACTGAGGATAAATTTGATCTTTACACGCTTTAACGGCTGAAATCTGATAATAAAACATTTTTATTAAACAATGTAAGTATTATACATTACTAAGTTAATGTTTCGGACATTAAACGCCTCACCAATTTAGACATCGCTCGCCTGTATAAACTGATAACCGTGCTACTGGAAAATGCCTCGTATTCCAACTCTATAGCGCACTGTTCTATGTAGTGTCTCGACAGCGGCTTGTCAAATTGGTCTACCTCCTTCGTGCTTTGAAAGTTGTTATTTAGAGCGTCGGTTAGTAACGTGAGATAGCCATCGCGGCTTGATACAGATAATCCGTTTACCTGAAATAAATTGTATGAATAAATAAATAATATAATTGTTGAAATCACATTTTATTGCCCTCATGATTTCAAAACGAGAGAGACGGACTTTCGTTTACCTTCTTCGGATTGGAACCATGATGGCATTAATATTTAATACGACCCCTGAACTTCAATGTTAAATATTGATATTTAGCCCATACTTTGTTTCTTAACGTACTGCTGGTAGGTTTTTGTCAGCGGGCTGTATCTCAAGAACGGTAACACCTGTTAAGGTTCTTGAGATACAGCCCGCTGACAAATGTCTACCTAGACATTTGAAATTTTCAGTGTGTTTCTATTGCCACTATAACAACAAATAATAAAAATTAAATTCAAAATAAAGGGCATACAAGAAACGTGTTTATTTTTCGGTTTATGGTACAGAACCCTTCGTGTGAGAGTTCGACTTGCACTTGGCCGGTTTTTTCGATAAACAGACTGTTGTTATATTTTTTCCGTAATTTGAATTTTGAGCTTTTTTTAGTGGAGCTTTTATTTTTCCTATTAATGTTTATAGCAAAATTACTATAATTACGAAATATTAGTAGCAGCGGAGTAATTAATATCAGCTGTTTTATTCTGACGTCTCACCGTGTAAACTTAGGTGGAGTGAGCGTGAAATGTATTGTCATTCCATCTTGTTTTATGGATTGACAGCTCACTTCATGTTCACTTAATCAAAGCAGATACGGTAAGATGTTTACACAGGCTATATTTTATATTCGAAAAAGTAGAGATCCCTACGAAAGTAGTGTAACTTAAAGTAGAAAAATTTTGCCTAATAAATTCATTATTTGACGTGCGCTGAGAAAACTATTGATGAATGAATTATATACATCAAAAATGTACTACATGAATAAAGTATTTTATTATAAAATAAACCGCGAGGGTATCATCACCATCATTCTCATATCAGCCGAAAGACGTCCACTGCTGGACAAAGGCCTCCCCCAAGTGTCGCCACACCACAACAACCGGTTCTTTGCGTTTCGCATCCATAGGCTACCCGCGACCCTCACCAGGTCATCAGGTGGACCCCTTGTGGTATATGTTTAACTATTATAGTTAAGTCACAATGACAGCTTTTTGTCCAAATTATTACGTCATTTCAATCGAAACCCGGGTGGAATGGAATAGTCGTGATTTTCCTTTCCTTTTGAATGGTTTGATAATTAAAGTTGATTATAATATAGAATATGTAAATTACACTTAAAATTATTCAAATAAATAAAATAAAAATTATGAGGTTTGATAGAACTGTTAAGTCCATTTATAAGTAAGTTACACCTTTACGTTTATTTTTTATTTAGGTAGTATTAAATATAGGTAGCCTGGCTCTATTAGTTGGTATTAAAAGAATGGTTACACATCTAAAATACCTACTTTATTGCCTGTACTTTCAGCTGCTTTGCATTTTGAATATTTGGCGGATTCAGCCTCATTATTTGATTTCTTGTCTTCAGTGCGTTTTTTCCTATTTGCAAACTCTTGCATTATGAGAGATTTAGTTTCTTGAGCAATACGACGCCGGTTGCTTTCACCATCTGATTCATCGCTGTCATCTCCACCGCCATAATAAGATTCGGATTCTCTGCAACAGTAATAAAACGTATTTAGTTACGATATCATTCATAAGTTGTCAACACCGGCGCGGCGGTCACAGCTCACGATTATGTAGTACCAAAATTCGGTCTTGGTTTCAAGGTTTCAGTAGTGGGTGATAACCTGATAGGAACACGAATTACTATGAAAAGTCAATAACTTTTTCTGTCCCTGTCGGCCCTCTCCGTAGAGGTCTGCGGAGTCCTGATGCACGACAAGGCCGCCGGAGCGCAGCTGCGCGGACCCGGCGCGGCGCTGGTGCTGCTCCAGCGCGCGCCGCACGCTGCGCTCGTCGGCGCACACGTCGCAGCGCGCGTCGCACTTCGGGACCTCCTCGCCGAAGTACTCCGCGAACACTTTGTGCCGGCACCTGAGTAAAATCTTCTATTATCTTTTTTTCTAAACTAATTTAATTCAACACTCTTCAAGCTAACCTGACACCTAGAACTTACTTGATAGTTTCACAGTATTTCACCATAATTTCAAAGCTCTTAAATGCCGTTTTACACCGATTCTTTTCTTCTGGTGTTTTTGCTCGTCCTACTTCCTTTTTCAGCAAAAAGTCAACTGCATTCCGTTCACTGCGGCAGTAATAAATACGGCAAAAAGCTGGCTTGCCGTCACGACCAGCTCTACCAGATTCCTGTTTTGAATGATAATTGTGGATTAATTATAAAATATTTAACAGTTTCCCACAAACTAGGTCCAGGCGGCACGAGGAGAATTCGCCGTGAGCGATTTGCGTGTTTTATGTTTTAATGACGCTTTTCTCTGCTCGAAATTACGATTATCCGAAAAACCACTTTCATGTTACATCTTCACATATTCATTTCGTTGTGAACAATGCTGTAATTTTCTGAGATTTCGTGAAAAAAAAAATATTTTTTAATCAATCTCATTTTTAATGGCACATTTTACAAGGCATAAACCCCGAAATTCCGATGGGTATGTATGGGATTTGCTCGTCACGTTACCTAACGCCTTAAAACAGCAAGCAGAAGCAGAATTATTGTTGTAATTATATTCAGTGGCAACAGTATTTTGAGATAATCTTACTTGATAGTAGGCAGCGACATTTTGCGCGATACCCCAGTGCGCGACGGCGCGCACGCTCGCCTTGTCGACGCCCATGCCGAACGACACCGTGGCGCACACGCAAGGTACCTCGCCGCGCGACCACCTCTCTTGTACTGATATGCGGTCACCTGACTTCATGCCTGAAATAACAATGAAACTTATAAGAGCGTTTACCATTTTAATTAATTTCATAATAATAAAATTAAAATTATTTATCATGTAATTGTTTTGTATGTAAAAATACCACACACCTAATAGTATTAAAATTGTATAAGCATTTGCAAAGTTTACCTCCATGATAAGCTAAAGACATTAGACCCCTTTTAGTTAACATGTTTGCTAAATCTTCAGTTTGTTCTCGGGTTCGACAATAAACAATAACAGCATTTTTATCTTTCTGAAATATGGTATAAGTACAGTTAAACAATTTAAAACATGTGCTAATTTAGATACATTTTGACAATAACTAAATTGTTATAGCTAGGTACTAACTGGTTTTATATTTTCATCCTCCTTCAGGCTTTTTTTTAAGAATTCCATTAAATGGCCCACTTCATCATCTAAACAGTTTTGATACATTACATCATAAAATAAGTTTCTTCTGAAACTTGGTGTTTTGTATTGTGCCACAGGTAGCAACAGCTTGAGATTGGACAGAATATCTTTTGCCACTTCTGCACTTGCAGTAGCTGTGAGGGCAACCCATGGTACACTTTTATACTGCTCTCTGAGATTACCTAACTTCAAATAATCTGGCCTGAAGTCATGGCCCCACTCGCTCACACAATGAGCTTCATCCACAACTACATAAGACACTTTCTTGTATTTGACCAGATGCTCCATGAGAGACTTAAATGTGCCAGTTGCAGCCTGTTCAGGTGTGACATATAAAAATCTAGTGCTAGGTTTCATGCTCCTTAAATCATTGAGAACTCTCTCTCTGTCTTTTGATGTCATTTTAGAGTTTATAGACTCTGCAGTTATTTTTATTTTAGAGAGGTGATCAATTTGGTCTTTGATAAGAGCCAATAATGGAGAGAATACAATTGCAACTTTGTTATCTTGCAACATTGCTGGCAGTTGGAAGCAAAGAGACTTTCCAGAGCCTGTTGGCATTGACACATACACATCATGAACACCTGAAATCATAGAAGTTTGATTGAGATAAAGAATCCCTGAGAACAAAAATATATTTAGGAAACCAATTAATAAAACTGTTTCTATGAGACCGTAACTGGCCAATAAATGTGTAGAAGTAAACTTATTTACTTTTTCATTAAGGGTACCTTTATGTAGGTACTACAAAGGTAAATCAAGATGAGCTTAAACTGACGAAATGAAGTAAATGAAGGCAACCTTTATCTAATAATCTGTTAATTTAAATGGCCTGCAGATATAAATTCAAGAAACACGGTGATAATTTTAGTAAATTGGTATT
Organism: Mamestra brassicae; assembly: GCA_905163435.1. Lineage (NCBI taxonomy): Eukaryota > Metazoa > Arthropoda > Insecta > Lepidoptera > Noctuidae > Mamestra > Mamestra brassicae. Next base: position 9,270,302 of record LR990995.1, on the reverse strand, counting down.
CATTCAATGCCTTTAGGTAGCATATTGCATTTACTTGATATAGTAGCACTATTTTTATGATATCAATATTAAACATGATAACAATTGATTTTATTATTCTAAATTTGCATATCTCACCTCTTGCAATTGCCCTAACAGCTCGCTCTTGAAGTTCACTTTTGAACTTACGATGTCCAAAACATTGAAACAATTTTTCTGTTACGTTGTCCATTATGAAAGCTGTTGTTGCACTTTAAACACCAACAATATTAAGGCTCGTAAATTGTGAAAACTTTTAACCGTGACAAGGTTGGCGGCATATTATTTCTTAAAGGTATATTTTGATATAAATAAAGAATAAAAACAACCTCAAATTATTTGGTATCTAAATACGACATTACTGAATGACAACGTTGACATTGACGGTTGTTGACATCACAGTTGACATTGACAACTTTTTTTTTTTAATTTACTCGAAAGGGAACATGGGGAAGGCTTTTTACCATATTGCATAGTCTTACGTTTACGTCTTACGTTCTTGTGGTTTGCATTAGAATGCGGATGTAATACATTCTAATGGTTAATGGTAACAAATATATCGATTCGGCCTTCTCGGCAAGTTTCAAGTAAGGCAGTCAATACTACAATAAAATTCTCAGCTCAACTTAACCGAGATCGCGCCTGTTTCAATTATTCCACTAATTCAATAATTTTCCGTGCGTGGACACTTGAGACACAAAACTACACCAATTTACATCACAATATCCACTAGGAATAAATTTACGAATAATTAAAACAGCCGCTACACTTCACTCGACAAAATCCTGCTACAAACTCCTTACATTGACACAATTTTTCTTTGGTGCCGAGGTAAGGAGTTGTTGGAAGTCTTGTTCACTAATAATTGTTTCCCAAGATCGGGAAAACAGTGTACCACCAAAAACACCAGGTACATGTAAATTAATTGCAAAGACTTACAAGCTCATAACGCTTTCACTGCTCGAAACAGATCTCAAGTAGAGCCAAGCCCCATAACTCTGCAGACTCTACAAACCCATCGTCATCTTGGTAAAAACATATATCTTGTATCTTCGTGAAACTATTGCATGACACAATTTAAAAATCAGTTACTACTGACTAGGGTTGCCAAACGTAATCTAATATAGAATACTTACCTACTAGGTATTGCCCCGGCTTTGCTCACGATAACATAGATTTTCGAAAAAAAAGTAGCTCATAACCAACTCCACTGTCCCATCTATCTTACCAAATAAACACATAAAACATATGTACAGTTTTTTTTTAAGGATGGGAAATCATCAAATGACTTCTTCCGCTGGGTGGTGGTGGAGGAGTGGTGGTCAAAAGTGCAGTATCAATCTCAGCAATAGTTTGACACTTCGGATTAACTAACGACCTTCTTATAAAAAGTAACTTCAAAACTATAGACAGCAAGGGCGTACCCAGGATTTGAAATAGGGGGGCAGCTCATACCTGTTTCACTGGTTGTTGTGCTCCATGGCCGACGACTATGCACTGTGCCGTCGACGAGTGTGGAGTGTGGGTGCGGGCGCCCGTTTCGAATATCCCCAGTCGCCATGGATTGCCACCGGTGGCAATCGGGAATAAAATTCCCTGTTGTCACCGGGTGGCGACTGGGAAGTTATTGCCCCCTCTTCAGTTCTGCTCAGCTTAGTAGGGCCTCCGCGCGGACAAAGTCGTGGATGAAGTCCTAGTTAAAAATATCATAAAAAAAATTTAAGAGTGAAAAGATGATTTATTCTCACGTTCTAGTTGCCAGTAATAGAAATTGCCAAGAAAATTGACGTTTATTTTCTCGTCTAGGGGGGGCAGCTGCGCATAAGTCGACAAAATGTACTGAACAGCTGATTTTTTTTTTCGCGATTTTTGTTTTGATGATTGAGATCGACATTAATGAAGGAGTTATGAAATGTAGACAAGAGGAACTTTTCATGGAAGGGGCGTTACCAGGAAATGTGTACAACCTAAAAAAGATTGTTCTTCCTCCAAGATCGGAAACGATTGTGCCGGTTAGTCTTCCTCGCCACCTATTTTGGGGTATCCTGATACGAACAAGAAATTTATAGTTGACACAGACGCAAATGATATCGGACTTGGCAGTTTGTTATCTCAACGGAATGGCGATCAAGAGGTTGTGATAGCGTACTTCAGCAAGTCATTGTCGAAACCAGAAAGGAACTATTGTGTCACGAGACGGGAATTGCTTGCTGTGGTAAAGTCATTGCAGCATTTTAGCAAATATCTGCTGGGACGGAATATTCCATTTACGTACTGACCATGCTGCACTGAAATGGTTATTGCAGTTCAAAAACCCAGAAGGACAAGTTGCGAGATGGATTGAACTACTGCAGGAATACGACTTTGTGATTGAACATCGCAGCGGAAGATCTCATGGCAACGCCGACGCATTGTCAAGAAGACCTTGCCCTGAAGACTGCAAGCATTGTACTAGGCACGAGGGTAAAGAAGTCGTAGCTGTGAGAATGCTCAAGACAGACCTCAGCAACGAGTGGAAGGACAGCCTACAACGTGCACAGCAGGAAGATTCGGACATCAAGCCGATTCTGGAGTGGATGAAGACCAGTGCTCCTAAGCCCACGTGGAGTGACGTCTCAGCGATGAGCTCGATTACAAAAAGTTATTGGGCCCAATAGGACAGCATAGTGATTCAGGATGGAATCCTGAGCCGTAAATGGGAAAATGCTCGGGGAGACAGCCGTCATTTGCAAATGGTTTTCCCAAAAGCAAAAGTATCGATTGTCCTACAGCTGCATCATACTGGTTCTTCAGGAGACCATATGGGAGTAAAACGGACTCTACTGAAGATAAGAGAACGGTTTTACTAGGTCCACTGTCGTGACGATGTCGAGGACTGGTGTCGCAAATGTACAAGTTGTGCGGCTGTAAAAGGACCTCAGACTCGTAGTAGAGGTGCATTGAAATTGTACAGTGTCGGTGCAGCGAGCCACCCAACGCTCGCCGTCCGCAGGCCCGCGCCTACGGTGGCCGGGGATCGCCCTGCGACTCCCGACGCCCGGGGCGTCTTCTCCTGTAGCGGCGGTTGGGGCGAAGGCCATGCCTTTCCCTCGCGCGGCCCGACTCCTCCTTCGCTAGCATTACTGCTTCGCAGTAGGAGGTGACCGCTCCCCAAGCCTCCTCGCTCCGGAACATGGAATCAACCAGGACCGGAAGCGAGAGGTCACCGCCGCCGATCGCCTCGACGAGGACACGGCGTTGCTCAGCCCAAGCAGGGCAGACTTCCACCGTATGCTCTACCGTGTCCTCAGGGGGCAGTGTTACGCGCCAGAATTAATGCCGGGTATATATCGACATTAGTTACTTCTAGCGCCATCTAGTATCGAGTAGCAGTAGGTACTAGTAAAATCAAGTACCTTCTAGACATTTCTATGCCAGAACATTCTACACTTCTCGACATCTGGTCAGTCGGGACCGGTACTTAGGGGAACTTTCCAGATGTTTCGACAATAGAAGTTTCTAGAATTAACTGCCCTATATAAGGAGCGCGTAGTCCGCGACCGAATCAGTAGGTATTGGATTTGCGATACAAGCGAATACTTCGGAAGCAATCTTCAATTGCGATAAAAGTGATCAGTGGTGAAGTTGTATTTTATAATTAGTGAGTTTAAAGTTGTAATTAGTGTTGTTAAATTAAAATGTCATTTTGGTTATTTAATCGGCTGTTTTTATTGTCACGAACCCCAAGCTCGTAATAATAGGAACTGACCAAGGACATACGGAATTACATACTCTGCGTGTGTGAAGCGACTAGCTTAATTGTTTTTTGTTTTTTCGGACCCAGTGTGAATTCTGAGGTGTGCGTTCTGTGTTAATACATCTCTTACACACACAGATGCATAAACGGCCTGTACTGCGCGTTCAAAGCAATACAAACCTTTGCATGCGCCTGCACGTCTGGCCTTTGACTGTACTAAATATTATACCGAATCTCATCAAAATCAAATCGGATCAGCAATTTAGGCATGAAAGCGTAACAAACATATCTACCAAGTTTAGAGATTGCATTTACGACATATTCCTTGTACCTTACATAAAATTAAAATCTTGTGCAAAACCCTAGCAAAAGAGCAACCGTTTTGCACAGAATGTCAATTTATCAAAGTTGTGGACTTTTCCAGTTGGCCTCAAAGAGGCTTTTGATCACAGTACGAAATAGAATTTTTTGGCAACAAAAAATATATTTCGAGTTGAGTAGGTACCTAATCGTTTTTCCGTACAAAATGGTATGGAAAAGTATAACCTAGGTATGCGAAAAGTTTTTGGCGATTTCTGACATTTCTAATACTCATATGGTCCCATTGCGTCTTTTGATCCCTACATGAAATAGGAATGATTGGCATTCAAAAAAATGTTTAGGTATTTGAGTAGGTAACTTTTTCACTGACTGTACATTTTTTACAAAATCTGTGAATGCAGTTCAGAATATCTGATAACGATGGTCTCCTAGGAACGTTTTCTGTAACTATAACGGTTAAGGTACCTGCCCTTACTGTCCCGTCTCAAAAATCCGCGTCCGTGACTACCGCAGGACCACCAACGCCAATCGCTTCCATTTTGGTAAATAATTAGTACTCAATTGGTACTAATTAGTACTCGAAAAATACAATTGGTACCTTAGTAGTTTTCTAGAAAATCAACTCTGAAGGTGGTCACGCTCCGTTCAGCAGGATCACCATGAGCGCCGAAAAAGTGGGCATGCTACAGGTATTCTAAGTATACAAATAATTAGTACCCTTACCTACATGTGATTCATTTCGTAAAAAATCTGAACTGTATTTACCGAGAAATAAACGATGATTACTTTCGCGCGCTCGTTCAGCAGGAGTCAGGACCACAACTTTCAATGTTGATTCCAAGTTTGAAGAGCTTGTCGCTTTCCTCAAACCTACATAGAAAATTAGTACCTACCCTGCAAGATAAAATTAGTACCCAAAATTCAAAATTAGTAGATACTTACTCCAGTAGTTTACTAGATATAGGTACCTACCATGCCATTGGTGAGGTGGCAGTAGTCACGGTGTTAAATTTTCATTTCAAGATTTCCCTATTAAAACTGTGTTTTTCTCCCAAATTTATACAAAAATTAGTACCCATAAAGAAGTTATAATGGTCGATTTGTATAACGGCTTTCCATACTAAATCTCCGCGGATAACCCGACCAAATTAAGTTGTCAATGGTTTTGAACTGTTTAGTAGATGTCGGAATAGTCATAACGACAGTTCAATATCACCATATGCACCAAAAAGCCGTCGCGCTTAAATGTGCAACATATTTGTGCTTCAAAAAACCAGCCAACCACAAGACGGGAGATTCAGAGTGTCCTGCTAAAAAAGCTGCCGAAAACAGTTGCTTAAACTTGATTGACTATGAAGGCGCCTAAGAGCGCCACATATTTGTTTATATTTTAGACTTACTATTTACATAAATGCTGACGACACGGCCTTAGTATTTACCGCCAAAATCAGTAAAGAATTATATGAAAAGGCTCAATCAGGTACTGACAAGATAAAATATATTCATTTTTCCATGCGCAAGCTTCAATTTAACAAAGCCAATCCTCATCTGTTTGCCCATAATTGTGGATTCCACTTAAACAGTAAATGCGATTGTCCTCCAAACATGCAAAATTAAATACCTATCTTGGAGTTATAATAGACGAAACACTCTCTTTTAGACCACATATTGAAAGTCTGGTTGGAGAGAGTGCGCAAACTAATCTATGTTTTTTTAAAAACTGTGGACGATTGCGGATTCAAAATTAATCACACAAGTTTATTTGGCCCTCAGTAATCCAATACGGTATCACCTCATGGGGTGAAGCACCTAAAGCTCACGTAGGTACTCCCTCTTGAAAGAGCTTAGAGAGCCATTTTAAAAGTAGCCAATTTCCATCCTTCTCTATCCCACAGATCTGCTATACAATCCTGCAACGTACTGACTGTTCGCCAGCTTTTTATTATGCACTTGGTATTATAACAGCACACCATTTCATACACAACAGAAAATACTAATAAGAGACGGAAAGATATGCGATTCTAATGCGTATTCAAAATATGTCTTTGTAAAAAGTTTTTTTACATTTTTAGGTTCAGTTCTATCTGTACAAAGATTAAATAGAAAACTAAGTATCTATAAGTTAAATTATTATAGTTGCAAAAAGACAATTGTGCAATATTTACTAAGCAGCTATTACGTAGAGACAGAAGATCTTCTTTTTGTTTGTAAATAAAACATGATGTGTCCTTTAATTTAAGTTTTTAATCATAGTTAATTGATTCATTGTTAATTTATTATTATTTTAAGTTAGTATAAGCACTTTCTAGCCTGAAGCACAGGTTCATCCTAGTTCAGGCAAATTAGCAACTGTGTTCTTTAGACAATTTAAGATATTTTATTGTAAATGTGCCCCTTTTTATAAATAAACTTTATTATTATATTATTTTTTTCTTAATCTGTACCTTGTTACACAGTTTTTATACAAACTATAGATATTTTTATTACTTTTCCGACATCCATAAATGTATGCACGAGTGTTCATCTCCTAAACAGCTCAATATCATTGACAACTCAATTTGCTCGGGTTATACGCGAAGATTTGATTTGAGAGTTTAGAAAAGTAATGAAAGCTAATTTCTCCTAAAATACAACACTAAGAATAATAAATTTTTGGTCATTTCTCTAGGAGTACTAAATCACGGGTGTGTAATGTATGGTATAATAACAGATAGACTTGAAATAACGGTATCACTTGAAATAACGGTCACACTATATAATTGTCATATGCTATAAAAACACATAGGTAACCTAATTTTATGTGATCTAATGTAATAGTAGTAATATTTCATATAACCTTCATTTGCTCTAAAAACATATGCACCATTCATTTAATATAATTTTCAATGTGTATACCTAATGCCCAATTTATATAACTTTTATTTGACCTAATTGTCATATTAACTAATTTTGAGACAAACAAATTATTGTAACCTAACCTCAAAACACTAAAGTTGCTTCTGCATCGTCTCCGGCGCTGCGGGAAGTGCAACCCTTTTGCCCTTACGTAACAAAGGATAGGCACCCATGCTTTGTTACAGCGGGCGGGGGTTGCTCTCCTTTCGCGCCTCCGGTTTTTATATGCACTCTAGGGTCAGCAGCCAAATACTGGGTAGGAAATATAATTACAAAATCTCTAATATTTACAAGATATAACAACTGTATCTATAATTTTATTTGATATAATGTAAAGTTACAAATTTTTATAAGCATAATATACATTGAACATAAAATCGTTTGATATACCACTCAAAACACAAAAAACCTATTTAGTCTAATATAATAAAACGCCTATTATAAAACCGTTGATTTTTAACATATGTGGTTGTTATTTCCCTGGAAGAAAAATGCAAACAAGCATACACCATGCATGTAGCATGCAACATGCAGCAGGCATGGTTTCTGTTGCGGTTTCGCCGGCCAGCCTCAGCCGCAGCGGCGAGTGTTAAAACCACCTTCTCCTTGGCTTGCGCGCCGTCTCGCCCCTCCGCGCCTACGCGGGTTTAAATTACACTCTAGCTAGGGGTAGGGCAGACAAGACTACGTGGAGTCGGTTTTGCAGCGATTCGTTTCTGTCACGCCGCTCCCGCAACACGCTCGCTTCACTCGTTCGCCTTCGCGCGTTAATGGTCACTGTTCTAACCCAACCTAACCCAAATGATTCACCAACAATAAAGGGAATCTGGCACTCCGCACCACCCCCGCCTTAACATTCTAACCTAACCCATCCGAGTCGGATTGCTCTTAATCGGGGTGTAAACTACAAAGATGATATCAATACATATTTTAAACGATAGGCCTAATGATTTAATGATTTTCGATTAAATAAACGTTCTATTCAATAACGTTATACGAAATAAGTTATAGAGTATATGTAAATGTAATATCTAACTAAATTATATCAACAGTTGGTATAAGTCACGTTTATTATATCTTGTGAACGTTATTGAAATGAAAATATACCAAATAACTTTATATGATATGAGGCGCAGACGACGCAGACCGCGTGTAGGTTTCAGGAAAGCGACCAACTCATCATTGATTTCTTGGTAAAACAAATGTTACAGTTCTGTTTTTATTTTAGGAAATGAATCACATACAGGGTACTAATATTTGTATCCTTAGAATAGCTGTAGCATGCCCCCTTTTTCGGCGCTTATGGTGGTTGTCCTGAAGGGAACGCCATCATGGGAAATTAAATTATGGCAAACATTACTAAACCAGCGTGACTACCACCTTCAAAGTCAATTTTCTCGAAAATTACTAAGGTACCAATTTTGTTGTTCGTATACTAATTAGTACCAAGTGGGTATTAATTATTAATCAAATATATGGAAGCGATTGGCGTTAGTATTCACGGCCATCTTTCTAAAGATGTATTTCATAATCATATTAAGCTTATTACACACATTAGGTACAGGGTTTGGCTGGGTTACGTGGGTTACGACTTACCCATAGCGGTACGATTTAGTTTAGTAGTAGGAAAAAGTAAAATACTTGAAATAAAACTGTCAGTACAACGGAATATTTTAATGTTAAAAAAATATTTACTTACAATAATAACTATCTCTGTAGGTATATGTAATTTTCGTATTTTCAATTTACCAGTAGGTACCTAATTTATAAATGGCCCAATATTATAAAAACCACTCACTAAACTAAACAACTTTACGATCAGTGAAATCAAAACGTAATTTTTTATCACTAAGTCTAAGTCTGCCCATCAATTTTTATAAATGCGAAAACTACGCATACCTTTCAATATAAATTACAGTATCACAAGAATCGACTTTGTTTTTTTTTTTTTAATTTTAAGCTAAGGAAATCGATTTAAAATCTGATATGGGTTAAACATACGAAGTAAATACATTTTTTTCATATCTTAAAAATATCTTATTATAGTCGTCATAAACCAGGCTACTAGTACTAGTTTTTGTTAATGAAACAACACTGTCTTGAAGACTGTCCAGATAAGGCGTTTTGCATTGACTCGCTCGTTGTCGAGACTCTGGAAGTCAATACATTCCATGAGCGACGTTTTATATATTGTACCTATAGACAAGCATGTAGGCTAGCCGCAATTGACTACGGCGATTCGAACATCTAACATGCGCACAGTTCATTGCATTAACATCGTACTAAATTGCGACCGCAGCTAAAAGCTGGGTCATCAATAGCCTAAGTTGCGGCAGTACAGATAAAACAATATTTTCCTTCAGGATTAGCCCACAAAAGCACGGGCGCTTTGTTAACGTGTGGTAACGTTTTACATTGCCAACTCAGCGTTGTGAATGCAACTGCGCTTTTTGAAGTGCTGGGGATGCGCTGATGGATTCTACACGCTTAACGCAAAAAGCTCCTATTGTATGCGAAAGTGGGCCTACTAAAACAAAAAATCTCATACCATAGCTCTAAGTGACGCATTAATAACAAGGGCGCTACATAGGGCTACAATACAAACAAAAATACTTTTGCTTATTGTACACCTAACAACACTAATACTTTGTTGAAATTTAAAATTTTTATAAACAAGACTTATCATTGCCTTTGCGACTAGACTAACCTTTCAGTCTAGAACTACTCAATAATATTAAAATAAATGTCAGGTCATAAGAAATAGTAACACATTGGCATTTTAATACCACTTAAATACCAAACGAAACACGTCTTCAATATTATAATCAATATACCTAAGCGAACTAAAACCTGCCGTCACCGCATTCGAAGTCCCCTCGATTTCTAAATTACGAATTTGTCGAAAATTTGTTAAATATTACATTAGCCTGAAAAAGTGTGAAATTTTGTCAAGCCCGAATTTGAACGTTTTTAAAGTACGGAAGTTGGCTTCCTGTTCTTTCTTGCGTCAAGAAGAACATTTTCATGTTGTTCAGGCAGAGTCAATCCAAAACATAATAGAAATGTGCATGTGTCCTGAATTACAGTAAGTAAATGCGATCGTGGACTAACGGTTCAAGTTTGCTAAATTGCTAACATGCATTTAATCAGAAAGGAATCATAAAACAAGTTTTGATTTTGCTTCTACAAAAGGACAACAGTTTGGTTCTAGAAGTTACATTTTAATTTATAGAATTTGGGCAAGTGCATGACGTAATTTAATCTAAAAATGGCATTCATAAGCTCTACTATAATCAACATCATCACTTCTTAGATATTTAAAAGTCAGCTTTCAGTCTTGCTAATGTGACTAGCCAGTATTTGAATATAGTCGATGGCGGTCACTACATGTTATATATTGGATAAATCTGATTATGCTATATAGTAACCCAGTTCGCTTCTCGAGCCTCGCCGACTCTCTACAGAGACATTGATCGAAACTGTGTAACCGACCCAGGGCCTTACTGTGACGTGTTCAAGTCATCATGGTGTGAGAAAGAGAAGGAGCTATACAAGACGAAAGCACGGAATCATGGTATCGACACGTCGGATTACGGCGCCTGATCACAGTACAATATTATGGATTAGATACAGGTCTAGGAGCCGTATACTAGTGTGTAGAGGTGCGAGCCGTGGTCGGCGAGCGCGTCGTCGGGTGTGCGCAGCTCCAGCACCTGGCCGGAGCCCAGCACCAGCACGCGCGCGCACTCCAGCACGCCGCCCAGGCGGTGCGCCACGAACACCACCGTGCTGCCGCCGAACGAGCAGCGGATAGCGTCCAGGATCAGCCGCTCGGCAAACGCGTCCAGGTTAGCGGTGGCCTCGTCCACAAGCAGGATCTAGCCAAGGAAAACACTTTGTAGCTAATGATCGGAACAAGGTTACGATAGTTCCTATGCGTCGTTGAAAACTTAAGTCTATATCTGCATTGAACCATAAAATTGTAAGATAGTTATTCAATCTTTGGAATCTCGGCCCGACCGTCTTGGAGTTCAATAAAAGGACCGCATTACTTATAGCAGTAATTTCGAGTAAATAGTTAGTGCAAAACGTACCTTGGGTCGGTGCAGCAGCGCGCGCACGACGCACAGCAGCTGCGCGTGGCCGCGCGCGAGCTGCGCGGGCAGCGCGGGCGCGGCCAGGCCGCCGCGCGCCGCCAGCAGCTCGCGCGCGCCGCACGCGTCCAGCGCGCGCCACACCTCGGCGTCCACGTACTGGCGCAGCGGGTCCACGTTGTCGCGGATGCTGCCCGCGAATATGAACGGCTCTTGTGGGATCACGCCGATCCGGGACCTGCACCAATTCAACATTCTACATCGGAACTTAAATTTACATACATTTTCTTGCTGCAAGCGGGAACATAAATGATGTGATGCGAAATGATTGCACATTATTTCGCAACGCATGATTTATGCGGCGGCACAGCCGACAGGAACATGCGGATAGGCTGACGAAATGTACTTAGTTTAATACAATAAGGGAGGGCCCTCCGACCAATTACAAGTTTCCACATGTAGTATATAAATCATATGAAACAGAAAATTAATTATAGACTAAGTACATATAACGCACTAGCACTTCGCCCGCGACTTCGTCGGAGCGGATTTACTATATTACCGCGTTTTAAAGGTAGGTAAGTTTTGGAAAATTAAGCACAACGATTTTCATTAATCACTCATTTCATCGATTTTCATTTCTGCTGCTGATTCTGTGGTCTCAGGATCAGCGCAACTATTCACCCCGTTCACTCCGTCAGGGGATGTTTATGCAAAAATTGTTAATCTGTTTGAATTATACCATTTATATTTTGTTCATGCCAATTTCCACGTAAATTGAAGCAAGCAATAATGTCCTCCCCTAAACTTCATCAAACAATTTTTTATTCCTATTTTTTTAACCGACTTCTAAATGGAAAAGGTTCTCAATTCGGATGTTTTTTAAGTATGTTCGGGAATAACTCCGTCGTATACAGGGTGAATTTTTAAAGTGTGCGTGGAAGACCGAATCCGAAAGTACGAGGAGTTTCGAGCCCGATTTTGATGAACACTGCTATATATGCATGCTGCTGTATAAATTCAAGTTTTTATAACTTAACAGACAGATCAGATGTGTTGCTGGGGAGTTTGTTGCGCCATTTCTTGAGGTTAGACATCATTTCTTCTCATAAGAATTACAAATTCACTTACTTGAGTATATTAAAACTAAACATATCACAAAATAAACTAAATGTTGGACGTATTACAAAAACTGGGCATCGATTATAATGTTTTGAGGGTAGGTTACAAATAATATTAACAAGTGTTATAGTTCGGCCGTTCAGAGAATGCGTTCCTGACACCTATCAGTTAGTCACGACTAGTGATGGGCACAACATAACACTGAGTTCGTTACCGTTCCTCCAAAATGAACCGCCGCATTATTTTAAGATTATTTTCGTTTTAAATTGGCGGAATCATTTAAAATTTATATTTTAGTTATTTAAGTGGAAACCAAAAAAAGGTAATATTCATATAATAAAATTGTTTTATTTATTCTTTGTTACAAAGTTACAATCTGTATTTATATGCAATAAAGTAAGTACATTGAATTGAATGTGCGTACAGAATATTAATCAGACTCGGATTCGCTTGAGGAGGTGGTGTCTTCATCATCTTCGCCTACATGTATAATTATATTATTATCAATAACAGAATCAATCCTCATATCTCGGTCAAAATGTTCCAAAATCAGGTTTTTAGTCTTCTCAACAACCTTTGCCCAGTCATCTCTTGTGACTTCCCCGCAGGCTTCTTTTAATAGGGTCATCATCTTTTTCGTGCTGAATGGCGGGGAAGTATTGTGGCGGGCGGCGTAACCTTTTATTTGAGCCCAGATTAGCTCGATCGCGTTATATTGGCAATGATACGGTGGAATTCTTAGAACGCGATGACCGTACTCCAGAGCCAGTTCATCGATTTCGTATCGCCTGCGTGGCATATTATCAGGCGGGCCCCCTTACCCATTGGTACTGTTACGAGCTTGAGGTTCGTGACAATAAAAACAGCCGATTAAATAACCAAAATGACACTTTAATTTAAAAACACTAATTACAACTTTTAAACTCATTAATTATTAAACACAAGTTCACCACTGATCACTTTATTCGCACTTGAAGATCGCTTCCGAAGTATTCGCTTGTATCGCTAATCCAATACTGACTCGGTCGCGGAATACGCGCTTCTTTTATAGGTCAGTTTATTCTAGAAACTTCCATTCCCGAAAGATCTGGAAAGTACTCGTAACTACCGCTGCCGACTGACCAGATACCGAGAAGTGTAGAATGTTCTGGCAAAGAAATGTCTAGAAGGTACTTGACTCTACTAGTTCTGCTACTCGGTACTAGATGGCGCTAGTAGTAACTTAATGTACCCGACATTAATTCTGGCGCGTAACACTGCCCCCTCCTAAGACATGCTCGTCCCGAGCATTATCGGTCCCATAATAACGCGCCAATCGATCCACATGGACGATCTTAGGAGCACTTCTTGTACCTTTCTGTATACGATAGGTCACGTCGTTAATTTTTGTCACAATCCGGTACGGCCCGTCCCATTTAGCTTGAAGCTTAGGAGATTTCCCTTTACTGCGAACTGGATTGTGCAACCACACTAGTGAACCTTCGTCGAACCCTTTATTGTTCATTTTGCGGTCATAACGGGTTTTCATCTTTTCAGACATTTGCTGGCCCGATTGTCTGACGTGCTCATAAATGTCATTCATTTTGTTCCGCAAGTCATTCGCATAATCGGTTATACTGCGTGGGGCATCAGGTGGTATTCCAGTGATCAGATCTGCGGGCAGCCGTAATTCTCTTCCAAAGTTTGCGAAGGCTGGTGTCACCGATGTACTTTCATGAACAGCACTTCGGTATGACAGCAAAAACGGTTGTATATGCTTGTCCCAATCGCGTTGCCGGTTTTCCACGACTTTTGCCAGGTATCTCTCCAATGTCTGATTAAATCTTTCCACCATTCCATCCGATTGTGGGTGGTAAGAAGTTGTTCTCGTTTTATGAGTACCCATAACTCGACAAGTTTCCTGGAATATTTGGGACTCAAAATTCCTTCCTTGATCGCTGTGAATCTCCAAGGGTACTCCAAAACGACAGAAGACTTCATGAACTAGTTTATCTGTAACTGTTGAGGCTTCTTGATTTGGAATGGCGAAGACTTCAGGCCACTTAGTGAAGTAATCCATTACAACCATGAAATACTTGTTACCACTTTTACTTTCCGGAAAAGGTCCCGCAACATCTAGGGCTATCCTTTCCCATGGTGCACCGACGTTGTACAATTTTAATGCAGCTCTACTGCGAGTCTGAGGTCCTTTTACAGCCGCACAACTTGTACATTTGCGACACCAGTCCTCGACATCGTCACGACAGTGGACCCAGTAAAATCGTTCTCTTATCTTCAGTAGAGTCCGTTTTACTCCCATATGGCCTCCTGAAGAACTATTATGGTACAGCTGTAGGACATTCGGTACTTTTGCTTTAGGGACAACCATTTGCAAATGACAGCTGTCTCGCCGAGCATTTTCCCATTTACGGCACAGGACTCCATCCTGAATCACTAAGCTGTCCCATTGGGCCCAATAACTTTTTGTGATCGAACTCATCGCTGAGACGTCACTCCACGTGGGCTTAGGAGCACTGGCCTTCATCCACCCCAGAATCGGCTTGATGTCCGAATCTTCCTGCTGTGCACATTGTAGGCTTTCCTTCCACTCGCTGCTGAGGTCTGTCTTGACCATTCTCACAGGTACGACTTCTTTACCCTCTTGCCTAGTACAATGCTTGCAGTCTTCAGGGCAAGGTCTTCTTGACAATGCGTCGGCGTTGCCATGAGATCTTCCGCTGCGATGTTCAATCACAAAGTCGTATTCCTGCAGTAGTTCAATCCATCTCGCAACTTGTCCTTCTGGAGTTTTGAACTGCAATAGCCATTTCAGCGCAGCATGGTCAGTACGTAAATGGAATTTCGTCCGTTTCCGTTTCCGTCCCAGCAGATATTTGCTAAAATGCTGCAAAGACTTTACCACAGCAAGCAATTCCCGTCTCGTGACACAATAGTTCCTTTCTGGTTTCGATAATGACTTGCTGAAGTATGCTATCACAACCTCTTGATCGCCATTGCGTTGAGATAACACACCGCCAAGTCCGATATCACTTGCGTCTGTGTCAACTATAAATTCCTTGTTCGTATCAGGATACCTTAGAATAGGTGTTCTGCACAGACGTTCCTTTAGCTCCTGGAATGCGACGTCGCAACTTTCATCCCAGTAGAAATGTCGCTTTTCCTCGGTTAGTTTGTGGAGGGGTTTGGCTATGTCCGCAAAGTTCTTGACGAATCGCCTATAATAGGAGCACAAACCCAAAAATGCTCTGACCTGTGTCTTGTCTTTTGGAATTGGCCAATCCTTGACAGCGGCGATTTTCTCTGGATCTGTGCGGATGCCTTCTTCCGACACTACGTATCCCAAAAAGCTGACTTGACGTTTGAAAAGTGAACACTTCTTTGGACTCAACTTGAGATTTGCACTCTGGATCTTCATGAGCACGCGTTCCAGGTTTTGAAGATGTTCTTCAAACGTACGGCCTACGATGATGATGTCATCCAAGTAGACCAGGCAGGCATCGCCAATTAACCCGGTTAGTACAAGTTCCATCAACCTTTCAAACGTTGCCGGAGCATTGCACAATCCAAACGGCATAACTTTAAATTGCCACAGGCCCTTTCCTGTCGAGAATGCAGTTTTCTCCTTGTCCTTAGGGTCAATTTCAACTTGCCAGTAACCACTTTTTAGGTCTAGCGTGCTAAACCACTTCACTCCAGTAAGCATGTCCAGCGTGTCATCAATTCTTGGCAAAGGATAGCTGTCCTTCTTCGTGACGTCGTTTAGACGACGATAGTCAACACAAAACCGCATGCTGCCATCCTTCTTTCTTACCAGCACTACTGGTGAACACCATGGACTGGATGAAGGTTCTATAACACCATCCTTCAATCATGGTTTCCACTTCCTTTTCACGTGCTACCGGCAATCTTCTTGGCCGCTGACGGATAGGCAATTCTTCTCCTGTGTTTATTTTGTGTTGAACTAAGCCAGTCTTCCCGATATCACCATCGTTTGAAGAGAAAACACTGGCGTACTTCTGTAACATTTTCTTTGCTTTGACCAAGTTCATTTTGAGACAGAGTGCTGCGACAGTCGTCTAAAAGTGTGGTCACTTTCGTTTGTGCGTCCTTGCTGAGGGTCCCGGTCGAAAGATATTGGCATCGACGCAACCAATCCACTTCCTCGCAAGTACCAATCAGAGTGCCTTTTTCTATCATCTGTTCCTTATCACTAAGGTTCAGCACACGTACCCCTGAGATGTCGGTGGCTCTGACCAAAGTTCGTGCCACTTTCCATGGAAGGTCATTGTCTACCTTTTCCACGAGTACACAACGATGATTCTGCCCAGGATTCCGAGGAAGACTAACCGGCACAATCGTTTCCGATCTCGGAGGAAGAACAATCTTCTTTAGGCTGTACACATTTCCTGGTAACGCCCCTTCCATGAAAAGTTCCTCTTGTCCACATTTCATAACTCCTTGATTAACGTCGATCTCACAACAATTCTTCCTCATAAAGTCTAAGCCCAGGATGCAATCGTCCATTATATCAGCCACGACAACATTATGCAGGTAGATTCCGTTGCCTAGCTTCAACTCCATCTCTCTCTCTCTCCTCGGACGGGTATACGCTGACCAGTGGCTGTTACCAAATTTATGCGGTCTCGGTTGTGTACTGAGTCCCCAAGGAACCGACTTACAAGTTGGGAACTGACAACCGTGCGAGAAGCTCCAGTGTCTATAGTCAGCTTACAAGGCATTCCGTTGACCTCGCCCTTGATGATTAGGCTATTCCCGTCATGGGTTTGTGAGATCGAAATCCTTGGGGCTCTTTGAACATCAGCCAGCACCCGCCCCGCAGTCCTGGCTTTCACTCGTTTCCCTGCTGTTGCTGGGCGGTGCTGTTAGCCGCCCTACCCTCTGGAGATTGGCTACCTTCCCTTTCTGCAGTCCGCTTAGGGCAACTGGATCGAAGGTGGCCCCTTTCCCCACAGCCGTAGCACCTAGGGCTGTATCCTTTTAAACGGTCGCGAACTGTAGGCGCTGCAACCTCCCTGATGCGATGGGAACGATGATCCTGTCGCACAGCTTCCACCTCCAGTGCATGAGCCAAGGCGTCCTTAAGCGTCCCGTGGTGCCCGAGCCTCACAGCAGCTCTAACTTCAAGGTCGCGGATGCCATCGATCATTCATCGACCGCACCAGCACCTGCACCAGGTTCCCTTCAATGAGCGCAGGTACGGACTGGTATGCTTTTCGTACCAGCTTTTCCACTTCGAGGGCCCACTGCTGCAGGTTTTCACTGCTGCGTTGCACGCGATCCTTGAGCTTCGCACGAAACACATGTTCCAGATGAGCGTCGCCATACCTAGCTTCCAACGCCTCAAGGAGTTGCTCGTACGTCACTTCTTTACCGAGAGCTTCCAGGACAGTTAAGGCCTGGTCGCGCAGGCCGAGGGTGAGAGCAGTCATGGCCTGATCTTTAGTCCACCCATTCGCCTTCATAACAGCCTCAAACTGTATTTTGTAGGCCGACCAGGAAGATGTCCCATCGAACGGTGGCACTTTGAATCCACGTAGCGAAGGTGTAGAAGCTACGTAAGTGGCAATTCCATCCACAGTGGCTGTTCCTCCTGTCGGCGAGCCTGTTCCTCCTGTCGGCGAGCCTGTTCCTCCTGTCGGCGAGCCTGTTCCTCCTTGTCTCGCTGTAGCTGTTCTTCCAGCCGACGGGCCTGTTCCTCTTGTCGGCGGGCCTGTTCCTCTTGTCGGCGGGCCTGCTCCTGCAGCATCATCATCAGTGCAGCAAAGTCTGGTGCTGCAGATGCTGGAGCTCCTGTGGACGGACCGGCCTCCATGATCGGCAACTGGCCCTCCGACGTCTGCGGCGTTGTACCTCCAAAACGCCTATGGTCCGTCTCCTGCTGACGTTGACTCCGGGTACGGATACCCTCCGTGTCGTCCTTTGGTAGAATCGGCATGATTTAAATATCCACTCTTCTGACACCAATTGTTACGAGCTTGAGGTTCGTGACAATAAAAACAGCCGATTAAATAACCAAAATGACACTTTAATTTAAAAACACTAATTACAACTTTTAAACTCACTAATTATTAAACACAAGTTCACCACTGATCACTTTATTCGCACTTGAAGATCGCTTCCGAAGTATTCCCTTGTATCGCTAATCCAATACTGACTCGGTCGCGGAATACGCGCTCCTTTTATAGGTCAGTTTATTCTAGAAACTTCCATTCCCGAAAGATCTGGAAAGTACTCGTAACTACCGCTGCCGACTGACCAGATACCGAGAAGTGTAGAATGTTCTGGCAAAGAAATGAAAGAAATTTAAAAAAAAAAAAATGTACCCGACATTAATTCTGGCGCGTAACAGTACTTTTGACGTCGACGCTTGCGTATCATCCGTCCAAGAACGGGAAACCGTGTGTAGGGTAAGCTGTGCCCGCGGCTTCGCTCCCTTCACCAACAACCGTCAACCGTTACCTACCCTACATACCTACCCTACGTACCTACCCTAATTCCTTTTTTTTTGTTTTAAAACCTTCCCTGTAATCTGGCGACCAAAACAAAAAAAGAATTAGCCAAATCGGTCAAGCCGTTCTCGAGTTTTAGCGAGACTAACGAACAGCAATTGAATTTCGAGCTCTTGCTACCAGTGTGTATACAGTAGAGCGCTGGATACCTGAGCGCATGCAGGTGCAGCGTGGAGATGTCGACGCCGTCGAGCAGCAGGCGGCCGCGCGCGAGCGGCGCCAGGCGCAGCAGCGCGCTCAGCAGCGAGCTCTTGCTACCAGTGTGTATAGAGTAGAGCGCTGGATACCTGAGCGCATGCAGGTGCAGCGTGGAGATGTCGACGCCGTCGAGCAGCAGGCGGCCGCGCGCGAGCGGCGCCAGGCGCAGCAGCGCGCTCAGCAGCGAGCTCTTGCTACCAGTGTGTATACAGTAGAGCGCTGGATACCTGAGCGCATGCAGGTGCAGCGTGGAGATGTCGACGCCGTCGAGCAGCAGGCGGCCGCGCGCGAGCGGCGCCAGGCGCAGCAGCGCGCTCAGCAGCGAGCTCTTGCTACCAGTGTGTATACAGTAGAGCGCTGGATACCTGAGCGCATGCAGGTGCAGCGTGGAGATGTCGACGCCGTCGAGCAGCAGGCGGCCGCGCGCGAGCGGCGCCAGGCGCAGCAGCGCGCTCAGCAGCGAGCTCTTGCTACCAGTGTGTATACAGTAGAGCGCTGGATACCTGAGCGCATGCAGGTGCAGCGTGGAGATGTCGACGCCGTCGAGCAGCAGGCGGCCGCGCGCGAGCGGCGCCAGGCGCAGCAGCGCGCTCAGCAGCGAGCTCTTGCTACCAGTGTGTATACAGTAGAGCGCTGGATACCTGAGCGCATGCAGGTGCAGCGTGGAGATGTCGACGCCGTCGAGCAGCAGGCGGCCGCGCGCGAGCGGCGCCAGGCGCAGCAGCGCGCTCAGCAGCGAGCTCTTGCTACCAGTGTGTATACAGTAGAGCGCTGGATACCTGAGCGCATGCAGGTGCAGCGTGGAGATGTCGACGCCGTCGAGCAGCAGGCGGCCGCGCGCGAGCGGCGCCAGGCGCAGCAGCGCGCTCAGCAGCGAGCTCTTGCTACCAGTGTGTATACAGTAGAGCGCTGGATACCTGAGCGCATGCAGGTGCAGCGTGGAGATGTCGACGCCGTCGAGCAGCAGGCGGCCGCGCGCGAGCGGCGCCAGGCGCAGCAGCGCGCTCAGCAGCGAGCTCTTGCTACCAGTGTGTATACAGTAGAGCGCTGGATACCTGAGCGCATGCAGGTGCAGCGTGGAGATGTCGACGCCGTCGAGCAGCAGGCGGCCGCGCGCGAGCGGCGCCAGGCGCAGCAGCGCGCTCAGCAGCGAGCTCTTGCTACCAGTGTGTATACAGTAGAGCGCTGGATACCTGAGCGCATGCAGGTGCAGCGTGGAGATGTCGACGCCGTCGAGCAGCAGGCGGCCGCGCGCGAGCGGCGCCAGGCGCAGCAGCGCGCTCAGCAGCGAGCTCTTGCTACCAGTGTGTATACAGTAGAGCGCTGGATACCTGAGCGCATGCAGGTGCAGCGTGGAGATGTCGACGCCGTCGAGCAGCAGGCGGCCGCGCGCGAGCGGCGCCAGGCGCAGCAGCGCGCTCAGCAGCGAGCTCTTGCTACCAGTGTGTATACAGTAGAGCGCTGGATACCTGAGCGCATGCAGGTGCAGCGTGGAGATGTCGACGCCGTCGAGCAGCAGGCGGCCGCGCGCGAGCGGCGCCAGGCGCAGCAGCGCGCTCAGCAGCGAGCTCTTGCTACCAGTGTGTATAGAGTAGAGCGCTGGATACCTGAGCGCATGCAGGTGCAGCGTGGAGATGTCGACGCCGTCGAGCAGCAGGCGGCCGCGCGCGAGCGGCGCCAGGCGCAGCAGCGCGCTCAGCAGCGAGCTCTTGCTACCAGTGTGTATACAGTAGAGCGCTGGATACCTGAGCGCATGCAGGTGCAGCGTGGAGATGTCGACGCCGTCGAGCAGCAGGCGGCCGCGCGCGAGCGGCGCCAGGCGCAGCAGCGCGCTCAGCAGCGAGCTCTTGCTACCAGTGTGTATACAGTAGAGCGCTGGATACCTGAGCGCATGCAGGTGCAGCGTGGAGATGTCGACGCCGTCGAGCAGCAGGCGGCCGCGCGCGAGCGGCGCCAGGCGCAGCAGCGCGCTCAGCAGCGAGCTCTTGCTACCAGTGTGTATACAGTAGAGCGCTGGATACCTGAGCGCATGCAGGTGCAGCGTGGAGATGTCGACGCCGTCGAGCAGCAGGCGGCCGCGCGCGAGCGGCGCCAGGCGCAGCAGCGCGCTCAGCAGCGAGCTCTTGCTACCAGTGTGTATACAGTAGAGCGCTGGATACCTGAGCGCATGCAGGTGCAGCGTGGAGATGTCGACGCCGTCGAGCAGCAGGCGGCCGCGCGCGAGCGGCGCCAGGCGCAGCAGCGCGCTCAGCAGCGAGCTCTTGCTACCAGTGTGTATAGAGTAGAGCGCTGGATACCTGAGCGCATGCAGGTGCAGCGTGGAGATGTCGACGCCGTCGAGCAGCAGGCGGCCGCGCGCGAGCGGCGCCAGGCGCAGCAGCGCGCTCAGCAGCGAGCTCTTGCTACCAGTGTGTATACAGTAGAGCGCTGGATACCTGAGCGCATGCAGGTGCAGCGTGGAGATGTCGACGCCGTCGAGCAGCAGGCGGCCGCGCGCGAGCGGCGCCAGGCGCAGCAGCGCGCTCAGCAGCGAGCTCTTGCTACCAGTGTGTATACAGTAGAGCGCTGGATACCTGAGCGCATGCAGGTGCAGCGTGGAGATGTCGACGCCGTCGAGCAGCAGGCGGCCGCGCGCGAGCGGCGCCAGGCGCAGCAGCGCGCTCAGCAGCGAGCTCTTGCTACCAGTGTGTATACAGTAGAGCGCTGGATACCTGAGCGCATGCAGGTGCAGCGTGGAGATGTCGACGCCGTCGAGCAGCAGGCGGCCGCGCGCGAGCGGCGCCAGGCGCAGCAGCGCGCTCAGCAGCGAGCTCTTGCTACCAGTGTGTATACAGTAGAGCGCTGGATACCTGAGCGCATGCAGGTGCAGCGTGGAGATGTCGACGCCGTCGAGCAGCAGGCGGCCGCGCGCGAGCGGCGCCAGGCGCAGCAGCGCGCTCAGCAGCGAGCTCTTGCTACCAGTGTGTATACAGTAGAGCGCTGGATACCTGAGCGCATGCAGGTGCAGCGTGGAGATGTCGACGCCGTCGAGCAGCAGGCGGCCGCGCGCGAGCGGCGCCAGGCGCAGCAGCGCGCTCAGCAGCGAGCTCTTGCTACCAGTGTGTATACAGTAGAGCGCTGGATACCTGAGCGCATGCAGGTGCAGCGTGGAGATGTCGACGCCGTCGAGCAGCAGGCGGCCGCGCGCGAGCGGCGCCAGGCGCAGCAGCGCGCTCAGCAGCGAGCTCTTGCTACCAGTGTGTATACAGTAGAGCGCTGGATACCTGAGCGCATGCAGGTGCAGCGTGGAGATGTCGACGCCGTCGAGCAGCAGGCGGCCGCGCGCGAGCGGCGCCAGGCGCAGCAGCGCGCTCAGCAGCGAGCTCTTGCTACCAGTGTGTATACAGTAGAGCGCTGGATACCTGAGCGCATGCAGGTGCAGCGTGGAGATGTCGACGCCGTCGAGCAGCAGGCGGCCGCGCGCGAGCGGCGCCAGGCGCAGCAGCGCGCTCAGCAGCGAGCTCTTGCTACCAGTGTGTATACAGTAGAGCGCTGGATACCTGAGCGCATGCAGGTGCAGCGTGGAGATGTCGACGCCGTCGAGCAGCAGGCGGCCGCGCGCGAGCGGCGCCAGGCGCAGCAGCGCGCTCAGCAGCGAGCTCTTGCTACCAGTGTGTATACAGTAGAGCGCTGGATACCTGAGCGCATGCAGGTGCAGCGTGGAGATGTCGACGCCGTCGAGCAGCAGGCGGCCGCGCGCGAGCGGCGCCAGGCGCAGCAGCGCGCTCAGCAGCGAGCTCTTGCTACCAGTGTGTATACAGTAGAGCGCTGGATACCTGAGCGCATGCAGGTGCAGCGTGGAGATGTCGACGCCGTCGAGCAGCAGGCGGCCGCGCGCGAGCGGCGCCAGGCGCAGCAGCGCGCTCAGCAGCGAGCTCTTGCTACCAGTGTGTATACAGTAGAGCGCTGGATACCTGAGCGCATGCAGGTGCAGCGTGGAGATGTCGACGCCGTCGAGCAGCAGGCGGCCGCGCGCGAGCGGCGCCAGGCGCAGCAGCGCGCTCAGCAGCGAGCTCTTGCTACCAGTGTGTATACAGTAGAGCGCTGGATACCTGAGCGCATGCAGGTGCAGCGTGGAGATGTCGACGCCGTCGAGCAGCAGGCGGCCGCGCGCGAGCGGCGCCAGGCGCAGCAGCGCGCTCAGCAGCGAGCTCTTGCTACCAGTGTGTATACAGTAGAGCGCTGGATACCTGAGCGCATGCAGGTGCAGCGTGGAGATGTCGACGCCGTCGAGCAGCAGGCGGCCGCGCGCGAGCGGCGCCAGGCGCAGCAGCGCGCTCAGCAGCGAGCTCTTGCTACCAGTGTGTATACAGTAGAGCGCTGGATACCTGAGCGCATGCAGGTGCAGCGTGGAGATGTCGACGCCGTCGAGCAGCAGGCGGCCGCGCGCGAGCGGCGCCAGGCGCAGCAGCGCGCTCAGCAGCGAGCTCTTGCTACCAGTGTGTATACAGTAGAGCGCTGGATACCTGAGCGCATGCAGGTGCAGCGTGGAGATGTCGACGCCGTCGAGCAGCAGGCGGCCGCGCGCGAGCGGCGCCAGGCGCAGCAGCGCGCTCAGCAGCGAGCTCTTGCTACCAGTGTGTATACAGTAGAGCGCTGGATACCTGAGCGCATGCAGGTGCAGCGTGGAGATGTCGACGCCGTCGAGCAGCAGGCGGCCGCGCGCGAGCGGCGCCAGGCGCAGCAGCGCGCTCAGCAGCGAGCTCTTGCTACCAGTGTGTATACAGTAGAGCGCTGGATACCTGAGCGCATGCAGGTGCAGCGTGGAGATGTCGACGCCGTCGAGCAGCAGGCGGCCGCGCGCGAGCGGCGCCAGGCGCAGCAGCGCGCTCAGCAGCGAGCTCTTGCTACCAGTGTGTATACAGTAGAGCGCTGGATACCTGAGCGCATGCAGGTGCAGCGTGGAGATGTCGACGCCGTCGAGCAGCAGGCGGCCGCGCGCGAGCGGCGCCAGGCGCAGCAGCGCGCTCAGCAGCGAGCTCTTGCTACCAGTGTGTATACAGTAGAGCGCTGGATACCTGAGCGCATGCAGGTGCAGCGTGGAGATGTCGACGCCGTCGAGCAGCAGGCGGCCGCGCGCGAGCGGCGCCAGGCGCAGCAGCGCGCTCAGCAGCGAGCTCTTGCCGGCGCCCGTGCGTCCCACTACGCCCAGCTTCTCGCCTGGATGAGTCGCGAACGACACGCCGTTTAGCGCCATCGCGCCGTTCTCCCGGCCGCTGCAAAAAAATGGCGTTGGAACTATAATACCAAATGCTGCCGACTTCGAAACCGTGGACCAGGAAACTCCATGTTAATTTATTTTTTACAACCGTATAAAACCGTATAAACCGTACAAAGGTGCAATGGAATTATTAATTTAATAAAGACTTAAAAGAGGTACCTATATTTTAGATACACGTCATCGAACTCGATGACGCCCTGTGAGGGCCAGCCGTATGGCGGTGGATCACCGTGAATGGTTTCGCTCTCCACCTGTAAAGTACCATAATACGTTGTTATTTGTATGTCGGAAGTTAACTATTTGTAGTTTGTCGTGTCATTGACAACATACCGTCCTGATGTACTCGCCGACACGCTCCACAGCTATCATCTCCCGTTCGGTCTCGGTGAAGGAGTTGAGCAGGTTGCTCAACATGGACGTCATCGACAACGCGTACGATATGGCGAGACCGATGAGACCTGCGGTAGATAAGTACTAAAGACACATTCACTTCTGATAAAACATTAGGTAATCAAACTTATACCCGTTTTCAATAATACTAGAAGATACTAAAAGTAAAAAAAACATGCTTAAAAGAGTCTGACTCGCTTATCGTTACGTTCAGCGTGTCATGTCACATATGTGTACTCACCGGGGTCGGCGGCGTGCAGCTCACGCTGCAGCACGGCGAGCAGAGCAGCGGCAGCCACGACGGCAGCGGCGGCGGCCTGCAGGCGCAGCGTTACGTTCAGCGTGTCATGTCACATATGTGTACTCACCGGGGTCGGCGGCGTGCAGCTCACGCTGCAGCACGGCGAGCAGAGCAGCGGCAGCCACGACGGCAGCGGCGGCGGCCTGCAGGCGCAGCGTTACGTTCAGCGTGTCATGTCACATATGTGTACTCACCGGGGTCGGCGGCGTGCAGCTCACGCTGCAGCACGGCGAGCAGAGCAGCGGCAGCCACGACGGCAGCGGCGGCGGCCTGCAGGCGCAGCGTTACGTTCAGCGTGTCATGTCACATATGTGTACTCACCGGGGTCGGCGGCGTGCAGCTCACGCTGCAGCACGGCGAGCAGAGCAGCGGCAGCCACGACGGCAGCGGCGGCGGCCTGCAGGCGCAGCGTTACGTTCAGCGTGTCATGTCACATATGTGTACTCACCGGGGTCGGCGGCGTGCAGCTCACGCTGCAGCACGGCGAGCAGAGCAGCGGCAGCCACGACGGCAGCGGCGGCGGCCTGCAGGCGCAGCGTTACGTTCAGCGTGTCATGTCACATATGTGTACTCACCGGGGTCGGCGGCGTGCAGCTCACGCTGCAGCACGGCGAGCAGAGCAGCGGCAGCCACGACGGCAGCGGCGGCGGCCTGCAGGCGCAGCGTTACGTTCAGCGTGTCATGTCACATATGTGTACTCACCGGGGTCGGCGGCGTGCAGCTCACGCTGCAGCACGGCGAGCAGAGCAGCGGCAGCCACGACGGCAGCGGCGGCGGCCTGCAGGCGCAGCGTTACGTTCAGCGTGTCATGTCACATATGTGTACTCACCGGGGTCGGCGGCGTGCAGCTCACGCTGCAGCACGGCGAGCAGAGCAGCGGCAGCCACGACGGCAGCGGCGGCGGCCTGCAGGCGCAGCGTTACGTTCAGCGTGTCATGTCACATATGTGTACTCACCGGGGTCGGCGGCGTGCAGCTCACGCTGCAGCACGGCGAGCAGAGCAGCGGCAGCCACGACGGCAGCGGCGGCGGCCTGCAGGCGCAGCGTTACGTTCAGCGTGTCATGTCACATATGTGTACTCACCGGGGTCGGCGGCGTGCAGCTCACGCTGCAGCACGGCGAGCAGAGCAGCGGCAGCCACGACGGCAGCGGCGGCGGCCTGCAGGCGCAGCGTTACGTTCAGCGTGTCATGTCACATATGTGTACTCACCGGGGTCGGCGGCGTGCAGCTCACGCTGCAGCACGGCGAGCAGAGCAGCGGCAGCCACGACGGCAGCGGCGGCGGCCTGCAGGCGCAGCGTTACGTTCAGCGTGTCATGTCACATATGTGTACTCACCGGGGTCGGCGGCGTGCAGCTCACGCTGCAGCACGGCGAGCAGAGCAGCGGCAGCCACGACGGCAGCGGCGGCGGCCTGCAGGCGCAGCGTTACGTTCAGCGTGTCATGTCACATATGTGTACTCACCGGGGTCGGCGGCGTGCAGCTCACGCTGCAGCACGGCGAGCAGAGCAGCGGCAGCCACGACGGCAGCGGCGGCGGCCTGCAGGCGCAGCGTTACGTTCAGCGTGTCATGTCACATATGTGTACTCACCGGGGTCGGCGGCGTGCAGCTCACGCTGCAGCACGGCGAGCAGAGCAGCGGCAGCCACGACGGCAGCGGCGGCGGCCTGCAGACGCAGCGCCAGCCACTGCGCGGCGCCCGCTGCACTGAGCGCCGCACGCTGCCACGCCTCCACATGCTCCGCCCCGCGCGACACCCAGGCGCCGCCCGCGCCCAGCGCGCGCACAGTGTCGTGACCTACGCAATAGTAAGCAGATATAAGTGCGATAACAATAGGCAATATAAAAAAAAACTGACCAGTTTATTGAACAATATAATATTAACAGTTGCAGAATCAAAATCAATTATTTTCAAAACCGGCCAAGTGCGAGTAGGATTCGCGCACGAAGGGTTCCGTACCATTATCTACAAAAAAAGGCAAATAAAAACACATTTGTTGTATGGGAGCCCCCTTAAATACTTATTTTATTATGTTTACGATTTATTTATTTATTTAAACTTTATGTACAATAGAGGTACATGGGCAGACTTAATGCATTTATGACGTATTAAAAAAAAAACTACTTACTAGATCTCATTCAAATACATTTTCGGTGGAAGTTTGCATGGTAATGTACATCATATATTTTTTTTAGTTTTATCATTCTCTTATTTTAGAAGTTACAGGGGGGGGGGGACCTTTTTATCACTTTGGAAGTGTATTTCGCGCAAACTATTCAGTTTAGAAAAAAAATATATTAGAAACCTTAATATCACTTTTGAAGACTTATCCATTAGTATCCATACCCCACACGTATGGGTTAGATGAAAAATTTTTTTGAGTATTTATTGTTTTTTTTTTCTATTTTTGTGTGAAAATCTTAATGCGGTTCACAGAATACATCTACTTACCAAGTTTCAACAGTATAGTTCTTTTAGTTTCGGAAAAAGTGGCTGTGACATACGGACGGACAGACAGACAGACATGACGAATCCATAAGTGTTCCGTTTTTTGCCATTTGGCTACGGAACCCTAAAAAATACGGGTTCATGGTTACTTCGATTGAGTGTAAATGTCCGTGGTATGTCTGACACGCTCGGCGGCCTGCATCGCTTTGTGAGTCACCTACCGTGCTCGCCCAGCGTAATATTAAGAACAGTGAGGAGGGTTTGTTATTGTTAGTTGGTCGTATAGCTTGTTTTGTTTTTAGCATACCTACATTTTTTATTACTGTGTACCGTTCGTGTTTCATGTAAGTGCAAAAATAAA
This sequence comes from Mamestra brassicae, assembly GCA_905163435.1. Classification (NCBI taxonomy): domain Eukaryota; kingdom Metazoa; phylum Arthropoda; class Insecta; order Lepidoptera; family Noctuidae; genus Mamestra; species Mamestra brassicae. The sequence continues at coordinate 9,242,627 of LR990995.1, read as the reverse complement.
TATTATTCTTTTTTTCTATTCTATCAAACAAAAAAAAATTGGTACAAATACCTTGCGGAAACCCTGATGGTTTCCGCAAGGTATTTGTACTGACCGTCGAGCGTGTCGTTGAAGTGCGTGTAGACGGGCGACAGCGTGACGCTCTGCAGCCGCTTGAGCTGGCGCGACGTGACGCGATAGCGGCGCTGCAGCCGGTAGTAGATGAACGCCAGCGGGCCCACGCCCACCACCAACCACGGAAGGCCGTACAGAGTCACCACTGCTGCTCCTGTAATAGAGCATAATCCTCTTTAATAACGGCCTTTCAAATGACATATTATGTTATATATGGTATTGTGTGTGTGGTATTATGTAACACACGAACTTTTCATTCGGGTCCAGCCAGCGGACGGCGAGCTCTATCAGACCCCGCCATCCACTTCTTTAACCTATCCGTGTCGGGGTGCCGTAAGCTCCCTGTGCCCTATGTTTCGCTACTTGGCTAGGCAAGTCATTAAACTGCCCGTTCCATCATTTAACTGCCCATTCCATCATTTAACTACCCATTCCATCTTTTTACTGGTCATTCATTTATTACACTGCTTGAATAATTTTATAACCTGAATTGTAGGATGAAACAACCGCTTAATTTTCTTTTAATTAATGTTTGTGTTTATGTTTACTGCTGTAGTAATTTATCAACCACCAGACAATTAAATAACTACCCATTTACTTTTTTCAACTGATCATAGTAATGTCTTTAATGAATGTTTAAATAAGTTGTAAAATGAAATACCCTTTTTTTCTTCAATTTCAAACATTTCCTATTTCGTTTTTTTATTAAAATTTAGTATCGTTTGGCAGGAGGAGGCGGGTGGGAGTAGAAGAGGGAGGGAGGGGGTGCTCCCTCTCCCTTGGCACCACTCCCATGAAAAGGTAACGCACTGTTTCTGAGAAAGACTCCGTCTACGCCTTTTAGGAAACTTGTGTTTTGAGGTTAGGCTATAATAATTTGTTTTTCTCAGAAACGGTGCGTTTATTCGGAAAATTATAGATCAACGCAGTCTAAACCGCTGGTCGTAGAGATGTGAATCTTACAGCATGTATTCCTTACATGATGTAGGCTTCCGAAAATAACTTTTACTGTGGGACCAACACTGAAATCGCGAAAAGAGGAGGATGACACTACGTCCTGGGCATAGGATACTTTTTAAACCGGGAATATGTTTCCTTGGTTAATCACGCGGGCGAAGCCGCAGGCAGAAGCTAGTTATGTATAAAATAACATTTTGTTTGTGTTATTTTTAAAACTATCTGATAAATTTATTAAGCACAATTTTCATAACAATTGTTTTTGTCATTTTTTTAATGCTATATTTGTATAATTTCATTTGAAAATTTCTTTTAATTTTTTTATTTAACCATATATCTTTTAAATTAATTGTTATCGATCGAATTCAAACCATAAATAGTTTTGGCCAGCTTGATTGATCAAATACCTGCGTTCAAAGAAAAGTAACCATTATCTTTTCAACTGAATCGTTGCAGTAGAATCGGAGCAAATTCGGAGGATTCAAATCGGAGCCGGACACGAGTGATCCCACAAGGTTTCCGTATTTTCTACGGACGCTCGGAATTAAAAAAAATATAATTTACAATAATGAAGAATAAAGAACCTAACTTACCGGCTAAAGAAAACGATTGAGCCAACAAAATGTTTAAAATAAAAGGCAAGGAATCATCCACAGTGTAAGTATCAGACGAGAATCTGTTCACAATACGGCCCAGCGGCGTCACGTCGAAGAACTTCACTTTTGCCTGAAATATTCATGTTATCATGTATAAGTGCGAGTATGTTATTAATAAAAATGTTCATATATTTATATAGTAAACCACATACTTTGACGATGACCTTCAGCAAAACCTTGTGGATTCTGGTGGCCGCCTTGACGCCGCCGTAAGCAAACAGGAACGCTCGCATTATTGTGAATACCAAATTGAGTCCCGCCAACGCGAAGTATATTTCCAAGTAGAAGTTGTCGGTATAACTCGGCGTCATATTTGCAGTTACTTTAGGTACTGCATATTGTTTATTATCCAGCAGCGGTTCAGGAGCCGTTTCGTTTCCAAGATTGTTACCTTGCAACCACTGCGTTGTTGTATTTATTATGGTATGTATTACATTATCAATAGCGTTTACTCCATGGTCCAATATGGACGTCTTTTCCGTGGGGTGAGCCATAAGCCCGACTTCATGCAATGAAGTTGAATTTTTAGTTTTGTTTTTCACCCAGTAGGTAAGCCAGAGGAATGTGAAGTTCTGTGAAAGCTGCATGAGTATCAGCGACAGTGTGATGGCGATAGAGAGGAACACTCCGATCGAGCGCAGGTACAAGCCGACGACCCACCAGCCAACAGTTCCTTCGGACATTGCCTCCTGTTAACAAAGGAGAATTCCGCATATAATTTCCTGTGAATACATTAAACTTGTTAAATTAACTGGCAAAACTTCACAGACGTGATTGGTATCGGCACCTAGCACCTACCCTAACCAGGTAGGAAATGAAGCATAATATAATAATTTTATGTAAGTGCTGACTATGGGACCAAACTGCTTGAGTCGTACTTGCATATGCTAAAAAAAATTGTGTTGCTAATGGATCAGGTATACTCATTATATACAAACCGTTTGTGAAGATTCGTCAACGTTTTATATTTGTACATATAAGTTATCAGTACGTCTGCCAGACTAATAGCGCACATGTACAAACCTCGTCATCCAGGCTGTTCCTGCTGACAGTGTCCTGGTCGTCCGGCACGGGCTCCGGAGCGCGTGGGGGCTCCTCGCCCAACGACTCGGTCTCGCTTGGCATGAACTCTTCAATGTCATTCAATATGGTTTCAGGAGGACCTACAAAAATCATTAAATCTGTTTAATTGAATATGTCGTCGGTCGGTGCCATACATGACGTAGGTACGGTGCCAAACAATAAATGTCCAAAATGATGTTATTGTACATAAAGTTTCCTCATCATCATCTGCCTAGCCTTTTCCCAACTATATTGGGGTCAGATTTCAGTCAAAGTCAAAGTAGTAGTAGCATTTATTTCAAATAAACCATTATCAGGTACTTTTGAATTGTCAAAGTCAGTCCGTCAAAAACATGAAGCTATTTGCACGTTCGAAAGCGTAGATCTCTATGGAGAAGAACGTGCAAGAAACTCCACGGACACTCTTTTAAATCATTTTATGTTTACAAAAATCCTGGTAACATTAACCTTGTTGCTTCTATATATCGCTCATTTGGAGCGACAGTGACACAAGTGCAAATTTGTAAATTTTACACTACGCCAGTTTTAAGATTTTTTCCGGAATCCGCGCGCCAAAATGGAATATTTCAACAACGACTTTTCACTCTCTAGCGGACGTTTTTTGAACTTACAAATGTGACATTTTTACTCCTAACGTAGATTATCAGGCAGATAATTTTGGTGTAATTAGGTCAGTTTCGCATTTTTTTGCAGTTGTGTCACTGTCGCTCCAAATGAGCGATATGAGAACAATGTAAAGAAAGAAAAAAACAATTTATAGTATCAAATATTAAAATGAGGCAGTGGCAACTAAGGGATGACCAGTCTCCACTGACGGCGCCCGTTCACGAACATGACGCGTGCATCAGCACCATTCAGCTCAACCATTTTGAAGGGAACTGAATGATCCGATACACGCGCCACCATCAGCGAGACATTGGAGTGAGCATGACACACCCTTAACTGCCCCCGCTATTTCATGTCAAACAAGGAAACTATCTATTAACATAATGGTCCATGGTCCTCACATTTACAGAACATGAAATAAAAATTGCTTCTACATTATATAAAACTATGAATATCAATCTGTAAAAGACAGAAAAAGTTAAGTTTATTCCAAACATAATAAAAGATTATGTGGAATAGTATTATTATTAGACATAAAAGAGGGTGAGCATCTCTTCCAAATATAAAACCTAACTATAGTAGGCGCCAGATAAATGTGGAATAAAGTACATTGACCTTTCCCTAATAACTGTTCATAGGTACCTGAACAATTAAATATGAATCGTTTTTCATTATTAGACAATGTTAAGGATCACGAGAGATGATGATTCCGGGACAGCTTTGTGTCATTAATTCCGTTTTTCAAATTAAAAATGTCAATAATTGTAGGTGGGTCAATGACCGTTATTCCACGATTATCTGGCGCCTACTATAGTGGAACCAAGCGGCTGAGGCTGTGGAGCAGGACCGGCATTTAGCCAAGCATTTTTATCAAGGATATAATCTTCCAGTTTATAATATGCCTGTCTACATAGAGTGCGTTTTATGCATGTTTTAATTTTTTTCTCATTCAGTTCGAGAATCACACGTGGTATTTTATTATAAATTTAACACAATATCCCATAAAAGAAGTGTGTACTTTAGCCAATCTAAATTGGGGTTGATCTAATTTATTCCTATTTCTAGTATTAAAATTATGCCTATCACTAATCTTACTAAAAAGATGAAGATTTTTCCGAACATACATAATGTTTTCGTTTATGTATTGACAAGGTACCGTCATGATGTTAATATCCGTAAACAGTTCCCTTAGGGAATCGCGCCGACCAAGATGGCATATGGCTCTGATGGCTCTTTTCTGCAGAATAAATATAGACTCGATGTCTCCAGCTCGTCCCCAAAATAAGATACCGTAAGACATTATACTATGAAAGTAACTAAAATAAACCAGCCTCGCGGTATCTATATCAGTAAATTGACGGATTTTTCTGACAGCCGTCCTGCAAGAGATGTTAAATGAGGACCCCATTGTAGCCTTGAGTCAAGCGTGATCCCTAGGAAAACCGTGTCTTCGACGAATTCAAGTTTCTCTTTGTTCAATACTATGTCGCAAGTATTACTTTTGACATTCGGTAAAGCAAATCTGATGCACTTCGTTTTTTTCCCATTTAATACTAAATTATTCGCAGTGAACCAATTTTGGACCTGCTGTAGTGCATTATTTACGTCGTCAAGACTTGTAGAACGTCTATCTATCTTAAAAATTAAGGACGTATCATCAGCAAATAACACCATTTCTGGTTGATTCTTTAAAAGATGGAGTAAATCATTAATGTACACTAAAAAGAGGAAAGGACCCAATATTGAGCCTTGTGGTACCCCCATTTTGACTTCTGACAATCCGTCACGACTGCCAAAGATCTACAAATGATAGCTGAGACCAACGCATTACCGTGCTTTCCGAGGTGTTAAGATGGTCTCCCATCTACAGACCGACCTTGGCAAGTGTTGCTTAACCTTGAAGACCCGTGCGGCTATTATTTTTTAGCCATGAGCTCCTCCATTCTAAATTAAGTTTAAGGGCTAATTTTTCAACCTGCAGCATGCTTACTATTCATTTTTAAACGGTTTTATTTAGCTTGTAATTTGTGTTAAATCTAGTAATTGAAATTTGACCCCCTTCCTGTTGACGGATTGATCTGAAATTTGGTACGCACCTTTAGTTCTGATAACAATCCGATCCGTCAGATGGCGCCACTAGGTGAACACCTATGTTTAGACTGCTCCGTATTCATTTATTGATTGTAAATTAACTAACGTAAACATTTACATACTTCTTTCATCAAAGTGAAGCTACAAAGTCAATAAACAAGTGTTATCCAAGACTTCAGTGCCTTAATTGTGTGAAAAACTCAAAACTTGTTACAGAGATATTCCGCAGTAATTGGCCATATTTAAAGTGAAAATAACAGTCAAAAGTGCTTTATAAACCTTCAAACAGTGTACGATCGGAGCAACTTTCTGTGCAAAGCAATCGGAATAGTGAAAATACACTTCAAAAATCTTTGCAAGAATTGGTGGAATGTCATTCAGATGACTCAAACTCTTTTGAGGTGGTTTAGGATCTACATCCTAGCGGTCCACCCCGGGCAACGGCACCACAGGCTTGCCTGTGGTACGGCTGAACGATCCCACTTAAGCGGTGGTAGGCTCCGCAAGGAGCCGCCTGGCTTGCGACCACCATCCCACCGGAGTCCGGCGCCAAGCAGCTTGCTGTGTTCCGTCGGTGTGTGGGAGTGCCAGTGCCTTTGGGGGGAGAAGAAAGTTGTCAGTTGCGCTGTTCAGAACCGGTTTTGGTCTCTTGGCAACTTGCCGGGTAACTTATTATGGAGGGTAGCGGGATCCGAAGCACGATGCCAGCCGTTGGCCGAACGCAGTCAGTAGGGGGCACAAGAAGCACGCCAGCCACGTGCCAAAGGCTGCCCCGCCAACTCGCGAAAAATCCCGGTATGCTCCACCGTGCCAGCCGGAGACTGGATGGGAGGACCCGGTGGCCATATTCGGGGGGGTTCGGGCGTCCCCGCAGTCTCCAAATGAGTTCCTCATAGGTTTGGATTTGCTCTAGTGTTCCACTTTCGTGGTTCACTGAGCAGCGCCTCGACATTTCGACTTTTTCCCCCAACTAGTCATAAGTAACATGACCAAAGCAAAACAGAAGATTAATGTTAAACAACGGCTGCACTTCCTCCCACTTAAAGTGCACCTCACTAACATTAGAGTCCATCATCACCTTGAGGCCGAGAAGCGGCATCTGTTTTTCCTGACGGAGACGAAGATAGCAACCCCGTTGGACGTGGCGTACCTTAACTACCCGGGTTACTCTCTTGAACGCAAGTTCAAGAAGCAGGCTGGGGTCTGTGTGCTTTGATAAATCGGGTTTTTCTGCCATATGGCTACTTGTGGGCACTGGTGTGGAGAAATTTCTCTACTTCGGCGTTTACCGATCGCACAGTGGTGACAAGGAGACAACAGCACTGTTCAATTTCCTCGTGGAGTCGACTGACGTAGCCCAGCAACGGTACCCAACAGCGAAGCTATTGATGCCGGAGTTCCTCAGGGGTCTGTTCTCTCTGCAACTCTTTTCCTGCTGCACATCAATGACCTGCTTCAGCCTGGTATTGTTGGGTATACAGATGACAGTTCGGTTTCAGAGAGATACTTGTCGTTAGAAGAAGAAGTTCGTTCCTTGAAAGAGCGTACAACTTGGTAGAGCGTACAAATTTGACCTTAAGTCTTGTCTCCCAGTGGGGTGATGACAATGTGGTCTCTTTTAACGCCACCAAAACACAAGCGTGTCTTTTTACCGCAAAAAGGAGTCATTTCGACCTAACTCCTACTTTTCGGGGTACATCTGTCTCTGTAACCGATCGGCTCGAGCTCCTAGGCATGGAGCTGACACCCAGTCTGAAATCGGTGCCACAATTGAGCACAAAGTCCAAACTGCGACCAAAAAGCCGGGCATCCTAAATAGAATGAAGCGATACTTCACGCCTGGACAGCTTTTAACCCTTTACAAAGCACAAGTCCGATCCTGCATGGAGTATTGCAACCACCTTTGGGATGGCTCAGCTAAATACCAACTTGCCGCGCTTGACTCGGTGGAACGCAGAACTAAAAGGCTCATTGGCGACGTAAAACTGCTGAATGCCAGGCTTAACAGCTTGGCTCATCGCCGCAAGGTTGCCTGCTTGTCGGTCTTCTACAGATTGTACTTCGGGGAGAGTGTCCAGGAACTCCACGACCGCATCCCACCAGCCCCCTTCTACCATCGGACGTCATAGAGTCAAGAGCAAACCCATATTAAACAAAAAAAAAGCAATCTGGAAGTGCCAAGTCTGTGTAAGCACTATGCGGGGATCGTGCGGTCCATGGCCCTTTATGAGGCCCCTGTGTGGGCTGGCTCTAACGCTGAAGGGGCGACCAGCTCGCCAGCTCAACGCGTCCCAAAAGGCTATCCGGCTGGCCCGGGGATACCGCACGGTCTCCGGCGAGGCGGCGAGCCTCCTTGCCGGATTACCGCCATGGGATCTGGAGGTGAGAGCCCTCGCGCACGTCTAGGCGTGGCGCGTGGAGGCGCTTCGCCGGAGCGAAACTCCGCTGCCACGGCAAATTGCATCGCGGCGGACGGAGCTCCGGCAGGATACCATGGCGGTATGGAGACTGCGACTATCGCGACCCAGCACTAATACGGTACGTAATGGAAGCATTTTTATAAAGAAGAACGATCAATCGGAACGTATTGTACCTAATCAGCTGTCAAGAGGTCTTAAAAACTGTTAGTTAGCCCGTACATTGTTTATATTTTTTTTGTTCATTGTACTTTACATGTTCATGTGTATAATACGTTCGCATTCAGTATCTCTTTAACCATTTGAACGCCATTGTCACGTGAAGAGGAATGTGGAACAGAGCGTAAAGTCCCGCAAACTTCGACTGAAAACAGAGGATCCTCTGACCAGACGACGTTGTGTCTGAACACGTTCCTTTTGTAGCGATATATATTTGCTTCGTTGTTCTTTCTTGTGGCGGCATTGATGCCGCTAGACACGTATACATGACAAGCAAGCGCGTGCCCTGTACGCCAAACGTCACAAATATGTGACAAAAAGTACGGCGAATTATACGGCTTGACGTCGGGGGCACGCCGATGCGTTTATGTTCTGGCGTTCAAAAGGTTAAGGATATATTATCAAAATGTTCGGTCTAAGAACTAAAACAGACACTTTTTACCATAATATATCTCTTCAAGTCTACGACATTGTTGTGCTTACGGAGACTTGGCTGAACGACAGCATCTACGACTCAGAATTATTTGATAATAGATACGTTAATTACAGACGAGATCGCGAGTCAAGTCGATTCAGTGCACGTAAAACTGGAGGCGGCGTCTTGATAGCCGTAGCCAGTCACTTAAATTCGTGTCGTATGTCTCACCTAGAGTGTCAGTGCGAGGATCTATGGATCTCCGTTGACTCTGGTTTCCCCATGGACAAGAAGAACAAGATTTATATCTGTGGCGTCTACTTACGATAAAAAATACATAAACCCCCTTAACGCTGTATATTTCGAAACTCTGCGCGCCAACTGTAGCAAGCTGAGAATAATTTACAACAGAAATTATATGGAGAGATTAGAAACAGCGGTTTTAGAAGATCCTAAAATGTTCTGGTCTTTTATAAAAAAAACAAAAGGAAATCCAACAGTGCTTACCCCGCAGTTATGTGTTATCTAAACAAAACTGCGTCAACCGGCCATGATATAGGTATGTAACTTGTTTGCGGAAATACTTCGCAGATGTCTACAATAATGCACCGCAGCCGCAACTGTCAAATGTTAATACAAATAATAACCCGCCAACTCTCTGTAGGCTAGAACTTAGCGCTACGGAAATATTCCGAACCCTCACATCATTAGATGAACACAAATGTGTAGGAGACGACGGAATTCCACCGGTGTTTATAAGAAGATGTGTTAAAACGCTGCTAAAAGGCACTAGTGGTGCCTATTTTCAAAGCAGGAGAAAGAAAATTAGTGTCAAACTACAGATCTATTTCTATTTTGGTCATCTTTGGCAAAGTATTTGAAAAGCTCATTACTTAACGTCTTTCATCGCATGTTAAACACATTATCTCCGCCCATCAACACGGCTTTATCAAATCCAGATCTACTACTAACAATCTCATGTGCTACGTGTCGTCTCTATCAGAATCGCAGCACGCCCAGCATACAGTACCTACCTTGTCGGATGACTTGTCCGTGGCGCATGAGCACGGTGCAGGAGGTGCGCGCGAGGTGGCGCGCTGAGTGCGCGACCAGCACGCACGTGATGTGGCGCAGCACGCCCAGCATACAGTACCTACCTTGTCGGATGACTTGTCCGTCGCGCATGAGCACGGTGCAGGAGGTGCGCGCGAGGTGGCGCGCTGAGTGCGCGACCAGCACGCACGTGATGTGGCGCAGCACGCCCAGCATACAGTACCTACCTTGTCGGATGACTTGTCCGTCGCGCATGAGCACGGTGCAGGAGGTGCGCGCGAGGTGGCGCGCTGAGTGCGCGACCAGCACGCACGTGATGTGGCGCAGCACGCCCAGCATACAGTACCTACCTTGTCGGATGACTTGTCCGTCGCGCATGAGCACGGTGCAGGAGGTGCGCGCGAGGTGGCGCGCTGAGTGCGCGACCAGCACGCACGTGATGTGGCGCAGCACGCCCAGCATACAGTACCTACCTTGTCGGATGACTTGTCCGTCGCGCATGAGCACGGTGCAGGAGGTGCGCGCGAGGTGGCGCGCTGAGTGCGCGACCAGCACGCACGTGATGTGGCGCAGCACGCCCAGCATACAGTACCTACCTTGTCGGATGACTTGTCCGTCGCGCATGAGCACGGTGCAGGAAGTGCGCGCGAGGTGGCGCGCTGAGTGCGCGACCAGCACGCACGTGATGTGGCGCAGCACGCCCAGCATACAGTACCTACCTTGTCGGATGACTTGTCCGTCGCGCATGAGCACGGTGCAGGAAGTGCGCGCGAGGTGGCGCGGCGAGTGCGCGACCAGCACGCGCGTGGTGTGGCGCAGCACGCCCAGGATGCAGCGCTGCATAATATGTTGCGCCACTGTGGCGTCCACGCCCGCCAACACGTCGTCCAACAGATACACTGTACAAATAATACGCGTTAGTCTCAATTAACAAAGTTTCTTCACAGCAAAAAACACAGTGGTACCTTGTTTATCTTGGTACACAGCACGTGCCAGAGCGACGCGCGCACGCTGTCCACCACTAAGCGTGCAGCCGCCCTCGCCTACGTACGCGTTCCACCCGAGCACGTTTAAGTCCTCTGGAATACAAAATAATATTAAAAAATATCATGAACACAGTTCTTGTGTAACTTCGTCCATACACGAATTAAAAGCAGACAGGAAATTTCAATTACCAGTAAGTGCGCAAGCATCGACCACAGTCCGGAATTTTGCCTCTTCGTACGGTTTTCCGAATAGTATATTGTCACGGATTGTACCGCGTACTAGCCATGGTTTCTGTGATACATATCCAAAGCCTATGAAAAATAAAAAATGGGTATTATTTTATAATCCAAATATTTTTCGGATAATTCGATTCATGGTATTACTTACTGCTAAGGTTTTCCGGTATCTGTAGATAACCATTCTTCTTGATCATGTCTCCCATGATGGCATGTAGTAGCGACGTTTTCCCGCTGCCGACCGCACCGGTAATACCAATCAACTCTTCATTGCCGATTTCTAGAGAAATATCCTTCAACATAAACGGCTCATCTTGTACCAAATGTTCAGATGATGAAGTTGAATCTCGCCTCTGTATGCTACCTCTCGATAACCGTTTCTTCGACTTTCCTTTATTTTTCTTTGATTTCCTTGGTAACTTTTTCTTTGTTGAGGGCTTAGCCCATGCAAATGTCGTATTTTTAAAAATGATAATTTTGTCTTCATCGTGGTTTTTATTTAGGCGGTCGTAATAAAGTTCGGTGTCCATGTCTGGAAGCTAAATATTTAGATTCGTGATATGATGTCGATACTATTTAAGACAAAAAAACAATAGCAATCATTAATACAAAATTACTTACATCCAACAACTTTTGTATACGTTTTATAGACACCCAGGCTTCTGTTAACCCGTTTAGCACCCAAGGAAAGGCATTTAGCGGAGCTATTAACATGTTAATTAGTGCAACTGTTGTGAAAACCTGAAATTAATAAATTTGTATAAATGAGGTAACTGCAAATCCGAGCAACTAAACAATATAGAAAAGCAGTGGCCCGGGTTTACAACACCTGGAACGATTTGAGGGAGGCCTTACCCAGCAGTGGGACAGTATAGGCTGAATAAAACGTATGACAGTATACATACTGTGGGTGCATCGAGCGGCAGGCCGCGGAGCGAGTGCGTGCCGAGCGTGAAGGCGGCCACGAGCACGGGCGTGGTGGCCCACAGCACCACGCAGATCGCATCCAAGTACTTGCGCCCGCGCAGGTAGCGCAGCTCCTGGCCGCGAGCCTCTGATATTACACAACACCGATTAACAATTTAACCAACATTGTATTGACTCAAGTGGGCTCTTTGTAAAACAAACTGTGTAAGGGAATCTAAACCTGCATTTAGGACTCTTGACGTCACAAATTACTGGAGAGGGTGTAGACTACCTCAACATGCAAAAGAAATAAATGTTTTGTCAACCTTACTAACCTGATACTCTGTTAATGAAGTAATCTTCCCAAACATGAACTTTCACTGTTCTAATGCCTTTCAACAAGTCACTGATCAGGCTAACACGAGTGTCCTTGTGTTTCATCAGCTCAGTGCTTAGTTGTCCAATTTTATTTGCTATCACTTTATTTACTGGAATCAGGATCACCGAAAAAGCGACGCCAGCGAGAAAGGATACGCCCACTTGTTGATATAGAAGAAATAGTGTTATAAACAACTGGAAATTGAGTAAGAATAAAGTTTTATTTATCCTGTGCATAGCAATAATAAATAATCAAAAAATGTATCACTATTAAGTAGGTACCTGTAACGGTATACTCCACAATGCATGAAAACTAGGACAGGAATTCACAATCCTGTCTGTATCAGTTGACATGAAATTAGTAATCTCCCCAATTGAGAATACATTATTTAATTCTGTAGAGGTGACACTGAGAGTCTTTCTGAGTATGGTGGCGACGATAGCACCACGCATCTTGAGGCCAACGATCGACATCAACCAGTTGAAATGGACGTTTAACAGAGCAGATATTAGAGTAGCAGCTAACAGAGATCCAGCATAAACATAACTGCAAAATATAACAAAAATATTCGGTTATAGAATGCTATCTCTAAAAATAGTTATATTTTCAGAAATAAAAAGAAAACCTACCCTAAATGTTGATCAATACTTTCGTCTTCCACGAATCTTATAAGATAGTTAAGTAGTATTGGACCTGCGAAGCCAGCCATATCAGAAACTAGTTTGAGTATTCCGATGCTATAAAACTGCAAGCCGAAGCATGTGTGCAAGGCCCGTAGTAGCGTAACGTTCTGTCGCCGCGGCGACCGGACGAGAACGCGCGTCGTCGGTGTCACCGGCGTCGCTGCTTGCGGCGCTGATTCTCCTGTTGCACCATATCCTATAAAATAAATAAATACTTATCAATATTGTAATTATGTTGCTTATCTAAATTACGATTACGGGCTAGATAGTAGATCATGTACCTATCTAGTATTTAGCTAATAATATATTTATATTATAGCCAATCATCTCAAAAAACAGCAACAGGGGATTGTGATCTGCAGTCATTTATTTACATAAGTATATCTACATATTAGTTATGGAAAGCATTATTAGACATTTGTTACATTCCATTTCATATCATCTTATCAATATCGCATAGCTTGAGCTGAAAATTATTCCATGAAAACCTATAATATATGCATATTATGTACTTCACATTATTAACATTAGTTTGCAGGCAGTAAGAATTTCTTTTTCATGTTTGCATTCACATCCCATACTGCAACAGAAGCTTGCACAAGAAATATTTACACTAACATGCAACTTGGTATCCAACTAACTAAACTGTTTTGCTTTTTATATTGTGTGCCTAGTATGTAGACCAAACATTGCAAAAAGGAAATTCAGCAAGCAACAAGTGTACATATTATTAAAACTTCTTAAACAAACCTTCTAGCATATGCATTATAATTTTAGGTTTTTATGACAGAGACAAAAAACCTACAAAAGGACATCAAGTGTAAAAATGTCATACTTTAAAGTACCTTCTTATCAAGTTTTTATCCTGTATCACTTTAACTCAAACTAGCTTTTGCCCGCAACTTAGTACGCGCATATCCCGTTTTTTCCCGTTCCCGTAGGAATTTCTCGTTTCTGTATAACCTATAGCTTTCCTCATGTATGTGGCTATCAAAAAAATGATTTTTCAAATCTTACTGGCAGTGCCAGAGATTATTGCATTCAAACAAACTTTTCAGCTTTACTATATTAGTATTGATAGTACCTATAGATTACAGATGTTATTTCATCCTTGTGTAGGATGCAGCTGTAAAATGTAATTTTTATTCTGTAATACAAATAGCTGAAAACATTGTAATTCATATAAAGATTTATATCAAAGTCAAAGTAAACTGTCTAAGGCATGTGTTTTTCTAAGGAATGTTTTTGTTTACTGTTATGTTGAGTTATCATGGCTCCAAGCTATTTGGTTGCCATGTTTTGGTCATTAAATTAAAGTTTTCGTTTCAAAGTCTAGTAGCCTAATCTCCTAGTGCTAATTATCTTTTTTCACTGCACAACATGTTGTAGTCTACAACTAACATGCACATTTAAAACATACACTTGGTAAGGATTACACCAATAAGAACTGTAAATGGTTAAAGATCAACTTGCATGATAAAACTTGCAGTAAATAATGTATTTGGTTAGTATTTACCTGAGCCTATAAAAGGTTCATGTGGCACTTCTTCATACTGCTGGTAATTGTCCACATTGCCTATGAGTGATCGGTCCATCCTTGCTCCCACATAAGAACAACAATATCTTGCTGGTATGTCAAATAGTTCCTCTGGGTCATTTAATTTATTATCCAAACCTATTAAATAAATAGAATAGTTATAAATCTGGCAATAATAAACTATAAAACGTTTTTGAAAAAATTAAACGAATTAAATTCAAATTGTGTTATTCTATAGTTGTAAAGGGCAATATCTCACTTACCCTTTTGGAGAAGGGGATCAACCCATGAAAATGTTAAACGAGATAAAAAACCAGCTCCTTGCATAGCAGTTCCTAATATACCTTCGTCCATGTGTGGTAGCAATGGTGTGTACTCATTCTGTTAACAAAAACATCATATTTTATATTTTCTTGAACATCATTTATTGCCAAGAAACAATAAACAAAAGTTACAAACTTACATGTGAATGTTGTGAGCCAACCAGGCATGGTGAATAAAATGTGGGTCTTGAATAACTAGCAGGTAGTAGAGTCAGAAAATACAAAACATGGCAGCTCATGGTAGCAATATTGAAACCTGCAGTGGTCCCAGATATAATATTGCTTCGCAATGCTATTACATTGATACAAACTGCTAAGCTCCACATCAACAGCTGAGAAGTAGGACCTCGGGAACTCTGTCCCAGTCGATGTTTCAACGCCAAAACATAACCGAAGTGAAACAGCCACGCCAGGCATGACGCACCGGCCGCGAAGTAATTGACAGGGTACAAAACAAAGCCAGGTGTTGTTATAAAAACATACAACTCAATTATTGGAATGAACGCTAACGCTAATGCAATAAAACTTCGGAGTACTATTGCCCGCTCTTGTGCTTTCTCGCGTACCACCCAATCTTTTCTGTATCCAACATAGTAGCCTGATATAATTGCAATAATAAAGAAGACGGGTATTTGTAAAAATAATTCTTGGAAGCATTGTCCGAAGTCTTTTATCACGTCGTTCCATGGTCTTAAGCCCTGAGGGCCGCACATGTATTCCCACTGCCACTGCATTTTGAATTATCTTTGTTTATCAAGTAATTTTTATCATCACTACTTTCTGTTACTTCTCTTGTGCAATTCTAAACCATATTCAATGATATAACTTTAACCAAATACAACTTTTTCTACAGCTTTGAAAATAATTATTATACGTCATAAATCGAGAATTAATTAAACTTACGGACTTTTTTTAATAAAAGGTTACCTATTATTTACAATGCACAGATCAGTGGATTATGAAAAGTCCCTGTCAATGTCAAAGAACTGCCAATCCGAAGTCAGTTGTCATTGTCATTGGTATCGTCAACCCGTCACGATCAAATCACTGTAAAGTTGCAAGTCAAGACATCCCGGTGTGATCATCATGTAAACCAAGTTTAGGCAATTATCTAAAACCACTCACATAAATCATTGGCAAAATTCAAATACGGGAACTCACGACCCTACAAACTAACTTTAAAAGGAGAGAAAAGGTTTGAATCAAATCGTTTGACCGTCTGGGGGGACCTTTATAAATATTTTTCCTTAGCGTATCGGGAACGTGTACTTACTATAGGTGGCAGCACAAATCGATACAAGAGCCACAGTGTTCAAAAATAAACTTTCAGCCCTGTCGTCGTGTTACCGTGAATATTTACATTATATTTAATCGTTTTTATTATGTATAAAATATGGGTTCCGGCCGATTAAATGCTATTTTTTCACTTATTGTGAAGTGTCAGTATTGTTTGCATCAATGATTCGGATTTGCGCCACCAGGTGGCAGAGCCTTCGTTGTGCACCTTCCCTATTCTCGCTATCGCTGCGCATAAGGCACGGTCGAGTACAGATAAATCGCCATGCCAATTAAATACGCAGTAGGTATTTATTCGTTCCATACATACTTAGCTTAGAAAGAAATAACTGTTTATGGTTTTATTTTTTAGTAGCTTCTCGTAGTTTAACCTATGAGGTTGTTGACTGCTTAACCGGGCTTGCCTGTGGTGGCATAATTATTAAAGCCTCCAGCCAGGGCTTAATAACGAAGCGACTACACGCTAAGGGCACCTCCTGTGGGGTACTGGCCTCAGCATAGGGCTTCGCTGGGGGGAGGACAGCTAGGGTCGGGCTAGATCGAACTAGGATTATTATTAAGGGACGAATTTAAAACTACAGGCGGTGCGGGCTGGCTCGAGCAAGGGTCGGGACGGAAAAATGTTTGTGGTTGGGTAGAGTATTTATGTTGTGGTCGGAGCAAAGTTAGTCTGTGACACTAAAGTCTATGGTCTGTGATCGAATGAAAGAAAGTTTGATTGACTGGAAACCAGTACCAACACGAAAACATTCATTCAGGCATTCAGGGCAAAACAAAAGTGCGAAAATTGTGTTACATTATTTTGTGACATTTTCAAGTTGCCCTTAATATTTGTGAAATGGAGACAAAACAGCCAGACAGAACAATAGCTGATGATGATTTGCAAGAACTTGAAGAATCTGATGTTGAAGTTGATCCTATTCACGACATAATAGATTATTTAGTTAGATGTGCTAAAATTTCTTTCAAAAATGCGCATGTGGACCAGTCAGAGGTTCGCACAAGCGATAAAATTAAAATGGCTTGTGATATTTACAAACAATCGCCCACGGATTTTATATTGCAGTTCGGAAAATATCTAGCTCCACATCATATCGGTTACTTTGAGAATTTGCAATCTCCTGAGGATGACTTTCGGGGTTGTATTAAGCAATTAAAAACTTACCATTCTGAAAAGAGCAAATGCAAAAGAATCCGGAATAGGCGTTATAATGCATTACAGAAACTTCAAAATGAAACAGACTATTTCAGAGAAAAACAAATGATGTATCGAAATCCCTTACTTTATGAACAGCTAGTTGGCCAGTACCTATCTGATGAGGAGATCAAAGAACGTGATGGTGTTGACAATGAAAACCTTACCTTTCTGAACATGATTTTAGAAACAGTTGACCGAAATGACATGAGAGAAATGAAGAATGAGCAAATGCTCCAAGAAGATCTAGAATCCATGAAGTTAACTCACACTGAAGATGATTCTAAAAGCAGTGGAAGTGACAACACTCACAACTTCAAAAATAAAAAGCAATGGGGTGACTTTGATACTCCTGACACAAGACCAAGTTATATGCCTGAACCTAGAAAGCAAAATATGATTACTGCCCCAGAAAGGAACCTTCTTCGGGAAGAATTTTTACAAGAAATGTTCTGTAGTTTCATAGAGGGAAGAGACACAGATGTTGACTATCATAGTATTGATAATAATGAGGAATATGATGATCTACAGCAAGTTTCACAAGATGCAGAAGACAGATATTTCGATTCAGAATCCAATGATATAGAGAATCTTGAAGAACATATGAAACTTGTTCAAGAATATGGAAGAAAGAACTCGGCAAGTAATCTTCATGATGATCCTTTGGATGAATTCATGAGACATATCACAAATAAACAAAACCAAAGCTATATTTTGTTTTCTTTACCTTAGTACCTACAATACCTACCTATTCAGTTTTTTTTTAATTTGGAAGACAGCTAAAATCATAATGGTTCTGAAACCAGGAAAGCAATTGAAGAAACAAAGTCATACTAAACCTTTTAAGTCCACCCTAAGCAGCTTAAAAAAAATTGAAAAAGAATATTGTGCCGCTCTGTGCAGTCTGGCATGAGGGCCTCCTTAAAAAATCAAATCTCGTTTCCCAAGCGACATCTTCCTAATCTTGAAATCCTACTTGAAGAACAGACATTTTTTCGAACATAGTGTCGAAGCCTCTTCAAAACTATGTCCTATTTCTGCTGGGGTTCCTCAAGGCAGTGTGCTTGGGCCAATTTTATATTTGCTTCATACTGCTGACTTGCCAATATCAAATCTAGCAACTACATGAACATTCATGGATCACAAACGCTCCATCATCATTCATCATGGATCTTATTTTGAAACCGCCGTATGATCTCAATGTTGGAGTGTAATGCTGTTCTCCATAGCATAGCAGTGAATTCTGATCAATTATCCAGTAGTAGGTATGAATGTACATATGTAACTTACTTTCTCAGTGTCAGTTCAAGTTGTTTGCGTTTCGAGAAAATGTTTTTTTCCATGTAGACGCCTGCCAAAGTAGGTATGTACATATGTATGTAACTCGGGCTGGTTGTTTGGCGTGCAGGTGGGACAAATGTGTCATTCGATCCATCCCAGCTCGCCAAGGAAGGCCAGCAATGCCTTGGTATTACAGACTATCTCACAGAGGGTACCTTAGTACTTAGCTCTGTAATCAGCGACTACCGGGCAGCTTGGTAGCAGGTGTGCTGCTGTCTCGTCCTCATCCATGCATCCAGTGGGCTGTCAATGACTCCTATGACATAGAGGTGTTTATTCAAAGACCCATGGTCAGTAGTGACGGCTGTGCCTGTACGCAACTGAAAAAAAATTTAATAAATTAAATAAAAAAAAATCAACAGAGGGAAGTGCCTTTTTGGCCTGCCTACACTCACCATGGTCAACCCATAGCTTGTGATGCTTGTCACTGGTGCGTTTCCTTACCGATTGCGTAGGTAACCGAAGGGGAGTGGTACGGTAGGTTCAGGTCCTATCGTTGTCATACTCGACCCCCTTCTGGCGAGTTCGTCCGCTACATCGTTGCCTCGGGATTAGCTGTGTCCCTTGATCCATACTGACAAGGTATAAACCAAGGTATTTAAAATCTCCAGCTTGAGGCAAATGAATATAGTTTAGCTGTTCCGGCGGACAGGTACCTATCCTTCTCTTTTAGTGAATGTGACATTTACCAACTTGGTTTCATTGACTTTTATCCTCCATTTCTTGAGCCAAAAGGCTATGTCGTCCAAACAGGTTGGCAGCATGGCTGTTGCTACTTTGTGATCACTATGAGGCACCCAAACAGCTGTGTCCATGGACGATCACAAACGCTCCATGGCATGTACCAAATGAGAATCTACACCAAAATCTGTCAATTCCCACAGTCAAAGAAGAGGTCAAAGAACCACTCATACAAAGAGCGATTTACGCGTCACCCAAACATCCTAGCAAGCAACCTTATGAATGGGATAGGGGCCAGAAGGCTAAGTACAAAATACCTCAAGACTTCAACAGCACATACCTACCTACATATTATGCTACATAGTTAGTCATAGGACACATACCGCTCCTACTACTCCGCTATGCTTTTCTGATTAATTTAGTTGCGGGATGCAAGACAGTTGAACTGTTTCTCCGGGATTCGTCAAACTTCATTGACTCGGCGTTTTCCTGGTGGTCGTTACTGTTGATTCTGGCTTTCAGGAGTTGCAGTGGTTGGGAATGGGTGGAGGGCTTGTACCAAAAAAAAGGGACACCTACCGACCGAGACATCTGAACACGTCAATAAAGGTTGAGTTTTTAATAAGTAATTGCATGCCTTTTTCAACACATGTTCCAAATGTGGGGCTTATTGCATCGCAGTTAAGTTCACAATGCAAAAACAGCTATCGACTACTTGGTGTAACCAAACAGGATGATTTGATCTGAGACAATATGGGTAAATCAATATTGAAGGGATACGCGAAAACACTTAGCAACGGTCTTTTTTCATGAGAACTATTTTGAGAAATTATTTGTGATTTTGAAAATAAGTACCTATACGTACCTACTCATTTTTATATTTTATTGGTTGTTGCGCCGTTTCAAGTCAGTTGTTATTCTTAAATCCTATTTTGATTCGTTAAATTACGTCGTTACGTTGTCGTACGCGAGCGACTTACTATAAACAGAAGTCGATTTCCTGCATAACCCTACGTAACTCCTATAATGTAAAATCCAATTGGAAATATTGCACAACTCAAGTTAAAGTTAGCATCGCATGCAATAGCTTTTCTGTAACTATAGATGTAGTTAATTGATCGTTTCGAATACTGTGTGCGATTCACTGGCGCGGCTACCTAACGCATTTGTTGTTGTGGACTCTTTCGAAGGTAGGCGACGCGTGCTATGCATACTGAGAAGTGAACCGCAAATTTCACATAACATACCTCTGGTCGGCTACGTGTTCTTGTTCCGTGGTTGTTATTTTTCACCACAGGGTCAAAATATAGTTCATGTTGTAAAGTACGATAGAACTATAGTTATTACTTATTAGTTATTACGTAAGCACTACAACCGGAAGTGAGGTCCTGGGTTCGATTCCCGGGTCGAGCAAAGTTATATTATGTTTTTAAATCTGGAATTTCTCAGTATTAGCTCGGGATCCGTATTAGTGGCCAGTTGATGATAGGTAGGTAATAAGCTAAAATAAGCGGCGAATTGTGGGTTTTCTATGGGTGCGCCTCTAAATAACCTTTTGGGGAATACAAGTATGAATACGATAATGAAAACGTAATGAATGAATTTTTTTTGTGATAATTTTATTACATCGATGACGTAGCACTACTAAACATGGGCCAGGTACGGGCGGGGGGGGGGGGGGTGCTGTCACGCTAAGGACTACAGCCGATCGATTCTGTAAACATGTCTAAGTGAAGGCTTGGGTGATGTGATCACGAGGTGAGCTGTCCTACTGTCCTGTGTACCTAATGAAATTCAATAAGGTGATACCACTTTTCAAATCTGGGGACAGTAAAGACACAAATAATTATAGACCAGTATCCGTGTTACCAGTATTCAGCAAGATATTTTAAAAGGTGATGCTTAATCATTTTAACACGAATAACATCTTCCACGATAAACAGTATGGTTTCAGCAAAGGACGTTGACGACAACTGACGCTGGTGTAACTTTACTAAAACATATTATTATCTTCAATGCGTGGGAAGAGACGCAAGGTGCCATAGGTGCCCGGGTGTCAGCACTGTGAGGATCGCCCGGAGGACACGGTGGAGCATACGGTGGAGGTCTGCCCTGCTTGGGCTGAGCACCGCCGTGTCCTCGTCGAGGCGATCGGCGGCGGCAACCTCTCGCGTCCGGCCTTGGTTGAATCCATGGTCCGGAGCGAGGAGGCTTGGGAAGCGGTCACCTCCTTCTGCGAAGCAGTAATGCTAGCGAAGGAGGAGGCGGGCCGCGCGAGGGAAAGGCAAGGCCTTCGTCCCAACCGCCGCTACAGGAGAAGACGCCCCGGGCGTCGGGAGTCGCAGGGCGATCCCCGGCCACCGTAGGCGCGGGCCTGCGGACGGCGAGCGTTGGGTGGCTCGCTGTCCGATCACCACCAGGCCCGGGTCGATGGCGCGTTGTGTTTCACGCGCGCCTCAAAGAGATGTCAGCAAAGAGGACGGGGCCCGCTAGGGCCAGAGCCTTTTTGATGATATCCCATCCTTAAAAAAAAAAAAAAAAAACGGTGCCATAGGTATCTTCTGCGACCTATCAAAAGCGTTTGATTGCGTTAATCACGAAACATTACTGTTGAAGCTCGGGCATTATGGACTAGGCAAGACAGCATTACACTTAGTCAAATCTTATTTGAATGATAGACAACAATTAGTTCAAATAAACGGTGTCAATTCCTCGGGATTAAACGTGAAAATGGGCGTCCCCCAGGGCTTAATTTTAGATCCTTCCTTATTTTTAGTTTATGAAAATGATTTGCCCCACTTATTTCAAAACAATCTACACATGGTCTTGTTTGCCGATGACACTTCTCTGATTTTTTAATAAATATACGTAGTAATAATCTTGACGAAGTAAATAACGCCCTTCTGCAGGTCTAAAATAGTTTCACTGCTAATAATTTGGTTTTTAGTGGAAAAAAACGAAGTGCGTACCAAATGCTCAATGTAGTGATTGTGACATAGAATTGAACGGGGAGAAACTAGAATTCGTTGATAGAACGGTTTTCCTGGGGATTACGCTTGACTCAAGGCTACAATGAGGTCCTCATTTGTCATCTCTTGCAGGACGGCTAAGCTCAGCAGCGTATGCTGTTAGGAAAATCCGCCAATGTACAGATGTTGATACCGCGAGACTAGTCTATTTTAGTTACTTTTATAGTATCATGTCTTACGGTATCTTACTATGGGGACGGGCTGCATACATTGAGTCAATATTTATTCTGCTGAAAAGAGCCATAAGAGCCATTTACAATCTACGCCGGCGCGATTCTATAAGGGAAACCATATTGTTCGAAGGAGCACAGCTGTTTAACGGCCTACCAAATGACGTAAAAAATTGTGATAATATTAACAGATTTAAACTAAAGCTGAGAAATTATGTTTATGAAATGTAGTCATACCGCATATTAAATGTTAGCAATTACATACTTCCTATATATTTATTTTGTATAACTTCACCATCACGCATCGGAGGCAAAATGTATTTAGATATAAACAATTACTTTGTATCTCCTTGTAAGTAGAGTTTCTCTTCGAGAGTTCTCGAACCGAGAATTCCCGGGAAATTTTTGCCTTACTCGAGACGAGAAAAAAGTGGTCGAGAAATCGAGAAATTCTGTCAAAAATTTTAAAAACTTAATAACGCGCTTGCGCTCGCGCGATGCTCTGCGACGCGGTGTTAAAATAAAACAAAAAAATATTTAAAAAGTTTTGAAAGAGACACGAGCCTTGGTCAAATTATTTCGGAGGAGTCCTTTAAAAAACATCACGCTGCAAAAACACGTCAAAGAAGAAATCGGCCATGAGTTGAATTTATTATTAGATGTCTGTACAAGATGGAACTCGATGATGCAGATGGTGGAACGATTTCTTAAACTGAAAAATGCAATTAAAAAGGCATTGATCGATTTAAATATGTCCTTAATGTGGCGAGACGACAACATTGACGTTTTAGAGTCATTGTTGGCAGTTTTACACCCGGTAAATTTGTCTGTTGAAGCGTTATCGAGGAAAGATATTTATTTATTTCTATTTTGACATCGGAGGCAATAATAGACATGCTGATAAATAAGTGAAAGTCTATGGAAAACAATTCAGCCACAATGTTCGTGGACCATCTGATGAGCAAAATTGAAAATAGGCGCAATATTAACTTGATTACATTAATTAAATATCTTCACAACCCAACAATGTTTCAGAACTATAATGAAAGCGGTACACGCAATTGCACCAAAACAGCTTTGATACGATTTACAGAAGAACAGCTGTACAATAGATTATTTCCTAGCAGCTCTAATTGAGATAAAGATGACACTCTAATACATACATCAGAAAACGAGCAACTCGAGCAAGCCACATTCTTTGATCTGAAACTAAAACAGGCTATTGAAATGGCAGCCACAGACACTACGAGCAATATTGAAACTGTTTTAACAAGAAGCTTGATTAGAAATGAGTTTCAGTTGTATGAATCAACTAGCAAAAGAACACCAAATCTGGAAAACTAGTATAAAGCTGTTATGTCAGTAAAGCCTACGTCGACAGAAAATGAACGGGTTTTCTCCTTGTCTGGAAACTTTGTGACGAAAATACGAAACCGATTGTCAGATGATGCTATAAATGCCCTCGTATTTTTAAAGGCTTATTTCCTTAATAATAACAAGACATAGCTTTTGAAGCAGTTTCCGCTTAAAATTGTGATTGTAATTAGTCCAAGATTATTACCTATTTATTAGGTTCTTATGTTTACTTACGTAACGAAAAGACTGTCCATTTATAACAAATATTGAAAAGTTGATACAAAGACTAAACTAACGTACCTGTACCTTACTGTTACTCGTAATTATTAAGCTAGTCTGATTGTTATTTTTTATACCTAATTGAAAAACTGTCGTTTTATGTTACATAATTGAAAAGTTAGCAGTACAGACAGAGACTAAAGTAAATTATTTAGTATGCAAGGTACTAAGTTTTATTGTGGTGATGTGATGCCATTGTTTTTAGAAGATATTTTATTTGTTTTTTCCAAAGAAAAAGACTATTTAGTCCTAAAATTGTTTGTAGAAATAATGATAAAAAGATCTCGCTAGGGTTTATTTCGCTTAATTTAAGTTTTCTATAGTTAAAGTCACATAAAACTAAAAATATACTTTGTTGATTGATAAATGTTGTTGAATATTGCATAAAAAGCGTAGTTTTATTGTTAAATCACACTAAATTAAAAAAAAAAAACATATTTCTCGACAACCCGGGAATTCCCGGGAAATAGTGGTCGAGAATTCTCGTGCTCCGGGAAATAAAAAAGGTCGAGAAATGAGAAACCCTACTTGTAAGTGAACCTATGTATTGTTCGTTATGAGAATAATTTTTTTTAAACCCAAATGTTTAAGAATATTAACATCATGACGGTACCTTGTCAATATATCTATGAAAACATCATGTACGTTTGAAAGAATCTGCATCTTTTTAATAAACGAGGCGACAGATATAACCGCCAATAGAAATAGGAACCAATTAGTTTAACCAGGTTTCAGACTTGCTAAAGTAGTTAGGTAATAGTAGCTTTCATAGGGTACTGTTTAAAATGTTACAATAAAATACTTCGGACCTCCCCAGATATTAGAACTAAATGAAACAAAATTTAAATATTGTATTAAACGCACACTATGCAGGCAAGCATATTATACGTTGGGAGATTACATTGAAGATAAAAAAAATGCTTGGCTCAATGCTTGGCTCAATGCTGGTCCTGCTCCACAGCCACTAGGGCGCCATTAACCATTTTATAGATAAGCTAAAATAAGCACATCTTTCATGGGGTACTGTGTTAAATGTAACAACAAAATACCTTGTGACATAATAGAACTAAATGAAAGAAAATTTAAAAGTTATATTAAAAGCACACTTTGTAAACAAGCATATTACAAATTAGATTAGACGATTACATTCAGGATAAGAATGCTTGGAAGCATGCTGGTCCTGCTCCATAGGACAATCAAGAGTGTACCTAGAGTAAATCAAACTGGTTGACATAATGTATTGAACTATATAGACATACTTTTTTGTGTATTTTTTTAATTTTATTTTTCTATTAAATAACTCTCACACTGTAAAATCAATTGTTTGCAATATTTGTAAATATGTGAGTACCAATTATTGTAAAACTTTTATTTGAAAAGAGTAACTATGGAGTTACTTGTCCGTTTATTTGGAATAAACGTTTTGACTTTGTCTTTGACAAACTAATTAAGCACAGCTAACTTTTAGCAGTTGTTAGACCCGCTGAATATTGTAAGAACATTCAATTTTCATTGTCTATACTCAATTAATTTAGCATTATATAATTTCATGCATTAACAGCACATGTGTGAGTACCTACTGTGTACCTTAAACTATAACTTTCTTTGACTTGAATGTGCCCTGGCGGTTGGGAGTGTCATGCTCACTTACAAGTCTGGCTGATGGTGCTGGATCATTTGGCACTCTTCAAAGTGGTTGAGCCTAATTTTGTCCAAGGTCGATAATTTTAGAAACCAAAAAAATAATAGTAGGATGACACCCATTGGAAAAGGAGGAGTATATTATAAAAATGAAAGGAAAAATAATTTACGGGCGATCTGAGGTCGGGAAGGGACCGTTTTTTACCCTTAAAAACTCACCCCGAGTTTTTAAGGGTAAAAAACGGTTTATCTCGATTTTCGGCAAAACTAAAAGTCCTATGGAAAAAAGTCAAATAGCAAAGTTGTAGGTAATAAAAAGTTCTAAAACTGTTTATTTAGACTTTTTCACATAACCTCAAGATTTTTGTGTAAAATTAAAAAAAACCAAGTTTTTGGTTTTTTATTCTTATCGTTTACAAAAAATGTTTTTTTTTTTCACGAAATTTGGTGAAAACTTACCTTTTTATGTCCTAAATGCGCTGTAATTTATTTGATAGCAATATTTTATTTTTTCACCTTATTTTGAATTAATATCGAAAAAGCACCCTAATTTGCAATCGAAAATTCAGCCGTAAAAATATCAGCTTTTTTCAAAAAGTTGGTATGTTTTCTGTTTGTTGAAAATCTCTACTTTCCGATAGTGAAAACAAAAAAATTTACATCTTTAAATGTTCTCAAAAAATCGAAAAAAACTCGATTTTTTTTTAAAATGATTTTATACAATTTAGAGATATTTATTAAATTTTACACTTTAATTACTCGAAAAACGTAAGATTACATGTTACATTGATAAGCAAAAAAATTGCAAAACAAAATATACCACTATAATTAACAAACAATAAGTTAATAAAATTAATATTCAATAAGACATCTACAATATTTGGAGAAAGTTGTAGAATCTTCTTTAAATTAAATGCGTAGATGCCTATTTATAACTATTTTAAGATAACTTAGGTATATACCTGAGTGACCTACAAAAATGTTAGCCCATCAAAAGGTTTTTCATAGAGAAGTGGGGAAGGGGCTAGGCGGGTCTGGGCCTTACTACATACCTGCTATTTCGTAGCAGCTGTAAAGCCGTTAGCCTAGCCAGTATTCGAAATACAGTGCAGTGTACAACATCGTTTATCGTTCGTTTAAAAATACACGAGCAGGCTGAGTTTCTTTAAGAGAATTGTGACAAATTTACTTAAAAAAAAAACTTTTCGAATCTGCATAGCAAGGTAAATACTACCTATCTCTATTTTTATCTGTATCAATCAACTCAAACATAAAAATAGTAATATTTTCTTTCAAAAATAGTATGCTTAACCTAACCTAAACTTTTTTTTTTTGATGTCGGGGTGAAATCCTCATGGAAATCCTCCACCCTGGGGCGGGTGGAGGGGTCTGTCAGACTCTTACTGACTAAAACCACCCCGGTGTTCCATCTCCCACCTACGCCGGGGATCGCGAGAACGTATGCGACTTCCGCAATCCCCGGCTGGTGCCGGCCCGCCACTGCGGGCCACCTCGCGTCGGCAAGGGGAGTGAGGTGTATGACTTCCCTCGCTGCGTCAAAGAGGGGCGCACGAGAACACCACACGCCGCCACCTCGGGTCCGGATGAATGGGGGGCGACGGACATCCCCAAGTCCGCCGTCCCCAGGGACCCTAACTGGGTCCACACCCAGTTAGGGGGGCCGGAAGAGCAGCGTATGCCCTCCTCCGACGCCCGATGCGCCTGCTGCGGGCCGGGAGAGCGGTCGTGATCTCCCTCTCCCTTTCCGCAGCCTCCTTCTGCGCGATAACTGTCTCGCATAAGGAGACCACCGCGTCCCAGGACTCCTCACCGCCGACCATAGCATAAACTACGGCCAGCAGCGAGAGGTCACCGCCTACCACAGAGATGAGGGCACCACGCGGCTCCTCCCAAGCGGCACACTCTGTCAACGTATGCCGCGCCGTGTCCTCCCGACAGTCGACGCAGTGGTATGACACCGAGCGTCCGGCTCCCTACCTATGAGACACAAGAACCTCCCGAAGCAGCCATGCCCTGAGAGGACCTGCGACGCACGAAACGACAGGGAGCCGTGCCTTCTCCCGAGCCAGAGGTCAAGCACTGGCCGGATGGCCACGATGAGTGATGAGGCCGGCGGAAGGGCTCGAAAGCCTGTCCCGTCATTCCGCCACCAGGACCTCGCGCAGCTGCGACCGACGCAGCTCCAAGTGTCGCTGCGTCAGTCGCTCGCCGCGCGCCCGCGCGTCCTCGCGCCACCTGTGTAGTTACGCGAGCACTTTCGCCTCCAGGTCCCTCGGCGGAGATCCGGCCAGTGCGCAAGCCGCCTCGTAGGAGATCTTGCGATATCCCCTGATGACTCTGATGGCCATCACCCTCTGCGGCTTCCGCAGAACTGTGATGGTGCTGGCCGTCAGGTCAGCCGCCCAGATCTGGGCCCCCTAAACGGCCATCGATCGCACGATCCCCACATACAACCGCCTGCAGGCGGTTCTCGGGTCCCCTAGATTGGGAAGCAGCGTTGACAGCGCCCCCGCCGCGCCCAACTACTTGGGCGCCAGCCGCCACCCGAAACCTAACCTAACCTAACCTAAAAAATATAAATTGAATTATATTTTAGTACAAGATTAAAAAATAATAATCTCCTTGATTTTGCACAAACAAATTTAGTTATACTCACAATAAAATTGTAAAGGCATTATTAATTCGATTTTGTCTTTTCAGATTATCGTATGGATGAAACTGTTGTTTTGTATAATCTGCAATAAGGCAGATGATAAGCAAGTGTATGAAATAAAAAAGCAGCTTTGAATCGTTTAGTGGTGTCCAGCAAGAAAAGAATCGACAATAAATACAAAAAAATTGAGACTTTGACATCAGCTTTAATCATCGAAGTTGTCAAAGTCAATATAATGATGAGACTGCAATAACTACATTTGGTAGTTCAAGACAAAAAAAGAGCAAAGGAAGGAAAACGAACTTTGCCATTTGACTTTTTTCCATAGGACTTTTAGTTTTGCCGGAAATCGAGATAAACCGTTTTTTACCCTTAAAAACTCACCCCTTCCCCTTCCCGACCTCAAATCGCCTGTAAAATTTTTTTTTTCCTTTCATTTTTATAATATTCTCCTCCTTTTCCAATGGATTCTATCCTACTATTATTTTTTGTCACTTTTTATTATTTTTAAAGGCTTCTACCCTGGTCTAAATGGTGCTAGCGCAGGCGTCATATCTATTGCTGAGCGAGCGCCGTCAGCTAGGACTGGTCATGTCTCAGCTGCCACCGTTCTTTGATTTGTTGCTTTTTTTTACTTCGGACGCTTGATCGTACAAGTTTTTCAAAACCGTTCTCACATATTATATGTATTTTTGCATAATTTTTACACGAATGATGTAAACCATATCATTGTAAAAATATTGATTAAACAGAGTGTCCGTGGTGTTTCTTGCACGTTCTTCTCCATAGAGATCTACGCTTTGGAACGTGCATATAGCTTCATCTCTTTGGACAGACCGACCTTAACAATTCAATACTGCCTGTAATGGTATAATTGAAATAAATGATTTGAGTTTTGACAGCCTAGAGGCGGCATGAACAACACACGGCGCTAAAAAGAAATAGTTATTATAAGTTATGTCAGCAATCTTTCGCAAGATCTGCAATTTTGCGCAATCTTGCAGTTTTTAAGTCTGCTGGTAATTCTTTTGAAATATTTGCTGTTAATTAGCTAATTTGTAAAGAGACTCGTCATAGCAACTAGTTACAAGTATATTTCAAGAACGAGGTACCTATTTGTATAGTCGGTATGTAAATGCAGACACATATAACTACACTATTGGTAGGTATTTGTGTATGTTGATCGGTGGCGAGTGGCCGGTCGTCGCGTCGGACGGGTCACCGACAGCTCCGTTGTATTGTCACAGTATAATGGTAAACGCACTCTCCATGTCACCCCATTCTTTAACAACATTTGCATACAATGCGGCTAAACTAGCGGTCTCAAAAATTACAAACAGAAAACCAAAACATCCGATTAAGCGTAAAATTTAAAATTTTGCTTGAGGGGGTCAGTCGATGCAAATTAAATTAACGATCTCCTCTATTGTCCTGTTATTATTAAGTACAAATCAGAACTTCCTGTGTGCATACAATGCTAATTATGTTTACCTAAATTAAGGGTTTCATTCACAATGATATAGGGAACGAACTGACAACCCGCTTTAATGTTTCTGGAAAGTGAAAGTTGGGTTGCCTATTAGGTATCTAGGTATAATAAGGTACCTGTCTGAATGCTGTAACAAAAACTTATGCAATCTTAATTAATTAGTCATGAGCTGAGAACTTCACACTTTTGACGATTGGAAACTAGAATTTGGTAAAGAGTTTTCTGTTCTGCAGTTTTGGCAGCAATATAGCGGGGTAGTTAGTTCAGTCCAGTATATCATAATATATAAAATTCTTCCGTTACTAACTGACTGATAGACAGCCGGAACTACTATGTTAGTATTTAATCCAATCATATGATAAGATTTTTGTTTAAATAAGGTAAATAACATTGTACAGCCTTATTTAAACAAAATGTTAACCTTCTTACCTTAGAGCTAGTTGGTCCTTAACTGATAATATTATTAAATAACCTTTATAGTTTAATCGGTGTTTTTGGTTGTTTCTTTGTATTTTAAACACCGACTTCCAAAATTAAAGTTATTATATACCTACTTTTTTGTTTTGCCTACTACTATGTTGTAATTTTTTTGTAAAAAGTTTTTAAATTTTCACTTTTTAGTGGACGGAGTTATGATGTAACAAACACACAAAAAAATACTTTTTGAGGTCTCTTTTTTTAAGTCGGTTAAAAACAACAAATTATCACAATGTGTTATAATTGTTTCAGTAAGAAGTCTAGGAAGTGAATCACGTTGTGTATGCTGCCAGGGGGCACTTGGATAGTGGACAGGAGAGGGTCGGGTCGACCGGCGCGTGCGCAGCGCATGTGACGTGCGCCATGCCGCGCAGACTCGCCGCAGACGCCAAGCGGCCGCGGGACGCGCTGGAGTGCCCGCGCATGCTGCCACAGTCGAGTGTAGTGTCCTGTGAGACGGTCGCGCTAACAACAACATCATGTTTCTGGTAAGTTTAGTCATTTTTTTTAACGTGTTCTTTTTCTATTCGTTTTTTAGTGCTAGTTTTGAACGAAGTGTACCAACAACTCTTCTTTAAACTGTGCTTCTGTAAGCAATGTTTTATTTTATTAGATCTGTTTTTAATTCCAAAAACATATTGTAAAAGAATAAGAGGACTTTTTACAAAAAATAATAGCTGTAGTAAAGCAATAATTTTTCAAATTGCTTAGTAACTGAATTGTAAAAATATTCAAAAATAATGAAATCCTGTGCTACGCTCAAACCTCCGACTAAATTTGCGTACAAAAGACATCAACGCAGAAAGTTGCGATCTTTGCAGAATTACAATTTAAATGTGCAATAGTTTTAATCATTCGTAACTTACCTAGTTCCTGATTAGTATATCATAATAGGTTTTTGTCAAACTATCCTATTTTTTATCTTAAGCTTATTTAAAGCTGACTTCGATCGTTGTGGGAATTTAAATTGTAAACAGTGGGTTTTGATTTGTTTTAATTTGTTTTTTTTTTTTAACTATTATAGACACTCGTTTGATCACTATCTCACCTGATGGTAAGCGATGATGTGATCGAAGATGGTGCACGCTTGCCTAGAAGCAACCTATTCACTCTTGACTTAAAGACTCTCAGGTTAAATTCCAGTAATAAAACTGTGTAAGACATGCTTATCGATTCGACGACAATGTTTCACTAAATAAGTTGTTGTTGATAAGTAATTAGTAGTTATAGGCTTCAAGCGCAGGAATTTCAAAACTTCATGAAAATTATATCCACTTTATAAAGTAACTAGTACTTTTACAAAAAAAGGGATGACTTGGTAGGCGGTTAGCAGCTTAACCGCTGTTGGTGCTTATGTAGTTACATATGTATCCAAAATAAAACGTAAATTCATTTATTGCGGCTTTGGTATATGATCCATGTGATAATTTTTTTGGTTTGCTTAATGAAAACAACGTCCCTGTTTACCAATCAGGGTTAATTAGACAGGTTTATTAACTATTCGCATTTAGATATACGAATTGTTAATAACCCTGTCGATTAGTTTAAAAAAATAACGTACGATTATATTAGCTTTGCTCATAAAAAGTGAGAATGGTCATAAAGTGCTTAGTCAGCAAATAAAGCGTGTTTGACGCGGCATCACATGGACCACACTAAAACCGGTCAAGTATGGGTCAAAGGCGTGCACTAAAGTTTTGTAGCAGACAAGTTAATTAACTCGTCTACTGAACTCCGGTAGTACTGGCGAGTTTTCTTCTAAACTAGCGTTGGTAAACTTATTATAACACTTATGTATTACGAAAACCGCACTTAAGACTGGCGTTATGTAATATTGGAATCTTGCGTGTTGCCTACCTTCATTCAAAGGCGCTGGGAGACTTACAGTAAAATATACAAAAACATTCAAAAATAAAAAAGCCTCATATGAAATCCGAGGCTGAGTCCAAAAACTATTTTCCAAAAACTCACTTTGCTCGAACATAATCCTTCTTTTTTAGTTCTTAAACAATTCTGCTTAAATCGAAACAATTAGTGCTATTTCTCTAGGTATGAATCGGCAGGGAATCCTGTTATTCCTGCTATAACTAAGGGTTCTTCAAGTCAAGAAATAATAGGGTACTTCTGCGCTAATAGGTGAGCTCGTGGTCAAATGCAACCTATCAAAAATTAAGAAAATCCTAATCTAGGCCGATTGCGGAAGAAAAACCAGAAAAGGCAAAAATATTGAAATTACAAAGCCAACGTGAAGGATTCGTTTAAATTATTAAAAGTTAAAACAAACAAAAACTGAATTCATACTAGTGTTAAGTAGGTACGACCAGCGCCAGCGGCCTTTGAGACTGAAGTCAGCTGCTGTGTATCGCTATTTTTAACCGACTTACCAAAAAGGAGGAGGTTCTCAATTCGATGGTTTTTTTACTGTAGCATCTTTCCTCTCGCTTTCCTAGAATCTGTGGGAGTAATTTCGTGAAATGGGACGGAAGTGTGTAGCGCGCGCTTCCAGCCGAGGAAGCGCGCCTTATTCGATTTGACCAATGAGCGTGCGCAGTGGTCGAGTTGGCTGTCAGTTGGTACTTTTAATGTTGCTTTTTACCAAGGTGAGACATCAGATGGTACACACATCCTATGCGACTACTGTAAGACTCGCTCTTTTTTATGTATGAACACCGTTTACTCCGAGGTTTCTGATCCGATTTATGTGATTCTTTTTCGTTCGATGCGGTATTACGGTCCCATAAGTTTGGCCCAGCATTTTTCATTTTATGAGCAGTTTGCTTACTTGGATCATGTAATTACGTCGTCCAAATAAGCAAAATGACATCGGGTATCATATATAAAAAGTGAAAATAAAATATTTCATAAAATTACTTTTATTTCGGAAGTCGGTGTTTTTTGTTTTGTTTCTTCGTTTTTGACACCGACTACCGAAATTAAAGTAATTTTAGACTTTGTAGTGTTTTTATTTAGAAGTCGGTTGTATTTTAAGTAAAAAAAAGTAATTTGACTTGTTGCCTCACTCATATTTTTTTCTTACTGTAAGTTTTCCGCGAACAGTTGAATGGTTACTTTGGGATAAAAATCCCTTGAAAGCATGCTGGCCAAATTGTCTACTTATTAAAACTAGTAACGAAAATTAACAGTAATTCCTAACTTTTGCTAATGACCCCATTCGTACCTTTAATACTCGTCGGTCCTTTGTTAAGCTTGGTGCTTCTTATCAAATTCAAAATGGACGGACCAAAAATTGTTTTATTTAGTTCTAAACTGTAAGTAATAAGGGATATTGGTAATTCCCTGTTCTTAATAAAGCAACTGTAGCTCTATTTTGTAAAGATCTAACCGTGAAAACTAGGTGAAGTGAGCCGTCACCACCTAGCTGTGTGGATTGAGATCTCACTGGTTTTGTATGCTAAATCAGTAGAAGTGTCACTCTCACTGCTGGTCCTAAGTTACTCATTCACACTAGCTGGGCGTCGCAGGATCCTTTAGTACAAGCACGAGATACCTAATCTACGTTATAAATAAATCAAGAGCTTCCTCACTTCCACGCTGTTATCTGCGAGCATCGTCCATTAAAATCCAGGGAAATCAAGTGTTAGTGATGAACGCGGAGGCGCGTACGTGGGCCAGTCTTCTGCCTCCCAGCCGACAGCGGACAACCGACGAGCCGACAGGTCATCGACACATAAAGCGTGTGAAAGTGTTATATTATCTTTCCTTCTGCCCACACGTCAAGAAGTCGGTTTCGTCTCGTTGTGCCGGACTAGCACAGTCCACTAAAACAATAGGATATTATTGATTGAACTGTCGCCTCCTTAACGGAGGAGCCATGTTTTGTAATGATTAAGTGGTTTGATTTCAATTTAATTATGTACGTAGAAGCGGACATGTGCGATAGAAAAGTTTTGTGAGTGCTTCGTACTATAGCTGTCCAAAGTTTCAGGCATGAAAGGAGTTTGACATTGGTAATTTTTTTGTTACCTTAATGATTACGGTATTTTATGAAGTCTTTTTAGATATACAGGAAGGATAAATAACACTTCTTGTATTATTTATCTGATTTGTTAGGTTCACAGCCAAGATCGAAGCGTTGTATAGACAGCACATCAGGCTTCCCGAAACTGTCAAATTTTCCCAATCAACCTTGAACCTAAAACTTTTAGCGATAAAGTTGAAAATCTATCAAATAATTTTGGCAGATTGTTGTAGCTTGATGTGCTAGAGTATGTACTTGACCATTAGATTTTACTGCGACACGAGTTCCAAGTCAAACTTCGAATCAAGGAAATTAAATTAATATAAAAACAAATCTCATCAAGTCATCACAAAAACAGTCAAGCGTGGCTGAGGGCGGTCGGTCGGCCGGGCGGATGCGTTGGCGTCAAACCGCCCGTGGCGCCACTCGGTCTGCGCGCGCGCCGTTCCCACGCCCTCGCCCCGTCACCCCCGCGTACCCCGCTCCTCTCCGCCTCTCGTGAATCAACGTCGACTTTAATAAATAAATGCTTCAAAAACTTTCACTAACAAATATATACGACTTTTTGGAAGAACATGAATAATGATTTATGTCTAAAAGCCCGCTTAAAATATATTGGTATCGCCGTTTGAGAATCAGTGGACGACAAGATAAACAGTCGGAATAGCGAAACTAAATAGGTACGTACCTACTTATGTATTTAGTATTCTTCTCGCATTATTTTAACGTAATATTAGGTAACTGTAATATAAAAGCCGAAGCTATGAAGTCGAATAAGAGTGATTATAACAGTGAAATATCACGCGATGACTCTCATCACGGCGCGTGTCGCTCCTCATGGTATGTCGTGCTCGTGCGGCAAGCAGTTCACTTCATGCTACTCCACAATACATCTCCTACTCAGACATTAGAAGAAAATTGATTCTACGGACACGCCTGCGCTACGATTTTTACGATTTGATTACACGCATAAACGCCGTTTTCGGTTTGATTGGCCGATCTAAACATTTAGCGATAGCGCAACACAATAGCGTGTGTCATTTAATGTTAAAAACTTATTCTAATAAATCAAACATCAAGTGTTAGTGCAAGTTAAGTAGATATGCTAAGGACAAATATTAGTTTATCTTAAAATACTGTTGACAATTACTTAAAATACTGGCTACATTATGAGGGCCCTATCTCAAATTTACCAAGTTACTGCATTAAAGTATCTGACAAAGCGAATGATCCGCCATACATTCGTGTTATCTCACGATATTTGACCTACGTCAAAAAGATAGTTAAAAAAGTAGTATGTACATAACGCTTAATTATGTCGCCCGTCCCTTTATTAATTGTGGGTCAAATCGATTGGCACTTAATTTGTCAAAATCTATCCGCACGCCACTAGTTCTTAGATTGATTTCGTTTTCGCGTTGCCGTAATCGAGTGATTTACATATTTAATTTATGAAAAGTTCCTACTTCATTATGAACCCCGGAAAATATTCAATTTCATTTATATTTAGAATGATCAAAAAGATTGCCGATAGAACTACATTATAACTAAGCCAAAGCTTTTTGCGAAAGCACCTTTTATAATAAGTATTTTTGTCGCTAAGTCTCAAACTACTTTTTGGTTTATCATATAAACAAGACTACAGGTTGCTAAATTTACTAGCGAAACTCCGCAACAGTGGAGAATATCTAATGACGTTAAAAAAACTTTTGATTTCAAGGCTCTGGTTATGACGCTAGATAGTTACTTGAAAATCTTTAAATAGTATAAAATGAAGTCGCCTCCTCTGTGTGTTCGCTTACGGCCGGTCTCAATAACGTATGTACTTTTTACCAACTGTCAAATTAGCTACCAACAGTAGCTGAAACGTCATGTTACAAAGGCAAAGATGACGTTTCAGCTACTGTTGGTAGCTAATTTGACAGTTGGTTAAAGGTAGAAACGTTATTGAGACCGGCCGTTAGATAAAGATAGATAGAGGAAGGTTTAAATGTCCCGAGATTCCTACTGGTACGGGAAAAACGGGAGATGCGCGTACGAAGTCGCGGGCAAAAACTAGTAATAATAATAAAGGGTTCCGTACCCGAAGGGTAACCAACGGAACGCTATTACTAAGCCTCCGTTGTCCATCTGTCTGTCAGCGGGCTGTATCTCAAGAACTGTAATAGGTAGACAGTTGTCATTTTCACAGAGTGTATTTTTATGCACGCTATAACAACAAATAATACAAATTAAATTAAACTTACACATTAAAGGAGGCTCACATACAAGAAACGTGTTTTTTTCGGTTTATGGTACGGAACCCTTTGTGTAAGAGTCCGACGCGCACTTGGCCGGTTTTTTTTTGTTCCATCGTCATATGCATAGGATATGCATCAAGTTACCGGTGTTCGTAAATAATTTAATTTAACCCTGTTTGGCTATATACTTCCAGAAATCAATTATTTGTAGTATATCTACCTGCCAGGGTTGCGGAATTTATTCGAAAGAGTCACCGCGACCCTGGAAAGCAAAGGGCTATAGAAGGAACACGGATGGGTTTTAGTCAGTAAGAGTCTGACACGCCCTTCCGCTCCACCCAGAGCGGAAGAAGTCATTTGATGATTTCCCATCCTTAAAAAAAAAAAAAAAGTAAATCTACCTGGTTAATAAAATAGCAGGCAGATGTATCTACTTGTAAATAATGCATGCGCTTATATTGGTATCCGTATGCAGCATCGCTGGCACCGAAGCCTAACGGAATCTGTGTCGGAGACAGGTTCGAAGGCAGTTTTATGTCACGTCCATTGTAGACGCGTAGGTACCTACGTAGGTAATTCTTGGTGCCTACACACCTACCTATTAAAATTAAGTGGGTAGCTGTGCTTACTCGTCTCTTCATGCTATTGCTATTATTGGAGCCGGGTTTCCGCCTTAGCTAAATATTTATAAAAGATTGCAAGGGACGCTTTATCTAGCCGTGATAAGTTGGTTGAGTTTTCAACTGCCAATCGCATAACTTGTGAAAAATTTGTGATGTTTCAACATTTTTTTTCCAGAAATCCGGGTTTAGTCTGATAGTTAAGTTTCGATTGTTTTATAATTTATGCCACTATAACCTGTTGAGTAGGTATTTAAATTTCCTAAATTTTCATACTAGAATTCAGTACTGTTCGATATGCAGGTATAGGACGGACGACAGTCAAACACGCTAGTCAATGACACACTAACTTTAATCATCTTACGAGTTGCTTAGCCGGGTCGCAGCCGCGGTACATTACCTTTACATACGTAACATCCCCTTCCCTTTATTTTGCAACTACAAATAAACCCCAATCGAATTATCATTAATTGTTAATTGAGAACTATGCTAAGGAGCATGACAACTCGAGACGTCGTCGTGGATTTATCGCTGGTACACGACTCTGTTAGTGGCGTGGCGTAGCGAAGGTCACCTTTCGCTCTGTACCACATTCACCTTCTCCTTCTCCTCGGACCGGTGTACTAGTGACTGACGGTGATATCGTAATGTGTGCTGGTGATGGTGTTCCTATATCCTCTAAGTCAGAGTTGGTGTTGTTTGCTGGTTCGGTCGTTGTTGTTGGCGTATATTGGACGTTGGTCGTCGTCATTCAGTGTTGTCTAGTTTGCATCTGGTTATTCGCGCTGAACATCTGGGATGACATCTGAATCCCAGTTAGATTTGTGTTCTAGCATTTGTGTTATATAAAGCGATCCATTTCTGGTATATAAACTTCGTACATTACATTTCCTATTTTTTTAAATTATTTCTTCGACCCATACAAACTTTTTATTATTTAAATATTTCATAATCCACACCACTTCATTCTCTTGGAATGGTTTACGTTCTTTTCCTGTATAGTATTTACTCTGTAAGAACTGGTTTTGCGCCACGGTTTGAGTGAGACCAAGTGGAGGATGAGGTCGACACTGTGGACGTCGACAATACACACACGCCCGCGGCCGCGACCAAAAACTACAACTAAAATAAATTACTGAAATATAATCTTCAACTCCTTTAGCGGGTATACAAACTTCGTTTAAAATTCCTAATTTATGGGCTGTTTCATTTAAATGGAACTAATTTTATGAACTAGCTGTCACAATTACATTACCATCGTGCTGGAGAGGTCTTGGTATTAGTAGTAATTTTTATTTAAACTTCAGTGAAAACGTCTTTAAATTAAACAAACATGAAAGGGAAAATTAATGGTCTTTAAGTAATAAGCGGACTGACGGTTTTCTAAGGATGTGAGTAGGTAGGTAGGCTCAGTTTGCTTTTGCTTTCCTAGTTAGGAGTAGTTTTAACTATACGCACTATCAGTAGGTACCTATATGACTAATTACTTATACATATCTTGTAGCACAAGGAACACCAGCTTGATGGGTGCAAGTAAAAAGTAATGATGCATAATGTCCTCAGATGCATTATGTGCTATAAAACTTCACTTACCTGTTCTCATGAGTGACTTTAAAAGTAAAGTCATCCCTGTACGATCTTACTTCCTCACTTAACGTTCAAGAAAAATAGGCCAAATAATACTAAGGTGTCGTTTAAGTGCGTCCCCCAATCAAGCAATTAAAAAATAATGGTTGTCTGTAAAGTCGGTTTACGGACGATAGTTTAACGTGACAACGTCATAACAAAACATTGATGAAATTATCGTAACGTTACAATGAGCGTAACGTTACAATGAGTCACCTTTTTCGTGCGTGCAGCCGGCGTTCATCGATTTATTAGACGTTGTCCCGTCAAAATAAAAAAAAAATACCTACCCGCGACAGTTCGAGGAGATTTTTCTAGTACAGAAGAAGGCACGTCAGTGGTAGGTACCACTCTGACCTTGAGCTGGCCTAGCATAGTACGTACCCAATGTATTAGTGAGTAGTGTTGCACGATTCGCTACAAGACTTTTTGAGTTATCAGTCTGGCTGGTTTGGAATTGATTTTTTTTTAACTTTTAAAGTTCTATCGACGAGAAAAAGTTGACACAGAATTTGATAGGAAAAAATAAAGTTATAGAAAAAGTCGTCTACGGAAAACGAATGAATTTTCTTTAGAGTAATCTATTAATCTAGTGCCAAGTAGACGTACTACACTACGTAGGATGGGCCAAATATTCCCAGCCCCCACATGGATTGCCGGAAACGGAGAACAGTGGCGACTGGGATGTTATTGCTCCTATTTCAAATCGCTGTACACTGCGGCGTGGATCGCCAAATTCGACAACCCCCCTCATCGCTGTCTGTCTTACGGCCGCGATGACGGAGTTGGCGGTCAGACTTCTCAATGTGATTTTAAGTAATTTTATTGTAAAGACATAATTTATTGTAAATATGTAATTTGATTCAGTGCCAGAAGATTGTTAGGAATTTTAATTGTTGTAAATACTTTGATTATATCTATCTGTGACACAAATTTACACCAGGTTTTTATGATTTATAATAATTAAAAGTGATTAAAAGCAACTATTTTGAAGAAAATTTTGTTTGTATGCCCCTAATAATATCACTTATCTGTACTAATAATAAAACTGAAGAGTTTGTCGTTTGTTTGAAAGCGCTAATCTCTGGAACTAACAGTCGGATTTGGAAAATTCTTTTTGTATATGATAGCCACATTTATGAGGAACGGGAACGGGAATCTGCGCGTACGAAGTCGCGGACAAAAGCTAGTCTAATAATTAAACCAAGTTGGAAAACTCTGACCGCCAACCCCCTCATCGCGACCGTAAGTCCAACAGCGATGAGAGGGGTTGGCGATCCACGTCGCAGTGTATAGCGATTTGAAGAGGTGGCAATAACTTCCCATGCGCCACCCGGTTGCAACTGGGAATTTTATTCCCGATTGCCATCTGGTGGCAATACATGTGGGGGTGACTGGGAATGTTCGGGAGGGGCGCGAACAAACGCCCCGCCCGTACCCGAACTCGTTGACGGCTCAGTGCATAGTCGTCGGCAATCGAAATCCTACCTGGGTACGCCCTTGCTTACATCTACGAGCAAGTATGAGTTTGAGGCGGGAGCTCTCGTGTACCTGCCCGGTCTGAAGGTCTCGAACATTGCTACGGTCTGGCTGGACGCAGCTTCAGAATTTGCGGGTTTTTTTCTGCCTGTAATCCAAGCATTCGAACCGCTTTAACGAAAAGCGGACTCTTTTATCTCCGAGGAGTAGCTCACGTACCTTTTTTATAATATTAAAATTTGGCGTTAATTTCAACCTAGCAATAACGTAGTAACTTTTGTATCTTAAATTTTCATGGACTAAAACTTAGCTTCACGTCTTTACGGTTTTTTTACCCGAATGCTTAATTAAACCGGTTGCAACTGTTTCAAGGATAGGCACGTTTTTTAAAGTAATATTTAAAAAAAACCCAACAAAATTTGACCTCATAAGATTTTTTCCTTTTTTACCTTTGGGATTACTAATTTCAAGAACCATAAGTAGGTACTTACGGCTTTTTCTAAAAAAAAAAACAATTGTTTTTTACCTTTTTATATTTTTGTCCTATTTTCTGTTACTTTTATAAACTAATGAATACGTTTTAAGATAGTGAAGTTTTTATTTCGCTACAGTAGTCCTTACAAAATTTATAGGTAGATGACAGTTATCTAGTTATATCGTTTTCACTAGCCACATGAGCAAGCCGGGGTGGTTAGTATATCATTTCATTCAGTTAGTAAAACTAGAGGACTCGGTTAACCACAATGCCATGCTAAGTATTAAACTAGAAAAGGAAAGTTGTACCGCGTTTGGAGTCCGAACAAATGTTTACCGAACGTGCCGATTGGATGAGCGCGAGGACCGAATTAACATTGCACTTGACAATGATTACTGTCTTTGACAAATTAAAATTTGGAATAATTCGTTTGCTTTTATTAAGTCTTCCAAGGTTTCTGAAATAAGTTTTTGAAGTCAAGAACTTGTCAAACTCTAAACCTGGTCTACGTTAATGCTAAACTTTGTGTCGGTTTCTGACTTGAGAATTTAGAGTTAAGAATGTGGGAAATCTTTACTCTCTTGCAGAGAGTTTGACAAATATTCAACCACAAATTTTTAATTCAGAAATCGGGATTGCCAAGTCCTTACGCTAAAGTACCTACCTACATCCATAGTTTAACAAGTAAGTACGCCGCCCAAGTTATTTTGGAATAATTATGAATGCTCAAAAATGAATGGGTAGCTTTCTACCCAGCATTGATAATAAAATATGTACCTACAGGAATAAGGTACCAACCTTATTCGTTGTAACTAAAGAAAGCTAAGGAGACTGATGTAGATAATTTTTTTTCAGTTTCGCCAACTGCTTGATGCAGGAATCTTTTCATTGGTTTATGATCATCGATGCAGTTTCATATTATATAAAGCAGTGAAATGATCCCTAAAAGAAACAAGCTGTTTTCAGCTAAACGTTCTTAAGACAGTTTTCCGTAGGTATTTGTTATGGATCTAGATTTCCCCGTACTTTTCCAGATAAAAAAAACTCAATGATTTCCTAATCGACGCTGGGTTTTTTTGAGTATTTTACATTTCAAGAATTACAGATTCGAGCAAGATCTCATATTTTTCAAAGACATACTTTACAAACTTTAAAAGTACGACTTCAT
Source organism: Mamestra brassicae (assembly GCA_905163435.1). NCBI lineage: Eukaryota > Metazoa > Arthropoda > Insecta > Lepidoptera > Noctuidae > Mamestra > Mamestra brassicae. The sequence continues at coordinate 9,200,750 of LR990995.1, read as the reverse complement.
AGTTACCTACTATGTATTTTGTGAGAGTGAAAGGACACTTCAAAATAGGATAAATTAAATGCAAAACACCTTAATATGATTCCCGTCAAGTACTGTGCGAGTTAGTGATTCGGCGCACGCGCCGCTTTCACTGCTGCCGTGTCCATTGTATCCTGGTTCTGCTACCTAAGGTGTCGGATGCATACTAGTGGCTATTACATCTCTACGGTTTCCCAATAAAGTCCGTATCAATCACGGAAGTTGTGTCGATAGAGTAGGTAGGTTACATCTACAGCAAAGTTTCTGGTTCTTCGACGGTTTACGAGAGGCAGACAGACACCCTCGTGTAAACAAATATGATACGACATGTTTTAATCCTTAATAGAGGTTCCTTATACACATCTACTTCGTTTGGGTCTAAAAGATGTTTTTTGTATTACCTACATAATTATGTAAATTGCCAATTCACGTAGGTACATGAAACGTTCACATTCAAGCCACAATCTCATCTCAACTGCAATCAATGTAGATATATAAAAAGCTGAGATTAGAATAAGAATATTCGAATATATTTTATTGTAAAAAGATTTGTAATCAACAAAGCGAAAGGTGACTCACTCACTCACTCATTCATTCATTCATTCACGTACTGCTTAATCAGGAGATCTCAAAAACTGCTTAACTTATGATGATGAAATTTGGCATGGAAGTAAATTATGAGCAGGAGACATCAGCTAAGAAGATTTTCCATACAAACCCCCTATTTGGTGAAATAGGGGCAGTTTGTATGGAAAATCTGAAAAACGAATATTGACCTAAATGAATTATTTGTTTTTCAGATCTACTTCCAAAAGACGATTTAGAGGGTGTTGAAGTTTGTATGGAAGAATCTTAACGCTTGGTCCGATATAGTTGAAACTGGGCATTAACAATCTTGTTTAGAAATGAGAAATACGTGTTTTTGGATTTCTCTTAAATCAACCACTGAAGGGGTGTAAAGGGCTGAAACGGATATAACGTTTTTTCATATTCAACCTGCAACGAGATGAAGGGCGCAACAGTTACACTGATCATGTGGCATCAGCAGCAAAAAAGCCCGAGTAATTAATGAATATCGTTGTGATTAATTTTCCAAAATTGCCCTTTAAAGTGGACAAGTATGTGTTGAGTTTGTGGAGTAAATTCTAAATCCACGCGGACCAAGTCGCGTACACTTCAATGGTTATCCACATATCTAAGTAAGGCAACAACGCGTTACTATTACTAAAATGGACACAAAAACAATATGACATCTCACTATTCCGAATTTGAATCCAATAAACACGGCGTCCCACAGAGAAGTGTACTAGGCCCTATTTTATTCCTATTGTATATAAACTCTATCACTACTATAACTTTACTAATCTTAAATGTATACTATTCGCTGATGACACCTCTATTAATGTGGCATCTGATTAAAAAAAAACAATACAATTAATGACCACGAGACTGAAATTAATAATGTAATTGAAAGATTGATTGAATGGCTAAATGAAAATAACTTATCTATAAATCTGAACAAGTCCGTTTATATACAATTTAATAAATCAAATAATGCAAAACACAATATTAAAATTAATATTAATAGAATTCACGAAGTAACGCAAACTAAATTTCTCGGCGTAACCTTAGATCAAGACATCAACTGGAAAGCACATGTTGATATAGTATCAAAACGAATGAATAAATTTATATATGCACTGAAACAGATTAGAAACATAACAAATATAAAAACGTCATTAACAACATATCATGCATATGTTGAATCAGTGCCAATATGTGGGGTAACAGCACTGATCAAAATAGAGCATTTGTCGCACAAAAGAGATGCATTAGAGCATTATGTGGCCTTAAACCCGACGAATCTTGCAGGCCGGTGTTTAAGAAACTTGATCTGTTACCGCTAACGTCTCTTTATATTTTTGAAATTTGTGTATTTGTGTGGAGACATAGGGAATAGTTTGCGAAAGCAAGCGATGTAAATTCTCGCAGCAGGCGCGATCCCTACTGGCTCGTGTTAGATGTCCTCCCAAGGCTTGCGAATAAAATTAAAGCTGCATGTTTATGTGTGTCCAGGTATATATAATAGAATGAATTAAAAACATTAAGTACAAGATTGTTCAAAATTAAATTATACAAATGGCTATCTGCTAATAGTTTTTACAGTGTTAAGGAACATAAAATCGCATGATGAATGATTGTTTCGTAATGCATGTACGTGCACACTTATATCTATTAAGCAAAACATGTTTGATCACACTATTAACACTACCAGCTTTATACCATGTTTTTGGCAAACAAATGATATTCTATTCTATTCTTTAAAAACCAAACTACTGAACCGATTTTAATGAAATTTCTATGGGACCAATCAGAACGTACGTTTCACATTTTTTTAAATCGGTGGCAAATCAAATAAATGTCGGAGTAATGCTAATGAGGTAAGAAACATAAAAAAAAAAACAAAAAAAAACCAAATTGAGAACCTCCTCCTTTTTTTAAAGTCACTTGGACATTGACATTCAAGACAACAGACATATTTCAATGGGGGCTACAAATTGAAAGCTTGCGCGTTCGAGCAAAGGCAAAACCAGACACAAATTGCTCTTTTGTATATTTTCTTTGCAGAGTATTCTTGTACTGCTTCTATTAACAACTTTAGGAGATAAAAGTTTTTTCATTCAGAATTATTTTTTGCAGTCACAGCTGCGGCATGAGTATTAACTGAATGTGTAAAAAAAGGCGCTGGTTCACAAAAACAAATTGAATGTATCCATAATTTAGCTTTAATTTGTGATTTAATTCAGTAAACAAATTTGAAACAACTCATATGAACAAGGAAACGACTTGAAGTTGCCCAGTTTCTTCCATAAATAGCCATTGAGGTCAAGCATACATAAATAAAGAGGATGGTTAAAATATTAAATTAGCTCGTCTTTCTTCCCGCCGAGGCAGTCGGCATTTTAACGAGGTACTGTCGTGTCCAAAACCTCCCAAAAAACCATTCGCCTTCACTCTAATTGGATGAAAATCATGTTTCAATAGTTACATATAAACGGCGCATGTATGGTTTTGGAATTAAAAAATAAGGTGAATTATGGCCGCCTTCATTTTACTTTTCGAATTCTTTAGGCGAGGTATTAAACATGATGATTTTGTTTGTTTCCAGATAAAACAACATATTTTGTTGTTACTTTTCCTTGTGACAATCACAACTTCTCGCTCGTTTTCTTCGGACTTGGTTGCAACTGATTCGGAACCGATCAATCAAATTGCCAATATAACTTGTAAGTATCAACATGTTTCAACTGGCTCTGGGATGGAATTCATGCAATTTGTGTACAAAATGACTGTTAACTACACATTTTTATATTAATTTCAGATGGAGCAGAAATAGAAAATCAAAGCAGCTTAACGTCGATATTTTCTCCTCGTATGGACTTTGAACAATGGAAGCCACTAACTGGTCGTGGAGATCCGCTGCGCAACGATCCGACGTATGACTACGAACCACCAGTTCTCGAACGCGTCCATTACTGGGCTGAAGAAACTAGACTGGAACGGGAACATTATCCAGAGAGGAAATCAGAAGTGCTCATGCTCGGTGTCTCTTCACGAAAACCGAGCGTTACCTCTAGACAACCCCCCTTGCCGCCGAGGCGACATGTGCATCGGCCACCACAACCAAATAAGTACGAAGACTTTACCTATAAACTGAGCGATCACTATCCAATGACTATATTAGTTCCCCCACCGCCACCTCCACCCGGACATCAACCACCGCTTTTTGTTCTCTCTGATGATAAAGCTCCCATAAACAATAAAGTGCAGTCTCAAATAAAACCGAACAACTCGCCTCAGAATGTAATTCAAGATTCTACACCTGCACCCGAACATCTGACATCTCTGTATGCCTTGCAAGAATCAAACCTAATCTATCAGTCTTCAACAACCACACAAAATTGGTTTAGGGATACAAATGAAACTAAAATCCAAGAAAATGCTGTAAGTAGTGATTACGCTGGTTGGGGCCCAACGACGCCAGTCGATGATAACGATGCGGCAAATGACACACATAACTTAATATTCAATGATCACATAGAATTTTCAAGACATCCTTATTCGTTCTACAAACCAATGTTGTCCGAATCCCCACCCCCTTCAAAGTTTATACTGAACCCTTCAATTGTATCGACGTTTATTCCAACCGCTTTACCGCCTACCACCGCGGCACCGGCTACTGTGGCTTTTACTCAAGTGACTTGGCCAACAGAACGGACAACTGAAATGCTTGAAGTTACGACGGAGACTCCAATAGAGACAACGACCGAAAAAAGAAGCACTATTGTATTTCAGCCGACGCCTGTTCCCACTACCACGACAAAACTAGAAACAAGCTTAATTGATATGCTCGGACCGATGATGTCTATGCCAATGGTCAACGGCCCAGAGAGACCCGAGGACAACCTATATGCTCACGCCTCTGAAACAGTTAACATATTCAACGAAAATAAACCAGAAAATATACAAATTGAAACAATGCAAACCATGCAACCCCCACCGCCAGTTAAACCCGCTGAAAGTTCAATAGCACCTCAAAAGCAACAATTCCATGTGAATTCACAAGTTTCCAACAAAAAGCCTGCCTTTTACACTCATGGTCCCTATTTACATAATCGTTTTACAACACCGATACCAACTACAATAGAAGAGTACTCGGAGAATCTCAAACAGACAACTGAGACGCCTACCTTGCCGATGTATCTTATAATACAGGGTCACTCTAAGGTAAAAACTTACGGCTCAAAACCAAAAGTTCCAGACAGCAAGGAAACAGTCAATAATGAGATTTCTAAACCTTTAGAAACAAATGAAGTTAAACATCTTCATCCAATAATGAAAAAATCTGCAAAAAAAATAGATTTCACCGATACCAGTCGAACTCACAAAGCAAAAAATTTAAAGTCATTAATCGATAGCGGGCTTGGGTCTATCGAAATACAAGAAACTGATCTTGGGATAAAATACGACGTCAGTGATGGCAGTGACGTGCCGATAGAAATATACAGAAAAGGCATCGTCGACAATGATGAAAACAATTATTCAGCTCCTCGGAAAACTGCAAAAGAAATAAGAACAAAACGACAAATTGAGCTCGAAGACTTATTACCTTTCGATGAAGAGGATGTAGAAGAATACGTTTACAACTTTTTAGAGGAGAGAAAAAATGAGACTGGAATTACTGGACTAATCGCGCAAGCAGTAACTAGTGACGCAGCACAAGCAGTAGATGAATTGGAAGAAGATGACGACAGTGAGCAAGAAGAAGAAAGATGAGTGGTTGTCGAGTGCTTTTCAGAGACCTAATAAGATAAATACACAAGTAATATAGCACAAAGTAGTAATATAGCACAATGCCAAAAACGATTTTGGTACAGAAGTTTGATAATTTAATGAATTAGACAATTAGATTTATATTTTATTTGTTGATCGACCCCACCGATGGATCAGCTTTCGCCACAACAGAATTCATAGCTTGGCACTTTAAAATACCTAAGAGCAGCAATTCTGGGTGTTGTTGTAAATGATTGGTAACACTCTACCTAAATACTGACTGAACCACTTCTGAAACTGAAGCTTTTCGAAATTCGCGAAACAAATCTACTCCATAAAAAAAATAGGTGGGATCTATAATTTGAAAGGAATAAAAATCGAACTAGATAGATACACTTCCATTGGGAACTTTTCTGCGTGTCATTCGAGCGGATATTGGAAACCAAATCAAGACCTTTGAGTGAGTATGTGCAAAACCACCGGACAACCTGCAAATACCTACCTAAACCAGTAAAATTGTATTTTCATAAACTTTTAGCCCGAACGTAGCGTTTGGCATGTCTTATATGTAGTTAGTTTGCCACAGCTGAGTGTTTGCAAATACACCTACTTAGGTAGTTGCTATAGGTAACTTTGCAGTAAGTGAAAAAAAACTTTTGTGGAAAACACGCGTTCCTCGATATTGTAAGTCATGTAATAATAATTATAACTATTTATAACGGATAAAAAATGTTTTTCCAAATTGAAAGCATGTGAAAATAGTTTATTGCTGGAAGTATCACTGAGGATCATGCGATCAGTGACGGAGTAAATAGGTAATTTGACTTAGTCTTTTTTGTATGTTGTATTAGGTACAAATATGTCTAGTGATTGTATTTATTTTAGAAATAAGGGATCCATTTTATTAAACAATTATATTACTTTGTACTTAAAAAAATTTGAAGTTTTACTTTTTTCGAGGTCTGAGCTACCTAGAACACGTGGGTTTGGGTTAACTAACGAATCTATTTGTAAAGATATATTTTTCCAGAGATTGAGTAAGTAAGTATAGGCAATTCGGTACTTGCCAATTGATTTGTATTTCTATTTTGTAAGTAGGTAGGTACATCATTTTCCCGTGAGTGACTTGATAAATTGCAGCTTAGATAATTTTCCATTTTTCTAATTAAGTATGTAGGTTTAGATTGATGCACGTCTACAAAAAAGCCACGTGCGAGCAGCGGACGCGGCACACTAACACACACATTTCTTACCATCCTTTTCGTAGAAATAGACAGACACCTTAGATAAAGTGAAAGCTGCTTATAAACCCATAAAGTCACATTTATTGCAATCCAGTGTAGCCTATAAGGAGCCATCTATGATGGAGGGTCAATGGCAGACAAGTAAAACAGCGTGAATGATAGTTGTCTACATACGTAAACATTTAAACATTACAGCCTTTTTATAGAAACATACGTGAATTATGCGATCAGAAAATAATAATGCTCCCAACTATGAATGTGGTAAACTTGAGTAAGTATTGTGCAATAGAAGGCATCATGTTGGACGCTGAGTTACACCAGTCTGCTTGGCACAGACACACCTTGTACTCGGCCTCGGGATGTCTGAAATAGGGGGAATGGCCGGAGTTATCATGTAACTGGCTAATGTTACCTACTACCTAAGCCGATTAGTTCCACCTCATAGTAATATTGAATATCATGCATCATGATGGTACTCGATTAAAGAACCAGTTTGAGCTATTGTCTTTCTGCGTATTGGGTCACAGGTTCGACATCCTTGTGTTGTGGAACAAATCAGTAGATATCTACATTAATATGATTTCTCTACACCTTAGCTATTAAATTAGAAATTCTAAAAGTGAGGGGCACGATTGACATTTGAAGCATCGATTTTTAATAGGATACACTTTGACGCAAGTTTTGCGAAGTTTGTCATTGCACTCGAGCCGAAGGCGAGGTCGTAATGGAGCCGGGAGAGCAATGACTAATGCAAATGCGTAGGTATTGAACGACGTTTTTCAACACGCTTGCGAGGAAACCATAATTACATACATATCTAACTGGAAACAGCACGTAGGTACCTAGCGAAATGCCCTAAATAAGAAACACTTATTGATTTTCACTTATTGAACCCTTTAGGGTTTGACTGAAACTGAACTGAAATTTCGGAACTTCCGAATGGGAAATGGGAGCGATAAGCAGAGATATCACTTACCTTTCATGCTTACAAGTCATAGCTCTTGTAGGTATAGTCATAGATCGAGGAAGGGCATCCTCGGCTGTCGGGTGGTAGCATCCTCTCTGTACTATCCACGCATGCCGCGCCCGCGCAGACCACGACCTCACAAAGCACATCGCGTTCTCTGGAATACATCGAATACAAAAACTTTTTTACAAAATAATAAAACCAACTTCCGAATAAATTAATAATTTTTTTTCGGAAGTCGGTGTTTTTGGTTGTTTCTGCGTATTTTAACACCGAAATTAAAGTAATTTTATAATTTGTAGTGTTTTTGTTATTTGGAAGTCGGTTAGTACCTACTTATAATTTGTAAAAAAGATTATTTTTATTTTTCACTTTTTAGTCGTATAAACCCACCCCACAAGTAACAACACCACTGGAAAGTCACAGGAAAGCGAAATATGCAATTTCGTTTATTTATTATGCCATATTTTTTCCAGCTGTTTTGATCTGACAACCAAAGTACTGAACCCTTTTATCATAGAATTTCTATGGGACCAATCGGAAAGTTACCATTCAGATTTTTTCAAATCGGTTCATATATGACGGAGTTATGAGGTAGGTAACAAACAAAAAATAACATTCGGGGCAGATTTTCGGGACTACCGATAGAAGTGAAAACTGAGTAACTTTTGAATTGTATCGTAGAGCTATTAGATTATTATTTTTGGATTTGGAAAGCGTTCGGTGACGATGACGCCAGTTCCAGCATTTTTGTTCACCCGAAAAGTGCTCAACGCGCCTAAAGAAGTTTTCACTTCAAAAATACAACCGAATTGAGGACCTTCTCCTTTTTTTGAAGTCGGTTAAAAATGCCAATGAATATAGTAAAGGTCCGAACTCAGAGCGGGTTCACATTAGGGCGACTCGATAAAATTGACACATTTACCGGACGTTCAGCCACGATTTCTTTCGGCAGCATTATAGTGTGAATAGCAAGACCTTACAGTCGACCTTCGATAAAACTGTTGGTCCGACCAGATGTGAACGAGGCCTCAAACAAAAGTCAATCCAAACTAAATGTATAAATGCGAAGGGAACTCTGTCTGTCTGTCTAGGTGTCTGTTTGTTACTCTTATTCTCTTTTCTTCACGTAGTTAACAGCTAAACGGATTTGAATGAAACATGGCACAAGTATAGGCCATGTCCTAGATTAGCTTGGTTACCTACTTTTATCCTGGAAATTTGTTCCCATGGGATAATTCCCAACTATCGCGCGGGTGAAGCCGGCTGGCGGTCGCTAGCTGTAAATCACTGTGCGGAATCAGTAGCATGACTAGAAAATAAACACCTGTGCAGTTAATAAGGAAGTTCCGCGTGCTGTTAAATGTGAACATCGACGGAACGAAGTCTCCTCCGCAGCGCTTCCAGTCGGTGTGGGTCGACGAACAGTTATAACAGAGCAATGCCTCATTTGTCTCAAACAAAAACAACCAAAGCCACAACTTTATCAACAACATGTGAGCATATTACAAATCTGCAGCAACCTTATCGCAGTCACTATTAACTGAATATTTACAAATAAGTAATGGCACTCATGTGTCGAAACGAGCAGTTTGTCATAAATTCCTATTAGATAAATAATTGTGACACTCAGTCAGGACTAGCTATTATAATATTGTTACGTCATCTATGGTCAGGACCAAAGACAGTCACAGAATGGAAGATGTTTCAGAATAGCAAAGAGTCTAAGAAGTAATAATCTACTGTTACGCGCCAGAATGAATGCCGGGCCTACATTAGGTATCGAAATTAGTAACTACTAGCGCCATCTAGTATCGAGTAGCAGTAGTAGTAGAGTCTAGTACCTTCTAGACATTTCTATGCTAGAACATTCGACACTTCTCGATCTCTTCGATCGATTCGAATCAGTCGGCACCAGTAGTTACGAGTACTTTCCAGATGCTTCTATAATAGAAGGTTCTGGAATTATTTGACCTAAGTAAGTATATAAGGCCAACCGCGACCGAGTCAGTATTGAATTGGCCAAGCTCGTAACAGTACTAATCGTATCTCTATAATAATACCTATAAAAATGAATTGCCGCATGAAACTGAAATGAAAAAAATTAAAAAAAAAATTTGGGCTTTTCACCGGAAGGTAAATGGTACCTTCTTTTTGAAATCTGGATGTTTGTGAGTCAATCATGTCTAATTTTAAGAGTCAAAAAAAGTCAAGAGCTAATTTCGATTTTAAAAAAATTATGTAGGTAGGATTAGGATGCAATTTTTGACTAGGTATTTATGAGCACAAGGTGGAAACGATGCGATGATAAACAGCCGGCCATACGATGGAACTATTGGTTAATTAGTGATACGAAGATTAGGTAATCATTGTATCACAAATTTACGGTCACATATTTACAGAAAAGCACTGCAAGAGGAGCAGACACGCTACCGTGCTTTTATTTATAATTCTGGACAGACTCTATTTAGATAGCCAGCCACCAACAAGCAGAGAAAAATAGTATTAAAATAGTAAACAGTATTTCCTCTGTTCTGTATATTTCAAACAAAAGCAATCCGCAAGCCATTTTTCTTAATCATTTGTGACTAAATACCTCCTACTTTATTATTTTTTTCGAGTTGTGTCGTTTTATATGCACATGACAGTCCTTCAACTCCGTAACGGCCTCAAACAAATATGTAGTTTTAATGCAAATGGACAAAATTTGCCCACTTCCATCAAAATGCTTTTTGTAAATCAAACATCGCAGAAATTTCTTTACAGGTGTATTTGTACATACCGGCAGCTCAATAGACGGATCTCCAAGTCCTTGAAAGGCGACCTCCGCCGCTTTAACACCGAAAGGATTAAAGACGCGATAGAGTGGAAGTGGGCTCCAAGGTCTTTGCAAGAGATCTGTCTATTGGGCAGAGTCAGCTCACGAAACTGTAGTCCGAAGATGGCAGAACCATATCCGCCAAATTGGACCTTCTGAGGGAGATTTAGATATTCTATGGACAGTTATACACGTCAATGATCAAACCCGCTGCGAATCTACATAGAAAACGACCCAAGAGCTAGATAGATTGACCCGGCACTATGCCGAAGACATCCTGGACGTCAGCCTATATAAAGAAAGAAAGAAAGAAAAATATTAATTTAGGACTCGCACAAAACAAACAGAATATGAGAATAGGATGGCTCTGAAGCTGCTTAAAAACTAACAAGGCGCCGGGTGAGTACGGAATTACAGCCGAACTCCTGAAGGCGGGTGGAAAACCAGTCCTTAAGGCCCTTCAGAAACTGTTCGATTCCGTCAAACTCGAGAGGAAAACGCCACAAGCATGGAGCAGAAGTATGGTGAACTCTTCTTTAAGAAGGGCGACAATGCCCTGCTTGAGAATTACAAGCCCATCTCACTTCTGAGCCATATCTACAAGCTGTTTTCCAGAGTCATCACGAATCGTCTCGCGCGCAGGATTGACGACTTCCAGCTTTCCGAACAAGCCGGATTCCGAAAAGGCTTCAGCACCGTATACCACATACATACGCTGTGGCAGGTTATACAGAGAGCAGAGTGTAATCTGCCCCTCTGCTTAGCGTATGGAGACTACGAGAAAGCCTTCGATTCGATCGAGACTTGGGCTGTGCTGCAGTCTCTCCAACAGTGCCAGATCGACTATCGGTACATCGAGGTGCTGAAGTGTTGCAAGTGTTTGTATGAAAACGCCACTATGTCAGTCCGACTTCAGGATCAGACCTCGAAACATATCCTCTTGCAGCGAGGAATGAGGCAGGGAGACGTCATTTCTCCGAAACTGTTCACAGCTGCAATGGAGGATGTCTTCAAGGGGTTGGACTGGTGAAAGCTAAGCATCAATGTCAATGGCGAGTACATCACTCACCTTAGATTTGCCGACGATATAGTTGTCATGGCTGAGACTATGGAGGACCTCAGTACAATGCTCGATGATCTCAGTAGAGCTTCCGAAAGAGTAGATCTTAAACTGAACAAGGAAAAAACCAAGATCATGGGAAATACCCCTGTAGCATCCACTCCTATCAAGATCGGAGGATATTCCTGTGTCGCAAAGGCAGGGAGCCGGACGCTCGGTGTCGGTGTCGCCCGGCCCGCAGCAGGCGCATTGGGTGTTGGAGGAGGGCATACGCTGCCTTCGTCCGGCCCCCCTAACTGGGTCCAGGGGCGGGGACTTGGGGATGTCTCGCCCCCAATTCATTCATTCGGACCCGAGGTGGCGGCGCGTGGTGATTCCGGGCTCTTTGACGTCGTGGGGGTATTTAAACACCTCACTTCCCCCGCTAACCCAAGGTGTCCCGCAGAGGCGGGCCAATCCAGCCGGGGATTACGGAAGTCGCATACGTTCCCGCGATCCCCGGCGTAGGTGGGAGATGGAACACCGGGGTGGTTTTAGTCAGTAACAGTCTGACAGACCCCTCGCCCTCGCCCACCCCAGGGCGGAGGACATCCATGAGGATTTCACACCGTAAAAAAAAAGGTAGGGCTAACTACGAGAAAGAGGTCAACCGTCGAATCCGACTCAACTGGGCGGCGTTCGGAAAATTGCGTGATATCTTTTCGTCTATCATACACACGACAGTGTCTCAAGACGAAATTCTATGACCAGTGCATGTTGCCAGTGATGACTTATGGAACCGAAACGTGGTCGCTCTCAATGGGCCTCACCAGAAGGCTTAAAGTCACCCAAAGAGCAATGGAGAAGGCAATGCTCGGAGTTTTCTTGCGTGATTGAATCAGGAATGACGATATCCGCAACAGAACTTAGGATACCGACATAGCCCGAAGGATCGCCAAACTGAAGGGGTAGTGGGCAGGGCACATTGCCCGCAGAACAGATGGTCGAATGGGGCCCATAAGTTCTGAAGTGGCGGCCGCGTACCGGAAGACAAAGCGTTGGAAGGCCTCCCACAAGGTGGCCCGGTGACCTGGTGAGGTTTGCGGGTAGCCGATGGATGCGAGACGCACAGAACCGGTTGTTGTGGCGATACTTGATGGAGGCCTATGACCAGCAGTGGACGTCTTTCAGCTGACAATATGATGAGAAATTTCTAAACCACCTACAAACACTGACACAATTTGAAATCAATGATAGAACATGTAGGTAACCTGAACGTATCCTGCACTGAGTCGTCAGTAAACATTGTGTTCTTGCCACCACTGCCCGACTGGGGCCGAACAGTCCTCTGTAAGTCACAGGATCTTGTCCGTAACGTCTGAATGTGAACGTGCCATTGTAGCATAGTAAAGGACAGGTCTCATGGATAAGTACAATGAAATTTAAAACTACAAATAAAAGCATTTAGTGAACAGCTGTTCGTGAAATTAAGTAACTAGTAGGGTAATACCTAACTACGACCAACTAGATTTTTAATGTGTAGGTAGGTACTAAGTACCTTTTGCTTGTGGCTTCGTTCGCTTTCAGGTTTTATTGTCATAAAAGCCTATAACCGTCTCCAGGGTATATCTATCTCTGTACCAAAATTCATCAAAATCGGTTGAGCAGTTTAGACGCGATGGCGTCTCACTTTCGCATCTATACATATAATAAAATCGAAGTCTTGTCATGTCTGTACGTTGAATACTTTTGCATAAAATAACAGAGAAACGTTAGGAAAAAAAACATAGAACCAAAAATGCAATTTATGTCTGGTTGTTTGTGGCAGCATCACGCAAAAACCACTGATTGGATTAGAAATTTAGGAACTTAAACATAATATGAAGTATAATCCCGAGTACCTAACATTTAGCGTATATTTCACCAAAATCGACCCACAAAATCAAAACATTGATTTTTGCGCGCACGCCCGCGACCCGTAGTCCCACCTACCTTGACACAGGCGGGGTTTCGGAATTTTAGGCGTCGAGGCGGTTGCCTCCCCGACGCCTCCTTCTCCTTGTTCGGGATCGGCCCTCTCACGACCCCGCTCGGCGGCCTCCTTCCGAACCATCACGGTCTCACAGAAAGAGGCCACTTAACTCCAGCTTTCCCTATCTGCCAGCATAGCCTCTACTACTGCTGACAGAGTCGGATCTCGCCCAATCCTGGCGACAAGAACCCGCCGCTCAGAGGCCCACGCAGGGCACTTTAACTTTGATTACCTACAACTTAGTTTTTGTTTCGTCGCAATCGGTTCACTCTTAAATAAGGTTTTTAATAACTTAATTTTCATAACGGGATGCAGCGCATATATTGAGAAAAGATAACAAACCTAAATTTTACTAACATCATAATAATTTGGTAACTAGTAGGTACGTTTTAGGTGATATAAATTAAGAAAAAATACGTTGTTTCATTGCTCTCGTACGATCACGTATTCGCGTGTTGATCACTGTTTATTACGACGACACCTAAGGGTCAGCTCACACCGAGAAGCGACACGACGAGGCGTGCACTTTAAGATAGCGCAAGAACCTTGTTGAATACACAAAATGGCACAAATTACTACCCTGAAAATTAGTACCCAAGATAAAACTCTGCAAGATAAAATTAGTACCCAAAATTCAAATCTAGTAGTCCAGTAGTTTACAAGATATACGATGTCATTGGTGGGCGGTATTCACGGTGTTAAATTTTTTTTACAAGATTTCCCTATTAAAAACTCCGTGTATATTTTCCCAAATTTATACAAAAATAAGTACCCATAAAGAAGTTATAGTGGCCGAAAATTCAGATTCCTAAGTGTTGTATTTTAAAAGAAATTAGCTTTCATTACTTTCCATACTAAATCTCCGCGTATAACCCGACCAAATTAAGTTGTCAATGGTATTGAACTCCATTTTATATACAGAGTGGAGACGACAATATGATCATAAATGAACTTCATACAGGTAAGTCATGATATTTCCAACCTGCACACAAAAAATCAAATGAATATATCCAGTAGTTTAGCCACAGGACATTATTATTCATTTTAAGTATTTTCTACATGCTGTATTGTAAATAGGAGAGTACGCGACAGGTTAACGACACACGTTGCCAGCTCGCCTACGCCTTTTCTTTGAAATTTATTTTCTGATACAAATCAATGCAAATTATACTTTATGCCTGAGCCCTAAGAGTCATAAAGCGTGTCATCACAACTAGATAAAAAAGCATGCGGAAGTTATTGCTTCCCGTTACGCACTCATGTCAATCGCAAAATATGTATGTACGAAAGAGATAGGTAAGTTTGCTTGTTTCTACTTTGCTTACTTGTCGAAACCTGCAATTACTCGTGTCTAGGTTCGCGTCTGTGAGGATCGCCCGGAGGCTGTGAGGATCGCCGGAGGACACGGTGGAGCATACGGTGGAGATCTGACCTGCTTGGGCTGAGCACCGCCTGTGCCGCAGTGCCGTGTCCTCGTCGAGGCGATCGGCGGCGGCAACCTCTCGCGTCCGGCCCTGGTTGAATCCATGGTCCGGAGCGAGGAGGCTTGGGAAGCGGTCACCTCCTTCTGCGAAGCAGTAATGCTAGCGTTGGAGGAGGCAGGCCGCGCGAGGGATAGGCAAGGCCTTCGCCCCAACCGCCGCAACAGGAGAAGACGCCCCGGGCGTCGGGAGTCGCAGGGCGATCCCCGGCCACCGTAGGCGCGGGCCTGCGGACGGCGAGCATTGGGTGGCTCGCTGTCCGATCACCACCAACTAAAGTCACCGCGGCCCGGGAAAAGGGCTTTAGAAGGAACACGGATGGGTTTTAGTCAGTAAGAGTCTGACACGCCCTTCCGCTCCACCCAGAGCGGAACAAGTCATTTGATGATTTCCCATCCTTAAAAAAAAAGGTTACGCGGTCAGTGTGTCACCGGATTTCGTTCCTGCCTGTGACGCATGTTATTCCGCTCTGGAATTTCGAATGTCCCCGCGCCTCTTTGAAGTCGCCGCGCGAGTGTTATCGTATCGTATCGGGCAGATGTGGTACCAGTTAGACAGAGCACCAGATCATTCAGTGGTGTCTGCAAGAGAGCGTTTGGCCTCAAATGTTCGGACAACAGTGGATTGGCCGTTATGGACCAGTGCGGTGGCAAGCGAGGTCAGCAGATCTCACGCCATTGGATTTCTTCTTGTGGGGATTAAGAATGAGGTATACTCCACAGAAGTCAATACCATTGAGGAATTAAAAAATAGTAATAATAAATTGAAAGAAATGGCTGCTAATGGTGACCTATTATCAAGAGTGAGAAATAACATTACCTATACGTCGGTGTAGTTTGTGTATTCAAGAACACGACGGACATGATGAAAATAATAAAAAGTAATGACTGGCTACATAACTAAGTGATCTAAAAGCGATTGTAATAAATTTGATTAGTGAATAACTCGCGGATGAATGATGCCTGACTATTTGGTTAATAATCTGTGATTTGATTTAAGTTTGTGTAATTGAGCATAAATAAAAATGGCATCTCAACTCCAGTCATCCTTAGAGTCTGGGTCGCTACCACAGTTTCTAACAACTGGCGTTACCCACCTGCTCCATAAGACAGGTAGTCCCACGGAACCCAAGAATTATAGACCGATTACTTATTTGTCGACGGTCTATAAACTTCTTACATCCATCCTGAGAGCGAAAATTAATGAGCACATTGAGAGTAACTCTATTCTGTCCGCCTCTCAGAATGGATGTAGAAAGGGGTCCCACGGTACAAAGGAGCTACTCCTCATAGACATGGCCATAAGCCAACAGGTTCGTCGATCCCGCAAGGATCTGTCGACATGTTGGATAGATTACAAGAAGGCCTATGATTCTGTGCCACATACATGGCTCATGAAGGTGTTGGAGTTGTTCAAAATAGATGCAACTCTACGCACCTTCCGTGAGTCATGTATGAGGCAATGGAAAACAGTCCTTCGCTATCCAGGATGTCGACCGATCCAAGGGAGAATGAGCCTGTATGGATTAAACGGGGAATATTTCAGGGCGACAGTTTGAGTCCACTTTGGTTTTGCTTAGCTCTAAATCCTCTAAGCACACTGCTAGAGGATTCAGGCCTAGGCTATCGGTTGAGAAGAGGTGGTCAGGCCATATCTCACCTTCTTTACATGGATGATCTAAAACTCTTTGCCCTCAACAATTTGCGACTGATGGAGCTACTAAAGGTAACTGAAACCTTCAGTAGTGCCATCAGGATGAATTTGGTGTGGACAAATGTGCAGTCATGCATGTAAAGAAAGGGGAGATTATGGAATCTGAGGGAATTCAACTCTCGGATTCCATACAGGTTAGATCCCTCAGCTGAACCGAAACCTACAAGTATTTGGGTATGTCGGAAGCCTTGTTAAATGACCATGTCACGTTGTACTGGGATCGGTCTATCATCACTGATAGGACTATTGTTGCCAATAAGCCTGACATAGTGGTGATAGACCGATTAGCGCGCCGCACGTACAACGTGCAATTGCCATTTTCGAAAACTGGGTCGGGCACATACCTATAGTACGGTACTTCCGATTCCACAAGATTGTATTTAAGAGTAAGTTGCTGGTGGATAATCCTGGCTACAAGGTTGTGCCTGTGCAAATAGTCTCCGTTAGCCAGACTAGAACAACCAGAAATAATGTGGCGGATGGATTATTATTATTATTATTATTTATTGGTATACATTTTTGTATCTCAGCAGTCTGTAGCCTGCCGGTGTTTAAGAATAACACGGGCCGAAGCCAAGTGCTACCCCTGAGAGTAAACCTAAGTTATAGAAAATGTGTCTGCGTTGTTATCATTTTGTAGAAATTTTCGGACAATTCTGCAGGTGTTTAAGATAGCTGTATTATTATTATTAACTACCTACCCACGTCATTAACAAAGGTGTCACATACCGTGGGTAACGATAGGTTATTTTTTTCTTAATTTTTACTTAGTTAGTTAATATAAAAATTATAGATATGGAACTGCTGTTATTACTATTCCGCCATCCATAAATGTATTTGCACGAGTGTACAATCATCTACTAAACAGTTCAAAACCATTGACAACTTAATTTGGTCGGGTTATCCGCGGAGATTCAGTAGGTATGGAAAGTAATGAAAGCTAATTTCTCTTAAAATACAACACTTAGGAATCTGAATTTTTGGTCACTATAACTTCTTTATGGATACTTATTTTTGTATAAATTTGGGAAAAAATCACGATTTTTAAATCTTGAAATGAATATTTAACACCGTGACTACCGCCAACCGCCACCCCACCAATGGCATGGTACATCTCGTTAACTACTGGAGTAGGTACTAATTTTGAATTTTGGGTACTAATTGTATCTTGCAGGGTACTAATTTTCTATGTAGCTTTGTGGAAAGCGACAAGCTCCTCAAAACTTGGAATCAACATTGAAAGTCGTGGTCCTGCTGAACGAGCACGCGAAAGTAATCATCGTTGATTTCTCGGTAAATACAAATATTTCAGTTTCACATGAATCACATGTAAGGGTACGAATTATTTGTATACTTAGAATACCTGTAGCATGCCTTTTACGGCGCTCATGGTGGTCCTGCTGAACGGAGCGTACCTTCAAAGTCGATTTTCTCGAAAACTACTACGGTACCAATTTTGTCGTTCGAGTACTAATTAGTAACAATTGAGTACTATTCGCCAATCGCTTCCATATTTACCAAATATGTTAGCGACTGGCGTTGGTAGTCCTGCGGTAGTCAAGGACGTTTAGAAAGGCAGTCTTGCAGCAAGGTTATAAGCCAAACTGTCCACATTATTTAAAACACAAATTAACTAAAACAAATTGTTAAGTTTCAATAATGTATTTCGTAGTTTCCATAAATTGATAACTATCCACTATCGGTGAGGTAACAACTCTTGTAGAACCATCTCAGCGAGCTACAAATCTAAATTCACAATCTAACTGATAAATTTAAGGGTGCATCCAAAACATCTTAAACAAGTGGTTTTTAAAGTTGATCTTGTCTTGATTTAAGCGGTTAAAACCATACTTGACAGTTTATATTTTATATGGGTAGAAAATTTCCTTTTTAAGCAGTCAAAACGTATATTATTTAGAAACATGTTGATGTTATTGTTCTGCATGTATTGAACGCACCCAGCACGCGTTCACCGCCGCACAAACTCAAGGCGCACTCCCCAAACTACGTAAATAGCCAGAATAGATAACGACAAATTTTAAAAGTGTTTCAGCGCTTCTGACTCGCAATCATCCTTTGGACCCAAAACAAAAACTAAATACATAGATACTACCTACCTGCATATTACAACTCAAGCCATTATTTAACATTAATTTTTCTTTTCGTTTGTAATATTAATCAAATGAACAAACTAGCCACCCTGTGTAGTATGCGTGCTCAAGTTTCAATATGCGCATAACGTCAGTTTCCACTTCCCAGAAACATTCATTGAAGTAATACAATACTCCAAATTATTAAATATTAATATTGCAACATCAATATTGCGACTGAGCGTTCTTTTGTTAATACATGTTTTAAAAAATATTATATTATATAAATTTAAAACTCAATATACAATCCAAATTACTAAGTGGCTATAAATGCAAATTAAAAAATAAAACAATAATTATCACAATATAAATCGATAAGTTAACAAAACTTATTGAAAAATAAAACAAGCCCTACGCATATTCCCGCTCAGCCTTGCTCATTATTATTGACTTTAGATGTAATAATACTAACAATAGGAAGGTATTTCAATTACAGGATTTGTTTTTTTATTTAATATCCAACAGTTGTAAGTTACATAATAATTTAGCTACACATAGTATTTTGTTCATATTAAATGCAGAATGTAAATAAACATCTAAACTAAAGGTTTTTTTGAGAAACAATTAGTTTACCACTTCAATATGAAGCAGGCATACAACCTTCATAAATATTTGATATTTGAATCAAATATCTGATAAATGCCAATAAATCAATTTACATCTACAGGGTAAAGGCTGCTTTTAACAGAATTTTATGAATATTTACAATATTTTTGTGAACTACTTGTGTCAGCTAGTATAACTTTTGTGATAATCATAAACAAAAGCGCACAACAGATATTAATTATTATTTAATAACATTTTATGTTCATCTACTGAATTAAAGAATCATGTGATATAGATTGACATTTACATGTATTAGGTGCACCTAACTAGTTACAATATATTGGGAAATAAAAGCACTATTAAAGAAGCTTTCTAGAAACAGTAACACCAAAAACGTTATTTAATAATGCGATGCGAGTCGGCGGCGGCTAGGTACCAGTAGTCCGCAACGAGAATACCATCTGGCACAATTTTTGATAACATCTTATAAATTGGTAATTAAAATGATATGACACATTGAAACAATAGTATTCCAAGCAGTCTTAAAGCTTCAACAATTAACAAAATTTTGGTAATGAACATAGGGGATTTATGGATACAAACATGAGAACAATTATGAATAATATACTGAGCGTTCTGGCTAACTTGGACAGCCAGGTTCTATTCTCGTTGAGTATGAGGCAAGTTGTGTGGCAAGAGTCTAGCTTGCGGTCCAGTCCAGTCCCCAACGCTCAGATACCTTCAGTTGTGCTGCAGCTGCATCCTTCAGGGAGAACAAGTGTGTCATCTCTAGCTCAGTTTTGGCTAGTGAGATAGCCTTCTCAAATAATTCTAAGGATCGTCTCAGGTTTCCTCTGGAAATGACAATTTAGATATTATTAGTTCAGACCAAATTTTATGTTAAAGTTAGTGGTGTAGTAAATACAAAAGACATTTAAATCTGAATTCTAGGTAGTCAACTGCCTAACCAGTCAAACCGGATTCAGCTGAATACCAGTATTTTACGTGGGACCGCTGCCAACCTCAACTCCACAATCCATTTACTGGATGACACGGTACTTCATGGCAAGACTGGTGTCAGATTGTCTGGCTTCTGTCTATTCGTAACAACTGCAGGTCTACAAATTACCACCGGGACCAACAGCTTAACATGCTTTCCGAGACACGTGGTAACCTGGATATGTTAAGATGGTCCACAGACTGACCTCGGTAAGCATTGCATAATCTTAAAGATTGACCGTTGTAGCTGTTATTATTTAGCTTATATTTATTCTAAGTAATTCTAAAACTATGTTATGTATGACAAATAATAAAAATCAAGTACCCATATGTTTTGGGGCCTGTTTAATTACACAAACAAATGACTTAAAATACAAACTTTACATGTGCTTTTACATGTTTTGACTTAAGGTATACAATACTTGAGTTGGATTGAAGAAATTATCAATTCAAATTATTTTTATGAATTCAAGTTCAGTCTTTCTATAAATTTCTTATTGTTATTATTTGGAATAAATTTATAAGAATCTATCACTACTGACCTTAATCTTTTATATCTTGAGGTCAAACTCGTGATATTAAGTTATTTTTGTAATTCATTAAGTTTCTACATGAGATAATTAGATGTACCATTATATTCCTTTAACTTTTAACCTCTTCTATTATTTTCCCTCCTTAAGTCCTATTCAACTATTTCCAAATCAAGGACCTACATATGTATATGTAAGGTTGATGTCTCTTACATAACAATAAAACAATGTTCTTTTTACAAGATAGTGTAAGATAAAGCTTCTTATCAAATTATATATTTACTGGTATAGATGATAAAATGGCTCAGTGATAACAGTGGATAATACACCAATAAAGGATGTCAATAGTAAAGAAATACTGATACCAGTTGTAAACTGATTTCAGTTGGGTATGAATCACAAGACACATTTTACTATTGGTTATGGCAAGCCAAGTAACTATGACATAATCTTAACATGCTTGTGATCATCTTCCTTCCATGTACAATTCAAAAGTCATTATAAACATAATTATGTATATTATGATGTCAAATTACTTTAAATATTTTAGCTTACCTCTGTACTTCAATTGTACCCAATGTCTCATATGCAAAATCACATTTGTCATCCATTTCAATGGCTTTGTTAATCAATTTCACAGCTTTATCAAAGTCTGTGCTCTTCTGCAGCTGCACCAGGCCTTTGTGCACATATAGAGTAGCATTGTTTGGGTCTACTGAAAGGGCAGAGTCAAACAGTGCTTCAGCACGTCCCCACTCCTGCTGGTCCGATAAAACTTGAGCAAACAAGATGTATGCTTCTGCACAGCGAGGGAATCTCTCCAACGCACGTTCAAAGTCAGATCGCACTTGTGTCAGTGCTCCAACATTCTTATTGATCTGAGCATGTCTGTAATCAGCATAACATTTCTGTATGTAAGCAATGGAAAAGTCTGGGTTCAACTCAACAGCCTTTGCAAATTCAGCTGTGGCCTCATCCATGCGCTCCAGGAGTAAATACACTTGTCCTCTATGATGATAAATGTCTGAGTTGTTAGGGTCAAGCTGAGCAGCCTTTGCAAAGTCTTCTAAGCAACGTTCTGTGTTTTCCAATTGTGTAAATAATGAAGCACGCTTGATCAAGGCATTTACTTTAACTTTAGTAGAAGCATCACTATCAATGGCCTTTGCCAGATCTGCCTGGGCCTCATCGTGTCTTCCCAACAGAAGATAGAAAGTGGATCGTAGCAACAAGGCTTCGTTTTTATATTTACCATCAACATCCTTCAGTTCCTGAGAGCATGCCTCAACAATGGAGTCATAATCTTGAGCATCAAGAGCTTGCTTAGCTTTAGCAAATCCGCTGGTAGCCTTATCATCCAGTTGCATCTTAGTAATGGGGTCCTCAGAAAAGGCTGAGAAATATGTTTTGATGAAATGTTTAGATGGCATGACTGGGCGACGTTTGGCAAGGGCTTCGCGAGCATGCTGCCTGCCAAGCGCCTTCAAAATTCTGTCAGCATTAACAAGAGAACTCTGTACCTGGAACCTTTCAAGAATGCAGGCAGAAGTAACATCTTCAAGAGCCAAAACAAGATCACCACTTTTCTCAGCAGCACGAGAACGTCTCAGGAAAGCTTTCACGTACTTCTCATTAAGCTTAAGGGCAAACGTACAATCTTCTTTTACTTGCTCCCACATTTCGCGTTTTTCGTAACATGCAGAACGATTCTGATAGAAAGTGGCAAGGTCGACGGTACGGTCGGGAGGGCAGGCCTCGATCGCTTCGTTGTATAAAGATATAGCTTTATCATATTCTCCTGCATGGAATGCCCGGTTTCCGGCACCTTTCAGTTTCATAGCGCGGTCGATAGCGCTTTCGGAAACTTTGGTGTTATTTTCTTCATTATCCAATGAAATGGTAGTCTTGGCTTTTAACTCGGACACTTTTTTCTTTTCTGGATCTTCTAATCTGTTTCTGAGATAAAGGTAACCTAAACCGATGGCAAGAGGTGCGCCAAGAAGAATTGCCAGTTGCCATTTAGGAAAAGGTGTACTGCCTGTTGACGCCATTTCTTCTGGGAAATTGTTCCTTCAAGATATACAAAACCATAAACGATTCACCATTAAGTTTATCACTACTAAAATATCGCAAATACAGAACACCTAATTTATGATTTTCTTTACCGTTCTTCCCATTTCATTGATGTCTTCACGGACGAAGGTAAAGCAAAACATAGACAAATTTTTGACATTTGATTTTTTTTTAATCATGAATCATGTCATGTGGATTTAGACTGCCAGTTTCTTTATTTTTTTAGTTATGAGGGATTTGAGAATAGTGGTTATCCAAAATCTACAACACAAGCCTTTATAACAATATTTTTGATGCTCTAAGGGTCTTTCAACAATGCCGCAGACGTGTCCGTTTGCGTCTACGATTTTTATATTTCCTATTTGTTTAATTCGTGAAGGTAAAAATATTTTTTTAATCTTTCTTTCATATAAAAAGGACATTTATCATACACATTACAAACATCACATCACAACATCGATCTTGAAAATAAACAAACATAATTGTAATAAGTCCATCATACATTTTCTTTGAAAGTTGGACATGAACGCAATACAAAAACTTTGGCTCTAATAAAATGTCTTTGGCTCGGACCTATTATTTCCATAATTCCATGGATTGAAATCTATGGTTCATTTTTTTTTTCTTCAACAAGATGTGCAGTGTGAACGTGCCGCATTGCTGTAAGACGAAACTTTACAAACGATGTGCCTATGCCAAATTGTGTCATCTGCAGCACTGTGAATCAATTGGTAATTGATCATTTTGTTCACTGCACGATCAGACAGCTGTCGTTTTCATTCGATTTTTGGTAATATATTTATTTGCATAACGAACTATAATATTAACAAGTAACTTATAATAACTACAAAATACTTTTACAACTAGACTACTCCCCTACTAACCGATGTCCCAAAAGACTTGACTCAGACCCTATGGGCCAAAACCAAAGTAAAATGAGCCGCGGAATTTACGTTGCATTCGATTTCATACAAAAGTCCTGTTTGTGCCACACGGCAACGCAAAATGAGTTGTCTGCTGAATCAACCTAATTGCGTTCCGGGTGAGTCGTCCATATATGGTATGGAACTGTCCACACATCAGTCTTTCCCTATTTAGTGGATTTACTCAGCTTTTTTTCTGACATCTTCCATAATGCTTCGTAAATGCACAATATTTATAATGAATCCATTGCACGACACATTTCCGTCCGTCTGGTAGCCTGACCGGATTTCTGTTGAACGTAAATAGTGCAACTCAAAATACGCGACTCACGTCTCACAAAATTACGCTCGTTTCTCTTCGCTCTAAGGTTTTTAAAAGTCAGGTTGATAGAAAAAAATATTGGGTCAGCAGCTTGTTTATTTGGTAATGTATAATTGATTTGGTAAGGTATGTATAATTGATTCCTAATGGATAGTTGTGACATAAATTTGCGAAAATTTGTGTCCTACCTAGAGAATATGTGGAATCATTAAAACAGGCGCTACGTCAGGAAAGTGGAGCTGAGAATTTTACTGCAGACTACCATGTGGTCTATAAGACTACCTCAGCAAATCTTGCCGAATTGACTGACTTGATATATTTCATCCGTATTCTAATGCTAACTCAGAGACTGTATAAGTATCCAGGTCAATTTTGTATAAAGAGTGTGGTTTTTTACTAAGACTTCTTTTTTTTTTTTAAGGATGGGAAATCATCAAGTGTCGTGAGGGCGTGTCAGACTCTTACTGACTAAAACCCATCCGTGTTCCTTCTAAAGCCCTTTGCGTTTCAGGATCGCGGTGACTCTTTCGAACAAATACAGCAACCCTGGCAGGCTCTGGCCCTAACGGGCCCCGTCTTCTATGCTGACACATCTCTTTGAGGCGCGGGTGAAACACAACGCGCCATCGACCCGGGTCTGGTGGTGATCGGACAGCGAGCCACCCAACACTCGCCGTCCAATCCGCGCCTACGGTAGCTGGCGATCACCCTGCGACTCCCGACGCTCGGGGCGTCTTCTCCTATAGCGGCGGTTTGGGTGAAGGCCTTGCCTTTCCCTCGCGTGCCCACCTCCTCCTTCGCTAGCATTACTGTTTCACAGAAGGAGGTGACCGCTTCCCAAGCCTCCTCGCTCCGGACCATGGATTTAACCAGGGCGAAGCGCCTCCACACGCGACGCGCAAACGTGCGCGAGGGCTCTCGCCTCTAGATCCCATGGTGGTAATACCACACTGGTCACCCCTTCAGCGTTAAAGCCCACACTGGGGCCCCATAAAGGGCCATGGACCGCACGATCCCCGCATAAAGCCTCCGGCAGGAGGCGTTTGTACACTAAGACTTTTACTTACAACTTGGATCTTGTAATTTGGTCAGATTTAGTTTTATCCCCAAGAAGAACATAGGTTGACAGTTGACGCGGTCACTGTCTATTTTGTCAAATGTCGCTGTCAATAGTAATCTCACGATATGTCAATGAGTATGTACATAACTTGGAAGTTGAAAAGCGCGGGAAACTTTCAACTTGGCGGACGCGTATTTTTTGAATGAAAGTTGAAAATTAAAACCGTGTAATATAGGATCAGTAGCAGTAGTTCTAGCGTTGTATTTTCTTTTATTTATAGTTTTAACTTAGTTTGTCGTTTATTCTTCGGTAGTGGTAAGTTTTTTTAAATATTTATACATAGGTAGTTTGTAAGTATGAAAGACCCGCCCGATCCGGGGGACTTAGTTCCCCCGGCAGGCGTTTTTGTAACAATTAATTCAAATGAATCGGGCATGGATACCGATGGTTCATCTTCGGCTCGTAATTTAAAAAGGACTCGGGTACATTTGTGCAAGCATTGCAATAAACGTCGCCGTACCCGCAAAAATCATGGCTCCGAAACTTCCGGTTGTAGCTGTGATTCGAAAGTTGATGAATCAGTGCCTGCGAAAATTATGCCTTCATATACTCAAGATATTACACCTCTTATCCCGGCTCCTTCTTTGGTTCCTGCCACTCAGATTGGCAGAACAAATTATGAAAAATCAGATAGCGCGCCTTTTTTGATTCATGTCCAAAAAACATTTACGGCTCCAGATGAAGGTACGACACTGCACCCCATCACTTTTGGTAAGTTCCTAAAACACAATGAATTCAAAAATATTATTAATGGAAGCGTCAAAAAAATTGGACGAAATAAGATTTCACTTTCTTTTTCGAATTACCTGGATGCAAATTCTTTTATTGCACATGAGAGTCTGCTAAAATATAGCTACAAAGCTTTTATACCAACTTTTAATGTTACCCGAATGGGTTTGGTCCGTGGTGTTCCTGCGGAATGGTCTCCTGAGGAAGTTATTGACAACATAACAGTACCAGTTGGATGCGGTCCAATATTGAAAATCAGACGACTAAATTTTAAGACCACTGTTGATGGGACAACCATCTGGAAACCATCTCAATCCATAGTTGTCACTTTTGATGGACAGGTTTTGCCTAAGAGAATATTTATGTGCTATAATGCTTTACCTGTAGAATTATATATTTTCCCTACCATACAGTGTTTCAATTGTTGTAGGTTTGGTCACACCAAAATTCAGTGCAGGTCCAAACCTCGCTGTTATAAATGTGGCCAAGGCCACTCTGGGGACAGTTGTGAAAAAGATCAAGATACAGCTTCTTGCTGTCTTTGCTCTGGATATCACTTTGCAATTAATAAATCTTGCCCAGAAATCTCTAGACAAAAATCTATAAAAAAATACATGGCTCAAAGTTCAGTTTCCTATGCTGAAGCAGCTAGAGTTCATCCTCCAGTGACTAAAACCTATGCTGATACTCTTTTATCCTCTCCTTCCCAAAAATTTGCAGATACCCCACTAATTTCATCCCCTAATCCTTCAAATAGTTATAAGAAGACTGTCTTCCTGAAACCACGATCACCTCCAAAACAGGTGCATGGATATAATAAAGAAGCCCACAATGCTATTGTTAGAGATTTTGCCATACCTCAGCCTTCAAATGGCTGTGCTCTGACTAATAATGTTAATAATGAAATAAAAGACACAAATTTTTCCATTAATGATCTTCTTTCTGCTTTACACAATCTTCTTTTCCAGTTCAGCATGTCACCGTCCAACGCCGCCCAATCTTTCAATTTACCTCAATTCATTCATAATGGACAAATCCAAAATAATCCAGTGGAACTGTCGCAGTCTAATAAACAAAAAGAGTGATGTCATACATCTATTAAACAAATACGAGCCATTTGTCTTTGCTTTAGCAGAGACTTGGCTTAAATCATTTCATATTTTTAAAATTAATGGTTATTTAACCATTAGAGAGGATAGATCTGATGGGTATGGTGGTGTAGCTATACTTATTAAGAATTCTATCCCTTTCTCCACTATTGCTTTACCACCTCATAGCGAGGAAGTATCTATTGTAGCCATTAAAGTGTACCATACTTGTCTTGTTTCTATCTACATTCCTCACCCTTCTTCTTCTGTTCTTCAAGAGGTGAATAATCTATTTTCTTCTCTACCAAAGCCGTTCTTGGTATTAGGGGACTTTAACTGCCATCACCAATCATGGGGCTGTTCAACATCTAACAGTTATGGGGATGAATTACTAGATATAATAGACTTACACAACTTCTGCATCTTGAACTCAGGTGAAGCCACACGTCGGTGTGCTCCCAATCAAAACCAAAGTGCAATTGACCTTTCCATCTGTTCTCCAAGCTTAGCATCATCATTAACTTGGAATACTCTAACCACTACTTATGGTAGTGACCATTTTCCCATACTTATTTCATATCCTCTTTCTAAACCAAATGCACCACTAAGGAGATCAAATTTAAAACATAGAGTACCAAATAGAAATAATAATGACTGGTACAAATTCAGAGACATTGTTGACAGTAAGCTTTGCTCTTTGCCTGTCATTTCTGATGACAATGAAAATATTTGTGCAGAAGCTTTAGCACACTTATTAATTACAGCGGCAGATGAAGTATTTCCGGTAAAAAATAAAAATATTAGTACAATCCCTTCACCTCCATGGTGGGACTCGGAGTGCACAGAATTGATTAACAAACGTAAAGAGGCTGAATATAATTATAACTTGGATATGTCTGATGATAATTTTGAAATCGTTACTAACCTAATTAGTAAAACTAGTAAACTTTTCAAGAAGAAAAAATTTGAGTCTTGGCGTAACTTTTGCACATCAATTTCACCGAATACTCACCCTACAATTGTCTGGCGCAATATTCGCAGATTTAGGTCCATCTATAATAACCCTGCTCTTATTCCTGATTCTTTAGCCAGCGACTTCTTAAATAAATTGGCTCCTCCTTGGGTGCCTGAGGCTATCGAACTTAATTTGCCTCTTGCATCCAATAACCATGATACTTCTGTAATGCTAGCAATGCCATTCACTCTCAATGAATTTAAGGGTGTTATTCATAAAACTAAGGATTCCGCACCGGGCATTGATGGCATCCCATATTCCTTTTTTGCTAATTTAAATGACAACGTCCTCAGTTATTATTTAAAGCTTGTCAACACTATTATGATTACTGGACACATCCCTGATGAATGGAAACGTCAAATGGTGTTGCCATTCCTTAAACCAAATAAAACTCCATCTGATGCTTCTTCATATCGTCCCATAGTTTTGTCTTCAGTTCTAATGAAAATAGCGGAACACTTAATTAAAAATCGCCTAGAATGGTATGTTGAAAGTAAGGGCCTTTTGGCAGATTCACAATATGGCTTTAGAAAAGGTAAAAGTACCACTGACTGTTTAAGTATTTTGATATCAGATATTCGGTTATCCTTCTCTAAAAATCAGTCCACCGTAGCAGTTTTTCTTGATATTAATGCGGCTTATGATAATGTTGTATTATCAATTTTACATAATAAATTAAAAGTCTTAAAAGTTCCATCGAATTTATCTAATTTCATTATTAATATCCTAACTGCACGCTCAGTTAACATGCTGATAGGAGATCATGAGGTATCTCGCCTTGTTTGGAGAGGTCTCCCACAGGGTTCTGTGCTCAGTCCCCTTCTATACAACATTTACACTTTTGATATGGACTCGTCCTTAACTAACTATGTTAAGGTTCTACAATACGCCGACGATTTGTTACTGTATTCGTCAAGTCACTCTGTTGAACAAGCCAGCTTTAAAGTCAATTCTGCTTTGTCTACTCTGGAATCATGGTTACATTTGAATGGCTTGGATTTATCCACGTCTAAAAGTGCGGCTGTTTTATTCTCCCGGAAAAAAAAAAATATTCCTTTAGTAAATCTGATGTATGAGGGAAGACCTATTCCAGTAAAAGATAAATTCAGATATCTAGGTGTAATATTAGACTCTAAATTAAGCAGTGTTCCCCATTGCGACTATATTGTAAACAAATGTGAAAAACACTTAAACATGCTTCGATGCCTCTCTGGTGTATGGTGGGGTGCTCATCCGTTTTCTTTAAAACTTATTTACAACGCAATCATCAGAAGCACTCTGGACTATGGATTGTTTGTTCT
Source organism: Mamestra brassicae (assembly GCA_905163435.1). Lineage (NCBI taxonomy): Eukaryota > Metazoa > Arthropoda > Insecta > Lepidoptera > Noctuidae > Mamestra > Mamestra brassicae. The sequence goes on along the minus strand of LR990995.1, from coordinate 9,171,308 downwards.
GGAACCTGGCAGTGTTATGGCTTTTAAAAAATTGGATCGCATCCAGTCTAAAGCTTTACGTATTATTTCGGGTGCTATGAAGTCGAGCCCCATTAATGCGCTCCAAGTCGAATGCGGGGAAGCTCCCCTATATATTAGAAGACAATTTCTATCTGACAAATACTTGTTCCGGATTCTTCAGCTCTCAACTCATCCTCTTATTCCTAACTTGGACACTTTAATGTTGCAGATGGAATCATCAGATTATTGGTCCCATAAACGTGCTCCTTGTTTAATTGTCAGCTACAAAAAATTCCTTTCACTTTCTTCTCCTATTCACAGTTCCAATAAACTCCCCATATTCAGCAGTAGTTACGAGAGTTTACAATTCAGTCCCAAAATAACATTTGACTGTGTGAGTAAATCAGATCCCGGTTACCATTTAAATTTTAACCATTTTCTGACTGAACATTTAGAATACCACCACATCTTTACCGACGCTGCCAAACATACTCCGACGGGTTGTGTTGGAATAGGTACTTACCATTCTCAATACAACATCGTACAAAAAACAAAACTACCTCCGGAGACTTCCGTTTTTACAGGGGAATGCTTCGGCATTTTAAAAGCCATAGAATATATTAGTCTTTTAAAGCTCAAAAAAGCTATAATTTTTACTGACTCTCGAAGTGCTCTTCTAGCCATCAATAAATCCCCTTATGAAGATAAGTCGCAGCTGTCCATAATTTATTCAATAAGAGAATTTGCATCCAGAATGATCATTGAGGGTAACATACTACAATTTGCATGGATTCCGGCCCACGCTGGAATCCATGGCAATGAAGTCGCTGACGCTCTGGCCGATGATGCGGTGCATTGTGGGGACTTAGTCCCATATAAAATTTTTACTTATGACCTCGTAACGTTGCCTAAGAGATTTCTTCGGGACACCTGGAAGGTAGCTTGGGATATCAGTAGCAGATCGAAGGGACATTATTTTTCTCTTATTCAACCTGAGATTCCGGAAAAACCATGGTTTGGTAAGGCAAAATTTGGCAAAATGGAATCCTCTGTTTTAATACGGATGAGACTGGGTCATGTTTGTTCCCCTGCCCATCTTGCCAAATTTCATATTATTGACGACCCCATTTGCTTGTGTGGCACAGATGTAGGCGACTTAAATCACATTTTTTTCTCCTGTCCCTTACACGACCGTTCTTCCTTCTTCAGTAACCTCTTATCCCTTGATATTCCTTTTCCTACGTCAATACTGTCTTTACTTTGTACAAATAGTTTTCCTGTATATAAATGTATAGTTTCATTCATAACCTTAAATAATATTAAGTTGTAATTATTCGTCATTGTAATTTGCTCATCCATCATAAATCTGATCCTATGTCCTGTCTTATCCCAAATTCCGTTAAAATAAAATAGTATTATGTTTTTATTAAGTTTCCCTACCTTTATAAACTAAACGTGACATTGGCTAAATGCACAAACCGTGCGAAGCCAAAGAAGAAAAAAAAAAAAAAAAAAAAAAAAAAAACTTGGAAGTTATTCTTGGATTAATTTTTTTGATTTCGAATAGATAATTAAGTAACTTATTAGGCTTTTCATTAAGCGAAATTTTTAGTATCTCTATAAATATATTTTGCGAATTATGACTTAAAGTCGGTCGTACCATTTATGCAAAATAAATACCTAACCTCTTCGCTTTCCCAAATTTCGTATTACATGTCTGTTTCCTAATCTAATAATTGATCCTAAATAAAAAGAACGCAAAATGTTAAGCAGAAAAGTAATAAATTTTGTAAGTATACTCTATTTTATTTGAATCTAGTTTTTGAGGAATGGAATGTTATCTCAGGGAGAAATGGAAAGAAGAATGGGAGGCCTTAGCCCTGCAGTGGGACAGGACAGGCTGAAATAAAATATATTTAAATTTGAAGTATATCTAAATAACATAAATAACTTTATTAAATTTCAGGTAAAACTTCGTCAATGTTTGAAGCCTAACATCTTACACAATCTCAGTGTGCCGTCAGTTCATAACCAACAGAAAAGATTAAAAAGTGATTTATATGAACCGGATTATTTAATAGTAAGAATATGATTCCTCAGGTTTTAAAGATTTTTTATCTTATTAGCCTTAATACTTAAAATGCTATTAACGGAAATACAATATTTTGTATGAGTATGTTTAAAAAAATGAGATGATGATAATTTTATTTATTTCTAGCTTGCTTCATCACCTAAAGTGATCCATATACCTAATGAATATGTGCACTTTACAAGATGAAGAACAACATTTCTAGCATACTAATTGATGTTTGGTGTTAGTTAGGTACAGTATTTATATGGAGCCAATGAGAAATGTAAAACACATATTACTGTTTACTTATAATAGAATATTACATAATAAATCTCTTAGAGGATTCAAAAGACTGTTATGGAAAAACTCCATGGCAACAGTTTTTATTCCTCTGATGAACAAAGAACAATATGCTCTGTGTTACAAACTCCAACACTACTCAAGTGGGCTAAAAGTACAAACCATTTTTATTACAGAGTATGGAACCTGATGAGCCAGTATATGATTGCCTGAATCTGCAGTTGAAAGGTTATGACTTTGCACTGTTGGAAGCCTGCCAGAGCCAAATTCATAGATATGCTGAAGTTATGGGGATTCAAGTTGATGAATGGTAAATACATATTGTGATATTATCAAAAAATCTACATGCTGATGACAACTTCCATATGAAAGAACGCAAACCCCTTCACTCATTAATTTGCCTAAGGATACACCATGTAGATTTAATAAAAACTTGAAGATGTATGTTGCTGTACTTATATTTTTAGCAAAATAACAAATTCTGTAAAAAACAAAATTTTGAAGAGCTGCATAGACTGAATCAAACTTATTTTATTTCTTAAGTCATTATGGTCTAACAAATAAATTAAAATTGTAATTTTTTATCTATTTAGTTGGGCAACTCCAGCACAACACCTGAAAGTACAACGGTTTAAGCCAGGTGGTACTGCACTTGATGCAGAGTACCATCTTAATGTCTATGAGAGGAATGTGCAGGTAATTTATTATCAAATATCAAGTTTTGATAATACCCATGCAAGTGAAAGATGAAGTTTAATCAAGCTAGCATAATTTGTTTTTTGATTGTACCAACACAAACAATATTTTAATGGTGTTAGAATTTTTTGAGAGAAACATGTAAGTATTAGCTGCTCTCCGAAAGAGATTACGAAAAACGGTTACTTATTGTTTTTCGTAATAGTATTAGTTTGTCAAAACTACGTAGGTATATAGAATTTCTTCCAAAAAAAAAACCATGTCCAAAGTTTCTTTTCATTCCAGGTTACTGATGTCCCCGCGTGGGCTCTGGGCACGTTGTTGCGCGTGGCGCGCGCCGTGTTGCCGGAGGGTTGCACATTGCGCGTGCACGAGCACGAGATCGCGCACGAAGAGGTGCGCTACGTGCCCGACAACCAACTGCTAGAGCTCAAGCAGCAGCTCCAAGACATGGGCGGCAGTCGCGCCGAAAGAAAGAAGAAGAAATAAAATGTTTCTTGTTTTCGTGATAAGTAGTGTGTAAAGTAGAAGTACCTACCTAAGTAATAATAAATTATGAAAAACTCTCCCCCGAATCCGCCCCGGCTACTCACGGGTGCAAATTTTTATTCAGCCCAAACTAACAAAGTAAACATCTAATTACCAGAATCAATAATATTAATGTTGTTCAGGTCGAAATAAAAACTGCAATAGAAAACCGTCAACGACGTCTGTTCTCAGGTGTCTACCAGTTCGAGACACCTCACACGGTGTTCATAAAATATATTAGGTATTTGGTTACGCGACTTTAATTTTGAGATATCTCTTATGATATTGTCACTTGGAGCGTTCGCCTGTAATGTAACATTTCAGATTCGATTGTGAGCATTAGGTACATTACAGTAGGTACTGACTCCCTGATTTGACGAGCATTCACCTGTAATGTAAATTTTCAAATTCCATTTTGAGCATTACATTACAATACTGCCTCCCTGACATTAGATTAGTTTTTAGCTAAATGCTCACTGTACAGAAAGATTACGTAGCATACAAGTTTATGAGTGTCCAGTTCGACCGCGCGGCCATAGCGTTTTTTTTTTAAAAAAACCATGACAACTTTTTGTAAAAATTTGTCAAAGTTGATTCCCAAAACCATAAATTTGTCAAAGATACGGTTAAAAAGTTATAAGGGTTTGAACATGGCCGCGCCATTGAAACGCGGCGAACCGCGCGGCCACTGAGATCTTTAAAACTAAGCCTTGTAGAGACCTGAAATTTACGCAAATGCAAGATTTAATTTGTAAAAAATTTGTAAAAATATAAAAAAAATACTCAGGTTTATAGTTTAAGAGCTATAACACTAAAACCGAATGGCCGCGCCATTGAAACGGTGGAGAAAACGCTATCGCCTGTATCTCGCTGAAAAAAAATCGCAGAGGTGTGTAGTTTATTGTAATTACCCAGATTTGAATTTGTCGAAACTAGGAAAAATACAACAAAAATTCCTAGGTTTATATTTCAGGAGCTATAAGACTAAAACGATATGGCCACGCCATCGAAACGGTGAATAAAACGTTATTTCGCCTGTATCTCGCTGAAAAAGCATCGCAGAGGTCTGGAGTTTTTTGTAATACCTAGATTTTAATTTGTCAAAACTAGTAAAAATACAATAAAAATTCTTAAGGTTATATTTCAGAAGCTGTAGAACATTATCAGTATGTGGTGCGATAGGGTGACCATGTCTTATTGTTTACAGAATACTTTCTACTTATTGTTACAGAAATTATAATTCAAGGATTCTAAATAAAATTAAAATGAAACCATAAATATAAAAACAATTATGTTTATTGGTTTAAAAGTCACATAAATCACAGAATGTTACAAATTAAAAAAAAAAACTCAAAAATCACAGATTGTTTACTTACACTAAGATATAATCAAAAATCACAGATTGTTTACTTACACTAAGATATAATCAAAAATCACAAATTGTTTACTTACACTAAAATATAATAAAAAATCACAGATATTTTACTTACACTAAGATATAATCAAAAATCACAGATTATTTACTTACACTAAGATATAATCAAAAATCACAGATTGTTTACTTACACTAAGTCAGATATAAAATGAAAAATAGAAAAAATATAAACATAATTTACTTATAATTTAGTTGCGCTATCATTAAATATAAAGTGTTTTAGTCATCATCTATTAAACCATACATTAAATTATGAATTGTAAGAGGTTGTGCAGAACTTTCATGTGTTTCAGTTTTATTGTCGTCGTAGCAAATAAATTTAGAATTATTTATTAGACAATGACACTTGTAATGCCCAATAATACCTACAACCGGGGGAACATATTCCACGGCACCTATGAATCGATATTTTTTTTGCCTTAATTGTATATATTGTGGTATTTCTTCGAGCTTAATTTTGTCTGTGCCGTTGAGATCAAATAAAATAATATCGCTCAATTCATACTTAAATCTCAAGGATTCGTTATTGCATTTCAAACAAATTTTGAAATTGGAGTCATCGATAATAACGGCATCTTCCAGTCCTCCGATTCCGAATAAATTTACGATTTCCATATTTATTGATAAAAACACTATGGTTCTTTTTGAGTGGTTGGCACATGTTTCGGTTACACATTCCTTAGATACATTGGCACTGTACAAATAATCTAAAAGTATGTGTTCAAATATAAAAGCCATATTACTTTCGCATCTATATATATTGTTTTCGCGTTTATAATATTTAGCAATAATTTCCTCTCGTAAATCATAACCATTATTTAAATTTAATGATTCTGTGAGTAATTGAATAAATTCTCTAATTAAATTGCTTGCGCATGTATTAATTATTTTTTTGATATGAACGTTTTGCTTGTATGCAAATGCTACTAAAAAGAAAACTGAATCAAACGCACATGTATTAGTAAATTTCATACTTTTATTAATAGAATTTACTAAATTCCCATTTCGCAAAAACAACACTGAGATATTCTTTGTAGAATATCCCTCTCCCCCCCAGTTTTCAGTATATGATGGCTTTACTGTAAATATGGAATCAGAAGAAAATGATTGTTTTGTGTTCATTTTAATTTTTTTACACTGCATTTTGTTTTTCGTTATTAACTTCCTTTTTCGGCCCTTGTTTGTTTGTTTTTTTGATCTTTCTAGAGTTACGTTAAGATTTTTCGCAGCTATTCTTGTCTCCCCTAATATAAAATTGTAATGAATTTTTATGAATTCATCCACGTTGTACTTATGCAGACGTGTTTCAAATAATAAATGTTTTAATGTTTTGAAATAGCTTTCAATAGCTGAAGATGTTGGCGACTTGTTTTCCGATTTGTAAAAAGGACACATGACATTGCTCCACAGAGGCAGTTTAATCATTAACCTTTTAAGAGTTGACACTAGATTCGGTAAGTAATAGTCATTTGGCTTTTCTGTTTTGTCCTTTAATTCTTCCAAGATTTTTTCTTTGTTAACAAGCTCATCAAACCAACCTATGATATCGTCATCGTCAGGTATTGTAACATAATAATAATAATCGGAAAGATCTTTTTTGTCGTTTTCTTCTACTGGGTTTTCTGTATTGACCAACAAAGATTTGAGATACTGCATGGAAATTTTACAAGTTTCATTGCTTGTGAATGCATATTTAAATGTGCAAATTTTAATAATATGGCCAAGTACAGCATTTATTATTTTAAAACTTTCGCACTCTTTAATAAATAAAATACTGCGAATGTAAAACATTTTAATGTTTAAATCAACGTTATCGAAGCATCGCAAGTTGTATACGTTTTTGACAAAGTGACTTGTGTCTAATCTTAAGAAAACTTCAGGCATATCGTTACTTTTACTCATTAAAACTAAAAAAGATTGTCGTAGATAGTCACGGACTGTCTGAAAAGTAGTAAAAGCCTGAACGTTTGCTGCTATTAACGCAGAAGAATCATCAGTTACAATTTCGTGAGGGGCAGTACGTACTTCGTTGTGCCATCTTTTTAACCATGACAATATAGAGTCCGTTGTGTGGTTATCAGTTATCAATTGGCAAATTGCTGTTGACTTAATAGTTGAAGATGTTACCATGGCAACATAGAGGAACATCCGTTTCGTTAGCAGAGATCCATCTGGAAGTTTGAGCGTTCGGAAGAATGATCCAGTTGCATCTACAGTCATTGTAACACGAGGAATTTTCTCTATATACGCCTTGTAGTATTCCATTTGTTATTCACACCAATAGCACAAATGAAAGCTCGGTACTAAAGTGAACTCTCGGACGAAATTTTGATATGTTGCCATTATCGACATCATGAGAATACTCATGATTGGATCAGAGTGCAATCGATTAATTTGCCTTCTTTCGTGTTTCACTTTCCTCAAAGTTTCCAAGGTTGGTATCACTGGACAATTTACAGTGTCATCATCATTAAATTGCTTGTGCAGTCATAAATTTTATGACTGCACAAGCAATTTCTTTTTGAACAACTGTTGCGGGTTTATATTGTAATTTTTTCGCTAGTTGTCGTCTTTTGTACGGTGTGAGCTTCGTCTTCTTATTTGGATTGTGGGGTATATTATTATTGGTTTTAAATATATTGCAGGTTATTGTCACTATTTTGTCTGTCGCTGCTTTGCTCGTTATTTCTGAGATGGAACTACATTGTGAGCACTTTCCCTTGATCAGCACATTGTGGTCTTCATCGATCCGCTTGGTTTTGAAAACCCATGTGCATGGAAGCCTTGTAGATTCCCATAGTTTCTCTCGTAGTAAGCAGGACCACTTATACTTAGGTAGTGTTTTGTACTTTTTATGTGTTGTAGCAACATTAGGATCACGCCTGACGTAATTAACTGAGAGGGGTTCAAATTTCTTCCAGTCATATATATCCAGTAAAAAAGTGTACTGATCAACACTTTCTACTTCGTTTGTGGTGCATTTCACAGGTGAAGAAATTGGGCTTCGACATGAAGGCGAAGATGAGGTGCTTTGTGTGAGTGAACTTTCTTCATCATATCGTTGGCCAAATATCGTCTTGAAATTTCTTTTCAATCTCATGAATAACGAATACGGCGTTATTTCATTCTTCAGTTCTTGAGCGATAGTTGTAAATATAGGATTGTTGTATGAAATTTTTTCATTTCTGCAAGTAGCTGCATATTTACGAAATATATTATTCATTTGCGCTGCATCAATTTTTGGTTTTCTACCTCTTGCCATGTTTCTGTAACAATACAATATACTTAAATAATATTACTGTGCTGACGAATTCATTGGAATTTCCATAGTTTATGATTTGAAAGTAATAAACTTTTGTCTTTTAACAAAAAAATCACGGACACATGTTTAACTGCTACCGCCTTCTTAAAAGACGCCATCAAACAAAAGAAGAATTATTAAAATTTTCTTTTGTTAAACGGCTTCCTTTAAATCTTTTGTTTTTATACATATTTGTTTAACAAACGTTTGCCGTAACCTAGATCCGGGTTAGTAATCTTCATCTTACTAATATTATAAATGCGAAAGTTTGTGAGAATGTATGGATGGATAGATGTTTGTTACTCTTTCACGCAAAAACTACTGAACGGATATGGCCTCCGTGCGCGAGTCGAACTCGCACTTAGACTTTTTTTTTGTAATAATTTCAGGGGCGTAGCTTCCGCCGTATATGCTGTATCAATTATATGGGCCCCCCGGACCACGGGAGCCTCCAACGTACCTAAGAAAAAAAAAACTTCCCAATATTTTTCAGAAATTGCAAAGGTCAAAAAAGCAATTTCGTTTTACCCGAATAAAGCGTCAGTTCAAAAGTTGACAACACCTTTCGATAATATTTATTTATTTTAATGGTGTATTTTTAAATTGTAATACAACAAACAATAATAATATTGTACTTCTGGTTTTGTAAAAAATAATGAGTGAGAGGAAAAGGAAGAGAGATTTTACCAGTGGAGTTACAAAAAAAAAACTGGGGAAGTACGAGTCGAACTCGCCCATGAAGTGTTCCGTAGTAACAAGCAAAGTTTTGCTCTTAACTTTGTTTTTCATAGTGTTTGTATGAATTACAAAGTTACGTGTGCGGTTTTTGAAATTGTGCTATATCTCAAAAACTTATGATTGTATCTTGTTCAAACCAGTTTTCATTGAAAGTTTTTATTGACATTTACATCAATTTTTTTTTCCAACTTTATTATTTCAAAAGTTAGAGGCGGGGGGGACTCATTTTACGACTTTGGAAGTGTATATCTTTCAAATGATTGACTTTAGTTTTTTTTAGTAATTTTTCCATTCATATAATATTACGCTTAAAGTAAAAACAAATATCTACATCCCTGCTAGTTATGATTGTACTTATTTAAAAATGTGGAATCAAAATGATTTACAATCATTTCAAATGTTCTAAGTTAAGTTCTAATTACCTATATGATTTAATAAAACATTAAATAATAATAATCCAGCCTATTATTGTCCCACTGCAGGGCAAACATTATATATTATTATTATTTTTGTTAGTTATTAGATAGTTTTTAGTATTTCATATAAGTTCATATACATAAGATTGTAAATATTTCATAGTAAAATATCTTAACTACACGGTCATCCATACAAATAAAGAGAAAGCTCTAACATAATCATAAAATATTTAAATGCAACATACCTTAATCACTTCTGCTGAATTGTTTACATAATTTACCGAACTGACGTTACACCACAGTACAACACTTAATCGTAATTACACACGAACTGAACATTTTAATAATCAGTAGATCACTTTTTTATCGTGTTAACATCACAACGACACACTGATAACGAAACTCTTACGCTTACGTCGCTGTACCACAGAATAATAAGTACTAACGGCTGTACGCGTCGCACTGACCTGCGGAGGCGCGCGGGGGTGGCGCGTGTGAGATGCAATAGTGTGCATTACCAATCACATAGCTTAGGGGCGGAGTTGCGTCATTTAAACCAATCTTAGGGCTAGTTTTTCGTAAGTCCACGCGGACTGTAACTGTATTATTGACTTTTCAAGCAATAAACATAATTGTTTTTATATTTATGGTTTAATTTTAATTTTATTTAGAATCCTTGAATTATAATTTCTGTAACAATAAGTAGAAAGTATTCTGTAAACAATAAGACATGGTCACCCTATCGCACCACATACTGATAATGTTCTACAGCTTCTGAAATATAACCTTAAGAATTTTTATTGTATTTTTACTAGTTTTGACAAATTAAAATCTAGGTATTACAAAAAACTCCAGACCTCTGCGATGCTTTTTCAGCGAGATACAGGCGAAATAACGTTTTATTCACCGTTTCGATATCGTGGCCATATCGTTTTAGTCTTATAGCTCCTGAAATATAAACCTAGGAATTTTTGTTGTATTTTTCCTAGTTTCGACAAATTCAAATCTGGGTAATTACAATAAACTACACACCTCTGCGATTTTTTTTCAGCGAGATACAGGCGATAGCGTTTTCTCCACCGTTTCAATGGCGCGGCCATTCGGTTTTAGTGTTATAGCTCTTAAACTATAAACCTGAGTATTTTTTTTATATTTTTACAAATTTTTTACAAATTAAATCTTGCATTTGCGTAAATTTCAGGTCTCTACAAGGCTTAGTTTTAAAGATCTCAGTGGCCGCGCGGTTCGCCGCGTTTCAATGGCGCGGCCATGTTCAAACCCTTATAACTTTTTAACCGTATCTTTGACAAATTTATGGTTTTGGGAATCAACTTTGACAAATTTTTACAAAAAGTTGTCATGGTTTTTTTTAAAAAAAAACGCTATGGCCGCGCGGTCGAACTGGACACAGTTTATGATACCTAATGAGAAACTAGCAGTGTTTATGGACGAGAACTTGTGGCCGGAAGGTGTATCCTTTAGACGATTTGTTATATTTAGGGATCACGATCAGACGCAGAGAATCGAGCGTTCTAGTGTATCCTCAAAATAATGACTAATAGTGTTAGTGTTAAGTTTATATCATTTAACTGTAGGGGTGTGAAAAGATCGCAGCAATGTGTAAAAAACTGGTGCGCGAAGGCGGACATTATAGCGTTACAAGAAACGTGGTTGTTACCTCATGAAATCCCACTGCTGGGTCGAATAGGTACATGAGGACTTTAGCTACACCGGTAAGTCTGCCGTAGACTTGTCAAGTAACTTGTTAAGGGGCAGGCCGTACGGCGGGGTAGGTATATTGTGGCGTAAAAGTCTATTCAATATTGTAAGTGTGGTTCAATGTCAAAGTGATCGACTGACGGCTATAAAAATAGAAATAGATAGCAAGGAAATTTTAATCTTTTCTATATATATGCCAACGGACTCGCCTGAAAACCTAACGGAATTTACGAACTGTTTAGGTGAAGTCGTATCTATTATTGACAATCTTGGCATTGAATCTGTATTCATGTTGGGAGATTATAATGCGCACCCCAAAGAGTATAGTAAGTAATAGGGCGCACCCTCACCAGCTGTTTGGGGTGGATGGAAATGATGAAGTTTTGTAAATGTCAATTTTTTTTTTTTTTTTGACGATGACCACTCGCAGTTCAGCACACTAAGGCTGGTTACTGCTTAACCGGACTATCCTGTGGTGGCCTTAAATGACTCTAAGGCCCCCAGCCAGGGCTTACAAACTAAGATAAAACTAAAACTAAATGACCGCTCGCTAGGGCATCCCCTGTGGGATAAGGACCTCGGCTAGCGGCGTCATTTGGGAGGAACAGCAAGGGACAGGCTGGGTCGTAACATTATTTGGGGAGTTTAAAACTACTGGCTCAGCGACGCGGGCTGGCTCGGTAATCAAAGGTCGGGGAGGGTTATTACTGGGACGTCGCGACGGGCCCCGGCGGCGGGGCCGGAAAACGGAACGCGGTCTGTGTCGTGTGTGTTTTCGAAGAGTGTTGGTTTCCCTACTGCTCTCTTGAATCTGGGTGATGGGGTCGTCGGGTTCGACGAGGGTATGCCTCGGTCGGCGAGTCCTACTGATCTGTGAGGGAGTGTATCGGGTAGCCGATGCGATAAGGGGATTTAGGTGTTTTGAAGCAGTTTCGATGAAACGCTGCGATAGTCGTTTCATGAACTGCTTCACTGTCGGGATTTTGAGGTCGACGTGGAGTCGTTCGTTCCTAATGAACCACGGGGCGCCCGTGGCCTTTCGGAGAAATCGATTTTGAACTACTTGCATCCTATGGATATGGTGCGACTTTGCGTGCGCGAAAGTGGCGCACGCATACGTCATTATGGGGCGTATGCACGTCGTGAAGATGCGCAGTTTACATCTTAGGGACAGCTTGCTGCGTGCATTCAGCATGGAGTGAAGCCTACCGAGAGCGAAAGAGGCACGCGAACGTACCTTCTTTATGTGCTCAGCGAACGTAAGTTGTCGGTCGAGGATCACACCTAGATATTTGGCTCGTTTCTCCCAAGGGATCGGCTTACCAAACATGGTGATCGGGCTGGGAGTTGGTCTGGAAAATCGGCCTCGCGTTTTGTCAAACAAAACCGCTTGGCTTTTTTCGGGGTTAACTTCGATCCTCCACTTTCGGAACCAGACGCCTAGGGCGTCGGCCGATTGTTGGAGGACTCGAGCTTGTAAATGTCAAAGTTGGATATGTGCAGATATAGTGTCTGTGGGAGGTGGGGCAGACACATACACATTTGTTAGTGATGTGCATGGCTGTAAAAGGTGGCTAGACCACTGTTTGGTAACGGAAGCGGCTTGGAGGTCAGTCGTCAGCGTGCAGGTCTGTCACGATGTGTATTGGTCTGACCATCTTCCCTTACTGGTTGAATGTAACTTGGACGTAATTATACCTAAGAAAATTGTATACTTATAATAATAGTGTTAATAAGATAATATGGGGGGAAAGAACCAAAAAGCAAATAGAAATTTATGAGAAGATCTGTAACTGTATGTTAAGGGAAGTAGACTTTCCAACAGAATTAAGACTGTGCGGACGGTTATTGTAATAATGAAGGCCATAAGGATGTAATAAATAAGTTATACAGCGACATTATAAACTCTATGACCGAGGCAGCGTCCAAGAGTAGTCAATGTAGGGAGGTTCGGAAGGGTAGGCATATCACAGGCTGGAACAAGTTTGTAAGGGACTTGCACAGGGAGGCTCGGCTTCACTTTGAGAGGTGGCGTGTCAGTGGAAAACCTATCTCAGGACCTACCTGGGAGGCTATGTCTGAGAGTAGAAAAGCTTTTAAGAAAAAACTTAAGTTCCTAAAGGCAACCGTGAACAGATCCGTATGGACGTTCTTGCTTCTCATCTCGAGAATAAGTCTTTCAGCCAATTCTGGAAACAAACCAGTAAACTCAATCTGAGGCCGAGTCTTCCGGTGAGTGTGGGGGGTCAAACAGAGGCTGTGGATATCGCCAATCTATTTAAAGAGCACTTCACTACAGAACCCCTGGGTTCAGTTGAAAGGAAGATGCGCCAGGCTAGGGTTCCCTTGTTAGAAAAACCAATCGGAGTAACCGCTAAAGAGGTGTCACAAGTCCTTAAGGGTATGCGTAAGGGAAAGTCTCCTGGTCACGACGGGTTGAGTTTGGAACATCTGAGGCATGGGGGTCCACATCTGTGTAGAGTCTTGGCGATGTTTTTCACCTTTTGCATCCGACATGCTTATTTACCGGAGGATCTTACCAGGGCGGTTGTAGTACCTATTGTAAAAAACAAAACAGGTGATATTGGGGAGATTAGTAATTATAGACCTATTACGTTAGCTACTATAACCGCCAAGGTGTTGGATGGTGTGTTGAATGGCTATCTCGCGCAGTCGGCGAACCTCGAGGATGCCCAATTTGGGTTTAGACCGGGTCTCTCGACCGAGAGTGCGATTTTGGTCCTAAAACACACCGTCAAATACTATACCGATCGGAAAACACCGGTGTATGCCGCCTTTCTGGACCTCTCAAAGGCTTTTGAAAGGGTAGATTATGAGAAGTTATGGGAAAAGTTGCAGGATAATGGAGTGCCTAACAGAATCATAAATACACTGGAGTACTGGTACGACCATCAAACCAATTCTGTGAGATGGGCGGGCGCACTTTCTGACGCCTATCACTTGAAGTGTGGGGTGAGGCAAGGTGGATTTTGCTCTTCTACTCTCTTTAACATCTATGTAAATGGGCTGATCCGTGAGCTCAACAGCACTGGAGTAGGCTGCTCAATAGATGGTAAAATGGTTAAAAACATAAGTTACGCTGATGATATGGTGCTGTTGAGCCCATCGATCAGCGCATTGCGGAAATTAGTGAGCGTATGTGAAGTGTTTGCTGAGACTCATGGCCTGGCGTACAACGTTAAAAAGAGTGAACTGCTGGTGTTTCGGGCGGGGCGTAGGAGTCCTTCTTACGTACCGCCCGTGACACTAGCAGGGATAGCATTAAATAGAGTCACGCAATTTGTGTACCTAGGCCATGTAGTGAATGAGGACCTGACCGATGAAGCAGACATGGAGAGGGAACGCAGGGGGCTGACGATTCGTAGCAATATGCTGGCACGCAGATTTTCCCAATGTTCCGAACAGGTGAAGAAGACGCTGTACAGGGCATACTGTCAGTCCTTCTATACCAGTAGTTTATGGACTAGCTACACGCAGCGAACCGTCAGCACCCTGCGGGTCCAGTATAACAATGCTTTCAGATGGCTGATGGGATTGCCTCGCTACTGCAGTGCGTCAACGATGTTTGCTGAAGCTCGAGTGGACGGCTTTCATGCCATTATACGTAAAAGAGCAGCATCGCTGATGCGTGGGGTGAGGGGCAGTTCCAACAGCTACCTACGGGTTATTGCAGACTATATCCATAGTCCGATTTGGAGGCATTGGGTAGGTCTGCATTTACTGTAGGCATTTGTTGTTTTTTCTTTTATTTTAATGTTTGCATAGATTACTAACATAGTTTTTAAGTTATTATCTTGATGTATTTATTACTAACACTGTATGGACCGAATAAGTCTGAAATAAATATATTGAAATTGAAAACAAATCTTATGTCTTCGAATCAGTTGATTCCACAATGTCAGACGAAGCGGTCGTTGTTTTATTACTTATTTAAAGTGTTGCCGCAACACGCTCAATTACAACTGGTGCGGTGCATATACCGCATTTTGATGTTACAAGTTGTATCATAAAATATTAGGTCCTTACATAATATGAAATTGGCGTTTTGTCGCACTGACCACTTTGATCTCAAATAACTCCTCTCTGGGTAGGAATTCCAAATTCAAGTTTATACAGATATTTACTCATGCATTTTTGTTTCTAAAACCATAATTTATTATTATATTATTAGGT
Source organism: Mamestra brassicae (assembly GCA_905163435.1). NCBI lineage: Eukaryota > Metazoa > Arthropoda > Insecta > Lepidoptera > Noctuidae > Mamestra > Mamestra brassicae. Next base: position 9,155,910 of record LR990995.1, on the reverse strand, counting down.
ATTATTAATTTGTTTTTTCCTCTTTTGTATTTTTTCTTTGCGTCACTCTGTTTACAAAATGGAAAACTTGACATATCGCGTTATTTACGAGTACGAGTTCCACCGTGGCACCAGTGCTGCAGAAATGGCTCTAAAATACCTGACAAAAGCCAGTCATCAACTCATCAGTCATAGATAATCAAATTACATATTTATAATAAATTAAGTATGTCTTAATAATATTGATACAACGCTACGCAACTTCCTGATGTCGTGTATGGGGCACTGGAGAACAGTCCTTCGCTATCCAGGATGTCGAAATATCCAGAGGAACAGCGAATCAGTAAGGATAGAGCGGGGTATATTTCAGGGCGATAGTTTCAGTCCGCTTTGGTTTAACCTAGCCTTGAATCCTCTAAGCACACTGCTGGAGAATTCAGGGTAAGGCTATTGGTTGAAGAGAGGTGGTCAGGTTATATCTCACCTCCTTTACATGGATGATTTGAACTCTTTGCCCCCAGTAATGGCAGTAATGTGCAACTGATGGAGCTACTGAAGGTAACTTTCAGTAGCGCCATCAGGAAGGAGTTTGGTGTGGACAAATGTGCGGTCATGCATGTAAAGCGTGGGGAGATTATGGCATCCGTGGGAACTCAACTCTCGGATTCCATAAATCTCAGATCCCTCTCTTCAACTGAAACTTACAAGTATTTGGGTATGTCAGAAGCTTTAGGTATCAATATTACTGCCATGAAGTAATCGTTGAAGGAGCGCTTCTTCGGCCGCCAAAGGAAGGTATTCAATAGCCTTCAATAGCTCTGCTCGTATGCCATCATTTAATCATATTGATAATTATTATAAGTTACCTTGATTGGACCTCTAGAACAAATTTCTTGAAGTCCATTTATGGCAACCTGGTGGTTCAATGAAGGTGCCCTTGGTCCAAAGAAGGTAACAGTCCAAGATTTAGTTTTCTTCGTTTATACCAAAAAGTATAAGCCTGAATTGTTTGTGCGTTTGATTATTATAAATAAAGGTCCTAAGAAATAAAAATATTAAACTGCTTTCATTTTATCACTTATATTTTTTGAGATATGTTGTCGTAAGCAGTGCCGTAAATAGGGCAGTGCCACCGGTGCCCAGGCACAGGGCTTAGACTCTGGGGGGCGCAAGAATGGCCAGACCAAGCAATACTAAGTATTATTTTTTCGGTTTGCTCCTGATACATAAGTTCCCGCTGCGCCTCTAGTGTCCGATTCCAACACATATCTACGTACCTACATGCCAGTACCATCAAAAACGTCGATATTACACCACAGCAAAGATTTAAAATTAATATGTATGAAGCAATTGATAAAATGATTTCTGAATTCACATGGCCATTCGAGAAACTTCACAACATTCACCATCTTTTTAATTTTTTGACAATAGAACAGATTGCTAGTTATCCAGCTGAAGAACTAAAAAAACATGCCGCTGATTTGAGTATCAAATATTCTATTCAGCAGATATTAATGCTACCTATTGAATTTTGGGCTTAATTAGTCACTTTAAAGAGTCAAGTTGAAACGACTATATTATTTGATAAATGTGACCGTAGTTCAAGTCTGGGTGTTCTTAAAGCTGAACTAGATTTAAAAGAGATGTTTCCGCTATAAAGATTTTTTTAACAATGCCAGTGACTGTAGCTTCCTACGAAAGATCAGTCAGTACCTAAGAACAAATTAATAAAAACTTATTTGCGCTCGAGGATTGGCTAAGAAAGCTTGAATTGCTGGGGAGTTTGTTGCGCCACTTATTCTTCCCAGCTAAAACACTAGGAAGTGGTGACGGGCGGGCGTTTTGGGGGACTGTCTTCATGTAGAACTTTGACGTTCAAAAAGTGCTGGCACTCAGCCTAATTTGAATAAATAGATTTTGATTTTGACCGGCCTAGCGATTTTGTCGGTTGAACGCGAAATAGGACGGTGCCTTTCGTATGAAAAGGTTATCAACGATTTCACAATGAAGAGAGCGCGAAAAGTACCTAAATCTTTTAAAAAGTTTATGGTTTGCTTTAATAAATATTTACTATCTGAACTCATTCATTTGTGGTCTCATTCATTTGTGTATTGTGTAGTTGTCAATAATCTTTGCAAATATTTTCGAATAAACGTTTTTTCACCAATTCATACAAACGGAATTTATATGATGCTACCTTTCTTATTCAAAACTCTACCATACCATATACTTAAAATTAAATTAATTGACAGGTTACTGAAACTTTGCAGGGTGTTATTTTATTAGATGAGACCGGGTACAAAAGTAACGGCAGGTCGAAAGTAACAAATGCTCTGTAGGTTTATCCTAGTGTCAAAACTCCGCTTCGCTGCCGTCAGGTGATAGCCGGTGCCCCCCCCCCTCACTTGCATTTAGTCACCGTTATTTTGTCACCGGAAATTGGCAAACTCCGTAAGATTATAAAATAACTTGAGAGATTGTAAACTCGCGATAATTTCTGAATATTTGGAATAATTATTTACGCATCCAAGTAGTTAGATATAAAATGACGACCAATCAGCACTCTGGTCTACAATTTATCTGTTTTGGTATGAAAGTTAAATTACCTATAATATCTATTCAAGAAAAAAAACAAGGGCGCAGTTATAGAAGCTCGCGCAGGGCGCAGAAAAGGTTATTTAGGTACGGCTCTGGTCGTAAAGTTACGTGGTCCATTCATAGCAACCTTCCCCTATGCGCTCGACCATTGGGTCGATAATGGCTATATCACATTGTACTGCGATCGGTCCATCATCACTGACAGGACTATTGTTTCCAATAAGCCTGATATAGTGGTGGTGGACCGAATCGAGAGGCGTGCAATCAAGTGGCTATATACTCTATGCGTGCAATGATTGTAGACATAACCGTTCCGCATGACGAGAACCTCGTGGAAGCCGAGAAAGATAAGCATATCAAATATATTGACTTGGCTCGCGAGGTTGTCGACATATGGGATGTGGACTCAGCAATCATTGTACCGATAGTCGTGTCAGCCAATAGCTTAATAGACACGAGCCTCGACCAACCTCAGGAGGCTCTCGTTAGGCAGCTGGATCAAGGGCCTGATTCAGAAAGTGTACTTCTGGACACGGCTCGTATCGTTAGGAGGTTCCTCCTCCTCTGGAGCCCTGACCGCCGGTAGCTTTGACCCTATTCCCGATACCGGTGGACTACTATTTTTATATTTAATGTTTTTGTATGATTTACATTGAAATATATAAAAATATAATTGTACTAACACTTCGCCTAGTAGGACTCGTAGGTACCCCACAAACTTCAATTCCCGCAACGTGCGAAGGACAGTATTGCTTGCGGAAATTGGTATGAACCAACTAAAAGTGGGATAAGTGAAACAGATCTAACAATTTTTGAATAATCAACCCCGGACGGGGTGAACAGGGTGAGTGGTTGTGCTGCTCCTGAGACCACAGAACCATGCTAGTTCTAGATAAAATAATGTAATAATCTATCTATACATATAATAAAAATGTAACGGATCGCTGTCTGTACATGGAAAATATATGAGAAAATATATAATTGGGACCTTTATCGTCGCAAATAGCACCCAAAACAATGATTGCTAGAATCTTTGTATGTTTGTCTGTGCGTTTGTGCACGCTAATCTAAGAAACGGCTTATCCGATTTAAACGTTTTATCTGCACCAATACATTGCGGTAAGGTTCACTTAACATTTAGTGTTTGTTTTATGTCAACCGGTTAATAAATAAAAAAGTTATGCCAATTTAAAGAATCACGTCGAACATTTGTTAAACTATCTTTCTTTAATTCTTTATTGTACACCATAACAGCTTATATTCACAGTGATTTAAATAGTTCATGTACAAAGGCGAGCTTAACTCAAAAATGAGTTTTCTACCAGCAAACCTTTGAGTGATAGAGAGAGATCACAATGTCTATATCTATCTATTCTTCAATTTTGTCTCTGTTCAGTAGCATTGACTGAAACTTTACTAAACTCTACCCCAAGTAACTATTCCACGCGGACGAAGTTGCGGGCAAAAGCTAGTAAATATACTCAACGAGTGAAAACTGAATTTTCACACTTCATTTTGCACAGAGCAACACGTTTTTAATTTTCACGTTCTAGTTTCCAGTTCCAGAAATTGCCAAGAAAATTTACGAATTATATAAATATTTATTCTTGGAGGGGGGCAGCAAATCACGTCCGACTTAGCTGCAGGCTGCGGTGTTAGTGATAAAACTGTTTTAATCCACTTGAAGCAAATTGGGAAGGTGAAAAAGCTAAAAGCTTGAAAGGTGTGTATTGAGTGAAGCAAATCGACAAACGCGCGTCGACAGCTGCGTTAAATTACTTAACCGGCACAATAATGAAGGGATTTTAAATCGAATCATTACCTGTGATGAAGAGTGGATTCTGTACGATAATCGAAAGCGCTCTCGCAATGGCTAAACCCTGGCGAACCAGCCAAATCATTCCCCAAGCGTTGTCTCAAAAAAAGTTACTTGTGAGCGTTTGGTGGACCAGTGCCGGTGTCGTTCACTACAGCTTTCTTAAATCTGGCCAGACGATTTCGGAAGATGTCTATTGTCAGCAACTGCAAAACATGATGGAAAAGCTAGCTGCTAAACAACCCAAGCTCGTCCATCTCTCTAGGCCACTGCTGCTTCAGGACAACGCTAGACCACACACTGCACAGCAGACGACTATCAAATTAGAGGAGCTTCAATTGGAATGTCTTAGACATCCAACGTACTCTCCGGACCTTGCTCCAACAGATTACCATTTTTTTCGAAATTTGGATGACTTCTTGCAAGGGACAAAATTCAACTCCGACCGGGGCAGACCGCCTTCAAAGATTTTATTGATCCCCGTCCGGATGGTTTTTTAGTAAAGGGTTCAATAAACTACCTATGAGATGGCAAAAGTGCATAGATAGCGAAAGCGATGGTACATACTTCGATTATATTAAAAAAAAAACGACTTTATGTTCCTCTCATACAAAACGCCAATTTCATATGTAAGGACCTAATATTACACACTGTATCATCAAGTTGCGCACTGTAATGGTCGGAAGTAAGAAAAAATATTATCTATTTGAGTATCACCGCGAGAAGGGGCAAGCGCTTGTAATGAAGGTTGAAACAACTATTTTTTAAAGGAATTTGTAGGATTTTTTTTTTCTCCAAGTACCTACATTTTATAATTTGGTCGACTATTGGTCCTTAACTTGTAAAGCCTACTTAGCTGTATAGTAGGCGCCAGATAATCGTGGAATAACGGTCATTGACCCACCTACAATTATTGACATTTTTAATTTAATAAACGGAATTAATGACACAAAGCTGTCCCGAATCATCATCTCTCGTGATCCTTAACATTGTCTAATAATGAAAAACGATTCATATTTAATTGTTCAGGTACCTATGAACAGTTATTAGGGAAAGGTCAATGTACTTTATTCCACATTTATCTGGCGCCTACTATAATAGTTTTCCTTTTGAATTCGTTATATATTATATAATTATATGTCATCTGAAATGCCGATTTTGAATGTAATTTTATTTGAATTATAAGTGACAGTGCTGTTGGTGTGCTTATTATAAATAAATAAATATGATTTTTTTTTAAGGATGGGAAATCATCAAATGAGTTCTCCCACTCTGGTTGGAGCGGAAAGGCGTGTCAGATTCTTACTGACCAAGGGTGGCTTCGACCAAACTGGAATAAATTTTACTCTCGGGATAAATCGCTACTTACGCGAGAGTAAACCAATTTCACGTTTATCCAACTACAATCCGAGGAATAGCGAGTTTTTTCGGGAATACTCACTATACCACCGATATGCATGGAATACGGAGTTATTCCAAAAAATGGCGTCCTATTGTTTTATGCAGCTGTCATTTCAACTCAACAGTCAACACAAGGAATTTTTTGCTTCAAATAAGGGGTCATCCATAAATTACGTCACACGAATTTCATGATTTTTTGACACACTAAAAACATAAGTGTCGCTTTCTTTCTCGTCATTTTTATTTGCAATTCTTTGATTTTAGGCTCCCTTTTACCTTCAACATCGCCACTACTTTTTAAACATTTCCATAAGTTGTTAACTTCTTTTTCGTTTGTGTCCAGTTCATAGCAAAAGCATTTTCAGCAGCGTTCTCTGTGGTTCTGTACATTGCAACAGCTACACTGCGATCGCCAACCCGCCTGCCAAGCGTGGTGATTATGGCAAACCGTAGAACCGTAGAAACTTCTGGAAGGGAAGCCTATGTCCAGCAGTGGACGTCTTTCGGCTGATATGATGATGATGATAGTAAAAGGCTGATGCGAAAGTTTGAATGGATGGATGTTTGTTACTCAATCACGTCAGAAAGGCTGAACGGATCTCGATGAAATTTGGCACAGAGGTAGATTATAGTCTGGAATAACACATAGGATACTTTTCATCTCGGGAGGATGTTCCCTTGGGATAATTTTCGACATTCACGCTGGCGGAGCCGCAGGCGGCAGCTAGTAATATATAAGTAGCGAAATATGGGTGTATTATATGCATCGTATATTTTATAATCGCATTTCGCATCACTCGCAATTCTGCGTATGTCGAAAAGATTAGTTCTATCGCTGTATGAAAATGACAAAGAAAACTTATCGTATTCGATTGGAGGCGGGCGGCTCCCTGAAAATAGGGTCCATGGTGCCCGTGCATTTGCACCCCCCTGAAAATAGTTTTCCAAGAAAATGGATCTGCTGCGCCTGTAGTGCCTGTGTATATGCAGCCCCCTGAAAATGTTTCTCATGGCGCCCATAGTGCTCGAACATATGCACCCGCTAAAAATAGTTCTAGCGTCCATAATGCCCGAAAATACCTATGAACCCTCCTGAAAATAGCCCTCTTGGCGCACATAGTGCTCGAACATAAGCACCCCCTGAAAATAGTCCTCCTGGCGTCCATTATGCCCGAACATATGCACCCTCCCGAAAATAGGGCCATAGTGCCCGTGCTAACTCTGTACTGTGCAATTACACTTTATGGTCGTACGTCGTACAGCTTGCATTTTAAGTATCAGTACCTACTTTGATATCTAGTCATTAACGGGCAGCCTGTGTTACAAAAGGAGAAGGTATCTGCTATTCTGTTAAGTTTCGTAGTGACTGTGGTAATCTTAGCTTATCTATAAATCTATCTACCTTAAAGCCTGCTACACAAAGACTACGACTTATGACACAAGCAGTTACATAAATATATATTATGATGATTACGTCCGGATGAGATGAGACACAAGTGCACGACAGTACAAAAACCGACCCGCAAATGTTTTCACTTTCACCCGTATACCTTGCCTACTTGCGTGATCTCGTCTCAGCTTCCTGGCACCCGATTCAGATCATTAATGATCTTTTTCCCAGACTAATGCAGAAAAACAATAGGGAAATTAGAAAAGTTATATGAAGAGGTAACACTTTGAGATATTATTATATATTATTGACCTGATTATTTGTATTTCGTCTAGCAAAGCCACAGCCGAGTGTTTAGCTACCTGTTACTTTTTTACTCTGAAATTTTGACTAGCTCATCTGTAGGTATTATTTAATCGATTCGCGTAACTATAGTTCGTTTTTTCATTCCAGAGACCTGTTTGACAGGTGCAATTTATGTCAAACTCCAAATTTGTATCAACAAACAACAATCACTTCAAATGTCAAATTAGTGTCTGGGATTAAAAAACGGACTTTAGGGTAGGCCGACTGATACACAGTACGCCTAGGTAGAAACCCACATTTAAAGGTAAAATATTTATATAAAAATATTCTGTTGTAATTCGTATTTAACTGCTAATATTATAACTATAAAAGTATGTTTAGATTTTTGGAAGTATGTTTAACAATCACGCTCTAACAGCACGGATTTGGATGAAACTTGGAACACGGGTGAAACATGCACGCACAAATAAATCTAGTGGGAATTCATGTAAATATTACGGTTTTTAGTAATCAGCGAAACCAGTGTGGTTACACTGGTTTTTCGATACTTAACCAATATTATAAAAAAACTTGTTTTACAAAAACTGCAAACGCCTTCCAAATAAAAAAACAGTAGTAGGTACAAAGTATAAAATAATTTTCTGTGACTTACTTACCGCTAAAATGTGCAAAATAAAAAAAAAATACAAAATATAAAATAACTATAATTTTGGAAGTCGGTGTTCAAATAATAAGAAACAACCGAAAACACCGACTCCCAAAATTATAGTTATTATATATTATACTCTGTTGTGGTTTTTATTTGGAAGTCGGTTGTTAATTTTTGTAAAAATGTTGTTTATTTTCCACTTTTTAGTGGTGATTACCCCATAACCACAACTAAGAATAAGAATATTTTATTAGCATTTAAGGTCTTATTTTTAGAATCATGATCTAACATGTTTTTCCCTTTACAAATATTTGAGAAATTGTTCACAAAAATAACGAATGTTATGTATTTATAAAACTACTGTTTTGTGATACAATAAATAATTAAGTTATTGTATAAATTCAATTTCAATTACACTAGCAAGTCTCTCAGGTACATCTGTATGCTTACACTAAATATGGTATAGTAGGTGCTAATTTGAAATTTTAACAATATGGTGATAAACCAATTTAGGTAGGAATAATTAAACTAATCAGTAACCATATTTGTCTGTTACTTTTTTGTCAGTAAATTCTTTAACACTATAAAAACAATTACCAACCAGCCATTTATGTACCTAGTTTGGATTTTAAATGTTCTTCACTACTACACACAACTTCACCCTCGATGTACCGATAGTCGATCTGGCACCGTTGGAGAGACTGCAGCACAGCCCAAGTCTCGATCGAATCGAAGGCTTTCTCGTAGTCCACAAACGCTAAGCAGAGGGCAGATTATACTCTTCCGGCTTCTGTATAACAGCTTATAGATATTATGGCTCAGAAGTGAGATGGGCTTGTAGGTAATTCTCAAGCAGGGCATTGTCGCCCTTCTTAAAGAAGAGTTCACCATACTTCTGCTCCATGCTTGTGGCGTTTTCCTCTCGAGTTTGACGGAATCGAACAGTTTCTGAAGGTCCTTTAGGACCGGTTTTCCACTCGCCTTCAGAAGTTCGGCCGTAATTCCGTCATCACCCGACGCTTTGTTGTTTTTAGGATGCTTCAGAGCCATCCTAATTTCATACAGGCTGACGTCCGGGATGTCTTCGGTATAGTGCCGGGTCAACCTAGCTCTTGGGTCGTTATCTAGGTTTGCAGTGGGTTTAGTCTTTGACGTGTATAACTGTCCATAGAAGGTCTCGATCTCCCTCAGAAGCTCCGATTTGGCGGATATGGTTCTGCCATCGTCGGTCTTCAGTTTTGTGAGCTGGCTCTGCCCAATAGACAGATCTCTCGCAAAGACCTTGGAGCCCTTATTCCGCTCTATCGCTTTAATCCTTTTGGTATTAAAGCGCCGGAGGTCTCTTTTCAAGGATTTGATATGTAATACGATTCAATTACTTATGAGGGTTAAAAAGCGGGGAATAAATCGTATATAGGATGTGTGTGTATACAGGTATGGAGTTGCATACCTGGCAACTCCATATTTACTCTATATTCTCTCAGTCAAGTCGAGCATAACGACTTTGATAAATTACTAATCGGGGACTAGATAAAAAAAAAAAAAAGTTTTATTGTTTAACATCATCGGCACGTGATTAAGCTCAGCAACCTATTTACGATGTATCAATGGATATGTTACGGTAAATTGAAAAATTATTAATAACTAGTTGCCGCCCCCGGCTCCGCCCGCGTGTTTGTAGAAAATTATCCCAAGGGAACATATTCCCGGGATAAAAAGTATCCTATGTGTTATTCCAGACTATAATCTACCACTGTGCCAAATTTCATCAAAATCCATTCAGTAGTTTTTGCGTGAAAGAGTAACAAACATCCATCCATCCATCCATACTTACAAACTTTCGCATTTATAATATAAGTAGCGTAGGATTACCGAACATTATTAATAAATGCGTCAAATTTGGCAAATAATAAAAATCGACACTTTTCGCAGTTATTATTAATAATTCAGTAAAAGTAATAAAATAAAAATAAAACTCTTTTGTCCTGTATAGGGACTAAGGGCGCCCCGATTCGGATAGGTTAGGTTAGAAGGGGTCATCACCTTGGGGTGCGTGCAGAAAACCTCCTCGTGTGCCTGACGGCTGCTGGTTCCTTACGAATGCGTTCGGGGGAAAGAGCAGTGGTCGAGCCGGTGCACCCTGGGCACGGCCAATAGTCTCTCCATGTCGGAGGGGCTATTGTCTGTGGCGGATTTCTGCGGGGGAGGGGGAGCTTGTAGCTCCACGACGGTTCCTCCACGTGTCCCTCTGATTATCAGAGGGCACTGTGGAGTAACGTCTGAGTTGGGGTCGCTCCTGTCCGATCGACAGTCGTCGATTGGCGAAGGATGCGACCAATGCCGCTGCGGTGCAGGCGCACCAAGGCGGCAGTTGCTCTCTCTTCACGGAGCAATCCTGAAGAGAGAGTTCCCGACGGGTCCGCTGAGTCGGGTTGTCCGGACAGCGGACGGAGGCATGTCTAATGCCGCCGTCGGGGGCTCGGCTTAACCGCCCGGCCCAGAGGAAGGATACCTCTAAGGTAAAAAACCCCCAATCCTAAGCTCTGAAGCGCGGTGAGAGGATGCATGGCTGGAGGGAGTCCAGTCGTTAGCGCTTCCCCTGCAGAGCACCTGCCGCACTCTGCAGTATATAGGCTTACCGGGTATCTAGGCTCTGCCCGGTGGACATGTAGTACCTATATCTACTCGTGGGAACTTTATGGATACCCAAAATAAAAATCAAAAAGTTGTCGGGCCAGTAATGGCGGTGATGGACGAGTCGTCTGCCGGAAGCGGCAGTGAGACTCAAGGAGGTTCACGCGCTCCCTCAAAATTCTGGGGGAAGCGGTCGCGCGGGGTGGGTGTAAATCCCTCCTCGAGCGAGGAGGAATTATCGGCCGCCAAGGTGCCGACATCTAGGAGGGGGGGTCGCGCAGTGGCGCCACAGCGCGACCAAAAGGGTTGGTTTTTGCGGCCCTCTACGCCGATCCCGGTGGTCCGCCTGGATCGGCAAGAGGTGGACAGCGACGACACTATGCATGCTGACCTAAGTCCTAAGACCTAAGTCCTGAAAGTTGCCACAAAATCTGGCAGCTTGAAGGGCACGTTCACCCGTGCGTGCCCTGAAGGAGGCGGCTGAGGGCATCAAGGAGGCGGCTGAGGTCCTCCTTGATCGTACCAGCTCTGAGGAGACGGCGAAGCTGTGGGAGGAGAACGGCCGTCTCCGAGCAGAGTTGGAGGACCTGAAAAGAGAAGTCGCCGCACAGAGGCCAGTCCGGCAGCGTGCAGCTCCTGCAGCTACCAGTTCTCCGGTAGTTGCGGCACCGTCGTCGGCCCCTGCCCCTGCACTGTCGCCTGCTGCGGAGATCGAGAAGATCGTCCGCATCTGCATGCAGCAGTGTGGGGGCATGATGAATGCCCGCCTGGAGGCCTTGGAGTCAAGGCTCCTCCCGGCGCAGAACCTCCGGCCGCCGCTAGCGGCGGACAAACGGAGGATGGAGGAGGCCGCCAGGCCTGGGCCGTCAACTGTGGCGGCAAATGTTGGAAAGGGGGGCAAAAAGCCCGCGGAGGGGCCCAAGAAGCCCGCGGAGGGTGCGTCAGCACCCCCCTCCAGCTCAACTGCGACACCGGCGACCGCGTCCAACCCAACAGAGGCTTGGACAACGGTCGCCAAAAGGGGTCGCAAGAAGAAGGCGGCGCCACCGGCAACGGCTCAGCCCAAGCCCGCGCCCAAGAGAAAGAGGAGGTCCCGAAAGGGTAAGGCCCCACGCTCTGCGGCTGTGGTGATTACGCTGCAGCCCGCAGCTATCGAGAGGGGCCTAACCTACAAGGAGGTCCTCGAGAAGGCGAAGGCCAAAGTCGCGTTCCCCGACCTTGGCACACCGACCGGCTTCAGAATGAAGTCGGCGGTTACGGGGGCGCGGCTGTTCGAGGTGTCGGGACCCTCGGGCAGTGAGAAGGCGGACATCCTGGCCGCAAAACTGAGGGAGGTCCTCAACGATGAGGACGTCCGAGTCCAGGCCCGTAAAGACCGCTGAATTGCGCGTCGATGGCCTGGACGACTCGACGACCCCGGAGGAGGTCGTGGCGGCCGTCGCTCGAAGCGGTGGATGTCCGCCGGGCGACGTGCGGGCGGGCGAGATCCGCGCCGACGCTGCCGGGCTCGGCGCCATTACGGTGAAGTGCCCGGTAGCGGCGGCGAATAAGATCGCCGTCAGCGGCCGGATTTTGGTGGGGTGGGTTGCAGCACGCGTCAAGCTGCTGCAACCCAGGGCTATGCGGTGCTACCGCTGCCTCGACGTTGGGCACGTCAGGGCACGGTGCGCCGCCGCAACTGACCGCAGCGAGCAGTGCTATCGCTGCGGTAAGCCCGGCCACAAGGCGGCAACGTGCTCCGCGACGCCAAACTGCAGCCTCTGCACGGATGCAGGGAGGCCCGCGGGGCACGTCGTCGGCAGAAAGGCCTGCCCGCCCGCCGCGAAGAAGGGCAAAAAGAATGGGACAACCAAGGCTGTCGGGGGCCCTTTACATCCCCCTCAGCCTGGTTGCTCTTCGGCCGACTCCTGGCCTAAGAATGGTGCCGAGGGAATGGATTGTGCGTAATGGCACAATTCCATTTCCTCCAGGGCAATATCAACCACTCTGCCAGGGCTCAGGATCTCTTACTCCAGAGCATGGCAGAGTGGTCGATCCATGTGGCTGTGGTCGCCGAGCCGTATTACGTCCCCCCCCGAGATGATTGGGTGGGTGACCTGGACGGCTCGGTGGCCATCATCGGCGGGGCTCTTGTCGACCCGTCCCGAGGTCACGGCTGGGTGGCCGCCCTCGCGGACGGCGTTGGCATTGTTGGGGCGTATTTCTCGCCCAACAAGAGCCTCGCCGACTTCGAGAGCTTCCTTGACGAGTTGGGTGCCGTCGTGAACCGGTACCACCCTCGCCCGGTGCTGCTGCTCGGGGATCTCAACGCCAAGTCTGCGGCGTTGGCGTTCCGCAGGGTTCGGTCTTGGGCCCGCTCCTGTGGAACATCGGGTACGACTGGGTGCTGAGGGGCGAGCTCCGGCCGGGAGTGCAGCTGGTGTGTTACGCTGACGACACACTGGTCACTGCCCGGGGGAGCTCGCACAGGGAGGCAGCGTTGCTGGCGACGGCTGCGGTCTCACAGGTGGTGAGCCGCATACGGCGCCTCGGCCTGGAGGTGGCCCTCAACAAGTCGGAGGCCATTGTTTTTCATGGCCCCCGGCGAGCGCCGCCGCCGGGATCGCACATCGTGGTCGGGGGGGCCCGTATCGCTGTCGAGTCCACCATGAAGTACCTGGGATTGGTGCTCGACAGCCGGTGGGATTTCGGCCCCCACTTCCGGCGGCTGGCGCCCAAGTTGTTGGGCGCGGCGGGGGCGCTGTCAACACTGCTTCCCAATCTGGGCGATCCGAGCACCGCCTGTAGGCGGTTGTACGTGGGGATCGTGCGATCGATGGCCCTGTATGGGGCCCCGATCTGGGCGGCTGACCTGACGGCCAGCACCATCACTGTTCTGCGGAAGCCGCAGAGGGTGATGGCCGTCAGAGTCATCAGGGGATATCGCACGATCTCCTACGAGGCGGCTTGCGCACTGGCCGGATCTCCGCCGTGGGACCTGGAGGCGAAAGTGCTCACGTCACTGCATAGGTGGTGCGAGGGCGCGCGGGCGGCGGTGAGGAGTCCTGGGACGCGGTGGTCTCCTTCTGCGAGACAGTTATCGCGCAGAAGGAGGCTGCGGAAAGGGAGAGGGAGATCACAACCGCTCTCCCTGCCCGCAGCAGGCGCATCGGGCGTCGAAGGAGGGCATACGCTGCCCTCTTCCGGCCCCCCTAACTGGGTCCAGGGGCGGCGGTTTTGGGGATGTCCGTCGCCCCCCATTCATCCGGACCCGAGGTGGCGGCGCGTGGTGTTCCCGTGCGCCCCTCTGTGACGTAGCGAGGGGAGTCAAACACCTCACTCCCCTCGCCGATGCGAGGTGGCCCGTAGAGGCGGGCCGGCACCAGCCGGGGATTGCGGAAGTCGCATACGTTCCCGCGATCCCCGGCGTAGGTGGAAGATGGAACACCGGGGTGGTTTTAGTCAGTAAGAGTCTGACAGACTCCTCCATTTTCCATGAGGATTTCCCCGGGATCAAAAAAAAAAAAAAAAAAAAGAAGGGGTCATCACCTTCGTGGTTATTTTTTTTTAAGACCACTCAGAAATAGGAGCCGCCGACCGGGCCTCCGTCGACTACGACCACTTGAGTGCGTGAGCACTTGAGTGGCATAAGGGCGTTGAAATTATGGTTCCGGTTTATGATGTCTGGTTTTCGTAATAAGCAGTTCTTCCATTTCAGAAAGACGCTTAGCGTAGGTACCCACGTTATTTTCGAAAATTTATTACATTTATTGGAACTAAGGTTACATTATTAATAATTACCGATAAAAGTGATTAATTTCTTACTTTTACCTAGACTTTCGGCACCTAATTATTAATCATTTTCAATTAATCACACTTACCGTAACAGATACATTGTCAAGCAAATATTCTTTACTATCATTAAATAACACATGAGAGTATGTACATATTTCATTTGCGGGATCTCCCACTATTTCCCCCTCTGTCCGCCAAACATCCTGCTAGTCAAGAGTAGGTAGGTACTTTTGACTGGTTGTGAGTTTTGACTGCAACAGATATAGTGTCAACAGTCTCCGAGTAGGTGCCTGTGTAACATACGTACAGGAAGGTTCCATTTTTGTCATTTGGCCATGGAGCTCTAAAAAGGAACGGCTTGTACCTACCATTATAAGGCAAAATGTTGACCTGCAGCAGTTGCAACGGCAGCGGACAACAGAAGCTACACAATAGGCACAAATACTGATGATAAGCGACTGAATGAAAGTAACGCTTACACATAAATGTTCAGCCTTCAACATTTTGATAGAAATCTTCAATACTACAGATTAAAACATAAATAATAAAGAGTTACGTAAAACTTAATAATCTCCGATCGTGATTTTGGCAAGTGGATTGCCATCAACAATATGCATGGTCATTCGTGACTGATTGCGCATTTTTCGTTGGTGTATAAAATACATAAATATAAAACAGATGGGTATGCCCTATCTACGCAGGTATTTGTTTTCGACCTTCGTTCACTACGCTCACATTCATACCAGACAGGAAGGTACCTACCTGATAATTATACCAACCAGCAACGTGTATGGGGTTTCCAGAACATTAGGTTTCGTGATATTATGTTATTTACTTGCCAACATCGGCATAATCCTCCAACCAAAGTTAACATTTACGTATTTAGGTACGCAACCTCTATGTTGAGTAGGTAAGGTACTACCTACTGTACATGTACAGTAGTACTCAACATAGAGGTTGCTGGTATTGCATTAGGTTGCGACACATGCTATTACACTACCTATCTGGTGCACTCTTGACAATCATTGTGAGTATCACAATGGAATAAAACAGTGAGAAAATACGCAACTATAAATCCAAACAGTTTTAAATGTGTGCTCAAGTTAGGTAGTGGTTTTGTAACTAGCAACAAAGATCAAGGTATTATCACAATATAGCCTACCTCTATTGTCCAAGTTTAGCCATCATCTGCATTGCACCTTGATTTCTGCTTGTAAGGAGCAGCTTAAGTAACATTATGCAGATAAGATGGTTAAAAGTACAGACAGCTACGCTCGGAGTTCCTCTGACGGATAGATGTCGAAACTATGCCAATCAATAGCCTGTATCGATAAGGTACCTACTCAAACTTAAACCATAACTTTATTCATCTGCGCTTAAAGTATGGCTGCAGCGGGTACTTACTCACAGACCCTGGTTATACTTACTGTGAAACGGGGCTAGTCTTGACACATTTTGACATACTTTAGCAAATATCTTGTTTATATCGCATTCAATGCTATGGTAAAAAAATATATGGCTCTTGGAGAACCCCTTTCTTATGCAGATAAACGTTTGAAGTAGCTACTTACAACGGGCAAAAATAAGAAAAAAAAAAACATGAGGCTGTCCCAAATATCGCTTATTTGGGGCTATTATGGACAGCGACGAAAACGTATATTTAATCCATATTGTGAGCAAAAACAGCCACTTTAAACAAGTCAATCGATATTTGGGGCAAAGAATAACAAATACCACATAAAAAAATGTTTTTTTTTGGATTGGTTGAATTTGAAGAAAAAAATATTTTTCAAAAACTTTGCTTTATTTTCTACAATCTTCCAATAGTTTAGACGAGAAATGTGACGATAGATTATCTCCTATAAGCAATATTTTTTCCCTCTTTCGTTTTTGCATATGGAATGATGTTCGTCTGGAAACAATTTTCAAAACACAGACGATTTAGATTTGTTAATGATCCCCTTTGGGTACTTTTTTTTTGCTTAAAAATGTACTTTTTGGATTCAGGGTCGTCTGTCAGGTTCGTCTCGTCATAATGTATTACACAATCAGGTGTACATTTTCCAAATTTTGTTCATAATGGTCATAGAATGCGTCAATCACCTCTGATGTTAAGGTTGCTCTATCTGAGGATATATTTTCAGCACATCTGTTAGAAATTTCATTTTTATGTCTTTGTAAAAAAACAAGCCGCAGAATCCCGTCCCGGTAAATTGTCCTTCAAACTATAGACATTAGACTGTCCTTTATATTCTATGTAAATATTTTTGGGCGAAGACTCTCAAATCCATTAGATCTTAGACTAGATCTATGTTAAGCATATGGGAGAATGGGGATTCCATTCTCCCATATGCTTAACATAATTGACGAACGTTTAACGTTTTCTCTTCCGCCTCTGAAAATAATGTAGGGTGCCCTGATAAATAAGTAAATAGAAAATAAGTTCGGGTGCCGTGGAGGTAGCACACAGTATAAAAAATAAAGATTGCCGGAAAAGTTGAGCGGCAGACAATTTTTTAGATTTATCGTCTGATACAGCCTTGTTCAAATCATCATGAGTATAAGAGAAGTACCTAAGGCATGTAACGTTTACCATTTCTCAAGTTTCTATATGTTCTTGTATATTTTCGAACCATTCAACGTTTTTACGCCAAATTGTCACGAGTTTGTAAAATAAAGCCTACCTACCATACACCAACCGAAAGTAATCGATATTCTTGCTCAAAATTCTGGGTCATCCCAAATACCCCCCAAAAACCTAAATAGCCCCGTTTTACGGTACCTAGCTACTGAATTGCTATCATCATCTTCCACAACACTACTTCGCCCACTGGTGAGCATAGGTCTGTCTAACTCTCTTCTGCCAATCCTCACGTGTATAAAATAAAGCCATCCCTGCTTACCCAATGTTAGCTCTTCATGCTTAATCAAATGAGTAACCAATTCACGTCGTCTTTATGTCATCAACCCTGGATTGGAATTGATTGCTCATGAATAGAAGAATGATGTTGGAATGCTTGCGGTTCTCAGTGAAGATACTAAATATAAGGTACTTATCTAGTTATTCTATACCTGTTAACTAGATTTAGTATTACCTAATGGTTGTACCTATAATAAATACCTACTGAATAGGTATAAAAATCTGACAAAATATGTTAGGTAATAAAAATATACTTACCTACCTCTAATTTCTTGTTCAGAGGAATACATTTGATTTCACCAATAACAGCAATGAGGTTACTTAGCGAAACAAGAGTCCTCCAAAAATCTTTATTTGAGTACCTACTACCTACCTGAATTTAACGCGAATAAAAAATAAAAATTTAACACGATTTTTTTTAGGTATTCTGACCAATTGCATTGCCGGAGAGCGCAGAACGATCACATAATATGCGGCCTGCATGCAATGGAGTCTGTTGCCTGAACAGTCAAAGGCTCGAGACGGATGCGCGGCATGTGCAGTGTTCCGCGCGCGCCTTTCTAGAGGAATAGCGGCCGTTCGTAGCCGCAGAAAGTGACGGGATCCGCATGAATTCATGCAGGTCAATACCTGGCCGGAGCAGCGTGACGAAATGCGCAAGCACTCTAGCGCCCCGGCCAAAGTTAGCTGCAGGACACCGTGTGGTTTTAGTCAGTACGAGTCTCGTAGACCCCAAGTAAAATAAAGATAGTCATTAATTTCAATCATCGTAACTCAGTCTTGCAGCAATCTTCAATTCATCGAGAGTAATGTTTTGTGTCGCTTCACAGTAATATTGTTATTGCAGCCAATGTCTAACAGAACTAACTGGACAAGTAGGTACCGCTTTTAACTATAACGTTTACCGTGTCCTGTTTTTAAGGTAACTAAGCTGCTGAAATCCATAAGGATATCCTCACAAAAAAGGCGGAAGACGTCTATGTCGGACTCTTACCGAAAACCGGTAGTGCCTAACCATCGCCAGCCGTGGGCCGCGATACATTACTAAGCCGCCTGAAATAAACTGAATAGGTACCTTAAAATATTGTGTGTAAAATTGCTTCATATCCGTCGCTTTTAAGTGGAGCGTAAATTATATATATGTACATATGTACTGTACTACACAATTCCTTAAATGGGCTTTACTCAACGTCTCTTATTATGAAAGGAAACCTCTTAAATTTGTTTGTGCAATGTAATACAATATCGTCGGTAGTATCTCAGTAATCACTGCGTTAGATCCTTTCCCTGCTCGGTAAAATGATCGGCTTGTTTGCAACACTGGGCGTGTGACAGATTTCGTAGTCTACTTACAAGACGCTTGGTTTATTTTGACTTCTTAAATATTCTTATGTTACTAGGCCAACCGAATTATGGTTGGCAAGTTATAGATGCGTTACTTAAAAACCTAGATAGGTAAGAATTATTTTTTAGGACCATCAAACAGCTTTTAGGTAAGCCTACCTACTTGAAGTTTGAAATCTCGATTTTAAACTTCAAGTAAGTAGGCATATTGCAACAGACACACTACCAGGCAGGTATTCATTATAAATTACCTAATTATTATTTGTCATCAAAGTTATCCATGACCCGTGCGTGCCTCTGATAGTGAGATGTTATTTGACTGTTTAGTCTGTTAAACAATTTGCTATTAGCTGGACGTAAGTATTCAGGGCGCGTAGCTCCGGCCAAGCTCCGTAGTTTAATACAAGAGACACGCGGGAGGCCCTCCTCTTAATTTTGCACTATGACCTTCTACGGACTAAGATTTCTTCATTGTGGTTGAAAGGCATGATGTTCATTGAACGTCTTTCGGACAGTGCTGGGTACCTAATGGCACTTGAAGTTGTTTCGTTATGCTAATTACGCGAGGTTTAGGTAACAAAGAATATCAAATGTTAATCTTTCCGCACTCATTGTAAATGCTAGCTTTAACAGAGGGGTGGGCTAATTAGTCTACATACTCAAAACAACTATTGGTTGTAACCACTTGACTAGGTAGTACTTACCTAGTATTATAAAAAACCAATTATGTTGTAGGTAGGTACCTAATTAAAGCAAATGAAATGGTCAAAACATGAAAAAGTCGAACGGTTCTAATACGGCAAAACGACTAGATTGAATTGCTATTGACCTCTTATAAATTTAAATTTTCCCTTACTTGCGCCACGCACGATGAAGGGTGTCGTAGCCGGGATGATTTTGTTTTATTAAGTACTATTATTTATAACACACTATTGATTTTCCGATTGCAATTGCAATAGTAAGTTGGAATTTGAAAGTGTTTCTCAAAGAAACGGGAAAAATTAAGTTAGTAGATTTTAGTTCATGACTTAAATAGGACAGACGATCAAAATATCAAATACCTACTTAATTGTGCATTAAATTGTTTTATGATCGATAACACTAACTAATTTAAATGTAGATTCACGATCCGACGAGTCACGATAACGAAGGTTTTAAACTAATGGATTCATTTAACACACGTTGACGGGGTAATCACCTTCTTCAAGAATGTGATGGTCACTTAAATGACTCGCGAGTGCGGGTACCCAGCGTGACTCGTGGGTCCTGACTGTCCTGAGTTCATGATCTAGGTTTATTCCATAGATAATATTAAATATTATCATTATTATTATAATCTATTATTATATTATTATTATAATCTATTATTATATTATTATTATTAATTATTACATTATTACTTACTTACTAATAATAACTTACTTCAGCATAGATATAATAAATTTGTTTTTTATATTTCTATGGTTCCGAACGTCCACCTCGGAACCCTTATGGGATCACTCTCATCGAATCTCTCTCAAATGAGTTGAAATTTGGTACATATGACCTTCTGTGACCCAACATGAACGCGTAACTACCGATTGACCTTGGTACAAAGCGCAGTCCCCATGTAGTTGCCGTGCACGAGTAACTAAAGAGTTTCGATGCAGTGGTCAACCACATAAAACCCTATTTTAGCATCAGGGCAGTTTAAATTCAGTCCGTCTACTTAGCAGTCATGGACTCTAAAAAGCGTGGTTCCTTTCATTGCCTTACTCCATTTTTCTTATACCTCCGAGGTACCTACCTAATTTTCTTCAAATAGTAAGTAGGTAAGTAATGACTTTGACTTGACGAACAAAAGATATCTTCACTCCGAATCTAGTCTTTACCTAACTGTAGATATAGAAATAATTAGAATCATCTTGAACGATCGCCGAAATGGTGATCATCCTGCATTTATGTAGTTGCGTAAGCTTTGCCTTTTACTCGAATATAACTCCGAAGTCTGAATAGATAGTGAGGTGTTACGGGTGTTACCGATTCACTCTAATGTAATGGCAGGTACCTACGTAATGATGACTTATGGCTATGTATAGGGCTGGCATCACTAAAATTGCCGACGCCGGACAAAATCTTAAAAACCCCGGACATTTGGGTGAAATTGAATATTTTCCCCGGATATCCCCGAAAAAAAAACGTCGTTTTAAGTAAAAAAACTTTTTTAATAAATCTAAGTAGGTAGGTATTACAACTTGTTTGCAATGTAAGCTGCAGCTTTGGCTATTTTGCAGCGCCGGATTTAGCTTGTAAGCGGCTTACGATGAATTAATTATTAATGAATTTTTAACCAAGTTTAGTTTTCATTTGTTGCTTATCTTTTGAATTTTCAATCAATCGAGTTTCCCTTGACACAAAAAGTGTCCGGGTTTTACCAGGAAAACTTTTGTAAACTCCGCCCGGACGCTCCCCGGTCGCCCTCTAAACTAGGACAAATCCGGGAAAACCCGGACGGATGGCAACCCTAGCTATGTATTATGAATTTATGACCTTCTTACTATCAATGAAATAGTATAATAGGAAATAGTAGATCTTGACTGTTAGTAATCTTATATTCAAAAATAATGATGGATCACAGGTAGAGCCTGAATCAAAATATAAAAAATGAGTGCGTTTCATAACTCATAAACTCATTTGGTCCAATTTCATTTCATTATCGTTCATAAGATATAATCAACGTGAGATACCTATAATTTCTTTACATAAGTACCTATAACATTTATTTCTTCTTAAAGTTATTTAGTATAACGTTGTTTGATATAACGTTAATGTAATCGAAAATCATTCAGTCTAACGTTTAATGTATATAACGTCGAACTATCTTAGCGCAGGTGGTAATCAGTTACTAGTTATGTTTTTATATCTTTTGAGTGGTATGCCAAACGATTTTATATTTAATGTATGTATGTTATGCTTATAAAAAATAGTTATTTTAAAATTATATCAATCGTTTATTATATTAACTAATCCTTATAATCAATAATATTATAGCTTCCGTTGTTATATGTTGTAAATATTAGAGATTTTGTTGTTATGTAATCTATTACTTACCCTAAAAAAATAGAAGTAAATGAAAAAAAACTGGCCCAGTGCGAGTCGGACTCGCGTGCAAAGGGTTCTGAACGAATTTCATTATTGTAACATGTTATTTTAACAATATAGACTTCTTATAATAAAGTTTTTCCTGTATTCTATAGGTAAAGAATTATTATCTGCAAAAAAAGCAACGGGTTGCACTCCGGGAGTGCCGGCAGAAGTGAAAACTTGAACATTAACGTTGTGCATTTTTGATATTTTGGAATGGTTAGGGAATAATTTCGCACGAATTGCTTTAATTATCAGTATAAAGGTACTATCATTTATGTGGTAAAATACAATATTCAAACATGACAATTTATATTACATTAAAAATTTAACACTTCAGAACTTTCCCTCCTCCGTCTTACGAATTTTCGATCAGGTCACGTGTCCTTTACCCATCCCAAAAAATACACAACGAAAGAAGAAGTTTTCACTTCAAAAATAGTATTAGGCCTTTATGTAGATACACGAGTAGACTTAATGCATCAAAGCACTCTCTACCAGTCAACCTTTTGGTTAAAAAGACTACACTGTACATTTTTCGTCTAGTTTCTTGGATAACTTCAAAACTATTTATTTGATTATTATGAAAAAAATATATTTATTTATTTATTTTATTTATTATAAACACACTATCTTTACAGGCAGGCCCAATACAATAGTGGTTTGCAAACACACTCAAGATAATTTGAAAATAAGTTACGACTAAAACTATAATTAAAACACTAAACTTTAAAAATAACTTGTAAAACACAAACAAACAAACAAAAACAACAACACAAAAAATGTAAAATTAAATATAAGAAACAAAATTCAACAAAACTCTTGCGAATCCACTCAAGTTGCACGAAAATATGTCTGTCCTCTCATGCACTTCATTTAGTACACGTAATGTGCGGGTGAGCGGTGTTTTTGACGGCAGGTTGGTTTTGGCAACAGGCACGGCCAGCAGTGGCGGTCGCCGCCGCCTCCACACGTACCGGTCCCGGCACGCACAGCTTCAGGTGTCGCAGCACTCCCGGGTTATGTGCAACTCCACGCAGGAGCTTTAGCACATAAGCCGCGAGTGTAAATTCCCTGCGCACTCTGAGTTCATTGTACCCCACCATACCCAGCACAAACAGTGTAGGATACATCAGCGGGTAAAATGGGAAAACTTCATAAAGTTTGAAATACAAGTGTCTTGTAAATTTATTCTGTACTCGCTCCAGCATGACATTGTATTTCGCTTCATGAGGAGCCCAAATCACCGCACTGTGTTCTAAGTTACTTCTCACCAACGCGTCATAGAGCACCTTAAGTGTGGTAAGGTTCGTAAATCCCTGCGACTGTCTCAGGACGAAACCCAGGTTTCTGTACGCCTTCTTGCAAATCTTAACTATGTGATCCCGGAAAGTAAGATCCGGGGTAAGCAGTACTCCCAGGTCTCGTACCTGAGATACTCGCTGCATCGGCGCCTCCTCTACTTTATAATCGTAGACTAAGGTAGTCTTCGCGCGCGTAAATGTCATTACAGAGCATTTCGCTGTGTTGAAAAACAGTTATTTCTATAGCTCCATTCTACCACTCTATCTATGTCTTCCTGCAATTTCTCACAGTCCGACCCACTCCTGACCTCGAGCAGCAATTTGAGGTCATCTGCAAACAATAAACATAAACTATGTTTGTTTGTTTTTGTATGTCTGGTAAGTCATTTATCATTAAAATAAATTCGAGATAAATTGCTGCCCTGGCTCACGCCTGACCTGGTGTAGTATGGCTCGGATTCGAACCCGTGGTAGTCGACTTACTGTTGTCGATCTTCCAAGAAGCTGGCAAAGAACTGTCAGAGGGTTTGAGTCCAGCCAATTTCTGCGAACTTCATTAGCAGTACATCATTGTCGACGGTATCAAACGCCTTTTTGAAATCAAAATATGCCACGTCTACCTGTACACCAGCATCGACGGCCGGCACCACCCTCGCCATAAAGTTAAGAAGATTAGTTGCAGTGCTGCGCGCCGGCCGGAAGCCGTGCTGCGCGTCCGATAGCTGTGCGCTCACTTGAGCCTGCACACAGCGTTGGATGGCAGACTCGAAGACTTTTGCCGGTGTTGACAACACTGCAACCGGTCTGTAGCCACTGATATCCGGACCTGACTTTCCTTTGGGAACCGGAATCACTCGAGTGATTTTCGACCTAGGCGGAAACGTTGCTTGTTTTAAACAAGTGTTAAGAATATGATGCAGAGGCTCAGCGAGCACTCTGCCACAGTCTCTAAAAAGAAAAACTGGAATGCCATCGGGGCCAGATGAGCGCCGACCGGTGTTATGGGTCGTAATGTAACATGTTAGAAAGCGAGCATTCGTGCAGTCAGTACGTGGAAACGAGCACGAACACGCGCATGTTACTCGGCTTTTAGGATACGGCACGCGGCGTAACCCCCCCTTGGGGGAGGCCTATGTCCAGCAGTGGATGTCTTTCGGCTGATATGACGCGGCGTATCGTAACATGCTTGCTGGTATAATTCAGGCCGAATGGTACATTACGGCCCGTACCTACCAACGGTCCGTATCAGTACGATACCCATCTTTACGTGTAAGTTCCATGCATAACATGGGACGAATTTATTTCCACCAAATGGAAACAATTCCAGAGAAAAATCCAGCAACACTGCTTGACCCGGCAACCAAACCCAGAACGCTCAGCAGTAGCACATGCAACCACTAGATGACTCGACCAGGTAAGTAGTAAGTACGTAGGTACAGTGCAGTAAGGTTTCTAAATAATATGTCCCCTTACTTCCTATAGACAATATTGTAAATACAGACCTGGCATTCAGTGCAGTGGAATAATCTAACTTGGACGATTTGAAAACAAACATTTCACAAATTAAAATAATAAATAACAATCGATGACCTCTAAGTGCAGAATGAATAATCGATATTTTTAAATGTTTATCATTCCTTCTGGTAAAAAAATGCTAATATTAGCATTTATTATGAAATTTGCATTTTTATATTAATGTTACATGAACGGGCAAATAATAATTACCTATCTGAGATTCAAAAATATTACTTTCGTCATATCGATAAATACATTTAAAATTCAAAGTTACAAAAACATAATGTTGTGGTTTGTATCAATCTGTATTTAATAATAAGTTCGAAATCAAAATGACTTTATGCAATAGGTATGTTACGTTTACGTTACATGGTGATACCGTGATACTAAACACTAATTGCTTTATTATTAAAATTTAGTACAGCAAATCGCCCACTAAGTTAAATTATATTATCCTTTCACTCAATCTTCTCATGAAACCGCGAACATTCGAATAATAATATTTCTCGTCTCCTTTCAACATCTTTACACGCGCGCTCTTTCACACACGATTACTGTTTCACGCGCGAAAGAGCGACGTCCTGTGTAAAGCCCGCAATTCTCATGCGCAATCCTGTACGCTCCTGAGAACGCGCGATGGAGTGGATGTGTAAAGGGGCTAATGTCTTCCATTCATCGGCATACAAGTCTAAATAATACTTTCCTGTATAAGGTATCCAGGGTCATAGTAGGTAAAATTACACGGTGCCGATGCCAAGTCATGAGAATTTCTTTGCCTTCAAATATCTCGTCAACGCGACACTAGAAAATTAGAACACATATACAAGTGTCCTCAATTTGTTGAATTGTTTCCTCTCAACCCTTAAACAAAGTTCACACTCGACCCCCAGGGGGTGAGACTGAATTTTCATACAAAGGACAGGCATACCTCGTCTACTTTCGACTCCTATTTCGGTAAGTACCTAAAATTAATATTTTGGTACAGTTAAGTACAGACTAAAGGCAAAATACAAGAATTGATATTACACAAATAAACGAGCAATATTAGAGAACGCTTAAAGTAAAATTCTTTATTTATTTAGAGCATAGGTTCTCAACCGGGGCGGTAGCGCCCCCTGTGGGCGCTTGAACTTTTCGTGGGGCGGTAACGGGTCCAAAGACAAATGAGGTCCAAAGGAAATGTTTGTCTTTTTCTGAATTAATATTTTTATTATAACATGTTTTTGTATTTTAGCATTTGCACGATTTCAGAGGGTGAGAGAGAGAACAAATTCTTAATTTGTGATTATTAAGAGATAATAGACAGACTTATAAAATTGGTTTAATCAATAATTATGTGAAGGGATTTTTCAGGGCAGTTTTCCATAAAAAATTGGGAACCTATGATTTAGAGCAAACCCATATCTATTAAAAAAAAATATACTTACTGCAATAACTCTTTACTTTTACCATACAAGTGTTTACTTGTTAAAAGTAAAGAGTTATTGCCGTTAAAGTAAAAAAAATAAAAATAAAACACAGGGTAGATTTTTAGATGGATCAGTAAGTACCTTAACCATTTAGGCAATAGGAATATGGTTTCTCGAGACTATCCTTAACTTTTCGAACATATTCGAACTTCATTCATCAATCTCTACTAATATTAAAAATGTGGAAGTAACTCTGTCTGTCTGTTACACTTTCACGTCTAAACCACTAAACCGATTTTGATGAAATTTGTTACAGAGATAGATAAGACCTTGGAGAAGGACATGGCTACATTTTATTTTCATTTTAGAATGTTTACAACGATAGAAATTTACGCGGGCGAAGCCGCTGGCAGGAGATAGTTTATAATAAACTAACCTAACTATGGAAAAGAGGCACACAAAACAGGTTGAATGTTACGGCGCATAATAATATTAAAAAAAATAGCATTTAAATATAGCTTCCGCCTAGGGTTACCACCTTTTATTTTGGAAGAAAAATAGTATTATTAACAAATTATAGCTAAAAATATAGCACTTTTAGAGAATTCTGAAAAAAAGTTGTTTTGTTACTTATTTTAGACCGTTTTCTATTGATTTTTAGGGTTCCGTAGCCAAATGGCAAAAAATGGAACCCTTATGGATTCGTCATGTCTTTCTGTCTGTCCGTCCGTATATCGCAGCACCTTTTTTTTGAAACTATAAGAACTATACTGTTAAACCTTGGTAAGTAGATGTATTCTGTGAACAAGAATAGAAAAAAAACAATAAATTTTGAGGGTTCCCTATACTTAGAACTGAAACTCAAAATTTTTTTTTCATCAAACTCATACGTGTGGGGTATCTATGGATAGGTCTTCACAAATTATATTGAGGTTTCTAATTTCATTTTTTTCTAAACTGAATAGTTTGCCGGAGAGACACATCCAAAGTGGTAAAATGTATGGTAACATCTAAAATAAGAGAATGATAAAAAAAAAAAAAAAAATGTAAACCGAATTCACCTTTGATTCAATCAATTCAAATATAAAAAAAAAAATATATTTCATAAGCAGAAACCTTATGCAAAAACCGTGAACCATTATTTATAGATAATGGTACGGAACCCTTCGTGCGCAAGTCCGACTCGCACTTGGCCGGTTTTTTTTGTTTATTTTTGGGAGGCGTGCAAGAACCACAGTCATCATCACATTCAATGTTTTTAATTTTATGGCACTAAATTAACAATCGTTGAATTTTCGAACCTATATTCATTGGCGAACTAAGTCTGTGCATTAAGCTTTGCATCCAGGAGAAACATAAATGTTATAGCGAGAGAAGCGAGCTGGAAAATTCCCGCTCGCCAGAAGATTACATTTTTACCTGTCATATAGAAATAGAAGTCAAATTATGGGCTTTTGCAGAAAATTTTGAGGAAGACTAGGATGCTAGAGCGAGCGCAGCGGGACGGCCCATTCACAGCTACACTGCGATCGCCAACCCGCCTGTCAAGCATGGCCTTTGGGGGAGGCCTATATCCAGCAGTGGACGTCTTTCGGCTGGTATGATGAGGATGATGAGGACCCTCTTCGATTTTCCAGCCAGCATATCTGAATCTTAAAATTTGTAAATCCTAGCTGCGTTTTATCTCCAAATCTTTGTGGATGTGGTAGCATAGTTAGTAACGTTACTGTCTGCAATTACTCCATCACAGACAGTTGAGTACAAATTGCATTGTTTCGCGACTGAGCGCAATATTCATTTATACTTAATGTTTATCATTGCGTGTAAATATTGCGAGATATAAAGATGGCATACAATTACCTACGTGATGATAAATCGCAGCATCACGCGTGTGATCTACATACTACAAGTAAGTTGCCTACCGAAACTTTGTGTTGAGGGTTTCGTTTTCTTATTCGCTCTATCGATAATTTAATCGATTCAGGTAGGTATGTAGGTAGGTCGACTTAGGTGGGACCGTAGGACTATCTACTAGGGTTTGCACTTGTGAATTCCCGGGAAATTATCATATTTTCAGTACCGGGAAATCTAAACCATTTCCCGGGAATTCCGATACTACGAAATAAGATACGAAATTTTGATTTTTAAAACTGCGAGTGAGGAGCGCGAAGTCAACGACATTGGTCGGCAGTAATCAGTACTGTCCCGAGCTTTTATGTTACAAATTTTAATTATCTCTACATAGGTACTTAGTATAGAACAAAGTCGCTTCCCGCCGTCTGAACCTCTGTACAATTAGATATTTTAAACTACGCAACGGATTTCATTGGGGGTTTCACTATCGTTACTATTTAGAGATTTTTTCCGGAAGGTTTATATGTTTAAACCTTATAATTAAAATTCAAATGTCCAAAAAGAGATTTTCAGGCACACGTCATAAAATATTACCGAAGCGATTTATTATATTACCGTGTGAAGCCGGGGCGGGTAGCTAGTACGATATAAATGTATTAGGGCTAAGGAGAATTCTTCTATGTGTGAGGCTTTTCGGAGCAATATTAATAAGTGCTGTTAAACTTCGTTGAATAATAATAGGTAGGTAGATGCTGTACCGATGCGCCCGGCCCTGATTAAATCAATGGTCCGGAGCGAGGAAAGCGCTCACCTTCTGCAAAGCAATAATGCTAGCGAAGAAGGAGGCGGGCCGCGCGAGGTAGACTAGGCATTCGCCCCAACCGCCGCAACAGAAGAAGACGCCCCGGGTGTCGGTAGTTGCAGGACCGGCCACCGTAGGCGCGGGCCAGCGGACGGCGAGCGTTGGATGGCTCGCTGTCTGATCACCACCAGGCGCGCGTCGATGGCGTGTTGTGTTCCACGCGCGCCTCAAAGAGATGTCAGCATAGGAGATGAGGCCTACTAGGGCCAGAGCCTGCCAGGGTTGCGGAATTTGTTAGAAAGAGTCACCGCGGCCCTGGACGCAAAGGGCTTTAGAAGGAACACGGATGGGTTTTAGTCGGTAAGAATCTGACACTCCCTTCTGCTCCGCCCAGAGCGGAAGGAGGAATTTGATGATTTCCCATCGATAAAAAAGGAACGAACTACCGAGACAAACATTCATATGATCAATCAATCAATCAATATTATGTCACAGGAAAATTGCAGACTCCGTAAGTTTATTACAATATTATTATTCAAATTCAAGTTTCCAATATTTCCAATATAATTACCAACGAGGTTATTATATTTCCGCTTGAGGTTCTCCGCAGCCGCAGCGGTAGCGCCAGCACAGCACGATGAGCTACGAAGATGGGACGGCGCAAGAGTATCGACACAAGTAGCGTCTCATGGCCTACCCATCTTTCATGGAAATAACGACATGCTGTCCGGTCTCTTGCCATCTTCGCGTGCCAGGCCATTGGGTTCTAGTACAGCCGGAACGCCGACGGTGACAAGAGCTCGTCGGATGATGTCGTTAATATTCGCGTTCCGCGCCATGCCGCCCGCGCTAGGCTGCATGACAGGCCAGGGTGTCCGAGAATGTTGACAACAACAAGGAGTGCCAACACGCAGGGAGACAGCGAGGCGGAAAGTAGTATCGTCATCAAGGTGCCTATGTTCAACGACGGTAGTGCGTGAAGCCAGAGTCCTGGCTCCCATTGACCCACAACCAGCAGGCGCTCGGTGAAGCGCGGTAGTCCTGATTAATTTATCAGTGCCGTGAACCGAGGATATAAAAGCTGGTGAACTGATACTGGTAATTTTGCGGACGCCGAGGCTGGGCGCAAGCAACCCTTCCCATCCGTATGGGAGCATACGGATGGGAAGGGTTGCTTGCGCCCAGGCTCGGTCGTCCATGGCCTCATTTAAAATTAAAGTAAGTGTATGCTTGATAATTCCCAGGCAGGACAAATCTTTGTGTGATGAGCATGATCATTTGTTCTGTGTCTGGGTGTAATTTGTCTATAATATGTATGTATTTAGAAATATATAAGTATGTTTATCAGTTGTCTGGTTGCCATAGCACAGGCTCTGCCTAGTTTGGGATCAGATGACCGTGTGTGAATTGTCCCAAGATATTATTATTTTATTATTATTAATTTGGTCCATTTTGTCCAAAAGGTAGGGGTGCTTCCATAAATGGGAAGCACGATGGAAATATATTAATTTTGGGCCGAAACAGCAATAACGAATAAGAGTGATGGCCGAATGCATGTTAACTTGGAGCAATCTTTCCGGAAGGTCATTAAATTTTTTAATTTTTTCTGCAACAAATTCTGGAAAAGAATTCTCAAAGATTGGGGACCCAAGGAGACGAAGAGAGCTTTTGTCCATAATTTGAATTTCAGGGGCTATTGTGTTGAATTTTGGAAGTCTGAGGTAGTCTGTCAGTATTGCCCGATAAAAAAAAATCGCATTTGGAAAACTTCAGATCAAGTCATATGGAATGGAATTGATTTTTTATAAATTGTAGGTCATTTAAGACAGTATCTACATCGCCTCCAAGGGTTCCATCATTAAGATACCAAACGTTAAATTTAGAATTTAGCTGTCGAATAATTGGGTGAATAGCTAAACTAAAGATCACTGGCCCGAGGGGATCACCTTGTTGATAGCCAACTGCAGATTCCGAAAGGTTGTCCCGATATAGTAATTTAGATGGTAGTCTCTAACATTGCCAGAGAAAACTAAAGATTTGAGGTATTTATTTTTTAGTTTCTGCCAGCAAGCACGAATTAAATGCATTTTTGATGTCAACCTTTAGGATGACTTCTCCTTTGCCTGAATTTAGATAGGTCGTCAATGCCTGTATGATAGCCTTACAGCCCCCTTTGGAGCCGTAACCTAGCTGCAGGTGCTGATTTTTTTTTTAAATGTCCTCTCTATAGAATTTACAACAGATCTTGGCTGCCAAACGACGGTATGTAGTACCCACGGCAATTGGACGAACGCCGTTCTTGCGCAGGGCACATCAATTGGCCCCGTACAAGGCGTTGATGACGGCCTCGTCCACCTTACCCGAGATCATGAGGTTAATCAAAGCGCGTCGGAACAGATGAGGTTCTTCAGGTGCTGAGGACTTAGGCCATCGAGGCCACCAGCAGAGCCGTTCCGAAAGGAGCACACGGCAGTGACTACAGTACGCGTCAAACAACTTTGCCCCTCTGAAGTTCGTCACAATTGACAGCGCAGTAGTCAATTTTACAACCAATCATGACACCGCGCATGCGCGGGTTTGGGTTTGGTTTCGCGGAAGATGGCACGAGTAATGGCGTCTTAGTCGCTCCTATATGTTCGACGCTTAGTCGTGTCCTGCTTGCTAAATGAAATAAGACTGTTGATGCCACAAGTGTTACACGTTGTTTCAATTAGTTTTTTATTGTTTTGTTATCTTCTTATTGTGTCAGACTCGTACTGACTAAAACGCATCCGTGTTACTTCTAAAGCCCTCTGCGTCCAGGGCCGCGGTGACTCTTTCGAACAAATTCCGCAACTCTGGCAGGCTCTGGCCCTAGCGGGCCCCTATGCTGATATCTCTTTGAGACGCGCGTGGAATACAACGTGCCATCGACCCGGGCCTGGTGGTGATCGGACAGCGAGCCACCCAAGACCTGCCATCCGCTGGTCCGCACCATGGTGGCCGGGATCGCCCTGCGACTCACGACGCCCGGGGTGTCTTCTCCTGTGGCGGCGGTTGGGGCAAAGGCCTCGTCTTTCCCTCGCGCGGCCCGCCTACTCCTTCGCTAGCATTACTGCTTCGCAGAAGGAGGTGACCGCTTCACAAGCCTCCTCGCTCCGCACATGGATTTAACCAGGGCCGGACGCGAGAGGTCGACGCCGCCGATCGCGTCGACGAGGACACGGCGGTGCTCAGCCCAAGCAGGGCAGAACTCCACCGTGTCCGGGCGATCCTCACAGTGCTGACATCCGGACCTGATGTCCTCCCGCTAAATCCGAAACAGCCGTGTCCGGTGAGGACCTGCATCAAGTGGAAGGTGAGGACGCCGTAGCGCCACTCGCGCCTCTCTAGCCACTAATTGTGGCGTGCCCAGGGCTGGGTCGCGATAGTCGCCATCTCTATACCGCCATGGTATCCTGCCGGAACTCCGTCCAACGCGCAGCAATTTGCCGCGGCAGCGGATTTTCCCCCCGGCGAAGCACCTCCATGCGCTACGCGTAAACGGGCTCTCGCCTCTAAATCCCATGGCGGTTATCCGGCAAGGAGGCTCGCCGCCTCGCCAGAGACCATGTGGTATCCCGCCGGATGGCGCTTTGGGACGCGTTGAGCTGGTGGTTCGAGCTGGTCGCCTCTTCAGCGTTAGCGCCCACACTAGGGCCCCATAAAGGGCCATGGACCGCACGATCCCCGCATATTCAGCCCATCCTAGGTAGTGTAATAAGTCTACTTGGCACTAGATGAATGGCCCTTGATAAACACGATATAATTCAATATTATATCGAATCGAACGCTGTGGAATATCCGCGAGGGTAAATGTCTAACCATTATGGTTTATAAGTCACTGTCGGCGACAAGACCCCATCCGCGCTCCTAGGTGCAAGTAGTGGTAGGGACGAACTAGCCACAAACCAATAGGCAACCGTGTTTCTTGTAAATATTCGTAAGGTCTAATTAGAATCTTGTTGTATTAGGTTTTTATTATTTTCTAATTAGTGTAGTAAGGTAAATTTGTATGTAAGAAGTCTTATTAGAGTCCGATAAGTTAGTTTTTTAATAAGTTGAAAGAAAATATTTGCATAACTTTTTGTATCGTAAATAATTACGTAACTTGAAAATGTGCTTTTTTGTTTATGAAGATATTGTTTTGTAATTAGTGTCGAATGAAAGGTCTTGATGTAAAAACACTTTTACAAAAAGAATCAAGTCAATCAGATAAGTAGTTTAGGAAATATAAGGCAAAATGTATAGCGAAAATTTGTTACCTTGGCAATTATTCTAGTTTTTGTTCTAGAAACTTTTATGTTGTAAGGTTTATGACTTTAATTATGGTTTTATTTTATAGAGTAAGGTTTAAGAAATCTAACCATGTATAAATTATAAGGACTTGTTGGAAATTTTAATAAAATAAGGGCTCCAAGGGTTTCGGCTCATAGTAAAATTGAACGCTAAAAAGGGTCAAAATCGCGCGGGCGTCTATAAGGTAACGTCGGCCAGTATAAAAGGCGGGTTGATTTCCGGGTCGACAGGCAGTCGCAACACAGCCACCGAAGAGGCAAGATAAGGAAGAAAAAAAGGAAGCCGAAACCTGCGGAACAAGAAGAAACCCAAGAAGCTTGTTTTTTATTTTGTTTCCTCCCGGCTGCCCGTCTCTCTCCCGAGGTCCCAGTAGGAAGCACTCTGTACTCGCTTACGCATTCAGGAGTGCGTGGGACGTGCGTCACCAGCACAAGTAAGGAACGTACGTCAACAAACTGGGAGATTGTCCCAGGACGACAGTGCGGGCATTGGACGTGTCCCTGCCGTCCGCAACAGTTGGTCCTTCGAGCCGGATTCCTGCTGGAAGAGTACAGAAGAGTGCAGAAGAGTACAGAAGATACAGAAGAATCAGAAGATCGAGTTCAAGATGCCGGTTACCAGGTCACAGAAGGATGCTCCCTCACGTCCCGGGTCCCGTCCCTCGGAAAGGGACGCGACAGATGGAAGGTCGGGATCAGAAGGGGTCACGTCTGCGTCAGCGTCAGCGTCATCAGGAACAGCAACTACGTCAGATTCGAACACTTCTTCGGGCACTACGACTACAGAGGGCACCACGACGACTGAGACTACGGTTGCGACTGCTACCACGGCGGCGTCCGAGAAGAACGGACAGAAGAATAAAGCCGCACAGAAGGAGACGACTAAGAAGACTCCAGAGGATATCCCGGACAAGGGTGTTCGTGGCTCCGCCACAACCCTTAAGCCAAAGGGGGTCGGTCGTCGCGCCAGGTCCATGAAGACCACGAGTTCCTCAGCCAGAAGACGCGAGCTGGAAGCCAGAGAAGAATTAGCACGCCTGGAGCTGAAGGAAGCACAGGCTGCGGCGAAGCTAGCCCGTGTCAGATTGGAGTTGGCACAGTGTGAAGATGAGGACTCCGTGGATGAAGACCAGGAAGACAGAACAGCACAGGTGCAGAACTGGATCGAGACATCAGTTCTAGGGGAAGACAACATGGAACAACCCGAGCTACGAGGTCAGCACCCTCCAGAAGAGCCAGAGAAGGTGAAGCCTGAAGAGAACTCCTCAGCGAAAGGAGGTACGAACGAAATTCAAGCACTGGCGAATGTATTGAAGGAAGCCCTTACCACAAGAGGAGGACCAGTGGCGCAGCCGAAGTATATTCACGAGTTACCCTACTTCGACGGCAACAGCAGCGAGTGGTTGGCCTTCAAGGTTGTCTACGAAGATACAGCACCGATGTTCAACGAAGTACAAAACATGGCTCGACTAAGAAGAGCACTGAAGGGCAACGCAAGAGAAGCTATCAAGAGCCTGCTGTACTCTGAAGCCTCTCCGTTGGAAGTGATGCAGGCCCTCAGAAGAAGATACGGAAGACCTGATGCGCTGGTGCTGGCAGAATTGGACAAGGTTAAGGCGTTACCGAAGATTACTGAAAATCCAAGGGACATATGCGTCTTCGCAAGCCAGATCAACAACAGCGTAGCAGCAATAAAGGGTTTGAAGAAACCACAGTACCTGCATTCACCTGAAATGGTGAAACAAATCATCGAGAAGATGCCAACGATTCTCAAGTTCCGATGGTATGACTTCACTGCAGCATCAGGAGAAGGCGAGTTCTCCGATTTGACGATGGTCTCCAAGTTCCTGAACATCGAAGCAGACAAGTGTGGAGCCTTCGCGACTTCAGAAGAGAAGAGCGGGTTCAAGAGGACTCATCGACAAACGACGCATTCGACAAGGGAAAAGGACTTCAAGGAAAAGGATTCAAGACAGACAGGGGAGAAGACATGTCCTATGTGTGAAAGTGGACACTTCCTCGTCGACTGTCAGAAGTTTCAGAAGGCGTCGGTACATGATCGGTGGGCAACAGTGAAGAAGAGTCACGTCTGCTTCAAATGTCTTCAAGGGAGGCATCGAAAGGAGAGCTGCAAGAAACCACCGTGCAAGGAATGCAAGAGGTGGCATCATCATCTGCTGCACGTCGAAGCAGAAGACAAGGCCTCGGGAGAGAAAAAGACGGAAAAACAAGAAGAAGTAGCCAACGTCATGGCATCAGTGAATGCAGTCAACAGCGCAAGGGCATACCTGAAGATAGTACCGGTAGAAGTCTTCGGGTCGAAAGGATCAAAAAGGATATTGGCCCTCATGGATGAAGGGTCAACAGTCTCACTTATCGATGAAAAGGTGGCAGAAGAAGTCGGCGCTCAAGGCAATAAAGAGGAACTGGTCATTGAGACAGTAGGAGGCAGGCTCATAAGGAAGAAGGATTCTCAGACGCTGGACCTTATAGTGAAAGGGGTTCATCAAGGAAAGAAGAAGACCTTGAAGAGAGTCCGGACCGTCAACGAGTTGAAGCTTGCACCACAGTTCCTGGAGAAGAAAAGGATAGAAGAATGCCAGCATTTGAAGAAGATCGCCGACTCTCTATATTATGAAGGGGAGTCACCACAGCTGCTCATCGGTCAAGACAATTGGGAGCTGATAGTGACTCAAGAAGTAAGGAAAGGGAAACCAGGAGAACCAGTTGCTTCTAGGACTGGATTTGGATGGGTGCTCCACGGATCAGATACTGGAGCTGCAAGAGTGGTGCACTTCCTGAACACGTGTCTACATGTCAGCACGCCAGATGAAGAAATGCATCAAGCCATCAAGGATCACTTCGCGATCGAGGCGCTTGGCGTGCAACCGAGAAGACCCACTACAGATTCGGAAGGAAGAGCACTCGCCATCCTAGAGAAGACCTGCAGAAGACTTGAAGATGGACGATTCGAAGCTGGACTCTTATGGAAGAATGAAGATGAACAGATGCCTGAAAGCTACACGTCCGCCAAAAACAGGTTGTTCAATATTGAAAAGAAGATGGACAAGGACCCTCAGCTGAAGGCAGAATACGTCAAGCAGATCCAGCATCTTATCGACAGCAAGTATGCAGAAGAAGCACCTGTTGCACAAGAAGACTCCAAGAAGAAATGGTACCTTCCTCACTTCTCCGTGGTACATCCACTAAAGAAGAAGATAAGGATAGTCTTCGACGCTGCAGCCAAGTCAAAGGGAAGAAGCCTCAACGATGCTCTACTACCAGGACCGGATCTACTGCAGTCACTCTTCGGGATACTACTCAGGTTTCGACAAGGACCTCTAGCGGTGGCGGCCGATATCAAGGAAATGTTTCTTCAAGTTCGCATTCGGCCAGAAGACAGAGACAGCCTAAGGTTCTTGTGGCGCGGGGATCGTCGCGACGTGCCGCCGAAAGAGTACAGGATGACATCGGTTATCTTCGGCGCAACATCATCTCCGAGCACAGCGATCTACGTCAAGAACCGAAACGCAGCAGACTTCAAAGAGCAGTATCCAGAAGCAGCCAGGGCGGTCGAGATGAACCATTACATGGATGACTACCTGCACAGCTTCCATTCAGAGGAAGATTTCAGAAGAGTGACGACGCAGGTAGACCTCATACACAAGAAGGCAGGCTTCGAACTCAGGGGATGGGCGTCAAATCAACCTGAGCTGTTGCAAGATGTGAAGACTGATACCATAGAGAAGACAGAAGTGGACCTTGGCGAGAAGGAAGAGAAGACACTAGGACTACGCTGGTTCACGAAAAGGGACTCCATCGGCTTCAGGGCAAACCTCCGGAACACACCAGAGGAGATAGCGAAAGGACTTAAGGTGCCCACGAAGAGGGAAGTCACCAGCGCAGTAATGTCGACCTTCGATCCGCTGGGATTAGCATCACCAGTTCTCGTCCAAGGCAAGAAGCTACTTCAGAACATATGGCGAAGTGGCGTCGGTTGGGATGATGACATAGAAGAAAGGGAGTACGAAGCATGGAAGATTTACCTGGAAAAGATGAAGCTGCTCCAAGACCTGCAGGTTCCAAGATGCCTGGCGCCACATCGCACCGAGGGGGAGCTGCACACGTTCACGGATGCGAGCGAGTCGGCGTATGCAGCGGCGGTTTATTGGAGGACAGAAGATGAAGACGGGACTTACCATGTCAGCTTGGTAGCGGCGAAGGCAAGAGTCACTCCACTGAAACCGGTGTCCGTTCCGAGACTCGAACTGCAGGCAGCCCTCCTAGGAAGCAGACTGGCCCATTCAGTAGAGGAAGAATTGGACCTGAAGGTAGTAAGGAAGACGTTTTGGACAGACTCCAGCATCGTACTTTCCTGGATAAAGACGGACCCGAGAACATTCAAGACGTTCGTAGCTCATCGCTTGGCGGAGATAGAAGATCTCACCAAACCGCAAGACTGGAGATGGGTGCCTACGGCGCAGAACCCTGCAGATGATGCAACGCGCGACGTACCAGAAGGCTTCGACTGCAACCACCGATGGTACACCGGACCAAGCTTCCTGAGAAGAGAAGAAGCTCATTGGCCAGCACCGAGGACCTTCAAGAAGGAAACCACCGGCGAGGAAAAAGTAGCGGACGTCGCAGCAGCAGCTAGCGCATCTCATCCATCACCAGACCCCGAGAGATTCTCCTCATGGAAGAGACTTTGGAGAGCCACAGCGAGAGTACTGCAGTTTTTACAACTCTGCAGAAAAAGGGAGAAGCTCAACGTCTGCAAAGGAGATCCCACCTGGAAAATGACACAAGGAAAAAAGGCGAAGACTGTTGAGAAGCAACACAGATCTTCGGAAACCAGAGAAAGGAAATACATACCACTGGACTCCGGACTACTTGAGCAAGCTGAGACTCTCTTGCTGAATGGAAGCCAAGAGAGAAGCTTCAGAGAAGACATCAAGTGTCTTCAGCAAGGAAAGCAATTAGAGGGCAGCACCAAGTTGAAAAGGCTCGACGTAGTACTGGAAGACGGTCTCCTGCGACTGAAAGGAAGGATCGACGCGATACAGGGTGTGACCAGAGATTACAAACGACCCATCGTGCTCGACAGCAAGGACAAGACAACACGACTCATCATAGAAGAATTCCACTGCCGCTTCAATCATGGAAATCACGCAACGGTGATGAACGAGATACGACAACGCTTCTGGGTACTGGGACTAAGGTCAGCGATCAAGGCAGTTCAGCATCAATGCCAGTGGTGCAAGACAAGGAAGGCAAGACCGCAAGAACTGCCGACGGGCAACTTACCTGCTGAAAGGCTGACGCACGGAAGCCCTCCCTTTACGTGCACTGGCGTAGACTACTTCGGCCCTATGACGATCACCGTAGCAAGACGGCACGAGAAGAGATGGGGGGCTCTATTCACATGCCTCACAACCAGGGCTGTGCATATTGAGCTGACTCCTTCACTCTCCACAGACAGCATGATTATGGCGCTACGACGATTCGCCGCGAGAAGAGGGATGCCGAAGAAAATCTACAGCGACAACGGGACCAACTTCGTCGGCGCCAACAAAGAACTGAAAGAAGCGCTCGACACCTTGAAGCAAGAAGACCTCACCTCAGAAGCAGAGAAGATCGGCGTGCAGTGGAAGTTCATCCCTCCTGGTGCGCCAAACATGGGCGGCGCATGGGAGCGTTTGGTGCGTTCAATTAAAATCGCACTAGACGCCACACTCAACGAAAGGCACCCACGTGAGGAGGTTCTCCACACTCTCCTCCTAGAGGCCGAGCACATAGTCAACTCTCGACCTCTCACACACCTCTCCGAGAACCTCGAAGAAGAAGCACTAACTCCGAACCACTTCCTCATCGGGAGATCCTGCGGCGCTGCGAGAATCGGCAACTTCGACGACAACGAGCTCGTGGGCAGACCCACCTGGAAGGCTACGCAGCGACTTGCCGACCACTTCTGGCAACGTTGGCTGCGAGAATATCTGCCCACCCTGCTGCCGAGGAAGACGAAGAGAAGGACCAGCGCCACAAACCTACAGGTTGGAGACATCGTGCTGATCGTCGACCACAGCCTACCGAGATGCACCTGGCCACGCGGAAGAGTCCTGCAAGTGTATCCTGGACCAGATGGGCGGACAAGGATCGTCGACGTCGAGACGCGAGGAGGAGCGCTGCGGAGACCCAGTTCGAGAGTGGTGCTGCTGGTGCCGGGAGTATCGCCGAGCCAGGAGGATGGTGCGACGCACGAGGGGGAGAATGTCGGCGACAAGACCCCATCCGCGCTCCTAGGTGCAAGTAGTGGTAGCGACGAACTAGCCACAAACCAATAGGCAACCGTGTTTCTTGTAAATATTCGTAAGGTCTAATTAGAATCTTGTTGTATTAGGTTTTATTATTTTCTAATTAGTGTAGTAAGGTAAATTTGTATGTAAGAAGTCTTATTAGAGTCCGATAAGTTAGTTTTTTAATAAGTTGAAAGAAAATATTTGCATAACTTTTTGTATCGTAAATAATTACGTAACTTGAAAATGTGCTTTTTTGTTTATGAAGATATTGTTTTGTAATTAGTGTCGAATGAAAGGTCTTGATGTAAAAACACTTTTACAAAAAGAATCAAGTCAATCAGATAAGTAGTTTAGGAAATATAAGGCAAAATGTATAGTGAAAATTTGTTACCTTGGCAATTATTCTAGTTTTTGTTCTAGAAACTTTTATGTTGTAAGGTTTATGACTTTAATTATGGTTTTATTTTATAGAGTAAGGTTTAAGAAATCTAACCATGTATAAATTATAAGGACTTGTTGGAAATTTTAATAAAATAAGGGCTCCAAGGGTTTCGGCTCATAGTAAAATTGAACGCTAAAAAGGGTCAAAATCGCGCGGGCGTCTATAAGGTAACGTCGCGACGTTACCTTATAGACGCCCGCGCGATTTTGACCGTCGGCCAGTATAAAAGGCGGGTTGATTTCCGGGTCGACAGGCAGTCGCAACACAGCCACCGAAGAGGCAAGATAAGGAAGAAAAAAAGGAAGCCGAAACCTGCGGAACAAGAAGAAACCCAAGAAGCTTGTTTTTTATTTTGTTTCCTCCCGGCTGCCCGTCTCTCTCCCGAGGTCCCAGTAGGAAGCACTCTGTACTCGCTTACGCATTCAGGAGTGCGTGGGACGTGCGTCACCAGCACAAGTAAGGAACGTACGTCAACAAACTGGGAGATTGTCCCAGGACGACAGTGCGGGCATTGGACGTGTCCCTGCCGTCCGCAACAGTCACAGTGACAGATTTTTCCTCAAATTATTCAATCAAAACCCGGATGGAATGGAAAAGTGGTGATTTTGGTATCATAATATTAATCCTTACTCATTTAAATAGTTCGATGATTAAGGTCGACTATGTACATGTAAATTACTTTTTAAATTATTCAAATCAGACCTTTCGTTTAAAAGTTACGACGAGTATAAAAATGCTCTAAGTAAGAAAAATGTTGTGGTTTGAGCGAACTGGGGAGAATCTCAATGCTTGGTCTGATGAAGTTGAAATGGAATGAATGCATAAAAAAATAAGAATAACAAATGTTTGGATTTTTAGGAAAATAAACCCCTAAAGGGGCGAAAAGGGGTGATGAAGTTTTTAGGGAAGGACATTACTGCTTGCTTCAATTTACGTAACACTTTTTTACGCGATTGCACCTGCGCGGTCGTCACCAAAACCTAACTTCAGAGCGGCAAAGTTGTTTGACGCGTACGACATGTAACGGTGAGGGTGTGAATGTCCGGATAAAGGGTTTCAGTGATTCAGGGGTCGAGAAAAGAAAGGCCATCCGATGGGGCAGGGTGTTTGCTCTCCAGAGCTGCGAGAGTATCTGGAGAACACGGTGCCACCACATCACTACTAAAAGAATCCTGGCTGCTCTGCTAATGTCACCTTCCCCTAATTTTGATCAACCAGATGGGAAGGGAAATACCACATATTATATGCCAAAATATTACAGTTTTCGTTAATTTGTGCAGTTAATGTCTTTTTGGTTACCAAATTCTTTTGTACATGTAGAATTCTGTAAGGGAAGGTGAGAAGTTGCTCCCAGGCACTCTGCGAGTTCTCGCGGGCGGCGAGGCGGATGCATCTCGCTAGGTGCTGCGCTACAACGGGTCTAGCGCCTCTGAAAATTCGCTTT
Source organism: Mamestra brassicae (assembly GCA_905163435.1). Taxonomy (NCBI): domain Eukaryota; kingdom Metazoa; phylum Arthropoda; class Insecta; order Lepidoptera; family Noctuidae; genus Mamestra; species Mamestra brassicae. The sequence goes on along the minus strand of LR990995.1, from coordinate 9,114,591 downwards.
AAAACTGGAACAGAGAGGGTTAAAACGGGTCTAAAGTGGATGTAGCAGGTATAGTAGGTATGGATGTAATTACGGGGTCTGAAGTGAGTGCGTTTTGGGGTTTGTGTGCCTCCCCAATATGCACATTCAGACCCCGCTTACCTTTAAAAAATCGTGCCTTGTTGTTTATTGATGTTGAAGGTTGACAGGCACTATCTTCCAACACCACACTGCTGCCACTAATCATTTAAATATGTACACTAATATAAAATTAACACTAAATTGTAATTAAAACTAATAAAAACCGAAGAAAAAACACTCAAAAATATTTTTTTATGTAACAACTGCCATGATGACAACAACGTCAATCATTTTACCTCTCCTTATATCTATGAAAAAACGGAACCCTTATTATTTATTTATCCTTTATTTCAGGCAACTAACGCCCATAAAACACAATACATAATATTTAAATATTACATCACTAGTACTCATGTAATATTAGTTTACAGTAAATCTGACTACACATGGTACCTATGCTTATTTCAAATAAATAAGTACTTAGATCTTTTTATCAGCTCTGGTTTTTGAGTTTCAGATTTTCTGGTTTTCGCAAAAATGTTGGTGATTGAAATTTGAAATCACTTCTTTACCACTTTTACATAATCTTAAATATTCAATACACTATTTACAAACATAATCAGGTGCCAAAATACATAAATAGGTATTTCTAACGAACTTCGATTTAGCTTTTTCACTTATTCTCCATAAATAAGTAGGTATACGGTTTTAGGCATTTATTCCTCAAAAAGGTTACAATTCACTTATCATGAGAAATATAAGTTATTCTTAAATACTAAATACGTTGACATGAGAAATGTAGGTAGGTACACCAATAAACTAGTAAGTAGTAGATGCACAATACTTTAAAATGTTGTGAAAACTAAAACTAAAGTTTAAACTTTTTTTGGAAATGGGGTCACTTTTTGGGGGCAAAGTAGAAAACTTAAAAAATGTTTTTTCATCTGTAGGTACCGTGTGACATAATTATTAATTGATAGCGTAGAGCATATTGTGATAGTTTCGAATATATTTATTTTCATAATTAAAAACTAAAGGTTCTGAATTTATGCAAGAAATTAGATAAAAATTACCATTCCCCTCCCCTTATTTCCAAAACCAACAATGAGTCTAAAATTTGGAAAAAAATACATCATTAGTTCTTTGCCTACAGATTACCTACAGGAAAACCTATAAGAAGTCTATGATTTGAAAATAACATGTTACAAAAATAAGATACGTTCGGAAGTTCGGAACCCTTTGCATGCGAGTCCGACGCGCGGTATTTTGTTCGGTTTCTGTACCTCAGTTTCAATGGTTCCGAATTCCAAGGGCTTATCAATATGTCTGACTGTTTGGGACCTTCTTTAGGTAGGTACCTAATTTCAATAGCCCTAACTAGCCTAGTCAGTCCAAGTCCAACGAAAATCCTGTTCTGACCTTGGCACACTAAAAAGGGAGGTTAAATTAAGTTCGCGATTTATGTCGCGGGCAAAACAGCTACTTTCCATCTAATTTTATTCACGAATTTATAATTGTTTACTCACAGTGAAGTGAAGGTGAATGAATTATTTTGTCTATTATTTAATCTCATTTATAATCCACCCATCTTCGTTTATTCTTTAATTATTAAGTATCAATTTATATAAAACGAAGCTAATTCAATAGTGAGGTTGTTGCGAAATCAACCTACAAGACATTTAGATTGCCACACATTGTTGAGAACCTTATGTACATAATAAAATTAATGTTTACACGGCCGCGGCTGTGCGGCCTTCTCACCGTAATAATCTCATCAAACGCATCTCGATCGAGATGGATGCTAAAGGTAACTCACATTAGGTACAATTACCGACCATTTCCGAATCCGTCCTTCCTCAACGTATATTTATGAGTTACTAGTAAACTGTGTTGTTTTGTCGGTACCGAATTTGATTTATGGTCACGTTCTATCAGAGAAAAAAATGTTTCCTGCAATTTGCAGTAGATGACCAAGACGATACATAAATTAATCTTAATTAAATAATGACAAATAGTTTTTCAGTCATAGATTTTAACGGTCGCTGTCCGAACGTTTGCTTATTACGAACGAGATGTAAGTAATTGTTGCACTTATAAATTACATTATTTTATAAGTGTAAGTAATGTAATGTGTAAACAATTGTAGGCAAACCTAAATAAATAGGTAAATAAAATAAATAGATGCCATAGGCATAGGTCCAAGAAACACGTCTCCAAGTTTAGTTCGAGTTTGATCTAGGTAGGTACCTATGTGTGACCAAATTGTGGCTTTGGAAAGATGTGGTACACCCTGTCCTTGTGTTTGCAGTTGCATTTAAGTCTATGTCTAAGGTGCGCTAAAAAATAATATCATTGTTATACATTGTTAAGGATAGTTTAGGAACCTATACAACGACCAGGTAGGTACACCTAGGACAAAATTGGCCTAGTGACCCTTCGACATTTTTTGATACTTACTACCAAATATTTCGGCAATACGCGAACTATTTCTTGGTTCTTACATCCAAGTACTTACCTTAAGTAAAATGGCAGCATGAGACCGGTTTACGTGGCGATGCTTGTGGTACCTAGGCCAATACCCAGCAGACCCAGCAGTGTGCATTTCGATTGAAATTATGATGATGAGTAAAATGGCTGTGTTATGTACCTACGTGTACCTCTACCTACAATCGGACTGGACGGACAGACGTATAAAATAAACAGTTTCTATCATTTGGCTACAGAACCCTCAAAAGGCAACACTGTTGATTTTCAGTGTTTGAGACTGCGACTATAACCTTTTAGGCTAATGAAATGGGGCGGCCCTGTTCTTTAGGTAGGTACCTAGCTTAAAAGGGTCCCTCCCTAAACCTAGTTAGTTCGTATATTTATATACCTACTAAAATAATACAGTACCTACTTACTTATGGTTACTTGGTGTTAGGAAATTATTTGCTGTGAGTTAGGTACTGAAGGTGACTAGATGGATGCGTGTGTGAAGTATCTTTTAACATTTGAAAGGTACGTTATTTACTATTTTAACCTACTGAGGATTTCTACATAAGAGTAGGTATTTATATAAAACATGAACAAATATGATGAAATCACACGTTTAAGTGATAACTCCTAGGGACGTAATTTCCAAAAGTCTACAAGGAATAAATTGCTAGATAGGTCAACGGTGGACCAAGAGGAGGTGGCAGGAGCGGTTTATATAGTACAGACGCCAGCACATCAAGCTACCTAAAACTGTCAAATTTTCCCAATCAACCTTGAACCGAATTAAACATTAGCGATAAAGTTGAAATCTATTAAATAAATACATTTTACAGATTATTGTAGCTTGATGTGGCGTGTGGAGGCGTCGGTACCTACCTACCCGGCACCGGGCCCCCGGTCTTTTTTTTATAAAATCCCACAAAGGCCAAATACATGCTTAGTACGAAAGACGCAGTTTCGATATGGCGGCCCCTTCATGTTCATGTAAGCAAAATATAACAACGTAGAGGGATAAAATTGTCTACTTTTTCAAACCCAAAGACTATATTACTTAATCCATGTTCAAAGAATGTCCGCATAAGTCAGCAAAATATGTCCTGTATGTAGTGTACCTACCTAATGTAGGTAATCGTAAAACTCAAAGGAAAACCTAAGAATTTCATATGCAATGCAGGGAACTGACATTTTCGATCGCGCTTCGCTCGCTCTTGCATCTTACATTCTTCTTTTCCTAGCTGGGGACCCCATTTTTTGCCACCCCGGACCTCCGAGAGGCCTAGCCCGCTACTGAGATAGGTACAACTTATGTATCTAAGTAAAGTAGGCACCTATAGTTAAAATAATACCTTGGTCATGAAATAATCACTTATTCACTGACAAACAAAATACAAGAGCTCAAATATCATCAATTTATCAAAAAATCAAGGTTAGAATTACCTACAAGCAAATACAGTTTCAAGAACTTTCGGTTTTAAATATCGAGTTCAAATGCAACATCACATCACCAAACTATTATTAAGGTTGCAGACGTAGTTGAGACTTTTAACCTTGCGTTCAAAAATCTCTGTAGAAGACGTAGATTACCTTTTAAAATTAATTTACTCATCAAAGATAAGTTGTAGGTACAAATAGAATACAATTTGTAGGTTGGCAGCCTACCTAGTACATACCTAGTTCGTTCATCTAGGTACATAATACAGAATTCCTATTAACAGCTCGAGCGCCTTATTTCGTGGCAGAAGTCATAATATTCTCGTAGTGCAACTAGTGCAAGTGCTACCTCCAAGCCACCAATGTGCAGTTGACAGCGTATATAGCGTAGCTTATAAGTGAATATATTACACTTATCAACACTAAAAAAAAAATCTGATTTATTATTTCGTAATTAGGTTGACTTATGAAAAATATCTGCAATTTTTTTTTCATATCACATCTAATAGCTTAGGAATTCATAAACATCGCGGGTAGTAAAAAAATACGATTGTGTATCAAAAATCCCAATTCATTTTAAATTGGGATTCATGCGCATTAAATTTGTTTTGAATTGTAGTCCAAATCGAACTTCTTTACGATTTGATTGTGTTTTTTAAAGGGAGACCTTTCAAAATCACTTTTCAGGGTTCCGTCGTCAACAAGGAACCCTTATAGTTTCGCCATGTACGTCTGTCTGTCTGTCTGTCCGCGGTTCAGCTCAGAGACGCTTAGCACTAGAAAGTTGGAATTTGGCGAAACTATGTTGATTACGAAACCCTAAAAAAATCGTTACAAGTTTAGTGACATAGTGGCAAGAGGGCAATATATCTTAAGGTGCTTGAGGAGTGAAATGGCATTCCGCAATAATCAAAACTATAACAGAGCCCAGAGGATGGTCATGACCTTACCAGCCCTTACTGGAATTCCTACGTCCTTCTTCTGAGCATATTTGCTCTTGCGAATCTACTCAAGTGAGCTAATAAAAGCAAGGGATAGATGGGACCTGGGAGCTGTACTCCTCGTCAGTGTTCACTACCGCCGATCGATAATGGAAAGCCGGAGCCGCCGGAGATGAGGAACAAGATTACTCTCGGGAGATCGGGTTCGTCGGATCGCTACTGCTCAACAGTTCGCTGCGAAGCTGACTTAAGGTACCCTCCACACGATACAGAGTTCCGTAAACTTCTATGGAACTTTTAAAGTATTCGTGGGAACCACAGATGGTAACTTACAAAACTGGCGAAATGTGGGTGCAACTGCCTTATTCTTCAAATTACCCACTTAGGTAAGTATTTGAGTTTTGCAGCACCTAAGTACCTACTTACGTACCTACTGAAGAAGGAGATATTCGAATAATCTAGGAAGTACCCTAACATTCTGATTAATCTTCTAATAAGTATAGTAGTGAAAAGGCAAGGCAAATGTTGACAAATTAATCTTCCATACCATAGAGTGTACCTATTATATTGTCTTTTGGGGTTAGTTGTGAAAAACTAATAGATAATTACAAACTTTATTATTTACTTCGGCCAGAATTAGTAGCCCAGGAATACGATTGTTCCATACTGACTTTAACACTCAGTAAATCATCTTTTGAGGGTAGTTGTGAAAAACGAATAATGACAACTTTTACTAAGTATTAAGTATATGCTTTGTATTAATATTGTACTGAATTTCATTATAACGCGCGTAATAATGTGATTTGAATTTGGAACTTCATTTTGATCGCGCGACCTGCACCTAGCAGCGAAAGCTGACGAGCGCCGGTCGCGGGCTTTAAATGATGATGATGTACCTACTTTAGGTTTAGATTTGTATTTTTATTTAATTTGGCGATTTCGTGCAGGTGGTGTGAAAAGTTTATAATGACAACCTTTATTATTCACTAAGGCCAGTATACGTACAAAGTTTAGTATATTGGTACAACGAATAATGAATTTTCATATTATAAACTTTCATCTCCTATTTCACCCCCTTAAGTTCGTACCTACCTTTATGATACTGTCGGCGACAAGACCCCATCCGCGCTCCTAGGTGCAAGTAGTGGTAGGGACGAACTAGCCACAAACCAATAGGCAACCGTGTTTCTTGTAAATATTCGTAAGGTCTAATTAGAATCTTGTTGTATTAGGTTTTTATTATTTTCTAATTAGTGTAGTAAGGTAAATTTGTATGTAAGAAGTCTTATTAGAGTCCGATAAGTTAGTTTTTGAACAAGTTGAAAGAAAATATTTGCATAACTTTTTGTATCGTAAATAATTACGTAACTTGAAAATGTGCTTTTTTGTTTATGAAGATATTGTTTTGTAATTAGTGTCGAATGAAAGGTCTTGATGTAAAAACACTTTTACAAAAAGAATCAAGTCAATCAGATAAGTAGTTTAGGAAATATAAGGCAAAATGTATAGTGAAAATTTGTTACCTTGGCAATTATTCTAGTTTTTGTTCTAGAAACTTTTATGTTGTAAGGTTTATGACTTTAATTATGGTTTTATTTTATAGAGTAAGGTTTAAAAAATCTAACCATGTATAAATTATAAGGATTTGTTGGAAATTTTAATAAAATAAGGGCTCCAAGGGTTTCGGCTCATAGTAAAATTAAACGCTAAAAAGGGGTCAAAATCGCGCGGGCGTCTATAAGGTAACGTCGGCCAGTATAAAAGGCGGGTTGATTTCCGGGTCGACAGGCAGTCGCAACACAGCCACCGAAGAGGCAAGATAAGGAAGAAAAAAGGAAGCCGAAACCTGCGGAACAAGAAGAAACCCAAGAAGCTTGTTTTTTATTTTGTTTCCTCCCGGCTGCCCGTCTCTCTCCCGAGGTCCCAGTAGGAAGCACTCTGTACTCGCTTACGCATTCAGGAGTGCGTGGGACGTGCGTCACCAGCACAAGTAAGGAACGTACGTCAACAAACTGGGAGATTGTCCCAGGACGACAGTGCGGGCATTGGACGTGTCCCTGCCGTCCGCAACAGTTGGTCCTTCGAGCCGGATTCCTGCTGGAAGAGTACAGAAGAGTGCAGAAGAGTACAGAAGATACAGAAGAATCAGAAGATCGAGTTCAAGATGCCGGTTACCAGGTCACAGAAGGATGCTCCCTCACGTCCCGGGTCCCGTCCCTCGGAAAGGGACGCGACAGATGGAAGGTCGGGATCAGAAGGGGTCACGTCTGCGTCAGCGTCAGCGTCATCAGGAACAGCAACTACGTCAGATTCGAACACTTCTTCGGGCACTACGACTACAGAGGGCACCACGACGACTGAGACTACGGTTGCGACTGCTACCACGGCGGCGTCCGAGAAGAACGGACAGAAGAATAAAGCCGCACAGAAGGAGACGACTAAGAAGACTCCAGAGGATATCCCGGACAAGGGTGTTCGTGGCTCCGCCACAACCCTTAAGCCAAAGGGGGTCGGTCGTCGCGCCAGGTCCATGAAGACCACGAGTTCCTCAGCCAGAAGACGCGAGCTGGAAGCCAGAGAAGAATTAGCACGCCTGGAGCTGAAGGAAGCACAGGCTGCGGCGAAGCTAGCCCGTGTCAGATTGGAGTTGGCACAGTGTGAAGATGAGGACTCCGTGGATGAAGACCAGGAAGACAGAACAGCACAGGTGCAGAACTGGATCGAGACATCAGTTCTAGGGGAAGACAACATGGAACAACCCGAGCTACGAGGTCAGCACCCTCCAGAAGAGCCAGAGAAGGTGAAGCCTGAAGAGAACTCCTCAGCGAAAGGAGGTACGAACGAAATTCAAGCACTGGCGAATGTATTGAAGGAAGCCCTTACCACAAGAGGAGGACCAGTGGCGCAGCCGAAGTATATTCACGAGTTACCCTACTTCGACGGCAACAGCAGCGAGTGGTTGGCCTTCAAGGTTGTCTACGAAGATACAGCACCGATGTTCAACGAAGTACAAAACATGGCTCGACTAAGAAGAGCACTGAAGGGCAACGCAAGAGAAGCTATCAAGAGCCTGCTGTACTCTGAAGCCTCTCCGTTGGAAGTGATGCAGGCCCTCAGAAGAAGATACGGAAGACCTGATGCGCTGGTGCTGGCAGAATTGGACAAGGTTAAGGCGTTACCGAAGATTACTGAAAATCCAAGGGACATATGCGTCTTCGCAAGCCAGATCAACAACAGCGTAGCAGCAATAAAGGGTTTGAAGAAACCACAGTACCTGCATTCACCTGAAATGGTGAAACAAATCATCGAGAAGATGCCAACGATTCTCAAGTTCCGATGGTATGACTTCACTGCAGCATCAGGAGAAGGCGAGTTCTCCGATTTGACGATGGTCTCCAAGTTCCTGAACATCGAAGCAGACAAGTGTGGAGCCTTCGCGACTTCAGAAGAGAAGAGCGGGTTCAAGAGGACTCATCGACAAACGACGCATTCGACAAGGGAAAAGGACTTCAAGGAAAAGGATTCAAGACAGACAGGGGAGAAGACATGTCCTATGTGTGAAAGTGGACACTTCCTCGTCGACTGTCAGAAGTTTCAGAAGGCGTCGGTACATGATCGGTGGGCAACAGTGAAGAAGAGTCACGTCTGCTTCAAATGTCTTCAAGGGAGGCATCGAAAGGAGAGCTGCAAGAAACCACCGTGCAAGGAATGCAAGAGGTGGCATCATCATCTGCTGCACGTCGAAGCAGAAGACAAGGCCTCGGGAGAGAAAAAGACGGAAAAACAAGAAGAAGTAGCCAACGTCATGGCATCAGTGAATGCAGTCAACAGCGCAAGGGCATACCTGAAGATAGTACCGGTAGAAGTCTTCGGGTCGAAAGGATCAAAAAGGATATTGGCCCTCATGGATGAAGGGTCAACAGTCTCACTTATCGATGAAAAGGTGGCAGAAGAAGTCGGCGCTCAAGGCAATAAAGAGGAACTGGTCATTGAGACAGTAGGAGGCAGGCTCATAAGGAAGAAGGATTCTCAGACGCTGGACCTTATAGTGAAAGGGGTTCATCAAGGAAAGAAGAAGACCTTGAAGAGAGTCCGGACCGTCAACGAGTTGAAGCTTGCACCACAGTTCCTGGAGAAGAAAAGGATAGAAGAATGCCAGCATTTGAAGAAGATCGCCGACTCTCTATATTATGAAGGGGAGTCACCACAGCTGCTCATCGGTCAAGACAATTGGGAGCTGATAGTGACTCAAGAAGTAAGGAAAGGGAAACCAGGAGAACCAGTTGCTTCTAGGACTGGATTTGGATGGGTGCTCCACGGATCAGATACTGGAGCTGCAAGAGTGGTGCACTTCCTGAACACGTGTCTACATGTCAGCACGCCAGATGAAGAAATGCATCAAGCCATCAAGGATCACTTCGCGATCGAGGCGCTTGGCGTGCAACCGAGAAGACCCACTACAGATTCGGAAGGAAGAGCACTCGCCATCCTAGAGAAGACCTGCAGAAGACTTGAAGATGGACGATTCGAAGCTGGACTCTTATGGAAGAATGAAGATGAACAGATGCCTGAAAGCTACACGTCCGCCAAAAACAGGTTGTTCAATATTGAAAAGAAGATGGACAAGGACCCTCAGCTGAAGGCAGAATACGTCAAGCAGATCCAGCATCTTATCGACAGCAAGTATGCAGAAGAAGCACCTGTTGCACAAGAAGACTCCAAGAAGAAATGGTACCTTCCTCACTTCTCCGTGGTACATCCACTAAAGAAGAAGATAAGGATAGTCTTCGACGCTGCAGCCAAGTCAAAGGGAAGAAGCCTCAACGATGCTCTACTACCAGGACCGGATCTACTGCAGTCACTCTTCGGGATACTACTCAGGTTTCGACAAGGACCTCTAGCGGTGGCGGCCGATATCAAGGAAATGTTTCTTCAAGTTCGCATTCGGCCAGAAGACAGAGACAGCCTAAGGTTCTTGTGGCGCGGGGATCGTCGCGACGTGCCGCCGAAAGAGTACAGGATGACATCGGTTATCTTCGGCGCAACATCATCTCCGAGCACAGCGATCTACGTCAAGAACCGAAACGCAGCAGACTTCAAAGAGCAGTATCCAGAAGCAGCCAGGGCGGTCGAGATGAACCATTACATGGATGACTACCTGCACAGCTTCCATTCAGAGGAAGATTTCAGAAGAGTGACGACGCAGGTAGACCTCATACACAAGAAGGCAGGCTTCGAACTCAGGGGATGGGCGTCAAATCAACCTGAGCTGTTGCAAGATGTGAAGACTGATACCATAGAGAAGACAGAAGTGGACCTTGGCGAGAAGGAAGAGAAGACACTAGGACTACGCTGGTTCACGAAAAGGGACTCCATCGGCTTCAGGGCAAACCTCCGGAACACACCAGAGGAGATAGCGAAAGGACTTAAGGTGCCCACGAAGAGGGAAGTCACCAGCGCAGTAATGTCGACCTTCGATCCGCTGGGATTAGCATCACCAGTTCTCGTCCAAGGCAAGAAGCTACTTCAGAACATATGGCGAAGTGGCGTCGGTTGGGATGATGACATAGAAGAAAGGGAGTACGAAGCATGGAAGATTTACCTGGAAAAGATGAAGCTGCTCCAAGACCTGCAGGTTCCAAGATGCCTGGCGCCACATCGCACCGAGGGGGAGCTGCACACGTTCACGGATGCGAGCGAGTCGGCGTATGCAGCGGCGGTTTATTGGAGGACAGAAGATGAAGACGGGACTTACCATGTCAGCTTGGTAGCGGCGAAGGCAAGAGTCACTCCACTGAAACCGGTGTCCGTTCCGAGACTCGAACTGCAGGCAGCCCTCCTAGGAAGCAGACTGGCCCATTCAGTAGAGGAAGAATTGGACCTGAAGGTAGTAAGGAAGACGTTTTGGACAGACTCCAGCATCGTACTTTCCTGGATAAAGACGGACCCGAGAACATTCAAGACGTTCGTAGCTCATCGCTTGGCGGAGATAGAAGATCTCACCAAACCGCAAGACTGGAGATGGGTGCCTACGGCGCAGAACCCTGCAGATGATGCAACGCGCGACGTACCAGAAGGCTTCGACTGCAACCACCGATGGTACACCGGACCAAGCTTCCTGAGAAGAGAAGAAGCTCATTGGCCAGCACCAAGGACCTTCAAGAAGGAAACCACCGGAGAGGAAAAAGCAGCGGACGTCGCAGCAGCAGCAAGCGCATCTCATCCATCACCAGACCCCGAGAGATTCTCCTCATGGAAGAGACTTTGGAGAGCCACAGCGAGAGTACTGCAGTTTTTACAACTCTGCAGAAAAAGGGAGAAGCTCAACGTCTGCAAAGGAGATCCCACCTGGAAAATGACACAAGGAAAAAAGGCGAAGACTGTTGAGAAGCAACACAGATCTTCGGAAACCAGAGAAAGGAAATACATACCACTGGACTCCGGACTACTTGAGCAAGCTGAGACTCTCTTGCTGAAAGGAAGCCAAGAGAGAAGCTTCAGAGAAGACATCAAGTGTCTTCAGCAAGGAAAGCAATTAGAGGGCAGCAGCAAGTTGAAAAGGCTCGACGTAGTGCTGGAAGACGGTCTCCTGCGACTGAAAGGGAGGATCGACGCGATACAGGGTGTGACCAGAGATTACAAACGACCCATCGTGCTCGACAGCAAGGACAAGACAACACGACTCATCATAGAAGAATTCCACTGCCGCTTCAATCATGGAAATCACGCAACGGCGATGAACGAGATACGACAACGCTTCTGGGTACTGGGACTAAGGTCAGCGATCAAGGCAGTTCAGCATCAATGCCAGTGGTGCAAGACAAGGAAGGCAAGACCGCAAGAACTGCCGACGGGCAACTTACCTGCTGAAAGGCTGACGCACGGAAGCCCTCCCTTTACGTGCACTGGCGTAGACTACTTCGGCCCTATGACGATCACCGTAGCAAGACGGCACGAGAAGAGATGGGGGGCTCTATTCACATGCCTCACAACCAGGGCTGTGCATATTGAGCTGACTCCTTCACTCTCCACAGACAGCATGATTATGGCGCTACGACGATTCGCCGCGAGAAGAGGGATGCCGAAGAAAATCTACAGTGACAACGGGACCAACTTCGTCGGCGCCAACAAAGATCTGAAAGAAGCGCTCGACACCTTGAAGCAAGAAGACCTCACCTCAGAAGCAGAGAAGATCGGCGTGCAGTGGAAGTTCATCCCTCCTGGTGCGCCAAACATGGGCGGCGCATGGGAGCGTTTGGTGCGTTCAATTAAAATCGCACTAGACGCCACACTCAACGAAAGGCACCCACGTGAGGAGGTTCTCCACACTCTCCTAATAGAGGCCGAGCACATAGTCAACTCTCGACCTCTCACACACCTCTCCGAGAACCTCGAAGAAGAAGCACTAACTCCGAACCACTTCCTCATCGGGAGATCCTGCGGCGCTGCGAGAATCGGCAACTTCGACGACAACGAGCTCGTGGGCAGACCCACCTGGAAGGCTACGCAGCGACTTGCCGACCACTTCTGGCAACGTTGGCTGCGAGAATATCTGCCCACCCTGCTGCCGAGGAAGACCAAGGGAAGGACCAGCGCCACAAACCTGCAGGTTGGAGACATCGTGCTGATCGTCGACCACAGCCTACCGAGATGCACCTGGCCACGCGGAAGAGTCCTGCAAGTGTATCCTGGACCAGATGGGCGGACAAGGATTGTCGACGTCGAGACGCGAGGAGGAGCGCTGCGGAGACCCAGTTCGAGAGTGGTGCTGCTGGTGCCGGGAGTATCGCCGAGCCAGGAGGATGGTGCGACGCACGAGGGGGAGAATGTCGGCGACAAGACCCCATCCGCGCTCCTAGGTGCAAGTAGTGGTAGGGACGAACTAGCCACAAACCAATAGGCAACCGTGTTTCTTGTAAATATTCGTAAGGTCTAATTAGAATCTTGTTGTATTAGGTTTTTATTATTTTCTAATTAGTGTAGTAAGGTAAATTTGTATGTAAGAAGTCTTATTAGAGTCCGATAAGTTAGTTTTTGAACAAGTTGAAAGAAAATATTTGCATAACTTTTTGTATCGTAAATAATTACGTAACTTGAAAATGTGCTTTTTTGTTTATGAAGATATTGTTTTGTAATTAGTGTCGAATGAAAGGTCTTGATGTAAAAACACTTTTACAAAAAGAATCAAGTCAATCAGATAAGTAGTTTAGGAAATATAAGGCAAAATGTATAGTGAAAATTTGTTACCTTGGCAATTATTCTAGTTTTTGTTCTAGAAACTTTTATGTTGTAAGGTTTATGACTTTAATTATGGTTTTATTTTATAGAGTAAGGTTTAAGAAATCTAACCATGTATAAATTATAAGGATTTGTTGGAAATTTTAATAAAATAAGGGCTCCAAGGGTTTCGGCTCATAGTAAAATTAAACGCTAAAAAGGGGTCAAAATCGCGCGGGCGTCTATAAGGTAACGTCGGCCAGTATAAAAGGCGGGTTGATTTCCGGGTCGACAGGCAGTCGCAACACAGCCACCGAAGAGGCAAGATAAGGAAGAAAAAAGGAAGCCGAAACCTGCGGAACAAGAAGAAACCCAAGAAGCTTGTTTTTTATTTTGTTTCCTCCCGGCTGCCCGTCTCTCTCCCGAGGTCCCAGTAGGAAGCACTCTGTACTCGCTTACGCATTCAGGAGTGCGTGGGACGTGCGTCACCAGCACAAGTAAGGAACGTACGTCAACAAACTGGGAGATTGTCCCAGGACGACAGTGCGGGCATTGGACGTGTCCCTGCCGTCCGCAACAGATACTTTTAGACTATATAATTACCAGAGATCGGATAATCGGGAGCTAATATACCTACCTAAACTTCTTCCCGTGAAAGAATAATATGGACATTTCTTTCTGAATAAAGCCAGTGGCTTCGATAGCGTGAAATTCGAAAATTATCCCAAGGGAATATAGTCCCGGGGTAAAATGCAGTATATGTTCTATTCCAGGATATGGTCTAAATCATACTTTGCCAGCCATTTTCATTCTGATTAATTAAATCGAAGAGCAATTTGATCAAGTTTCAAGTAATCACGATAAAAATACATATACGATAGGTACCTACTTACAAAATTTGCCATCTCATTTCATCTTCTTATGGGTTTGAATGTAACAAAATGAAAAAACGTAAAAGAATATAGGTTCAGACTATCTCTAGCTGCGTAAAATTTCAGCTGTCTAGGTCAGAATTGCCTCAGATGGATATTTAATATCCTGTGGTACTTAATACAAGTCCCTTCCGCCATGGTAGTAACGAAAAACCCCGAAAACAAAGTTATATGACCGACAAGCGAAGTCATTATTACAAAGCATTTAAAAAATAACATAATTACAAAAACCGATCATGTCAGTGAAGCTCCACGGGATATAGACTAATGTGAGTAATCGCAAGTCCGGCAAATCAACGCAGGGACAATGGGTTGCGCTTGCGTCACTGACGGCCGCAGAGCAGCTTCCGTTCGCCTTCTTCACGACGCGCGGCCGCGAGCGGACCCGGGTGGGAGATGCTACATCACATATATAATGCGATAACAACGACCCCTCAGCAAGCAGTTTGCTCTCAGCTTCGCCATGAAGGTAATTTATTAATTCATTTAACATTTTGGGGCTGTGACTAGATTTTATACAGTGATTTCAGTTTTCTTAAATATTTGTGCATATACTTATATGCATAAAAAAAAAACCTTAGCCCTTGCCTGCTTCCTACAGGTACCGCTTAAAAAATTAGAGACAAAATTATGAATAACTTTAATTTAGCCAAAGTACTATACTATCCATTTTCGGTAGGTGTGTCCCTAACGAAAATTAAGTAGGTATCCAAAAATAATATAGCATCGCATAGCTTTCAGTGTATTTTGAATTTAATTACTTATTAGAATACTAACCTAACTAAATTCAGTAATGATTGTATTCAATTTAAGTCTTTGTCTAATCTTGTGCCTTAAATTTATAGTCTGTTCCAAACGCGTTTGGAACCTACAATCATTTCAAAACGTAGGAAGAACCTAATTGTTTCAATCACAAAAGATGTGCAAAGACGTATAACTATAACACATTAGTAAATAAAGATGACCGTCTTTACTATGCCACAATATACTCGATTACTACATAAAGCGTAATCTTTCCTCCTTTCATACTGTGACCTCTTATAGCACTTTCAATTTTTCTCATCATTATTTTGAGAACAGTTGCACCTTTCTGCTACCCGAGTTTAGTTAAAAAAATATCATACCTTCACTTATTGGCTAAAGAAAACAAACTTGCGCAGTAGGTAGCTGTTTGTGTTAGTCCCTAATCTAGAACAATCTTTCAATCAGAAAGAAGGGTCATACATAATACCTTGTCAGTTTCGTGACTGCAGAAACCAGTCCAATGGTAGACTATAAATCTAATATTAACATTACCTTTCCAGGTGTTCGTCTGTCTATTAGCGTTAGCCGTGGTCGCGGTCAAGGCCGGCTACATCAGTAGCGGTGGCTGGTCAGGTGGCGGAGGCGGTGGCGGCGGTGGCTGGTCCAGCGGCGGCGGTGGTAGCGGTTGGTCAAGCGGCGGCGGTGGCGGCTACGGCGGCGGCGGCGGCGGTGGCGGCTGGAAGCTAGGCGGCGGCGGCGGCGGCGGCGGCTGGTCCGGTGGAGGCGGTGGTAGCGGCGGCCGTAAGTCACTCTTACTATTCCTTGCTCCCCTGTAACATCTGTAGGCTTCCGATTGAGCACCTGCTACTTGGTGTAAAATAATGATGTGATCAGTAAATTCCGTGTTAGTCTAACTCGCTCCTTGCATTTCTGCATCAACTAAGATAAGCGCTAGAACTTGGTTACTAATTATTTTATTCTTTTACATGTCCAGTCCTGGGTACCAAACTAATCTTCAACTGACTAGCAGACTACCATTTTCAACCCAAAACTTTTCACTCAGGATAATAAGCTCCGGCGTACTTGGAGATGTTTGAGTTGAACTACTTAGTTGTTTAATGATCCTACACTCGAAAGATTTCCTGTAGTTTCGAATAAGTACCAGTATATTTTTAGATACCTACTTAATATTTCATGTTTTATTTACACAGAGGTGAAAATCATCAAGATCATCACTACTGGCGGAGGTGGCGGTGGAGGCTACGGTAAGCTATTTTATTTTTTAATTCTTTATTTCTGAACAACTCGATACTTTGTAGAAACAACCGGACATCCTAAATATGTGGCCAAAACGTGCTGAAATTTTTATTTCCTGTGGATCTAGCTAAAATTGCCAAATATGTATAACTAAATTTAGATTTCGCCACGCTACCAGTCTATACCATTTAATTTTACGAGTCAGTACCAGTCTACGCCGCAGATATTTATGCAGTGCAGTACTCCGCGAATAAACCCACGTTTTACTGACCTCGTAACAAAGAAGTCACGACATGTCAATGAACCTAAAACAATACGGGCTAGCACAGTGAACCTCCTAACTACTTACTTTTAATTGGTAGCATTGACTACCTACCTAGGTAGGTATAGCGTTACTGATTTCTTATATCATAATCTAATCCAGAAATAGGTGCAGTTAGGGGCCTGGTATGCTAACCTAGTTAGGTACCTATCTATAAAATCTAATGCTTAGAGGTCGAGTGCGATGTCGTCAATAGTTAGGTCATCCATTCGCTCCGCGGTCACCATTACGAATTTCGCAACGACTGCATTTAGCCTGGTTGGACATAAGATTGTCTGTTGTTTTGACTTTTGACTCTTGAGTGTTTAGGTACTCAAAAAAATTAGGTAGGTATATTTAATAATACCAACTGATTTTAAGCAACGTTGAATTATTTTAATGTACAGTTTCCGAGTAGGAATTTGACCGCAAGTCAAGGTTTTTGACTTATTTGTAGAAGGCTTCATGACCATGACTTAACGATATTGCAAGTATTGCAAAACCTATAATTTGCCATCTCTAAATTGTCTTGTGGAGCATCTGCATCGAAGTACCTACCTACTTACTTATGTGTGACATGAATATAATTATTTTGTTTCTATATACCTACCTATGTGTTCTTGGGTTTCAAATGATAGAATTACATCGATTGAATTATAGTGACTGAGTTTTGTTGTATCGGCAGGCGGCGGCAGCAGCGGCTGGTCTAGCGGCGGCGGCGGCGGCGGCTGGAAGTCTGGCGGCGGCGGCGGTGGCTGGTCTAGCGGCGGCAGCGGTGGCGGATGGAAGCTCGGCGGGGGCGGCGGCAGCAGCGGCTGGTCCAGCGGCGGAGGCGGCGGCGGTGGCTGGAAGTCCGGCGGAGGCGGCGGTGGCTGGAAGTCCGGCGGCGGCGGCGGCGGCTGGTCCAGCGGCGGTGGCGGCGGCGGCTGGTGGTGATCCCGTCCCTACTAAACTTATAGCGAAATTTCCGACAATACAGTGATACCTCCGATCCTGTTGTTTTTATGACTTCAAAAACCCAACTAGTTAAGTACCTACCTACTTACCTATATTGAAGACAAACCCTCAGGCTTTACCAACTTCACATTCAATCAACTAAATAGAGCTCCAAGTTCAAATCATCGATTATTCTAATTTATTAAAAAGTAGATTCCCACTTATCTAGTAAACTAGGTAGGTACTTATAGTGTATAGGCAGTGCTGGATTAGCCACGTAGCAAATGCTACGAGCCCCGCGCATTGCCCAATATGCACAAAACTGCATTGTCACAAAAGGTCTACATCGGTAAATTTAGCAATTAAGAAGACTTATTATAGAGTAGGTACACTCGAACTGCAATAGCTGAAAATTACGTTTTTATCCGTATAAGTATAACGCTATTATGCGTCACGGAGACAACACTAATGTTGCAAGCGTGAATATAGATAAACAGTTCAGTATTATACAGTCTTTAGCAATCTGTACCTATCTACTGTATGCTGCAATGAAGCATTTTTATGAACTTAAACTAAGCTATATTCTGAATTGAAAGTCACAAGTGTACCTTTAAAATGCTTGCGTTTTAAGAAAGAACTTTGTAATGCAATCAGTTATTCTGTGA
The DNA here is from genome assembly GCA_905163435.1 of Mamestra brassicae. Lineage (NCBI taxonomy): Eukaryota > Metazoa > Arthropoda > Insecta > Lepidoptera > Noctuidae > Mamestra > Mamestra brassicae. The sequence continues at coordinate 9,096,629 of LR990995.1, read as the reverse complement.
CTTCAATTAACAACGATATAATGCGCCTTGCTACCCAAAGTTATACTTTAATACCTAGTGTCAATAAGCTTGAAACACGCAATCTTATAATAGCACTTATATAGCCCACTAGGGTGAATTTATATGAAGCTTAATTACAGGAAACTGCTTTAAATTAGATCACATGTAACCCATGATCCTGGTTAGAGCTGAAGACTTGTCGTCGGCAATTAATCTGCCAGTGCAATTAAATAAGATCTTGAAGACTTATTTTTTCAGCGCCCTATAGATAGGTATTATCAGTTAAACGCTACCAGCGTTGCGATATTGTGATAATATGTGGAAAAACTTTTATACTAAAAATACAACCGACTTCCAAATAAAAACACTACAATAGTTATTTATGATACTAGTGCGCCATCATGATGATGACATTTGTTACACTCTTTAAAAACACTACGGAGGTTTTTTCTCCGTTACATATTGTTATATACTTCTGGACACATCTATTGGTCCACCTTGTATTTTCAGTTTCGTTTGGTCCTAGCTAAAATTTTATATTAGGTCGAGCAAAAAGTTTTTATGCAGTTTTGAACCTGGCACATTCACAATTTCATTCAATAGTCTTTTTTTGAATTTCGAACACAGAATTTAAAGAAACAAAAGACAATTTGGAGCCTGTTTGTTGATATCAAACAATCGAATACTAAGAAAACTTGGTTTTATTGGTTTACTTGGATTTAATTAATTCTTGAAAAAGTGATTGATATCTTTGGTTTTGCAACAAACATTACTTATTCTTTACATTAAGGTGAGGTTCTATCAATAATCTATGGATACTTCACCTGAAGTCGCCGCCCAAGCTGTGGCACTTATTCAGGCCGGACACAGCCAAAGAAACGTGAGTGCTCAACTTAATTTAAGTCGATCTGCGGTCCGAAATGTTTATCGGAGGTACCTAGAGACTGGCGGCTTTGTTCGTCGCCAAGGAAGGCCACGATCTCGGGTCACAAGTTCACAACTGAAAGGCAGGATCGATTCATCGTGACGAGTGACGACCAGCTTGAGAAATCGTCACCTTACCTCCATTGAGATACAAAACCAACTTCGCGACTTCCACGGAGTATCTGTGAGCGCTCGAACTATTCGGAGAAGGTTAAAAGAACGCGATATGGTATCACACAAGCCAGCTAATGGGCCCAAACTAACGCGAGCCCACCGAACAGCGCGCCTTCATTTCGCACGCAGTCATTTAAATTGGACACAGCAAGATTGGAGCCGTGTACTCTTTTCTGATGAGTCTAAATTGTGTTACATGGCAATGATAGAAGGAAGAAGGTCTACCGACGTAAGGGAGAGCGTTTCGCACAATGCTGCTTTGAAGAGAGGGTTGCTTATGGCGGTGGCTCATGGACTGTCTGGGGCGGTATATCCGCGAGCGGCAAAACTCAACTTGAGGTTGTTACAGGACCACGGCTGCCAACATTAAATGCTGAAAGGTACATTCGTGAGTGCTTAGAACCTCACGTGTTACCATACGCGGACTATGTGGGCCCAAATTTCCTTTTTATGCATGATAATGCAAGAGCCCATGCGGCCGGCATCGTCAGGGAATATCTTCGGGATGTGAACATCACAGTTATGGACTGGCCAGCCAGAAGCCCAGACATGAACCCCATTGAGCACATGTGGGACGAGCTAAAAAGACGTGTTAGGGCTCGTCAGCCAGTTGCCCAGACGATGCAGGAGTTGAAAACTGCCATAGAAGAGGAATGGGAGATGATCCCTCAAAATTGCATAGAGCGGTTGATAAACTCTATGCCTAATCGTATGAGAGCTGTGGTAGATGCCCATGGAGGCAACACGCGTTATTAAATTAAACCTTTATTTGATAAAACATGTTTTTTATTCAAAAATCAATTGCCTTTAACAAGGCGCATATCCGACTTGTTAGGCGTAGCTCCATGTCGTATGGTATTCTGAATTCAAATTTAAAACAATACGATCGAAAAAGATGGTAAAATGTATCAGGTTTAAAACTGCATCAACAGTTTTTGTTCAATCTAGCAATCATATTTCGGTAGGGTCCATCGAAACCTAAACTCTAAGGTGGGCCAATAGATGTGTCCAGAAGTGTAGTTTGAGAATGTACAAGCGGAGCGAATTGGTCACCCATCCACAGACTAATCTCGGCAAGCTTTGGTAAACTTAGAAAATCGACCCGTGCAGCTTTTATAATTTAGCCACGAGCTCTTCTGAAATTGGGAACCAATGCGCTTCATCATTTTGTACCTAGTTGTAGGGACTTTGAATATAAGCGTCGGACGAGTTGGGTTGAAAATGATTTGAAATAAAGCATGAGAGGAGTTAGGAAAGCGACTAAATATACAAAGTGACGTATTAGTGAAAGAGACGTATTAGGAAGAGCGACGAAATAACTAATGTGATCATTTGTCATCACAACCGTTTCAAGCGTCATCTGCCTAGCCTTTTTCCAATTATATTAGGGTCGGCTACCAGTCAAACCGGATTCAGCTGAATACCAGTATTTTACGTGGAGCGGCTGCCTACCAGACCTCCACAACCCATTAACCGAGTAACACGGTACTCCTTGGTAAGACTGGTGTCAGATTTTTTTAGCTTCTGACTATCCGTAACGACTGCCAAAGATCTACAAATGACAGCCGGGACCAACGGCTTAACGTGCTTTCCGAGGCCCGGAGGAGTTTCGGTATGTTAAGATGGTCACCCACAGACCAACCTCGGCAAGCGTTGCTTAACCTTGAAGATCAACCCGTGCGGTCGTTATTATTTAGCCACGAGCTCCTCAAGCGTATTCAATAGAATCTTCTCGGTGGAAGAAAAGTTTAACCGGCAGAACAATAAGGTTTACGCTAGTTCGGTAAGGATGTCCAGCCATCTGTACCTACCTACGAAATGTAGGCACACTCATTTTGGTTAGAGGGTTTTTTACGAGGGGGTCACCAAAATTACATATTGGAAACGGTGGTTGAACCATTAAGTGATACTATTCGACGGAAAATACTGGGTTTTCCAACAGGATGCTGCATCCTCCCACAAAGCTATCTAACGCTAATCCATAAGCTAAGTCTATCCAATGTTAACTGAAGGTCAATTTGCCAGGCCTAAATTCCTTTAATTCTTTATTGTACACCATAACAGCTTATATTAATTCACAGTGATTTAAATAGTTCATGTACAAAGGCGAGCTTAACTCAAAAATGAGTTTTCTACCAGCAAACCTTTGAGTGATAGAGAGAGATCACAATAGAGGGTAGGATCCAGTGCACACATTTTACAAAACTACATTCTGTATCATACATAAATATACTTACATACATAAACATATAAATATATACATACATATCTATAAATATTATGTCATTTGCGAAAGGAAATGATCTTTAACTTTCCTCTTGAAGATGTCAAGAGAAGGGCTGTCGCGTAAGGAGTGTGGGAGAGAGTTCCAGAGACGCACTGCAGTAACAGAGAAGGATCCACCATAGCGGCTGGAAGTGTGACGCGGAGTACGAAGGAGAAGAGAAGTGGCAGTACGACATGGTTTACCTCTCGGGACGAGGTACTCAAAACGTTCACGAAGGTATTGAGGAGAATTAGGAGTGTGCAGGATAGTAAAGAGAAGGGATAGGATGTGAGTTTCTCGCCGACGGCGAATTGGCAGCCACTCCAGTTTGGTCCGGAACTCCGACACGTGGTCATATATCCGGAGGCCAAAAATAAAGCGAATGCACAAGTTCTGCAGTCGTTCAAGTTTATCTAGGAGCACCTCCGTTGCATCTAGAAAACAGACATCCGCATAATCTATAAGTGGAAGAAGAAGAGATTGAGCAAGACTGACCTTAGTGCGAAATGGTAAGAATTTTTGGAGACGTTTGAGAGACTGGAAAGTGTAGAATACCCTCTTACTAACATGAGCAACATGAACCTCCCAAGAGAGGTTAGTGTCCATATATACGCCGAGATTTTTAGCGCTTTTAGAGTATGCTATAGGCACTGAGTCATAAACTACTGGCGGCAGAGCCCGGTGATCTAATTGGCTGAGCATGTATCTACCACCAATAATGAGCGCTTGAGATTTAGTTGGGTTCAGCAAAAGTCCAAAGGATTTAGCCCACGTGTTGATACTTGCAAGGTCATCATTGATGGCAGCTACCGCTCCAGCCAGTTCATCCACTTTAAAGTGACGATATAGCTGCAGGTCGTCTGCATAGAGATGATAGTTTGAAGTAAGGACCTTTGCGATAACGTTTATAAAAACTGAGAAGAGAAGAGGTGAGAGGACGCCACCTTGTGGAACACCCGCAGTCAAATCACACCATTCAGAGGAAACTTCATCAGATCGAACAGACTGCGAGCGGCCCTGAAGATAGGATTTGAACCACTCAATTACCGTTGCAGAAACATTAAGAGAGGAAAGGATTCCCAGGAGAATGTCAAAGTCAACTGAATTAAAAGCACTGCTGAAGTCCAGTAGAACCAATACTGTTAGACATTTGTTCTCCATAGCCAGCCTTATGTCGTCAGATATTTTGACAAGAGTTGTCACAGTGCTATGGCCAGGTCTGAAGCCAGATTGGTAAGGACTCAACAGGCCATTAGAGGAAAGATAATAAGACAGTTGCCTTTGTACGACACTCTCGAGGACTTTGGAGAGGACTGGGAGGATGGATATCGGACGGAACTGGGATGGTGTGGAGGGATTTGAAACTTTAGGTAGCGGTAGGACATGAGCCCTCTTCCATGCTGAAGGGAAAGAGTTAGTGTAGAGAGAAAAATTTATTATATGAGTTATGACGGGAACAATTTCACTTATAATGGGTAGGAACATTTGCAGTTGAAGGCCATCATCACCTACCGCTTTAATTTTGTTTTTTTATTTTTGATTGATAGGATACATTTCCTAATATCCAGTTCAGTAATTGGGTGGAAAGAGAAAGAAGTATTTTTAGGCAAAGGAAGAGTAGAAAGATCATGGAGAGTTGACGATTTAACAAGAGTATCGAGTACAATTGGAGATTTTGAAAAATGTGCATTAAGTGCATTGAGGTCCATCTTATCTGGAGAACTCTTGCTAGTTGTTTTACCAATACCAAGAGACTTTAAAAATTGCCATACTTGTGTTGGATTGAAGTTTTCAATGGAGTTGTGAATGTGGCGCCTTTTCGCATTCCTACACAGACGACCGCATCGATTTCGCAACTTTTTATAAAGATCCCAGTTTTCTTCAGTGGGCCGCTTCCTGTACACACGCTTCGCCTTGTCACGCTTTGCCATCTGGTTTTTTATTGCTGGGGATAGCCATGGCGCAGGAAGGTGCTTCACTCTTACTTTTTTTAAGGGAGCATGTGCCTCGTATAACTCCAACATAGTAATTCCGAGTGAAGATTGGCCGTCGTCACTCATCGAAATCATTGGAAAATTCTTTATGAACTGACTTGAAGCTAACTGAGCTAAGGGCATACAGAAACGAAATTTGGCGCGATAGCGTGGCGATTTTGGCAACATGCCCTTGGGAGAGCCCTATGTCTAGCAATGGAAGTCTTTCAGCTGATATGATGATGATGATTTTTTTATATTTAAATCTAGATGTCGATAGTTATAATAATTTAAGTAAACAATAAATGCCAATAAGTTAATAAGGTGACTAAGTATACTTTTGATGATCCTACTTGGTATAAGTGCATAATTTGTACACGATGCACGCCTTGTTCATATTTTAGAATACTTTATATGTATTGATTGAATGGGTAACATCATAATGATTGTTAAGCGCAATTACGCAATCAAATGTCCGGACGTCGATGTTCTGGTTGGTCAATAAAGATTTTTTAAATATTATTTAACTTATAATATATAAAAGCTTCCTGCGGGACAGGCCTAGCCTAGTGCAGGAAGTCTTTGAAAATTCATGTAGGATTAATTTTTAAAGAAACTAAACTATCTTGTATAACACACAACAATAATAATTGTAACCTATATTTTCTTTTTAATAAATTTATTCTTATTCTTATAATATAATCATGGCCACTTAACAAATAAAGCACAGAATCTAAAATTAAAAAAATGCTGGAATGCGTTTTAATTTTATTATGTTTAACTAATTTAGTGATTAGGTAATGCTCCAAGAGTCATCATCTTCCTGCTCCTATCTCATGTTGCTTGGGGTCCGCGCAATACGTTTTATTCTTCCATTCTATCCTGTCAGCCGTCAAGCTATCACTAACTCCCTTTTCTTTCATATCACTCCTAACACAATCCACCCATCTTTTCTTTGACCTACCTCTCCCTGCCCATCCTTCCATATTTATATTCAATTCAATTCAATATTTATTTGCATTATACATTATATTCATAACTCTTTTATAGTTACATGCATTATATCCCTCCTCTTCACATGACCATACCAAGATAAGCGATCCCCCGTCCACTTTTCCGTCACTGGCGCCGTTTTGAACTACCTCTTATGTACCTACTCATTCCTTACTTTATCTATTCTCGTTATCCACACATCCATTCCAACATTCTCATCTCCACTACATGCAATCTTTTCTCATCGTCTTTTTGACAGCCCAACGTTCTGATGTTGAGTACGACAGGTCTTGTCACAGACTTATAGGTTTTCCCCTTTTTTGACCAGACCAGCGTGTCGTCAGCGTAGCGGTCTTAGCGCAGGGGGGTCGCACCAACGGCGGCCGAAGTAATAACACGCGGTGTTGCGATAGTCGTTGAGAGGATCCGGCAATTTGGTCTCGAGGTGGCCCTGCACAAGTCTGAAGCCGTGTGCTTTCATAGTTCTCGGAACGGGTCACCAACGGGATCCCAAATAACGGTAGGATGGGTCTACATCGCCGTTGGTTCGACGATCAGGTACTTGGGGCTCGTTCTCGACTGCCCGTGGAACTTCGAGGAGCACTTCCGACGTTTGGCTCCCAGACTGGAGCAGGCCGCGGCTGCCTTCAAGCGGCTCCTGCCGAATCTAGGGGATTCAAACGCCTCCTGCCGGAGGCTCTATGCGGGGATCGTGCGGTCCATGCCCTTTATGGGGTCCCGGTCTGGGCGCTTACCCAGAAGGGGCGACCAGCCCGCCAGCTCAACGTGTCCCAGAGGGTACTGGCCCGGGGATATTGCACCGTCTCCGGCGAGGCGGCGAGCCTCCTTGCCGGATTACCGTCATGGGATCTGGAAGCGAGAGCCCTCGCGCACGTCTACGCGTGGCGCGTGCAGGCGCTTCGCCGGGGCGAAACTCCGCTGCCGTGGTAAATTGCAGCGCGGCGGACGGAGGTCCGGCAGGATACGTGCGGTATAGAGACGGCGACTATCGCGACCCAGCGCTGGGCACGCCAGAATTGCGGCAGTAAGGCCCCTCTTTGGGGAGTGACTGGAGAAGCGCCACGGCGTCCTCACCTTCCGCCTCACTCACCGGACACGGTACCTGTTTCGGATTTAGCGGGAGGACACGCCCGGGTGTCAGCACTGTGAGGATTGCCCGGAGGACACGATGGGGCATACGGTAGACTCTCGCGTCCGGTCCTGGTTAAATCCATGGCAATACTTTTACAAAGAAGTAATGCTAGCGAATAGGAGGCGGGCCGCGCGAGGGAGACAAGGCCTTCGCCCCAACCGCCGTTACAAAAGAAGAGACGCCCCGGTCGTCGGGAATCGCAGAGCGCTCTCCGGCCACCATAGGCTTGGGCCTGCGGACGGCGAGCGTTGGATGGCTCGCTGTTCGATCACCACCAGGCCTGGGTCGATGGCGAGTTGTGTTCCACGCGCGCCTCAAAGAGATGTCAGACGGATGGAGATTGGCCCGCCAGAGCCAGTCTGCTAGGGTTGCGGAATTTATTCAAAAGAGTCACGGCTGCCTTGGAACGCAAAGGGCTTTAGAAGGAACACGAATGGGTTTTAGTCAGAGTCTCACACGCCCTTCCGCTCCACTCAGAGCGGAAGAAGTCATTTCATGACTGACCATCCTTAAAAAAAAAGACAACATTAAATCCTTCAAACATACTTATTAATATCACTGTCACTTTTTAGTAAACTTTTTCTTTTTAGACGCATTTTTTTTCATTCTGTTGGGATTGTAGTTTTCTTTATCTGAAGAATCAGTGCTGGTGGGAGTGAGGCCTCGCGGTCCACGCCTGGGCCTGGTGTCACGTTCTTGAGTGTTTACTATTTCACTGAGAACACCATATTCCCTGGAATTAAAGTCAAAATGTAAATCACAAAATGGAATAGCAAGTATTAATGGAACGTAGAGTATAACATCAACATTCTAAACACGACAGCGGAGTTCCACTGCACGGGGTTGCTATTTGTGTCTGCAGGGTTTTAAGGAACCTAACATGAATGGCATGACGGGAGCTAAGTTCACTCGCTTACTCTAGCTCCCATGTCGGGGAGCCGTAAACTCCCTGTGCCGCTACTTGGCTAGGCAAGAACATCCGGTAAATTGTAAAACTGTACACAGATTGGACGCCAACATGTCGTCAGTTTTTGTCGGTTTGCATAGACTGTTGACAATTTATCGAGAGTTTACAATCTCTTAAGACATTTTATAATCTTATGGAGTTTGCCATTTTCCAGTGACAGATATTATAAATTTAAACTCTTCTCAACAGTAATATAAATAATATTCACACATAACTAGAGAAAAAGCTGTTATGCATAGGCCTTGATCTTGTAAATTGATGATTTAACTTACGATTCATCACAAGACCTGTGGACATCTACTTTGACCGGCACTGGGCCACTTCCATCGAATTCCATATCACTGTCTGATTCTGCAATTGCTAAACAGTCTTGAAGCTTGTTTTGTTTATACTCAGTGCCAATGATTTGGCTGGCCTCTGCAAATAAGTCTTCACTTTGTGTATCTGATTTTCGTAAAATCACATCTTCTCTATCATCTTTTTCATTTTTTGTAAATGCGACTAATTCAGTTTCAGTTTGAACTGAAATTGAATTAGTTGTATTCAACTTCGAACTATTTTCAACATTCTTTAAAATCTTAATTGTAGTTGTATAATTAGCATTATCAATGGTTATTTCCACTTTTTCAGGTTGGCCTACAGCTTTATCAGATGCAGCATTGCAATATGTACAGGTTTCTATGATGTGACTTTTTTTATAAAAAGGTACTCTATTGTTTCGATTTGATTTGCTAAGTAATCCATCAGACTGCATTGGAGTTTCTTTATTTGTATAATTTAAAGTTTTAAGATCTTTACAATGTAAGTTAACTAGTGAGCTAGATTCAATCTCTTCATTTTCATTGGCTTTAAGCACAGCCAACCATGCATTTTTATCTTTATCAATAACTGTTTCTTGTGAGTCATCTATTACAATGGGATCATCATCCATAAAGATACCACTTTCATCGTTATCACATCTTGCCTTTGTTTTATTCCTTACAAGATCTGCATTAGACATAATATGTAATTCTTTTTTAACTCTCTTATGATTACCATTATGTAGGTGGATGATTGATTTCATGTTTTTTCTCCATAGAGGTGTGTTTTTTTCAGTAGTTTTAAAGTGTGATCTCTTTCTATTTGTCTTGGGAACTGATCCATTGTCATCTTTAATAGATTGCAGTTTATAATTGTCTTTTAAAAGTGTTATATTTTGTAATTGAGTGTTTACATTCAAATCTCTAAATGGTTTTCTTTGTAAATCTTTTTCGTTTTTCTTGAGCCACTGTTGAACATATGTGGTGGAGCTGTCCATCTCTTCTCCAGGGAAAAATGTTGTATTCCTGTTTTCTTTATTTTTGTAAGAAATATTAGTTGATTTTCTTTTATTTGCATACTTCAAAGGGGCTTGAATGCATTCTGGGAACAGCTCTTTTTCAATCCTTAGTTGCTCAGATAATCTTTTATGTTTGAAAACTGAAAAAAATGTAGATAAGGTAAAAAACTGTAGGTCCATTTTCAAAGCCATAATAGCTTTGAAAATATTTTTAATAAGTATATTTTTTTTTTACTGAATTAGCAATATAGCATACCATCTGTATTAAACAAATCTTGAGACACTTTTAATAGTTCTGATGTATTTTTGACTCTCTCTGTCAAGACATTATCAAGCCTGGGACATGAACTAGTGATCTGAGGCGGTGTGAGGCATAGCTGGCAGTCTACAGCATCAATAACACAGTCGTCACATGCAGTATGTCCACATGCATATCTCAATCGCTGACCATCGGTTTTATCACTGAAGAAGACAAAACTTTCAATAAGTTTGATACATACAACAAAAATACTGTAGACAGAAATAATGTCAACTTTTGATTTAATTATGAAAGCACTTATTACATGAACAAATAAACATGATAACTGAAGAATGAAAATAGAGAAAGGATAAGATTCATATTTAGGTATATCTTTAGCCGGATTCATGATGGAAACTCGAAGTTACATGTTACCAACAGTATTTTAAAAAAGAAGATGAAAATAACGACACGATATAAGAAGAATACAGTATTCATGAAATAAATTTACACACAAGTCCCACAAAATAAGTTTACTCCGCAACTAACCAAATAGCACATCGAATGTTTTCAACTATTTTTCTAACATGTCCAATAGTTTCATCGCTGTTAAAATTATTCATGACAACTGTTGCATACCCCTCAACAACGAAACTTTATCGTGAAATACAAAACTTCTTTTTTAGTAAAAACCTTATATTATTATAGTAACTTCACTGAGCTTACGTGAGATAAATGCTGAATGAATAAGTAAATATTCAACTCAACCGTCAACGTCAACAACACATCACTAAAAAGTTTAGTACCTACTAAAAACGTCTATCTGACGTCACCAATCAACGGTACATATTAGAACATAATAATTCCATGCGTAAAAGGTTCAATCAAGCTTTAAAAAGAAAATCAACCTCGGTGTGCGAAGTAGAATCGAAAAAAAAAATGGTAGAACTTATTTGCAACGATTTTGATCCCGATACCTTCGTGGGTTGTGCCAGCTTGGGTTTTATTTGTGACATATCTCATGTAAATTGATACTTTTCTGAAAGTTCATGAACGAATGAATCCCTCAAATCAAATTTATAAAAAATATCCATTACTTAGAAGCGTCATACTCATAAAGTTTCAGCTCTATGAAAAATTCTTTAACTTCTTTACGATTACTCAAAAACAATCCAATTTTGCCCCAAGTTTCCGATCAACATCTTTGAATATTAACTCTTCTAGAATATTGCATTTGAAGGTACGCATTGAATTACCAATCACCTGTAGAATACTATCAATGCTTGCTAAAAGCCACGTATCCGTGTCGTTGGTGCGGTCTTGCACCTGCACGGAATAAATTGTTCTGAGGCTGAATAGCCCGTATATCCAATATCAATAAAAAACATACGACATATACACAAATACACAGCAAATAATTACAAGCCGGCAAAACGATTTGTTAAATAATAATTAGTATTGTTTTTTGAGAAATATGTGAATAATCGTAATCACAATAATGTCGTTATTGGAATATAAACATTATTTTCCGTTAGATAGCATACAAAAAGTATGTGATCTGTTTGAAGAACAACTACGCAGTGAGAAGGATGCAGATTTAGCTTTGTTTTCTATTATTGTTGGAGCGGTTGAAAACAATTTAACTAATGTAAAAAGCAGCGACAAGGAATTAAATTTGGCGTCAAATAAAGTTGGGAAAATGAAGTTTCCATCTGTTGAATACGAAGAAGTGAAGTCACTTCATGAACGTTTTGTGACACTGATGCGTGGAGGCGTCGATGTAAAACTGCTAAATGGAATTTACACGACGAGGGATTTGGTGAAGCGAGTTGCCGATGTGGTTTGGAATTCGTTGACTCGCAGTTACTATAAGGATCGAGCGCATTTGCAGTCTATTTATAGTTTTTTAACAGGAAATAAACTTGACTGCTTTGGTGTAGCTTTTGCAGTAACTGCAGGCTGTCAAGTACTGGGTAAACAAGACGTTCACCTGGCCTTATCTGAAGACCATGCATGGGTAGTTTTTGGGAAAGATGGCACAGAAACAGCTGAGGTAATTTATCACAGGAATGCACCAATAAAATTTATTATTTAAACCCTAAGAACTAATATTGTAAATGTAATCAATCAGATGATTTTCGAGTTTCACATGTAGAATGAAATTCGACAGCTTCCTTGCCGACACAAAAGTTAGGTTTTTTTGTTATAGGTACAAACCCAAACTGTCCCACTTTAGGATAAAGGCCTCCCCCAAGTCCTTTCAGGAAGTCGTTTCCCACACCACCTCACGCTAGCCCTCATAATATCTTAACATAATATCAAAACTAATCCTATTGATTGTAGGTAACTTGGCATGGCAAGGGTAATGAAGACAAGCGTGGAAGGTCTGTTGGTGATGGAGTATCCGCACGTTCATGGCTATATGTAGCTGGCAAACCAGTCATATGCACACGAGTAATGGAACTAGCTGCACTTGTATCTTCAATCAACCCCACACTGACACAAACTACAGACGTCCATGAAATCGCCCAAATGCAGCACAGGCTGTTGTGGTTATTGTATGATAGTGGTAAATATAATTATAATATCTAAATATTTCAAACAAGCAGATAATACTATTGTAGTACAAATATTGAGTTGAGCTCTGTAACTATTATTTGAGACTCATGTAAACAAAGCTGCAGCTGTCCCAAGTGAAGCTAGTTCACCCATATTGTCTCCTAGTGCATAACTTAAGGACCAAAATAACATCTGTATGGACTCTAAAATGCCTATTGCAAGTAAGCTAGATAATCTACATGTTTTAACCTCAGTTTTGCTTTGACTTCAAGTATCTAGAACATCAAAAATAAAATAATTAAAACTGCAGGAATTATAGATTACTATTTTCCACTTTCAGGCCATTTGGATGCTTACCCTATGGCTCTGGGCAATCTTGGAGACTTAGATGAATACATGAGAATAGCAAATTGTTCAGTGGGAACCGATGTAGAATTACCTCTACATAACGAACTGGATAATTTACGACCTGATGGCACACAAAGACCAGACCCTGCTGCACTGTATGCCCAGGCTATTCGCTCCTCAAGAACAAATTATGAGGATCGCCATGTCTACCCATACACTTTCCAAGGAGGACACTACCATCGCCATAAAATGTACAAAGAAGCTTTCCATGCATGGGCCTGTGCTGGCGACGTTATTCGACAGTTAGTCCTTTTAATTAAACAATCCAAGATGCTACTTTATAATTAGTTTTAGTACCACAATACAAACTAACCAATATTCATCTATTTGATTAAAATAATTGTTTTTGACTCTGTGATACTACTCCAACAAATCCACCTAATCATAATGCATCATATCTTTGCAGCTACAACTATTCCCGTGATGATGAAGAAATATACAAAGAGTTTTCTGAAATAGCAAATGAACTAATACCACAGTTGATGAAAGCTGAAAGCTCTGGACACTCTGCCAGATCCATTCTGAAGGACCCAGAGTGCTTTGCGTCATTGCTAAGGTATGGCTTGTATTTCATAAAATATACAGTACATTATTATGTTACTTCTAATGATTTTTTTATAAAAATACAACTTCTATTAACTTTTAGATTTTATGATGGTATCTGCAAATGGGAAGAAGGTAGTCAAACACCAATTCTACATATTGGTTGGGCAAAACCCCTTGTGAGCACAATTTCAAAATTTGATGCAGAAGTAAGAGCACAAGTCAACATTATATGCAAAACAGATACTGATGATCATTCAGAGTCTAATAAAGCTACAGAAAATGTTGAAAAAGACAAAGGCGAAAATGACAAATGGAACAATAATTCTGAGAACACAGAGATGACTGTGCGCGAGCAGCTGACGGCCGCGGTTAATAGTCGGCCGCGCGTCACGCTCTACAGTCACAAGATGGCAGCGCTGAGGCCTTTACTTCTAGCTGAGCGATTGAACACTCATGCGCTACAGCTGCAGTTAACAGCACAGAGCCAGTTACAGCGACCGCAGGCGCCCACGAAGAAGAGAGACGTCGATGACGCTAACTCTTCTCTTCCCACTGCGCGTGCCAAACGAGCTCGCCGCGAACGTTGAAGGAATTGGTAACGTTTGTAAATTGAAACCGAATACGCTTCTCTGTTAGACTGGTACCGATGTACCTAAATGAGTGATGTATAGATGTATACAAAGTATTTTATGTAGTTTATGAGTTTCTATTAGATTGTTAAAGTTGGTAGTACATTATTTATTCTGGGTGATATCATGTATTTTTAGAGTCGAGTTTAAAACTGAATAAATCACCCAAAAAAAAAAACATTTTTGTCATGTAGTAAGAAATAATTAAACTGGATCAGTCTTGTACTAATGGAGCAGCGCCACAATTCTATTTTAATTAAAAAAATAGTCCGCTGCAGTGTTGCCTAGCAATGCATTGTATTGAAATCCATTTTCAATTTACTATATTTTTAAAATAATTAGCATTCGATAGACACTAGGCATGTTGTAAATTAATAGTAAATTACTATTCAGACTAGATGAAAACCTTAAATGCCAACAACATGAGCCTACTTGGCGATTCCACATATTAACCTTACTTGTACAGTCCAATCAACTGCACCGCATTGGCAGCAATTTGACATGCTTTTATTCCCTAGCAGTAAGAACTGTTTTCGTCATTAGTACGGTCGACCTGTGCAGATAACCGTGTTTTTGGAGTTATGAGCTTTTTATCACCCTCATGGACAGACGGCAAGAATTCATTTCACTACAGTCATCGCGGGCTCAATCTCATAATACCAGATACGCAAATACTTGTCCTTATTGGTAATGAATTACAGTTTTGCGTCGTTTGGGATCGAAACGCTTAGTTCATTGGGTCCGGATGTGCGTCTCCTTTTCAAGGATATTTTTCGCCGACTGATCGCACCCTGCGTGACTAGAGGGCTAACTCGTCAAAAATTCACCAAATTACCAGTCTTGTGGGCAGCTTTTCGGATAACTGCGTTGTGGAGGAGTACTTTATATTTTTTTTAAGTTTGTTTTTGAGATGGGTTTGCTCCTGACTCTAGTCTAGGTCATAAATGAGAGTCAAAGTCGACGATGGAGCGAGCTTACCCAAAAGAAGCCTGTTCACTCTAATTTTGAAGAGATTAGGGTTGTATGCGTTCGGAAACACAGACGCAGGCAGAGAGATCCACTCCGTTGCTGTGCGCATTATAAAAGACGGTTGGAAACGTTTAGTGCGAATTGGTGGAATAGCCACAAGGTAGGGATGGTAACATGCAGTGCGTCTAGATGTCCGATGGTAGAATGGGGTCGGTGGGATGAGGTCGTGGAGTTCCTGGGCATTCCCCGAAGTATAATATGTAGAAGACCGCAAGCAGGCAACCTTGCGGCGATGCATCCACCAGTGGCCAATGAGCCTCTTAGCTCTGCGTTCCACCGAGGCAAGCGCAGCAAGTTGGTCTTTAGCTGAGCCATCCCAAAGGTGGCTGTTATACTCGGACGTGTGCTTTGTAAAGGGTTAAAAGCTGTCCAGGCGTGAAGTATCGCTTCACTCTGTTTAGGATGCCCAGCTTTTTGGCCGCAGTTTGGGCTTTGTCCTCAATGGTGGCGCCGAAGTTGAGATTGGGTGTCAACTTCATGCCTTCCTAGGCATGAAGTTCCGATCGGCTCGAGCCCCTGCTCGAGCCGATCGGTTACAGGGACAGATGTACCCCGAAAAGTAAGAGTTAGGTCGAAACGACTCCTTTTTGCGGCAAAAAGACACGTTTGTGATTTGGTGTCATTAAAAAAGACTAGATTGTCATCACCCCACTGGGAGACAAGACTTAAGGTCAAATTTGTCCGCTCTACCATGGCCTCTCTCAAGGAACGAACTTCTTCCTCGCTAGTTTTTGCACTGGACAAGTATCTCTCTGAATCCGATCTGTCATCTGCCTACCCAACAATACCAGGCTGAAGCAGGTCATTGATGTGCAGCAGTAAAAGAGTTGCACAGAGAACAGCCCTGAGGAACTCTGCATCAATAGCCATGAGGTCAGAGGAGTAGCCGTCCACGACTACTCAGATCGACCGTTTACTAAGGAAGTTTGATATCCAGCTACAAAAATCAGCTGGGATGTCATAAGCAGGAAGCTTGCTGAGTAGACTTGCGTGCGAGTTACACTCCAGCAGTGCGTGACATACACAAGAAGATCGCCAGTTGACCGTCCCCGGCTAAAGCCATATTGACGGTCACTGAGGAGATCATTGTCTTCAAGGTAGGTCAGCAACTTACTGTTCGGTACCCTTTCCATAACCTTGCACAGAATGGAGTAAAGGCGATCGGTCGGTAATGAGCAGGGTCTGCACGGTCGCCCTTTTCGTCGTCGGCACAAATTGTACTTTCGCAAGCTTCCAGGATTTGGGCACTACTCTTTTTTTAAGAAAGTGGTGGAACAAGCGTGTCAACACAGGTGACAGTTCAGGCACACACTGCCTCAACACTCTCGCTGGAATGCCATCAGGCCCGCTGGCCTTGTTCACGTCTAGACTGCACAATACTCTTCGGACCTCTTTAATGTGAACTGTGATCTCCGGCATCGAAGAGTCACAACGAGGTACAGTTGGTGGATGCTTGGAGCCAGCGTCCAGAGGTGAATTGCTAGCAAAGAGAGATGCAAATAAATTTGCTTTCTTACTTGCAGAGTGAGCCAGCGACCCATCAGGTTACGGCATTGGTGGTAAAGTGGGCCGACAAAAATTCGTTTCAACCGCTTTCAAGGGTGCGATGCTAGTTTGTCCCCGATACGTCCGACGTGGTCAAAATGTACCCCACGTAGAACTCGCTTGTAGAACTTGGCGGCAGAATTAAAAGCTCTTTTCCTCGCGCCAAAGCTGCGTGCTCTAACTTTTTGGTCGCGGTCGCTTGACCCAGGCTTGGTAGGCAGACTCTTTTAGGGCCTCAGCGTGGGCGCATTTTGCATTATACCAAGGCCGGGATTTGTGACCGAGCGGGATGTCGGAGAATGAGATAAAATATTCCATCCCCTGCCGAATCACGTCCGCAATCACGACGGGTGACCCGAGGAGAAGCACACTTGCTGCCATGAATAAGTCGCAAAAAAGTGCCGCATCTCATCCCAGTCTGCTGACTCGTATCGCCATACTCGTCTCGTGCCCATAGGGATCTCATCTAGAGGAGAGCAGGTCGACACGGATTTCTGAGCTGAGACCGTTACTGAATGACTGTCCGGATCAGTTGTCAGCAGAAGGTCCAAGCAATTGGGAGTATGGCCGTCAACATCCGGTACCCGCGTTGCCACATTCACCAGCTGGGTTAGATCTAGTGTTAAAGCAAACTTGCGCGCCTCTAACCCGGCGTGGTTAGTTTTCTGGTACGGGAACAACCATTCTTTGTAGCGGGAGTTGAAAAATGAGTTTCGCTGTTGGGTACCATTGCTGGGCGACGTCAGTCGACTCCACGAGGAAATTGAACAGTGCTGTTGTCTCCTGGTCACAACTGTGCGATCGGCAAACGCTATAAAGAAATTTCTCCACGCCAATGTCCACAAGTAGCCATATGGCAGAAAAAGCCGATTTCTCAAAGCAACGGAGACGACCACAATAAATGTCATCGCGGACGTACACACAGACCCCAGCCTGCTTCTTGAACTTGTGTTCAAGAGAGTAGGTAACCCGGATAGTTGAGGTACGCTACGTCCAACGGGGTTGCTATCTACGTCTCCGTCGGAAAAACAGGTGCGGTTTCTCGGCCTCAAGGTGATAATGGACCGGATCGAGATTGGAGTGCAACCCCCTGATGTTAGTGAGGTACACAGACGTACACTACTGGGAGGAAGTGCAGCCGTTGTTTAACCTTATTCTTCTTCGCTTTGGTCATGTTAGTTATGAGTAGTTGGGGGAAAAAGTCGAACTGTCGAGGCGCTGCTCAGTGAACACTACGCTCCTTTGACGCCTAAGGGTATTTGTTTTTTAATGTATATAGTTTAAATATACTTACTTCCTAATGCATCCGAATATTGTCCTTTAAATTATACTGGATCGGTAAAAAAAAAACTATTTTTCGGAAAAGTACGTAGCGAAGTATCTTTTAAAACTGGTTTATAAATATTTTGTTTTCGACTGTTCCAAATCTGATATTTTGAGAATCTGGTATTCTGAGATTGAACTTCATCGCGCATCTGGTGGCTGCCACATGCGCGGCGACTGTAGCAGACGACCCTGACGGTGATACATTGTTATAATAAAATAATTTAATACCTATGCGACTCTAGGAACACCCATAATTGCATTTAATAAACGCCCCACCCGTAAGTAAATACACAACAATATTGTAGCGTGTACTTATTGTAATCGTTTTAAGAAAAAAACAAGTCACTTGTTTTGTACAGTGATTTTTAATAAATTTGTAATAATTTAGTGGATGAAGTTACTCATAATATGAACCTTTAATATAGGCCCAACCCTAGATTCACAAAAAAAATGTTCTCTACATTTTGTACCTAGAGTTACTCTAATCAAAAACTGGCCAAGTGCGTGTCGGGCCACGCGCAGTGTAGGGTTCTGTAGTTGCACGTCGCAATGGTGGGTGCCGACTTAGAATGGTGATTTTTGTTTGATTCTATGTACATATATGTCACCGGAAAATAGCAAACTCCGTAAGATTATAAAATAACTTGAGAGATTGTAAACTCTCGATAAATTGTCAACTGAACATTTGGAATACTTCTTGACGCATCAAAATTTGTTAGTCTATAATCTCTCGAAGTCATTCCGAGAAATTGTGGACTGATATAAACTGGCAACCAATCAGCTCTCTGGTCTACAATTTATCTGTTTTGGTGTGATAGTTAAATTGGAAACATGGCCCCCATTGGTCTTTGTTTTCTCTAAATAGACCAATGAGAGCCTTATTCCAGATTTACTATCACACGAAAACAGATAAATTGTAGACTTGTGCTCTGATTGGTCGCCATTTTATTATAATCCACAATTTCTCGGTTTGACTTCGAGAAATTATAGTCTATCAAATTTTGATGCGTAAAAAAGTATTCCAAATGTTCAGTTGACAATTTATCGAGAGTTTACAATATCTCAAGTTATTTTATAATCTTACGGAGTTTTCTATTTTCCGGTGACATATATATCGTAGCCAACTAGCTTAATCAGCCGTTTAATTGGTGGCCTAGCCTTTTCATTTAAATGCGCCAATTTTTCAGCGAGCTAAGTGACATATTTTGCCCAATATCGTTTAATGAAGTTATTAAACGATATTGGGCGACATTAGTGACATGGGCAAGTGCCCATGTCACTAATGTCGCCTATTAAACGGCGCAGGTCAATGAAAAGGCTAGGCTCTTAATGAAACAGCTGATTAAGCTAGTTGGCTGCGACAGAATATATTAATTGAGTTCACGGTTTAACGGTTAAAAAAATCTAAACCACATAGCCCACATAGGACGATGGTAACTGAAGAGGAATTTGTACGAAATTTTCCTTCTCCAAGTACATTTTATAGGTTAGGCGACTATTACTCGTTATCTTGTAAAGCCTTGTTAGCTGTGATAGTTTTCTTTTTAAATTCGTTAAGTACTTATATATAATTATGTTTCTTTCAAGATTTTATTTTACCACTTTGTCGGCGTGATTAATATGTAT
Organism: Mamestra brassicae; assembly: GCA_905163435.1. NCBI lineage: Eukaryota > Metazoa > Arthropoda > Insecta > Lepidoptera > Noctuidae > Mamestra > Mamestra brassicae. The sequence continues at coordinate 9,076,955 of LR990995.1, read as the reverse complement.
ACCCATACCGAATTCCAATTCTAGTGCTAAGCAGCTCTGAGCTAAACCGCGGACAGACAGACGGACATGGCGAAACTACAAGAGTTCCTTGTTGACTACGGAACCCTAAAAAGTACTGAAAGCTGTATTTTTTTTTCAGAGTTGATGCAATGGTTATGCTGTTTCATACACATGAAACAAAATAAATAATTATATTTTTCTTTTTAGATAAAGGGTTTTCATATTCATGAGTAATTTTATCCCTGAAAGATTACCAATAAATTAAAAATTACCCAGTACGTATCTAGTTATTAAAATAGGAAACATATTAAAATAGAATATACCCAAATTAAAAGAGCACTCTTAGCAATACCTTTTTTTTTTTTTTTAAGGATGGGAAATCATCAAATGACTTCTTCCGCTCTGGGTGGGGCGGAAGGGCGTGTCAGACTCTTAATGACTAAAACCCATCCGTGTTCCTTCTAAAGCCCTTTGCGTTCCAGGGCCGCGGTGACTCTTTCGAACAAATTCCGCAACCTTGGCAGGCTCTGGCCCTAGCGGGCCCCGTCTTCTATGCTGACATCTTAGCAATACCTACACGGCGACCAGTGATTTTGTGGCTTACATCAATATGCATCGCATTTTAGCAACTATGGTGGGCGGCAGAAAAATTTGCAATAAAGTTCATTGCCCTTTCCTTAATTTCTCTGCGTAGGTACCCGGACAGTAATTATGAATCGTTTTTCTATAAGTACTAGAAAAAGTAAAGGATCACGATAGATATCGATTCAGGGCAACTTTGTCATTATTTCTGTTTTCGGAATTAACTATGTCAATAAATGTATGACAATTACTGTTATTGCATGTTTAGCTGGTGTCGACCATAATCTCATTCACTTCAATTATAGTCGCTGGCCTCTGGTGACTGGTCGGTGGCCTGTTTGAGCCGAGCCTAAGCGTGTCACCGAGCATCTTCAAAATATATATATTTATTTATATTAATCTGAGAACCTATTAAAAGTATTCATCGTATTAGCAGAAAAACGATCGTCACTGGGTTACGTCAGAATAGTTGAGATTAATATTATTATTTTGTTGTTATTATTGTAAGTATGATCAATTCAACATGCATTAATAGTCAAGAATATATTTTTTTAAATAAATTATAAAAATACCGCGATTATTAAAGAACAAACATTATAAACCTAGAACGTCGAGGTTAGGTACAGTCCACTGCATGTCAATAGTATTAGCACTTAAGTTTAGCTGGCCTTACGTAGTCCCAAGGGAGTTTTTATAGAATAAAAGGCCAGCTTATACTGATTTTCTAACCACTAACGCGCGGCCTACTGGGTTTTTTCGAGGCTGTTTCTAAAATTTTTTTCTTGCATTATTTAATTATTTTACTACAATTATTTGATACTTATACCTTTAAAAAAAAAGTAGAATGCCTTTAAATTAATGTTAAAATTATAATATTATGTAAGGTCTGAATACGATGTTAGAGATATTAATAGTTTAAACAACATGAACATTAAGTGTCTGTGTATAATGCACTTAAGTAGCTTTAAAAATCTTAGAAGATTTTTTGTCAATATTAAACTATCATTTCACAACAACACAATGTTAAACACTTCTACCTTCTATACCACGTGAAACAGAATAAACCCAATACCTGAAAAGGGTCATAGTCCTCATCATTATTAACAACTTTTACCATGGGATCAAATTCGAAATCGCGAAAAAAAAACGGCTGTCCAGTAAATTTTTGTCGAGTTATGCGCACTTAAATGTATGGGGAAAGTCGTTTTTTTTTTCGCGATTTCAGTGTTGGTTCCATATTATAAGTTGTTCATAATGATGAAGACAATGACCCCACTCAAGTATTGCGTTTATTCTGTTACATGTTGTATACATATAACATCGAACAATAAAATTAAGTAGGTACTGTTGGGTAGGGGAATATACAACAAAACCAATTGCTTTAAAGGTCACTTCACAGAAGTAGTACATCGTCCTTCGACCTAAATAGATCAGTAGCGACATGTTGTAAAAAAAACTTTTAAAAAGATAGAGAATTGTGGTTGTAACAAAGTTGTATTTGAAAATTTGAAGACTTATAAAGTTAGTTAGATGGTTTAGATGTTTTGACCTAGCTTAATATTTTTTTACGTTTACAAACATACAACTTTGCCTCTTTACTATAATAGTTGTGTTTGTCGTAGGTATCTTCCCCTATTCAACACAAAGATACAGTCGAGTCGTTTATACCTTTGTCAGTTTTCAAATTACATATTTCCATAATGAAGTCCATGGGGCATGGGACTACGGCAGTAAACGGACTACTCCATGGAAAACATTCTCTATTTACAAACAAAAGCGAAAAATTAAACAAAATCATGAAGGTAAAAATCAAAATTATGATTATTTATGCATTGACTGGAGAAATTACTCCATGTTGTGACATTTATAATTTTTGTTTTTATTTATTATCATCATTCAATTAATTTTGACATACTTAACAAATAGTTTGTGTTTACCTCTCGCATGGTTCATTCGCATGCAATCATTTGTACGCTTCTTGGCATAACATAGCGACCTATGAACTTTAATTTAAGAATTGTATTCACTACCTATGTTACACAAATAAAAAAAAACGTGTGCGTCTCGGGACGCCCGACAGAAGCGGTACTTAACTTAAACTAATATAAGTTGAACTAATATGGGAAGCGTCTGTCTGAAATACGACTAGCGCTGTGGGTTAGAGTGAGAGAGGAAGAGCCTGCCTACCGCTGCCGTATGCGTGAGAGAAAGGGAAGCCAGACAGACTGGCGCCGTAATGCGTTACGTTACGAAGCGGTTTACCCTCCCATAAGAAGTTTTCACTTCAAAAATTTTCGATTATTATGATTAAAAAATAAACCTTTCACCAATGTGACAATGTCTAGTTGGCATCAAACTAAGGTATTTGAATAGACTGGCCAATTTATGAGATACCTAAATCGTAGCTGTTTTGTTGAATTGGCAGCACTGAGTCGATAAAGCAGTCTATTGTGAATGGAGCAAACAAAAACTGAACCTAAGATGACGAACTTATTTTTACTATGACTGTAGCTTTCGATTACAAAATGTTTATTGTGCGCAAATAATAACCAATATTTATCTTCTGTATGTACAGTGTCATAATAATTATAATTAAGTGATGTTTCATAGATATTATAATTAGTAACATACTTAGGCTTTTGCATTTAACGTATCAACAGCCATGTGGTAAATACCTACCACCTGTAAACTCATTGCATATATTACAGAAATTAATCCATATGTCTGTACTCACATTATGATAGAATAGCGGCTGCTGTCCGTGAAAATTCAAACTCTTGCCAGTAAACATGACCATTGAATCGAACTTTGTTCACAATTTTATGAGTGTTAATTTATTTGCGTGGAACTGTGATTCTTACCAAAAAAAAAAAACTAAATCGGTCCAGCCGTTTCGAAGATTAGCCGAAACAAACAAGACACATGGACAAACATTTTTTTATTATAAGTAAATACCGTGTAAACATTCATATGCATTTAGTAAAGGGCTGTTATTTTGTCATTACAAACAGACTTCAACTGCATTTATTATTCATACAGGTATAGAATAGATAGGTATTTTTAATTTCCTCATCACTGAAACATTATTACCTGGAACTTACCGACTACTATTCTGTGAGGGTGACCATTTATTTAGGTACCTACACATCTTCATTCTCATTTGAAAACCATGAAAACGTAGCTTTTACTCATTATGTTCGCAAAGTGTAAAATAATTGTGTGTGTTATATTTTTAAATGTCGGGCGTTAACCGACCGTTAAAAATCCAGCAGTGAGCTTTACATTTAGATGTCACATACTCGATGTATGAAGTACCTATCAATTAGCGTAAAGGATATTTTAGCATTTTTGGTAAATTTCCCTTACGTTAACTGATTCTTCCGGAATCGTAGTGTTAGTGAAAACGGGCAGTAATCTCGGCCTAGATATGTGATTATATTTAAAATACATTCTGGTAGGAGGACCTGTTTTAGGCTAAAATATGAAATCCACGCGGGAAGGCCCCTCTTTTCCACTGGGCACTCTGGGCACGTGCCCAGGGCCCCGCGATACATGGGTCCTCCTAATTTGTGCCAGATGACCTACCTACCGCTAACTGATAAGTATATATTTTTTTATAAAAATCAAAAATTAATAGAAAGTTCCCTTTTGATTGCCATAAGATGCGGGTAAAGCGCTTAAATACAAGCCAAGATATATTTGCTAAGTGTAAAATAAATAGTTTGCATATGAGTGTACAACTCACTTTTTTTTTTGACAAAATTTGAACCCGCAAACTGGCAAGTTAGAGAATACAAATATTATTATGCTTCTATAAAAGCACATTGTTGGATGTTTAAAATCCTGAAAACCCAACAGTGCAATAATCTTCAGGCGTTCATTTAGGTGGCAGTGAAAACTGAGATTAGCTTTAGTACCTATCTCAGACTTTAATTATATTAATCGCAGACAACTAGCAAAATCAGCCATTTCATTAAAAACCTAGCCTTGTCATTGAATTGCGCCGTTTAATCAGCGACATAAGTGACATTGGCAAGTCAAAAGGATATTGAACCACAGATATCACTTAAGTCGCTGAAAAATCGGCGCAGTTAAATAATAATAATATCTTGGGACTACTCACACACGGTCATCCGATCCCAAACTAGGCAGAGCCTGTGCTATGGCAACCAGACAACTGATAAACATACTTATATATTTCTAAATACATACATATTATAGACAAATTACACCCAGACACAGAACAAATGATCATGCTCATCACACAAAGATTTGTCCTGGGTGGGAATCGAACCCACGACCTCCGGTTTAGCAGTCAGGGTCACTAACCACTCGACCAACAGGCCAGTCAAAAATGACAAGGCTAGGCAACCAATTAAATTATTAAACGGCTGATTAAGCTATTTGGAAGCGACATATTATACATACATACATGACGGTACTTTGTTTGCTGCAAATAGGTACATTGTTAAACCTTACTGTTAAATATAATTATGACAATGTCGATCAAATCGATTTTAACGCAATTCCCATGTTTGAATAAAATAAATACTTACCTATGAGTAAAATGGATGAGTTTCATTTATGTTCGTGACTACCGCAAGACCACCAAAGCCAATCGCTTCCATATTTGGTAAATAATTAGTACCTACTCAATTGGTACTAATTAGTACTCGAACAATAGAATTGGTACTTTAGTAGTTTTCGAGAAAATCTACTTTGACGGCCCGTTCACGACCTTGCCGCTGTGAGCGTCAGCTAAGCGCGGGGCGGCGAGCGGTGAGATCAAAAGTATAAAAATGTTTGAAGCACGCCACGAGACGCCGCTCATACCTTTTTTTTGTGAGTGGCGTCTCGCAGTTCAACCTATGTTGAGTCCCGGACGCGGAGGACGGTCAGCTAATAATTTGAACTATATCTAATTGTGTATTAAGTAAGGTCGAGTATAAATAAAACAACCGACTTGGTGTACTGATCTGTATTTTTGATCTTAAATTAGACCTTAACGACATGAGCCTAACTAAATGGCGGAGAATCTTAACACCGACTTCTAATTCGACGCCAACGCCATCTAGTTACACAATTTACAACATTACATTTTGCAATTTTGAATTAAGATCTTGGTGAGCGAGTTTCGAACAAGCATGGTTCTTAACATACCGCCCACCAAGGACATTACTGAAGGAATGTCCTTCATGAACTACTTCCTGGATCTGACACAAATTTGATCTCAGGTTCGTTTTAACATCTTAAATTAAGAAATTGTACTACTTTAAATCTTAACATCTAACATTAAATTTGTAAATCTAAATAACACACACATAAATTCAGTGATCTGCAACTGGTAAAATACAAATTTTGGATGTTGGCCTCTTAATAGTAGAGGATTTAGTGCGTAATGTGACTACACGGGTGATATTATCAGCACCGGGATGTTTCTCTACTACACGACCTAACAACCAACGACTTGGCGGCAAATCGTCTTCCTTAACTAAAACAATGTCACCAATTTTTGGCTCAGGAATTTTAGAAGACCATTTATACCGATTCATAAGATTCGACAAATACTCTTGGGACCAACGCTTCCAAAATGATTGTAGCATCCTTTGAATAAATTGCCACCGTGACAAATAACTAACATTTGTACTTTCATACTTATTGTCTGGTACATTTACTATTGGCTCTCCAACTAGGAAATGTCCAGGAGTTAAAGGTATCAGTTCACCAGGATCAGTAACGTTAATGACGCTCATTGGACGCGAATTTAAACAAGCTTCTACTTGATTCAGGAGTGTGCTCATTTCCTCATATGTCAAAGTAGCATCACCAATGACCCGTTTGAGGTGAAACTTTGTGGACTTCACACCTGCTTCCCAAAGTCCACCGAAATTAGGGCTATGGGGAGGAATGAAGTGCCACTCAGTACCGTTGGCCTCGAGCTGTTCTGCTATTGCTGTCTGAATGGATGCCAAATGTTGCAACTCTCGGGAGGCACCTACAAACGTAGTGCCATTGTCGCTCCATATTTTAGCACAATGACCTCGCCTAGACACAAACCGTCTAAATGCGGCTAAAAAAGCTTGTGTGCTCATATCACTGACTACTTCTAAATGTATAGCACGAGTTGACATACATACAAACAAGCATATGTAGCCCTTGTACGAACGGTGCCCACGACCTTTCGTTGTCCTAATGTTAATAGGGCCAGCATAATCAACACCGCTATGAAGAAACGGTCGCGCTGGAGAACACCTAACCGTTGGAAGCGAACCCATCATTTGATTCTTGATGTTCGCGCGATGTTTAGCGCATGTCACACATTTGCGCACATGGTGCTTGACTAGGTTCCTGACTCCTATGACCCAGTAAGCTGTCCTCAAATAATTTGACATTAGCTGTGGACCGCCGTGCAGAGTCTTTAAGTGTGCACCTGCCACTATAAGGTTTGTAAGATGACAAGAGTTTGGTAGTACTATCGGATGCTTTGTTTCTTCACTCAATGGAGCTTTCTCAAGTCTACCTCTAACTCTGATGAGGCCTCTGTCGTCCAGATATGGACAGAGTGAGTTGAGCTTACTAGATTTTAACTGTACATAACCTTTGTCCTGTAGTTGTAAATATTCTACTGTAAATATATCCTTTTGTGTTTGTCGTATGCAACATTCTAACGCTGCTTCTAGCTCTAACTTATGTAAATAACTATGTTTAAACGTGTTTTCCCTTAAAAAACGTCTGCAATATGCGACTACCCTAACTAATTTTTGTAATGACGAATACCGCTCAAACATTGAAAGCTCTGGCACTACAGCAATGTGTGTTTTTGTTGTTTCCTCGAAGTCGATATTCAAATCATTTGGCCTTTTATAAACTATTGTACTCAGAGTTAGAAATGGTGGTCCAGAAAACCATAAACTATTTTCTATTAATGCACTAGGTAAAATGCCTCGTGAAGCGCAGTCTGCTGGGTTCTCCTTGGTTTTCACATGAAACCATTGAGATGCCTTCATCGTGGTCAATATTTCCGATGTGCGATTCGCCACAAACGTCTTCCATCTGCTTGGATGGCTGTTAAGCCAAGCCAACACGACAGTGGAATCTGTCCAGGCTTTGATTTTATCCCTAGAAATATTCAGGACATCTGCTGTTTCTATTAGAAGATTTGACAGCAGAACTGCTCCACACAACTCTAAACGAGGTATACTAACTTGTTTGATGGGGGCTACTCTGGTTTTTGCAACCAACAACGAAATATGAACTTTGCCTACAACATCTACTATCCGCAAGTAAATCACGGCTGAGTACGCGGTTTTGGAGGCGTCACTGAAGCCATGCAGTTCGAGATCGTTGTGCGACTTAGTTCCAAGCCAACGAGGTATCCGAACTTTGCTCAGTAGTGACAACTCTTCGCGGTAAGTACTCCATTCCTTTATTAATTCAGTGTTTAGTTCTTCATCCCAACTAACACCTGCAAGCCATAATTTTTGGATGAATGTTTTTGCTAAAACCACACTAGGAGCTAACCAACCTAGCGGGTCGAACAATCGGGCTATATCCGATATAATTGTCCTTTTAGTTACAGGTGCAGTCGTCAGCGGCGGAAGATTCACCGAGTACTGGAAGGTATCTTCGTTGCGGTTCCAGGTAAGTCCCAAAATTTTTATTGTACTATCTAATTTAATTTCTAACCTTTCTTCTTTTTGTTCTATTTTCTCTAATTCCTTGTTCTGTATAATATCTATTTGTCTTATTGTTTTGTCCTTATTTTTATTTGTTCTTGTTTGATCTCGTTGTTCTTTAACTTCATTGTTTTCAATTGTTTCTATTCTTTTAAGTATTTCTTGACTGTTGCTATTCCATTTTTGTAATATAAATCCACCTTTTCCTAATAATGCTATCATTTGCTTACATATTTCAATGCCTTCTTCTACACTGTTACACCCTGTCATTAAGTCATCCATGTAGAAGCAATTTAAAACCTTATCTGCAGCTAGTGGGTAGTTTTTACCTTCATCAACAGCGATCTGACGTAAAGTTTTAACTGCTTGGTACGGTGCAGAAGCTGTTCCAAAGGTCACAGTCACAAGCTCGTAATCTTGTATCTCTTTATCAGGACTGTCACGCCAGAGTATTCTTTGGAACATAGCATCTTCTTCAGCTACCTTGACTTGGCGATACATTTTAATTATGTCCGCTACAAGTCCTATAGCATGTACTCTCCATTTTAAAACGGTATGACGTAAATCAGCCTGCAGTGTTGGACCAACCATCAGCGTATCATTCAGTGACACTCCTTTGTTGTTCTTTTCAGAGGCGTTGAAAACAACACGCACTTTAGTTGTGGTCTTGTCATCCCTAATGACTGCATGATGTGGTAGATACACTGCTTCTTCCCTTTTGCTATCATCTTTCTTCACGTGCCTCATATGACCTAGCTGTAAATATTCATGTATTACTTCTGTGTATTTTTCCTTTAACTCTTTGTTCTTTGCTAATCTTCTCTCTAATGCTTGAAATCTCGATTTAGCTATGCCACGTGAGTTTCCAGACTTACAAGGAGGATCTTCGTCTCGGAAAGGTAACCTGACTATATATCTACCATCGTTATCTCTCTTAGTAGTCTCACTATAAAACTCTTCGCATTTCTTCTCCTCTGGTGTAAATATCCTTTTAGAACTAATTTGCTCTTCAATTTCCCAAAATTTCTTTAAAATATCATCTACCTGCATCTTGCAATGCATTACGTTAATTTTATTTGATATTTTACTTTCAGGACCAAATGCACCTGACAGGACCCAACCTAATCTAGTGCTCTGTGCTACAAGACTACCAGAAGGACTCTTAACTAAACCTTCCTTAATAAAGCAGCTATAAACATCAGCACCCAACAGAATATCAATTTTGTTAGGTGTGTTGAACTCTGGATCTGCTAAACACAGATTGTTGACCTCTAACCAGTCGAAAGCATCCGTGCTTAAGCTTTGCTCTGGTAGGTAAGAGGTGATCTTGCTTAAAACGTAAGCATTAAACGTAAACTTAAAACTAAAATCGACGCGAGACTTTATCGTTATTTGTACCATGTACTTTGTCATGGTTGACCTGTTGTCTCCTAATCCTAAAACAAATCCTTGAATTGGAATCTTTTTCAGGTTCAGAAATTGAGCTGCTGCTTCAGTAATGAAACAAGCCTGCGAACCTTGATCGAGTAAGGCTCGGAGTGTTTGGTACCCACCCGTCTTTGACTCAGCATTTAGTAGCGCAGTGGCTAATAAAACTTGTCTGGGTTTGGGTACCTTCCCTGTTGACAAGCAAGTAACTATCTGATTAGCACTAGTCGAAGGACTAGCACTATCAGAAGTTGGCATTGCTTCAGGGTCTTGGTCTTCATTTGCCAACTCAATGTTTATATGTAACAGCGAATGGTGGCGCTTTTGGCAAATTCTACACCTGGTGTCCTTTTTACAGCTTTTAACCGTGTGGTTACTACCTAAACAGTTAAAGCAGATTCTGTTTTTCCGTATAAAATCACGTCTAGCCTCGAGTGATTGTTTTGCAAACCTTTTACAAAAACAAAGTTTGTGAGCTTCAGAACAAAATTCGCATTTAATGTGTGATGATGCGTTCGTGGCAAGCATTGTCTTAGGCGTATGATGGTTTGAACTGTTATTGACCCCGTGACCTGAACCCTTTTTTGGTTCTATGCACTCAAATGCGCGGAAACGTTGCTCCAAAAACAATTTGAATTGCTCAATAGTAGGAAAATTATTGGAAATGCTAGTGCTGACGCTTATTTCCCATTGTTTACGCGTTTCAGCATCTAATTTAAACGTCACGATGTGTATAATAATAACGTCCCATGTACTCACATTTATGCCTAAATTTGACAACGCATTTAAACAATCACTGGTGGTATCTAAAAGTTCTTTTAATGAAGTGGCCGACTCAATTTGCATACGTTTTATTCCAAATAACCTTTTTAATATGCAATTGGCAAGATATCTTTTGTTGCTATACCTCTTATCTAGTAAATCCCAACATTGACTATAATTCGCATCAGTTATTGGAGTATTCCTTATTAATTGATCAGCTTCACCAGAAAGATGACTTTTTAAATAGTGTAGCTTTTGTACGTTATCTAGTGATTCATTTTTATGAACTAATGATATAAACAGATCACGAAATGTTGTCCATTCTCCATATTTTCCAGAGAATATTGGAATGGCGATCTTTGGTAATTTTACTAATGAATTTGCTGACTTAAATGAACTGTTAGAAGAACCATCACTTGGTTGTACTGGTTCCCTTGGTCTAATTTTATCATGTGTTGTTTTTAATAAACTTTTAAACGTTATATAAGTGTCTTCGGTTTCATCATACATGTCAACCACCTTTTGATCTATATCATTTAATTTAAAGTTTTGATAAATTTTAGTATTGGTTTCTTTAAACGAATCCCAATCCTTTTCTAACAATTCTTGTCTTGTTTCTATGTATTCGCTCGTTAATCTTTCTTTAGGACTCTTTTTGAAATTAGTTAGTCCTTTACTAATAATAATTTGTAAACCTTTTAGTACGTTAATTAATCCCTCCATCTTTGAGACAGTTATTAACGACAAAATCAATGGAATAAACCCACTTTAAAAGTGCATATATTAATTTAAAAAAACGAAGTTAAACTTGATGTAAACAGGTTGACTAAATTCAAAATACATCAACAAAAGTAATGTAAACAAACCAACGAGTGCTTAAAAACAATGTTTGTTTTGTACAGTAACAAAACTGACTTGAAATAAAATACAAGTCCAATATTGACAAAATTATTCTAAGTCCTAAAAGTTGCTTAAAATTTTGCAAGTGTTTTAAATGACACTAAATCTGGCGGAAATCGGGCATAGGTTCCCCGTTCCGTCGTTTTTTAAGAAACTATTCTAAGTCCTAAATTAACATGCACAACATAATACAATTATACAAGTTATTAAAATCTAAGCGGAAATATTCTAAGTCTTAAAATTCTACAAGTCCAAAATTCTTCACCAAATGTCTAAGTTAATCTCTTGGATGAAATAAAGTCCAAAATTGCTTGTCACAAATTTCCTTTGTTTATAAAATAAAATGTACTCACAATTTGCACTTCACTCACACAACACGACGATTTTGGCGCGCCCTGGTGGCGACACGTTGAACTCTTGGATGTGATGACGTCAGTTTTCTGATGTCACGTTGAACTGGGGTGTGACGTCCTTCTTGTGACGACACGTTGAACTGCGGGGGTGATGTTTGCGATCACCTCCCGTTTGATCTGGATGCAAGTGGCGCCCTCTGGTCACCACTTTCCTGCCGCTGCTGCAGAGCTCGTCAACACTTGACGAAGCTGTCGCTGCCGATGCGGGGGACCGAGTACTCTTGCTGCAGCGATCCACTGCGAGTACACGGGCAAAGCGGACCGGGCCGCGCACGAACTCAAAAACGGTTTTTTATCCGGTTCGATGGACCAATGTTGAGTCCCGGACGCGGAGGACGGTCAGCTAATAATTTGAACTATATCTAATTGTGTATTAAGTAAGGTCGAGTATAAATAAAACAACCGACTTGGTGTACTGATCTGTATTTTTGATCTTAAATTAGACCTTAACGACATGAGCCTAACTAAATGGCGGAGAATCTTAACACCGACTTCTAATTCGACGCCAACGCCATCTAGTTACACAATTTACAACATTACATTTTGCAATTTTGAATTAAGATCTTGGTGAGCGAGTTTCGAACAAGCATGGTTCTTAACAACCTATAAGGTTATCGACCGCTTAACCGGGTTTGCCTGTGGTGGCCTTAATATAATATTAAAGCCTCCAGCCAGGGCTTACGCCGCTCATAGCGAAAACGCGCGCGTTTTTATCCGAGCGAATTGCTACAGCGGCGCGCGGTGCGGGGAGCAGCAGGATCAAATGTACAAGTGAATGAGTGCGAGGCCACGAAACGGAGCGGCGCGGACAGCGGTGTAGGAGTGACGGACTCAGCGGCGAAGCTAAAAACAAAAAAAAATAGACGATTTTGTGGCGGTAATGGATACCGAGGCATTTATCACCGAAATTTTAAATCGACCGCCTATGGATGTCAAAACATCCCCGACATAAATATAAAACATTATAAAAAGGTTGTGGGAAGAAATTGAACAATGTTATCCGGAATATGATCGTGCACTCCTCTCATATTAAGAATATCTTGTTTTAAAAATATACTGCTTTCTAAACATAGAAGGGATAATTTTGATAACGCCATGATTATAAGCACGTTTTGACTACCTAAATACGTCCACAGCGGCCGCTGCAACTAACCGCTACTAGGGTACGTGGCGTGCAAAACCCATCGCTTACCGACGCCGCACCGCTAGCCGGGCCGCGCCCCGCTATGACCGAAGTCGTGACCCAGGCCGTGAAGGTGGTATGGCGGTGGTCACGCTCCGTTCAGAAGGACCACCATGAGCGCCGAAAAAGGGGGCATGGTACAGGTATTCTAAATATACAAATAATTAGTACCCTTACATGTGATTCATTTCGTAAAAAAATCTGAACTGAAACATTTGTATTTACCGAGAAATCAACGATGATTGCTTTCGCGCGCTCGTTCAGCAAGACCACGACTTTAATATTGATTCCATGTTTGAGAAGCTTGTTTTTTATTGGACGATGACCACTCGCAGTTCAGCACACTAAGGTTGGTTACTGCTTAACCGGACTATACTGTGGTGGCCTCAAATGAATTTAAGGCCCCCAGCCATGGCTTACAAACTAAGCTAAATTAAACTAAATGACCGCTCGCTAGGGCATCCCCTGTGGGATACGGACCTCGGCTTAGCGGCGTCATTTCGGGAGGACAGCAAGGGACAGGCTGGGTCATAGCATTATTATTAGGGGAATTTAAAACTACTGGCTCAGCGACGCGGGCTGGCTCGGTAATCAAAGGTCGGGGTGGGTTTTACCGGGACGTCGCGACGGGCTCGGCGGCGAGGCCGGAAAACGGAACGCGGTCTGTTTTTGTATTTACGAAGCGTGCTGGTTTCCCTACAGCTTTCTTGTGTAGACGTTGGGATAGACCCAACGTTTCATGAACTGCTTCACTGTCAGGATCTTGAGATCAACATGGAGTCGCTCGTTCCTAATGAACTAAATGGAATTTAGAGGTATAATTTCAACATAAATGATGTAATGACTTAGTTAGAATTAATTCTTACTCTAACATTATAAATGCGACCGTGAGTTTGTTTTTTTTGTTACGCTTTCACGCCTAAATCGCTGAACCTGATTGAATGTTGGTCAGACTCAGAGATGGATAAGGCTTTGAAGAAGCTTATAGACGACTTTTTTGCGACTACTTAAAATCTAGTTTACCATGAAAGTATTTTTATATACAGACGCCAGCACATGAAGCTACCCGAAACTGTAAAATTTTCTCAATCAGCCTTGAACTTAAAGCTTTAGCGATTTTATTTCATTATGGTAACTCTATGTGTGACTCTGTGATGACTCTATATTTTTGCTGCGAATATAAAAATCCTTAAAAAAATGAGATCCATAAGAATGTTACATTTCTAGTCTAATGCAAAACTAAAAATGAAGAATAACTTGAAGGCATCGGTAGCTAGGTCATTAAATTTAAGAAAAAATGTGTCTGCTGTCAGCAAGGGTAGGTATTAGTATTCTGTGGCTGTCAGTGCCAGTATCAACTCAACCGTCAAATCGATTTTATAGAACAGACATTGTGATTTTAGGGCTTTTTTCTTTCTGCATCTTGGATGGAAATTATTGCAAAAGAAAACCTACATAAATTTATTATAATAAATAAAAGGGATTATCACTTTTCACTGTGCTACTATTTTCACGTAGACCAATAATGAATATCATGCAAAATGAAAAGCAGAATAAACGATACCGAAAAAAATGCAAGTACATGAAAATGCGAATAAAAAGTCTAATATTAGTAAGTAACTAATCAAATTATATACTTAATGTTGAAATACAGTTCAAATCTCAAGCAAATATTTCTTCCATTTGTATCTACGGATAGTAGGACATCACACATTTACTCTGCTATTGTGGCTGGTTTGGCAAGTTTTCTTAATTGGTTTACTTCTTTCACACTTAGGTTTTTAAACTATAAGCGTATTTTTTTATTATATCTAAAATCTATTGAGTGACCAGCATTTTCAACTTAACATTCAACTGTGTTTTTTGCATCCAAATACATGTAAATTAATAACTAAAAATTAATTTTAGGAGAATGCTGCATTGTGTGATGAAGTGGCAAAAGTTCAGGAAAGTATATTAATTGTAAAAGATGAAAGAAGATTTTTACTTCATAAATTACTAGAGTATGAAAATGACAATGAAGCCTCACAGGTTTTCTTTAAAAATGAACCTGTGATAATATCTAATGGCTCAAGAACAAAAATAAAGAAAAGACAAAGCTGTGATGATACAAGATAATGAAAACTGGAGAGAGAAATTTTTTTTGGAAAATAATGTAATGTTGCTTTATCTGAAGGCAAAACTTGTAAAGAAGACATATACTGAAAGATAATACAGATAGGGACATGAAAATTTGTTTATAATATGTAATGAATTACCTTCTGGCTGCATCTTTCCCTGTGTGACCTTTATAATTGGCTCCAGAGAGAAATTAAAAATGTGTAATCCTACTAGTATTATTAATGTGAAAATTCAAATACTTTTAGATGAACCAGCAGGTTTTTATGTATGATTGTCCTGTTCTTATTATGAGGTGTACAATAAAGTATATAATAAATAATAATAAATATCACCCAACCACACCATTTCTTTGTATTGTTTACCATTCTTTCTGACATTTTAACTAGGCTACTAAGGGTCCTAACCACATACTTTTTTTCAAACTTTGTTCCAGCCCCAAAAATAATTTACATTTTTCTGGTAGGTGTGAATTTTTACTGTTCAGCCAGCAGCGGCCCTGAATTTCCACTTCCTTTTCAGCCTGCGCTAAGACATGTCATTTATAGGGATAAAAAGTCATCATCATATCAGCCTAAAGATGTCTACTGCTGGATATAGGCCTCCCCCAAGTGTCACCACAACAACCGGTCCTGTGCGTCTCGCAGCCATCGGCTACGGGCGACCCTCACCAGGTCATCAGTCCACCTAGTGGGCCATCCAACGCTAAGTCTTCCGGTACGCACCTCTTCAGAACTTTAGGGTACCATCAACCATCTGTTCTGTGAGCAATGTGCTCTCTGGTAATCTTTTGGGCTATATTGGTAACCTAACCAAGGTTACCAACACAGCTCTTGTGGACATAAAGTAGTGTGAGCCAAATTTCATGCAAATCCCTTTAGCTGTTTTTGTGTGGTTGTGGCATAAACTTTGACATTTATAATAGTAGTGGGATTATCCTATTTCAACCATTACAGTATCTTTAATGCAAATGAATAAATTTTAATCTAACTTTACTTTTGCCAGTTAAAAGAGGCATGCTCTTTTGTTGAGAATAAGAAGATGCCCCATTCTTTTTTAAATTGATGACACAAACTGTCATGCTGCAAAAAGGTACATCAAATAAAATGAATTTGTTCTTTAAATTAATGGGTTTTTATTCTACCAGACCTTATTATTTTTTTATTATAATATTACTAACTTATGTTTCATCACTTTCATCCTCATCATTAAATGACAATATAGGACGGTTCTTCTTTTCTTTTGAGGTTTTTGTTTTAGACTCATTGTCTCTCTTCCTTTTAGATGTAGCTGATTCTGTTGAGGTCTTCTCTCTTGATTTAAACATAACTCGTTGACTCAGGTCTGCTTTTGTCTCAGATTCCAATTTTTCTAATCTGTCCCTCTCTGTTTCTGCTTCCTCAGCTGTTAAGTCACCTTCTTTAAGAACCACTACTTGTGGTTGTTCACTGTCTTCATCATCAGCAAAATCTTCTTCATTATTCATTAGTTCATCAAACTTGTGATTTTTATCATCATAACCAGCTTGCCTTTTTAACACTTTGAGAAATTCTGGATCTTCTGGTTTTATATAATTAACACTTCTCTTCTTATTCATGATTATTTATAAAAAAAATGCTTAGGTACTTTATAAAATTAAATAGTAATTTGTGTAAAAGCAAGAGTTAAAACTGTCTCACCAGTTAGATACAGTAGTTACCTACCTAGTTGGAAGGTGATAGTACTCCCACCGTTTTTCGTTTATATAAAGAATGCTATAAACAAAATAAAATATGCTTTGGTAGTCCAAACCAAAACACAGTCAATAAGACTATGCTGCACAAGTGCTTAGACAAAACATAGATGGCTTATGTGCTGGGTCATGTCTACATTCGTGCAGGGACGGCTTTAAATTCGATTCAATTATTAAAAGTTATGGCTTCATTGGATGAACTTTCACCAATTTTAACAATGAGATAGTGTTATTCCAGTGGTGTGAGACAGCTAGTCAGTCGGTCAGTGTCAGTACTGTCAGTGGTTGACAATTTGACATTGTCTTGCCCACAGAATACATACCTATAATTTTTTTAATTGGCCCCGAAGGCTATAGTCTTTTGACCATATTGCCTAGTCTTACGTTCTTGAATGACTAACACATTCTAATGGTTATTGGAGTATCTGGTAACAAATACATCGTTTCAGCCTTCTCGGCAAGTTTTGAGTGAGGTAGTCAATACCACAATAAAATTCTTAGCTCCACTTAACCGAGATCGCGCCTGTTTCAATTATTCCACATATTTTCCAGGTGCGTGGACACTTGAGACAAAAAAATACACCATTAAACTCCGCAGACAGAAACAGTAGCACCGCTGCGCGGGGCTTCGTCGCCTAAGTTACGTTTGAAGTTGTCATTTCATGATGTAGCTAGGTATTTTATGATATGGCCAAACATGGATTGAAATATGGCTAAACGCTGACGTTTAAACGATATTGTCAGATTTCGCAGGCTATTTCATGAAATTTTCGGTCACATCATAAAATGGCCAATTCTATGATATGGCTACGACATGTAAATTGCCAGGGTAATGTATATTTTCACAATAATATTCATAATATTTCGATACATTGCCGACGCCCCAGGTATTCTACACATTACCGAGTGTACTATGGACTAAATGAATCGAGCACTCCGCATATGGCAACACTTGTTGTCGATGACAAATCAGACTTTGTGTTGTGAGAGTTTTTGGCGGTATTTTGTCAAGTGAAGTTTGGCGGCTGTTTTAATTATTCGTAAATTGATTCCTAGCGGATGTTCTGATTTAAAGAAAACTAACGTATCCGTGTCGGGGTGCCCCAAGTTCCCTGTGTCCAAGTTCTCAAATGACTTGGCTAGGCAAGTTAAATGGCAATAAATGGGTGAGCTTTATAAGTTAGTGGTAAGATGCAAAACCTGTGCAACTGGGCTTAAACTAGGAGGATTCCTGTGCCATAAGCACCAGTTACTTCCGTCACCACCGTGACTGAGCTGCCATTACAAGTGTGGTGCGGTGCAAAAGTAAATATAAAATTATTATAATTTATCGATTCTACGATATGGCTACGACCGACATATTATATTGTCGTCACGTTACTGCTTGCCCCCGGACATCTCCCCTTTCCCTGCTATTGTGTTTTACACGCATTGCCGGCTGCGTATTCGATATTGTATGTATGAAATACCTAGGTGAACGTCTTCAACATGCTGACTTTTTCAGTAGAAACCCAACTGAGTTTGCAGTTAATTTCATGACAAGAGACTTGAACTGGCTCAAAATTGAATAGGAACAGGACGATGAACTGCGACCAAATCGAAAAAAATATCCACGCTATTGCTCCAGGTGTCAGCCGAGCGAATGGGCAAGTGGAAAGGGTTATTGTAACCCTCAAGAATGCATTGGTAATGATCAAAAACTTCGAAACAGAGCAGTGGCACACTGAATATGAGGAACTTCAACTGTCAATGAACTGTGCAACTTATCGGGCCACCGGTGTTGCTCCATTGACACTTATTACACAACGGAAGCACTGCGTACCTCCTGAGCTTCTCAATCTGGTGGATGTTGACAGCGAAACCATTGATATTGAAGCGCTTACTCAACAGGTACAACAGAAAAATATTCGTTTTAGCGAACAAGACGACGACGCTTCAACCTACGTAAGGTCAAGATCCATCATTTTCAAAGAGGAGAACTACGTGTTGATTAAGAACAATCCCCGCAACCAAACCTCACTAGACCTTAAATTCGGCAAGTCATATGAAGCCTATAGAATACTGAAAAACGACAGATATTTGGTCAAGAAAGTTGTCGGCAGAGGACGACCCTGCAAGGTTGCCATGAACAGCTGCGCCGTGCCCCTCCACCTGGTGATCAGTTGACCGTACCGACGGAAAAGGCATCACCTACTCACGGAGATCCTGCAGCAGCACATACCGAGCCCATTCCATCGACTCACAGGAAAACCTACAAATAGAGCCAAACCATGACTGAAGATGATCCATCAGTATAAAGGGTAAGCAACTCAATTCAATAATTCCAAATAACCCGACGAGAACCATTAACATACCTTCGAGACTACGAGAACTTGAACTTGTTTATGAATAAATGACTATGACCATGACTATGACTATTAACCCTACGAGAATTCTAGGAGAATCTCCGAGAACTCTATGAGAATCTCCGAGAACCCTACGAGAATCTCCGAGAACCCTACGAGAATCTCCGAGAACTCTACGAGAACCTACAACTAACCTTATTGACATTGACACCTCAGACTTACATGACAGTTCTGTTTATGTAACTACCCTACAAGAGGAAGTTCTTTCTATTCTTGCAGGTATTACGACGAGCACCATTACATACCTTTGAGACGCTACGGGAGCCTCCGAGAACCTACGAGAATCTCCGAGAACTCTACTAGAACCTCCGAAAACTCTATGAGAAGCTCCGAGAACTCTACGAGAACCTCCGAGGACTCTACGAGAACCTCCGAGGACTCTACGAGAACCTCCGAAAACCCTACGAGAATCTCCGAGGACTCTACGAGAACCTCCAACTAACCTTATTAGCATTGATATTCTCAGACTTTCATGACAGTTGTGTGTTTATGTAACTACCAAATATAAAGCAACGCATGAGAATCAATGAGGCTGATGCAGAGCGCGCACCGCCTGTCAGAATGACCGTATCCGCGCAATTACAATAGTTTGTCATTACAAGTAATCAAATAATTAAGATTTATAATTTGACTGTCCAAAAAATAGTAAATTGATTGACTTTAAGTTTATTGCGATGGAAAATTAACGTTAAACAGCATTTCACTGTTCCTGTTATTGTAATTTAAATGTTTCAATACTTAACCTAAAAACTTGCACGTGCACGTGGGAGGGGCGAACCCTATAAATACGGCCGCACTGTTGGCGTTCGAGCATTCCAGCCCCCGACCCTTGCTCGAGCCAGCCCGCGCCGCTGAGCCTGTAGTCTTAAATTCGCCCCTTAATAATAATTCCACTTCGATCCAGCCCGTCCCTAGCTGTCCTCTCCCCAGCGACGCCCTAAGCCGAGGCCCGTACCCCACAGGGGGTGCCCTTAGCGTGTAGTCGCTTAGTTTGTAAGTTTTTTATAAGCCCTGGCTGGAGGCTTTAATATTATATTAAGGCCACCACAGGCAAGCCCGGTTAAGCAGTCGACAGCCTTATAGGTTAAACTGCGAGAAGCCACTCACAAAAAAAAGGCGTTCGAGCATTCCAGCCTGTTCCTAGCTGTCCTCTCCCCAGCGACGCCCTAAGCCGAGGCCCGTACCCCACAGGGGGTGCCCTTAGCGTGTAGTCGCTTAGTTTGTAAGTTTTTTATAAGCCCTGGCTGGAGGCTTTAATATTATATTAAGGCCACCACAGGCAAGCCCGGTTAAGCAGTCGACAGCCTTATAGGTTGAACTGCGAGAAGCCACTCACAAAAAAAAAAAAAAAAAAGGCGTTCGAGCATTCCAGCCTGTTCCTAGCTGTCCTCTCCCCAGCGACGCCCTAAGCCGAGGCACGTAACCCACAGGGGGTGCCCTTAGCGTGTAGTCGCTTAGTTTGCAAGTTTTTTATAAGCCCTGGCTGGAGGCTTTAATATTATATTAAGGCCACCACTGGCACCGGTTAAGCAGTCGACAACCTTATAGGTTGAACTGCGAGAAGCCAAACATAAAAAAGGCGTTCGAGCATTCACGCTTGAACCGCTGGACAGTACGGACCTTTCTGTGACGTCGTTACGCTGTTCATTGAATACACGAAGTTTGAAACAAGTTGTGAAGTTTTCTTTTAAAAAACCAAAAATGAGTGATCATGATGACGTCACGATTTGTGACGTCATCATAGCTGACGTCACTCTTTTCAAAAACAACACGGAGGTTCTTTCTCCGTTATACCGATAAGATGGTGGCCGTATATTCAGGAATACGATATCAGTGTAGATTATAGAGGCCTGTTGAACGAATGAAACATGTCGATGCGTTAAGTAGAAATCCAAGTGATGCTGTAAATAATAATCGTTTAGAAATCACTTATTGGTTTTATACGGTTCAATATCAAGTTTATACATTGAAAATTATTATTGACCAAAAAAAAAGCCGGGTCGACTGAACGCATAGATCTATTTATAAAAACTTTTTTGCAAAAAAGAAACAAAACCGACTTTCAAATAAAAAAAAACCACTACAAAGTATAAAACAACTTTAATTTCAGAAGTCGTTGTTAAAATACGAAGACACAACCACAAACACCGACTTACGAAATTTAAGTTAGGTATGAACGGCGAGCGTTGGGTGGGTCGCTGTCCCATCACCACCAGGCCCGGGTCGATGGCGCGTTGTGTCCCACACGTGCCTCAAAGAGATGTCAGCATAGAAGACGGGGCCCGCTAGGGCCAGAGCCTGCCAGGGTTGCGGAATTTGTTCGAAAGAGTCACCGCGGCCTTGGAATGCAAAGGGCTTTAGAAGGAACAAGGATGGTTTTAGTCAGTAAGAGTCTGACACAAAGTCAAAGTCAAAGTCAAAACGTTTATTTCAATTAGGCCATTAAACGGCACTTTTGAACGTCATCGTTTACAGTTCAGTAAAATAATAATATTACATTAATAAAGTGACTCTACTGTCCATTCGAAAAAGTAGATTTTTATGGAGAAGAACGGACAAGAAACTCGGTAGTTGCTCTTTTCAAATAATGATTTTACAAAATTTGGTATACAAAAATTTATTTAATATTATGTAAGGACGATGCATCCAGAATATGCTACTTATAAGAACAAAGTATTACCAGAAGAGGTAAACTTATTCATTTTCTAAAGAAATTTAGGTAAATGGTACTCACATATTTACAATTGGAACCATTAATTAAACAGAAAATAAAAACACAAAACGAAACAGTATATCTATAAAGTTAATTCATAAATCAACCAGTTTGATTTTGTCTACGCCCTTGTGTGAACCGTACTGGTTCAATACTCAGAATTAAGGAATTTGAATATAAAACACTCTTTATAAACTTTGGAGATCAGCTTTATTACTATAGTTGCGGCGGTACAGTAACACAGTTTAATTTAGAGATACAGTGTAAGTGACTATAGTAGGCGCCAGATAAATGTGGAATAAAGTACATTGACCTTTCCCTAATAACTGTTCATAGGTATCTGAACAATTAAATATGAATCGTTTTTCATTATTAGACAATGTTAAGGATCACGAGAGATGATGATTCGGGACAGCTTTGTGTCATTAATTCCGTTTTTTAAATTTAAAATGTCAATAATTGTAGGTGGGTCAATGACCGTTATTCCACGATTATCTGGCGCCTACTATAGCACCGATGTCGTAGCACGAATGCACGATTTATGGCGGGCATACCACTTAAATGCCCGCTGACTAGTTTATTATTCCCACCATTTTACTTGCTTGTAATTGGTCGACGTAACTGTCAGTCTCGACCAATCACATGAAGTCAATACAACTACTTTTGATCATACAAGTTCATAGAAATGATTACAATCAGTCAAAATAAACAAATAATTATAGGCATAATTTAAATATTTATAACACTTGATTGTCCTATGGAGCAGGACCAGCATATGTTTCCAAGCGTTCTTATCCTGAATGTAATCTTCTAATTTGTAATATGCTTGTTTACAAAGTGTACTTTTAACATAAGTTTTAAATTTTCCTTCATTTAGTTCTAATATTTCAGAAGGTATTTAGTTGTAACATTTAACACAATACCTCATGAAAGAAGTATGGACTTTAGCTAATCTAAAAAATGTTTGATCTAATTTGTCTTTATTTCTAGTATTAAAATTATGTCTATCACTAATTATTTTACTAAAAAGATGTCGATTTTTCCGCACATACATAACATTTTCATAAATGAATTAGCAAAGGGACTGTCATAATATTAATCTTTTTAAAAGGTTCCCTAAGAGAATCACGGCGACGCAGATTATAAAGGGCTCTGACAGCTCTCTTTTGTAAAATAAATATGGATTCAATGTCAGCAGCCCGACCCCACAGCAAAATACCGTATGACATAATGCTCTGAAAGTAACTAAAGTATACCAAACGTGCGGTTTCTACGTCTGTTAACTGGCTTATCTTTCTAACAGCATACGCGGCTGAGCTCAGACGACCCGCAAGACATGTTATTACACACCCTTCAACTCCACCCAGAGCGGAGGAAGTCATTTGATGATTTCCCATCCATAAAAAAAGGATTAAAAAACGATGTACAAACATGATTAAATTTGAAAAAATTAAACAACCATTTTATAGATTACATAAAGTTCACACATCTTTCATGAGGTAGGTACTGTGTTAAATGTTACAACAAAATACCTTGTGACATATTAGAACTAAATGAAGGAAAAGTTAAAACTTATGTTAAAAGCACACTTTGTAAACAAGGGTATTACAAATTAGAAGATTACATTCAGGATAAGAATGCTTGGAAACATGCTGGTACTGCTCCATAGAACAGTCAAGGGTGGAGACAAAATCAAACTGGTCGATTTATGTATTAACTTTATAGATACACTTTTTCTTTTTTGTGTTTTTATTTTTCTGTTAACTCACACTGTTTAATTAATGTTTCCAATATTTGTAAATCTGTGAGTACCATTTACCTACTTTAGAAAATGAACAAGTTTACCTCTGCTGATAATACTTTGTTCCTATAAGTAGCAATCTGCTGGGTGCATTGTCCTCACATAATATTAAATTAATTTTTGTATACCAAATATTGTAAAACCATTATTTGAAAACAGTAACTATGGAGTTTCTTGTCCGTTGTTCTCCATAAGAATCTACCTACCATGAATCTACCTTCCCGAATGGACAGTAGAGTCACTTTATTAAATTTTAAACTATTATTTTAACTGTAAATGATGACGTTCGTTTAATGGCCTAATTGAAATAAACGGTTTGACTTTTGACTTTTGACCCTAGTGAAGCCGCTAATAGCTGGTCTAACCGTCTACTCGATGTGATTAGGGGAATAAATGATACTTTAAATGAAACTACTGGGTTTAAGCCTTATGATTTAGTGTTGCACGTGTGATGTAACCATCCCAGATCAAGTACCTGAGTCGACACAGACTAAGCGTAGCACAGCCCTCTTCCGGCCAACTGGGTCCAGGGGCGGTGGACTCGGAGATGTCCATCGCCCCCCATACATTCGGACCCGAGATGACGGCGCGTGGTGTTCCCATGCGCCCCTCTTTGCCGTCGCGGGGGGAGTCAAACTCCTGACTCCCCGCGCTGCCGGGGATTATGGAAGCTAAGATGAAACAAAACTTTGATAAATGTCGTAAAAATTGCCATTTTTATAAGAAATGAGACTTGGTTTTATGGAGGCAGGCACCTACTAGTAGTGCTGCTAAGGTCAACATGAAGCTAGATGACTTGTTTTCAGGCCTCTACATAATAACTAAAGAAGTTGGCAATGCCAAACAAAAACTTTACGGGGCTTGTTTCAGCAGATTTTCTCTACCTTATCGTAGCATAGCTCCTGTATCTGATAGTGCCAGCAGCTCTGATGACCAGCTAGAGACAGAAGACTTAATCAATCTATTTAGAAAACTAATAAAAATCGGGTGTTCCATTGCGGGAGCTATTGTTACAGGATGGCCGATTGTAACGCCACGTCATGTGTTAAGCCCCCGCCAAGCCAATGCCACTTTACGACAATTTGTAACCAAAACTGTCAGCCAAGCCAGCAAATGACAGTTAGTGACGTCACATCCGACCGCCGAAGGGTATACGTACTCGGATCGCTCATTTTGGGAACTCATTTTGCGGCCGTACATGAGCTAAGTCGAAACTCTGTCAAACTGAATACAAATATAATAAATAATTTTGATTATTTGTCAAATGTGAAGTCTATTTTATTCCATTTCCGTTTCAGTTATTTAATTTATGGAACATATATACAACAAGATTGCATCTTTTACAAATATAAACCAATACCAAATGGTTCAATTGCGTTAGTTGTTAAATAAAATTTCCCAGACATGTTCCTATTAACACCTTCACCCATAAACCCGTTATGACTACATCGATTCTCTAAAAAATCGAACCAAGATTGGCACTGATACGCAGGAAAAGATGTGGGGTATTTGATTGATTCGGTGAAGTAGTAAAATGAGCGCCCGTGGCTGCACGCTTCTGTAAATCATAAAAATAAAAACATTTCAAATATTTCACACACATTTGTAAATCACAATGTCAATAAGCGCTCTAAAAGATGTTAAAGAAAACGAACCAAAGAACTTGACAATATCTTCACATCCAGGCTGTGGTGCTATCCCTGCATTAGGGTAAAAGTCGACTGTTCCGATTGCTCCTTCAAAACCCAACAGACCTGCACAAGTGTGAATGACATCAACAATTTCAGCATCAGAAGAATCCAGTTTTGCGAAAGTATCTTGAGGTGGGAGCTCGAAAAAAGGTCTTGCAGGATCGAGTCCTAAAAAAACAATAGAAGTTGTAGGTAGTAAAATCGAATCAGCTAATTAGTTTAACCAAGCATGCGGTTATTTTTTATGCAAAAGCCTATGAGATCTGTAAAAAATTGTGGAGCTAGAAAAACGTGCCCAATATTTAAATACCTAAGTCAATGGGTAGAAATTTAGAAATCAATTGGTGCGTAGACACTTGAACGTTGAATAGAAAATACCTACCCGTGACTCTGTATACAGATCCATTCGCTTTAGATGCTGCTATACCCATTACGTGAGCTCCAAGACTATGTCCGATAAGATGAATATGTTCACTAGCCACGTTGTACAAGCGATTTAGACCATCCAAAAAGGTAGCTACTTGACCTCCAATTGCTTTAGTTTCATTTGCAACCCAAAAGTACAAGATAGAATTTGCAGTGCAGCTCCAGTCCACCGTTATAACATTGACATTTTGAGCTTCTAAATAAGCATTTTTCATGTTTAATACACCTTCTTTATCCACTGAAGACCGCCATCCATGTGTTATTAATTTTAATGGCTTATTGGAATTAAATAATATATCTCTTGTAATTTTTTGATGTCTGTCGCTAAGTGGTCGTCCCCGTGTGTTCAATAAAATATAACTCTCCGTGTCGTTTCTGTAAGGCAGAAAAAGTTATCACTAAAGACCGGTCTAATGACCTAACAAACTGACGAAATTATTAAGGTACCATTTTCGCCTATTAGCTATGGATCTCTAAAAATCTGATACGATACTGATGAACCACATGACGATCGGCGGGTGGGCTCTCAAAATAAAATACCATAATAAAAGAGAATATATATAATAATACCTAGATACTTACCCAATATATAATCTAAATTCAATTTCATCAAACATTGAGTTGCGATGTATAAGTTTATCATCATCCATAAACGTTAGATTTATGTAATGAAGCACTCCATCGCCATCCGGGAAATATATCCATTTAGTTCCATAGCCATCACCATACTGACTTGTAAGAGCTGGGCAAAATATATGCTTAGGATTATTTATTTTTTTTAATATAATTACTAATTACAAAATACTTTCTCGCATATATTCAAAATACGAAATACAACATATTTTTAAGTCGTGTATTTGAAATATTAAATGCAACATACAGTATTTTAACTATTTTATTTAAAATATAAATTACGAAGTACTGTCAGGTGTACGGTTAGGTTATTTTGCTTACGAAAGCTATTTTCTGCATAACACACCCATTAATTTGAAAGTAATAAATTTCATATTTAAAAATTATTATGTTATTTTTTGTATTGAATATTTACCTGAAATAAATGAATTTGATTTATTTAGCTAAGTTAGGGGAAGGTGACATAAGCGGAGCAGCCAGGATACTTTTAGTAGCGATGTGGTAGCACCATGTTCTCCAGATACTCTCGCAGCTCTGGAGACCAAACATCCTGCCCCAGCGGATGGCCTTTGTTTTCCCGACCCCCTAATCCGCACATTCACACCCTCACCGTTACAGGCCGAGAGGTGATCACAGCTGGTTGCTCCTTCCGGAGTGGCTCTGTTGGCGGCCTCGACGGCCTAAGTCCTCAGCAACTTGAAGACCTCCTCTAAGCAGGTGAGTTGCTTTTAAAGGAGCTTACGGCTCTGGTCAACCTTATGCTCTCCGGCAAGGTAAACGAAGCCGTCATCGACGTCTTGTACGGGGCCAATTTATGTGCCCTGCGCAAGAGGGATGGCGGCATTCGTCCCATTGCCTACTTTAACTACTTACCGTCGAATGGCAGCCAAAATTTGTTGCAAATTGTATGGTGAGGTTCTTTCGAAAAAATTCCAGCCCCTTCAGCTTGGTTACGGCTCCAAAGGGGGCTGTGAGGCTGCCGTACACGCATTATCGACCTATCTAAATTCTGACAAAGGAGAGGTCATCCTGAAGGTTGACATCAAAAATGCATTTAATTCGGTAAACAGAAACTAAAAAAGAAATACCTCAAATCTTCGGTTTTCTCTGGCAATGTTATAGACAACCATCTAAATTACTATACCGGGACAACCTTTTGAAATCTGCAGTTGGCTGTCAACAAGGTGATCCCCTCGGGCCAGTGATCTTTAGCTTAGCTATTCATCCAATTATTCGACAGCTAAATTCTAAATTTAACGTTTGGTACCTTGATGATGAAAGCCTTGGAGGCGATGTAGATATCGTCTTAAATGACCTACAATTTAAAAAAATCAAACCCATTCCATTGGACTTGATCTGAACTTTTCCAAATGCGATTTTTTTTATCGGACAATACTGACAGACTACTCACACTTTCAAAATTCAACACAATAGCCCCTGATGTCAAAATTATGAACAAAAGCTCTCTTCGTCTTCTTGGGTCCCCAATCTTTGACAATTCTTTTCCAAATTTTGTTGAAGAAAAAATTCAAAATTTTAATGACGTTTCGGAAAGATTGCTCCAAATTAACATGCATTCGGCCATCACTCTTATTCGTTATTGCTGTTTCGGGCCAAAATTAATTAATTTCCTTCGTGCTTCCCATTTGTGGAAGCAGCCGCAACTTTTAGACTAAATGGATCAAATTATGAAGCATACACTTACTTTAATTTTAAATGTGGCCATGGACCTGGAGCCTGGGCGCAAGCAACCCTTCCCATCCGTATGGGAGGCCTCGGCGTCCACAAAATTACCAGTATTAGTTTACCGGCTTTTATATCCTCGGTGTACGGCACTGATAAATTAATCAGGAATATTCTAGTTTCTACACTGATTGATTTTGATGTGCCCTGCTTCACCGAGGCTGTGGAGGCCTGGCGACTCGCTTGCCCGAATTCAAATCCGCCCGACTACCCTTCATTCCAGAGACGGTGGGATGAGCCGCTCTGCAGGCAAGTTCAGGAAAAACTTATTGCCAAATCAAGTACTACTGCAGAGCGTGCGCGCCTGCTGGCTGTGGGTGAGTGGGAGTCGGGTCTCTGGCTACACGCACTACCGTCGTCGAACATTGGCACCATGTTCGAAGATACTACTTTCCGCCTTGCTGCCTGCTTGCGTCTAGGCGCTTTTGTTGTTCTCCTCATCGCTGCCACTGTGGCCAAGTTGTCAATAGTCTCGGACACCACGGCCTGTCATGCAGCCGTAGCGCGGGCCGCATAGCGCGGCACGCGAATCTTAATGACATCATCCGACGAGCTCTTGTCACCGTCGGCGTTCCGGCTGTGTTAGAACCTACTGGCCTTCCACGCGACGATGGCAAGAGACCGGACGGCATGTCGTTATTTCCATGGAAGATGTGTTGGCCATTAGTGTGGGACGCTACTTGTGTCGATACTCTTGCGCCATCCCATCTTCCTAGCTCTTCGTGCTGTGCTGGCGCTGCCGCTGCGGCTGCAAAGAACCTCAAGCGGCGGAAATATAATAAACTTGTTGGTAGTTATATTTTCGAGCCGTTTGGGGTTGAAACTCTCGGGTCTTGGGGTCCGAGTAACTTGTTTAAAGATCTCTCAAGACGCTTAGTTGACACTTCGCGTGACCCAAGGGCTGGCTTTTACCTTGGTCAAAGAATAAGCATTGCCATTCAACGTGGCAATGCCGCCAGTCTTTTGGGTACACTTCCAGTCGGCAGCGATGCGGATGAATTTTTTGACGCCATATTTTAGGGTTAATTTAGTTGGGAGTTTTTATTTTTATTTCTAGTGTATATAGTTAGTTAAGTATTTATAAAAACAGGTGTAAATATCTATGTAAATAAAAGCATCCCTTAAATTAGATTTTATTTATTTATTATATTAACTAGCTTTTGCCAGCGACTTAGTACGCGCATATCCTGTTTTTCCCGGTTCCGGTGAATTTCCCGTTCTCGTATAGCCATAACATAATTTTCCAAATCCAGAGATTAGCGCGTTCAAACAAAAAAATAAACAAACTCATTTTATTATTAGTATAGAAAGATAAGATCGCTAAATGTTCAAATGTATTTTGAAGCCATAAGTATTTAAAATATTAACTACAAAATACCTCAGCGTCAGGTGTTTGAAATAACAATTACAAATTACAATTTTAAGAAGTTCGGAACCCTTTGCACGCTAGTCCGACTTGCACTTGGCACTACATACGAAATTCAAATACGTATTTAGTATTTCAATTACGTATTTTTTAAAACCGGCCAAGTATGAGTCGGACTCGCGTGCAAAGGGTTTCGAACGAATAATATGTTTTTTTTGGTAGTAACGTGGCATAACGGCGATTTGATAGTCTCTTTCCACCTATAGGGAAATCCTTCTGCCAATTTTAAATTTTCTTCCGAAAAATACGGAAGTAATTGAAATACTAAATACGTATTTGAATTTCAATTACCTATTTAAAAAACCAACGAATAAAATGTTTTTTTTTTTTTATAGGCTCAGGTTTTTCGGAGATAAGGTGTGGTCAATTTTCATCCATTTTCTTTAATGTTTTCATATTATGGAATATTTGATTTAATTATGATAAAAATACTTTTGAGACCCTTACAATGAGCTCTCTCATTTGATATTTCATACGGTACATATGTTATATTTTAATTTTCTTTCATTTTCAAAATTTTATTATTTTTGTTGCGCGTCCGTGTTCGAAAAAATACTATATTTCTCCCAAAAAAGGTGGCAACCCTAGGACACACGCCTTACTATGTAGGCATCTAAATTCTAAATATTAATATTTAGCACGTGTTTCGTCTACAAGCCCACGATGTCTAGTGGATGGTGCGTGGTGCTCCACCACCTACAGCACATCGCACAGTTTATTGAATAACCATATATATTATGTTATAGTGGAGCAATAAATTCGGATCCGTCGCGTGATTTATTTCACGCTTGGAAATGATTGTGTGTGGTCCAATTTGTAAGAGGGAAACCCGAACTAAACCCTTATTAATATAAGGGTTTTGTTTGGGTTCGGGGTGAAACCCTAACAAAACCGTTATATGGATAAGGGTTTTGTTAGGGTTTCCATATGGGAATAAAGGTTTTCATTAAACCTTTCACTGGGTTTCAAGTTTAAAACCCTTTCAATGGGTTATCATAATGATGGTGAAAAACTTTCACTGGGTTTCAAGTATAGAACCTATTCAATGGGTTATCATAATGATGATGAAACCCTTTCACTGGGTTTGAAGCATAGTATCAAATCGAAGAGGTAAGCCGTTTATGAGGTTACCTTTATCGTGATGTAACTCCTTTCCTTGTGTGGGTTTCAAGGAGTTACCTCATGAATACTCATGATAAAGGTAATTCATAAACGGCTTACCTCTTCGAAAGGCAACTCTTAGCCGGGGTTGACACGGTCCCTGTTTTCAAGCGCTAAAAATCTTCGGTTTACGCGTTCGTTAAAAATATATCTGGATTCGTTTTTCAGTGAGTGCTGTTCGGTTTTGTGACAGAATTTAAGTGAACTTATAATATTTTTTTTTTTTTAAACTGAACTTGTGATGTGAAGCAAAACAAGTTATAATTATTAAATATTAAATAAATATATAAGTACAATAAAGGTGTTTATTGTTATCATTTTTGTTTTATTGAAATATTTTTTCTAATAGTGACTACTGATTTTCATTTTAAATCAACAACACATAACGCATTAATACTAAATGTAACAGGACCCTCAGTAATTAAAATAATAAAGCAGTAACCATTTTTATGCTCTTCCTAGCTATTTAATTGTGAATTGACTATAAAATATTTGTTTTTTAAATTAATCTATGCATTGCAACAAAAAAATTATAACACATGGCCATAGTTTATGTCTTAAAATAAGGGGAAAAGGATGATTGTTCCCAAAAAACTTTTCTGGCCGTTTACTCAAAACTAGCATGATGTGGGTTGACACACAAATGCTTAATAGCGTCCATATGTGTAGGGAATATCGGGCATAACATGATTTTTTATTATGAAAATGAAGGGTTTCGTTTACAACATTATTGAAAGGCTGTCTTTCGGTCTTTGTAATATTATTGTCACGTTCACTAATATATGCATAGTTTTTTTCTCCGAACAAATTTTTTGACAAATTTCGGAGCGGAACATTCAGCCCCGCGTCGCGTCGCGTCGCGCGTCGGGGCGAGTTGTTCCAACTTTGAGGCAAATTGTTCCGCTTATATCATGGTAATATAGATGTACTGTTAGAATAATATGGGTTTTCTTAAATAATGCCACCATTTTTATAATTGTACCTAAGTGTCGCAGCTTAATCAGCCGTTTAATTGGTTGCGCCGATTTTCAGCGACCTAAGTGACATCTTTGGTTCAATATCGTTTAATGACTTGCCCATGTCACTTATGCTGCTGATTAAACGGCGCAGTTACAATATCTCAAGATATTTAAAATCTTACGGAGTTTGCCCTTTTCCGGTGACATAGACATCAGAAGTTTAAAAAAAAATGTAAATTAGGTACCAGATTGGGCAGAATTTATTTATTCGTATTTTATTTGTATGGGACTTCCCAACTCCAAAACACCTCTTAGATATTACATGCTTAGATTTTTATTTGAGCACGCCACTATATTGTGGCAATAAGTCCCCTCTTTGAGGAGTGGCTAGAGAGGCGCCACGGCATGATCCTCCCCTTCCGCCTGACGCAGGTACTTACCGAACACGGTTGTTTCGGAAGGTACCTGTTTCGGATTCGGCGAGAGGACACGCCTGGTTCTGCACGGTGTCGATCTCATCGAGACCACGGTGGAGCATTCGGTGGAGGTCTGCCCTGCTTGGGTAAAGCACCGCCGTGTCTTCGCCGATCGCCGACTGATAACGACGACGGACGACGAATGTTGACGGAAGATTTTTTCGTAGAGGAATTAGTACCGAAAAAGATTACTTCTGTAGGTACTAATTTGACCCTCCAAAATAAGAACAACCGGTCATCATGCAGTATGGAAAAAAAGACCGATGCTTATGCTTAATCGGGTTCAGATGGATTTAGTATAACTGTTTACATTATAATAAACAGTTACTTATCTCACTTAGGTACTTATTAGTTTTGTTAAAATTACTGTTAAGTTAAAAAGTACCTAAGTACCTACCTGTAATAGTGGCAAACAAAAAATCTTATGCAACAATTGACGATTTTTACGAAGTAGATAGGTAGGTAGGTACTTACTTGTAGTTTGTGTTTTTGCTTATAAGAAAATAATGCATTTATAATTGGTCTGTAACATTAGATCATTAATTTCACTTTAAAAAAAATATGATTTCTGAGTGTTCATGTAAGTACCTATACGTAGACCTGTCGGTCGATTCTATAAACATGTCGAAGTGAAGGCTTGGGTGAAGTGATCACGAGAAGAGCTGTCAATCCATATAATCAAGATGTCACGTGATCACGGAGTGAGCTGTCATTAAATTTTGATTATATGGATTAAATAATAGTGAATGATGACGCCCTTACATCAAATGTGTGGGTACTGGAACTATTAAATTCCGTATTTAAAATGTTGGTAAATATGTGCTAAACGTAAGTACTTACTGTAGACTAAGTCCTTAAATATGTAGATTTTACATATTAAAATAAGTGTTAATAAATCCCAATTAGCCATTGCTAGATCTACTTATACAAACATGCATTTCAAAACACTTAAGTCTTAATTGAACAAACTGCAAACAGGTCCACTGACTGACTGATTTGACTATTAAGCCATTTTTTACTTCCATTCAAAATTGGTTATGCAAAAGAGAATCAAGCAATGCGTTGCTCAACGAAAATCGAATTAGTCTTCACTTTTTTATTTAATAAAATTAGTATTCACACATAATAAACATAATATAATAAGAAGGTTTTTTTCTTTTAATTTTTTTTAACAGTTCCCAAGGTAGCTAAACCGTGTTTCTCTTTTCTCATTTTATTTTACTTTTACATTTTTTTTTTATATAGTGGAGTGCCTTTACCGCCTGTAGTATGAAAACCTCGGAATCCAATTACTGTGAACGTATGATTATGAAACCTGTTGGATTGCATGATTAATAACAATAAGGTAAATGAAAAAAACCGGCCAAGTGCGTGTCGGACCACGCACAGTGTAGGGTTCCGTAGTTACGCTACGGACTACTGCTACCGTTACGAGTCCGGGAGACTCCTAAACCATGCCAGAAAAATAGTAAAAAGTACTTAACTATTACAAAGTTACAAATGCACTTGGTTTAAAGTCATATGGATATTAGGGACTTTTTACTTACCCAGTTCCATTTTATAAGTTGGTCGACTATTAGGTAGGTACTCATTAACTCGTTAAGCCTAGGTAGCGGTGAGAGTTTTCCTTCTAAATTCGTTATAATATGCTACTACTATGACTTTTTCACGTCTCCAAAAACAACCGTTTTGCTGGCAGAGGAGAGGGGGGGTCACTTGACTATAACAAAAATTAGCAGCTTAATATTTCGTAAACGGATCCTTGTATGGAGAAATGGTTTTAACAGACCCTCAATATTTTAAACTACCTATCCAACGACAGAAAATACACGATAAAAAAATCTTTTTACAAAACCGACTTCCAAATTAATTTAATTAATATATTCCACTTTTTAGTGGTGATACTGATAGTCCACAACTAAATTGACATTATTCACACAATGTGTGGTTGCGCTATTTGCCGTTCAGAAGTTACTTTGTGTGCCTTCGTCGTACAGTCCAGACCAAATATCTACTTTGCTTTGGGATTGACATAAACCTAACAATATGACACTTTACTAGATTTTATTGATTTAAACTTGAGGAGGTCACTGGTTTATCTTTGAAGTTCACCGTACAGTGCAAATGCAATATAGCTATAACTTAACCCAATGCAAAAAGAATCATCAAGATCGGTTAATAAACATAAAGATATGCCCGAATAGCAAACCCCAAAAACATGTTAATTCAGGTTGGTAGGTTTGCATCTGTGTACCACTTCACAGCGTACCGGCGTGGTGTTATGTTATGAACTGGTGAAAACAATAAACAGACATGCAATTCCAGCAATCCCGGAAGATTTGCTATCATTTATCGAAGAGTTCCGTTGCCTACCTCCGAAATCCTTCATTAGATCTTCACCAGATTAAAATGGGGCCAGTTTGGAAAAATAATCATCCAAATCGGTTGACAATTGGCGAAAATATCGCTGAACAAACATTTTTCCTGGGATCAGATCCTGACTTATACCTTCCATCATCAGCTCAGCAAGATGAGATGTTGATTACCAGGCACAATTATCTGATTTGAGTTAGAAAGTAAATGAAAAACATTTTATGTGCCTTTAAAATTTGAGGGTTGCCCTCGATTTCCCTAGGACCCCATCATCAGATTCTGAACTAGTGCCAATGAGACCACCTCAGAGGTATAGGCTTTCGAATAAAAAAAAAATCATCAAAATCAATAAATAATTGACAGAATGATCGCATAACAAACATATAAAAAAAAACTTTACATGTACCTAGGGGGGCCTAAAAAAATGTATTTGAATTTAATACCAAATTTTAACTTCTCTGAGCTAATAATAATAATAATAATAATAAATCATTTATTTCAGATTCATCCTAAGATTACATCCATATGTGTTAGTAGAATTGCGAGCTTACAAACTAGAGTTAGTAATAATTAATTGATTTCAAATTAAAATATAACCAATAACAAGAGGCAGGTCCGGGTGGACTCCCCAATGATGTCGGCAAGCAACTATACGACTGCGTGCAGCCGTATCCAGCGAGCCAGCATCGGAGAGTCCCACCGGTCCGCCAGCGCGCGTAGGATGGTGTTGGGACTGTCGCGCGTGCGGCGCATGATAGATGCGCACCGTTTGCGCATGATGGCCGCAAAGCCGTCTGTGTCAGCCTCCGCGAACATTGCGGAGGCGCTGCAGTGGCGCGGCAGCCCCATCAGCACCCGGAACGCGTTATTGTATTGAACGCGCAGCGCGCTGTATGTCCGCTGAGTATAGTTAACCCACAGGCTGCAGGTGTAAAAGGACTGACAGTACGCTTTAAAAAGCGCAACTTTGACAGTCCCCGTGCACCGTGCAAACCTGCGTGCCAACATGTTGCATTGGACAGACAGCGCTCTGCGCTCCCTTTCAATATCCAAGCTAAACCGCGGACGGACAGACGGACTGATAGACGGACATGGCGAAACTATAAGGGTTCCTTGTTGAATACGGAACCCTAAAAAGGAACACAGAAGTAAGTTTACATAAATATAATCTAAGGCATTACAGGCTTATTGGAATAGTTTTGTGCAAAAAACCATTCTAATTTTATAAATGTGAAAGTAACTCCGTCTCTTTGTTTGTAACATCTTCACGTCTCAACGGCTGAACAGATTTGGATGAATTTAGCACTAGAGAAAAGCTTGGAATTAGGTTTATGATCGTTTTTAGCCTGAGAGTATGTTCCCTTGGAATAATTTTCAACTTAAACACAGGCGCAACCGCTGGTTAAAGCTATCTTCTATAATATTAATATTATTATTTTAAATATTATTTTGCTTTCAAAAGGTCATTTACTGATTAATCATGAAATCTCGGAAAATACCTACTTGAACTATGGAGATTAAATTTGGCTCGTAAGTAGATTATGAGTAGGGGACGTCAGTTAAGAAAGGATTTTAGGAAACTCCCGTAAAGGGGCAGAATGGGGTGGAAGTTTGTGTGTGAAAAATGTTATTCCTTGGGCCAATATTTTTCAAGCTTGGTAAGAATACTTCCTTTAGAAGCCCTTTTAGACAATGCTAGCCTCAGTGCTCTTGGTTACACGGTTCATTCTCAGTTGTCGTAAACTGTGACGTTTTTCTCAATATTTCAAAACTGGGACATATTTTATTGATTGTATGACATTTTTTTTCCATGTCATAAAATAAGAACTTAAAAAGAGCTTTCAGAAAACTCTACCCTCATTAGTGGTCGTTACTTGGTTTATCGTAACTCGTCAAGAATGTGTTTTTACGTTAACCCCAATATTTCAAAACTGGGACACAATTGATTGAACACAGCTTTCAGCTTCTATAACTAAAATAAAGAGCTTAAAAAGCCCTTTCAGAAAATATAAAACTCATTGCTGTTGGATATGTCACCGGAAAATTGCAGACTGCGGAAGATTTTAATAAATCTTGATTAGATTATAATTCTTTTAAAATTTAAGGGTAAGTAAGTCCCCATATTAGAGACGTCTTTTTTGGAGTTTGGAGAAACCGTAATATATAACGAATTACATGCAACACTATTGCGTATTTTCATATCTTCATGAAATGGCCAATTTTGTGATTTGACTACGAATGCTACGATGACAAGTTAGCTTGAAGTATTCTTGTAGAACATTGTTCATTAAATTAATTAAGCGTTACTAATATGCATAGATAAAGCGGTCAATTAATTACTTAGTAACCGTAATACTTTTAACTATCTATGTGCCTGAGTAGGTAAGTACTTACCAATTTAATTACTGGCGGTAATGTTACATTCCTACTATTCATATGCACTTAATGAATGCAGGAAGTATGTACTAGGTAGGAACTATAAATACTTAATACTTATAATTCACAGACAGTTTTTTTTTTTTAACGGGGTGAAATCCTCATGGATGTCCTCCGCCCTGGGGCGGAAACCCACCCTGGTGTTCCATCTCCCACTT
This sequence comes from Mamestra brassicae, assembly GCA_905163435.1. NCBI lineage: Eukaryota > Metazoa > Arthropoda > Insecta > Lepidoptera > Noctuidae > Mamestra > Mamestra brassicae. Next base: position 9,039,760 of record LR990995.1, on the reverse strand, counting down.
ACGCCGGGGATCGCGGGAACGTATGAGACTTCCATAATCCCCGGCTAGCGCCGGCCCGCTTCTGCGGCCCACCTCGAGACAGCGGGGGGAGTGAAGTGTTGTTTGGTGGAGCTTCAAGTGTCGTTGCATCAGACGCTCGTCCTCGCACCACCGGTGCAGTGACGCGAGGCTGACCACAGCGGAAACAAAGACCACTGCGGTCCACCTACGAGGTACAAAGAGCTCCCGCATGGTTGCCCACAAGGCACCGGAAGCACCTCAGAGGTCTGGGTTCCAGCAGTTTCACCTGCGCGGACACCCACCCTACCAGAAGCCTTCGGCCCTCTGAAATTTTCTTGGCCGCCGTCACGGGGCAGCTCACCACAACAGCCCGCATGCCCGTGTGGTCAGGACGTATGGTGCCTGCCTTTACCTGATCGGCAGAGCACCCCCCAGTCCTGACGACGGCGGCCACCACCTCGTTCTCCATGACGGAGTCGTCCAGGCCCAGGATGCGCATGTCAATGCACTTGGTGGGCCTGGACACTCGGGCCTCTTCCGCATCTAAGGACGCCCTGAGCCTTTCGGCAAGAGCGTCGGCGGTCGGGCCACTAGCTGCACCAGGGATCTCCAGCATTTGGGCCCCAGTCTTGGTCACTCTGAGCCGGAGGCCCCCAGTGATGCCGAGCTCCTTGAGATCCACCGCCTCCTTCGCACCACCACCACCGTACGTCACACCCCTCTTTTCCGCATCCGGCTGTAGTGTGACCACTACAGCTGCGGACTTCGGGGCGCGGAGCCTAGCTGCGACGCTCTGCTCTTTTCGCCGCCGCTTCCTCTCCCGTTTCTTGGCCGCCCTAGCTGCCGCCTTCTTCTTCCCGCCGGCTACCTGCCATCCGGCTTCGGCCGTAGGATTTGAAGGCGGAGGCGGCTGTTGCACTGCTGGAGCTGGAACTTTCACTGCCTGTGCAGCCGCTCCGCCTTTCGTCTTCTTGACCGGAGCCGGTTTGCCCGGTGCCAGTTTCGCGGGTGTCGGCGCGGCCCCTCGATTTGCTTGGCCTGACGGCCCCGGCTTGGCAGCCACGGCGGCCGCGTATGAGGCCACCTTCTGCCTCGAGGCTAGATGGCTCGCTGCTAACGGGGGGCGCAGGACGATCCTCTCCAGCGTGGAGAAACGCTCCTGGAACCGCTCCTGGAAGACAGCCAGCTCCCGCCGCACCAGGTTCAGGGGCTGGTTCTCCGTAGGCACGGTCGGGCTTGGCCCGCGCTTGCACCCGTGTTGGGGCGCCTCCTTTGAGCCACCTCCGCGGAGCCCGGCCAGGTCTGCTCGGAGCTTCATGTTCTCCTTTTGGAGAAGCTCCGTGGCGGCCGCTAGGCGTGCGACCTCCGCCCGCAGCTTGGACATTTCGTCCGTCGACGTAGGCCCGCTGCAGTTTTCCTTCGCTGCCGCCAGAATAGAGGCCGAAGCCGCTCGTATGGTCTTGTTTTTTGAGGCCTGAGTCCTCTTCAAGGCTACATCGCGGACCGCGGCCTCAACGGACTGCACAAACCTCGCCTGGCGCTCCTTATCAGAGCCGCCAACGGTGTCCAGCTCACTGCCGGAAGATGCTGAGGGGAGGACGTTCCGACCAGTCACTCCAGGGTGGCTTTCCTCCTCGACGAGCTTCGCGGCTCGCTGGGCAGCCTCCTGGGAGGCGAGCCCCCTCCCCCTGCCTCCTTCTCGGCCTTTACCCCGCCTGCTGGTGGGGATTTTCCGGGCCGAGGCCATCTCACTGTTGGAGGTCGATCCTCGGTCGTCCTCCGGTCTAGGGCGCTTGCGGAAGAGCTTAATGCTCTCCGCAGCAGCATCGACTCCCTCTTGATCCGAGCTCGGTGAGCCGACGCTGACGCCAGATGCGGAGTCAGAGTCTGACCCCACATCCCCCCCACACGTCAGCGGGCTCTCCCGCCACAATTTGGCCGGATTGTTCTTTGTTTTGTGATATTGAGAATCAACTGCAGTCCACTAGGACATAAGTATCGGATTACGATTTTGTTCGCTATATCCTGTCTATTGGTAGTATACATTTAATATCTTTGCATAAGGTATATTTTGGTGTAGTTTAGTGATAGATAGCAAAAAATAATAAACCTAAATTAAATTTATATTTAACATTAATAACTACCATAACTACCTAAGGTAAAAAACAGACGTCAAGAAGTCTTAAGGACGGAAAATACAGAAATAAATAGATTGGATAAAAACGACTTCGTTATTGTATTAGGGGGTAAAAATATAATTGCAAAACTAAAAACACGTATCTTGCGTGACAACGTCATAAGCGCGTGTCGATTGAAAAAAGGACTTAGCTCTACGCAGCTAGGCATTCCGGGCGTATCACAGTCTATCTTCATCAATGAACACCTGACTCTCAAAAACAAGCAACTTCTAAGAGAAACACGGGAAGCGGCTAAGAAGCACGGCTACAAGTTTGTGTGGGTTAAGCACTCAACAATTCTCGTTAAACAATCGGAAAATTCTGCAACATTGTCTATTAAATGTACCAACGATTTAGACAAAATCCGTGGTGTTAACTCTAATCCTCACTAATTAGTAATTATACACACCACTCGATTAATAATAAACTTTATTTACTAACTCGTAATAGCTAACATGGCCAACAATCATATGAATAAGAACGAGATAAGTATTTATTATCAGAATTGTAGAGGTATACGCACAAAACTGAACACTCTTTACATGAACATCCTATCAAACTGTTATGACGTGATTGTATTAACCGAGACTTGGCTTACTCCCTCGGTACTCGACAGTGAGTTTATAGATAATCGCTACGTGGTATTTCGATGTGACCGTAACCGCGCCGCCACTGAGAAATCTGACGGAGGGGGTGTACTTATCGCAGTATTAAGTGAGTTGAGCCCCGTTTGTGTCTCATTGTCCCAACATAATACCTTAAATTCAAGTAAATTTTACGAACATATAGTAGTCACCATTCCTTGTTCTAATAACGCGAAACAAAACCTGATTAGTGCCGCCTATATTCCGGGCAGCTCACCGAGTGCTGCATACAAAGCACACTTTGAAACACTTAATAATATAATCAATTCAATATGCATTGACAACTTACTACTACTAGGTGATTACAATTTACCGGATGCTAACTGGTTAAAACTAAACTCCTCTCATAGTTATCTGACTTGCTCCGGTTTGACACCTACTTGTAACCTACTACGGGATTTTATGACCATACATGATGTCAAGCAATATAATCACCTCAATAATCTCAACAATCGCATACTTGACCTCCTTATTTCGAACACTATTTGCTATGTTTACCCACCTCATCAGAACTTATTACAAGTGGACACCCACCACCCTCCATTTTATACTATCGTGTCAATAGCGATAAGATATACCCAATTAAGATCTCTGGACACACCTAGATATAGTTATCATAAAGCGGATTACAACTTAATTAATAAAGATATAGAAGAGGTTAACTGGAATTTAACTTTAGATAATAAACCGACTGAAACCTCTATTGATATATTCTACAATATCATATATGGCATTATCAAAAACCGCATTCCACTGTCAAAACCTAAAAACGCAAAATTTCCTATTTGGTTTTCACCAGCCCTTATTCGCATATTTAAGTATAAAAAAAAAACTTGGACCAAATGGAAAAAATACGGAAACATTTCAGATTACGAGGTATTTTCTTTATATCGCACCCGTTTTAGTGTTGAGTGTAACAAATGCTATAGTAAGTATATAAATACTGTTGAAGACAGCATCCCCAAAAATATTAAATATTTTTGGACTTATATAGCTAATCGACAAGGTAAGTCCGGTATTCCATCCCAAATGTATTATAGTAGTCAGTCCTCTAATGATCCACATAAAATATGCAATTTTTTCTCATCATTCTTTCAATCAGTGTACCAAACCTCGACACTCACTAATCGCTGGTGTCCTGCACTTGATCAAATTCATGACAATAATGTAGCCCTAGACAATATATACTTCAGTCTCTCATTAGTCCTCAACCAATTAAAGTTATTGGATAGTACAAAAGGACCGGGTCCAGACGGCATTCCTCCTAGCTTTCTTAAGAATACAGCTGAGACAATATGCGTACCACTTCACTTAATCTTTAACAAGAGTATTAGCGCAGGTATGTTTCCAACACTCTGGAAGAAGGCTAATATAATACCAGTTTATAAGAGCGGCGCCAGGCAGAAAGTTGAGAATTATCGGCCAATCTCAATACTATGTGCAGCCGCTAAACTCTTTGAAAAACTTATTCACATCAAGCTTTACCCTTTCATTCAGCAAAACTTAATATCAGAACAACATGGTTTCGTCAAACGTAAATCAACCATTACAAATCTAATGATTTTTACTAACTTTTTATTTAATAACATGGACAAACGGACACAAACGGATGCAATTTACACAGATTTTAAAAAAGCGTTTGATAGGGTGGACCATGAAATATTATTGAATAAAATAGCCTTCAACGGGATTAGAGGTAATTTACTGCGCTGGTTACACTCATATATAAGCAACCGTATTCAAACAGTAGTAACCCATGGATATCACTCTGATACATTTATCGCCACCTCTGGCGTACCACAGGGATCAATTCTTGGGCCTTTGTTATTTATTATTTATATAAATGATATTGGTAACTGTTTCCATAACAGTAATTTCTTACTATATGCTGATGACCTCAAAATTTTCAAATCCATTAAGACTTTTGACGATTGTGCCTTGCTCCAAGAGGATTTGAATAGATTAACTGAATATTGTGATACTAATAAACTTGCATTAAATATATCTAAATGTAAATGCTTAAACTTTACGAAAAATAAAAATGTTATTCGATTTAATTATAGTCTATGTACAGAAAATCTCATAAATGAAACTCAAATATGTGACCTAGGAATACTTTTGGATTGTAAACTACATTTAAACCTACACACCGATAAGATTATCTCAAAAGCATACCAAATGTACAGCCTTGTCATGAGAGCTTCTACTGATTTTAAACGCCCGGCCACGTACTTGCAACTGTTAAAGTCCTTGGTTCGCCCGCAGTTGGAATACGGTTGTATAATATGGGACCCCTACTACGACAAATATGTTAATGCGATTGAAAGCGTTCAACGTAAATATATACGAGTTATGCAGTATAAATGTCACCTCATACGCCTGTCTTACGTGGAGTCACTAAAAAAGTTTAAACTGCTCACTTTGCAATCAAGACGCCTACTTCTTCAAACCATGATGCTTCACGGATTGGTTCATAATAAGTTTAACTGTATCGAACTAGTTAATAAAATTTCCTATGTTGTGCCTAGATCTATAATTAGACGGGAGGCGCGTGCTTACCCGCTTTTTGCAACGACTACTAGCCGTACAAATGCTGGTGAGCGAGCTCCACTCCGTCGACTAGTTAAAATTTATAATAACCGCTTTTGTCATTTGGATATTTTCTTTCTGTCTCAAAGCAATTTCAAGAAAAAAATTATTGATAGTTTGTGCGATGTATAAAAACAAAACTAAAATTTGATTGGTATAATATAAGCTAAATGTTTAAGATAGTATTTAAGTGTAATTGTACTTACCTAACTAATTAATAATGTACACAAGTAATCTGTGGAAACGTTGTGGATTGTGCATTTAACCATATTTCATACCATATTTTATTGTAACACACATTGTACAATTGTTTGTTTTTCCCAAATAAATAAAAAAACAAAAAAATAAAAAACAAAAACAAAATGACAAAAACCCAGAAGAAATTAAATTTGGTCTTATAAACTTTTTAAAAACCACGACAAATACAAATGTTTTGGTCTCTGAAGTTCTCTTTAACAGGTATCTAAATGAAAGTAAATTGAATTATACTCTAAAGTTCATTTGTTCTCAATACATTCACACAACCTATGTTGACATGAATTTTACCTCAAATGTACCAAAATATCGCTTTTTATCACTACATATATCACAATTGTTGCTTAAAGAAATTTTGAGAACTGGTTATCAACAAAATTATTACAGATATATAACAAACAGACTCAGTAACATTAATCAAAATCTAACTTCGACTGACAAAGGTACTCAAACTGAAATTCAAGCTGACCAAGACCATTTAAATTTCATACAAGACCATGAATCTGTCCAAAATAAAAACCCAAATTCAAATAATAATTTATTTCGCTTATAATTTTATTACTGTTCTACATCAAAATATTAATGGTTTACTCAATAAATCTGACATGTTGTCTATTTGTATCCATGAGTTAGCCACACAAAATGTTTCTGTAGACGTAATATGTATCACTGAACACAACATGACGGAAGGTGACGATGCTTATCTTACAATCCCAAATTATAGGCTTGTGTCTTATTTTATGAGGGACAGCAGGCATGGAGGTTCAGGTATATTATTAAAAAATAACATCAAATTCAAGGTATTAAATAACATTACAAAGTTGTCGATCAGTAATATAATTGAATGCTCTGCCATCGAATTAGTGGAAAATCAAATAATAATTATGTGTATATACAGGCCTCCAAATTCCACTGCCAATTCCATCACAAGTTTTTTTACAACATTAAATAAGATTTTGAAAAACATAAGCTTAAATGGGAAAAAAATAATCCTATGCGGAGATTTCAACATCAACATTCTAAAGCAAACTAGGATTTCCAGCGAATTTACAGAACTATTAATTAGTTATAACCTGAAACTACAGGTCAAGGAAATAACGCGTTTTGCTAGTAAAACTTGTATAGACAATATAGCCCACAACTTAAAATCATGTAAGGTCACTACTAAGGAGCTAGCATTGTCAGACCACAATGCACAAATTATTAAAATTCCGGTTAAAAAAACTTGTACCTTAAAATATTGGTATTCAATAAAAAGAAATTATTCTGAAAATAACAGAGCACTATTTATTAAATATTTAAAACAATTATCCAACCGTTATGTTTACCGCTGTTTAGACGCAAATCGCGCATACAACCAGTTCCACGAAAACTTTGTTATGCTTTATGACCTGTGTTTCCCATTAACTAGAATTAAAACATTTAATAAGTCAAGACCAAAATGGATCTCACGCGGCCTTAAAATATGCAGCAAACGTAAATGCCATCTCTTGTGGCAATACAGAAAAAATCCAAATGCATCAAACAAAAACGCATTCAAGACATATGCGACAAGATTCAAAAAAATAATAAGACTGACAAAAAAATCCCAAAACGATTACTACATTAAGACTGCTACAAATAAAAGCAAAGCAACATGGGATGTTATTAATGAGATCAAATACAAATTTCCGGTTGACAGCATAGATCAAATAATTACCAACGACGAAATAATAACCAATCCCAAAGACATCGCCAAAACGTTCAATGACTACTTTCTTGACATAAATAATACTAACAATAAACAATTCGAAACCCTTAATAATCCCCTAAATAAATTGACATATAATTCTAATTCTATTTTCTTGACCCCGACAATTCCAGAAGACATCAATAAAATAATAATATCATTAAAAAATAAAAATAGTACCGGTTATGATGGAATTACGACTACAATTGTTAAAGATGTTGCTGATATAATATCAGAACCCCTAAGCTATGTAATAAATTTGTGTGTAGAACAAGGCATATTTCCGGACAAATTAAAAATCTCGATTGTTAAACCAGTATTTAAAAAAGGGGACAAAACAAATATGAGCAATTATAGGCCCATAGCATTATTACCTATCTTTGCCAAAATCTTAGAAAAGGTTATTTATAAATGTCTCTACACCTTCCTTGAAAGCCATAACATCTTTTCTCCAAGTCAATATGGTTTTCGGAAAAATAAATCGATTAATGTAGCAATATATAGTTTCTTGGGAAAAGTAATGACAAATTTGGACAAAGGACTGCCGGCTGTAGCAATATATATGGACATGTCAAAAGCTTTTGACCGTGTTGATCATAATATTCTTCTAAGAAAACTATATGCATACGGTGTGAGAGGCAATGCATACAATCTCATAAAGTCATATCTATCTAATAGGCAACAGATTACAGAGATAAAGAAAGTGAACATAGCCACAAAAACAGAAGAAATTTATGCGTCTAATTCCAGAACAGTAGAACTTGGGGTTCCACAAGGGGGTATCTTATCCGCCCCTCTCTTCCTTGTGTATATTAACAACATGCCTTCGGTAGTAAATCATGACATGACATTATTCGCTGACGATAGCACTATACTATTCACTAATGACATTACAATTAATTTAGAATCTGACATTAACAAATCTTTAATATTAGTAAATGACTGGCTTAATTCAAATAAATTAATGATTAATATTGACAAGACCAAAATAATGAATTTTAAAATAAGAACTCGACGTACGGGCGCTTTAAATATCAAATATCAAGACCAAGACATTGAAGAAACCGAAACAACAAAATTTCTAGGGTTATACGTAGATGACAAAATAAATTGGAAAAAACAAGTCGAATATGTCTGTAAAAAGTTAAGCAAGTTCTCATATGCCCTTTACAGACTAAGGAAAATTGCAAATCTACCAACACTAATAACAGCATACCATGGACACGTCAGCTGTAACCTTAGGTACGGCTTGATATTTTGGGGTAATAGTGTTGATAAAGAACGCGCGTTCATTGCACAGAAACGGTGTGTCAGAGCAATTTTCAATCTACAGAAAACTGATTCGTGTGAACCATATTTAAAAAAAATGAATGTACTAACATTACCGTGTCTATATATTTTTGAGGTCGCAGTTTTTGTAAAAAATAATGATCTATTTAAATATCGAACGCGTATACGGCATCAGGACAAACTAGACATAGTGCCTAGTAAAACTCATTTCTTGCGCAAAAGTATTTTTAGCTCTGCTCCACGTATATTTAATAATATTCCAAGGCCTATAAGAGAAATTACTGAAATAAAAGCATTTAAGAAGAAACTCCATGAACTGTTAGTGAGCAAATGTTATTACTCTATAAAAGACTTTTTTGATGACAAATCACTATTAAAATACAATCTGCCTGAGTCATGATGCGTTCTGTGTAGATTCATATAATATAATAATAATGATTAACAAAAATTCAAGAATTTAATATATTGCAATGTATTACATTATTGTTGACATGCATGTACGAGTAAACTCATTGGAGACTTACCTACATTCTATTGTACGCCCTAAGGGTAGGACATAGCTGGTCCTTAACATTTAAATAACACCATCTGTATTATGTACCTATGATCCACAATAAAGATGATTTGATTGATTGATTGATTGATTGAGACGTCTTCGAAAAAAAAATTGTTTCATTAATGTTACATTTCCAAACTACAACACAAATCTATACAAATCTAGCTTCCGAGTGAAGTTCGGAAATTCGAAGCAGAGATTTTTCACCTGTACTTGGTGTGTATGAGCTGCCGAGCTGCTAACAAAAGCTCCATAACTGGCGCTGACTTGCATTTGGAGACGACGCTGAGGACGCGACGCCAGGTTGTGTGTCTCCCGGCAACGGCTATCAGGATACCGCCGCCGAAATGCCTGGTTGGACGTCTCGGCGCTCCAGGCCGCCAGCGTGTCTGCGCGGCTGTCTTGACACGTGTTGTCAACAATTTTATTTAATCAATCAATCAATCAAAAATCTTTATTTCGAACTATGCGTCCATATTGGTTAGTAGCGATTACTTAAGCTGTGTTAGTATGACATTTAAATAAAACATGCTATATAAAATACTATTATTCCTAAAAACTAATTCAAGTATTTTTCCTCAGCACCAGGCCCGCAGCTATGCCTACGGGACCAGTGCATCAGAAAAGGGCAGTCTGGCCTCTAGCCTAGCCTAGCGAAGCCCCACCAGCACCCGAAAAGCATTGTTATACTGAACGCGGAGGGCGCTGTAGGCTCTCTACGTATATCTGACCCACAGGCTGCCGGTGTAAAACGTCTGGCAGTATGCCTTAAACAGCGTAATTTTTACGTCTTTAGTAGGTACACCTTGCAAACCTGCGAGCCAAAATTATTACAACATAACATCGAACCGACAACGCCCTTCGCTCTCTTTCAATATCCTCGTCATCTGACGGGTTCTCAGTCAAATTGTGCCCAAGGTATCTGAAAAGAGACACTCTTTTAATTGCCACCTCATACAAGTAGACAGGAGGAACTATCGCTGGTTTTCTGGAACCCACACGAAACACCATAACCTCACTTTTCCTGACATTATACAGGAGACCATGTGCCATGGCGTATCGTTCACACACTCCAAGCAACTGTCTGAGAGCATCAATCAAGGGACTCAGCAGCACCATGTCATCAGCATAGCTTATACTTACTATTGACAATCTCACCATCAATAGAGCATCCGACACTGGTGCTACCAAGCTCCTCCACCAACCGATTGACGTATATACTGAAAAGCGCCGGGGAGGTCAAGCCCCCCTGCCTCACCCCACACTCCAGTCCATACTCACCAGACAATGCACCCGCCAATCTGACCTGGTTAATCTGGTGGTCGTACCAGTACTCGAGAAGATTAACTAGCTCATGAGGTATGGCTTTCTCCCGCAATTTTGACCATAGGATCTTATAATTTACCAGGTCAAATGCCTTGGAGAGGTCCAGCAAAGTAGCGTACACCGGAGTATTCCTATCAGTGTAGTACCTAACCGTGTGCTTGAGCGCTAGAACAGCAGTTTCCGTGGACAATCCAGCTCTGAAACCAAACTGTGAATCGTGTGGATTAAGCTGTCCGGCCACCCTACGCTCAAGCACACCGTCAAGAACTTGAGCCGCTATGGTTGCCAAAGAGATAGGCCTATAGTTGTCCTTATCCGACACATCCCCTGTCTTATTCTTGGCAATAGGCACCACTATTGTCCTCATCAGCTCCCTAGGCAGATACGAGTGTCGCACACAAAAGTTAAACAGCATGGATAAGACCCTAGGGAGGTGCGGACCAGCATACTGCAAGTGTTCAATGCTTAGTCCATCATGTCCGGGAGATTTGCCTCTGGTCATACTTCTAATAATGTTTCTTATTTCCTTAGTCGAAATGTGTATTGGCTCTCCAGACATGATGCACCCAGCAACAGGAATCTGCTCCCCCACTTGTCGCGAAATCACTGCAAAATGCCTCCTAAACTTCTCCGCTATCTCTCCCGGTTCAGTAACGCCATCGACGCTCAACGGAACCGAAGGTTTTGGGTTCAACCTTCGAGTCAATTTCCAGAAATTTTGAAAATGCTTGCGCCTGTGCTCAGTCGCCAGCATATCCATTTTTATTCTGTCCTCATTATCTTGACAAAAACTCAGTCTTTAGTTCCCGGTACGAGGTTTATTATGCCACACCCAGTTAAGGAAAGCTCTCCTGGCGTTTCCGTGAGCGTCTTTGACGTACCTATTCCATCCAATCACCGGACGCCGTCTCCTACCCTCAACCACTAGGCCAGCACTGCCCTCTGCCGCTTCCCGAAGGGAAGTCACTATAACACTATACAGTTTATCAATCACCAATCGATGATTTTCCTCTTGACAGAAATGATCACAGCAGTTACCTAACTCCGGGGGAAAGTCTATATCCCTAAGCTTTTCCATAGTACCGGTCTATTTGTGAAACATTTCTCTCACCCCATACAGCCTTATCAGCTTTCTTTGTCAGTTGATGTACTGATGCATCCGTTGGCCTCACCATTCCCAGATCAACTTGACACACAAGTGGATAGTGGTCTGACCAGTAAATGTCATGGTTAACTTCAACCTTATTGAATGATCTCCACGCCGCCTCAGATACCAGGCAATGGTCAAGCCACCGTCTGCTTCCACACACATCACTGAAAAAAGGTATAAGTGTCAGAATCCATACCCAAGTACTTGTAATCAGCACAAATCCAGCTTTGTTCGTCACAAAAACTCAGTAAGTCTCTATTAAATATTAATGAGCATTGTTATCGCCTAATATATAAACATATTCTACATTCGCGCTTTCAACAATAGCAGCTATTTCACCTAAACAACACAAAATTCATTTAAATTATCCACAGAATCCGTCGGCATATACAAACTAAACAATAACACACTACGGACAGCGCAAGTTGCTTTAACAGCCACTATGCGATCACCATAACAGAGCCACACCACCGTAAGGTCTACCTCTAAAAACTCCTGCCGACATATCGACCGAAGATTTCCCACAATAATCAAAATTTATATCAAGTAAACAAATTTTATGTTCAGTGTTTTTTCTTTATTGGTTTTAAATAGAAGAACAGTGTTTGTTTGTGTGAAAGTAGCAGTGATGTGGCGGAAGATAGTGCAAATCAACCTTCGCTAAGCTTCCTGGAGAGGTGTCCTCTCTGCACCCAGGCACGATTTTTCAAAGGTAAGCGGGGTCTGAATGTGTATATTGGAAAGTTACACAAACCCTAACAGGCTAACATGCACTCACTTCAGACCCTGGCATTACGCCTACACCTCCTACACCAGCTACAACCAATTTTGACTTGTTTTGGAAAACCCTGTCAAAATTCAAAAACTCTGTAACACCTAGCAGGATGTGTTCTCTCTCGCTAAGTGCCTGGGAACATCTACTCACCTTCCCTTATAGTTTTAAATGTAAATAAGAATTTGGCTACCAAAAAAAACTTTAACTACACAAATTAAAGAAAACTGTAACGTCTCGGCCCACAATTTGGACACAAAATTATCGACACAGAAGTGCCCTTCAAAAGGCATTTCCAATCTGTTCGAAGCGAAGTTAGAGGAAGGTGACATCAGCGGAGCAGCCAGGATACTTTTTAGTAGCGATGTGGTGGCACCATGTTTTCCAGATACTCTCGCAGCTCTGGAGACCAAACACCCTGCCCCAGCGGATGACCAATTTATGTGCCCTGCGCAAGAGGGATGGCGGCATTCGTCCCATTGCCGTGGGAACTACTTACCGTCGTATGGCAGCCAAGATTTGTTGTAAATTTTATGGGGAGGTTCTTTCGAAAAAATTCCAGCCACTGCAGCTTGTAGTACATGACGACTTATCTAAATTCTGGCAAAGGAGACGTCTACTGCTGAACATAGGTCTCCCCCAAGTGTCGCCACAAGAACCGGTCCTGCGCGTCATACATCCATCGGCTACCCGCGACCTTCACCAGGTCATCAGTCCACCTTGTGGGAGGCCTTCGAACGCTGCGTCCTCCGGTACGCGGTCGCCTCTCCAGAACTTTTCGACCCCATCATCCATCTGTTTTGCAAGCAATGTATCTTGCCCACTGCCACTTCAGTTTGGCGATCCTTCGGCTATGTCGGTTACCTTAGTTCTTTTGTGGATATCGTCATTCCTGATTCAATGACGCAAGTAAACTCCGAGCATTGCCTTTCTATTGCCCTTTGGGTAATTTTAAGCATTCTGATGAGGCCCATTGTGAGCGACCACGTTTTAATTCCAGGAGTAATCACTGGCAAAACGCACTGGTCGTAGACTTTCGCCTTGAGACACTGTGGTATGTGAGACGAAAAGATACCACGCAACTTTGTCGTCGGATCGGAGTCGAATTCGACGATTGACCTGTTTCTCGAAGTTAGCCCTACCTAACTGGACCGTTAGTCCCAGGTAGACGTACTCGTGTACAACTTCGATTGTAGTGTCTCCGTTCCGTTCGTGGGTATTTGTCCATGTTCATTTTAAGACCCACTTTTTCGGAAGCTCCACTGAGCATTGTACTGGAGACCGCCATAATTGTCGGCAAATTGGAGGCGAATAATGTACTCGCTATTAACATTGATGCCTATCCTTCTACAGTCCCAAACCTTGAAGACATCCTCCATTGCAGCCGTGAACGTCGAGGACATTTTTATTTGTGGTTTATGCTAACCAGATACTTAAGGCTCTGCTCTTGCTTCAAATTACTACTGCTGATTAAGATGTCTGAAAACTGAACTCCAACGTCCATAGGTAAAACTGGAACCAAACTTACAAAACACAACAGCCCTTTTTTGTTCACTTTCAAGCTAGCACATGTAACCAAAGGAGTGCGCACATGTTTGTGTGCGACTGTGCGTTACCATTTTACCTTAGGAATAATATCTTTAAGAACGTTTTCTAAGTAGATACTAACTGAATTCAGCCCTCATTTGTGAATGTTGTTCGTATGCTCTCTATAAACTCTGTGGTTTGTCGTTGCTATAGCAACAAAATGTGGCAAAGGAAAGGTCATCCTGAAGGCCTGCTACACGGTCGGAACCAACCACTGACAGAGGTCACCTTGGTTGGGTCAACCAAATTTTATTTTGTTCTACACGATCATGTGGTTGACACAACTTGTCAGTGTATACTGCGAACCACAGAGTAAAGTAACTGTGAACGCAACAGATTACTACGGTACGTCTTGAAATATGGCACCATATCTTTCAAAACATCAAAAAGACATCAAGCTTGGGTCTTTTGGTTTCGGTCTTTATATAATTCGGACCCTATATCCCATAAACATGGAAGATTGCAGTATAAATCTACAATTTCCGTCAAAATTTCCCGCTCTCGGCGTTCCATTTTGAACTTGACGTGTCAAGCGGTCGAATGCCAAGCCCCAACTGACAAACCCAACCGCCAACAGGCGTCCACACGGTCGAGATCCGACTCAATGCCCTCTATTAGTCATTGGTAGTGAGGGATGCGCTCACGACCAAGGTCGTTGCAAGGTCGTTGGGTAAACCGACGTCTACACGGTCAATTTTTATGCAAACTCAACCAAGGTGACCTCTGTCGGTGTTTGGTTCCGACCGTGTAGCAGGCTTTTTTTATTTTATTTTTATTTTATTTATTTGGCTCACCAACAATTGAATACACGTGTACAAGGATGAGATACATCAAATAAACTGATAGACCAGTGTACCAATTTCTTACAGGTAAGCACATCATGCATTACAATATTGTCGATTGATGCTGAACAATTTGCACAACACTTAAAATTAGGTGAGTTCTAAGTTAGGTACTCACCGAACATTATTATGATCTGTAACTAGATTATGTATAAATTAAATTAAATTAACATGCAAGCCTTAACACTAATATGATTTTACAAGTTTTAATAAATAATACTTCGAAACCTACCAAGTGAGTCAGAGTGCACATCGACAAGATCACTGCAGCTGTTCAATAACTTACATAGTCGGGGGATAGGAGAATTAGCACCGAGGACGGTTCTGCGAAGCGGAGGACGTAAGGGGGTTATAGGAGCTCGTGGTCTTTTCGTGGGCACACGGATTTTGATCCTGCTCAATAATTGGGGACAGTCAATTTTATACCTTAAAATCTTAAATATAAATAATAAATCCAGTAAATCCCTCCTCTTCTCTAGGGATATCATCATGAAATGCGAGAGTCTCTCTTTATACGATTGTATCTTTTTAGCTAACCCGGCAGAGTATGCTAAATGCCACAGAAAACGTTTTTGAATCCTTTCCAATCTTAGTGTGTGGGTGGCATAGTGAGGTCTCCACACAGTGCTGCAATATTCTAACGAGCTACGGACCAAACAGTTATAAAGCAGAATTTTAGTCTGATTGCCACGAAAGCAGGTAACATTTCTTATGACAAACCCAAGCATTCTTGAGGCTTTCTTAACTACATTTTCAATGTGGGGTACAAATGTCAATTGTCTATCAAACAGAACTCCCATGTCCCTTATCTGTTCAACTTCTTGCACTAAGTTGCCACTAATGTAGTAATCAGATCGTGTTAATTTAGTTTTTCTGGTGAATTTCACGTGGTAGCACTTGTTGATATTTAAGTTCATATCATTGTCATCACACCGATCTCTCTGCAGCAACTCAACATCAAGGTCTGATTCAATTACTCTGCAGAATTTTAAATCACAATATTACAGCATACATGTAACACTCAGAAAATGTCAACTCATTTGCAAGATCATTACCAAATAAGTTAAACAAAACTGGGCCAACATGTGATCCCTGCGAACTGAAACCAATTGAGGAGGGAACCAGTGATACCGTAAGCAGTTAACTTATGAAGGAGTATATTATGGGGGACGCGATCAAAGGCCCTGCTAAAATCGGTATATTTCACGTCAACTTGTTTCCCAGAGTCAATGGCACATGTTAGGGTCTCCATGAAAGTCACTAGGTTTGTGCTAGTAGATCTTGAACTCACAAAGCCATGCTGGGTATCACTGAGGTAAAGTTTTAAATGAGACTGTATGTAGGGACAAATTAAGGATTCAAAAATTTTGGCGAAGGTAGACAAAATTGAAATAGGTCTATTGTTATTTACATAATTGCGGTCACTGCATATATGAATTGGTACCACCTTTGCTACCTTCCAAATATTTGGGAATATACCGGAGGCCAGTGATCGGTTAAATATTTGTAATAAGGGAGCCGCCAGAAAAGAAGCACACATGGAAATAAAATAAGGAGGTATTCCGTCAGGTCCAGCGCCTTTTCGACGATCCAGAGATTTCAACTCATTGAGTAAGGCATCAATTTCAATCATTGGTATTGTCAAAGGTAAACTATACGCCAACATGTCCTGCATATATTCTGAGGAAGATGAAGATGAATGATGAGTAACATTTTGTTGTCTGTACATGGAAGAAAAGTGTGCAGCGAACATTTCTGAGATATTGATGCCATCCGACGACGATGTGATGCCGTCAGTCATAGTCAGAGGATAAGAACTGGTACCACCTGGCTTGTCCTTGATATAAGCCCAAAATCGCTTCGGATCCTTGGTTATTACTGTTTCTAGGTCGCTAACATATTTATTGTAACAAGAGGCAGCCAGAACCGAGCACCGTTTACTCAGCAGCTTCAGTTCAAGCTCATCCATGGGGTTTTTATAGGATTTATACCGCTGACGTATCTTTTCCTTTTCTCTCAAAGTTCTTATTAAATTTTTATCAAACCAAGGAGGGTGTTTCCTATGTTTACGGGTGGTAGGGGGGTCTTGCATTTCTATAATATTTTTAATTTCATCGTAGAATTTACTGAGCATATCGTTTACATCGTGAGTGCCATGAAATAAAAGGTTCCCATCGATCTCATTTAAGTGTTTACAAACAATACCATAATCTAATTTGTAAATGTCAGATGTGTTTACTTGTCACATCTGTCCATATTAGAAAATATTCTTACGGCTCCCTGTATTGAATCTATACTAATATTATAAAGCTGAAGAGTTTGTTTGTTTGTTTGAACGCGCTAATCTCTGGAATTACTGGTCCGATTTGAATGATTCTTTCAGTGTTGGGTAGTCCATTTATCGAGGAAGGCTATATTTTTTTTTTCAAAATTAGGGATCCGTAATAAAATTTCTATTTCGTAACACAAGGTGTAAAATCAAAAACCTTTTTTTGCGTGCGCTGCAAAAACTATTGACAATAGAACAAAATAATGTACTACGGATTAGAAGATCCTATTAAGGCCTATAAAAAAGTCCGCGAGAACGTATATATAGCTATCATGGTTTAATAACAATAACCCATTTTGTGTTCAAAATAATTATTAAATCGTCTAAAGAAAAAAAAACTACGTTAAATACGTATCGTAATATTAATCTTTATCGAAATTAAGCATTATGTTATCAAGAGTATTTATGTAGATGTTAAATACTTTTTGTTTCATCTCAATCGGATATTTCGTTTAAAAGTTATCACGTGTGTAAGATGTTAAGAGTTGGTACCTATTAATGAGTTATGGGCCATAGAGTTTTTTATCAACATAAAATCCTGTAATAATCTTTTTCGAAATATATTTGTTGATGATTGTAAGTATAAGATAAATACATTTCTAAAATAACTCTGCTAAGGAAATCCACGCGCGCATAATGTTTTGAACAGTTCTGAAGACATTGATAATTGCATTAACTTTGGTAATGGTAGTTGAAACTTCTAATACAATTAAAGGAGTTTTAATCTAATAGAATTGAAAAACGCCCCAATTTTTTGGGTAACGTAATTCCTCCAAACTCACGAGATTCAACGAATCCTAAATTTTGTTTCTAATCTTGAAAATTAAAAGCAGAATATTTTTAGTATTTATTTCCTTTGGGCCAAGTTCTTTTGCAATTGTATTGATTGCTTTTATCATTTGTATGCTCAGTATTCCACAATCACCAGTAAATTCTATAAAGTTCAATGAACTTATTTGATCTTTATTATAGCAATACAGAATAAAGCGAAATAGTGATACAAAAGCGGCTTTCAAATAATTCTCAAAGAGATATTAAAAAGTGATCAAATTAACACAAAGGGCTCAAAACAGCTATTTTATAGGAACTAGCACTAACAAGTCTAAAGCAACTTGGGAGGTAACCAATTCTATGAAATTTAATATTCCTAAAATGATAGCAAGACATTTTAATGATTATTTTATAGACTCAGTTCAATCGAATGCCGATAATTTGCGAATAATATTCAAACAGACACATCATCAGGATTATGTATCTAATCTATCTAAACTAATATTATAAAGAGTAAAGATTAGTTAGTTTGTTTGTTTAGAATTAAGGTTGATAATGTACATGTAAACTACACTTCAAATTACTCAAATCGGACCTTTCGTTTTAAAGTTACGACGGGCATAAAAATGGTCTAAGTAAGAAAAATGTTACGGTTTGAGCGAACTGGGGAGAATCTTAACGCTTAGTCCGATGAAGCTGAAACACGGCATTAATGTTTTGGATAAAAAAAGAAAAATAACAAATATTTGGATTTTTCGATGCTCTAAGTAAGAAAAATGTTGCGGTTTGAGCTAACTGGGGAGAAACTTAATGCACGGCATTAATGTTTTGGATAAAAAATTAAGAATAACAAATATAAGGGGCGAAAAGGGTTGATGAATTTTTCAGGGGAGGACATTATTGCTTACTTCAATTTACGTGGAAATTGGAATGAACAAGCTAAAAGTGGGAAATTTGAAACATATCTAACAATGTTTACATAGTCAACCTCTGGCGGGGTGAACGGGGTGAACTGGGTGGATAGTAGGCTGATCCTGAGACCGTTGAATGGATATCGTAGTGCTTAATTTTCCAAAACTTAACTTTAAAAAGGGTTTGAGGGGGCGTTGAAGTTTGTGGAGTACCTACTAAATCCGCGCGGATGAAGTCGCGGGCGAAGTGCTAGTGTCAGATAAAGTCTTACTGCTGCAGCCTGACAGTCACCACCCTCCATTTTCTGCTTTAACCTCTCTGGAGGTTAAATTCACACCTATGAAGCGTCATTCTACAAGGAAGTACAACTTCTTTAAAGCTAATTACCAAGAAATTAATGTAGAACTAAATAAGTTGAACTGGGAGGAACTATTTCTTAATCTCTCCAGTGAACTGGCCGTAGATGCCTTTCATGACTGTATTTATGGAATTGTCAGACTACATGTTCCACTGTCACGTCAAAAATCAACTACCTTTTCCGTTTGGTTTAGCGCCCCCCTAATAAAAACTTTCAAAAATAAAGAACGCGCGTGGATAAGATGGAAAAAACTGCGTAATCTGATTATGAAAAGTTATCTATTCAGCGTAAACGTTTCAAACTACTTTGTGAACAGTGTTACAATAAGTACATGCAAACTGTTGAAGATAGCATACCTATTAATGTCAAGCACTTCTGGACGAACATCTCTAACCGAATGAAAGGTTCTGGAATCCCAGCGAATGTGCAGTACAAAAATAACTCATCTAACTGCCCCGCTGAGATATGTTCACTGTTTTCTGCCTTCTTCAACTCTGTATACGAGCCCTCAACTTTTGACGCTAGCACCTGGACACCCCCAGAAACCTTTAACGAGAATTCTGTATGCATTCCGGATATTTACCTCGAAAAGAGTGTCATACTTAAGGCACTTACCTCACTGGACTTAACTAAGGGAGCTGGTCCCGATGGCCTGCCACCTTCTTTCTTTAAGAACACTGCTCAAGCAATCTGTGTCCCGTTACACATAATATTTAATAAGTGTCTCAAAGAAGGGATTTTCCCTTGTGTTTGGAAGAGGGCTTTCATCACGCCCATTCACAAAAGCGGTGACAAAGGTAACGTTGAGAATTATAGACCCATATCTATTTTATCCACCTTGTCTAAGCTTTTTGAGGGTCTAGTGCACAGCCATTTATTTCCTCAGTTAAATCACCTTATTATACCCGAGCAACATGGCTTCGTTAAATCCAAATCCACTACCACAAATCTAATGATTTCCACACAATTTTTATTTGAAAAGATGGACATGCGCACGCAGGTTGATGCTGTATACAACGATTTTCAGAAGGCTTTTGACAAGGTGGACCACAAATTGCTTCTCGATAAAATCGCTTTCAATGGCATAAGAGGCAATTTACTCAGATGGTTTGCTTCATATATATTTCATAGGACCCAAAAGGTTGTTATCAATGGATTCGAGTCTGATTATGTGGTCGTCGAATCAGGTGTGCCTCAAGGATCTGTCTTGGGCCCATTGCTTTTTATCTTGTTTATAAACGACATAAAATCCTGCATAGTCAACTCTGAATTCCTTATGTACGCCGACGACATTAAAATCTATAAGGCTTGTGCAAATTCTCAGGATTGTCTGCTACTACAAGATGACTTATGCAGGCTTTCACAATACTGTCATTTTAACAAACTTCATCTTAGTCTTCCAAAATGTCACTACATTTCTTTTACTAAAAACAAAAATACTATAAACTTCCCGTATAATTTGAATGACATACAATTGAAAAAAACTGAGTGCACGCGTGATCTAAGTGTACTACTTGATGGCAAATTACATTTAGACACCCATATCGATAACATAATTAACGAAGCCTTTCAGATGTACGGTTTTGTCATGCGGTTTTGTAAAGACTTCAAAAAGCCTTCTACTTTTCTCTTCTTATATAAAACACTAGTCCGTTCACAGTTGGAATACGCGGTGCCCATCTGGTGCCCGTATTTTGATAAATATAAGCAAGCAATAGAAATGGTTCAGAAAAAATTTTTTCGTACCACGTACTACAAGTGCTTCCGAGCAAGGATTCCTTATGCAGATTTGCTAAAGCATTATAAAATATTAAGCTTGGATTCTAGACGTTCATTGATCATGGTTGTGATGCTTTACGGTATATGCAATAACAAATTTAATTGTACTGAGCTCTCGAATGGATTGTGTTACGTAGTACCTAGAACTGTTATTCGGCGGGAGGTGCGCGCACCTCTACTATTCTACACTGCGCGATGTAGAACGAAGGCTGGGGTGCGAGCCCCTCTCCGCCGACTTTTAGAAACCTATAACTCACATTTCATTGATTTTGATATTTTCGCGCTGTCGCAATCTAAATTTAAAAGCATGGTTTCACAATTTGCAAGTCGCCCATAGGAAAGATGCTCTTGTCATCCGCTTCCTTCAATTCTTCCGTATATAATGTTTTTCTTCGAAATGTATCTATATATACATATTTGTTTTTCTTTTCATTTAGCATACGTTCGTTATCTATCATACTCCGATGTCACTTCGTGGACAATGGTGTGGGTTATACGTTATAATTAAATATAACTTTTACAAATGCGATTTTTTTTATCGGACAACACTGACAGACTACTTATACTTCCCAAATTCAACACAATAGCCCCTGAAATCAAAATTATGGACAAAAGCTCTCTTCGTCTCCTTGGGTGCCCAATCTTTGAGAACTCGCATTTGTAAAAGTTCAGATCAAGTCATATGGAATGGAATTGATTTTTTAAAAATTGTAGGTTATCTATGACAGTATCTACATCGCCTCCAAGAGTTCCATCATCAAGATACCAAACGTAAAATTTAGAATTTAGCTGTCGAATAATTGGGTGAATAGCTAAACTAAAGATCACTGGCCCGAGGGGATCACCTTGTTGGCAACCAACTGCAGATTTCAAAAGGTTGTCTCGATATAGTAATTTAGATGGTTGTCTATAACATTGCCAGAGGAAACTGAAGATTTGAGGTATTTCTTTTTTAGTTTCTGCCAGCAAGGTCAGCACTGGGCGGCACTGTTTACCGAATTATTTTTGGTGTCAACCTTCAAAGGGTTTTTTTTTCTGTACCTGATCGCATTGTCTTCAACTCAAATCGCTCCGTGTTTTATATTGTTATAAATTGTTTAAAGACGCTTAAACTCTCATATGTGATTAGAAGTACAAAGTTAAAGTTATCAGTGAACCATAGCATTGTGAACTAATTTGGTGAAGTGTATAAATACTGCAGAATTTGCAAATAAAATTTGCATTGACGTTACAATCTACCGCCTCTAACAATAAGTGAGAGGTGTTTCAACGTAACACGTAAGCGACGAGTTACGCACGGCGCATACGCGTACCTTTTTCTCGCGAACAAGTACGTATGCAAACTACTGGAGCGCCACACAAGGCGCCTTTTCTCTTAGGTATCACGGAGACGTTGGCGCCAGTATCAATAAGAAATGACAGACGTGAGTTTTTGTCTGTTAAAAATAGGCGGTATGAAGTGTTGCTTGCGCCGGTTCCCGCCTCAGCCAACGCAGGCATTAGTTTCCCGAGAGGGCACTGTTGTCGTCGAAACTGCACGGACGCGTACATTTTCTCGCCTCTTTGCCGTACTTGCGATGATAAAAACAGATCGCTGATTGGTCGTATCGCGTGCGACTTTGATTGGTCCTGCTTGATGACCGCGATCGAGATGTTCGTCTATCGAATGATCTGCGTCGACGATGATGAAGATGTGATTGGTGGACTTTGAGTTCATTGATTTCTCTCGTGAGCGCGTCGATCTTCTCCTCCACTGATGTAGATGCATGTGAGGTGGCAGGAACGGAGGTAACTGCAGCGACTGCGCCGAATGGTTGCGTTTGCTCGAGGATCTTGTCTGCCATCATTGCCAGTTCGTGGATGTCGGAGTGTTTTGCGATGTTATCACTGACGGCGAGGACTGCTCGAACAGATTGTGGAAGGTGGTTTGTCCACATAATCCGTAGCGCGGAGTCGGAGATATTATCGGCGGCGAGGTTTTTCATACGACGTAGTAGCTGTGAAGGCTTCATGTCGCCGAGTTCCATCTCAGATAGCAATCTTTGCACTTGCCTTTGCTCGGATTCCTCGTAGACTTGAAACAATCGACTCTTCAATGCTTCATAACGGTTGTTTTCAGGTGGATGGAGAATAATATCGGAGATTTCGTCGAGATCTTGCCGCTCAAGTTGTCCGATGACGAGCTCGAACATAACTTGATCGCCTTTCTTCTGTACAGACATGATGGCTTCAAATTGCGCGAACCACAAACGAATTCTGTCACGCCAAATGGGTGGAATGCGCAGCGATGCCGACACACCAGAAAGTTCTTGTTCACCGTTGTTGGCCATGATGGATCACGTCGGGGTCACCACTGTAGCGCTGAGGTGGTGTGTAGTAATAATACTTCAGATGTCACGACAAAGGTATATTTAACCGTCCACGAGGAATATGCAAAATGGAATGTTCCTACAAAACACGTACGCTATGACTGACCTCCGCAGTACAAGGAGTGCTCTATTTAACTTAGAGGATTCTAGTTACAATATAAATAAGTTCCTAAAGAAATCGTGTGGAGCGCGCAGGTCGCCGTCATCTTATTGGACGATAATGCAGGCCGCGTCGACGGCTGCGCGGGCGGCGCGGCGGGCGAGCGCGGGAATTTGCAACGCAAACAAATATTGCGAGTCGGCGTGGGAAACCCTAGTATTCCGAGCATAGTGGCGAACGGATGTTTTGATGTATTGCAGCATTTGCAGCTACAATTATCTTAATCGTTTGTTTACATTGCAACAAGGAAAGATTTAATCGTCAAATCATAATGGCAGATGTTTCTGTTGCGTCGATAGATTCTGGGATGTTATGGGGATGTTGTGACCAAACGGCTGACAACGAAAAATACGCTAAATGCGTAAAATGTCATAAGGCGTATCATTATAAATGTATGTCCTTAGCTGACGACTACAATGTACCTACCAAGTGGAATTGTCCTGAATGTCTAAGCTTGGGCCCGAAACTTACCAAATCCGATAATACGCCATTGCGTAACGTCTCAACTACCAGAGGCAATAAGAGGCAAGCCGTTGGATCTCCACCGCTGGCGCCTGTTGAAGTTGTGTTAGCAGCTGACGACATTCGTCAACTTATAGAGGAAGCAGTTAAAAATTAACAGGCAGAGATGCTAACTAAGTTCAAAGAAAACATGAAACTTACCCTTTTTTTTTTTTTTTGATGTCGGGGGGAAATCCTCATGGAAATCCTCCACCCTGGGGCGGGTGGAGGAGTCTGTCAGACTCTTACTGACTAAAACCACCCCGGTGTTCCATCTCCCACCTACGCCGGGGATCGCGGGAAGTATGCGACTTCCGCAATCCCCGGCTGGTGCCGGCCCACCACTGCGGGCCACCTCGCGTCGGCGAGGGGAGTGAGGTGTTTGACTCCCCTCGCTACGTCAAAGAGGGGCGCACGGGAACACCACGCGCCGCCACCTCGGGTCCGGATGAATGGAGAGCGACGTCCAGTGCCGCACAATAGGGCACTCCACCCTTTCTGGTGGTGTTACTGAGCTGAAAGTGAAATTAATTTTTGGCCATATGAATCAGTCAAAGAATCAAATTTCGAAGAACTACCTTTGTGTGATAATGTGCTGTCACGTGAAGTGTCAACTAAGCGCCTTGAGAGATCTTTAAACAAGTTATGTGCACTCGGACCCCAAGACCCGAGAGTTTCAACCCCAAACGGCTCGAAAATATAACTACCAACAAGTATATTAAATTTCAGCCGTTTGAGGTTCTCTGCAGCCGCAGCAGCAGCGCCAGCACAGCACGAAGAGCTAGGAAGATGGGATGGCGCAAGATTATCGACACAAGTAGCGTCCCACACTAATGGCCTACCCTAATCTTTCATGGAAATAACGACATGCCGTCCGGTCTCTTGCCATCGTCGCGTGCCAGGCCATTGGGTTCTAATACAGCCGGAACGCCGTAGTTTTATTTTCGAGCCGTTTGGGGTTGAAACTCTCGGGTCTTGGGGTCCGAGTGCACATAACTTGTTTAAAGATCTCTCAAGGCGCTTAGTTGACACTTCACGTGACAGCACATTATCACACAAGGGTAGTTCTTCGCAATTTGATTCTTTGACTGATTCATATGGCCAAAAAATAATTTCACTTTCAGCTCAGTAACACCACCAGAAAGGGTGGAGTGCCCTATTGTGCGGCACTGGAATAGGGTGCATAGTGTGAACATTGTCAGATATAATTAAAGGTAAATAGATAAGTAGTTTTAAGGTACTAACATAGTTTTTAAGTCTTACTAATCATTTTATATGGAATTTTGTTCTGAATTAAAATATTATTATTATTTGGAAAAACAGACTGTTTCTTAGCTCTTTGGCTAGTCTTAAGCTACATTAACGGGCTAAGCCAAGTCAATGTAGCATGTGATGAAAACAATTTATGGTGAAGGATTGATGTTATGAGGAGAAATTTCATTTTCTTCTATCTGCATGAACTTTCTTACTATTCTACAGGTGTTAAGAATTGCCGCTTCCTGAAGTATAATGTAAATAGAGTCTTTCAGGTCTATTTGTTTGAGGCTATGGTGGAGATGATTGGGTATGACACCTGTAGTGGAGACAACTATGGGTACTACGAACACTTTTTCTTGTCTCCAAATTCTAGTAACTACTTCTTTAAGTTCGACGTATTTACTGATTTTCTCACCTATAGTTTTTTGTAAGTTGTGTGTGTTAGGGACTGCTATATCTATCAGGTAAGTGACTTTATTGACTTTATCTTGTAGAGTGATATCTGGTCTATTGAGTGAACGGTCCTGTCGGTTAATATGGCGCGGTCGTAGTATTTTGTGGGTGGTATTTTCTAGGACTGTTTGTGCTACATACTTATAGTACGGGATGGTCGTATCTTGTATGAGTTTATATTTGAGTGCTAGGTTCTGATGAATGATAGTTGCTAGTTGATTATGTCTGTGTGTATAATCTGTTTGTGTGAGTGTTGAGCATGCCCCTGTAATGTGTTGAATGGTCTCTGGTTGACTGTGACATTTGCGGCATTTGTCGTTTGTCATAGCGGGGTCCTTTATAATAAATTTCCGATAGTTTTTGGTGTTTATGATCTGATCCTGTATTGCAATCATAAATCCTTCGGTTTCCGGAAACAAACTTCCAATCTTGAGCCATTTATTTGAAGCTATTGTATCTATGTGGGGTTGTTCTAGATCATGGGGATGCCGGCCGTGTAGCACTTTCTTTTTCCACTCTTCTAACTTTTGTTTTTGAGGATCATTGTTAATGTCGTAGGTTGTATTCTGTTCATTTAGATTAAGGGGGGTGTAGTTAATGTCGTTCAACTAGTTTTATGGATATTACTTGTTTGTGATTTAGAGGGAAAGAATGTTTTTAGTCTGATTATTTGTTTCTGCCACAGGTGATGAATGTCTATTAGGCCTCTCCCGCCGTATTGCCTCTTGATGGTTAGTCTTTCTATTGCAGATTTGGAGTGTAGGTTATTGTGTTTAGTAAGTATAGTGCGTGTTGTTCTCTCTATTTGCTGGATGTCAGTTTTTGACCACTTAATCACTCCAAAAGAGTATGTCAGTATTGGAATCGCATAGGTGTTCAGTGCCTTTATTAAATGTTTTCCGGAGAGTTGGGTTTTACATACTGCTCTTATATTACTTATTATTATTACTTACACTCTCCTCTTATATTCTGTGTTTAATGTGTGTTTAATTGCTGAATGATTAATACCTTTGAGTTGCCTATACCCTAAATATTTATTAAACTCCGTAGGCTCCATAGCTGTGATTGTAGCTGTATTGTTAATAGGGTAGTTGCCCGGTTTTATTTTGCCTCTTATTATATGAACTGTTTTGCATTTATTTAAACCAAATTGCATGTTGATATCTTTACTAAATCTTGTCGTGGTGTATTAGTTTTTTCATGTATTTTTCAGATTTTGCGTATAGTTTAATGTCGTCCATGTAAATAAGATGAGAGATTATAGTTTCCTCTTTTATATGTTTAAGGGTATAGCCGGCTTGGCAACAGTGTAATAGGTGGGACAAAGGGTTCAGAGCGAGACAAAACCATAGAGGGCTCAGAGAATCTCCCTGGTAAATACCCTTCTTAATGAATATCTGCCGCGTTGTGATAGTGTTGTATCGATAATTTATCTGGAGTGTTGTTTTCCAACGAGACATGATATGCTGTACAAAGTCTATAATTTTTTAATTTATTTTTTAAATCTGTAATATTTTAATCAGCCAGGAGTGTGGTATACTATCAAATGCTTTTTGATAATCTATATAAGTGCAGTGTAGGTTTCTATTTTTGGTGGTGGCATGTTTGTGTATCGTTGAATCTATGACTAGTTGCTCCTTACATCCCATATGGCCCCTTCTACATCCTTTTTGTTCCTCTGCTATAATATTGTGATGTTCTACATGCATAATACATTACAGCAATCACAACTAAAATTAATACATACATTAATTTTAGTTGTGATTGCTGACGTTAGGATCTTGTATATAGTGGGTAGGCATGTAATTGGTCTGTATTGAGAAGGTTGTGGTCAATATTGATCTTTCGGTAACATATAGGTTATTCCAGTAGCAATAAATTCAGGAATGCTTTGCTTTCCTAAAATAATTTCTGTTAAATTTTTAGCTAAAAGTCAATGAGTCTAATTTTTATACCAAAAATTGTGTACTTTATCAATGCCCGGGGATTTGTGAAGTCTTGCTGTTACGTAAGTTATGTCAGACTCAGTTAATTCAAGGAATTCCATTTCTTGAAGTGAACGCCATTTAATTTCTTCGTCTTTTATCCAATCTGATGATTCATTGTGTTGCACTTGCTCTTCCCATAAGCCAGACCAAAACGTTTCTAATTGTTCCGCTGTTGGCAAATCTGTGTTATCTTCGGTTATCGGTTTGTTGGTGTTAATTTGTAGTTTCTGTAAATTCCTGTAAAAGTTCTTTTCATTCGTGGCCAAGAGACAGCTTTGGTCGTGCTGCCGGGTCCATCCCGGAATACAAAGTAATAGCTGTTTTGAATTTATCGTTTAATTCTTGGATACGTGTGTCTGAAGGTTGATTTGGATCTATATTGATATTTAGGGTATCTATTTCATTTTCTAACACTATACTTATACTCTCAGTTTGCGTAGAAGTATGCGTGGTTTGAGAAGTTGTTTGTAATTGATAGCATGATTGAGTTTGTGTTATAGGTTGTGTTTGACTGTGTGGTTGTAGATATTCTTGTTGAATATACTCAGTTGTGTTTTGTGTTAATGCCATAGTGATATTAGTTTCAATATTTTCCGATTCTACTTGTAGTTGTGTTCGTACTTCTTCTCTTATGTGATCTATTTCTACTTGGGACAGGAGTTTATTTCTTACTATTATTCTTCTCTGATCTGAAATCCTTTGTTCTGTAATGGTAATTTCTGGGTACAGGTGTGTAAAAAGTTCATGAAGTTGTTTTCGGTAAGTGGTCATGTCGGTCTCTAATTTTATAATGTATATGTATGTTCGCATGATAATATATTAACTTCTTTGCTCCATCTCATGCGAACTCTTGCTTTTCCAGCCTTGTGGACGCGGGTAAGAAGGTAGATACCTCCCGCGCAACATTCAAGGTCGGAGTGGGTGGAATTGTATTGAAACTAGTAATAGGGGGTGATGTTGGTATGGGAGATGACCAGTGATAGGAATAGGTAGTGCTTATTAGCCTAAAGTTTGAAGAACAGAGACAAGAAACGGAGACTTCCTTAGTACTATATTTTTTCCCGGACATCTGCCCGGACAACACTTAAATACATTAAAAAATTATGTTATTTGGAATAAGTTCGTGTTGTTTACCTAAAGTTTGCGACTAGACATAACATAACACAGTCGTTACAACTATCAAATCTTCTGAAAGTTTTCTTTTTGGAGAACATTTTGTAAATGACTTGTTGATCTTAAAACTATGAAACGCAGTCTTTGTTTAAAGAGCCGTACACGTTTCGAAGTAAATATCTGTTTTCTAGCTCGCTCTTGGCCACGTTTGTTGAGATTTCTAAAGTTCAAATGTACAATTGAAAAGAAAACTGACAATTGTTTTTATTAAAATAATAAAACGGTCCCTTTTATCATGTGAAAGTTTGTATGGATGTTTGTTACTCAATCATGCCGAAACGGCTGAACGGATTTAAAGTATGAAATTTGGCAGAGAGATAGATTAAGGTGTGGATTAGCACATAAACTACATTTTATTCCAAAAAATGCATAGTTCCCGTGGGATATTAAACAGTAGTAAGCCGCGGGCATTCAC
This sequence comes from Mamestra brassicae, assembly GCA_905163435.1. Lineage (NCBI taxonomy): Eukaryota > Metazoa > Arthropoda > Insecta > Lepidoptera > Noctuidae > Mamestra > Mamestra brassicae. The sequence continues at coordinate 9,010,378 of LR990995.1, read as the reverse complement.
TAGTTTATATAAAAAACTAAAACGGTAAAAGAAAAATTAAACACAGTGAATATTGTTCTAACATAATTATATAGGTATATTTATATTATTTTTCCACATGTAATTGGAAAGCATGAAACAAAATGTACAGACGCAAAAACTTAAATTACAAAGTGTACTATTTATGTTTATCTATCTATCACGTCATATTTATTTTACTGACTTTGAGGGATGCAATTTTAACTCAAATCAAAGTATAAATTAACCTTTAAAGTAGAACATTTAGGACAATCAGTTTTAATAGTGTACTACTAACTGTTCGGTTTTGATACAGAACTTGACGCATTAAAAATTGCTAAGAGTTTGAAAATCTTTATTTGTTTTATAAATACTATAATAAATAAATAAAGATTTAAATTTAATCATCTTGATTCGATTCATCAAGTTCAGTAACAGAACCGAAGTTTTCTTTGTCAGAAGAGTTATCTACGTTAAAATACACAATCATAATTTTTTCTATATTTTCAACTGTCAGGCGATTTCGTTTTATGTTGAGAATCCATTTACAAGTCGAAAACGACCTTTCAACATCGACTGAGGTCAAAGGCAAGTACATATAGTATGATCGATCATCTATTCCTGCTGTTATCGCGTCACATATGTCTCTAATTTTATCTAAATCAGGATTTCCAGATATGACATTTTCGAGTTTATTTTTTATATTCTCAGACGAACACCAGCTTAGCACAGTTCTCACATGGTCAAAAATCTCTAAGGATTCCACTAGAGTTAAATTAGATTTTTGTAGTTTCTTTAACCCAATTTGTACATCTTTAAAAAGTTCCTCAATGTAGTCCAAGTCCAACTTCAAGTTTTCTTTTTGAAGAACATTTTTGGCACACCTAATAGAAAGCGCATCGGAACTTCTTAAAAGATTTACAATTGTTTTAATTTGATCGTAATATTTTGCATAATATGGCACTGCCTCCAACCAAGTACCCCATCTTGTGATAACGGGTTCTGGAGGAAGCGGCATGTGGGGAAAGGTGTTATTTAACAAGCGCACTCTACCTGCCTAAAAAATCAGTTGTCTCGTCTAACGATATCCACAGCTTTTGATTTGCAGTTTGTTCATAAATCGAGTCAATATTTGTTTTAAAAATCTTATCTAAATAAACTTTCCTCAGCAATGATTGCTCAGGAACCTTTTGCCGATTTGTACAATTGCAGCAAATATATTTTTGAAGAATTTTTTGAAAGCGGGGTGGTTTACTTTAACCCAAGGTATATTACACAATATGAGAAATTGTACTAGGTCCAAATAAAATTCTTCATTTGGTTTCTTACTTGTCCCTTTGTGTTTCGCACCTTCAATATGTCTCTTGACACTACTAAGTTTAGCTGTTGTACTGCTCTCTAACTTAGAACAATAAATCAAATTACTGGCCGGGTCGTAATATAATTCAGGGTGAAGTCCAATCCAACTTTGTACTGTTGCTTCCGTTGGCTTATTCGCCATCGCCAATCTTACTGGTCTCCAAAAAGAGGTATGGTAGCGAAGTACCTAAAATAAAATAAAATTTTAAAGTTTTCCATACCACAAAAGGAAAAACAAACCCTTATAGGACGATCACGGGGAGGTGGAAGAGGCTCGCGCATTCCAGCTAGGTACATCGATAGTATCGATTTTAAGATTTGATTATTTCATTTTACGCTCTAATTAACAAATACGGTTAAAAATATGAACACGCGTAGCCACGTGATTGTTATTGAATTTGTTGTTACAAGAAATAAAATAAATAACTTTAGTCAAAACATTCAAAACTAATAAAGGTTGACTTACCGTATTATTTGATGTAGACAGACAGGAACAATCTTATTGCAGAAAATCGCAATCCATAAATTCAAGCCAAGGTAGTCGTATTAGGAAGATCCAATAAATAAACCAAAAAACGTGCGAGGGTCAAAAACAATATTCACAGAAACAATATACGTGATACAGGAGATGCGCACTCAACAGACTGAAGTACAGGAGTGAGAATAACCTGAGCGGCGCGCCGTCACGCGGCGGTGGGGGAAGGTATGTACATAGAGCGTTCCCACGCCGCACGGGTATGCGACCACGCCGAGTTTAACAATAGATAACGAAATGCGCTGCCGTAAAAGTCCGCCCATTGTACTTTCGGTGCAATAAAGATTAAATGGTGTTTTTAAAGATTTTAAAGTTTAAGTGTGTTACTAAACAATGTGACCCAACATTATGCACATTTTGAAATATATTTTAGTAAGGTAAAAGACAAATACCTTTTCTTTTTGAAATGATAAATACTCTATCTCCATCCAAAATACGTATAGAGAATGCTGAAATGATAAAAATTACCGTTTTATTATTTTAAAAACAATTGTCAGTTTTTTTTTTCAATTACACACTTGAACTTTAGAAATCTCAACAAACGTGGCCAAGAGCGAGCTAGAAAGCAGATATTTATGTACTTCGAAACGTGTACGGCTCTTTAAACAAAGACTGCGTTTCATAGTTTTAAATTGAACATAGACAGAGCTGGGCAAAATACCTACATGCATACCAAAATACAAATTACAAAATACTATCTCGCATGTATTTAAAATACGAAATACCAAATACTTTTAAGTCGTGTATTTCAAATATCAAATACAAAATATATTAACTATTTTTATTTAATTAAATGAATTATTCACTTCTTTAACTAAGTGAAAATGTATTGTTGCATTTTTCTGGATGTTCGAACATTTCAAAGAGAAGTAAAATAAGTACCTACCTAATTGTTGCATTTTTCTGGATGTTCTAACACTACAAAGAGAAATAAAATAAGTCAAATTGTGTAAAATTCTGTTACTTTCCTACAAATAGTACACGCTTTCCATGATTACCTTATGTGATAAACGACAAAAGTGAATAACAGTTAAAAAACTTTTAAGTAAGTAAGTAAGTTTGTTTTGAATACAAACAAATCTGTAAGTAAACATAACCTCAAATAGGTAATTTTGTTTTAGCGGGTAAACATAAATAATAATAAAAAAAATATTTACTTATGTGAAAACGAGTTCAGACAATTCTTTACAGTTATTTGATGTCATAACGTTAGAACTCTTCGTTTGAGCTACAATTTTGCCAGTTATTACCGCATTTTCGCAATTCCTTAGGCTCTAGACAGACGGACTGCATTTCAACTGCAAATCTGCAGTTCGGATGCAGTTTGAATACAGTTGGCACGACTGTAATAGAACTGCAAACCAACCGTGCGGTCCAATTGCAGTCGGCGTGCAGTCGTGTGAACTGCACGCACATACCATCAACAGTTACTCTTTTTGAAAGTTTTCAAGAGAAAGGTGAAAGATCGTTTAATTTAGATTCCACTAATGAGGAACCTGTAGGAGAAGAAATAACTAAGAAAAAAAAGCTGTTAACAAACGTAAAACAAAAAAATCATTAGAAGAGGACTTGATCGAAAATTTAACCAAAAGAGTAAATAAAAAAATAAATGATGAAGAAGATGAAAGAGATGAAGACCGACTGTTCCTTCTATCTTTGTGTAAAGATTTTAAAAGAATTCCAGATTATTTAAAGCTAGATGCAAAGGCAGATTTCATAAATATAATAAAAAAATATGCTTCCACATATAACATGTCCGGACCGCAATATCAGCCAACGAATGATTTCAGGCGATATTTTACTTCAAATATGAACTATAACGTGCCTTCGAGTTCAAATGTACCTCCTATCCAACAGGAGACATTCAATCGGCCAGGAACTTCAGAATCTCATTACAGCAATATTGTCTCACCTGATAATTGCAGCGATAATAGCTCATACATAAACGACGTAGTCGGTTAACTGTTTATGTACATATTTATTTTTTAAGTAACAATTATGTTATTTAATTCATAATGCCTATTCAACGGCGACAGATCGAGCTTTGCAATATAAATAATAATGTTTAACATTGTTAAAAGCTTACCTTAAAGTAATTGCAATCCTTTCTTCTGCCGATATACTTTTTCTCATGATGGTGTCTTCTTTAGTCGTGCAGTCCAATTGCAGTCGGTGTGCAGTTCACACGACTGCACGCCGACTGCAATTGGACCGCAGGGTTGGTTTGCAGTTCTATTGCAGTCGTGTCGACTGCATTCAAACTGCATCCGAACTGCAAATTTGCAGTTGAAATGCAGTCCGTCTGTCTAGAGCCTTACTGTTTTTTCTACTTCTAAGACATACCCGGAATCAGCCTCGGATCTAGGGAGGGGCAAACCGGGGCACGTGCCCCGGGCGGCAAGTTCACCAGAATAATTTGGCGCCCTTTGCTTTAGCAAGCAAGTAATTTTTTTTTAATTCTTATATTGTAAAACATCGAAAATGTAGTGTTGCTTGGAATTAGTTTTTGTAAAAAACTAAAAAATATGATTTACTTTGACCCTCAAAATCTCCAGAACCAATGGTTTGAATTTGACCAGTACGATTGTATGGACTTTATTAAGAGACTTTGACCTTTGAATTTTCTTCGGTGTTTCTTCTGGGTAGTCAGCTAGGAAACACCGACCTCGTCTAGCTTAAAATTAGGTACCTACCCAAAAAGATTGACGTTTAAAAAGTGTTATGTCCTACTTACAAAATAGGTAAAGTCTAGTAAAAAAAAATTGATGTCAATGATGGGTATAATGGGTGAGTGTCGTTATAGGCCGCATTCGCACGGGAGCTTTTTAAGGGTCTTTTTATACCCGATAGGTAGGTACAGACGCCAGCACATCAAGCAACAACAATCTGTCAATTTATATTTTCATCTTCACCGCTAAAGTATTAGGTTCAAGGTAAAAAAAATGACAAAACCGTGCGAAGGCAAAGAAGAAAAAAAAAAGTTTACAGTTTCGGGTAGCCTGATGTGCTGGCGTCTGTTCACTATAAAATTAATCACAAACGTGGAAGAGAGGGGGGCGCCACTATCAAGTTTCAGTTCAAGATCCGGGGTGGCCCGGAATCGAAGAGTTTTCGCGTTCGTTATTCTGGCCACGCTGACGATAATTGCTCTACTTTTCAAGGTTTTTTACCCATAGATGAAACGAATGTGAATCGGTAGAGTAATAAACCCTATGTTAGATACTGAAGTGGGAAAAAAATAGGACGTCAAATTCTTTAAATATGTACTATATTTGTTTTTAACAATTTTTAATGTGTGATCTACAAAAAAAACAAAAATGACAGATTACTTCTTTTATACTGATTAGCATCAGTTTCTCAGACCAGCAGTAATATATATAAAATAATCACCTAACATATTTTTATTCCAAAAACCTTGGTACCTCTGTTCATAAATCTTCAAATCTTGATGAAAACGTTCACCATGTTCATCGCTTAAGCTTCCCAGGTTCCCAGGAAAAAAATCCAGGTGCGAGTGTAAAAAATGAATTTTTAATGACATATTCTCCCCCATTTTATGGTAATTCTTCAACAAATTGGAAACAATTTCTTCAGTTCAGTCTCCATGAACTCTGGTTCATTTTCCTTACATGAAGTACTGGGCAATGATGGGTTAGGCACTCCTTCAGAATGCAATACAGGTTTTGTGACTGATGGAATATCAGGGTAGGGATACTGTATATAGGTACTTAGTTCTTATTTTTGTTATAACCTGAAGTTTTGGTAAGGCAAAAGTAACAGTCAGTAGCGTGATTTGTTGGTTCCCTCCATAACATTGGGATGCCAAATTGCAAGTATTTTCTTTTTCCTGCAAACTTCAATAATATACTTCTACAATTTTCACATACCACTCGAAGAAGACATTTTTTATAAAGATTTGTCACCGAGATTTGGAAATATTGGAAATAGGCTCGTTTTACGGCTTCAGTAACATAACTCTTGACTCAAAGACTCAAAGCATTAATTTCAATTATACCATTTACGGACACTTCCAAAAGATGAAGCTCTTTACACGTTCCAACGCGTAGATCTCTATGGAGCAGAATGTGCAAGAAACTCCACGGGCACTCTTTTAAAATAATATTTTTTACAAAGTTATGGTAACATTCCTCACATTCCTGTTGAAATTATTTATATATGTGAGAACGATGTAAAAGACGTGCAGGATAAAAGCGTCTAGAGTGAAAAAAACAATTCAAACAAACAATTTAAATAAACCGTGGCCGCCGAGAAATGACCAGTCCAAGCTGACAGTGCTCATTCACGAATATGACGCATACGCTAGCACCATTCGGCTCAACCATTTTGAAGGGAGCCAAACGATCCAACGCATGCACCACCATCAGCCAAACTTGAGTGAGCATGACACTCCCCGGCACGGCATACGCTGGCAGAGTGTGCAGCTTGGGAGGAGCCGCGCCGTGCCCTCATCTATGTGGTAGGCAGAGACATCTCGCTGCCGGCCGTAGTTCATACTATGGTCGGCGGTGAGGAGTCCTGGGACGCGGTGGCCTACTTCTGTGAGACAGTTATCGCGCAGAAGGAGGCTGCGGAAAGGGAGAGGGAGATCACGACCGCTCTCCCGGCCCGCAGCAGGCGCATCGGGCGTCGGAGGAGGCCATACGCTGCCCTCTTCCTGCCCCCCTAACTGGGTCCAGGGGCGACGGACTTGGGGATGTCCGTCACCCCCCATTCATCCGGACCTGAGGTGGCGGCGCGTGGTGTTCCCGTGCGCCCCTATTTGACGTAGCGAGGGGAGTCAAACACCTCACTCCCCTCGCCGACGCGAGGTGGCCCGCAGAGGCGGGCCGGCACCTGCCGGGGATTGCGGAAGTCGCATACGTTCCCGCGATCCCCGGCGTAGGTGGGAGATGGAACACCGGGGTGGTTTTAGTCAGTAAGAGTCTGACAGACCCCTCCACCCGTCCCAGGGTGGAGGATTTCCATGAGGATTTCCCCCCGAAATAAAATAAAAAAAAAAGCATGACACTCCCAACCGCACACGGTACATTCAAGTCGAGACACCCAAAAGTGATAGTTACAATTTAAGTTTAAGGTACCTACACTGTACACAATAGTCACACATGAGCCGATAATGCATGAAATTATACAATGCTAAATAAAATAGAGTCCATACAATGAAAATATTGCGTTCTTACAATCTTCAGCCGGTCGAACAATGTTTCCATATGCTAACAGATTAGTTTGCGCGCCCTAGTGGCTGTAGAGCAGGACCAGCATTGAGCCAAGCATTTTTATCTTCAATATTGTTACGAGCTTGGGGTTCGTGACACTAAAAACAGCCGATTAAATAACCAAAATGATACTTAAATTTAACAACAATAATTACAACTTTAAACTCACTAATTATAGAACACAACTTACTTCACTACTGATCACTTTATTCGCACTTGAAGATCGCTTCCGAAGTATTCGCTTGTATCGCAAATCCAATACTGACTCGATCGTGTTCTACGTGCTCCTTATATAGGTCAGTTAATTCTAGAAACTTCTGTTCTCGAAACATCTGGAAAGTACTCGTAACTACCGCTGCCAACTGACCGGATATCGAGAAGTGTAGAATGTTCTGGCAAAGAAATATCTAGAAGGTACTTGACTCTACTAGTTCTGCTACTCGATACTAGATGTCGCTAGTAGTAACTTATTGTACCCGACATTATTTCTGGCGCGTAACACTGCCCCCTCCTAAGACATGCTCGTCCCGAGCATTATCGGTCCCATAATAACGCGCCAGTCGATCCACATGGACGATCTTAGGAGCACTTCTTGTACCTTTCTGTATACGGTAGGTCACGGCGTTAATTTTTGTCACAATCCGGTACGGCCCGTCCCATTTAGCTTGAAGCTTAGGAGATTTCCCTTTACTGCGAACTGGATTGTGTAACCACACTAGTGAACCTTCGTCGAACCCTTTATTGTTAATTTTACGGTCATAACGGGTTTTCATCTTTTCAGACATTTGCTGGCCCGATTGTCTGACGTGCTCATAAATGTCATTCATTTTGTTCCGCAAGTCATTCGCATAATCGGTTATACTGCGTGGGGCATCAGGTGGTATTCCGGTGATCAGATCTGCAGGCAGCCGTAATTCTCTTCCAACGTTGGCGAAGCCTGGTGTCACTGATGTACTTTCGTGAACAGCACTTCGGCAAAAACTATCTCTGTCGGTAACTATCTCGGTCTGATTAAATCGTTCCACCATTCCATCCAATTGTGGGTGGTAAGAAGTTGTTCTCGTTTTATGAGCACCCATAACTCGACAAGTTTCCTGGAATATTTGGGACTCAAAATTCCTTCCTTGATCGCTGTGAATCTCCAAGGGTACTCCAAAACGACAGAAGACTTCATGAACTAGTTTATCTGCAACTGTTGAGGCTTCTTGATTTGGAATGGCAAAGACTTCTGGCCACTTCGTGAAGTAATCCATTACAACCATGAAATACTTGTTACCACTTTCACTTTCCGGAAAAGGTCACGCAACATCTAGGGCTATCCTTTCCCATGGTGCACCGACATTGTACAATTTCAATGCACCTCTACTGCGAGTCTGAGGTCCTTTTACAGCCGCACAACTTGTACATTTGCGACACCAGTCCTCGACATCGTCACGACAGTGGACCCAGTAAAACCGTTCTCTTATTTTCAGTAGAGTCCGTTTTACTCCCATATGGCCTCCTGAAGAACCATTATGATACAGCTGTAGGACATTCGGTACTTTTGCTTTTGGGACAACCATTTGCAAATGACAGCTGTCTCCACGAGCATTTTTCCATTTATGGCACAGGACTCCATCCTGAATCACTAAGCTGTCCCATTGGGCCCAATAACTTTTTGTGATAGAACTCATCGCTGAGACGTCACTCCACGTGGGCTTAAGAGCACTGGCCTTCATCCACTCCAGAATCGGCTTGATGCCCGAATATTCCTGCTGTGCACGTTGCAGGCTTTCCTTCCACTCGTTGCTGAGGTCTGTCTTGAGCATCCTCACAGGTACGACTTATTTACCCTCTTGCAGTCTCTAGTACAATGCTTGCAGTCTTCAGGGCAAGGTCTTCTTGACAATGCGTCAGCGTTGTCATGAGATCTTTCGCTGTGATGTTCAATCACAAAGTCGTATTCCTGCAGTAGTTCAATCCATCTCGCAACTTGTCCTTCTGGGTTTTTGAACTGCAATAACCATTTCAGTGCAGCATGGTCAGTACGTAAATGGAATTTCCGTCCCCGCAGATATTTGCTAAAATGCTGCAAATACTTTACCACAGCAAGCAATTCCCGTCTCGTGACACAATAGTTCCTTTCTGGTTTCGACAATGACTTGCTAAAGTACGCTATCACAGCCTCTTGATCGCCATTCCGTTGAGATAACACACCGCCAAGTCCGATATCACTTGCGTCCGTGTCCTAAATATAATAAATTAATTAATGAACTAATAAATTCCTTGTTCGTATCAGGATAGCCCAAAATAGGTGTTCTGCATAGACGTTCCTTTAGCTCCTGGAATGCGACGTCGCAACTTTCATCCCAGCAGAAATGTCGCTTTTCCTCGGTTAGTTTGTGGAGGGGTTTGGCTATGTCCGCAAAGTTCTTGACGAATCGCCTATAATATGAGCACAAACCCAAAAATGCTCTGACCTGCGTCTTGTCTTTTGGAATTGGCCAATCCTTGACAGCGGCGATAGTCAACACAAAACCGCTGCCGTCCTTCTTTCTTACCAGTACTACTGGTGTACAACAACACCATGGACCATTCCCTCAATCATGGTTTCCACTTCCTTTTCACGTGCTACCGGCAATCTTCTTGGTCGCTGACGGATAGGCAATTCTTCTCCTGTATTTATTTTGTGTTGAACTAAGCCTGTCTTCCCGATGGCACCATCGTTTGAAGAGAAAACACCGGCGTACTTCAGTAACATCTTCTTTGCCTTGACCATTTTGAGACAGAGCACTGCGACAGTCGTCTAAAAGTGTGGTCAATTTCGTTTGTGTGTCCTTGCTGAGGGTCCCAGTCGAAACATATTGGCATCGACGCAACCAATCCACTTCCTCGCAAGTACCAATCAGAGTGCCTTTTTCTATCATCTGTTCCTTATCACCAAGGTTCAGTACACGTACCCTTGAGATGTCGGTGGCTCTGACCAAAGTTCGTGCCACTTTCCATGGAAGGTCATTGTCTACCCTTTCCACGAGTACACAACGATGAGTCTGCCCAGGATTTCGAGGAAGACTAACCGGCACAATCGTTTCCTATCTTGGAGGAAGAACAATCTTCTTTAGGCTGTACACATTTCCTGGTAACGCCCCTTCCATGAAAAGTTCCTCTTGTTCACATTTCATAACTCCTTGATTAACGTCGATCTCACAACAATTCTTCTTCATAAAGTCTAAGCCCAGGATGCAATCGTCCATTATATCGGCCACGACAACATTATGCAGGTAGATTCCGTTGCCTAGCTTCAACTCCATGTCTCTCTCTCCTCGGACGGGTATACGCTGACCAGTGGCTGTTACCAAATTTATGCGGTCTCGGTTGTGTACAGAGTCCCCAAGGAACCGACTTACAAGTTGGGAACTGACAACCGTGCGAGAAGCTCCAGTGTCTATCATCAGCTTACATGGTGTTCCGTTGACCTCGCCCTTGATGACTAGGCTATTCCCGTCATGAGTTTGTGAGATCGAAATCCTTGGGGCTCTTTGAGCCAGCACCCGCCCCGCAGTCCTGGCTTTCACTCGTTTTCCTGCTTGCTGGTTTATGCTAACCAGATACTAAAGGCTCTGCACTTGCTTCAAATTACTACTGCTGATTAAGATGTCTGAAAACTGGACTCCAACGTCCATAGGTAAAACTGGAACCAAACTTACAAAACACAACAGCCCTTTTTTTGTCCACTTTCAAGCTAGCACATGTAACCAAAGGAGTGTTTGTGGGTATATAGTTCTTCAGAGACAAAATTATCGATGTCTAATATTTTTTTTATAGAAATTAGCTTTAGCTCTAACTGGGACAAATAATGTTTTTTAAATAATTGCTGTCTAGATACAAAATTAAAATATTTGAAGTTTGTTCTACTGATTCATATAGGGTGTCCGTTTGCCATTTTCCGGAACAAAATGGTTGATGTCGCATTTTCCCTTTGATTCATCAATATACTTAAATTAAAGTTATATCGAAAGGCAATGAATTGACCTCTTACAAAAAAAAATTGTATTAGTTGTAACCACGTTAGTGTGTTTACAATTAAGTAAAAAAGAAGTGTCCGTCGTATAATACTGATTAATGTGGAGTAAGCTGCGCTTGACCGTACTTGGTCGAGTAATAACAATGAGAGTCTGGGATCCCGCGCGGGGGGAAGCCCGTCGTGCAACCGCTGGAAAGCGGACGTGCGGCTGGTTGGCTTAGATCCCGGTGTAACGAAGGTAAATATCTGATTCATCTGTGCTTGGTTCAGGTAGCTTCCTGATTACAATGCCTACGTTATAAAATTTTTTTTGTTGTTTTAAAACTTCAATCTGAGTTTTGTGTGATGCTTTTGGGTTATAGATTCGTGTAGAGAACTGACAATACTGAAATCTGTATGTGTGATGAGTTATGCTTGATTTTAGGCAAAATCATGATTCATCTGTGCCTGATTTATATGTTCAAAACCCCATATGAATCAGAAAATAAATTATTTTTTCCCTTTTCAAGCAAGAAAGGAGCACTTTTGTTGCGTAATTTTCCTTGTCCATGTCAGTAGAGTGTATGTCAGTGCTTTTAACTGCGCACAAGTCAGTAGTTCTAGTCTTATTTGTTATATATTTACTTAGCGATGTAAATAACCATTTAAATAACTCAAAAATCACAGGAGTATACTTGTTCTACATAATATTTTTGATGTTTCTTAATTAACAATCATTAACTAACAGTGTATTTATTACTAACAATAAAGTAGGTAATAAAATTGATCCAGTACTACTTAAATAGCAATTTTGACATTCTTCGGTATCAACTATCTAAGACAAACTCTATCTATTTTTTTATTTTGATATTGCAGGTAACAACAATATGCCACTATCAACAGAAGAAAAGAAGGAGAAAAAGAGACTCGCAGAACGAAGAAGGATGGAAAACATAAGAAAAGATCCAGACAAGTATACTCTGTGGAAATTAAAAATGAAAGAAATATATTTAAAAAGAAAGACGTGGTTGATAATCCAATTAAGGTCAATGTGGGCAAATACGTCATACTTTTTTGAAAGTTGGATTTGGTAAACTATTACTGGAACACTTACTACTTTAATATAAATTTGTTGGTTGTAAGCGATAAAGAATTTTATTGTCTTGTATATACATCCTTTCCCAACAAAAAACAGCCCTTCATGTGTAAATAATGAGGTTTTTTTAAAAATCAGTCGTTAGACGGATTTTCCCGAGGATTAGGGCAAATCCGTCTAATAGCAGATTTTTCTCGAATTACGCCGTTATATCAAAGTATGCAATTTATTAATAAGTAAATGCAGATGACAAAGAAAAATGTTTTGTAACATCATTAAAATAAGGTTTAAGTTACGTTTTATTCCCTGAAATCTTTTTTGGGGGCAAATCCGGCCTATTTTTATAACCAGAGACTATAAACCTTTCCAAAAAGTTTGGTCCATGGTGGTCATCCGTGGAATTTGGTAGAGTTGCGCTGCTTTATATCCAGTTAATGTACCATTTCGGACTGCCAGTAGGTACAGCTGCATGCAACTTGTCCTTGCTATAGGAACCCTTTGTTGTTTTTCTTTTATAATTTCTCACCATGATTACTATTATTTAGTAATTATAAGAAAACTGAAAACAAACAAAATTATAATATTAATGAACATATTATCTGACCATAGGCCAAATCTAGTATTATTTATAACTTAATTATCATATTCTGAGTTTTAGACATTTATACTTGTAAGCGCCATATTCACAGGTAAACAGGTAGCAACTCGCATCAATTGTCAGTTATGAATGGACTTTCAAAGTTTAACACTAAAACTAAAAATAGGAAGGATGAAAAGGTTGACGACATCTGCAATGGGGTAATTCCGGTATATGACGATTTAGCCCCATTGAAATTAGACGGAATTTCCCACTTGACCATTTTGAGGTTAAGTATTTTTTTAAACAATTATTTCTGTATCTACTGGTTTTTATTCAAAACAAATGGTAAAATCCGTTGAAACACTTATTAAACTACATGTTATGCATACTCAGAATGTCCTAACATGTAAAATATAATATTTACCTTATAAAAAACAGCAGCACTGTACACTTGTGTTTCGAGTTCGGAGCACAACTAAACTTCAAATGTATTTTTTTACTCTTGTAGACAACCTTACGCCTACTATGAAACATAGTTGGAACTAAAAAATGATCCTTTTTTATCGACTGAACCAGTAATAGCGTAAATTTTCTGGAATGAACAGCAAATGCATGTGTATGGAATAGCCCCGTAGACGGATTTGCACACATTGACCTTACCTAATAATTAAGACTGCTTAACTAAGACTGATGTTAAAAGTGCCATTATTAGAATAAGTGTGTATCTACTTCTGTGATTTTAATTAGTAGGTTATAGTAAGTCAATAAGTATAATAAATAGGATCAGTGAGTTGTACACACGGCTACACGTCAAGCTATACAAAACCAGTTTGTCTTGGCCTCACTTTGTATGATATTTTCTTACAATGAACGGTCAGCCAATACTGGTTTTGCATAGCTTGATGTGTAGCCGTGTGTACACAATAGTAAACAGAGAGAATATTATAATATTATGATTATTTTGTTAATACAGAGCCCATTTACATTCAAAGTATTTAATTTTTATTTCTGTTTCTGATTCAGATGAATCAGAAACAGAAATAAAAATGTAGATGTAAGAAATAAAAATAAAAATTTTGTGCCCAGATGAATCATCAATCATCTGGGCACAAAATATTTAAACGTCGATATCTTGAAAACTACTTTGTAAAAACGAGTCCCTCATCCAAATATATGTTATTTGGCATACCTATTTTCATATAATAATAATAATAACCTTAGATCCCTCAGCTCAACCGAAACTTACAAGTATTTGGGTATGTTGGAAGCGTTGGGCATCAATGCTGCTGACGTGAAACAATCGTTGAAGGAGCGCTTCTTTGGCCGCCTGAATAAAGTACTCAACAGTCTTTTATCAGGCGGAAACAAGGTGCGCGCCTTTAACGGTTGGGCCGGTATTGATGTACTCTTTCGGCATACTCAAATGGACTCAGACGGAACTTGACGCCCTGGATAGGAGGGTACGCTCACTGCTTACCGCAAATCGGATGCATCACCCACGGTCATCGGTGATGAGGCTGTATATCCCGCGGAAGTGCGGGGGTCGTGGCTTCCTCAATGCTAAGACCCTGCACAACCGCTAGATATGCAGCCTTAGGGAGTTCTTCCTAGAGGCCGACGTGGGTATGCATCGGGATGTGGTAGCAGTGGACAAAGGCCTTACTGCGCTCTCCTTGGCTAACGAGAACTGGCGCAAACCTGTAGTATTAGATACTAATGACCGCAGGGAGGTATGGCAGAGCAAGGAGCTTCACGGACGCTTTTACCGGGTCCTACATGGACCTGATGTAGACTTTTTAGCGGCCGTAGCCTGACTGCGTTTTGGTGACCTCTTCGGGGAAACCGAAGGTTTTGTCTGTGCGATTATGGACGAAGTTATGATGACGAACAACTACCGGAAATACATTGTGAAGGACGGTACGGTTGACATATGTCGGGCATGTCACCGGCCCGGAGAATCCATCCGCCACATTATTTCCGGTTGTTCTAGTCTGGCTAACGGAGACTATTTGCACAGACACAACCTTGTAGCCAGGATTATCCACCAGCAACTTGCTCTTAAATACAATCTTGTGGAATCGGAAGTACCGTACTATAGGTATGTGCCCGACCCAGTTCTCGAAAATGGCAACTGCACGTTGTATTGGGATCGGTCTATCATCACTGACAGGACTATTGTTGCCAATAAGCCTGACATAGTGGTGATAGATCGACTAGAGCGTCGCGCAATGATTGTTGATATAGCAGTCCCTCATGACGAGAACCTCGTGAAGACTGAGAAAGATAAACAAACGAAGTGTCTTGACTTGGCTCGCGAGGTTGTCGACATGTGGGATGTGAACACAGCAGTCATTGTGCCGATAGTCGTGACGGCCAATGGCATAATTGCCAAGAGCCTCGACCAACATCTAAAGAGGCTCTCGTTGGGCAGCTGGATCAAGGGCTTGATCCAGAAAGCAGTACTTCTGGACACGGCGCGCATAGTGAGGAGGTTCCTCTCTCAGGGGCCCTGACCACCGGTACCTTGGACCCTGTTCCCGATACCAGTGGGCTACTATTTTTTATATTTTTAAATGTTTTTTTTAAATTATATAGAAATATTTAAAAATTTAACTAATATGTAACATCCAATAAATAAATGGAATAATAATAATAATAGCCCCCTAAACAACCACACGTCCTGATTGACCATCTAATCACGTGGGGGGCGGACACACGAATGAGAAATTACTGGCGTGGCTAACGTGGCTCTGGAAACCCATTTAAAATGGAGACACGATCAAAAAGAAAACGTTTAGGACCGCTGCTCAGGGGCGATCGCCGGGGCGCACCTGGAGCTGACGCTGGGTGTCTCAGCATGCGAACCGTCAGCGGTGAGGAGTTGAGCAGGCGGGATCCCACCGACAAAGATACTACAGCCGAAATCATTGACGATGGTGACAGACTTACGGACAGGACAAACACCCCTGAGGAACCGTATAGTCCAAACACAGTATCATACACACCTTCTAGGCTACCATCACCATCTATACCATCGTCATCTCCAGTGATAGGAATAGGTAACTAGTGCTTATTAGCCTAAAGTTTGAAGAACAGAGACAAGAAACGGAGACTTCCTTAGTACTATATTTTTTCCCGGACATCTGCCCGGACAACACTTAAATACATTAAAAATTATGTTATTTGGAATAAGTTCGTGTTGTTTACCTAAAGTTTGCGACTAGACATAACATAACACAGTCGTTACAACTATCAAATTTTCCGAAAGTTTTCTTTTTGGAGAACATTTTGTAAATGACTTGTTGATCTTAAACTTGTTGCAGATATGGATCGTATAGGTAATCAGTCATTTTACGTAACCGCTAGCGATATTACAAAACAGTACCGTAATGTTCCGTATGAACGACGCGACGTTTAGAAGTTTTTCAAAATCCCGAATCCGATCCCTACGAATAGGTAGGTACTATTCATCCCTTGAGATCATTTTCGTCTATGAACATACGGGCGATCGCACTGGCGAAGCTCTCAACAATTCCATAGATTTTAAAGAAAAAATGGAAGTGATAAGAACAGACGCGCCAGCACATCAAGCTACAACAATCTGTCAAATTTATGGATTTTCAACTTTATCACTAAAGTGTTAGGTCCAAGGTTGATTCGGAAAATTTGAGAGTTTTGGGTAGCTTGATGTGCTGGCGTCTGTACTATATAGTTACTTTTCAAATGATCTTGGTCGTTGACAAAAACTGCAGTGTGAACGCACAATAATCGTTACGTACCGCTTTATGACAAAGACGACATTATGGAAATTATGTCAGTGGACCCAAAAAATGCGTTTTTTATAAAGGAATTCATTTCTAGACGCAAACGCATGCGTCTGAGGCACTATGAATGAACCACAGGCTGTGGTCCACAGCGCCCATAGCGTGCGTACCGCAAGACAAACGAACGCTTTTACGACACAAAGAAAACCTTTAAAAATAAAATTAGAACTTGTTACTTGAAATTGCTATTTCAATAGATTTGTTAGTAGGTAAAAGATTGGATAGTTTTTTTTTCAATTAACTCTGCATGTTCCGAGTGTCGAAGTCCGAAGTCGGTAACATATTCTGTGATTTATGAGTAGGTGTGCATTAGGCTTAATTAACGAGTATAGCGGTATTGTCCTACCCAAATAAAAAAATACACATTTCTCGATACAATTTAACAAATTTAAAACTTACTGCTTTAAAAATGGATTAATAAAATAATTTGTATTTTTTAATTGTGTAGAACTATAGAAAAGATAAAATCTGGGACACAAAAAATAAGCATAGACAACATGCGTGTAAGCTTTTTCAAGCTTCACGAAAACAACGGATTAGTATGTATGGTAGTGCGTTAGACTGATTGCGCCGCAAATTATTTTCTCGGGTAAGTTATTATATTTGTCCTTACCACCAACCACTTTTCTCCCTATCGTGTAAAATGCACTAACAGAAGTTTTTGTCACATACGCAACGTTACGCTTCTTAGCAAACATCCTCAGTATCTATGCGGGGTGTGTGCTCTATATTTTCATTTACAACAAAAAAGCATTGTAATTATCTTATTTTAAAGAATTGTCGTAATCTTTGCACTCAAATCATGTATTTTATAGCATGATTTGTTAAGTTGAATAATCTTAAATCATCAATTTTTATCTATGCATCATTAAGAGGTTATAGCTGGTTAAGTCCTTCCTAATTCAGTATTTCTTTTTTCAGTGATACGTATGGTGAGGAATGAATGTGAGAAAATTATCAGAGTTTTGATTTTTGATAAAGGAAACAAATTTTCAATAAGTTGAACACAGAATGGCAACTTTAGAGCAACAAGCTTCTAAACTTTTGGATTTCAACCAGAAATTAGACATCACTCTTCTTGATAATATAGTTGGATGTCTGTACTCAACTGTTGGAGAACAACAACGTACTGCACAGGAGATACTGACTGCGCTAAAGGAACATCCTGATGCCTGGACTCGTGTTGACACTATATTGGAGTATTCTCAAAACCAGGAAACAAAATACTATGCCTTACAAATATTAGAACAAGTAATACTAACAAGATGGAAAATATTACCAAGAAATCAATGTGAAGGTATAAAGAAGTACATTGTTGGTCTTATTATCAAGAATTCATCAGACCCCGTAACAATGGATAATAATAAAGTGTATTTGAAAAAACTCAATATGATCTTGATTCAAGTATTGAAACGAGAATGGCCTCACAACTGGGAGACATTCATAAGTGATATTGTGGGTGCCTCCAAAACAAATGAAAGTCTTTGTCAAAACAATATGGTGATTTTGAAGCTACTAAGTGAGGAAGTGTTTGTTTTCAGTACAGGACAGCTCACTCAAACAAAAGCAAAACATTTAAAAGATACCATGTGTTCTGAGTTCAGTCAGATATTTCAACTCTGTCAATTTGTCCTTGAAAATTCACAAAATGCACCATTAGTGGATGCCACACTCCATACTCTGCTAAGATTTTTGAATTGGATTCCTCTTGGGTATATATTTGAAATGAAGTTGATAAGCACTCTCATATTTAAGTTCTTGAATGTACCGATGTTCCGTAATGTAACATTAAGCTGCCTGACAGAGATTGCAGGTGTGACTGTGAGCAACTATGAGGAGCAGTTTGTTGCTCTGCTAGTGCAGACCATGGAGCAGCTAGAAGCCATGCTGCCACTCACAACCAACATACGCGAAGCATATGCTGCTGGTCGGGATCAAGAGCAAGTGTTTATCCAAAACCTTGCTTTATTTCTATGCACTTACTTGAAAGAACATGGGCAACTTATTGAAAGAAGAGGGCTTACTAATACTCTGATGAATGCCCTCCGCTATCTTGTTTTGATATCTGAGGTAGAAGA
This sequence comes from Mamestra brassicae, assembly GCA_905163435.1. Lineage (NCBI taxonomy): Eukaryota > Metazoa > Arthropoda > Insecta > Lepidoptera > Noctuidae > Mamestra > Mamestra brassicae. The sequence goes on along the minus strand of LR990995.1, from coordinate 8,991,693 downwards.
AGTTGAGATTTTTAAAATCTGTTTAGAATTTTGGAATGCATTAGCTGCTGATTTGTACAAGATTGCACCTTGCTCACATACATCCAACATGTACACACTCGGGAAGAGCGTTGGTAGGAAAGCATTGTATTCCGATGTTTTGAGCAGTGTTCGCTACATTATGATCTCTAGAATGGCTAAGCCTGAAGAAGTATTAGTGGTGGAGAATGAGAATGGTGAAGTGGTGCGAGAGTTTATGAAGGACACTGATTCTATTAATTTATATAAGAATATGAGAGAAACCTTAGTTTATTTGACACATTTGGATTACCAAGATACAGAACGCATTATGACAGAGAAGCTTCAGAACCAGGTAAATGGCAGTGAATGGTCATGGAAAAACCTGAATACATTATGCTGGGCTATTGGTTCAATTTCAGGTGCAATGATGGAGGAAGATGAGAAAAGATTTCTTGTTGTTGTAATTAAAGAACTGTTGGGCCTTTGTGAACAGAAGAAAGGGAAAGATAATAAAGCTATTATAGCAAGTAACATAATGTATGTTGTGGGGCAGTACCCCAGATTCCTTAGAGCCCATTGGAAATTTTTGAAAACGGTGGTGAATAAACTTTTTGAATTCATGCATGAGACTCATGATGGTGTCCAAGACATGGCATGTGACACATTCATTAAGATAGCAATAAAATGTCGGCGTCATTTCGTGACTACACAGGTTGGTGAAGCTTGTCCATTTATTGAAGAAATCTTAAGCACAATCAGTTCCATTATCTGTGATTTACAAACACTACAAGTGCACACTTTCTATGAAGCTGTAGGATACATGATTAGTGCACAAGTGGATCAAGTGGCTCAAGAACAGCTCATTGAGAAGTATATGCTGCTGCCTAATCAAGTTTGGGACGATATAATATCTCAAGCATCACACAATGTGGATATCTTGAAAGATCCAGAGGCTGTTAAACAGCTTGTGAGTATCCTTAAAACAAATGTACGTGCCTGTCGTGCCCTGGGACATCCATATGTTGTGCAGTTGGGTAGAATATATTTGGACATGCTCAATGTTTATAAAGTGATGTCTGAAAACATCAGCCAAGCCATTGCTCTGAATGGTGTTGTGGTCACTAAGCAGCCACTGATAAAGAACATGCGGATAATAAAGAAAGAGACACTCAAATTGATTGCCAGTTGGGTATCTCGATCTACAGATAATAGCATGGTTTTGGAAAATTTCATTCCACCACTTTTAGATGCAGTTCTCTTGGATTACCAAAGAACTGCAGTGCCAGATGCTCGAGAACCAGAAGTGTTATCATGCATGGCTGCAATTGTTTATAAGCTAGGAGGGCATATAACGTCTGAAGTACCAAAAATATTTGATGCTGTGTTTGAATGTACTCTTGAAATGATCAATAAAGACTTTGAAGAATATCCAGAGCATAGGACAGAGTTCTTCCTTCTATTACAAGCAGTGAATACACATTGTTTTAAGGCATTCCTAAGCATACCTCCAGCACAGTTCAAATTGGTATTGGATTCCATTATCTGGGCATTTAAGCACACAATGAGGAATGTGGCTGATACTGGACTTCAGATCCTGTACCGGTTGCTGCATAATGTAGAACAACACCCACAGGCAGCACAGAGCTTTTACCAGACCTATTTGTGTGATATTTTGGAGCATGTATTTAGCGTGGTAACAGACACGTCCCATGGCGCCGGCCTAACAATGCATGCTACGATATTAGCATATGTCTTCTCACTTGTAGAGGCTGGCCGAGTAACAGTGCCACTTGGACCTACACCAGATAATGTCCTCTATATTCAGGTAAGAATATTTTTCTTGATTTAGGCCTATTCTTAATCTTCTATGAGACGGTAAAACTTCTATAAATCTTGTAAGAGTTAAAGCACTTTGAGACATAGTCAGAGTTTGTTGCAGCTTTGAGTGTTAATTTCAGGAACAACTTTTTTTATCATGAGATTATGTAAGTACTGTGTAGTACAATTTATAATTTCAAAATGTATTTCTTTCCAGGAATATGTGGCAAATCTGCTGAAAAGAGCTTTCCCTCATTTAACAGACAATCAAATTAAAATCACTGTACAAGGTCTGTTCAACTTGGATCAAGATATCCCTGCATTCAAAGATCACTTAAGAGACTTTTTAGTTCAAATAAGAGTAAGTATGAAGTTTATTGCATTTTAAGATTATACCTAGAGCAGTTTGCTTTGGGAACAAAATCAAGGCTCGGTAGACACTTCTATTGATACTAGTCTCTTGGGTGTAGATATCTTCATGGATGCTCTCCGCACCCCAGCCAAAAGTGATGAGGAGGAACACCATGTGGTTTTAGTCAGTAGGAGTCTGACAGACCCCTACATCCGCCCGAAGACCAAGGACATAAATTTTAAAGGGGGTCTGACTCTAACAGACTACAACCACGCGGTATTTAATCACCCTCGGCTGGGGCGCAGGAATGCTTGCGCATTTCGTCACGCTCTTCCGGCCCGGTATAAGCCTGTATGACTTCATGCGATCCTCACTCTCTGCATGTTTACTGTTTGTTCATGCGCCACACCTCCCAAGTCTGTCACCCACAAGCCTCTACCTCTGGCACCCGAAGTTCATCGTGCACCTGGCACTGTTACAGATATGGAGGGAGGTTGTGGTCTTCCGCTCTCTTTCTGACGCCTGTTTTGTGACCAAAACTTCCGCGTAAAAGAAAGCGACGGCTTTGTACGCGCTCTCGCTTCCGACCATGGACTGGACCATAACCGCGAAGCTCGAAATTTTCTCAGCAATCCCAAATGGGCCAATCTAATCACCAAATAATTCTAAGCATGGGATTGTCTCTTGAGTCTTTTGATATGAATGTTTATAATATATCCTAGGTATATAATGTGTTCATCGAGATTTATTTGGTATATTTTGAAATGGCTTTATTTTATTCCTCTGCTAAAAAAATTAAATTTAATAATATTTTTGTTTGAATGGAGGCGAGAATATTGTTAATAGTAAATTTTTACATATGTATGAACAAATTTTGTTTTCAGGAGTATACAGGTGAAGACGACAGTGATTTGTATTTGGAAGAGCGCTTGTTTGCTCTTCGTCAAGCACAGGAAGAGAAGCGAAGAGTACAGTTATCAGTGCCAGGCATTCTCAATCCTCACGAGTTGCCTGAAGAAATGCAAGATTAATTGTAGTGATAACCTTAGAAATGGTGGCAGTTCACAATTTAGTGTGGATAAAAGTCTATGTCTTATATTTGTATGTTTGAGGGATAATAATTATTATATTTTCTCATTATAATGTTGTTAATCATTTTACTACTTGAAGTTGAAGAAATGCAGTAATAATTGTATTAATTGTTTTTTGACATTCACTGTCCTTTTAAATACTCTCGCAATTTTCGTAGAGGTATTTTTAAGTATAATTAATTTAGTTGATGTTATACAGAAGCCAAGTTGTTCAGCTCAACCACGGCTAAGGTTAATTTGTCGTAATAAAACACTTGTAGGTTTAATAGGTACTTAATTTTAAGATTTACCGTTACATCTAAATCTTTGTGATGCATAACATTTTTTTGTTTTATTTATAAAGTATGTTTTTTTATTCAGATAGTTTTTTTGCTAGTTTTCATAATACATATATTTGAGTTTAAACACGGACAATTGAAGTTGGATAAGCTATGCATATTTTGTGGACTGTTGCCATTTACTGGTCTTTATCTTGTGCCTATAAAATGATACCTTATTATGACAGTTTGTACAGAGGACCGCTTGGAACAATGCGAGGTGATGAATGTAAGTGAAAAGGAAAGAAACCTTTTCTTTAAAGGTATCTTTTGCAAGCACAAGGCTGTTGTGGGCCTTTAATTAATAATGATAGGCAGGAAATCATGCATCCATTTACATTGCTAGTGAGGAAGTAGGATATTTCTATGTTTTTAAGTAATCTTCAAAATGTAGGTAATGAAATCTCTGTGATGGAAACCAGTGTCGGAATTTCAACATGCACTGCAGAATCTGAGTATTACTGAGTAGATTCTAGGCGAACTTTATAAAGTGACTTGCTGTTAGTAATATTTTTTATGTTTTGTTGTTGTCGAAACTAATTTGGTAATGGTTTGGGAATCTAAACGTTTAAGGTAAGGTTTCCGAATGCATTTTGGGTCCGATTAACTGTCAGTCTTTCAATTTTGTGTTTCAAATAAACCATTAAATATGATAATATTGTTTTATTCACTTAGATTTTCATGAGAGGATGATTTCATGGTACAAACAGCGATTTACCCTCAGGCCGGCCGTGGCCTGGAAGGATAAACAAAATAAGTAGCAGCCTACCGCCTCTAACTTCTAGTCTGAAAAATAATTGATTATCTCGAACATTTTATACATATTTAGCCAAGTTACAATTATTATTTACATTCTTATGGGTGGATATGTCACCGGATAATTGCAGAGACCGTAGGTACCAAGATTGTAATAAATCTTTATTAGACTAATAATTCGATTCGATCCTATTATGAAAAAGTCGTTTTGTATATGTCACCGGAAAATAGCAAACTCCGTCAGCAAAACGTCCGATACTAGTACCTAATCTATATACATATATAAAAAATGAATCCCTATTTCCCTTGGTCACGGCATCACGCGTGACCAGCTGGAACAATTTCGCTAATTCTTCTTTTTTGTGTTTGCTATTGTCAGGAGATTGTTCTTATGAAAGAGAATTTTGAAAAAAGATTTACATCCGGGTGAAGCCGGGGCGGGCCACTAGTTATAAAAAATGTACCTATTTTACTACCAAACATTTCGAAATACCTGCCAGAATGGATACCTCACCAAAAGGCGAAACAACCACAAAGGGGATGGCGGGGTCTGATTCGCTCGCTTCGGTTAAACGCTAGACCCCGCCAACCCCTTCTAACCTAACCTGTCCGAGTCAGGGTGCCCCAAGTCCCGAGCTCGCTCTGGCATCCAAGTTGTCCTAGTAACAGAAGTAACATTGTATTTCGGGAATATAAGATTTGGTGAGCATTTATCCGTTTTGGTAGGCAAAAAGAATTTGTATAGGTACAACACGTACAATTATTCTGATGAGTATATAAGTATTTTGGAACTTAAGGCGTTGTTCTTTAGGCACCTCGGTATCTATAGAGTGGGTTTATTTTGTTTGAAGTTAACATATTTTACTTAGTACGCATTTAAATTGTACTAGCCTTATTATAAAATTCTTCCGTTACTGAGTGGTTGAGTTACTGAAAGACAAAGCACAGCCTAAAAGGACATCGGATAGTTTTTATCCCAGAAATCATCCTTTAAGAAGGGGGATTGAAGTATGGGTATCAATAACCGCAGAACCGATTTAGATGAAATTTGGTACCTATGGAGATAGATAAGACCGTAGAAATATAAATCTATGGATTAGACCTGGGATAAGGACATTGGCCTTTTTTCGCGAAAAAATGGGTCGAAATAGGGGATGACAGTTTGTATGGTAGAAGGTACATACGTATTTTTTGAAGATAAAACCAATAAACGTTTGTAATTAGGCCATTGACAAAAAATGAATAAACATATTCAAGCGTTATTGAGAAAAATAAGTATCTTAGAAGAAATGGCTGCCCAAAGTACCTAGATAACTATTCCACGCGGTCGAAGTCGCGAGCAAAAGATAGTAGGTAATACTACTGATTTCATCGATATTTTTCTGTTTTACTACTTAACATCTCTAATTGCATAATTTGCAGATACCTACATGATCCACCCCTTTTTGGAAGTGTGCTATTATTATTAGTGAATTTATTTTTGTGGCTATAAATGTCTTTGTGTGTGTAAGAGCTCGTGTGCCGTTCTTATAGTTTTGGGCCTTATCACACTGGCGATTTGCAAGCGAGTCCGCAGCAACCTCACAGCGAATAGCGCCGTCGACGCCCTTTTGTACACTCACGTTCAAAACGTACAGCACGCCACGATCTCGCTGCGCGCCCGCCGCGTCTTCGTGGCGTGTTCGGCAGGCGTTTGTTGCGAACTCGCTGCGAGCTGGTTGCGCACTCGCCTCGCTTTGAACTCGCTCGCAAATCATCAGTGTGTGTGTGAAAAAAGTGGGGAAAACCCGACGTCGGAACACGAACAATTTTTTGTTTAGAGCATAATATTTCTACTGTTTTCAAGATCTGTGCAGAAAACCATCCGCCGTGATCTACGTAGTCGTCATTAAGTACGGGATTTTCTTAGGAGCCTGGTTGTTTAGTACAGCCATACTCAAAGTGTCTTCCTGAGGCTCCGCAAAGCCTTTGTGGGGGCTCTGCGAGACTAGAAATAATGAGAAAAATTACACCTCTTCTATCCATCAAGTGTCCGGATTCAGAGTTTTTTATTAATTCGATTACGCCTACCTATACATCCATACATCAATACTAGGTCAATATATTATTATATACTTAGTACTGACAGACGCGACGCGCGCGCTCGCAACGTCGTTTAACAACGGAACACGAGGCGCAACGGAGATAGCCGAACAGTGTTTAGTCGCCTGTTCGCTTCGCCCGCCGTCGTCGCGCCGCTGCCGTCAGTGCTGCCATTTTAGCGCTTTCGGCGCTAGATCTAGCGCTTTTTTGCTATGTTCAGCGGGCACTTGATAATTTTAGCGCCTAACGGATAATCTAGCGCTTTCTTAATTTTTAATATGGCAGCTCTATTTGTTCCGTGGAGAATAAAATTATATTGTCTATGTTCAATTTTGTGCTCTATGCCAGCTGGGTTTTAACTTTATTATTCTGAGGGTTTTAATATGGCAATAGAGCACGGAGAATCCCATGAACATTAAGTACGGTTTCTTTCATGTTTGGTTGATTGATTTTGCTTCTTTCATTTTCTCTTCTAAATTTTATTATTGTAATAAAAAGTTGTTTTTCACTACAATCACTTCGTATTTTATTTTATTTTTGTCGTGCGTATGACGCTTTTTCCACGATCAATGTGATTACACAATCTACCATACTAAACACATAGAGCAAAACAACGGAGCCGTCAACGAGATGCGTTTATACGAGCCGCAATCTGCGTCTCGCTTCCAAACCTTTATCAGAATTGTTTTAAGAGTTCATGGTTACAGCCCATGATGTATGGGAGATTATTTAATCACACTGATCGTCTAAAAAGCGCTTCAGTTAAAAGTTCGAATTTAGCGCTTTATTGACTCGTTTGAGCCGATTTAGCGTTTGGCTCGTGAATATATTCGAATCTAGCGCTTAGTGCACCGCTGTCAGCGCTGATTAGATTTTTTCATCTGGCAGCACTGGCTGCCGTACCGTACATTCGTTCACATCGAACGTTTCGCGCAACATCGTGTCTGTTGTTTTGAATTCCAGTATCTTTTGATAATATTATTCTATTCGTCTTTACTGTACATTCAGATTATTAATAAAGAACAATTGAACGTTGACTTAAGGGCCTTAAAAGTGTTAGGTACAATAAAATCTAACGAATGTTCAATCGTGATACGCCCGGTGGTGGATGCAGCATTTCCAGATCAAGACAGTGATGCGACGACGTCAAACTGTGTTCCGACAAAAATTTCGCTTTTCAAAAGGGTTGCTCCACCAAAAAAGATTGAGAACCGCTGGTTTAGAGTAATTAAAGTTTCGCTGAACCTTTCACTGCCACCGACTCGTCCTGCGAGTTCACGTTAATTTTATTCCAGTGCCGGCGACTCGCGTGGCAAGTTCAGTGTGTTTCGGTAATATTTCCTAAACGCTTCCGTATATTCTGTTCAAAATTACAGTGTAAGTATACGGTTATAATATGATATTATTTTAAACATTAAGGTGGTGGTATTTACTTGATGTTATAATATTTTTATATTTGAAAGAAAAAAAAATCTGTACTGCTATGAACTCGCTAGAGTTCAATGTGCTGATTCTCAACATACCATGTAAGTATCACAAACATCTAGCTAGATAACAGATAAATTACGGTTTCATTTACAGATATGGTTCCACGTTTGATTTTTGAGTAGGTTGATGAAGCGTTCACTGTATCTACTTTATTGAACATTGAATATGAAAGTACCTATTTCGTCTAATACGACCCGATTTTTTTTTTTTTTTTTAAGGATTGGAAATCATCAAATGACTTCTTCCGCTCTGGGTGGAGCGGAAGGGCGTGTCACACTCTTACTGACTAAAACCCATCCGTGTTCCTTCTGAAGCCCTTTGCGTTCCAGGGCCGCGGTGACTTTTTCGAACAAATTCCGCAACCCTGGCAGGCTCTGGCCCTAGCGGGCCCCGTCCTCTATGCTGACATCTCTTTGAGGCGCGCGTGAAACACAACGCGCCATCGACCCGGGCCTGGTGGTGATCGGACAGCGAGCCACCCAACGCTCGCCGTCCGCAGGCCCGCGCCTACGGTGGCCCGGGATCGCCCTGCGACTCCCGACGCCCGGGGCGTCTTCTCCTGTTGCGGCGGTTGGGGCGAAGGCCTTGCCTTTCCCTCGCGCGCAGAAGGAGGTGACCGCTTCCCAAGCCTCCTCGCTCCGGACCATGAATTCAACCAGGGCCGGACGCGAAGGTTGCCGCCGCCGATCGCCTCGACGAGGACACGGCGGTGCTCCGCCCAAGCAGGGCAGACCTCCACCGTATGCTCCACCGTGTCCTCCGGGCGATCCTCACAGTGCTGACACCCGGGCGTGTCTTCGAATATGACCCGATAGTCATCAATTTTCGATTCCACCCCTTTTTTTTTTTTTTTTTTGACGATGACCACTCGCAGTTCAGCACACTAAGGCTGGTTACTGCTTAACCGGACTATCCTGTGGTGGCCTTAAATGACTCTAAGGCCCCCAGCCAGGGCTTACAAACTAAATAAAACTAAACTAAATGACCGCTCGCTAGGGCATCCCCTGCGGGATAAGGACCTCGGCTAGCGGCGTCATTTGGGAGGAACAGCAAGGGACAGGCTGGGTCGTAACCCATTAGTGTTTTTTTTTTATATTTTGCCTTACCTACTACTACAGATAAAATAATTTTTAAAATCCCCAGTTAAATACTGCAGTTTTTCAAAAACAAACTCTTTATAATATAAAGTTGCTTTTAATTATATTGCGTTTTAGATTTCAAATGAATACATATTATATTATATTAAAGATTGTCAATCACTGCCTAACTTTTAATTACGAAACAAACATATTTTTCTTTTTTTTTGGGTGGGAAATCATCAAATGACTTCTTCCGCTCTGGGTGGAGCGGAAGGGCGTGTCAGACTCTTACTGACTAAAACCCATTCGTGTTCCTCTTAAAGCCCTTTGCGTTCCCGGGCCGCCGTGACTTTTTCAAACAAATTCGGCAACCCTGGCAGGCTCTGGCCCTACCTAACGGGCCCCGTCTTTTATGCTGACATAAAAGCGGCTCTTTGAGGCGCGCGTGGAATACAACGCGCCGTCGACTCGAGCCTGGTTGTGATCGGACAGCGAGCCACGGCCCGCGCCTACGGTGGCCGCGGATCTCCCTGCGACTCCCGACGCCCGGGGCGTCTTTTCCTGTAGCGGCGGTTGGGACGAAGGCCTTGCCTTTCCCTAGCGCAGCCCGCCTCCTCCTTCGCTAGCATTACTGCTTCGCAGAAGGAGGTGACCGCTTCCCAAGCCTCCTCGCTCCGGACCATGGATTCAACCAGGGTCGGACGCGAGAGGTTGCCGCCGCCGATCGCCTCGACGAGGACACGGCGGTGCTCAACCCAAGCAGGGCAGACCTCCACCGTATGCTCCACCGTGTCCTCCGGGCGATCCTCACAGTGCTGACACCCGGGCGTGTCCTCCCGCTTAATTCGAAACAGGTACCTCCCGAAACAGGCGGAAGGTGAGGACGATGTGGCGCCTCTCCAGCCACTCCTCAAAGAGGGGCCTTATCGCCGCAATTGTAGCGTGCCCTGCGCTGGGCCGCGATAGTCGCAGTCTCCATACCGCTATAGTATCCTGCCGGAGCTCCATCCGCCGCGATGCAATTTGCCGTGGCAGCGGAGTTTCGCCCCGGCGAAGCACCTCCACGCGCCACGCGTAAACGTGCGCGAGGACTCTCGCCTCCAGATCCCATGGCGGTAATCCGGCAAGGAGGCTCGCCGCCTCGCCGGAGACCGTGCGGTATCCCCGAGCCAGCCGGATGACGGACCGGCCATGACCCTTTGGGCCACGTTGAGCTAGCGGGCTGGTCGCCCCTTCAGCGTTAGAGCCCACACAGGGGCCCCATAAAGGGCCATGGACCGCACGATCCCCGCATGGAGCCTCCGGTAGGAGGCGTTTGGACCCCCTAGATTGGGCAGGAGCCACTTGGAAGCAGCTCCAGCCCGCTCCAGTCTGGGAGCCAAACGTCGGTAATGCTCCAAGAAAGTTCCACCGGCTGTCGAGAACGAGCCCCAGATACCTGATCGTCGACCGGACGCCGATGTGAACCCCTCCTACCGTTACTTGGGATCCTGCTGGTGGCCTGTTCCGAGAACCATGAAAGCACATGGCCTCGGACTTGTGCAGGGCCACCTCGAGACCCAATTGCCGGATCCTTCCAGCGACTATCGCAACCCCGCGTGTCATTAAGTCGGCCGCCGCCTGGTGCGACACCCCCTGTGCCAGAACCAGCGTGTCGTCAGCGTAGCAGACTACGCTGACGCCGCTAGGGAGGTCGGCACGCAGCACTCAATCGCAGCCGATGTCCCACAGGAGAGGCCCCAGAACCGAACCCTGTGGAACACCGCACGACATCTCTCGCCGGTTCCACTCTCCCCGGTGACCGGCGTAGATGACGGCCCTGTCCATCAAATAGACCTCGACCACGCGACGGAGGTAGGTCGGCATCCGGTGGTACCGGAGTGCCTCCCTAATGCAACTCCAGGGCAGGAAGTTAAAGGCATTGGCGATGTCAAGAGACACCGCCAAGACGACCCTGCCCCGGGACACCGCATCCCGCGTCGTGAGGGCTTTCACGCGCATGATGGCGTCCACCGTTGAGCGCCCCGTGCGGAAACCGAACTGGTTCTCCGCCAGATTCGGCCCCACCACTTTAACCTCTTAGGAAATGAATATCTAAAAATTCTGTCTTAATGTACCCTTTTTCATTTAAGGTACATCAAAAAATCATGCTTCAAGACCCAGCGGTTTCAGCTGTGTGTTGATCGATCAGTCAGTCAGTAAGCCAGTCATATAGTGAGATACATAGATGTATAGATAAGTCTATACGTCTATATAAATGTGAAGGTGTGTGACTGAAATCCATATGGTGTCTGACGTAAAAGAATACCACCATCCCATCAATTCCCGTGGGTGTCGTAAGAGGCGACTAAGAGACTCACCAAAGAATGGGCAGCAGCATTCTCTGTACAATATAACAGCTATACTGCGATCGCCAACCCACCTTCCAAGGTTGGCGATTATAGCAAACCCCCCCAAATGATAAGCACAACGAAAAACTACCGCAACAAACACCGACGCAGCGTTGGAAGGGCTCCCACGAGGTAGACCGATGACCGTGAGGGTCGCGGGTAGCTGATGGATGCGAGACGCACAGGACTGGTTGTTGTGGTGACATGTGGGGGAGGCCTATGTCCTGCAGTGGACGTCTTTCGGCTGATATGGTGATGATGATGATAGATATGTCGCAGGACGCAGCTCTGAAACAATATTTCATACAAGCTGAAGCACAGATTAAAAACGGAACAGATAATTCAGTTCATAGGGAAATTCAGATACCTAACTCTATAATTACCTACAAAAATATTACGGGTGTTCGTGCGCACTAAAATGTACCTTATTCTGACGCCCAACAGCATCTACTACGTCGTATGCCGTGGTGCCAGGTGATAACGTGCGTCATTTAACGCAACGCTAAGGCTGTCTATACTAAGAAATTATTTTGATTACCTACCTACACAAAAGAATAGGTGACTAAAATACAATTTTTTTGCACCTCTCAAGCTCCGCCGGCACACCGGTGTGCCGGCAAGAAAATACAGTCAAGCTCAGCCGGCACACCGGTGTGCCTACATGATATGTTTACCTTTCAATATAAAACTGTTACTTGTGTATAACATAAAGATGATTATTAAAACCAAACATAAGATAACCTGTAAGTACTAATGTGAATAGGTACTAGCCAAGTCGAATCTTGAGAAGATTTATTTTTCAGGATTATCCACGAAACTTGGCACCCATTTAGATCTCAATTCTTTTCGTCGCTGAAGTCGACAATCACGCATTATTAACATTGAACTTGGCTCCCATTCATGTTTTTGATGGGATTTACCTTTCCTCCTCCTAAGCAATTTAAAAAATTATAAACTTTTGTCGGTCGTTTTATTTTGACAGCCGTCACACTGCAATATGCACGAGATTAAGTCGAGCAAGCGAGGTAAGTGTTCGCCCGTTCGTTTCGTTCGGTTTTCGGCTTGAACGAGTGTCGGAGGCCTCGTTGAAGCTAGTCGTATCAACACTAAAATATGCTAGTCTCCCCACCTTCATTATTATAAAGAGATAGGCTTATAAATTACCGATATAACAATTGTAATTTTTACCGGTACTAATACTGGTAATTAGATAACGTTAACTGACTAGTGGGTTTCGTTATTAGTATTGTTACTTTTTTATCGTTATAAAATAATTTTAACGGTAACTCAGTCTCGGGGCGTTGAAGTATGTGGAGTACCTACCAAATCCGCGGGAACGAAGTCGCGGGCGAAGTGCTTGTATATATATATTAATTTTGCGTTATATAATACGCGATAAAAGTGGATAAAACTAATAAATTTTGTTTAAGGACGTAAGACTAGGCAATATGGTCAAAAGACTATAACCTTCCCTTCAGGGTAAACAAAAAAAAATTGATAGAAAGAAAATCCAATTTTGTGTCGAGACGTAGGGAATGATGAGAATAAGTTGTCCTTGCAAATGTTAAGAGCTATAAAAAATATCAAGCAATAACTAAGCAATATTCGGGTATTCAGCATGGCGGAAACTGATAATCTCAGTTCTTCCAACAATCCTGCTGGCGAGGCCTCCGCCGAAAACAGTCTAGTTGAAGCAAATGGATCTTCTGAAGATGCTGTTGATGTAAGTAAACTTTATTTCGCAGTGGAATATTATGAATACACATGAGTTACTCCTCTAGGCTTAGTCTTGATGGGCGCTCCCTCCTTGATTTTTCTGCAGTGTCAAAAAAGTTTGACCATTTCTGTATCATAAAATAACCTGTAAAAAGCCATGTAGGTCAAGAGCAATTTTATTATATTATAATCACAATTGTTTCAGATTAATGCCCAGATTGACGAACAACGGCGCAGAATGCAACCAACTAAGATGGAATCTTTTTTTGCTATCACAAAGTCACTGATAATAAGAGCATTAGTAGTTTATTTCATCACTTCCATGTTCCGTCAACCATCTACACCTAAGCCAGATATAAGCAACCCAAATGCAGCACCCCGTGTTGCTGCTACTAATATGTTTGCGAATGGCACAGTATTAGACATGTATTGTTATGTATCAGAGAGAGAATTTTATTCAAATTTGGAGGATTCAGATTTAATTTGGAAACAAACTGGAATTGTTTATGGTGATTGGCATGGAGGACCTCTTAATGATGGTACTTTCTCACACACCACCAGTATCAGACCATCAGAGTCATTAAAGAATAATGGATCAATTTATCTTCATGTATTCCTGGTACAGTCAGGCAAATCACCTGATCCTAAAAATAAAAATGATTATGGTGGGCCTTATATCACATATGGAAAAAAACAGCTCAACAAGTACAAAAAGCTACGTTATATGAAAACACATAACTTATTGACTGGGCAAACTGAAAAGTCTGCTGAAGAAATAATTAAAGCTGAAACACTAAAAGAGGAAATAGTATCACATTGGCATCCAAATTTGACCATTAATGTGGTTACTGATCAAACAAATTGGATGCAAGGAAGTGTTCCGCCTCCATTAGATGAGTTCATTTTTTTTTTGCCAGATGGAAAACAATATAAACCAGCTGTTTTCCTAAATGACTACTGGAATATGATGCGTGATTATGTACCAATTAACAAGACCTCTGAAATTCTAAACCTTGAGCTGACATTTCAGCCACTGAGCCTTTTCAAATGGCAGTTGTATACAGCTCAAGCAATGAGAGATAAATTGAGTATGTTCTCAGCACTGGGAGCTGAAGAGCAGGATGAGGAGCAGGATACAGTGAAAGAGTTGCTCCTTGATACATCTCCATACCTGCTGGGACTCACTATTAGTGTGTCTGTTTTACATTCAATATTTGAGTTACTTGCTTTCAAAAATGACATTCAGTTTTGGAACAACAGGCAGTCTCTTGAAGGTCTTTCTGTGAGATCAGTATTTTTTAATGTTTTCCAGTCCACTGTGGTTTTGCTTTATGTTCTTGACAATGAAACAAATGTCATGGTCAGAATTTCATGCTTCATTGGTTTACTTATTGAGGTATGGAAAATCAACAAAGTAATGGATGTAAAGATAAATAGAGAGGACCGCATATTTGGGATACCAAAACTAAGTTTCACTGATAAAGGATCCTATGTTGAATCCAGTACAAAACAGTATGACATGCTAGCATTCCGCTACCTTAGCTGGGCTTGTTTCCCCCTCTTGATTGGCTATGGTGTGTACTCTTTGTTATACCAAGAACACAAAGGCTGGTATTCTTTTGTCTTGAATATGATGTATGGATATTTATTGACTTTTGGATTCATCATGATGACACCCCAGCTGTTCATTAATTACAAGTTGAAATCAGTAGCACATCTTCCCTGGCGAATGATGACATACAAGTTCCTTAATACTTTCATAGATGATATCTTTGCATTTGTTATCAAAATGCCAACTATGTATCGTCTGGGCTGCTTTAGAGATGGTAAGTGTTTATTTACACAGTGTTATGATTGATAAACAGATTTTTCTAATCCTTGGATGTGAGAAATAATAACAATTACTCTTACAGACATAGTATTCTTCATCTTCTTATATCAGCGCTGGATCTACAAAGTTGACCACAAGCGTGTCAATGAGTTTGGGTTCTCTGGTGAGATGGAAGAACAGCAGAAACAAGTGAAGAACGGAACCTCTCCTCCAGCTATTACAGAGACAGAAGAACAACCTGGGGATAAGAAGAATGATTAATTTAATTTGTGCTGTATTTTAGGTAAAGTCGCCCTCAAGGTTATCACTTATTACTTATTTAGAGTACTGTGCAAATTTAATATTGAACAGTAGCCATGGACAAGTTCTTAGCGTGGCTGTGAGATGTGGTAAAAAGTATTTATTTTCATCACACAAATAAAATATCAAAATGAGTAATAAAACATATTTCAATAATTGAAGTAACTTATTTGAATGCTTTTACCATGTTTGGGTGGCATGATACTAGAAAATATTTTGATTTTGCAATTTTATTAGGAAAAATAATTTGGATTTTGTCATTGTAATGTATCAGTAAATTATGTATTGGAAAACTAAATTGTATAGTAAGTGCCAGAAGCTTTTGATAATTATATGTATTTGTGTAATTAATAGACAACTGTTTAATTTGCGTTATCGAAGCGCCCTCCCCATGATCTATCTTGGGTCCTTTTGGCGTGGAAATAATTTCAGTTCTCAAATGTTCAGCTTGACGCAAACCAGTCTATATTTGATGAATTCAGTTATATTAGTCATGTAAACTAGGTAACACATATTATTTGACTACTAAGAGATAAAAAAGACAATTCTGATAGCACTTAAAAGTATTTATTTAAATTATTGTGTAAGAAGTTACGGTTGTGTGATATATTTCATTCTCATATTTTTTCTCTGATAATCTTTCTTTACTTCTTAATTTTATTGTTATAATACATAGTAAACATTGTGAATGTGCGTTATTATATTCAGATTAATGTCTTTATTAAGAAAAGTATCAAAGAATGTCGACACTTGTAAATATTAAACTTATTAATTTTCTTTATAAATCTGTATTCTATACACATAAGGTAAAGCAAATTAAGAGTATAGTTAGATGATGCGGATGCTTTGTGTGAACTAGATAAACTGTTGATAGTGGAATTATCACAGTCTGATAGTGCAGTGTGTGCCATGAAGTAGGTATATTCCAATTTATGACACTTAACGTGTTTAATTACAAGTGTCGGTCAACAAAGGTACATTTGCTGTCTTGTTTATTATTGTCTAATTAAGAAAAATTTACTTCTACACATTTATAATTAATTTTTATCTTATCATCTGTGTTCATTCTGCATTTTTGTGTTGATTGATAACACAATGATTTTCTCAGAAATTCGACATAATTTAGAGCACAATATTATTATTTTATTGCATGACTATTACACATTGTATTATAGTTTTAATATAAATAAATTCGTTGTTTCAATTTTATCTTTTTTCATTTTACAAAAACATGTAGGTAAGTAGGTATTTACCGACTACAGATCCCATTCGAAATGCCAACTTATGTATGTAAATCGGGCTGGTTTCCGCAACTCCACGACTAGGCGCGTTTTTTGCGTGCAGGTGGGACAAATGTGTCATTCGATCCACCCCAGCTCTCCAAGAAAGGCCAGCAACGCCTTGGTGTTACTACATATCTCACATAGGGTACCTTAGCCCTGTAATCCGCGACTACCGGGCAGCTTAGAAGCAGATGTCTTGCTGTCTAGTCCTCCCAGCAGGCTCTGCAGAGTGGGCTGTCAGTGACTCCTATGACATAGCGGTGTTTATTAAAAGACCCATGGCCAGTTGTGACAGCTGTGACCTGTGACTGTACGCAACTGTTGTTTAGCCAGTCTTAGGGCTTTTTTCGTAAGACGGCCATCAATAAAGGTACCCCTTGCGTTTTGCGTGTCCACCTCACACAGCAGGTGATATGCACACCGCATTTGCGTCGGTCCCGATGACAATCTCATCCCCGCTGCTCTCACAGTGGATGATGAGGCGGACCAGGTCGTGAGGGGGCGGTTCCTCCGCCTCAGGCATGTAAGCCGAGGCGAAGACGATCGCCATGACTGTGGCGCCACGCTGTATAAGCAGCCTAGCTGCAGAGATATCTCTGCAACAGAAGTCGTTTAAGAGCTGTGCTTTAAGGTTAGCTGTGACATAGATGCACGACCTAGGGTGTTCATGGTCCGTAGTAACAAGGAGCTTATCGCCAAGATTGGAGAGTCCTCGTATGTGGCCACCCCTAATCCACGGCTCTTGGATCAAGGCAATGGCCGAGTGTTGAACCTCCAGCCACTTGCGTAGTTGAGCCGTCGCGGTCTGGCTGTGGTGGAGGTTTGGCTGCACGACTTTGCAGGCCGAAGAAAGGGACGCCATCACAAGCGAGACCCTCCTCATCACCCTCGAGTCGCAGCCCGGCAAACAGGTCACCTTCCTCGAATCCGTCCCTTTCCGGGTCCGAAGCCGGGGACAACGCCACGTCGTCCAGCTCCTCCCCCGAAGGGACGGCACCTACGTCGGTGGCAGGGGCAGCCGACTCTGCTGCTACAGCAGGGTCAGCCGCGGTTGCTTCCGGATTGTTTTCCGGGGGAATGATCTCCCCTGTGTCCAACAGCTGCATTGTGATCGGGTCCCACCCCCGAGGGACGTTGAAGAACTGCCATTCAGACACTGAAAGTTCATGTACACCGATCTCAAACAATTGAGAGTCGGCGCTCGGAGCTCTACAGGGTCGGAACTTGGTCCTCGGGG
Organism: Mamestra brassicae; assembly: GCA_905163435.1. NCBI lineage: Eukaryota > Metazoa > Arthropoda > Insecta > Lepidoptera > Noctuidae > Mamestra > Mamestra brassicae. The sequence continues at coordinate 8,973,953 of LR990995.1, read as the reverse complement.
ATACCGAACACCACAAACCAGAATGCTTCAAGTTCATGCTGCTTCAAGTCAATTTCTATTACTGGAAAATAGAACGTGCGTTAGAATAAAAAAAGTGTGTCTCTGTGCAAAATGAAGTGTTGGAAAATACTCAAAACATATTCTCACGTACAAAACCACTCCTCACGTACAAAACCACTCCTCACGTACAAAACCACTCCTCACGTACAAAACCACTTTTTGTTCCTCTTCGACTAAATAAAACATACCTACACTCGTAACTCATTTTTACACCGTTCCACTAACAATTATAATAGAGAATTTACAGAATTCGATCTCTTTAACATTTCTCTCAATAGCCTGAAACTAAAGCTAAAAAGTAGATATATCACCTAATTGAAACTTATCTTTAATTGATAATGGCATATGTTTCAGTGAACTCATGTTCTGATACAAAAATGAATATGTATTTCTAACGCGTCTTTCCTTATTTGGAGTTTATTGTACTTATTTTTACCATTATATCACAGTATCGGCACTATAAGGTCTATTGTAAGGAACCAATTGTCTTAAGAATTATATTGTTTGTATAATGAATGACTGTTTGATGCCAAAATAAAACAAAAAAAAAATTTTCACTCGTTAGTCAAGATTTTTTTGTTACACGACTGCCCAAAAAAAGGAGTGTTACTGTTATGTTTTTAAATTAGTTATTGCCCCCACTTCAAATCACTGTACACTGCAGCGTGGATCGCCAAATTTGCCAAGCCCCCTCATCGCTATCTGTCTTACGGTCGCGATGAGGGGGTTGGCAGTCAGACTTTTCCAATGTGATTTTATTAGAAGATAAGTTAAATTATTAGGGACATACAAACAAAATCTTCATCGCAGTTGCTTTATTCTTCAAATTACTGTTGCATGTTCCTATGTAGGTACCTAAAGGTAATTTTATTGACTGGTTTTTGTTACGTATTTTAATTATTGTAAATAAGTAAGTACTTTGACTATCTCAGAGGCGGATTATTCTTAAGGCATGTGCCTAGGGGCGCGAGATTACAAAAGATGCACGTGGAAGTCTTAAATGAAAAAAAAGTAGGTACCCACTTATACCTACATAAATTAAAAAATCCTACTTTGTATAGAGTTTCGGAAGAACGTATTACATCTTAATTATCTACTCCTATATGGTCCGATCCCTAAAACCAATCATCTGCCAACTGTTTACGGCATTTACAATAGCTGTCTCTTGCTTGTGACCGTCTCATTTGTCTTGTGGTTGCAAACCACGGCTGCTGAGCGGGGGGTCCTGGATTATATTCCCGGGTTGAACTGAGTGTCGTTCTGTTTTCCTATTTGTCATTTCTCAGTGGCAGCTCGGAGTTTGTAAGTTGGTGGCGACTAGCTGCCACTCTGTAACTTCTAGTAACAGCTGGTCCAAAAAACTAATCTACTCAAGGCTGGGTGTTAAAATTTTCTGCTCTTTCATTGTTGTAACAAATGGTTTCTTGATATAGGTTGACAAAGAATATTCTATAGAAGTATTAAAGTAGGTAATCTAATCTGATCCCCTCGCATCTGGAATTTAAAAATCCTAAGCTATATGCCTAAGAGACCCAAAAAATTTCGAGCTCACTACGCCCGCAATAATTTTCTAACGCATATTTTTTATCACGACCGCAAATTTGTCACTCAGGTGCAAATTGCGCTATTCACCACGGTCATCCGCATCATGACGTACGCTTGCGCCGTCTTTGCACTCGCAAAGCCTTCTCAACTCCATAGGATGCAGACGCTCCAAAACCGTTTCCTCCACAAAATGACGGGAACTCCCTTCTATGGCCGCAAAGAGACTACATGTAGACCTAAAATTGCCCACCATACAGCAGTTCACGCAACTCATAGCCCAACGTTATTCGAAACTGCTGTAGAACACCGTAACCCCCTTATCGCATCGGCTGCCCGAAATGAACCCTCCCGCATCTCCAAGGTACGCCGACCGACGCATACCCTCGTCACACCCTCCACACTACACCACCCTGTGGTGTGGGTGGTGGAGTGTGGAGGATGGCGGCGGTCTTACGCCGTCCTTCCGCCCTCGCCGCCGAGGCCCGTCACAACGTTCCCGTCAATGTCTGCCCCGACCCTTGCTCGGACCAGCTCACGCCGTTGAGCCTGTAGTTTCAAATTCGTCCATTAATAATAGTACTAGTTCGATCCCGTTAGCTGTCTCTAGCTGTCCTCCCCCAGCGACGCCCTAAGCCGAGGGTCGTAACCTACAGGGGTTGCCCTTAGCGTGTAGTCGCTTAGTGTGTATGTTTTTTTATAAGCCCTGGCTGGAGGCTTTACTGTTTATATTAAAGCCGTCACAGGCAAATCCGGTTATGCAGTCGACAACCTCCAAGGGTGAACTGCGAGAGACCAATCCCAAAAAAATAACGTATAATTTGTAAGGCCTATTTTTTTCAATAATTGCGCCCTCCCCACAAAGACAAATATTTGCCCCTACCCCCTGAGTGAAGTTCTGGATCCGCGCCTGCTCCAGACCACTTTAAGGGCGCCGATGAGGTGCCTAGGACGCTGGCAACATTTAATACACCTCTGGATTATCTGTGATACGAATTTTACCAACAATATGATGAAGAAAATTTTATTTGTATGTCTCAAATAATATGATTTAGTTTCTAATGAAACCAAATTGGAAAAGTCTGACCGTCAACCCCCTCATCGTGGCCGTAAGACAGACAGCAATGCTATTATAATATTAATGAATATTTGAATGATAAATTGAATGAATAAATAAAATTGAATATCTATCTATATAAATAAAAATGAATCGCTAAATGTGTTGCTAAGCGCAAAATTCGAGAACGGCTGGGCCAATTTCGCTAATTCTTTTTTTGTTGTGTTTGTTATTGTCAGGAGAAGGTTCTGATGAAAGAAAATTTTGAAAAACCATTTACATCCGGGCGAAGCCGGGGCGGTCAACTAGTACAAAATAAAAATGAATACCAAAAATAATAAATAAAACCAAAGTCGAAATGAGTAGTAGAAAAATATTTATATTTTAATTTTTTTCGAATAATAATTATACCTATAATGATAGCCCTCTTCCTCTATCCTAACTTGCTGTGCCCGACAGGGTCCATTATGATCTAAAATTATGTATATTTTATATGTATCTACCACCTAAGCTAACATTGTGGAATGCAAATAAATATTGAGTATTGGGTTTGGCGATCCACGCCGCAGTGTACAGGGATTTGAAGAGGGGGCAATAACTTCCCGATTTAATTTTATCCACGTGGGGGCGACTGGGAATATTCGGGATGGACGCGAACGAACACCCCGTCTGCACCCGCACTCGTCGACGGCTCAGTGCATAGTCGTTGGCCATGGAGCACAACAACCAGCAATACAGATATGAGCTGCCCCCCCTAGCTCAAATCCTGGGTACGTCCTTGCATCGATCCAGGGATTCTTGTAGCAAAGGGCTCGTCCAATGAAGGTCCAGTCCTCTTAGGCTCCCTGGTCGTCGGTGATTGCAATGCCGCAGCGTACCCGCTTCTGGATCTCCGACTGGCTCTTGTGACTTGCGAGCTTTTTGGCCGAAAGAGCCAAGCTGGAGACGGTCTTCTTCAGCCAGGCTAAAGTGTGGTCGTTACCGCACCACCGGCGAACAGCGGCTTCGCGTTGAAGGTCGGCCCGCATAGGGGAGCAGGCCTCGCTGATGATCTGCTTCTGGATAGCAGCTATGACCTGGTTCGAAACTCCCTGGCTGATGATTCCCCTCCGGTCGCAGGTTATCGCGACGTTCAGGGAAGCACTGGCAGCTTGGGCGTAGCTTTTGTTGGCAACCCGCTGGGACTGGTCAAACCGCGGCCGCTTGTGCTTTCCACGAGGTGACAAGGTCTCGTTGAGACCCCGCTTAGCCACAGCCTGATCGTTCTCATCGGGTTGCTATGTCGTGGTCACCGGCAGGACCTCCTGCGGAATTGCGACAAAATAAATCAGCTGTTTAGTGCATTTAGTCGAGTTATGCACACACATGTGCATGGGACAGTCGATTTTTTTTCGCAATTTCAGATTTGTAAAAGTAGTTAAACGTTGTATAAAGTATTAAGTTATAAATTAAAAATTGATTTTAGTATCTAATATTAAAATGATGGGTATTGTGTCATATCCGGATAATTTTGAGGTTTAGTTTCAATCTTCTCTTCGTAGTGAAAATGAATACTTAAGCTATATCCTCAATAAGTCCTAGTATCCTAAATACGGTTTGTTAACCTTGAGGTCTGAGATAAGCAACTTGAAGTTAAAACAAACTCACTCGCAGTAGAATAAAAGTAGTATTACTGAGTAATTTACTTGTATTGTGATGTGATAACGAGTCTGCACTTGTTATATTTACGTGGGTAGATATGCAAGTTGTGTTTTGTTAGAGTACCCACACGCAGTAGTAATTAAAGCACAATTATTATTATATTACTAATACACAACATTATAAGCCCGATTGTCATGGTTCACTGATTCGCTACTTATTATTAGCTGGTTTTGGGAAAATAAACTGTTTTGAAAATCAACATTTTGTACATTTTTATTCTTAACCCCTTATTAATTTGTTTGTTAATTTATCTAATAAAATAACTGATGAAGATGATTGTTGAAAACAAAAATAAGTCTCATCTGAAGATTGGAACCCAGACCCGACCCAGACGTTTTTCGTAATCCTATACATATATACGTATACGATACGTTATCAGTTATTATTTTCAAGTAGTGAATTTTAGCAATGCTAGGAACAGACCAAGGTCATACGTATTTATTACATACTCTGCGTGTGTGAAAAAGCGACAAGCTACCTAGATGTTTTTTGTTTCGTTCGACGCCAGTGTGAATTCTGAGGTTGCGTTCTGTGTTCATACATCTCTTACACACACAGATGCATATACGGCCTATACCGCGCGTTCACAGCAATAGAAACCTAAGCATGCGCATGCACTTCTGGCCTTTGACTGTACATACATATACCCACCTACATCTGCAAAAACTCCTAGCATACCTACAGGTTACAGAATTGTGTAAACAACAAACATTCGATAGCAGCAATAGCGGCATATTTACTGGCATTTGATTGGTATTCCATTGTCATCTCCAAGTCTTCCTCAGATCATATCTAAATGTTGGGAATCGGAAAAAAAACGCTGTAAGTGTATAAAGATATTGATTTATTTTTTTTAAATATTCCAATCAATAATTTTACGTAGGTACCTAACAACAATAATACATTTATGTTTTCTATTTCTACTTTTAGCAACATTCATAACACGTGGTTGTTGCCAAATCGTTATGGATAAATTATAATAAACTAAAAACCACATAGATTCCTATCACAACATGAGTTTTTAATACTTTTTGCAGCATAATTACACCAAATGAACACCTAGAAATATTTAGGAATTTACAATACGAGACTACTATGTCTGTCTGGGGTGCAGTAGCTCCCTACAGTGCCAGATTAACCTAGTGCGGGGCTTGTAGCAAATTTTACTAAGTGGCCCCCTCCTAAACTTTTACTTACCAAATTTAAATTTCTGTGACTTAGGTATAAGGGGCAGTTTACATGGTTTTTGAACAACCATGTAGGGGTGGAAAGGTAGGTTTTAACATCGACCAGCGACCAGCAAGCCGCATTTGCTCTACTATTAGCTGAGCAGCTGCGGTGATCAAGTCAATATGAACCGGCTCTCGATGATCACAAAAACGTGCATTTTTGGTAATCTGAGAGTGGGCCTCTCACCACCTGGGCCGAAAATATATACCTATATCTGAAACTTTTCAGATATATTTCGATATTCTTTCAACATGCTGCACCTACTGAGCTATCAACTTTTCAATATGATTACCCAAAAACCGTGTCATCTTCCCCTCTATAATTTCTCACGGGCCGCATTGACATTGCCTACATTGTCTATATGGACCAGATCCGGGTCTGCTTAGATTTCATGCAGGTATGACCGCTTGAATGAAAAGAAATAAAAGAGTTTATGTGCGCCAAGTAAGGCCCATATCATAAAACATACACAAAATTCGAGGCTTATACAGTTTGGGAAAATATGCGTCACAGCCGCGCTAAAACGGCTATCGCAGAGTATGATGGTAGGTTACTTAGGACTCGCATGTGGGACAGAGCCATGGTGCTGGCTTGTAGCGAAATGTTTTTGTAAGCGCGGGGTCCTCCAATGCGTGGGGCCCGTAGCATTTGCTACTCTTGCTATATGGCTAATCCGGCACTGGCACCCTATTGGACGAACACGTAACATAGGTAGGTGCAAGTTGGATTAACTCGCGGTGGACGTTCAGTGCCCGAACATATTTCGAGTTTTACACTTTGCGAGTTCTGATTAAGTTTGGTTAAATATTGAAATGTATTTTAGTTGATAATTTTCGTCCTTTGCCTTTTGTAGGTAAAGAACTGTTATAATATATTAATGCGTTTTATTTCTATTTCCTGGAAGACTTAGATGTCTGAAAATCGTAGCTTTCACATAAAATAAAATATACTCAATATTATGCCCGTTTTCAATAACATTGGGAGACACCCAAATGAATGTCTAAATAAAATCTCGCTGGTGGATTTTCAACTTTCGGCGTAGGTTACAAAGTTGAAAATCCAATCCTTGTATTTTCAATGGTTGGCTAGTCTGGGCCGTTGAAAATACAGTTTAGCGGGGTTTATATTGTCATTTAATCAATTGCCACATAAAGTTGGTGATAATAACGGGCATTAGTATAGGGCTTCAATTCCGCTGAATTGAATTGAGCATAACTGCATTAAAATTATTGAACAAGATTTTGTTTTAATATGCCAATGCCTTACAAGTACATAATTTAATGTGTTTACATATCAGTTATCACAGATAAATCTTCAATAGGTTACTTTGTATCATTTGCCAAGATTGTCTTAGGTTACTACGCATTAGTTCATAATTAGGTATGTATAAAGTTTAACGAAAGGTATTCCCTTTACAATACAATTTGACAGTTCGAAGCAAAATAATGTAACCATCACAGGCCACGTTGGCCAGTACGTTGGGCTAGTGAACGAAATGGTTTTTCACTTCAGTGGAAAATTTGCTCAAAATTGTAAAAACTTGAGATTTAGCATACATAACTAGATACTTATAGACAGAGCATGGTAGCCTTATTGTTTTTTGAAGCAGGGAAAACAGAGGCAGCGACAACTCAGGAAGTGAAGCAGCCGCGCCGCTACCGTAGGCGTTTTCACTTTCGGCCTGTTCTGCTCTATCATCTGAAAAATCATAGGAAATAAGCTGTTAGCTGTGTAGTCTGTTTCGCTTACCAGGAAGCTTGCTAATCAGGCAGAATTGAGGGCAAACGCGAATCTATCAATCTGAACTTATAAAGATCTACACAGAGTGAATTTTTAAAGTGTGCGTGGATGGCCATATCCAAAGCTATGAGGAATATTGAAAAAAACTGAATGTAGTCTCGAGCCCGATTTTGATGAAAACTAAAATTGCATCATTGGGTTTTCGAAAAATCGGTATTCCTAGCCAGGAATTAAAACGGTTGATTTTGAAAAATACAACATCTTTATTTACATCATCCGAAAGTGTCGCTAATAATAAGAATAAAATGCTAAAGGAAAGCTCTCATTTTTTAACAAATTTCCTTTCAGTGTTTTTCGCTAATCCTCATAGTTTTGGAAATCCACCATCCAAAAATCTCTGGAAATACTTATTCGATTCAAAGGACAATTATTTCACTGATACAAAGCTTTGTATCAGTGAAATGATGCTACTGGGTACTGGGTACGCTATTTCTTATTCCTGTAAAAGGAACTGTTCCTATGGGATAGGACACGGGATCCGAGCTGTGGGAAAAAAGGATACCTAGTCAATCAATACAGAGTGTAACGGATTAAACGCAGGACCTGGTCTAAAGGTGTCGTAGTACATGAGTACTATTTTTCGATGTTTTTCACAATAATGATATTGTGAAAAACTTTGAACAATCTGTTATGGCATGCGCAGACTGGCGGATGGGACGGCAGAGGATTTTAAATTCATCAATTGAATTTAATAGTTATACAATCGTTATATATACATACAACTTGTAACAGAATAAACGCAATACCTCTTAAAAGGTCCAACAATGAAATCGCAAAAAACCGACCTCCCCATACATTTATTTGCGCATAACTCGACAAAATGTACTGAACAGCTGACTTTTTTTTCGCGATTTTTGTTTTGGTCTCATAGTAAAAGTTGTTCATAATGATGAGCAGGTGCAATGACCCCTTAAGAGGTATTGTGTTTATTCCGTTACACGTTGTATAATAAAATTGAAACAAAGTAAAAACTGTACATAAGGTAATATATAAGGTCTCATTAAAATAGGTGGACAAACATTTAGAAATCAGATACATAAGAAGGAAAAAAAAACTTAAGAAAATACACTAAAAATCTTGGTTATATTCTGATATTAAAAATGTGCCGCGCACGTGACCACGTCAAGTACCTCACCATAATGGATGTGTTTATTCTAGTGTGCCGGCAATTTTATATTTTAGGTCAGAATATAATCAGATTTTTTTGCTCGGATATCTTTTGTTAGACGTACTGAACGCTGTGTTAAAATTTGTCCATCTATTTAAGTGGGACCTTATATTTCAATGTTCGGTGACCGGCCTTGGAGTATCAAAGTGCAGTTTTCTCTGAAGCATCGATAAGCACGCTGGAGGATACCGCGGCGGGAGGCTGCGGTATGCGCCGGAATCCGCCTGTGTGCGCTGCACAGCGCAACTTTTCGACTGCGTAGTCGTTAGTGGAATAATAAAATCCCGGTGAGCGGTGGCTACACGGTGGATGCTCCGGTAAGCTGGCGGACGCTCGCGGTATCGCAGAGGATTTTATTTGCCAGTGTGCGCTGGCGGATACAGGAATCCTCCTCGATGCTCTCCCCCACCAGTGTGCGCAGGCCATTACACGTATAAATATATTTTTTTTACTGGGTAGCGTTTTCTATTATTTCATGCATAGACACTGTTTACTTAGGTGTGCTACATACCTGTATTCGTCGATAAGTCTGTCAGATACTCTCGCAATCACTATCGCTCTCGGTGTCCCACAGGTCACCGTCGCTGTCTGAGTCGCTATGAACAAAATAAATATATTTTATTACCGATTACGAAGCTTAGTACAATGTATAAGCCCATAACTAGGTTGTTAATATAACTTACCTATTCATTAACTAAGAATTGGCAACAATGTAAAAAAATAAACGCTGCATGTCAACAAGACCTCAAGTAATAAATGTTTTGTTTTCTAAGCATATTATTCAATCTATTATCAAAATTGAAGTGACGTCTCCGAGAGCGGCAGAAAATATAGAATATAGTAATAATAGAATGGGGTCGTTCGTTCCGTCATAGATCTATACATCGCTTGCCAATAGGCGAGATCGAGGTCATGAGCGGGCTCATAAGGTATAAAAAAACCGGACAAGTGCGAGTCTGGCCCGCGCACCGAGGGCTCCATACAAGTTAGTCTATTAAGGGAATCTAGTCTCGATTTTTTTCGAATACCTATACATTACATACTGACTGAAATGTATAAACTATGTCAGCATTCTCATTACTCTGTCAAAAAGATAAGTAGGTAGGGTCGAAGGACGAACTTAACTTTTTAGTTGAAAAATAGTTTTTCCATACATAGAGGCGTGCCTATGACGTACCTACAGGTACGTCACGGTCATTTCTTCAAGTTTGTAATCGCAGTGTTTTTTATGTGATCTCTTCAGTCGTGCACTCTTGACAGAGTGTTCGGGGCTTATGATGATGTCGCATGTCGGACTGTCACGGATATCCTCTGCAAGCACGGCAGCCCTCGCTTTGTTTTCCAACGGCTTATGTTGTGGGTGACGCGAGAATATTGCACAATGGAGCATTTAATAAGGTCGGTCCAGCGTGTAAGTGATCTGCCGCGTGAATATTTATGTGATAAAACTACAAATTTACAATTTCAGACATTTTCCTTTACTTGTGCTGTAAGACCTTGATTCTTGCCAAATTCCATGATTCTAGGTCAACGGGAAATATCCTATAGGTCTTGATTATCAAAATATCTAACCATTTTTGTTAGATATTTTGATAATCAAGACCTATACATAAATAGTCATATTTTTTTATTGCGTTGACTTAGAAGATTCATTTTTTTAGAGCTCTAAGGGCCCATAAACTTACATAATTGATATTAATTTCAAAATGATAGCTCCACGCATTCCTGAGAAAAAGGGCCATGACACTCCGACCGATTGACAACGAATTAGTGATCCTATAAAGGTCCCGTTTTTTCCTACGGAACCCTAAAAACTGTGTAAACTTACACACACTCAGGTTCGTCTTCGATTTCCTCAATGGAGGGGCTCTCGCCTCGACCTTGTCTGAAAAAAAAAAAAAAACAAAAAGGGGTCAACACAAAATTCGGGTAGCTATGGAAACGACAAAAGGAGTTCCTCTCGATGTTTTTGCGGTAATAAACGTTAAGCAAGATATTAGAAACGCAACTCTTGGTGTTTTGTTTGTGCCTACCCCGCCACACGAAGACATATGATTATCTAGCCATGTAATGCTTTCTGCACAAACTTACTCAGACTCTTGATCCTCTTCGTTTTCCTCGCGGGAGCTCTCGTAGTCACGTGCGGACTGATCCGGACTGTGACTCCTCCTGAAACCAAAAAAGCAATCATAATATTGTAGCGGCATTAACATAAAATTCTATATCGCGGTATCAACATTCGTCCCATAATAAAATTATGACATAACGTTCAGATGTACGAAAATCATCCTAATAAATTAATATTATAAATGCAAAAGTGAGTCAGCTTGATGCGCTTTCACGCCTAAATCACAGAACCTATTTTTATGAATTTTGGTGCAGAGATAGATGTGGCATGTTTACTCATTGCATGTTTAGGACTATGAGCCTTGGATATCAATCATCAATCAATATACAGGGCGTCCCAAGACTTTACCACATGGAGGGACTACCTTAAATACTGTAGATACAAAAACCAATACGAACTGCATTCAAGGAATTTTAAACAATTTCTTGTCTGAACCCGGAATCGAACCCGCTAAATGTGAATATAAAATTAAGCTGTAGTTTTACTGTACGAAAGGTTTAATCGTATACATATTTATTTCTACTAAATAAACTTAAATTTCATGGTCTTCCTTCTATTTTAGATGCTGTGTTATTGATAAGAAATAAATATTATGATTGAGCCTTTTGATCGGAGCACTAAAATTACAGGTTATTTTTTTTCACATTAAGCGGTTTCGATACCCGGTTCAGACAGGCAATATCTTTTTTGTTTGAAAGCTCGTATTGTTTTAAAATAAAAATGAAGTCTTCATTCAGTATTTTTTTCTATTCATGTTCCCTCCATGTGGCAAAGTTTTGGGAGGCATGTAGCAAAGTCTGTAAAATTATTTCGTTAGTGTCTGACAGACAACGCACGGCCGAAACTACTGGTTGTAAAAAGCTGAAATTTGGCATGCCTTGGGGAGTGTAGGGAAGCAAGAGAAGATTTCCCGAAATTCCTAGGGGAACGGGAAAAACGGGATATGCGCGTACGAAGTCGCACTAACGCAAGATACCTACCGATTTCAGTGTTGGTCCCATAGTAAGTAAAAGTTGTTCATAATGATGAGTACAATGACCCTTTTTCAGGTATTACGTTTATTATGTAACATGTTGTAGAAAGTATCTCTTTCCCTCTAAACACTTTTTCGAAAAAGTTCGTAACTTTTATTTTTATTGAAATCGTTTCATTAATGTCCAAGAAAAATAATGAGTTGAAAGTTTGTATGGTACACTGCGAGGAGCATGTAACTTTTGAGCTTACTCGGAGTCCGGTTCCTCCTCGTTCTCGCCGTGGGAGGTGTTCTCGTACTCAGTGGCCGATTCGCCAGGGCTCGGACTTAAACTGACAAAAAAAATAACGTCCATTTGATAAAATAATACCTATAAAGTCAAGCAACTATGTAGTTTTTGCCAACCAATCCTTTTCCCGACTATGTTTGAGTCGACTTCCAGAGTCATTCACAGTTAAGCCTCGACTGGAAAAGATACTACTCGCAGAATGCTGTTGAGCACTTGAGTTTTTTGTTAACATGGAGCTATTGTTTGTCGCAGTAACTGGTTTGTAACTTCCTGGGTAACCTTCGGCCTTGAGACTACCGGAAACGTTACCGACTGTCATCCTTATTAATTTCCACCAACTGGGGAGCGGCAGCCGATGTTCTCCGTACAAGTGGTATGTTTGATTGCCCAGTGTGGCAGCGATCCGCTCATGCTCGGCAAGTAGACATTGCCCTAAATGAAACAAAAAATTGCCCTAAGTGTCGGATAATATCAGGCTGCTTAAAACCGAATCCACTCAACAAACATTATCTCCTTGCAGGCATCGCACCACCTGCCGTACGAAGGGATGTCGCATGCGCGCAACAAAAAGGGCCAGGCAACCGGTTCCCGACATACCCTCTACGACCACATGTCAACCCCGAGAAGACTAAAAAGTCGCAAGAGCTTCCCTCGATGCATAGAGGCAATCCAGGATAAGCCACCTAAAGAGAGAAGCAAACTGTGGGAAGACAAGTATCCACCGCATGCTTATGAAATCCAAAGAGCAGTTGCCTCCAGGTAGTCAATTATGAAGTGAAGTGGCCTGTTTGAAAGCTCCCAGCTCCCAAAGGTAGGCCGATGCAAACACAACTTGGCGAAATGAAGTTTTATAGACCCGGCTGATACTCAATGTGAGTGCGGTGCCCCTGTTCAGAATAGGAGCCACATTTTAGAGTGCCCATAGCTACATACTACGTACTTTGGAGGATTTAATTAATGCCATTGATACTGCAATAAACGTAGCCACCTACTGGGCCCAAATAATCTCCAGTTAACCATCCCACATAATCCAACCAGCCCAAATAATCAAGAGTTAACCATCGAAAAGAAAAACAAACTGTCAAAGATCTAAGAATTCCGAGGCACGGGATTCCGAGGTACATACTGTTACGCGCCAGAATGAATGTCGGGTACATTAAGTTACTACTAGCGCCATCTAGTATCGAGTAGCAGAACTAGTACAGTCAAGTACCTTCTAGACATTTCTTTGCCAGAACATTCTACACTTCTCGATATCTGGTCAGTCAGTTACGAGTACTTTCCAGATGTTTAGAGAATAGAAGTTTCTAGAATTAACTGACTTATATAAGGAGCGCTTAGATTAGCGATACAAGCGAATACTTCGGAAACGATCTTCAAGTGCGATTAAAGTGATCAGTGGTGAGGTTGTGTTTTATAATTAGTGAGTTAAAAGTTATAATTAGTGTTTTTAAATTAAAGTGTCATTTTGGTTATTTAATCGGCTGTTTTTATTGTCACGAACCCCAAGCTCGTAACAATACTCGGTTCTCTATTGTCTCACCTAACTTTTTTATCCATAATTTAAAGTGATATAACGTTTTTTTGTCCTAATTTGTGTTATGGATATTGATTTTCGGACATCAATTTCTGGAGAAGAAAGAGAGTACCCTGTTTAAGATCGTGTATTGATTTATGGTTTTTGTAAGCAAGCAAGCACGCAGCATGCAAGCAAGCATGCAACAGTCATGGTTTCTGTTACGGCTCCGGCGCTGTGGGGCTCCGGCGGTCCCACGTGAGTTTATCGTGGGACCGCCTCGCCCCTCCGCGCCTACGCGGAGCCTCCCGCCTACATACTAGGGGTAGAACAGACAAGACTGCGTGGAGTTGGATTTACAGCGATTCGTTTCTGTTACTAAAATCTAATTTTTAGCAAATGTTTTAGGACTAAAAAAAATATTATATATGATCATTCGGAATAATGCACATTATTTAACACAATACTTAGAGGACATATGACTTTAGGTCATGTAAAATTAGGAGATTCAATTATTATAGTACTCTATATTATGACAGAATACTAGAACTAAAGATAATTATTTTAAACAAAATTTCGGGATTTTGAACATTATGGTTACTGAAGTTTATAGCAAACGTGTTAATTATGGATAATAATTTTCGGACAAACAATTTTAGGAGAAGAAAGAGAGTACCACAATACTCATCCACAAGCCAATCCTGCCAAGGGTTGTTTAACCTTGGACCTACCGATTCGTGCAGTTATAACTAGGTACGAGTCCTTTCAAAGTAGTTTCCTTCTATGGCCACGACAAAGTTTGTGAGTTTATGAGTGGGCAATACAAAAAATCGCAGATCGCAGCGTTAACTTACTCGGATTCCATTTCCTCCTCGTTCTCTACGAGGGAGGGGCTGTCGTAGTCATGTGCTGACTCGTCAGGGCTGGGGCTTCTTCTGAAAACAATACATTATGAAAAAGAAGTAAGGATTGTAATTTGTAGGGTGCCATAGTTTCTGTACCGTCGTCGAGACGAAAATGTGTGAATTTGTGTCACTTAATTTGAATTCGGTATTTATTTATTTATAATAAGCACACCAACAGCACTGTCACTTATAATTCAAATAAAATTACATTCAAAATCGGCATTTCAGTAACCATGCAAATGTCAGGTATGCATGACATTGAACATAATGAATATTAGAGACAAAAAGAAAAACTAAGAACTGCGTCCAGTAGTCCTTATGGGTCGAACAATATTTTTTTCGTGCCCACGAGTCGTCGCAACATATAACGACTCGGCTGCAGAGTTGTGGGCACAAGAACTCGGCAGCCGAGTTAGCCGAGAGACAATTGTTGACTAACACCGTACACAGATGCAAAATAGTCTGCAAATAAATCAGCCACACCACTACCACCCTCCTCAACACGATCACCTCTCGAAACCTGTTTAGGAATCCCTCTGAAAGTTTTCTTTGACTTAGTATAACGCCAAAAAGCTTTAACATTTGTTTTTAATTCACTCTCAATCCTTTCTATATAATTTTTAAAACAGTCATACATAGCTCTCTCAGCTCTCATTCGTAGGAAAAAAATAATAATAGTAGTAGTTTTTGTACCGTTTGAAACGAATCCTGTATTTATGCTTTTCTTTAAGAAGTTTAATTAACGAAGCCGAGAACCAAACTGGAAAACAATTATTTTTAGGTTTACCCTTCGGCGTGTATTTATTTATATTTTCCCATAGTATATTATAAAAAGTCAGAACAAAATCATTACAACTCAAATGACAATATTCTTCCCAATTTACTTTACGCAGGTCGCGAACACATGCCTCATAGTCTGTTTTAATGAAAATATATTTAGACTGTAAAATATAATTATTTAAATTAGAAGTTGAAGTTTTAGTAAGGGCTAATTCTAGCGGCGGATGATGCACATCTGGTTTACTAATGGGGGCACCCCCACACAAGAAACAGAATCAACAATTTTTATTTCAAGTTCTGTAAATGTGAGGACCATGGACCATTATGTTAATAGATAGTTTCCTTGTTTGACATGAAATAGCGGGGGCAGTTGAAGGTGTGTCATGCTCACTCCAATGTCTCGCTGATGGTGGCGCGTGTATTGGATCATTCAGTTCCCTTCAAAATGGTTGAGCTGAATGGTGCTGATGCACGCGTCATGTTCGTGAACGGGCGCCGTCAGTGGAGACTGGTCATCCCTTAGTTGCCACTGCCTCATTTTAATATTTGATACTGTAAATAGTTTTTTTCTTTCTTTTCATGTAACCAGGATTTTTGTAAACATAAAATGATTTAAAAGAGTGTCCGTGGAGTTTCTTGCACGTTCTTCTCCATAGAGATACGCTTTCGAACGTGCAAATAGCTTCATGTTTTTTATTTGACGGACTGACTTTGACAATTCAAAGGTACCTGATAATGGTTTATTTGAAATTAATGCTTTGACTTTGATAGACAGACGGACAGACAGACTGACAGACAGACGCACAGACAGATGGACAGACAGACGGACAGACAGACGGACAGACATACGGACAGAAAGACGGACAGACAGATGGACAGACAGACGGACAGACAGACGGACAGACAGACGGACAGACATACGGACAGACAGACGGACAGCGGAGTCTTAGTAATAGGGTCCCGTTTTACCCTTTGGGTACGGAACTCTAAAAACATTTAAATAAACAAGTTTTTAAAATATTCGCAGAACTCTCAGCAAACCCTATAAAAATAATTTAATTTTCCCGCCATCTTTGGGAGTTCACTATAGGATTTAGAATTATGTCACAAGCTAACTGCATTATTTCAGCTCGGTTGGCGGTAACTGCGAGATGTGACCATATTTAACTAGGTAGTTAAGTTTTTAATAAAATATTGTAAGATTCTCATTAAGTTAAGAAGATAACAGAGATGTGACCATACGTAACTAACTCGGTAGTTAAGTTTTTAAATTTTAAAATTCTTCCGTTACTGACCGAGTGACTGAAAGACAACGCACAGCCGAAACTACGGTAAATATATTTATTGAGCCTACTGATTAAGTTTATATTACATTATATTTGTTACTATAAAAAAAAAATATATTAGCATAACTTGAAAAAAAATATTACAATTCCTTCACTAATTAATCGAAAAGAACTTCGTTCCATCCGGGTGTCCCTTGACACCTCTCAAGTTTTTTCTTGTCCCTACCACGGTTGATTCGAAGAGTACTTTCTCCAGCGGAGTAGGGATAGCATGTCCTTTAAGCGGACTTACTCCCACCACTAGACTTGACCGTTTTTTGTATTAGAGATAGTTGTTGTTGTGTGTTGTTATATTTGCTGTTGTGGTAGTTGTTGTTGTTTTGTGTTTTGTTTTTACAAAGTAAAAATGAAAACAAAAGTAGATCATTTTTCGAAAAATAAGGTCATAAAGAAGTTTCACTTCTTACGTGTGTACACTAGTACACGTACACATTTTTTTTTCTTTCGTAGAACTAACCTGGACGATAGATTAGATATATTTGATACTAGCTTCTACCGACATTCAAAAATCATCCCAAGGGAAGATACTCCCAGGATAAAAAGTATTCTATGTCCTATTCCAGCATATGGTGTACTTGTGTGCCAAGTAACTTTCAAATCCATTCTGCCATTAAGTAGTGAACAGTTAACTGACAAACTACTGTCGCATTTATAATATGGACTCATCATGGCTGTGACTTTGACAATACAAACAAAATTACATCACCAGCCGGGTGCCACTTCTCCTTCGGCCTTTAGGGAATGAAATTCTGCTTCTCAACGCACTCAAATTCTCGGAACTATGAAGTCGCCTCGCGAAGCTTGTGAAGCCTCTAGGAAGCGTTTGTGCTTCTGGTTACGTAGTAACTATTAAGTAATCTGTGCTTCTGGGCGGAGTTAGCTGGCTATGTATGCCAACGCCAGACATGCACCGAATGGAGACTACACATTAAGTTCACAGTGACAACTTACTCGAACTCCGGTTCCTCAGGCTCGTCTTCGTTTTCCCCTTGAGAGTGGATCTCGTCATGTTCGTACTCATCAGGACTGTGACTTCGACTGAAACAATTTATTAAGTGACTACCTGTGCCGTGCATCGTTCGTGTGGATGTCAGAATAAAAATATGTCCCATTGATAAGCTGTACGTGCAGTCAAAACTCTGCTCTACCTGACCCTTCTTAGAATTGAGAAACTAAGAAGAAGGTCATGCAGGGTACTGACTGTATCATCTAGCTTTTTTTCTTATAGTAGCTTTTATTTCATACAAATTGCTTTAACTTAGTTTAATTTAGATAATTATCACATAAAATCAAAATCCTTAATATTTTGATTGTATTGATTTTGAAAACTTTGTCTTTGAGTGACTGACAGACTACGCACAGCTGAAACTACTGGTCGTAAGGCTGAAATTTGGCATGTAGGTTACTTGGGAAGTGTAGGGGAGCAAAAAGAGAGGATTTCCTGAAATTCCTGCGGGAAGAGGTAAAAGCGAGATATTCGCGTACGAAGTCGCGGGCAAAAGCTAGTATTTGATACGTGGGGCATAGGTACTGAAAGTTTCTGGATCTGGCCACTTACAATAAATGATAGAAAAAAATAATAATTATGGAATTCGAAAATGGAACTCTTTGGGAACATGTTACTTTTTAATTTGCCATTTGTTTTTTCATAGTGCAGTCCTTTCGAAAATTGTGTGTCGCTATCAAAATAAATTTAACTCGTGAACATTTTCGTTCAATGTTTTTTTTATGCAATTCGCCGTGGCTTAAGTCAACAAAAGAGAGTTGCCAGATACTAATTGGCATTTGGTGATGAATCACCATGTCGCAACTCTGTGGACTTGCGCATAATAGCATATTTGTTCGCAAAGGAGCCGCGAACTAAAATGAGTGCTCCCCATTTTAGTTGGAGAACAAATTTGCTCTTTTAGTTCACCAGCTCCAAACTCAATGTTTGGAGACGGGAGCTGACTGACCTGAGAGAAAGGCAGATCGTTCGCGCTCTTTGCAGTTTGCTACTGCGCGCGTTCTTTTGTTTGTAAAGTAGCTATTTTGCCGTTATTTTTTACTTTACATACTGTTGTACTCGTATTATTTTAATTGATTGATTAGTTCAATATAGAAAGTTGCTTATAAAATATACTAAATGACGTCGTGTTAATTCTAAATTTGTAAATAATATATTGTATATTGTAAATTGCATAGCATAGCAATAATATATTGTATAGGTATTGTAAATTGCAGAGCATTGAAAGATGTGAAGCACATCAGTGAGTAAGTGAGCGGGGACGCAACTAGGTAGGGCAGCTCCGCGCTCCCACCCACTCTCGCTATTCTATTAGGTCGGTCATTTCGAAGGAATTAAAGAGCGGCGGATTTGCGACCTAGTTCGCGTAGTTCGCCTTCTTACGAACTAGTTCGTTCGCAAACTACACAAGACTACAGTTCTGCCTATTCGTGGTTTGGAGAATTTAGAAGTGGACGTGATCATCTACATGACGAGGTACATGAAGGTCGGCCGGCGACTGCGATTACAGAATCTAAAATTGATACCGTCCAACTTATTGAAACTGACAATAAAGAAAATACTTGACAGCAAATTCGTACTTTGTTAGGCATTGGAATGAGCCAAATGCAAAAATATTTTTCATGTGCATCTGAAGGTTCGGAAGCTTTGCACTCGATGGATACCGCATGACTTAAGGCGGGGTTACCCGAATTAACGTCGTTTTAGATAGTGTTTTATTCGTAGATAACACAGATTTAAATGTTGAAAAAAATATATATCTTAATTCACACTTCGATCTAGATATTTCGGCCGTTCGATACACGATTACTTACACTTCACTGCATCCAATTAAATCGCAAAGACAGGTCTAAATTATGATCTATTTTTTATTTCATTTCAGTTATATGAGGCTTTGAAAAATAAAACTTATACCATAATAAAGGTCATAAAAAATGGGATATAAAACGGCCAAAATAATGTGAAATATCAAAATATCCATAACACTAATTCCAAAATCCAGTGTTTTTCTGTATTTACGCGCTCGCTCCGTGTCCTCAGTCCCGAGCGGAACGTCATGGAGGTCGGACGCACGCCAATTATTCCAAACCCGCCGCGCGCCGCTCCCGCTAATCTGTTACCGGTCGAGCCAAAAATTGTTTATAAAAATAATAATAAGTACCTTAGTCTTATCTATACTTTACCTTTATTAAAATCTGAGAGTTTAGTTTTAAATACTTTACCTATACTTAGTGGCAATTTTGTGAAACGAAATGGGCAAAACCAAAACATATGATAAGTTGTCATCGCTGGCTCTACGAAGACTGAATAAAAAAAAAGGTAAGGATGCTTTGACAGTATTATTATTTACCTACTTATATTATATTTTTACTTTATTTACTAGGCTTGTACCTACGCGGAATAGATTTACAAACCGCAAATATGTGTAAAACAGTTGAATTTAACCCCTATTATAGGTGGCTTACCTATAACTTTCGTGCGTGGCGTCTTTGTTTGGCGACTTCTGCAACACCGAGAGTTGAAAATCCAGTGCGCGCAAAATACCAAATAGGTACATAGGTCACCCCGCGGCATTGGTGCGGGTGTTTTTGTAGAATAAAACGCGTATTTCTTACGTGTATTGTAATAATATTTAGTTGTTCATTTAGGAGTAAGATAAGTAATATTAGTTCGTTACTGTTTATTTATTTATTACAAATTAGGTACACAGTCAGTACACACATATCACTTTTCCAGTATAAGCTGACCTGTCATTGTACGGAAATTATATTCAGTGCGAGATCAGCTTATACTGGTAGTGTAGCTCGTATGTATCTACCCACAGCAACCATGTTAGTATTTTTATTCTGTGTCACAACACAAACCACAACACAAAAAATAATAACATTTATGGTATCTGCAACGTTTGTGTAGGTCTCGTCTAGATGCCAACACGCAGTTTACTAGTGCCATAATGTAGAAATGTGACAGAATGACTACTTCCTACGAATATAATTATTTTGGTACGACTTTCCATTGACGTCGTCGTATTAAGAGTGGGGGATAGGAGGGGGGACGGTATACTACCTCTTCTTAAAAGAAAAAGTCGCGGAGACCCCTCTTCGAGGTTTTTTAGTTTTTAATTCTGAGGAAATTTTTCAGAAAATTTAGTGTCGTTTGGCAAGAGGAGGGGGTTGTGGTGGGGAGAGGGGGGGGAGGGTTTGCTCCCTCTCCCTTGGCACCACTCCCAAGACAAGGTAACGCACTGTTTCTGAGGAAAACTCATTTAGTAACCTAGCCTCAAAACGTTCAAAAAGTTGCCTAAAAGACGTAGCAGGGAGCGGGCGGGGCCTGATGGTTTAAAAAAAAAGCCACGAAGGTGATGGCGATTCTAACCTATCCTGTCCGAGTCGGGGTGCCCCAAGTCCAAGTCAAGGTAAAACGAAACGTTCAACGACGAGAGGTCTAAATAATATGTGATAGGGATTGACATAAATTTTGCTATAATAATTCATTTTCAATAAGTATTTTTTTCTCAAAAAGTACGTGTCTCCGCATGTTGAAACTTTGCGTGCGTACTTATAATAATGTAACTTTTCTGTAAAAAAATATCAAATCCTATCTCGACGGACGTCATTGGAAAACTGAGCCAACCCCTTACTTACAGAAAGCACTGTATCAAACTATGACATGCTCTAAATTCATTAAAAAAACTATAAGTATGTCTAGTTAGGCTATACAAACTTTATCCATGGTATGAAAAATGTTTACGTCTGTTTTTAATGTTTTAGAGCAATGCAGTTGCAGGCCAAGAGCAATACGCATGTATCAAGTAATGATACGGTGGATAAAGAGTAAGTTTTTAATTTTATTTTATGGACAAATTTATAAACAGGCTGGTTTAATCGAGAGATTTTGTAAAGAAAATTTAAAAAAATAAATTTTTATTACCAACAAGTCATAATCAACTTTTGCGTTACAGGTCAATAGAGCACGCGGAAGGGCGTAACGTGTCTCCATTGATGACTTTAGAGCCTGTTTATTTGAATAACCCTGGGATTGAGGAGTAAGTAACATAAATATTAAATTATATGAAAATTTTCTTATAACTATGAATATTGAAAGCAGGTAGAGGCTCTGAAATAGAGGTGGGCAGGACACTTGGCTAGACGTAATGATGGCAGGTGGAGCGGAGCCCTAATGGTTGGCATGTTTGCCGAGAAACGGTAGAAGGAGCGTTCGCAGACCAATGACCAAGTGGGTATCTACAGAAGATCGTGTGGAAGACTTGTATGAGACTTGCACAGACTAGGGAAGCTTTGCAGAAAAGGGAGGAGGCCTATACTCAGCAGTTGGTGGAACAATGCTGCCGATGATGATGATGAATATTGAAATTTGAAACTGAACATCATTTATTATATTGTTACAGAACGACTAATAATGCTGCCAATGCCCCTGAAATGCCTTTAGATGAAATGTGCCGTTGGGGGACCCCAATCAGGAAAGAAGTTCCTATTCACGTATGATTTAAAACAAAACAAAATTTTTGCAGCCACTATCTTGGATTTACATTTTGACCTCACTATTAGCTTTACCACCCTCGAAAACTATGAAAACGACACCCATGACAATCGCAACCGCCATCTTGGATTTACATTTTGAGCTCTCTATCGGCTTTAGCACCTGAAAAACATTTAATTATTGCAGCTGTCATCTTGGATCTACGTGAGCCTCACGTAGGAAATTCGCACTTATATTTCGGTATTATTTTAAGACTGGACTAGTAGTAAATAACTAGTTTACCCTACTGCCCACACTATAAGAATTTATTAATATTGATGAATATTACAAGACTTATACAAAGACTCTTACTTTATTTTTACTGATTATTATATAAAGCAAATAAATTATTTTTATTTCTTAAGTGTTTCATTTATTAGCATAATTTTGACTACAAAATAAAATATTTTATTATTTTTTAACAAAACATGCTTCACATAATGTTTTACACAAAATAACCATTTATACCTTTAAGCCTTACAATATTGACATTGTAATTCAAGAATTGTAAGACAATTCTAAAGTAATTGTGCCTACCTACGGCCTGATTTTTATACTGTAGCATGAAGATTTCGCACCCTTATGTAGGGTCAAATGGCACGCGATGGCGCGTGGTTTTGAATCTTATTCTGTATTCATGACATTCACAAAAAAAAAAGTATACCTTCTCATTTTCAATTCATTCATTTTTTTTTTCAATCATTTTCAAGTTCATAGAATACGTACCTAACCTATAAACAACCTTAAAAAAGTACATACTAGAAAAATAAAACAAAATAAATTTATAAGTCCATTCAAGTTGATTTACTGCATTTCTCTTTTTTGTGACGCAACTTATTATATATAAAAAAGTTATTCGCCATTGTACTATTATATATTCTGTGGCCATTGTTTGGTTGCGCCATCTTGGATTTGAAATTTATCATAGTATATAGTATTGTACTACTCAAGCCCTTTTATTTGATACCTATATTGAGAGAGTTGTGAAAAAATATGTAACTTGTCATTTTGTGGCGTCGGCCATTTTGGACCGATTTCCACCAAATATAGCTAAGAACACTCCCGACTAAATCACCTTTCAAACAAAAAAAAACAAAATCAAAATCGGTTCGTGCGATCGGGAGCTACGATGCCACAGACAGACACACACACACACGGACACGTCAAACTTATAAAACCCCGTCTTTTTTGCGTCGGGGGTTAAAAATAAAAAAATAAAAAATTATAAATCCATTCGAGTTGATTTACTGCATTTCTCTTTTTTGTGACGCAACTTAGTACCTACTCGAGTTCGTGAACTCATTGAGCGAGCGGTGCGCTGCACGCTGGGCCCGCGCGTCTCCGCGCTTCGTAGTTTGTTTCGTATCGCTACTCGTTGCGGGGGCTGGGGTATGCGTTAAATGCCTACGGCGCTCGGGCTATGCTCGCCTTAACGGAGGACCAAAACTGCATGTCCAGTGGTGCCGTAAAGTAATACAAAAGTTTAACGGATGAGGATGAGGTATACGGAACAGAGAGTAAAGTCCCGCACACCACCTGTCTGTGTGAGTCGGGGTGATGTCATCCCAGTGAGTCGGGATGATGCTGCAGGCTCCAGTGAGTCGGAGCTGTGCGACGTAGTGACGTGATTGCTTGGGGTCGACCAGGAGAGGTTCTTCATGGCTCTTTATGTGACTGGCCAAGGTGCAGTGTGCTTGCCAAGGTCGCTGATGTGGTTGAGGATGATGAGAGGCTGAGGATGCTGACCAGGGATGCGCGTCCGCTGCATGCTGGTCAGGATATCCGTAGAAGCCGTGGGTATTGGCTGGCTGTAAGACTAGCTGCTCGAAAGCATGAGGTTAGGTTAGGTTACTGGTGATGAAGTGATGATGATGACGTCACGCTGAAGTAGTTGCACGAAGGCTGTGCTGACTTTCAATGTTGAGAGTTATAGTATAGAGGTATGCAGAACAGGAAGTCAGGTACCGCACACCTCCACTAAAATGGGAGGATCCTCCAACCAGACGGTTGTTGTGTCTGGTGGGCAACTGCCCGATAGTTATTAGGACTTTTGTATATATTCTAATCGCACGGAGAACTTTGCTCGCGCGATGCAGGATTTCGTTGGTCAACAAATTTCGCTTCTTAGTATTTCATGTGGCGGCATTGGTGCCGCTACAGTAATTGGCTGTCTATAATATCGTGACAGGAGTCGAAACCTGGATGTACTGCTTTGAACCCGAAAGAGAAAGCCAGTCGGCTTTGCCTTTACAGGTTTGCCGACAAAAGTTAAGAAAAGTCGAAGCATTGGTAGAAAAATGGTTGCTTCTTTTTGCATTACACACAAAGGACAATGACTACAGATTGGTACGTCAACACTTGCCCAGAGTCTTAGAAAAAGTTCATGAAAAGCGTCCTCGAAGCAATGTCCTCCTTCAGCACGATAACGCATCCTTATATTCCGCTAAGGGAACGGAAGCGTATTTGAAGGCTTCAAATGTGGAACTGATGACGCATCCGCCTTACCCTACGCCTTCTTTTTGATTCCAAAAATTAAAGAGAAACTTATAGGGCTCACGTTTTACGAGCCCTGAATCGGCGGTGAATGCGTTCCATGAAGCCATTGAAGAGGTTCCTAAGGAAGACTGGTCCAATTGCTTTGTACAATGGTTTCAGCGAATGCAAAAATGCAATAATTGTGAACGAATATACCTTGAAAAACAATAAATGTATCGTAATTCGTAAGTCTTATATCTAGTCTTATTTATCAGAATGCAGAAACTTTCAGTATGCCCTAAGTATAAATAAAAACGTTAGTTTTTTTGGTGGTTTGAGAAGTTGCAGAGTCAACGGGAAATACCCTAAATGTTTTTTATTAACCAGTTAGTGAGTTTCAAAGTATTAGATATTTCTCATGAATCCAGATAGTGTTGAAAACAAAACCATACCCGAACTCTGCTTCTTCCTCGTTATGTTCCTCCTCGTTTTCTACGGAGTAGGGACTCTCGTGATTGTCAGCGGAGAGAGGGCTGGGACTTCGTCTGGAAACATATTGGTGACATAAATACACTACTTTACAGACACGATTAAAGTTACATACACACACCAGTCACGTTAGATTCCAGTCGCCTATAACGACATTAGTCCCAAAAAAAAAAATTGTTTCATAGAAGATGACGAGAATGACGTGTGGGCATTTGGCCCACACGTGTTTCACGTCAGGACCAACACGATTCAGTAATTTCAATAACAATATCGATCCGTGCCTGATGTGTGTGTAGAACCTTAAAGAAGCACTCGATGTGTGAGTGGTACTACCTACAACTAATGAAACAAGACGCAAGGATAGGTATAGTATGGAATAGCCTAGATTATAATAAATTTCCAGATAGATATTCGCTGTCACCTCGAAATGCCTCTTCTCGAAATGCATTACAAAACATGAATTTTCTTCGAACTGTAAAAAACATTGAAAACGTACACCAAACGGACCGTTGCGGAGCCATTTATATGACTCGCCAATCGGCGCAAACCTCTACTCCGTACAAAGTTTAACAGAAGATTTTCTGCGTGAGCTTACTCAGATTCCAGTTCCTCCTCATTTTCGAACTCTTCGGGGCTGGGACTTCTACTGAACAATAAAATAATTTGAGAACATAAAATTCAGCAGGCAGAAGCTACTTGGGTTTGGCTTTGGGCTAGAATATGTGTGCCATCGACTTATTATAAATGAAACACCTGAACGAATTATCCATGTTTGCAAATTAATAAAATGATTATGACACATCCGAAAAAGAAGCAATTTCAGGATGTGTTTTATGTGTTAAAACTTGGACGGAGCGGAAAGAGTATTAATGGATTGTAGAATAGAATATAAATACTCTTTATAGTACCTACACCAAACAAAAATTACATTGGGAGCTTAAAAATACAAGTGGCGGTCTTAGGTATCGCTGAAAGCAATCTTTTACAGACAACCTCTGGATGGCCTATATATACCCTAATACCCGTGAGACAAAAGGTTGATATAAATAAATGACATGCTCTAAATATTCACAATGCTAACTTACTCGGACTCCGGTTCTTCCTCCTCATCCTCCTCCATGTAGGGACTGTCGATGTCATGTTCAGAGATATCAGGGTTCTGACTTTGTCTGGAAACGATACAACCATTTGGTAACAATAAAACACTGTTCTCTATCATTTTATTGTTATTTATTTGTAGCTTCTGCCTGTGGTATGAAATTATCTCAAGGCTGTCGGGATACAAATTGTATAGCCGGGTGCCAAGTTTCATTCAAATCCATTCAGCCTCCAAGACTTGAAAGGTAACAAATAGACGAATTAGATTGAACCTTGGGGAAGGGTATAGAATACTTTTTATCCAGGAAGTACGTTCCGTTGGGATAATCTACCCCTTTCACACTAGTGAACACTGCAAGAAGCAGAAGCTAGTAGTAACATCATAAAGCAATTATGAACACAACCCCTGTAACAAAAAGGCATGTGCTGTTGTTAAAATATATTTTTTTGCAGCGTGTACTTACTCAGACTCGAGTTCTTCCTCGATCTCGTCGTCGCTGATGTCGTCATTTGCGGGTTCATCAGGGCTGTTACTTTGTCTGGATACAATGCAAACAATAATTAGCAAAATGAGAGACATTTATTGCATTTTGATCTTTATTCTAGAGTCAAGTTTTTGAATTAAGACATTTACTCAACGTGGAATAAAGTTCAAAATACATACTAACTAAAACTGGTTTGGAATTAGACATTAATAGATTACTTTCATTTATTGCAATGACAAGAAGCATTCCATATAAGGAGTAGAAGGCATTCTAAGAAATATTCAACTGGTTAAGAATAAAATTACTTGAAAAATAGGTAGTCCTACACCGGACGGCGAATGCTTAGAAAGAGTCCTGTTGACTTGACACCTTTTGGGTACGTAACTCACATTAGGTAAGTCACATTGGTATTTTCTAGTTATCGAAGCTTGATTTTCCTGAGAGACGGGCCCCATTGGCCAATGTGAGCGCGGGATAATAAAGAGAATGAAGTACTATTAAGGACTGAGAAAAAAAAACTAAAAAAAAGCATACCCACTCACCGACTGATGATCGCGTTGGACGTCCAAGCTTGGCGCATGGCGTTCTGCAACCAATACGGCTCCATAAGGCTAGCCACGACTTAGAACTTTATTACTGTTCGTAGTTTTTGTCAGGGGTGTTGATTTGTGTACGCGTTCCAAGTGTATAAAATAATTAGCTTTCGCCTAGTAGAAAATTATCCCAAAAAAACATTTCCGGGATGAAAAGTATCCTGTGTCCTATTCCAGGACAAGGTCTACCCGTGTGCCAAGTTTCATCCAAATCCATTCAGCCGCCTGGTATGGAGTAATGGTATGCGTCACAACTTGTGCAAATATAATCTTTTGCTTTCTTTCCTACCTATTGTAAAATGATAGGATATTCGAAATTCTACCTAAAATAATGTTTATTAAAGCTGTTAGACTTAGCTAACATAGAATTTTATCTTCAGGTAGTACCGTATATGGTTAACCATACTCTGTAGGTATATCAACCTGTGTAGAGATTTTTTTTTTGTTCTCTACGATAATACGGCGCTGAGCACGAAAAGAACTCAGAAGATTGCGTTACCTAGAATGTCAACAAGAAAGTAGGTCTCTTTCTAAAAACTTATTATTCTCTACAGCCTCAAGGAGAGTGGACTTGGTGATGATTTCCTCAATATTTAGATAACCGATACAAAATAAATATGTCAGAGGTACGTGATCAACGTCGTCGATACCAGAAGTTATCATATTGGCACTCGCTCTATCCCTTAAACCGTTTGCTGAAGTCCAGGTTCCGGCCAAGCTTGTTGTAACTGTAGTGGGATCAGAAATGGTCCAGTAAAATATGGACAATCTACGACTATGGTCACTCTAAAAGGTCGAGAAAACCTCAGCCACAGCTAATCTAATCTTGTAAACTGCTGCTGTGAAACAGGAAGTCTTTGTAGTTATAAGTCATTTATTCATTCGTTTAACATAGGTAAAAATAATAATGGTGTAGTAAGGTAACAAAGAGAGCGCTATTTAGTTACTAAGCTAGTTTGCAACGATGATTAGCTGGATGGCGATACATCTAAGCATGAGGTGTCCGAATGTACTTATGGCGACATTACACGGTTCACTTTTCTCTTTCAATTTGGATGAAGCAACCATATTGAATCATGTAAACATAAAAGTGAATCCTTAAATGTCAACATTCAATCATATTCGATTTTGTCGTTCATCATTCAACGCAATTGAATGAGAATTCCCAAGCGTACTACCTCATTCAAAGACATCTGAATGAGCAATTTGAATTGAGTGGTTCACCTTATAATTTAAATAGTTCACTTCAAAGATACGCGTTAACAGCATTATCTTTCACTTCTGCGCCTTTCAACCAAAGTGAATCAATTTGGTTGAACTGTGTAATATTGCCATTAGACCCAACAAAGGCGATGTCACCGGGCATGGAAACCAAGAATGGGTTGTTGTTAACAGCGCTTGTCCTATTCAATATTTAAATATTTTTGAGTGTCGATCGCGATCTGTAAACACTGAGTAGGATGCCCTCAGGCCAGTTTACGTTGATGGCTAGTAATGGATGTATAGAAGAAGGCGAGGGTCAGGGGCGAGCAACTGAAGCGACCTTAGTCCTGAAATGGACTGTTCTCAACTGTTAGAGAATACAACACAAACTGCATTCGTTTATGACATTTCCGATGGCACCTTAATATCTCTCGCATAGCACGGACATCAAGCAAAATAACAATATTATAAGTCACCGCCATCGTGTCGCCATCGACTTAGAAAATTAAGGAATCGACAAGTATCTCTAGTAACATTTTGATAAACATTCGATGGAAGAATCAGTTTGTGTGCGGCAGCGCCGTGATCTCGCCTCGACCAGCAGTCTATGTGTAAGGTTATTATTTGATATCTGTAGAAAGTGATGTACTTATTTAATGCATGTAAGGTGTTATATTCTTCATAAAACATTCGACCCGTAAAATGAAATAAAATTGCATTTGAACTAAAAATATTGATATAATTAAAATATTTCAATGATCATAATAAATTCACATTGGTTTTAATAAGAAATTGTTGTCTTAGTACACATTTTGTTACAAAAAAAAAATCTGGTTGTCATTTCTGGTATCAGATCATTATAAAATTAAATTAATCGCAGACTTCCAAATTAATGTTAATCATTTCTTATTATAACGACATTTAATTAAGAGCAACTTATTAACACAGGCACAGTGTTATGAGATGAATTATGAGATTTGACTTTTGATTGTATCCAGTTACTTGACAGATACTAGTTTCTGATAAAGCAATGAACTTTAAATGATTTTATTCTTCAGCATGTAAAGTTGAGAATAGACAGTAGAATGGCAAAGAAATATTTTCAATAACAACTTTTTATATTTTATTAAAATTCAACGAGTTTTACCATTCAATCTTTTCGAAAATTTATTTATGACCCAAATTGTTGAACCATACAGTAAGTTGTAGCATGGTAAAATTATATTATCTGAGTAGAGACGCCAGCACATCAAGCTACCCGAAACTGTCAAATTTTCCCAAACAACCTTGAACCTAATGCGAAGAAGTTGAAAATCTATTAAAGAAATTTGACAGATTTTTGTAGCCTGATGTGTTGGCGTCTGTACAATAAGAGTCGAACTGTAGCAGAAATATTTAGCTCAACCGAGTCAAAGTACAAATTGCGGAAGTGTGGAAAATATTGCAAATCTTACTGTAGCGCATGCGCATACGAACGCATCAGTACCCGCGAGTTAACCAGAAACATTTAATCGAGACAAATGAAATTAGGTTTACAATATACTACTTATTTCAGAAAATACTGGCATCATTTTTTCATAGCAACATATAACAATGCGCGAATCAGTCATTAGATACGATACGAGTTTTCAATACATTTATATAAAAATGATTAAAAATTCCGATATCGTCAAGTTCGGCGGCATGGTTACTTAACCATATTTAGGTACATAATTATGTTATGGAATGAAACTATAGCCAAGATGAATGGAAGTTTGATCGTATTTAGATCGATTGAAATTGGGCACATAAATGAACCCTTTTCTTGCTAGTAATGAATACCAACCGAAACATTTGTGTAGACCTGGCTAAATTCGGTAATTTATATAAGAAATGAATAAAAAAGATCATAACTGAATCATAAGCCAGTGTATCTCCGATACAGTTTGTACCAAGGTTGTCTTAACTAGGCATGTGGAGTAGTTATAACCAACATCTTACAAAATAATAAACAAGTGAAGTAAAAAAGATGGAGTTGTGTGCAGCCTTATGCAAACACTTACTAAACCTATATATTGATATTTTTTTAAATATACTTGTGAATTACCTAGGTATTCTGTACTGTGACATCACTAGTTCACATCAAGAACAAGACAGACACATTTAAACGAAAAAAGGAAAGGAATAACAACAATGTCTTTCTTTATGTCGCGGTATCAACCCTGATCTCTTCAAAGTGTAAAGTGTACAGGCTTCTTCAGGGTAACCTCATTCCATCATCGACTGTCTGTCACCTCTGACCTAGACTGGAGTCAAGAACAAACCCATCTCAAATAATAAAAAAGCGGTCTATTTTCTCTGAAAATATTTATCTAACAGATTCTAAATAAAACATACGCAGTCGTTACGGATAGTCAGAAGCCAGATAATCTGACACCAGTCCTTCCAAGGAGTACCGTGTTACCCAGTTAATGGGTTGTGGAGGTCTGGTAGGCAGCCGCTCCACGTAAAATACTGGTATTCAGCTGAATCCGGTTTGACTGGAAGCCGACCCCAATATAGTTGGGAAAAGGCTAGGCAGATAGATAGATTAGAAATAAAACATGACACGACTGAACGCCAGCGGTAGATAAGGACGGCGGCATTCAGAAACAAAATGTTATCTGCACTTATTAGGAAAATTAATAGTAACTGTATGTCTCTTTCTTGTTCCTGTGTGCTATTCGACTACCCAGGTACCAACGAAAATTTTTTGATTTTCAGCACTCGCGATGTTGGCACTATAACATCTCTTCTATCTTCATTGTACAAATTAGTAGCACAAACATAATGGGTCTACGTAAGCTTGGAAACGTTTGTTGAAAGCCAGCCTTCGCAGTTGGTGAAACTTTAACTAGTGCTATCATGTGTAGATGTTAAGTGCGTGGCGCTGTTACGCAAAGTAAGTGGATGGCGATACGATGACGGTGAGTATAATATTTAGCTGGATGTTCGCGCTGCTGTGCCGGCGCTAGGCGAAGGGACAGCCGGGCGCCCCGAGGCCGCGCGCGCCGCAGCGGACGCAGCGCCCCTAGCCGAGGTAGGAGGCGTCAGGCCAGACTCCACTAGCGCTCCCGCGTCCTCTAACACCACTATCACCTCCGGCTGCTAAACATCAAATTGTCTACTCAATAATCTGAAAAAGGTACATTACAATATTAAGACTAAAACCTCTTAAAAATGCTATCTTTAGTCCTCATAAGAGGGCACCTAAGTTCACTTCGTTTCATATATGTATTTGCAAATTCAAGCGGCTTTTTTGGGTAGGCTAACAGAATGTCACTGTTAAACTATATCTACTGAGTTTAGAGTATTTGAAGTGTGTGTGTGTGTGTGTAATTAGTGTCCCTGGTTTACTTGGCACACTTAGAAACAAAATCTTTTAAAACAGAACTACAAGTCTACACAATTAGGTTTGGTTTCATACGGACCCGATTCGTCGTAGGCATCACTGTTAGATCCACTATCGCCCTCGGCGCCGTGCCAGTGTCTCTCACCGTAGTATCCCTCGTAGTATTCGTCCCTGTAAATAACAGTTATTGCATTATTTCACTCACAAAGTTTATGTAGCATAGCATAGATAATGCTTGGAAGCATTATTTATGCTATCTTCTGGGACATATACCTCCTGTTTGTGAGATTCGACGGCCACAGCGAAAGAATTTGAAAATGTAAGTCATGCTTTCGCAATTACTCATTCGCCAAGGGGTAGTTGGGTGACGTCATGCGATATCTTTAAAGTTTTATATGGGAGCCCTATATGAAAGTTATGTTGTTGGAATCCAAAGGCTGTTACGAGAGAACCACACAAAATATTATTTGTTCGGGCTATTCAGTAGTCAAGTAGTAACAATGTTACAAACGAACGTCCCGAGCGAGCCTAGGACCCTCAATTCTCAGCACCCCAATGGATTTTGAAGGAAATTCCTGTTCCATTACTCCCAAAATAAAATATCTGCTTGACAACATAAAGAACTGTGCAAATGCTGTTGAATTGTCAAAATGAAGGGCATTGCCATTGTGAATAACACGATTACCCCTCAATGGTAGGTATTGCCAGGTCTGGATTTAAGCCTATTTTATAAAATAGGCTTAAAATAGGCTCGGCCCAAAGTAAAGGCGTTTCAAACGTTACTGGCTGAATGTGGTTGTAGATAACACCACCACATAAGGCTGACTTTCCCTTTATTTTAAACGGCTTTTCTAAACTCAAGTCATAAGAGGAGTTATAGGAGGTATTGTCTTGTTTTCCATAAAATATTTTGTTTGTTATTATTTTCCATAATCGTCCCCACCCATAATATTTACTTGCACTTTTATACTAATAACGCTTGTCATATCACCTTATTAGTCATAACTTTTATATGCCATGAAATAAGTTTCCATAATAACAAGTGTTATATTATATTTATGACTAATGAAATTAGTGAAAATGATTTTATGTAATTTCACGATTATGGCAACTGAAGCGTTATTTCTATTGAAATTATGGCAAATAAAGTATGGAATATAAAATTATTGCGTTTTAAATTATGCCTCTGAGGGCAACTTGTGCAAAAATAAACTAATTTATAAGTTTAGTTAGTTATAACTAAACTTATTTTGACATACTTGTTTTGAACAGCACTATTTCGTTAGTCCGGGTTAACTATTTGGTTAGTCCCAGACACACGCCATAAACAGACAAGTTTATGATTTTTGTAACATTGTAACAACCCGTTGCAAAGAAGCTCAAAGTGCAAAATACTGTGCAAAATACTGGATTTATAGGTGGTGCCTATGAATAAAATCAATTGTACATTGGAAATGTACCTACTTACAGAAAAAAAATACACAACTTACTGTATACGAGGCCGTTTGGCCCAAGCTAGCAGGTATGGGTACGCACAGTCAACAAAGCTATTTGGTATAGAAACAAAAATATTAATTTTTCCACTGCACAATATTTATTTTTAATGTGTGCTTCATAAGTTTTTAAGCTTATGACATACTTGCGAATGTGGTGTGCAATATTTGTCTACTCAGCAGACTCACAACATTGTTTAAAAGTAGTTGCAAGTTAGCTGCCTGCATACCAAATAGCTTTGTTGACTGTACATACATACATACTAATATATTATGGTAGCACAATTCTATCCCACATATTTTGTTACTGAGAAAATACGTAAGAACTGGAGGCTCTGGGATCTTGGCCATTAGAAGTTATGTAAAAACTGCTTTTGAAAGTCTGCTGAATAAGTAAAAATACTTTTTAACCAGTGCTAACTACCTGTCAAAATAATTCTGCAAATTTGTAAAGTTAGCCTTGGAGTAGACCGTTAGCCAAGTGCTAAGCGGAGCAGCGCAAGTGGGCCCAAGGGACAGAGACGCCATATTGTTGTAGGTATTAGTGTGGACAGGAAACTTACTCGTCCTCCTCCTCCTCGAGGTATTCGTAGTCGTCGGGCGTGGAGCCAAAAGACCCGTCATCTCCTCTGCAAACAATAAAAACATTGTTCTTAGTTACTTAACTCCTGATTTATACTAAAGCATTTCGATTGGGGGCCTAGATGGTCAGCAATGAACATTTCAAGCGTTTAGATGTCAATAATCTTGCCAACTTTTTTATAATGATCATCGTCGTCGTAGATGTTGCAATTTAAATCTTAATTAAGATGATGTTTCCATGCCTGACGAAAACAGAGCTACAAGATTATTCCCATGTAAGGTTTCAATACTGGGCCACAATGAGTATTGAATTTACCTGAGATTGAACAGGACAACACATTTATTAAGCTGTACCTATGTTTTATTCTTGTTACTATTGCTGATTAGATAGGTTTTGTTCTTTCTTTTTGAGCATTTAGCGCAAATGTTTGGAGAATAAAGTGTACCCTAAATAATATTAAAGAGTTTAAATAACCATACCGATTGGTGGTCGTGGTAGACTGCCTTTGTTCCGACTCGAGTTCTGCAACCAATACAGCTTCATAAAGCTATTCATGTTTTACAACTCGCCCTTTATAGTCTGTGCCCCGTTCAAAATTAGTGAGTGGCAAATCCGACTGAGGATCACACAATAGAACAAGGTGTGAGCTGATCAGTTTTATTATGATCATTGTAAAATGGCTTAATATTTACAAGGCTTGTAAATTATTGCTGAGCGTTAAAGCCTACTTTATAAGGGACTCGCATAAGATTAAGTCAGGCGGCTCTAAGGACGTGCGCGATTACATCAGAATTTATAACCCGTGGCATATACACGACGTGAAGCAGAATAAACGATATACCTCTTAAGGGGTCATTGTACTCATCATTATGATCAACCAAAGAAATATAAAAAACAGGAGAAGTGGCAAGGGGGCATGTCGGTGTCCGCGCGAGATGGTCTAGTTGACCATGTCATAGGCAAATGGCCGTCACCGCGAACTAGTGCACTTTCGACCGCGATCGAGACAAATTATAAGAATGCCGTGTTGTTTAGTGGTTTCTCGTAAAAACCGAAGCCTAAACCAAAACTTTGTACATCATGGAATCACTTACCATATATAAATACAAATATTTTAGTATATTTGTTTTTAAAATCATGAAAAACAACAAATCGTAAAATATTTCTTGCTCTTACTATGTTTATTTTTGTTTTCAAAAATCCCTTCAACTGTACTATTTTGCAGTAAATACATTGCTCCTTAACCACTACCTAAGTTTGCCGCTAAGTGACTGGACAAGCAATGTAAAAATCACAAAACGATACTCCATTTAAGCAGATGCAGCGCGTAGTGCGGCCGCTGCTTCTTGCGACGAGTTAGTGATGTGCTTGTGATCCACTAACGTAAGCTATCGACAACAATGTCGATTGACGAATGAAATATTTCCTATTATAGTTTATTTTTCAATTTGTCAACCGTTTAAACCCGGTTGGTAGATCAATGAGAAATAGTGTTTTTACTTCTTTCGTTTAATAATCGGTGGATCGTTTTTGGCTATGAATTATTATTATTATTTATGTCTTATCCTCGTGCGACTTCCTTACTTTTTTATGGTTTTGTTATTTACTTCCGTTAAAGCTTCGAATGCGTTATATTAATCGGCATGGTTCAGATAATATATTAGTGACTTATGCGTAAAATAAGTCAACATATTAATGCTATTTATTTGTTGTGCATGGGTGTGTGTTTGTTTTCATGTATTTAACAATTTCTTTACTAACTAGGGTTTTTTTAGAACAAAAACCTATTACCTGCGGGGTAATTGCGTAATATACTTACGGCAGGAATTGCTTTCATTATGACAGTTCAACAACATTCATTGCGTTATTTACTTTGTTGAGCAGACCAATTTTTCGAACAAATGAAACAATGGATAAGCCATATGTTTCAAAATCATTCAGATCTTGATTGATAATGTGTTACACAATTTTAGGGTGCTGCTTAATATATGGTGAGGTTAATGAGTAAACACCATAGCAGCTTTCAACAATGCCTACTGTTTCAATACGCCATAACAGCCTAACCGTTTTTTTATTGTTTTAATTTACTTAATAATATTATATATTTTATAGGTACATATTGTTTATTTTTATTATAATATTTTCTGGATATGACATTTTGTTTTCAGGTCACCAAAAATATTTTTGTACAATAATAAATAGAAGATTCGATAACTTTCCGATTTAGTCAATCATTAGCGTATATGTAAAATAAATTGCTTTTGCACAGCACAACGATAGCGTCCGTTGCTTTTGTGTGAGTAAATTGTGCGGTGCATGGTAAATACACGCTATGTTTGATGTGATAAGGTTCTGTTTTAAAAAATTCGAGCGTGTGCGCGACTGCGTATCTATTGCTTTTACTGACCTGCATGTGTAGTAGTTGCCGTATGGTGGGGTAAACTGAAGACACAGGTTTGCGATACATTTTCGTCTACCGGGCATATCTCCTTGTTTATTATATCTATGGCCTGCCTACTCCGACCACTGATTATAAGAGATATTTTGTTTAAACTTATTAATAATTCATTCTCGTTTGCAGTTTCAGTCAAAATAATATCCATAACACTATTTATAAAAAAAATATAAAATAATTATACAATGTGTAACAGAATAAACGCTACCGAATAACTTCTTAAGGGGTCATTGTACTCATTATTATGTACAACTTTTACTATGCGACCAACACAGAAATAGCGAAAAAAAATCTGCTGTTCAGTTCATTATGCATACAGAAATGTATGGGGAAGTCGATTTTTTTTTATTCCGAAGTCATAAAAAAAATTACACTTTATTGTATCACAAACAATATTTTTTGTTCATGAAAAATCGAGCGATCTGCTCCTGCTTCACATTATGTAGTTTACAATGTACTGATGTAGAGATTTCAACACATTAAAACATCTAGATTTTGTGCACCTTCCGGAATAAATTCAACAACTAGATTTCGACGAAAAATGCGTCGAATTGTGCAGTTATAGAAAGAACTAAGTGATCAATCATACACCCGAACAGCAACTTAACATTACGAATATCGACTAGTTCTAAGACATCTATTTTTATGCTGAACTTGAACAGTTTTTCTCATCAAACTGAAAGCTATAGGTTTAATAAGAAACGATTTAATGACACCTCTCTGGTTTGGTGTTGTCCTGACGATCTGTGTAAGATAGGAATGAAAATAACTTTGGAAATGAATGCTTCTAAATTATTTTTGTTAAGCCCACCAATCAATTCATAACCCTTTCCTATTGTGTTAAAATAATTGATTATGAAGCTGCATTGTTGCCATTATGTATAATATAAACAATAAAAAAAAAATAAAAACATTAGTCCGGATAAATATTAAACACTAATAATTTTACTGTTTATCATTACATTCTTGAGGTAATAATGCTTCTATGCCATGCCACATTTGGGATATAGCATAAGCAAGATGCTTTTATTGAATATAAAATTATGATGAATAATTACATGCAAGAATTACTTCAATTTTATAACAGAATATGAAATTTACCCAGTTGATTGTTTTATTTGATTTTTTCAACGCCAGATATTTTTAACTGAGAAATAATTATTTTGGCAGGTTTCTATACAAAAATTTAAACATAAACCTTTTTATGCACTTTTTACAGAGTGTAAAATTAACATGGTCTAATTCAAATTTGTGTAAAGCCCCCAAGATTAAAATTATAAGCGTATATTTATCCGGACCTTTATTAAAATAAATACATATAACATACTTTTTCTACAATCTAAGATTTCTTTTCTTTTTCCTTTCATATCTTCACTTAGACTTTGCACCATTTTCTCTATGAAGGAATCTAGTACTAAGCTTTTGCATTCAGACGTGATTGAAGTTCTGAAAATTAAAGTTATATTAAACTAAGCAACGATTTCTAATAAGTTATTGAAAATAACAAACAAGACAACAACATTCCACCTGCATATAGGACAATCATTTTTCTTTTTCTTCCAAATGGATATACAGTATTTGCAGAAGGTATGTGAGCAGTTCAGAGTATTGGCCTCCACAAACAGTTCATTACATATGCTGCACTGCAGCTCACTTTCCATCAGCTCACCCACTTCGTTCAGCACCATCTCCTTTGATGAGCCTTCTCCAGAATGTTCTGGTGCACAGATGCTCTCTAGAATTGTGTTCCTCTCAGTTTCAACAGTGTGTAGTTGGCTTTTTACCTGTAAGAATTTACTTTATTAACAACAACCATTAGGTACTAGGGAGCAGTTTTTATATAAGTAGCAGTTTCAATAATGATTATGTAAAAATAAAAATTTCAGGATATTATATAAAGAAAAATACCGAATAGTTAAATACTCTGAAGCCCTGACTACAAAGGTCACTGCTTACCCTTTCAAGTTGTTCCTGCAAAGTGTTGATGACCACAAAAGACTGCTCTGCCTGTTTCTGAATCCTTTCTGCTGCCAATGCAGCCAGCTCAGTTTCTCTCTCTGTCACTCGCATCTGTTAGTAAAGACCATGTCGAGCTTTAGTAGGTAGGGACAAAACATACAACATTATGTACCGAAATATACTTAAACTTCGTTATCTCAGGAGATAATTGAGGACTGAACGCGAGAATGAGAAAAAAGAGGCTTTCTCATCCCTTTCAAACACTTGTCCATTACCACGGCATACACAATCTAGCTAGACTCTAGATTGTGCATGTCCTCTAGATTCTAGAATTGTGGACTGTAGGCCCTACCAATCTTGGAATGAATAAGGCATGTGCTCTGGCACATGTGGTGCCTTATTCATTCCAACCAGGTCCCTTGTGTGATGTCCAAGTGTCCATATACCTCAACTTCTGAGGACCTAAAATACCTTGGACCCAATTCGTTAGAATTGGGGGAAAGCACTTGAAAAATAAAACGAAATTATTTTTATGAGAAACTAGTACTTTGCCCGTGACTACCTCCTTTTAAAGGTTTGTTTTGGAAAATTAAGAACAACGATTTTCATTAATTACCCAGCCATTTCTGCTGTTGATTCTGTCGTCTCAGGATCAGCGCAACTGTTCACCCCGTCAGGGGTTGATTATGCAAAAATTATATTATTAGATACCCTGTTTCAATTATCACACTTTTGGTTTGTTCATACCAATTTCCACGTAAATCGAAGTTAGCAAAAATTTTGTTACATTTGTTTTGTTTTAGGTTTGGGAATCAACAAATCTCTGCTCTGCAGCGGAAGGGCGTGTCAGACTCTTACTGACTAAAACCCATCCGTATTCCTTCTAAACACCTTTGCATTCCAGGGCCGTGGTGGCTCTTTCGAACAAATAGGGATGTTGCCCGGGTTAAAAAATATGATTCTATTTGGTCCGTC
Source organism: Mamestra brassicae (assembly GCA_905163435.1). Lineage (NCBI taxonomy): Eukaryota > Metazoa > Arthropoda > Insecta > Lepidoptera > Noctuidae > Mamestra > Mamestra brassicae. Next base: position 8,934,735 of record LR990995.1, on the reverse strand, counting down.
AGTTAGATTATCGAAAAATATTGGATACAATTTTTTTATTTTTTCAAATCAATAAAAAAATACGAAGATAAAACGCATCAAAGACAAGGAGTGGGGGCTTGTATCGTCACCTTCCAGTAAAAAGGGTACTGGTAAGCGACGTCACACGAAATCTTTTCCTCAGTGCCCCGTTACGTACACTCCATCCCATTAAACGAATATCAATTGGCAGAAGAAATTAAAAATATATTCTTCAAGTGGACAAGACAAGACATCTTGAAAATGGGCAAAAATTTGGGTGTTCCAACTTTTTGTCGACATTTAATGGAGAATTATTCGACTGAAATGACGATTAAAACAATTTTCATTAAATTATTCGCGAATAAATTAGTCACGATTAATTTTGTGACGATACATTTTTTATTCGAATAATTAGTTGAATCAAAAATATTCTAATAATACCCATCTCTGAGTTTAGATTTAGTTAAAAATAAAATACTATTTACCCTCAGTTCTTCAAGTGCTTTTTCAGCATTGTTTTGAGCTTCATTCAATTTCTTTTGTATTTCTTCTCTCTCTGTCATCTGGATTCAAGAAAAAATATATTCTATAGGGTAGCAAAGATATTTTAGAGGCATAAATTAAGGGAAAGATCATTTAAAAACATTTTGCTGATGCTATGTATACCTATAGTATAGTACTTAACTAATCTATAAACTAGTAAGGTACAGAAATTTAGAAAAAGGTATACATATAAAAAACAATTAAAACTAAAATATTGTTACCATTTGGTGCATTTTGATTTTTTCCTCATCACTAAGTTTCTTCATATGCTCCATTTGTGTACTAAGCAATTGTTCAGCTTTTACTTTCTCTTGTTCCTTTTGGTGGATTTTGTCTTCTAGATTTTTTTTGATAGTGTCTAGTTCTTGCTTCAGTTCTGTTTCCCTTAGTATTCTTTGTTCCTCTTTTTCTCTCAGTTCCTGTGAGTATAATTGTATTTAAGTTTAATCAATGTGTTTGTCTACTTGATAATGTTTTGTGGAAAATATTTACAATATTATAGCTGTGCACACATCAACTTTTAGAGTAGACTCTTATGAAATTGTGTCATCTTGGAGCTAAACAAATTGCTATATTTTACAGAAGTATATTTTAAGCTTATGTGGAGCAGTTTAAAGTTGTTAATATCAGAAAGAAAAAGTTATAAACTGTTCAAATTCAAGTCAAAATCTTAACTCATTGCTAAAAATTTTTTACATGAACAGTGAGGTTAGAATGCAAGCTTTCATATGCAGGTATATCTACTCTGGTTTTATTACCTTCTCCTTAGCTAGTCTAAGCTCTTCAGTTTCCCTTTGGAGCATATCTAGGAACTCTTGCCGTTCTTTCAGCTGGACATCTTCTTGTTCACGTATCTTGGCCTGTAATTTCTCCAATATCTCTTGTTTAGAAATATTTTCTCTATTTAGCTCTGATAAAAATTCTTCTCGTTCCTTCATTAGCTTCTCTTTAAGTGAGTTGTTTTCTTTTAAAAGTTCTGACTCAGTCTCATTGTGTTTCTGAATTTGTTCCTGTGAATAACAGATCTCAATTAATTCTAATTCTTACCTTTATTGTATCAACAAGTAGTTTGTTACGTGGATGTATTTACTATAGATAATAAAATGTGTGAGATGTAGTTGTGTTATTATTTATATCAATCGAAACAATGGAACAGAGTATAATTTTATTCTTAACCATTTGCCGACCCCGTGTGCATGTCTAAAATTATCCCAAGGGAATATACTCCTGGGATAAAAAGTATCCTGTGTGTTGTGTTAATCTACTTATGTACCGAATTTCATCAAGATCCGTTCAGCCGATTTGATGTGATTGAGTAACAGACATCTATCCATCCAAATATCCAAACTTTAACATTTATAATATTAGTATAGATATAGAAGTATAGGTTTACTGAGAGAAAAAACTAGTCTGTGACAACAAACTTTTTCATATAAATGGTTTGGGTTGGTGCTTTAAAACTAGTCTGTGACAACAAACTTTTTCATATAAATGGTTTGGGTTGGTGCTTTTCAACAAATAAAACAATCAGTTGAACAAGTGACAGACGGAGTTTTATGCTTAATGTGGATGAGTGTATCTTACAAATGTCACCACCACTGCAATGATAATATTTATAATCCAATTAACATTATTCAATGCATTGAGACAAATTTCATGTTTGGAAGTATTAAAATGGTTAATTTTTAAGTTACTTTTTCATAGATTGTACAAATTTTACTGTGGTTAATGCATACTATGCTAGAGCACTATTTTGCCAAACCAATTGAGGTGAACAAATTTACAGTGTCAGGTTTGTGCCACTAGTACATATTTGATTATGAATAGCGCCTATTCTTATCTGTCAGTTGTCTGGTATCCCAAGGAGATCAGTTGCAGACATTTGACACTATGACTTTGCTACATGCATGTCAAACTTACCATGAGTTCACCAATTTTCTCTTCCATTTCAAGTTTGATGGTAGCTAGCTGTGCATCTCTTTCCTCACAGAGTAAAGTTTTTTGGCGCTCAACCTCATTTTTTTCCCCTTTTAAGTTTTCTATTTGTGCAGCAAATTCATTTTCAAGTTGAAGAATTTTTCTATTCATGTCTGTTTGCAATTGTTCCTTCAATATCATTGATGTGCTTTGCATTTGTTTTGCATTTTGTATCTTCTCCTCAATATGCTTTATTTCAAATGTTTGCGACTCTTCAAACTTCATTTTTACATCATCAATTATTTTGTTATTTTCATCATTGTTATCCATTTTTAACCGCTTTCTTGGCACTTCTGATACTTCCTCTGATGGTGTATTTATAAACTTATAAACAAATTCATCAGTAAGTTCTAATGATATGATGTCTCCATCACATAGGTTTTTCTCAAGCCCCTTGCCTAAAGTTGATCCATTGATTTTGATACCAAACGTGCTGTTGTCTTCTAGAGACCATTCATTATTTTGACCTTTTTTGAATTTGCAGTGAGTTCTCGATATAGATATAAATGGTACTACAACAGAGTTTTTTAACCCACGACCAAGTGAAAACTGAAGCAAAACAAACAATGTTACAAAATACAGTTGTAAAGAATGAATCATAAACAGAGTCAAATATTGTAATTGTGCTTAGGTAAAGCACTTTTACTGTTATTGAATTAATATAATTTTGCTGTAACAGAAACTTAACTTGAGCACAAGTAAATTCTACTTACATTATCTGAGGTTATAGGTATTTTGTTTAAATTAGTGAACTCTGACTTCAATTTTTTACAAGACTCCAGTACTGGACATCTATCACCATCATCCATCTTTACAGTAACGTAATAAAAATAACTAAATAGTAAATTATAAAAACAGTAAACAGTTCAACAAACAAAATAGGCACGTAAAATCATTCGAACCAAACACGAGTTTTATCAATATTCAATAGGTAGGTACATCAACAACAATTCAACAATGTACAATTCAACCGTCAATCTATTTTATTTTTAATAGTGTTGCTATGCTTTATGCCACTCACAGAACATATATACTCTAGGGAGGTTCGACTAACCGAGTTTAGTAAATTAGATAGTCAGAACTCAGAAGTCACCCCAGAACCTGAATCAAATTATTTCAGACATTTCAATGAATTTGATAAATATTGTAGCATGGCGTTCATGCTTTTTGCGCGGCGAGATCTCCCGCCAACTATCAGTGGGCTCGCGCAAGTCGCGCATCGTGACCGCAAAAAGCGAACTACTTTTCCGCGAGACGCTCTGTTAGGTTTTTGCGATTGTTTACTTTTACCTTGTTTGTGCCTTTTTCATATTCATATTCATTTACTGCGTTCCACAAGGTAAAATAAGATGTCTACAAAGCTTAGAGCTAAGAGACCCTGTAACGGCATAGCAAAAATTATTGTTACTTCTAACTAATTTCTTAAAAGTTAAAAATATTGAAACAAAAGAAAAATAAATTATACACCCATTAAAAATGATATTATTTTTATTTTTTTATACACCCATTTAAATTCCCAGTCGCCACCCGGTGGGAATTTTATTACCGATTGCCATCGGTGGCAATCCATGTGGGGGGTGAGATGGGCGCGAACGAGATACCCGCCCGCACCCACACTTGTCGACGGCTCAGTGAATAGTCGTCGGCCATGGAGTACAACATGGAGTAGCTCAAATCCTAGGTATGCCCTCCTTCGTACGCCCCCTTCCCAGTTACGACATACATACGTATGTCGTAACTGGGAAGTTAAGGCGGAAACAGATTATTGAAACGCGACGCGACGAGACGCAACGCGACGCGTGTTGAGTCAAATCAAATCTACTATTTTCTATGAACAGAATCACGTTAGGAACATCCGATGCGCGCACACGCCACCCGATCCATTGTGTTTCCAGACAACACCCGACGCCACGTGTCAATCGTTCGAGAATTTTCGCAGAATACGTTGAAATCAATTTATTTTTGCGATTTATCTGGCAAAAATGACCGACGGACAATTAATTGAGTTGGTTAAACGATATCCTGTTATGTTTGACATTAGTTTAGCTCAATACAGGGCTCATAATGTTTAAGTATCAAATATAAACCCAAAATTTGCATAAAATCTTCATAAAAATCTACATCTGACTCCATTCCTGCCGCAATTTTTTTTACAGGAATGTTCTTATATAAATTATATTTTCGCTTAAACATCCATACTTAGTTAGAGCGCAGCATTCTGGGTGTCCGATTAATGGACCACGTTAGGAACACAGTGCTGCGTTCCAGAACAAAAATCGCCGACGTCACACAAAAAGCAGCCAAACTAAAGTGGGACTGGGCCGGCCACGTCTGCCGTATGTCGAACGGTTCATGGGCTAAAGCAACCACAATGTGGGTCCCAGAAAATGCCCGACGACATCGCGGGAGACCCAGGCGAAGATGGCGGGACGAGCTTGACGCCTATCGGCCAGATTGGTCCACACTTGCCCAAAGCCGGGAGGAATGGAAGGAAGAAAGGGAGGCCTTTGCCCTGCAGTGGGACACAATTGGCTAAAAATAATAAATAAATAATAATCCATATTTAACTTGAAGTAACTTTGTTGACTAATGCGGGTAAGCTAGAGAGTAGGTACCTACCTACTAAGAAAGATATGAATGTAAGAGCGAGCGAAGCGAACTCGAAAATTTTTGCACTCCCCCTCTGATATTTTTTGTTTACTTTTGATTTTTATTAATAACTAAAAATAAAATTAACTTTGTTGACTGATGCAGGTAACCTACTATAGTAGGCGCCAGATAAATGTGGAATAAAGTACATTGACCTTTCCCTAATAACTGTTCATAGGTACCTGAACAATTAAATATGAATCGTTTTTCATTATTAGACAATGTTAAGGATCACGAGAGATGATGATTCGGGACAGCTTTGTGTCATTAATTCCGTTTTTCAAATTAAAAATGTCAATAATTGTAGGTGGGTCAATGACCGTTATTCCACGATTATCTGGCGCCTACTATAAGAGAGGGTAGAATGCAAGAGGGAGCGAAGCGAGTTCGAAATTTTTTCATCCCGCTTCGGATAGGTTTTATTTTCTTTTCATCATTCTTAAATAGATTTCGCCCCACCGCTCCTACACGGGCTTAAACTAGGGGTAGATATATAGGATAGATATAACTAGGGATTGAGTCCTTCTGGAAACGCACTTCCCAGACTGTTATCAGACCCAGACTGTGTGCAGGCGAATCGGGACGAACCCCTGCTGACCAAGACTGGTCTACAGCCCGGAATATAGTAACAGAAGATCGAATAGCATGGGCTATAAAGACCTTTCAACCATATAAATCCGCAGAACTGGATGGCATCTTCCCAGCCCTGCTAAAATGGGGGGAGAGAATCATAACACCATGGCTGCTAACAATCTACCAAGCCTGCATAGCACACAGATACGTACCCCTAGCATGGCGCGAAGTGAAAGTCATTTTCATCCCCAAACCGGCAAAAACAAACTACACACAACCCAAAGCATACAGAACAATAAGCCTGACATCCTTTTTACTGAAAAACCTGGACAGGCTCTGTGACAGATACATTCGGGATGGACCCCTGCGCCTATACCCACTCCACAGACAACAACACACCTACTCCGCGGAAAAATCAACAGATTCTGCGCTGCACAGCGTGGTCTCAAAGATCGAAAGCGCTGTACATCATAAATGTTCCTCACAAGCTGTCTTCATTGACATCGAGGGCGCCTTTGACAAAACCATGTTTCAGAGTATTAGCAAAGCCCTCGGTAAGCACGGCGTGGACATGACACTGAACGGCTGGATCACAAACATGCTCAAGCAAAGAGCTGTACAAGTCACAATAAATAACACAACAAGGGCCATTGTGGAGAAAGGTTGCCCCCAAGGGGGCGTTCTTTCACCACTACTATGGAACCTCGTCGCAGATAACCTAGTTAAAAGACTCAATGATAAAGGATACTTTACCGTTGGCTACGCAGATGACACAATCATAATAATAAACGGAAAATACGAAAACACGCTATGCAACCTCATGCGCCAAGCTTTGAAAATAGTAGAGGACTGGTGCAAAGAATATCAGCTAGCAGTGAACCCTGCCAAAACTGAACTTGTCCTCTTCACCAAGAAGAGGACCACGGTTCTTCCGAACCACCCTCAGCCTTTCAACTGAAACCAAATACCTGGGCATCTATCTGGACAAGCAGCTGAATTGGGCGAAGCACACTCAATATACCACCACAAAAGCCAGTATATGCATGTGGCAATGCAAACGCATGTTAGGTAGGAACTGGGGTATCAGCCCCAATACAACCCACTGGTTATACACCACAGTTATCAGACCGATAATCACATATGGCTCCCTAGTCTGGTGGCCCAGGACCGACTTGAGCACGGCGCCGAAAGACCTTGAAAAGTTGCAACGGCTCGCCTGTGTGGCAATCACTGGCAGTATGAGAACGGCACCCACTGCGGCCCTGCAGGCTAAACTGGGACTGCCACCACTGCACCTTATAGTGCAGGAGGATGCGGCCCTAGCGGCCTTCAGGCTCAGCACAGCTGGCACTTTAGGGAAAGACTCTAGAATCGAGCACACACGCATCGTGGAAGATGCCGTAAAACGACATCCCATGATGATATCACCCAATGACTAAGCTCAAAAGATGCACCATTTCCAAAAGCACTATAACATAGTGCTATCACAAGAATCGGATGACCACTCAGAAGACCTGAGAATCTACACTGATGGATCAAAGACAAGTGCAGGAAACCGGAGTTGGAGTTTACTCTAGCGACCTCAACATTAGAATATCCAGACCACTAGGAAAGCTCAATACCGTTTATCAGGCGGAATGCGTGGGCATTATCCTTGCGATCCATGCCATAAAAGCCAAGGGAATCACGGACACTCATATTCGTATACTCTCCGACAGCGCCTCAGTTCTCAATCCTTAGAGAGAAACTACACCACCTCGAAACAAATACAAGAATGCAACGCAACAAAGACTTTACTCATCATCTATCCGGAAAAACGATATTCTCTACAATTGACCTTAACCGAGCATATCAACAACTGAGCGTAAGAGAAGAGGACATCGAGAAAACCGCTATCATCACCCCAATGGGATTATTCGAATTTCCACGTATGTGCCCCGGTTTAAAAAACGCGGGACAAACGTTTCAACGGTACATTCATGAGGTACTACGAGGATTAGATTTCGTTTTTCCATTCATCGACGATTTACTACTGGCATCGGAAAGCGAAACCCAACACCGAGAACATCTTCACATCGTACTCAATAGGTTAGAAGAAAACGGCATCACTATCAACTCCGCCAAATGCAACCTAGGCCAGTCAGAAGTTCAGTTCCTAGGATACACCGTATCTTCGGAAGGCATCAAACCTCCAAATCATAAAATAGAAGCGATCACCAATTATCCCAGGCCGAATACAATCGAAGAGTTAAGATTTCTAGGTATGATCAATTTCTATCGCGATCATATACCTAACGCCGCATCTCTACAAGCTCCATTGAACGCATACCTGCATAACGTAAAGAAGAGAGACAAAACTCAAATCACATGGACCGACGAAGCAACTCAAGCATTTGAGCAGTGTAAAGGTAGCATCATAAACGCAGCCTTACTCGCTCACCCGTCGCACAACGCAACACTCGCTTTATTCTGCGACGCATCCGACAACTCAGCTGGCGCCGTACTCCAACAATACCTAAACGAAACATGGCAACCGCTCGGATATTATTCCAAGAAATTCACCGACGCGCAAAAGAAGTATTCTACATTCGATTGTGAATTACTCGCTATTTATATGGCAGTCAAACACTTTCGCAAGACGTTCGAAGGACGACATCTTATCATATTCACCGATCACAAGCCGCTGACATATATAATGTCGAAAATTAACTCAAACTCAGAAACACAGAGGCGATCAAGACAGCTTTTGTTTATCAGCGAATTTACCACAGATATAAGACACGTGAGCGGTAAACAAAACATCGTCGCCGATGCACTCAGCCGCATAGAAACAATATCATGCCCATCTACAATAAACTACAGCGCGCAAGAAAAGGACAGTAACATTGAACAATTATTATTACAAAATAACATAACTCTCAAGAAAATATCGATACCTAACAGCGACGTCGAGTTATACTGCGAAGCATCTACTCCTTATGTACGCCCGTACATACCCGAACAATATAGAAAAGAATTTTTTGACAGCGTGCATAACATCAGTCATCCTGGTACGCGCACGACTTGCAAGCTTATCACTCAAAAATACTTCTGGCCGACAATGAACGCAGACATCAGCTGTTGGTCGCGAACCTGCGTACTTTGCCAAAAAAGCAAGATACAACGACACACATCCTCAAACATTGGATCTTTCCCGCCAAGCGAGCGTTTCAGTCATCTCCACGTCGATATCGTTGGCCCATTAAATACAACACCTCAAGGTCATCGCTACCTAGTAACAATGATCGACCGATCAACGAAGTGGCCCGAAGCAATACCTACCGACGAAATAACAGCTGTTCGAATAGCTGACATCGTCTATAAACATTGGATCGCAAGATTTGGATGCCCGACCACACTAACAAGCGACCAAGGTCGGCAGTTCGAGAGTCAGCTGTTTCAAAACTTAATGAAGCAAATGGGAGTAAAGAAAAATCGCACAACACCGTATCATCCTCAAAGCAACGGTATCGTCGAACGGTGGCATCGCACTCTCAAGACAGCATTACGCGCGAAACTCACCAACACAAGTACATGGATTGACGAACTACCTACCGTGCTACTGGGACTGCGAGCCGCTCTAAACTCGGACACCGGCTTGAGCGCCGCCGAACTTACCTACGGCCACAACTTACGTTTACCTGGCGAATTTTTCACTGCAAGTACTTGTACACCTGCTATGGATTATACCTACGTTGATAAACTGCGTCATATAATTCAAGAAAACAAGCCGCAAGTCGCTACAAAGCATCACAGCAACAAGAAAAGCGTGTTCGTGCATCAAGATTTACTCAAGTGCAGCCACGTATTTATCAGAACAGATGAAGTCAAAAAACCACTTCAGACTCCATACGAAGGCCCCTATCGTGTCATAAGCCGAACAGATAAAGTGTACTCCGTACAGTTACCTAATCGGCAAGCGAACATATCAATAGATCGATTGAAGCCTGCATATGTCATCACAGAAGACACCAATACTTTACCATCAACCACGAATACCAGGAGCAGTACCACTCCAACCGTTACCAAGCAAGAAACACAATTACCTCCCGGCAGCGTGACGTCACATCGTGCCCAAAACAAGACAACACGCACGGGTCGCGTCATCAAACTGCCGGTACGCTTCGCTTGAGGGGGAGTACTGTAGCCACCACTCATCACAGCACGTTTTGACATCACCGTAAAGAAACAAAGAAGCAAACAGTTCTGAAAAGAACTCTTTATCACGTTCCGACTTTCTGTCTAGAAGAAACAGTACAGTCTCCAAAAGAACTCTGTTAGAGAAATAGGACAGGCACTGCTGAAGACACGCCGCTGTCGTATTTTCGGTCTTCGGGAGCCGGCGTCACCATGCACGTGGACAGCAGGAGACAGTTCCACTCGCCGAGGGCCGCGCGATGAAAAAGGGCGCGTTTTTTTTTTTTTTTTAGAGGAGTGGCTTCTCGCAGTTCAACCTATAAGGTTGTCGACTGCTTAACCGGGCTTGCCTGTGGTGGCCTTAATATAATATTAAAGCCTCCAGGCAGGGCTTATAAAAAACTTACAAACTAAGCGACCACACGCTAAGGGCACCCCCTGTGGGGTACGGGCCTCGGCTTAGGGCGTCGCTGGGGAGAGGACAGCTAGGGACGGGCTGGATCGAACTGGAATTATTATTAAGGGGTGAATTTAAGACTACAGGCTCAGCGGCGCGGGCTGGCTCGAGCAAGGGTCGGGGCGGGAAAAGGGCGCGAAACTGCGCGGCACCTTTATTTATGCTCGCGGCGGGCGGGCCGGACTCCCGCGCGCCCCGCGACCCGCGACATAACCGACTCCAGCGACACCGTGCGGATCGTATTGATAACGAAGTGCTGTGATTTGATTGGACAAGACTTTGTGAATAGTTAGTTTGTAATTTTTTATTGGTTAAGCTCATAGTTGTAATTATTGTAAATTGTATAAAAGCAGACACATTCGGTAAATAAATCATTCCGGTTCGATTCGATCATTCGATTCCATCTTGTACTCTTCAACACTCAGTTGGTTTTATTTCTATCAGTAACCATTGACTACCAAAATAGTATTAAGAGCTACTAACCCCTACTGTGTACTGACCAAAAGTTGTCTGTGTTGGTGAATATAATATATATTACTATTATTTGAGCATTATGCGGCGTTTAAGAGAGCAAATTCGACGAAAAAAGCCAGATTTGTGGAAAAAAAAATCTTGGATTTTGCACCACGATAATGCAACGATAACGAATTTTTGACCAAAAACTCAACAAAAACTTTCGTGCAACCACCTTATTCACCAGATATGGCTCCAACCGACTTCTTTCTTTTTCCTAAACTCAAATTATGGGTTTTAGTCAGTAAGAGGCTGACACGCCCTGCCGCTACAACGAAGAAAACATTTGATGTTTTCCCATTCTTAAAAAAAAGGCTCAAGTTGGCCATCAATTTTCATTAAAAAACTTCCAGAAATAAACTGGTCCCATCATTATTCTGCAACTTTTAGCTTTTAACTTCTACTGGAGTCTGGAGTAGTATCTAATAAGTTGAAATACCTGGGGTCAGCAGTTAGCCAAGGATAATTTCTATGGTGGGGACTGGGTTACTAACATTAAGGTTGTTTGTTCTTTTGATTACTTAGATATTAGGAAACGGTATACCGCCGTTTGCCCGAATTTTATTTACCCTAATATCATTTGCCATAATAGTCAACAGCCATAATATTATACGACGTAATATTCATTTGCTAGAAGCTTTGTTTCCCATAAAGTCACTTACCATAACATCATTTATCATAATCATTGTAAGCCCTAATTATCACATGCCCTAATTATCATATGCCATAACATCATTTGCCATTGATATTGGGTATGTAACGGTTTCTATATCAGGGGAAACTGGATGCAATCGGGACTTTAGGGCACTCCGACTCGGATAGGTTAGGTTAGAAGGGGATGGCGGGGTCGGGTGAGCGAGCGAAGCGAGCGAATATTTTTTATAAACTACACAGAAGTCCGTCAACCAAGCCCACCATCAACTATGCATAGAATATTTTAAGCATGTAAATGTTATGTCTAATAATCATTATGGCGTTTAAATATTATGTCTGATAATTACTATGGCACTTAAAAATATGAAAAACTATACGTATGGCACTCGTATCTTATGGTATCTAAGTTTCGGGCAATTAACAGTATGTCATATGTCTTTTAGAGCAAACAAAACATTCGGGCAAATGAAATTCGGGTACTTAAATGAAATTCAGGAACATGATGATTATGGTATATAATCTTCGGGTAAACAATAGACAACCATTAGGAAACACCTTAAAACGTAGGTAATGATCGAAGTAATATTATGCTGTAGGTTGCATCACACTAGTTAACTATTCAGTGATGCGATCATTGAAAAGGCAACGGCAAGATTTTTTCACTTGAAAAGCGAGCAATGTATCTAGGAGTTAGGTAGCTTCTTTTACGGGATGAAGAGCCGACGAGAGTGAAAGCATATTTCGGGGTGGATAAAACGAATAGATAGAGGTCTTTAATATAAACGAAGCAGACTTTAGTACTCTCGAAAAATGCAAGCGTGGCGGGTGGGTACACACTGAATTTTTAAAGCACCGCCAGCGTTCGTAACTTGTTGGCTTGCAGAGACTGAAATTTTGCGTTAGTCGCTTTGCTTTTTACTTTTCAAGCACTTATGGCAGTTTCTTAGTCGTGGAAATGTTTATAGGGTTAGCAATGGCAGCTCAACTTAGGTAATGGTTTATAAAATAGAGTGTAGTAAAGATGAGTGGGAGAATTTTCTGTAGTTGGACGACTCACTACTCCTAGGGCTGCGGTCACATTCTCACCAGTTAGATCGGAATAGTTGTATTTAAGGTGTAGTGAAGTAGTTGGGCTGAAAACTATTTATACTAATATAATAAAGCTGAAGAGTTTGTTTGTTTTAATCTCTGGAAGTAGGTACCTGTCGGATTTGGAAAATTATTATTGTAAATGATAGCCACATTCGTGAGGAAAGCTAAAGTTGTTGTATACAGGCACGGGAAAAAACGGGATATTCTCGTACGAAGTCGTGGCCAAAAGCTAGTCCTATATAATTGTGGATTTAAGTCTCGATGAGTTGTCAACCTACGAAGAAATTTAGACAACTCAGTCTCTCAGTCTTTCGGGTTTGTCTGTCACCAACTCAGCCTGTGCAGAATAGTTGTATCTAATATTTATACAAAACCTATAGGTATAACCTATGTTTAAGTCAAAATTATTCCTGTTCTTTAAATTCATTGACAGCAGATCCAGAAAAAAAGGATCTAAAACCAAATCCGTGGTTTGATTTTGGTATCGCAATGCAATTATTGTGTTCGGTATCTGGTGAAAAAAGTAAATGAGTTGTGTCGTCGGGCGCGCGGTGGGCAACGGCTTCACATCGGCCCTCAATATATCAACGTGGACAGGACGAAAATTGGACTGGACCCTTGTTAATGTCCCGTACTTAGGCCCTTCCGCCCTTGTTTCTGATTATTTATTTAAGACCTATTGATACTTACACCCAACAGAGGGTAAGTATACCCAACAAATCGAAGGAACACACATTTATTTGCTGTTGCTTTTAAACTTAAACATTGATTTATAAAGAAGAATTTGTATATCAATGTTTTAGTTTGTACCTAATGCTTTATATCAGATAGGGTATACATATCCGACAGGATAGTTTGCCTTAAGGTTTTAAGTGTATCGGAGGATTTTGATATGATTTTCACTAATAAGTAGGTATGAGCTATTAACGAGAAAGGTTTGCGCATATAATCAAATCGTTGATATATATTTATGTTATATACACACCTACATTGCGAAGCCGGGGAGTGTAACTATTTTAGTAAATTTTATGTAACATTTTTCTTAGTTTCGTTAGTGCCAACATACCTACTCAATTAAAGTTTGAATTATTTACTTAATATATTTTTTATAAACAGGCATATTATATTTGTCTTTTATTTTTTTTAATCTCATTACAGCCAATAATAACCTTTTTCAGATCTTATATTATGTAGGTACCTAATTTTGTGAATATTTAAAATGGGCTTATACATAAATTGAACGTCAATGTCATAAATACTTAATTGTTTTATTAATTCATCAAATTATTTACTTTTATCAATAAATTAATATTTAGTCACTATTTTAAATATATAAACATTCACAGGGTTATTCATAAACACTTTCTAACCATTACTTAGTTAAAATACTGTTACAGAGATTCTAAATTCAAATTCTTCATACAAAATTTTGAATAAAGAATCTGCTTATCAGTATTTTAGCTGATCCAGTTATATTGTTTGGCAGCTTCCTTTCTGCCAGAAAATAAACATTCGGCCCTCGAAAAAAAAAACCCTGCGAGCCATACATTTATTTGTTTCAAATACCAATTTTGATACAATATCTTATGTTTTTGATATTTTATTTAATTTTTTCGAATAAATGTATTGATAAAAATCGTTTGATACACGTGGGTATTTGTCATTGCCATCTCTCACCTCCATAACGGCCTCGCCATGGGCTCGGGGGTTTATTTCGCCTCGGGTGCAATTACAAAGTTTGCCCACTTGCATTAAAATGTACCTACCTACTATTTACCTTCTGAAAGTTATAATATAATCTTACAAACGATTTATTATACCGCTATGTTGACGATATGTAGTTCCCACTATATTTCAGCTTCCGCCTATCTGCGTCCAGAAGCTAGGCTGACGTGACACGCTGGGGTATTCAGGGCCTATTGATGGATTACTGTGTATCTACTTTGATGGACCTTTTCTGAACGAAGTGATGGATGCTGGCAATTCGTGTGCCAGCCGACACAGCCAGAGCAGCGCTGCATCCGTTACAGAGATTATTGAGATACTCTCTGTAACTCGCTTAGATTTGAGCTTCAAAGAGAAATGAGGGGATATCGGAAGAGCTTTTCTGAATTAAAGAAGTAGTAGGCTAACCCGACTTCATTATTTCTAAAAGAAAACTATGTAAAAATTTCGCGCTTAGGCGTTATGAGGGGAGGGGATATTGAGCGCGAGCTGAATAGATCTGCGCACACACCTGCACCAGTGTGAGCTCTTTATCTGATCTTATTAAAGGCGGCAGGAAGCCTCCATTCCGATCACGTAGACAATTATTCGACTAAAGTGTGCGGGCTTGAATCACTAACCTCAGCGAACGGCCAACTTTTACAATAAATCCATCCTGGTCTCGACACTTAATCAGTCCTCCGATAAAAGCTTTAATCGAGAGTTAGAGAAGGTACCTACCTACTAAGACGCACTGATTTTATTCCAACGTTACTGAACTAAATTAAACGAGGAAGCGACTACGATTACAAACTCAGCGAAGTTTTTATTCAATGAGGTTGACTCAATCTCGTTTTGTGTATAAGTAGGTATGTACCTATCTCGACATCTACTTACATATTATTTATTTCTACCTCCAGGTAGAAGATATGTAGGTAGGTTAGTGTCATGCCTACCTATCAACCGATTTCCTACATGGGTCGGTCTAGTGGGGAATACGGTAGGCAAGATGTCGCATTTTAAGTGCTTATGTTCAGTGAATAACTTTGCTGCCATTATATTTTCATTACATACTTAGAGCGCAAGTATTACACACTTTGTCCGATCCGAACCCGATCAGTATGGATCCGTGAAAAGAAGGTCCGGCGTAGTCGTAAAACAATTTGTATAGTAGCTTACGCACTACACCCGATTTCCGTCATCCGAGAATCTCCATTTCGGATAAGATTATTGACGGACCGAAGTGACCATTTTATTATTTGTATGAACAGTTGTGCACTACGTCCTAACCGAATCCGAGCTGCGTCCGAGAAAAGAGGCAGAGGGGCCGGGGAGCGGGGGTGATGTGACTTGGCCCTTTTAGTACTTAGTTGGATTTACTGCAAACATCTTATAACAATTTAATTGGACAAGGATAAGGAATCATGGCTGGGATAGAATGGCAATTTAAATTGTTCTTAAGACTTTAGAAGTTAATTTTTGGTTAACACGGTAACACTGACAAACACGATGAAAGTATAAGAGTAGGAGAAGATCCAAGAAACGAAGGATGGATTGTGTGAAGCCTAGAAAGGAGATAATCACGAATTTGAATCGGAGGTAGAGCGTAATATCCGAGTTCGGTCCTAGTTTTCTCGGACAGTATGTTGCCGGTTTCAGATCGGACGTAGTACGCAACCACTCTTAGACTTTTCTTTTACCTATGTTCTTTTGGGAACAGAATAATTCGTTAAATAAAATAAAGTCATGTATTTTGATATCGCATTTTTCGGGGAAAAAGAGATATTCTACAATATGTTGCTCGCTGTCAAGTCAATGCTCCACTATTAAAAAAATAATTTGCCGAAGAACACTTTTTCTATTGAGGTTTTTATAACAAAAGTAAAGGTCGCGTACATTGTCAGAATTTTGAGAGAATTTTTATTTATGATATTGAACAAGGTTCAGGCGAATTATCTTTATCTTAAAAGAAGGTACCTATATGATATAAAATTTGTAAGGCTTCCACAAATCTATTTTATTGTGTAGGCCAAATAGGCTGCCGAAAGGTATAACAATTATTACTTTATTATTAAATACTAGCGCACCTTAGTAAACTAGTGTGTGAAAAGTTGGTAGAACACATGAATCCACTGTGGAGTCGAATATTAGTGGGGCTGGGAAATTGATAGCCTGGCTAGGGCTTTCTCGCCTCTTAAGCCCATTTCTCGCAGTTAATTTCACTTAACCGCGGCAATTTGTTCTCGCTTCTCGATTATTTTGCTTACGAACGTTTGTATTGCTCTGTCTGTAGGTAATAAGTGTAGAGATGGGTATCTATACACTTACCTACTCCCTTAACCTCTACCTACTACTATAGTCATCATCAGGTGAGTTGATTTCTACTTACTGAATTTCTGGGTAAGTATAGGTTTTCATTTCCAAACTGACTTGTTCTAACCATGTTCAGTCATATATATTTTTTTTAGCCCGATCGTAGTATTGGATATTTCAAGAGACAGGCTATGACATAGACATAGCTACACGATAGTCTACCAGTTCTTATGAGACACTTGAACTTTGTCTCTAAGGTCGGCCAACCCCCATCGACAAACCCTTGGCAGTGCCGGCGTCCAAAGGCGACGGTAAACACTTTCAATCAGGTGGGCCGTCCCGGTTGTTTGCCTACGGGTATACGTAATAACAGTGTTCCATAGTCAATCTGTTCTTTTAATTGAATAGCGCCACCGCTCATTTTTGTTTTAGATTTCAGTTCTTAGTTCTTGGCTACGAACTTGGAAATCCACTCAACACTTTAGTTAACTTATAACTAATAAATTAAATTCTTGGTTAAGTTCGCGTAGCCTCGTCGGAGTCCATTTTTGAGTTTCAAAGTTTTATGGCGAACCTTGTCCGCTGCACATTGTTTACGAACAAAGCGAGATCTCGTTCAGTTTCCGATACGAGCGCGGATCGAGTCCGCCATTCGCGTCCAACTTATCCGTCTTTGTTCCGCCAACTATTGATGCTTGATGAAACTCCGGCGTCCGCTGCGCTCCGTCTTGCAGGTAGAGTTGGTGTTGGGCGTCGCCGAACGCCGCGCCGCCGACTCTCGCTGTGACGCTTGTACAGTTCCGTAGCTGTCCTCCTTTCGTGTTCCTCTTATCGTTGTTATGGGTTTGAACTTCGGGAAAATACAAACCGATGTAGCTGAATATAATCAAACATTCAAATTATAGTATATTTTAGCTTCGCCATCAATTTGGACGGAGGAGGATTTTAATGATGAACGGTATCTATTTACTATTTAGTAATAAGTAGGTAGTAAATAAATATCTGCGAACCGAAACGAAACGTGTCATTCAGTAGCGGGTCTAATAAAAATAATGTTAAAGAAAGTTTCGCCACTGGTAGTTTCGTTTCGCTTTTGTTACAGTGTGCTAAAGGCGTAAAGAATCATTTGTTTCCAGATCAGTGTGGTAATAATGAAAGAAGCTAACATATTAGAGTAAGTTTTCAAGGCAAAGTTGCTTCACAATGATTTGACTGGGAAAGGGTAGGCTTGCGTCGAGCGGCGTGCCACTGTAACGGTCGTCGATGTAATAAATGAGGATTTATTGATGGGTTAGAAGACAGTCAAATGACCGAATTATATATACTTACTTGTGTTATAATTAACTTTTCCTCTCGCCGACCAAAAGCAATGACAGGAACCGTGCAGGAATTCATTCGGATAAAGTAACTACCTACCCAAGTAGCACAAAAGTGCTATGCGTTATAACAGCATTTTCACAGTGCACCGTGAAAACATTAGCTGCATAAACTTGCTGTGTAATAGCTTAGGCAGCGCATCCTCTGCTGATATAACTCTATTTTGATCACAAATTATTCAGCACAAAGCTGAATAAGAATTCCCAGTATCAAATTATTCGATAAGAGAGTTATCAACATTATATTAGCATTTATGTGGGTAACAGTCAGCCCAAGAGCTGAAAAAATTCTGACTAATAAGGCACGTAATACCCATAATACAGCAAAATAGACGAATTTATACATTTTATAATGCTTTTACACAGTTAAAAGTACACTATCAGCGAACTTATGGAATGCAATAACTTTACTATACTGTCAATTTGTTAAACATTAAGAGAAAGAGGGGTGCAAGGTTATTTGTGAGAAAAATAATATAAATTAAAGTACCTAAGTAAAACTTCGATTTCTTCCTATTGTGTTTGAAATCTTATTGGGGAGGTAACTTTACTGTGAAAAACTATAGGTACCTACATGTTTCGTTCAAAATTTTCACGCGCTCTTATAGTAGTACTAAATACTAAAAAAAAATGTAATTTAAATAGACAGTAAACGAAATAAATGTTTTTGTTTTTTACAAAGAATTTGATAAAAAGCTGGTTCCGTGAAAATAATTTGTGAACGAAATAAATTCCAATTGATATCTCCTCAAAAACATCAAATTAAAAAGATAAAACTTTACAATAATTCACATTGGCGGATGGTAAGTGAACAGGTATAATCTGAATTTAGTGTTAAGGTCTGTACGGCTGTTTCTCATGTGCCCTATAATTCAGCAAATAGTTAAGCACTTGTGAGAAACAAATCAGCCATGGATCGATGTGAAGAGTAGTAGTGGTTCACATTTTGCGCCAGTTAACTTGATAGCCACTTTTATGGATTCAAGCTTTTAGGGTCCCGCTGTGGTTTAGCTAAAACCATTTTATTCCCTTTTTAGTGATAACTGGAGAAGTACTTAGTTAAAATTGTGATTTAAATAATTAAATACGCGACCAAATCTGTTTTTATTTTTATATTTCTGTGTACCAAATTTAGATACTTAAAATATGTATTCTTCTGGCCTAATAATTGTATTCACATGACGATTTCATTAGGTGAAGTCAAAGTCAAAGTCAAGTCAAAACGTTTATTTCAATTAGGCCATTAAACGGCACTTTTGAACGTCAGCATTTACAGTTCAGTAAAATAATAATATTACATTAATAATAAAGTGACTCTACTGTCCATTCGGAAAGGTAGATTCTTATGGAGAAGAACGGACAAGAAACTCCATAGTTACTCTTTTCAAATAATGATTTTACAAAATTTGGTATACAAAAATTAATTTAATATTATGTGAGGACGATACACCCAGAGTTTGCTACTTATAAGAACAAAGTATAACCAGCAGAGGTACTTATTCATTTTCTAAAAAAAAAATAGGTAAATGGTACTCACATATTTACAGATAATCTTAATAACCATTAATTAAACAGAAAATAAAAACACAAAAAAGAAACAGTATGCCTATCTATAAAGTTAATTCATAAATCAACCAGTTTGATTTTGTCTACACCCTTGATTGTCCTATGGAGTAGGACCAGCATATTTCCAAGCATTCTTATCCTGAATGTAATCTTCTAATTTGTAATATGCTTGTTTACAAAGTGTACTTTTAACATAAGTTTTAAATTTTCTTTCATTTAGTTCTAATATGTCAGAAGGTATTTTGTTGTAACATTTAACACAATACCCCATGAAAGAAGTGTGGACTTTAGCTAATCTAAAAAATGGTTGATCTAATTTATCTCTATTTCTAGTATTAAAATTATGTCTATCACTAATTTTACTAAAAAGATGTCGATTTTTCCGCACATACATAATATTTTCATAAATGAATTGGCAAGGGACTGTCGTTGGGCACGCCACAATTGCGGCGATAAGACCCCTCTTTGAGGAGTGGCTGGAGAGGCGCTACGGCGTCCTCACCGGACACGGCTGTTCCGGGAGGTACCTGTTTCGTATTAAGCGGGAGGACACGCCCGGGTGTCAGCACTGTGAGGATCGCCCGGAGGACACGGTGGAGCATACGGTGGAGATCTGCCCTGCTTGGGCTGAGCACCGCCGTGTCCTCGTCGAGGCGATCGGCGGCGGCAACCTCTCGCGTCCGGCCCTGGTTGAATCCATGGTCCGGAGCGAGGAGGCTTGGGAAGCGGTCACCTCCTTCTGCGAAGCAGTAATGCTAGCCAAGGAGGAGGCGGGCCGCGCGAGGGAAAGGCAAGGCCTTCGCCCCAACCGCCGCTACAGGAGACGCCCCGGGCGTCGGGAGTCGCAGGGCGATCCCCGGCCACCGCAGGCGCGGGCCTGCGGACGGCGAGCATTGGGTGGCTCGCCGTCCGATCACCACCAGGCCCGGGTCGATGGCGCGTTGTGTTTCATGCGCGCCTCAAAGAGATGTCAGCATAAAAGACGAGGCCTGCTAGGGCCAGAGCCTGCCAGGGTTGCGGAATTTGTTCGAAAGAGTCACCGCGGCCCTGGAACGCAAAGAGCTTTAGAAGGAACACGGATGGGTTTTAGTCAGTAAGAGTCTGACACGCCCTTCCGCTCCGCCCAGAGCGGAAGAAGTCATTTGATGATTTCCCATCCTTAAAAAAAAAAAAAAAGGGACTGTCATAATATTAATCTTTTTAAAAAGTTCCCTAAGAGAATCACGGCGACGCAGATTATAAAGGGCTCTGACAGCTCTCTTTTGTAAAATAAATATGGATTCAATGTCAGCAGCCCGACTCCACAGCAAAATACCGTACGACATAATGCTGTGAAAGTAACTAAAGTAGACCAAACGTGCGGTTTCAACGTCTGTTAACTGTCTTATCTTTCTAATAGCATACGCGGCTGAGCTTAAACGATCGTGATCTGTCTGATATGCGACACAAACACAGAATTTAATTCGATTTGTCATCATCATCATCTGCCTAGCCTTTTTTCCCAACTATATTGGGGTCGGCTCCAAGTCAAACCGGATTCAGCTGAATACCAGTATTTTACGTGGAGCGGCTGCCTACCAGTCTTCCACAACCCATTAACTGGGTAACACGGTACTCCTTGGCAAGACTGGTGTCAGATTTACTGTCTTCTGACATTCCGTAACGACTGCTAAAGTTCTACAAATGACAGCCGGGACCGGCTTAACGTGCTTTCCGAGGCACGGAGGAAACTCACTAAGTTAAGATGCTTATGCAACGCTTGCCAAGGTTGGTCTGTGGATGGGTGACCTCCATCCACAGAGCAACCTTGGCAAGCGTTGCTTAACCTTAACGTACCTTAACGTTTTTATAATGAAACATTTTTATTGATCAGTAACGTGATTATCCTGCAACTTTTATCTTTCGTTTCTTGAATAATATCGTAATATGATTCTGTTTTTTTTATAGAATATTCCTTACAAAATCGTTCAGTCTGTAGGTAGAGGGAGGTGTTGCCAAGAATTGGCTACCGAAAAGTACTAAATACCCCATAGACTTATTCAAAGATGACAATTAGAGGCTTTGACCAGGGTGGGACATCCTAAAATGTGCTTTAAAAAGAAACAAAATTCGGACCTATGAAGATCTTAACCGCGAACTAATTTTTATGGAATAAAACACGGACACAGATAATCACGAAAACGAATGTATATGTCACCGGAAAATAGCAAACTCCGTAAGATTATAAAATAATTTGAGAGATTGTAAACTCTCGATAAATTGTCAACTGAACATATGGAATACCTACTATTTTACGCATCAAAATTTAATAGTCTATAATCTCGCGAAGTCATTCCGAGAAATTGTGGACTGATATAAAATGGCGACCAATCAGAGCACAAGTCTACAATTTAACCGTTTTCATGTGATAGTTAACCTGGAAACAAGGCTCTCTTTGGTCTATTCAGAGAAAACAAAGACCAATGAAGGGCCAAGTTCCCAATTTAACTATCACACCAAAACAGATAAATTGTAGACCAGATAGCTGATTGGTCGCCAGTTTATGTCAGTCCACAATTTTAAGTCTTTAAGTTTCATTTCATTAATAAAATCTTCCAAGTACAGTTCAGCAGTTCAGCCATCATTTTTTTCCTTATCCAAAATAAATGCCAATCACAAAAGGCCTGAAGTACGGATTTTCGAAAATGATGCACAGTATGGGCCAAAACTCATTCTTGGAACTTTTACATATTGGTAAACCGTCGAAGTTTATATAAATATATTCTGGATCTTCATCCCAATAAAGCATTTATTTAAAGGAATCCACATTCCGTTCAAATTTTTTTTAAAGTGATGATTCTGGGTTAACCTAAAATAGATCTGGCGTCATTTGGAACCAAATCGTCTATTTTTTGCTAGGTCGTGCAATATTTTTTGATATGGCCCATTTTTTTCTTCTATTGAAATTCTTATGTATCATATCTGACACAATCACTCGTGTCTGGGCTGTCTGAATCGTTGGGAGATTCTCGTTCGTCATAATAAATATTACATACGGAACCCATCTCGTCCAAATCCGATGCGCACTTGCTGACCCGTTGTTTCATCTAAATCTAGGTGCACTTTTGCTAACCTGTGATCGTAATTTAATCCGTGTCTTTCATCACTAAAATTACTTCTGGATACGGAGCCTGAATTTTCTAAAACTTGGCTCACTGTTATGTTTTGAAAATGGCTCATCATTAGACATGGAGGTTGTTTGTTTTTTCCCGCATTAGCTGTATTTCCATTTAACATTTTACCTATTCTGCATTAATTTTACGGTGTATTCCACCAGTTCCTTCTTTGGATTTTCACATTTTTTAAAACAAGTGAAGACGTCAAGAAAATGTCAGAATGGCCTGGTGTAGAAATATTCATTTTATTGGTTACATATAATTCAATCAGCAGATTAAATGCCTACGCAAGTTAAATTATTCAGCCCAAGAAATAATGGCTCTCAGGTTTGCTGCTATTTTACTGCATACAATTTAAGTCCACTGTAAGTTCTGCCTTGGCCTCCATAAATACTGACATCGAGTCTATAGTAACATCTGACTAATAGGGTAAAAGTTGATCTATATGCAGCATAAAGCATTAAATCTTAGTTTAATAACTTCACAAAGTAACTCCTTACTTTATAGTAGTTAATATGTTCTCTCTTAAAATGTAACGGTTTTATAATACCTACACGCTTGGGTTTTTATTCAGGAAACTGAATTATTTCTGTTCACAAACACGCGCTCTTGCAGCTCATAGGGCACTGCACTACTAAACGCTGAATAACAGTGACATCTGTGGCGTGTTTGTGGTGCTTAATAGATTAACAGTACAGAAAAAAGCGTTATAGTGAGCCTCGTTTTTTTCTATACAGCTGTTGCAGCCCAGGTGAACTCTAATAAGTCGGTATAAATGCTATTATTATAAACCTGCAGGATAAGTACAGATACAGCGGCTACACCAAAATTAATTTAGTTAAATCATTGAAGCTATACCTAAATAAACCGTATTATAGAAGGACGCAATAAACTTTTGACCTTTGACAATAATGAGACTTGAAATAAAATTTGAACTTGGACACTTGTCCAATTAATTTCTTTAACTAAGTTCAAAGTTTTATTTTAAATGAACCGAGTGCTCGCTTCAGTGACTTAACTGCTGATACATTATCAAATTATCACCGAAATAGAAATTAATATCATCTGTTGAAGTAGTTTCTAAAATAAATCACATCTTATCATTGACCTCATTAGGTATATAGATATGTTATTTACATTTACTCTTATAACTGTAATTTGTAGGCATCACATTTGGTGACTTAAATAGATAGGACCATTTTATGTAAAAATTACCACAATTTCATACATACATATGTAGATCTGAGGTACGATTTTATGTTCAGAGTAAAGCAACGCTTTTCTAGAGAGAAAGACACTCTCATGTGAGCAGATGAGAGACGTGATTCAATTTGCATGGTATGATGGACGGATTACACGCGGCAAGTACTCATCCCTTTGTCCCGACAAATGGCTCAGGAAATAGAGTGCCATTATATTAGTAAAACTATTTTACATGTTCTAAGCAGTTGACCACTTATTTTTTATTATTTCGACGCTTAGAGAGGTTTCGAAAGGAAAACAAAACGGTGACGTAACGAACAGCTTAGATGGAAGTTCTATGTAAATGTCGCGTAGAATATAAGAACATGAGGACACAGTCATACCTATCATAATTTATAATGAATAGGCATTTATTTTCTCTTCTTAGGCAGCGAAAACATTGAATAAGAAACACTTCTTTATAAAAACTAACAAAATTAGAGTTAAGATTAATATAACTTTAAATATATTAACTTTTTCAAAAACATTAATGTTCTCAAAGTAGGTTACATAAAACTGATGCTTAGAATAAAAGTGAAGCCTTTTTCCAGCATTGTAGTAAATTACGCTATCCACGGTGATAATTTATAAGGAAATTCTCTGGTAGCGGGACAAAAAATGTGGTCTATACTGGAGGCCCCGCCGCCCCGCACTGGCCCACTAATGAAGGAGCTACTCCGTCGCTAGTATTGAGTTACATGCCGCTTTTTTTTTCTTAAAAGGGTATTCCTATTTGATTGGTTTTTGTATTTATAAATATAAACCATTTAATTATTTCAAAGTTGTATATTAACTAAAGCTCTGAAAAGTAGAACTTTAAATAACATACAACTTTCTTATGAATTAACTGAAGAGCTGACATTATAATCCTTAGCTGGGATTTATACTCGTATCCCTGCCTCCACTTATAGGATTACACTTGGGGTACTTTCACGGTGCACTAGATGCAGAATCTATAATAATAAACTTTTAAAGCGACCTTGTATTGGACGGTCTTGAGTCAGAGTCGGTCGGTGGCATAAAAGGGCATTGGCACGTTACATCGTAATCTAGCTAGCCTCTTTATGTTCTAAGGTCACCGTGTGATTTTAAATTTAAATTTCTAGCTTGTGTCCTTTGTCCTTCTAGAAACCCACCGGTTTCTAAAAGGACTTCCAAATTACTAAAAAACGAAGTTAGAAATAATAGAGAGATGGATCTCTAAAGTTGTCTTATATTATACTCTCAAGAACAGAGAGAGGTACATTTAATTTATTAGAAAACACCCTGGGTTTGGCAGTTCCTGTAAATCGAAAACGAAGCAGACATTTTGCACAGAGTATCCTTTAACTAACACCCACGAACCAGACATAGAGGCGTTAATCGAGAGCGACGTCCCACTATCTCCCGAACAATGTGAGAGCTTAAAATACAGAATGCTGAAGTACTATTCTGTCTGTTCCAGGTTTTATGGTGTCTAATGTGAGCGATAGTCTGGCGGGTAGGATAACATCCAATCGCCACTCACTATGCCGAATAATGGAGTGGTCAATTTTGGCTAAACTTTACAGCAATGTTGGCAGTGATTGGAGTAGGTAAGTTACCAAAACTGTTACAGGAATACATAGGAATAACAAGTTCCAAAGACTTTAAAGTAAAGGGAATGATACATATCAAGAAAATAAGTATGCAATTGGATTACGCAGCTAGTGTAAGGAAGCAGCGTAATCCTATAGGTAGCTACGCCATAAAACCTCCTGCAAAAGTACGACTAAGACGAAATACTCCAAAAACAATTTCAGGTTTAATTACAATCCGGTTCCGCTCTCGGATACTGAAAGCGTTACGTCGTAAAAGTTACAATAGTAGGTGACATGTAAGCCCGCCCGTAAGTCAAGGCGCTAATGAACCGCGCGAAGAACATCGTACTAAAGACTTTGGAGTGATCTTGGGGTGGATTTTTTGAGCGTACCTTCCCTTCTTCATTAGTGTAATTAACTTATGCCGTAGGTACCTATTCTTTTACAATTCGTTGCGGAACCCCCGAACATTATTAAATTACTATTCGGCTACCAGGAATTTTGTATCATGATTTTTGCTACATTTTTAAGAGTCGTCAATATGGTTTCTTATAGCATTAGGTGTGTTGAGTTTTATTCTGAAGTTGTCTTTATTAAGTACCTATATTGGTAGGTTTCAATAATTTCGTTTTGTTGAATTAAGTCTTTCTACTATCTTAAATCACCATAAGACAGGGATATGTTTGCACTCGACTTTGGGTGTAATAATGCTGTATCTTTTGATTTCAATAAAATATTTAAATTTGTATGATTTCTTCATCACGAAAAGAAATAATGTAAATAAAATAAAATAAATAAGGTATCAACTGTACTTCAACGTTATCAAACTGTTCACGGAAATTCGCGAGTTGTGCTGAGATTTTCCTCGTAAAGCTCTTGTGCAACCCTCACAGAAACCTTGACCAATATTCCTGCTCAAGGAAACTGGTCTAAACTTTTTTCTGCGCTGCTCATTTAGTGTTGTTTTAGTTGTAGTGTAATAACTAGAATTATGTGCAGCCAGCGGCCGGCAGCCTGTATAATTGGTCAGTTAACGCTTCATGTATGTTTTTTAGTGTGCCAACGCCAAGCGGATAGTTAGGTTACAAAGTAGTAATTGGTAGGCATACGGGGCCACATGGTGCACAAGTTGAATTAGTTTTTGTAGAGGATGGCGTGCGGGTCGCTCGGCGCACGGCGTGGACGTTCGAATGGGGGACGCAGCGCAGGCGGAACCACTCTCACCTTGCCTCAAATTAATTAAAATAATTCGTTGAAAACGTCACGAATCTACCAGCTTCCACAGCTTGTTAGTACGCTCTTGTTGCTTTGAAAACATTAAATTCCAACGGATCTGTGTGGAGAATTTCACCGTTTAATTCACGTAATAAATTCGTCGCACGTCGTGTTTTGACATATGACGGTAGAATACAATAAGTAGATATCCATATTGCCGTAATATTGCTGTAGCTAGTATTGTAGTAGATTGATCTACCCAAGTTGGTGTCGCCATCACGGCAGAGTGTATAAATAAATGACGATACGGGCTGAAGTTTCCCAGTTTAGAACATTGAATAGTGTTGTGTACGTTCTTAACGTGCTGTAATTTACAGTGAACGCTGCAGTGCTCAAGAACGAGTGTTTTTACTCTTTTGCGCTTTTATGGCCACGGGGGAAAAATTCATTGAAATTCCGGAGTAACGTAGATAAACTGTATGAAACTGGGAAGATACACCCAATTAATGTAATTTATATCATGTTTATACGAAAAATACGCCCCAGTAAATAGTTACACGTTACGTAAATATCTTTTACGAATATGGCTTGTTTTAAAAAGACAGCAGTCTTTCTGTTTATTTCTAATGAGCAATAATTTACCTGGAGAGAGTACTTTACTTTTTAGGCAAAAAAACTGTTATTTTGTCGCTCAAGTTGATAGGTACCTATCTAAGTATCAACCTGAACCTACATCCTGTAAACTCAATAACATTCGTACTTTATTCGGTACGGTTTGAAGCACTCAGTACTTTGGCAGCACTTGTTGTAACCGTGTCAGAGAACACACCCTTGACGTCATACACGTAATTAAGCCGAGAGATGATTCTCCGGTCGGTGCTAAAACACTTAGGTAGTGCTCATGCAGTTTAGTTTCGGAAATATTTACCTACAGTTTTGTACATTGAGCATTTGAGCATGTTTTTTTCTGTAAATGAGTTTGGGAACGACTTTAGTTTGAAGTCTATTAGCAAGAATACAGGTGTCCTTAATTTCTGAAACGAAATAAATTTTATGAAACCATTTATATCGAAATACAATAAATATTAAAGTTCATCTAATATACTATCGCTCATTTCCCGTTTAGCAAAGATACTTTTTTTATATGGGAGCAAGTATTTTTATATGGCATGCACGATTCTGTCGGCGATATAACCACGTAAGTGATTGCCTAGCCGTGTATACGTACAACTATTCCTCGAGATTTTCAGGAGCACTTGAGAAAATGTTGATGCGGGGTCACGCATGCCGTGTCGAGGCGTGCTCCTGCAATGAATGCCGCCCCCGTGTGATGACCTGGACGTGTTCCGGTGACACCAACAAAAGGCTTGAGGGTAGTTTAAGTAGGTTCAGATTCAGGTGAAAAAGTTACGAAGTTAAGAATTAAGCGGGAAGTTTAGAATTAAGTTGAAGTGTGTATCTTACACACTTCAATTTTATGTTCTTTTTTCAAGTTTTATCTTCCAAGAAATATTGGAGAAATGGATACTGTAATAATTACACATCAGCCGCCACTCATAGACTACACTATCGTAAGAGCTCATCAGCAAAGCCTTTGTTAATATGTTGCAGCGGATACGCGGATTGTGTTAAGTTCTTCCACACAAAGCCGTGTAGATTATTTAGTTTGCTGAAAGGCTTGATGGCTCATAGTAAACTGTGCAGACTTGGCTTGGAGTGAAACCTCGGAAACGGACTAGTTGTAAATAAGGCAGCGCACACACATATAACTGCGCTATCGTCGCGCGTTCTGTCCGGCTGTGTCGTTTTTGCGCCGGAACTGTGTATGAGTTACTGAGGCCGCCGTATCCGGTAGCCCCAGCCTTTTATTATTTAACATACATGAAGGTATTTCGTGGTGGCCAAAGTTTCAATAGCCGAAATAGGTCAAAACGTTTTATGGACTTTTAAGACGTTCGTCTATCTATAAGCCTACCCAGTGGCTATAAGATTCTTATGTAACTAACTGCCGGTTTCAATAAAGTATCTACCTTTAATCAACTGTCAAATTGGCTACCAACAGTAGCGGAAACGTCATATTACAAAGGCAAACATGACGTTTCAGCTACTAATATTTTACTAATGCTAATTTGACAGTTGGTTAAAGGAAGACACGTTATTGAGACCGGCCGTAAATCACAACTTGTAGAAAAACATTAAAAGAAAACCTCTTTGCAGATACGTTTTCTAGCCAATATTTACCGTCTAATAGATATGAAACTAAATAGAGCCAAAATTAACTCCATCCATTTTGTGCAGATATTGAATATCAGTGTACTTAGTTACGGAATAAAATGTTATAAGTGGGCACTAGAGTAGATGACATACAATAAAATATCGTTCACTTTGTACACAGTTGACCACATAGATAATTATTTTATTATCTGCAAACCTTTACAATAACAATTTCATACCTAAACGTATACCTAATAATTTACTGGGGACATAATTCAACGGATGAAATAGGGTTTTTGATGTATAAATTAAAAGCGAACACAAAAAAATAATATTTTCTAGCCATTGTAAAGAGAATGTAACGATTCTTTGTTCTATGCATATGATTGCATTTAGTAGCCCATATGGTAATGTGGTATATTGGATTTATTATATTAATCGAAATGCATATTTTAAAGCTTTATTGGCCGACAACTATTTTCGACCCTATTATCTGTTTATGAATCTGAAAGTAATAATTAAGATTTTATTTGTGATATAACAAAAATATAATAAAAACGCGGTGCATCAAGACTGTAAGTATCTTAGCACTTATCAGTGACAAATAGGTACATAGTTTTCTTGTAGTTTTATAAAAACGGTACTGTTACACAAGACTAAGTAGTGAGTAAAGTGGCGAAAACGGTTCGCAACGAGCGTTCTAGTGAGATCATTACGCTGCTGGCCATTTGTATAAATATCTGTGGCGGAAAAAGTCGCAGGCGGATTAAGTTGCGCGTCGTACATTATGAGAATATCCGCATTATATTTCACGGAGCGGCATGAATTATGTGCTGTTGGCCCGCACCACTGTAAAGCTACTTTGAATCAGGCGATGGAAAATTCCTTTACTGGAAGTCTGTGGAAGCTACGAATTTTTCCCCAAAGGCAATATAATTAGTGAGGCTTCTTCATAATCCCTTTTTTTACTGTATTTGTGACTGTGTAATATCATTATTTTTTATTTAAAGTAACGCTCGGCTTAATGTCGCTAAACAGGAACGTTTTTATGAAAATTATTGAATGTTTCTTTCAGGAATTACGAGGCAAGCAGTTTTCTTGAAATTATTTATTTTACCTACTTCCTGTTTGTGTTTGTACTTTGGTGAAGGGCTAATATTATGTCGTCTTCTAATACACAAAAACTAATTAGAGATTATGTTTTTCGATAGATTGTTGTGAAAAGATATTTTACTCTATTTTAAATGGTATAAAGTATATTCGATGAAATATTTTCGATATCTAAGATATAATTCAGTGTACAGATGACTGTTCCCTATGAGTTTTGAATGGCAAAGTTTTATAAATAGATGTATCGATCAACGGAAAATTGCAGACTCCGTAAGATTGTAATAAACCTTTTTTAGAATATAATTTCTCGATATATTATGAAAAAATCGTGTTGTGTACAATAAACCCCATCCAAATTCAAAAGTTTTCAATATATTCGTGTCTTATTATGAAAAAATAGTTTACAATTTCATGCGATATTTTACAATCTTACGGTGTTTGCAATTTTCCGGTCACATATCTAACATAAGCTGAAGTACTGACTGTCGTTTAATATAGGGCTCAAGCTTATATTTCCGTTATTGGTTATTAAGAAAAGTAAAGCTTCATTATAGTCATAACACGGATACCAGAGTCCAGATGGCGCTGCCATCAAGTAAACATACTATGTAGTACTTCTATTCATACTTCTTCAAATAATCATCAAGCTACAAAGCCCACTGAAGAAACGTAAATTACCTATTATAAGCAGTAACAAGATGATGAAGAATGAAGAAAAGTTAGAGAATGTTCAATTATGCCATTATCTAACGCCTTATTGTGGAATCCAGACCTTCTTAGGAATTTAAGTACAGTAGGGACTTACCGACCACACCGAAGAGGGTTGCTGCATTGTATTTGTTGGTGATGAGGACTTTTAAACAGTAGACACTTTTTTGATTTGACCGGAAATATTCGTCAAACTCTACTCTATGTTATTATGTTTATCCACATATAAGTGTAGTAACTTTTCATCTATATTTAATTGTCGAGTAGAAACTTTTAAATTAATTATCTATTGCATTTAGATAGTCAAACTCGTAACTTTGAAGAACTATTTGATAGGAACTTAAATTTAACTGCCGATTATACAATGTTTTCGCAACACACAGGTTTACTTAATAACTATGGTATGAAAAATGCTTTCAAAATTTTTGATCAATTAATTTATAAACAACTTAGTAAATAAAT
Source organism: Mamestra brassicae (assembly GCA_905163435.1). Lineage (NCBI taxonomy): Eukaryota > Metazoa > Arthropoda > Insecta > Lepidoptera > Noctuidae > Mamestra > Mamestra brassicae. The sequence continues at coordinate 8,903,477 of LR990995.1, read as the reverse complement.
ACAGTAAAAACCATTCTTCTAAGTTAGGTTTTTTTGTGTTATTATCTTGTAATCAGTCAATCCAGACTTTAAGCAGATAAGGTGGGTGCTTTTTGTCGTTCAGGGCGCACTCCCATTGGAGCCAGCCCTTTCTTCATCATTATTTGGATCTTTGGGATGTTATGATGAGGTTAATTAAGGTGCTCATTTGTTGTGAGATGAGATCGAACTTTTCTGCTAGTTTGAGTGTATGCACGTTCGTGGTGTTTTGATTGGTTTTCAAAATATCAGCGTAGCTTGCTCTCTTTTTGGCGTTTGGGTTCGTTTTTCCTTCATTACTGACTAATTGTTGAAGTTGTGTTTTGAAGTTGTGTTGGTGGCTGACTACCATTGATTTATTTTTTTGTTGTCTTTGCTCTATTCCTTATGTGTGCTAAAGTTCGATAAAAACCTTTTTCGTCCCTAACAAAATTACTCTGTTACATCAGAAAATTAACAGGCTTATCACATAATCTGATTTAATATTATTATCTTTAGCATTACTTGATATTTTATTAAATGCAGAGAACATAATATGTCTCAAACGGATACACATTTACCCATGATACCTAACTTAACGAAGCGGCTCTTGTAGACTTGTACGAAATACTCACAGTTTTAAAACAATTGAGGGTCTAAAAAATATTGTTTTGAAAATATAATTATAGAATGCTACATCACAATATTATTGTAATTGTGTGTTTGTTTTTATCGTCCACCAAAGACAAAACTTGAGGACAAATATACTTTTTTTTTGTTTTATTTTTTTTCTGAGTAGATATTGTGGTAATAGAAAGAAAATTATTATATGTGGTGATTTTAACATAAATAATTATAATGAATAAAATAACCTTACAAAAACAGTTTTGGAAACAATAACTTGTATTATCTTAAAGTATCCATCAATGAACCTACTGGATTAGCAAGCGGATGTAATGCCAAAGTTTTGGAGTTAGCATTAATTGACCTGACAGGGGCATGTTATCAATTGGGCTGTATCCCATTGTTAACATGCCCTGTACAAATAAACAGCTCATTGAAGTACTGGTACATCAAGAGACGTGATAATAGCCAAGAAAAAAAATCGACTGCGCCTGCATTTATGTGTGCATAACGTTGACAAAATGTACTGAACAACTGATTTTTTTTCACGATTTCGGTGTTGGTCTCGTAGTAAAAGTTGTTCATAATAATGAGTACAATGACACCTTAAGAGGTATTGCGTTTATTCTGTTACACGTTGTATATGAAATGATTAATTTTATAAGACGTAACATTAAAAAAAAAAAGCAAACGTTACAGTGGGAAAATTGATAGTCCGAAAAATAAAACCACGCTTTTAAATAATAGTATACACTGTGTGGTGCCCGGTATATACAACAACCCCCCAAAATCTTTCAGAGACACCCACCGCTTTTTTTTTGTAAGGATGGAAAATCATCAAATGACTTCTTCCGCTCTGGGTGGAGCGGAAGGGCGTGTCAGACTCTTACTGATTAAATCCCATTCGTGTTCCTTCTAAAGCCTTTGCGTTCCAGGGCCGCGGTGACTCTTCGAACGAATTCCGCAACCCTGGCAGGCTCTGGCCCTGGCGGGCCTCGTCTCCTATGCTGACATCTGTTTGAGGCGCGCGTGGAGCATAATGCGCCATCGACCCGGACCTGGTTAAGACCGGACAGCGAGCCACCGAACTCTCGCCGTCCGCAGGCCCATTTCTCAAGCCTCTTCGCTCCGGACCATGGACTTAACCAGGGCCGAACGCGAAAGGTCGCTGCCTCCGATCACCTCGACGGGGACACAGCGGGGCTCCGCCCAAGTAGGGCAAATCTCCACCGTGTCTGAAACCGAAACGGGTATCTCCCGAAACAGCCGTGTCCGGTGAGTACCTGCGTTAGGCGGAAGGTGAGGATGCCGTGGCACCTCTCCAGCCGCTCCTCAAAGAGGGGCCTTACCGCCGCAATTGTGGCGTGCCCAGCACCGTGTCGCGATAGTCGCCGTCTCCATACCACCATGGTATCCTGCCGGAGCTCCGCCCGTTGCGCTGCAATTTGCCGCGGAAGCGGAGTTTCGCCCCGGCGAAGCGCCTCCACGGGCCACTCGTAAACGTGCTCGAGGGCCCGAGCCTCCAGATCCCATGGCGGTAATCCGTCAAGGAGGCTCGCCGCTCCGCCGGAGACCGTGCGGTATCCCCGGGCCAGCCGGATGGCCATGACCCTTTGGCACGCGTTGTGTTGGCAGTCTGGTCGTCCTTTCAACGTAAGTGCCCACACCGGGGCCCCATAAAGGGCCATGGACCGCACGATCCCCGCATAGAGCCTCCGGCAGGAGGTGTATGGTCCCCTTAGATTGGGTAGGAGCCGCTTGAAGGCAGCCCCGGCCCGCTCCAGTTTGGGAGCCAAACGTTGTAATTGGTCCTGAAATTTCCACCGGCTATCGAGAACGAGTACCAGGTACTTGAACTTCGACCCGACCCCGATGTGAACCCCTCCTACCCTTTATTTGGGATCCTGTTGGTAGCCTGTTCCAAGAACCATGAAAGTACATTGCTTCGGACTTGTGCAGGGCCACCTCGTGACCCAATTGCCGGATCTTTCTAACTATTATCGCAACCCCGCGTGTCATCACGTCGGCCAGCGTAGCAGATCGCGCTGACGTCGCGAGGGAGGTCGGCGCGCAGCACCCAGTCGTAGCCGATGTCCCACACGAGCGACCCCAGAACCGAACCCTGTGGAACACCGCACGACATCTCTCGCCGGTTCCACTCTCCCCGGTGACCGGGGTGGATGACGGTCCTGCCCGTCAAATAGGCCTCGACCATCCGACGGAGGTAGGTCCGGTGAAACCGGAGTGCCTCCCTTGTTTTTTTTTTTGATTTCGGGGGGTAATCCTCGTGGATGTCCTCCGCCCGGGGGCGGGCGGAGGGGTCTGTTAGACTCTTACTACGCCTCCCACCTACGCCGACGATCGCGGGAACAAAATAATGCGACTTCCGTAATCCCCCCGGCTGGTGCCGCATCAGCGGGGGGAGTGAGGTGTTTGACTCCCCCCACTACGTCAAAGAGGGGCGTACGGGAACACGACGAGCTGCTACCTGGGGTCCGGATAAATGGGGGGCGACGGACATCCCCAAGTCGCGGAACCGCGACTGCTGAGGGCCGGAAGGCGGGTTGTGATTTCCCTCTCTCTTTCCGTAGTCTCCTTCTGCGCGATAACTGTCTCACAAAAGGAGACCACCGCGTCCCAGGACTTCTCGCCGCCGACCATAGAACGGACTACGGCCGGCAGCGAGAGGTCACCGCCTACCACAGAAATGAGGGCACGGCGCGGCTCCTCCCAAGCGGCACACTCTGCAAGCGTATGCCGCGCCGTGTCCTCCCGACAGTCAGACGCAGTGGTGACACCGAGCGTCCGGCTCCCAGCCTATGCGACACAGGAACCTCCCGAAGCAGCCATGCCCCGAGAGGACCTGCGTCGGACGAAACGACAGGGAGCCGTGCCTTCTCCCGAGCCAGAGGTCGAGCACCAGCCGGATGGCCTCGATGGTGACGAGGCCAGCGGAAGGGCTTGAAAGCCTGTCCCGCCATTCCACCACCAAGACCTCGCGCAGCTGCGACCGATGCAGCTCTATGTGTCGCTGCATCAGTTGCTCGACGCGCTTCCGCGCGTTCTCACGCCACCAGTGCAGTGACTCCTCCTGGGGTGGATATCCGGCCAGTGACCCCTGATGACTCTGACGGCCATCACCCTCTGCGGCTGCGCAGAACAGTGATGGTGCTGGCCGTCAAGTCAGCCGCCCAGATCGCAGTGGGTGATTGGCGATGTCAAGAGACACCGCCAACACGAACCTGCCCCGGAACACCGCATCCCCCGTTGTAAGGGCTCTCGCGCGCAGGACCCACCAAATATGTTTAAAAAAAAAGCTTTAGAAGGAACGTGTTTTGTTAGAAAATGCTTATTACAGTGTGTCAGAATATTTATTGGGTGAAATATAAGGCAAGTATATATTTTAAAACTATTTTTATTCGTGACGTTTGTTCTAAATTGATCGCTGAGTATTTTAGGTACAACATATTTCTGTGATAATTTGATCTCGGCAAAAACTGTTTAGTTTTTGTTATTTATTTGTTTTTGTTTCTATATTTGAATGCACAGGTAAAATATGGTGATACGAACTGTAATATACCATTGCATTGTACAACATCCACATATTGCTTACCTACCCATATTTGCGAATAAATGTCTTTGTCTTTGGATTCAGTAGTAAATAAGTAAATACCCATAACAAAGGAATTTATTTTGAATAAATTTTCCAATAAATCCTTTTTAAAAGTCGATTATCATTGGTGTCGAACCTGCAAAACTTAAAGGTTCTCTTTAGCAAGGCGATTACACTGTTTTGTTCAAAACGAGCATACTTCGACGGAAACGAATGAATTGTCTCGCAAGTATTGGCGAACGGCCAAGCGTTAATGCTTTTTATTGAACTATACTGTAATGTTTCTGTTCACTTTAAGTAAGTACCTAAGTTGCGACTTGCGATTAACAAACAAAAAATCAAATGAGTACCCTAAGGTTTCTTGTGAAAGTTGTGAGTTGGAAAGATAATGTCAAATATATACGTCGTTTCTCTTCCCCAGGGTGTCGTTATAGGTGATGGAGGGATTTTGTCAAATGGGGCGATAGCTTTCTTTTTTTTTTGCACTGAACAGAACAGATGAATGGATAAACAAAAGCTTACCTCGATTCCGAAAATTGTGTTGGTCACGAGCTCTCGGTTTTCGCATTTTTAGCACAGCAATCAAACAATATACCGGTAAACAAGTCGGATGAAGAGAATATTTATGATGTTTAATTAATGGCTTCCTTCTTCTCATGCTCAGTTCGCAGCCAAGTGGAGTTTTGTCTCAGATTTGTTTGGTAACCTAATTGTAGTGATTTAAGTAACGCGGTTGCTATAGTAGCCAGCACAAAGGGGCTAAAGCTGTGATATAATCTTAAGAGTGACATTAAGTTGGAATATTACAGGCACTATTTCTCTCGCAGATAAGGATACTGAATTGTTTTATTTAATTTATTAGAGTCTTGAGAGATCTCTAGGAGGAAAAGAGGTTTAGATAGTAGATATGTAGTTGTTAACCGTATCGTATAAGAACGATGTAAGTGTTTGGCTTAAGCCAGCTATACCACCCACGAGAGTGTTAAAAGTGAAATGCTTTGGCTGCGAAGCAATCTTCTGAAGTACTATATGATAGATATGTGCCTAACAATGCGTTACTACGAGTGTAAACAAACAGTATATACATAAAGGACACCTAAATCTACTTCTCACTTGACATGATACATCACTTAGAGAAAAGACAATTATCTAAGTATTTTATGTGTTTCTCTCATGTCTGTGCCTACCCTAAGTAAGTACGTAGATGTTACTTAATGCGGTATTCGGTTGCCTGTCTGTTACCTACTGTATTTTTCTTATATTTTCAGATTACTTAACACAAAGCTCTTGAAGTCAATTCCGCGGAACGGCACCAGCTTTTCCTTTTACAACTTTCTAAGAGCATTTATACGATGTAAATGCTCCTGTACATTCAAACGAATGTTTTTATTTAAAGAAAAACCTATTGTTTAAAGGCCACACAATATCGACAGTAGGTAGGTACCACAGCAATCCCGGCTTGGCTTATTCTGCCAGCATTTATTGCCTGTTTGCGCGACAAACCCTCGCAATTGCAGCGAAGATTTTAGGGTTTCACAAAATGGATTCTTCTTATCCCACCAATGTTACATTACAGCTCCCGTACAAGCAGAGGGAATATATAATGCTGCGTAAACACCGCTACAAAATGAAGATAAATCTTTCCAAAATGTTGTGCCGTTGAAAAGAAAAACAGCTATGACGAACGTTATCACGCGTTACATAGCACGCGATGAATTGTGCCCTCTAGTCTACTGAAATAATGCAGGTCAGCAAACTAGTTGCTATTCGGTGTAACATGTGAACCGTGCCATAAGTAATAGTGATCCGGATCCTTACTTTGTAAGTAAATATTTTACAATTCGACAATAATTATTCGCAAAAACAAAAAGTTTTGTATTATGCAAGTAAACTTACCGAAATAAATGGTTAAAACTTCACCAAAATCCATATTTTTATAAAACGATCGCTAAACGATCGAACAGACAGACGCGAAAAACGATTTTAGTTTAAAATCCCCTGGGTTAAAAAAATTGATTCTATTTCAGTCAGTTAGATTGTCGAAAAATATTGGATACGTAGGTATTTTTTATTTTATCAAATCAATAAAATATTACGAAGAGAAAATGCATCAAAGATAAGGTACCGTCACTTTCCAGAAAAAGTGTAATGGTAAGTGACGTCACACGACTGTAGAACGCACTGTATCGTCTTCATTTTTTGTTAACGTGACATAGGAAAAAATACGTGTCCAATATTTTTTGGAAATGTTTCTGACGGACTATTTAGATTTTTTTTGTCAAATACCCTATTGCTTCTGCCCGCGACTTCATCCGCTTGGACGTCAACTAAACCACAAATATAATCCATCTGTGGTATTCTGTAATGGCTGTAGCTTTCTATCAATGAAAGATTTTTGAAATTGGAAACCCCAGTCTTGCCTAGGGGTATGGTGTAACCCAGTTGCAGAGTCGTGGAGGTCAGATGGCAGTCGCTCCATGTAAAATACTAACACTCCAGCTGCATCCAATTAGTCTGGAAGCCGATCCCAATATAGTTAGGAAAACCACCTGCATACGTACGTACTGGTCCAATTGGAATACTGTTGTATAATCGAATTATATTATCATTGAAAGAAAACCGGAAAAGGTAGTTGAAAACAAAAGTAGCGACAGATTGGTATAACATATTTGAATAAAACTCTCACAACTGAAGCTGACAAATTAATGGACTTTTAGAATTTATTCCTAGAAAGAAAAGGAAAATAAACAATTCACGGGTAAAACAAAAAAAATTACGATTATTTTATTTTGCTTTTGAATAAAAATCTAATAAGCTGTACTGCTATTGTGTGAACGATTAAGAAAACAATTTAATATGATGTTGTGTATCCTTGCTCCATATAAGCTCCGGGGATTTTAGAGAGCTTGCTCGGATAATTAGGAGGAGCGCTAAAGACGACGTTAATAGATCTGTAAGATTGATGGTGCGAGCACAAAGAAAAACACGAACTCATGCATCAATCTGACAACCACGACGTTTCCCCACAATTTTGGTTCACATCCGATCCTGTCAGGACATTTCCCCGAGTTTGTAGGAAGTGAAAGCGTATTATAAAATGAAAAGCAGTTCTGATTTTACCAACTGACGTAAACTAGGATCCATTTTCATGATAATGTTGATGTGAACACGTAGGTATCTATCAGAATGTAAGGTTTATAAATAGTTTGCCCTTTGGCCTATGAAGGATTTGATTTGAGTAAGGTTTTAGAAATGAATCCTTTTAATAGTCAATGAGTGAATAATAAAATTAGACGTTCATTTTGGAGAAAGTATTTCTATTTCTCATTTTCTAACTTCGTCTTGAATTATTTGTGCGACCTGCACGTTTGCACCTTCACCTAAAAATTTGCTAGTTTGAACTTAGGAGTACGACTTTTCTGCTGAAGAAGGCCTATGTTATTAAGAAGCCAAATCGCCAATTTAGATGAGTAACATTGAGAAATTATTTTAAAATTTTGCACTCATAAAAGAAAAGAAACAAAATAATAAATGAGTGCAACTCAATGACACACATAAATCACATCTGAGAACATCTAGGCTGGGAACAAATGAAATGTCTGTTAACTCTCCAAAAGTCCAAATAAATGAGCCCATGCAGGAATCCTGCGGCCCTGATGAACGCGCCCCGCCAAACGTTGTTGTATAGGTAAATGTTAGAAATAAGAAGAAGTAGGTAGGTACTTAGTGATTTTGATCTCAGAAGAGAAGTGATTGGATTGAATTCTATCCCTCGGTTTCTGGAAAAAAATCGTCATTAATTAAGCGCAAATCCAGTGATGCCAATCCAAGTGGTGAAGTCAATACTACCACACCTAGACCATTTGGTGTGTTACGAGGAATGCTTTTGGTGCGCTTCATTTGGTGCGTTTCAAAGTTCGCGCTTCGAGGAATACCCCGAAAAATCGTAGCTTTTTATTAATAGTTTATTAGAACGTGTACATTATTTATGATTACAACACAAATGTTATAATATGTCCGAGGTACGAAAGGTGTAGGTATGAGAAAATAACTCGGCTACTTTAAAATCCCATTACGTTATTAAGTTATTGGAAAATGAAAAGGAATGTTTATAAGCTGAGCTTTCCTGCGGTATTGATGTTATTTGAAGTATTTTACAGCATTATCAATCAATACAAGAACGCCTATCACACAGGTAAGAACTCACTGTGACATTAAATGAGCCTAAAATGATTTATGTGTGGCAAGATAAAACCAACCTCTCTATATATCAATCATTGTGTGATGGTTACGACCCATCTTTAGCTCTGTTTCTATTGTCTATCGAGCGGAAAAATAGGGGAAGTACTTGAGGAAATTGCGTTTGAGATGCAATATAAAACAAATAAACTCGTGAGGACTGGCCTCATTTGTACCCGCACAATATGTGATCTCCTAAGGGATCGTTTTAGGATCGAAGTAATTAGATAGGAAGCTATTATATTATTGTGTTATTGATGCCAATGTTTTTTTCTTTTAGATAGGAAAACGATGTGTTAAACAAAGCCTGTTTTGGGCTACCGTTTAGTTCGAAGTATATGACTTAGCTGCATACTTATTTAACCTTTTGAATGCCAGTGTCATGTATACATGACAAGGAAGCGAGTGCCCAGCGCCAAATCTCACAAATATCTGACAAAAAGCACGGCGAATTTGTGGCTTGGCGTCGGGGGCAAGCCGATGCGTTTATGCTCTGGCGTTCAAAAGTTTAATTTTGGGTAGGTAAATAATACTTGGACATTCACACAAGCAGCATCTTTCATTCGAGAAAATTAGGAGCTTTTTGGTACCACCGAGCACTTCTAATGAAAGGGTTTAAGATTTTCCTGTAAACAACGGAAAGTAAGAGCCACCAGTCAGCACTGCTTTTAAAAGCACTTGGCTCGCACTTTACCATCAAGGTACTTGATTTAATTTATACTCTCAAGAAAATTATTTCCCTCGACTCACTTCATATTTTTCTATGGATCAAGCATTTTACTGAGATTAATTTGCTTTCGCAATTTATGTTTCGGATAAGTGATTTAATTCTTATATAAGTAAATTCTGAACCAGAAAATTAAATGTTTTGTGTGTGTAGGTAGAAAATTTGTTGGCAAACCAATTTACTTTCTGCGAGGATACATAAATAAATTAAACTGATAAAAGTTCATTCGTGCGAAGCTTATTTAAGACTTGTCGTATTGGAACAGTAAACAAGGTCCCTAATTAATAGAATGACAAAATAAACAAAATACGTGCCGGTTTTCATTAAGGGCTCGACTACCGCAATCAGTCTTTGAATGTGGAAGCTTTGGTTGTGTCGCACCATTGTCGCAGTCGCGTGGCGCTCGATGTATCGTGTTCTTGGACCTTATTGGATTTAACTAGATAGCGCTATCTCTTAAACTTGATTTAATTAAATAATACTTAAGTTTTTTTTAACATTCGATTTTCTCTTATCGATTTTCATATCACGCCTATATTCTTCAAAGAGTTAAGCAGAGGTGCAACTACACCCACATTCACCAACCCAAAGCTTTAGTGATGATGCTATGCAAAAGGTAATGTCTACCTCTTAACGAATTACAAGCGTACCAGTTTTGTTTTAATTTTAATGTAACCTTTGTCTGTAACGTAATGAAAAGCGATTTTCCTAACTTAAAGCAAGTTAGGAAGATACGCACAGAACATAACGTTTTAATAACGTTATTCAGATGTTGAAATTGATACAATAGTTTTAGCATTTTCCCAGCAACTTTTCCATCTCCAGGTAGACGGTTGATTTATTGCACAATCAAATTGATCTCCTGAAATATAAAAAGTTTCCAAGTGATCGTCAAGTTAGTGACTTCATCGTTTCAGCGCTTCATCATTTTAAATTTTTGTCATCTACTTGGTTTCCTTGAAGTCTGGCGTAGAAATATGTGCCAATATTTTATTAACAGTAGCCCTTCTGTCAACGCCGGTTGTCGCTGAAAATCAGCGCTGTGGCTCTATAACGCACATGAGTCCTGCTGGGACTCATGTGCTGGGTGTCGTGCTGGGACTCATGTGCGTGATAGAGCCACAGCTGCTGCACGATGGCCGTTTTGCGCGAATGTAATATCTTCTTCTCTTTACGCATATCTTCCCAACTTGCATAACTTTTTAATTTTGTTTATTTTATTTTTTTGGCATGCGTCATGCTAATGCAAATAAATTATTTTTCTTTCTTTCTTTTTCTTTTCCTTGTGGGTTTCGTTGGGGTTCCAAACTATGACTGAAAATTCATTTTGAGCGGAGTACGATTAGAGTTTACCAAGCTGAATCAGATGTTATTCTATGAATTCTTATGTTCTATGAGGCGCGTCGTTTTCAGCAGAAGACGTTTACAGGCGTTTACGGTGTATCAACATTACTGAGGACCTAGTACGAATGTTTTGACGTATAGTAACGTCACAATATCGTTAACTTAAGTGAATTTTGAATAAAAAGTAATATAGTTACAGTAAAATTTTACGTACCAACCGTATACGTCAATAACATTCGTGCCAAGCCCTTGATGAGCACTTATGTCTAGAGAACGTTACACTCTATCGGCGACAACGATTGTAGAATTTTCATGTCATAATGTTTTTAATTGATCACGTGACATTTCGCCCATGTCTATTTCATACATTTTTGTCTTTTCGACTATCGTTATCGCTGATATAATATAACTTTGTCTAGATGCTGAAGATGTGTGTTATTATCATGATCATTATAATAATAGACAAACACGTCTAAAATTGAACGATAGATTCAATTTTGAATCTTATTTTTATTTATTGTACACCTACCACAATATAGTCTTTATAACCCAAAGGTTGACTGGTAGAGAATGCCTTGATGCATTAAGTCCGCCCATGTACCACTATTGTACATAAAGTTTAAATAAATAAATAAATAGATACATTCTATTTTTAAAACACACCACTTAGCAAATCAAATATTGAATGACGCTGCGATTTCGTACGAACGACTAAAATATCGTAATGAGGTCTCCAAGTTATTAATTTACGACGTAGCCGAATATAAATCATAGAGATATCAGTTTTACGCTTCGTTGTTTTACTAAACGAAAACTATCTCGTGTTCAGGTAGTTGGCGAGGTCATTAGTGTCAAATGTCTTGAGTTGGCAAATTGCGGGAAAAATCGCAAGTAATGAGCGTGAGTGATGGAACGCTGTATTTTGACGTGGACCGTCATGTTCATTTATTCTTATTTAAATAAAAGTTGGGAATTTATGTGAAAAAGATTTATCGGAATCGTATTTTACAAATTAGGTAGGTTATCTATTTCTGTATCTAAGGTTTTGTGATTAAGTATTATTTAACTCCAAAAAACGGGATCAGAAAGATACTTGGGTGTAAAGTATATTTTATGTGACAAAGTTTACAGGAAACATATCTAAGCCCAAAATATCGTGAAAAAGTACGAAGGAGCCAACTTTCCAATAACTACAAACTTTCCGGTTCTGATTAATAAGGTTAACACTTATTATTTACCTTTGTTTAAATTCGCTGTTGTAACCGCGACGAGAACTAATAAATCTTTTCTGAAAGTATTCTGTACTTATGTATGTTCATACTACTTAAAAGCAACTCAAAGAATTTGTGAGACAAACCGCTTGTCTATTAATTTTTAACATTTTGTTTTCTTAGTATTCGTTGCCATATGCAGTTATTTGGCTTTAGTCGAATTTTAGTTTTAACGATGCCACAAAAAAGTTGTTGTTACTTTATTTTTTTATGGCACAACGTTGTGTAGGCACTGCATCCTTTGCGATTTGTGATTTAAAGAGTGAAGTAAACCGTGGAGTTTTCACCGGATTACCCACCTCTTTCTCTTAATTAATCGAAAATTAACATGTGAGAATGAATTATCTAATAAAACATGAGAAGGTAGGTACTTAATTAATAAACACTTGTATAATGTAGATTATTGCTAAACATTGGTAAGTTAAAGTAAGTTTAATGGAACTGCTGAATAAAGGAGAGAAAGCAGGTAAACGTCGAAAATAAAGTGTTGTTATTGATCGAAGATTTTTCTCAGCCACTCGGCCCAAAGAAGATTTGTCAAAATTTGTCTGCGTAATAAATTTCATCGTTCGCCAATTATTTATACTGAGACAGGAAACTGAGACTCGTCCCCCGAGAACGTTTTAATTTATGGACACTTTAGACCCAGACATTGTTCTATACTTCTTAAAAAATGAATTTTAAATAAGTAGGTGAATATATATAATTATTACATACTTAAAAATTATTCGAGAATTATTCTCTATAATGGTGGCTATTCTTGTATGGTACATAACAGATATGTTTTATGACTTTTGCATTGACCTTATGATAATAAATCATGTCATTGGACATAGCAAAAACCACAATATTTGATAAATTAGGAGCTTTAATAGCTACTTATTTTTTTAACAAAATCATGTAAGTATTCAAAAATATTTGATTTCTGATATCAAAACTACAAAACATACATATATGTATGAGTATATAAACTGGCCGCACCACATAAGATATTCGAACTCAAACACGATCAAACGCAAAAGTTCTATAGGACTATTAGGATTTGAATCTAGTCTAGATTGCTATTTTCTATTGGTATGCGTCGGATCGCAGGTGCAGCCTTATCAAGAGAGCGATCAAAGGTGATGCTCACGGCTGCTCATCCGACTCGTCTTGTCTGGATCGAAGTTGGACGACGAACGGTGACGTCATAAACAGTTCACTGCAAACGACATAATCGGAGCAGTTCGGGACACTAATATTGAATTTAGTGGTGAAGGTGACTTTTATGAGTCTCTTCATGACACGGAAACGTTTTTATGGTTGTGGTTATTTTATTGATTCTTGGATGGGTTTAAGTTTCCAGCTTAAGAATAACGAAATCCTTCTCACTACTATTATAAATGTGATTTTTAAATAATTGAATGTTTAGATATTTCGATGATTGGTGATCATGTCTCCTAAACAGCTGAACTGATTAGGGTTTTTACTACATCATGGCCTGGAATGGGATACCTTATATCCCGGCAGTAAGTACCGGTGGGATGACTATCAACTTCTAGGCGGGTGCAGCCTGTGGTAAATGCTAGTTTGCTATAAGTATGAAAGCCGTATCTATCTAGTCACGTGTCCTCTTGACCTGAAAATTGGTTAGGTAGGCTGAAGCCCACAGGTACTTTAGAATTTCGTCGTATGTTATTATCATAGGATTCCCTAAGGCAATTCTGGTTAGAGATATGTGAAGAGATACTGTTTGTTGTTGGGGGAAGGAGCCTATAGTTATGTGGTGTAAATGGAGTAGGTATTAAATAATTAAATAACCAATCAAAACCCTTAGTAACAACACATTCATTGTGAGTACAGCTAAGGAGTGGAATTCCGTGCCAGAGTCTGTGTTACCTGATTGCTACAACTTGGGAATCTTTAAGTCAAGAGTGAATAGGTTACTTCTAGGCAAGCGTGCTCCATCTTCGTACACATCATCGCTTACCATCAGGTGAAATAGTGGTCAAACGCGTGCCTATCAATAGTAAAAAAAACGAAACTAAGTGCCAAAAAGGATCTGCGATCAGCTCTTCTTAATCTCATGTCGGTACTCGGTAGTAGGTACTGGTCTATTGGACTAGATCGGAACTGAAATGAAATAATAGTAAAGTACAACATGAATTCCAATAAAACTAGCTGTTATAATGTTTGTATGATGCCAGCTGCTAAAGAAAACTATGTTACATAAAGTGAACATAAATATTTACTGTAATATCAATCCACGTTTTCCTCATGAGGGGAGTTGTAATCGTGTACGAACAGTGTTCAGGTAGGTTCCGCATAATGGGTTTTTTTGTTTTCTCCCGTTTCGGTTCTCAGGTGGTGCTGTTACACTGTTTCCTAAAGAAAAAAAAACGGAGCCGGAAACTCCGGTATATGCGGGTAATCGTTACACTGAATCACCACTCTCGCCACTGCAAAGGGCGCGCTCCCTGCCCATGCGGTACTTCATCGTGGAATTATGACTTTGGTACGTGCCCGATATTTCGGATGAGATAAGAATACCGTTTTATGTGTATTCGTGTCACAGCAGACAAAATTACTGTGAATAATGTAGTTTATAGCATCCCACTGAATGTCCAACTTTGGATAAACGTGTGCAATAAAAACAGCAACAACTTTAAACAATTTGCGCGGCCAACTTTCCCAAACTAAATGGTTAATTAACGCGTTAGCCACGAATTAACAATACAAGTGTGAAAAGTGAGCAAATGACATAGTATTGCGTCATTTGCGGATATTATTTAATAATTTTGTGATTTAACAAAAGTTCAGCCGTGAATACTTAGTAACAATTAATTTGGTGCTACTTTCCAGTGCTTAACGAATTGCACCTAATTGACATTTTCATGTAGGTAAGTAATAAAAAACTGGCTAAGTGCAAAGGGAAACGAAATTCATTTTTGTCTCATGTTTTTCACTAGATTTCCTAGAGTTTCTATAGAGAATTTGTAGGTAAAGAACTGACCTGCATTTTTTTCAATATTTTAGGCTCTGTAGTTTCGAAGATAAGGGGAATGGGGTGGAATGGTGATTTTTCGTCCAATTTCTTGAATAACTTCAAAATCATTTATTTTAAAATTATGAAAAAAATTTAGATAGGATAAGAGATTATCGCGTTCAAACATAGAAACAAACAAACTCAAACGAAGAGTCTGTTTAGGTTCATGGCCCAGATATGAATAATGTGTATTTAGGGTACGATGGGACTGACATACGCTTTGCGATCACAAATGTCCCTAATAAATAAATAAAGAAAAAAAAAAAAAAAACTTCAGCTTTATCATATTAGTATACATTTTATAGTTTGGCCCCCAAAAGTGACCCCCACACTCAAAATTTAATTATTTACGTAACGCGTCCATGTTTGGGTCACAAAAGTCCACATGTTTTACAAATTTCAACAGAATCGGTCCAGTAGTTACGGAGATAATTGGCTGTGACAGACAGACAGACACCCGAGTGATCCTATAAGGGTTCCGTATTGTTACGGATGTTCGGAACCCTAAAAATCAAAGCATTTCCATCATTGTGTATCTTCAACCGATAGTCGGAAGTAAGCAGAGCTTTAAATGGTGCATTGATACAGAAAACCACAAATAACAATAAGCCATTGAATTCAAATGTTATTGTGTATGTAAAACGTGAAGCAAGTTGGTACTAACTGTTCAAGCAATATTAGATTCTATTACGGAAAGTTGTACACTATGTATTTACGTGAAGTAAAATTATTCCTACTATCGAACGGTAAGCGGCGAACATCGCTTTCATCTACGACCTCGCAGTTAACCAGTTTTTAATGAGTTAACTAACTTAACCCTCTGAAGTTCAAACCTCGGGGGAAGTGTCCAGTCGACAAGGTACCTATTTATGCTCCCCTTTAGGACAGTAACACTTCTGACGTGACGGGCTTATCGAGATACTTTCAGATGTTAATCTTACTGTTGGGACGAATTAGCTATTCATTGGAGCAGTTTTCCAGGTAATTTGAATTATTGATTCATTAAGTTCCAATCTATTAAGGTTTAGTAAGTGGTACAAATAATTACGGTATTCTGGGTAAAGCTTAATTAATTAATTAAATCCTGTTTTCAAAATTGGTAGTGGCTCAGTGTTGAATATGCCTGCTCATCAGTCTAAAATAATTATTGTTACATTTTTGTCATCATATCAGCCGAAAGATGCCTCTCATCTCCATCACCACTGCTGGAGATAGACCTCTCCCAAGAGTCAATACATCGAGTGGTCCTGTGCGTGTCGCATCCAGCGGATTCCTGAGGCCTTCACTAGGCCATTGGTCCACCTTGTGGGAGACCTTCAGACGCTGCGTCTTTCGGTAAGCGGTCCCCACTCTCTAGAACATTTCGACCCCATCGACGATCTATTTTATGAGATATGTGCCATGCCCACCGCCACTAATTTTCGGCGATTTTTCGACACACTTTATTTTTTGTGGTAGATAACAATTTAGAAAATAAGTGTTAGCATGTACCTAGGTACTCCTCTGCAAGTTTTCATGATTCAAAAGTATCAAATATAGAGCTGACTAGTATTGAGAGTCATCTGCCGTTATCGATACCTACGCGACTCCAAGACGCCCATGTTCCAAAATCATCTAAAGTTTACAGATGAATATAAAATGTTGAGATGTTTTGCTTGTGCTTGCAGGCTATCTTTAAACTCAACATATTACTGGTGAGCACTGCTTTGAGGAGTTCCGACCCGAATTGCTGTGCGGGAAATGAGAGCGAAAATAAAGTTGTATTCTATATGCACTTGTGCTATTTGTGTAGGTTATGAAATCTGAAATGAAAAAAGAACTCGGTTAAAATATGTTTGTTTGGGACTATATTCTTGGGGGTAAATAAGAAAATGAAATAAATAAAAACAATAACGACAATACAACAAGTAAACAAAAAAGAAGCGTAAATTGATGCAGGGTATAAATCTATACCTACTGTCTATACTAATATAATAAAGCTGAAGAGTCTGTTTGAATGTGCTAACCTCTGGACCTGCCAGTCGGATTTGATTGATGATAGCCACATTCATGAGGAAAGAGTGAAAAAAAAAAAAGTTGTATGTCTCTAGATGCCTCGGAAAGTAAATCTATCTTTCGAATCCATAATATATTTTTTAAAATTGATGTACGTCCGTTATTTCCACCGCGAATTACCGCTATTTCAAAAACACGGTTTCTACTAGATTACAGTAACTTACTCACTGGTGTAAAGGAAGCTGTTCATCAAACTCCTGCAACCAACGCGGGTAAGGTTTTAGTTTCTCTCTGTACACTCCGGGATACATCAAATAAAGAATAAAGAAAGACCTGATATATAAATTCTTCCGTTACGGACTTCAGTGACGAACAGACAACGCACAGCCGAAACTACTGGTTTTAGAAAGTTGAAATTTGGCATGTAGCTCCCATTTTTTTTTTAAGTAGGTATGGGAAATCATGAAATGACTCCTTTCGCTCTGGGCGCAGCGGAAGGGAGTGTCAGACTTTTACTGATTAAAACCCATCCGTGTTCCTTCTAATGCCCTTTGCGTTACAAGGCCGCGGTGACTCTTTCGAACAAATTCCGCAACCCTGACATGTAGCTCCCCTACACTACGTAGGGGAGCACTAAGCAAGGATTTTCTGAAATTACTACGGGAACGGGCAAACACGGGCTATGCGCGTACAAAGTTGCGGGCAAAAGCTAGTTTCAATATATATCTAAATACAGCATCGTAACACTTCACAAAATTAAAGTAATTAGGGAAACTCAAAAAGTTGACAGCAATGGAAAGTTTTCAGTGCCAATAACACTCTTCTATTTTATTTCTTTGTACAATATTACATCAAAAAGCTGTAATTTCGTCGCCTCGTCCCAAGATATTACAGTGAACCGGAATTTCGTAATGGAAAATGACACGCAGGGACCAAACGTAAAACAAGTAGAATGAAATGAGTATGTTTTTACTCCAGCACTGAATTAATTGTTCACGTATCATAACGGATTGCAGAATGAATGTAAAGCTGAGCCGCCTCGCCGCCGCGCCTGCCACCGTGCCACAGACAAGCTCATCACAAACTGACGTAACAAGTGCTCTATTTTTCATTTCAGCACAGAATATAAGTAAACAGGCGCAAGAAGAACAATAACAAAAGAAATTTGAGTCTCGTACTTTAGAATTTGAATATTTAATTTATACCGAGCTTAAAATTCGTGCAGGCGGCGATTTAAAATTGTATCTTGTTTGGAGATGACTATACATACCTACCTACTGAAATGGCTTCGTTTCTGTTTACTGTTTAGTTTGCTCTGTCTGTGAATAAGTTAGATAAGTGGCGAGAGGGCCAGTGCCTTTGAACCGACGAAGAGCAGTAGTAAACAAGAGGATTTAATGGTTATGGAGCAGTCGGTGGCGCTAAGTGAAAATGAAAGTGATTCCCGGGAGCCCGTTAACTCCTCGGAATTATGACGAAAATTCTTGCGTTCACGTGTCCCCACCGTTTGTGACCTGACTACATCGCTTTTACGATATTGTTACGTTCATTGCCCTTTTACATTACGGGAATGGACTCTATTGGTCTATTTCGTGGCGGCTGATCGTCTCTAACGTCGAGGATGAGTGGCTAGCCGCTTTCGATGTCATTCGTTCGATACACGGGGTGCTTGTTCCATGTTGCTTACATGAATTGCGAAAGATATGGATCGGATAAAACTTTTATCGCGTTCGTATGTTTACTTATGTGTTCATATAGCTTTCTTGTATATTTACCGGGGAATTGGAATTTCAAAATAACCTATATACTTGCGGTTGAATTCCGTACAAACACTGTTAGAAAAATATAATTGGGTGATAAACGATATTTTATATTGTTTTTCGTGGGCACGGAAGATAAATAGGAAATAATAATAATACAGTGTTTCAATAACATGAATCGAAAGCATATATTACTTCGTTAGACTCCTACATAGTAACACACAACTCATTGCTTAGCGAAGACTCATTAGTACAACACCTACGATTATCATTAATTTTGTTATGTTTTTTATCTAACATAGATACTTAGCTAACACGTCATTAACCTTTACATAATGTTCCAGGTCATAGCACTTGTTTACTGGGCCACAATGCCAAGCTGTATCTGGTAAGCAACAGAAATATTCATAGATATTTCAATCTGTATAAATCTAAAGTTAATATAACACAAAGCAGCTCTGATAATATTATTTGTGAACACAGATTGTTGCAAATAAGTCCCTCGGGGTGGTTTGGGGTTGTAGTGCCGCTCAATATTATATGGTTTCGATTTTAAAAGCGTTCCGGTTTGGAAATACAACAGTATTCTGTTTTATATTATAGAACGGTACGTACTTTTCTTTGAAAACGTGAAGGAAAAACGTAGAAATTTGTGCGGAATTAGCTTTTAATTTTTCTAAGGGCAAATTCAATTTGTAATTATGAAAGCTTCAATGACTTCAGGATTGTGAACTTAGTTCTTCTTTATTAAATATTTCTTGTTTACTGAAGTTGTTTAAAACATAAATGAAGGAATAGGGACTTATGAAGAATGGATAGTATACATAGATAGATGAACCGAAAGATCACAGATGGTTGGTTCGTTTCGGATATATTCGGGAGAGCAAGTATATTTTTGGTAACTGAACGTTTCCCTGTTGCAAATGTCATAATCTGTTTTAAACTCGATTCGATTCGAATAACACTTAGCAAAACATAAAAAGCAGCAGCAGTATCCGTGTTAGTCAATGTGCAGTAGGTATACGGTATTATGGGGTGCCTTTAAAAAGTGCCCCTGAGCCCGCTTCCCAGCTTTAAGCATCCAATCTTTGCCAGCCAGTCTTAGCGAATCGTTCTGAGGTGTCCTGCACTCTTTTAGTTTAGATGTGAGCCTCAATCTGCACCAGTCGAGTGTTAGAGGTTCCAAGACCACGTAGGTTTTTATTGGCCATGATTTTCTTTATTGCATCTATTGTTGTAGAGTATTTCTTGCTTTATACCATGTGTAGTTTGTACTGAATGCGCCATTTTCTTTTCAAATGATGTAAGTGCCACTTATAGAAAATTATAATGAGAAGTATTGATCGTTTGACTTGAAATTTAAGTTTAAAGTGTTTGGAATCATTAATTATAAAACAGTAAATTGTAACGTTTTATAGATGAAAGTTATACCAGCTTAAACAGTGCCACTATATGGTTTTTGTCTTTGACCTTCCATCAGCTTCCTGGAACCTCCACAAATTATAACATAACATCTGTATTGTTTAACCCGTAGGGTTAAGCGGAGGTGCACCCATGTATCGCCAGGTATGTTTAAGTCCCATGTGATGGGAGGCAAGCCTATTGCCATCAGCGGGGCATACGTCCAGACTCCGGACAAAAACTCAATAACATTTTGCCCGAGCCGGGAGTCAAACTCAGAAGCTTTTGCTCAGCAATCTATCCTTTGTTTTTATTAAAAATTAAGTACTGTTGACACAGTTGACATAACGGTAAACTGTTTGTTTTAATGTTATACAAGAACATACTAAAACAAAAGTTTCCAAAGTAATTTTCGATTAATTAAAACTTGAAGAAAGAAAATTAGATTGTGCCCATTACTAAGTTATGTGTAGGGTTGGGCGTTATAAATCAAAAGCCGTCAATGCAATATGATTGTGGCTATCCAATTATATGATCTTTTTCTTTTTTCTGTATTTGTAACGATAAAACGAAGTACATAATTTTATCTATAAGAGATTTAGTTGATTTTCTATAGGCGACGCTTGTGGCGTGGTAATTAAGGTGCAATGTCGTGATATCACTACTGGTATTATTAATAGGTAGGTAGGTGGATGCCACCGGAAATCTGGCCTGATTTATGCAGGCTGCCCTTAGTCGTGTCTTACAATCCCCACAGGCACCGACGAGCTGACCTATTCTTAACTGGGCACATACGGTTAAACTGCTGCCTAATATTATTAGATAACAGACTTGCAAGTAAGCTCTTGGGGGTCGGTGGCTCCTTAAATGAAAAAGGGGAGGGAGGGGAGAAGCCGGAAAGGGAAATAAGCAAACTCGTAGCTTTGAATTTACGTAAAACAAGGTAGGTTAAGTCAAAGTACGGATTTAAACGTTGACTCTTGAAGTTCAACATGTACTCAACTGCAAATCTAATATTTAACTTGTTGTTTAATATGGAACACGTTTGATTCGTTTTGCTTTCGCTACATATGCTCTACTCTCTTCATTTATTATAAGAACAGGAAAATTTAAAATGGAATGACGGTGTTAAGACTTGAACCGTAATAATTTAACTAGAACGAAAATAACGATGAAATTCACAACAGAGTTCTAAAAGTTAAACGGAAGGAAGCTCTCCTCCGGAAGTCAATTTGTTGAAGTACAAACTTACGTGTTTCGTGGCGCTAATGCCTGAATATATTACTTCTAATAATGATAAGGTACTCTCATTAACAAGGGGTTGATTAACAATTCAACCTTTCAGAATATACGTCGAGCTTTGCGTAAATGCATGACTAATGTCTATGTTAATGTTATGAATGACCGGAGTTTCTTCTTCAATATTATCAGTGCGAGGACGACCCTTTCCTAGCTCTAATTGCATGTTTATGCAAATTCGTATTCCCGACTTTACTATCTGTTTAATATTGCATTCCAAGCGTTTTTGCGCAAGTATTTATTAGAAAGGAAGTAAATGGTGGAAGCGCTGTGTATTGGTAAGCGTTTGTTAATTTCGAATGTCTAATGATGAACGTTATAATATATATTTAATTATTCAATATTTAAAATAAATGTACATAACTAACTTAAAATATTTACTTAAATTATTTATCTCTACTAAAACTACATTTATACACATACAAAAACAAAGTACTCTTCGAAGTCGAAGTATTCCTCCGCATCGTTGTCATCCGGAAACGTCCCCAGAAGACTGGCAGCAATGCCACGTTGAATGGCAATGCTACTTCTTAGAGCAAAAAACGAGCCAGCCCTCTGGTCACGCAAAGTGTCGATCAGTCGGCGAGATATGTCCTTGAATAGGAGACGCGCTCTCAGACCCCATGACCCAAGCGTTTCGACCTCAAACGGCTCAAAACAGTAATTTCCAATAAGGTTACAGTATTTGCGGTGCTTGAGGGCCTCAGCAGCCGCAGCGGCAGCGCCAGCACAGCCCGCCGTACTTGGAACATGCGGTGGCACAAGGGCGTCGACACACGTTGCGTCCCACACCAGAGGCCGACCCACCTTCCACGGCACCAACGTCATACCATCTGGTCTTTTCCCATCGTCCCGTGCCAAGCTGCTAGGTTCTAATACCGCACGTACGCCAGCAGTGACAAGAGCCCGACGAATAATATCGTTGACGCTGGCGTGCCGTGGTATGCGGCCTGCGCTCTTGCAGCAGGAAAGGCCATGGTGCCCGAGGTTGTCGACAGCTACTCCGCAGTGACACTGATGCGGAGCAACACAAGTTTAATTAATGAGTCATTATGACCGTGACTTTTTTATTAATATTTCGCTATTTTATTATATTTACACTAGCTTTTGTCCGCGGCTTCACTCGTGTTTAGTAGCTAATTAAACCGATAACAAAGTCACTAATTAAACCGATCCACGACTTACCTAAAATCATAGGCAGACCATGTATATTATTCGCAGATGACATTTCTCTATTAGTTTCATGTCAAAACAACTTAAACCTAAACGAAGAACTAAAATCAATACTCAACAGAATCATTACTTGGATGAATGCACACACCCTCGAAGTAAACTTCTCCAAAACTAAACTAATAAGTAATAATAACCTTTCATCCCCAT
Source organism: Mamestra brassicae (assembly GCA_905163435.1). Classification (NCBI taxonomy): domain Eukaryota; kingdom Metazoa; phylum Arthropoda; class Insecta; order Lepidoptera; family Noctuidae; genus Mamestra; species Mamestra brassicae. The sequence continues at coordinate 8,880,802 of LR990995.1, read as the reverse complement.
CAAAAAACACCTTTAAATATAGATTTGTCAAAGAATTTATCTTAATTGTACTAAATTTGGATACACATATAAATTAGAAATCCCATATACAAAAACTAAGATCGAAAATTTAAAGATTTTCGTATGCTTTCCGCGAAATAAAAAAACCACCAATCTACAAACAGCGCCTACTATGCGTATGCTTATGTATGGCTAAGCTACGGAGTTACCCTTTGGGGAAATAGCACAGATGCACCTACACTATTTACTCTTCAAAAAAAATTCAGATCAAACTGACAGTTGCAAACCTCATTTCGAAAATTATAATTTTTAACACTCCTTGTACCAGTAGGTATATACATTTATTAGAAACCTGCAATTTTGTTCGTAAATATCAAGAATTTTATGCAAAGCGCGAGCACATACAATCACGTTACACACTCCGACACAAATCAAGAAACATTCCAAATTCTCGACTAAAAATACATTCAACAAGTCCGTATGTGATGTCCATAAAAACATATATCAAACTACCTGAATTGATAAAAAAAGAAGATTAAATAAACATATTTATAAAAAAACTAAAACAATATTTAATTGAAAAATGCTATTATATTATAAAGGAATATTTAAATGATAAAATATACCTATATTTTAGATTTCAGTTTAGGTATTTGAAGCTTCCTCTCTCTTACATAATTATATTTGTTTTTTTGCTGTGCCCGACAGGGTTCATAATGATAACAATTTCTTTTTTAAATTTACCACTTTAGTACAAATTTTGGAATTCAAATAAAATTTGAGTATTGAGTAGCTATCTATAATCGTCCCATCTATTTCAGCACCAAAACTAATAAAAATCGGTTCAGCGATATATGAAAGCGTAACAAACAAACTCACTTTCGTATTTATAATATACAGTGAAGCCTGGTTAACTGTGATCTCAAGGGACTAATTTTTTTATCACTTAAGTATAGATTTTTTTCATTTACCCAGTATTCCACATAGACTGGTAAGCATGGTTGTCTTTTTATAGATACTTACACTTTTTAGATTATTTTATTAGAGGAAGAAAGTAGACTGTTTGTAAACAAGCGTGTCATAATTTGTTTAAACCTGGTAAATAAAATACTTATACGGGTTATTGAGCTACGAAGTCCCAATTATAGAGTAAACATCTAAAAATTCCATGAAATTTAATCTCAGTTAACAAGGTTTTAAAATTCCCAGTAACAGGTATTTCATTGCAAAAGTGTTTGGACCTCATTGGAATTATTAACAACAGAGGTTTCGCACATAATAATATCCAGTTCCCATTTAACCAGGTTTCACTTTTGGTACTTAGGTGTGGTAGAGAAAAGTATCCCAAGAGAACACATTCCCGGGGTCAATAATCCGTTCAGCCGTAAAAAATAAACAAAAAAACTAACTTTCAACATTATATTGGTCTGGAATAGGATAAGAAGTAAGAATATTTTAAAGAGATTTGCAAATTACAAATTTCTTCTAGAACAAGGATTTTTTTTAAAACAATATTAACTACTTACAAAGAATCGAGTATTTTTCCGAAAAACCAGAACTTAAAATTCGCGAGTGTACGGGGCTCAAAACGTAAGCTTCCAATAAGAAAAGCAATTTCAGAAATACGAAGGGCGACAAAATATTCATGTTTTAACATTGTTTTTAGTGAATAGCGTCGTAACTTGAGCCATGTAAGTCACTTGGTTTAAAATTAGTCTATGATCCATGTAACAACATTCTTGCGGAAAAACATTCCCGTTTCATCGAAAAATAAAATCTTTGTACATCACTTTCTCGTGTATTTGGATTAGTAAATTTAGTGTACATGAGCAGGTTTAGAGGGTCTTATCTATCAAACGTCATTTTCTATTGTTACGAGCTTTGAAAAGGGAACTCTTTTCGTAAACAAGCTCTTATATAAGCATGGCATACCTACTTTAGATTAGAACTATGAGACTCATACAGTAATATTCTCGAAATATGCAGCATTTTTAAGCAAGTGCATATTTGAATTTAAGTCGTGTTACGGAGAGTGGTATAATCCCAGTTTATAAGAGTTAGTGTTATTACGGCCCGCAGAGACGGCAACGCTTACACTTCCTAAAGGTTTTTAAAGGATTAAAGCAACCGACCCTGAGTAGGTATAAACTTTGACCTAATTTTTTATGTAAATCTTACTATTTTCAATCCGAATTTAAGTCAAAACATTTCTTATATAGTAAACACAAGTTCACTATATTGTTACGAGCTTGGGGTTCGTGACAATAAAAACAGCCGATTAAATAACCAAAATGACACTTTAATTTAAAAACACTAATTACAACTTTAAACTCACTAATTATTAAACACAAGTTCACCACTGATCACTTTATTCGCACTTGAAGATCGCTTCCGAAGTATTCGCTTGTATCGCTAATCCAATACTGACTCGGTCGCGGAATACGCGCTCCTTTTATAGGTCAGTTTATTCTAGAAACTTCCATTCTCGAAACATCTGGAAAGTACTCGTAACTACCGCTGCCGACTGACCAGATATCGAGAAGTGTAGAATGTTCTGGCAAAGAAATGTCTAGAAGGTACTTGACTCTACTAGTTCTGCTACTCGATACTAGATGGCGCTAGTAGTAACTTAATGTACCCGACATTAATTCTGGCGCGTAACAATATATTAAAATTGTTTACGTACGTACTATATGAATTACAAGCAAATTAATGTTAATTTTGCTGACATGAAAAGAAAGAGTGGATTTCAGGAATGTAGAGAAGCTGTATTTATAACTATTATTCATATTAAATCTGTATGAGTGTTGTAGTGAATCTTTCGTAACAATTATTGTTCAAATTAAGGTATAAGCTTCGCTATTGTGATAAATATAGTCTTTATAACCCAAATGTTGACTGGTAGAGAATGCCTTGATGCATTAAGTCCGCCCATGTACCACTATTGTACATAAAGTTTAAATAAATAAATAAATAAACAATGATGATGAAAAGATGAATGAATTTGGCGTTTATATACTTAAACTCCTTCCCTTGAAAGGATAATATGGACATTCCTTTCTGAATAAATAAGTAATCCCGGGTTCCCGGGAACAATTTTGTTAAAACAACTATAACAAACTTAATGATAAAACTTCATTGTAATTTAAAATTTCATTAGAATAAGCTGTTTAAATAAAAAAAAATTACAATGAGAGTCCACAACGAGTTCTAACTAACTATGTTTTGTATGTGGGGCAGTTTTAGCAATCTCAGGAATTATGAACGATTCCGGGATCCGGGATTCTGAAAAGCATGTCTGTATTATACTTTCGCGGAAATAAAAGTGAAGTTTAGGTATATTAGCGCCCGATTATCCGATCACTGGTTATAAATATTTTCGCAACAATTATTTTTCACATTTATTCCCGCCTGAGTGCTTTCAATAATGTTTAGTCATATCTACGAGTATCCGACGACACCATCCAATTTGAAATAGATGGCCGACAGTGAGCATAGGTTCAACTGTTCTACTTGTTTCACAAATAAACAACAGTTGAATGGAAATGGAATGATTTATATTTATTGGCAATGTCTGAATGTATTAATTCATTACCTCCATACACGTACATATATGTGTCGGTACTCATGGTTGTATAAGTACTGAACGTAGACAGAAGTATGTCAACCGTGATTTTTAGGGTTCCGTTCGTCCGAGTGAAAAACAGAACTCTTACAGGATCAGTCGTATGTCTGTCTGTCTGTTACATGGTATAATATGTTTCTATGATGCAAAGACGAACGCAGAACGTACCTTAATTAATACATGTTGAATATCGGGTCACAAAAATACTAAACTTTGAGTTCCTTCGATAAATCAAATAGTAGATTAGAAAGTGATTCACTCAAATATATTTTTTCCATAATTTTATAAAAGAGATTTATTGATATTAAAGAAAATAGATGAAAATCGACTATCCCACCTGCTCACCGAAACTATTCAAATTGATCCTAAAACTATGAAATAAAAACAGAAAATAGTTTTTACATATAGATAATCTAGGAAAGCTATAAAAAGTAGTGGTTTTAAAATAACATGTTATAAAAACATGATTCGAAAGGAATCCTTTACGCGCGAGTCACACTCGCAGTTGGCAGTTTTTTTTACTATTGTGCATAATTGTACGTTCTGTTCTGTTACTACGGGGTTCCAAGTTTGTAAATTGCATATTAGGATAAAAGAAAAAAGGCCAACAGAATGCGGTCAGAGCAGTGTCGACAGATTTTGGCTTCGTTCCCACGTGAAATGTTGCGTGACCGTAATACATACCTAATCACATGAGCACTTTTCTCATTGAGGTTTTTCTTAAGTTTTTTATAACCTTAAGGCTAATAATGAACTTTCCACGACCTCGCCGTCCTCAGTGAATGACCTAATTAAACCAATTTTGTAGCAAAATGAAGTTTCAAAGCGCATTATAATCTAAGCATATACCTAAAAAAAACTCTGTGTGAAATGATGCTATCCTTTCGCTACATTTCTTTAATGTATGTTTAAGGTAAAATGTCTCTATATTGTAATGATGTAGCATTATCTTTACCACACTTATAAATTCACATTGTAAATCTCCATTTCTTTTATTTTTATGTATATGAGGTTAAAATGAGGGATATGTGTTTTCTTTTACACACTCAAATAAAGAAATGTTATGGTAGGTAAAGAGTGGAATTTGCTAAAGGTTGCAAAATGGTAACATTGTAATCTCCAACGGAATGTCAAAAATTTTATGTTTGCTTTTAGGGTTCCGTATCTCAATAGAAAAATGTCCGGTTTTTTTTAACAAAATGAGCTGATGAACGCTTTATAAACAAAATAATGTATAGGACCTTAACATGGTAAATAAAGTTACGAGTATGCTGTGTTGTGTCAGCGATCTCCTATGGCTTTGCGTTCGCTAATGAGAATTTAAAAAATTTTACATCATACCTTAAGTAGGTGCGACGTCAAATTTTGCCATTGAATTAATAATTAAGAATTTTAGTTAAGCCCTCTGTTGACTCTTGTAAAATATTTTATTTTTAAATGAAGTAAATTACTGCGTATATTTTCGCTGTAAGGCTTCACACTTTTTATTATACTCCTTAAAGGAAAAGTCTCGGTCTATTTTTAACTTTTAACTACGTGGCTTTTTGTTAAATCGAGCTGAGAAAATTATGGAATCTTGACTTCACTTTGATGTTGTCCAGAATATTAAAAAATTAAAGCGTTGTAATCAGTGTAACAAGAGTAACAACTCTTGACCGTTGAGCTTTTCCTTTATGAAAATTAATTTCCAACTTTTGTGGAACCAATTTTCTGTGTTATGTGAAAATAAATATCTATTCTAAATGACAGTAAATTGGTAATAGTTACAATGTCATCAAATGGTGTATACCGACTCCCGGGTGAGCACAACAAAGCGAAGTTCAAACATTTTGTTTTAGCATTTGTATTTCAGATACAAAATAGAGCTTTTTCGTTTAACATTTTGGAAACGTTTTTTTTATCTAGTAGCAATATTACTTAGTTATTACTTATTTGAAATAAGGTAAAAGCCGGATAGTTGCTAGACTTTTCGAAAAATCATTTTTTTTTTAATATGAACTTGCTGAAAATTATTCAGTACCTATGTATCTCAAAACATAGGTCTTTTGTCTTCTATAATAGCCTACTTTTTGTCCACATAATTAACAATGGCTTTGAATAAATACTGTTTTATTTGACCTCTCAGAAAAATTATTTTGGATAGAAAGAAAACTATATCAATTTAAGTAATCTTTATTATTTATTTTATAAACAGTCTTTATAATTTACTTAATAATTTACTGAGATCTTTTATTAAGTACAATTTTAAATATTATTCAAACTTAAAGTTATGCAAGTTATTATAAAATATTAGCATTTATCTTAAGAATACAACAATTTGGTAATCAACTTTGGTATAAACAATGCCAAAGCAGTTGCTGGTTACACTTTTCGTAGCGTCTTCTTAAGGTTCGAGAGGATAATCCGTATGTTCGAGAAATTTCATTGATACCTTTTGTTTGTCTCAATTCTTCTAAGGCAAATGCTAAGCTATCTTATGTCCAGTTGATGTTGCGTGGCACCACGCCTGGATTTTGCTTATATTTGCGAGGCATTTTGCTTATCTAGAATAAATACATAAAACAGTAAAGTAGATAATTTTATTTACAACAAGTTAGAGTCACAGTAAATTCTATCTTACAACAAAAAAATTAAATCCGTCTTTGCTTGTTAAAAAAAAATTTGTCACTTAAGGGGCAACTATCCGCGAAAGTAAGTAGGGCGACTATCCTTTATGACGCGGATACTTGCCCTATTTATTTGCGAAATAAATCAAAAATATTTAGCAATAAAACATAATAAACAATGTAATTTAAGCTCTAATGCATGCAAAGAAACAAAAAGTTGACTGAAACCACGATCAGTACCTAATGAAAATATTCATCAGAAATTACTTAGTATTATTTTATTTTTTTTAAGGATGGGAAATCATCACATGACTTCTTCCGCTCTGGGTGGAGCGGAAGGGCGTGTCAGACTCTTACTGACTAAAACCCATCCGTGTTCCTTCTAAAGCCCTTTGCGTTGCAGGGCCGCGGTGACTCTTTCGAACAAATTCCGCAACATTAGAAATTACTTACCAATACAATTATAACGCCTGTCAAAAATTCGAAAAAAAAAAAACACAACTTGTATTTCTTACATGTGTAACCGGGGCAGGTATCCGTCTGATGCAACTATCCGGATTTTACCCTAGTGCCAAAAAAAAACACGACGTAAACGTCTGCCACTTACCGTTTCCACCGTATGCCCTTAGGTTTCTCCACGTGTATTACCAAGTAACTAGTTATAATTAAACCAAGTAATTACAATAAATGTGCCCCATAAATAACTCTTGCAGTTATCTCGGAAACTAATAAGATGACGGTTTATCTTTCTATATTAACATAATAATAATCCTACCTCCTCGGGATGCAAAGAGCTAACAGACATGAAAATCACTCTTGCATTTGGCGTTTGTAAGTGATCAAAAAGTTGAGCTTCCTTTCTTAAAGTAAAGCAAATTCTGGCAAAACGCCGAGAAATCGCGACGATGAGGACTAGGTATATTAAAAATATTATACAGCATATAAAAAGTTCGTACATAATGTAAAGCCTGACACGGTACTTGAATATTTTATTATTTTAGGACACATTAAACTTGAGGCCCTTTTTAACCTCGTTTTCATTCAAAAACTCATTTGTTAAGTTTAGTGGAGAGAAAAAAATCATTAAACTTGCAGAGGACACGGCTTGTTTGTCGCTGCGGCGGGACAGCATCGCGCTGGTACTGCAATCCCCTTCGGTACCCTTTCAGTGTCAGTATTGCAAATTAACTTTTTGTAAAGCATATAAACCGTGTATAACACGTCAAGGGCAGAAATTGAATGATCGCAGATATTATGACGATTTTAATAAAACTCTAACGCAACGTTTGTTGAGTGACGAGTACTAACGAGTGACGGTATATTGTGTGACTTGCTGTTACTGCGCTGTGAGCATCCGTTGTCACGGTCACCCGCGATGGAATGACATATATGTACATACATAGATCCACATAAGATGTATTAGTATGTGTGCTAGGTTGTGTTTTTCACGATCTAAGATTGTGGTGTATATTTTTTTTCTACGTAGGCAAGTAGTGGATAGGTACTTGTCAGGGTTGCGGATTTTGTGCGAAAGAGTTACCGCGGCCCTGGAACGCAAACGGCATTAGGAGGAACACTGTAGGTTTTAGACAGTAAGAAGCGGAATGAGTCATTTGTTGATTTCCCATACACAAAAAAAGTGGCTATGTTCCTACTACTGAAATTATTATATTAGCCATTTAATTACTTGATATCTATATGCGTCCAAGTTGCTTTACTCATAACATGTCACGTAAAGGCATTAACTACATAAATATATGGGAGTGGAACTTGTATTTGTATAGTAAATTCACGGCTGTCTCTCGGTGGGTAGATTCACAGAATACCTAATGTACCCGGTAGATTCCCCAAGCTACGATGTTGGCAAACCTCTTTCGACCACCAAATTAAAAGAGCTATATAACAGGTAGCTGTGTAGGTACCACAAAACGTATTACGTGTTATACGGCATACGGCTAGTGGTTACTGCCACGCAGTGTGGCTTCTGCCTTCTTTACAGTACTCGTGTTTGTACTTCTTTAATATTTGTGTAAAGCCAGTTAATTAATATATGGACAGGAATCAACCCTTATTATCATGAAACATTTTGTAATATGCAAATGTTGTAATATTTGTACTGAAGCTTTAATTGGACCGCGTTTACCAATGTTTTTCTCTTTGTTCTTCCTTCATCATTAATACCCTGTCATCGAATCCGCTTTACTGACACCCAAAGAGCAGTCGAATTTTATTTTATTCCGCGAAACCAGACATTATTTCATACTGCAAGTGTAAAATAAATAAATAACAGACAAATAAGTGGAAAAGAGCTTCGTGGTTGAATCCCTAAACCTCGCAATCAGTCTACGAATTAAAAAGGGAAGTAAGTCGAAGAAAATTCGAACTGAGTGTGGAATTTTACCGGAAGGCTACCGGAAGCGGTTGCCGCAATCGAGGGGAAAAGTAGCTCGCTCCGGGACGCTTTGACCGGTCATTCGTACTACTGCCTTTCAGAGATTTTCTGTTTAAAAAGTTTTTTCAATCGTAAACATTTCTTGTGTTACGCTACACCAAGTTGTCAGATGTTGTTTGCTTGAAATGGCGATTCCTGCTGCTTCTTTTGTGATAAACATTTTGATTAATGTCAGAGTATTCAGTTCCGATGTAAAGGCTTTAACCGTAGGGCAGTTGATGAATGCATACAATCTGGGAGCATTAAGAGAACCAGGACCTCTAATAATAGATCAAGGTTCGGATATCCGGGGTAGAGATGTTGACGGATTTGACGGCAGAAGGCGCTGGCTCGTGCGGATTCCAATCTAGCGTCAAACGGGACGCGACGCGGGCACGCCGCCTCGCCCCCCCCCCCCTCCACCCCCGCTCGGTGGTTCATTATGCAGCCGCCCACGCCGCGCGCCAATCACATAGCATCGCAGCGATATTGCCGTCTCGCTAGGGATTTCAACGATGTTTGTCGATTACTTGGAATACGGATGTTTAGTTCCTTACTTCGCAAGCATAGCAGATTCTCGGGTTACGTATACAAATGCTATCTAACAATTTAAAGCTTCGTTTAAAATGAAATCCCTTGGAAGTTTATTAGTTTCATCTGAAAAAAAAAAACTGTATAGGTATGGTTGTACTGTGGAGTACAACCTATATGTATATATCTATACAGAATATTTTTTTTCAGAATACATATTTCAGCTGGCCGTGGGATCAGATATAGATAAATAGTTTAAAGTAGTATTTGGCCGTAAGTGCACTGAGTGTGCCCAGTATACTTGTTAACGTAGAATAGAAGCCAAAAAGCAGAATCTGTTTATATTAGTAGACACAAAGAAGCGGCGTAGCAATAAATCCGCGTAGAAGCTACGTAGCAGCGGGCGTAGCATCACATCTGCGTAGAAGCCGCGTAGCAGAGTAGCAGTGTAGTGCTAAACGCGTGTGGAATCCGCGTGGCATTTTTAACTTTGCATTTTCTGTTCCCTTTAATAGTTCAGTAGTTCTACAGCTACAAATCAAAACCAAAAAAAAACATTGCTCTGCTATCGATACTTTTAACAAAAGGCAGCGCAAGAACATCCCTATCAATATTACCTGTTCCTAGCATAAAGAATAATCCGGGTTGGTCGTCATTGTATGTTGCACGGACGACAGAAAGCCTCATAGCTTGTATAACGTCTTTGGTATGGCCGAGTCAGCTGTACCTAAGTATTTTTTATTGCAGTAGGAGGCCCCGGTGAATATGAATGCACTGACAAGTCGGCCTGCCGTGTGCGAGCCGGCGCGGGCGGTGCGGCGTATCTGATAAGTTATTTCCGTTACTTTGAGACGACAACTCACGCCGGATGCATGATTTTTATTTTAATTTAGCTTGAATATTAAATATATTCCAGTAAATACTTTGTTTTGTTGTCTGGTAAAGGATTGTTGTACGCTTATTGAAGAGGCTCTTGCTCATATGAATACTTCGTTTCTGATTACTTACGTTTAGAAAGAGGTACTTTTTGTGCAGTAATGATTGTATTTCTATGATGATGTTTAATTCTCTGATTCGTTTAATAGGTAATGCGACTTTGGGTTGTCCATGATAATCTACTCTGCTGTGACAAATAAAATTCTTTATGTGTACAACAATACCAAGCTTGAATAAATAAGATGAAGCCGCACACAAAGCTGTAGTAAGTGGAACCAGTTCGGTGTGTCATGTAGTGCGGAGGACAATTCCTCCATCTTTATTGTCATCTATTGTGGCCATTGGTAAGTCTGGCGTTATTGTAGAGTAGAGGTAGACCGGCGACGATACTCGCTGCAAGTGGGGGTTCACATACACACCGCGGCCTAGGGCTGACTCACTCGCTACAATTGATATACTATTCAATTAAAATTAAGCTGATTGTAACTCGCAATATTTTTTTTTCTATATTTATTTCTTTTTTTGATGTTTTTTTGGTTTTTATTTCCCTTAGCAGCTTATTTGAATAAACGTGACAGTATAAAAGTATTATGCTGCATAAATATATTTCCGAAACAAATATGAGGATTTAACAAAACCAGGTCAAGTTTCACATACACTTACATATATTTCACGAGGTCAAAAGTCTAGGTACACAATGTGCCGGCTATATGTAACTGTACGATATATGGGTCACAAGAAACATTTTTCCCTTGGCAACATTGTTTAGGTTGAGCATTTTATCCCGCGGCACGGCACGTTGCCCGTCAAACTGCGGAACATAGCTCGATAGTAACACGTGGCTTGAATTCCGAGTGCGCTCGCTACAATAAGCCTGATAACGGCAGGTCTGTTAAGATAATAATTACTGCCATGGAACAAACCCTTGGCGGTCGCTTTTGATACATTTGGTTTACGTTAAAGCATGGCATTCCCGAGTGGCGGGGAGAGAGGGCAGTCGCCTGGCAGCCCTAACCGCAGCAGACATTCCAACACAATTTCCCTTTTAACTCGGACTCTGCGGCCAGTATTTATCAATGGAATGATCTCACGGCCCGGGCTCACACGAGTAGTTTATTTATTTAGCATATTCATTCGACAGGTACCCGTAACCCGTCAGGCGTCCTGTTACTTTATTTGTATCATTATTTCGGAATTAGACCTTTTTTTGATACAATTTATTGGAGGATGCTGTGTTAAAGGAAAAACGTTTTGAAATGTTGTTTTAAAAATAATAATGTATTGAGAATGAGCTCCATTTTTTATATTTTTTGGCAGTTCATTGATCTACAAACTTTTATATAGCAAGCAAGTTTCGCGGAGACACGGTTATGTCTATGATTGTTCTCGGTTTAAGTCAGGATCAGGTTTCAGGAGTGTCCGAACGGCTTAGGACTACAATAAAGCTACAAACAGGGCGAGCTTAATTACGCATTTTAATTATAAAATCGCTAAAATGCGTTTTTCGACCAATTCTTACTTATTTACTTATATTTTTTTTTTTTATTTGACCATTGGTCAAGCTCAATATTCGAAACACGCTCATTGACGAAATTTACGTGTCCATTATTCTTAACCAATAGATATAACTGATCAATAAACTCGCCTTAAGTGTCAACTCTAGGTATATAAAAATAACTAATTTATTTAAACATAATACAATAATATGATGAAGATAAAATGTGTGTTTCTGTGTGTGTGTTCGTAGGTGATCTATAGAGGTAATGATCTGATAAAGAAGACTGAGAAGAGTCACTAAGAGAAAGCCATTATAATCCCTGAAAAATGCACGGTTAGTGCTGGATAGGTTACGGGAGTGAAGCCACGAGTAGAAAACAGTTTTGGTTGGTTTATGATGAAATTATATCCATACAAATGCATTTATTTAAATGTTTCATCAAATAGAGTAAAAAACAGTCTAGTATGCGACTATGACTCAATTTGTCTAGTCTAAAAATAACGAAGTTAACTCCCTATCACTCTTCTTATCAGACGTTACGAAATTATTGGCTCTTTTTACTTATAAAACCACACATTTGCCTTTGAAGTTTAATAATACAGCCTATCAATAACAGAAGCAACAGATTCAATAGCCAGAATCTAGGCTGCTCAACGTTTGGCTGGAATATTGAACATCGAATATTCCGACAGAATGTTATTTTGGAGTTAACAAATAACAACATAGAGACATTCGGTACCGAACACCTTACGAATGAGAACACAATTCAGTCAGCTACGTGTTCTATGGGCCTTATTGTGTGCGACACATCCTGTATTAACGTGCAGCGTGCGTGTGTGACTCACCGAGTATAGGACGCGTCACCCACACGGCCACATCGCGAGACAAGTATTAACCTGTCGATTCAACCTTGTTCCTTTGTCGCCGTGGTTTATCGCTATGCAAACGAGCTTTTGTGGCGATATCACTGAGTCATAGTATTTGTAAATACGATATGTTAAAAACGTACAAGACAAGAGCCTACATCCACCGGCACCGATGTGCCGGAAATTACGTTGTTTAGTTTAGATAGATCTGTTTACCTAGAGGTTATGAAAACGTTTAAAATAAAGTGCTTTATTAACTTTCAAAGCAAGTAACGCAGCTGACCGTTCTTTTATGTATTACGAAATAATAATCGTACTTAGATACATCTGAATATCAATATCAAAGGTTTTTATTATGTGAACTGAAAATAATATATTCTTTGACGCTAAGCTTTCAGGGTTAAAAGTTTAAAACACATTGCTTTGATCACCTACTATTCCAAATACTGTTAATTTAAAACATTTCACATTACGACTTAAAAATGAACCCGGATGGAGCTCTGATTCAGACAAAATGAATTAACTTTGCATTGCACTTTCCCATTAGCGAAAGCGTAGCTGAATTTTTCGTAGCACTCCGTAGCACTAAGCCAATTTAGATAACTCCGAGTTTTAATCCGTGACTATCGAGATGAATCTGTACTTTGAGCACCTGTGTGACGCTGATGGCTCGAGAGTCTGCTATCATGTCGAGGTATCATTACTCCGTGAAACTTGTGCCTCGAGCCAATTTGCGAGAGAGCTAGTAGTCCGCCCGAACCCGTGTAAACTTGCTGACTCTTAACGAATACGAATTATGACTTAATTTGATTGAATTATTGCTCAAACAAGAGTTTCGGAAGTTGAGTTTACGCAGATTTAACCTGAAGTACCTGGCTGTCCATAACCGAATTAAACTTGTCAGTCTGTTGTATAAAATTTAATTGCTATTTATTTGTACAATATTTTGATTCCAGGATAGTTTTACAAATAAGCATTAGTTGGTTTCCCAACGCGGCTAACGTTTACTACGTTTAAGTTTTCGAACCGAAGCGTGTCCGTGGTGAATTTTCTACGTTCCCTCACCGTGTGTTCCTAACGTTACAAGGAAAAACTACACTTACACTTTTTATTCGAAATTCAAAGTCGGTTTCTATTAGCAGAAAGGCACAATAAAATGTAATATCTTTTTCTACTTTAGCTTAAAGTAAGTCATGTACGCAATACTTGTTTACTTAGTTTTCATCGTATATAAACGGAGTGTAGGAAGTTACCTAATGTTAGTTATACTAAAATACAAAGTTTTTATAACCTTGTATAAAAGGCTATATTAAAGAGTGGGAATGCTACACATTTCCCGGCGGCGCATTGTTTGTTGGCGGTGAGCCGGGACTGCGGCCTCCACACTCCGGCCCCCGACTCCGGACCCGGGACAGTTGCGGCCCGCCTGGAAGTTTACTTACGTGAAATTTGTGAACTATCCGACACTGACCACGCGTGAAGTATTTGTTAAAATATGCACGCTGTAGGCATGTGTCTAGTGAGGAGCTTACAAAGTGCACTATGTTTGCGGTCTCGTGCCGCTCGCAACTTATATTTTGGGATGTGGCATGGGACGTAAATCCAAAAAATAGAAAGATTAAGGATCTTCTGGTCGTTAAATGTCATTAGTGAGACTGCTCCCTAATTTATACATGACATTACCACAACAGTAGACTAGGTACCCGTTTCATATTTACGTACATTAAGTCTGTCAGTCTAATTAGCTAAAGTAACCATAACTACAAACTTCCACACAATGTAAACACTGCATTAGCCCTCACACCAGCTAGTTAGCAATGTAAATTAAATAATTATGTTGTATTATGAAGAAAGCTTGAAAAGCAGGCAGGTACTAATTCTTGTAAATTATACACTGTTCGTTGAAACGATTCCTTTGCAAATTTTAAATTCCTTAGAATAACATTCAACAAAAAGCAGGAAGCGAATGTGGGATTATAAATACGTGAGGTGATGTGAAGGATGTTGGTTTTGTCCCCCTGTCCGCTGTCGCCCCGCCGCCCGCGCGTCTCCTGTTGCCTCCGCCTGGTGCGCGCCGCTTTTGTTCACAATGAGAATGGCAAACAGTCGTGACGTATTTGGTGACTCCAAAGCATAGAAGCGTTCCGCCATCGAGCCCTTCCTTTCATGTCAAGATTTTATAAATATGTCATTCTAGGTACATATCTTGTTTCCGTCTTCTTTGTGGCTGGTTATTGAAAATCGCTGTCAAAGATTTGAATTTCACACCACTTCTAAATAGTAAAAAATAACCTGAAATAAATCAATCAAATTAAGTTTCAGAAGTCTGATTGACAGTTTAAGAAATTCAGTAAGCGTGATAATAAAATGCAGATAATACTCGAGCATAATCAGATAGAAAAAGGTGAGGGGATGACCCGACACCCAACTTAATGGGATAGGAATGGGTGAATTGGGTACAAAAGGAGCTGCGTAATTGGGCTGAGAGATTGGAGCTGGCTGCTTGATAACGATGGCCGGCAAACTACGCAGATACAGAATAGGCAAGAGAGCGCTTCAATAAATTATATCTACGTATACCTAGGCATCGGGCAAGCGATTTAAATGTAATTCGTCGTTTCGGTTGTTTTCGGTCGTTTTGTGGTCAAGCTATTTTCTCCATCGAGTTTTCTCTAGAAAACGAAACACTAATACGAAAGGGTGCAACGGGTGCAACCGTATTCACCGTAACCGCACGCTTAAAAGTTACAGATTTTTACTCTCAACAAAAGTATTCTGCCATGTTTTGTATGCAAGGTAACGTCGAGACCGCCCTTTACACACCTAAACCTAATATAATAAATGTCAATATGTGGACTAGATCTTCGTATAAGTTACACTGTAACATTCCCCAGAAGTCCAAGATTTCCGAGAAATAAGCATTGTTTACCTTTTCCGTATCGATATTAAGTTATATTATATTATATCGCAGATCTGACTAAGGTCTGTTAAAACAGATTCCGGATCGGGAAGCTTGAGTGAAATTAAAACAAAGAGTTATTCCAACCGCCATTGGAATCGAAAACGGGAAAAAGGAAATAAAAATAAGGCGTAAAACGGTTGTCAAATCTGTCAGTGACAGGCATCTCATTCAATTATCGTAACAACAACAGTGCGCAATTTTTATTTTTTGCTTTGCTGTTTTTAGCTGAAAATGTTTCTATGTTGTAGCGGTATTAATGTTTGTATGTTGTAGCGTATAAATCTAAAAGCTTTGACGGATAGCACGGAATTCTATTACTTGGAAAATCGCAAACTCATTCAGCGAAAATAGTCGATTAGTTTGCAAACTATTTTTAAATAAAGTACCTCTACTCACTATAAGTAGTCGTTATATTGACTAGAGGAGGAAAATCCAAGTATTATTGTAGTAGAAGTTAAAGACCCGTTCTCAAATCGATTTAAAGGCTTAAATAATAAATTACGAACGATAAACTTATCTTGATGCCACGATTTCATGTTCTGACGAACAAAATAAAAATAAAACGAACTTCCTTTGACTAGTACTGTGATAAATCGTACATAAAGAGATACATTTTTCTATGTCTTCATACGAACTACGTGACTACAGGCTACATAATGTATATTATACGTACTCAAAGGTTCAAAGGCCTTCAGTAGGTATTATAGCACAGTAAATAATACTAACCCGAGACCCAACAGGCACAGACATAAAGCTACGCCGACTTTTAATAGCATAAGGTAATAAAGCCTCTTTTATTTACACTACAGAACCGCTTGGGAGCTAATAATGATTCTGGGGCGGAACTGTATTGAATATTGGAATAAAAGGCTAAATAGCGACCTCGTCACTGTTTCTGACTGGTTTATGGTGGGCGAAATATTAATAGGAATTGAACTTAGACTTTCAGACATTTTCCGAATATTGCTTTTCTTTTTAATTGGAGTATATTTCTTTATACTTTTCCTTATGGGTTAAACGAAACACGGATGAGTCCATTAGGAAAAATAAATACTCCATTTTTACATGCGATACTTTGACAGCAGCGGCAGCGGTATGATTATGAGATTTGTTTCCCGCGAAAACAAACGACGCTAAGTCATTGTTGTTTTGTTTGCTTCTCATACAATTTTACTTTTACTTATAATTTACTGACTGGGTATCTACATTTATAGCATCAAAGGACGAAGTTGTAGCGGTCTATGGGGACGCCCATGTTTAGAAGTGGACATTTACGACCTGATGCGATGATAAAAAAGGTAGTCCGTTATTATTTTGACCATTTTACCTTCTCGGGCGCTACCATCAAACCGATTTTCAAACGGACTAATATAAAGTCAAGAAAGCTAGATGTCCCTGAACAAATGTTTGCAGTCAGGCGTCACTATAATGTTGTTACGTAACAATAGCACACTCGGCACACAGTGTTACAAATTAAAAATACCTCTGAGATTACGTTACGCACGCACAATCCCTGAAAAGGTCCGCCTCAAAGTTTGCAGGCTGGAGCTAGCCAGGTAGGTTGCTAGTGCTGTAAGTACGTGTATTTTATCGTGAAATGGTTTCTGAATTGAAGTAATTTGTTTCGCTAGACTTCGCTTATGATATTTATAACGCTTGTAACTGATTAATGGAATCCACATTGTTCAGAATTTTCGGATCCCGGATATTAATTTTCGTAATTTAGGTCGATCACAGACGAGCCGCAACCATGATACATATGTATACACAAGCTGTCCCACGTCCCGGACGGGGCATAAAAAAATTCACACACTTCATTAGCAAAGCTTAGCTAGCAATGCTAGCATGTCTTAACAACTCCTTGCGGTTTCCTGATTGGGAAATGCTGCACGGCTACTACTGTTACTTTTTCTGTCTATAACAGTGTAAAATGCAAAAATCCGGCACAATTCCTCGGCACGAGGTCGAAGTTAGACCATGCTTTTTAATTTACCGAGTGCCGCCATTACCGACCTTATCGCGCCAGTGGCCCCCAGATCTGAAATAGGGTGCTCTAAAATTGCCTTCTTATTCAGATTATCCTCAGCATGCGCCGATGTCGAAATTTAGAATGTTATGCGTCGAACGGCAGTTATTGGGCCTTAATGGTCTCGGGACGGTCTATCTCGCGTTATTTGCTCGCGTCCGCGTCGTTAAAAACAATGAAATGAATTTTGTTACATCGTTACTGAAATGAAATAGGAATATCAGTACGATTCTCCTTCTCTTCTCTCTCGTGAAAACAAAAATAGCATAAGTTTAGTGAAGGTCATTTAAAAATCTGTCACTTTTTGTTTTAGAGAGCGGATTTACTAATCTAACAGTAGATTTGAACTGGGCACACATAATATTACATAACCAATCAATGGATTAAATCAAAAACATTATTCATTACTCTACATGAAGTTGACGTATCTATCACACTTATCACACTAATATTATAAATGCGAAAGTTTGTGTGTGTGTGTGTGTGTATGTATGTTTGTTGCTTCTTCACGCGCAAACGGCTGGACCAATTTTGATAAAATTTGGTATGCAGGAAGCTGACACCGTGGATTAACACATAGGCTACTTTTAAACCGCGAGTAACACCGCAGGGCGCAGTTAGTATAATATATAATTGCTTGTCCGGACTGATTCATCAACGCAGAGCCTAAACCACAAGGGCTAAAAACTTGAAATGACAGTTGATGTATTTTTATAATGAAAACATCCACCACCTTGAAACTTGGTATAAATACTGGCCTAAGTGAATAATAAAGGTTTCCTTGTTCCTTGGTGATCCTTCGGTTGTATGTTTTAGTTGTACATTTTTTTTTCATAAACTTCCCACTCTATAGAGAGATTGAAGGGGGTATTTATGTTTGTAAAGGAAAGTACTAAATCCACGCCGACGAAGTCGCGGGCAAAGTGCTAGTAATCTAATAAAGTGCCCAAAAAGGAAAACTTATCAGAAGGCAGATTAATAATTTGTACAAAAAGGTAAGTACGTACCTTCCTAAAAAAATTGTCCTTGTGTCCGGAAATAAGCAAAATTCAAGGCTGGGTTGAAAGAACCTCTCGGGGCCCGGGAGCTCTTCATTATGTATTTGTAGTGAAACAAAGATTTTAAAGCTCTTTAAACTTAAATTGATTCAAGTCAAATCTATCTCGATATTCTGAGATTGAATTGATTGAGACTATTAACCCCGTTTTATTTTCCGTCATTGGTGACTTTATTTTATATCGGCTGTTTTATTTTATTTCACAAAATTACATGGAATTTATTTACATAGAAGAATAAAGGTTCGCAGTCTACTGGTTAATCCGAATTTCCGATATCGAGACAGATCTGAGTTAGACAGGAAGCGTTGAAGCGATAACACCCTGCAGGCGTGCGGTTTATCCCTGTTTTTAGTCCACTAACCAACCGATCCGGGTTATAGCGGCTGGAAATGAGAAATACATAGAATAATCTGCTTTAATTGGAGCATACCAAAATTATTGGCCCGGATCCTATGCCCAAAAATAGACCGTTTGTATTGCCGATCGCAGATTTTGGCAATGCCTCACCGGTCCTTTGAAAACACTCTTAAAGCTATTTCGGCAGTAAGCTCTCTAAAGGAGGCAAATCTTTTATGTCAAGGTTGATAAGTTTCGATATGTGCGAAGATACAAGAGCTTTAGTTTTCTTTAAGTTTCGCAGTAAGGCTTTGTGTGTACTACCCACTTATGAAACTACACCGTCAAATCTTGCAACTCCGTTTTGACCCATTTCTCCGCATATATGTATGTATGTCGTATTGATATTTAACTTCGCCAACTTACTCAACTGTTATGTGAATACAATTCTATAGTGTCAAACTTGTGTTTGTTGCATTTGCCGTACCTCATGAGTAGGTCTTGGGATCCATATCTTTCAAATTAAATTCCATCCCATGACGGCAATACTGCTAGTGTTCTGGGCACTTTTCCCGTTGACAGCGATATGGACATATTTTTCGATGTTCTGCTATGTTTTCTTCATTATAAGTTACCTGTGTAATAAAATCGCTGTGTGTATTTCATTATACTCTTAATTACTTATGTATTATTAAATGAGTTCAAAACATATATGTATTTACAAACGACAAGTGACTGAAAGCTCATTGATGAGCTTTCAAAGTTTAGAAGTGTCAGTTTTTAGAAGTCGAACAAAATGAAAGGAAAGCGTTCGGAGAGTTGCGTTGTCACCCTTCAATATTTTGTCCATTTCAAAAGTATAACTTTACGCAACAAAACTAAACTTTAACAAGAACCAAAGATTTTAAATTAAACTTGTCACAAATATGATTGAGTAATTAGCGACAACATTCAGGAAATAGAAAAATTAACTAAAAAATGATATCTGGCATTTGTGTAAATGTATTTTCGTCTTGACAGAGAACGTACTGTATAATTTAAAAGCAAAATTACATGAGCTAGGAATATAGTACAAATGGTACAATAGACTGACTCATGACACTTGGCATTTAAAACCGTGTGTGGCTGAATACTCGTCATAATATGTTTAATTATTTTATCCTTCATTCAAGAGCTCAGAAATTAGTGAAGTGGTGTTTTCGCACAGTGAAGTGTTGCCGGTCGCTGACCACCGGAACTAGCTCATAATCATTAAATTGGGACGCTCGTTTAACTGTTAATTATTGCCGACGCTTTGGCCATTAAGGATCCCCAGAAAAAAGAAACGCACAGATGTGAATACAAGCGACATTTTAAATGCAATTAGGTATTTAGGTAGACTGCTAACAGCCAGTCAATGTCAAACGAGTTTTGATTTTAATGAACGCGTTTTTTCGAGGGCTTTGTTGAATTTTTAATTTGCATTTTTATCATCGACTACTGAGTTTCGACACGTTTTTGCATTAAGTGTTATTTAGGGTATTATTTAATTTAGGGTATTGTTTTCGACCTACGATATTTTTATAATCTAATTAATATACAGGCCATAAATTACAAAAGGCTGCGGCTTAGACGGCGTTTTACGTAATAAAACCCTCAGTAGAAACCTGACCCTATCGAAGTAGCGAAGTAACTCAGTAGTAGCACAAGCCCACTTGCCTTAATTGGTAGAGTTAGCGGGAATAGGAAAGCATCATGCATTGTTAGGAACACCATACATAATGAACTCCAAGCGCGCTGTAATCTCTCGAAATCCTTTAGCGGCTCAACTAATTTATATCCTTTAGTGAAAAAACAATGTGATTTTTTGTTTGGAAGTTTCTTTTAAACCGGCGTGAGTACTAATAAATGAAAGGGAGTCTTTTAATTCTAATTAATATTAATGAACGTCATTGAGTTATTATGTAGTTTAGAATTTCGATCCTCTTATGTCTTCATTTTAACAAAGGTTTTAATATTCATAACTTTCAGAGGTAGGAATCTGTTATCTGCAGTTCTGTGATCGGCGGCGGCGACCTCTCACGCCACGTTGACGGCGCGTTCTGTTTCACGCGCGCCTCAAAGAGATGTCAGCATAGAAGACGGGGCCCGCTAGGGTCAGAGCCTGCCAGGGTTGCGGAATTTGTTCGAAAGAGTCACCGCGGCCCTGGAACGCAAAAGGCTTTAGAAGGAACACGGATGGATTTTATTCAGTAAGAGTCTGACACGTTCTTCCTCTCCACCCAGAGCGGAAGAACGTGTTCCCATACTTTAAAAAAATAAAAATAACAGTGCGTTACACGATTTTGGTACCTGCTTAACTGATTGGTGAATGAAATAGCTGATGATGAGTCATAGAAAAAAAGTCCCAAATATTTGTGGTATCCATCACGTCTAGTTTTCGAGGTACATGCCGATCAATTTTCAATTACCGTCAAACGCATATAAGAAATAGATGATGTTTAAGAAGTATATGTTTCTTATTGTTTTGTTTTATTTGTATGTCGGTATACCAACTGTACACGACATATTGCAAGCAACGCAGAAAATAAATTTTCAAAAATGTCACTGAAAGTCCATTTTCTTAATTCTTCCATTTTCAATTTTTTTTTTCTTTTTTTCTTCTTAACCTTGGAGCTATCACTGATGTTCAAGTTCAGAGTACTAGGTATTAGTTCAGGGTACTAGGATGTAAAGAAGCTTGAGAAACGATTTCAAAGCCGATATTATTTCAAAATCAAAAAATTGGGTCATTTTTACTTAAAATTGGATTAAATGTTTTTCTACTTTTCTCAATTTGGCGTATGGAAAAAAAAAACATTCACAACTAAAAAAATATAAAAATTTTAAAATATTTGTATTCAAGCTTCAATTTGTTGCGTTCGAACGATCGCCAATTAAGTCTATTACGCTAAATAACTGATACGTTTCATAGTTTTAAAACTGTTTTTTCATAAAATAGGGCAGATATCATGCATTTTTTTTTTTTGATTCGAATGTTTTGTTAGTAGTATTTGAAATTAATACCAACTTTCTATTCTGGATGGTGTACCTGAGAAGTTTATGGGTACCTACTTACAATGACATATAAGTTACGAGACTCCTTTTTTCAAAATAGTCAATACTAATAATTATTATAAACGGTAAAATTCTTTGTTCCGTTCTACTGTAGATACAAATCCGATTAAGAAAACTCATTCATGAAGAGGCTGTTTTTTGTCTTCGAAAAATCATCATATTCCAATAAAATCTTCTAGGATAGAATAAAAGGAGCTGAGCCGCGGGAAAAATTAGTGTCTAATCAATTACTTTTATCAAAATATTTGTATCTTATATTGTGGCGCTTTATTTCGAAATTAAAACCACATTCTTCTTCGAAATTCAAACATAAAAGAAACAAAAGACAATAAAAAAATACTAGAATATACAACTTGAACATAGTTGTCGATTTTCATGCCACCTAGAACTAACTTCACGTTGTAGAATTCAGGTGTCGGTGTGCGCGCGCATCGTAAAAATTCACTCTCATCAGTTTTCTCCATCGCGCCAAAAGAAGTATAACTTCAAAAAATGAGACGTAATGGGAAGAAAATAGGTATGCAATATTGTTATGCGATTCGAATGAACACGAAAAGATAACATTTCAAAGGGGGTATTTAAATATCATTTTAATTTGTAACGCAGTGTAATTATGATACTTAAGTATATTTTTATTCGGATTGACAATTCAATCCGATTAAAAATATACTTCAATCAGCAGAATCAGCCTGATTTTCTTTTAGAAAACTTATTCTTATGTCAATTCCTTAATATGCCAAATCTTCAAACTTTTGTTTCTATTCAAACTCATTTTATTTTAGGTATAATATTGCCCTTGCTGCTTGTCAGTCATGTCTTCATCGTAAGATTTTTAAACAAACATGAACAGGGATTCTGTAATCCATTAGCTTGATACATAGAAGGTGTTTTTACTTTATTATCCTGAGATTAGGTACGTGAAAATTCAGAACATGTTTTAAATGAATCATTTAAAAATACAATCTAATCAAAATTGTATATGATCTTGAAAATACCTTACTTTTTCATCAAGATATTTTAGGACTCGGGAATCATAAAGGCAACTCAGTTCGCAACAAAAATAAAATGAAATGCTCACTTTGTATTCACTACGCCTTTTTACCACGCTGCTACAGGTGTTGTTGAATCTCTTATTAAATAGCTTTTGTAAAATTGTTACAGTTGTGAATATAGTCTGCACTAAACCCCGTATTAGAAAAACTTAAGGACATATAAAGTTCTATTCCATTTTATCCACTTGCAATATCGATTTGCAATGTCCAAATCCTATATTGCTTACCCGAAACCACTGTAAAGGGATAATGATTAAAAACAGAATTTACCGTTTACATTATTTTCAGCTTCCGTTTACTTTTGTTATACAGATGTTATCATAATAACTTTCCAAACTGTTTTGAGATCAGCCGACTGTTGAATGTTGAATTATTGTTTCAACTGTGCTTCTGTTTCTTCAATGAGAACGTTTTTGTTGGAACGGCTTTGATATAGCTGCAGGTTTCAGGAAGAATATTCTTCAATAACACATACTTTGAGAAGGCAATGGGATCAGAGATCATACAATATTTTTTGTTTATGTGTAGACGTTAACGGAACCTGTATTATGATTTCACAATTCATTCTTCTGTTGAGATTGTTTGGCATGCATTCGGATATGTTTATATTACAGTGGAGATGAATGGCAACGTGTTATCGATTCCAGCCCATGATTATTCTTTCTTTAAATAAAGGAACTAATGGCGGGCATATGCAGCGACCATGTCATAATTAATTAAATTGCTGGTTTCTGTTCTTGCGCAGGCGGACTATTGTTTTACTTCAGTGTCGGGAGAAAAGCTCAGCTGTTTGTATAAAATAAATGTATCTTTTATAAAAATATATCAGACAATGAGTTCTATTGTTATTCCGCACTTACGTCATACAAGGCCAGTGAATGTAAGTGGATGAAAAGGATATCCATTATAATGTATGAGTCAAAACCAAGTGTTGTCCGAGTAACTGCACAAAGAGCGATAAGCGTTACTTTATATGGAGCGTACAAGTATTTTTTGCGCTTTTTAACAGAGTATAAAATGGAGGTAAGATTTTTACAGACATTAGTTTTTATGGCACTACTTATGATTAAAGAAAGATTGTTTATGCTGAAATAAACGTTGTTTATTGTAAGTTCTAACGAAATCTAAATTCAAGCATATAGCGTAGGGTATATGTTTTAGTTAGCGGTTACGTGATAAATAACTTTCACTGAAATAGATTATCAAAACAGAAAATATAACAAAGTTTTAAGTAACTATGTACTTGTCTTCACATCAGTGAGCTTGCTTCAGATGTTAATAAAATTAAGGTTCGCGTATATTACATGCTGTTAATAACTTGTAGGATGATTGCTTGTTGAGTGGCGCTTTTAATTGTATTAAAAGCTGTGAGAAGCCTTGTAAGGGGCCGCATGTGTGGGGGCGCGTGGCGGCGCTGCGCCCGCACTGCCAGGTGAGGCGCAGCTGACTGGCGCGAGATGTCGCGGCGCCGGCGCACATGGCGCGGCCTGCCAGGCTGCCAGCCGCGTGCTGCCGCGTGCCACGTCACTAATTTCGTTTTATTAGCTTCCTTTGAACCTTTGTCGAACATATCTACCTCGCTTGAACAGTTCCTGTAATTTATCGCAGCTTTACACCACACTTATAGGATCCTGCTAGTAAGCCGTGCCTAAAATTTTTGCTTGCGGCTCGCTGTTTTTTTTAGAAGATAATTATGTTTCCTGTTTTTGCTTAGAATTTTTGCCATTTAATTGATGCAAGTTGTAGCCTGTAGGGTTCAAACATTAACCAAACTAACAAAAATTGCAGAATTTATAGGAAGCACGATGCCAAAGCAATTTTTATTGATTAATTTACAATGAACTAAGTTTAAGTGTGCATCATTTAAATCGACGCGAGTTCGCGACATGCGCACGCGACACTCCGCTAGCGTAGTCTGTGGCTAACCCGAAAAACGCCCGGTTCTTGTGCGACAAGAGAGGCCACGGGACTGAACCCGCGGGAAAAAGCTAATATTTCATAAATGACCATGACTGTCTGATGGCGATAGTAACTCATAGCCTCTGAACTACGATTGTTTTGTCAGTCGTAGTATTATGGTAAAAGCTTGCAGTAAGACATTTTTTTTCTATTTACTAAAACTCGGTGCACCGATCCTAATCAGCCTGAAAATCCGTGCTTACCAAAAAGTAAAACACGAAATCTCCAGAAAACCTTCCTTCATACCACTGACATCTTGAGTCGCTCATGAACTAGCATTTACCTCCAGAGCTTTTACGGTTAGATAGTAACAAATTTTGTCATTGGTGCATCCAGGGGGACAACAAAAAGTTTTTCATCGCCAAATCGCCTTAGAATCAGTAAGTTGTCTGTTGTTGCGACTTAAGCTCGTTCAAGGAAGAGATGAATGAATCTGGCGCTTCATTGTACGACACATCCTGTGTTATTGTTGCTGTGTACCTGCCATCCCTTCGAACTGCTATTTATAATTAGTCCTCTACCTGATGCCCAGCCCGACGTGCTCTTAACAAAAGGATGCGTATTGTATAACAATCGGAGCGGTTTGCGTGCCGCAGTTGAGCGGGCCCAGTATTGTTGTTGCATCTCCGACCGGCATCGCCATTGAAACTTGCGCCCCGCCGCTGCCGCCGTGCCGCCGCTAGTGACTCAGGTATTTATGAATGAACGTGACGAGCTAGCGAGTGGGATGATCGGCCGCGGTCACAGCCAGGTAGAAAATTACACTTTTGGAATTCTTTCAACAGTTCGCGTCGAGTAGGGCTACTCAACTCGGTGGTCGAGGAGAGCCGCAGAGCGGGGCGCGGGGCGCCGTCAGCACGCATGCGTCGGGCTCTGTTAGTGAGACGAGCAGACGATCCCTCCCTCTCAGTTGACTCAGAGTCGTCGCGCGAGCACACCGTGCCGTCATGTACCGGTTGCCAACTTTCTCGAGTAGTGATGTGATACGATACCGACGTTCAAACGCTACTTATCATTAGATATTATTAAATTTTTGTAAACTCTATGTTTCTTCTGGCACGAGTTAAATGTGTGGATTTAAGTGAAAGAAATGTTACAGTGACTTAAAATAAATTGGATTTGGAAACAAAATGAGGTGGTTTATAGTGACAATGAGCGTGATGGTGTGGGAAACAATTTTAGCCGGTATCGCACCCCCAGGCTCCTGTCCTGCGGTGTGTGCGTGTAAGTGGAAAGGTGGCAAGCAGACTGTGGAGTGTGTGGACAGAGCTCTTATCACAGTGCCAGAGCCAGTAGATCCTGCCACGCAAGTATTGGACCTTTCCGGGAATAATCTTCAAATACTTCCTCAGGAAGCTTTCGCCAAAACAGGGCTGCTCAACTTACAGAGAGTTTATTTACGCAATTGCAATATTGGCCAAATACATGACAGAGCTTTTAAAGGCTTAACCAATTTAGTAGAATTAGATCTGTCTTATAATTTACTCACAGAGATCCCATCAGATAGCTTCAAGGATGCGCCATTCCTTAGGGATCTTACGTTGTCTCAAAACCCAGTATTAAAAGTTCATTCTGATGCTTTGAACAATCTTGGCAGCGTCGTTAAACTTGATCTATCCAAGTGCGACATCAGAGAAATAGCTCCAGACGCATTCAGGACATTGCGATCGCTCGAATCTTTAAAATTAAACCACAACAAGCTCCGTGACATACCTCTGAGCTCATTAGAGAAGATAGAGAAACTGCGAGCGATAGACTTATCAGACAATCCGTGGACTTGCGACTGCCGATTAAGAGATCTCAAATTATGGTTGGCAAAACATAAATTGCTATCAACTCCTAGCTGTTATGCGCCAACTCGTCTAGCCAACCGACCATTTTCAGAGTTGCCTATTGAAGAGTTCGCATGTAAACCGGAGATATTACCAGCCAGCCGGCATGTAGAGGCATCAGTGGGTTCCAATGCTACCATTATGTGTCGGACTGAAGCCGTGCCGAGTGCCATTATCAATTGGTACTGGAATGGGAGATTACTTCAAAATGGAAGCCACTTCAATTCACATCAGAAAATTTATATATTTGAAGAAGGGGATGCGAAGAAGAAGTCTTCTTTAATATTGACTAATACACAGGAATCTGACTCAAATGAGTTTTACTGTGTGGCTGAAAATAAAGGTGGGAATGCCGAAGCTAACTTCACAGTGCACGTGACACAACTGCCAGTAGGGATGGCATCTTTGGGGAGCGCACAGATAGCGAGCCTGGGAGCTGCATTATTCCTAGTCGTAGTCGTCATTTCTTTAGCTCTCCTGATTACTTTTGTCCGGTTTCGTCCAACACCGGCTTGTGAGAGTAAAACACCAAATACCATTGATAGAGTGGTTTCTGGAAACGAAGTACACCCAACGTCAACTGATCGACCTCACGTCGCTGTTTTGGCAAACAGGCAAGATTCACCGAATTACAATGACCCAAAATGTAATCCTGTTCTAAAACCACCGAGAGCAAATGACATACCTTACACGACGAATCACTACGAGGGAAGAGGAAGCGTCGTGACTGCTGGTGGACCCGTAGTAGTGTCTCCCACAGTTTCGGGCACTATCGACCCCGATCTTATAAACGATACCAGGCCGGAAAGCGCTGCAAGACCAGGAAGTGGCGAGTACGCCCGCGAGACCTCAGAATCATTATACCCATCCGGCATTTGGGATCAAATGAAAATGAGCCAAGCCAGTAATTTGGCTCGTGCGGTCAGCACGGCAATTCCCACGTACTATAATGACAGAACGCCAATCATAGAGAACTGCAGCGTGAACGGGTCGCAGGAGGAGCTGGGCTACATGTCGCGCACGTTCCCGCGCGCGCACGCGGGTACGGGGCCCAGCCCGGCGCCGGCGGCCGAGGCGCCCTATCCGCCAGACTACGGGCTGCCCGTGGCGGGTGCGCGCACGCTGCGCGTGTGGCAGCGAGCGCCGCCCGTGCTGCCACCCGTGGCCGCGCTCAAGCGCGTGCTCACCATCACCAGGCCCTCGGCCGACGATCACTTTCAGGATGGCTGTGCTACTGATGTATAATCTGATAAAGAACGCATTGTTTGCATATCTAGGTGACATGTCAGAACTTGTAAATTTGTATCCTAAGCTAGAAATCATCCTATACGTAAGGTATGTGTAATTTATACTTAAACAGGTTGTTAGTGTAATATTTTTTGTATCATATAATTTATTTAGATAATTAATGGAAAGTTACATTGGATCCAAATGCGACGGGTCCGCGACTGATTAGTTGAAGAATGTAAGTGTAAATTATTACGTGATATGGAATGGTATCGTCTATGATCGCCAAATAATTAAAATACTGAATATATATATCTTGATTGTTGAAACTCAAATAAGATGTTACATGAATATTAATAATAACTATACAGTGTAAGACATACACGAACTATCCAAAGATGTTGAACTCCCCCTGAACGTAATATAAATGAATGAAACACATTACTATTATTATAATCCACGATGAATGTTAATCAATGTACGATAATGAATGTGTAAATTTTATGTTGAAAAGAATAAGAGTTTTAGCAGTAAAATGGAAAAATTAAATCAGGCGATTGTAAAATATATATCTTGTTTGAATTAGTTTCACCTGGTTCCACCCGACCGCCTCTCACTATCTGCATCCTAAATGAGTCGAGATTGATGTCATGCTATCTGTAAAGTGTTCAGTGATACAATTTCATGTGAAGTGGCGGTACATTTAACGGTATTAGTACTTTTCGTACATTTCAAAGACTTCGATACTGGCTCGTGATGATTTATCGTCGCCTCACACACAAAGTTCCCCCACGTACTCCGACAGGATGGCGTGGGCGGTGTGTTCGTCGAACGCCGCCATACAGCAGACTTACCATGACCATGCTAATGGAAATGTAAGTGACCAAACTTCTTTACAAGTCGGGGTATTATGTTGTGAACAACTTTAAATATATTTCAATATCATTAGGTTACACTACTACACACATGAATAATTTTAGTAGTACACCTGCTTCTTCATATCGAATGTAGGGTAGTGTTGGTATGTAATTGTATGTAAGTATTAATTTATTTCAAAGCTGCCTCAGAAAACGTAATTTATTTTGTTAAATTTTGCAAACAGATGGCTAATTTCCTTCCAGACAAGGTTATATATTTTTATAGCCATCGCATCCGGACAAACCGGTTGGCGCTAGCTTGTTCATTCTTAGCATCGAAAGGTGTATCTGAGTTTGAATAAACAATTGAGGAGGAAACTAGATTTAATACGAAATGCTATTAGAAGTCAATACAAGAATAAAGTCGGCTTGAAATATTTTCTATGGCGAGCCAGTGTCATGGCGCAAAAAAGGGAAAAAAACTTTCAAGCGCACCTTCCAACCCGCCGGAGAAAAACCGGTTAACGTTATTTCATTTCCGTTCGATTCAGTTTTTTATTAGAACCAAACTCTAAACGGGTTCAATGGAGGTAAGAATTTCGAAACAAGATTTTTAAGGCAAAGTGTTATTGCATTACTCGGAATTAGTTTGATAGGGCGAATTGTATCATTTTAACAGAGATATCTACAATTTTTTTAAGTGTTGTTTAATACTTTTGTGGCATTTTTACTGTTTGTGGTAATAATTATAATTATTCGGTTTAAATTTAATACAACTTAGGTTTGTTTTTTCAATAGTCAGATAACTTTTAACTGAATAATAAAAATGGACGTTTGACTATACAAGACGCTTTTCTGTACAAAATCTGTGAAAGTATCAAATAATCTGTCTGTATGTTTGTTTCCGTATTCCAAGCTTAGACGTAAGGCAATTTTTTATTACAATTTTTGTTCAATGAACTAAAGTAAGACTTCCGGTAAGATCTTTTGTCATCGTTTCCACTGATGAATCCGTATTCAAGGACGGACTACCCTAGACTTTTAATATTCACTATGATTAACAGCAATATGAAATAAATGAAATTCTAGCGATAACAGGCCGCATAAAATTAGGTTTTATGGTTTTCGATTTAACACATGATTTAAACATAAAACTTCAAAAATATTCTTCAGAAATAAGAAATTCAGAAGTGCGAAATCAAGATGAACATGATAAACAAAGTAGCTTGGCTGTTTATTATAAGATACAGTAGTCTGTGTGACATACCTGGGTACTACCTCTGCAGTAGTACAGATAGTACCCTGGTATGTCAAGTTCTATTCTGAAAATCTAGTGTTAAAGTAATTTGCAATAGGAACTTAGCAGTCTTTGGGAAGTAATACAATAGGTATATTTGGATCTTAGGGATTAATTTGGATGCATGATTTCGTAGGATCGGTCTTTTGTTAAACTTTAGATACTGTAGGTGGGGTTGTATGGCCCTCCTGCGGTTTGACCACTTCCGGTCTTAAAGTTTCTTTGTAAATTGTTGTTTTTTTATGAATATCTTTAGATTTTTCCCACAATTTATTTATGACAATATTCTTACTTAGAGATATATATGTAATTATGTAAACATATAGGTATAAGGCAAGAAAGCTGTGAATATATTCTTTGTAGTTTTATCATTCTCAGATATCGATAGAACGCTTGTCTAGACACGTTTGAACATGCTGATGCTCGTTCAAGCCAAACCCATGTTCATGTTTTATTTATCTCGATTAATAGACATAATAAGGTATACAGTTTTCGTTTCTTTATTTGTCTTTACCCACGTTTAGTGGTTTTTATTATAATTTAAGATTTGTTTTAAAAGGCAGGTGAGTTCACATCCTGTCTTCGAACAATAATCCGATTTTCTCACTGGTTACTATTATTGTCCATAGTTTTAGTAACAGTTTTTTTTGTACCTAGAGCGTCTAGGTACAAAATAAAAACGTTAATGTATTTAGTCGATGCTCAGATGCTTAGTAACAAGGGTTTAGCAATTCAAAATGTTTATTTTTAAAAGCCATTGGATTTGCATTCTAATTATTTCAACAATAAAGCTTTTGACAGGTTGAAAACTAAGAGTTGAAGCTCGGGTAAGAAATCCTCGTCTGGATACAGACTGGAGTCTAGCGACTACTTAAAGAATTTAGGCACTGTTCCCACGGGGATTCCACACCGGCATCTAAAGTGGTTCCAACCTAAGAAATAAAACGTAGACGTCCCCATAATTCCGAACAAAATACTAGTCTGCAACCCTGAAATCAATTATTCATTTATCCCCTGAAGTCAAAGCTACGTTGATTCAGAAGCTCAGGCTAGAAACCACAAATCCGCAACAATTAATTGCGAGTCGACAAGTATCCAAACTTTCTTGTCTATTAACATCTCGAATACTATAAGATAGGTAACTCTGAAACTTTGATAAGAGAAACAATGGTATTGAAATAAGCAAAATTTTGTAGAACGACAACCTTATTTACCTACCAGGCTACCATCAATGGCTTTGCGCTTTCTTCTCGTAAAAGCGGAGACTTTCGCTGACAATAATGATGTTTCGGCCCTGGCAACAATGGGAACTCAGCCGGAGCGATCTTGATTGTTCGCCTGAATATTTCAATTGTGTACTGCTTTCGAGACTCGCTCTTTGTATATTCATTGCTATCATATTTTGTCGTGTAACGTTTGTTATTTTATCGTTTGTTAGCTTTCGCTGTCTTAGTGGTTTTTACGTTCGGCTATCTAGTTTGTTTGAATTTAGGCTC
Organism: Mamestra brassicae; assembly: GCA_905163435.1. Taxonomy (NCBI): domain Eukaryota; kingdom Metazoa; phylum Arthropoda; class Insecta; order Lepidoptera; family Noctuidae; genus Mamestra; species Mamestra brassicae. The sequence goes on along the minus strand of LR990995.1, from coordinate 8,849,111 downwards.
GGCTTTGGAGACAACGTTATTACATTTTGCAACATAACTTCAATTAGGCGGCTTGATTCTTTTCGAATCTGCTTTTCTCAAAGAAAATATCAGTAACTTGTTTCTCAGTTTAGTGTAAAAATGAAATGAAGTATGTTTAGTTAATTTATTCTGGAAGACAATTTGAAATCGTGGGGCCAACTACGGAGGTTTGAACATTAAGTACGATCTCATATCTGGCATTATTTATCTTAGGCAATTAGGTACTGGTACTGTTGTGTACTGTTTTTTTTGTATTAGGTAGTTAATATTGAAGAAAATACTTTTTCTCTATACTTTTAGTATATGACTCCTAAAGGTCAGCTTTTCATAACTGATTTCAATACTTGCTGTAATGTGAAATAAAACCATTTAACTTAATTTATGTAACTAAACCTTTTAAGACTTTTATAAATGTACAAATTTGGAGTAGTAAAGCTACAGCAATGCGGAGAGATACTTATCTACATTCGTGACCAGTTTCATTTTCTTTTCGAAACGATATAAAACTACTCCTCATCATATCAGCCGAAAGACGTTCACTGCTGGACATAGGCGTCCCCCAACGGGAGATTTGCCATAATCGCCACGCTTGGCAGGCGGATTGGCGATTGCAGTGTAGCTGTTGCAATGCACAGAGAATGCTGCTGCCCATTCTCTGATGATCTGATACTCTGGTGGTAAACTATTAGATGGCAGGTGATGTGCACTTGGGACACTCCTACAAGAATAGCTGGAAAAGTAGGTAAGTATATCAACCTAATTAGCTACACACACGCATCAGTGTTTATGAATAAAATTTAGCTGTTAATATGTAAATAGCACAAATAGCACTCATTATCAGCTTCTAAATCACGCCAGCGAATTTAAAATAGCACTGTAAGCAGCGAACAACAAAAGCATGAAATGTTCTTTCGCTACACTTATTTTTTTTTTCACAATTCACTTGACAGTTCGCTAATTAGTTAGGGCACTATTTTTCTGATTTCTTTTATTATCTGCGACAACTGCGACGACGGTGCACCATGCCATTCAGTTTTGATTGAATCGTGATCGATTAATATTGGTGTGAACATTGTAAAGCGAAATAAAAAACTATATATTCAGACGAACTGGCCGGGCGGCGGCGGCGAACCCACCGGCGCATGATGTTGCCAATGCCAATAAAAATTGATTTTATTTTTCGTTATTGACACGTGCTGGCATAATTAAAAGTGGCAATTCCACTTTTGATGAAAAATCTCTTCTCCATATTCGAGTAAACATTAGTTATTGTCGGGTCGTGATTAATTGCCAACTTTGTTGTGTAACATGACCTTTCATATAGTTGAGTTCAACGGTTATTATGTTACTTAATGTCAGGTACTTAATAAAACAACGATCCGTTTTGGTGGATGACTTATGACCTATAATTATATTAATCAATAAGACGCTTTAGTATTCCGTCTCCATAAATACGAGTATGTAACATATTGATATACAAGATAACGAAACCATAATACTGAGCGAACTAGAATAATAACTTAGAGAACTACAAGTCAATCAACATGATTAATGAAAAACACCGCCATTCAAATCGCCGACAAGGTAACCTACCGATAAGCCCCTCTTCTTCGGAAAACATATTCAATTAACTATGTCGGCCATGCCCAAGGCCTCACTATAAAAGCTAAAACCAGATTTCGGTATGACGTAAACTCTTTATTATTCTATGGCTTCTATGATTGTAACGACTACAAATGAAAGAAGACAATATACTAGGGTTTGCACAGTACATTGTTAATTGTAGCGGTAAAAATGAGTTTGTGCTGTTTAAACTTAATATAAATATTGCATTTGCTAAAGGGGTCACTGACGACCCGAACCGACTGGTGACGCACGAGGATTCCCCGAGAGCCGCCGCTACAAATTTAATAAGAACAAAAAAGCTCACAAAAATTGAAAAGTAGTTCACCTACAACTTCTTTTTCTTTATGCAAGGTTTGAATTCATTGAAGGACTTAAGAGCTACATACAGTTGCTGCATTTTGGCAAGGCAATAGCGGTCATTGCCCTTTTCCTTTGATATTTTCGTAGGAACCCGAACAATAAAATATGTTAAATACCTACTTCGCTACAAAAAAAAAAAACTGAAGTCCACACACGATACATTTAGATTGATTCAGGACGGCTTTACATATTTCTTTGTTTTCGAAATTAAAAATGTCAATAAATGAAGCTAATGCCATACTAACACGTAACATCTACATGAATCATATAATATGTAGGTACTTTCTGACTAGGTACTTTCTGACTAGGTACTTTCTGACTAGGTACTTTCTGACTAGGTACTTTCTGACTAGGTACTTTCTGACTAGGTACTTTCTGACTAGGTACTTTCTGACTAGGTACTTTCTGACTAGGTACTTTCTGACTAGGTACTTTCTGGTCTTTGTGACTTAGTAGATGAGCCCGCTGTAAATTTCTATAGGCACTATCTCGAATAGAGTTCAAAGAGTTCAGAGGTCGGGCAACGTTTGTGGTTTGATGCGCGATGAGCCGGACATAGACGTTACAAAGGTACACCTCATACCCGACATTATTGCAAACATGGAACTGTTGTTGGGCGTGTGATTGATAATTGAATTAATGGTTAATTCCATCGGGTACCAATCGGCTCCCAAAGCAATTTGGTAAATCGGCGGAGTGCCGCCACTGCCGGCCGCTCCAAACCGATGAATGTTCTTGCACACTCATAAATTAGTTTGGCATGTGTTTTGGTTTGCGCCGAAATCAACGATATGTGTGGTCACTTCGATTGATAATATTTGTATGAGCTTGTTCAACAACAGCGATTAACCACCACCCTGACCGTTTTGACATCTACGGGGTGAAAAGAAACGGTATGAGAAATATCGAAAAAAACTAAAAGTAGTATCGAGCCCGGTGTTGATGAGAACTTAAAATGCATTATTTTTGAAAAATCGGTTTTCCTGTCCAGGAGTAGAACCGGTTGATTTTGAAAAAAAAAACACGTCCTGGACTAAACTTTTACTATCGATAATTAATTAAGCTTAAAAATATGCTTGAATTAAAACCCAATAATTAACAATTCCCAATGACGATGAATCAGTAACAACATAAACACGGGAAAATATGATCAGTCCGAAAAAGTAAAAAAATCATATATCTACCATACATAACGTTCTCCTATAAAAAATTAAAATCAATTTTGTCTTTTAGTAGGTATGGATTTGGAACAACGGACGATGTTACATTTTAATAAAAAAATTGTATTTTTTTTTCTAATTTGCTTTTATCTGTGAGGTTGAGCCTAGTCAATAAAGCAGAAAATATTGAGCTCTCAGTTCAGACGTTTTAGTAAAATTCGGCTCTCATTTACTTTTTAACAATGAACTTTTAGTCATTTTTTCTTTTTAAATAATTTACAGAGGTATCTAAGGGATGAAATGCACGTAACTAAAAGAGTTATAAACATAAAAAAAATGATTAACCCAGATATAGTACTTTCTGAGATTTGGGCTATGCCACTTAATGCACGCGACTGGATTGAGGGTCCAAGTTATTTTAATTCAATTATGAGAAATTCATGGCTTTCTTTTATGTTTTTACTATTTTGTACTAATTTTCCTATAAGTCTTATTTCGTTTCGCAAGGATTTAAAAAATGGGCCCTCGATCAAGATCCACATGTTTTTCGATATTCTTCATAGATACGGATTTGGCTATCCACGCACACTTTTAAAAATTCATCCTGTATATTATAAAATTATTGTCGGAGTTTTAGTAGGACAGAACACTCTGATTTCATGGAATGATAAAATCGACGTACATAAATGTGTTTGATGAGTCTTTTAACGAACAAAAATACATTATTCCTTATAATGGGTACACGTGGGTTGCCTTTTTGATATGAGCATTTAAATTTCAGCTATAGAAAATAGACTCTATGCAAATTGCATTGCTGTACAACCACAACTTATTTAAAAAAATACATATTCGTGAGTATTTTTAGTACCTTAAACTGTCCAAAAGGACAACCGTAGAATCACACTTAATCCAGATTATTTATTAGGTATGTCCAAACTTGAGTAGTTCAGATACAATGGATGCCCCAAGGAACGTCTAGATAGGTACCTGTATAACTTGTGTATGGCGTCATAGAGAGTCATAGTCCACCAGGGGTTCGACTTAGCACTGCCCGGACAGATTCGAGTCCGCACATAGCCTGTGGGCATCGTTAGCAAAGATCGAATTATTGGCTCAGGACTCGTCTTGTTTATGATGGGTAGAGTAAACTGTGCTGAAGGAGCTATGGGTGATTCTGAACCGGTATATGTATTGGCCAAGCTTGCTTAATTTATCAGCTCGGTACTGCCCAGTTAGCTAGATCACCATCTGCTCTGCTGATGTTTCATGATATATTTTATGTCTATGATCATTCGTATTCTCACGCTTAAGTTCTCAAATATTTATTATTTATTACTTAAAGAGATCCAATCCATTCATAACTTACTTCTAAGCAATTGTAAAAAAACTTTCAAATCAATAAATATATACAACATTTTCTTTTTGCTGGTATAAAAGAAAACATAAACATGAGTATTTTTCTCGTTGAATTGTTCAGGAGTTCAAAATATTTAAAATAAACAAGGTGGGTACAGGCACTAAGTGTTTCACATAGGTACATACACTGAAGTGACATCGTTTTTAATTTCTCTACATTTTCTCTTTGAATATATTCAATGCCTAACCTAACCAAATAGTCTGGAACCTCTGACGACTTATTAAGGACCTCGATAATTATAAAATGTTTGCTGCTCAATAAGACTCCCCACGCGTCCTGTGACCCAAAAAGACAATACCGAATATCCCTCGCTGAGTATCCCCAATATAATTATGTGGAGCAGTTAAGGGACCTTCCTATTATAATATTACTGTACAGTGTTGGTACCTATATTTTGTTATTTTTATGCCGGTCTCCTTTAACTTTCATTTAGTATTCAACGTCCCATACCTATTCTTTTCATACTGTTCGTTGTGGTAAAGCCCATTGCCTTTTAAACTGACCTTTGGCAAAAAGCTGGCAAAAAAATACAGCAGAAAAAATAATAGGTACTCTCACAAATAAAGTGTAAGTGTGCTAACTACACATATATCCGGCCGACCTTTTGGTTGTGTTGTGTTTACCGCTGAGTCCGGGGCTAAGCTTAACCACCTTAAGGCTAATACCGGGATTTCCTTATCCCGTTGGCCCGTGGTCAGTTTGGCCGACGCCTTAACATCAATTAGCACTGTGTCTTGGACGTTGCTATCTTATCTGAGCCAACGCTTTGTTTAGATAAAAGGCTTTTTATCTTTTATGAACCAAGTTCGACCGCGCTCGCAGGAATAGACAATTTAATTATTTTGCATACATTTGCATCTCTGGGCTTGCAAAAATAAACAAGGTAGAAATGCTACATTTTTTATATCTATATTTTGGCTGGATACAAATTATTTATGTTTTTTATGGGGACGAGATGATGAAGATCTTACGCGATCTTCATTAACAGAACAAAAGGAAATAACAAAAAATCTTTTAGTCGCAATTCTTTTGTTTATTTCGAGTATTTCGCGCACAAAAACTGGGTTCACAGTTCCTAATGAATTACAAAATTTTAGACAAACTAATCCGACCATCACTAATTATATTGTTATTTTGAAGGCTCGGGATAAACAGGATCTAAATTATTCAAATCTCAGACACTATCAACAAATTAGTAACTAGGTACTTGGTCCAAATAAATACTTGAAGGCTGATAATCTCTGTTGTTGAAATCACAAGAAGTAATAGCTTGATAATATAAGCTGCGTACGGTGTCTTAATTGATTTCGAGTTTATTACCCGAATACCACTATTGGCAAGTATCGGCTCTAGCGACGCTGTGAAACGATGTGAGCGTTTCCACCAGAGATGCAACGCTGTGAAACGGTGCGCCGCTGACCGGTGCGAGGATGTGTAGTGGACTCTTTTCAGACGCGATGTTAGCTGTTTCTCGCATGCGTCCATCCCTAGCACACATCCCTCGCACACATCTCTCGCACACATCCCTCGCACACATCTCTCGGACACATCCCTCGCTCCCATCCATCGCTTGTTTTGTAGGTACATACAAAAACCTCGTGCCGCTAAGCCGTTTCCACCGGAGCTGCGAAGAGCCAGCTAAATGAAGCGAATCTATTGGTTCTTAACCAACTAATCCCTCGCTACGCATCCTCACACATCTCTGGTGGAAACGCACCCTTAGTCTTAAAGGGAATATGTATTTTAAAGAAAAAATCTGATCTCAAAATGTTATTACAGAATTTAATGACAACACTAATTCTTGGTAGACTAATCCAGGGGCTATATTTATACGTACATTGTTAATTTTGTAAAAATCCAAACCTATGGAGAAGCGATAGAAGTTGAAGTGCAAAAGTTAGTTCTAATAGCTTAACAACTAGCGAATGGCGATAGCGATGGACGGATGGACAAACACGACATTTCAGTTGAAAAGTAAACCCTATTTGGATTAACTCATTTATTTAAAACCAGCTTATGGCAAAAGTTTACAGGCTTTACAAAGCAATAAACTTGTCTATTCATTCTGCAAATTAAAATCAGTTAGGGCCTTCGTGATCTATGATTGGCGGTTTCCAAAAACCGATTGCAGATACACAAATAGCAGGGCTCGAACTTATAGTAAGTCAATATTGAACCTTTTCGGGCTCTCGATGGCGTGCAGAAGGCCGTTAGCATGTATAATCGCCCTTGTACGTTTTAAATACTCCCTCCTTGCTCATTATTTAGCTCGTTTATTATTACTAACTACGTCCGTTTTCCTACACGGAAAGATGTTCACACTTAGTCAATTTTTATATAATAATTTGGCAGATGATTTCCGTCTGAATGAAATGCTATTTCTATGTGTATAAGGCACATATCGAAATTACAAAACTGTCGAAGAACCAATTATAATTATGTGACATTTTCATACATAAGCCATTTGCTACTGAACACACAATGCTTCGAACTAGAAAGTTTTTTTTTTTTTAGTCTCTGATCAATTCAATTTTACTTCAAAGCATTTATGTGGGAGGTCAATAAAACACTACAATTTAATAAACCCGGTTCAGACCGACGTCTTTTTATTTACTACTATATTAATGTCGTTCGCTTCCGACGCAATCTACAGTAACATAATCGACATGAGTACTTATTATTGATATCTTGCGTCCATCAGAGGACCATTAATGAAAGTTTTATACCATTCTGATTAATCGCTGTGGTGTGGAAACGTAAATACTCACAAAACTGCCCGTTATTTGCGTTCCAAATATAACGGTTCGACTCTGACATTATTTTCAATATAAATTGCAAAGCAATTTAATTTTAAACGTGGGATTTTTGTTGAATATTTTAACGTATCAGCTCGTGACCGGACATGCTAATCCTGTATAGTTAGTCCTGTGTGTCTTATTAAAAGCTCTGATAGTTGGAACAATAGTGTCGATCACCTGCTTGGAAATCGGATTGGTGATCTAAATGGCTTCAATTTTATCGACATAGACAGAAGGAGGAGTGCAAGTGATGTTTTTCTTATTCAACCGCTGTCTTTTACTAAATAATTTGGTTGCGAGATCCAAGATCGTTGAATCGTTTATCCGGGTCTCGTCTAGCTTCTGCATTGACTGGACCCTTTTCTGGTGGTTGTTACTGTTGATTCTGGCTCTCAGGAGTTGCAGTAGTTGGAAATAGTGCTGTGACAGGCTTGTACGGAATAAATAAAATTTAGGTATAGTGGGTGGTGTAAGGTTCACACGTGTAAAATGTTATCCCATTCTCTGTATCGGTATCCCCCGAAGACTGTGCAAGTAAAATAAAAACAGAACAAGTGTTATCGCTTATCATCGGACGCAAGTCATAAAAGTGACTGAGGGCAACGATATAGAAGACAGGCGACGGATGGATAATTTATTACACCAAAAAGCAATATACCGTAGTGAAAACAAACATACATTTATACAGTTTTCAGTACCTCACCTAATTCCTTTGCCAGACAGCGCCAATTATATGAAACACAATAGCGATAACTGTAAAGTGAATATTACCTACCATTAGAAGATTTATGACAATATTGTTTTTAGTAGTTCTGAACATTTAGGTATATAGTTATAGAGGAACATATATAGGTACCAAACGAAATAGGTACTAGACATGGAGCTAATTTGTCGCGTATGTGGGAGTAAGTCCCCGTCAAATAAGAAAGTTACCTACGCTATTAGATTAAAAGACTTTCAGAGAATAGTTGTACGTACGTAAAATGAATATCATCCTACCTACCTTAGGTGGGATTATAAGTGCTTATTACGATAAAATAAGAATGGAATCCACGGCATTGCCCACGTGAAATTTATTTGCATTGTTCCAAAGATACGGGTAAGCTCACTCCATCGCCGACTTTGTCTTTGTCATCTATGACCTAGACTAGAGTCAAGAGCAAACCCATCTCAAATAAAAAAAATACAATATGGTCTAAAATATTCCTTTTGTCCTAATGATGGTCTGTTGTTCCATGCTGAGTACCAATGGTACAAAATTTCATCCGAATCTCTTCAGTCGTTTGATTGATTAACAAACAGATTTTTCGCATTTATAACATTACCTACTAAGGTGCCATTTAAAGTACGGTCGTACCTATATTTCGTGCCATTATCGGTTGCCGATATAGTTATTGCAGTGGACTGAGAGCAGTCCCTACACACAGAAACCTAACATAAACCACACCGAAAGCAGATTAGGTCGTCTATAGATAATCGGGCGTGTCAGGCAGAAATACCTACATTAAACCGCCGTAAGGGATTTTCACGTTATTGACACGGAACCACATAAAACGTGCGCGGTTAAGGCTTGAGATCTGTAAAGTCAAGCCACAAAGAGAGAGCAATCTTTTCTTAATGGAACGTTAAAAACACGAGGCTACGATTGTCACGGCGTGTTTTTGCTTCGCTGTTCAGTCACGCAGCGGTCACACTATATCTACTACCTCTAATATAAAAACCAAAGCTCTACGGCTCCTGTTTTTCTAAATTCTGTAGCTTTGGATTCCCGGTTTTTGTTTCGTTTCGGATCATTTCCTTCGACTTTGTTTCTAACTGATCGATCGAGGACATCTGCAATCTAATACACATTTATGATAAAATGAAGCATCTCATACCGAATGTGTTTAACACGAGCTTCTCCATGTGAAGCGATTTATGGCGAACTATCAACGAGGTTAAAAGTCAAATTTATGTTGTAAATAATATTGCATCACCTTTAATAGACATTTATGCTGACTGAAACTGATTCGTAGACCAGTCGGGCCAGGTTCAATTACGGAAATCAAATTATCGCGACGTGAAAACAGAGCCAGCTCAGTTTTGTAATATTATTAGTTGGTTTCCACGACGGTGCAATTAGTTTATTTTTTATTTTTATAATTAGGCTTATGTTACTTGAAATTAGATATGTGGGTAGAGAAAGGCAACATGTCGATTCGGTCTGTTGGCGTCTGCGTTAGTACAGCCAGTGAAAGATTACTCAGCGTGACAAGTGACTGCATCTGATCCCGGCGAGTTCATTACCGAGGCAGCGAAGTCGATGTGACCACTTCATTTGAATACTGTTTGGTAGTGGTGAGCCAACATTTTACCTCGCTTAGAAAACAAAACAGACTTCAAAGTAAATTTGTTTTTATTTTTGTACGAATAAAAGTGACGAAACTATGAGAAGTATTATGTATCTTCTGCTTTATAATGAATTCTCCACTTACATTGTCCGACGAAATGAAAAATATCATGCTGGCGCCAGATTATCGACGACGCTCTACGCACGTATGTCTGTATCTTGTTGCAACTAGGAAACCCTACTCCAAATATATTGATTTTATAACAAAAACGAGGGGATGGTTGCACGCGGGGTGAATGCCCCTGTCACTGCAGATTCGCCCCGCCATATTGGTTGGGGTTCCCGCGTCACTAATGGAGTAGCGACGGCTAAAATATGAGCCTGTACTCCTCTTCATACGTTGAAAAACATGCGGATTCAGACAAATCATTTTTGGAATTAATTCTATTACACATTTTGGCAGATGGTGCCCGCATCGGTTTATTAAATTTTTCCATATTGCAGTGTTGTGGATTATTCTCTCTGTTTATGATTTTGAGAGAAAATTGGAAAGATTTGAATATCGCAGAATAGCTTATTACTTACGTATCTGTGTATGATAGATAGTCAGTACCACAGAGCTAGTAAAAATTCTGTTTATATTTTATAAGCAACTAGTGGACCACCCCGGCTTCGCCCGGTTATGATTGTTTTTTCAAAATTTTCTTTCATAAGAACCTTCTCCTAACAATACCAAACACAACAAAAAAAGAATTAGCGAAATTGGTCCAGCCGTCCTCGAGTTTTGCGCTTAGCAACACATTTAACGATTCATTTTTATTATATATATATGTTTTTGTTTGGGAGCTCGAGTTGCCCCTGTGGGCTCGAGCAAATAAGAAATCTAGGTACCTACGTGGAGGTAAGAAAGTCTTGGCAAAAGGGAAAGTTTAGGAATAGCGTACCTACCTATGGACCTACCCATATTTTTTTTATAGTCTGTGTTTATATTTCTATGTCTGTAGGGTCCCACTGCTGAGCAAAGGCCTCCCCCATTTCTTTTCAGACAATCTTCTCCTGCGCCACCTCCAACCAGCCCTCGTGGTGCGCTTCCAGGTCATCCCGCCACTGCTTTCTACGCCGGCCTGCGACGCCGTCTGGCACTCATGCATGATGACCGATTTCCAAACGATTTTCCAACGTGAGCCTCCCAATCCCATTTGAGCCTGACAGCCTTTTTGCCCACGTCTATGATTTCTGTTTTGGAGTGCAGCATGGTGTTCCACCATCTATTATTAAAACAAAACTGTGCCCAACCAAACCATTGGTTACCAAGTCCAGGTTTTCAGGCGATAAAGGCACAAAAGCTTATGAATTATTTTATTTCCAGTATGATTCTTGAGATTTCTCCATAACTTCGAGTAACTTTGTTTCCATTTGTAGATTTTAACTTCTAATCGAATCTTGTTTAATTGACCTTTGCAATTCATGGAGTGATTTGAATATCAACCTATTTTATATTGGCCTTTCCAACGCAAATTCAGTTTGTGTAAATTTGCAAATGCTGCCTGTGTTATGAAGGTTTTACAAATTCGCACATCTGATTGAATAAATGAATTTTACATAAAACAGTATTTTGGTGTTAGCTAGCTTTTGCAGAAGGAGATCTATCTAGGTTGATATTTTTATAAAAAGTTTTATTGTCACCGAAATATGGTTCACATGAAACTTCCAAGATAAACCGCCGAATTTTATTTCCTAGATTAAGTCGTGGTCTTTATTCAGAACTAGTCCAGGACTAGATCAAATTATTAATTGTAATATAATTCTCTAAAATCAATACCCAAGTATTGATTTTAGAGTTTTGTATTTTTAGTAGATTTTTAAATGATCATTTGTATAAAAGGCCCTAATAAAAGAGTCATCATCATCCTACCCTTACCTTTCCCTCCCTTATAAAAGTACTAGCTCTTGCCCGCAACTTTGTTCGTGTGGAATAGTTAATTTGTGCAGCCATGTTTATTTTTAAGTTAAAAAAATTTCAAAAACGCTTAAACATGTTTATTTATTTTTTTATCGAGTGCCTAAATATGTTCATAGTTTTATCTTTTTTCATGACGTACTCCCATACAAACCATAATTCCCTATTTCAATTCCTTTAAGCCCTTTTCTCGCGACAAAAGGTAATCTATGTCCTTCTCCAAGGTCTAATCTATCTCCATACCAAATGTCATCTAAATTGGTTCAGCAGTTATGGATTCCCCATACAAACTTCCTCCCTCCGTTTTCAACCCTTAAAGGATCATTTCTGGGATAAAACTATCCTATTTCCTTTTCCGGGACTCAAACTATCTTTGTACCAAATTTCATCGAAATCGGTTCAGTAGTTTAGGCGTGATTGCGTAACACAGACAGACCGAGTTACTTTCGCATTTATAATATTAGTACGGATGGGTTTCAATTAATTTTGAACTTGTTCTAGTTCGTCTGTTTGATAATCATCTCTCTTGGTAGTGTGATGTATTGGAAAAAATCCTAGAGCTTCTTAGGTACTTATTTTATCAGTAACAAAATTGTGGCATAGAGTTGTGTTAGTATGAGCTTTTACAGATTGCGACTAAGATGCGAACGTTACTTAAAATTAGTAAAATTCGCCCTCGGCTAATTTGGGCTGATGACCAATTTCATTTTGAGATTTATAGAACTTATTTCAAAAGTCAAGGAGTTACAAAATCGCTACTCTTGTAAGGCCACTTAAGACACCCAGAAGACAATCTATTCTACTAGGTACTCAGGTCCTATAATAATAGCACAGAGCTGGCGAAATCTCTATGCAGCAGTACCTGTACAAGAAAATAGACATTCTGGTTCACCTATGCCTGAAACATGACCAGGATTACTTCAATACAAAGCCTCACTCAGTTGATCCCGCTTTACACAGTGTAAGGAAGCGTTGCCGGACGCTCCATGACGTGTTTACCTACATAGCCTTTCCAATAATAATATTCAGTTTGGCGTATTTGTTAAGGGTTTTTGCATGGAGCAGATTTCGACCGTCTGTAGTAAAACGATGAAGGAAAAGCACAACTTGGGAGATATTGACAATATATATAAGTATCGTGTTTCCTACTGACTTCGATGGTCTTCTGGCTGTTATTAGGTTTTCTTTGTCGCAGGAATTTCCGTGTAGGAGTACTGAATCTAGATTTATGCCTGGTTAACGGCAGTACACTCTCCCCTGCTCCATGGTACTTGAATATAACAGGTGCCACGTGGGTGTAGACACCCACTGCTGGCCGACATATTAAATTACCAATAAACTGATGAAGTAATGATTAATTTACTAAGAATTTTTAACGATGACGTGGGTATGACGTACGGACAAACCTATATTCATTCACAGTTAGGTTCCTACTACTACTGCCGTTGCTAAATGTTATTAGTTAACGGCTCCAAATATTTACTCATTACTCTTAGTACGGAGCTTGCTATAAATAAAGCTTTGTTTGAGCGATGGATGAGAATGTTTATATAAACCACCCCTTTTTGCATCCCCGTGTAAAATACAACCCAGAAAGCAGGTACACGCCACATTGTATGCAAGTACCTATTAAGCACAAAGGCCAAGCCTGAATAGTGCATCATATTTTGTGGATCGCCGCAATATACAGTAAAGGTGTCCGCTTTACGTAGAAATGGAGATCTACGCCATTGTGAATCGTCCATTCAGGAGGATTTTAACGAGAAACCGTATCGCATTACCGCTTGCGGTGAGGGGAGGTGTCAGATCTTTGCAGGTCGTAGTGACCAATCGGCTTCTACATCCTTACCTCTTAGTCTAATTACATCGTTCGCCTAACCTGTCCACAACTGTTTCGGGGTCGGCTTTTTGTACATACAATGAAGTATTTACAATTAACCGACATCGACCAATTTATATGAGTCTGTGATTCGAATACTAACGATATTGTTTCAATACGCCAAAGCCTTCATCCTCTTGTTTCACAACTTAGTGGTATAAAAAAATCATTGAAGCATGTAGCGAACTTATTGGCAGCAGCAGGTGGAATTCCTACAAAACTAACAGAATGCTCCGCCGGGAGTCATCAAAAGGCGTGTTGACTGACGAGCGGTCAGATGGTAAACAAGCAGGATGGAAAGGATAGCAGGGCTGACCCGCATGCCATCCGCACTGTATACGAGAACTAAATTAAAATTCTGATAAGCTTTACTTTACATTATATTTGGAAAACAATAATAATTTATCTATATATATAAATACAATATTAATCGACAAAACATTTTGAAGTGGGTCTACTAACATTGATGCAAGTTAACCTTTTGCTCTCAAACTTTCTTCCGCAGTCCGAACATTTTTTAAGAGAAATGTGATCGCGCAACCAGTTCCAACTGTTACAATTGGAAATGTATGTAGGGAAAGTCCCAAAGTTAATAGAGGCCGTCTGATTTGTACGTGGGGTGGTTGGGCCGTTACCACGCACGTTTCTGGCACCCTAGCAACGGTCCCCTCACGGCTCCGCACTTCCTTATACCCGGCTGCCTCAGTACCCGGCTGAGTTCCCGCCCAGCTTCGGCAGTTGCGATAACTTTGATAGCTGACGGCCGGGAATTGGACACCGACTGATTGTGTTTACTACCGACAGAACATTACGTAAACGGTGCTCGTCCGTCCGTCTTTCCTGTATGACTGTACCGGCGCCAGACTAAATATCGATCGAGTGTCGCCCTTAAAAAATATGGAGGTGAGAAACTGATGAACTGTCACATCAATAGAAAACGTGTTTCAGATATAGGAAATAAACAGTGAATGTTAAGAAGTCCTTTCATTAAACCGGGAAAGTATAAATGAACGCCCACATGTGTCGTGAAATCGTAAAACTAAGATCAAACAGTTCCTATTTTAGAATCGAACGGCTTCGAGTAATCGCAACTAAAGGACGACATCAATGCTATGTTTAGAAAATCATTCTAAGATTAAATTCGGATCCCTCCGACCACAAATCAGTAACGAGTCCTTATTTATTAGGGTAGAAATAAAATATAGCATCAACTTTTCATGTAACATGCTCAAATGGGAGGTTTGGTTACAAAGTTTGTTCGAGAAAAACGTCTCGGTTCCACCTAATAAAAGAATAAATGTTTTTTGGTACAAAAATGGACAATATTAAAGTGTGATATAAAATACATAAGATGCGGAGGTGCCAGGGGCTATGAATTCCGACAAATGGCTTCATCGATTTGTCGGTTGCGTAAAACAAAACAGGAACTAAATAAACCGTCATATACTGTGGAGTTGTAATATTTTGTCTTATTACATATAATATATTAAATTTACGGACTTACCCATAGTAAGAACTTCTGGTAATATAGATACGTAGTATAGTCACTGTTATCGTTTCGCCATTGATAAATGTTATATAGGAATGGACAGGACCGTGTAGGCGTATTTGAAACTAAACAATTACTAGCACGAACTCCGGACAACCGGTTTCGTATCATATCAATTTGATAATAGGTATCGGGAGAATTGTAGCATGAAAGATTTTTCACGTGTAGTACTTATTCGTTGACTTGAACGAAAGCTGCTTTTCGATAAATTTATACAAAAGGATGACGTTATGTGGATCTATGATAAATTAATTAATTACGTCAGGTCCTAGATGCTGATGCAATTCTTTTTGTACTATTAAGTTTAATTTTTATTACTATTGAGTTGTTTCATGTGTGGAATAGAATAATTCTCATTTCTTGGGTGCCACATTCACAGAGGTGGGAAAGGCATCAATGGTGATGCGTCATAGTCTTCATGTGGACCGTACAGATACACGACATTGATATTACGTAAGTAACCTACCCATATGATGATTTATTTGCCTACCTACGTACATTATGTCATTCATTAGTGAATAAATATAATATGTAAATCAGCAGACCATTAGCAGACTATTTATCAGATACCAGTACTTTATAAGATTTTATCCAACTTTTTATACAAAATACTTATCAACAGGATTTTATAGTAAAACAACCTCAAAGACCATACGTAGCGAACAAACACAGCGCTATAAATTGAGTTCGACTGCAAAAAATGGCAAAGGAAATGATCCTACTTATCTTCCGAATGGTCTTTTAAGTATCCACATTCGTTTTACATAAAGACGAATTTAGCAGAATAAGTAGGATATGGGTACAGAGGGATAAAAGTACAAGTCGAGTGCAGGCGTTCAGTGAAACGTTTCATATGTAAATGGCCCCGTAATCTGTAGGAGGCTCCCGGCGAACAGACATCTATCGCCGGATCGGACTCTCTGCGAAACTTTTCGTCTCTGATATGTATTCTCCAGTAAACAGTAGACTGGGAAGTTTGTCAAAGTTTTATGTACCGGCGAACTAGCGACGATACATTTGCAAGTACTCGGCTGTGAAACGAAGTATTTTCATGTCTCCTTTATACCTTTTTTCCATTTAAAAATATCGCTTTGACAGCAAACGCGGTGCACTAACGGTGTAACTGAGATAATAACTTTTCCCCGTGTTCCATTCTCTCAGCTTTGTTAATATTTTCAACGCTATTCAAAATGCTGTGAAGAAAAAATTTTTCATCCTATACTAGGAAGTCGTCTTTATGATTGCTTAAATCTGCGATGTCTTTAAGCCATGATGATTTCAACAAGTTTCCTTTATAATGATTTAGCTGACTAATTATATTGTTCTACTCATAATCAATTTCAGATTTAATTTTAACTAACATTTTTCATCATAAATTTATTACAGAGAGTGCACCTGTGATTGAGCACACACTTGTGCACTGTAATATCTCGTGTATACTTGGCGTATCTTCGCTAAGATTGATCATTGATTACCGTGATCAAAATTCGGTCGAGGTAGGATTGTTTTCATTTCAAACAGCTTCATCTTTGACTGACCGACCTTGCAAATTCAAAAGAAAATGGTTTAATTGAAATAAATAATATAAGTTGAGTTTTCATTTACATTTTACAACATTTAAAGTTCTTGAATAAAAATACCTTTAGTATCTAGTTTTATTCAGTTGTACTTTTAATGCTACACTTCCTCTTTCATACATACGACTATGACTAATTTGTGAGGTTGTGAGGTTGCACGTAACGTTCTAGACAGAATATCTTGACTCACCCAGATGGCGTTTTATTGAGTAAGGATACTAAAACGTCGTATTAGTCACACATGTTTCATAACTCTTGAATAACATTTCGCCAGATCTTATTAGTCATAGGGATTTTATTAACCTCTTTACTATGTTAATCCTTGTTTATGACCAGTCCCCATCTGCCTAGCCTTTTTCCAACTAATCAGGCTTCCAGTTTGACCGGATGTAGCTGAATACTAGTATTTTTAGACTGCCTATCTGACTTTCACAACTCAGTTACTGGTTAATAAAATACCCCTTGAAAGTGTAAGACTGGTTGTCAGACTTTCTTGCTTCTGAATATGCGTGACGATTGTCAAAGGATCCCAAATGACACCTGGGATAAACGCCTTTGAAAGTCACGGACGGCCCTTAATTTTTCTAAATAATAGACGGTCACCCATCCACAGACTTGCCTCAGCAAGCGTAGCTTAATCTTGGATCGACACATACAGCTGTTTTTATTCAGCTACGAGCCCCTCGACGACGAGATGTTCGATTATTATTATAACTAGTATCTGTAGGAAAGCAAAATGTTAAATCTGTATGGTGCGGAGCAATTTACAGTACAATAAATTATTATGAGTAATTTTCCTGTACGCACACCAACTATTTATCGGATACCAATCATTTTGTTCATGTCATCCCCGGGGTGTCCATAAATTTCTGAAATATCTTAACGCAAAACATATTAAATTCAATTCAAAGGCTGGAAGATGGCCTTCAGAAGCTATTTCTATTAATTGAAGTTCTATTTTAAGTTTCGCTCTTTGTTTTAGATCGTCTGTTGCGGCTAATGTGTAACTAAGCTACTTAGCGAAGATACTTCTGTATATGTCTACTAGAATAAATTTATATTAAAATAAGCAGTAACTTTGTGCTCTTCTGTTTGTTTATTTTTTAAGTATATTGGGTGTATATAAATAAATAAATAGAGAAAATTTTAATAAATGTTGGAATACCGAATAAAACCTGGTTTTTTCATCAACTAATTTGATACCCTAACGATAAGATCTTTTTTTTTTTTTTTTTTTTTTTTTTTTTTTTTTTTTTTTTAAGGATGGGAAATCATCAAATGACTTCTTCCGCTCTGGGTGGAGCGGAAGGGCGTGTCAGACTCTTACTGACTAAAACCCATCCGTGTTCCTTCTAAAGCCCTTTGCTTTCCAGGGCCGCGGTGACTCTTTCGAACAAATTCCGCAACCCTGGCAGGCTCTGGCCCTAGCGGGCCCCGTCCTCTATGCTGACATCTCTTTGAGGCGCGCGTGAAACACAACGCGCCATCGACCCGGGCCTGGTGGTGATCGGACAGCGAGCCACCCAATGCTCGCCGTCCGCAGGCCCGCGCCTAGGGTGGCCGGGGATCGCCCTGCGACTCCCGACGCCCGGGGCGTCTTCTCCTGTTGCGGCGGTTGGGACGAAGGCCTTGCCTTTCCCTCGCGCGGTCCGCCTCCTCCTTCGCTAGCATTACTGCTTCGCAGAAGGAGGTGACCGCTTCCCAAGCCTCCTCGCTCCGGACCATGGATTCAACCAGGGCCGGACGCGAGAGGTTGCCGCCGCCGATCGCCTCGACGAGGACACGGCGGTGCTCAGCCCAAGCAGGGCAGATCTCCACCGTATGCTCCACCGTATCCTCCGGGCGATCCTCACAGTGCTGACACCCGGGCGTGTCCTCCCGCTTTATCCGAAACAGGTACCTCCCGAAACAGCCGTGTCCGGTGAGCACCTTTTTTTTTTTTTTTTTTTTTTTTTTTAAGGATGGGAAATCATCAAAATGACTTCTTCCGCTCTGGGTGGAGCGGAAGGGCGTGTCAGACTCTTACTGACTAAAACCCATCCGTGTTCCTTCTAAAGCCCTTTGCGTTCCAGGGCCGCGGTGACTCTTTCGAACAAATTCCGCAACCCTGGCAGGGTCCGGTGAGCACCTGCGTCAGGCGGAAGGTGAGGACGCCGTAGCGCCTCTCCAGCCACTCCTCAAAGAGGGGTCTTATCGCCGCAATTGTGGCGTGCCCAGCGCTGGGTTGCGATAGTCGCCGTCTCCATACCGCCATGGTATCCTGCCGGAGCTCCGTCCGCCGCGATGCAATTTGCCGCGGCAGCGGAGTTTCACCCCGGCGAAGCGCCTCCACGCGCCACGCGTAAACGTGCGCGAGGGCTTTCGCCTCCAGATCCCATGGCGGTAATCCGGCAAGGAGGCTCGCCGCCTCGCCGGAGACCGTGCGGTATCCCCGGGCCAGCCGGATGGCCATGACCCTTTGGGACGCGTTAAGCTGGCGGGCTGGTCGCCCCTTTAGTGTAAGCGCCCAAACAGGGGCCCCATAAAGGGCCATGGACCGCACGATCCCCGCATAGAGCCTCCGGCAGGAGGCGTTTGGACCCCCTAGATTGGGCAGGAGCCGCTTGAAGGCAGCCCCAGCCCGCTAACGATAAGATCTGCATTTGAAATATTACACGGTACAGTTAGAAATACTTTATTTTCTATTGCCCCCCAAAAAGTGACCCCGAAGTGATAGGCAGACAGTCTACCTAGTTATTCCATAAAGGTTCCGTTTTTCCGGAACCTTAAACATCATCATCATCTGCCTAGCCTTTTCCCAACTATATTGGGGTCGGCTTCCAGTCAAACCGGATTTAGCTGAAAAATGAACCTTAAAAATCATAAAAATATAATTTATTTTATCACAATCACTCGTTCATTTTCATATAATAAATATTATTCATCTTAATTTTTTTTTTACTTCCAATAATCTTCTAATCCATGATGTTTTTGAATTCAAGTTAAAACAAAATTACATCCTAAAACAGGCTACTTAGAGTGGCATAGACCTTCCCTATTTCCCAACATCATGTACTTCTGTCCAAAGCTCATTCCTGTTCCAACCTTTAGACAAATCATCCTCCCATCCTCAACCCATAATTCAAATGTTTATTATAAGAATCTTTGTACTTAGATACGTTATTGAGGCCGGCTGTAAGTGAACGGAAGATACTACACTTAAGTTTGTTGAAGAATACTTAAAGACATAATGTTTGTGGAATACAAGAAGCACGAATTTCAGAAATAAACAAGCCAACGAACAAGTGATTGTCGATATAATGTCAGCTATGGCGATCACTAATTTTGTGGTGAAGGAAGTCAAATCGAATCGAAATCAAAAGAATTCGATTGACACAGTCCCAAGTGTTAAACAATAAAGATTGAAATACTCGTTTTATCTTCATTTCTTAACGCCATATTGATCTCTTCTTTTTATCCAATTTCTCAACAACAGTCTTTTAGGTATTGTTATTCCCCTAATTATTTTATCTTTTCAACTTCGTCCAAAAGCTTATACTAAGTAATAAGTACTAATAACAAATCTAAAGACAGAATTTATGATTTCCTTGCGTTATTGATCGTCCATCTTGAGTGAACTAAAGGGCTTAACTACATAATTGTGTTTGGATACCTCCTACATTTTAAGTCACTTAAAATTAAGTTTCTACTTAATACGTGTAAACCGGCCATAAGAGCGGTTACGCACTGCATCCGTTCCGAATCCGTGAAAATACGTTCCGTCAAAGTCAAAGAACTATTTGTATGGTAGTTTACGCACCAGATCCAACTTCCGTCATCCGTGAGTCTCCAATTTGAAAGAAATGTTGACGGACCGAATTAGCCGTAGGTACTATTTGTATGAATGCTTTCGCATTACCTCGGAATCAAATCGGACATATCCGCGCGGCTCGACAGCGGGGCGGGGCGGGGCGGGGATGGATTTGGATCAGAGATCGGATAAGTGCGTTAGCAATGTCCAAATTTGGTCGGAGTTTTTTAGACTCTAGATCAGTATTTTCAACCGACTTCCAAAAGAAGGAGGTTATCAATTCGACTGTATGTTTTTTTTTGTATGTTTGTTATGCGATCAAGTCAGAATCTCATGATGGGATCCTAGGGAAATCGAGGGCAACCCTCACATTTTTAAGGCACATACAATGTTTTCCATATACTTTCTAGCGCAATTCAGATAATTGTGCCTAGTGATCAACATCTTATCTTGCTGAGCTGATGATGGAAAGTATAAGTTAGGATCTGATGCTGGGATCCCAGGACATTTCTTTGATCAGCAATATTTTCTCCAATTGTCAACCAATTTGGATGATTACTTTTTTGTTTGGTAGAGTATTTTTCCTAACTGGCTCCATTTCAATTTGGTGAAGATCTGATGAAGGGTTTCGGAGGTAGACAACGGAACTCTTCAATAAATGATAGCAAATCTTCCGGGATTGCTGAAATTGCATGTCTGTTTATTGATTACACCAGTTCATAACATAACATCACGCCGGTACGCTGTGCCTTCACAGCGTACGCAGATGCAAACAAGTCAACCTGAATTAACATGTTTTTGGGGTTATCTATTCGGGAATAACTTTATTGTTCATTAACCGATCATGATGATTCTTTTTGCATTGGGTTTAGTTATATCTATATTGCATTTCCACTGTAATGTGAACTTCAAAGATAAATCAGTGACCTCTTCACCTTAAAATCAGTAAACAAATAAAGTAGATATTTAACTATGAGCTGGTGTAAACTTGGTCTGCGAAAGCACACAAAGAAACTCCTTAACGGCAAATAGTACAACCACTCATTATGGGAACAATGTCACTCAGTTGTGGGGTAATCACCACTAAAAAGTGGAAAATAAAAACTTTTTTACAAAAACAGAAACCGACTTCCAAATAAAAAACACTACAAAGGATATAAGCCTTTGTAGTGTGTTTTATTTGTAAGTCGGTTTTTGGAACTTTAATTTTGAAAGTCGGTGTCAAAAAGCGAAAAAACAACCAAAAACAGCGACTTCCGAAATTTAAGTTAATTTATCCATTGCACTTAGTGTTTTTTATTTAGAAGTCGGTTTTTGTTTTTTCTAAAAAAGTTTTCATGCATTCGAATCGGATGCGGTGCGAAAAGCAATATCCGAATTCGGTCCGAGTTTTTGGTATCCGTATTTTCACGGATTCGGATCGGATGCAGTGCCAAACCGCTCTTAGTATGTAATTTTCTTTCACATTTGTAAAATACTGCACGTTTCTGTGAGGACTAAGAAGCAGGTAAAAAAGGAAGTTTAATAGATTAAAACTAAAATGTATAATCAGTCTGATATGAAAATAAGGTATTGAAAACTCTTTTAGTTAATTTAGTAGACACTAACGAAAGCTTTAACATCACTGTTCTAACGATCGATATACGACATATAAAAATACTATACTTAGTGATTTAAAAAAAAAACAAAGCGTAGATGTTTCAAATATTTATATTTGACGTTATATTTTTCACCTGTGTAGTTTCATGTACATTTATTTTATGAATTGTTTTATCTTTTCTTTGAATTTATTCATCCGTGAAAACTCCGACAGTTGAAACAGAAAAATATTTATTATTTTTATTATTTTTTAGAGTTATAATTTGTAGAGCATCATGAGAACCATAGGTAGTTTCTCCGTACCATAGGCTTATCGACCCTGTGTACACCCCCCTGCAGGAACCTCAGAACAACAGCCCTTAAAACCAACTTGGACATTGGAAATGTGACTCTAAGGAAAATCTCAAATAATTCCAAATCGTTACCTCCTACTGGTTTATCTTATTTTGTTACCATGATTAATGTCCAAGATACTTAGGTATCGTCAATTTTGCCAAAGAATATTCACCATTTTGTGGTTTTGCTTTGATTCCGTGATTACGCATTTTTTGTTGGGACAATTCGTTGCAGCTTTTATTGGACCTGGGTTTTTGTGGTTTTGGTGTTTTTCGGTCCGGTAAATAGATGGTAGGTACATACTAGAAAATATAAAAAACATGATCCAAATAATATCGTAATGTTTGATTCCGTTATCATTTTATCAATAAGTATAGTTAATAATACCTCACGCAATTGACTCATAATTCCTTTAAAGTAGCCCAAGATAATAAATACGTCCTCCAACGATAGAACCAGAAAATCAAAACAATGATCAAACATGTGATTTTATGAACGTGCAGCACATTTTCATTATACGAGCCGACAGACGATTACGTTCAGATGAGAGTGTGCTCGTAAACCGGTGCTGCGAGTCGTGTCGTGTGACTTGAAGACTGCACACAATGTTCTATGCAGGTAAATCAATCGTGAGTTCGGTGGCTTCTCACGGAGCGCGCAGTCAGAGGGCTCTCAATTCGATCGCGCCTTCCATTCAACGCCTTTTTGTACTACACGCCATTTCCTTTCGAGGAAAAAATGTCGAGCGACAATGAAACGGACGTTAGTGGTTCTTGTGATATTTTCGTTTTACCACTTAGGAGATTAGATTTTGACGTCGAAGAGCTATTCTACGGCTTCTGTATTAGTAAAAAAAATAACGGGTAAAGAAACTTTTTCTAATTTAAATAAAAGTGAGGCAGTTTCCTTTGAACGAGTAGCCATAAACTACCACACCTATTAATGGTAATTAACTGGAGCGTTGCCTTAACTGGTACTTATTTTTGCACTAAATCAACTCGGTGGACTGTGATCGTTAAGTGCATCGTTACAGTATTTGAACCTAATTTGCTTTATGCAGCGGTATATTGTGACGTCGCTGCACTTCCGGCATATCATTACAAGCTTTGTTCACCCGGAAAAGAAAACTGTACAATGATTACTGCTCTATAACTTAGCCTACTTGCTCTAGCCGTTCTAATAGAGCTTCCACTCGACCGCTATACTGGTTGTAACAATAATTACCGTATAATTGGAAACTGAGACGAATCCCAAGATAAAACAGGAAATACTTACCTAAGACTTTATCGCCGCAGCTTCCTCTCTTATACTGTGTTTCATCGTGCGAGCGAAGTTAATGAAATAAATATAAAAACTAGTCATCATGTGCGCTCTACATTAAAGATCCATGAAAAAAGAAATCGATGTTTATAGCTGTTCGCAGACGCACTGAGTAAATCGCATCGACATAGTTTTTGCTCCATTAGATAGGTGTGCAGTGAGTGAGTATAAGGCAGGTGTTGTTTTATCAGCGGACGGGAACGTTGCCCTCACTTCCGCCCTTATCTGAGTTTACTTACCTCCGCCTGAGAACCGCGGCGACAAGTCAGCTGTGCTCTTTCCATTCATACGCGTATCGAAGATATCGATATTTTACACGGCTGTATCTAGCATAGATAGACGACGGCAAATATTTGTTCCGCTAGTTCCGTATTTATTAGTAAATACTTATTCTAGGTTACGATATAAAATAGTAAAGTAACCACTTTACCTATTGTATCTATTTGTATAGGAAATGTTTTTGATGTGATTGTTGAAGTGTAGTCTTTGGACACGTAAGCATAATGAATGGGCAACACCGCACTTTGACAGCTGAAATAAATAGTTTTGACGAAATATAGCCATAATCATTAGGTTGTTACTGCGTAATTTCATAAAGCATATGTTTGAAACTCTCGCTTTAAATAGGCTTATGTTTAACTGATCACCTGATTTATAAAATATCACAGCCAAAAATAGTTAATGATCACCAGAATATAAAACCGTATTTTAATTTAAAACTATAACCAAAGTTTGTACATCTTGCTATCCTATTAAAGCAAATGACTCCAAACAAATCATAGTTGACCCAAAAATAGTAAATGATCACAAAAATTAAAACCGCAATTTAATATGAAATTATAACCAAAGTTTATACATCTTGCTACCCTATCAAATAAGCCAAATATTTAGTATCCGGGTAACCTACTAAAAACAATCTCTATTTTCTATTAATGCAAGTCGTTTCTGGCACTCGCCGGCCGCTGCCACGGCACCGCTCGCTTCGGTCGCTCGGCTCGTGCGTAGGAGATCACAGTTTTAACCTAACCTAACCTACACATTTTGTTTAAAGAAAATTTGGAGATCATTTACTATATTTGGTTCCCAAATACAATTTGAACTACAGTCGTGAATAAAACAGCTAGAACTATTATTTTTTTAGGCTTAATTTTTTTGTGTTAAGTACCTATATATTTTTGGTAAAAGAGCTTAGGGTATCGAAGTATTTTCTGGTGGTCATAATATTTATTCCCCTTTAAATATCAAGAAAATCAGCATGAAACTTTAAATTACCGTGAAATTGGAGTGGAAATAATCCTTATTTAATAAGCAGAAAACCTTAACTTGACAGTTTCTTTTGAAAAGTTTGAGACAAACCCTTACATTTTCCGATTAGCTAACTTTCGAAACAACTAATATTGAAAGCAGAAATCTTTAGCTTTTCTAAATTACTTTTATTTTCCGAGAAATTACTTTACAAATATATTTTATTAAATAGGTAGGTATGTTTTTAACAAAGAAAGGATTTAAATTAAGGACCACTTTATCCTTTGCCGGCTGAGCTGCGTAGCGTACGATAAAACTCCAAGATCAAAAACCTGTGAAGGATCGTAACTTACGAGCAGGTATTGGCTATCAAGAGAGTGGGTAAGTGAAATAAAATGTTAGTGGATTGGAATCTCGCCGCAGGTTAGGCCGCGAGGACTCAACACTCGCGGCCGGTCTATTGATGTTCCCGCTCCGGAAAACCATCTCAATGAGCCTACACACCTATTTTACATACATACTGCCTTCGTAATGGTCGCGTAGACGAGCTAGGCGTGAACCGATTCCAGATCAAATACCTATTTCGCTGGATATATACGAATCCCTTAATCTGCATCACAAAAGTAAGTACGTTTAACGCTTTGTATTTTTAAAACTACAGTTACGACGCGTGTAATTTATATGCATGAAGGACGAGGAGGTCGGCGCGGCCATAACTTGAAGCGATGAAAAAATGTTTATTGAATAAAGTCTAAGTAGGTGCTCAAGAGGAAAGAGGCAGAAAAAAGCACTATAATGTTCCGGGCCCATAAATATAAAGTATAATGCGCGTACGTCCTGAACTAGGTAGGCAATATTTACTAAGTTAAACGAATCAACCCAATTGCGGCGGAAACGTACGCGCGATGAAAACGTTGAATATTTTAGTGAACAAAGAATTTAGTTAAATATTTGCTTTCCCAAATGCTCAAATTAGATAAAATAAAACGCGAGGAACGCAAGTCAACTTTGCATGATAAATGTTTCGAAGCCATAATTTTTATATCTTGGCAAGGAGGTAGAGAGGTACTTATTGGTTTTTGCGCAGCTTTGAGAACGAGCGAGAAATCCGGAGCCATTTGTTAGAGTCACGTTAGTGAAAAGGGTTGTGTGAATGTTTCAGGAGAAGCCTAACAATCTGTCAAGGCTTGTTGCTACTGTTGCTAGGCTATTGCTTAAACAGATTTTGTGTTTCTTTTATGTACCGTTTATTTATTTAGGATCATACAACATGTGAGGGTTTTTTATGTGGATGTCGGTTTGCAGCTTTTTAATTTAGAGCCGGACAGCCCGGCAGGATTCGCGCGCGTGTTGGACGCAACAAAGCGAATTTAGCGAAAAGCTCGCGGGACACGGTACTAATATTAAACTTGCGCTTTCATACCTTTGTATGAATACTGGAAATATTTGATTTCTTCAAGCTTTCGCTACTATAAAAAGCCCATTACGCTCTGATGCATAATGCTCGTTTATAGGTCAATTAAGAAAGCGTGCAATCTGTCCTACTGGCTCTGTGTTACGCCTACGTTATTGATTTAATTTAACGATATAAAGCATATTTACATAAACCACTTTTGGCATGAATATCGTTGGTAAAAAGTTTATAAACCACAGTATGTAGTGACAGAATGCCAACACGCCGCGGCTATCTACTAGCTCACCAGTAAACCTTTCTCTCACAGCTTTACGATTTGTGGGATGATAAAACGAGCAGTTGCTACATTCCGCTCTTTTTGCCTTTATTTGCAGGAAGACGCAGATTTTCATGTACCTAATAAATAAAGGTTTTATTAATAGTTGAAGCTACAAGTACGTAAGTCTAGTTCCACACTGGATTTTCAGATGTCACGTACGTACATACCTACAAGTTTTATTAGTTCCGTGCTTATCTATAATTAGGATTTGCAGTACCGGAACTGAACTGGTTTCTGGAATTCCCAGTACTAGAGCATACCCAGTACCGGGAAACATCGGGAAATTCCGATACTTCCGTACACCAGAAAAAAAACTTGAAATTCTTGTTTATTTGTGACTTAGATGAAATTAAACAACACATAAACTAAAAAAAATAATTAGTCAAAGGTACTACGTAAACTACACTATGACACTAAAAATAACTTACATTTTAAGTATTTAGGTAATTGAGATCACAACTTTACAATCAGTCTCTGAATTTACAATCGGTGCAGTACCGACCTACCTTTCTATATTAATCAACAAAGTTTAACGACATTTATTAATATTACTTCTACAAGCCACGCACATAGAAAAAACCTTCTTAATCCCAATACATTCATGTCATACTAGCTACACGCCCCGGCTTCGCACGGTAATATAATAAATCGCTTCAGTAATATTTTCTATGGTGCGCCTGAAAATCTCTTTTTGGACTCTTGGCAAATTGACTTTTCTACACTATTTGTAATTTTTAATATAAAGTTTTATCCATGAAAACCTTCCGGAAAAAAATCTTTAAATGATAGTGATACCCGCATTAAAATCCGTTGCGTAGTTTAACATATCTAAGCGTACAGAGGGTCAGAAGGCTGGATTAACATTTATTTCAAGTTCAAACTGTGCCGCTCAGGACGATCTTCAAGGTTAAGCATCGCTTGCCGAGGTTAGTCTGTGGATGGGTGACCATCTTAGTATACCGAGACTCCTGCGTGCCTCGAAAAGCACGTTAAGCCGTTGGCCCGGCTGTTATTTCGAGATCTTTGTCAGAAACCAGAAAATCTGACACTAGTCTTGCCATGAAGTACCGTGTTACCCAGTTAATGAGTTGTGAAGGTCTGGTAGGCAGCCGCATCACGAAAACTACTGGTATTCAGCCGAATCCGGTTTGACTGGGAGCCGACCCTAATATAGTTGGGAAAAGGTAGATGATTTCAATTTCAAACTGACAAATCAGATGAGAATACCCATAAAAGCTGCCGAGTAGTACCGATTACTGCTGATTTGTCGATGTGTCGTGCTCGATCTCTTCTGCGATCTGTGTCCGTTGACTTCACGCGCCTTACTCGCAGTTTTAAAAATCAAAATTTCGTAGCTAATTTCGTAGTATCGGAATTGCCGGGAAAAGGTTTAGGTTCCCGGTATTTTTTTAGTTTTGGGAATTCCTGGGTGCAAACCGTATCTAAAATGATATGTTCCAACAGTGACATCTGTCATCGTCAACCTCCACAAACTAATATTAGGCACTAACTGTATGTATCAAAAGCTCCACACAACTACGTATTTCGACTATCGACATTTAAATTTATTCGTCTTGTATCATCTATACTAGCCAAGATACTGCTAAACAAAGGCTTCAATCTTGTACACAACGTCTTTATCAAGAAGCAGTCACCAATTAAAATCCTTTTATGTCCAATCAGTTCACAGTACATTAAATCGCAGCCCACATGAAGACTAATCGGCAACACAAACAAGTCATTACAACGAAATATTAACCCTTTATCCTTTGTATCGTTTGTTTACATGCCAATGGAAAGCCGGTGAACAGGAAATATGGTGCTCGGCCTCTAAAGAAAACTTTAACGACCCTGAATGGAAGCATTTCTAATTTATCGAACAACAAAAGCAATTTTGCAACTGTTGTAGCATCGTGTGACGGCGGCATGTCCCGCGTGCTGCGTCCGCTCGCCCGGTCGCGCCCGCGCCTGCATCCGCGTTCGCTCGCTCGCCCGCGCCCGCGCCTGCATCCGCGGCCGGTTGCGTGTGCGTGTTGATGTCTAATCTTGAACCGACTTAGCCACAAAACTAAGTTTAACCTACTTCGCGGTGTAACGGCCTTTTGAACATTCCTGATAAAAATGTTTGTAAAAATGCTTAATTAGATTTTAATTGTAAACTTCCTTGTAGGTGTTGCTGTTTTTGCTCACCTCTAGCAAAATGTTCCATTTGAAACTGGAGTTTTAATATAGTTACCTACCTATAGCTTTGCCGTTAAATATAATTTTGTACGAAAAGAGCAAAATTTGGAAACTACTAACCCACATGTAATTATTATTTAATGTTATTAGCCAGCCATTAGGTAAGTGAAACCTACTGAAATCTGGGGCTTCGTGTTTGATAACTGAATATAACAATATGTTACCTATGTTAAATTGAAATTACATTATGAAGTTATAGTCTACACAAATGTTGTTTATTTGGTTCATTATGCACGCATTATGAACATTTGGTTTGGATAACTTATGGACACTATTTGATATTTCGTCACGGCTGAGCGACTGAAACGGCTTATGTATCACGCAGATTTATGTAGTGATATTTAAATGTTGAGCCCGATCGCTCAATATGGTGGAATCGTAAAGGAAACGTAGTCAAATCGACACCGGTACGGGTGTACAGCGCTTGCCGGGATTCTCACGATTTATGAGGCAATATGTTTAACGTCTACTACGGGAACCCTCTCCGAACATAACGGGGCTGTTACGTAAACAGATTGCTCGCGAGTGGTGGGCTGGCGGCCCGACGCTCTAGATATCGGCCTACGAACGAGTCCTACACTTACAACTTTTGTACCAAATCGACGACGACATTTTGCTCTTTGTAAAGCTCCCTGCATACGAATAGCTAGCTATGGCGACAATTCGAGAACAATATCAGATAACTGCGCTTTGTACAGATTTTCTTATTTAAATTCGACCTGTAACCGCTAAGGCTTGGTTTTGGAGAGATCTAGCTTTGATCGCGGTTTACTACAACTTGCTAACTATTTAGGATTTACCTGGCTTATACTCCATCTTCTTACATAAGAACCATGCTAATATTTACATAAATGAAACAGATAGGTAGGTATGCAGCTACTATACAACAATTATTATTTTACGTATCGGATTCCTACCATCGTCGTTGGAGAAACCTATTTCCACCAGTGACCTGAAGAATTCAGTTGATTGATTCATGAGTTTGTATCACTCTAATTTATTCTACTAGGCGCCAGGGAAAAATGGTTGTGAAAATTGTTCAGCAATAAAAGCGAAAGAAACAGAATAATTTTATTGGGCGCGTGTACGTTTCATTCCCCTGACATTTAGATCTAAACTCGTCTGTGTAAGTCGCGTTTTACGAGTATGAGTATAAAGTGATTTTTTAAATTTTCGTTTTTATTGTTTATGATCAACGTTAAAAATAAAGAAAAGAATATTAGCATCTGTATGACATTCTTGTTCATGATGCTATAAAAGTGACATTAATATTATGAAGCAATCCGCTACGGTTTGTATAGGTTGTTTTTAATTTTGTGAAAGCTTCTGTAATGTTGTGTCTGTAGCCTAGCTGCTGCATTAACTTTGATTTTTTCAATTTTATAGATCAGCAAAACTTTAACCATTACGTACAGACTTCATAAAGTATGATCCTCTACAGATTGCCAAATAATATATTGCTCAACATTTAATATTTAAGTAGTAGGTATTGTGTGGAAACTGTAATGGCACTGTAATACAAAAGTGTAATGACAGTAGGTACCTACATAGCGTAACTTTCGACACGCTCAACCAAAGCTTGTGAATTCATGTACCTATATCTACTTTGCAGCTTTATTTTAAAGTACCTATCTACATAATTAGTGAGTTTTCTAATTTAATTCAGAAAATATGCTGAAAGTTAATAATGATGAAGTACTTAACAGTCATTATCATTATCTGCCGAGCCTTTTGCTTGAATAAACAAAAGTAATCAGCGAAATATAATGAATTCACACATATCTGTGTACGTTTAAACCATGAGGGTATTTTTCGACGTAGGTATGTACAACGTGTAAAGCATCATATCCACTGGAGAACGCCCAAAACTCAAACTTTTTATATAAAAGAAGTTTGAGAGGTTAACTTGCGCCATTTTAGTATTAGTTTTCTACGAAGCTCAAAGTAACGTTCAATCCATCATTGCAAGTAGCTTTGGGGTAGAGCAGTATGCATAAATAAATTTGTATCGATCCTGTAGTGGACTGAAGTAATGACGGCGTCGACTAGCGCGCCCATACTTCACTGCAAGCCCTTAAAAGGCTACAATTGCGTGACGTCGGAAGATTCTTAATTTTGATTAGGGGCTTGCGTGAATGTGGCGCTCGCGGTGTTCATCAAATGATTTAACCACCGCTGATGTTTACTTTACAGCTTTATTGACTTTACGTCAAGGTATTTGTAGAAACGTAGTTCATACATCAGCGAGGTTAAAAGCCCAGTCAACCATAAAAATCAAAAGTTTACAGCTATCCCTTTTCAAAGGCTTTCATGCAAATCGAACGCTCCAGCCTGAAAAAGTTAAAGGACAATAAATAAAATCATTAACAATTGTCAATAAACAATTGAGTTAGCGGCGTAGAAAAAATAAGCAATCAGAAGTCTATTTTCAACGCTATACCATTTTATCCGGCAATTGTAAAGCAATACACTTTAAAAATAAAAGCGAGTGTTCAAACATGAATCGGCTTGGCGAGGCAATAAATTGCAGCACGAGGCAAAACTCGCCGTTAAATATACTCTTTTAAAGTTCAACTTAACATTTGCGACGCCAGTTTTATCGTCTAAAATAAACATATATAAAAATACGTAGTTTTGTTATGTGCATGTGATATAACATTTCCCTAAAGGACTAGACATGAAGAGAACGCCACTTTGCACTTTTGTGCTGCACATTTCGTTTTCAAACAGTTACATGCACTTTTATTTTAATGTTAGGCTTTTGTTATGTTTTTATGAAAAAAATACTTTAAAAGAACCGTACTGAGTATGTATTGTATCAGGGTGTTTGTGATTTTGGTGAGACAGGTAAACATTTCGAAGCAAACCGTTCATATAAGCAAGAATTTACTAAATACATTAAATATTTTTTTGGTTTTTAATAAAGATTTTCAAGGAGAACGAATGTGAGGATTATAAGGAAGACGTTCCATAATTAATGCAAACCCCCATGGGAAAAAGTCGTGATTTTATGTATCATTTGCAAAAAGTATGAGTGCAGGTTACTCCTTTCCTTTAACTTAAGGAAGGATAACTTTTTCCGGATTCCAAAGCCGGTAACAATAAATACCTTAAAAAAATATCAACAGACATTAAAAATTCTGTCAGAGCTTTCCATTTATTCCGATTCCCGAAGCAATAGAGAAAACAAAAATACCGTTATTATACAAGCATTTATCCGCAGCAACACGTAGATTTTAAGTTCTCGTAAAATTATTAATCCGTTGAGACGGAACAACAAAAAGAAATAATAATTCATTCTGCTCGCGGCCCCGCGGGGATTACGAAACAGGATAAAAAGTAGCCTCTTTTCTCATGTAAGCGTTCTATGTCCTAAGTTTTATCCAATTCAGTACCACAGCCTGATTGACTGATGCGGACGTGCTATAATACCGGCGTTCAAATATGAAAGGGTAGCCTGCGGTATTTTAAATAATGTGTACGTCAATATAATGAATATGTTACATGTGCATTAAAACAAGTGCTTGATTAATTGTGTCGACTGCCATAACACTTTGTGTTTGGTTGAAAAACTCTGCGGGATTAATATTGCAGTTGGTAATTTCACTTAACGCACTGTGTGTCATTCTGCTGTTTAAATTGTTGGGGCACTGCTTATGAAGCTTTTCGCCTTTGACCTTATAAACAAAGCTCATAGTTACTTTATCAATGGTCAAAGTTGGCAAAATGCTTAAACCACAACAACTAGGTTTTCAGTTCAAAGGGTAACGCACCACCTACTTCTAAAAACAATAGGTAGGTATAGTGAATTTGCGAAGTTGTACACACAATTATTGAATTCAAAGCCTATTCAGAAACCTAATCTTTCCTAAATGAAAATTAGGAAAAGAATTTAAGTTAACGACACAGCTTAGAGAAGTTGCAGTTTAAATTGCTTAGACCATTTTTGTGAAAGTACCAATGGCTGGTAAGCAAATGAGTCCGTCCTCGCATCGGTAAGCATAGAAAACGACAGATGGACCAACATCGGACAGACCAGGAGTTGTGGTGCAGCTTGAGAGAAGTGCTCCAGGGAAGATAGTCGTAGAGGACTGCGATATATAAATTAGCTTTAGTTATAAGTTGATTGTATGAACGTTCAGATCTTTTTGCGCTAACTTCATGTAGATGTCGCAGCCACCTGGCTTAATGAGCCGTTTTATTGGCTGTCTAGCGTTTTTTATTGAACGATGCCGTTTAATCAGCGGCCTAAATGACATCCAAGCAACGCGTCTCATACAACATTTAATGAACGGGCTAACTGGATGCTTAGACCGTTCATTGAATAAGGTAACCGTGTGACGAAATTATATGAAATATTTAATTTTGAGAAATCTAAATTGAACAACAATAAATTTGAACATTTTAACTTCGACGACGGTTATTTCTGTCTGCAGGGTTTAGAGAAACTTTATTTTATATCGGGGGGAGATCCATCTAACCTAACCTATCCGTGTCAGGGTGATCTATATCTCTATCTACTTGGCTAGGCAAGTCATTAAATGACATTGAACCGAGTCATTTGTCTAACTGTAAATGAAATGTCGGGATGTCACTTAGGCCGCTGATAAAACGTTTAAATTAAACGGCTGATTAAGGTAGTTGGCTGCGACATAGATATTTATATTTTAATTGAGTCGAAGTCTTATTAGCTCCC
Organism: Mamestra brassicae; assembly: GCA_905163435.1. Taxonomy (NCBI): domain Eukaryota; kingdom Metazoa; phylum Arthropoda; class Insecta; order Lepidoptera; family Noctuidae; genus Mamestra; species Mamestra brassicae. Next base: position 8,815,475 of record LR990995.1, on the reverse strand, counting down.
ATTGTATTAGGTATAAGACTAAAAATGTATCTGGAAAAGAAATGAATGATAATTATAATCAGTTGACCATTGTTACGTAATCCGTGTTACGTGTGCGGGAAAATAAGCAGCTGACAGCAAGAACAGAATGGAAATTACCATCGAGATACATAGTGTTGATATAATTATTACATAATAAGATTAGTAGTATGACTTTGTCCTGAAGTAATAATCATACTGGTATTGTAATCATTAACAATGCTGGGTAGTTTGTTGCGGCGCTACTTCTCCCAGCTAAAACACTAGGAAGTGGTAACGGGCGGGCGTTTTGGGGGACTGTCTTTATGTAGAACTTTGACGTTCAAAAAGTGCTGGCACTCAGCCTAATTTGAATAAATGATTTAACATTACAAGAGTGTCCATAATTTTCCCAGTGATAAGTAAATGCCTCTTTTCAATCTTATTCTTAGAACACGAGTTTTATATAGAAACTAGCTGCCGCCCGCGGCTCCACCCGCGTGAATGTCCAAAATTATCCCAAGGGAACATACTCCCGGGATGAAAATCTATTCTATGTCCTTTCCTAGGACTCAAACTATATCTGTACCAAATTTAATTTAAATCGGTCCAGCGGTTTAAATGTAAAGAGGTAACAGGCAGACATTAGCATGGATGGATGGTATTAGTATATAGGAGGTATATACATATATGATATAGTATACCTAGTATTTATTGTAGGTATGGATTATTACGTTATACATGATACATTTTTAGCGAGCAGTACCTAGACAGTACGTAGAATTAGAGCAGAAAGATTAAAAGGGGGTGCCTTTTAATCCATTGGCAATCTTTCAGGGATTGAAAGTATCCATTCATTCATTAAATCTACCTAGACCTTTACTATGTTAGGGTCGGCCTGCAGTCTAACCGGATGCAATTGAATACCAGTATTTGGCGACTGTCTACCAGACCTCCACAACTTAGTAGGTAAGCCGTTTCTGGGCTGTGGATGTCTTGCGGTCTCTTTGTAACCCTATCACGACTGGTTCCAGATTTTCTGGCTTTTAACTTCCCGTATCGATTATAGCCTCCCACAAGGTGGACCGATGACCTGGTGAGGATCGCAAGGTAGCCGATGGATGCGAGACACACAGGACTGGCGGTGGTGGCGACACTTGGGGAGGCCTATGTCCAGCAGTGGACGTCTTTCGGCTGATTTGATGATGATCGATCGATGCTTTTGGAATATGAGCTTCACGGTATTCAGTGGACCCTTTTTCGGACTAGTCTCGGCTAACAAAATCGACCCGTTCGGCTGTTTTTACTGAGCTATGGGTGGGTACTCATTCATTTCAACAACTTTTACAATTGAACCAACCCTGTAGAGGTATTCGGTGAGTTTTCAGTAAACGATTTTTATTTTCAGAAATTATGTCTTAAACTGCACACATTGTGACTCTAACGGTAACAACTATTTAATCAGTTTTTAATTGCTTGTTATTGCAGTCATTTTTAAAAATTTAATTATCAGGACATATAATTAAATAAATTGATTAATTACTACTATTTCATTTCAATAGGGTATTTGACAGGATTTTTTATTACATTTCTCAAAAAACTTTTTCTGGATGTTGGTTATATTTTTGATGTAAAAATGTTTTTTTTTTCACTCTTTAGTGATTTGACCTCACACACAACAGGAACAACACCATAGGAAAGTCTATGGGACCATTCGGAAAGTACATATATCCTTTCACAAATAAAAAGATTTTTCAAATCGGTAACGAATGACGGAGTTATGCTTAAAGCTCGCCTCTGTACATGTGTGTGCTTAAAGTGTTAAATAAATAAAAAAATGAGGTAACAGACATAAAACAAAAAATACAACCGAATTGAGAACCTCCTCCTTTTTTTGGAGCGTTTTAATGCAAATGCAAACGAATTGCAACCATACATGTGACGACACGGTTGGCGCAGGGGTTGAGCGATTGGCTGCTGCGCTGCGTGTCGTGGGTTCGATTCCCGCACGGAAAAAATATTTGTATGGCCTACAGCTAGTTGTTCCGGGTCTGGCTGTTTGTGTATGTGAGTTTGTATGTTTGTAAATGCACCCACGATACAGGAGAAATTCCTAGTGACCCCTCACTGCCTCAACCTGAACCTCACAACGTTTTTTAAAAAATAAATAAAAAATACAGTATAAATGTCATTTTTAACCGACTTCGAAAAAGGAGGAGGTTCTCAATTAGACTGTATGTTTTTTTGTGTTTTTTATGTGTTCATTCCGTCAATTATGAATTGATTTTGATGATTCTTTTTTATTCGAAAGCATAGGCTTTCGAATAAAATCAAATCAATCAAATCAAATCAAATCAAAAAAAGTAGATACCTATTTAACTATGAGCTGGTCTGGACTTAGACTGAACGACGAAGGCACACAAAGTAACTTCTTACCGGCAAATAGCGCAACCACTCACTTTGGGAATAATGTCTATTTAGTTGTGGAGTACACCACTAAAAAGTGGAAAAGAAAAAACTTTTTACAAAAAAATACAACCGACTTCCGAATAAAAAATACTACAAAATATAAAATAACTTTTATTTTGGAAGTCGGTGTCAAAAAACGAAAAAAAAAAAGCAAAAACACCAACTGCCGAAATTAAAGTTATTTTATACTTTGTAGTGTTTTTTATTTGGTTCTTATCCCACATCAATTACTACTGCAGAGCGTGCGCGCCTGCTGGCTGTGTGTGAGTGGGAGTCGGGCCTCTGGCTTCACGCACTACCGTCGTCGAACATTGGCACCATGTTCAACGTTACTACTTTCCGCCTTGCTGCCTGCCTGCGTCTTGGCGCTCCTTGTTGTCCTCCTCCGGCGAAGTTGTCAACAGCCTTGGACACCACGGCCTGTCATGCAGCCGTAGCGCGGGCCTCATAGCACGGCACGCGAATCTTAATGACATCATCCGACGAGCTCTTGTCACCGTCAGCGTTTCGGCTGTGTTAAAACCCAATGGCCTAGCACGTGAAGATGGCAGGAGACCGGACGGCATGTCGTTATTTCATAGGAAGATGGGTAGGCCATTAGTGTGGGACCCTACTTGTGTCGATACTCTTGCACCATCCCATCTTTCTAGCTCTTCGTGCTGTGCTAGCGCTGCCGCTGCGGCTGCCCGAAACTCTCGGGTCTTGGGGTCCGAGTGGGCTTAACTTGTTTAAAGATCTTTCAAGACGCTTAGTTGAAACTTCGCGTGACCCAATGGCTGGCTTTTACCTTGGTCAAAGAATAAGCACTACCGTACAACGTGGCAATGCCGCCAGTCTTTTGGGTACACTTCCAGTCGACAGCGATGCGGATGAATTTTTTGACGCCATATTTTGGGGTTAATTTAATTAGGAGTTTCTTATTTTTTATTTCTAGGTAGTGTTTATAGTTAGTTAAGTATTTATTAAAACAGTTGTAAATAAAAATAAAAAAAAACTTGGTAGTGTTTTTATTTGGAAGTCGGTTGTATTTTTTTTGTAAAAAGTTTTTTGTATAATAAGGATAGAAGAATAACTTCTCTCATTCCCGGCCATTTCTAATAATGTTTTAATATAATCTATCAAATAAGTATCTAATTCATTTAGATTTCTAGTCAAATACCCTATTTTAGTATTTTAATTCGAGAGTTTTTTTTTCGAGAGAAATCAAATGAGATAATTACTAGGCACTACTCTAGTATTCTATTGTAGACTTATTTATTTCATTCTAGCTAAATTATTGAAAAGTCCAATATCAAGAACAAGAAGGATCTCAACTACATTCTCAATTTCTCAACGGCCAAGTAACCTGCACTTTAAATCTAAATAACTTATTGCAATTAAGTTCCACGATCTCGGGCTCCGTTTTAAATTTGATAGGATCTGGCTCGAAAAGAACACCTCAATTATATAACGACAGGTTCACATGAAGATATGAGATCTTATCTCCTACATGCAACATTGTAGTATTTCGTCAGAGATTGTTTCCCGTGGTGCACCGGCTTAAAACGGATGAAGGGTCTCCAATGCTAAGCTATGAAGATTGCGGTATTGGCATGGTATTAGTACGGTCCATATATACATACCTACATGGTATATAAACTAAATATGTTATACAATGGTATAGAAACTTATCGGTAAGTAATAGAAACTGGTTCCAAACTCCTTTTGTTTTAGGGACTTGTACTTTGACATAAAGGTAGGTACTTCAAAAGAAGGAGGTTCCAATTTGACTTTTTTATGAATGTTTGTTCAGCAATATTTTTGTCAAATTTTCAACCAATTTTCAAAAAGATATTTTCCGAGGTAGTTCTTGGGTTTTTGGTGAATATCGGATGAAAAATATCGGAGACAGATTTATTTATTTATTCTTCAACAAATTTACATTTGTCTCGAACAGTGGTTTTAACAATAGATGTAACAGAACAATTAAATACCTAATCATCATAAAGCCCGGAAAAAAAACAAACACTACATTCCACATTGGTCCCAACATTATTAGTCTTATTTTTAATTATACCTAATAATATAACTTAATATTAATTCAAAATCAATATAAATTTAATTCTAGAAATGTTTTTCAATAAAATTCATTAAGATGTAATGTCATGAATTCATGATAGAATGTTGGATTTATATTACTTAAAGCCATTAAAATATAATTACATATTAGTTCGTTCTACTATTATCTTTGAGAAACTCTTCTATGCTGTAATAACATTTCTTCAATAACAATGACTTTAATTTTCTCTTGAATGTATTTGGATTCATAGAGTTTTTAAATTGTACAGGCAATTTATTGTACATATTTCTGTCTCAAACTTATGGATATTTAAAAAAAAAATACTAAGCAGGACTGGAATATAGAGGCATGGTACAGTGAGAATGTGCAGTTTCTTAGAATGATCTCTACAAGACTCCGTTTGTTCAATGCGAAGCATAGTTCTTAAAACTCTTTTCTTCGGAGACAGATAATGGAACTCTTTCGATTTCTGATATTGCATGTTGTTAATTGTTTATAGCATTTTACTAGGTACATGACATCACATCGGTACACTCTGAAACGGTAGATATGCATATGTATAGAGTTCACCTTGGTACAGCCCCACTTCACCAGTTTTGTTAAATTTCCATGTTTTTGGGATTATACAACTTTTTGTAAATGAATCGATCTTGATGATTCTTTTTGTGTTGGATCTTTTTGTGTTTTTGTGTAGTGCTTTGGGTTGTTAGTTGTGTTGGGAATAGGGTGCATAGTGCGAATGTTGTCCGATATAATTTAAGGTAAGTTAATAAGTAGTTTTAAGGTACTAACATAGTTTTTAAGTCTTACTTATCATTTTAAATGGAATTTTGTTCTGAAGTAAATTGTTATTATTATTACATGTTGACACTACCTTCCGCTCCGCCCAGAGCGGAAGAAGTCATTTGATGATATCGCTTCCATAAAAAAAACAGAGACTTACCTTGGCACCAACGTCATGCTAATTATAAATAATTATTATTAATTTAATTATTATTTGATTTGAGTTAAGGGCAGAATAGAATTAGCATGACGATCTTAGCGATCAATTTTAATAAAAAAATATAAATACATACTTATATATATTTTGTGCTTTACTGTACATAAGCGTCGGACGAGTTGGGAATGAGTCAAAATAAAGCATGAGACGAGTTAGGAAAGTGACTAAATATACAAAGTGACGTATTAGTGAATGAGGCGTATTAGGGATAGCGACGAAATAACTAAAGTGACGAATTAGCATCACAACCATAAATATAGAGTTGCACTAAGGAGATTGCACAATTTTTCAATGTTTTACTTTTAAATGCATGGAATGTGATGATTTTGAAATCCATTGTTGCCGCCTTATTTTAATGCGAACAACCGGATATGAAACCTTTTGCCTTAGTCATTTGGTGCAAATTTCCCAGACACTTAATGAGTGAGCGTTGAATTAATGAATGGAGATACGCTCTGCATATCAAGGTTGAATCGAGTCAATTTCAACGCGAGCCAAGTTTGACAAGTCAAAGGCCAAATTGAAGAGTAATTGTTCGAACTTTCAGCTTATTAGTAGAAGCGCCTGATATAGGTAGGTAGGTACCTACTTGGTGGCTTTGTCACTTGGTTCTATTGTCGAAAGGGGATTGTCGATGCTTGTACAAAAGTAGCTAATAATTTTTGAGTCTTCGATTTCTGTTTCAGATTTTTTGCGTCATCATTATTTTAGGATTTTATCATTCCTTATCGGTATTCGGTAGGTTATATTTATTCTTGACTGTTTGAAAAATTTATCAAACATTAAGGTCACAGAATGAGAAAAATACAACGTGGAAGCCAACAAACTATTGGTTAAGATGGAGTTAAGAAACACAAAGAAGTTGGAAATATCATCATACTTAAAGCTCTAGAGAGTTGCTAGCTACTGTACAAATAACACTTTATGTCAAATCCTCAGGTAACAAGCTGACAGACAGATTTTTCGCGTGCAATATACAAGGAATTGAGTCCCCGGGGTGTTCTCTCCACGTTTATCGCTTACGTCTAGCTACGTTTTAAAAATATAAGGAATACGGCCACGAATATTACCCATTGCGAGGAAAACCATAAAGAGGGTAGTTAGATAAATAGATTGCTAGGCGCGGAGGGCGCACGCGTCTAAACTACCCTTTAATAGAGAAAGATGTTCACAGAAATCAACAGTTACTTTTATAGTCCTCACCGTGAGCGGGTTACTAAATAAAAAAATGACAACACCGCCATGTTCGCACGTATCGCAGGTTCCGCACGTTTATTAGCACTTACCTTAATTTTCCCACTCGCAGGGACGCTTGAACCCTCACGATGAGTCCCCAGTTTTTAATATGTTTGTATATTAAAACATGCAAGTTGTATAAAATTGTTCGTTGTGTTGTGTATGTATAATATTATAGGCCCTATTTTTTTGGACTTAACCACAAGGACGAAGACATTATTGTGGGATCATCTTAAATTACTTACTTCATGAATTTAATTATCTCGAGAGAGCTTTAAAAAAATTAGGTTCATAAATTTTGATATCACCCATAAAGTACCATACCATTTTCATTCCGAGGATAAAGTAGGTAACATAGATTCATATTTTATTAAATTAGATCATAAAATGTAAAAGAAGATATTACACAGTGAGTTTACCCTCGCTTTTGTGCCTAATCCCCGGAGTAAGCTCGCGTCTCACCATATGCTGTAATCTGTTGAGATTTGACGAGACAGAGGACATTGGCCGTTATTAAGATAAAAGATGATAAATTGAGATCCTTTGATCACTTCTGATCGTTTCATTTCGTATGATTGGGAGTTAGTCCTTTATTGGAAGTCTTTGTTTGATGTGCTCGTTTTAACTCGGGCACGTCGGGGATGTTGACAATGAAGCGACATTATAATTCCGGAATATTTTTCGGGCCTACGTGGAACTCTAAGAGAAAATGTGGATATAACGTTCCAGGGTATCCATAAAAGAAATATTTCCCTCACAGTTATTTGAGAGAGCAAAGCGGAGCGCAAAGCGACCAAAATTATACTCCATAGATGTTTATTATGAGTACTCCTTGTTCACAAAACTTGTATAATATTCAATTGGACTGTGAATTGTACCACAAGTGTGTGCTGCAGTTTTAATTATATTTTTTTCTAAATAATTTCTAATGCCCATTTACAGAAAACGACGTTCTAGATTATAAAAGTTAAACTGTTACTAAATTCTAAGTATAGAAACAATAGACGGTCGACATATTTTGTGATCGATTTGCTCAAGCGCGCGGCGTTACCTACATACGAGTACGTTGATATGGATTTAGAATGCTTGTCTTTGTTTATTTTCTTATGAAATCCAATCAATTATTTAAGTCTGTCACTTCAGGCAACTGATGACGTTCAGTAATCAAATCCTTACAATTATAATAAACGGACAAGTGAGTTTTTAGTTTTTAGGCATTCACACCTAAATTTCTGAACCGTGTTTGATGAATTTTGGTATAGAGCTGGATGAGACCCTGTACTGTTATATTTTTTGTGAAGATCTATACTAACGCGAGCAACTCTGCGTGAAAAAGCTGGTACTAACTATCGTCACTGTCAATTTTGCAACTTTATTTTGGGAAAAAATTCTCATATTTAAATCTACTCGTCAAGATCTGGTTAACTGTCTCGTAAAAGAAAAAGTTGCCGTCTTCTGTCCATCCTAACTTACGAAAGCTTACTTATAATAATTATTTTATAACCGAGCTTTACCGCTTCCGCCCCTAATCCTCGGAATAAGCCCTCAACCCAAAAGGGTGAGCAGTATAATATTATACATCTACTGTCCGCCATTGATTATAATGTAGAGCCAATCAATTTTATTTGTTAAGACTATGATTTTAGTTTCATTAATTCATAACAAAAATCTGAATGAAAAACTGGACTATTCTGAAGCAGCTTGCAGAAGATTTTCAGTCTAATCAATCCGGAAAAAAAAAGTTGGTTCTCTCTCCAGGGCCACTGCCATTTAGTCACGCTCTCCGTTTTTAACCGAACTTTAACCATTTTGACGGTCACCATAATTCCTACCACTAAAAATAATCTCTAGGTTCATTAAATTGATGACATCTCTCGTTATTTTAATACAAAAAATGAGTTGGTTGCTCATGCATCAGTGATAAGAAACGCAAATAATAACGTAAGTTTTCCTTACAATGAGCTAACAGGACGGAGTTTTTTGTGCTGTTTCGCTTTCAAGCATATTTTATCATCATCGCTAGGTAATTGGAGCAATGCAGGCCTTCACCTAGGATGAATTGAGCCTTATGTTCCCCATCATAAACTTATTATGTACCCCGTCTAGTGTTACTATGGCCTAAATAAACTTTGACTTTCATTGTGATTCGATTTCCGAAGTTTGATTTCGTTTTGTTTGCAATTTCACGATTATAGGCGTTTAGCTTGTGTTTAGCAAGCGTGCTCTACGAATTTTAATTAAAATTGATGAATTTGTTCGACGTGTAAATTTGATTTAATTTGTGTGTGGTGTTTCCAGCTAGTATCATATGTGTGATTAAAACCATGAGGTTCAATTGAATCCATAAACTTATTAAACAATTAAACATGTTAAATCTCCAGTTAAAACCTTAAACGACGGCAGAATCCACAGGACTTCGATCCTTAGATTATTTTTAAGCTTCGTCCAAGTTAACTGCTGTCTACTATGTATTAGACCTTCAAAAAGACATCACCAATAAGAACAGTGTTTGTCCTTCTAGGGTGTTTCCTTCCTCTTTTACAATGAAAATTTCAAAGTCGATTAATTATTTTGATTTTAATTGCTAGTGTTGATTAAACTGTAAGACACCACACAGTAGATATTGACATAAATAATAATTACACTTCCGTTCTGTTTTTTATTTCGTTATCAATACCAATGTTTGATGTGAGTGTGGAATTGTGGTAGGTAATACACCTGTAATGAATAAAATCGATTGCATCTCATTACGGCGCGCTGCGAGTGTGCAGGCGAGGTTTAAGCAGCTTCACTAGACCGACAAACTTCCGTTCCGGTGAAATCCGATTTTATCGTAACTGAGACAAATTCGGTTCACATATTTTTTACCGAGTGCACGCTGAATTATTCCGACGGCGAGGAAAGCGGCGTGTCGTGTGATTCCGTCGTATCGACGCTCATTATCGGCAGGCGGGCGCCGCAACGCGCTCAGCCGTGCCGCTATTACAATCGAATTCTACTTGACGACTCGTGATTCACGATCCAAATCCCACTGCGTATGATTCGATAATGCCTGTGTTTGATTCACATCTTAAATACGCACGTTTATGTTGTGATCGTGTTAGAAATTCGTCAATTTGTTTACAGTCTGAATATCGCAGTTTACTAGATACTTGCTTTTGCTTATCTATTCGAAATTTTAAGGTGCTTCACAAGATCACCACAATGTAAGTATACGAAAACTTATTTTATTTTTCTTACTAAACCTTTAAATATACCTCGTGACTTAATAGGTACCTACATCGTCCTTTTATAACGGAGGTCAAAATTGTTAGCACTTGTAATACCGAAACTGTAATTAAAAAAATAAAATTGTAGGTGATTGGCTTTTAAGTGACGCCCAAGGTACAAGGTTATCTAAATAAATGGAGTATAGTGGTAAGTATTTACCGCGACAGCGACACAGGTCGCGCTAGGTGGCAAGCGGTAAGGCGGTACCTAAGGCGTCAATGTTGGCAACGAGGACGTGTAGCTGAACTCCACGGCTGAAAGCGCTCTCATAACAGGTTGCTCAGTTCCGTGCGGTAGTGCGGTGCGAGGCGAGCATTAATCGTGTAACGTAGCGGGCGTACATCACCTCTGTACCGAGTGTGACATCGCACACTCTAGTTAACGTAAATCACTCATTAGAACCATACTTAATGACTCATCCTCGGGACGCCTTTCTAATGACAATTTAATAACGCTCATCGCTTAATTTCGCAGAGTAATCAAACTTTCAAGCAACGTGGCTCTTAAGGTAAGCTAAGGATAATAGACAGCACCTTTGTGGATTTGAATACATTAAGGGAACTGTTGTTTAGTGATTTATTATAAAGCCATTTTGAATATGGCTTTTGATGTAGGTAGACGTTCAGTTTCTTAAACGAGCAGTGAGCTTAATACTGCCGTTCATTAAGTATTGATCGCAGTAAAGAACTCAAGTAAATTGTTTTTACGAAAGTTAGAAGCTTTATTTTTGTTCCAATTAAAGAGACGGTGACGTCATAGTCGTAGGTACATACCTAGCTACATATCTGAACATTTACTGTTGAAATCATGTGGTAAATGAACTGTAGTTAATAGAGTGCCACAGAAACTGTGTCTGTGACGTGTTATGGCAAATGGCAAGCATAAGCCTTTGTCTTCTCAAAGTGTAACAAATTTGAGACGATGGAGATAGGGAGGTAGGTACATGTTGTACGGAATAAATTAAATTGATACTTAAGTACAAGTGTGTTACGTAGTTTGAGACAAAGATATTTCTTTGATCGTTCCTAGAATGTAATTGAAAGTTTGTTAATAGAAACAACTATTAGAAATTATTAATGAAAGTGCCATTGATGTCATGGTTGTTGAGTTTAAGTCCTAGGTAGTCTGCCTTTGTTATTGATGTAGCGATCATCGGAGGTGTAATTGCGGCCCCCTCGGTTTTATGTATACACATATTCAGGTGCACCGAGCTATATGTTGTAATACGCTTTTGCTGTTTACACAAGTTACTGCTTTTCTTTTGTCGATATTTTGAACGTGCTTCTGAGATTGCAGAGTTCCAGAGACATTAGGTACCGACACAGAATGAATGATTATAAAACAGCTATTACTACTATTTTCCGGTTTCAAATGATCATAGTAAGCAGCCTCATTTCCATTAACACTCTTAGACCCATCAGTAGGTATAAATAATATCTATAATTAATACTCATAATATTTTTCCCTCACTTCTTTCAACACTTCTCTTTTTATAAAATTATGCTCGTAGTAAGTTTTTTTAGGTTTTTTATTTGAATCTAAATTAATTGAAATTGAGTTTTGAGTATTAATATTAGTGACCCATGTGTCCAAAGTATACATTTCCAGGATAGAAGATGAGTGCACATTCTCTTCCTTAACATCTTCAAAAACACTAACTAGGAACGGGATCTCAGAATCGGACTAGATTCTCTACCCCCTTATAAATTATGATTAATCAAACCTTTTATAACTTCTCCTCTTAGGGGGAGTTTTAAATCCGTAGAATACCCATTTTTATTTAAGGATGGGAAATCATCAAATGACTTTATTCGCTCTGGGTCGAGCGGAAGGATGTGTCTCAACCGTGATGTGTCAAAACCCAACCGTGTTCCTTTTAAAGCCCTTTGCCTTCCAGGGCCGGCGGCAAGGCCGGCAGGCTTGGCCCTGGCGGCCCCGTCTCCTATGCTGACATCTCTTTTAGGTGCGCGTGGAACACAATGAGCCATCGACCCGGGCCTGGTTGTGACCATTCAGCGAGCCACCCAACGCTCGCCATCCGCAGGCCCGCGCCTAAGGTGGCCGGGGATCGCCCTGCGACTCCAGATGCCCGGGGCGTCTTTTGTAGCGGCGGTTGGGGCGAAGGCCTTGTTTCTCCCATAGAATACCCATTGCTTAGCAATTTTGGGCACCAACATTTTGTCAATGTGCCTTTTTCGATCAATATTTAGCTTAACCAATGGTCAAATACATAACTATTGGTTTATTGTAACAATTGGGCGAAAAATTCAACCAGTGCCCAAATTTTTTAAGCAATGGGTAACTGCGGATCACAAAACTGGTACTTAACACAAAAATATAAATAATACAATTTCTACATCTGTCTAACAAATGTGTTCGGAAAAAATATTAACACATTTTTTTCAAAGCTTATTTTTTATTTGCTTTTCCTTTGTATCGTTATGCAAAGATATACGACCTTTCGTGATAAATGCCTTACACTTCACTGGGTACAGTCGCGAAATCGGTTAAATGGTTTCAGAGTATTTCGTTCTAGCGAACCTTTCGTTTCGTTACAAGTTTAGGTATATGGAGTGTTTTCATAGTTTTATCTGCTGGTTACATGTATATTAGTTACAGTTTACCAGCTTTATTATTAATTAACTTTAACCTTCCTTTAAGGAATTTCATTTACAGTATTTGGCAAGCATGATGGACGATTGTCTTAGTTTTGGTTCAAGTAGCTACACAACATTCATGATGAACATGACAAAATTCTTCCCTTACTATTTCTACATAAAGGCTCACAAAATTGCTTCTATACAATTTATTTGTTTAGCCTGTCAGTTCTAAGGATTCTCATTTATCTATCTATCTATCAGTTTTTGATTCAATCTCTCTCAAACTATGAGCTCTGGAGCATCTCGTTATTGTGTTACAAGCGAACACTCTCGTCTTTTCCCCCTGAACTAATTCCTCGGCAGTACATACCTACACCTACCTACACGTGGCACGGGAGATACGTACAGAAGATAATTAGGGTTGTCACTGTATCACAGGAATTTCCGGGAAAACAATCGTTATCCAACAACAAAAATACAGGATCTGGCTTTTTTGTTTTTTTTATGAATACCGGGAAGGTGATTATTTGAATCCATTGGCGAGTACAGGAAAATACTCGTTATAACGCTAAAAGTGTAAGTAACGAAACATTGCGAGTTTTACGTCGTGTGATTTAAATATAATTTGGAGCGAGCTTTCCACCTTTTGATTTTTCAATTTATAGAATATGGGTTTTCAGTGTATTCGATATTGTAGGTTGGTCATTAAAACATGGATATTTGTTCTGAGTTATAATATTACTTACTAGCAACTGAAAAACCGGTAAGATAGGGTTAAAATTCAGGTATTCCGGTTCAATGGTTAAAAACCGAATGCTCATCCGTGCGATGGCAGCACTGTTGTCCTCACTGTGTTTATACCTACTGTTAATATTGTGTTTCTGTTGCAGTGTAGATAAAAAGAAGTCAATAAAATTTTCTAGCTTTGGTAAGAGTGCAGGTTTAATGGAAAATTGTATGCTCACCAATTTTCACCTTGCAGTTTTCTCTCTTAATTTTCTTTTCTAAACTTAGTTGGTTATTAAATGTATCCCAGCATAATTAATGCGATAAAAAATTACATTAAGGCTCAGTCAGGATCAATTATAGGGCCCGCTAGGGCCAGAGCCTGCCAGGGTTTCGGAATTAGCTCAAAGAATCACCACGGCCCTGGAACGCAAAGGGCAATAGGAGGAACACAGATGAGTTTTAGTCAGTAAGAGTAACACTTCCTTCCGTTCCACCCAGAGCGCAAGTAGTCTTTTGATGATTTCTCATCCTTAAAAAAAGGATCAATTATAGGTAAGTAAATGAAGTAGCTTATTTAGGATAATGTATGGGCAATAACAGGTAGCATTCAAATTCATATGGTAGTGACCTCAGCAATCTAGCTGTTCTCGAGCTATTTGAAGTCAGCAAGTGACAGTTTTTCTCCCTATCGACTAGCCACTTCGTAAGTTGAACTTGTAACCCGCTATTTTATTAAATAAAATTCATTGAGTACAAAGCTCTCAAATTCGTAAAGCAAAACGTACTACACTTGGACACGTGCAATGTCTAGGCATGACAGTTAAAAACATTATTTAGATTTACAAAGGCCAATATTCCAGTTCATCAAACATTCAGCTAAATTTTTATCGTTTTATTGCATTCATTGAATTCTGGGAATACAATAAAGCAACTTCCGGGAATTAGGTATTTTATTATTAACATTCTATTGATGATTTAATAAATATGTTACATAGCTATTTGTTTTCGTCATTGTTGCTATGAATTGAAAAAGGTGCTGTTGAAAAAATGTGAATATTTAGTATTCCGGATTGTGCAAGCACGTTCTATTAAAGCCTTTACTCCTCACGGTGTTAGATAAAAACTTTCAAATCCTTATTTCTGAACGCGAATGGACGGAATTTAACAAACTTGGTACGCGTATGCATACCTAGGCCTTAATAGAGTTCAGAGGGAAAAAGAAACTAATTTTAAGTATAGATACCATTTAAGTGAAAAATCACTTTCTCTTTTCCTCTGAACTTTTTTTTACTTACGTAGGTACATTCAACCTCTGCTAGGGTTGCGGAATTTGTTCGAAAGAGTCACCGCGGCCCTAGAAAGCAAAGGGCTTTAGAAGGAACACGGATGGGTTTTAGTCAGTAAGAGTCTGACACGCCCTTCCGCTCCACCCAGAGCGGAAGAAGTCATTTGATGATTTCCCATCCTTAAAAAAAAAGGTACCTACATTCAACCTATATTTTGTCTTTTTGAAACAAGTTTCAAGTTTCAAGTAACGGAAGAAAAGCCTTGGTTACTGTCAAAAATAACAAAATATAACTGTCAATTTGATAACGAGTAGGTCGAGTGGAGAGAACTTAGAATAATTGTATAAGTTGAACTCGGATCACTTTTGAATCTGAGGCACTATTTGGCGCTCCAAATGTTCCGATTGATGAATCAAATGCAGACAAAAAACGATGCTTTTTGCATATCACAAGCCTGTAATTTTTACAATATCGAAAAGGGTAATAAACTACCCGGTACCTAATAAACTGTACGATTTTACAATTTGGTCATCACTCACTCAATGTCCCCAGTTCCTCTCCGCGATTCCCCATATTCAGAAACCATTCATCTCAAGTATTCTAAACAAAGGAAAATTAATTAAATAAATTAAAGCAGTTACTGTTGTTTTCAAGTGTGTACATTTCACTTTAGTTGCTCAACTCACTAGTGGCGCTGCTCGCCGCAACCGAAAAGTAATTAATTGTTTCAGCTACCACAGACAATGACACCGCCTGCGATAACCTCTACCTCTCGACTTATCAGCTCATCTATTCTACTCTTAGTTTTAATTTTACTACGACACAAGCCTTGGTGCTTGTCTAGTAGATTTATGTAGAGAAAACAATAACAGTTACAAATGCTTTGGGTTAGTAAAACCTAGGTACCGAAGATCCACATTTAACAAAGCTGAGAAGGTAAACACAAGATACGACCATACAAACTCTCGTAACATGTCTAAACTGACGGAAATATGAACACAATATCAGCACAATACTGGAAGGAAAACGAATGAAACCGTCTACATGAAACTTTTCTAATAATTGCATTCAAACAACTTGGCAAAGCGGCAATAAAGTGCGATGCGATGCGCAAGAATGAACACTGTAATAAATGTGGAGCGAACGTCGAGCGGAAACGAAACGTCCATCGAGCCTCAATCCCTCTGCTCAACCGGATAAACAACAGGTAAGTATTCAGATTTTACTGCGCTATAGATACCTCCGTTATGGGTAGCCCGTTCACTCCCTGCTCGGCTCCCTTTCATTTATCTTTAGATCTCCGATTCCGTTTCTATATCCGCTTTGCTTGACACCCGAAGCGGCCTAATTGCTCACTCCTACAAAACATACTTATCTCGAGGTTTCGCTCCAATTAATGGTTCTCAATTACTTGGTGTTGTTGATAAAGCGGATCATCTAAACTGCTATGCGTGATTAATCAGAAACAATGAGAAGTTTGTGTGTCGGTGCGACGAGACGCGAGGGCAGTGCTCCGGCCGCCATTGTCTCTAGTCAGCGGTGTGTGGCGGCCAGCGGACCACGAAATCGGTCCCAGCCGCGCGTCGCACTGCGCCTGCGGAGCCAGCACTACTCCGGTAAAACTGGGCCCATTGTGGAGCACAGGGCCATTCCTGAATGTCAGAAACATATCAATAAAAAGGCTGGTGGTCATTACGACGCACAAGCCTGATGTAGGTACCCTGAACTCATTGGAACTCATGAAGTATATTCTGTACTAAAAAGTTCCTTACATTTTTGAAAATAAGTGAAAGGCCGTCTACCGACCTGGCGGAGTCACACAATTGGTATCAGGTCACACCGCGCCCCCTCAGCGTTACGACATACGTTCAAATATTATACGGCACCTTTACAGCCGCGCAACCAGTGTCGTTTTATGTTCCCGGACGTGATCTACCCGAGTGACACCTCCAACCGTAACTTGATTTTGCTGAAATCAAATATCAATAATAAATGAAACAAAGAGAGGTTTTTGGTATGGCCCTGTGTGTAACATGACATTTAATTTGGGTTTTCAGCGGGGTGATTTATAAATAGAATGAATTTTATTTTTAGGAACGAATCTTTTTTTACGTCCTAAATACAGTACTTAACTTTAATTGATTCTTGGAGGTCCCTAAAGTAGTCACTCCATGAAAAGTACTGGTGTTCAGCTCCATCGGTTAGACTGGAAGTGGAACCTAACATAGGTACTTAATTGAGAAAAAAACTAGTCAGATGATGATCTGTCCAATTAACTACGGTCAAACTACCTACGCTAGTATTTAGAAATCCATTTCCGGATCATGAAGTTTATACTCCGTAGTGCTGTCGAGTATCCCGTAGAGCCGGTAATATTGACGCTGACAATAAACGGCCGAAATAAAATTTGACGCGATGTGTTTGCCGAACGTAAATAAAACAAACAGTGTGCACGCGGGACTTTGTTCCTGTATATTTTAGAGGTATATCCGGTGACAAAAGGTTTTTTTTTACATTAATTGAATGAGCAATATTCATTCAAATCGCTATTATCACAGGGTAGGGCCTACAAATCTGCGCATTTCACCTGCCAAAAGCGTTAGCAGGTATCTAATCATCTAACCGTAGGTACAGCCGTAGCTTTCCCATATCAATGTCATAGGGGACGAGTCGATTATTGTCATTACCGGGTTCGCTCACAGGCTTGACGTAGGTACCTACGTATATTATGTCTGTGGGTCCGCTATATCACCCGTACCATTTAGGGTGGTGAACATAAAGCCTTCAGGGGCAGCCAATTACTATAAAAGCGAAAATTCATAATAACGGTTGCACGTACCCTGGGAAATGAACATGTTCAGGTTTTTAAGATCTCAGTTGCGAGTTGGCCACTTGGAGGGTTCCCGTGAGGTTTATGAGTGGCTAGTGTGACTACTTTGATTGAAAAGGTCAGAAAAACCAGTTAAGTACGAGTTGAATTTGCGCACTGGGGATTTGTACCAAAAACTGTTGTAATTGAATTATATTTTTATTATTTGCCATGCATGATACTGTAGTACCCTATATAAGGAATCGTAATAATTATGAGCAAGAAAAACCGATTGCACCGTGCACGGAACCCTAAAACCCGTGAGGCGAATTTAAAATGATTAAGTACCTG
The DNA here is from genome assembly GCA_905163435.1 of Mamestra brassicae. NCBI lineage: Eukaryota > Metazoa > Arthropoda > Insecta > Lepidoptera > Noctuidae > Mamestra > Mamestra brassicae. The sequence goes on along the minus strand of LR990995.1, from coordinate 8,797,669 downwards.
CGTATAATAAAAGTAGGTAGGTACTTACACATACAAAATATTTTAGGCGACATTTAATATTGAAAATAAATACCATGTTCGCTCCAAAAGAAAGTTAATGAATGCGTACCTAAAAGGTACGATGTAATAACAACAATATATATTTTTTAAGCCAGTCAATACCCGCAAAATATTTAAATAATATTCTGTACTGAATTTTTCGTTGAAAAGTTGTTCAAAAAATGATTGAGGCTACCCACGTAAAATACACATGTTACAAAATTAGCGAAAACCTTTCAGTATCATTGAAATTTCAAGTCCTTTTCGTCATATTCAAAAAGGAAATCTGTTAAACTAAGTTCAAAAAGGACGACTTATTGAAAACATTCATTCTTGGATCATCCTATTATTGCTCGTTCGGAGAGCTTTCAGTAAAAAGTAAAAGGGATCATAACGGAATTTATTTTATATAGAATTTATTTTATCGGCAGTAACTTGTGAATCGATCGTGGCGCTGAAGGAGGGCTTGGAAAATTATTTTCGAGGGTGACCATCAAACAACTTACCGTTCGCTACAGAAACTTCGCGTGGCATAAAAGAAGTTTTATGGACCGATAAAGACCTTTTCAAGGGGCTCTGGTAAAAGAGAGCGCGTCCATATATGTTAGTGCCGGCTGCTTTGCAAATAACCCCAAAATCAAACGTTGCTTGCCAATGCTGACTCATGGATATAATTTATATTACAAAGTAGATACCAAGGAACTTTGTTACAAGTATTCCTGTTGGGTATAAATAGGTAAGTTAGTTACCTACATTACAAAGAACCCTGATACCTAACTTTAACATCGTGTTAGTATCAATATTCAACGTATTCTAGTTCTTTGTATCGGTACAAAAATAATCTAATTGCAGTATCGTTTTTAACTGCCTTACGTCAGGTCTACGCCCTGTAGCCATGCTAGACACTATCTTATAAATTAATCGTAGCAAGCTAGTGTACTGCGGCAGGTAGCTATTATTTTTTTTCCAGGCGCTAGCTTGACGAAGTAGAAATTGTGGTGAATTAAGTAGTTTGTTATATGATTAACTAGTTGCCGCCCGCGGCTCCGCCCGCGTGATTGTCGAAAACTATCCTAAGGGAACATATTCCCGGGATAAAAAGTATCCTATGTGTTATTCCAGACTATAATCTACCTCTGTGCCAAATTTCATCAAAATCCATTCAGTAGTTTTTACGTGAAAGAGTAACAAACATCCATACATACATCCATACTTACAAACTTTCGCCTTTATAATAGTAGTAGGATAAAGAAGAATAGCTAGGTATTTAAAATTATTTTTTATTATTCTTCATGTTTACTTATAACTGTTACTATGCCAAGTCTCTGTTTCTACCTGTATTCATTTGGTAATTCTTAGCAAGTAGGTAATTAAAAGGTCAAATAATTATTTGACCTTTCCATTAGGCCCAAGGTGATAATAACTAGGTAGCGAGTACATGATAATGTTTAATTACCATGACCTATCAAATTACTTAGCAATAAAGTACCAACTACCAACCAAAATCTGTTTCAGCAAATTTTCTATAAGCTACATGTTGATTTGGGCCAAAAAAGATTTCAACATTGTAAGTAAGAAACCTCCCTGGATATAAAAACATGAGCTACAATATACAAGTAAGTAAAGACCTAAAGCCCGTATCCGATCCCTCCCTTTCCGATCTCTTCAATCCAATGGAGACATTATTTAAATTGATACATTTGTTTCACCGAACCAGTTTGCAAAACATTTGAATTGCATCCAATTTCCATACCTTTAAACGTAGAATGATGTCAAAGCTTCAGAATTGCAAGGAATCTGCTTTGTTGACATGTCTTCAATGGCTATAGTACTATTACTGTGGCTAAAATAGGTCCTAAATTGCCTGTTACAATGATGCCCTAGGTAAAATATACATGATTAAACACGTCTTTCTAGTACAACGAATGTGATAAAGATGGACTAGAAATGCTTAAGTGTATTGACTGAATCTCAGTCTTTTTATACCTAACTGACAATATGCTGCTGTGAGACTACCCATATAAAAATAGTTTCATTTATGAACGTACTTGTTAACGTCATGCTCTGGTTAATTAATAGTATTGTAGTTCGTAGGATTTTGCAGTTTTAAAATACAACTGAATTTATCCGACGGCCTGTTCTGAAATATTACTGTACCAAGTGTCAACGTGCTTTATATTCCCGCCACAAACGCTCGCGCCCGCACTGCTATGAGAGTATATGATTATATAAAAACAGTTTATGGATAATAATTATAATGTCTGTCGCTGAATGTATTGAATCATGTGCTAATTTGGAATCCTCATTATCAGAAATACATCGATAGTTTGGAAAGGGTTCAGCGCAAATTCATCAAAGCCCTGAAATATCGCTGCCGCCACGATTCGACTTCCTCCAATTTATCCCTCAGGAATATTGAGTTGTTAAGCTTGAAATCTCGACGCCTTTATCTAGAAACTATGTTTCTCTATGACTTGTGTAACAACAGATATGACTGCATAGATCTTACTAATAAGCTTAGCTACGTTGTCCCGAGGACTGTCGTTAGACGAGAAGTGCGCGCACGTCCGCTTTTCGCGGTCTCTTCCTGCCATAGTAACGCTGGAGTTCGTGCCCCTCTTCGTCGTATGGCAAATAATTTTAATACTGTTTTTGGAGACTTGGATTTGTTTACATTGTCTGCTAATAAATTCAAGATCTCTTTAATACAATTAATTGGTGATTGACATTTTGTTTATTTTATCTATTTTGCTGCGTTTGTTTTTTTTTTTATTGTAATTTTAATTTTATTATTTTTCATTATTTTATACTTAATTTATTTTTATGTTTAATTTTAGTTTTAATTTTGTTCTTAACTTTATTTTTTATTAGAATGTTCATTTTTATTTTGAATTTAATTTGATTTTGATTTTATTTCTGGCTATTAATTTTAATTTGAATTTTTGACTTTTAATGTAAAAATTATTTTAGTTTTTTAACAAAAAGACAAAAATTTGTAAATTTTAGTTTGTTTTTGAAATTGTATCGTTTCTATATTTTATTTCGCTCATGTTACTCGTGTGTAATTTGGCCCGTAACATTTTGTTGTGATTAAAATGTGGATAACGTCGTGGGTTACACATATGTTATTTTGTATTTTTAAACACTTGTATTGTACCTTTTTTGTGTAACTGTTTGTTTTCCCAAATTAAATAAATAAATAAATAAACGCGCCAATGACATAAAAATGCAAAAGTTGTATTTGATTTTAATTAAATTTCGGCCTTGTTTAAACTGTTTGTGGTTATCGATTTTCATTTAACTCTTCTTAAATAGGTCATTACGGCAGTGTGTTTATGAGCGTCGCGGCGACGTCGGTCGAAGGGCAATATTGCGTTTTGTGCTACTGCGTACAATAATAGGGTGATTAATGGCTCCGGCGATACACGCGGCAAGTTCTTTGTTGTTCGCCAAATATTTGATCCGGCGCCGACATCGCAATCCATTCCTTTGATATTACTTATAACAGTGATTTCAGGCGCCTAAGCTTGCGGGGGATGTGTGAGGACGCGTTAATGGTCTACGAGCTTTCACCAGCCACATCCAACCCATACGAGGGGTTCCGTCGTGAATAAGTAATACGTGTATTACCCACTCCACTTTTGAACTGTTTGCTTTTATGAAATCTCGATAAATTAATTATTACAAACCATTCAAGAACAACTGGGCGTAATTTACTTTGATATTAAAGTTTTTTTAGGCATGTTTTCAATTTATATGAGGAGGTTTCAACCTTTGTAATCTATTCCTAAGTATTCCAAGAAAGTAAAAATGTTAAGCTGAAAATGGAATTGTAGAGCCTAGTGGACTTTAGGTAAAATGAGAATAAATTTCACCGAAAACCGAAGCGGTGGCGGTACGTATCCTTCCCTATCCTTAATTACTCAATGTATTGAAAGGCCAATTAATTATTCAGGCGGTATCAATGGCGCAGGACGCAAGGAGAGTGGGTACATTTTCTCATAATGGTTATTTTATTGATCAGTAAAAATCAATTAATCTTTAATAGGTTTTTAATTTAGTCTCTCTTCATGAAAGTACGTAATGATTTTGCGATTTTGCTCTGTAAAGTACTGTTTAACTGCCAACTGGCTATTCAAATATGTGCTTATACACGTAGTTCCATGAAGTGATTTTATTAATATACTAGGTTTACCCGATGAATGTGTATGGTATTTATTGAACAGCAGCAGGTATCTGCCTGGCTTAGTGAATAAAATGGTCCCACTAAAGTGTAGAGCTAAACGACTTACCTAATACCTATCCGTATAACTGCGTAGAACATTGAAACAATATATTGAATTAAGGTTATAAGTGTTAGCCATTATCCTGATTTATACTTGAGCAGAAGTTAGCGGTCGGCTATTAGCCGGAGCCAGGACCTGTGTAATGGGGCGTGATTGGCGAGCTTTCAACTTCTATCTATAACGCTCTCCTGCGGTCCTGGTACGCTCCCGGATAAACACAATAATAAGAGGTAAGATTTACAGTTGTCAGCTTCATGCTAAAAAATGCTAAGCCACGTGAAATGTATGAACGTGATTTATGAGCACAGCTTATGAGATTCCTTCGTAGACATCTCTAACTTATCTTAAAGAATTTAGGTACGGTACGTCGTAGCGTAGTTGATGCCTACGCATTTCCTATTCGCATTCATGTCCTCACTATTCATCACATATTAAATATTTGTTACGATAGGTATTGGTTGTATGAGGGTGAATTTTATATTTCGAAACGTGACGTAATTGCATCTATCGAAGTTTACGGCAGTTCGATGAAAATCAGTTTTTCGTATCGGCACTGTAACAATTTTCTACAATAACTCGTTTAATTGGTTAGCCAGCATTTATAAAAAGTTTAGCCGATTATTCCATTGGAGTAAGCTCACAGAGTGATTTGCAAAGTTCCACAATCGCAACAATAGGCACATTTATCTTTAGAAAAGTTTCGCTAAAGCGCTGAACAAGCATTAACGCGTTATTCTTGAAATTTTGAAAATATAAAGAATCCTCTTAAGATTTTTTTCTTATTGTAGGAGTGTGATATAAATACGTGGCCATCTCTCCGTGTTGATTAATCCGCAGAAACATTGGGAGAGCACTTGTTGCCGCAAATTAATTAGGAAACAAGTTAACAAAAAGTGCAATAAACTTCGTTAAGGAAGCTTAATTTCCGTCGGAGCCCGAAAGAGACTGACATTAATCAAGTGAGATCGCTCTCGACTGCCGCGAATTTCATTACGGAATCAGAGCTGCCTAGGATTATCATTTCATTGAGGCGATAGATGATATCTGGCGTCTTATCTACGACTCCCGTCTATATCTGTAATATTTGGGAACTTTATTCTATTGGCTTTACACGGGTTGTATTGGAATCCGGGCGAGCCTGAACGAGTTGATTGTAAATCTGATTTTGAACCTAAAACAACAAAAGAGAATACCTTTATCGTGCTTCTGTTTTGTGTTGGAAGTCGGTCACGGTTAAAAAGCTTTTTCGCGGGTTGTGGAGGTAGGACATAAATATGGGGCGCGGCGAGCGTACACTACAGTAGGTACAATTAACATTTTCGACGAATCTGTCGGGTAAGGTTAGAAGGTTTTCATTTGATATCTTATTGTATCGTTTAAGTTTGATACGAGAAAATCTATTCTTATTTTTTTCTCACTGACTTTTTCGCTTATCACTATATTTCTTTTTATCAATTATTATGCTATAGTTCCAACCTATCATAATCTATATAACCTATACGACAAAAGTTGATGTACTTATTACAATACATAAAAAAAAAACAATATTTAAAAATGTGTGATGTACCTGTTACTTGAAAACGTGCCTATTATTATGTAGCTATTACCCTTAAAGCTCGGCGAGGGCCTCTTTATTATTTTACTAATTTAACACGTATCGCGCACGCGATGTGAATGGACTCCCAGGTGGAGGTTTAGACAAAACATAGGTTTACAAGTACATTTAAAAGATATATTTTAGAAATCAGGGCCAACTCTACTATATTTCAAGCATCGTTCGCATGCGCATCTCAGTCGCAATCTGTCGAAAAGCCTTCTTTTCCACACATTTTTGACAGATGCGAATGCGAATATTGCTTAAAAAAATTAAGATTGGCCCTTTGGTATTAAGTGATAGTACTGATTTCAAATCCTATTTAGGTCTTATGTAAGTCAAGAGTGAATAAGTTACTTCTAGGCAAGTTACAGACTTTAACAAGTGACATTCTGTCAGCGGTTCGTGGCGAAGGCAATATGGAAAAATGTATGGGATTGACAAACGCTGTCGAAATGTTACGTGTGCAATCACTTATATTTTGACATTTCGATGATCGCATTCGTTGACAGAATGGCACTTTGTCTACAGCCGTTAGAGATTGTGGTTAACCTTTTGAACGCCATTGTCACGTATATATGACAAGCAAGCGCGTGCCCTGTACGCCAAATTAATGTCACAAAGATGTGGCAAAAAGTAGGTACGGCGAATTTGTGGCTTGGCGTCAGGGGCACGCCGATGCGCTCTGGCGTTCAAAAGGTTAATCGCCAGCATATCGATAAAAAGTCAAGGACACAGAATACTATAATAACCATTAGTACCTACAGTATTCTCTGCCTGTAGCCATCGCAGAAAGTGACTCTAGAATAACTGTACGAAGATGGGTAATTGCGACCAACATTGTCACCAACTGTTTGTTAATAACAACTAATTGTGGTCATTATCCGCTTGCAGGAGGTCACTCCAGTGCTACCCTTAAGAAGCGAATAACGGTTGGCTATAAAACCCGGATCTGGTGGAAAACAGACCTACTAATATGAGCCTATATAAATAAATTTCTTATTATATTTTCTTCAACCGTTCGTTAGCTCCATCACCATGTTGCAACAATTTACATTAAATTGTCGTGGCATCAATTCCACATTGTTGCCACTGCCTTAATATATGCTTGACTAGCGAAAAGAAACACATGAGTTCAAACTTTCCCATTACACTTCATAAAGGCGCTTCATTAACCTTTGTAAAAGTTCTTTTCAAAATAAAACAAATTTATGAAAACCAAAGATACTACAAACTCGATAAATACAATCCGCCAACTATCTTATCTCATCAAACAGAAAATGTCATCATATCAAATAAACAGTGTCAAAGAAACATTTGCTGTTTTCACTGCAGTTAATTGACTTTTGACTTTGAAGTCGATCAAAGTTATGGGATGAAGTCTAAGCCGTTTGCGATCCCCAAGTTTCCTCGTTTGCATCACTTAGGGCGTGGAAAGGCTTCGAGTGGCGGCGTGATTAGCTCGCTTCTCTCGAACAGTAATACTTACGGGCCCTTGATTATAACGAAACCTTTCATTACGCACGCTCCACGTCTGGTTGCGGTGAGCCTCCTGCCGACGTCTGCCAGCTTAACTATGTTTTACAAGTCTAGTTAGTTTCATCGTTATTCGTAACGTAAATATGACCGCAATCTCGGTTAGACACGACTACTATTTAAATACGAGCTAGATACGCAACGCAAGTAAACCGAAACTAAATACAATATTTGAGCAAATGTAAATTTACGTAAACACCAACTGCATATTCAAAATTTGATGGTTGGCAAGATGAAATTGAAAACAGGTGCAAATACAAAACTCAGTGAAACATCTAAACCATTACTCGAAATTGTATTTTTAGAATTCCCGTCATAACGGTAGTTTTAAAATCTTTTTTTACTAAATTAATTGGTCGCGGATTGTGATCTCGATTTAAACATAAAACATTGTTTATAAATTCAGATCATCCTCTGAAACTTCAAGCAATATTGAGAGAACCTTATATTTGCGGAGGTGCAATTAAACAGATTAGCATCAGTCAAAGTAATTACAAACAGGATTTGGGTAAGTTAAGCTACGGAACTTCTTCCATTCGATTGCTGTGGCTTCGCTTGAAAGGATAGAATCGTTTCCTAATTTAGAGGAGTCTCTAAAATATTCTAATATTAATTATGGTTTGACACATGGATAACAAAATCGAAAATTCTGTTTTATATCCTAGCCGATGTCCCTGCTACGGGGTTTACTACGGCGTAGCGTTACGTCACGCGTTAGCTACGGCGTAGTACAGCACAGAAGAAAACATAAGAAATAGTATACAATTGTATTACTACATATTCCCACTTTTGAAAATAAAAATGTAATGAATGGTCTGCACTTATTTCTTAAAGCATTTATGCATATATTCGGGGCAATTACGAGATTTTATATTATATTGTATTCTGCGTCGGAGTATGATATGGCGAGAGAGTTTGAAGTAAATATGAATGCCCCTTACCTACCCAGTTTGACTCAAGTGAGATCTCAAAATATAAAAATTGGTGTGTCTAGTGCGAGCCGCAGTCACCTTGGGGTTCCGTTCAACAAACAAGAAACAAATTTAATTTTAAAGCACAAAGAAAGCCATTACAAACAATGGAGGTCTTGGGTAATTTTCATCAAATTTAGACCTCATAGCGTTTATCGTCATTTTTTTATTGTTACTTTACGGAATCGTTCTCGGTCGGCATTATAGGGGATAAAAAGTTTTCTGGCCTGACAGATTGGCACCAACTTGTACCTTTTAATACCATTTTTATTACACGGCCTGAAAGTTAAAGCTACAAAAAAGCATTAAAATTCCTCTTATAGGCGTTAAACGCATTAGATCTTAAAAATCCGTACATACTAACCGAAACTTTAACTGATTTTTGTTATATCAGCCATTGTTTCTTTTCCATGTATGTCTGGACTATATAAAAGGGGTACCGCTCATTTAGTATATTTTCAAAAGCTACAACGCTAAAATGACATAACGTTTTCTTTTTCTAACCAAACTTAAGGTACATACTTTTTAATTAAAATAACGTTCAGTATATTTAACTACATAATTATGTTATAACAACACTGTCTCGTTTAGTTTATTCTTATATAGTAGATATATATAACGTTCTTTTGATCTAATTATCATCTTGTATATAATTAACATTTGATCTGACCGCTGAAGAAAGAGCGGCCGCGCCAGGGAACTGGAACTTAGGGCACCCGACACGGATAGGTTAGGTTCGAATGGGATGGCGGGAGCTAGAGTGAGCGAGCAAAGCGACGGAACTTAGCTCCCTTGATCCCATTCATGTTAGGTTCCTTTAAACCCGAGAAGTGGGAGCCCGTCAATTTTATTTGGTCACGACCGTTATTTAAGCCGAATGTACATTCGATAAAATTAGTGATCATTAAATCTGAGGCGTTTCCAAATACAACTTGGCCATAAGTACGCAGGACGCATTTACTAATTCCGTGCATGTCATGTTGACAAGTTTTATACAATATGAACAATTGAACATTATAAAAGTTTAAGTAAACTTATGGACTTTAACTTACTTTCAGTTTATGTCAACTGAAGCTTTTATGAAATCTCTCTTGGAACCTATCATAAGTTGCTAAATTAATAGATGATTTTTACAAATGAAAATTACATCTAACGAAATTGTATCGTTCGTTGTTACATTAAAAATAGTTATACTTTACATTACACACCCTTATAAAAGATATTTACATTATTTTAAATGTCTTAAGGGCAACATGAATATGTAAATAGGTAGGATATAACTTAATACATATGTATAGAGCGAGGCTAAGCTTAGTTATCTGTGATCTAACAAGATGAGTCCCATTATTTATAGCTAGTAATTAATTTAGTGCGCTGCTCACTAAACTCCGCCAATTTACCGTAATTTGTAATAGGACAATATTATTAATAACAGTACCCACTGAAACATAGGCATATACAAGAACAGCTTCAGGACATGTTTTCAAAATTGTGTTAAATGTTTTGTTGGTTTCGATATTATTACGCCTTGTGGAAAATAAATCTATTGTCATGTTCAGCACATATGATTTTGGTTATTATTTTAATTAGCTAATTGGATAATGTTATTTTGTGGATGAGTCTGCATAACATTGTGATAGAATTATTCTGGCGACCCCTGTGGCAATACAATAATGAGATTTTTAGTGTGTGTAGTAATTATGTGCAAACTATCATTACCTCTTTAGACTCGTAATAGCAGGCGTTACTGCTTAGAATATGGTTCTGGGTTTGATTCCCGGGTCGGGCTAAGTGCTATGGGTTTTCCATCTAGAATTTCTAAATAACCTGGATTTGCGTTCGGTTGTTTCATACCGCTGGCAACAATGCAAACATCACTAGGTAAAATGGCGTGATGTTAAGTATGTAAGGTTATCACAAGCATATCTAAGTACCTAAATTTGCATAGAGTTACTCGGTACGTCTTGGTTTGGCCAATAAGTGCAAGCTTCAGAAGAGCTGAAGAGATCCCAAACAACTTTCAAGAACAATCTGGAATCCAAATAGTTACCATGGCTACCGAGCGGCCAGAAGCTAGCCTGTAGGTGTTAATTAATTATTATGAAAATATGCCTACATTTTAACAAGTTTACATACCATTTTCATAACTTAATTATCGGTCGTCAACACTGGGCTAATCACACTAAATTTAGCGACCACCGGAATCTTTTAAGAGTAGACACGTGTAACGCCCTCAAACTTTATTATGGTAGAATAGAGGATAACATTCAAAATGTTAGAAGCATTCCGTTTATCATAATATTTTTCCTAATATTCTTTGGCATAGCTCGTTTGGTATAATTTTTTTTAGGTATAATAATACTTTGCCATATTTTTTTGGCTTACAGTTTATGTTGACATAATTATCTTGCAGGCTAATTTTGTTTTTTTCATAATTTTAATTCGCAAAATGTTATTAGGCGTAAATAAGAAACAACCAGAAACTTCCTTGTAGTTTTTTTTTATTAGTAAGTTCAATTGCCAAGTTTTGAAGTGTGTTCATTTTTTTACTGATACTTTTTAAGCCGGTTATGGTTGTCCGTGTCAAATAGCATTTTAAACAAAAAATACAATTAAATTATTGTCTTAGAAAGTCAATATGTTGTGCTACAAAAGTTAGTGACAGAAACGAATCGCTGCAAAACCGTATCCACTTAGTCTTATCTGTCCTACCCCTAGAGTGTAATGCACGCGTAGGCGCGGAGGGGCGAGGCGGCCCGCGAGCTGAGGAGCAGGTGGTTCTGCCGCTGCGGCTGAGGCTGGCGGGCGAAGCCGGCAAGCAAGCCGAAGCTATCGTAGTGAGCGTTAAAACCATCTGCGACGATAAGCTTGCGTCAGATCGCCGGAGCCCCGCAGCGCCGGAGCCGTGACAGAAACCATACCTGCTGCATGTTGCATGCTTGCTTGCATGCTACATGCTTGATTGCATGCTGCATGTTCGCTTGCATGCTGCATGCTTTCTTGCATGCTGCATGAATGGTGTCCGTCGCTCAGTCGTCCAAAATACTTTATTACATAATTTAGGTCTGACTGCCAAACTCCGCTTTCAAAATGTGTATTAAATATAAGCGCCGCGCCGTAGTCGCCGTAGTTTTCAAGGCGCGCCGCCGCCGTTGAAAAGGGCCGGTGCGCTGCCGCGAAGTATTTCGCTTGGACAAGTAAGCGTTCTATATATTGTTGTGTGACGGTAAGTAGACAAGTGTCAATCGCTACAAAGCGTTTCGTTCATATTCATAATAGCGAATGCGAACAAATGTTTAAACGAATATGAATATCTTTTAATAAACAATGTTCATAATTCCACGTTCGTCTGCTTCGCTTATTTCGTGCTGTGTAGCTCCGGAATCATGACAGATCACGGAATTGGCACGTCATAGTTTTAGTGTAAGCACCGGTCTCCGAATGGACTTGATAAAACCCAGGTAAAGTCTCAAGGCAATGCAAGGCATTGTATCTTACTGTTTTAGTTTATGGAGCCAAGACGTCACTCGCGGTACGTTGACCCATAAGTTGTCGGTAACTAAGCAAGTTGTAAAAAATGTTATTCTTGGAGTCTCGCTGAGGGATTGGATCCGAAACAAAGTAATCCTGCAGAGAACTACTGTTGTCGACGAGGTTTACAGTGTAGCAAGCTGAAGTGCTATTTAATGTACCGACCATGCGCATAGAACTGATGAATAGTGTCGTTGAATGGAGATCGCGCATCGGCAAACAAAAATACGATGCACTCAGACAAGAACAATCTTCACAGCACAACTTCACTTCGTCGCCCAAAACAAGGTTATTTAATTCCTTGTTTTGGTGGCTGAAGAACTCCTTCAGCGATTACTTCATGTTACAAATGAGAACCAGGCCGCGCCGGAGCGCCGCCGCCGCCGTGAATTATTTCTATCCACGCCGCCGCCGTTAAAAATCGCCACGGCGCGGCGGTGCTCATATCTAATGTGTATTAGTGTTTAACATTTTAGAAGTTAATTATTATGCGTATTTGTTATGCCTATAAAAATTGTGTTTTAATATAATTATGCGCAGGTAAATAAATTTATTCTTTAGAATTTTATGCTTAAACATTATGATTAAAGAAATTATGCTTTCAAAAATTATGCGTAGGATGTTATGCGTAAATATAATTAGGATAAACAAAATAATGCGATATCATGTCTTTAATTTTTTTTATGCTACTGGATAAGGGAACCTATTTTCCCTATACCTACCCAACAAAAATAAATGGTTAGTTTTAACATGGAGGAACAGGATATCCCGCTTTTGCGCTCAACGTCAGTGCTCAGTTGTACATTAAAAAAAAAAAAATCGCACCTAATCTAATGAGGAAATATGCAGGCAATTCTATAATCATTATTAAAATCATCAAAACAACGTTAAGTTATATATAATATAATGCGGAATGCGATAAGTTAGTTTGTTAGTTTAAGACTTTCTTTGTTTTTATTTTGGTGCACAATAAAGTGTATAAAATATAATATAAATAATGAATTTAACTAAAGCGTGCCATTTTACGATACCTAAAGCTAACTTGGATTAGATAAATGTATTGATGATTTTAATGACAATGTGTGTAAATACATGTCTACGAATTTGTTTCATTGGCGAATATTTTTTGCATAACATTCATCTTAATTGTAAAAAAGAAAATGAATTTCACAGTATTTATTGTTCTAAAACGATATTGTTTCTGTCGTGAACCTGCCAGGCCGAGAAAATCACAGGCGCACATATTGGACTGGATTTCGACGGAACATAATTGTATTCAAAGTCAAAGCATTTATTTCAAATAAACCATTACCACGTACTTTTGAATTGTCAAAGCCAGTCCGTCAAAAACATGAAGCTATTTGCACGTTCCAAAGCGTAGATCTCTATGGAGAAGAACGTGCAAGAAACTCCACTAATTTTACGTTTCTACTCCAATAATAACGTTTATGTCAAATGAATAACTTTAATTTAGTTTTTAACGTAACATGATTTGTGGTAATGAAATTCCAATTATCCTCTCTAATTAAATTAACCATAACTAAACTTAAGCAAAATATGAAGGTATTTTTAAAATAAATAAACTTAACGTACTGAATATTGTCCGTTACAGTTTAAAAAAACTAAAATATTAAAGGACATAAAAATAGAACAAAATCTAGAGGTAAGAGCGAAAAGGTTATTGACGTGAGAAAAAAGGCCCTTTTAATTAACTTTTGGGTACACAAGACGAAGATCCCAGGGGTTTACTGGGGTGTACCTTAGATTTTCGCAGGTCTCGGTAAACCTTAAAGGTTTACCCGGATCTCAGCTTAAAAGCTATCTCAGAACTACTGGGTAGAAGGATCCATTATGGTGCTTGTGGGAGCACCTTAAGGTTATACAAAGATAAATACATTAAATGTTTCATGTATGATGAAAATCCCAGTATTTTACCATATTAACTATTCATTATTTTACAACATGATATGAATGAAAAACACGACAGTAATTAAGTTTTAAACAATAACTATTTCCACCGAATGAGCATTTAAAACAAACTTAACTTATTAGTCATTATTGTTTATCGCATTACGATTAATTATTGTCTTGTGCATAACACGAGTATTCACATTTTCAAAGTTAACAAAATGATAAAATAAAGTGTATTAAGGTTTGCCGCAAACCAAAATGTGTGTCCAAAGTTTTTTGCAACGAGTTTAACAAAAGCCTTTCTGTGCAAGAATTTTGTTATTCGTAATAGACCGTTCCCTAGGGGAAAGTTGCATTAAAACATACGTTACAGTTTTTTTAGATTAAAACCGAGGTTAAAAAGTTTAAATTAGTGGCTAATAACGCTAATTCTGTGCATTGATACGAGCATGATACGAGTTTGTCCTTTCATAAAATTTAGCAGTTTTTGTAGAGGATGACTTTATGTAGCTAAAAGCGTTGCACCGAGGATTAATGGAATACCAACTTTTAAAGGTTTTTTAGATGCTATGTAGTTATATTCGGCTAGAGTCCGACAAAACATCCCTACTCCTCAGTTGGAGGGTGTCAATGAGTCAACACGAGAAAGGATCAACTGTTATAAAGCTCGTTTCAAAGCTTCGGTCGGTCTGTTTACGTACAAAGCAGTTTCTCAAAGCATCAGGGGCTTAATACTCCATTCATGGGCACCTAACGCGTTTCTGTGTTTTCAGTTGGCTTATACGGGGATACGAGATATCATAAATTTTTCTTTGAAGACCTTTATTTAGATCTATTTTTATGAAACTGAAATATCATACAAACATAATCATGGCACAAAATAGCAGATTTCTTTGTGTACAGGCTTCGAACGAATCTTTATTGACCCATTTTATCGAATAACTTAGAACAGAGGTATTTGCAGGTATAAAGACATGTTTCAAATGTCATCTAAAATTGAAAACAAGTAATTATATGGGTACCTAATCTGTAAGTTTTTTGTATGACAACAATTTCAAACAGTATTTTCATCCAAAGTTAATGTAAAAGTAATTCTGTCCGTGTGTATGTTTGTTATCTATTTACGTGCTAACGGCAGAACGCGTTGAGATGAAACTTGGCACACGCGTGTACCCTGTGCTGGAATAGGACATACGATACTTTTATCCCTAAAACTGAGGATCTATTAATACCAGAGATCGGAATAGGTAGACTATATTTACCTAATCTTCGTGGGAGTAAGTAACATAGAGTTGATAATACCTCCTCTAAAATCCCGGAATCATAAACATGACGATTGCATCCCGGGATTTAAGAAATTGCAAATTACTTATTGCGCTTTGAATACATTTGAACAAAAGTATTATATTGAAGAATCTTTTTATGTTTTTAGAGTTCCGTTAGCTACGAATACTGTTAAATTAAATAGCTTTGTTTTCACACAACTCTCTGTTTGATTGTTCAAATCAATAATAATTTGTAACTATACTCAAAGTCCAGTTCATGTTTTTATAATCCTGGGTTTTAATTGTCATGATCCCATTTATGATTCCGATCTCTGGTTATTACTTATGGTTATTACTATTAATTAATTAAGTAAATCAAATGTTATTTTTTCTTTGATATTGCCTTCATATGATTAAGAATATCTTATTTATCTTTCATTGCAACGTAAAGTAAGGTTTAGTTTATCACTTTACATAAAATAGATCTCATAATTTGTATGTATTTTTTGTCTTTAAGTGACAAATTCGCCATAATAATAGATATTTAAGTTATTTTATGTGATATGTTATTAGTAAATAAGTCGTTGGAGTACCTTTATAAATAAATAAATTAATTAAATAAATAAATCCCCAGACAATGTTCGTTTGGGACAATTTTTGACATTGACGCAGGCGATGCTGCTGTCAGAAGGTAGTAAGTTATAAGAGGCCATTCTAGTGTTCCCCTGTCATGAAAATAGTAACCCAAGCCATACATATTTTAGGAGAAGGCGAAATACAGAGTTCGTGGCGCAACATGGGATAAACCTGAAAATGTACACATTGCAGTGGACTGTGGGGAACGAGTGTCTTATTGAATTTAATATTTAGCAAAGAGTGTAAATACTTGAAAAACACTGCTTCTTTCTGGAATTTTATCTTATACCGTCGATCTGATGCGTTTATAGACAGGTTTAGATACACAAAAGGCACAGATCTTACTGCCGTAACAAATATCTGCAGGTCATATAAATATTGGTTCCGTGTGGTGTATAATCTCTACATAGAAGCGTATACCCACATGTCTCGGAATATGCGTTCCATGAGCGGTAGGCTAGTTGTCGCGCTATCACAGTTTGGTTTGATTTGGTTGAATCCCATACGGAATCTTATAATATCTATCTATATAAAAATTAAACCCTATTTCCCTTGGTCACGGCATCACGCGTGAACGGCTGGACCAATTTCGCTTATTCTTTTTTTGTTGTTTTTGTTATTGTCAGGAAAAGGATCCTATGAAAGTAAATTTTTAAAAAATTACACATCCGGGTAAAGCCGGGCGGGTCACTAGTTAAAAATAAACATGACGCATTATTTGATCTGCAGTGTGGTGTCATTAGGTACTACTTTGTACCCGACTGCCCCAGGTAGAGAGTTTATGTTTTTCAAATGTTTAACATTATATACAGGGTGATAGGTAATTAAGTGCGTTCCTTGAAATGGGTTATACTAGAGCTAATTTGCAACGATCTTGACCTTAGGGGTCAAAATCAAGGTATGGTCCAAATTGGGTTGTTTTCGAGTTATCGAAGTTTTTCTGATTTTTGGATTTATTTTTACCTGACGACCACAAACTGCATATGGGGAATAATCTATTCCACTCTGAATAGTCCACTGATACTTTTCGGATACATCATGAAATAATGTATCTCACAAATAACATTTTATGAAAAAAAATCATGTCTTTGGTAATGAAGCGTCGTAATGTTCAAGCTAAGAAAATTTCTTGAAACGTCTCTTGGTTATTGTGCAGTTTACTAGAAATAAATGTATGACACTTGATGTACAAATTACTTAAGACACATTCTTAATAAAATCTTTATAAAGTGATACTTTGCCAAGTGTTGGGAAAATAAACTCAATTGTTTCCGGGAAGGAACTTAACGGGAATAAACTTGTCATTGTAAAGATAAAAAAATAATTTGTTTATTTATTGCGGATTTATTAAATATCGACATGTGATGATAGCTATTTGCCTTAAGGCGACTGTTGCTGGTTGATAAGATCAGGCAAGATAAGTCACCACTAGATGTTTTATAGCTTGAGCTATCGTATTTTCGTCGCCGTGGTTTGAGCATGGTGAAAAGCTTTCCTCTAGTTCCAGCTGAAACCAAAACCTGCTACTGAAATGAGTAAAAACGAAATTACTACTGTTTTCAGTCAGGGAGATTAGCGCGTGGCCGAAGAGATGAATAAAGTGGCAGAGGAGGACTTTGTCTTCATGCTGGTCCCAATCCAGACTAAATTGCGACGATAAAACAAAAGAAAGTCTTTACTTTCACCGTCTGATAGAATAAGAAATAAACATCTGATGGTGACACATCTTCCATGATCTGATCGACCAAAACGAGTCGCCTTAAGGTGTATAGTTACGTCAATAACCTTGAGCATCTGGGCGGAGCTAAACAAACACTTTCATAGCGGCACCGCACACACGAACATTTCCGTACCGCATGCGCTACCTCAAAACTATTATTATCAAAGATTACGCAAATCTACTGAACCGATTCTGATGACATGAACTTCCGTGACCCAAACACGGGAGCGTTACGTAAATATACATTTTAAGTATAAGGTCACATTTTGAAGAAAAAGCAAAAGGTTTTTTCAACTTTTACCGTGTGACATATCAAAAGAAAGGACTTAGGTATTGTGTAGATGTCGATCTTGTGAAGTTATTTGAGAAATTAGATGAAAATGAACCATTATACCCCCCGTGTCTTCAAAAGTGAAAACAAAACATTTAAAAAAATATGCAAATTCTTTGCTTATAGAGTAAGACGAAAACCAATAAGAACATTTGGTTTTAAAGTAACATGTTGTAAAATATGATATGTTAAAACTAGTTTAGAACCTTAACGTGAAGAATCGTGCGTGTTGATTCGCATATCTGTCTTTCGTGCACGTGTAAGTGTTGGATTCCCTAAATAAACATAATCCCAAAATAAACTACGGAATCCTATACTGAAAGAAGAAAAAAATAATAAAAAAATTAGAACTCACGTTCAAACTACGTAGTCCTTTAGGACTAAGCGCAGTTAAGGGTTCCGTAGCTTGAATGTGTGTTGTATGTTTACGATATTAAGATAATCGAAACTCAAGGTCAAACTGTTACCAGTGTAGTGTACCTACTACTTTTTTGATTCTGCCTATACTAGTTTATATTCACAAAGTAAGATTTTGAATAAAACACAACTAATTCTTAAAAATGTAGTTGTTAATACTCTCCTAAAAAATTCGTAGCTACTTCACTAACTCAAAAATTTCCGAACGTGTTTTTATACGGTTTCAGCTTCAGTAATTGATGGAGTGATTCATGAAAAAGTTTTAGGTGTATAATTATTTCGTTTTCATAACGGTTTTTTTAAACTATCTGCAATATGACGATGATTGTTGAAAAAAACTGATCCAGTGCCCATCCCGTATACGATGACAAAATAATAAGTAGCTTTTATTACAAAATTACAAAGTTACAAATGCACTTAGTTTTACGTCATTTTCTATGGAATAATTACGACACTTTTACTTATCCATTTACATTTTGTTGGTCGACTATTATTAGTTTGAGAGCCTAGTAGGGGTGATAGTTATCGTTTTAACTTATATTATATTACTAACACCGTGAATACTTTTAACTTGCCCTGAAAAACGGTTTCGTTTTAGAGGACACATGTTAAAAAAAGCATTACCGTTGTAAAGTCTTTTATTTTACTACGGAACCCTAAGAATCACCTATCATATTCCTTACACGTGTTAAATACCTTTGCGTGCGCTGCTCAACACAAATTCATGAAATAACAAAATAATAAACTCGAACAAAATTTTAGAGGACCCATTAATATCTACAAACAAAAAAGGTGATACCAAATATCCAACTGTTATAGTTATGTCACTATAAGTATTTTTTGATGTTTAAATTAATAGGAACGCCAACACAAAGCAGATCACGTTCTTATCAAAATAAATCATAATTTAATTCACATTTTTTTTTCAATTATTCAATTCGGACATTCGAAAGATATCATAATTTGATCAAAACAATACACCGCGCCGCGCCGCGTTTTCCTGCAGAATAATGAAAGGAAATGTTTGATTTGGAACCAATATTAATTCTTTATTTTTATATATTATTACTTACATAATTATTCATGCGAGCGGGGCAGCGAGCGACACAGCCTCGAGACGTCTAAATGCTAACACACGACTGCTGTCTGCGCCCGCACAGAGACACGCTGAACTTTTAATATGGGAGCCTTAATATTGACTTATAAACTTATTCGTATTGTAGCACACTTAACTACCAATTTTTCTATGTAAAAATATTATAGTAGGCCTAATAAGCAAAAAAATAACGTATTGGAACATATTTTTTTACGTCAATACTGTTTGTCATACGAAAAAAACAAATGTTTATATTGTTTTACATGTATGTACAATATTTTTTTATTTTTTTTACAATCTTAGTCTTTTCAAGGTAAACTTTTTATAGCTCGAAAGTGAGGGTAGGGCCTTAAGTCAAATAGCTGTCATCACTTACCGATTTTTAAAAAATCCGTAAGAAGCAAAGCATACATCGAAAAATGTACTACCAAGTACCTACCATCAAAGTACTAGCTTGCCGGGAACAGTTGAGTTTTATCATACCATTTTATTCATTCATTTTCGAAAGCTTATTTTATAAGGAAGTGTCTCCTGTAATTTGGCCGTCAAGTGTCATACATTTATTTCGAGTAAACTGCTTCAATAACCAAGAGATGTTGCACGAAATTGTCATAGTTTGACGTTTCTGAGCGATACCTAAAAATTTATTAAAAGTAAAATACCTTTTTAAAAAACAAGATTTTATTCAAATGCACTAAAAAGAAAAAAATATATTTTTTACTATCAACCTATAACGTTATTACACAATTTATATGATATAGAAGCTTGTCGCGAGATTTGTGTAGAGAAACAAATTGTTGACAACTTGATGTGATTGATTTTAACTATTAAAATTTTCAAACTAAGTAAATACGAGTACGACGTTATATGAAGTTATCAAATTTTAAAAAAATCTTAAAAACTTCGATAACTTGAAATTAACCCAACATGGGCCCTAAGTTATCGGAGTCAAAATCGGAGAAAATTCCATTTGAAGGAACGCACTTTATTACCAATCACCCTGGATACTTACCTGCGTGGATACTGGGTATGTCTATTTCTTGGCATGCTTTTCATTGCTTGGCATTGATGGATTTTCATACATTGGTTTTGGTCCGAAAGTCAGATACCTACTAATTCGCCCCGGTTCGGAACAATAACTGTCACATTTCTGATACTTCCGACACGGCCGATACGTTCAACACGTCCGATGTTTGGACATTCCGAAGGGTAATGTCATGGCAACAATAATGTGATTAGTACCTATACAAACGTTTTGGACATGATAACGTTAACACTGATGACAGTTCGAGATTATGGATTTACAGTCTACTTACCTAAGTGCGACAGCAATCGACATTGTATAGTTTGGATGTTGAATCAATTCTGTTTCTCTAAATACACACATAGTCTGTTTACAGTTAATCAATAATATGTTTATTTGTTTAATGCATCGAACCAAACCGTATAATGGTCGGATGATTCGGTTTAGGGCTTAGCTTCAATAAATTATTCATAACCGTTATAATTCGTTCCGTGATGACATAATGTGCGAGATGAAATTTTGGTTGCTATTTCAGGAAACGTATCAAAATAATTATTAAAATGATAAGAACATTTTAGAAAGCTATTCTTGAGTTTCAAAGTAAACAGTGCTGTTTCAAGAAGACTTTGGGACTCAATTGGACAGTAGGAAGCGGTAACCTTTATAAATTTAGCAGCTCCTACAATATACTGGAGAGATGCTGCGAAAATACTGTATCAACTGCAAACTGCTCAATAATGCATGCTTCAAACGCCCTTGACCTGCCCGATTGTGAAAAGTGACATGATAATTTTTAGTTTCTGAACGCTGCGCAAATGATACGCTAGACAAAGTAGTTGTTGAACTTTTTTACTTGTAAGTAATTTTCTTGAAAAAGTAATCAAAATTTAAGTAGTATTAAGACACCCAAGTGATTTAATTTATGTTCGTCGTCGTCTGAGTTTTTATATAAACAGCGTACCTACGAGTATGGATACGGTGTCGCTGACGCGCCACTGCTGTTTTATTGGCTCGTCGAGTACTAAATCCAAGTGTTAAATGGCTTGGCATAATGCATTTGCCGTTTCGTTGGTACGCTACACTATTCGGATAATCTGTCAGGAGATCGATGTCCATCAACTAAATATGCAGCTGAAGGCAAATTCCGACAACCTGATTCAATTTTCAATTTGTCTGCAATCAAGCGAAACGAATAGATTCAGAAAAACATTTTGATCGTTTTAAATAATATTGAAGAGCTTAAATTTTAAAATAAAATCTAACTGGTATTAAGTTAATTAAATTGAAATGTGAGTATCTAATTAATAGCTTTAAACCCATTACTTAGATACTTACATTTGTTTTTATTTAATTTGCCTCTAAGAATATCTTTTCATCGTTTTTAACTAAGCTGCTCGCCCACTTGAATTTTGTTAGGCCTGAAATAAACATCCATGAGAAGTTCAAGATATAAGTACCTACCTCAAATTTTCTAGAAATGACTTTCGATACACAATAGTATTCTTTTATGGTATTAGTTTACTAGTTAGGTACTCTTCTGAGATAGCGGACGGCGAGCGTTGGGTGGCTCGCTGTCCGATCACCACCAGGCCCGGGTCGATGGCGCGTTGTGTTTCACGCGCGCCTCAAGAGATGTCAGCATAGAGGACGGGGCCCGCTAGGGCCAGAGCCTGCCAGGGTTGCGGAATTTGTTCGAAAGAGTCACCGCGGGCCTGGAACGCAAAGGGCTTTAGAAGGAACACGGATGGGTTTTAGTCAGTAAGAGTCTGACACGCCCTTCCGCTCCACCTAGAGCGGAAGAAGTCATTTGATGATTACCCATCCTTAAAAAAAAAAAGGTACTCTTCTGAGATAAAGTGTAACACTACATTGACCTTCACAGAGCGTAACCAATTTATAAAGAAACGTACACCAATAACAAGTCAACTACACGCGTGAAAACAAACATTTAAATGGAGTGTCCGAGCGTATGATAACCATGTGATGGATGCGGCCACTTGTGCCTGCTCTATCTCAATCGACTTCAACGACCAGTGCTAACGATTTGCCATAGATCTACGGCGCATACTGGTTTTTAATAGAAATATACCCACAAATTGTGGATGTGTGCCGCTATACATCTATACCTACATATAAAATCGCCTGCACAGCCAAAAGTCTTGACTAGTTGGCTTTGGAAATTTCGACTTGAAGAGGGGTTTCCATATTATTTGCACCACTGCAAATTCGGGGCGAGTTGCTAGTATTCCACAAGTTTGTTAGTATATGTATCTACTCTTTTCCATGTACCTTTGTTAACCTGAACATGTGTATCGACCCTGGGTCATTGTATAAACTGACCACAAACATTATTATTACGATCGCTTAACCACCTGCCAGGCACTTGGATTCGAATAGCAATATAATAACCACTTATGTCCTGACCAGAGGACTACAGAAGACCCGCATGCTCGGCTCCTGACTTAGGTAATATAAATTCAATCGGCACATTTTGAGGTTGCTGAATATTGAATAGACACTAATACGCCATTGAATAGGTAGTCTTTTAACCTTGTCAATGTTCTCCGTATTGGTATGAAGGTGTTATTTAACTACAGAAAATGTGTAAAGAAAAATATGCCGTATTGTGAGATTTATCATAAATTTATCGTTCATTGCTGCACGGCCACTAACTCACACTAACCAAGCTACAAAACCGCGCGCATCGAAATTAAAACATTGAATATGGAAAAGTCAATCGTTCATCATGTTTATTTTCAGTAGGTGGTACGTGTTAATTGGGGACGCTGATCACGTCGGTCGGCTTGTTGACTTGCGACAGGGCCATTAGGCCTGAACAGCAAGGGGGCGCCTCACACCCTCAACCACCCATTCTTTGTGGGTTTTCTGCATTATTATAAAGCAGAACGCCAGCACTTCTAAAATATAAATATCAGCATCAACACAAATGTCAATGTTTATTACGTTTATTACTCGTTATCTAGACAACATTTTCAATATGTAGCCGTTAGCTTAGGTAAAAAGTACACAAAAGCGATATTCGGAATAATATTTACTTTTAAGGGTAGGTAGCTAAACAAAATTGTTTTTTGTTTGAGAATGAAGATTAACAATTTAAAATTTACGTCTATTGTTTTATTTTGTTGGTGAACGGCTCAGCTACGTTGACCATTGTTACATACATACGAATTTCAGCTTTTATTTTTAAAATACACTCGTTTTGTACTGAAATTCAATATACTATAATACTGAAGGGATATTATTGACCTATTTCCAGAACCGAAATAATTTCCGCGAACTATGCAAGTTTCACGAGTAAATTACTATGAAAATTGTTTCAGAATCTACGTGGGTGTAGGTACTCGAATTTATGCGGCAATCAGAACCTCTTTAGCGTGATAGTTCAGTAAGTAACGATCAAGTACATGAGCACTTTAACTTGTTTCACTAAAAATAAATCCCTAAACCGGGGTGATTGGGAAGGAAATATTGGCACTCTACCTACGCGAACACCAATAGGTAGAATATACAGTCAGTAAGCTTACATAAAAATTCCGAAGTAATAAAAAAAAAATTGAGACCTTTGATTTGATATACCTATAACACGACTCACTGTAAAACTTTATTTTTTTCAGTGTCTCCCAAAAGTGATCATAATTTAAGTTACACTTCGTGTTTGGGTCACAAAAGTAATATATGTATGTACCTTTCAACTGAATCGGTCAACTAGATTCGGAGAAAATTGGCTGTGACAGACGGACAAAAAGACAGTGTAGTGTGAGGAACCCGTATATATCCCTAAGAGGATAAACGGGACCCATGTTTTACATGGTCGTTCAGAACCCTAAAAACAAACAGGCAGGTGGGATTTTAGAGCGCAAACTTCGATACAGGACAAATTCACTAGCACCGTATTTTTCCCGTGGATTTTGTAAGCGGTGACTGAGGGATTAAGTCATAGGAACGGGCGGCAGCGCCTCTTATGTCGTGATCAATCCGGCTGCCAAACGCGATGATTATCTCATTATTCTCCCAGAATCGCTCGCTGTCTACCCGAGGTCCCATTCACTGATAGTATATGACTGTTATTAGCTTGATTTCGGTGCTAAAGGAATATGTAAAGAACAGCGAAAATGCTTGTCTAGCATTTACTACCCGACTCAAAATTTATTAGGTATTTTATTTATGGGGATTCAGCTCGTTTATTCGTGTTTCTCGCTTCAAATTAAATACAATTATGTGAAGATTTTGACTCAAATAAACTAGTTTCAATGAGGGATGATTCCAAAGTTCTCTGCCTTTCAACAGCTCCTTCAAAGGCTAATCTTGAAAACAAATTAATGACAAGTCCAGACAATGATTTGAAATTTTAAAGTGATCCTGTGAAAGTATGCCTTAGTACTACTTGTATATGTCACCCGAAAATAGCAAACGCCTTAAAATTGTAAAATATCGCGTGAAATTGTCAAGTATTGTTTCTTAATAAGACACGGATATATTGTAAACTATTGAATTTGAATGGGATTTATTGTATACAAAACGATTTTTCCATAATATGTCGAGAAATTATAATCTAATAAAGATTTATTACAATCTTACGGAGTCTGCAATTTTCCGGTGACATATACAACGTGTTCCTTTTGATATCCTATGACTCTAAGGTTATATTTTATGAATAGAAATAATGTTAAATGTTTAACAAACATGGGTTCCGAAACGCATAGTTACGTAACTAACACCTTATACTTGATACGATATGAAAAAGAGAAAACACGTTGTATAGGAACAACCGATGTAAGAACAGAAGGAGACAATTTCCCCTGTATTCGTTACTTAGAACTAAGTATACAAAGTTGAACATCCGAAGTACCGAAGTCACAGCATTTACCTTTAAATAAGTCAGGCAAGCCAACTATCGTGAACCAGATTAAGTAATCATCGCTTCATCAGTCGGTTAATAAAAAAAAGAAGAAGAAAGAAAAAAAAAGTATTTATTTGCTCCAAATATGACAGATACTTTAAACAATACACAAATATGATACCTAGTAACTTGAAACCGGTTGGGATATATTTTATAGATGTTCCCATTTTCCTTCAAATGTATATGAAAGTAAAAACGCATTTAAATACTAAATAGTGGTAGATGTTCAAAAGTAATACATCCCTATTTTAGTTCAAGTGTTATGTTACTGCTCTTCTTAGAAGGAGCCTGATTATTTACCAAATATACTTGTGTATGCACTTATGTAACCTGAAGGATCGCCAAACTGAAGTGGCAGTGGGCAGGGCACATAAAACAGAACAGATGGTCAATGAGGTCGAAAAGTTCTGGAGTGGCGACTGCGTACCGGAAGACGCAGCGTTGGAAGGCTTCCCAACCAAGGTAGACCTGGTGAGGGTCGCGGGTAGCCGATGGATGTGAAACGCACAGTACCGGTTGTTGTGGCAACACTTGGGGGAGGCCTATATGTCCAGCAGCGGATGTCTTTCGGCTGATATGATGATGATGATGATGACCTCATGTGTATGATTTTCGTGAACCTTTTTCATACCCTCATATTTGTCAAATCGCCAGGGTTTTGCTTTATTTTCTGACGCCTAGATTTTTGTTCAATGTCTATACCGTTGTTATAGTAGAATATTGAATATTGCCAAGCTGTGATGACACTACTTTCTGAAGTTTTGAGGAGGAGTGAGGCGCGTGCGCCTTGAAGGGTTATTGATATTTTAATAAAAAATCGTTAAAGTGCTTCTTTTTAAACCCCGACGCAAAAACGACGGGGTGTTATAAGTTTGATGTGTCTGTGTGTGTGTGTGTGTGTCTGTAGCATCGTAGCTCTAGAATGGATGAACCGATTTAGATTTTGTTTTTTTTTTGGGTAGGAGTAGGTACCACAAAAATATACGGTTTTTGTGGGAGTATGGAGTTTGTTTCAAGTTTCATCCCAATAACCTGCCATCTAATCTCTATCTATCTATCTAGCCGATTTGTCCCACTGCTGGGCAAAGGCTTCCCTCTTCCTTTTCGACACATCTCTGTCATTTGCTATGTCGGGCCAGTCTTTTCGATAGGAGTCAAGGTTTTAAAGGCTTCCTTGAGTGTGGCAGTGAAAAGCTTTGGTGACAATGGGTCTCTGTGCTTGACTCTTCATATAGGTGTGACACAAGGCTGATGGGCTGATCCATTGTTAATATCAGTCTTTTCTCCTTTTTTATGGGGTAAGATAATTAAGGAGGGGCAAATGCTGACGGGACTGCACCAGCCTGGAATATGGAATTAAACAGATTGGTGATTTCTGGAAGTAGTTCTGGCTCTCCAATTTTGAGGGCTTCTGTGGTAACACCATCTTCACCAGGACTTTTTGAGTAATTTATACTTCGTAATGCGCAATGCACTTCGTAAACGGTTATTTGAGGTACATCGGTGGTATGAAAGACGGCGGTTGTGGAATATTGGGAAGGACTTGAAGTGACGTTTGTATTGGTTTTCGAGTAGATATAAATATTTGTAAAAGTCTGAGCACTTAATCGTTTTCGCAGTGTGTTACCCCTGAACTATCTTTTATTTTATTGATAGATGAACTTCCTTTATTGATGCCATCTAATATCACGTTGTGGAAAATATATTGAGCGTTTATTTCTAAGTAAGTAGTGGCTTAATTTTAAAAATGTAAAATAGAATGTTGTAAAAACCTGTTTCAAGATGATGCTGAAATGTTACCATAATATATCAATTACATGTTGGTTAAAAATACTTTTTTTTTTATCATGCCCTTAGTCGTGGCGTGTATACCTTTAAAGAGTATTTAATCAATATATATGTCACCGGAAAATAGCAAACTCCGTAACATTATAAAATAACTTGAGAGATTGTAAACTCTCGATAAATTGTCAACTGAACATTTGGAATACTATTTTACGCATCAAAATTTGATAGTCTATAATTTCGCGAAGAAATTGTGGATTATAATAAAATGGCAACCAATCAGAGCACAAGTCTACAATTAATCTGTTTTCGTGTAAAAGTAAACTTGGAAACAAAGCTCTCGTTGGTCTTTTCAGAGAAAACAAAGATGAGCCAAGTTTCCAATTTTACTATATACAGCTGCTGATTGATCGCCAGTTTATGTCAGTCCACAATTTCTCGGAAAGACTTCGCGAGATTACAGACTATCAAATTTTGTTGCGTAAAATAGTATTCCAAATGTTCAGTTGACAATTTATCGAGTTTACAATCTCTCAAGTCATTTTATAATCTTACGGAGTTTGTTATTTTCCGGTGACATATGTATATAAAATTCTTCCGTTAATGACTGACTCAGTGACTGACAGACAACGTACAGCATGGTGCGACTCAAAAAAGTCAAAGCATTTATTTCAAATAAACCATTATCAGGTACTTTTGAATTGTCAAAGTCAGTCCGTCTAAAACATGAAGCTATTTGCACGTTCGCAAGCGTAGATCTCTATGGAGAAGAACGTGCAAGAAACTCCACGGACACTCTTTTAAATAATTTTATGTTTACAAAAATCCTGGTTACATAAACTTTGTTGCTTCTATATATGAGAACAATGTAAAGAAAGAAAAAAAAACAATTTATAGTATGAAATATTAAAATGAGGCAGTGGCAACCAAGGGATGACCAGTCTCCACTGACGGCGCCCGTTCACGAACATGACGCGTGCATCAACACCATTCAGCTCAACCATTTTGAAGGGAACTGAATGATCCGATACACGCGCCACCATCAGCGAGACATTGGAGTGAGCATGACACACCCTCAACTGCCCCTGCTATTTCATGTCAAACAAGGAAACTATCTATTAACATAATGGTCCAGGGTTCTCACATTTACAGAACTTGAAATAAAAATTGCTTCTAAATTATATAAAACTATGAATATCAATCTGAAAATACAGAAAAAGAAAAGTTTATTCCAAACATAATATAAGATTATGCGGAATAGTATTATTATTAGACATAAAAGAGGGTGAGCATCTCTTCCAAATATAAAACCTAACTAGTGGAACCAAGCGGCTGAGGCTGTGGAGCAGGACCGGCATTTAGCCAAGCATTTTTATCAAGGATATAATCTTCCAGTTTATAATATGCCTGTCTACATAGAGTGCGTTTTATGCATGTTTTAATTTTTTTCTCATTCAGTTCGAGAATCTCACGTGGTATTTTATTATAAAACTTAATACAATATCCCATAAAAGAAGTGTGTACTTTAGCCAATCTGAATCGGGGTTGATCTAATTTATTCCTATTTCTAGTATTAAAATTATGCCTATCACTAATCTTACTAAAAAGATGAATATTTTTCCGAACATACATAATGTTTTCGTATATGTATTGATGTACAGCTGAAACTAATGTCTTAGACAGCTAAAATTTGGCATTTAAGTTAAGGTTTCCTTAAGGAGAGTAAGGAGAAAGAGTATTTCTTGAAATTCCTACGGGAACGGGAAATAGCTAGTATTTCATACAAAATGACAGCATATAATCCCTCAATTTATTTTCTGAACGTTATAAAACCCCTAAAGTGCCGTCTCATTAAATTCTTTGGAAATGTTGAAATACAACCGCAGCACTAGTTTAATATCGCCACATTTATAATAGAAACAACATTATCGCAAAAGTTTATTACTAATTATAATATGTTTGTCTCCTTCGAGACTCCAGACAGTCATTGTCACAGCAAGGTTATGCCAGTTATCTCTAACTAGCAAAATGTCTACGCTTCGTTGGATAATAATATTTGCGCGAGCGTAGCCGACAAATACTATAAACGATTGTTATTTTTGCTGTAACTACATTCAACATATATGTATGTGTAATACGGTTGTAACTGGTATGACATGAGTGAATTATTAAAACATTGGTGTAATTATCCTCTTTGTATGTCTTCATGAGCAGCTGTCAAAACAGTAACATTATTTGGAAATGATTAAACTGTTTGATGTTAAGCGATGCATATTTTATGATGAATATGAAAAGCTTGTCATTTTATCTGTATTTCCATTTCCATGTAATTATAAGTCGGTGTTTTTTTTTTAATAAATGCACTGTTTGCACTGTTTTGCTGAAATATGTGAACTGGGTAGAACGTCGGTATTTTGTGTCCAACTTGAACTTCTTAGAGCTTTGGACAAGCAGGTACATAGCGATAGGGGATTGTGGAGTAGCATCACTATAAAACAAAGGATGCGTCAAATTATGTTGCCATCAAGTAATCTTTTTCTCGAGGGGAAATAACAAATCATAACTGCGACTACAAAACATTAAGACCTTGTAATTTCCTTACAGTAACATTTATCCCGTCGCAGAACCCGTAAAAAATATCTAATTGCTATAACGTAACATTCTTTTTTTTACTACACCCCGTAAATTTCACAATAAAAACTTAATTTAACATAGTAAAAATGCAATTTTTATTCTCCAATCGTCCGCCTTAAACTTTCCAGCGAGAGCCGTTTCTTACGAGTTATGAGAGCAACGAGGGGAATATTGGAATTTATTTTTATGAAGCGAGATCCCCGACCGAGTTAATCTGTTAATATTGAACATTTTCCCCGCAAGAGTAAACCATCCCCCGGCTTAGAGCGGGACAGAAGTAAGATATTACTACTGCTTTACATATAAGTATTGTCGTCGACCTAGACTTTATCTATCATTTTGAGCCTAGCAAGATTCTTATATTGACACTTATTATTCGTCTTCATTTAGATCTCGTATACAAGTAGGTATGTTACTCACTACTCCTAGCATAACACGCCAAATACGCTCTAATATACATATATGTCACCCGAAAATTGAAAAATCCGTAAGATTGTGTTAAATTTTAATTAGATTATTATTTCTCGATGTATTTTGAAACAATCGTTTTGTATACAATATATTCCATAAAAATTCAATAGTTTCCAATATTACCGTGTCTTATTAAGAAATAATCACGCGATATTTTATAATCTCACGGAGTTTGCAGTTTTCCGGTGGCATATATAACACTCTTATAAAACCTTACTTGGACTATATAATAGAAGTATGGAGCACAACGGCCAAAACCAATATTAAAACACTGCAAATAGCACAAAATAAGTTAATAAAATAGTACATTGTTCACCGAGAGGAGAAAGTGACCGATTACCGTCGAGGGTGTCGTTTGAAGCCCGAGCCGTAGGCGAGGGCTTTAAAACACCCAAGATCGGGAATCGCAGTTTCTCTCGAGTGATACATAGTGCTTTATACTACACCTAGAAGGAAAATAAAAAACGAAATCTTTACTAATTGAAATTTATATTGAAATTGTTGCAGTTAAAACTGAATCCTCAAACAACACACAAATTGGAAATGGCGCCAATGGCGTCTGCAATTTTCACATGTTCTTTTTTCAAATTGTTTATCCTGCCGCCGCAGGGTCGCACTGCCAGCCCGACACCATCCAACACACAGCTAGTGGCCAGTGTCATTTTGCGAACTTGGAGATAAAAACTCACTGTAAAAACTTTTTGGCTTTTGATATTTAGGTTACCGGCGCATAGTCTTACCCAAAATTAAAAAAGAAAAACCACGTAAGAAATGGATTTTCATACACTTTTCTCTCCCGCTCAGATGCGTTTTCTCCCCGCATATTTGTTCGATATGCAATGACGTACTTTCTACCGTAAATTTGATAAAGTATCAAGGTACTTTCCAAGCAGGTGTAGTATAAACACTCTTTCACTATGATTACCGTACTTAAACACAAAAAAATATACAATGAAACTAAGATAATGAATATAACACAAACATACTTATATAATAATTGCATTTTAGTAAGAAAAATACTCAATAAAAAACGGGTGCGCCAAAGTTCACCTAAATTTTCAACTGGTTGCAAGTTGGAAATCCGAAAATGTTCTGCCTAACATTTTTCATCCTAACAATCACAATTCCTAACTACTCTGTCTCTAATGTTCATAGTTCGGAAACATTCAACTTCATAATGTCAGTAGCAATAAACATCTATTATATTTTTATTTGTTTTCCTATATTTTCTCAACATAACCATCTTTTACACTATTATTCAATCTCTTTGTTGTTTAGATTTCTTTTTATTATATGAATTGGTTTTTTGTTTTTATTAATTAAAGCGTCTTCTTTAATTTTATTTATAGCGGTGTGTACCTGCAAAGATATCCATAGGTTAGGTAATGTTAGAACTGTGACCAACTACGCGCGAGCCGAGCGAGCGAATTATGTTTAGGGATAAAAGCGTTATGATAAAAACAGTAGGAGTTTAAATATATTTACATTACTGATATTATTAATTACAATTTTCGGAAACATGAGTGTTATGAACATCGCCAGTAGCACTACAAAAATAGTATGAATGAAAACTTTAGGATGAAAAATTTTAGGAAGAGTGATCATTCGGATTACAAATCATTAGGAAGAACAATTTCGGGTAAAGAACTTTAGGTGAGCCAATATGGACCCATTAAAAACATTCAAACACAAATCCATTTTACGAAAAAACCTCAAATACACAAAATAAGGCTCAGAAATGCCAATGACATACAACTATACATACCACGCACCAACTATGCCAAAAAAATGTATACGAAGATGCATTGTAGAATAAATTGCCAAATAACATTAAAAATGCAAAATCAATGTCAATCTTTAAAAAACATCTAAAATTGCATATTTTTGACGTTATCTAGTGAAAACGAAAAAAAACCCTATTATAGTGTAGGTACATACTGTAGAAAATCTTTTTATTTGCGACGATGTTTATCCTACGATCCCTGTAAACATTTCAGTGACGAAGTGAAAATAGATTCATGTCAATGAATCTATTTTCACTTTGTCACTTGTTCGGAGACAGTTTTGAAAAATGTGAAAGTTTCAGCAGAGGAACACGTTCAGTTACAAAACTAGTGAAATGTTCGTACCCTGACTTGTATCGTTCAAACATTTTGCATTTATCTGCAGTTATGTCGCCAATGAAATAACATGAAATGGTGGTCGATTTCCGCATATGCATAGAGTTGCATTTGTGTAATCGCTACACAAATCAAAGTACTACAAGGATGGGAAAAAATTATGTGTACTTTTCCCTTTCCTTTTTTTAAAATAAAAATATATAATTATAAACATCTGAGGTAATGCGAAAAACTAATTAGTATTTACTATTTACAGAGTTGAGATATGAGATTCCACAAAATATTACGTAAGATGTTTATAAAATAGCTACTAGATAATATAAGTAACACTTGATTCCTTTATCGATGGGATCTTTTGATTGATTGTTTCTCAATGAAATATTGTTACGTAAACAATTATTGTGTTTGAGAGCAAACACAACTTGGGCTATCCCTATAATCGATTTGAATTCCATAAGCAGTATTGTTCAGTTGCATTTACTTGTATTGTTTTAATAAATACAGCAATTTGAGTTGCAATAAGTTCAAGGTATTCGAAGTAACCGCAGGATGTGAAAGACTATTTAACCGTTGAAAATAAAGCCGTCCGATACGAAAACAGTTTTTCGGACGGTCGCGCAAGATTGAAGCATTTCCATTTGTTCGTTTCGTGGTCGTTACACACGTACCGTGGGTGGAGTACGCACGGCTCGCGTGGCCGGACCGTGGCGGATGTTGTGCGGAGGGTTACGTCCGATGCCGGCGGACAGTGGCTAAGTGGTCTGTCGGGCCTCGCTTACGCGTGATGGATTGCACAACCGTTTCTATAACACTGTCCCATTTAGTCTTAACCTTAATGATGTACCTACCACCACGGCCGCAGCCAAATTGTTGCCCATGCTAATGACCGCGTTAGTCTTACTAAATAGATTTATTGTAAAAGGCGCATTTAGTTCAACGTTGTAAATTACTATATCAGAGTTTGCATGCAGTTTACCTAATTGGGTAGCTGGCGATGCTCCTAGTTTAGGATTTGCTAGTTGTATTGCACTACTCGGAAATTGAACGCTTTGCTTATGGCTATTGTTCAATAAGATTATGTTTTCATCAATAGAGGCTATGTCCAGTGTCCAAGTCCTTACAAGTATACGAGGTGGAGTGGTTCCGGGAGACCATGTCCGAAATATGTGACGTAGCAATGCCCCGGGTCCGGCCCGGACGCGCCTGCCGCCAGGTGTACTGGTGGTCACGGGAGCTGGCATCGTTGCGCGAGGCGTGCGTTGCTGCACGGCGCCCGTACACCAGGCACCGCATCTCCGCGTCCGCCCTTCGGATGAACAGGCAAGGGAGGTGTAACTGTAGGTACAAGGTATACAGAGCGGAGAAGGACGCCCTCCAAGCGGGTATAAGCGGGTAAGTGGGCCAGGGATCTGGCTCGTTAGGAGATGCTGGAGTCTCTTCACTCACTTCGTTGGAAGACGGGGAAACTGGAATTGTGCGGGGATCGTGCGGTCCCACACCGGAGCCCCATTAAGGGCCATCCCTTAATGGGGCTCCGGTGTGGGCGCTCACATTGAAGGGGCGACTAGCCTGCCAACTTAATGCTTCCCAAAGGGTCATGGCGATCCGGCTGGCCCGGGGATACCGTACGGTCTCCGGCGAGGCGGCGAGCCTCCTTGCTGGATTACCACCATGGGATCTGAAGGCGAGAGCCCTCGCGCACAGTTTCGCATGCCACGTGGAGGCGCTTCGCTGGGGTGAAACTCCGCTGCCGCGGCAAATTGCAGCGTGGCGGACGGAGCTCCAGCAGGATACCATGACACAATAGAGAAGGCGACTATCGCGACCCAGCGCTGGGCACGCCACAATTGCGGCCACCACAGGCCGCCACAGGTGCCACAGCGTCCTCACCTACCACCTGACACAGGTACTCACCGGACACGGCTGTTTCGGGAGGTACCTGTTAAGGATTAAGTGGGAGGACCCGCCCGGGTGTCAGCACTGTGAGGATCGCCCGGAGGACATGGTGGAGCATACAGTGGAAGTCTGCTCTACTTGGGCGGAGCACCGCCGGCATCGCCGGCCCCGGTTAAATTCATGGTCCCGAGCGAGGAGGCTTGGGAAGCGGTCACCTCCTTCTGTGAAGCAGTAATGCTAGCAAAGGAGGAGGCGGGCCGCGCGAGGGAGAGACAAGGCCTTCGCCCCAACCACCGCTACAGAAAAAGACGCCCCGGGCGTCGGGAGTCGCAGGGCGATTCGCGGCCACCGTAGGCACGGGCGTGCGGACGGCGAGCGTTGGGTGGCTCGCTGTCCAATCACCACCAGGCCCGGGTCGATGGCGCGTTGTGTTTCACGCGCGTTTCAAAGTGATGTCAGCATAGAGGACGGGGCCCGCTAGGGCCAGAGCCTGCCAGGGCCAGAGTCTGCCAGGGTTGCGGAATTTGTTCGAAAGAGTCAACGTGGCCCTGGAGCGCAAAGGACTTAAGAAGGAACACGGAGGGCTTTTAGTCAGTAAGAGTCTGACACGCCCTTCCGCTCCATCCAGAGCGGAAGAAGTCATTTGATGATTTCCCATCCTGAAATAAATAATAATAATAAGTCTTAATAAGAACAGAATCTCCGACGTATAACGTTAGAGCTATTTTTGTCAGATCTAATATGATACAATTCGGGATCGGGATTTAGCAAAGACGGGACTCGAGCTCACATCGTCGCAAAATTTAACTTATTTTGTATCTCGAACAACCGTGTACTTCATGAGGAACTCGTAAGGTCTATATTGCAATAACACATGAATGCAAAGCTTTTCAGCCAATTCTTTCTCGTATGTGTATGTGGGATGGCGTGTAATTTTTATGGCAATTTCAACCCGCACCATTTTAATTCTAATGAGTCGATTTGGTTCATTCGCGAATTTAACCGACCCCAAAGTACCCATATTTAAGCCGATTAAGAAATATGGTCTTCCGTTTGCAAACAATTTTGTTTCATGTTAAAAGTATGGCTAATCTGTACGTAGGTATAACACAGATTGGGAACGTGAAACGTCTGAAATAATAATGTTACAGCATTCAAGCAGATTTTTTATAAAAGGGAGAGCGATACAAGGTTAAGTACCTACCTCTTAGGGTTGACTTTATAAGATTTTTTTCACTTAGGTTTTACTGGCTCGGTATTGCCGGTTCGAATGGCCTGAAAAAGGGCCGCACTTCTAGGGATTTCATTGTAACCTCGATTTTCTGATAACCCTGCGAGTCCTGCGACATAATATATCTGGTTATTATACTGGTCGCGCTGGTATATCGTGCCTATCATGACAGGTGCCCCTATCACCGTCCGTGGGGTATTACACTCCTTAGAATATTGCAGAAACGTGGCTTTTCTCACTACATTTTGCGTCCCGAAGCTGTTGACAAATGATGTGGGGGAATATCGTGCAAATGTTTTCGAAATAATATTAGTCACACAGTCCCCGGTGCAGAAATGTTCGGAAGGTACCGAATTGTTATAACTAGTAGAATGGTTTATAGATGCCATATTTAGTATGAGTTGTAATTATAATTCTTGACATGACTGACGTTTATGTATAACATTAATATAATGCATTCATTAGAAGCTATTCAAACGACAAGGTAGTTGAAAATTTATTAAACAGTATGTGTAAAACTTACCTATATACGTATAATACGATGCCAGAATCACCTAACGACACACCCAAGCAAAAACCAAACACGCTAGTAAAAAATAATTATAAAAACCTATGAAATGTACCTAAAAGGTTATTACAGTATTTCCGCATAATAAGTAGGTATATATAAATCTTCGATCAAGTTCGACGAACAGATACATCAAGCGGTATTACCGTTTGAAAAATCACAGGGAGGTGACGTTGACGATGGTTCGAGGCTCCGCCTCACTTTCGCTAGCGGAGAGAAATCTTTCGCGCACATTTTACACGTTGATACATTTTCCTTACATGTTATTTGCCTTAAGCTAATCAGGCGTAACATGAAAATATTATATACATTTTTATATTAGTAACGGTATCTTGACGCCGAATCAAATGTTGATTTTCCTAACATAGCTTTGCTGTTTACATACCTATCGACCTAATAAATTATTCGAATCTCTGTTTTCTGTCTTTATGTAGAACTTTGACGTTCAAAAAGTGCTGACACTCAGCCTAGTTGAATAAATGACTTTTTGATTTTGATTTAAAATGTCGGTAAAGAACATTATAAAAAACCCAAGCATGGTTAAGTGGTTTTAAAGCAACAACCAAAATACAACAGAATTTTATGTCGTACTCGTAATTATATAGTTCACAATCTACGTTATTTTGGTTTGGTTTGGTATCCAAGAAATTGTATTTTACTTCTTCGGTAACTTTCAGTAAATCGTGTTCAAATCAGAATACATAATAGTTGAAATTAATCAAGCTAACAGACCATTTTACAAATGGGCACTATCCATAATGTTCAATATTTCTAATATCGATGAGTTACGAGTTGCGTAAGGCATCCATTAATTTTTAGAAGTGGCAAAATGATGACTAGTGATTTTATTAGAATAGAAGGGAAAGGGGCGGAGGGGTCTTTGCTTGGCTGCTTCAGCTGGGTAGATGTCATAAATCAGCCATTACCGAACATCATTTATTTTAATGATGCTTAATCATTTTTAGGTAAATGAGCCTTGTAATGCGTGTTTTCCAATAGTAAGCTTGGATAATTACAAGCTTATCCAAAATCCAACTGCCATCAACGCAAAAAACATATCTGTACTATTTAATTTTCTTCAAACGTAATTCGTATCCAGCTATGTGCAATTGTGCATACTTAGATCGGTACATGTCACACAGCTTGGCAGCCATCTTTTCCATGAAAATGTTTTCTCCCTTTGAACGGACCAGCACAATATAAGCGCCACCGTTTGAAGAATGTGCAAAGTATTTCAAAAATGTGAAGCTCTTCATAGGATTGTGGCTAAATATAATAAATAATATTTTAAATATACTGGAGTACAAGATATTGAGACCATCGACGATATTACTACATCCAATATTTTCTATTTTATGTTGAGATCACAATAGAATTCTGTCCTAACTTGCGGCGTACACCACATATCCAATAACTTTGGCACTCACATATGCTCCAGTTACAATATTATACAAAAGATGATATTATTTTGTTGGATTCTGTAAAGCAAGAGCGCTTTTGGTAGAGAATTGATCATCCCTCTTTCCAAGGTTGTCATAAAAGGCAACTAAGTGGTAGTCAAGAGGGCGGCCAAAGAAGGGTACTATATGAACAAAAAAAATAGTCGTAAAGGCCCACAATGGAATTGAATAGCTGAAGAATCCGCACTGTGTGGGCTTCAGCCAAAGAAAACGAAGAGTTTCGGACGAGGGCTAGCCCTTGCCTTAAACTCTTTGCTGAAGTAAGTGAAGTGAAGTGAAAAATAAGAAGAGCACTCGGGTCCCTTGGGACTAAAGCCTTCCGTTTGTGATTTTCTGAACCTGCAGCAGCCGCCCCAGCACACCCCGCCGTGCTTAGAAGAGGGGCTGGTGCAAGAGCGTCGACACATGTTGCACCCTACTCCCAAGGCAGTATAGTTATCCCGACTGGCCTATACATGCATACCCATTATGATGACGTTAATACAGGCGTGCCAGCAGTCCTCTGCAGGATAGGTCGTGGTGACCGAGGCGACACCCAACGCATTAGCAACGATGTGGAGGTCTGCTTTTAGCACCCAGACACAGGCTCGTAGCGATCCGGGAAGTGGTGTCAATCAGCATAGCATCTATTTTGGCCTGTAGGCGGACACGCTCAGCAGTATTGGTAGACGTATTTATGCAGTTATTTGATACCAACCTCCAGAGTGGCTCATCCCATTGTCTCTGAGAAGATGGGTCCTCGTGCAAAGCCGAGTCCGGGCAAGCTACTTTTTAGGCGTACACTGCATGGGTTAAGCACGGCACTTCAATCTTCAGAGTGGTTGAGGTCAAGGTCGACTTACAGAAACTACTTCTACAGGAACCAATATAAATTCAAAGATAAAATACTGCCCTCATAAGCCATTCCGTCACCGTTAATATGTTTAAAATGAGCTTTTGTCCGCGCCTTCGCTCACACATTATGTTGATAAAAAGTATCTTAAGTCCTTCTCCAGGTTCTAGGCTATTTCTATGAAGGCCTTCGCCCCAAACGCCGCAACAGAAGAAAACGCCCCAGGCGTCGGGAGTCGCAAGGCGATCCTCGGCCACCGTAGGCGCGGGCCTGCGGACGGCGAGCGTTAGGTGGCTCGCTCCCCGATCAGAACCAGACCCAGGTCGATGGCGCGTTGTGTTCCACGCGCCTCACAGAGATGTCAGCATAGGAGCCGGAGCCCGCTAGGGCCAGAGCCTGCCAGGGTTGCGGAATTAGTTTGAAAGAGTCATCGCAGCCCTTGAACGCAAAGGGTTTAAAAGAGACACGGATGGGTTTTAGTCAGTAAGAGTCTGACATGCCCGTCCGCTCCATCCAGAGTGGAAGATTTTCCATCCATAAAAAAGGGTAAACTATTATACATTTAATTGAGATCGGTTTAGCGGCTTAGGCTTACAAACGTTATAAAAACGAACTGAGTTAATTTTGCATTTATAATACACACAAACACCTAAGTAAGCATAGGGGTTTTTGTTAAACGTTCCAATAAAGTTACGGGTGTTTCAACTAGCTTAACTTGTGCGAAAAGTTTCAAGCATTCCGATGCAAATAAAAACTGAATTCTAGTCAATTTTGAGATACCGCTTTTTGGCTCCTGTGAACAGAATATTTGTCATATTGCGAATCACTGCATAATTCGTTCGTAAATATAAGATGGTATAGAATCGTACATATCGGTACACAGGTAAGTTAATATTGCGC
This sequence comes from Mamestra brassicae, assembly GCA_905163435.1. Classification (NCBI taxonomy): domain Eukaryota; kingdom Metazoa; phylum Arthropoda; class Insecta; order Lepidoptera; family Noctuidae; genus Mamestra; species Mamestra brassicae. The sequence goes on along the minus strand of LR990995.1, from coordinate 8,758,494 downwards.
ATCTAGTTTCCCTAAGGGCTGCGAGATTGAGACGGCATGCGACGCTGGGATCCATTAGACCTTGAAACTCGTTATTTACTGGCTTGTTAGCTGTCGTCAAGGAATCCACTGCGGCAGACGCTTATGATGAAACGGCTTAAGCTCACCTTATTTAGAAGATGATTAGAATGTCCTTATTTCAGCCGTTTTGTACAAAACACTGCAGATGTAAAAAATAAACTAATTGCAGATTTCACTAAGTGATATCTAATGCAATACCCAAATTACCAAACTAAAACGTGTTTATTTTTTAACAATAAGCGACACCTACATACGAGTAATAAATATGTAGGTGTCCCTTATTGCGTCCGGCCCTGGTTGAATCCATGGCCCGGAGCGAGGAGGCTTGGGAAGCGGTCACCTCCTTCTGCGAAGCAGTAATGCTAGCGAAGGAGGTGGGCCGCGTGAGGGAAAGGCAAGGCCTTCACCCCAACCGCCGCTACAGGAGTAGACTCCCAGGGCGTCGGGAGTCGCAGGGCGATCCCCGGCCACCGTAGGCGTGGGCCTGCGGATGGCGAGCGTTGGTTGGCTCGCTGTCCGATTCCCACCAGGCCCCGGTCAATGGCGCGTTGTGTTTCACGCGCGCCTCAAAGAGATTTCAGCATAGAAGACGGGGCCGGCTAGGGCCAGAGCCTGCCAGGGTTGCGGAATTTGTTCGAAAGAGTCACCGCGGCCCTGGAACGCAAAGGGCTTTAGGAGGAACACGGATGGGTTTTAGTCAGCAAACAACAAGCCCTTCCGCTCCCCCCCAGAGTGGAAAAAGTCATTTGATGACTTCCCATCCTTAAAAAAAAAGGTGAAAACGGGAAAAAATCCTTTACGGCGTTCTCTTAGTTTTTTCTTTCAAGTGGTTCTCGTTCCATTTTTTTAAGCCTTAACCAGTTGAATGGTTTGATCTATCGTCATTGGTAAAAAATTGTGAAGTTTCAATCTGCAAAAGTAAACCAAGTACCCGTAACATTTTGTGGGGAGCCTGGCGATTACACCAATTACCTCTCGTCGAGCTGATACCCTCAACAAAGGAGGCCTATCCCACAAGGGGCATTAATAGGCCGTTACTATTCAGCTATCAACAAAGAAAAATCTAATTTTGTTTCTGAATACGCGCACGTGTTTGAGAAAACTTAACTGTGGAAACTTTGGCAAAGATAGGCAGGTTTATAAAATTTATGAGCCTCCGTTTAAAAACCTAAATCTCTGTGCAAGAGGGATCGTGAAATTCAGCGTTGAAATGTATATCAAAGGTATGGCATACCTATGCCAGGTAATCTGGCATAGGTACCTACCTACGCCAGATTTACGTTCCCAACAAAGTTAGATGCTTATGTGTTTATCAATATAATATAAGCTTTAAGTGCATTACTACTTATGATATTTAAACTACTACTACTACTACTTGCGTTAATGTAGATTTTCGGAAAAAAAAGCCTAAAGCCGTCTCCAGGGTCCAATCTATCTATGTACCAAAATTCATCAAAATAGGTTCAGCGATTTAGGCGTGAAAGCGTAACAAACAAACTCACAACTCTCTTTTGAATTATATTTTTTTTTTATATTTTATATTATCACATAGATCTGTATATACTGTAGATTAGACGGGATCCTGCCGTTTTGCCGAAAAGATTTTGACAAAATTTCATTACCCAAACACATTTTAGCAACCTTTTTTATACCATTGCAATATTTCGAATGATTTTAGTACACATATTTTTATTTGGTCAAATTTTTACTTGGCTAAATATTACCAAGTATAATGTCATTATGGAATTTGGTCTTTAATCAAATGATTTATTACAGCAAACAATCTTCAGACAATAAATGTTAGTTAGAGTAGTTAGTGCAGGTTAATTATTAGAGGGGTGCGTGCAGAAAACCTCCTCGTGTGCCTGACGGCTGCTGGTTCCTTACGAATGCGTTCGGGGGAAAGGGCAGTTATCGGGCCGGTGCACCCTGGGCACGGCCAATAGTCTCTCCATGTCGGAGAGGCTATTGTCTGTGGCGGATTTCTGCGGAGGTGGGGAGCGTGTTGCTCCACGACGGTTCCTCCACGTGTCCCTCTGATTCGCAGAGGGCACTGTGAAGGAACGTCTGAGATGGGGTCGCTCCTGTCCGATCGACAGTCGTCGATTGGCGAAGGATGCGACCAATGCCGCTGCGGTGCAGGCGCACCAAAGCGGCAGTTGCTCTCTCTTCACGGAGCAATCCTGACGAGAGAGTTCCCGACGGGTCCGCTGAGTCGGGTTGTCCGGACAGCGGACGGAGGCATGTCTAATGCCGCCGTCGGGGGCTCGGCTTAACCGCCCGGCCCAGAGGAAGGATACCTCTAAGATAAAAAAACCCCCAATCCTAAGCTCTGAAGCGCGGTGAGAGGATGCATGGCTGGAGGGAGTCCAGTCGTTAGCGCTTCCCCTGCAGAGCACCTGCCGCACTCTGCAGTATGTAGGCTTACCGGGCATCTAGGCTCTGCCCGGTGGACATTCGGACCTATATTTAATCGTGGGAACTATATGGATCATAATAATACCCAAAAAACAAAAAAAGATGGTGGGCCAGTTATGGCGGAGATTGAGGAGTCTGCCGAAAGCGGCAGCGAAAGCCAAGGAGGCTCACGCACCCCCTCCAAATTCTGGGGGAAACGTTCGCGTGGGGAGGGTTTAAACCCCTCCTCAAGTGAGGAAGAATTGTCGGCTGCAAAGGTGCCGACCTCACGAAGAGGTGGTCGCGTAGCGGTGGGTGGAACGTCCACCCGGCTGCCGCAGCGCGACCAAAAGGGTCGCTTCTTGCGGCCCGCTACGCCGATTCCAGCGGTCCGCCTGGATTGGCCAGAAGAGAGGGAAGAGAGCGACGAGACCATGCTCGCTGACCTGAGCGGAGATTCCGCTGCGTCCCCGCTGTTGCTAGACAGCAACAAAGCGGAGATTAACGCCGCAAAGCGGGCGCAGCGGAAGGCAGTCGCGGCCGATGAGGTCGGTGAGCTGGCTCGGCAGGCTCGAGAGCGGCGAGCCGCTCAGGCGGCCTCCGTAGAGGGCGTAACGGCGGCGGCACTCAGTCGCCAAGTTCTGGACGCCGTGGACGTTGTCCTGAAAGTTGCCACGAAATCGGGCAGCTTGAAGGGCACGTTCACGCGCGCCCTTAAAGAGGCGGCTGATGGAATCAAGGAGGCGGTTGGGGTCCTCCTTGACCGTACAAGCTCTGAGGAGACGGCGAAGCTGTGGGAGGAGAACAGCCGTCTTCGAGCAGAGATGGAGGACCTCAAAAGGGAGGTAGCCGCACAGAGGGCGTCTGCCCCTCAACAGAAGCGTGCGGCTCTCGCAGCTACCGCCTCTCGGGCAGTTGCGGCCCCGTCGTCGACCCCTGCCCCTGCACTGGCGCCCGATGCGGAGATCGAGAAGATCGTCCGCATCTGCATGCAGCAGTGCGGGGGCATGATGAATGCCCGCCTGGAGGCCTTAGAATCAAGGCTCCTCCCGGCCCAGAACCTCCGGCCACCGCTAGCGGCGGACAGGCGGAGGATGGAGGAGGCTGTAAGGCCAGGGCCGTCGACCGTGGCGGCCAAAGCTGGTAAGGGGGGCAAAAAGCCCGCGGAGGGGCCCAAGAAGCCCGCGGAGGGTGCGTCAGCACCCCCTCCCAGCACAACAGCGACTCCGGCGACCGCATCCGACCCCACAGAGGCTTGGACGACGGTCGTCAAAAGGGGTCGTAAGAAGAAGACGGCGCCGCCGGCTCAGCCCAAGCCCGCGCCAAAGAGGAAGAGGAGGTCCCGAAAAGGTAAGGCCCCACGCTCCGCGGCTGTGGTTCTCACACTACAGCCCGCAGCCATCGAGCGGGGCCTTACCTACAAGGAGGTCCTCGCGCAAGCGAAGGCCAAGGTCGCGTTTCCCGACCTTGGCACACCAACCGGCTTCAGAATGAAGTCGGCGGTTACGGGGGCGCGGCTCTTCGAGGTGTCGGGACCTTCGGGCGGCGAAAAGGCGGACATCTTGGCCGCCAAACTGAGGGAGGTCCTCAACGATGAGGACGTCCGAGTGTCCAGGCCCGTAAAGACCGCTGATTTGCGTGTCGATGGCCTGGACGACTCGACGACCCCGGAGGAGGTCGTGGCGGCCATCGCCCGAGTCGGTGGATGTCCGCCGGGCGACGTGCGGGCGGGCGAGATTCGCGCCGACGCTGCCGGGCTCGGCACCATTATGGTGAAGTGCCCGGTAGCGGCGGCGAACAAGATAGCCGTCAGCGGACGGCTATTGGTGGGGTGGGTTGCGGCACGCGTGAAGCTGCTGCAACCCAGGGCTATGCGGTGCTACCGCTGCCTCGACGTTGGGCACGTCAGGGCACGGTGCGCCGCCGCAACTGACCGCAGCGAGCAATGTTATCGCTGCGGTAAGCCCGGCCACAAGGCGGCAGCGTGCTCCGCGACGCCAAACTGCAGCCTCTGTACGGATGCAGGGAGGCCCGCGGGGCACGTTGTCGGGAGAAAGGCCTGCCCGCCCGCCCCAAAGAAGGGCAGTAAGGAGGCGACAACCAAGGCTGTCGGGGGCCCTTTACACCCCCCTCAGCCTGGTTGCTCTTCGGCCGACTCCCGGCCTAAGAATGGTGCCGAGGAAATGGATTGTGTGTAATGGCACAATACCATTTCCTCCAGGGCAATATCAACCACTGTGCCAGGGCTCAGGATCTCTTACTCCAGAGCATGGCAGAGTGGTCGATCCATGTGGCTGTGGTCGCCGAGCCGTATTACGTCCCCCCCCCGAGACAACTGGGTGGGTGACCTGGACGGCTTGGTGGCCATCATCGGCGGGGCTCTTGTCGACCCGTCCCGAGGTCACGGCTGGGTGGCCGCCCTCGCGGACGGCGTTGGCATTGTTGGGGCGTATTTCTCGCCCAACAAGAGCCTCGCAGACTTCGAGAGCTTCCTTGTCGAGTTGGGTGCCGTCGTGAACCGGTACCACCCTCGCCCGGTGCTGCTGCTTGGGGATCTCAACGCCAAGTCTGCGGCGTGGGGATCCCCGATCACCGATGCCAAGGGCGAGGCATTGGAGGAGTGGGCGGTCACGACCGGCTTGACCGTCCTGAATCGGGGCTCGGTCTACACGTGCGTGCGACAGCGGGGTGGTTCTATAGTGGACGTTTCGTTCGCTAGCCCCGCTGTCGCAAGCCGTGTCCGCGATTGGCGTGTCGCCGTGGAGGTGGAGACGTTGTCGGACCACAGATATATCCGTTTCGACGTCTCCCCCCAGACCGCGGGCGGCCGCAATCCAACGGCCCCGCGAACGGACGGTCCGCGTTGGGCGCGCAAGCGCCTCGACAGGGAGCTACTCGAGGAGGCCGCTATTGTGCAGGCCTGGATCCGGGAGTCGGCAACGACCGGACCCGTCGACGTCGAAGAGGAGGCGCAGTGGTTCCACGGGGCGATGACGCAAATTTGCGATGCGTCAATGCCCCGGGTTCGCACACAACCCAGAAGGCGCCAGGTGTACTGGTGGTCCGCCGAGATCGCGCAGTTGCGCGACTCGTGCGTGGAGGTCAGGCGCCAGTACACCCGATACCGGAGAAGACGTCGTCGGGTCCCTGACGAAGAAGCCGCGCGGTATGAGGTGTACCGCGGGGCTAAGAGGGCTCTGTGGCTGGCCATCGGCGAGGCGAAGACGCGAGGCAGGGAGGAGATGTTGGAGACTCTCAACGGGGATCCGTGGGGGCGTCCTTATCGCTCGGTTCGAGGTAAACTCGGACCATGGGCGCCCCCGCTTACGGAGAGTCTCCAACCCGAGCTGCTGGAGGACGTGGTAGCAGCCCTCTTCCCGGCACGAGCGGAGCACGCTCCACCGCCGATGGCTCTGCCCACAGCCGCAGAGCCCGATGAGGACGCCAGCGTCCCAGAGGTGACACAACCAGAGTTGAGGGCGGCCGTGACACGGCTCCGGGCGAAGAACACTGCCCCGGGGCCCGACGGAATTCACGGCTGCGCGTTGGCCCTAGCTCTGAAGGAGCTGGAGCCCCGACTGAGAGGACTCTACTCGGCGTGCCTTGAGCAGGGCCAGTTTCCCGCTCAGTGGAAATCTGGTCGTCTGGTCCTGCTCAGGAAAGCGGGGCGCCCTGCGGACTCGCCGTCCGCGTACCGGCCCATAGTGCTGCTCGACGAGGTGGGAAAGCTGTTTGAGCGGATAGTCGCAGCCCGCCTCGTCGGCCACTTGTGCGGAGAGGGGCCGGACCTGGCCGAATGCCAGTACGGCTTTCGGCAAGGGCGCTCCACTGTGACGGCGATATCCCGAGTGAGAGTCCTGGCGGAGGAAGCGGTGTCGCGGGGCGGTGTGTTGTTGGCGGTGTCCTTGGACATCTCCAACGCCTTCAACACCCTGCCCTGGAGTTGTATTCGGGAGGCACTGCGTTATCATCGAGTGCCTCCCTACCTCCGTCGTGTAGTCGGGGCTTATTTGGCGGAAAGGTATGTCACCTATCTGGGACGTGATGGCAGATACCAGCGCCCCATGTCGTGCAGTGTTCCGCAGGGTTCGGTCTTGGGCCCGCTCCTGTGGAACATCGGGTACGACTGGGTGCTGAGGGGCGAGCTCCGGCCGGGAGTGCAGCTGGTGTGTTACGCTGACGACACACTGGTCACTGCCCGGGGGAGCTCGCACAGGGAGGCAGCGTTGCTGGCGACGGCTGCGGTCTCACAGGTGGTGAGCCGCATACGGCGCCTCGGCCTGGAGGTGGCCCTCAACAAGTCGGAGGCCATTGTTTTTCGCGAGCGCCGCCGCCGGGATCACACATCGTGGTCGGGGGGGCCCGTATCGCTGTCGAGTCCACCATGAAGTACCTGGGATTGGTGCTCGACAGCCGGTGGGATTTCGGTCCCCACTTCCGGCGGCTGGCGCCCAAGTTGTTTTGCGCGGCGGGGGCGCTGTCAACGCTGCTTCCCAATCTGGGGGACCCGAGCACCGCCTGTAGGCGGTTGTACGTGGGGATCGTGCGATCGATGGCCCTTTATGGGGCCCCGATCTGGGCGGCTGACCTGACGGCCAGCACCATCACTGTTCTGCGGAGGCCGCAGAGGGTGATGGCCGTCAGAGTCATCAGGGGATATCGCACGATCTCCTACGAGGCGGCTTGCGCACTGGCCGGATCTCCGCCGTGGGACCTGGAGGCGAAAGTGCTCGCGTCACTACATAAGTGGCGCAATGGCGCGCGGGCGCGCGACGAAAGACTGACACAGCAACACTTGGAGCTGCGTCGGTCACAGCTGCGCGAGGTCCTGGTGGCGGAATGGCGGGACAGGCTTTCGAGCCCTTCCGCCGGCCTCATCACCATCGAGGCCATCCGGCCAGTGCTCGACCTGTGGCTCGGGAGAAGGCACGGCTCTCTGACGTTTCGTGCGACGCAGGTCCTCTCGGGGCATGGCTGCTTCGGGAGGTTCTTGTGTCGCCTAGGCAGGGAGCCGGACGCTCGATGCCACCACTGCGTCGACTGTCGGGAGGACACGGTGCGGCATACGCTTGCAGAGTGTGCAGCTTGGGAGGAGCCGCGCCGTGCCCTCATCTCTGTTGTAGGCGGTGACCTCTCGCTGCCGGCCGTAGTCCATGCTATGGTCGGCGGTGAGGAGTCCTGGGACGCGGTGGTCTCCTTCTGCGAGACAGTTATCGCGCAGAAGGAGGCTGCGGAAAGGGAGAGGGAGATCACAACCGCTCTCCCTGCCCGCAGCAGGCGCATCGGGCGTCGGAGGAGGGCTTACGCTGCCCTCTTCCGGCCCCCCTAACTGGGTCCAGGGGCGGCGGACTTGGGGATGTCCGTCGCCCCCCATTCATCCGGACCCGAGGTGGCGGCGCGTGGTGTTCCCGTGCGCCCCTCTTTGACGTAGCGAGGGGAGTTAAACACCTCACTCCCCTCGCCGACGCGAGGTAGCCCGCAGAGGCGGGCCGGCACCAGCCGGGGATTGCGGAAGTCGCATACGTTCCCGCGATCCCCGGCGTAGGTGGGAGATGGAACACCGGGGTGGTTTTAGTCAGTAAGAGTCTGACAGACCCCTCCACCCGCCCCAGGGTGGAGGATTTCCATGAGGATTTCCCCCCGAGATGAAAAAAAAAAAAAAAAGGTTAATTATTAGAAAAAAAAAATGGTTAGGTTAGGTTAGGTTATGTACAAGTCATTGCGGAAGTCGCATACGTTCCCGCGATCCCCGGCGCAGGTGGGAGATGGAACACCGGGGTGGTTTTAGTCAGTAAGAGTCTGACAGACCCCTCCACCCGCCCCAGGGTGGAGGATTTCCATGAGGATTTCCCCCCGAGATCAAAAAAAAAAAAAGGTTATGTACAAGTCGGAGGCCATTGTTTTTCATGTCCCCCGGCGAGCGCCGCCACTGGGATCGCACATAGTGGTCGGGGGGGCCCGTATCGCTGTCCAGTCCACCATGAAGTATCTGGGATTGGTGCTCGACAGCCGGTGGAATTTCAGCCCCCACTTCCGGCGGCTGGCACCCAAGTTGTTGGGCGCGGCGGGGGCGATGTCAACGCTGCTTCCCAATCTGGGGGACCCGAGCACCGCCTGTAGGCGGTTGTACGTGGGGATCGTGCGATCGATGGCCCTTTATGGGGCACAGGTGGCGCGAGGACGCGCGGGCGCGCGGCGAGCGACTGACGCAGTGACACTTGGAGTTGCGTCGGTCGCAGCTGCGCGAGGTCCTGGTGGCGGAATGGCGGGACAGGCTTTCGAGCCCTTCCGCCGGCCTCATCACCATCGAGGCCATCCGGCCAGTGCTCGACCTCTGGCTCGGGAGAAGGCACGGCTCCCTGTCGTTTTGCGACGCAGGACGGAGGAGGGCACACGCTGCCGTCTTCCGGCCCCCCTAACTGGGTCCAGGGGCGACGGACTTGGGGATGTCCATCGCACCCCATTCATCTGGACCCGAGGTGGCGGCGCGTGGTGTTCCCGTGCGCCCTTCTTTGACGTAGTGGGGGGAGCCGACGCGAGGTGGCCCGCAGAGACGGGCCGGCACCAGCCGGGGATTGCGGAAGTCGCAAACGTTCCCGCGATCTCCGGCGTAGGTGGGAGATGGAACACCGGGGTGGTCCCCAACATCAAAAAAAAAAAAAAAGGTTAGGTTATGTTATAAAAGTACTAGTTGGTTAACAAGCTATAGTTTAAACGTTCATTTCCCAAATATTAGGTTTGCGTTATTTGTGTGAATAGATTTTTTGCTAAGTAATAATTTGGCAAATGAAATTATGCGACAATTTTTTTGGGAAGTGAGAGTTTGTCAAATTCCTTTCGGTCAAACAAGGGAGACCCAGATTAGACTGTAGATCCCTTTTATAAAAAAGAAGCCGCAAGGAGGTCCTCGAACAGGCGAAGGCCAAGGTCGCATTTCCCGACCTCGGCACACCGACCGGCTTCAGGATGAAATCGGCGGTTACGGGGGCGCGTCTGTTCGAGGTGTCGGGACCCTCGGGCAGCGAGAAGGCGGACATCCTGGCCGCCAAACTGAGGGAGGTCCTTAAGGATGAGGACGTCCGAGTGTCCAGGCCCGTAAAGACCGCCGATTTGCGCGTCGATGGCCTGGACGACTCGACGGAGGTCGTGGCGGCCGTCGCTCGAAGCGGTGGATGTCCGCCGGGCGACGTGCGGGCGGGCGAGATCCGCGCCGACGCTGCCGGGCTCGCCGCCATTACGGTGAAGTGCCCGGTAGCGGCGGCGAACAGGATCGCCGTCAGTGGCCGGCTTTTGGTAGGGTGGGTTGCAGCACGCGTCAAGCTTCTGCAACCCAGGGCTATGCGGTGCTACCGCTGCGTCGACGTTGGGCACGTCAGGGCACGGTGCGCCGCCGCAACTGACCGCAGCGAGCAATGTTATCGCTGCGGTAAGCCTGGCCACAAGGCGGCAGCGTGCTCCGCGACGCCAAACTGCAGCCTCTGTACGGATAAATAATACTTGGAGCTGCGTCGGTCGCAGCTGCGCGAGGTCCTGGTGGCGGAATGGCGGGACAGGCTTTCGAGCCCTACCGCCGGCCTCATCACTATCGAGGCCATCCGGCCAGTACTCGACCTGTGGCTCGGGAGAAGGCACGGCTCTCTGACGTTTCGTGCGACGCAGGTCCTCTCGGGGCATGGCTGCTTCGGGAGGTTCTTGTGTCGCATAGGCAGGGAGCCGGACGCTCGATGCCACCATTGCGTCGACTGTCGGGAGGACACGGCACGGCATACGCTGGCAGAGTGTGCAGCTTGGGAGGAGCCGCGCCGTACCCTCATCTCTGTTGTAGGCGGTGACCTCTCGCTGCCGGCCGTAGTCCATGCTATGGTCGGCGGTGAGGAGTCCTGGGACGCGGTGGTCTCCTTCTGCGAGACAGTTATCGCGCAGAAGGAGGCTGCGGAAAGGGAGAGGGAGATCACAACCGCTCTCCCTGCCCGCAGCAGGCGCATCGGGCGTCGGAGGAGGGCATACGCTGCCCTCTTCCGGCCCCCCTAACTGGGTCCAGGGGCGGCGGACTTGGGGATGTCCGTCGCCCCCCACTCATCCGGACCCGAGGTGGCGGCGCGTGGTCTTCCCGTGCGCCCCTCTTTGACGTAGCGAGGGGAGTTAAACACCTCACTCCCCTCGCCGACGCGAGGTGGCCCGCAGAGGCGGGCCGGCACCAGCCGGGGATTGCGGAAGTCGCATACGTTCCCGCTATCCCCGGCGTAGGTGGCAGATGGAACACCGGGGTGGTTTTAGTCAGTAAGAGTCTGACAGACCCCTCCACGAGCCCCAGAGTGGAGGATTTCCATGAGGATTTCCCCCCGAGAACAAAAAAAAAAAAAAAAAATAATGCTCCAAAGGTTAACTTCGTTTATTCCATTGCAGTGCCTGTTGTGCCCAACTTCTCTTTGAACTTTGTAGAATTTTTAGAAAGATTTATCGCCATAACTCTTTCTAAAAATGGCCCTGGCCTGGAACGCAAAGAGCATTTGAAGGAACATGTGAGGGTTTTAATCAGTAAGAGTCTGACACTCCCTCCCGTTCCGTAGTGGGGTAGACATTTCATGATTTCACATCCAAAAAAAAGGTAAGATTTTTCTTAATCTCTGAAAATGTACCTACTTAATATTTGATTTTCCTACATTATGCTCAGACATATGAAATAAGTTTCTGTTGCTACGCAGAGCAAAATTTACAGATAAAACGTCTTAATGTGAAATATATACATATATTCGCTACTGTTTCGGTGATAGCTACTAAGAACCTAGAGTGAAGTAGCTTCTTACCTATATAATTTATTTATCTGAGAAGCCTGTTTTTGTGCAATGTAAAGATGAGCCAACCCTAGATTGCCAACGCTTAAAAAAAGTCGGGGCTTAGACTTGCACAGCGTTGCGTTGCTTAAAGTTTTATTTTCGAAATATACAATTCTTGTTAGATGTTTGAAACGGGTACGTTTGTAATACTGGGAGGGTGGCGCGATGCCGTCCGAAGCGGAGAGGTGCGGTGCGGGCGCCACTCTCTCCGACCACGTCTCGACTCCTCTCTCGGGAATTCATATCGTGTGTGAACTTTTTCGAATCTTCTTTGTTTCTTTATAGAACCATAACTCTAAGTCGGAACAGTACCAACACTCAACGCAGTTACAACACTAGGGCTAAACATAACTTTCAAAGTAACTACAGCTGCTCTCGTTGCTTTCTAAACTTAAAATTACCGAAGTCATTAAAATGTACTGAAATCTGAAATTAGTTTCGAGAATTTAAATCCAGATTCAGATTTAACCCGTATTTTAATTTTATTACATCCAAAATTAAATTAGCTCTAATTTATCCATTTGCAATAGTATTTCTGAAACATTGGACTACACCCACTACGCGTAACGTGGCACATGAAGTAAATTACTTTGTACTAATATTTTATTTCTTTGAGTATAAATTGCTTTGTAAAATGCGCACAGTACATTCACAATTCTTGGTAAATTAATCCAGTTTAACCCTATAATTAATGCAATTTGCGAATTCTGTACCTGTAGCACGTGACCTAAATATTAAATTAGCGCATTATAATCCAGTTCCGAAGGCGTGAAACGTCAAAAACAGTGAACAACAAATAGATGTGCGAAGTGGAAGGCGCAACCCTAGGGCTTAAAACGTTACGTGACCTGGGTACGGCGGACATTATAACCAGTTTAAGTCCCAACTCAAAGTTCCATTCAGAATCGCAATTAGCCGCATCCGAATTGTGAAAACGTCAGGAAAGGCAACACTTTCAATTATAAATTAAAGCTCGTAAGCTAGTCAATGTAAAATTTGAATATTCATTTGTGATTTCAACAAGCCTAAATAGGGTTATACGAGTGAAATTTGTCAATTTATTATCTGGTAGGTACTTGTGTTTAATTTCGGCGCTCGCCATACAATTGCTATTGATGCGATATTTACAAAATTAATTTTTGTTGATAAATAATATTCCTCAAGTAGCTTAATGAGGTCATGTAAAACGTTTACGAAATGTTTTATCACTGACAGTTTATTTCGAATATGAAAACAGCGCAATATTTATGTAAGTTGTTGTTTTAAAAACATAGTATACAGGCAAACATACACTTACAGCGACTTAAGGCGTGATCCGATTTCAGTTGAATAAGAAACATGAACTGTCGCAGAGGAAGCTTCATTCAAAAAAGTACATTCGCGTTATTGCATGCCCAGAGACGATTTGTAAAGATAACGCAGAATGTCTGATGAGCAGATTACATTCAGTGATTCGCCTCCAAGCATTCTTTTTGAGTTAATACGAATATAGACGTAAAGTTGTTCAAATTCAGTTGAATAATTTATAAGGATAATAGAAAGAAATGATCAGATTACCCTAAGTTGATGCGAATATAAAGCTGTTAATACATTAGTACTCATTTAATTCTGTGTGCACTGAGGAAACGCGGCTGTTTCCTGTCGCTATACCTGATTAGAAAATCGTACAATACCTCTATTGTTTTGGGACACACGTTGAAGTTTGTTAAATACAGCTCAATATTGGGTTGTAAATGGAAGAACACATTTAAAATATTGCCGACAACATCATCCGCCCATTCAAAATTTGGTCGAGCAAATAATTTTTTTGTGTGAATGAGCCATTCTTGAAATAGAGTACTTAGGTACCCAAATATACTTAGAACAAAAACTTATTCAGGTATACAAATCCAATACTCGTGTGTTTTGGCTTCTTTCCCACACGGACTTAAAAACCTACTTGATTATCGGAGTATTAAAAAACTGCCACTTGAAAGTCTAAAAATGTGAAGACATAATCATCCACCGCAATATCCTTTTATGTACCTATAGCTTTTAATACAGGTAACGAAATAAACATAGCTTATGTAGTTATACTTATAGATCTAGATTTCGTGTCTACATGTTACTTGCAACTTGATTGACAGTATTAATACAGTCCGATCATTATGGACAATGATCAAGAGCGTCAGTCAAATTGATAAATTTATTACTTTGACCGGCCCATATTAAAAATGCCCGACGGCCCGTGGTCCATTTAAAAATCAAGGTTTGAGATAGCTTGAATTTATCACTTGGACCGGGCAGTAGTAATAAATTTATCGATTTGACCGACGCTCTTGGTAATTTTTTATAATGATCCATCCTGTATTACGAAAATGTAAGCCGTCCGCGTCGAACTCCACGCAACTCCAAGACCAGGACGACGCAGGCCCGAGGACGGCCGAGTGTCTGCAGGGTTAAAAGGAACCATACATTAATGAGATAACGGGATAAAGGGAGTAGAGTTCGCTCGCTTGGCGCCACTCTAGCTCCCGTCATCCCATTCGAAGCTAACCTATCCATGTCCGTGTATAGGGTAGTTATTATTTATACTGGCGTTCCAGGGCCGCGGTGACTCTTTCGAACAAATTCCGCAACCCTGGCAGGCTCTGGCCCTAGCGGGCTCCGTCTTCTATGTTGACATCTCTTTAAGGCGCGCGTGAAACACAACACGCCATCGAACCGGGCCTGGTGTTGATCGGACAGCGAGCCACCCAACGCTCTCCGTCCGCAGGCCCGCGCCTATGGTGGCCGGGGATTGCCCTGCGACTCCCGACGCCCGGGGCGTCTTCTCCTGTAGCGGCGGTTGGGCCGAGCGGCCTGCCTCCTCCTTCGCTAGCATTACTGTATCGCAGAAGGAGTTGACCGCTTCCCAAGCCTCCTCGCTCCGGACCACGGATTCAAACAGGTCCGAACGCAAGAGGTCACCGCCGCCGATCACCTCAACGAGGACAAGGCGGTGCTCAGCCCAAGTAGGGCAGACCTCCACCGTATCCTCCGGACGATCCTCACAGTGCTGTCACCCGGGCGTGTCCTCCTGCTTAATCAGAAACAGGTACCTCCCGAAACAGCCGTGTCCGGTAAGTACCTGCGTCAGGCGGAAAGTGAGGACGCCGTGGGCCTCTCCAGCCACTCCCCAAAGAGGGGTCTGCCGCAATTGTGGCGTGCCCAACGCTAGGTCACGATAGTCGCAGTCTCCATACCGCCATGGTATGATGCCGGAGCTCCGTCTGCCGCGATGCAATTTGCCGCGGCAGCGGAGTTCCGCCCCGGCGAAGCTAGTTTTACTAACATTGCCCACTTGATACGGGCGTTATGATAAAGACTGGTCAGTATTTATAGTGACCGGACTTCCCAAGTTACCCTTAAAATATACACTAACCTAACCTGTTGCAACTATTAACAAAAAATACCTACAGTGTCGTTAAATCGTTTAGCTGTTTAGCTGCTGCGCGAGTTAGTCCCTCATCATACCTGCTCAAAGTCACAATCAATATCTAACGATGTACCTGTATAGTTTCAAGAACCTACTCGTACATTTAGTTACAGACCGTCCGTGCTTTATAGACAGAAACTATGGTCGAAGAAAGCTACTAATGAGCGATTCAAGGAAGCGATACTTATTATTAAAATCCATCTCCTGAAAGTTGTTGCAAGCGCGCCTGTCGAACATCAAAAGGTCAGGTTTCTATTTTCAGATAGAACAAAGTGTATTTGAGCTTTTCTATTTCGTGTTCCATTTTACGAGAAAATTTTCGCCTACAACGGCAGGTTTATTTATCAAAAAATTAACGTTATGACTTCTAATAGATATATAATATATATTATATTATAGATATATATTATATTGGTTCAATACATTGCTTTTAACGAGAACTAGTCTGAAATACCTAATTGAACGGAGTGCCAGCAACTGTGTTCCAAAAATATGAACCAACAATCTGCTTAGGTAGTTCCTAATTAAATATTAATAAAATAAAAGATTGAATTTGACTTCCTTCATTCAAAAAGTATTCAATTGATTTACTGAGTATTACGATAATTTTAACATTATGAAGATAAGCGTGAGTTCAAACAATTCCGGCAATATTTATGTTTATTTATGCTTTGACCTTTCTGAATTGAAAAATTTCCTTATGGACATTATAAAAATATTCTGTCTATAATAATGTAAAAAGATAGGTACATTGAAGGTCGGTAGTAGCTTAACTTTTGTTCAGTAAATTCTGAATTTCGGTCAAGAATTCGTACAAGTCCAATTATTTTATTTTACGAACTTATTCCCTTCAAATCGTTGAAAAGTACTCAAAACGAGAAGGAACTTGATCGGAACAATCAAATTGTACTAATAAACCACTTATAGCTGAGAGTATTTTGTTCAATGTCCTCGCAAGAAGAGTAGGCCGAGTTGTAACGTTTGCTAGCCCACCTCTTGTGAGCCACAATGAAACCTTTTCCCCACTTGAATCAACCACAACTTAGGGGCGACGGACAACGCAAGTAGCGGCTTATTTACGGATTTCCTCACGTTCCTTAAAGACCATAAACGGCCACAATTCCCGTGCATAATAAATCCTCTACCTTCATCACTACAGCGCCATTCTTTTAATTATCACTTTTAATGAACACTGAACGATATAAGGAGCGTTTACGCACGTAATCGTTTAAAGCCCCTTTATAGCCGTTTTGAGCGGTTGTGAGCTAGAGCCGGGCTTACCGAATGATGGATGCACTGCAGGATTACGGAGCGTTGTGTGGCGTTCAGATGACCGCCTGACCACCGGCACTAGTACCTAGTATTGCCGTGTATATTATGTAAACAAACGTTTGCTTAATACTGCCACAACTAACAAATGATACAAGAAGCGAAATGGAACGTATATAAATGATGTCGTTTTACTGCCGCCTTAGTAGTTTGTGCCCGTTTTTGGAAGTTGATCCAATGTATGTTTTGTCACGTTCTTTTTCTTTACATACTGATTTAAGATGTTTTTGCTTGCGCTTGTTGTGACCCTGCTATGATTCTTGTTTGATTCTGGACAACATTGAAGAGTTTGTGGAATTTAGATAGCTATAAGTTTCACTAATTGGGACTTCTCTACACCTTTTCGTTTAGGAACTCGACTAACTACAGTCGATCTACTTACTACTAGTTGTCTATTTGTCTACCTAACGGAAACAAATAATCGAAAACCTGTAGTGTAATCGAAATACATGCATGATACCTGGACAACACTTGTTACTAAAATAATAACATTTATTTCAATCCTTATTTTATTTAAAACGGTGTGTATAACAAGACGAACTTATCCAATAATCCGGAAAACTTTAGGGTAAAGAAATCCTAACTTAATATCTGAAAGAAATCATATTTCACGGTTGATCTCTGAGGAACTAGCGATCCAATCGGGTAAACAAGTAGCCTATGGCCCTCTGCGCTCAGGCAACTTTCCCTGCGAAGTTTCACCGCCAACCATTGGTCCTCCGAGACCGGATCCAGTAACAAATAAAACTACAATCAAATCTCATTCATAACATTACAAACGGAGATTGCAGAGTTCTCGGTTGTAAATAATGTTGTGAGCGCTATCTTGTTTTGGATTTCTTGAATGAGAATTATATTAAGCTCTTCTTCATGTAATCAGGGAAGAAACTGTCTCCTGAGATTGGGTAAACAACCTTTGTTTAGGAGCCTAAATTGTATACAAATTCCTATAATATTGGCAATTAAGGATTTCAATTAAATGAAAAGTTAAATTTTCTCCAACTAAGACCACAAGTAGTAGGTTAAGTAGTTGGTTGGTATATAATAAAAACCACTAGGTACGTAAAGTTAACCCATGATAAGGGTTAAATGCGACTTCTTCTCTATTGCGCATTTCCGTGAAGGTCAACCGTAAACGGGTTTACGCTTAAATGAGGAGCTTCTATAAATAAAATGCATTTAAACGGGTTAAGCTTTTGAAAATGTCTCTTAAAGGTCGTGTTATTAGGTTTGCATCTAGTATTTTTAAGATATAAATAACGTTGGGTCTTAATGTCAGCTTTGTTTATTTTAAAAGAGGATGCTGGGAAAGAGCAATGAAGTAATTTTTCCTCCGTTAATTGCTGTAAGTATGGCGTTCCAATGCAAGGATAAATCCTTATCCTAACTTATATTACAATGCGAACGTGAGTTTGTTTCAAAATCGCTGAACCAATTTTAATGAATTTTGGAACAAAGATAGATATGGGACCTTGGAGACGGGTTTTTTTACGAAGATCTGTGTTATTAGCAGCGGGCAAAAGCGTTAATAAATAAATGAAAAATTGCTGCTAACAATTTCTATAACAGTGAGGACGGGTTTAAACACGGGTTACACTTGAACGGGTTTAAACCCTTTCACAACTTTCTTGCTGGGTAGTAAGAAAGTTTTCAAGAAAGTGGTCAAGATTGGTGTCAATAAATAAAAAAACGTGTTTGAACTACCTGCTTTATTTCTCTACCATTTATTTTTACCAAAACTCGTTCGATTCATGACAACAATGCTTTATTTCCTTTGACAAAAGTAAACTTTTTCGGTTACAAAATTGTATAGGTACGTTTACTAGGTACTTATTATGTACGTAGGTATCTAAACTATAAGCTTTTATTAGTGGAATACGTGACTTATTTGATCATCAACCGACACGTGTTCGAAAAAATAGATTCATACCAATAAATACCACTACACCTATATCACATCGATGTGTAGTGAAGACCTCTTGTACCTAAATAATTTCTTCTTACTTACAAATAAAGGTAGATACATAGGTATAATACAAAGTATTGACGTCTAAATCGTAGGCGAGATATCAGGCGTGTAACTAAGCTAATACCCGAGGACATATTGTTACTAATGGTGCGGGATAACCAAAGGGACGATCATAATTTCGGGGAACAAAGCATCGCCGTGAACGACGTGTTTTGAGTTCCACCGGAACAATGAGATAATGATTCGTGAGCTCGTAAAGTGTGCACTTGTAACTATGGAGTTGTCAAAGTTCCTTCAGACGCGGAACCCAGGGTTTGATGAGGGCTCAATCTCTGTCTGCACGTACTTGGACGTGCCCACTAAAATACTACTTAAACATATTGAAACAATGAATACAATGTGTCTCGTTAATTTGATTATTGTCTCCGAGTAACGCTTGCGAACACCTACACATAAAATTTATTTTGGTACTTTCGTCTTCAACACCTCGTTACCCCATTTAAGTTGATTAATGTCATTCTAAATATGGTGACAACCTGTAGGTGGTTCAATTAAGCGGCAATGTGAATGTAATTACCTGTATTTTGAAACTCGTAAGGGTCAATATCATTTCTTAGTTGTCGCTTCTTTCAATTAGACTGTGCAAATTATACTTTGTGAAAACTTTTCAAGAATTTCATTATTTTTTTTTACATTTCTAAGTTTTATGTCGCCGAGGGAATAAATACGAAATCCTTAAGAATAGTATAGAAGGCTAGACAAGTTTTAGTTTGGATTGCGATGTTCATGTGTTGTGAGTGATATAAGGCACTTTAATCAACGTACTTCTACGAATAACGTTCGTGATGTCGTCGGCATGTTGTTATAAATCGTCCGCGCGGCCGCGAGCAATGGTAGCGACAAATTGTGAGAAAAATAAATTTCCGGATATCAAGCAAAGCTCTTGTTAAAAGAAGGAAGGTGGCAGCTGGACAAACAGATTGCTGGAGGCACCGGCGCGCGCCCTCCCTGACAAACGAGCTCACTCCCGACACCAGAATCTTTTTTGGCAAAACGCGAGCGTGTCTGGGACATCTCTACTACACACCCGCGGCCGTTTGAGTGTCGAAATTAAAAATACAACGAAAAAGAAACAACAAAAGTTTTTCTTTCTTTCAGAAAAAAAAACTCTATGCCAATAAAAGTAAACCTAAATAAATTAAAATGGCTAAATTGTGCTCTGGTTTTATTTCTAACCGATTATAATAAAAAGCTTACAATTCTGAGTTACGAGCCTTTTGATGGTTATGGAATGGCCGCCATCAAAATAATTACGACGTCTAGCTATGATTAGATAATTTGATTATTTACTGCTTCCATTGTGGAGGCGATGATAACTTGAACACAATAGATTTACGATACACAGCAGACTGGAAGCTGTGAAGATATGAGACAATCACAATGAGCTCATCGTCTAGAGATTAACTATCCGTTTGTGGAGGTATTTATATCTCAAGTATCATGCGTGTTTGTTTAACAAGACCATGTTTCACGGGCAGTAAAGCTTTTAAAGCTCTAATAAAATAATCTTCATATTTCAAAGACCTTTCATACGTTACGGAGTATTAGCATTGATTGAGCTGTCGCACAACTGCCACCAGTTAAGTCAATTATTGACAGTTATTGCTCTATTCGCATATCAATCGCTTCTGCAATAAGGTTTCTATAATTAAAAAAAAAATAATTAGTTAATGGCCGCCTCATTAAGTAAAATATATTTTACCCATAAATCAGTTGATAAAATATTTCGATTCGTTTTCGCCGCTGCTGATCATTTTAAAATAATTTCGGAACGGCACTATCACTAGATGCTCAGACAGTTAAAAATGCATTTAACTTGGGTTCAAGATATTTTATGCGAACTGACGATAAAACTTTATGGGTTGTCCATTGCATTCTCATCAAGGTTCCGTCTTTAAATACTCGTAGGTATTAATAATGATTGAAATATGTATGTTCTTAAACATTTAATTTTCTTCACTATAGACTAATATTACTTAAAACAGATGTTATTAATCAATGAGCATACATTAATACGGCACGTCAACATCCACCGCATGAAAAACTACAGCACTTAGCCAGCTCAACAGTCAGATATCATATCCTTTAAATAAAACTTCACCTTTTCCTTTATTATAATGTATGGATAAATGTCATTTTCCAAGGTGAAGAAGGTCATAGGGTACATTTCGGTGTGAGTCACGCGTGGCCCGCGTCAGCTGTTGGCGATCGCTAAGCCTTAATATTTCTCATATGAGTTCCTTTCCCCTCTGTAAAAAATGCCAAGGCCGAACCCACTTATTTATCGGATGTTCCGTATAAACGACGTAAACATGCTAAAACTGATATTAAATATTCAGGCACCCTTTCAAGGAGGCCGCTTACCATTGATACCGATTAGGGAATAAACTCACGGAGTGATAATTTTCCGTGCCCGCATGCGGTTGTGCGCTTTAATTTCAAAGTTTAGCGTGAAGTCTTTTGGTTGAATTTTCTCGCCACTATTTTATTTAAAAGTCACGATGTGATGTATAACCTTGGTTGCGTTTGATTTTGCAATCCTGATGAAGTAAAGGCTGCAGAAATGTTTCACAAATTACACAGTTTTTAAGGAGCGCAGGATTTGTATTACTGCAATGGTCCAGCAACTCTTATAAACTCTTGAAGAACATCGCTCAATATAAACGTGATATCACGCCATTTTAAATAAAATTTGACGAAATCATAGAAAAACGTTAGGACTATCTTGGGATAGAGTAGGTGACACATTTAAGTTTCACTTGAATCAAGCAGATATAAGTACCCAATCACGAAACGAAAGTGATCCCAGTCAAACGAGTAAGTTCTTAATATTAGGGTATTTAGTCTGATTTAGTTTTTTGATGAAGATTTATTTTTGATTTTTAGTTTATTATTACTTATTTGAAATCATCTTCAAATAAGTAAATAATTAAATAGTTAAAATTCATAATATATTCATAATTCATAATATATTGTCATAGTGGCATAGGCCACTATGACAATATATGCGACTGTTCCTTTAAATTAATTTTGAAATAATGTTCACCGGTCGTTTGCAACGTAGCCGATTTTTGTTTACGGTCGAATGGCGGAGGGCCATTCAGTTTGGGCCATTCAGACTAAATAACTATAAAAATTCCTTGTAAACATGTAAACTTAACAATAATATTGTAGTTTCTGTATTATTCATTATAATGCAGTAGGTATCTAGTAATATTGTATTTCTTATTGTGCTGCGAATACTTATTCATAATACAATTTTCGATTGCATAGGAATCCCAAAAGCTCCCTTCGGGTTAGGCCTAGCCTAGTGCAGGAAGTCTTTGAAAATAACTATGCTTAATCTTTAAACTAAACGCTCTTGAATAACCAACACTTCGTCATCAAAAATTTATTTTAATAAATTTATTCTTATTTTTATTTAGGTACTTGTAGTGAGGTTACCCTGTGATTGGAAATACGTACCTAATGCAACAGTAGCTTGTTGCTAGGGGATAAAATCTCACCGTGAAAACAGATTTTCCCATTTATGATTACCATGGATCCACAACAGGCGCGGTTTATTATGCTTAGATATTTGCATTATTATAATATACCTTGATTATAAGTTAGGCAGTTATGATAAACTTTCTCAAGATATAAACAAAACTCTAAAGGCGCAGGAATGATCGCTTCTGTTGTATTGAAGAATGAGAGCAGAATGAGATAATGAATATTTCTCTTCATGACGTCATGTTCGTTTTTCGTGTCTCGATGTATCTACTTATGTAGGTTTAGGTTTAACGAATTCATTACTCAGAAAGAACAATCCATGGTTCACTTAATTAATAATTATGTGAGTAACAGTCAGCGATCAAGCCATTCTATTAAATATTATCGTAAATGTAATTTTCTAATCATGTTTTAAACACTGCGAGTGTTTTGGTATTCTTAATATTATTTGGTATAATTGTGCTCTTTCATAGTACCTACTCATGTAATTTGTATAAAGAATATACAGTAAATTGAATGTAATTTTTGCATGCTTTATAAAAAGAAAGACGCATTAGACTGTGAATTATGTTTAGTGGTCCCATTGGCACCAAGTCAAAATTTGATGATGGGATCCCAGGGAAATTGAGGGCAACCCTCAAATTTTAAAGGCGCATACAATGTTTTTCATATTCTTTTTAACGCAATTCTGATAATTATGCCTGGTAATCAACATCTCATCTTGCTGAGCTGATGATGGAAAGTATAAGTCAGGATCTGGGATCCCAGGAAAAATGTTTGTTCAGCGATATTTTCGTTTTGGAAGAATATTTTTCCAAACTGGTACCATTTCAATTTGGTGAAGGTCTGATGAAGAACTTCGGAGGTAGACAACGGAACTCTTTAATAAATAATAGCAAATCTCCCGGGATTGCTGAAATCGCATGTCTGTTTATTGTTTTCACCAGTTCGTAACATAACATCACGCCGGGTACGCTGTGAGGGGTACGCAGATGCAAACAAGTCAATATGAATTAACATGTTTTTGGGAGTTATCTATTAGGGCATAACTTTATTGTTTATTAACCGATCTTGATGACTCTTTTTGCGTTGGGTTTAGATATAGCTATATTATATTTGCATTGTTGGTGAACTTCAAATATAAACTAGTGATCTCCTCAACTTAAAATCAATCAAAAATAGTACCAAAGCAAAGTTGATAGCTAGTTAACTATGAGCTGGTCGGGACTTGAACTGAAAAGGCATACAAAGTAACTCCTTAACGGCAAATATTACAACCACTCATTAAAGGAATAATATCACTTAGTTGTGTGTGGTATCACCACTAAAAAGTGGAGAAAAAACTTTTTTACAAAAAATACAACCGACTTCCAAATAAAAAACACTACAAAGTATAAAATAACTTAAAATTTCGGAAGTCGGTTTTTTTGGTTGTTTTTTCGTTTTTTGACACCGACTTCAGAAATTTTAAGTTATTTTATACTTCGTAGTGTTTGTATTTGTATTTTTTTGTAAAAACAATTTAACTGCAATATACTAAGTGTCAATGCATACACCATTATGTAAAGATTTCATCGTTCTTTGTGTATCTTATTTTAACACGACAGTCAGCAACTACAGTGCCGTCCTACCTAGTTTATATTGTAGCGAATATTAATAAGGGCTGTTATAACTGAAGTTTGTTCCCCTTGAAAGAAGCTTAAGTATGATTTCGTTAAATTATTAACAGGGCTGATTGAAATAGCGCTGTTGCCATGTAGACACTGGACAGTAGAATAGCAATGTCTAAGTACTAGCTTTTGCTAACGACTTCGTCTGCGAGGACTACAAATCGGGATAAAAACTGCTCTATGAGTTAATCCAGGTTGTAACTAATAAATAAACGAGACAGTTATCGCGCAGGAGGCTGCGGAAAGGGAGAGGGAGATCACGACCGCTCTCCCGGCCCGCAGCAGGCGCATCGGGCGTCGGAGGAGGGCATACGCTGCCCTCTTCCGGCCCCCCTAACTGGGTCCAGGGGCGGCGGACTTGGGGATGTCCGTCGCCCCCCATTCATTCGGACCCGAGGTGGCGGCGCGTGGTGTTCCCGTGCGCCCTTCTTTGACGTAGCCGGGGGAGTCAAACACCTCACTCCCCCCGCCGACGCGAGGTGGCCCGCAGTGGCGGACCGGCACCAGTCGGGGATTGTGGAAGTCGCATACGTTCCCGCGATCCCCGGCGTAGGTGGGAGATGGAACACCGGGGTGGTTTTAGTCAGTAAGAGTCTGACAGACCCCGCCACCCGCCCCAGGTTGGAGGATTTCCCCCCGACATCAAAAAAAAAAACGTTGTAACCAATATAATTATGTAAATGTTACCGGAAAAATGCAGACAACATCTCGATATAAACATAAGAAATAATCCAAAATCAATAGTTGCCCAATACAATCTGTATATCTGTAGATATATATAATCTGTGTCTTATTAAGAAAAAAGAAAAAAATAGTTACTATTTCGTGTGATATTTTACAATCTGGCGTCTGCCATTTTCCGGTGACAAATAAAACATGAAACATAAAAAACGCAAAACCTGAGGATTTGAACAACTTCTACTATGGGACTAACACTGAAATCGCTAAAAATTGATCATTATGATGAACACAATGACCCCTTTATAGGTATTGCGTTTATTCTGTAACACGTTGTATGCACACCAAATTTCATAACAAAATCCGTCCATTGTCACAAACTTTCCCAATTAATTATTAGTTTAAGTAGAACTGGACGTAATAGAAGGATATAGCAACTTCTACTATGGGACTAACACTGAAATCGCTAAAAATTGTTCATAATGATGAGCACAATGACCCCTTTATAGGTATTGCGTTTATTCTGTAACACGTTGTATGCACACCAAATTTCATAACAAAATCCGTCCATCGTCACAAACTTTCCCATTTATTAGTTTAAGTATAATTGGACGTAATAGCAGGATATATTAGGAAAGTGGTATGTATATGTGTATATGTAAGTCGGGCTTGTTTCCGCAACTCCACGACTAAGCGCGTGTTTTGCGTGTAGAAGGAAAGTGGTATTGATGCTTGAAAAAGTAATAAACAGCCGTCTTCATAAGGTTCATTTATAAAATTTGTGGGCTAAGATTAAGTCTTCGATATTTACCTTCCTAGAAATGAAGTATTCTTGTCTTCTTGCTATAAGAGATAATTTTGGTATACTTTGTACATGTATCTGATCTATCTGACGAACCCAATCACGTATTTTCGCTTCGTATTTCAAGGAAATATATTTTCAAGGAATATAATTGTAGCGCCAAAATAAGTCGTCGAGATCTTACTTACATACTAGAAAATACAAGCTAAAATAGAAAACAGTTTTCGACACATGCCTACAATATCTGATTATTTCTTTTCTTGTGAATTTTCCGTGCCTGTTATTTTCCACCTACTGACATAATTCTAGGTAAACATACTTTATTTTCATAATACTGGAATTGGTCACGTAATACTTATTTCTACTGACTACGGAACTCCAAAGTCGGGCCGTACCTTTATATCGGCCGGTGTTCTCGAAAGCAGTCGCACACAATTTTGCTTTGAACAGCTCTTTGTGTCGTTGATCGTTCATAAATAAGTACATTTTGTACTGTTAAATATTATTATCCAGCCTATTTTGTTTTATAATTCCCACAACTATTTGTGAAATCGAAATTGTTTGGTTTAAAGAGCTACTATAGGTATTTGGAGCCACGCAATTTGGCTGAGTTGTAAAATGTTTTCGCTATGCTGGTGAAAAAGGTAACGAATATATCTTGTAGTTATAAAATGAGTTAGATACCTTACTTTTTTAAACACACATACCATCAATCTAAAACTGTTTTATACATACTATCAATAGGTATCAACCTTACTAATGAATATCGAAAAGACAACAAAAGAATGTAAATTTGCGAGCAACTCTGCGGGTATTCTGCCACATCTGCTTAGATTAGCGGCACATCTCTACATTCAAGAGAAAGGCTTAAATTATAAAAAGACGTCAAACGGCCACAGCTGGTGTTAAATTTAAATGCGTTCCAAGTAAGAGAATACTTTTTTAATCATGTTTTACGTTTTAGAGCGCAAAGGACACTGGTAAAGTTTCCAACACAAGTACGTGGTACCGAAAGTTTAAAAGGAAACGTAATATTTTCTTGTTTTTTGTAAAGAAGTCTTAAGATTGTTGAGCCCATTCCACAGAAGTTTCTGGAACACTAAGGAATAATAAGGAGTCATAAACAAACATTATGTTGTATAGAGAAGTAAATATATAAGACTCTTTTATAAAATGAACTTCTAAGCACTCTTAACAAACTGTTGTCCTTGTAGAGTGTTTTATAGCGTTCAGTAACAAACATGAGCTTCATGTTTTAGTAATATAAACGGATAGGTAGTTGAAAAATATATGCATTTTTATTGGAACCGAAGTTGAATGAGGTGAAAGGTGAGGGGGGAATAATATGAGATCTTGTACGAATACTATAGCAGAACTTTGTAGACATTTACAACTTTAAACAACGTATTAGCAAAGTGATTTTATTTTGGGTTTCGCTAAGAAACGCCAACAGGCTAGTGGCAACTCTGTGCCACTAGCAAATCTTCGTACATCAAGTGTAGAACGTGATGCAAGGGCAGCAGCATCCAACAAGGCAGCCACCGCAACAACCTCCGCGACGTCCGCAAATTTTGCCCTTTTGAGAGTGAAGAGTACTTTTAAGAGAATTAAAAATGGTCAAGAATAGACCTGATAAGTTTGGGAAAGTAACTATTTTTCTAATTTTAGACACGTTAAAGTTTTTTTGGACTTTTGGGTCGTTCGTCGTCTTTAATTTCGTTTATAATGCAAGCGATTTGAACAATAACCCTCTAGTAGCTTGTAATGGGATGTAGTAATAGAAAAAACAGATGCATGGCCTTTATTCGTTGTATTAGACTTAAGAAGTCAAATTATCTGAGCAAAATCAGATTAATCTTGAGTAGATATTAGGACTAGAGTCCAATCCACATCCAAGAGTCCTCTCGAAGGTGTAACGGATTAGGTAAGCCTAAGCAAGCTATTCACCTAAGCGGACAGCGCTTCTAAAAATAAACGTACAGAAGCAGTCTGTTGTCCAACCCATTATTTGGAAATCTTTAACAAGTCCATACCTTATCAAAGTCAATGTGTTTAATGCCCATAGGTTCAGTTCTGTCGTGGAAATCACGGTTTTCTTACTCCTCGGCTGTTCTTTTCTGAAATGTTCAACTGTCTTGTACCGTTTCTTGGAGACTCGTCCAGCTTCATTGACTTGGCGCTTTTCTGGTGGTTGCCACTTTTAACTCTGGCTTTCAAGTGTTGTAGTGTTTTCCCAACCAGGGAATAAGAAGTTCAAAAAAAATCCCATGTCTAGATGGTTACTTCGATAGACTGAATGGATAGAAACTTACAAATATTTCGACTAGTATACGAGCAAAATCCCATAAAATAATATAAGAAATTTATTCAACAATCCCCTTCCAATTAACATTTTGCAGAGATAAAAAGGGTTCGCGGCAGATATCCGAACACCGTGAGCGGCACGTAGCGCTTTGGCCACTAAAACATTAAAAAGAACATAAAGTTGGTACAGCTATCTCAACAAACTAACGTTAGGGAATCTCTCGTAGTGGGGTCAGGTATTGTGAAAAAACCAGGGGCGATATCACAACAAGCCGAGGTGCTCGGCGCGCGCGTTGTTGCCCCGACGTGACCCGAATGCCCACGCCCCGATGTTCAGGGATACTTCACAAATGTTTCCGTTACGATACGCGATCTTTTCCTTTACTGAATGCGTACTAAACACGTAAATAGCTATACGATCACCTTAACTTCTAACATCTAACAGGATCTACTTTATTTTTATGAGAGTTTGACGTTATTATCTTGTGTGAGATATTGTTTTAATACCTACCTTTGTGAGATATTAAAATGGAGACCGCATAAAATGTGGATCACGTTCGCTGTATCGTATTTCAACTAAGTATCAAAGAACTCGTGTTACTTTTTTCTGAAATTCGCTTGACCACTTTTAATGTTCAAGTAACATTACTGTCTAATTAAAATGCCCAGTTTCTTGTTGTGATCGTATAATTTTAATATTTACCCCGTCATTATTTCGTCGCGACATTAAATAACACAGAATTCGTTTTAGCGGTCCTCCATACCGCTTGCGACGTTCCCTACCCGCGCAACATGGCGGACGGCGAGGGTCAAGGTGATTAGCTAATTAGCCCGACGTCACGTGATTGATATCTGCAAAATTGATTACAGAAATATTTGAATATTTTCTTTCAAAACTTTCAAAACTTTCAAAATTGGTTTGGGACCAGATGATTTGAATAAATTTATTTTCACAAAATCCTGAGTACAAAATAACAACATATTATATAGCTCTACTAAATCGTACAAAAACGACATACCTAAACAAAAGCTGCACTCATCTTTTGAAACAGTCATCTTGCAACCCAAATTCCATTGTATTCTACAAGATGCACTACTCAAAAACTTATGCCGAACCCATAGGAGTAAAGTGTGCAAGACTTTTTCAGACGTCGTGCACCGCAACGATTCGAGTTCAATGCATGTTCAGCCATTCACCGGAACACTAAAGTTACTATTGCAACTATGTTCTCGTGTATCTTAACAGCTTTCTACTTGCTTTGATCAGACAAATAAAGTATCGGTAAGTCAAACATTCGCATTTATAATGGTAGTAAGATTACTACCATTATAAATGCGAAAATTTGTACGGATTGATGAATGTTTATTGAACGGCTGAACGGATCTGGACGAAATTTGGCACAGAGATAGATTATTATCTGGAATAGCATACAAGTTACTTTTTATCCCGGGAGTATGTTCCTTTGGGATAAGGCAAAGCCGCTGGCAGACGCCTATATAGTTTTATCATTAATCTATCTCAAGGGTTTCATCAATGACCTAGCTAGTTACGTCACTTAATGAAGTCATTGTTGTGTTTTAGTTTATCATATTATTCTTAGATAAGTACTAGATACTATCTCAAATAAAACTGACGTATCCAAATAGCTCAAGAAACAAACTTATTTAATTTAAAGCGAACTGTTCCATTTTAGGCAGCCGTATTCTCGAGAGGCGCTAAACAATTTTAGACCAATGTATATCCGGGCTCAACTCAACCTGTCACAGCATTATTGACAGATCAGACATAATTAACGGCATTAATGACACCATAAATGTCAGCAGCCGGGCCGGACCCGGTTCATAATAATCCGCTCATGGGAAAGGTCACGCAATACGAGAACGAATCCTCCGGCTCACTTGTAAGGGACACTTTTATTATAGCTCTTAAATCAAGTGTGTTCAATAGAAGATCTTGTATTAATATTCAATGGAATAACCCTTTTTATCTGGTAAAGGGAGACTTTATGGATTTTATATGTAATGTGGTTCATGCCATATAATATGTAGGTTGCTCTCTGGATTCACGTTTGAAGTGGATCGTATATACATAGATTTTTCTAGGAATATATCAAACTCTCAGGCTTGCTGAATTTGTAGTTGAGTTATTTTTACTAAAAATATAATAACTTTCTTGGAAGACAGCAGACGGTCGAATCTCAAAGTCCAAACTCGCCAAATAATGAATGAAGGAAGTAACCGTGACAGTCAGTTTTCATTAAGGTAGATGGGTCAATAACCGGGAAAAAACTGACACGAAACAGAAAGCTTTATTAATTCAATCTTTTTCGACAGTCCTTTATTGAATCATGGTATGCCAGCGAATAATATAATAAATAAATTAAACAATCAAATGACGCACACATAATTATGGGCCACCAGTCCACCACAGCCCAAGCAAAAGATCGAGTAACATAATTAAGTAATAGTAGCAATGTGGGATAGTAAGGATTAAATAAATACATCACTGCTCGTTAAATAAAATAATAACACATTTCATTAAACATGACAATTGTTCGACGCTACTATATTTTTTTCTTTGTAAAAATCGTTATTATTAAAGATAACAAAGATGAAATAATATGATTATTATTTTATTTTGAGCTCATTACATACGATAGAAGATAAAAGACGAATAAAATCATATTATATATTAGTTAAATATCTGCACCGAATTACATTTATTTGTTAACGAAACGTATCGAGATGGGTTCATTAAATCCTACAGCGATCCGCTTTTCTCGTTAAGATATACTACATGCATTTAAATACGTATCCCTCGGTACTTATATTTTTCATATTTTTACAGAAAGCAATGGAATAAAATATCCGATTGCTAACAAGTCTCACTTTAACGAAAGTTATCGAATAAATGCTGAAATAATTGGCGTTGGCGCTCGTTTTCCATTGTACTCCGACACAGCCGCTCATCGGCGCTACAATTCACGTGTATTTCTGTGAAATACAGTTATGGTAATATGTTAATTTTTATATGAAGATATGCCTTTATTTGTCCGCTTTGAATTAAATACTCTCCTGAGAGCATTACGTGATGTTTCGAGATAAACCGGCCGTGTCCTTCTCCTTGACCTGATATTTTCCTTCAAATTAGGTAAGGACATTATGATTATAGGTTCTTTGAAGTGTCATTGAATTATGTAGGCACAGATAAATTTGTTTTGGTATTTTATCTCGTAACTAATTCAGATTTATTTCAAATTAATAAAATATTTAGTCTTTTATTTACAGAGATATTAACAACTGTTTTAATAAATAGTTAACTTAGGCTTTTATCTTGGTCTTGCCATACAATGTGGCAATGCCGCCAGTCTTTTGGGTATACTTGAAGTCGACAGCGATGCGGATGAATTTTTGGACGCCATATTTTACGGGTAATTTAGTTAGGAGTGTTTTTATTTTTATTTCTAGTGTATATACTACCGGAAAATTGCAGAAGCTGTAAGATTGTAAAATCTTTTTTAGATTAAAATTCCTCGATATATTATGAAAAAATCGTTTTGTGTACAATAAATTCCATCCAAATTCAATAGTTTCGAATTATACCCTTGTCTTATTTAGAAAAAAATGGTTTATAATTTCACGCGATATTTTACAATCTTACGGAGTCTACAATTTTCCGGTGACATTTATATGTAGTTAGTCAAATAATATATTATATTTAAATAATGTACTCGAAATCTACAAATTGTAGATTGAATTTTGTTGACAAAAAGATTAGAGACTCTAGTCTTTGTGCCAAGCAGTGATAAGAAAAAAATGTTCAATTGCTCTCAACGCCTAAGGGATAGGCATAACAGCAAAAGGAAAGAAAATGCAACTTTTCTTGAGATAGAAATAATAATTGACTCGCTTAAAAGCAAGAAAAGAATAACTTCATATGTAGAGAAGAGAGTAGATTATTCCGTAGTGCAAGTTTTTCTCAAGTATCATTATTTTTGCAGCTCTACAGATATTGGTCTGGTGTAGCAAAGATATTGCCTGTAGCTGTCACCGCCAGTAGTTTCAACTGGCTTATGTACTTGTGTCGTTTCGCCGCATTGTAGTCGGGAGCGCGCGGAATGTGTTTCTACGCTGTATTATTCTTTTTTATTTACCCGACCGTTTTTTGCCTTCATGTTTATTAATATGTAGTGGACGTAATGTAACTTGCGGTGTATTGGTTTAGGGACATTGCATTATGGACGTTTTTATTTCTAAATAATGCATGTTTGAGATTCGGTGTAATTTTCTTTGTCTAGTCCATTGTTGTTAAAATAAGAAGAATTTTACTTATTTGGTGGGATAATAGAACACAGTATGATATTAAAGGATTTTAAAGCTTACCCATGAGATAATAAGACACATATTTAGACCGAGGACTGCATAATAGAAACTCTACTCACTGTCGTCCCCAGGCTTGCATAATGTTCGTATGTGCCCCACAGGTGCACGGGTACATTTCACAAATTGTTAAATATAGAGACGTAAAAGCTGACTTAAGATAACCTAATTCTCGATAGTTTCCATTGGAAAATAAAGCTTGGAACGAACATACTAGCATCTATCCGATATTGTTCAATTTAAAAGTTGAGAGAGACAGTATTAAGAAAACTATCTCATTTACACGTTGCGTTTGATTCTAATTTCATGGAAATCTTTATCAATAGGTATACAAAACAGGAAAAAGGTTGTGGAAATGTCATCACATTGCAAAATATTTTGGAGTAATTCGGTATGGTAATAAGCGTCAAAAAACCCATTTTCACTTTTAATATTATTTTAAACTACAGTGTGCTAGTTCACAAACTTAGCCGACAAAGAAGCTCTCATGTGCCTTCTCAGGTTGAGAATAAAAACAAACTTGAAAAGGAAATTATATTTCTTGGAATGTTGCTACTGTCACAAACATTCTGAGATTAGTGATGTAATACTTCAGCTGTTGTCGGGGACCTCGAAGGTGATATAATGTATGTGAAGATGTAATATAGGATTCTGGGAACTTGCGCAAAAGGAAAATACAGGTAAAGGATGCGCTAAAATGCGTCGACTTTTGCACTAAGCGTTAAAGGTAATAGTGGTTTATTTCTGTATCTGTACATTCTTAGTCTTGTATTTTGTAGATATATTCAACGGGAATTTTAAAACCATTGTTTTTGTTGTTAATATAACAACGCTTTATCGGCGCATTTGGACATCTTTATCACGCATTCAATTATTAATTCAGTTTATGTACCTACTGAAAAATACGTCAAAAACAATATACACATTGTGAACTCGTGGCTTCGTAAAAGTTTAAGCGTAATAAAAGCTTTTCAAGGTACAATTTCGTTTCACTATGTTCACTATTGAAGGTATAAAATGGGTTCTGAAAAATGTCACACCGCGCACCGGTGAGGTAACAACACACTATATAAAATTTAAGTAGAAAGAACTTGCCGTTTAGATTAATTTTGCAGTAATTACAAGGTGGTAAAGAGCTAGTAAACGCTTGGTATAGTTTTTCCCGCGGCGCGGCTTCCAGGTATATGAAGAGTTATTTCCACAAATTCCCCCCACTAGTGATAGCCCACCGAGCGACGTGTCCGGTGAATCAACGAGGAGCGCTCCGCTCGGTCGGGCAAAAACGGAAAACCATTTTACGGTCCATTGTGAAAGAGGATTGGCAATTTCGTTCCGAGCTTACTCGACCATCGGCCGGACAAGTTTTACAACGTCTCTGATGTAACGCGAATGCTCTGACGAAACGCTCTAATACATGCGCACTGATCCCGCTGATTCAGCACTTCATTTTCCCTTTTTAATCTTAGCAAAGTTGGCAGTCGTTGACGCTTCAATTTATTACTGACGCATAGTCAACAGTCACCACTGCATTATGACAAGTCAATTTAAAATTAGACCCAGATGTGATTTTTAACTAAGGTACAGCGACATTCAGGGACAGTAATAAAACGAATATAAAATAAATTCGAACGAGTTATGCATTTTTGTTGCACAATAGTACTGACACGATTTTCTCACAACTAGGATACTGGCTACGCACTAGTAAGCTATCGAACCGTAGCGAATACGTAGTAGGTAGTAGGGGGCACTGCCAGGGTTGCGGAATTTATTCGAAAGAGTCACCGCGGCCCTGGGACGCAAAGGGCATTTGGAGGAACACGGATGAGTTTTAGTCAGTAAAAGTCTAACACTCCCTTCTGCTCCACCCCGAGCGGAAGGAGTCATTTGATGATTTCCCATCATTCACAAGAAAAAGGGGGGCTACAGATCCACTACGCAGTTCGTTTCATTGAAACAAGGTTTAAAAAATTAAAAAGTGCTTCATTGCTTTGACTTGTTAACCTAGATACTAGATAGATTGCAAAACCTAAAATCTTCAAAAAAAATCAAAGCTTTTAAAGTACAATACAATAAAGTAGTTGTAGTTAGTATCCAAGAAATTGTGATATGCAATGCTGAAAAAACAAACGCTATCAACGAATCTAATCCCGTACAAACGAAGCCTTTAGAGAATTAGTAAGGTTATACAATAATTAGATTGGAAATCGATATCTGCTCCGTATGTACGTGAAACTTTTACCTATTGAACCTGTATAAAATGGCTTAGATAAACCCACATTTGGATTAAACAACAATGGATAGGGCGAGTCGGGTTTAGTGATTGTATGGAGCGTTTCCATAATGATACTACGATTATAGTTGAAACATTAGATTCATAAGGAAAGTTGGCGAGAAAAGTAGGCATTTCTCGCTTGTTTTTCTTCACGGTATAAAGGGATACTTAACGAAATCACGTCAGTGAGGTAAATTGCCTAATGAGCATGCCAAACGTGACAGGTGGCTCAACCTTACTCCGTTCTCAGAGTATTACACATGAGAAGGAAATTTCTTCAAAGCGTTTTCCTCAATCGTCGAATTTGAACATGGTTCCAGTAGAGATATTTTAAAATGCATTGATACTTACTTTGATTCGAACTGACGCACCTCAAAAATATAGAGAGAACGTTTATTTAAAACTTTGCCTATACCATCAAAGGAAATAGAGAGCGTGGCACGTTTCCAACTACTTATTTCCAAACTGTTACTAAACTTAATGAATAAATATAATCTCAAACAAAAGACTGGTCATAAACTTTAACGCAATAAACAAGTGAACATAACAACATTTAACAAAATACAAACCTCTATAAGTATAAACTGTAAAGTACTTCGCAACAACGACTCATATTTGACACCAAAACGTCCCCTCGTTGTAAGGCACCCTCAAAGTGATCACGCAACTGCATTTATTAATGTAACAAATGGTCTGTTGACAATGGTAGGCACTGGATGTTAAATTACTAAAACCCATATCAATTACCCAAACCGAAGAGAATTATAATGCGGCCCAGCATGTTGGCGTCGAACCGCGAACAGCTCTCGTCTGGATAAACGGAGGCCTATTTGAAATTCCAATTAGAAAGTTTTCTCATTTACTTGAATCAGGGCGTAGAGTGGCGGAAGGGCAACAATCCGCGCTGATTAGTCCTGGTCTCCACCCTGCATCAGATTTAAAGGGTATGGGTTCACCGCATAAACTAATCCTTCATTGAGGACCACCTTATTTGAATTATTTTTGGGCCTAACCCTGCGGCTGTTCGCCGGATTATTCGAACGTCGCATTTAAAAACAAATTGATTCAAACAATTAACTTTTATCTCTACGAGCTTTGTGACTTTACTGTAGGCCTACAACTACTAAAGCTCTTTAGGAGCACATTATGTGCTTTGTATAGGCAAAATGTTAGTTCTAAATAATTTTCTGCTGCAATTGAAACGTCCAAATAAACCCACGGGAAATGAACGTTCGTACTGCATTGTGTTCTGTTTACGCGACTAGCTTATTTAATTAAATATTATAGTCTTACCTTCAGAAATGGCTCTTTTAAAATTAATGTACTGGACTAATTCTCTTTTGACTTCCATATTTAACATAGCTACCCTAATAGCGGGCATGCTGATGAATATATTTCAGTTCGATGTATCTATTCTACGTATGGTGACAACACGCAGGAAGTCGAATTTCCGGCGAGGATCACGCCTACTTCCAAAAATAATATTTTTCTTGATAGATGTGACGCGGCGCCCGTCCGAGCATCGACCACAAACAAGCTCAGAAATACGGATATTACTGATTCAATATTCTACGAAAAGTTATGTTGCCTTTCGATAACTTCCGAGTTTTCTATACTACTATCGATTCGGCGCGGGGCCAATTTATTCAAAAAGTATCAAGCGTGAACCGCCCAGACACGGAAGTTACCCAGTTGAAAATTGAATTTATCAAACTTTTCCGGGACAAACAGATAGGTACTTTATAGACTGTGAAATGCAATTTACTTTCAATTGCTATCAATCGGGTGAATTGAAGCTTGTAATGCTAAATGCCACAGTGAAACATGCTCAGCAAGCGTGTACAAGTACATACAATCTGCCGGCTCGGTTAAAGGTAGGTACATATACCTACTATACGTAGGTATGTATGACTACTGCTATACACGCAGATATTGAATATCTTGACCTCAAGGAATTTTCATATAGGAGTTACCCATTTATTTAAAAAATATTGTGTTTATTTTAGGATACTGGTGAATAAAGTTCCAGTTTTATAAGGTTCATAATATTTGGTCAAAAGATAACAGAGTATACGTTACGTTGTCGTTAGTCATCACTAGTACACGAACAACACCTCGTACATTTGAATGGTTTTAAGAATTAGATAAATTAGAGTGATTACCTAATTTTAAATTAAAATTCGTCAAATATTAATTCATTAAAAATCTAGTGACTTAAAGATTTTTATTACAATACAGATTTCCAAATTAAATACTCGCTAAATAAATATGGGCACCCTTTATCTTTGTATTTCACGAAACTCAACCGTTCTCAAATATAAATGAAAAGATAAGGCTCGACGTTTGGAGTGGTCATCCCTTCGTAGAACAGCCGACTTAATAAACATCGTGCCGTTTTAAGAATTTAATCCGAATCCTCACAGAACGTACTCATAACACGCTGGTATTCGTGAAAGCTGTAAGGGTGAATACCGTCCCGTAGGCACTTGTGAATTTGGTATGACCACTAGACGTCACTGTAGTGGCGGGCTATGATGTCTGTAATTAGTGCGTCGCATGGTGCGTGTCATATGTCGAGCCGGATCGAATTGCGTCCGTTTCAATTAAATTCCGACATGAGCGCGACCCGTGCGGCCGCCACGCCGCCACGCCGCCGCGCGCCGGCCGGCTCGAGAGCTCTCATTGAGCACGGTTAGGACGGTTGAATCGAATCAATTGGCGACCTACTATGTAGGTTTTATTTATTTTACTATATGCAAAAAGGCACGCCGATAATTGGCGGAATTACTGATAGAACATACCGCTTTTGTACGTTTTTATTCAGCTTTATTCATTCGGTAGAAGTTTTATGGAAAAATAGGGCAAAGCCAGAAGTTGGATAGCAGTAACGAAATGAATCCACATACGTTATAACGACCTTTTCATGTTTCGCTCACACAAAGAATCGTCTCGTCGCAAGCTGTTTTGCTCACAATAAAATTGCAACGAACCGCAAAATACGTAGAGCGTAGCTCTATTTAATCAAGGACCACGTACATAACACTTTCTGTGTCAAATATCATGTGACCTGTCATGTCAAACGACACGTTCTAACTGGATTCAGAGTTTCAATATTAAGTTTGATCTCAAATTTTCATTTGCAAGTTGGCAGCTGTGAGTACTGTCACCAGCGGCAACGAGGCGTCACGTCTGCGAGGACATGATATTAAGAAAATGGCGACCATCAGCAGACGATTACAAATGGCTGAGACACGAGGGCGATTAACCGAAGCACATTTTACAAGGTCGGCTCGTCAATAACTTTTTACCTGCTCTTTAGTTATGACTGGCGACTAAACGGCTACAAATGATACCTAAGTGATATGTTTTTAACATAATAAAACCACGATCGACACGACGTCGACGCCATTCCAGTTACTTGGACACACGGATGACTTTTTTTTTTGTATGCTAATGTCCGTGGAGTAAGCCACTTTTAATTACTTACAGTTACTTTCAGGTCGCGTGTCTGCTACTCACATTATTGTAGAGGCGTTTTAAAAGCTGCACTTCACAAACGCAAGGTAAATAATAATTAGTTGCAGCGACAGCGATAGAAGGAACAGCTTTCCTTTTTTTCACTTACGACTCAATTTCGTTCAGATTCTCAAATGGAGTGCTAACTCCGTTGTTTGGGCCTTTGATTACTGTACGAGTGAAGCCATTTGAACAAATGGTGGCTGATTCTCCAGCCTCAGTGTAAAATCTGGCCATTAATTCATTACACCGAAGCTAATTGCTTTGCTGCAATTAAACTATTCTAAATAGCTACCATTATTCGAATCAGAAATCATTTATTTGTCAATAATTTAGGTTTTTCTTTTAGATGGGAAATCTGGGCGGAGCGGTTGTCAGACTCTTACTAAAACTTTTTTTTTTTTGTGAGTGGCGTCTCGCATTTCAACCTATGAGGTTGTCGACTGCTTAACCGGGCTTGCCTGTGGTGGCTTTAATATAATATTAAAGCCTGATTTGTCATTTCATCACTATACAACAACAATTTTACCAAATAGTTCACTTAAGATTATTATTTGGATTATCCGATAAACATTTTTTTAATGACGTAGTATTTGACAAACAATACATTTTTTTTAAATTTTTCTCATAAAACAACGTTTGGAATAAAAACGTTTTACATATTTGCACAAACGAACGATAGTCTTATAATTTTTTAAGATATTGGAAATTTCAACTATGTATGAAATACCTAATGGGCGACTCGCCTACAGTTTATTAATACTGCGCGTTGGATTGGTTTCTATAGTCACCAATCAATATAGCACTTTTAACTTTAAATTAAATTTAAAATATTATCTGAAAAAGTTAATAATGTTATGCTACAAAAGTTAGTGACAGAAACGAATCGTTGCAAAACCGACTCCACGTAATCTTGTCTGAACTATCCCAAGAGTGTAATTTAAACCCGCGTGGGACCGCCGGAGCCCCGCAGCGCCGGTGCCGTGACAGAAACCATGCCTGCTGCATGTTGCATGCGTGCTTGCATGCTACATGCTTGCTTGCATGCTGCAGGCATGGTGTATGCTTGTTTGCATGCTTGCAAATGTGAAATTTTGCTTTGTGTTTTTTACTAGGCGTTTTATCATATTAGACTAAATAGGTTTATGTCTTTTGAGTGGTACATCAAACGATTTTATATTCAATTTATATTATGGTCATAAAAAATAGTTACTTTAAAATTATATCAATCGTTTATTATATCAACTGATCATTATATCAAATAACATTATAGATTCAGTTGTTATATCTTGTAAATATTAGAGATTTTGTTATTATATCATATATTACTTACCCATATTGGGTGCGTCTCATATCATATAAATTTATTCGGTATATTTTCATTTCAATAACGTTCACATGCTGTAGTAAACTTGAGAAATACCAACTGTTGATAGAATTTCTTTATAATATATAACATTTATATATTCCAAACCTTATTTCGTATAACGTAATTGGGTATAAAGTCTATTTAAACGAAAAGCATTAGATCTATCGTTTTAAATATACATCTATTAATACCATAACATTTTCTATAATGCACATTTGAATTCGAGGTCGAATCTGTTCCAAAACCGAATCGCGGCACCCCGACTTCACGTAGTCTTTTGGCAACCGGAGGTGCGAAGGGAGAGCAACCCCTGCCCACTGTGACAAAGCCTCAGCATCCGTACGAGCCGTAGCGGCAGAGGCAGGTCGCCGGGGGCGACCAGCAAGCCGAAGCTGCGGAGGTGAGCATGGGTGCCTATCCTTTGTTATGTAAGAGCGAAGGGGTTGCACTTTCCGCAGCGCCGGAGACGATGCAGAAGCAACTTTAGTGGTTTGAGGTTAGGTTACAATAATTTGTTTTTCTCAAGAACGGTGCGTTAGGTGCGTCTTATATCATATAAAGGTATTTGATAGGTTTTTGTTAGGTTAGGTTAGAGCAGTGGTCACTTTCTTTGCATGTGTTATTAACGCGCGAAAAGATTTGTAATTATATCATACATTACTAAACCCGTGTTTTTTACTAGGCGTTTTTATCATATTAGACTAAATAGGTTTAACGTCTTTTGATTAGTATATCTAACGATTTTATATTCAATGTATGGTATTCTTATAAACAATAGTTATTTTAAAATTATAGATTCAGTTGTTAGTATATAGCTGTTAATAGCTTGCAAATATTAGAGATTTTGTAATATATTAATATATTCCTTATCCATTATTATTATTTCCTATCAGCTATCGGTGTATGGTGAAACTTGTATAATATGGGTAGATGACATTTAAACAAACAACAAAGTAG
The DNA here is from genome assembly GCA_905163435.1 of Mamestra brassicae. Lineage (NCBI taxonomy): Eukaryota > Metazoa > Arthropoda > Insecta > Lepidoptera > Noctuidae > Mamestra > Mamestra brassicae. The sequence goes on along the minus strand of LR990995.1, from coordinate 8,718,945 downwards.
TCTTATAAGGGTTCTGTTTTTGCTGGCTGAGTTACGGAACCCTAAAAATTCTATGTACCGTGCGTGTTTCATGCAAGTGCTAAATAAATATTATTCTTTCTTTTCTTTTTGATTCGTTCGGAACCATTGGGACGCGAGTCCGACTCGCACTTGGCCAGTTTTTAATGATTTTCATTGTTCTCACATCGCGACTTTACCTCCAAATATTTCGGCAACGTACACTTTAGGGCACCATGTTGCTAACATTTTTTAACCGACCTGAAAAAAGCGGTTAAAAACTCCTTTATACATTTTTCTTTTTGATTCGTTCGGAACCATTGGGACGCGAGTCCGACTCGCACTTGGCCAGTTTTTAATGATTTTCATTGTTCTCACATCGCGACTTTACCTCCAAATATTTCGGCAACGTACACTTTAGGGCACCATGTTGCTAACATTTTTTAACCGACCTGAAAAAAGCGGTTAAAAACTCCTTTATACATTGTTAGAACTGCACCGTTTTTTTATATGCTAGTCTTCATATATATCATACCAGTTTCTTAAAATGTGTGCCAAATTTCATAAGTGTATCTGTATACATACATACATACCTTTGTAAGTATACATACATACAAAGGTATGAATGTTTGTCTTGTATGTTTGTCCGCGCACATCCCAAAAGCTATAAGTCGGATTGCTCCCGTTGATTTTAATGAAACATCATTAAAATCTTTTCAGTAGTTTTTGAGATGGAGAATGTGTATCAGTCACTAGGAAAACGTGTCCTTGGCCTAACTGCGTGATAAAATCATGCTATCAAGCGTTAAAATAGTTGGCATATTTACTTTCGATTTTTTAAAGATTATACTTTAATATCTCGCTTTCAGTTATACATTAAATAAATTAAAGTTTTGAAGTCAGTTTTTGTTTGTTTAAATGTACTCTACCCATATTCTGTCACCGGAAAATTTAAAACGCCATAAGATTGTAAAATATCGCGTGAAATTGATAACAAGTTTTTCTTAATAAGACACGGATATATTGAAGAGTATTGATTTTTAATGGGATTTGTTGTATACAAAAAGATTTTTTCATAATATATCAATCTTACGGAGTCTGCAATTTTCCAGTGACACATACATACATGTTTCACAGAGCGCCGCGATTTAAAAAAAAAACAAAGTGGCGACGGGTGGCTATGCCACAAAGGTTCTATCCCCTTTAACTGAACGTTTTTATTAAGAGTGTATGTATTAGCAGCAATTCGATATGCATACGCAATAACATCTATTTTCTAGCGTAAATATATGTAGGCACAGCTATTAAATAAACGTAATATTACTAGACTACATTATAAAGATGCCTTGTTTCTGAAACACTACAACAATAAAACATTTATTTATTTAACCAGGTAGATACCCTTAATCCCCGCGTAGTTTCAAAAAAGATAAGCCTCTAAGTACGTAGTTATGTCCAAGCAGTAATTTATTTAGTTTACAAGATTGGATACTGTCAAGCGAAAATAAAGTCTGAAAAGAATAAAAGTATTTTTAAAATGATACCAACAATAAATTAAAAAGAAATTAGAATTATCTTGAGCAGAAACATATTTTTTCGCAGTTATCGCTTTCGAGTGTCGGGGACGATTCCATTTGTCTTGTGCGCAAGTGTATTCCCCGTGGAGTTTTCAAAGCAAGTTTACTGGGCCCGCGATAAGATAGTATAAGCCCTTTGCGCTCGTATGTCATGACTTCTTCCTGCAGACGAAGCCCAAGATTCAGTGAAACTTGGACATATTTATTTCTGTTCACTAATGACACTTTTATCTCAGTAATTGAATGAAAAGATTGTGTTGCTTTGTTGAAGTTTTATTACGCTCATTCATATTACGATACGATTCGGCAAAGGGAAAAATGAAATTGTAGATCCCGAAATAGAAATGCTTTTATGGTCTATTTTCGATGTCAACAAAATATTTATAATTAAACCGGCGTTGCTGTAGATAGTAGGTATATATGTATTTACTTTTTCACTTTTATTCTTATACGAGATTAAACAATGCCGTAGTCACGAAATTGTGTTTAATCTTCGCTTCAAATGTCATGAAAATTCAATATGCGCCCGAGTAATTTCAACCTACCACTGAATGTATCTATTCAGTTATTTCACCAGTCGTGTGTATAGTGTGTTAGTTAATGAGTTTCATAATGCGAATGTATCTCACTAAACGTTTGTCATTTTGAACCAAAATACACTTGTCATTTTGTTATGTGAAGTCTAAAATTAAGCACGACGGCCCTTCTCTGAGTGATGGCTATTCATCCAGATACCCTTTCAGCGAATTACTTAGATGGGATTCAGAGGATGACAAGTTTAATCGTGAGAAAATCCAAACCATAACAGTAACCAGACAATAAACACGGACAAGACGGTAAACAAAATATTTTTTTATTTCAACCAAAGCTCTTTTTTATTAGCTGTTAGATTGATAAATGCTAGAAGCTAATTCCATGTTCGCTATACGTACCTACAAAACAATAAGCGTGAGATATGCGATTCGTGTGACTAATTCGTTAATAAATAGATGACACAAATTTTAATTAGTTTTTAACTAATTCACATCTATTATTTGTGCAGCTGCGGAGCCGCAAGCCACACTCACATAAAAAAAATTATATCAATCGTTTATTATATCAACTGATCATTATATCAAATAACATTATAGATTCAGTTGTTATATCTTGTAAATATTAGAGATTTTGTTATTATATCATATATTACTTACCCATATTGGGTGCGTCTCATATCATATAAATTTATTCGGTATATTTTCATTTCAATAACGTTCACATGCTGTAGTAAACTTGAGAAATACCAACTGTTGATAGAATTTCTTTATAATATATAACATTTATATATTCCAAACCTTATTTCGTATAACGTAATTGGGTATAAAGTCTATTTAAACGAAAAGCATTAGATCTATCGTTTTAAATATACATCTATTAATACCATAACATTTTCTATAATGCACATTTGAATTCGAGGTCGAATCTGTTCCAAAACCGAATCGCGGCACCCCGACTTCACGTAGTCTTTTGGCAACCGGAGGTGCGAAGGGAGAGCAACCCCTGCCCACTGTGACAAAGCCTCAGCATCCGTACGAGCCGTAGCGGCAGAGGCAGGTCGCCGGGGGCGACCAGCAAGCCGAAGCTGCGGAGGTGAGCATGGGTGCCTATCCTTTGTTATGTAAGAGCGAAGGGGTTACACTTTCCGCAGCGCCGGAGACGATGCAGAAGCAACTTTAGTGGTTTGAGGTTAGGTTACAATAATTTGTTTTTCTCAAGAACGGTGCGTTAGGTGCGTCTTATATCATATAAAGGTATTTGATAGGTTTTTGTTAGGTTAGGTTAGAGCAGTGGTCACTTTCTTTGCATGTGTTATTAACGCGCGAAAAGATTTGTAATTATATCATACATTACTAAACCCGTGTTTTTTACTAGGCGTTTTTATCATATTAGACTAAATAGGTTTAACGTCTTTTGATTAGTATATCTAACGATTTTATATTCAATGTATGGTATTCTTATAAACAATAGTTATTTTAAAATTATAGATTCAGTTGTTAGTATATAGCTGTTAATAGCTTGCAAATATTAGAGATTTTGTAATATATTAATATATTCCTTATCCATTATTATTATTTCCTATCAGCTATCGGTGTATGGTGAAACTTGTATAATATGGGTAGATGACATTTAAACAAACAACAAAGTAGTCTTATAAGGGTTCTGTTTTTGCTGGCTGAGTTACGGAACCCTAAAAATTCTATGTACCGTGCGTGTTTCATGCAAGTGCTAAATAAATATTATTCTTTCTTTTCTTTTTGATTCGTTCGGAACCATTGGGACGCGAGTCCGACTCGCACTTGGCCAGTTTTTAATGATTTTCATTGTTCTCACATCGCGACTTTACCTCCAAATATTTCGGCAACGTACACTTTAGGGCACCATGTTGCTAACATTTTTTAACCGACCTGAAAAAAGCGGTTAAAAACTCCTTTATACATTTTTCTTTTTGATTCGTTCGGAACCATTGGGACGCGAGTCCGACTCGCACTTGGCCAGTTTTTAATGATTTTCATTGTTCTCACATCGCGACTTTACCTCCAAATATTTCGGCAACGTACACTTTAGGGCACCATGTTGCTAACATTTTTTAACCGACCTGAAAAAAGCGGTTAAAAACTCCTTTATACATTGTTAGAACTGCACCGTTTTTTTATATGCTAGTCTTCATATATATCATACCAGTTTCTTAAAATGTGTGCCAAATTTCATAAGTGTATCTTTATACATACATACATACCTTTGTAAGTATACATACATACAAAGGTATGAATGTTTGTCTTGTATGTTTGTCCGCGCACATCCCAAAAGCTATAAGTCGGATTGCTCCCGTTGATTTTAATGAAACATCATTAAAATCTTTTCAGTAGTTTTTGAGATGGAGAATGTGTATCAGTCACTAGGAAAACGTGTCCTTGGCCTAACTGCGTGATAAAATCATGCTATCAAGCGTTAAAATAGTTGGCATATTTACTTTCGATTTTTTAAAGATTATACTTTAATATCTCGCTTTCAGTTATACATTAAATAAATTAAAGTTTTGAAGTCAGTTTTTGTTTGTTTAAATGTACTCTACCCATATTCTGTCACCGGAAAATTTAAAACGCCATAAGATTGTAAAATATCGCGTGAAATTGATAACAAGTTTTTCTTAATAAGACACGGATATATTGAAGAGTATTGATTTTTAATGGGATTTGTTGTATACAAAAAGATTTTTTCATAATATATCAATCTTACGGAGTCTGCAATTTTCCAGTGACACATACATACATGTTTCACAGAGCGCCGCGATTTAAAAAAAAAACAAAGTGGCGACGGGTGGCTATGCCACAAAGGTTCTATCCCCTTTAACTGAACGTTTTTATTAAGAGTGTATGTATTAGCAGCAATTCGATATGCATACGCAATAACATCTATTTTCTAGCGTAAATATATGTAGGCACAGCTATTAAATAAACGTAATATTACTAGACTACATTATAAAGATGCCTTGTTTCTGAAACACTACAACAATAAAACATTTATTTATTTAACCAGGTAGATACCCTTAATCCCCGCGTAGTTTCAAAAAAGATAAGCCTCTAAGTACGTAGTTATGTCCAAGCAGTAATTTATTTAGTTTACAAGATTGGATACTGTCAAGCGAAAATAAAGTCTGAAAAGAATAAAAGTATTTTTAAAATGATACCAACAATAAATTAAAAAGAAATTAGAATTATCTTGAGCAGAAACATATTTTTTCGCAGTTATCGCTTTCGAGTGTCGGGGACGATTCCATTTGTCTTGTGCGCAAGTGTATTCCCCGTGGAGTTTTCAAAGCAAGTTTACTGGGCCCGCGATAAGATAGTATAAGCCCTTTGCGCTCGTATGTCATGACTTCTTCCTGCAGACGAAGCCCAAGATTCAGTGAAACTTGGACATATTTATTTCTGTTCACTAATGACACTTTTATCTCAGTAATTGAATGAAAAGATTGTGTTGCTTTGTTGAAGTTTTATTACGCTCATTCATATTACGATACGATTCGGCAAAGGGAAAAATGAAATTGTAGATCCCGAAATAGAAATGCTTTTATGGTCTATTTTCGATGTCAACAAAATATTTATAATTAAACCGGCGTCGCTGTAGATAGTAGGTATATATGTATTTACTTTTTCACTTTTATTCTTATACGAGATTAAACAATGCCGTAGTCACGAAATTGTGTTTAATCTTCGCTTCAAATGTCATGAAAATTCAATATGCGCCCGAGTAATTTCAACCTACCACTGAATGTATCTATTCAGTTATTTCACCAGTCGTGTGTATAGTGTGTTAGTTAATGAGTTTCATAATGCGAATGTATCTCACTAAACGTTTGTCATTTTGAACCAAAATACACTTGTCATTTTGTTATGTGAAGTCTAAAATTAAGCACGACGGCCCTTCTCTGAGTGATGGCTATTCATCCAGATACCCTTTCAGCGAATTACTTAGATGGGATTCAGAGGATGACAAGTTTAATCGTGAGAAAATCCAAACCATAACAGTAACCAGACAATAAACACGGACAAGACGGTAAACAAAATATTTTTTTATTTCAACCAAAGCTCTTTTTTATTAGCTGTTAGATTGATAAATGCTAGAAGCTAATTCCATGTTCGCTATACGTACCTACAAAACAATAAGCGTGAGATATGCGATTCGTGTGACTAATTCGTTAATAAATAGATGACACAAATTTTAATTAGTTTTTAACTAATTCACATCTATTATTTGTGCAGCTGCGGAGCCGCAAGCCACACTCACATAAGTAAATAACACACACAGGCACAAATTCATATTTGTCTATAAAAGTTGGCTACGAACATTGGCGTCCAAGTCTTAACGATCCTCCTTTTTCGCGTTGAGGTTATAAAGAAGGCGGCCGGAACAGCTGATGTTAAAGTGATTTGTGAACGAAAACGCTAAGAGAATAAACAAGAGACCTGAGTAAGGTTTGGAGGCCAAACGGCACACTTGTCATAAATCACGAGCCAACTTGAAGGTACTTTTCTTCAAAATTTTACGTAATACGCAAAAAACCTAAGATCAAATCAAAGTGAGAAACACTGCAACACAAGGTCACACTAAAAATAATTTGAAACCAAAAATAGATTGTTCAATATCAAAAATATTTCGCTTTCTAATTAATAACTCGTATAGTAGCCTCGCTATTTCAATTAATCAAACTCTTTGTTGAATTTATTAAGATAAGTAGTAAGGAATCGAAATTAATTCAGTTTGCCAAAATATGCAAATGAAATGTAAAAAACCGGCCAAGTGCGTGTCGGACCACGCACAGTGTAGAGTTCTGTAGTTACCCGTCTCCACCATGTCAGAAAAATAGTAAAATGTACTTCACCTCAATATATTGGGGTAGACGATAAAAAAAAAATTCATCGCCACTTACCTGTAGAAAGGCCATTCTAAAAAAAATGAATTGCCAGATCTAGCGCCAAGCGTCTCTTAGTTAAACCGCGGACGGACAGACAGACAGACAGACGGATATGGCGAAACTATAAGGGTTCCTTGTTGACTACGGAACCCTAAAAAACTGTCGCTGGGACCAGAAACTCTCCAAATTGCAGATGAAAAGAACTGATCTTAATTAATATACAAGAGGTAAGGCTTTGTGGTAGGCCGGCCGCAAGAATGAATAAGATTTCTCGCTAATAAATTGGATATTTAAAAAAATACCTTTGATTCAGATTGAATCTCGACGGTTTTCAAGGAGACGTAAGTTGTTCTGCTACTAATAAATTACATTGAGGGGTTGCCCCGGCCAAAGGTCTTACAAAACTAGATTTCCGTGGAAAAGTGGGATCTATATTTAAAAAAAGGGCTGTACCTTGGTAAAACATAATTCTCTGCGAGCTGCGTCAAGGATATTTCGGCAATAAATCAAGCCAGTTTCGGGATTGTGCCTTGTGCGCGATAATGCGATCCTTGTCATCGTATCTTATTACCTGTTGAACACGGATCCTATTTTATTACTTAAGAAAATGAAGTGAGTATTTGATCAACATTCAGATGAAAATATTATCATAAACATTTTAGCTCACGTCTGACTCGGAATGGAGTGGCCATAAAATGTCCTTTATGGCGGGAAAATGAACATTATTATCGCGGTCCTCAGAACATTATGCAAACAAATTGGTACATTTACTTGAACGTCTAATATCAGGTAAATATGTTCGATACGTCAACATTTCATATACCTACTACATTATATTTTAATTTACTTAGACGTTAGTCACACACAAATAGACAAAAGCGTTTAGAGATTGGAATGGTGACCGCGGTGACGAGCGACCAATCAACCCATTTAATGTAGTCCTTCGTAGCATACGGTACCCACCAATAGGCTCAGCTTACCCCGCTTACCTCAAAATAAATAAAACATTCGATATTAAAATCCGATTGATCACCAACGAACACAGGCGGATGGTTCAACTGTCCGTATCAATAAATATTTCGACTGTGCATATCACGATTAACAAAGGTTTTCACACGTTTTATTAACGTATCGCCTGAAAATAGAGCATTTTCCATTATTCTTCGATTATTCAGTCTGTCAATTATAATTTTGTCTAAAATAGCAAAGTTTTTGCGTAGTTATTTAATATGATGATATGAGTCAAATCAAGGATTTTTTGCGTCAAAAAATCCTCCATTTGACTGTTGATATAGAAATACACTGGTGTAATTTATTATTATTACATAACATCCGTTTCGCTTACGAAAACATTTTTTTTTTTATTTCTTCGTTCTAAACTAAGTTTGAATAATATATATGTTACGGTAAATGTTATTAATTGAAAAAATATGAATAATTACCTACGTGTGAATATAAAATTGAAATTCATCACTTTTAGCAGTTATTGTTATTTATAATTCACTACTCTCGTCGGTAAAAGTAATAAAATATAAGTAATAACATACTTATACAGTTTACTATTGCAAATATCCGACATACTCGTACAAATGCAAATGACAATTTACTAATTAAAGCGGGTTTTGTTCGATTCATGAAAAAGTACAAACATTTTTTTAAATCTATATGTAAGTGAAAAACACTAAAGAAAAAAGAAGAAACCACATTATTTTCTTTTCACTTTTGTGTTATTGCCCTATGCAAGACAGACTTGACTTTATGTAAAGAGTAAGACATTTCAATATCTACACCGGGTGAGCATGGTAGGCGACTAAATTGAACCTGCATTCTGTTAATGGTGGGAAAATGACCCAGATTGGTTTTAAAGCCACAAAGCAACCGATATTTAAACTTACGAGCAAGTTTGTAAGGCACACTTATATTTATATTTATATAATAAGTAGATCTTCCATTTCATTAAGTCGCTTAGTGTACTTTATTTTAGAAAATTTATTACATTTTTCGGTACTAAGGTTACATTATTAATAATCACCGATAAAAGTGATTAATTTCTTAGTTTTACCACAATTTTGGTAATTATTAATAAGTAATGTTCGGTAATTATTAATAATTTTCAATGAATCACACTTACCGTAACATATATATGTAATGTTATAGGACGTTACCATAGTTTTATTTTGTGTTAAAACCTATAAGCCAACACACAGCCCTAACCAAAAGAGGACCTAATAAGTCGAAAGGGAAGTCGGTATTTAAAAAAAAATCGTTGCTTTAAAGGGTAAATAGTGGATACAAGTTTGTATGATAGTTCGTCATTTGTGGCGATGGGCAAATTCTTAGAAAAACCTGTTGAAATGAAGTATAAATAAAATGTCTTAGAAAATATGTTTCTAAATGGATGTCAAAGTCAAAGTCAAAAGTCAAAGTCAAAACGTTTATTTCAATTAGGCCATTAAACGGCACTTTTGAACGTCATCGTTTACAGTTCAGTAAAAATAATAATATTACAATAATAAAGTGACTCTACTGTCCATTCGGAAAGGTAGATTCTTATGGAGAAAAACGGACAAGAAACTCCATAGTTACTCATTTCAAATAATGATTTTACAAAATTTGGTATACAAAAATTAATTTAATATTATGTGAGGACGATGCACCCAGAGTATGCTACTTATAAGAACAAAGTATCCCCAGCAGAGGTAAACTTATTCATTTTCTAAAGAAATTTAGGTAAATGGTACTCACATATTTACAAACATTGGAACCATTAATTAAACAGTGTGTGAGTCAACAGAAAAATAGAAACACAAAAAAAAGAAACAGTATATCTATAAAGTTAATATATAAATCAACCAGTTGGATTTTGTCTACACCCTTGATTGTCCTATGGAGCAGGACCAGCATGTTTCCAAGCATTCTTATCCTGAATGTAATCTTCTAATTTGTAATATGCTTGTTTACAAAGTGTACTTTTAACATAAGTTTTAAATTTTCCTTCATTTAGTTCTAATATGTCAGAAGGTATCTTATTGTAACATTTAACACAATATCCCATGAAAGAGTGTGGACTTTAGCTAATCTAAAAATGGTTGATCTAACTCGTCTTTATTTCTAGTAATAAAATTATGTCTATCACTAATTTTACTAAAAAGATGTCGATTTTTCCGCACATAATATTTTCATAAATGAATTGGCAAGGGACTGTCATAATATTAATCTTTTTAAAAAGTTCCCTAAGAGAATCACGGCGACGCAGATTATAAAGGGCTCTGACAGCTCTCTTTTGTAAAATAAATATAGATTCAATGTCAGCAGCCCGACCCCACAGCAAAATACCGTTCGACATAATGCTGTGAAAGTAACTAAAGTAGACCAAACGTGCGGTTTCTACGTCTGTTAACTGTCTTATCTTTCTAACAGCATACGCAGCTGAGCTTAGACGACCCGCAAGAGATGTTATATGAAGCCCCCATTGTAATTTCTCGTCCAATGTGATACCTAGGAAAACCGTCTGATTAATGAACTCCAGTTTTTCTCCATTCAATATGATGTCACATTAGCTACTTTTATCATTTGGTAAAGAAAATCTAATACATTTAGTTTTTTTTTTATTTAAAACCAAGTTGTTTGCCGTAAACCAATTTTGGACCTGATATAGAGAATAGAGCTATTGACGTCGTCAAGATTTTGTGGACGTCGGTCTATTTTAAATATTAATGATGTGTCATCCGCAAATAATACCATCTTTGGTTGATTTTGAAGTAATTGGGGCAAATCATTTATGTACACTAAAAAAAGGAATGGACCCAATATTGAACCCTGAGGAACGCCCATTGTCGTTTCCGACCCTATTGAGTTTACATCGTTTATCTGAATTTTCACCTGTCTGCCCATCAAGTATGAACTAAGTAAACCAAGGGCTCTATTCCTAATCCAATAGTGCTCAAGTTTCAGCAAAAGCGTCTCATGGTTAACGCAGTCGAACACTTTCGAGAGGTCGCAGAATATTCCAATGGCATCTTGCGACTCAATTTAATCACATTGACATTGATTTAAAATCGGATAAAATAATTTAACTTCGGTCATTAAGATATTAACAAAATAACAAGCTTCCAATAAGCTATTTTCCGAGGTAATAACCATTTTTGTCTAATCCCGCTGACCACGGTTGCGACAATGAACAAAAGTTAGTAATGTAACTGAAAAGTATGCTTCGACGTTGTTTTAATTAATAAATTAATCATAGACACATTTTTTTCTTGAATAATTAACGAGTTTTCAATTGGAAACTTCAAAGTGCCGTAAATACGGCAATTTGTTGCTAGAAAATATGAATTTAAGTTGCAAGTGAGAAATGTTTCGTACAAGTCGAGGTGACACCCGCACCTGCGGTCGCGACCAACTTTTAACATCCAATTTCATAGAAATATACATACACTTATAAAGTATTCAGAATTAATGTAGTACCCAAGAGACACGATGAGTATGAAATTTAAAATCGTTGAATATAAATCTAGAAACTTAATTTGTAGGTCTACTTTAGCAAACATTTTTGTTCACGCTTTCATCAGTGTGGGCTCAAATTTTCAAGAAACAAAGGTGGGGATTACCTAATTTGTCTTGGTAATTTAAAACTTGCTTAGATTTTATAAAATAAGTTTTGTATGAGTGTCAAAATCTTAAATACATATTAATTTTATTTTAGAATATACAATGCAAACGCTCTGTCACCATCACCACACATTCTGAATGTAAAAAAATAAGCTAAAGTATAGGTATAATCAGCAATTCATAGACTAAATCATTAAGTTTTTGTTTAAAGTGTTATTGGTAGATATTGATTCTGTTCTTGGACCTGTATTGGTTAGGTGAAAGGTTTTAATAGTAAGTTAGGTTCCTAATAAGGCACAAGGTAATTAATTAAGCTTAATAATATAATAAACAAGCAAAATAAAATTACGAAAATGATCCCAAGGAAACATACTCCCGAGATAAAAAGTATCCTATGTGTTATTCCAGAGAGATAATATATATATATACAACCTACCTCCGTGCCAAATTTCATCAAGATCCGTTTAGCCGTTCTGACGTGATTAAGTAACAAACATCCATCCATCCATCCAAACTTTCGCATTTATAATATTAGTATAGATCAAAAATTCTTGACTTGGCTCGCGAGGTTGTCGACGTGTGGTGTGGGATGTGAACTCCGCAATCATTGTACCGAAAGTCGTGTCAGCCAATCGCTTAATAGCCACGAGTCTCGACCAACACCTTAGGAGGCTCGCGTTGGGCAGCTTGATTCAGATAGCAGTACTTCTGGACACCACTCGTACTGTTAGGACGTTCCTCTCTCTGGAGCCCTGGCCGCGGAGCTTGGATCCTGTTTCCGATACCGGTAGGCTACAATTTCTGATATTTTTAAAAGTTTTTTTATATTTAAAAAAGTATGAAATTAAATTAAGAAATAACACTAATAAAAGCAAAGGTAATTATGCTGACACAAAAATACATAAATCACGTCTATTGCTGTATTCGAAACAAAAGTTAAAAGTCACACATAGTGTTCAATCCATCTGTCGGTCCGTATAGCAAACGGGAACCTACAAGAAAATTTATGTGCCGATTAAGACCCTTTGAAGGGCGGACGACCGCAAACGCGCTGCGCCGTCATTTGGGAAGCCGTTAGTTTGCCAGAATTAAATATAATTTCTCACTATTTTGCGCCAATATCAAAGTAAAATAAAAAAAAGTTTAATTAAAAAATGTGTAAAACTAACTAGATGAACGATTGTATCACCGTTGAAATCGTTTTATTAGTTTGCAGTGTGTTGTTTAAAAGCTCTCAGCGGCGTCGTCGTTCACAATGTTATTAAAACGCAAATTCACCACTTGTAACTGATGTTTGACATGCACGTGTAGTGTGTACACGAACGTAATAATTTGTACGAGAAGTGGGCGCTTCCGTGCTACAACGTTATTCTAATAGAAATTAAATAAAATATTGCCATCCAGTTTGATTTATCATTTGATATGAAACTCTGGGATATAACACCTCAGTATCGAATATGTGTTACTTCATGTTGTTATAAATGAAACGCAACTCTACACGCGTGTTTTACTCAAGAAAATAATAAATTACTTCTCAGCAAGTCTGTGTACGACGCTATCACAAATCTCCGTTAGCGTACAGTAAGTTAAATTGAATGTCTTAGCTCGCAATCGAGGATTCAGCAAATACCAGTATCTATTGGAAGCGACCGGAGTCTTTAAGAAAATCCCGCAGCTTCACTCGTCTGCTGTGATTCCAACTAGGTTGCCGGCGAGAGGATATTTTTATAAAATAGATTTATAACTCTTCCAAGTGTTTAACAAAATAGTTGTAGTAGTTGTTTTAATTTTAAGAAAATAACAACAGCATATCAAGGCGTCGCTAGTGGCTAGTTAATGAATTAAAAGAGATACAGAAATCAGATCGGTTTTTTTATGATACATTATCTTTTAATTACTGACTAAGGTAGGTATACTGTAGTTATTATTGGGAAATAAATTACAATTAGAGGCAGATGCTCGGCCGCTCGCACGCAATTCGCAGCATGATACGAAACGAACATAGAGAGTAGATAATATATTTACGGAGCAAGTCACAAGCTGACCGCGGGCTGACCGCAGCCGAACCCGAATGTTTGGAGGTCGCTGCACGACGGCGACGGCCAACTGGATTCGTTACTTCTGCAGGACAAAAGTAAACGAGAATTGCCCTTAATTGGAATTGTAAATGAGTGTTGCGGCGCTTTCTTGTCGGTTGAACGCCCGTTTCGCCATCACAGTAGAATAAACTGTGATGATTTCATTTAAATTAATTCTCAGCCCGAGAGGGCCGCGGACAAAATGTCTAAATGGAGACATCACTGGATCGTTTGTACAGACTTCTTGCTCGTTTAAGACGTCTCGTGCCCTAAATTCTTAGGGACCGCGTCGTTAGGGTTTCTTTTTCCCTTAAAACAAGAATTTTCGTTTTAAAAAGTAAATTGCCCCTTTAAGAAGACCATTAAGCCTAAGAACAGGAATTAGTTGCCTCTGTCCACAAAAGGGTAGACTTTACTTAGTTGTGACAGAATTAACTTTTTGATTGACAAACAAAAATAGAAACTTGGAATGAAACAAATTTATTGAAAAACGAAATCGTAATATTTTATTCGATTTAGTTGGTTACCTGTATATGAATCATACGATAAGTCACGCGACTCGACATTTGGATAACATTTTCAAAACACCGTAAAAAGTAAATTGTCACTCGATCGTCAATTTATTTTGTACGATGTTACAAAGATGAGAAACGACGGGTGCGACCGATATTATCACAACGTTGATTTGGAATTTATTGGCATAGAATTCGTAACTGGAGCGTCAATACTGGCTCCAGTGGGGTGCACCTGTGCCTTCACCTTCGTCAAGCATTGACGCGGGTTGCGAACATTAGTCACAAGTGTGTAAGACATGTATGCACGCCGGGAAGGGAGGGAAGCAGCCGCACATTCATATCGAAAAATTTATAAAATATATACAAGCTTGCGTAGGCGTAACCCAAATAATTTTGTGATTAAATATCAAATTATGGAGTTTAACGGCTTTGTGAAGCATGGACAGAACTTGGTCGGCGAGCACGTTTTCGTTCCGGTATTCAAACGCCAATGACAATCATTATTGATAGTCAGCATTCAGGAAGTCAGACATCAGTAGTACCTTGAACATTAGTTTTTATTATCTATACATTGCGTTTCAGAGTTAAAAATGACTGCAGTTCCGTAAAAATATAACAAAAAAAATCAACAAAGTGGGAAAAAAGCTGTGCAGTAGAATATACCTTCCTACCCAAAGATTACGTAAACAAAAAAGAATAGTGTATGAATATTGAGTGAGTTGACTATAAAGTTTTGACGTAAAATAATTTTCCAGTCTCGGTGGCGGAAGTTATACATTTTTAATTGGAAATTGTAGTACCAGGCTAGGTACCTACCTACATAAAGTTTGTTCAAGAAGCATATCGGCAAAATCTTTCTTTAGTTCCTTCAGAACTTTAGTACTTTCTTTAGAATAAATAACAATGTTTTTGCTTTTTCGCAAAGCTTTCAACATAATATTTGGGATATTACGTAAGATATTTTTACAAAGAAAAAAAATACATAATCAAGAATAAAACAACACAACGGCAGTGGCCATGGGCCTCAAACTAGGCACAACCTGTATTTTAGTGATCTAGGATTATAGTATGGGCAGGTTGAATGTTCTGAACAGCACAATGTTAATTTATACACCTACCAGAAGATCAAAAAACCTTTTTTCAGCTATAAACACACCTATGACCTAAGTGATAACTTATAATGACACAAGTTCCAAGTTACTCCACAAACTTTTTGCTTACTTTCATGATTATCAATCCACATTCTTCATATTCAGTTTTTATAGAACGCAATGAGATACCAAAAAAGTTAACGATATACCTATATTACTCCAGCTAGACATTATTCGCACTCCAAGTGTTACACAAATCATTTTTATATCTTTTTGCTTGAAGCAATTCGTTTGAGGGAGACATAAAATCTTACAACTAAATGATTCCATATTCATATCGGAAGAGTTAGAACACTTTTCTCAACTTTTATAATTCTGAAAATTACGTAAAAGCTCCAGCCGTCATAAAAAGTCAGTCCGGAGTGAAATCCCTTTCTTTCACTCTCATTATTTATAAAAAGTTCAGTGAGAATCTCTGTTATTTATTTTATGAAATTAGTCATCAAAGCAACAAAGCACTTTTTAGGAAAAGTGGCTACTTATTACCGCTAGATTATTATTATTACAAAGCTTCCTAAATGCATTTTTTATCGTTCTATTCCAAAAACAATGATTTGTGTATGATAACTGATAAGTGATAACTTAATTCTATTATTTTGTATTAATGATTATACAATAGACTCGTCTGTAGTTCTAGATTAAGTTTAAATCCTAGAAATTTAATTGACCTCTTTGATGAATTGGATAAATTAATAATATAAATACCAACAACAACAACAACATACTCAATACCTGTCTCGTCAGTTTTACCGTGCCGTGTTCAACATCTTAGAAAACATTGTACGAGTAAGTATTACGTGCATAGTCGGCACATGTGTATAACATCATACGAGTAGGTAAATTTTACCAAAAACCACTTTGTCCCTGGCGGAGTTAAGTGCCTTGTCAAACTTGTTCTCTTATGGTATTCCCGTTTGATTTATGACTTCGATATGTCAATTTTACGTCAGTCAGTATGATTTATATGGTCATTTGCACAACCTTACGTGTCGTATCGAAATTCACACATTTGATTTTACATTTAGCTTACATCGCAAACGGGTGACTCAAATATCTCAGTAAAAAATGACTTACAGCAATTTATATTACACCAAACTGCGATACTGTGGTACGTGACTGACTACTTCTACTAATATAGAAACATTTATTTACAATCAGTGAATAGCAAAAATGCAAATAGGGGTGGCAAAACGACCGACAGCCGTACATTGGATATATCGCGTGCTGGCGTAAATGATTGATCTACAAAACAGTAATAAAAATGTCCATTCAGGGAAATCCGAGTATCTCATGTGGAGTGCGTTAAATAAATATGAGTGTGAAGCTAAACAGTATTTTCCATTAGTGTCATAAAAAGGTAACGTTTCGAAATAACCGCGAGGCCGGAGCCATATCCACGTGTGATAATGCGCAGTAACATTTTATAAGGGATCTAAATGTGAGCAGATGGCACAATGCGAATCGCTGGTAGTACTTCCCGCACGGCCGCAATCTGCCATTACATTTTATGCAAACACTGTCGGAATGATTTCGGTTGTACAATTTCCAAAATAGAATACAACAACTTTTACAATACAACCGTTTGTTATGCGCACTTTAAATGCCAACATTATTCTGACTTTTAATTTCCTCATAAAAAACGCTTCGTTAGCAAAAATGGATGCAGTTATTGCTGAAGTTTCTGTCATACACAACGTTGTAACATTTTGTGAGTACTGTGCGATCTTCGAAATGTAGTTAATTAGGCAGTTAATATGAGAGCCCGTGATCACTGTGCACGTTACGGCGCTTTTTACGTAAATTATACTTCTAAATTCTCCTTCATAGTCCCCCTTATTTAAATGTCTACCTTTCCATTTACATTTTGTCCCTCAGTATTACTTTCTATTGATTTCATCTTCAAAATCACTGATTTATAGATTTTATTGGTACGGGGTAAAAGACTTTTAAAAGCTTTTTTCCCTAGATGATTTTTACCCGACTGCGGTGGAGTAATGACAGGATAATGTTTTTACCACGTGATTTCCTGGAAATAAAGAGCAATACTCACTGCTTTTCCCGTAAACCACAAAATGCGGCTGAGGGTTTTTTTTCCTTCATTTGGCCTTGGTAGTCAATAACGTTCTCCACAAAAAAGTGGCCATTATAGTGGAACTGTGGAATATTAAGAAGCATACGCTGAAGTTGTATTCTTGAGTACAGTGGTCCATTATCGACATTTTAGCATAGGTACGTTTAAAAAATAATCAATTATTTACCAGACATTTAATCATCATCATCATATTTTAAGCAATCCATTGCTAATCATAAAGCAAAACTTCTTATTCGATTCCCAAGAAGTGTCGCATTGTTAAAGAAAAATGATATTGTTATTCAGTTAAAATATATGAAAAATGTAGTTTAAACTTCAAAACCTTGTTATGTTTTATAGGTAAAGTAATCGTTTCGTCTCGGTATTAAGAACGTTATAGTTTATGAGTGTGCGATGGTAACGGGCAAACGGAATAAGGATGTTTACGAGCAGTCATGTGGTTCAAATTGAGTATAGCCACAACTGATTGTTTTTCCGAACATTTTCCTTCCTCCATGACTGTTTCCTACTTACCTACTCCTGTAAGGATAATTTTAACGAGGTCACTGAGCTCTCCGTTTCGTTATACATTCATGATGTGTAAACAAATCATTTTGTCCATCACGCAACTAGATTTAGTCATCAATATTTGATTTAGTCAACATTAAGGCGGGGCTTCATCATTGTCACCTATTTATAAATGACCAATTCATTTAATTTCATTCACGTGGGCGTAAAGTCAACAGTTTAAAAAAAAACTAGTGATAAAACTGTCCTTCTATAAAATGCCCGATTAAAATGGCGATACTTAAATATGCTGACTGGGCATTATTTTTACTTCGGTATGAATTATACCGAATATAATATTAATTATAAATAAAAAAGCCTTATATTTCTTACTTAAGATTACAAAAATAAACTTATTTCTAATTATCTGCGAGTTTTTAAACTTATACCTTATATTCACAACACAAACTTCAAGTCGTTTGTGGTGCGGGTTCCAACTCATCAGCTCGAGGTATTCCTCAAAGAAGAGTTTTGGCCGAAGGGTGTCGTTTATCGACGTTTCCGCGGCCAGCTGCGCGACACCAGTCAGCGAAACACGACGCCGTCATTTCATGTGCAATAGTTAAATAAGTTTTATTAATATGTATTAGTTTATTATTGTTTAAGATTATTTTGTGTAATATGTCTATGGGCCTCAGCAGCCTGATAATAAAATGATTATTATACGTTCTCGAAGGTGAAGGCCTCCTCTAGAGATTTCCAAGTATCCCTGTTCTTTGCTGTCTCCATCCACTGTTTGCCAGCCGCTTGTATAATTTCGTCAGTTCACCGGGCAGCTGGTCTATCTCTTTTTCTGGTGCCTGATGGACCCTTCCAGGATCCTGGCGGTCGATCTGTCATCTGTTAGTCTGGCTATGTGTCCAGCCCAACGCAACTTAAGCTTTTTGTATAGAATCGGAGCGTCTGTAACTTTTGTCTCCTTTCGAATTATACTATGGGATATTTTTTGAATTCTTCTGATTTTTAACATATCGCACCTTCAAAGTAAAACCGTTACTAAATGAAAATTTTCATGAATTGAGGTATCAATGCCATCTATCTAAAAACAGTGACTATTTTCTAATATTGGCTCCCCTATAAAATTTCATAATTTCCTTTAGTAACGGTTTTACTTTAAAGGTGCGATATGTACTCCTTTCCATACTTTATATAACCTCTTTCGAACGTCCTGATTTTTGCTTTTACTTGATGGCAATATTCAGGTTTCCATAACTTTTTGCTTAATTTTGATCGGCATGTCATCATAATTTCTTTTAAGCTCCAAAATTTTTTCCAAGCTTTCGAAACTCTTCTTTGTATATCTTGTTCATTTATTTGCTTCTCAAACGATAATTGTTTACCCAAGTATACATAGCTCGAGGACACGGTGGAGCATACGGTGGAGGTCTGCCCTGCTTGGGCTGAGCACCGCCGTGTCCTTGTCGAGGCGATCAGCGGCGGCGATCTCTCGCGACCGGCTCTGGTTGAATCCATGGTCCGGAGCGATGAGGCTTGGGAAGCGGTCACCTACTTCTGCGAAGCAGTAATGCTAGCGAAGGAGGAGGCGGAGGCCGCGCGAGGGAATGGCAAGGCCTTCGCCCCAACCGCCGCTACAGGGGGAGTCGGGAGTCGCAGGGCGATCCCCGGCCACCGTAGGCGCGGATCTGCGGACGGCGAGCGTTGGATGGCTCGCTGTCCGATTACCACCAGGCCCGGGTCGATGGCGCGTTGTGTTTCACGCGCGCCTCAAAGAGATGTCAGCATAGAAGACAGGGCCCGCTAGGGCTAGAGCCTGGCAGGGTTGCGGAATTTGTTCAAAAGAGTCCCTGGAACGCAAAGGGCTTTAGAAGGAACACGGATGGGTTTCAGTCAGTAAGAGTCTGACACGCCCTTCCGCTCCACCCAGAGCGGAAGAAGTCATTTGATGATTTCCCATCCCAAAAAAGAAAAAATAAAAAAGTATACATAGCTGTCGAATGTCGTATTTTAGTATACCGATACAAAAACACTCTTCGTCGTGATCATCACTGACCAACTTGATGAACAGAAAATGTCATTTCTCTAAATAAAAAACATGCACAGGCTAAGGTATTTTGCCTTATAAATATTCATAAGTTCCCATGAATATTAATGAATATTATTAAGATAATAAGTTCCGGCTGTACCGTGTTCTTAAATACTATTGTAAATTTTAGAATAAGGACATTTACTGCTATTTAGATTCTTAGAACCGGCGTGCATAAGAAATGCAAAAGCTTTACTTGTTCTTGGTTAAAATGGCGTTCAGCATTAATTGTACGTTTAAAAAAAAAAATTCTCTGTATGTAACGGTTCAGTGCTACTTTAATCAACTACAAAAGAAAATGAAATGTAATCTGAAAGCAACGACGTCGAATAATTACTGCAGTATTAAAATATGATATACAAAGAATAACATTACTTTGACAGTCCACTTTCAGTTTAATATACCGATAAAAATAATGTATCACGTCATATGTACGGCGCGCGGCGTACGGCACACGGCGTACGACGTACGGCGGTAGGGGTGTTCGCCAGACGCTCTCCTGGCACAAGGGTAATCGAATGTCATACGCGGTCGCTACCCGACAGAACTATTCACGAGCTGCCAGCTGGCGCACTCCACGCCCTGATTTATGTCCCTTTTGCTGTCCAACTTTCTGCACCTTGTTCGTGCAACATTTGTACATGACGTCTTAAATATATAGACCAACGGAAGGAGAAACTCCGGCAACGGTACTGACTCACATACATGTGTGTTTAAGCATCATTAACTTTATCGTTTTATTGCCTTCGCACTTTTCTTCTAAGAATTAGCTTTCTGAACTTTTTGAGGCAGTAAACGCAAACGCAACTTTAAATCACACCATGTAAGCACAATAGTTTGAAGATTTCACTAAATCGTTGAAAACACATCTCACTACCTGCTCTATGTTCTTTATCCTAAATCAACACGGAAATGGTTATGTAAACACTTATATCCTTTAATGCCTCCCATTTCGACGCGTTTATTATTTTAAACAAAATCACATTTCAGTTGTCATTCAACATGTCACGCAGACGAACTAATTATGTCAATGTGACGTTCGGGAATAAGTTACAGACGGGTTACCTACACCGAGCCAGGCCAGGAGCGCTCATAAACTCATTAAAAGTTGCCTCCGTATACTAAAACGACTGACCTTATCCATACAGACGGCAGTTTTAATCGAGACCGCTTTACGAACCATTAAATTCCACGGACGGTTATTGTCGAGCTGGGATCGTTAAATGAAATTCTAGACACAGTAGCCGCTGCCCTCACCATAATAACATGCGGATTTGCAAATTTAACCCATAATAACGAATTTATTCCACGCCAATATCACAGACGAAACTACAAAACAGGATCATTTCCGCTATAGTTATATACTATTTTGCTGTGAGAATAATTAAGCTAATAACACTGTTATTACCTTCTATTTTCCAAACTGAAGTAAGTACGTAAAACGTACATTTGCAAGGAGGAGTCAACGAATAACAAAGTAAATTTCCGCGACGTATACTTACCCAAAGAAAGTATCGCGATCAAGACCGTATTGAAGCAAGATGGAAGGAATTGAATGTCGATCCACTTATACTGAAGATTTGTTCCATAACTGAAAGAAAGCGACACCCTTTTTCGCACAAGAAGCGAACGTAAAAGATTGCTGAAAAGTAAGTAGGTACGCTTATTCTTGACGCCAATTTATTGGTTCAAAGGTGCGCCGTCGACTAAATGGTACTGTATAAACTCATCACCTCCTCAGGACCGCCTCTTCCATGTAGAGGGATTTCGCTCGTTCATTCACCTTAAATCGACGTCATTCCGAGAGGCAAAATAGAGCACTTCTGAAAAAGAGTTTCCGATAAAAAGGGGCCCATCAAATTTTTTCAATATCCATTTACGAAGGAATAAGAAAGGATTATGCGCAAACCAAAACCCTTTAATCCGTGATATGGGTTATTGAAACATTGCGCAAGTGTGGACGAATTATATCGGCTTGTTCACATGTACGTAATCCCCCTAATCTTGCGGCCCTTTCCAATAATTGTGGAAAGCTCCCAAAGTTATTTCTATTAGAAGCACCGATAGCCGGCCCAATGTCATTTTCCATGCAATTGAAATTTATTTTCTCACATCTGTTACCGACTGCTTAACTCGCCACTTCCCACTGCTCTTTGACATCGAATTGATGCTTGATAAAGTCGATTTCGTTCGGGATTTTCTTTACTTTAAAAGCTCTAATATTTAGTGAATTCAGAGTTTGGAGTCGTGCCCAGTATAGCAAAATATAACATGAATAGAACGCTAATAGTTTTCAGACAGTTCTCTGCTCCGTATCATGTCAGATAAATGCGAGCTTACTAACATTTTGTTGTTCTGAACAATTTGTAGGTTTGTTTTTTATTTAAGTATTTATTATTTAGTTACCTTTTGAATCTATGTAAATATGAATGAATATTTATGACGAAACCCTCGTATAAACAACAGTTTTACAGCAAAACGTAGCACGATGCCACCGTATCTATCTATACGTAGATACGTTTAAAATGACAATCATCTCTAAAATAGACCGTACTTACTAATTTAATAATTCATTTGTAGTAGGTACCTTGGGATGACTTATATAATTTCTGGTATTGAATTGTATTCACGAAAGAAAATTAGAATGCTGATACAAAAAGTAAAGAATAATTTTACTTAGAAACGCTGCCCCTGAGCGTAGTTTTCATTTGTTCCACAAAAGCGGTTAATGTAAACGGTTGCTCTTTAACATTTAGCTCGATTACATCTAGCGACTCATCGTGCCCCGTGTTTTGTTTTGCGAAATTATAAAAAGCAAGGCCATTTCTTTCGACGCGCGCTAACAACTATTGTTCTTGTGTATTTTTTCATAAAGTAATGTTATTTTTATGCTGATAAGCTTACAGGAAAATAAAAGTGCATCTCTTTTGTTTCTCAGTATGTTGGTACGTTTCACCTAATATTCGGTGTCTTCCGTCGCACGTGTCCGCTAAGAGCTGTATGAGTCGTCGACTATCGCGTTGCAATGTCGTACACTCGGATACATTTTCGCCCATACGCCGCCGTCTCTAACAATTGATTTTTGTGAGTTGACTAACCCAGGAAGGAAAGTAAGTACATACCATTTTTCATTCTCTTTGATTCCGAGTTTCGTGTAGTAGAGATTTAGCGTGAGTCGTTCAGCGAAGGTTCACAAAAGCCAATAACGAAAGACCGTTAAACATTGAAAAGTGTAGGCATGTATAAGTAAAGGCTGTCTAAGATGTATGAGCACCTTCAAGCAGGTCTACTTGCGCTGAATAATAAGCTATTCACTGTTCCCGTGTTTCGCTTTGTATCACTTTGCCTGTTCAAAATTCCTTATGTAAATTGAAAATAAGGGGTAACCTTCATTGTATTATATAATTACATTACATGTATGTCTACTTATCAATCAAGTATTTTATATTTTCTAATACTCAAAATTGCCACAGTGGTAAATAGTGGAAACACTACTTACCATTCTGGCGATTTTGAGTTGACCTTATCTATGGTCGACGCCAGATAAATTTGCAATAACGGTCATTGACCCACCTACATTTATTGACATAAGTACTTAATTCCGAAAACAGAAATAAAGACATAAAGCTGTCCTGAATCGACATCTATCATGATCCTTTGCATTTTCTAGTAATGAAGAACGATTCGTAATTTATTGTCCAGGTACCTCACAGAGATATTAAGGAAAGGGCGATGACCGATATTGCAAATTTATCGGGCGGCGACTTGGATATGTTAATATGGTCTAACATAAATCTGAGCACGACATCATTACCAAGTCAAAACAGAAAATACATTGAAGTAAGTAATAAGATAAATATAAAATTCCTCTACTAAACATGTAGACAAGTTATGCAAATGATCATGCGTAAAACACGGATCAATCCAATTTACTGTCAAAGGGCACGGTTAGAAAAGAAAGGGAGAAATCAAATTGTTTTCACGAGGATATCAAATCGTCGATGTTTAAGGAAGAATTTAGGTCACGTCTCATGGATTACGGCTTATTTCCCGCCTCTCTTTTTCTTCGTTTGACGCTAATCCCAGCGGCTTCGCAGAGATTCCGCCGCCCAGCCGTCGTGCGTTGGCATCCCCGCCTTTAGGCGGTCGGTACATCGATTTCAGGGTCAAAAGTATTTACGAATAAATTATGGTTTGTTATTAATTCTTTGGTATCACGCGCAAAAATAAAATACGCAACATAATTGCATTGCACCTATATTACCTTGAAAAAATTACATTTTACAATATGAGTAGGTACCTACCTAACTTAACATCATTTCACAAGAATGTAATTATATAAAATAATTAGTTTCGATTCTCTTCACGATCTTGTACATAACTGAATCAAAGGCGACACTCGATTTCGTTCCATACCTCGGGACAATATAATTACAGTCTAGTCTTTTATCGTGTTACCTTTACATAATCATATAATACTAATGTAAGTGAGCGCCACTTCTCATCCTAATAACATCTCGAAGGAGTCACCTCGACCCGCGCGGAAAATCTGATTATTCAGTGAGTGACGGCGCGCCGCCGACCGAATATTAATCGTGCTCTTCCACTTATACTAATCATTGTAACTATCAGGGTTACAGCATCAACTGGAAATCATCCCGCTCGCTCCATTGTACATTCTACCAAGTAGCACTAACGACGTAAGAAAATATTATTTGGTAGGTCCTTTTGGCCGAACTTCTTTTCGACGTGCTCAACATTTTAATGAAAAAACCCTTAGGTATAAGAGTCAAAGCCATTTTATTGGACTTCACGCGTATCAACACAAAAGAAACTGGACATTGGAAAAAGTGAGCGGTCTGGAATGTCTCCTATAAAATGTAAGAAGCATTTGAAATCTACACTCGCTTTTTGGCCGTCACTAACGATGAAAGCGTGGATAAAACACTGCAGACCTAATTTTTTAAATTACTTTAATTTCATTAGCAAACCGTGTAACTATTAAGCTGTTAATCCATTTACTAATTTGGCAGTAGTAATTCGTAATATTGCCAGTTTATGTAGATACAACCAATTATCGCCGGTTATATTTTAGTGCTAAAATGCCACGCACATGCAGCCACAACATTCCCAAACTACCAAAATGCAATTTAAACTCAGTATAGCCACTGTTCCTGCGCTGTTATGTGACAAGTTAAAGCATTATGCAAATTTTGGTTAAATCTGGGTTACAAATGTACATATTACCCAAGAGCAATTACGAAATGCATTTCTTTAAATGTGTACTCTGTCCGTTTAAGCGGCCGTAATATTATGATATATAATCAAAAGATCCTAGAGGAAACACTGATGGTTAAATTTTACCCAAGGATGGAAAATATATCGAAATGTAAATAAACAAAATATGCTGCACATAAAATAAATAATATCTGAAATCATACTTACAATCTTTTCGTAAAAAAGGGTTACAGGTTGTAAAAAAAACCGATTTCTTCAAAAAAAAAAAATATATTTTTATGAATGTAATAGTTCCAAACTTAATCAACACTGTCGAATTTATATAAAACTAGCTTGAAGAAGCTCACTGGGGTACATTGGGGAACCCCAGTGAAGTTCGGAAATTTTCACCCATACTTGGTGTACATGTACAAACTGCCGAGCTGCTTACAAAAGCTCCATATCTGTCACTAACGTGCATCTGGAGACGACGCTCAGGACGCGACGCCAGGCTGCGTGTATCCCGGCCACGGTTTTCAGGTTGTGTGTGTGTGTTTTTTCTTTGGTCATTTTAAATAGTAGATAATAGTAGTAGTAGATATTATGTTGTTACGTTTTTACTATGCATATGATTAGTGATAACATTGATGTGGTAGAAGATAGTGCAAGTCAACCTTCGCTAAGCGTCTTGGCGAGGTGTCCTCTCCGCACCCTGGCACGATTTTTAAAGGTAAGCGGGGTCTGAACTTCTGAATGTATTGGGAAGGTACACAAGCCCCAATATGCACTCACTTCAGACCCTGACATTACGCTTACACCTTCAATTTGACCCGTTTTGGAAAATCGTTCCACGCGGCAACGCGTTGACCTCTAGTAGCGCAACATTTAGCTGGATGTGTGCGCCGTACCGCGAACACTCGCTAAGTGTCTGGGAACATCTACTCACCTTCCCTTACAGAGTTTTTTATGTTAATAAGAATTTGGCTACCAAAAAGACTTTAACTACACAAATTCAAGATAATTGTAATATTTCGGCCTATAATTTGGATTCAAAATTATCGACGCAGAGGTATACCTTATCAAGAGGTATTTCTCATCTAGTCGAATCAAAATTAGGGGAAGGTGACATTAAAGGAACAGCCAGGATTATTTTTAGTAGTGATGTGGTGGCACCATGTTCTATAGATACTCTCGCAGCTCTGGAGAGCCAACACCCTGCCCCATCGGATGGTCTTTCTTTTCCCGACCCCCCTGATCCAAACATTCACACCATCACCGTTACAGGTCAGTTTACCGGCTTTCATATCCTCGGTTCATGATATTGAGAAATTAGGCAGGAATTAGCTTCCTCACTGACTGGTTTTGACGTGCCGTGCTTCACTGAGGCAATGGATGCCTGGAGATCGGCTTGCACGAATCTACATCCATCCGACTATCCATCATCCCAGAGACGGGTGGGACGAGCCACTCTGCGGTGCAGTTCAAAATAAACACATGGTCACATCTGCTGCTGCTGCTGTTGCTGAGCGTGCGCGTCTACTGGCTGTGGGTCAATGGGAGTTGGGACTCTGGCTTTACGACACTACTTTCTGCATCGCTGCCTCCTTGCGTCTTGGCGCTCCATGTTGTTCTCCTCATCGCTGGCACTGTGGCGAAGATCTCAACAGCCTCGGACACCACGGTCTGCCATACAGACTTAGCGCGGGTTCGACGACCTCTTGTCACCGTCGCCGTTCCAGCTGTATTAGAACCCAATGGCCTGGCACGCGACAATGGCAAGAGACCGAACGACATGGCGTTATTTCCATGGAAGATGAGTAAGCCATTAGTGTGGGACGCTACTTATGTCGACACTCTTGCGCCATCCCATCTTCCGAACTCTTCGTGCTGTGTTGGCGCTGCCGCTGCGGCTGCGGCTGCGGAGAACCTCAAGCGGCGGAAATAAAATAACCTCATTGGTAGTTATATTTTCGAGCTCGTCGATTTCGGCTTTTACTTCGAAAAAAAAGTTAAACCTTGCCATACAGCGGGGCAATGCTGCCAGCCTTTTGGATACATTACGATGAGATGCGGAGGATTTTTTGACGCCATATTTTAGTTAATTTTTAGTTTTAGTTAGTCAAGAGTTTTCTTTAAGTGTATTTAAAGTAATAGGTGTTTGAATATTCAGATT
Source organism: Mamestra brassicae (assembly GCA_905163435.1). Classification (NCBI taxonomy): domain Eukaryota; kingdom Metazoa; phylum Arthropoda; class Insecta; order Lepidoptera; family Noctuidae; genus Mamestra; species Mamestra brassicae. The sequence goes on along the minus strand of LR990995.1, from coordinate 8,691,492 downwards.
AAATAAATAATTCCTTGATTGGCAAAAACACAAAAAAACAGACGTAATGTTTGAATATTCAGATTAAATAAATAATTCCTTGATTGGCAAAAACACAAAAAAACAGACGTACTAGTAATGCATAATATAAGTCGACAGCGCGTTTGAGTGGAAAATGGAAACTTTTTTTTGAAAAAAATAAAAACAGCTTTTACTTAGCACACTATTTATATTTATTATTTTTAATTTTACATTCAGTACTTTATTCATTATTTCAAAGAGTAAAATATTGTAATTATTAAGTATCATAAACTTAAAAAAGAAACTCAATTTTCGCCGCTTATTTTTTATTGCGAAACAAATTAGTTTTTTAAAAGTCCTTAATTTGTTATAAATTAGGTTTGCAAAGCGTAATCAAACACTTAAAGATGTTTAATTACTGGTAGGTGTAAGACTCGGGCACAGTTGAAACAGTCAAAAATAGCACAGGCAAAAAGAGTTTTTATGAAAGTTTGCGTTTTCTGAATCTATGTATAGGTTTGCTACATCTATTTCACCCACATTGTGCATGTTTAGTAGATAATGTTTATAAAAACCTTTTTTACCACAATTTCACGAAAATATGCAAAAAAAAAAATATTGTCATACTTACTTGCCTTTTGTACGAAATTTTCATTTTCAGTTGCAAGTTTCATAGAAATAAAATTACAGACAGGCCTTTCTATATAGAGTGAATTTTTAAAGTGTGAATTGATGGCCAAATCCGAAACTATAAGGTACATCGAAAAACACTGAACGGAGTCTCTAGCCCGATTTTAATGAAAACTCAGTCGCGTCATTCGATTTTTGAGAATCGGTAGGTAGTCCGAGCCAGGAATCGAACCGTATGGTGTTGAAAAAAAAACACATCCTGTATTATTTATAACACCATCCGAAAGTGTCGCTCATAAGGATCGAATGTTGGGAAGCAATAATACCTACATGGAAAATACTAAATCTAATAAATAAGAAGAGCTTATAAAACGTAGGTCACGTGAGTCACTTACTGCTTTTTCAAAAGCTATTCATTATTTATAACTTAGTAAAAATAATATAACTCAAATATATATAACATAAATCAAGCAGTATGCTCGCCACACTTTATCTTAGAAAGTACTGTAATCATTTTAAACAAGTGCGTATAGTAATTAACCGTGTCGTATCGTAAATCATGAGAAAAAATAAATAGCTAATTTTACTATAAGGATTGCAAAGTTACAAACGCACTTGGTCTTTAGACATTTTCTATGGAATTATTGCGAATTATTTTGTTATCCAGTTACATTTTATAGGTTGGTCGACTATTACTCGTTAACTTGTAAAACCTACTTGGCAGTGATAGTTTTCCTTTTACATTCTCCGTCTCCAAAAACAACCGTTGAGCTGGCAACAGTAAATATGTAGGTATGTACATATATATGTATATACCTACATATTTACCACGTGCAAATATACAATTTAGCAGAAAATCGCTTTTGAATTATGTCTAGCGTAATCAACTTTAAACACATGACTGCACAATGTAAACTTAATTGTTTCAAATGAGTTGTTTGCAAAATATGGTTTATATTGGACTAGCTTCTGCCAGCAAAGAGTACGCTCTTTGCTGGCAGAAGCTAGTCCAATAAGTCGGGAGTCCAACAAGTCCCGAGAAAAAAGTATACAATGTCGATCTCCCAGTTCCAGTCTATAGAGGTATATTTACCAAAATTCATCCAATTCGGTTCAGCAGTTTAGGCACGAAGTCGTAACACACAGACAGTCATAGTTAATTTAGCGTTTATAATATCAGTCGTGATTTAGTTGACAGTTTACCTTAACAAAGTGAAATTCTATCAGCACTTAGGCTTATCAAAAAGTCCTAAATATATTGTGGTAGGTAGCATAATTAACATTTTGCATTTTGACAATGGTTTTCGCTTATAGAGTTTTACTTTGTCTAGAAAGCCCAAATATATATATTTTTTAAATGCAACCCTTCGTTCGATAAGAAGAAAAACTTGGTAGCGCAATTATTCTCGCGACAAGTGCCGTCGTGTAACGAAGCGTACTTTAAACGGGCCAAAAGAAAAAGGGATAAAGTACATTCATTGTAATATAACATATCACGAACTCCAGCGTCTCCTAAGCGATTTTTCATGAGGTGTGCCACGTTAATGTGTACAAACGCTCCGGCTCGGCATACTTTGCTTCTTTGCAGGAAATAAATTACCTATGCTTAGAGCGCTACCTCCCGGATGGCTTTGCTACACGAATTTCGCAAACAGATAAGCTACCCCGTTATTTTAGTAGTTTAAACACGTTGAATAAGTGTTGACAAGTAAGACACGTGATAACGGTAAGTCAGTAAGGAGATTTTGTTTTCCTCTTTGCTTTATTTTTGTGTGTAAAGATAAACACATTTGCGAATCACACGTCTGAACTATTCTGGGTTATCTGAACCGATGTTTATTCAGCTATCAGACGAGATAGATTGAGTGGATGAATAGTTTTTCCCCTAAACCAAAGCTGGCGTACTGGCTGTTTGGAAATTCCCACGTTTTCCGCCGGTTAGTCATAAAACATCAGCTGATTCGGAGCCACAACTATTTCAACTTCAGCATTACGTTGCTCACGTCTATTTAACAGGCGTTTACACACCTGCTGCCAATACGGACCCGTACTTTTAGATGTTTATAAAATCTTGTTTTAGTTTTCAAATTCAAAAATATTATCTTGTTAATAAATAACTTTTAAATCTACAGACCTACCGTTTGTAGCAAAACCTTTACCGACCAAACTCGCCTTGTTTAAAATCATCACACTGTAAAAACCCTTCGCAAAATCTCCCTATTGGTAGTAAAAGTACAAATTCAGTTATCCATTCTGCCATCCAGAATTAAAATTCCTAATAGAATATGAAATTTCCTTGAACACGATAAAAAAGCGAGAACACTTTGTTAGCAAAATGTAAATAACCGATACACTCTGTCGAGGTTATCGGGAATTTTACGCAAAGAATTCTGATAAGCTGCAGGAATATTCAAAATGAAATAACTTAAATCTCTGAGAACTGAGCGGCAATTTTCCATGAGAAATAAAAAAAATAATTAAACACTGACTAATGGCTTTTACTGACTAATGGGTCAATTATTGAGGCTAAGATACCTTTCTTTATTGGTGAGCACATATCTTTATTGTTGAGCATAGACTTTCTGCAGACAGACAATACCGAAATTATATTTTTTCCGGGACTTGTCGAGCTTCATTGACTCGGCGTTTCTTCGGTCGTCACTGTTGATTCAGGCTTTCAGGAATTGGGAAGGTGTGGCGGGCTTGTCCCGAGACAATACCTTATAAAGCATTTAAATCTATACATTTAAATTGCTTTGTTCTGAATGACTGACTGACGGATCAACGCACAGCTTAAACCGCTGATCGTAGAGACCTGAAACTTGGTGGATGTGTTATTTGTATGATGTAGGCATCCGATAAGAAAGGATTTTTGAAAATTCATCCCCTATGGGGTGAAATAGGAGTTGGAAGTTTATATGAAAAATCTTATTCCTTGAGCCAATTTTCTTGAAATTTGGTACAAATATTGACTGAAATAAATAATAAAGATTGCCATTATTAGTTTTTCACAACTGCCCTCATTAGGCGAATTAAGGGGTGTTCAACTTTGTATGGAAGAATCTTATTCCTTGGGTCAATGTACGTGAAACTTGGTACGAATATTGGCCGAAGTAAATAATAAAGGGTTTCATATTACTTTTTCACAAAAAATCCCAAAACGGTATTTTAAAAATTGTATCTAAGATTCGTATTTCTTGGGTATACATGGAAATGGGCACCTTAATTTAGATAGCAACAATTTTACAAAGAGGACTCCTTTAAAATGTGTACACGGAATATTAAAGCATATTTTGTAAATTCAACTACATCGTGAAGAGGGATGGCAAATCACACTATATATATACACACACACTATACACTATCATATCACATCACACTAATATTATAAAGGCGAAAGTTTGTGAGTGAGTGTGTATGTTTGTTACTTCTTCACGCGCAAACGGCTGGACCGATTTAGATGAAATTAGGTATAGAGATAAATTAAACTTTGGAGAAGGACATAGGCAACCTTTTGTCGCAAGAAATGGGTTTAAAGGGGATGAAAGTTTGTATAAGAGTATGTCATTTTTGAAGATAAAACCATGAACCTTTGTATTTAGCCACTTGATAAAAATAAATAAACAAAATTATGTGAAGTCAGAACGTGTTATTTTTCCCAAGTTATCGAAATTTTAATGGAGTAGTCATAGCTACTTGGTCTTCAAACATTAGAAATACTTAAGTTGTGAAAGTACAGCACAGCTTTTGGAAGGAAAGCTGTCTTTCCAACTTTAATCATTTCCATCGCACCTTTACATTTTTTTACGATACAATACCAATTCAATCAATACAGGCATATTTTACATTCTTCACTTGTATTGTATATTAATCACTAGGACATGGTCAAAGTCAAAGTTGTAAACTTAAAAGGTCACGAATTTGACTTCCAGGGAGTGCCAAAGGCCTTGATATAATGCGTATTTTGCTCAAACTTGTTCGAATGTGGGTGATATCTCACAGTTACTCTGTCCTTGGTGCCGGCACCCCAAGTGTTTACAATAACAACCCTAATTACCCAGTTACCAAATTAAGAAGAGCTAGTGCTATAAGCGGCAGTAGGTCCAATTACATCATTATGACAATTAACATTTTGGGCCATTTGATACGCTAACTTACTAACAATTACGATGAATATATTATGAACTTCATAGTCGAGGAGTCGTAAGACAAAGGTGCCAGGTAGTTACCGACCCGACTAAATGTTTCACAGTTCACCATGGCTTTGTTTTGTTTAACGTAAAATACAACACGTAATTATACGTAAGCTAGGGAAATCAATAGTGTAAGTAACTATGTATATTTAGGTGAAAACGTAGTAGGTATGTACGCAGTCACGAGAGCCCTTGTTTAGCACCTTAACAGTTTTTTCCGCTTACTCACACTGTGAGGTAAACGAGTTTTTGTATACGACGCGAAGGCGAGTTAACCAGTCGATCGACATCCACTGACCGGGTCGCATTACCTTATACGAGACACACATTACCAACAACATGAAGAGCGCGCCTGTATTATTCATCGTACTTTTGTCGATCATTTGTGTCGTCCATTGTAAGGATCTGATTGTGGGCTCCAGTTTCAATAACAGATTGATCCATCAGCAGAAGGCCGAGTACAATGCCATCCCGCTCAAGAAGCGAGTTAAAGAAGTGTTCTTTTCCGATCCGGGACAGCAAATTATTAAGGTAAGCATTTTCCGTTTTCGTGTTCGATTTTATTTTATAATTATTGGAACTGTTTAAACGCTTTTCTTCGTAACTTCGTGATACCCTTTTCAGTGGTTTCCTATTTAATCTTAATTAATTGTGTAATAAAAGGTTTCAAATATTTAATTATACTCTCAAATCTTGACTTGATTGACTTTCGTAGAAGTTCTTAATGATAACTGGCACTAAGAGTACCTAGACAAAGTTAAAGGTGATCTAATTGCGACAACAGCACTTTGCAAGTAAACCTGTTCTATTTAAATTATATATGTAGTCAACTTATTCTTGAAATCACACTTGGCTCTTGCAGACTTGACAACAAAACTTGTTTATTAATATTTTCGCCTGCGTCAGATGGGCCAACAGATTGTAAACTACAGCGCCGCAGACTAGACCAAGTAAACACTTTTTCTCTTCTCTATGCAGTTATTCTGTTTGGGAAAGCGAAAGGTATTTAGATAGTATGGCGTCTCAAACACTATGCAAGTGAGTCGTCAAGAATAACGATGTCAATAAGGAATTGGGCTTTCGTTTTATGTTAGCAATTAGGGTCACGCGCTACGTTGCGCTACGTTGCGTTGATAACAAAACTCCATCTGTAAATAACATGCATCATATTTTGAGATTAATTTGACCTACTCATTAAAATGTATCAGAAGTTTTATGCTTTTACTTTATAACGTGCGTGGTAGTTAGGCCCGAAGTACTAGATTGTTTTAAGTCATAACCAGTTGAAATCTGGAACAAGCAATGCGTAATATTTTATACAACTTCGTACATAACTCATGTAGCTTTCACGTTTATTCCAGAGGCCTTGTTACTAATTGCAAGCAAACATTCCTCACATTTTTTGTAGAAATAGGTAGTACGATGTGTCTGTGGAGGAATGCGCGTATTGTTCCGGGCCGCAATGCAGGGCGAAACATTGCACGACTCATTTTTGTTTTATTTATTACCGACTCGTCGTACTCACATAGTAACCTTCGTACACTATTTGTGGGACATTTCGCAATTTCCGGCATAAACCTGCTACGTCTGCTCACATAATAATCACAGTATATTTATACTGTGTCAAAAAATATAACCAATGAGTGTACGAACATGTATGAAGTCAAGAACTCAAGATGCATGCCATCGTAGAGGTTTTAAATAAAATCAAGGAATGATGCGCTTGCGGCCTGAAACATGTGTAATTGCGTAGTTATCTAGTTTATACTACACAATAACATAAAACCGCAATTCTTGTATCATTAGAAAAAAAAATACAGTGCAGCAAAAAATGTGGGACATTTCAGCGACAAGAAACGCCTTGATTGGTGTAAACAATCCTTAAGCGAAATAAAACCTTCTTGCAAATAAATTCAAGTAACCAATCTAACCTTACAAAATTAAATGGACTTGTATACCATATTTTTTTGAATAGCTTATAATACGTCTCTTACGAGTAAGCGAGCACTATTGAACGTTTTGAAATGACATCCATTACAAATATCATAATACTGTGAGTGAAGATTGTTCTTCTGAGAAAAGGTTTTCTTTATTGCGTAACTGCACGAAAAACATAAACATATACACATATACACCTACAATCGTTCTGATCTTATTCATTTAATTGATACTCCACCGCAAAGGGTTTTTACTGCTGCAACAAATAAAAAGCCTTTACGCCTTGATTTTACGTTCAGCACTTGCGTGTCATATAAAGCTTTGTTTGGCACCATGAAAAAGACCGACTCGCTTTTTGCTAATGTTTTTTGTCAGTAATTTAACGTTCATTGCTTTTGGTAAAAGTAAAACGATCCTTCGATGTGCCTAGGTATATTTCTAGTTTGTTTGAAATGAAATTGACTTTTAGATATGTTTGACTCGTAGTCAAAGGTCCTAATTCATTTTTTCTCAAATAAATTTAGATGCTCGCAGAACGTTTATTATTCTCATTTGCACCATTATTGTTCTATAAACAGCTTTGCGGTTTGTAAACCATTTACTGGAACAGAATAGGTACAATGAACGATAAATATTAGAATATTCAATGTTATGAATAGCACCTTCTTCAGCCTTCACCTTTGTTTACAACTAATGATGAATAGATAACCAGGAACCTTCTGACTAATTGGCAAAAAATACAAATAACCATAAATTCTTAACGTTCAATCGTTGATCGTCGTCCCAAAAAAGGGAAAGATTGACCTTCGGTGTCACATTTTCAAATGTCTTTTTCCTCATTGCAAAATTATTAATACAATTTTAGGGTTCCGTAGTCAACAAGGAACCCTTATTTATTATTGTATTATAAGAGAGAATACTTTGGGAAACAAATTAAAAATGATTGTGCACTTTTACAATGTGGAGACATCGATACGACAATAAATGAAAATACTGGCAGTACTGCAGTGCGATTTTGTAAACATGTCGAAGTGAAAACTTAGGCGAAGTGAACACGGTGAGATGTCAACAGAATAAACAGGCTGGTTCATAGGAATATTTTGATACTATTATAAATCCTGTCACCGAGATTAAAAGTAAACTTTCCAACTGCATAAAACGTCAAAAAATCTAGTCAAGGATAGTGACCACTATTCTGACGAAATATTTCAAGCAGTCTGTAGCAGTAAGTGACATCAAATCTGTGATAAAAGACAAAATATTCGTACGAACTAGTATTGCCAGTGTTTTGATTTATTGTCGTATCGTCTTCTCCACCTTGTATAAACCTACCCAGTGATATTTTTTTTTAGCGGTGTACACGTGTATCTACAGTAAAGGAGCACAGTGGTTTTATATCTCAAAATATAATAAAACCTAAATTTAATCTTTATGATAAGACTAGCTCAGACTTCAGACATCCTCACAGGGGAGTTGTCTGGAATCCCCCGGCCCAGTCGAACTGCAATGACTCATACTTTGTTAGGACTCAGTTTTATTATAAAAACAAGAATCCAAGTCGCTTACCTTGGCACAGTATATATGTATTAATTAAACATGAGTTTTATTATGTCCAAAGGTATGCCAACAATCTCGTGACTTCATTAAAAATATAGTTGACTTACTTTTTTGGGGTTGGTTAAAACTCACATAAATATACGTGTAACAGAATACTTAGATGCAATACCTCTTAAGGGGTCATAGTACTTATCATTATGAATAGCTTTTACAATGGCACCAACGCCGAAATCTCATAAGAAACAGCTGTTCAGTACTTACCTACATTTTGTCGAGATATGCGCACATAAATGTATGGGGCAATTGATTTTTTTTCGCGATTTCAGAGTTAGTCGCATAGTGAAAGTTGTTCATAATGATAAGTACAATGACCCCTTAAGAGGGATTGTATTTATTCTGTTACACGTTGTATACCTGATTTTATATTAACCGGGCTTTTGCAAATTTTCTTATTATATATTAGTGACTTTTGAAAAGCCAACATTACTTTTGATATGTATAGTTGTCTTTTATTAAAACTAAAGAGAATCTAGGTTTGAGTTTAGAACTCCAATACATCTTAACTACTTACTACCACTCACACGACTCGTCCGTCCTGCAACAGAGGCCAATCCTCGTATTTTCAAGGAGCGGTCGCATTCGCATCGGCGCGGCGGCGTTGCAAACTATTTTTTGACATTGATTGTTGCCGAGATCATATTAATCATTCTATTACGCCGTAATAGAATGATTGGCCTTCAGATTTCACTCTTGCTAATCTTATCCAATCATTGACTAACTGCATGAGTGACATAACACAGTGCAGAGCAGACACAAAGATAAAGATAGATCATCGCCATGCTAGACACGTTACATTATACAATCAATAATAAGAAGAAACATGCTTCAAGATGCGTAATAATAACTTCATGACTTTAGGAGCGTCACCGTATAAATAATAATAAACTATTTAAACTACTTTGTTGCATCGCTGATCTAGTAGTTGCACTCGCAAGTCGCACGCTGAGCGCGAGATCTTGGGTTCGACTACCGGATAGAGCAAAGTGCTATTGGATTAGTACCCGGTTGAAGGCAAAAGGCCCATTTCTTCCAGCTCATTCTACAGCGTGTTCCAGAAGTGCGTGGTCATGTTTAAGAGTGATGTTGGGTTGCTGATATCCATTAAGGAAAAAATATCAAAACATAAAAATGTTTTTTTTTCAAAAAAATCGAGCACATAAACGAGTAAAAAGGTAAATAATAATAATAATCGGAACTTTTGGAGTCGTGTTTTCTGGTCGATTTTAATATTTTTTTTTGCATTGCGTTTTTTCTTTAACGTATATCACTTTTACACGCACTTTGGAACACCCTGTATATTCCACGGGACTGGGTAAATATATTTATACTTTAGGAAATATATATCTGGGCTGGCTAACCTTTCGGGAAATATGTACAGGCGTGATTTTATGCTATGCACAAAAACTACACCTACTCACAACAATTTTTCCCAACTCAATTCGTACGCTAAAAGAGTTCTCCATCATTAAACTCGAATTTGAACATTCATTTAGTACCACAAAACATCATTCACAACTATTTACACTAAAAAATCTGAAAGCGCGCCAAATTATAGCCGGCAACGAGTCGGAACACCTTTTGGTATTGTAGGTGTCCGTCTATTATGGCAGCTGAAACTACTTTTCATCAGGTGGGCAGCATCGTGGGCAGTCAACCTTTTACCAACCAACATAGAAATCAAAATTGTATCCAAACAAAGTTCAGTTGGCACTTTCATTTTATTTAAAAAACTCAAGCAAATAAATGTTTGTTATTGCTAACCTTACCTTGGCTGGCCTATTGGTTCCAAGATTACGGGGCAGTCCTAGAATAAGTAATCAACCGTGTGGATAGGTCGCAAATTGACCTTTATTTATAGTTTCTGAGAATAATAAGTTATTAAGGAAAAAAATATAAAATAAACATTGTTTGTTGTTATTTTTCAAAAAAAGATTGTAGATGTTTTGACTTGTTGTACCCAAATGTACATCTAATTGGTAATTTCTGGTATTTCCAGGGTATAATTCTGCGGGACCTGGACCACACTGATGCCATCCCCAGCGTCACAGCCGGAGGAGTCGGCTTCTCGTACGCCAACATCAGGCTGAAGAGCGACCGAGGATCAGGACTCAACTACCAGGTCGAGATCTACGTATAAGCACCAAAGTTACTCCGATAAAACAAATGAATACCTCTCGATCTATGTAGGTATAGGTACCTACTTATAAGTATCGCACATTCATTAACTTTAAATAAATGAATTCAGTAAGATTACAATAAAGAGAAACACACAAACTGCCTGTTTTATTTCAATAAGTTTTATTGGCTGCTTATTAGAATTAAAATAACAGCAACAACGTAAAATGGTCACTCGGTCACACAACAGGTATAATTCACCGCAACAATTTCAACTAGCAAAATAATGATGATAACAAATGAAAGCCAACCACTATCCTCGTAAAATTATTATATTACATGTTAATTTCATAAAGCTAATAATTTAATAATGTGCTCAAGGATTGGGTTGTTAGTGTTACGGTTTATGTTCATTTTTGGTATTATTAACCAGAATTTTAATAACATACAGTTCTTTCTTTTTTAAGAGGTCTTTGATTAAACTAATGATGTTATTAATTTTATTAAACTCACGTTCAATTGCATTGAAACTACCCACTAGAATATTTTATATGGAATGAAAGAAGGATTACAATGCACAAAAATTAATATGTAAAATTAGTATGTAAGGAAAACCTTAAGAGGAAAAATACACCGAGTAGTCTGAATGATGTCACCCTCTGCGGCCAACATGAGAGAGACCTCACAACAACAGGAAATCTTCATTTAGCGACGTTGATTGCCGAATGATGGCCGACAATTGCCGACCAGCCGACCGTGTTTACAAACTACCTACATTTTACGAATAATGTTTTAAGCTCTGCGATCAATCCTACGCTTTCTTTTTGTCTAGAAAAACTTTAACTCGCGCTGTTTTATCAAGCGACTAGTTTACCTGACGCTAATTAGGCGAAGACAAACGACTTCTCTTTTCGCTTCATGCTTTTCAAAACATAAAAAAATCTGTAAGAAGATTGAACACAATTATATAAATTATCTGTCTTTTGAATGACGTAATAGCATTCATTTATAACAGCTGTGTTCGTAAATTATGTTATCTTGAGATTAAATTATGTTGCGACCTTTGCTTGACCACGTCGACATGTTTCTCCGAATACACTATCTGATAGGTTACAATGGTCAATAGGTATGACATGTTGCATTATCCGAAGCGTCACGTGACTAGTATACTTACTCCTAGTAGTACTTAAGTACTTGAACGGAGCTTCCACGCTCGGCTCGATTACGACTAGATGGACACTTTGCCTGCACTACCTACATATCTATGTGCCAACTTTCTGACTCCATAACAAGATTAATGTTTCATCTTTTTAGTCTTCAGATTTCTGTAGAAATCTGACTCTTTCTCTTTCTTTTAGCCTGCCGCAGCAGTTATATCGTACGACCATCTTCACTCACATTTCTTGAAACCGAGGAAATTATAAATGGAAATGGAACTACTCAGCGAGTTAAGTAATTAAAACTCGTTAGGCTTTATTTTTTAAATGTTTTGGATTTATATACTCTAAGTAGCATATTGCCGGTTTCCGAATTGAGAATTTGAAGTTAAGAACGTTTAAAAACCTTATTTTTATAGGTTTTCAGGCTAAAGTAGAGTTTAGTATATATGTCACCTTTATATTCTTAAATCAGCAACTGGTCAATCATGTAGACTTTCTAAATGGAAAATAGCACATACTTGTTTGTGTTCTTGTTTTTCTTAATTAATTGTCCGAATGATGACTAACCAATGTGTTCTCTTGCTAGGACATCTTTAAATGAATTAAGACATATATAGGATACCTACTGAACATGATAATCCGAGGTCATGGAATGACATTGTCCAGTGCTACAGCCGCACAATAAAATTGTAGTGAGTCTGTTGAATATCAATCTCGTCAAAGGCAGCGTGAGTCAACCTGTGACTGGAGCCATTGTTTATGAGTATATTATGTTAAACAGGAAGACGCATTGGATGCGCGCTGGCGTAATATCCTGAGTCGTCTAGCTCTACACGGTGCGAACTGTTCTGCACCTAAGTACCTATTTATAGTCTCTATCTATGTATCTACAGTTATACATACTCATGTTTTGTTTCGAAGAATGTTCGGTCAACTTAGAGTATTTTCAACCCCTAGAGTAGCAACTCGGCCTAAAAGTTTTGTCAGATTACACATTCATAGTAAACTAGCTGTGCTCGCGACTTCGTTCGCGTGGAATAGTGTCTTTGAGTTTTAGTCTTTGATTATTTAGGCAAATTATTTTACAAATAAGACACATAGGTACGTATAAATATAAGTGTTTCACTGCAAAGAGCTCATTAAATTATTATTTAAGAATATAAGTAGGTACATAAGGTATAAAGTATTAATATGAGTTTATTTAAGTACATTATTATAAACTACGTCTCCTCCCCCCACTTCTGCTTCACAGCGCTCATCAGAATAGCTCTAATATTTTGTCTCTTGTCGCAAACTAAAAAAACATTCACATAATCCTTACATATTTCCATGCAAACTTGCATCCCCTATTCTCTATTGTTATTTTACACCCTTGAGGGTAAGACTTTAACAAACTTTGAATGTCATATTTATTTATTTCGAAACAACAGCCTAAAAAGTAAGTCAAACTTCTAGCTTTAAAATTACGATACTTCCATACAACTTTTAACCCCCCCATTCAACCCCTTACAACCCTTTTTTCCCATTAAAAAGCCTTGTCCTTTCTCAGGCTCTAGACTATCTGTGTACCAAATTTCATTTAAATCGGTTTAGTAATGTTGGCGTGAAAGCGCGACAGGCAGACAGACAGAGTTACTTTCGCATTTCTAATATTAGTTAGGATAGGATTAGTTAGGATATAATCAAAATCAAAAGTCATTTATCAAATTAGGCTGAGTGCCAGCACTTTTTAAACGTCAATGTTCTACATAAAGACAGTCCCCCAGAACGCCCGCCCGTCCCTACTTCCTAGTGTTTTAGCTGGGAAGAAGAGGTGGCGCAACTAACTCCCCAAGTATCTTACCTATATTACTCTCAATACAGACATTGGACAGAATCTCAATAAACCTCAAAGTGAATGTGCTCTATCTCAATTTCATACATTGACTAAGTTAAAAGATTTTTCTTTTTAAATCAGTATTCTAAGAGATAGAGAGCATTCTAAAGTTAGAAGAGCTCTTCTATGAGAGTGATTTATCAATGTATCAATAGGCCTTACATTCGAATTGTAACTTTCACTCAAATTTTATTTATCCAAGTAATGTAAAGAGGTTTCTTATGTAACTTCTGTCGCAGCATCACCGTTATCTTTTGCGGCCGTCAGATATTATTTTATGCGGCTAATGTTCAACAGGTAATAACGCATAAACGGCACACGTATGATGACAGGGATCCTATTATCGCCCCTCGACCAAGACCCGCCCGGCCTGCCCGCCTGCCCGTCCTATACAAAGGTCTCCGCTAATTTATTATCAAAATATCTTTAACACCACCCGCCTACAGATAATTAGACACCTACATTACGAAATATGTTCTCTAAAATATATGTGAGAGGTTCGGATTATGTTTATCACGTAGCTATAAGGTAAGTATAGCGTGTAGTCTGTGTTGTAAGGGTAAAATCAATAGAGCTCGTGATTCTTCTTTACGATTTGTCAAGTAGGATTTGCCCTCGGGAGCACGTGATGGTAGGCGTGTCGTTTTCGTGAATGCAGGAGGCATGGTGGCAATCACATCACACTAATATTATGAAGGCTAAAGTTTGTGAGTGTGTATGTGTGTGTGAATGTTTGTTACTTCTTCACGCGCTAACGGCTGGACCAATTTTGATAAAATTTGGTATGCAGGAAGCTGACACCCTGGATTAACACATAGGCTACTTTTTATATATATACTAAAACCGCGGGTAACATCGCGGGGCGCAGCTAGTAATTTTTATATACCATACTTGTATTTGCCATAATTTCATTGGAAATAACGCTTCAGTTGCCATAATCATGAAATTACATGAAATCATTTTTACTAATTTCATTGATTATAATCGATCAAGTGTCATAATAATTTGAATCCATAAATTTATTTGCTATATTTTTCATTTTCTATATTGTCGTTTTTTCACCCATATTCCAATTCACCACAATATTGTTTTGAACTTAATCTACCATGCATGCTTGCTTTTCAAAAGAGGAAATCTGGCGCTCGGCGGTCGCTGCCGCGGCACGCTCGCTTCGCTTGCTCGCCTTCACGCGTTGTTCGGTCACAATTCTAACTTTTTTTTTTTATATCGGTGGGAAATCCTCATGGATGTCCACCGCCCTGGGGTGGGCGGTGGGGTCTGTCAGACTCTTATTGACTAAAACCACACTGGTGTTCCATCTCCCACCTACGCCGGGGATCGCGGGAACGGATGCGACCTCCGTAATCCCCGGCTGGTGCCGGCCCGCTTCCGCGGGCCACCTCGCATCAGTGGGAAGAGTGAGGTGTTCAACTCCCCCCACTACGTCAAAGAGGGGCGCATGGGAACACCACACGCCGCCAACTCGGGTCCGGATGAATGAGGGGCGACGGACATCTACAAGTCCGCTGCCCCTGGATCTAGTTAGGGGGGCCGGAAGAGGGCAGCGTATGAGGGCGACGCCCGATGCGCCTGCTGCGGGCTGGGAGAGCGGTCGAGATCTCCCTCTTTCTTTCCGCAGCCTTATTTTGCGCCATAACTGCTTCGCAGAAGGAGACCACCGCGTCCCAGGACTCCTCCCCGCCGACCATACAATGGACTTCGGCCGGCAGCGAGAGGTCACCGCCTACCACAGAGATAAGGGCACGGCGCGGCTCCTCCCAAGCGGCACACTCTGCCAGCGTATGCCGCGCCGTCCTCCCGACAGTCGACGCAGTGGTGACACCGAGCGTCCGGCTCCCTGCCTATGCGACACAAGAACCTCCCGAAGCAGCCATGCCCCGAGAGGACCTGCGTCGCACGGGTCACAGGTCGAGCACCGAGTCGATAGTGATGAGCGGAAGGGCTCGAAAGCCTGTCCCGCCATTCCGCTACCAGGACTTCGCGCAACTGCGACCGACGCAGCTCAAAGTGACGCTGCATCAGTCGCTAGCCGCGTGCCCGCACGTCCTCGTGCCGCCGGTGCAGTGACGCAAGCACTTTCGCCTCCAGGTCCCAGGGCGGAGATCCGCCCAGTGTGCAAGCAGCCTCGTAAAAGATCGTGCGATAGCCCTTGATGACTATGACGGCCATCACCCTCTGCGGCTTCCGCAGAACAGTGATGGTGCTGGCCGTCAGGTCAGCCGCCCAGATCGGGGCCCCATACAGGGCCATTGATCGCACGATCCCCACGTACAACCACCTGCAGACCGTGCTCAGGTCCCCCAGATTGGGAAGCAGCGTTGACAGCGCCCCCGCCGCGCCCAACAACTTGGGCGCCAGCCACTGGAAGTGGGGGCTGAAATCCACCGGCTGTCGAGCACCAATCCCAGGTACGCTAACCTAACCTAGCCGTATCGAATTTAACAAACTGTTTAATGTCTAAAGATTGTTTGCTGTAATAAATCATTTGATTACAGACCAAGTGCCTAAATGACATTATGTTTTTGTACAAAACAATAAACGTTTCTAAATTATATTCAATGTTGCTTTTGTCAAGTATCGATTATGTAATGTGTTACTTATGGAGCTAATGATTATAACACATGTTATTATAGAAACTTATTTTATGGCAAATAAAAGGGTGATATGACAAGCGTTATTAGTATAAATGATTATAGTGCAAGTAAACATAATGAGGGGGGTAAGTAATAGATGATATAACAACAAAATCTCTAATATTTGCAACATATAAAAACAGAAGCTATAATTGTATTTAATATAATGATTAGTTAATATAAAAACGATTGATATTAATTAAAAATAACTATTTTTTATAAGCATAACATACATTAAATACAAAATCGTTTGACATACCACTCAAAAGATATAAAAACATAACTAGTAACTGATTACCACCTGCGCTAAGATAGTTCGTTTATGGGTGGTTAAAAAAAAAACCACTTCAATCCCGTCTTAGCGTTCTAACCTAACCTATCCGAGTCGGGGTACTCTGAGTCGGGGTGTTAACAATAATGACGTTTTTTTTTATATATATTTAACGTTAGACCAAATGATTTTCGATTACATAAACGTTTTATCAAACAACGTTATACTAAATAAGTTTTAGAAGAAATAAATGTTATATGTAAAGAAATTATATCAACAGTTGGTATATCCCACGTTCATTATATCTTATGAACGATAGTAAAATGAAATTAGACCAAATGAATTTATACGTTATGAAACGCGCCCTAATGAGGGGAACGATTATGGAAAACAAAAATAGTACATATTATTATGGAAAACAAGACAATACCGGTAAATAGAGCAGAAAACTAGATACTGGTGATGTCTAGGTCTAAAACAGCGACGATCTATGTATTACACAGAAAGTCTTATGCAACGTCAACGAAAAGATAAATTGAGGTAGTAACCGACCCCTGCAGATCCTCCATGCCTACATTTCCGTACGAAAAACAGGTGAGAGAACCACCTCAGCTTCGATATTGAGCTTCAACAACTACAAAAAACACAGCACCATCATGCTTTTGTGAAAACTCTAATACTTCAGACAAATAAACCACATCTTTGAAGATTATAATAAAAATAAATTAAAAGCGACAGCCCATTAAACCATGAGCTGGTTTAATGGGCTTTGAGTGCTATGCATAAAGTTGGGCATAATTTGTGAAAACATGCTTAGCCTTCCGTCAGCTAAAATGATTTCATAAATATGCCGTCCGCTCCACAGATTTATAACAGATCAATTTTGTGTTAATTAGAAAATGTCACTCCCGAACGCTTTGACAGCGTTAGCGAAAATACAGTATGTTTTAACGATAAAATTAATTTGAAACACATGTACAGAGTAGGTGCGTACTTTGAAACACCTCCCTTCGGTTATTTTGAAATGATGGTTCGTAGAATCTTTGAATTCAATGGAATTTGAACCTGAGTAACAAACTAGGTACTACGACTTATTGGAAATCTTTAATTATGCACCAGATCTAAACATCGAATCATTGGTTCAAGTTTGAGTTTTACGCTTATTTTTGTAACCACTTTCTTTACAGTTTACTAAGAAATCTCCAAAATCGATTGGGATAGTTACTGCAAGTCTGTCTGTTACGAGCCTTTATTTCATAATAGCCCAGGGCATGTAATAAAATTCAGTTCAAATTGGTTGAGTCCTTAGATAAATGTTAGCTCAGTGAACATTCTTAATTAATTCTGAGAATGAATCTATCGTTACAAGTGATATTTCGAAAAAGGTTATCCTGCATTATTTACCCACAGTTAATTTTAATAAAGAATTGGTGGTTTCCGCCTATTAGTTTCTACTCGACGACATATATTTTTATAATTTAGCATGAGCATCTGACATTTGAAATCGTGTATTGAATTATAGGTAGGTAGATCATACCGATAGTTGTGATTTATTACTGTAATCCGTACCTAACTGTACATGCTGGCATAATGATGGCAGACTGCCTATACTGATAACATTCTTTTGATTCCCTCCAAATTTCTTAAATTTCCCTTTGATAGCCATGCCCGAAGCATACACACACATACCTGAGGTACCTATGTGGTAGTAAAACAGAAGTCCTAAAGATGAATAGTTCTTAATCCACATGCGATTCAAGATTCTCCTTGCAGCTGCGGTACAACCATAATGAATCGTACCGCTCTGTGATACAACTGTACGAATGCAAGATAATAAGATAATATAGCAGAGGAGTCAAGTGCAGTTAATGAACAAGCAGTACGTCATGCAGCTGTCAGGTAACCCCCCGAGCTCCCTGCCCCCTCTTCCTTCCTTCCTTGAGACGTCACTGACGCGAGTCGGTGCAACGCCGTCGACTTCGCCGGATCCGCAATTTCCCAACGTGGAAATTACGAATCCTAATGAAAACGCAAACGTTGCTAGTATAACATCCGCACATACAAAACAATGTTATCGCAAATGCAGCTTCCTTGATAAAGTGATAAGAAAATGCTAATCAGTGTCTCGTCCTTGTTTTGTTTTGAGTTTATTTTTTGGTCCTTCTGCTGACTGATTATGATTATTGACGCTTTTTTTGTTTGTGTCGTGTTTACATTATTATCTGATACAGATCTAATAGACCAATCGAACTGCCTTTTAATTGCCTATTATTTATTTGTTATTTACTAAATAAGGTAGTACCGACCTATACCTAGCTATAACAATCTCCATAGTATTGTAGTTCTCTATTTCCTTATCTTGGTTATCCTTGCCATTTTCCTGTCCATGGCGTAATTCTGCTTGGATTCAATGCTAGTCAAAGTAATTGGCAAACTGACCTTTGCAATAAGTGTAACTCTCAATGAGCGGTAAGATGTTCCTTGGCGTATTGTCTTTTTTTCCATAACATAATTTGTACTATTATTGTTTTACATAATCGTCCCCCCCCTCATAATATTTACTTGCACCATTATCATTTATAATAATAACGCTTGTCATATCACCTTATTAGTCATAACTTTTATTTGCCATAAAATTAGTTTCTATAAGTAACACATTACATAATCGATACTTGACATAAGCAACATTTAATATAATTTAGAAATGTCTATTGTTTTTTTACAAAAAATAATATCATTCAGGCATTTGGCCTGTAACAAACATACAAACACTCACAAACTTTCGCCTTTATAATTTTAGTGTGATGATTATTTTCATGAAAAACAATATTACTTTAAGTTTAAATTGCAGGCTCTTGTAATAAACTAGCATTGTTGTGCTAGTATGGTCAAATGAATAAATATTATGGAAACATTATTGAAAATGAAAAATAAAGCAAATAAATTTGTGAATGCAATTAGTGAAAATGATTTTATGTAATTTCACTATTATGGCAACTGAAGTGTTATTTCTAATGAAATTACGGCAATACAAGTATGGTATATAAAATTATTATTGCATTTTAAATTATGGCAAACATTAGTAACGTTAACGTTTCACTTCTGAGCTGAGCTAGGACTAATGCAAGCCTGTAAAAAATGGTACCTTATAGAGTTATGTTCTTAGAAACTTGTCTGGTATTTAAAGATATGATCAATATAGTTTATAGCTGACGCTAATGACTTCAAGAAAATCGCTTACAAGGTGTACCTAGTTAAATATTTTTTCACTAAAACAACATTTAATCCGAATAATTAATTTAACCAAAACTACACGTATTAGCAATTCTCCTAAACCCTCAGTTATAAATAAGTAAGAAGGTATGCTTTTCAGATTGAAAATTCTTATAAAAATAAACTTATTCTCGGAGTGGCACCAAATGTTCTGGGGCATGAGCGGAGTTGGCCGACACTCGCACGAAGGATAGCGTAAGCTACAATTTATGAGGCAATTCATCAGATCTCTGAGAGCTCCAGGAGCCTTATTCCATTCCTGAGGCATGACAACGCAAATTATATCGATACCATACTTCTTACGTTTGTTGGCACTGCTGTCCGTTCCGTGTCAGCTTACGTTGCACAAACATTTTTTTTTTTGCTTTGCTTGTGCTTTTGTGGTATTGATAGAGATAATGCCATGACCAATAGGTTCCATATAGACGTCAATAATTCACCATTTACCAATAAACTAGATTAAAACTGTACAAGTTATAATTATGTATATCAAAAGAACTAGCTTTCTTGTTCAATTGGAACCGTTTTCCAAAAATAAGCAAGTTTCAAGCTACAGACGACCTGTCCGTAACTTCGATTTATTTTCCTCTCCAATGCAACTAAAATTCTCGCAATATTCGTTTATCATAAGAGTGCATAAGGCAGTCACAGGTTGCCAGTCCATTTCCCGCCGCCATAACTTATTTCTCTCTATTCCCCATTGTGAGTGTCACGATGAAAACGTGCTACATCTGCTGCGGCTGTGACGTAGCGACTAGCGATGCACCCAGCCACTTCCCGAGTTACCAAAACCAACACCAAAAGAAGTATGTGTTTGAGTATCGAAATTCCAGTACACAGCGTCGGATTAATTAAACCAGATTGTACAGAAATCCAGTCCGAACTTTTTAGAAAATAAATAGTTTTAGGCATTTTTCCAAATGCGATTTCTAAGTTGGGAAACACCGATGAGAAAATTAAGATAGCCGAAAAGGAACTAAAACAGAAAAGCTATTATTTTCTAAATAAAAAAAAAACTTTTTGAAGTTTTGTTTAATTAAAGTAGTGAGCTCGCAGTCATAACATTTCAAACACCAGCGCCTACTGAAATGGACGCTTAATTATGTAGCGAACGAAAAAACGTGCTCTGCAATATTAGCAAGTTAAACTCAGTTGCCGTAACAGTGATGAATTACGTCACGCTATAAGGCTAATAAAGCCTCAAGGCATGACTCCAGATTATGGAGTTAATACGAACGGAGCACCGAGGGTGTTTGTGAAAGACGTTATAGAACGTGTATTATGTATCAAATCGTTGTAGGTAACTCCCCCCGGAACGCAAACACCTACTCCATTTTAAATATTTTAGAGCGGTTACCTGATCGCTCTCTAATATTCCCGGTGAAAACATATTTCTCCTCTTCCCGCTCAATTTATTTCTGAAAAATTCGTCGTTAACGTTTGCCAACATCAAAGAAGGTAAAGTTATAGGTGCAGGCTATTTATGTGCTCCATGAAAGGAAAATATTAAATAGCTGCTTCATATTAGACCGTACAATATTTCATCGTAAACGAGTTATATAGAAGCTTGTCACATGACGATAAAAACAAACTAGAACAAAACATACAATACGTAAGTAAACCTACTTAAACTAAACGAAAATCAATGTTCATAGCACAGAAACATTCGTCACAAAGTTATAAATGTAATAATGCTATGTAACTGGGTCATCTACCTTGAACTATGTATTGAGCAGATAAGGCCGAGACATAACTCAAACAAGCAGCAGTAGCAGCTCCAACGTAGGCGACCTAACTCGCAAAACTATTTAGCAAGAACGTTACACTTCCATACAAAAGTTTACTTCCATAAGTACATTAAGCTATATACGCTTTCGACTTATCCCGCCGGACCGTTACTTAAAATTGCATCGTTTTGTTACGGGCTAAGTAAAGTAAGTACAGTGCTTAGTGGTACTGGTATTTGGACTGAGCTGCGGAAGTTAAATGAAGTTCAGTGTAATTACTCTCGGAGAGGCGGTTAACTCGGCTCGGTTATGGTGACAGCCAGTGGCGCGCGCCTCGTGTCGCCTTGCCTCTAATTGAGGCCAATATTAATAATGAAATACTGTTTCGGATACAAGAAAATCTATATACACGGAATTCGATTGCATCGAAAAGTTGTTAAGGCCTGAAATGAAAATACTGACAAAGGGTCAGAGTATACTGTAAAATAAATTCCTGGAATAGTGCGCTCTATATGTACATATATTGTAATACGCTTATGTACTCATCATAGGTGTACATGTAAGTTGGTAGCGAGCTACACAAGACGGTATTTACCTTCATTAATATTGAAATGAGAATATAGTGACATCGGCACAAACAATAGTTAATAAATCTAAATGAATATAGCAGGCGACAGATGCTCACTAAGTTTCAAAGGTAGGTAGTACGCAGTACTTATAGTATGTCGTACCAACATACCTATAGCACTCTAGATATAGAGGTGCGGCTGAACAAACATTCCGCCTAACCATGGCGTTTATCCAACTATTTGTGAAGTTCTAAAGCTTCTATTTGTCCACGATGCATTTGCCTAGTTACACAGCCAACGGCAAAATGAGTTGGACAACAGTGCTAAGAGCCAATTTTCACCATTTTTTATTTCGTCGACTTTCAACACCCATTAACTGATTAATGTGAGAATTTTGATGCACTGGTTCTTTTAGTTAACAGATAGTATCTATCGTAATCAACTGATGGAAGTTGATCATTTAGTTCTGTCGCAGTCTTGTTAACAAGCACTAGCTACGAAATGGCCCGGATATCCAGGGTGTAGCCGGAACCCTCCCGGAAACAAAGGTCCTGAACTAGGCATCTCGAGTTTCTATCTATGTCGCCTTATTGTCTCTGGTCTGGCACTTCCTGCTAATCGTGGGGAGAGCGGTGCCAAATGAACATTAGTATTTCTTTTAGTTGAACGAAAATGAGTTTACTTACGTTTTATCATAGCGTGTTTTAAACCTATTGGAGAAAACACATTTAAAGGAAGTAGAGCTTAGAACGAAACCGCTATTTTTGACTTTGTAAATAATTAGATTTCCGCCTATCTTTTAAATTTTTCATGGTAACGATTTTAAAAGCATACCTATCCTACGTTGTAAATAAATGTCTTATGTCTTACGTTAAACTATTTCAGACTTAAAAAATGCTTTCTTAGATCAGACCAATTCCTGCCTAGCCTCTGGTGTGTTTCAAATAAGTCTTAACGAAACCGCTATTTCTAGCTTCATTTCTTGGTAGGTACGGATTTAAAACGTTAAACCCACGTTTATACATTCTACTGTTCAAAGTCAAAGTCAAAACGTTTATTTCAATTAGGCCATTAAACGTTTTTATTTATTTACCTAATTAACCTTTTTTGGTATTGATTGGAAGCTAATTAATTTATTTATTAAGTAGATAATTATAATGGTAACAACATCGCTCTTTTTTGGTAACACGTTTGGTTTAATATTATTTGAAAATAGCCTCTGAATAAGTCCTAAACGTTAAGAAAAGAGAAAGTTTTCTGGAGCTAAAACATATGTTTATAGAGCAGACTACAGAAGACACCTAGTTTACCTAATTCCTGGCATTGGCATGGCGATGCAGGTTTATTCTGCTTGCTTCTGGCAAAAGGTTTGCTGAAAAATGGACGAAAGATTTGAACTTCTTAAAAGGGACTCTTAGGTTACGTGGCTCAATTAAAGAAGAATCAATGAATAAACTGGGAGGAGGTACATTAAGATATACCTATACGTTTTATCATCAGTTATCTACATCATTTCAGATCCTAAATAAAAAAAAAGACACCAATCGCAAATTGTCTGCAGTCTCTTAAAAATAAATCAGGCACTTTTTATTGCCGCGCGACACGTAACGAAATGGATTAAACATAAACTATGTACGTAATTTAGCTTTATCATTTGTCAGAACAGTCATGAACAGTACCTTTCATTGTCAGGACTCGTTATTCGTTGTAAATGAACCCTGGCCATTCTTACATCCTCATACAATTTAGTTGTTTTCAACCTCTGGTCCGATGGAGAGGGAGTTCAGAGAATTTGTATTCCTATTTGTTCAATTTTCTTCGAGTCTTTAAAGCTATAACCTCTTCTGTACCGGGATCAGCGTTCTTAAGTAAAAACTGATTAAAACCCTAATGCCGATGAATCATAATTCCGCCAATAAATAATGAGAAGTAGTCTGGAAATGCTGATTGAGCAACTTGAGTAAGTAAAG
Source organism: Mamestra brassicae (assembly GCA_905163435.1). Taxonomy (NCBI): domain Eukaryota; kingdom Metazoa; phylum Arthropoda; class Insecta; order Lepidoptera; family Noctuidae; genus Mamestra; species Mamestra brassicae. The sequence goes on along the minus strand of LR990995.1, from coordinate 8,667,499 downwards.
GTTTCAAAGTAAAAACGTTGAAGAATAATTAATAGTATTAATGATTTTTCAACGTGTTTATTAAAACTCTTCATATTCTGGGAATGCCTCCACAAGAATAAACAGAATTCAAGTGATTACTCCGATAAACGTGATATCGAAAAGTAAATCCCTAATAGTTAGACAGGCATAAGTGTCCCATAACTTCTTTAAAATCTTATGTGAAATATGTGTTCCTTCTGAATGAGTCTTCCATTTTATGTATAATAGAAGAATTGGATTACTATAAATCCAAGAATTCTTAACACTTTGACCACAAAACCATAATATTTATCAACTAACCAACAAGACTCAAAGCCCTTAAAGTTATATTTTCAAAGCTATTTAGAATGCTAAGGCCTTTGAGTTGGTAATACGGCCAACCAATATTGGTCGACTTTTAATTCCTACTTTTATCAAAAAGAGCATCGAGAAATCAAGGGGTCGGAATTGTTTGGCTAATTTTTAAAATTAAGCTGAATTTCAATTTCGTTATTATAATGGAGGCCGAAGTCAATCAACTTAGCCGCTGTTGCGTGAAAGCTTGATACGTGTAGAATATTAACATGCCGTGGAAAATAGTGGGGTGCGAATATTATTAGGTGATACTCGCATTAGTAACGTGCGGAACAATATTTGTGTGTTTATCGGCTGCTAGTGTTGTGATTCAGAGGGGCCGGGCGGCGAGGACGCGACTGCGGCGGGCGAGCGCCGTGTTTGGCGACTCGGTGAGCAAACTCGCGCTCTAGCCGCATTTGCAATTCGTTTGCGGACTACGAAATACTCTGCACCCGACCAAGTCTTTTGTGTAACCGGATTTCTCGGTTAACGACCTAGATTCTGCATATTTATGCAGTTCGGTCACACAATTTTTCGTGTCTGTAACTATCTTTTAAGCCTTTGCTGAATGTGATGTGATAACATTTCTCTGCTCGTTAGCCATTTTGTTTTTAGTGCCAACATGTCCAATGTTAGCCAATGAAGTTGGCTGAAAGAATAATAAAACTTAAAAACTAAAACTACATATGTATGAAAAAATGAAGTCTAGATTATCCGTGTTAGTAGACGTCACGTCCAATGCTCTACAAATGGCGTAAGTCTTATCATAGATATTGCCAATGCAGACTATGGTAAGGGTATCTAGACGTTGTTACCATATTGAATAATGAAATGACAGAAGCAGGAGGTAAATAAGTATTAAAGCGCACGAAGATTCCACTGCCCCTTTTCTAGAAATCTGAACTCTACGCAAATGAAGTTATAAGCTTTCGTTAGTTCCAAATAACATGGCTGGCAGCGCAAGATATCTTGAATTTAATTATAAAGTTAGACAATAGTCGTATAGCTACGTTCATGAACCCGTTTAATGTTCACTTTATGAGGAAACAGTCTCAAAAATAAACAAACAAGATAAACATACGTTCCGCATCGCTGCGCCGCGTCGGGGTAATAATCGTACCAGCGTATGAGTGTTGCAGAGACGAGGGTGGTCGGGCTGGCTGGCTGCCTGGCTCGGTGGCACCCTGGCGCGCAAGCGGCCTGGTACCCCCGCCCGCTGCAACTTACACTAATATTCTTAATTTTTTACACCGAGGGCAATACGAGCGTATCCAAGATTAACAATTGCTCTAAGCTGGGGAGCGAGAAAATTAACTTTTAAATGTAAATTTTACGAGGAAGTCATAACGTGAAAGCTGCCGCGGTTAGCTCTGATTTATTGCACTTGGAATTGAAAGTGTTAAAGGAGTTGCAATCTGAAAAAAGTTTTAATAGGTACCTCTTTAAAGAAATATAAATCATGATTGTAGAGCGAATTTAACTTTCGCAAAGTTGTACAACATTTAGGCTCATCTACTTGAGTGGCTATTTAATGACGGCGCTTATTTCTCTAATCAGAAAAGTATTCATTAGCTTCACAGTAGACGAGGATGATTATATTTTATCCACCCCTTTGCGAAGGTCTGTGGAATCTCTCTACAATAAAATATACATTGTCAAGAAGTTGAGATATTTACTTGAGAGTTTCTGCTTAACCTCGACGAATTTATTACTATTGTCAAACCTGCTTTATTAAAAAGAACAATAAAAGGTGCCTTATTCTTAGGAATACCATTGTATTTAGCTAGAAATGACATTTTTCTCTTTAATTAGAGTACGGTCTACACTAAAAACCTATAAGTAATATTTCTTTTGGAAGCCGCGGTACACGTGCCGAGGATGTTACTTAGGTACCGTTAATTTCTATTTATTGATATTTCAACAGAAATATTCTGCAGAATTCTCTCAGCAACACATTAACAAAGCTTTAATTAATATGAATACAAGTGAAACTCATTCCAGACCAATATTTTTAAACTTGTAAGACACATTAATTCCGTAACAAATTTCAATTCCCAAGTACTTGGAAGCTTAACTCTTTGGACCGCAAAGTTATATGGATTGGAACTCTTTAGCGTTGACGAATGGGAGGAGGTAACGAATGTGTACAATCAAAACTTTGAAAAGATTCATTGCCGCAAATTTAGCCAACCAAAAATATGATCCAGCCTGAGTCAAAGAATTTGAGAACGGATGTGGCTCGGGGCGGTGCCATACCGCCACTCGCAAAACTTTTTCATTTCCACGCAGAAATATAAAAAGCGGAAAAGTTTCCGCGAATAAACTATCATCCTGGAATATTTTAAAAACTCCTTCAGATTTTTATAGTGACATACTAATGTTCATTTTGAAAACATTTAAAACTATTGTAATATCAGGTTTTCTTCTTTTCTATAAAAGAAGAAAAAGAGGACGAAAAATACAGACCCAATCAATGATTCCTTTTCAGAAATGGCATTAGATAAAATAAAATACAGTCAAAAATAATAAAATATCGAGACGATTAAGCGGTTCCTAGAATCAGTGCAGCACACTGATTCTAGGAACCGCTTAATCGTCTCGATATTTGATATTTTTGACTGTATTTTATTTTATCTTTGGTATTTGATATTTGGGCTTTATTTACAGGTCACGACTAGGGCATGTAATTATCGGGCCCATTTTACTATCCGGATATTAACAAATCACTATCCGCATATTTCGTATATTATCGTATAAAGTAAATAAAACGAATATAATCAATCAATAATTTTTATTTCAATTTAATTATTGAAAATACGAATAAATTCATACCATTGCCACAATGTTTTCATGAAATAGTTTATATTATAATATAAGTATACTATTATATTATAATTATACTATTGATTTCAGTTGATCATCAGTGGTTTGATTGTTGTTTGTTTGATTTCTTTATTTTAATGCACTTCAAGGTCCAGTCAAGGCATCTCACATCAAATCAAATAAAATTAATGTTCATTTTTCAATAATACTGAAAATCAGCACGTTTCAAATTAGAGATTTCAGACTTTAAAAAGTGCCATTGTTCTAGTTGAGGGAAACATTTTTTAGTTTTCACTTATGTTTTTATCGATATGTTTTAATATGGGGTTTATATTAATACATATCGATAAAAATATAAGTACATAAAAAAATAAGTAAAAAAAATATAACCACTAGAACCTAATGCACCGCTGGTGCTCTAAAGGGAATAAAATTTTATTTTCATTGTATTTCCAAAAATGCACCAAGCAAAAATATTGATTGGTGCCCTAATGGGTACAGTTTTGGTGCTCTTTAAATCTCTAACGGGTATAAATCAGTTTAACTGTATAATTCATTTTAGACTTACATTCCGCGCATTCAACGTAGTTATAATGAAGGACAATGTTTCAACGTTTTTCTATAAATGTAACGGAGGCTCCTTGGTTCACCGGAAGCACTCAATTATGTTATAATCAAGGTGTCCGGGGTCGAGAGCGACGCGTCAGCGGGGCAGCCCGGCGACCCGCCACCAACCAACTTAAATGTCACGGCTTTAATGCACGACCCATTCATTATTAAAATACGACTCTCAGCGTACAACGACCTTCCTTGTAATATCACCTCAGGAAAAAGTTTCTACGTGGAAATAATACCGAAATACACCATCTGGGAATGAAGATAAACCACGAAGTTGCTTATCAAAGCAGGTTGAAATACACTTACTGTGTTGAACAAACATTGCAATACAACTTTCCGCTGCTGCAAAAATTCAGTGAATACGGGTTGCGAATTTGAAACCAAGCAAGTTTTAACGAGATGATTGTATGTGTGTGATTCGGAACCCAAAATAATAAAAAAGATATCTTAATCGGGCTTTAACTTTTTATTGGGTTTATCTTGTGTGTCGGTCGAGGTTAAAGGGCTTTTCTGGAAATAACTGGGTTTTTTACTGTTTTAGTTTAGAATGCGGCATTCAATCACATCGTAGTGGCTTGTTCGGGTTCAAATGCGAAATAGACAAAAAGTTTTACAACACAATCCGTACACGAAAGTTTACTATTATAATAAGCGATGAAGTTTATCGTACAGATTTTACCTATATCACGTAGGTGCAGCTAGATTTTTTTTTTTTGTAAAAATCTTAATGTTCGTTTTGATCCTTATCTGACTATGTTACCATTTTGTTGTAGGAAATGCGAAAGCATATCAAATAGAATGATCGCTCTGTCTACGAGACTGTTCTGTATTTGGATCACTAAGTAGAAACTCAATCTCGTAAGCTTTTAGATCAAAATGTTGCGCATCGATTTGTGCTAAAAATAACCACAACATATTTTCCCAAAGACGGAACAATAAGTAGTTATATAGATGGTTTCATAATTTATTTTCTCTACTTGGAATGCCAATTAAATAAACATTATGAAATAAATGAAGGTACTAATAAGTCGTTCATGTTAGCTGTTAGTAAACTCTGCTCGTTAATTTGCTCCTTTCTGTGTCGCTCGTAATCAAACAATCGCGGCTGGTCGCTGATCGAAGGCCGCCGGACGGGACTATAGCGATTTGTTACATATTGTGTTGATATTTCATTTATCACGGTGATTCAATTTTCCCAGCAATTAATCACTGAACAATAGCCGTGGTCAATGGGCGTCGGCTGGACGAAAAGATATCCGAAGCACGCTGGAAACATTATAAATATAGACGTTTCCCTGTCCATTCACGAGCGCTGTCCTACGCGTTATAGGAAAATGGCAACGCTTAAAATAAGTAAGGATAATGGGTCCCCCAAATCTTTCATAATTTTGGACAGCTTTTAGGTCAATAAACAAATATCACGTCACACCGGATTATCTTTTAGGGTTCCGAACATCTATAAGATATGGAACCCTCATAGGATCACTCGGTTGTCTATCTGTCTATCCATCTGTCATAGCCAATTTTCTCCGAAATTACTTGACCGATTCTGTTGAATTTTGGTACATATATGAACTTCTGTGACCCAAACACGGACGCGTTACGTAAATAAATATGGGGTACGTAAACATTTTAAATATGGGGTCACTTTTGGGGTACAAAGTAGATTTCTTTTTAATAAAAAAGAAAGTTCAAAATAAACAGTTTTGTAGTTATTCAAAACTTCTGAATCCCTTATTTCCGAAACTATTGAGCCTAATATTTTGAAAAAAATAATGCAGATAGTAGTTTTTTACCTATAAAAATTCTATAGTGTTTAAATAACATGTGATAAAAATGAAATTCGTTCAGAACTCTTTACGCGCGTGTCTGACTAGAACTTGGCCAGTTTTTTTTACTTTTGGTATTAAACTGAACTTTTTTCACTAAAAGTATTCGTTTATGTAAGTTTCACACGGCTACCTACTCGTTTAGTTGCTTAGTTCTCATTAATTAATCGCTAAAGGATGATGACTTTAACACTAATTCCCTTCAAGGAGTTCGGGGCATGTAATATTTGAATATTCATTACGATCATCGAATACCTACACCTAGTACCTACATATAGTATGTAAAAAATATCGCTTATGTACTGCATTTATATGTTTATTATATAATGGAAACCTATTTTTAGAATGACTATAAATATTTTTTTTAAGAATGGGAAATCATCAAATGACTTCTTCCACTCTGGGTGGAGCGGAAGGGCGTGTCATCAAACTCTTACTGACTAAAACCCATTCGTGTTCCTTCTAAAGCCCTCTGCGTTCCAGGGCCGCGGTGACTCTTTCGAACAAATTCCGCAACCTTGGCAGGCTTTGGCCCTAGCGGGCCCCATCTCCTATGGCGACATCACTTTGAGGCGCGCGTGAAATACAACGCGCCATCGACCCGGGCCTGGTGGACATCGGACAGCGAGCAACCCAATGCTCATCGTCCGCAGGCCCGCGCCTACGGTGGCCGGGGATTACCCTGCGACTCCCGACGCCCAGGGCGTATTCTCCTGTAGCGGCGGTTGGGGCGAAGGCCTAGTCGTTCCCTCGCGCAGCCCGCCTCCTCCTTCGCTAGCATTATTGCTTCGCAGTAGAAGGTGACTGCTTCCCAAGCCTCCTCGCTCCTGACCATGGAGTTAACCAGAGCCGGACGCGAGAGTTCGCCGTCGCTGATTGCCTCGACGAGGATACGTCGGTGCTCAACCCAAGCAAGGCAGACCTCCACCGTGTGCTCCACCGTGTCCTCCGAGCGATGCTCACAGTGCTGACACCCGGGCGTGTCCTCCCGCTTAATCCGAAACAGGTACCTCCCGAAACAGCCGTGTCCGGTGAGAACCTGCGTCAGGCGGAAGGTGAGGATGCCGTGGCGCCTCTCCAGCCACTTCCCAAAAAGGGGCCTTACCGCCGCAATTGTGGTGTGCCCAGCGCCGGGTCGCGATAGTCGCCGTCTCCATATCGCCATGGTATCCTGCCAGAACTCCGTCCGTCGCGCTGCAATTTACCGCGGCAGTGGAGTTTCGCGCCGGCAAAGCGCCTCCACGCGCCACGCGTAAACGTGCGCGAGGACTCTCGCCTCCAGATCTCATGGTGGTAATCCGGCAAGGAGGCTCGCCGCCTCGCCGGAAACCGTGTGTTATCCTCGGGCCAGCTGCATGGCCATGACTCTTTGGGATGCATTGAGCTGGCGGGCTGTTCGCCCCTTCAGCGTTAGTGCCCACACTGGGACCCAATAAAGGGCCATGGACCGCACGATCCCCGCATAGAGCCTCTGGCAGGAGGCGTTTGAACTACCCTAAATTGGGCAGGAGCCGCTTGAAGGCAGCCCCGGCCCACTCCAGTCTGGGAGCCAAACGTCGGTACTTGATCGTCGACCCGACACCGATATGAACCCCTCCTACGCGTCAACGGGGCGCCCAGGTGCGGAGTTTATCCCGCACCATTTTGTAAGGGCGTCCCCACGGGTCCCCGTTCAGAGATTCCAGCATCTCCTTGCGAGCCAGATCCCTGACCCGCAGGATACCCGCATGGAGGCTATAAATACTTACTCATTACTCATTGTTGGCTTCACCCTTACAAACGCATTCTTTAGTTTTCTTAAACAGGAGAAATCTGACCTTTTTAAAATGCTATCATAATTATTTCATAAGATCGGCTGTAATCACATGACTGCCGTACAAAAAGGTGGTTCCATGATCTCAGGGCCCTCAGGTACCTGGGAAATTGTTTATCATTTTCTTAACCGATTTAAAAAAAAGAGATTATCAACTCTTATGTGGAATAGTTTGCAATGGTTTATTTCCTCAAGTGTAAGAATATAAATTTTCACTTGTAGAGAACTTGATAATAACTTCAACATAATACTCAGCTTCAACATTTCCGCTACATAGGCTAAAAGCAGCCACCAGCGTTAGGCAGAGTATAATTTTGTCATGGAAATTTGAAATCTCTTAGTACTCTAAAGCCTAATATCCAGCTCGGCTGCAAGCGCATTAGCCTTTATGAAACGTCGCGCCCATTAGCATCGTGGCACCGTTGCATATTTATTTTCTTACAGTTTCTGATTTCCTATGGATTCTTTGAAAATTATTTGTAGTTGTCCTGCTTATCATTATTGTTTTCTTGGTGTGTTTTTAACAATCTCGGAATCCTATAGATATATATCCACTTTGGTAAACGTACGAGGGGTTGAAGCCAACTCGCAGAGCCCACATTAGTAATTTTTAGGGTTCCGAATATCCATAAAAAACGATCATTCGGGTGTCTGTCTATGTACTGGACGTATTCTGTAAAAAAATTATTTTGAGTATGGGGGTCACTTTTTGGAGACACTCAAGAATATTTCAAAAAAAGTTTTTCATACTTTACTGTGTGACATATCAAATGACTTATTGTAAGGGTGTTAACTTTATAATTTTAAAATATAAAAGTTTGAAGATATTTAAGAAATTAGACAAAAAAAAACCTTTCCCCTTATCTCCGAAACTACTAGTCCTAATATTTCAAAAAAAATGCGGATATTGTTTACCTACAGATCACAGTTAAACCAATAAGAAGTATAGTGATAAAATAACATCTTACAAAAACGAAATTAGTTCGGACCCCTTTGCACGCAACTCCGACTCGCACTTGGTCAGTTTTTCATGGAATGGGGCACCAACCTACGACCTCTGCACTATGAAAGTATTATTATTAATAGCTTCTGCCAGCGGCTTCACCCGATCATCACCCAGATTCAAGAGAGCCGTAGGGAAACCCAGCACTCTTCGAAAACACACACGACACAGACCGCGTTCCGTTTTCCAGCCCCGCCGCCGGGGCCCGTCGTGACGTCCCAGTAATAACCCTCCCCGACCTTTGATTACCGAGCCAGCTCGCGTCGCTGAGCCAGTAGTTTTAAACTCCCCAAATAATGTTATGACCCAGCCTGTGCCTTGCTGTTCCTCCCAAAATGACGCCGCTAGCCGAGGTCCGTATCCCACAGGGGATGCCCTAGCGAGCGGTCATGTAGTTTTAATTTAGTTTGTAAGCCCTGGCTGGGGGCCTTGAAATTCATTTGAGGCCACCACAGGATAGTCCGGTTAAGCAGTACATAGTCCCGGGATAAAAGTTTCCCGACTATAATCTATGTACTTCAGTGCCAAATTTCATCAAGATCCGTTCAGTAGTTGAGCGAAATTTTAGATGCATGGGTGAAATTTCGCTTTTACAACTAAGTGTTGGTAAAATACAAGTAGCAACTATAAGCTGATGCGGATGTTTCAAATAACTTGAAGATATCTAGTCTTTCCAGTCGGATCTTGGAACAGTGTAGGAACTGTCACAACACTTTCCGGGAGCCTATTTCCATGCTGTTACCGCTCGGTTAGGCAGGAACTGTTCAAAGACATTCTTCCTTGATTAGCTTCCTTCATAGCTTGAGAGAATGGCTTCGAAGGTTTTTGTTGGCACAGCTTAGTATTCTGTCAGCTACCGCTTTGTCTACGCTACGCAGTGTGATATGGCTCTATAAGGCTCTGCGTATGGTAGGCTTGTTTTAGGTAATTTTAAATCAAATTCATAAAATCCGGAAAGATCTGAAGTGTCGGTCAGATGAAAAGGGGCCTAATTAATAAATTATTGGCGTTGTTTTACCTGCACGCAGTGCTATTTTACACACATACCTCTAGCATGTCTATCTAGCTTTAGAGATCTATGTTAAAATAAATGAGCATTACAAGATTCATCCCAAGCACGCAGAAAGAAATCAAATTATCGCAGGTAGAGTTCATTGGTAGCGTTAACTATCTGCCGTGGCATTATAGACTGAGATCCCAGTGTCCCCAGACCTTACTTATTTTCTCACTAACAAAATATGTGGGATAGAGTAGTGTTAGTATGTACTTTTAATATACGCATACCAACCTGCTAATTTGGGCCGACGACCATTTTTGTGATGTATGAAAGGTATTTCAGTAGTCAAGGTAGTTTTTCATCCTCTCAAATCCTGGCAGACTTTAGCTTCGTTATTTGCACCTAGTAAATAAACTATGCCCAAGTTTCACATTCTTGTTACACAATGTTCACATTTGTGCACACACACATCGCATCTCACTCGTGGTGTCGACCAGCTCTTAGACTATTACAATGGTATTGGTTAATTACTAATTATTTAAAAATATTCTGTAAAACATACATTGAAAATCAGCACTCAAGACTTAAAAAAAAGTAATGGCTTTAGCACCTTTTTTTTTAAGGATGGGAAATCATCAAATGACTTCTTCCGCTCTGGGTGGAGGGAAGGACGTGTCAGACTCTTACTGACTAAAACCCATCCGTGTTCCTTTTAAAGCCCTTTGCGTTCCAGGGCCGCGGTGACTCTTTCGAACAAATTCCGCAACCCTGGCAGGCTCTGGCCCTAGCGGGCCCCGTCTTTTATGCTGACATCTCTTTGAGGCGCGCGTGAAACACGACACGCCATCGACCCGGGCCTGGTGGTGATCGGACAGCGAGCCACCCAATGCTCGCCGTCCGCAGGCCCGCGCCTACGGTGGCCGGGGATCGCCCTGCGACTCCCGACGCCCGGGGAGCCTGGGCGGCGGTTGGGGCGAAGGCCTTGCCTTTCCCTCGCGCGGCCCGCCTCCTCCTTCGCTAGCATTACTGCTTCGCAGAAGGAGGTGACCGCTTCCCAAGCCTTCTCGCTCCGGACCATGGATTCAACCAGGGCCGGACGCGAGAGGTTGCCGCTGCCGATCGCCTCGACGAGGACACGGCGGTGCTCAGCCCAAGCAAGGCAGATCTCCACCGTATGCTCCACCGTGTCCTCCGGGCGATCCTTACAGTGCTGACACCCGGGCGTGTCCTCCCGCTTAATCCGAAACAGGTACCTCCCGAAACAGCCGTGTCCGGTGAGTACCTGCGTCAGGCGGAAGGTGAGGACGCCGTAGCGCCTCTTCAGCCACTCCTCAAAGAGGGGTCTTATCGCCGCAGTTGTGGCGTGCCCAGCGGTGGGTTGCGACAGTCGCCGTTACCATATCCCCATGGTATCCTGCCGGAGCTCCGTCTGCCGCGATGCAATTTGCCGCGGCAGCGGAGTTTCGTCCCGGTGAAGCGCCTCCACGCGCCACGCGTAAACGTGCGCGAGGGCTCTCACCTCCAGATCCCATGGCGTTAATCCGGCTCGCCGCCTCGTCGGAGACCGTGTGGTATCCCCGGGCCAGCCGGATGGCCATGACCCTTAGAGACGCGTTGAGCTGGCGGGCAGGTCACCCCTTCAACGTAAGTGCCCACACTGGGGCCCCATAAAGGGCCATGGACCGCACGATCCCCGCATAGAGCCTCCGGCAGGAGGCGTTTGGACCCCCTAGATTGGGCAGGAGCCGCTTGAAGGCAGCCCCGCCCGCTCCAGTCTTGGAGCCAAACGTCGGAAGTGCTCCTCGAAGTTCCATCAGCTGTCGAGAACGAGCCCCAGGTACCTGATCGTCGACCCGACGCCGATGTGAACCCCTCCTACCGTTATTTGGGATTCCATTGGTGGCCTGTTCCGAGAACCATAAAAACACATGACTTCGGACTTGTGCAGGGCCACCTCGAGACCCAATTGCCGGATCCTCTCAACGACGACGAAATCCGTTGGCCCAAGCTAGCAGATATGCGTATGTTAAAAGTACATACTAACACTACTCTATCCCATACATTTTGTAAGTGAGAAAATAAGTGAGGTCTGGCAGCTCTGGGATCTTAGTCCCTTAACTTTCCGATTCAACGTTTTGTTTCGCGCGCTCGCTCTGAAGCGGAGTGCAGCTTTTCGGTAATCTCGCATAATAATGCAAAATACGACTCGCACTAGCGTCCCGCTCTGCGCAGATACACCTAATTTCTTGCCCTCTAATTAAGTGCGAGTTAACTTACTGTTTCATTAACTTTCAGCGATGAGACAAGTTATATTATAATGCAAATAAGATTGTTCACAAATTTTTACGGCTCAACTACAAAACAGTAGGAGGAGGACCTAGTTGTTTTTTTTTATTTCGGTAGGAGGGATACTTGAACGGCTCTTGTTTTTGTTTTTTTTAAAAACTGGTCAGGTGCGTGCAAAGGGTTTCTAAAGCATCTCATTTTAGAACGTTTTTATTTTAACACTTTATAGGTTTTCCTGTAATCTATAGGCAAATAACAACAAACTGTTTTTCTTCTAAATTTTAGGATCAGTAGTTTCAAAGATTAGGAGGATTATTTATCATCTAATTTAATATTATAAAAAATTTAACTAAAACCCATTTCAAAATAAAATTTTTTCAACCTTTCTATTTGTTCCCCTAAAAGTGACCCCATACTCAATTTTTTTTTATGTAATGCGTCCGTATCTGGGTCATAAAAGTTCGTATGTGTCCCAAATTTCAACAGAATCGGTTTAGTACAGACAGACGGACAGACAGCCAGCCAACCAGCCAAGTGAGTGAGAGTCAAGGTTCCGTTTTTTACGGATGTTCGGAACCCTAAAAAAGGAAGTTGCAGGCGTAGCTGTTTTCAAAAATAAACACAGCATTCGGCAATCTAAGGTTCTGTTTTGATAAAGGTCAGTTAATAAAATGTATCAATTGTTTACTTTTATTATGAATCGTTTTGTTTCCTTTATTCCCAGTAGTTCCATGCAGCTAGATCCACATGGCTTTACTTGTATTCAAATCTATTTATTTCCAAAATTAGGTACATTCTGAAACGTATGTGCTTATAACCATTACAAAAAAAACCAATACTAATTGTGTGTTATAAAACATTGTCACGTCGCACTGGGCTAGGCTAAGTAAAGCAACCCTACTACTGAACGAAGTTGATCGTAATCCTATACCAACGTGCCTTTTATCCCGAATTCCTGACTCACAAAACTCAGCAACAACGCTACACCTAATTCTAAACATAAGTCCTTACACACGTTTTTTCATAGTTGTAGTATTGTTCTCTATTGATTCCAAGCGAATATTTGCGGCCACTGAGCTCGATCAAACTTTATCCTGGCCGTATTTGCCGAAGTTATATCGGATCGGCAGTAAAACGGGATAATAATAAGCAGTGGATGCAATAAAACGGCGCTTACGATCACACAATTCGATGACACCTATAAAACGGGCTGCATCACCCATCCGCTCTCTTTATGTCACGCCCCAATTTATATGCTTAAGAAGTTTTTATTTTATAGCACTTGTAATAAAACAATGTTTGTATTCATACGTTGTATTAAATGAATCTTTTTTATTGACATTTAAGCTCGGCACGTACTTTAATTCGTACCTACTTCCAATACGCTTGTAATTTTTTTATGATTTTCAAGACACGTTTATTTTCTGTTATATGGTGGTATTCAATCAGCAATTAAAAGTTGCCAAAGCATTTTATACTTCTAAAAAGATCCGTTGACAGCCGGATATTTCTGAAGTGTCGTGCGATGTGGACACACAAAGTTTGTTTTAATTTCTAGTTAAATAGGTACATCAAGTCACCAGTCACAGAGGCCGTTTGATATTAAGTGCCCACAAACTACGGCATCGATATTTCAATTAATATGCATCGTTACTTTAAACTTTACTTAGTGAAAGTGGGGTGAAGCAAGTTTTAATAAGGGTCTCTCTGGGTCATTACAGGCTCGTAGCGGTAATTGTCAGAGGCGGCGCGGCCCCAGCACTTAACGACACTTCTGGTTGACGTAGGCAGGCGGCGGACTTGGGGATGTCCGTCGCCCCCCACTCATCCGGACCCGAGGTGGCGGCGCGTGGTGTTCCCGTGCGCCCCTCTTTGACGTAGCGAGGGGAGTTAAACACCTCACTCCCCTCGCCGACGCGAGGTGGCCCGCAGAGGCGGGCCGGCACCAGCCGGGGATTGCGGATGTCGCATACGTTCCCGCGATCCCCGGCGTAGGTGGAAGATGGAACACCGGGGTGGTTTTAGTCAGTAAGAGTCTGACAGACCCCTCCACCCGCCCCAGGGTGGAGGATTTCCATGAGGATTTCCCCCCGAGATCAAAAAAAAAAAAAAAAAAAAAGGCAGCCACTCCTTACTGCCGCCGTTTGTATTTCAATAGCTTTGTCAAACGAAATAAACGTATATCTGCTCACCAAATACGTTTTTCGCATAAATGTGCCGCCGGCATTTGTTTTGTTTATTTTTGAATAAAACAAAAGCCTGAATTCCTCTTATTGTTATTGGAATACGCCTCTGCATTTTCAAAAATACTCTGCGCCCATAACAACAGCGGATTTAAGGCGAGGCAACTTTCGTTCTAGTCCTAACCACTCGCTTGATATAGTTGCTGAAGTTTCCAATCTAATAAAACGAATCACGTGTTCAACGATCCTTACACAAGTGAATTAAGACAGAGAGATTGCAAGACAAGAGATACGGCATCGGCCGTATTCAAACTTTACACGCACGGAGGGTAAAATAGCTTTCCTTATCGACTAGGTACCTATATTACAATTTTTTTGCTACAGGTTGTAATCAATTATGAATTTAGCGGCTACGCAACTATTGCGTAGCAAACGCTTACACATTGCGTAGCAAACGCTTACACATTGCGTAGCAAACGCTCACACATTTCAAACAACTTCGGTAGCAAACAAAACACTTTGGGTTGCAAACGCCATACTGTCGCTTGCGCAAAACCTGTCTGGCCACCAGGACAGAACTTTCAATAGGATGCCTTAAAAAACCAGACAACACCTACACAATTAACGATGCGGAAACTAGCGAATTACTTTTTACCACCCACTTCCCTGGCTGCCGGATTGCGACCAAACAGAGTTGGGAACCGCATAGGAAAAGAGCCACGAGCAACCTTGATTAGGAGGTGACTTCAGAAGTTATAGACAAAGATAAAATAATATGGGCAATCAACACCTTCTTGCCTTTGAAGGCGTCAGGGTTGGATGATATCTTTCCGGCTCTGCTCAGATGGAGCGGAGACTTGCTAGCTGAATACCTTGTCAAAGTTTATCGTGCCTGTCTAGCTCACCGCTACATCCCCTTGACATGGCGTGAAGTAAAAACAATATTTATTCCGAAACCAGGTAGGAGCAATTATACTCAACCTAAATCCTTCAGACCCATCAGCCTCACCTTGTTCTTCCTGAAAACGCTGGAGAGACAGAAGGATTAAAAAATTTCGCTACTTAAACCTTTACATCCTAACCAACACGCCTACTGCGCAGACAAATCAACTGAATCAGCACTCCACTGCGTAATCACACGCATAGGAAATGCTTTAAAAGCTAAAAACCCAACACTGGGCGCCTTCATTGACATAGAGGGTGCCTTCGACAAAACAAACTTCGCCAGCATCGGCCAGGCACTAGCCGTGCACGGTGTGGCACAAACGCTTATAGAATGGATTCACAACTTGCTAAAACACCGCGCTAATCAATTTAATGTAAACACCACCACATGAGACATCGTAAGTAGGGGCTGCCCACAGGGTGGGTTGCTGTCACCATTACTGTGGAACCTAGTTGTTAATGAGCTCATCACAGAGCTTAACGCTAGCAGTCTGTACTCGGTGGGTTATGCAGATGACATAGCAATTCTAATCACGGGGAAATTTGAAGAAGTCTTATGTGACCTCATGAGGAAAGCTTTCAGAATAATCGAGAATTGGTGTGCAAAACACGAACTCTCGGTCAACCCCTCCAAAACAGAACTAATATTTTTTACTAACAAAAAAATCCTTGGAGCTCATAAACTTGCTAAACTTTTCAACACCGAACTAACACTAAAAGAAGAAATTAAGTACTTAGGAGTGATCTTCAATAGCAAATTGCTCTGGAACAAGCATCTTGACTACAATCTTAACAAAAGCACAATAGCACTTTACCAATGCAAAAAATGTTATAAAAAAACTTACGGGCTCTCTCCAAGGATCACGCTGTGGCTTTACACAGCCGTGATCAGACCAATGCTGCGCCGTAGTTTGGTGGACGAGGACTGAACTCACGACCACCGTCTCTAGGCTCCAGCGGTTCCAAAGGCTAGCCTGTTCCGCTATCACTGGCTGCATGAGTACAACCCCAACTACAGCAATGGAGATAGCCCTTCAATTAACTTCCCTTGACCTGTACACACAGCAGGAGGCAGCACTAGCAGCTATCAGGCTTATGCACTTAGGCATATAAGGTAAAAACCATACTAGTCCGCACGTAGGCACCCTGAACCGGGCGATTGAGTACCAACCTCTCATCGCTGTCCCGTGTGACAGAACACCAAAAAAACCTATGTTCAACAAAAGCTACAGCATACAAACAACGGAGGAAAAAAGGGATCAGTCAGGAGTCGATGAAGTACGCATCTACACAGATGGCTCAAAAACTCCAAAGGGTTCAGGGACTGGCGTACACTCCCTAGACCATTACTAACATTAACTTCCACCTACCACTAGGCGAACACAGCTCGATATTCCTATGCGAGTGTATCGCCCTAGTACAAGCCGCAACAGCCGTAAACCGTCTAGGGATACACAACTACACCATTAGATTCGTATCTAACAGCCTGTGCTCAAAGCCCTAGAAATCAAACAAACTAACAGCAAACTAATCTTTGAGTATCACCTCGCCCCGGTGAGTATATCGCTGTCTAACAGATATCACCCTCCAGTGGATCAAGGGACACAGTGGATCAAGGGACACAGTGGATCAAGGGACACAGTGGATCCCTAGATCTTTCCTACATGGATTCGCCAGAGATCTACTATGCTTCATAACAACAAATGGTCACGGGCTACAGGCTGCAGGCAGTCAAACATGTCAATGCCAAGTCTACATCCCCGACTAACAAAACGACTACTCAGCCTTAGTAGAAATAACCTCAGAATAATAATATGGACAATTACGGGCCATTGCCCCCTTCACAAAAATCTCTTTAACATAGGCGCCACGGACAGCCTACTCTGCAGGAGCTTGGCCTTGACGCCAAAGAATCAGCCGCCCACTTCATCCTGTAATACGAGGCCGTGAAACCTACGCACAACGGACCGAATGGGAGTCTAAGTGCGGAAAATGGAGTCTCTACTCTACTCTACTGTCCCACTGCTGGGCAAAGGCCTCCCTCCACTCCTTCCAATACTCACGGTGTTGTGCCTGTTCCTTTCAGTTCGTAAGGAATACATCCAGGTCGTCCCGCCATCTATTTTGCGGCCTATCGCGGTCTCGTCTCGCTGTTTCAAGGCTCCAATCCTGTATTTTATGGGTTCACAGCCCAGTCGCATTTAAGTTGGGCAGCCTTTTGAGCCACATCGCGTTTTGAAGCGCAGTGTAGTGTTTCGAACGTGGTCTGTTAACACCTAGTTTACTGCGCTCCATAGTTGGTTCTGGAGAATTATTTTATTAAGGTTACCATAATAAAAATAATTGGCCCGTTTGTGTGACACTTCTGCAATGTTATTATAGAAACAAGATGAACGGATTAGCCGTGATTCAATTAGCTAAGTTAAATAAGCTGCTTCATTTCCAGCGCTGATCTCTTTTGCCGTAGATATCTTATTATATTATCTACTCGATTTTAATTACTTAAGATCCACAAAAAAACTTTAAAGAGCGTTTTTATGAAAATAACGAATTTCCCCGTAAAACGCGTGCGAGGGAAACAAGCCGTAAATTAATCAATCAAAAAACGTGGGTAGGATAGACCTACTGACCTAATTATCATATTTACGTGTGCTATTGAATTATGTATGTTTTTCGTGAAAGGCATGAATGTTTAGATGTGTATATGTTAAAAAAGCGCATGTTCTAATTGGTGCGGGATCGCAATCACGGCAGACATGTCATGTCAAACGGCGCCGGCTCGGCGGCGACTCGGCGCGTACGTAAGGTTACGGGAGACGGCGACGACTAATTCAATTCCGCAGCAGCGAACTGAATGCTAACGACCGGCTTAAAATGAACACGTATACTGAAATAACACATGCGAGAACATACTCTATTCACTAATAATACGCGCCGAATATAAAGCAAGGGATTTCTACCGTTTCTGATGTAACCGTACTCCGGATTATTATAATTCTAAGCGGTTTAAGGATTTAGATTTTAATTCTCTTAAAACTTACCCGCCAACTTAATTTCTTTCTTTGAGAATAATTTTTCGAGGCCTTTGATTTTCTCGCCCACCTTTTCAAGGGATTTTTTGTGAGTAATACAATTTATTATAACAGTCTTGATCTCACTTTAATCAAGTGTCCTCACTGGCTCATTAATGGATAATTCAAACCGCTCTTTAATTACGCTGAGTCACAACTTTTTAGGAATGTTTTCTCCAGTGCTCCCCCCGAGTTGGGCGACGACACGTCCAGAAGAAAGACGCGATACGAACGACGATGTGTCGGTAAATAGGTAATGTTACGTATACAAGTGTAAAGGGCGTGTGAAAACGATATTTTTATTGTATTTCGAGCACGAAAAGTTTTTTTATCCGCAGTGGCTCCGTCTCCGGCGGCAGCGGCGGGCGACGGGCAACCAGTCCGCTGTCGGCAAGTAAGTATTGTGGAATGATTAATTGTTCTGTAAATTGAATTCACCGTGATAAATGAAATATCCGCACAATAGGTAATAAATTACGCTGACCCGTTTGGGCGTAAGATGAAACGGTCTGAAAGTAGGTCCGGATGGATGTTACAGGATAATAGGTATAAAACACAACACACGTAAAACACCTGCCCGAAGGTATTGTTGGGATTTTAATTCGCATGGGGCACGAACCGGCTTTGTTAAACGAACTCGTACAGCTTGCTCGCACTCCGTTACTGGCTCCGGTCTATCTCGATTTTCCTATTCCGATACGATTCGAAACTTATGCGACCAAACAACACTGAAACTTTGAACTGCTTTAAATACGCCAAAAATAATCAAACAAAAATGTTTATTACGAATGATTAGTACGACGATACGTTCCTAAGCAATGTAAAAAGGTTAGAAGTATGTATTTGTTCCGAAATATTATAACCATTCATATCGGCACAGACTGAATTGGTTTCTATTTTTTTATTTACTTGAGTAATAAAGTCGTATCAATAAAGCTCGTGAACAGCTGTTAAAAAGACATTTATTTATTCGAGTTCATTTACGACTGAGGCTGCTGACCGTCCCAAGTTCTTACCTACCTAGGTATAGGTAACTAACTGGGTCGTTAGAGGGTTACCTACTACGTACCTTGCCATTAGTCAGCCGACAGACATTGGCACTTTTGGAGGAGCTGAATAATTAGTTACCACACACTCAAAATTGATAGTAGTACAAGTTATCGGGGTTTTCCATTAGGTATTTCTAAGTGCCATCTCGGTGATTGGAAGTCTAGCTTTATTTCCATGTGCCTTGGAGAGTATGTTAAGCCGTCGGTCCTGCGCCTGAACTCGCTTCGTATGTGGTGTATTGTCGTCCCATCGTACTACGAGAGTGAAAGAAGAGATAATGCACCTGTGTTTGCGCACACACTTGTGCACTATCTGTCGCATATCGATATGTGATATGTAATTTTATTAAGTAATACAGTCCTGACCAATGTCGGTCATGGTAACAAATAAGGAAGGAGTCTAGATCGATATCTAGACTCCTCAGATCAGTCATTTCTTTAAAGTAAGTAATATAGTCCATATTACTTACTTTAAAAGATATAAATCTGTGTACATACGTGTGTAAGTAACACCTTATTTAGAATAATCCTCGGCTGACTACACAGAAACCACCCCATATTCTTCGGCTACGCTGCCTGGGGCCATGGTCCCTTGATTGGAGGTGAATTGATTATGCAGTTCCCCTTCAGTATTTAATTTCTTGCTTAGTGAATTCTCCGTTATTTTAAATCCACTCGCATATTTATAAATGTTGGCAGCGCTGCCTTTAAGTGAACAGAACATTAGCTAAACGAAGATACCTTAATGAATACGAGGAAACTCCAACCAAAGCTAAATACAATCAATTCTAGAAACTCCAGTCTATTAAATAATCAGGAACTCATGATCAACGTTTGTCTTTTCTTCCTTTAATGGATACTTACATAACCTACTTTAATTCCTCGAGACACAATGTCCTGATTCTGTTTAAACTTGTAGTCGTAATGAAGACACAAGACTTTAGGAAATAATATAAAATAAAAGGTAATTTTAAAATGAAGAAGGCATACCTATACAATTGACGAGTAAAAGATATTACAAGCTAGGAAGCTAAAGTCACGCATGTCGATGCGAGTGTAAATACATTATTTAGCATTATTACGTAATTATGATTGTAATATGAACTAACATCGTGAGAAAGGCACTCCGGGCAAACATTTATTGAACAAAGCGGCAAGAAAAACGACGGCAACAAGCGGCGCCGGCTGTTCTAAATTGCCAACACTTCTGAGCCGCGGGCGTTTACTGGAGTTCACTCCACTTCATTATTTGTTACATTGCATCGATCCGGGATCGCGTAAAGTGTTATATGATAGCGCCATCAGTGTATGCGGCAGATAAAAGACGATACCGTGCGCCCGTACCTCCATTTTCCGTATTGCAAGTACGAAAACGCTGACGATAAATGTAAAAGGGAAATTCATTTGTCATTAAGTTGCATTGTTACTGAAAAATATTCGCAAAAATAAAATGTTGCTGAATATCTTCTGGCAGAGCATGTTGGAACAGTGGGATAATGAAAGCAAATCAGATTTTCGAAAAAAAAAATGAATCGCACGCCTACAAAATGAAGAGCATGGATTTTAAGTGCTCACTTTTTCAATATGTGAGTGCATATTTCGGCGGTTAATTTGGAAATAATGTGTCTATCCACAAGTGATGTTTCAATGTTAAAAATAAGTTTGTGCATCATGCCAGACGGCCGACCAGTGAGAGTAACTTTTTTAAATTCCAACTCGGTAAAGTAATTAGAATTTTTCCAACGGCCCCATTGTGCTACGAACTCAGCTCACGCAAACTTTTAATGTGACTTAAATTCAAATGCTATTTTACGGTTTCTCTTTGTGAAGTTGATTTTAATGAAATATTGAGTTCGGCGACATTGATTGTCTACCTTTTTTATTTTGTCATTTAAAAATTTACTTTGTAATCACCGTAAGAACCTACAGATCAAAAGAAAATGATTTTCACGCATAGCTTGAATGATAACAAGACTTAAATGTGGTGAAGGTAATATCCCACGGTCAATACAAAACTTGTCTTTCTTTGTGTTTTCATTCAGTGTGTTTTTTTTTTCAATAACATAATATTATATCTACATTTTCATATGATAATCTCTCATAACGGCACATGATTCATGAACCAATATTATCCAAACGATATATTTTTCGAGCAACTCAACACTAAAGGCAAACTTGAAAGTCATTCAACGAACTCGAAGTCGGCGCAAATAGATGTCATCAATCGAAGAGGCTTTCGATCAAAGACAAGGGACAAAGGAACATCGTAGAGCAAGGGCTGATATGCGGAAGAATTATTACCGAAGCGGACGCCCTAATGCCTGAGAAGAACGTGTTTATTCGGTGACCTGCTGGAGGCAAACTGACAGCCCGAATGCACGGTAACTTATTGTTTCAATAGCGCCGCTCCTTAACATAATCTCTTTCATCTGATATGGCTTTAATGGACTCTGTAATTTAAGGGCCAGTCAAATATAATAGTGTGGGCGTAGATAACCACCCTACTCTAAAGCTAGGAATATAAGCTTTAAAGCATTCCTTTTCTAAGGCACACTTTTCCACCCCAATGCTATCTTAAAGTAATCGCTATGTGCGATAAGCCCGCCCTTTGTTTTTGCCTTCCATTTTAGTAATTAAAGTTTTACTTGTGCGCTGTAAGTAGAAGAATAAACAATCTTTTTTTAGTTAAAAACGTAACAATAACAAGGACTTCGAACTTCTCTGGTTGGATTTTCCCACCAAACTACCCGCTAGACTAAGCGTCAAATCCCACTTTGCGAAACGCAGTTAGTTCACAAATCTTAATCAAGTTTCTCATAAAAGGATCCCCGACAGTGTATACGTTTAATCCTTGCTTTTGAAATATTCCATAAATCTTATAATCGCGCGGCAGTTGTTTTATTATGCAAATTGCTTGATGGTATTTGCTTTGCCTACAATGCTATGCACTACAAGGAACAGACGACATGCCTTGCCTGTTATCGATAGGAAGGGTTATTATGTAAGAAATGAGGCGTGTTGAGCCGATCAGTCGGCGTTTTATCGTGTGGTAAATCGGCTCCCGAGTGACCCTTTTCAAATAGTGTAAAGACCTACCAGCTGGGTGGTCGCACTGCTAAACTTGATGATTTTTGATTTCTGTAAACTAAGCGTGGAGATAATGAGTATTTTTTAATTATGAGGGAGATTTTATTATTATCGACGTTATTACCAAAAAACAATTTGCAAAAATATTATATCACAACAGTAGCACCGCACCCATGTATTTTGCTGCATAAAGAAAGCCGTTTAGATAGCCACGTACAGTCAACAAAAACAATGTCGCGCCGTGGTTGAAAGAGCGAGATTCCGGCTGCAATCATCTAGATAACACTTGAGGGATTTATCCAAAATAACATTTCGCCTGCGCAAAGTTCTTAATGAAATAAGTTAGTAATCCTCGGGTAATTCGTTAAATGTTTGTGCGATAGATACTAGTTTGGAAGCTCTCCCCGAGTGGCTGTTTCATGCTTTGATTACAGCGCCGCGTCTTCACAGTATCAATGATTCACGTGAGCGTGCTCGCAAGTTTACCTATCATTTACATTGTTATACAAGAACGTTATAAAGTTTCACTACATATTTATGAATAGTATGCAGATTGGGAGAAAGTTTCAGGCATGTTTGCTGTTTGTTGCTCTAACGATTGATCATTAGATCAGGTATATAACGTCTCCTCGAGTTCAGAACTTAATACAACTTTCTTTGTAGGTGATAACGATTAATAATACAAGTCTTGGCTCCAAGTCGAATTTTAATTATTGCAGCCAATCTCAGGAGAGATTAGTCATTGCCATGTGAGATATTATTGTGCAGAAGAGTTTGCGCAAACCCAAGAGCACTTTGTCTTCCTATACTCTCAGGGATGGCAATCAGGCACGAACGGAGAGATCAAGCGCAAAGCCAGATTTTCCAAGTTATGGTGGCATCATATTGCCAACTTCCGAACCACGCGCAGCCACTGCGAAATTCCTGATGGAAATCAAACGCTACGAGACCAATAAAGCAGTTACAGAATTACTAATTGCCAGTGGCTGATTATAATGCTCGATGATCTCAGTAGAGTTTCCGAAAGACTGGGTCTTAAAATGAACATGTACAAAACCAAGGTCATTGTAAATACCCATGTAGCACCCACTCCTATCAAAATCGGAGCCTCTACACTCGTAGTTGTAGACGAGCACGTCTACCTGGGACAAACGGCCCAGTTAGGTAGGGCTAACTTAGAGAAAGAGGTCAACCGTCGAATCCGACTCGGCTGGGCGGCCTTCGGGAAGTTTCGTGGTATCTTCTCGTCTCTCTACAGTGTCCCAAGACGAAAGTCTATAACCAGTGCGTGTTGCCAGTGATGACTTATGGAACCGAAACGTGGTCGCTCACAATGGGCCTTATCAGAAGGCTTAAAGTTACCCAAAGGGCAATGGAGAGGGCCATGTTCGGAGTTTCCTTGCGTGATCGAATCAGGAAAGACGATATCCGCAAGAGAACCAAGATTACCGACATAGCCCGCAGGACCGCTAAACTGATGTGATAGTGGGCAGGGCACATTGCTCGCAGAACATATGGACGATGGAGCCAACAAGTTCAAGAGTGGCGACGCGTACTAGAAGACGTAGCGTTGGAACGTTGGATGGCCTTCCCATAAGGTGAACCGATGACCTGGTGAGGGCCGTAGGTAGCCGATGAATGCGATACGCACGGGACCGGTTGTTCTGGTGACATTTGGGGAGGCCTATGTCCAGCAGTGGACGTCTTTCGGCTGATATGATGATGATAATGATGAGTGGCGGATTTACGCATTTTCCGCCAGCAGGCTATTCAATTTTGCCACCCTACCGCGAGCTCTACAATTCGATACCCTTGTTCACAATCATATTAATTACATTTTTTTTTGTCGATGAAATTGTAACTTTATAATTTGTGCACTATCGTCCTAATTACACCACCATTTTCCCTAATTATTATGATTGTGAACTAGAGAATCGATGTGTCGGTTTCTAGATTATTGTTACAACCCAACAGTTTAGTTAAGATTGTACAAAAATATTTTTGGGTATATTTCTGAGCTAATAAAAGCTTAATCAATCAAGATTATGTGTTAATACTACTTATACAATCATGTAAAATCGGTAAACGTAATTATGTAAATATTTTATTACGCTTATAATTGTAGCGGCATCAATGCCGCCACAACAAAAAGAAACGCAGCGCCATCTATACCGCCAGCAACGATCTACTGAACGAACGAAATGCTGCATCGCGGTATCAGTTTTTATCAACTAAAGAGTACCTGCCCACCAGACACAACTAACGTCTGGTCAGAGGATCCTCCCTTTTCAACGGAGGTTTACGGGACTTTACCTCATGTTCCACATAACCTCTATACAATTATTTGGTAACAATCAAAAAGCTTTTTTGAGCGATTTTCTATTCGCAAAATCATGAATTCTTCTGACTCTATGCGCATAAGACAATCAGTTTATTTTTTAACTTAATGTCTTACTTAATCATTTTTCACCCATTTTAAGCAAGAAAAGCTTCTCTCACCCGAACAATTTGTCGGTGGTATACATAGAGCAATGCGAACTGCTACATCCAAGTTTGGATTAACGTTTTGCAAATTCTGTTTTCGCAGAACGAAGATAGATTTTTAAATGATTCAGAATCTGGTTTTACCAAAATAATTTTAGAAGTTTGAAAATGTATGCATTCTTGAACAAATCATTAGGATACATTTCTTCTAAGAAAAGGGCTTCATCGAACCTGTTGTAAACCTCCTGCCGTTTTTTTAATTCGGACGAGACATGTGTTAACCCTAAAAGTTTCACTCGCAGTCATTCATTTTCATTTCTACATCGGGTGTTTCATTATTTGTATGTGTGTGTAGTGTGTAGATGATGAATCAATTTAATTTCTGTAAAACAAAAAAAAATGACCCCATATTTTCCGCCCCTAAAATCTGCTGCCCTAGGCTCTAGCCTACTCAGCCTATTGATAAATCCGCTACTGCTAATTGCATAACTATACATCTCCATAAAACAATACACTGAAAGAGTCCTCAAAAAGAAAGCAACGATTTTATTATCGTGCGAAAAACGTTTACTATAATAAAATCGCTTGATACACGAATTTAAAACTGGATCGTGGCGAGAGGTTAATTACCAGAATATCTGAGTACCTACTTCACTCATTGTAACAGGCAGCGGCCGCGATACATGTGTGATCCTTTTTGGCGTATTTCGGCTTATTAACGTATGTTCGCAAAATGGTAAATTTTTAAATTATTTTCAACTGTAATTCATGTTTTAGGACCGCATAGCTTTTGTTGACTGAAACATAAGCTTAAGTACATATATATCACACACACTACATAAGCAGCATTAGATACATTAAAAAATATGGAGTTGAAAAATATTTTCCGAATACTACTTACAGGTCCGAATACTGAGGATGGAACGAAACTTCGGATTATTTATTATGTATATACTTTATTTTACACCTAACAACCACAGTAAAAACGTTTATAATGAAAGTGTACAATGTGCGGTCTTATCGCACAGGGTATATAGGGACATAATCCCTTACAGTCAACCTTTAGATGGACTGAACGAAAGAAGTTAGATTTAGGGCAGTATGCAAACATCATAAAAAAACAACGGGTTGTACTCCGGAGTGCCGGCAGAAGTGAAAACTTGAACATTAACACTGTGCATTTTTTATATTTTGGAATGGTTAGGGAATAATTTCGCACTTTTCGAATTGCTTTAATTATCAGTATAAAAGTACTGTAATTTATGTGGTAAAATACAATATTCATTTATTGCGCTATCATACACAAACATGTCAATTTATATTACTTACATTAAAAATTTAACACTTCAGAACTTTCCCTTCGTCTTACGAATTTTCGATCAGGTCACGTGTACTGACGCGAGTTTAACATTTTTTACCCATCTCAAAAAGTGCACAATGCCGCTAAAGATGTTTTCACTTCAATAATATTAATTAGACATAATAACAAATAATTTACTAATACATATGAAATATATATTTGAGAAAGGAGAAGAAAAATTATAGATAGGGGTAATGCATTCAACAAACGAGCTGCTTGAATATTGAAAGATTTGTCAAAGAAGGATGTGGAATGCATACGAATACCTACTTAATCGAATATTTTCCGATGATCTCAAGGACCTAGAATGTGTGTCACAGGGAAACTGAAAGCGTTTTTAAAGATAAAGAATTAATATTTTTTATCTTTAAGAACGCTTTCAGTTCTTTCTTTATCTTAATAGATAAAGAATATTTAATGCAGATCGCGCAGGAACGGTTCTTGTGGTGATACTTGGGGGAGGCCTAGTCTATATCCAGCAATGGACGTCTTTCGATTGATATGATGATGATGATGAATACAGCTCGTAACAATCTATCTTTCTTCAATCTCATTCGTCTTGCCCTCCTCAAAAATGTCCAATCGTTTCAGAGATTTCAACCAGATAAAAATTAAAGGGGTTCCGTTTCAACCTGTTACATCTACTTACTCCGTATGTCCGTACAACAATTTACTCACAAGGGTTATCGAGACCCCTGACTTGGGCAACACTAAGTTCTGTCGAATAAAAAAGTCCCATAAAATAAAGCTAAAACTAACCGACGGTCGGTCGCCGGGCACAGGTTATTTATATAAGTCATGTCAGACAACGCTTCTGGCCTGAAAGTTCACTCATATTTTTTGTTTGACAAATTGCCGCGGTAACGGGACTTGGCTAAAGTTTCACCTCCATTTAAGCGTCCATTAATACCTACCCGGTGGCCGTGACTCTCTTTACATTTTATGAAATATTGAGTATCGACCTACCTATCGCAAAAAGTATAGGAGTGCCTCCTGCTAGCAGGCTGCTCGGCCGTACCGGAGACTGAACAATATTTCGTATTGATCACATATTTTTCTATTTAAAAACCTTGATAAACATTACGTGGCACTTGCTAACAGTCTAGGTAATTTTCAAGTAATTGTTTATCGTATACTAATTTTAAACACGTATGAATTCCACGAAAAATCTCGACTTTCATCGGGAGTGACGTCACTCAACGTTCAACGTCTCCTCTCGAGTTGTGATCTTGTTTGTCAATTTTATTATTCGTCACATCGCTCGACACGTCCCGCGCCCTTATTCTGCTCGAAGGCAACCCCCTTAGCTTTTACCCTTGGCCGACATTACGCTAATGAACATCAAGGATAAGAGGATTCAGAGAGATAACTTTTTCTATTGCTGTAAGTTTTGAATCGGATCTTTTTGCTTGCTTGTAGAATATAACTTGGGTTCAAATTATGTTTTACCTTTTCATCCTTTAGGAATAATATTAAAATGAAAACTACAACTTACGCCGATATTTTAAACCTTACACTCCTTGCTTTCTGACTACAAATGTGCTGTGAAGATAAAGCAACGTTACCTTAGTTGAATATTGAATCTGTGAGCGTTAAACTAAGTCATCGTTCCCCGAAGCGCACTTTAAGCTGACTGTGCCGGTTCCCCGAATACCTGTGACAGTCGTCATAGCCAGTCTAAAACCGGACAGGCGGCCTAACTAAAGAATATTTGTGTCTCGAGTTATTGTCTCAATAGGCAGTCGCTTCCAGTGAAATTCTGAAATTCAGCTTAACCAAACCTACCCGTATTTGATTGTTTTCGGCAGCTGGAGTATGACTAGTTCTCTCTCTAGTTGGATAAAGGCTTGAGTGAAAGGGGTTCGAACATTTTTCTATAGGAGCTGGCATAGCCCCCATCGCCATTTTTATTTAATTTTCAAAATCGCGGAGCCTTGTGAAACATTTATACAAGTAAAGAGTATTGGACACTTAAACAAACACAAAATAAAATACCCCAAAGTGTCACGTTGCTGAGATATTAAGAGGTTAAGTCGTCATTTGAGAACAATGAAAGATGATAGATCGTGCGCCACAACTTTGAAAAAAAAACAAAGTGGCTATGTCACAATTGATCCCCTGAAGAACAAGTTTCTAGTTTTGTCATGAAAAATTAAAATAAAACACCAAAACAAAATTGTTAGAAATGTGTAGACTACTAAAACTTAACTATTTATATAGCTTAAAAAGACAATAAAACACCCTTTCTAATTAAACTAACAAACTGCAGTAGGACTCGAACAATTCCTCTACATGAAATATAAAACACGAAAAGCTACAGAAACTTTAAAATAAAATAAAACAAAATTATTAGCGTATTATTGTAACAAGATTTGTTTGCGTAAACGTCTTCCAAGTGTTTACGCGGTTTAGAGGCGCGCTACGAACGCTACGAGCGCTACGCGGATCCGATTACCTACGCGTCGGCGTAGCACTTCAACTTGTGCGCTGAGTACCTTGCCTGTAAGTACCAGTATATATTACATTACAGCAACCACTGCTGAATCAAAACCGTTTTCCTGTGTACAACGTGTAACAGAATAAACGCAATACCACTTAAGGGGTCACTTATCATTATGAACAACTTTTACTATAGGACCAATCCCGAAATCGTAAAAAATAAATCAGTTGTTCGGTACATTTTGTCGAGTTATGCGCGCAGAAATGTATGGGGCAGTCGATTTTTTTTTTCGCGATTTCAGTGTTGGTCCCATAGTCAAAGTTGACCATAATGATGAATACAGATTAAGAGGTATTGCGTTTATTTTTAGAGAATTGTAATAAATCTTAATTAGATTGAAATTTCTCGATATATTATTAAAAAAACGTTTTCTATACAATAAATCCCATCCAAATTCAATAGCAGAAGTGAAAACTTGAACATTAACACTGTGCATTTTTTATATTTTGGAATGGTTAGGGAATAATTCCGCACGAATTGCTTTAATTATCAGTATAAAAGTACTATCATTTATGTGGTAAAATACAATATTCATTTATTGCGCTATCGTACACAAACATGACAATTTATATTACAATAAAAATTTAACACTTCAGAACTTTCCCTCCGTCTTACGAATTTTCGATCAGGTCACGTGTCCTGACGCGAGTTTAACATTTTTTTCCCATCCCAAAAAGTGCACAACGCCGCGAAAGAAGTTTTCACTACAAGAATAGTTTACAATTTCACGCGATATTTTACAATCTTACGGCGTTTGCTATTTTCCGGTGACATACTTCTATAACTGTTTAGGTGTTACATTCTATCAAATTCGTCTCGTAGAAGCTTTTATATATATTTTTATTTATTTAATATGGGTTTGCTCTTGACTCTAGTCTAGGTCATAGATGACAGAGACAAAGTCGACGATGGAGCGAGCTTACCCAGAAGAAGCCTGTTCACTCTAATTTTGAAGAGATTAGGGTTGTATGCGTTCGGAAACACAGACGCAGGCAGAGAGTTCCACTCCTTTGCTGTGCGCATTATAAAAGACGTTTGGAAACGTTTAGTGCGAATTGGTGGAATAGCAACAAGGTAGGGATGGTAACTTGCAGTGCGTCTAGATGTCCGATGGTAGCAGGGGGCCGGTGGGATGAGATCGTGGAGTTCCTGGACACTCTCCCCGAAGTACAATCTGTAGAAGACCGACAAGCAGGCAACCTTGCGGCGATGAGCCAAGCTGTGAAGCTTGGCATCCACCAGTCTTACGTCGCCAATGAGCCTTTTAGCTCTGTGTTCCACCGAGTCAAGCGCGGCAAGTTGGTATTTAGCTGAGCCATCCCAAAGGTGGCTGCAATACTCCATGCAGGATCGGACTTGTGCTTTGTAGAAGGTTAAAAGCTGTCTAGGCGTGAAGTATCGCTTCACTCTATTTAGGATGCCCAGCTTTTTGGCCGAAGTTTGGGTTTTGTGCTCAATGGTGGCACCAAAGTTGAGACTGGTTGTCAACTCCATGCCTAGGAGCTCGAGCCGATCGGTTACAGGAAGAGATGTACCCCGAAAAGTCGGAGTTAGGTCGAAACGACTCCTTTTCGCGGTAAAAAGACATGCTTGTGTTTTGGTGGCGTTAAAAGAGACCAGATTGTCATCACCCCACTGGGAGACAAGACTTAAGGTCAAATTTGTCCGCTCTACCATGGCCTCTCTCAAGGAACGAACTTCTTCCCCGCTGGTTTTTGCGCTAGACAAGTATCTCTCTGAAACCAAACTGTCATCTGCATACCCAACAATACCAGGCTTTAGCAGGTCATTGATGTGCAGCAAGAAAAGAAGTTGCAGAGAGAACAGACCCCTGAGGAACTCCGGCATTAATAGCCATGAGGTCAGAGAAGCAGCCGTCAACGACTTCTCGGATCGACCGTTCACTAAGGAAGTCTGATATCCAGCTACAAAAATCAGCTGGGATGCCATAAGCAGGAAGCTTGCTGAGTAGACTTGCGTGCCACACCCTATCAAAGGCCTTTGAGATATCGAGCGATACAGCAAGTGCTTCGCCGTGTTTCTTGATGGCTTCGCCCCAGCAGTGCGTGACATACACAAGAAGATCGCCAGTTGACCATCCCCGGCGAAAGCCATATTGACGGTCACTGAGGAGATCATTGTCTTCAAGGTAGGTCAGCAACTTGCTGTTCAGTACCCTTTCCATAACCTTGCACAGAATGGAGGTAATGGCGATCGGTCGATAATGAGCAGGGTCTGCACGGTCGCCCTTTTTTGGCACAGGTTGTACATTCGCAAGCTTCCAGGATTTTGGCACCGTTCTTTTTTCAAGAGAGAGGCGGAACAAGCGTGTCAACACAGGAGACAGTTCAGGCGCACATTGCCTCAACACTCTCGCTGAAATGCCGTCAGGCCCGCTGGCCTTGTTCACGTCTAGACTGAACAATACTCTTCGTACCTCTTTCATGTGAACTGCGACCTCCGACATCGAAGAGTCACAGTAACGAGGTACTGTTAGTGGTTGCTTGGAGCCAGCGTCCAGACGTGAATTGCTAGCAAAGAGAGATGCAAATAAATTTGCTTTCTCACTTGCAGAGTGGGCCAGCGACCCATCAGGTTTCAGCATTGGTGGTAAAGTGGGCCGACAAAAGTTCATTTCAACCGCTTTCGAAAGGGACCAGAACAGTTTACTACCCGGAGGGTGCGATGCTAGTTTGGCCCCGATACGTCCGACATGGTCAAAACGTGCCCCACGTAGAACTTAGCGGCAGAATTAAAAGCTCTCTTCCTCGCGCGAACCTTGCGTGCTCTAAGTTTTTGTTCGCGGGCCTTGACCCAAGCTTGGTAGGCAGACTCTTTTCGGGCCTCAGCGTGGGCGCACTCTGCATTATACCAAGGCCGGGTTTTGTGACCGAGCGGGATGTCGGAGAATGGAATGAAATATTCCATCCCCTGCCGAATCACGTCCGTAATCATGTCGGCACAACAAGACGGGTCACACGAAAAGCACACATGCCGCCATGGATAAGACGCAAAAAAGTGCCGCATCTCATCCCAATCTGCTGACTCGTATCGCCATACTCGTCTCGTGCCTCTAGGGCTCTCATCTGGAGGAGAGCAGGTCGACACGGATTTCACCAGGCAGTGGTCAGATGTTCCCAGCGGGGCTGAGACCGATACTGAGTGACTGTTCGGATCAGTTGTCAGCAGAAGGTCCAAGCAATTGGGTGTATGGCCGTCAACATCCGGTACCCGTGTTGCTACATTCACCAGCTGGGTTAGATCTAGCGTTAAAGCAAACTTGCGCGCTTCTAACCCAGTATGATCAGTTTTCTGGTACTGGAACAACCATTCTTTGTGGTGGGCGTTGAAGTCCCCCAGAAAAATGAGCTTCGCTGTTGGGTACCGTTGTTGGGCTACGTCAGTCGACTCCACGAGGAAATTGAACAGTGCTGTTATCTCCTGGTCACCACTGTGCGATCGGTAAACGCCGATGTAGAGAAATTTCTCCACGCCAGTGTCCACAAGTAGCCATATGGCAGAAAAACCCGATTTCTCAAAGCAACGGAGACGACGACAACAAATGTCATCGCGGACGTACACACAGACCCCAGCCTGCTTCTTTAACTTGTGTTCAAGAGAGTAACCCGGGTAGTTGAGGTACGCCACGTCCAACGGGGTTGCTATCTTCGTCTCCGTCAGAAAAAACAGGTGCGGCTTCTCGGCCGATTGGAGTGCAACCCCCTGATATTAGTGAGGTGCACTTTAAGTGGGAGGAAGTGCAGCCGTTGTTTACCCTTTTTCTTCTGTTTTACTTTTGTCATGTTATCGAGTAGGTAGTTGGGGGGAAAAGTCGAATTGTCGAGGCGCTGCTCAGTGAACCAAGTGGAACACTAGAGCTAATCCAACCTATCGGGAACTCATATGGAGACTGCGGGGACGCCCGAACCCCCCCGGATATGGCCACCGGGTCCTCCCATCCAGTCGCCGGCTGGCACGGTGGAGCATACCGGGATTTTTCGCGAGTTGGCGGGGCAGCCTTTGGCACGTGGCTGGCGTGCTACTGGGGCCCCCTACTGACTGCGGCCGGCCAACGGCTGGCACCGTGCTTCGGATCCCGCTACCCTCCAAAATGAGTTACCCGGCAAGTGTTGCCAAGAGAACAAGACCGGTTCTGAACAGCGCAACTGACAACTTCCTTCTCCCCCCAAAGGCACTGGCACTCCCACACACCGACGGAACACAGCAAGCTGCTTGGCGCCGGAATCCGGTGGGATGGTGGTCGCGAGCCAGGCGGCTCCTTGCGGAGCCTACCACCGCTAAAGTGAAATCGTTCAGCCGTACCACAGGCAAACCTGTGGTGCCGTTGCCCGGGGTGGACCGCTAGGAGGTAGATCCCAAACCACCCCAAAATTATCGTCTCACGCTTTCTTTTACAACAAGGACAAAACGATTCCAATATTTTTTAAACTGATTATTATTGTTGTAAATAAAGAAAAGTTATGTTTTTTATTTACAACAATAATATTTATTTATTTATTTATTTATTTAAACTTTATGTACAATAGTGGTACATGGGCGGACTTAATGCATCAAGGCATTCTCTACCAGTCAACCTTTGGGTTATAAAGACTAATAATCAGTTTAAAAAATATTGGAGACGAGCTCATTGGCTGATCGATTTGATCGAAGCTCACATTTCGCTCAACTTTTGTTTCTAGCCGAAAGATCAAACTTTTCATTGAAATTCAGGCTTCGTTAGCATGCCAACCGCAATACCGAAATCAATTAAATATACATTCCAGGTCAGCGAACTGAGAAATGCATGGGTGGCGCTTGTACGGGCCGCGAGCTCGCCCCCCCCCCCCTCACCACCCCGCCCGCAGCGCCGGAGCGTCGCGCCTCACCCCCGCCGGCGCCCTACTACCCCTGCACATTCTAATCACTCCTAACTACACTTCTTACCATTCCGAACATTGCAATTAGCCTATAGCCGCATAGTATGTTTCCAAGGAAGGGAAATATCGTTTAAAAAATTGGCAATCACGTCAAGTGTATACGTAAGTAAATGGTTCACAAAATAAGTGTTTAGAACTAGTATTTTATGTTCAGTAAAAGTTATTATGTGACTACGACAACTTTTATCATTATTTATAGTTATTTATTTCTGCAAGCAATCCCAACCCTATTCGCAAGAAACAAATTGATCTGTAAAAATGATCACTTCAAAGTAACCAGTCCACACAAAATACAACTGAAAGCTTTAATAGACTAAAGTGGTTTCAGTTGAATGATTAACGAGAGTGAATTGTCACTTAGTGACAGAAGTGGCACGAGCGGCACGGGCGCACGAGCTATGTGAAGAATACTGTGTGAGCAACACCGAGCGAGGGAAGGCGCCCAAATTGTCAAGTTATGTAAATGTGGCCGGGAACTAGCAGCGCGTCCGGCGCGTTGTTGTGTCGTCTATCGACTCAATAACATGCCCCTTTCATAATTCATTACAATATTCACTTGCCATAGCTTTTCCTCGATAGCAACTTTTATTGCTGTTAACTGACAACGCACTATTTGTTACCGCTCTGAACTATAATGTTCTTCATGATGTCAAAGTAAACAACTTCTACAAAATACTACAATGTTATAAATAAGAATCACCGGAACTTTATAAGATAGAATTTATAACATTGTTTCTAAAGAAAAATCACCATCATCTTCCTGCCCTTATCCCATGTTACTTGGGGTCGGCGCAACACGTTTTTTCTTACATTCTGTCCTGTCAACCGTCACGCTATCACTACCTCCCTTTTCTTTCATATAAAAAATAAACATAAATAAAATATATAAGTAAATTTCTAGTTTCGTACTTTTCTCTCGCAATAATAAAACGTTAAACTTAATCAATACAGACAAAGCAAAAGCTCTATGCAGCAGCGCGATTCCCGAGAGAACGTATAGTAAATTAAAATCTAAAATGAAATCGATTTAAAAAAGAATATCAAAAGAGGATACGGAGATATTTTAACCTTTGGTGGCGTAGAATGAGATGATAACAAGGCGTTTAGTATTCGAGTCACGAAAGGTCGATCCACCTGCTTTTCATATCACGACAATTGCCGACCCCGAGGAATCGGCTCTCTAGCGGAATGACAATTCTTGTCTATGAAAATCAATTGGGGAGAACGAGGAGCTCCGGGGCCGGCGACAATTCCAATTTCATTAATAGCTTCCGTCGCAGCGTAGGGATGCCACTGCGTCGGCATTCGGAATACCTCAAAGTCTCTTTTGTTTACGACCGCTGCAGCGGGCTATAACGAGCGCTGTAATTAACAAACGATTAGAAAGCCGTCGACGACGCGCCGTGAGCGCATGTCACCAACTACTTGAGTATCACACGCCAGATTTATTACTACTCGTCATAACTACTACTACTCACACAGGTGCAAAGATCGATTTTTCATTAATAATGCTGGTCGTCACCCACAGGTTGAATACGATGAAAAATATTTCAGAGAAAGATATTTTGGTCAGCCAATTCATATCTGATTATGTCTTTTTGCTTGTAACTGGAATGTATCATGCTCATTATGTGTGGACTTTATTTTGTTATCTTAACATATTTTATCAGATAGTAGTAGGTACACTACAGTGTACCTACCGTAGTGAATCTTTTTTTTTTTTTGATATCGGGTGGAAATCCTCATGGATGTCCTCCGCCCTGGGGCGGAGGACTGGGGGGTCTGTCACACTCTTACTGACTAAAACCACCCCGGTGTTCCATTTCCCACCTACGCCGGGGATCGCGGGAACATATGCGACTTCCGTAATCCCCGGCTAGTACCGCCCCGCCTCTGCGGGCCACCTCGCGTCACCATAGTGAACCAACCTTACCTATCCTACATAATGTAAGGCATATATTGTAAACATATGTTTTGGAGGCATTTCATACTTTTGCTTTGTACTCCGTTTTTGATTGCACATAGTTCCCTTTTTTGTGTTAGCAAACCGTTCTTCCATAGTGAAACTGTATTTTTCAGTTGCCAGAAAAAATCTGAAAACTTTGTAGCAATATTTTCGCTACAGTAAAATATTTTTTATTTAAGCTTTATGAAGACATTCTTCGAAAACATTTAATATGTAAACAATTGAATTAAATTAATTTCTGAGTTGTTTTAAATTTTTCTGCTCATTGGATTTTGTGTAACAAATAAACGAATTCATGAAGTTCAGCTGCGACATATTTTATGAGCATAACAAGTAGAAAGGTTCTTTTGCTAATCGCACTAACTAGTTAGTACAAGTTCTGAGCCAGGCCCAAGTTTCGGGACGCTGATGTGCTCTACAATAGAACTTCCTGTGAAACATAAACAAGTAATTTAATTTTATTCACAGACGCCTTAGTAGCACTTCATTTTAATTATAATGTAAGTAGTTATAATGTTATGTTAACTGTGTCTAGTGTTTGAAGTGTCTATAGTAGGCGCCAGATAATCGTGGAATAACGGTCATTGACCCACCTACAATTATTGACATTTTTAATTTGAAAAACGGAATTAATGACACAAAGCTGTCCCGAATCATCATCTCTCGTGATCCTTAACATTGTCTAATAATAAAAAACGATTCATATTTAATTGTTCAGGTACCTATGAACAGTTATTAGGGAAAGGTCAATATACTTTATTCCACATTTATCTGGCGCCTACTATAGTGAAGTTTTATTCCCTTACTTATAAAGTTATACTCTTAAAACCGCTAAAGTATATCACACTCAGGGCGAGGTTGTCTATGTATGGTTGCCTAGAAAATATTGAAGCGAAGAAGCGTCCCTCCACCACGATTACATGGTAGAGGGACACTTCTTCGCTTCAATCTTTGTTTACATAAAAAAAAAGCAAAGCTATATCTGATATCTCAAAATGATTGTACACTTCGCTTTTTATTGATGATAAACTCGGATTTATTTAATCCGACGTCGGGCCTTACTCAATTGTACTCATTTTATGAATCTAAAGAACCAAATGTGTGACTCAACTCAATGAAAATTATGAACAAGACTGAATTATCCATATTCATGTATGTACCTACCATATAGGTATGTTTTTTTACCTTAGATAAATCTCCGCAGGCAATCGATGTGGAGTCTTATAACGGCATCTGTGTAGTCATTGTGAATGCAAAAAAAGCAACGGTCAGGTCCCTGCTAGCTCACACGCAACTGGCGTGACAGATACTCCTGGCGAGGTCGCCGCCGAGCATATGCATAAACGTGTAGGTATTGCGCTTACAGGCTGAACGGAACGTGGCTGAAAAATAAAACCGTTTGAGTTGCTTTTTATATATGGCCAGCTTTTTCAGCATGATAAAATAAAATAACACGTGATTGAGCGATATATGAACTTGTCGGGTAGAAAGCATTTGATCGTATTTTAACAATAATCCACGTGCCTATTAATTAGTATTTAAAAAAACACTTCCTTTGAACTGTACTAAAATTATATGTACCACTAATTTTAATAGTAGTGATAGTTTGAGAGCCGGCCCTAGTTCTAGTTCTAGTTCAGTGGTAATTATAGGGAAATCACTTATTACCCTGCTCGAAGAGGGTTTACAGTCAGTCTTGTACTTAGTTAGCCACTTCGCAACTATGTAGACTTCGATATAGAATTCTGATCATCATCCCAAATATACCGATTTCTTACGATTTTCACAAACATTTTCATGATTAATTTAGTGAAAACAGGCCTCTCTAACCGTAGGTGCTTATTTTGCTTTGATGTTTCTGAAAGTTAATTAAGTAGACTGGCTGGGCGAAATAAATTGAAGTACTTATCTAGGCACTACGCAAACTAAACATACTGATAGAATATATCGCTATAAATGCCTATTGTGCTGTGTTATTTCGTGTGCTATTGAGCCGACCGAGCCAACTCAAACACGATGACAGTGATGTGCAAGTTACAAGCACACATTATTACAAATGGCGCTGCTACAATATAAATCTGAAAGCTGGTGGCAATCAATAACAGTATTGTAGCTTTCAGTTGGTTTAATACAAATATCATGTCTGGTTTAACTATTTCATGCACGTACTCATAAGTTAATAAAGCGCGCGAGTTACGATTATGTATGGGGCTGCTTATCCTAGACCCTGTTTTATGTGGGCATTAGGGTAACCTTTGACCAGTGGAGACGTGTACCGCAGGTGTTGAACTACAGCCACAAGGACGTAAAGCTTTCATGTATTCAGATATCATATGAGATATGTTAATAGTACGCCTAAACTTTGGGGACACCGACCAACTTCAGCCTTAAACAAGTACCCAGTTGTGTACTTCAACAGACGATTCGGGGAATATTTCACTTAACTTGAAGAACAAAAACAGTACTCATTTAAATAAAGTATCGGAAAAGTACTAAAAAGTATTATATCATGCCTTCTGATCACAGAGCAAACTACTGTCTACTCACAATCCAACTTGTTTCATTACTGGCAAAATTGAATGGAAACGCTGCGAACTTCGGTTTTCTCATCAAACTACAAAAGCAAGTTTAAGTAAGTGTAACTTTTGTATAACAATACCTGCACAATGTCACCAATGAAACTCAAACAAAGAATGGAGAGAAGACCTGGGAATGATTTCATTATTTGCAAGTTCTGTAACTATCTCACGAAGACGGACTGACCCATATTCTAGCTTAAAACATAGTTCAGATATTTGTCTCGGCTCCGGCTAGGCGGAGAGCCGATGGTAATTAACTCCGAGTTACTGGTGCAAACATTGCAAGCGGCAGGTGTGTTTACTGAGCAGTGGCTGAGCTCGTGGAAACCTTATACTGGATTAATACTTGACGGAAATCGTGGCCTTATCGACTGAGGGGTTTATGATTATAAGTATTACAACGATTAACCACATGTATGTTTACGCCGTATTCATAAATTATTTATTTACAAACGCCTTGTGATTGATTAAACATGTTTAAGGTTCATGGTCATTTTTATGAACACATTTTTGGTAAAAAGTTTTCTGAATAGAAAGGTTAAAATTTTTTTTCGTATGCGTCATGCTTTTCGCAAGTAAACTCCTTTAGTTTCTTCTTCTTCTTCTAAAATATGTAGGTGAACTTTGTGAAAAACGTGTGAATTTTCCTTGGAAAATCGGTAACATGCGTATTAATGACGTGTTCTGTGAGATAATATTTTACTCTATGCTACGTCTGTAGTAGATTTGTAGCTAATTAGCTCCCGACCTAGGAACACAAACCTGGACCTCACGCTTGACCAACAGACTAATGGGCGGTTTTATCGAGAGCCATCGATTGGAAACTACTACTTGTGCATAGTAACTAGGAATTTTGTGAAGCTTCTATTCCGATATAAAAACCCACGAGGAAAAGTAAAGTTATTCATCTTGAAAGAACATCTTTATTATGCTACCTAATGTTAGTTCTACGGCTTAGGTTACTTATTAAGAACGGAAGTTTATTTAATCCGAAATAATTAATTACGACGCTGATCTTAAGTACAAAATGGATTTTCGGAGAAGTTCTAAATGAGTCTTAAAGATATTTAAATAGGGGGAGGCAAGAAGTACTCGCGCTGGCTTGCTATACTGCTTATTTGTATTCAACAACCAAAACCAACCGCTTCTCCATTTTCATGACTCAAATGAAAGATTTCAATGAAAACAGAGGGATTCGGAAATAGTAAACACAGAAACCAATCACATATCGTTTCTACCATCACACTGATCTATCCACCATCGTTTGACCAAAGCAGGCACGGTACTTCTGTTCTAGAACCAGCCAGCACCATCAGATCACTATCACATCACCTGTAAATATGCAAGCACGTAATTAATCAACTCGACATAGCCGGCCGGACATAGCACACACGATCTTTCAGCTCCGCATTCAGCCTGGCAGTGAGCCTGTGTGCCAGTGTGCTTGTACATACATAATGTGACGTAATAAAGTGGGCCCGACACCCGCCTGTTGCCTTGCAACTACCGACACATTGGAAGTATCCCACTACTGAGGATTAATACGAGGTTTGGTTTAGCGCAGTCGGATAACGCGGACTACGCCGTAATTAGTTTCGGTGTTACGTGTTGTTATACATGCAAACAATATTTTGATACCTTTAGGTACCTACCAACTACATATTTGATTCATACCACAGTAAGCATATACATAGGTAGGAATGACCAATTCCCCGTGCAAACTGTCTTAGATACAGATGTTTTAATGGACACTTCGTGGAATCTTTTTAAAATAAAAACGGCAAAAAATACCGAGTCTGATTAGTGAATAATATATTTTGTGCTATTGATATTTTTTACACCCAACACCTTTGGAAAGCTTTAAGAAAAACAAGTTTTTTCAACCCCAAAAGTTTTCATACCCTCCAAGGAGGCACCTGTATATAGCAACACTGTAGGTAGGTATAAGTATACAGCCATTGTTTCAGACTTGACACCTCTCCCTGATTCGGATTCTGAACACGGCTGTGTAGTAAATTTCTTGCTCCCATTTTGTTTGGTTTCCTATAGAGACGGCGGATCGGCCAACAGAATTGTTACGAGATTAACTTTATTTGATAATCTAGGGACCAACTCTAATTTTAACCAGAACAGGGTGAACGTTTTCAGGGTCTCATTATATTTGGCTACCTTTAGTACAGTGGAGACGATTGTACACCTACCTCGAAAGTAATCTTACTCATTATGTAGAGCTAGGGTGATGTCACCTTTTAAGTATTAAAACAGTTTTATTTAAATCCAAAAATAAAAACCTTCCACTAACCTTTCTACTTAACCTAATCACATAAAACACAGTAGCTTAAAATAATAAAATGTTTTTTTTTTCGTTGAATTAAAACGTTATGACGGCATCAGCATAATAAAAATGATGCTTAAAAAATAATTAACAAACACGTGTTGCCTCAAAGTACAGCCAGTAAATCTAATTAAAATTTAATTTAGTTTTAATAAAGTTTATCTCAATACAGACGGGTGTCAATTGATCGCCTGTGCAACATTATTTGTCAGTGGCGAGCGCGCGGCGCTTGCGCACCGGACCGGAAACGGTGACGAAAGAAATCGATCAGAAGAAATTCATTTAGACAAAAGATAATAAAAAATGAGGGCGAATGCTTCGCAACGTAACCTTGACTGCCGACGCCCTTGACTCAGTGAAAACGGTCGCGACTTTGGACGGCTCATCAGCGCAACCTAAGCGAAATGAAATTCTGTATTATGTTTGTTCGTCTGCAATGGGTGAATGATGTCGAAATAAATATACAATTCATTATAAGAGTATTTATATGGTTATTTGTATAGGTACTTAGGCATCTATTTACTGCTAAACATTTTGATTATTTTATTGTGACTAAAAAGCCTAAAAAAATATCATAAGCATAATTTTAAAGATTAATATGAATTATGCACTACGTTTTCAAAAAAGAGCCGGAACAAAATACTTACATGCACACATATAATCGCTCATACTTATTTATTTACTTAGAGCACTCCACTTCCCCACGTTTTTGACACTCGGCATAGAAATATGGAAGCGATTGTAGTCATACAATGTATTAATTTATTCCCCGTCCCCAAGTGCGTGACGGATTGGCGCAAAGTTCAAATTGTATCAAAAGTTCGTACTTCGTCGTCAACTCGTCGCCGCTTCTTCGATGGTAGTTTATCCGACTTTTACGTCGGTTTGGTGTAAGCCTAAATTTCATGAATTTTAATTTGAGTAACTTCGCAATGCTAACTCAGATGTAGTTAGGAGAAAGTCTCTAACGACCGCATGAAGAGTCAATGTTTACTTATTCCAAACGAACATTTGATTATAATTTATCATAATCCCAAAATAAACTTCATAAATTAATTGTAACGTGTTTTTTAAATGGCAAGTTAAACAATTCGTAGTTTAACGGTAAACACTGATAAATACATTACGGCACTATTTACTGTTTCACTATATAATTGCAGCCTGAAACGTCGCCAGTGTGGTGAAAACTCACGTACACATACTAATGGGAACTTCACTGAATTGGACTTAATTTATTAGTTGAAAATCATTATATTTACATCTATTACCTGCAATTTTACAACAGTTGAATTTGTTCGAAAGAGTCACCGCGGCCAAGAAATGCTAAGGGCATTAGGAGGAACACGGATGGGTTTTAGTCAGTAAGAGTCTGACACTCCCTTTCGCTCCGCCCAGAGCAGGAGTCATTTGATGATTGCTCATTATTAAAACAAAAGGTATACAATTTCATTAACAAAGCGGTTTCAACCACAGTTGTTATCAGTAATTCCTTTAATTCAATATTTAACAAAAGCTGCGAGGAAATAATATTTAATTTATAACACTCATCTTAAAAAACCTGCTGTGCGATTTTGTAAACCTCTCACCGTGTAAGCTTTGATGAAGTGAACATGAAGTGAGCTGTCAAGATGATGATGATAATGATAATGACAGTTTACTTCATGCTCGCTCCACCTAATTTTACACGGTGAGATGTTGACAGAATAGACTGACTGTTTCATATTATTTGCATGCTGTGAACATGCGACTTATTTCTTTTGAATAGACTTTATTTAATTAAACATTCATTGTGACGTATAGTGAGGTAATGTAGATTGCGAGGACCGAAACATTGGCTATGATACGTATCTATTATTTAAAATACAATTCAGGTCAGTCGCGTACCTGTGACCGTCATTCATTACCCTGACATTAAAAGTAACAACTACACTATTATTGGCAATACTATATAAGCTCAGAGAAAACTGTAACAGGCATCATTTGGTAATCATTACTCAACAGAACCAGGACAACAGTTACAGTACAGAACAGGATGAAAGCTACCGTCGCAGCTTGTTTGTTGGCGCTGGTAGTGGCCGTGTGTGCCAGAGACGTGCGCCTCAGAAGAGACGTCGACCTGCAGACTGCAGCCTCTCACAAATGGGAGCATGGCGAGGGCGGCGAGCACCACGGAGACCACCACAGCGAGCACGGCGGACACGGCGAGAAAGGGTACAAGGGCTACCACGACCACGAGCACGGCAAGAAGGGACACTCCCACCACGAAGGGCATAAAGGACACTACGACGAACATGGAGACCACAAGAAAGGCCATAACCACGACGATGGCTATTATGATGAACATCATCACGGTGAGAAAGGCGAAAAAGGCCACGGTTTCGAAGAACACGGACACTACCACAAAGGGCATTCCACGAAAGGGCATCACGGTATTCACAAGCTAGACGAATTCAAGAAGGACAAGCACTTCCACGACAAACACGGTGAGTCTGGTTTCGAAGAAGGATACGGTGGACATCACCATGAGGGAGGCTACAAAGAAGGAGGTCACTTCGACAAGGGACACAAGGATGGCGGCTTCCATGAACAAGAGCACGGTAACAAGGGCTTTTACGAGAAGGGAGGTCACCACAACGACCACAAGGGCCACCACGACGAGGGCGCCGGCCACGAGTACTGGGGCCATCACGCCGACCACGGTAGCAAGGGAGGCCATGAGGACCACAAAGACTGGGGCTGGAAGAAAGGTCATAAATAAGTTAACGCAGTGATTATTATGAGATGTCACTTTTTGTTATTGTTGATACTTTGTGATACACGAATTAAATATTTATTTTAATATGCTACTAAAGGATTTTATTTCGAAGAACATAAATTTTAAGGGAACCCAAAAATAAAGAAGTGGACTTATTTTTTGTAATTTACTTTCCTAAATTAATTAACCTCCCTCTTTCCGAAAGTAACCAAAGATTACGGGAGTTTAAATATTAGACCACCGGATTTTCTTTCGAAAGGACATCATTCTATTTTATTTTATTTAAAGAAGAAAATTAGGTATACTTTTATTTTGCGGAAAATTTATAGGTGTACCAAAAGATTTCACAATTTATCTGACTATTAATTCTATTGATTGATTGATTGATAAATAGGTTCTAATAAGTTAGAATGATTTATCAATAGTCAAATAAATTGTATGTGAAAAATAAATATCACGATTGGACAGCTTTTTATGGAAAATGGGTCAAACTGTCATACCTATTTATTCCTAAGATAAAAATCATATGACTATTCAAAAATCAGCCCGAAATCGACTAAAACAACAATTGCTTTACCTCGTTATGTGTACAATGTCGAACGAGTAATAATAACCAATTTAAATCTTTTAATTTCTACTAAAATAGTAAAAGCCAGACAGTATTAACTAATGTTCCCGGTACAAGTACTGCTACACAAATATTTAAGTAAGGTGTTTGCGCATAATCTGTTGTAAAATAAAAATAGTTCAAAACTCAGACATTAGGTTTATTAGCCACGGCTTTATAAAACTAACAACGCGGGACTGGAGAAGCGTCGGCGGTTGGAATCCCCACTGAATACCTAATCCAGTGTCCCCAGTCGAGTGCCCGTCTACTAGAAAGTATCCTATATTTTCACTATCCTCATGTAGGATATATTTTTAAGAGTTTACGGGCTTTTAAGTTAACTGAGTAAATTCTGTAATTTATTAACTTACGATTATAACGTTGATCCAGTGACATTACTAAGCATATGAAATGCGCATTGATGTTGGGGGTGGTTACTTATCATTAAAGGTCATAGCACACATATCAACTCGGAAAGGGATCATCATTGTATCAACTCGAGCCGTGCAGTATTCTTTGTATGAAACTCCATACACCAATCGGAATCGTAACAGAATCGCCTCGCCTCGGGACAAGCTCAAGAACCGCGGTGCGGTGCGTGGTTAACTTGCAGTTCCCGCGCTTATGGCTCGTCGTCCCCGCGCTTACGGCTCGTCGTCCCCGCGCTTACGGCTCGTCGTCCCCGCGCTTTCGCTGTTTCTCTGCTCTACGTGCCCTCTCAATCTCATCCCTGCCGCGGCCTGCCTGCAACACACTACTGTTGCCGAAGTATTCACGTATATGAACGTATCTCGCGTATTGTGAACCGGGATATAACCGTGCGCTACACTTCACGTTCGGACCAAACTGATCTGGTGCCAGAAAGCTCAACCAGCGATCGGCGAGCCGTAAGCGCGGCGTCGCCTAGCCGTAGCCGAGTCGACGTACCGGAGCTGCTGATCCGCTTTGGTTACAGGCTTACGTTAGGTTGATGCTTGTTTGACGGCGATGCGAAAGGTGATACGGTGACGATACCTTTTCGAGTTGATATGTGTAGTTTAAGTAACATTCAACAACGAAATTAAAAATATACCTTTTATAAAATGCACGTCAGTGCCTATTAATGAGTAGCTTACTGGGCAATTCTTAAAAAAAGTAAAACCTAGAATTCATTAAATATATAATAATAATGTAAAACGATAATCATGAAAAGTTCACAATTACGTTTCGAATAAAATACAAGACAAATTATTTCTACCAAGACGTTTCTGT
This sequence comes from Mamestra brassicae, assembly GCA_905163435.1. Lineage (NCBI taxonomy): Eukaryota > Metazoa > Arthropoda > Insecta > Lepidoptera > Noctuidae > Mamestra > Mamestra brassicae. Next base: position 8,622,664 of record LR990995.1, on the reverse strand, counting down.
AGCCGACTTACGGACATAACAAAACTGGGTTTATAGCGGAACTCTTAAAATACACCAGTGATGATATGCATTGTACATATTTCACAACACTAAACTATAATACACGCGACTTTGTCGACAGTATCTTAGTATGCCGTTGATTGTATCGTCGTTTTCATAGCCTACAAATCCTCCTTTTTATGAAACTTTCCTTAAAGCGGCAACACAATTTACTAAAGAACATTGTTTTAGCAGGATACAGAATAATGCCAGCTGGTATTTCACCAAATTATATTTGTTGTGTTGGCTAAAGGGCTTGTGAACCATGAGCTCATAAGTATCGACTTTTCAAATTGAACGATCTAGCAGAAAGTACTAGAACCTAGTACGGTCCAAGTAACCGATAGCAAAAGGATTTTTGTATTGGGTAGGCTCATTGAATATCTACTTCAGTTCATATTCGGAATAGATCGTAATGTGGGTGTGGGTGTTTTTGATTTTACTTTTACGAAGGCTACCCACATAAGATTTGATATTGGAGGGCCAAGCTATGCATGGAAAGTCAAGTATGTACGTAGGTATAATTGATAAGGTCATGTTTGTAGGACGTGATGGACGACAAACAAGTCTTCACCAATTAAATCTAAGATGTTACTGAGCTGGCGCTTAATTCAAACTGAGTAAACTTTTTTTCTCTAACAGTATTGATTTTAAATTACCCACTTATCTGTCATCTGCCAAGACTATTCCCAACTATGTTGGGGTCGACTTCCAGTCTGACTGAATGCAGCTGAAGCCAGTATGTCACATGGAGACTGCCTATCTGACCTCGACACCCCAGTAACTATAAACCAGCGTCAGACAGAACCAGTATGTCTGACACAACGCTGAAATGAACCTTTTTAGGGTTCCGTAGTCAACAAGAAACCGTTATGGTTTCGCCATAATGTCCACCTGTCTGTCTGTCCGCGGTTTAGCTCAGAGACGCTTCGCACTAGAAAGTTGGAATTTGGTATGGGTATACATATTATATTAATCAAGCCTACAAGTAAAGTGGAAATGTTTCTTTTTATCATCTTTCCCATATAGTGGAGTGGTGGGGTGTGAAGGTGTGAGAAAACCATTTATCCATCCAAGGATCCGTTTGCGAAATATTAAGCTTTAAAGTGAACATTTTTGTTAGAGTCAAGTGCCCAAGTGTCTCCAAAACAAACGTTTAGCTGGCAGAGGGACCAGAGGGGCAGAGGGACCTCTGCCAGCTAAACGGTTGTTTTTGAAGACGTGAAAAAAATCATGGTAGTAGCAAATATAACGAATTTAAAAGGAAAACGGCTAACTAGGATCAAAAAGTTTATGAGATAATGTCGATCAACTTATAAAATGAAACTGGATAAGTAAAAACTTCGTAATAACTCCATAGAAGATGACCTAAAATTACATGCACTTGTAACTTGGTATTCTTACAGTGAAATTCGTACTGATTATTTTGGCCATGGTTCACGGGAACAGCAACTACGGAATCCTTCACTGCGCGTAGCCGACACGTACTTGGCCGGTTTTTTTTAAAGCAGCCGTTAAACACACACCTAGTTTTTGGCATACGGTTTTTTTGTTATTTCTATGAACCATGAGTGTCTCATGTGTTTGCTAAATAAATTTTATTATTTATTTCTAACTGCTACAATGTTTTTGATTTAAATGGTCCTCCGATTTGATGTCATGATTGCTTACACATGCATGAATAGATCCTTGGCAAATATCAATGTTGGTCCAATAACTCAAATATTAATCAATAAACAACATCTACATAATAAATAATCATAGAAATAAAGATGTCACCAACGCAATAAAGATGAGCATTTTTATCACAAACTACAGATTCATTTGGCACATAGCGATCCGCAAGAATTCCCTTCCGGGTCCGGTGCCGGTCACAAAGATAATGACATTCCTAACTATAACCCCTCACATTGCTAACGTTTCATGCCAATATTTATTTAATGCATCGCTTCATCCTCTAGGATCTGGATAAAAGAGTGTGCAATGTATGGCATTATTTTATTTTCAATATAACATCTAAAGATAGGATTTCATTTAAAATTTATTCCATTTAATTTGTAATAAACATCGATTTCTTGAAAATTCAAAAATGTTCAAAATGGCTTAATTAAATAAATATTTAAATAAAATATTTAAAAAAAAACACATATTGTGATATATTTTATGTGATAAGAATAAGATGTTGCATTATTATGGCTATATTTACGCGCACATTCTCATACAGTCAGAATTTTCCGTTAACATTGAAAACATTCAGAAGCTTATTCATAGGCACGGTATGTTGATAACACGAACGCTAGTACTTTAAACGTAGGTAGGTACTTAACACAAGTTATATTTGGGTGAAACGCCAAGTTAGCAGATTGTAATGCAAACCAAATGTTCGATATAACACACTGCCTGCACTTATGTAAATGCCAGCGCTACATATTCTGAACGTAACTGGGCGTACAATTATAGCCTGTTGCGCAACAAACCAACCATCCATTGTGGAGATTTTGGATAACATTCTGATGTATAGACTTAGGCACGGAACAAATATATTATTTACAATCAAAAGTTTTAATTTACAGATTCTATCTAACTTACCGTTATTGGTAAAATCTACGGCTCGTGTTTTATGCAGCGTAGCTTCAGTAAGTTTTGCTTCATTAGTCGCATCCATGGGTCCCTAAAGCTTTTTTTACAGGATCACATCCGTATGAAGATGACTTTAATTAAATATCACTCATCTCGCTAATGGTCAATTAGTTGGTTCCTAAGCTAGAGTAAATTATAAGTGCTTGTTACTGATCTTTTTCTATTAATCACATTAGTACGAACGCATTTACTTGTTTTTGACCTCTTTTCCTTTCCAGCATCAAAAAATATAAGACACCGTTTCATAGTCGTTTCGCCCCTCACTCCGTTTCATAGTCCATTTCTAATGCACCCCAATGCAATACATTAGGTATATCATAAAACGAGTAAACGTGAAGAAACTACGGAGTACTTCAAGGCAGTGTATTGGGGCCTCTGTTGTTCACTTTGTATATAAATGACTTGCCTAAATTACTTTAGGCTAGTCAGTTACCTGAACAACCGATGACACTTTTTGCTGACGATTGCACTTTGACAATAGCTTGTAATAACATAAACACATATAAACATGACATTAATAATTCACTAATATCTATTATAAATTGGTTAAATGATAACAATTTAATCATTTGTTTAAAAAATACTAACGTTTTTGCACTTTAGACAACGTACACAAACAATCAACAATCTTAATATTCAATTTAATAATATAAATATCAATGAAGCTGACACAACAAAATTTCAGGGACTAATAATAAATTCTAAATTGAATTGGAAACCTCAAATAGAGGCACTTAGCAAAAAAACTAGTAGTGCAGCCTACGCTCTGAAACAGCTTGCTGTGGTTCTCAACACAGATGCGCTAATTACTGCTTACTTTGGATTAGCCGAATCAATTCTTAGATATTTCATTGTTGTTGTATGAAATAGCATTTCGGGCACTATTCGGATCTAATGCACCTTATTAGATCGATGTTTAGACTGCAAACAACGGACAGCTGTAAATCTTATTTAATAGAACGTAAGATATTGACATTGCCCTCATTATATATCCTGGAAACAGTAATGTTCATTAAATCCAATTCCCATTTATTTCAGCGTTTGTCTAATGCTGTCCCTAGGAATAGACGTGATAATTACAAACTCTGTGTTCACGGCGCTAATATGTGTAAGAGCATGGCTCCGACCATTTTTAATAAATTGCCCAAATCATGGAAAACATTAAATATATCTGCTCTTAAAAGTAGATTGATGAGCTTAACTAACTGAAAGAGCATAATAATTACAGTATAGCAGAGTTCAGGAAAGAGGACAATTTTTCTTCGTTTTTAAGATGATATTGTTGTATTTTTGACATGTTATTGTAATTTTTTATTATTCTAGTTTGTAATAATTAAATTTTTATAATTGGAATAATTGTAACGTGGAATTGAAATATTAATGACAGTAAATCATATTGTATTTACCAATTTATTTAATGACTACTTTGACATTTAATTGTATCCAAAGAATATGCTAATAGTTTAGCTATTCACCCAATTATTCGACAGCTAAATTCTAAATTTAACGTTTGGTATCTTGATGATGGAACCCTTGGAGACGATGTAGATACTGTCTTAAATAACCTACAATTTTTAAAAAATCAATTCCATTCCATAGGATTTGATCTGAACTTTTCCAAATGCGATTTTTTTTTATCGGACAACACTGACAGACTACTTACACTTCCAAAATTCAACACAATAGCCCCTGAAATCAAAATTATGGACAAAACCTCTCTTCGTCTGCTTGGGTGCCCAATCTTTGAGAATTCTTTTCCAGATTTTGTTGAAGAAAAAATTCAAAATTTTAATGACGTTTCGGAAAGATTGTTCCAAATTAACATGCATTCGGCCATCACTCTTATTCGTTATTGCTGTTTCGGCCCAAACATAATATATTTCCTTCGTGCTTCCCATTTATGGAAGCACCCCCACCTTTTGGACAAAATGGACCAAATTATCAAGCATGTACACTTACTTTAATTTTAAATGTGGCCATGGACGACCGAGCCTGGGCGCAAGCAACCCTTCCCATCCGTATGGGAGGCCTCGGCGTCCGCAAACGTTGTTTGGCAATGCCGCCAGTCTTTTGGGTACACTTCCAGTAGACAGCGATGCGGATGAATTTTTTGACGCCATATTTTAGGGTTAATTTAGTTAGGAGTTTTTTTTTTTATTTCTAGTGTATATAGTTAGTTAAGTATTTATGGAATCAAGAATATGCTTATTGAATTGTAATGATACCTAATCTTTGATGAATAATGATGAAATGTAATTTTGATGAATATTATCACGGTTTATGCACCATCTCTTCCTATCAATTTGTACGCCACGATGTGCGGCTGAACATATCAGAACTTTTCTTTTTTCACATTATTATCTTGCATGCAATGTATCATGTACACCATGTTTAAATAAATACAATTTACTTACTTACTATCAAAAGATACAAACATTTTGATGTAGGTAATAAAATGACGCTAATGGCACGCTACCCCTGACATACACATTTCGTCACAAAATAAAGATGAATCGCAAGAAGCAGCGAGTACGACAAAGGGAAATAACTAAGAGGTACAGAAATATCTTATATCTGCCTCATTTATCTCTTTCAAAGTGAATATTTACGGCGTGTCAGTCATTTGGCAAACGCGATAAGAATCGTATTAATGAACAAATCATATTTCTTATCAGTAGGTACTTTCAAAAATACACTTTTAATAAAAAAATTCCATTGACTTTTTTTCTAAATTCTTAGAAATATTTATGTTTGTTTCTTTCAATATGAAAACACGGTAATAATAACCACTTCATTTTTCCTATTCTTTAGTGGTTTTTTTTTCTTCTAAAGTGATGAAAGAAAACATAAAACTGTTTCTTACTTTGAAAAGTTCGGGAACGAAATGTTAATTGTCAAAGGTCAAGGTTTTTCCACCAAAATAACTGTTCGAATACTATATTTATATATTACTTGGCTTTCTTTTTGAGGTCATAGAGATGTTGTCAATGTTCTGCTATGATTCAAATGTTAGTCCTACTTCTTCCAGCAAGTGAAAGAAAAATGAGCAGTAAGTAACCCATCTTCTTAGATATACTCCGATGTCCAATCGACTTGTAAAACAAAGTATTTCTGGCAGATTCAATGACAGAGCTCAATGTTTAACATATTATTAACACAGGCCAATCGCTAATGCAGCTACGAAATATTTCATCAAGAATGGACAAAAAAAAGTAGTGTTTTAATTAAGCACCATTTCACATACGTTTGGAACACGTCTCAAAAGAATAGTAAAACAAATCTTTAAATCTGATACGCTACTAGTTCGGAAGTTACATCACAACAAAGTTAATGTTGTCAACCTGGAAGGAAGTGGAAATCTCCGGCGGTCGTTAGTTGTTACAACCTTGACACTATCAGCTTGTACCTTACCTAACCGCCGCTGTCGTTTAGTATATAAAATCATTGACACTGATGGATTGATATCATTCAGCAACAACTAGTCTAATCAATCATGAGGAGTATCCTTCTTGTGGCTTTTGGCCTTCTGGCCATCGCCGCCCTCAGCTCCGCCCGGGAGCTCCGCCAGAAGAGGGACGCCGACCTGGAGACCGCCGCATCGGGCCATCACTGGGACAAGGGCGGCGGCCACGAGCACCACGGACACCACCACCACGACCACGGCGGTGAGCACCACAAGGGACACAAGGGCCACCACGAGCACCACCACGGCAAGCACGGCCACCACCACCACGAGGGGCACAAAGGCCACCATGGCGAGCACGGTGGGCACAAGAAGCATCACCACCACGATGACGGCTACCACCACCATGAGCACCACGGAGAGAAGGGCGACCACGGCCACGGCCACGAGGAGCACGGCCACTGGCACAAGGGACACGACACCAAGGGCCACCACGGCATCGATAAGCACGACGAGTTCAAGAAGGACAAGCACTTCCACGACCATCACGGAGAGAAAGGCTTCCATGAGCACCACGGCGGCCATCACCACGAAGGCGGACACAAGAAGGGCGGTCACTTCCACAAGGGACACAAGCACGGCGGCCATCACGAGCACCACCACGGCAAGAAGGGCCACCACGAGCACGGCGGCCACCACCACCACCACAAGGGCCACCACGGCGAGGGCGGCCACCACGAACACCATGAGGACCACCATCACCACGACAAGAAGGGCGGCCACGAAGACCACAAGCACTGGGGACACAAGAAGGGCCACTAAGCGCTCCCTGAATGTACCTGAACTGTTTTTTGTTGATATTAAGTTGTTAACGAGTGTTTTTGTTATGTTTATACGACAAAGAAATACATTTTGTACAAAATAACTAAGTACTTCTCTTCTTTATTTCATATTGCAACTAAGAATGTTGAAGGAGGGGGTTTCCTTAATGAAATTATTCATACTTTGATATTATTGCATGCATGCAGTCATATCAGCAGGACGCCAAGTTTGCACCTTGGTTGATATAGTCAGAAGGCACTCCCAAGAATATTTATCCTCACTTTCTGGTTTAGCCAATTGTATCCAAAGGAGCATCTAATAATTTTAATCGTTTACTCATTTAGGTTCGCACACAGCGCGTATACTTACTTAATAATTATATTAAATCATACTTATTTATTCTCCCAATCGTGAACGAGCACCAACGTACCCGTGGTCAGCACCCCAGACAGGAACCTCCTAACACAATAGAATTAAATAATTACGTTGTTGACGAATGTTGTTTTAACTCAACTAAAATCCCATTTTATGTATTTATTCTTTGGAATCGTTTTTGACGTCACAGCTTTAGCTAATTAAAGGATCCAGGGTCAATTTATTCTGAAATTGGTCCTGTGAAGAGCTAATTAAGTATTGATTTCTGACTTTTCCATTAACTTGACGTTCTTTACAGTACGGAATTGGATTGGATTTTTATAACTGCTTTAGTATTAAGTTCTATTTGTTTATGGTGTACACGATCTTAGAGGCATATTGTTTCTATAAAAGCTATTAGTAATAAACAATGCTCATAGACTTTTCACTTAAACTGTTACTCGTAGAAAATTCAAAAACCCCCATGTCTGACCTCATATAACACAATAATGAATCAAATTTCACGATAATGTTAAGTTCAAGGTCTGCAATCAAAGGCTTTTGCAAAATATTTAATAAAAATATTTTTCATTCACAAATTCATGTTTATTGCGAAGAACCCAATCCAACAATGAAAGACTGAATTAGATCCAAGGATTATAGGATAAAAATAACACCCAAAATAAAATGTTAGTTTCGAATTACTATGATCTAGAAAATAAATTGTAATTAATTAATTGAATGTTTTATTTCTAATAGATTTTACACGAATTTACAAGAAATTGTTTATACGCATTATGTCCTGATTCTAGCATGTAGATTGGCGAATCTATGTTGCTTGAAGCAACCCAAGCTTACACTTTAGAAAAGTCCTTAAAGGTTTAAAAGGCCTGGAGTATCCTCTTAGAAAGAATAAAGAAGCGCTTTCTTTGAACGGAAGCCACTACAGGGTCCTAGCGGATAACCAACACTTAAAAAAATAATTTTATATTTGAGAAAGTAACGTAGGCAAGCTGTGTGTTTCTATGGCACTATCAAAATTGTCGCAAGTAAAACGGATAATTTTGTAACATTATAAACAAATAATAATAATATTTCAATTATTTTTATAATGACAAACTATGTAATTCTGTTATTTTTTCAAGTTAGTTAACGACGACCCCACACCAACTAACTAATAATTTCAGAATTAATTTAAAGTTTTGCATACATATGTACCTACATACATATATTGCTGCCTCATTGGTCTAGTCGTTGAAGACTGCAGACTTCCGATAATAATTGGCTCATAATTTCGATTCGTTCGTTCCGTTCAGTCAAGAGAGTTTGCGTACCGGTTAGGCAGCACTCCGGATTTAAAATTAGTGATAGACTCACCGTCCGAAGACTAAAACATAAATTAAGTCGTCTTAGAATCACTTACACTCATCATCTTCCTGCCCTTATCCCATGTTACTTGGGGTCGGCGCAACACGTTTTTTTCTTCCATTCTGTCCTGTCAACCGTCACGCTATCACTAACTCCCTTTCTTTCATATCACTCCTAATACATCCATCTTTTCTTTGGCCTCCCTCTCCCTGTCCATCCATCCACATTTATATTCATAACTCTTTTAGTTACGTGCATTTCGTCCCTCTTCTCCACATGACCATACCAAGATAAGCGGTTCCCTTTTAACTGTTCTCTTGTCTTTCTGTCTCAACATTCTCATCTCCGCTACATGCAATCTTTTCTCCTCCGTCTTTTTCACAGCCCAACATTCTGATACATACAGTACGACAGGTCTTATCACGGACTTATAGATTTTCCCCTTTAACTTGAGGGGCATCCGTGGGTCGCAAGTTGTTCCAGTGACCTGTCGCTATTTCATCCATCCTGCTTTGATCCGGTGCGTTACATCTCGGTCTATATCGCCGTCCCCCTGGAGAAGCGACCCGAGGTACCGAAAGTCGGAGCAGATCGGTATAGTCGTTCCGATGAGAGCTATAGGTATAGGACTGGAGAGACCGATGAAATCGCAGAACAGGTATTCTGTTTTTGTTCTGCTCAATTTCAGGCCAACACTCTCAAGTCTTTGCCACCACGTCTCCAATCTGCTCTGGACCTCTAGGCCGCTTTCGGCAACTACCACAATGTCGTCAGCAAACAGCATGCACCAGGAAGCCTCTTCCTGAATGTCCGACGTCAGAGCGTCCATTATCATCAGGAAGAGGTAAGGCTAAGGGCCGACCCTTGGTGTAAACCGACTGCCATACTGAAGTGGTGCAGCACTACAGACCGAACTTGTGTACTGCATCGACTGTACATCGCTCGGATCAACTGCACATACTTCCCAGGCACACCTTTCTCCTTAAGGGCCCACAACAAAACCTCACGAGGGACCCGGTCATATGCCTTTTCGAGGTCAACGAATACCACGTGCAAGTTTTTATGCACAGCTCTGTTTAGTTTCGCACAGCTGACGGATAGCGAAAATGGCATCCGTTGTACCCCGACCGGGCATAAAACCGAACTGGTTCTGTGAGATTTCACTCTCTTCTCTCAGCCGGCCTTTTAATAACTTTTTCCCATGCTTTCATACTATGTGGCATTAACACACACCAACGAACTGTTGCACCATTCATCAGGTATGGCTTCTTCCAGCAACAACTTATTGAAGAATAATGCTAACCACGTCCACCCATCTAACCGTAATGAATTCCACACTCCAATTGGTATTCCGTCCCAATTGCCTTACCATTCTTCATTCCATTCACTGCTACTCTCACTTTATACACACTGACCGCCCTCACTAACCCTTCATTCATTGGTTTACTATCTAAAACAACACTCCAGATATTTTCCTCATTCATCAGTCTTTCAAAATAGCCCTTCCATCTATACTTAATCTTTTCATCCTTCGATAAAAGCATTCTCGCTTCATCCCTTACACATCTTATCTGACTAACATCCTTCGCCTTCCTCTCTCTGGCTTTAGCAAGCCGGTACAGGTCTTTTTGGCCAGCTGGACTATCCTAAGCTTTTGCTCTCGCTATTGCCACGGCTTTCTTAGCTTTTTTCTTTAAATCATCATACTCTCTCTTTTTTTTCAGCTTTCCAACTAACTGTTTCCAGCTCTACACTGTGCCATTCCTTGAATTTCTTCTTTTTTTCCTTCAACACTTTCTGTATTTCTGTCGACCACCACCATGTATCCCTCTCTATCGTGCCCCTTCCTTTTGTCTCTCCTAAAATATCCTTCGCTGCTTGTCTAATACACCCAGTTATCTCATTCCAGCTTTGATTCAAACTTCGATCATTCATGTCTCCCATTTCTATCATTTTGTCTACTACTCGGTCTCTAAATTTCTTCGCACAATCATTCTTCTCTAGCATATGCCATTTTATTTTAGGAGGAAGACGCTCTTTGCTTTTTGTACACTGTGTTTTAATTGCTAATACCATAACCAGGAGTCTGTGCTGCTTAGAATCACTTACACAACCAAACCAAAATCGGCGGGTAATACACCATTAGGTTGGTAAGCCCTCAATAAAATTGCCTCGTCTTTTCCCAACTACTATATTGGGGTTGCTTTACTGTCTAACCGAATTCAGTGGAATCGCAGTATTTTAAATGCAGCTAAAAGGGGCTACATACGTTAATTCTTAGTAGTTAGGTGATACGGAGTAGAATACGCCCGCAACTAAGCCCGAAACTACGGACTTCGGGTATAGAGAGTAGCTCAGCTTCAAAATTCCATAACACGATACCCTTTGGCAAGACTGCTTTTTCAGACTTTCGAGCTTCTAATATGGGTTACATTAGAAGCCCGAAAGTCTCAGTATCAAGCAGCATTACAAGCACACAATATTGTTATATATACGGGTACCATAAACCTCGGAAATAATATGCTCACAAACTACATAGATCGTGATTGAAATAGAGCAAAGAACAAGTGATTTCCGCATGTTAGCATCGGAACAATATGCAACATGTATCTTGTACATCCACTGAACATGTTACTATCACTAGCACAGCCGAGTGAGATAATGAGGCCGTGTTCCCCTACAGCTGTCTGTTTGCTACAAGCTTGTTCTCATGTTCCAATCTAACAAGTAATCTGTACTCACTTATTAACTTCCAAACACTACCTCTAATTAATTAATTATACCTATGTATATAAATAAGTAAATACTTCATTCAATAGTAGATACTAGTTCAGTCTTTCACTTCCGCCGTTTTAACAATGTTTTGAATATTGGATTTGAATATTGGAACCATATAAATATTATATCTATGGTTGGAACGGATACGATTGTCACATCGTTTTGAATGCGATTGTATTACGAGAAGTGTACCTATGTAAAAGTAATCATGAGAATCAACAGCCGGTCCATTCTGTTAACATGTCGAAGTTAAGGCTTGGGTGAAGTGATCACGTAGTGTGCTGCCATTCCATCATGATTACATGGATTCACAGCTTACTTCACGCAAGCCTTCACTTCGTCATGTTTACAGAATCGCACTGCAGTTAGATAAATGGGTGAAAACTGAATCGTGCGATCACAATTCAGTTTTCAACCATTTAAACTGCCTACCTAGCCAATCAGAGGCCGAAAACTCGTCGATACCCTGCCACCAATGTGCTCCCAACACATTTCTGTGTTCAAAGATCATTTAAGCACTACATAACAATCTAAATAAAGACTGCAACTAGTTATCATTGCCGATCAAAGTTGATATTAAATCAAAACTCACCTAGCACTAGGGCGCTTGACCTTGCTTGTAAGTAAGTGCAAGCACCCGAGTCAGTGCAACTATTGCCCAATGCAGGTTCGAGAAAACCAGACCCACAGTATCTATAAAACGTTGTGGTGACAATAATACGTGCCACATCTCATCTCGACCTGTCCCAGAATACAACAACCATGAGGGTGGCGCTCCTACTGAGCTGTGCAGTGCTGGCGCTCGCCGCACTCGCGCAGGCGCGGGACATCCGCGAGAAACGTGACGCCGACCTCGAAGCCGCTGCCACCGGCCATCACCACGAGAAGGGAGGCGGCAAGGAACACCACCACGACCACCATCACCACCACGAGGGACACGGACACAAAGGTTACAAGGGACACCACCACCATGAACACGGCAAGAAAGGCCACCACCACCACGAGGGACACAAGGGTCACCACGACCACCACGGAGGACACAAGAAACACCATCACCACGACGATGGACACCATCATGAGCATCACCACGGAGAAAAAGGAGAGAAAGGTCACGGTTTCGAAGAAAAGGGACACTACCACAAAGGTCACTCCACGAAGGGACACCATGGTGTTCACAAGCTAGACGAGTTCAAAAAGGACAAGCACTTCCACCACAAGCACGGCGAGAAAGGCTTCAAAGAGGGATACGGCGGCCATCACGACGAGCATGGACACAAGAAGGGCGGGCACTTTGACAAGGGACACAAACATCACGGCCACCATGAGCACCACCACGGCAAGAAGGGACACCACGAGGAAGGCGGCCACCACCACGAGCACAAGGGCCACCACGACGAGGGCGGCCACCACGAGCACCACCACCACCACCACGGCCATGGCAAAAAGGGCGGACATGAAGACCACAAACACTGGGGCTTCAATAAGGGACATTAATAATTTGTCCTCCAATTTATTGATGTACGTCTTACTCATAGACTTGTTATTGTTATGTTTTATATTTTTGTTGTAAACACGATGTAAATAAACACTATCTTATTTGAGATCGTTTTAACTTTATTATATCAAGAGGGCGTGAAAAAGACATAATGCGAGTTAATTTTTCACGGGTTTTTAGAAAAGGAAGTGCAAAAATAAATTAAATGAATTGGATAATTTAGCTGACTAAAACGGCATTACAGCTAGTCTAGAGTTTTCAAAACTCTCTTAATTGGTCGGCTAATAAAAAGTTATGAACGCAAATAATTAATCACTTTCCGACTAAAAGCGACTATTACAATTGTTTTTGTGCCTAGTTATTGTTAATGGTCATAGTAATTTTATTTTAATGGATTTGGTTTTTAATATTATGTTCTTAACAAGTCTCTATACATACTATCTAAGTACCTAGGTAATGACAGTTTCATCTAAACCTTTTTCTCAACTCAAACCAGATTCAGCTGAATACCAGTATTTTACGTGGAGCGGCTGCCAACCAGACCTCCACAACCCATTAACTGAGTAACACAGTACCTACTCCTTGGCAAGACTGTAGTCAGATTATCTGGCTTCTGACTATCCGTAACGACTGCTAAATATCTACAAATGACAGCCGGGACTAACGGCTTAACGTGTTTTCCGAGGCACGGAGGAGTCTCGGTATTTTAAGATGGTCACCCCCCATCCACAGACCAACCACGGCAAGCGTTGCTTAACCATAAAGATCGACCCGTGCGACTGTTATTATTCAGCCACGAGCTCCTTAACTTAGCACTTAAAACTTAAGTCTTACTATTCTTAAGTGCTCAAATTGTTTGTTTGTATGATATTATCTCTAGCAGTTCTGATCCAATTTCAAAGATTATATCACTGATAGGAAGCTGCTATCACCTAAGCCATAGTAATTATCATAGCGGAAAAATGCAGATTTCCTTCGGGATAGGCCAGAGAGTAACACTACAAGAAAAAGCTGTTTACTTCGCATGAAAAACCTAGTCAACACCCTTTCATAAATGTATGGAAATTGAGGCTTTTTTGACAGATTACGACTGACATACGAATGCGAACGTTGCTTAAAAATTTGTATAATTGGCACTTTGTTGGGCGACTACCCAGAGTACATCGATCTGATGAATTATGTCAGTAATAGTGACTCTTTTCATAGATATATTCTAATATATTCCATCACATTGAAAGTGGTGCCCGCCCTCCCATAAGAAAAGCAAAAACTATGATGTTACGTGCTACGATTTCAGGGATGTTTTTCGTGTTATCCCATATTCACAGTTCTTACGAGCGTTTTTTCCAACCCTATAAGAGCAAATATATTAAATCACATAAAAAATAAATTGAATCACAGTCAGAAAAATAAACTATTAGGTAGGTATCATTAATAAAAAACAAGAAAATATTATGAAACCACACAAAATTATTAGCAACTTATTTCAACGTCTTTAGAAATAAGCATCACCTTTGTACCTACATATTTTTTCGTTCCCTTTTTTTGTCTGGTTCTTTTTACATGTATTAATTATTTAACAAATAAATATTATAGTAACAACTATTTAATCATTACAATTAGAAAGCTTCTTTATGACTATAATAGTAAGGTACTATGACAGCTTTTTCAAATAAATCGCGAAACAAGTTGTGGTGATGTCTAATAAGTTTAGTAATGTTTGTTGTAGACATGTTTCTAGGTTTAATACTTAAAGATATATTTGTAACAAGTTTTTGTTGTTCTATGTCTAGACTTGGTATAATAAACACTCAGTGACGATACATGTCATGTCGTGGTATATTATAAAGATAATAAATCGGCGCACGGGACCATATTTGTGGGTACCTACGCAGCATATACCTATATAATGTTTTATGTAGGTTCATTTGCGATTCACAGTATGACTTTGATAATTAAGTACTTATTTTCTAAATACAAAAATACTCATGTCTCGCAAAAGTTTTTCAGCAAAGGTATCGAAGTACTTGTAGGTATTGTGATTACTCGTGAATTCAATTCTGTGGTTGAAGATAATGCAAAGTTTTAATTTTCAATCAACCACAAACCTATGGCGAACGAACATTTGCTCTCAAAAATCGGTTACCTGCTTTACCAATTTACCACGAACTAAAAGATATGTATACTCACCTACAAGTGATTTTAATTCATTTGCAATATTTGCATTCAACGGGTGAAAGTACTCTGGATTTGGACTACTTTTACCATGGAACCATCCCGGTTTTTGAACCAAAAGTAAGAGTTGTATTTATTCACGAGACTTTCACCAGTTGTAATATTATTATTTATTTCAATTAATTGATAAATTTTCAACGTAAAAAAGTCAAGCCCCCCCCCCCCCCAACGACAATCCCGGATTCGCTACTGTAGGTACATATGTTATCTAGGAGCTAACCTATAGTAAAATTATTTATAATATATTAAAATAATCCTATTAAAAGAAATAACAGCCTATCATGTAATTACCTCGCAGTAACTTTATAATGATCCGCTTGTTCATTACAAATTAACGTGCGTTTTTAATGCGATAACATTCGGTTCAATATGAAATCCTTATTTCAATTGACCAGTATCAGAATCATAATATTATTAAGCATATATTTTCAAACAAGAAGCACTTAATGAAGCTGCAAAAAAGAAAATTAGGTATCCTTCACAAATTAGATGCACTGTCTGATAGTTTATTATTGTGTGAAGTGTTAAGCAAGAAACCTTTAATGGCTTAATGCATAAAATCAACCTCCTTTAAATAGCATGAAATTAATACAAACGATATTGGTTTCGACTCGAGAGTAGGTACCCAACGAGGTGCTAACAACTACGACTGCAAAGTTTTTGTAATCATGCTAAGAGCTAGAAAACTGTAAATTGTATTACGCAAGCAGATAACCTAACTAACTAATTAATTAAAGAAATGGCCACAGTTTTTGCAAACTCAGCTTGAGTTAGTTATAACGCGTTTATTCAACACAAATAGACAAAGTCCCGTTTTACAAAGAGCTGTAGTAAAAACTGCGCTTCTACAGCAAGTTCTTATACAAACAACGCTCCAGGACGGCGCGGCGACAGATCATAAGCTGCGGGATTATCATTAAGTGTACCTAATTAATGTTGTCGGCCACAAGCATTCTTAATTATGCATGAGTTTGGTGTTCTATACTACTCGTTTCTCAAGTACCGAAATCTCAGCAGTATCTTACTAACAACTCATTTGTAAATATTAGATACACCACTGCCTACTCACTTAATAATGAATCCCGTTAAGGGTACCTGTCAGCGAAGCAAACATTAGTTACAGCGAGGAGAACTAGAACTTAATTGTTATCTATGTTAACATGTTCAAATTGTTAAACGTCAAACACCAAATTATGCTTAACTACAGGCGTCTAAATAGTTGCCGCAACAATGGCTCTGCGCGCATTGTGCTTTTCAAAGTAAATAGGCGTTTTCCGATAGAGCTCTTGTATGGACGTCGGCGCTTCAAAAAGATATTTTTGGGCTAGCGCGTTCATTATTCACTTGTTTGTCTTGTTCGTTACAACAATGGGGCAGAGCGCCATATGTTATACTGAACTGTTCGAACCCGCTGTCCCGTATTTCCTAGCACAACGACTATCGATCGTTGATACCAAACAAAAGCTGACACTTAAACTCTTGCTTGAATTTCAGTGAAAAAAAATACAAACACCTACATCAAAACATAATATTCTCCCACCAAACTTTTTTAATGTTTCGAAAGTGTTTTCCTCAACACCATAAGTCATTATAAGCAAGTTCACGTAGTCCGTAAAAAGTTAAAATAACAATGTCGTTGTTGCCTCGAAAAACAGAACAGAATAATAAATAACAGCATATTTTTCTATCCTAGTCACCTTCTTGACTAACTGAAAAAATGTTTATTGTTTACTTAACTGTCTCCAACAGTTAAGTAAGAAAAGATTCAGAAGTAAAAGAAAATATTGGTGACAATGATAACATTATTTTATTTATTAGTTGCAAGAATTCAGCCAATAAAGACTTCAGTGTCCTGACTTGGGAGAGTCTGTCCCTTGAAGAATCCATGAAATAATACATCCTTTTCTGTAGCACCCTGCACCGCATCTTTTATCACTCAAGCGTTTGCCTTACCTATATGCTTTACTTTGTTTAAAACTGTCCTGAAAAGTTAAATATATGTAATAGATATTGTGTACTACGTTAAATACTGAATTGTTGGTACCAAATATTTTCCAGCGCCTAGCAGCATAGTTCTCCGGAATAAAATAACTATAATATAACATTAAACAGTGATGTAGCTCGGCCATCACGTAATACCAGTAACGGTAATATATTTCTCGGCGGGTAAGGGTAAGTCTTACGGCGTACGTGTGAAAAACCACCTAACGCATTCTACGGTTTTTCCTTTTGATCGCCAAAACATATTTTAAAACCACACAACGTTTTGTTCAGTTTCATTGGTCTAGAAGTCTAGAGTTTTAAAATTGGAAATGTAGCTTTGAGGTATGTACCTTTTGCGATTGATTCCTAGATAGGATAAAATTGTGATTTCGATTTCCCTTCTTCAAGAAAAGTACCAGCAAAGCCTAGTGATTAAAATACCTAATTTCATACAGCTCAATGTTATTGAAAATTAAACGCGTTCGACTACTTACTGGAGTAATTTAATTATTCATCCAATGTGTTCGTAAAGCAGCACCAGTAAATCAGATGTGAGTATTAACGCGTTGTATTATTATTATTAGAGTATTAACTACGTTATAATACCACTGATTAACTGATGCTGCTTTACGAACGAGTAAACGCTAATAATAACTTTAGTCTGGCTTGAATGATACTGGAATGGAAATCGAGTTCAAAGTGATGGCGATTGACGATTAACGAGCTAACAAGCCTCTCTGTGTGCGTCATCGAAGGCTTAACCGCAGTACGCTATAGCGCATACACAGGTACTTGCGGTAACAATGAAATTATTACGGTACCTGAAGATCCGATTAGGTTTACTAGGTATTATTATTATTGTGTAACACAAAGGTACCTTTCTAGGTATTTTGATAAGTTTGAGTTGTCTGGGAGTAGATGAGTACGTAAGCTATGATACGCCGAAATAATAGTGCAATTAACAGTAGAGGCGGCAATAACTAAACGCCATGCAGCGGCGCGGCGCGACACGGGCTCGGCATGGCTCGGCACAGCTCGGCATGTCAGCTCCTGCTCACTTGGTCAGGATTACGAGCTGACAGCGTCTGCACCCATAAATCTAGTGACGTCACGTCACTAAGCTCCATACTCACTCGCTAATTAGTGTAAAAGCGTTATCAATGGATTACACCCTCACCCGTCTACTGTTACCACGTAAATTCTAAAATATGTGGATAAATGCTCACAAATCTTCTTTGCGGTTCTGAGATTAACACCGATGAGGGTTTTTTAGGGTACGAAATTAACAGCTATTCGTAACCACACAAGATTTAAGCAGTGACTTTTGATCTAGGTAAGTAAGTGCTTAGGTTAAGGGATGTATGTATTTAAATATAAACCTGAATTTAAAAGAAAAAGCATTATGTACATTTATATTAAGTGGTGAATGACATTTCCATGCATTTTTATTCAAGACTCCAGCCAAAAATAAATTTATGAGACCTCTCAGAATCCCATTTAATAATATTGTACATTTTCCCTTGTACATAGGTACAAGGATCTATAGGTATTTATAACAACATAAAAAGATAATTGAACAAAATTTAACTATGCAACCAACTGACTTCCGGTCTCCAAGTTCAATATTTCTGCGATACCATACATTTGATACATTGATTAAAAAGATTCCTACAACGGTCAGCCAATATTTTTGCGATTTCTCAATACACCTTGAAAAGCTAGGGTTAAGCCCGATTTCACTAACATTTACTAGTCGAAATCTGAATAAGAACTAAATAAAAGCGTGGTAAATTTTTAATCGTGGACGCTGAGTATTCGTACTAAGAATATTCCATATTACATGAACAGGTTAATGCATACATCTAAATCAGTTCATGAAACGACGTTTGGTTGTTGGACGTCATCCCTGGAACTACTGATTCAAATACAATTATTCAAAAACTTATATGTCGTAGCCATATCGAAGAATTGGCCATTTTATAAAATGGTCGGCCATTCCACATAATAATTAGCTACTTCACGAAACGGCCACCCCAAATCTAACATAACTTAACGTATCCTCGGCCGCATCATGAAATGGGCAATTTTACGATATATGGCTAAGTGCCATAACCTCGGAACAAAGACCATTTTTGAGAGATGCCATCATGGTTCAAACGAAAGACCAACGAGAAAAAATTGTGGGATTTATTTAGTCCTTTATTTCTAAAGATATGGGAACACAACTAACTCGTAACCAGAAACCTTGCACAAAAGGTTCTACTTGGACTATTTTCCCTACTTGTTCTATGCCTATCCGCCCACTGGCCCTTCTTTTGTCAGATTTCTGATGTCCAAAATTCGAACAGACACACACTGCGTAAACGCATTTTTTTATACCTATGCATGTTTAAAAACGTAGAAGAGTATTCTAAGAAAAATATTTATTGCATTTCTTTATCAGGTGTTTCCCAGAAAATAAATTTCTTGAAGACAAATTAATAATAAAGTATACATTCTTACATTATATATTGCTTTTAGAAACCTGCCATCTTGTTCTTTGTTCACATTTGTGTAATTATTTAGTTCAGTAACAAAGTGAAATACGGTATCGTCCTTAAAAGTTATTATAAAGTTTAAACAAAAGCGTTAAAACACACCTGCTACGAAAATTGTTTAAAATTACGGATTCACTACAAATACACCCTGAATGTTGAGATAGATGCTTACTGTACTAATTTAGATACGTCACACGTACACAACCTTGCTATACATCTACAATTAGAGAGCGTGCTGACGTTCGATGACATCTTTACAACCCATCAATCGTTTATTTCTCATGAAATACGACGGAATATATTCTCAATTACTCACCGGGTATAGCAATGTGTTTATTTGTAGGAGCTATAAATTAGATCTATGTCAACGAATAAGTTCTTGAACCATAAACGAATACATTACTCGCACGAGTACCGTTAAGATTTTAATGTGTAATTTGGGTTCACACAATGATGGATGCTACGGCACTCGTAGGCGCGTGTGCTACACACGTAGCGCTACGGGCGCTACGCCGCGTAGACGCTATGAGATGAGTGATCCACCCGCAATACTGCCTAACTGGCGTCAAATACAAACACGAAACTGGAAAAGTGTGACGATTAAAGTTTTGACGGATTCTTTTACTTTTCTTTTAGTCTATCTAAGAGCGTGGAACGTCTGTGTTATTATTTCCTTCCCAATAGTTTATAACTAACCGACCTAAGTTTAATAGTTCTGTTGTTGACACTATTATAAAACTGTTGCTACAAAGTTGGTCTCTCGGAGCTACAATATAAACTGAGTATAAAATCAGCATTATGTTGAAATATAAAATACAAATCAAGTTGGCACAGCCTGTGAAATTAGCAAATAATTAGATCGACCGCAATCTGTTACCATCGAATTAAACGAATAACGTTCCAATACTCCCAATAGATAGGTACTTTAATTAGTACGTGAGCTGGTTACGTATGAACAATAAAACAATAGACTCGTCTAAAAATAAAGCTTGTACGGAAATAGTGAACCCCCCTTAACAATGCAGAATAAAACACGCGATAATGGACTGAACTGTTTGTCGGCAAAACGACAGTTTGATTGAGTCGCTCGCATGCGCTGCAGTGCTGAACCTCATTCACTTTTAATCCTTGACCGACACGTTGTTCAACCAGAAATCGATCGTATAACTGAACCCTTAATCGTTCAATCCGTCAGCTAGCGACATAGGTCCAATATCACGCTATTTAGCTTTACAGGTGGGCAGAATTCCAAGCGTGACAAATCCGAGGCGAGGTGACATTGTTGAGAGGCAACGTGACTCCGACAATGACAATGCTGTAGAAATTGAAGACAGAGATAGTGCGAGGTTAATTGGCTGTTTGGTAATGTATGACCTTCGAGAGCTCGTTCTGTACAGACACTCATGTTTATTGATTAGCTAGCTTTTGTCAAATACATCTAAAGAGTTGGATTTAAATATATCATAAAAAATATAAATAAATATCTGTTTGTTGCATGCTCTTATTTAAATAACCGTCTCGTACCCACCTAAACAGGTGTCATGTACATTATTTTGCCATTTGAACGCCACAAAAGACCGTCATTGATGGCAGCTAGCCTAATTCAAAGTTCAGACTGCAATAATCAAGAAGATCCATAACACTTATCAAATTTAAATATCATACAGTAAACATAATATTTACATATTATATTTCATATTATCTCGACGCGAAAGTCGTACGATCCTGAGTGGTGGTTACCAACCTTAATTAGTTTAAAAGCATACTTAGATAAGCAGCGGAATTTCGCACTCTCACCATCTAAAGTGTCGGGAAGAAGCTACGATTTAAGTTCATTCTCCACTTCGACATTAAAATCAATTAAATTGTGTGAGATTTTGTAAAGAATAAACTCAGATTTTGCTGTACAAATTATTTATTTAATGACTTAAGTAGTTACTTAATATAAAAACAATAATTTAGTTACTATATGTATACCTACATAATGATGTCATCACTTAACCGTTGTCGCAGCATTGAGTGCCCTATTACCAGATAAGTTACAGTTCCGAGAAAATAAATAAATCCGAAATCACTAGCGTCGGCTGTCGAGGACTGTTCCGCATTCGGCCAGTTCCTAGTGATGTGTTCAGTGACCCTTCTTGTATCCATATTTCTTATGGTGCTCATGATCCCCCTTCTTGCCGTGATCGTGATGATGCTTGTGATGCGAGTCATGTCCGCCGGACTCTTTGTGACCTTTATGTTCGTGGTGGTGGCCACCCTTTTCATGGAAACCTTTCTCTCCATGTTCTTTCTCGTGATGGTCACCATGATGATGACCTTTGTGGAAGTGGCCGCCCTTCTTGTGACCATGCTCCTCGTGAAATCCTCCATGCTTCTCTTCATGGCCGGAATCTCCCTCTTCATCGAAGAAATGTTTATCTTTCTTGAATTCATCAAGCTTATGTATTTCGTGGTGTCCTTTCGTCGAATGACCCTTGTCGTAGTGTCCCTTTTCTTCGTATTTATGTCCTTTCTCACCCTTTTCGCCCTTGTGGTATTCATCATAATGGCCGTCCTGGTGATGATGTTCATTTTTGTGTGCGCCGTGATCGTCGTACTCGCCCTTGTGGTGCTCCTTGTCGTGATGTCCTTTTTCTCCCTTCTCATGGTGATGATGGCCCTTGTACCCCTTCACACCTTTTTCTTCGTGGTCGTGATGATGATGCGCATGATGCTCTTTACCGCCTCCTTTCTTGTATTCATGATTCTTCGGGGCTTCTTTCTTATGCTCCGTCGCAGCGGGGGCTTGATCTTTTGTTTCTATTTCTGAACTTTTTTCCACTTGCCGTGAGGGTAAACGGCGTGTATGTACAACAGCCAACAGCGTTAGAAAACCTAAAACTAACGCCACCCTCATATTGCTAGGTTTTTTTACGACGCGGTGTTGATGCGGTGTGCTCTACTCCAAATATTGACAACATCATTGATGGTGCAGCAGTTTTATATAAGGCATTGTGTAAGATGTGCTAATCGCCGCGTCGCGCGACAGACTCCGCGGCCACGAGTTGCAGCAAGCGCTGGCCGGGAGACGAGTTTGTTTGTATACGAAACGCCCTGTTTATACACAGATCAACCCTGTTTAAATCGATTGTTTTGTTATATTAATAAAAAGGCAGCAAAAACAATTGCAGATTTATAAATAGATTTTATTGGTGACCCGAAATGACCACAAACGGGAAAGGTCGTTCCTAAAACGGCTATAATAATATTTGGTAATAGTACAACAGAATTAGAATTCTATTTCTTAAACTAGGTAGGTATATTGTTTAGCGCTACTTAAAACACACTTGAGGTGCATGCATTTCTGAATCTTGCATTGATATTGATAGAAATATCGCAAACGATAATGGTTACAAAAGTAGTTTTCTCAGACTGCTAATTCGATTTCAGAAATGTTAAAACGATTCCTTTTTTTAGATAGCCACTAGCTGCTCTCTTGGCAGGATTACCAACGATTTTTACAAAGAGAAGGCACGTTACTCTCTATTCTCTAGCTTACTTAACTTAAAAGAAAAGATGTAACGAGCATAAGTGAACACAACTGAAGAAATGTGATAATTCATAGTCAAAGTCGAAACGTTTATTTCAATTAAGCCGTTAAATGGCACTTGGAACGTCAACATTAACAGTTAATTAAAATAAATAATTATTAACGCCGTTTGCAATTATGCGGTGACGTATAAAAATAAAGTGACTCTAGTGTCCATTCGCAAAGGTAGATTCTTAGAACGGGTACGCACTGCATCCGATCCAAATCCGTGAAAATACGTTCCGAAATATTCATAGAACTATGTATGTATTTTTATGGTAGTTTACGCACTAGATTCGGAAGAAATATTGACGGACCGAAGTAGCTGTGGTACTATTTGTATGAACGCTTTCGTATTACCTCGGATTCAAATCGGACAGCTTGGATTTGGATTAGAGATCGGGTTAGTGCGTCAGCAATATCCAAATTCCGAGTCCGAGTTTTTCTTACTCTAATCCGTATTTTCACGTATTCGAATCGGTTGCAGTGCGAAAAGGAATATCCGAATTCGGTCCGAGTTTTTCATATCCGTTTTTCGCAAGGATACGAATCGGATGCCGTGCGTAACCTTATGAGATATAATCTTATGGAGAAGAACGGACAAGAAACTCCATAGTTACTCTTTTCAAGTTAAAGTTTTACAATATTTAGTATACATTCATTAAATCATAGTGTACATGCCGTGGCCATATCATAGAATTGGCCATTTCATGATGTGGCCGAAAATTTCATGAAATGGCCAGCGAGAACTGACAATATCGTTTAAACGTCAACGTTTAACGATATATCAATCTACGTTTGGCCATATCATAAAATGCCTGGCCACATCATGAAATGGGCTACATATTTTAATATCTTTACGTATTCTAACCTTATTCGATATAACGACGGTCAAAAGTCCTACTGTTTAAATACATTTTTGTAATATAACTAAATATCTTGAATTAAATAATAAACTTTCATTCGGGCCCGGTACTTCTGAGTGGTTTTAAAAAAATATAACCACGAAGGGGATGGCGGGATCTGAAAGACCCCACCATTCCCTTCTAACCTAACCCGTCCGATTTGGGGTGCCCCAAGT
Organism: Mamestra brassicae; assembly: GCA_905163435.1. Lineage (NCBI taxonomy): Eukaryota > Metazoa > Arthropoda > Insecta > Lepidoptera > Noctuidae > Mamestra > Mamestra brassicae. The sequence continues at coordinate 8,598,355 of LR990995.1, read as the reverse complement.
CCCTTCTAATAAGTATAACTATTTTACGATATGATCACTCATGATTGACCATATCATGAAGTAGCCGTGTGTAGCAGTTGATATCATTAAACGCTGGTCAGACCATATCATGATGTGGGCAGCGGATATTTTCTATTTCATGAAATAGAATCATTTCATGAAATGGTCAATTCTATTATCTGGCCACGACATATACACAAGGTCCTTTATTATTTGATATTCGATCCCGCGGTAGACCGCTGGCCTCAAGATTTAACCACTTGTTGCACGGGATACCGTTAACCACATAAGGTCGCAATGCTCATAATTACTGAAATATTATTAACTTGAAACATACTAATCTCGGAACAAAAATATAGCTGAAACCTAAACCCATCCGGTGAGAGCCATACTCATAATGGCATTGTGCCAAGAGAGCTAACTGCATTTCTTGTCATTTACAAGCGACGACGTCCAATATCGTGCAAAGTGGAAAAGAATTATCATAACACTCTTTATTGACTTTAAAAAGTGTTACTTGTAAATTGATATTTCAAGGATAGTTCGAAATTGTTTAAGATTGCGCCTTAGGTAGGTATTACAAGAAGTAAGTCGGGATAAATGGTTCAACTTGTTCTCCAAGGCACGGAGGAGTTTCGGTACATAATGAATGGTTACCCATCCACAAATCGACCGCGGCAACGTTGCTAACCTCTGAAATCAACGCGTGTGGCTGTTATAAATTTGCAATAAGGATTCGAGGAAGCAACTGAAGTGCAATACCTTATGTGCAGTTGTGCCCAGCTCCTAAAATTGACAATGTTGATGTAAATACGCTGGTCATCATCGAGGATTCATACATATACATGCTGAATTTTTAGAGTGTGCGTGGGTGGCCAAATCCAACCCTATGAGGAATCATATCATCAAAACGAAAAATACACAAAGTGGTCTCGGCCCCGATTTTGATGAAAAAAAATAAATAAAATAACAGTAAGTAAATAAAAAAAAGATCCTTATAAAGACGACACTTTTGGATAGTGTATAATAAATACAGTGTGTTTAGTTTTCCAAAATAAATGAGTTCGATTGATGATTGGTGATTTTTCAAAAATCCAATGATGCACTTTTAGTTTGAATCAAAATCGGGCTCGAGATTGAAAAATTGAGTTGATTTTTTTTAACTAGCCTATGGTTCCCACTGCTGAGCAAAGACCACCCCCATATCCTTTCAAATACTCTTTTCTTGCGTCACTTCGAACCATCTTTCGTGGTGCGCGTCCAGGTCATCCCACTACCGCTCTCTGTGCCGGCCTCGGCGACTCTGTGCATCCCCAGGCACCCATTGCGTGGGAGACCTTTGACGAGCACTGACGTGACCCGCCCTATCCCATTTGGGCCTATCAGCCTTTTCGTATATGACTAAGATTCCTGTTTTCAGTCAGCCATAAATAGAACATATTATAAAAAAATACTTCGGCAACTTATTATTTATGTAAGTACCTACCCTTACCTACCTATCTATCAAAATTACCTAGTTCTTATTTCAGTACGAGCACTGTTTTCTTTTCCACTGTTTCATAAGACTAAATTCGGAAAAATATTAAATAAAAACTTGGGCAGCACATAAAAAACGATCTAGAATCGCAACAAGTAACGCCATCTATAAGGCAGATCCAAAACAAGTTAAAACAACTTGTTATTCCTGAAAATTTCAGAGATGAAATTCAGCTGGCTGAAAATTGACGAGGCCTTAACTCTGGGCTATACTGTCGTGATGACCCAGGGTTGCGGCCTCGTCTCCATACTTAAAGTCTTGGGTTCAATCATATCCTACCAATGTATCTTTTTCCGTTATTAAGTGTTTTATTCCGTTATTATTACTATGAACTCACGCCTTTTTCCAAGGGGGTGAAGGAAAACATCTTAAAGAAACCTTAAAAAACCTTTAAAAAACCGCCAACCACCCTTGAGCAAACGTGCGCTTTAGTACTCGGGCTTGACGTGCTTCTCTAGTACTTTAAAATTACCTTCCTAGCGGCTTCAGCGTGATCTGTTACGCTGACGAAACGCTGGTTCTGGCACAGGGGAGGTCGCACCAGGCGGCGGCCGACTTGATGACACGCGGGGTCGCGATAGTCGTTGGAAGGATCCGGCAACTGGATCTCGAGGTGCCCTGCACAAGTCCGAAGCCATGTGCTATCATGGTTCTCGGAACAGGCCACCAACGGGATCCCGAGTAACGGTAGCAGGGGTTCACATCGGCTTCGGGTCGACGATCAAGGACCTGGGGCTCGTTATCGACAGCCGGTTGAACTTCGAGGAGCACTTCCGACGTTTGGCTCCAAGACTGGAGCGGGCGGGGCTGCCTTCAAGCGGCTCCTGCCCAATCTAGGGGGTCCAAACGCCTCCTGCCGGAGGCTCAATGCGGGGATCGTGCGGTCCATGGCCCTTTATGGGGCCCCAGTGTAGGCACTTACGTTGGAGGGGTGACCTGCCCGCCAGCTCAACGCGTCTCTAAGGGTCATGGCCATCCGGCTGGCCCGGGGATACCGCACGGTCTCCGGCGAGGCGGCGAGCCGGATTAACGCCATGGGATCTGGAGGCGAGAGCCCTCGCGCACGTTTACGCGTGGCGCGTGGAGGCGCTTCACCGGGGCCGCGGCAAATTGCAGTGCGGTGGACGGAGCACCGGCAGGATATCATGGCGGTATGGAGACGGCGACTATCGCGACCCAGCGCTGGGCACGCCACAATTGCGGCGATAAGGCCCGTCTTTGGGGAGTGGCTGGAGAGGCGTTACGACGTCCTCACCTTCTGCCTGACACAGGTACTAACAGGACACCGCTGTTTAGGGAGGTACCTGTTTAGGATTCAGCGGGAGGACACGCCCGGGTGTCAGCACTGTGAGGATCGCCCGGAGGACACGGTGGAGCATACGGTGGAGGTATGCCCTGCTTGGGCGGAGCACCGCCGTGTCCTCGTCGAGGCGATCAGCGGCGGCGACCTCTCGCGTCCGGCCCTGGTTAAATCCATGGTCCGGAGCAAGGAGGCTTGGGAAGCGGTCACCTCCTTCAGCGAAGCAGTTATGCTAGCGAAGGAGGAGGTGAGCCGCGCGAGGGTGAGACAAGGCCTTCGCCCCAACCGCCGCTACAGAAGAAGACGCCCCGGACCTGGGAGTCGCAGGGCGATCCCCGGCCACCGTAGGCGCGGGCCTGCGGGCGGCGAGCGTTGGGTGGCTCGCTGTCCAATCACCACCAGGCCTGGGTTGATGTCGTGTCGTGTTCCATGCGCGCCTCAAAGAGTGTCAGCATAGGAGACGGGGCCCGCTAGGGCCAGCGCCTGCCAGAGTTGCGAAATTTGTTCGAAAGAGTCACCACGGCCCTGGAACGCAAAGGGCTTAAGAAGGAACACGGATGGGTTTTAGTCAGTAAGAGTCTGACACGCCCTTCCGCTCCACCCAGTGCGGAAGAATCATTCGCTAATTTCTCATCCTTAAAAAAAAAGAAAAAGTACTTTTAAATTAAGTCGCTCTCTGCCTCCGTCTGTTACTCCGCTTAACTACGCAACTGATTATAATACGGTTTTCACCAATAGAAAGAACGATAAACGAGGAAGGATTGTGTATACAATTTGCGCCCGTGCAAAGCCGGGGCGGGTCGCTTGTTCTCCATATGATAAGTGACCTTTAGCCTGTAGTAGCAAAGATACAGCCTGGTATTCCTTTTTTAGAAAATAGCTTTTGCTCGCGTTAATATAGATTTTCGCAAAAACTAGTCTCCAGGGTGCCATCTATTACGAAATTAATTTGTTCGAAAGAGTCACCACGGCCCTGGAACGCAAAAGGTATTTATATGTATTAACATGGATGGGTTTTAGTAAGAGTCTGACACTCTCCTCCGCTCCCTAAATTCCCATCGGAGAAAAAAAGGGTTCCATCTATCTCTGTACCAAAATTCATCAAAATCGGTTCAGCGATCGAGGTGTAATGCGTAACAATTTCGCATTTATAATAAACCTCAATTTCGCATTTATAATATTAGTTAGAAAAAAATACGCTCCTTCACAGATTGATTAGGTACCTATCTAGACGATAGATATTATGCCATTTCATTTAATCGAAAAATCTTCTTAATAATTTAATATTCAAACACAATATTTAGAAGCGCGTTACTGATACGACACAAAAAATGATTTCTGACACATCACAATGACCTATGTTGACAAAAAATACATGGTTGTATTTTCTCCAAACGGAATCGGTAGCACAAATAGAGCTTTGTACCCACTTTAAGTGTTCAATAAAGCGTGAAGCGTCGAAAAATAGTGGTACGTGCCATTGAAACTGGCTACTAAAAAACGACCGCAGTACCTAGCTGTAGAAGTTGACTGAGATGTCCAAAACATTACCAAGATTATTTTATCTTGGCTTTTGTTGGACTAACTTATTGGTTGGCTATTGAGAAATGTTATCGATTTCAGTGGCTGCAAGTGTTTTCTATAGGAAACGGTTGATTGCAACCACGACTAATTCGTTGCCCAGTAAAATGTAGGCCAATCTCGGGCAGCGCTCTAGTTTCTCAACGCCGAGTTACTTATCTCGTCGGGAGCCGTTGCCAACGGACCAACGCCAACTATTTTATGTAACTTTGTTGTCGAAACGTGCTGTGAAATTGATAAGTTTGTTTTTGTATCTGCATACAATTGCAAACATTATTTCTTTTTTATAATTGTGTTATTAACAGATTGTAATTGGTTTATCTGTGTTGGACTCATATTTAGTCTATGTCACTAGGTTTGTTAACACGAAAGCAAAATTTATGTTTCAAAAACATTTATTTTTATTAATAACAAAACATCACAGTCAACAAAACTTAACACATTATGAAAGCTTAATTAGATACAACTAAATAAAGACTTCATTAACTTGCATCGGTAGGTATCAGTCTCTAGGAAACATTTACTTGTGTCCCTTCTTGTGGCCCCAGTGCTTGTGGTGCTCGTGACCACCCTTTTTACCATGATCATGGTGATGATGATGGTGATGGTGGTGGCCATCTTCCTCATGATGTCCCTTATGGTCGTGATGATGTCCTCCCTCTTCGTGGTGTCCCTTCTTGCCATGATCGTGCTCATGGTGTCCGTGGTGCTTGTGTCCCTTGTGGAACTCTCCTCCCTTCTTATGTCCGTGCTCCTCGTGGTGTCCACCGTGGTGCTCGTGGTGGCCGCCGTCGTGGTGGTGGTCGTGGAAGTGTTTTTCCTTCTTAAACTCGTCATGTTTGTGTACGCCGTGATGACCCTTAGTGGAGTGTCCTTTGTGGTAGTGACCTTCTTCATGATGACCATGGCCCTTGTGGCCCTTCTCACCGTGGTGGTGCTCATGGTGGTGTCCATCATCGTGGTGGTGGTGCTTCTTGTGTCCACCGTGTTCGTCGTGGTGCCCTTTGTGCCCCTCATGGTGGTGATGGCCCTTCTTGCCATGCTCGTGGTGGTGGTGTCCCTTGTATCCTTTGTGTCCCTTCTCGCCGTGGTCGTGATGATGATGTCCATGGTGCTCGTGGCCGCCACCCTTGTCCCATTTGCCACCTTTGTGTGTGGCGGCTACCTCAAGATCCGCATCGCGTTTCTCGCGGGTAGTTCTACAGCTCACGTACGCTAGCGCCGCTAGGGCTATGCAGCACACCAGAGAAGCCCTCATGTTTCCAGTGCACCGATGTGATCTAAGCAGTTGACTGATGCCTGTGTTCGCGACAGCTTAGTTTTTATACTGGTAGCCCGTTTAGTTGGTATTGTATGAAAATTGTGTAAAGCTCCAAGGTTGCAGCTATATGGCGAAGCAGTAGAACGGGTGCGTTGCGCAGTTCCACCCGGTGTCTCAACGTGAAAATCAGAGCTGTACTAACAAAAAGTATGGATTTGCATGACAAGCGACTAGTGTTTGTGTTTTCCTTCATATTTTTGCTATGAAGTGGTGACCCAATTGATCATATTGATATAGAATATAGAATTTAACTCTACTAGCATCACAGAGGCAATGTACCCCATAAATCTAGTATAGCCAATAAGTTGGTAACTTAGATAGGCAGGCAACTTCGTCAATCATATGAAACGTAATATTTTGATAGCAAAAAGTTAAGTAACAATCGCGAATGTTATGAAAATGGGCTGTTACGATATCCCCAATGGATCTATCGTCTTTGACGAAGGCGGGCGGAAGCTGATGATGAGATTGAGATGATACTTACCTACCCTTTAGTGACGTCAATCTGTTTTCTAATAATCAGGGGCTTATTGCTTCCTTTCAAATCTGCGACTGCACTCAAATAACTGCCATTATCTGCAACAAAATGCTGGAAAAGATATCCAGTCGTGTTATTGTTTTTTTTAATCATTCATATTACCTACATCTTATTTAGGCCCACTTGCACAAATCTTTTAACTCCCAAATTAGTTAGGCACTGACACGAGGTTAAATAGTAGATTAATAACAAAAACTAACTCGGAGTTAAGAAATAACTGGTTTGTGCAAGTGGGCCTTACTGTGTTGTTGGTCTGCCGGATGCATGTTCCGTTAAGTCACATATGTAACTGTCAACCTCAATCTGAGGTACGTACCAACTTTTCTCCCATCTTGGGCCAACATTCCACCCTGTAGGTATAGTCATCACAAGTGCAACTGGTAAACGGTTCTCATTGCATTTAGAAACCCGGATCTAGCAACTTTATTGGGTTATTCTATTAGGGAATTTTTCCGTAGCTGCGGGATTTGTTCTCGGTTTACCTAAAGCAAAGTTGAGTGCCTAGGCAGATAGGGTGGGTTATCGACTTCGGTTATCGGCTACTAAGAATGTCTGTAAAGAAATAATAACAATGCGATGAGGATGGTTTCATAAAGGTGGAGAGAAAGAAGAGGAAGCCTACTTATGGCAACCAGTGTGGGACAGCGCCCGGCAGGATCTAACATGCTACTACGTCTTGCAGTACCAACGACGCAGTTGTAGGTACGTGTTCCGTTTGTACCAGTCTACGAAGACTGAGGACATCGTAGAGTACATACGTGTAAAGACCAACTGGACCTTGAGGGCGGAGAAGTTGGAGGCGCGCCATAACACCAATTTCAAGTCATCCGTGGTGCGCGTTCCGACTCATCATTTGATGCCCTTTCTCAAGGAAGAAATTGGCCGAAAGGTGTGATGTATCGGCGTTTCCGAGTGCGGCTACGCGACGCCGCGGCCGTCACTTCACGTGCAGTAGGTTTTAAGTTTGTTGTTTATAATATGTATTAGTTTTTAGTTCTTGTTTTTATACTTATATGTGTTGTGTTTTATGGGCCTTAGTTGCCTGAAATAAAGAATAAATAACTAAAAGGGCTGGGCAGATTTATAGGGAATCCACATGGTAAACTCATGAAAGTTTCTCCTCTCTCCCTACCCAACTCCTCCGTAATGGATGCGTCGCTGCAGTAATATTGAACTGTGAATGTTTTACAGAACCGTGATTAGTGCAACTCAGCCTATTTCTTAGGTCTTTACGGTTCCGAACGCCCATATGTAAAAAGGGAACCCTTCTGTCCGTCTGTAGGTCACATTGTGTTATCCAGTAACTGGATTGTGGAGGTCCGATAGGCAGTCACTCTTGTAAAATACCGGTTAAACGTTGAAAGACCAATTGATTAGCTAGCATTTTTATTTTGTAAACCAAATTAGCACGATGGTTTTTAACTTCTTTATTTCTTAAATCGCTAGTTTAAAACTTACTTAGGCTACATATGATTTCGAAAGGTATTAACAACAAAGTCCATTGAAAATTAAATTAAAATAGGTAAGGATTAGATGTGCGTCTGTCAAACGCCTTGCGCCTCGAACTGCAGTATAACGCGTTCGCGTTGGTCTCAAGGCGGACGCTTGTGAGTGATGGGCAGAGCAGCTCAGTTCGCTCCAATAATCGTCAGCCATATGAACCAAGGGAATATATCACAAGTTATAAAAAGGCAAATGATTTTTGCTTAATTTATTGATACAATCCTCAACAACAATTACATGAGCACTACATGATGCCATTATGGTTAATAATTTTAATCTAAATACCTATTAAATTTAAACTAAATATATTTTAATTCGTAAAGTACTTTTATAATAATAAATCACAATATATACCAACTTTCAGTTGACAAAATTATTTAAACTAAAGGAACATATCTAAATATCTTTCGTAGAAACGCATCAGTGTTTCACACCCTAAAGTTAAAATTTGATATACTTTATCATAATTTCAGTCCTAATGATGGTATCACAAACACACATTAAATGCAACGGCTACAAGCGACAATGTTTGCTCAGTATTTAATATCTTCATTAGCTGTCTGTATTTCTGTTAGAAATTAAATAGAATTGTGCTCAAAGAACATTTTAGCCGTTACATAAAAATATGCGTTGATAACCGAAAAGCTTGCATTAATTTGTTTTTGGTTTCAATACATTTGTTTGTTGAAAGTCAAAATTTAAAAGCATTTTAATTATTTTACGACTTGTTTGTTTCTCAAAAGAAAACGTATTAAATCACGATGGAAGCATAAATTCAAAACAAAGTTATAGATAAATACTTTGAAACACTTCTTTTATTGCTGACGACCAGAGATTACATTTCAACTAAACACGTCTTGGAACAACTTACATATCCGAAAATAAAACTAATGATCACCACCGCATACACAAACATTTATCTAACATTAGCTTGAAGCGCTACACGCCTAAAGTATTTCATTAATTTATCTTTAAACACACTCAAATAAAAGTTTCTTAAACAATTCTACTGTTATACTTTTGGTGTAATGAACATTAAAATGTTTAAGTGTTAGAAGTAAAGCGAAGTTAAATTGAAGTAAAAATCGCTTATCTTATTATTATATTAATATCAAAAAATAGTTTTATTTGTGGATACAGTTTAGAATGTAGCAATGTATGTATTTTATTTAAGTCAATCTGTGAAAATTACTTTTTTTTTTTAAATCGTTTTAATCTTGCCATTAATTCCCAATAATAATTAGGTTATAGTAGGCAGCCTCTTACTTTTTTTCACACAATCACACCATTCTATAAAATATAATAAACCCATGCAATTATTTATACATAATATTAAAAATAAAATATATTATTGCATGATAATAACAAAAATTACGACCAACGACACACTTTTCTTTCAGAGAATAAGATCAATACCTCGGATATATAATAAAATACTATTTATTTCGTAAGGAGTAATGTCTTGAAAAATAATGTTTCAAGAATCAGTTTTATATTAAGAGCGGACATAAGGTTACATGTATATGTTAAAAATAACTGTAACTTCTTATGTAATGTACTCTGTTAAGTCATTTATTTCAGTTAGTTTAAGTCTGAAGAGCACTATGGTTTTCATTTCGCTTAGCTGTCAATGATAATAGGCTACTGATGTTGGATAAATAGATAATTATTTCTAATTTCGCGTGTCCATAGGCGAAGTGCGTGAGTAACAATAGTGAAAAAGTTATTCTCAACGTATTCCGAATCGTGCAGGAGTCGACTGCCTGGACTGTTCAGTAATAGTTGAATTTAGTTGAGATGGAAGCCACGCTCGTTAGTGGCGGCGAGCAGCCTTTCTCGCAAAACCTCTTTGCACGAATATTCCGGCAGCTTCAGGTAGTGAACGCACGTGTTCACTGACGGGTAGGATCCATCTCCGGCGTCAACCTGAAAAGGTACAAAATATTATAGGATCTCCCATAAATCGAAACACAATCTTGAATACAAATCATTATTAAGCAGAGTCAGCGTCGAAAATTGGGTTGTGTATGGACTTTCTAAAATGATCTGACCAGATGGATGGATATTTGTTACTCTATAACGCCAATTTGGCACAGCGATAGATTATAGTCTAAAAGAGCACATGGGCTTTGTATCCCGGGAGTGTGTTCCCTTATAGTAATTTCCAACATTCACGCGGTCAAAGCCGCTGGCAGAAACTAGTTTTTGATAATTGTCATGCTTATAAGAAAAGATCAAAGTATTTGATGCTACCTTCCGCACGACAGTGAGGCGCGGGTGCAGGTTGGCGAGCCCGCCGGGCGGCAGGCTGCTGCAGCCCGTAGCGAACTGCAGGAACGCCTTGCGCTCGCGCAGAGACATCTCCACCAGCACATCCACGAGGCGCAGGAAGCCGGGGCTGGAACGAACGAGTAGGTAGTTTAGTGATCTACTGTTGCGTAAACATAGGTGGACCAAAACTTTGAATTCAACACTATTTTATACGATCATCATCATCACTCTATAGATTATCTAAATAAAAGCTGTTGGCAACCCGTTTGTGACGTTCAGTGTTCGTAGACTGATTGACTTATTATAGCACTAACGCTATGCTTGCTGAGTAGGACTGGAACATTATAGTCATACCTGTCGCGCGTGTAGCCCAGCTTGGGCTCGGTGTACTGCAGCAGGTGGTCGCGCGTCCACACGGGCCCGCGCTCGCCGCACAGCAGCAGGCGCAGCTCGGCGGCGCAGAAGTACATAGTGTGCTCATACCTGTCGCGCGTGTAGCCCAGCTTGGGCTCGGTGTACTGCAGCAGGTGGTCGCGCGTCCACACGGGCCCGCGCTCGCCGCACAGCAGCAGGCGCAGCTCGGCGGCGCAGAAGTACATAGTGTGCTCATACCTGTCGCGCGTGTAGCCCAGCTTGGGCTCGGTGTACTGCAGCAGGTGGTCGCGCGTCCACACGGGCCCGCGCTCGCCGCACAGCAGCAGGCGCAGCTCGGCGGCGCAGAAGTACATAGTGTGCTCATACCTGTCGCGCGTGTAGCCCAGCTTGGGCTCGGTGTACTGCAGCAGGTGGTCGCGCGTCCACACGGGCCCGCGCTCGCCGCACAGCAGCAGGCGCAGCTCGGCGGCGCAGAAGTACATAGTGTGCTCATACCTGTCGCGCGTGTAGCCCAGCTTGGGCTCGGTGTACTGCAGCAGGTGGTCGCGCGTCCACACGGGCCCGCGCTCGCCGCACAGCAGCAGGCGCAGCTCGGCGGCGCAGAAGTACATAGTGTGCTCATACCTGTCGCGCGTGTAGCCCAGCTTGGGCTCGGTGTACTGCAGCAGGTGGTCGCGCGTCCACACGGGCCCGCGCTCGCCGCACAGCAGCAGGCGCAGCTCGGCGGCGCAGAAGTACATAGTGTGCTCATACCTGTCGCGCGTGTAGCCCAGCTTGGGCTCGGTGTACTGCAGCAGGTGGTCGCGCGTCCACACGGGCCCGCGCTCGCCGCACAGCAGCAGGCGCAGCTCGGCGGCGCAGAAGTACATAGTGTGCTCATACCTGTCGCGCGTGTAGCCCAGCTTGGGCTCGGTGTACTGCAGCAGGTGGTCGCGCGTCCACACGGGCCCGCGCTCGCCGCACAGCAGCAGGCGCAGCTCGGCGGCGCAGAAGTACATAGTGTGCTCATACCTGTCGCGCGTGTAGCCCAGCTTGGGCTCGGTGTACTGCAGCAGGTGGTCGCGCGTCCACACGGGCCCGCGCTCGCCGCACAGCAGCAGGCGCAGCTCGGCGGCGCAGAAGTACATAGTGTGCTCATACCTGTCGCGCGTGTAGCCCAGCTTGGGCTCGGTGTACTGCAGCAGGTGGTCGCGCGTCCACACGGGCCCGCGCTCGCCGCACAGCAGCAGGCGCAGCTCGGCGGCGCAGAAGTACATAGTGTGCTCATACCTGTCGCGCGTGTAGCCCAGCTTGGGCTCGGTGTACTGCAGCAGGTGGTCGCGCGTCCACACGGGCCCGCGCTCGCCGCACAGCAGCAGGCGCAGCTCGGCGGCGCAGAAGTACATAGTGTGCTCATACCTGTCGCGCGTGTAGCCCAGCTTGGGCTCGGTGTACTGCAGCAGGTGGTCGCGCGTCCACACGGGCCCGCGCTCGCCGCACAGCAGCAGGCGCAGCTCGGCGGCGCAGAAGGCGCGCAGACGACGCGGTGGGAACACGGCGCCGAAGCCGCGCCGGAAGGCCGCCGTCTGGCGCCGCACTCCGCCGCGCACCATCCATCTCGCGCTGCTCTCGGCGTATGCCCGTGCGTTGTGTGGCCCCACCTGAAGAAGTATAAGTAATGATCCAAAATACTGAAAAAGTAATTAATTTCAACGGTTTCTTGTCAGGTAAAGTTTCCATAGAGTGTTTACACAAAAGGTCGTTAATTTATCGGCAGTTGTGCTTGTATCATCACCGCGTGCCTACCTCGACGTTCTCCCCGTTGTCGCAGAGCGGCTGCACGGCGACGCCGGGGTCGCTGTGCGCGGCCACGTGCGTCATGCTGAGCGCCAGCTGCTCGAACGTGGCGCCCTCCACCGTCAGCTCGGCGGCGCGCGCGCTGCGGCTCGCGCACTCCAGGGACGGGTCGCGCATGATGGCGTCGTACTGCTCCGCCGCGGACAACACGCTCTGCAGGAATCTGGTAACGGAAACATTTATAAGGTCAATAGTATGTCAATGAACTACGAAAACCACCCTTACTGCTACAAAATAAAGGCGCTGCACCTATATCGAGTTAGGATGAGAGAGACCCAACACTGGCTACTTTTTATATTGAATAAATGCACGGCTTCGCTTCCGTGACGTATAGCTTGTACGAAACAAGCTCTATACATCACGGTAGCGAAGCCGCAGATTCATCGACGGTGTCTTACCTATGCCTAATAGGATCGATCTCTTCTAAACAGTCATTGGTCAATTCCTCGCCGCACATAATACGAAGGAAGGGCTCAGAGATCGGCAGATCAACGAGCCGTCCATCCTGCAGGACCTGTGAAATAAGAAATATTTTATTTGTTTCTTATATTTAATCGATTGATAAGCTATCCAAGAACCATTTGTGTTTAGTCATACCTTAGCTAAGAATACTCCTAAGAACCAGAAATATTTGCAAACTCTATCACAGATGGGGGAGTCTTGAGGCAGCGGCGCTGGGAACAGGCCGCCTGAGCGCGTTACGTAGTACCCCGGAGGCTTTTCTGTAGAAAAAAATCTACGTTTTAGTAGATGCACTTGGGTGCTATTGCAGGCTTAAGACACAATATTAGAAACAAATCAAAAAGTAATCACAGAAGTTTTGATTATCAAAATTAAAAAAAATATCAATATTTTATTTCACATAGGCCTACATGGGAACTTATAAAACATCAGAAGATTGTTCACGAATATAAAGCAAAAATCGATAACAAACCAAAAAGATCACACATTATTGCCAAAATGGCAAGATGAGTGATGTCTTTTTGCGATTCGATGTCGATCTGACTTATGCCACTTTGACACAGATCTATACGTCTAAAATGCGTTTTATCTAAGAGAAAATTCGTATTACATTTTAATTTTATACATTTTTTTCTCGTGTATGTATTGTTTTTAGAATGTAAGAAAAAGATCCTGAAATTCTTAATTGAACTTAGTTCCGATGACATTTGTGCAGCTCGGCCGCCACCAGCGCGTAGGACTCCAGTTTGGGGATTGTAACATTCAGCTATCGTATAACATACCGTCGGGCAGCACCAGGTGGTGCGGCGCGTTGTCGTCGTCGTGCGTGGCGGCCCCGGGCGCGTCGTGCAGCCACATGGCGAGGTCGGCGCGCTGCAGCTCAGCCGCCACCAGCGCGTAGAACTCCAGCGTGGGGATTGTAACATTCAGCTATCGTATAACATACCGTCGGGCAGCACCAGGTGGTGCGGCGCGTTGTCGTCGTCGTGCGTGGCGGCCCCGGGCGTTTCGTGCAGCCACATGGCGAGGTCGGCGCGCTGCAGCTCAGCCGCCACCAGCGCGTAGAACTCCAGCGTGGGGATTGTAACATTCAGCTATCGTATAACATACCGTCGGGCAGCACCAGGTGGTGCGGCGCGTTGTCGTCGTCGTGCGTGGCGGCCCCGGGCGTTTCGTGCAGCCACATGGCGAGGTCGGCGCGCTGCAGCTCGGCCGCCACCAGCGCGTAGAACTCCAGCGTGGGGATTGTAACATTCAGCTATCGTATAACATACCGTCGGGCAGCACCAGGTGGTGCGGCGCGTTGTCGTCGTCGTGCGTGGCGGCCCCGGGCGCGTCGTGCAGCCACATGGCGAGGTCGGCGCGCTGCAGCTCGGCCGCCACCAGCGCGTAGAACTCCAGCGTGGGGATTGTAACATTCAGCTATCGTATAACATACCGTCGGGCAGCACCAGGTGGTGCGGACCGTTGTCGTCGTCGTGCGTGGCGGCCCCGGGCGCGTCGTGCAGCCACATGGCGAGGTCGGCGCGCTGCAGCTCGGCCGCCACCAGCGCGTAGAACTCCAGCGTGGGGATTGTAACATTCAGCTATCGTATAACATACCGTCGGGCAGCACCAGGTGGTGCGGCGCGTTGTCGTCGTCGTGCGTGGCGGCCCCGGGCGCGTCGTGCAGCCACATGGCGAGGTCGGCGCGCTGCAGCTCGGCCGCCACCAGCGCGTAGAACTCCAGCGTAGGGCCCAACCCCGTGCCCTCCTCGCCCGCGAACTCCACCTCTAGCACCGACTTACGGCCCGCGTGCACGCGCATCACCTGTACAACCAAATTTGGGCTACTTAAAATGAGAGTTTAAGACCCTAAAATGCGAAATCTTTACGAGCCAGGCGTCTTGTGCACCTGCACACGACGTCTGACTCTTAACGAGACGAAAGTTCGGGAGGCTTCCATCTACAACCTTGTAGATGGAAGCCCTCCCGAACTTTCGTTGCCTTAATTCGATAGTCAAGTGCATACATACCTACTTAGATCAGAACAAAATTCCAATAATTCGTAAAAATATAAACAAAAAAAATCTTATACACCCTACACACATTATCGGTTTTCTCAATTTTGATGTAGTTTTTAGGTAGTAAGGTCGTATAATCGTACGCTACAATTTCGTCTGCCCACCTGGCCTTTGGTCAACCTCTTGATCTGGTGCCTTTTGGCCCGGACCACTTTACTGACCGTAGAGTCCATCTATCGTCCTTGTTACGAGCTACGTGACCCGCCCACTTCCATTTAGCCTTCATTGCAAAAGTTAAGGTATCGCATACTTTTGTCTTCTTTCGAATGTCAAAGTTCTTTACCTAATCCTTCAATTTTATACCTAGGCAACTTCTTTCCATTCTTCTCTGGGTAGTCTGAATTTTTTTCCTGGTTTGGAGATCGAAGGTCCAAGTTTGGCATCCATAGGTGAGGCACGGTAGAAGTCCTGTGTCCATGACTATTTTCTTGGTCGGTAGCGGAAGTTGCGATTTTAGTATTTTCTTAAGGTGCCAGAACTTTTTCCAGGTAATCGCCACTCTTCGGTTAAGTTCTTCAGTGTTTCTATCCTTACTAAATGAGATTTGTTTTCCTAAGTATATGTAGTGGTTGACAAACTCGAGAGGTGTGTTAGTTGTTAAGATAGGCGTTGCACAGCGATTAGATATATTTTAGTTTTTTCCAAATTAATTTCCAAACCAGTTTTTATACTAGCCTGGTTTAATTCATTTACCATTTTGTTTAATTGGTGAGGGGTTTCCGAAAATAAAATTATGACATCGGCAAATCTAAGATGACTTAAAAGATTCCCATTTATATTAATACTTTGATGATCATGGCAACTCTCCCATTACGTGTTGTAGGCGGGTGGAAGTTGGCTAGACAGAGCTAATGACAGAGAAGGATGGCATTCCTTGGGGGAAGCTTTTACCCGAACGGGGTCCATGCATTAAATAATTAGGTAGTTGATAAAGCAAATTTATTTGTTGATTTAGTTCAGGTCAACCAACAATTGTTTACAGCAGTACATTAGCAGGTTGTTATTTATAATAGAATACAATTGCGGGTGCAACAATTAATTATAAGTTAACACCGCCAGCACAAAAAACAGTGGTAAAACCATTAATTATTAAATTATATTACAATAGATTCATTAAAATATAAGTGAATATAATGTGAAAATCAAATTAATAACTCAGAACATTAACAAGATACAAAAAAAAAAAAAAAAAAATTGATAATTGATTTGAAAATTAGATTATGAATTAGACTAAAATAAATTAAATAATATTGACAAAATTAAAACGAAATTAAACAACAGCAAAAATCAAAATACTGGCTGTAGTAAGGTAAAAAACAATAAACATCTAATTCCATAACAAACACAAGAAATAATAAAAAAAAACAATATAAATAAAACAACCGAATTCAATAAACAAAATTATTCTATCAAAAGATACAATTATAATTAAACCAACAATAGCAATGAGATTTGAGTATCGAATTAAGAAAATTACTGTGTAAAATAAAAAGAAAAACAAAATGTAAACAGCAATATCCTTAAAAGTGTGTTGTATGATTTTTTAATAAAATTACTTTATGAACTGCACTTACACTAGCGTGGTGTATATACAACAAGTCACTACAGCCATTGAGGATCTTGCATAACCTAGGAATTGGAGAGTTTGCACCAAGTACAGACCTTCGATATGGCGGGCACAGAGGCGTTATGCTTTTCCTAGGATATCTAGAAGGCGCCCGAAATCTAATTAGGTTAAGTAAATCGGGACAGTCAATCTTGTTACGTAACAGTTTAAATAAAAATAAAAGATCTGCGACATCTCTGCGTGCGGATAAGGGTTGCACTCTGAAATGTTGCAGACGGTAATTGTATGAGGGTAATGACTTGTGTTTTCTTTCACAAAAAGCTAGATGCCACATATGTAAAGCGCTTTTGTACACGCTCAATCCTCAGAATATGAGTGGCGAAGTGAGGCCTCCATAACAACACTGCAATACTCCAAAATACTTCGCACGAGACTGTTGTATAACATAATTTTCGTGCTAGTTTTGCGAAAACCTTTTAGTGTTACGAATTATGAATCCTACCATTTTGGAAGCTCTCTTAATTATACTTTCGATGTGGGGTACAAAGCTTATTTTTCTATCGAAGAGTACTCCTAAATCCCTTATGACTTCTTTTTGTTGGACCTTGTCTTGGTTTACAGAGTACTCAGTTTCGATTGAGTTAATGTTCCGTGTATATTTTGCATGATAACATTTTTTTGAGTTCAGTTGCATTTTATTATTTCGACACCATTCAATAACTTGATTTACGTCGCGTTGCAAGAGCTCACAATCTTTTGATGATTCAATTGTACGTGCCAATTTTAAGTCATCCGCGTACATAAATGGCTCGGCAAATTGCAGACATAAGGGAAGGTCCTTGATAAATATAATAAAAAGTATTGGAGCCAAATGCGATCCCTGTGGAGCGCCAGAGGTGATAATTCGTGTTGCAGATTGATATCCGTTAACAACAACATAGAACTCGCGCCCAGAAAGATACGACTTGAACCACTTTAACAAAGGTCCAGCCATGCCGTATGCTTCAAGCTTTTTTATTAGGCATTTTGTCAAAAGCTTTACTGAAGTCGGTGTAAATAACATCTAGTTGTTTGCCTTCGTCAATAGTCTGTATTAGGAACTCAGTAAATGCTACTAAGTTCGTAGCTGTAGATCTTGAAGCTACGAACCCGTGCTGACAGTTGCTTACGTACATTTTAAAATGTTGCTGTATATGAGGGCAAATAATAGATTCAAAGATCTTAGCAAATGTAGAAAGAATTGAGGTGGGTCTGTAGTTACTAATGGAGTCCCTTTTATCCGACTTGTATACTGGAACTACCTTAGCCTTTTTCCATTCTGATGGAAATGTTCCTGTGGCCAGGGACGCATTATAGATGATTAATAAAGGGGACACCAGAACTAATGCACAATTATGAATAAATACCGGGGGAATGCCATCGCGACCAGCTCCTTTTCTGATGTTAACTGATTTCAGTTTGTTAAGTAGACATTCACGTTCTATTTCTAGGGAAGCCAAGCCCTGACTATTATTATAAACTGCTTGAAGAAAACTTGAATGATAATTATTTTCGGTATCAGTGCCAGATTTGTACACGCTTGAGTGGTTAGCAAAGAGATCACAGATTTCAGAGCCATCTGAAGTTACGACCTGTCCGTCAGTCATAGTAAGCGGGTAGGCACTAGACCCTCCGGGTTTGGCTTTAATATAACTCCATAAACGCTTGGGGTCAGTCTTAATGTCATCTTCTAGTTTCCTTACATAATCATTATACAACTGTGTTGCAAAACTTTTACATCGCTTAGAAATCAACTTAAGCTCAATTTCATCCATAGGATTTTTATATTTTTTAAAGCGTATCCTCAACTTATTCTTTTCTTTTAGACATTTAATTTAATTAAACGTTTATCAAACCATGGTGGATATCGGACATTCCTAGGCTTCCGATTAGGTACGAATTTAGTAATAACGTCATGTATATGTTTATAGAATATTGTAACCAATTCGTTTACATTGTGTGTATGTTGAAAAATCTCGTTCCAGTTCAGGTCAGTTAATATCACAACATCGTAATTCATTCTACATAAATTACAATAAAACATATTCGTTTTAGTTCTCAAGCCTCTGCAATTTTGGTAATAAATTAGAATTTCCTTGGACTTTATAAATTGAAGTACAAAGAAACCTGCATTAAATTAATCTAATAATAACTTTATAACTAAAAAAAACCTTACTTGCTAAACAATTTTACTGAGGGAATTTTTGCTCTTGATTTGAATAAATCAGCACCCTCAGTTCTCCGCACAAATATTCTACCGCTTCTCACCCAGACATATTTGTAGCCGTTCTCCTTGGCTTTAATTCTTGCAGCTGCACGAAGGGCTCTGCTCGTTGGGGACAGATGTTCAGTTACATAGACAGCTGATTTCGGTCCACCGTAACCAAGGTGAGAACAGTTCAGCTTTTCCTGAGGGTTGAGTTTGTTGTACTTTATAGTTGCTGCTAGTATCTGATCCCGCATTCTAGGAGAAGCCAGCTGCACAATAATGGAACGAGGGCGATTACTCGACGGGTTAGCCTTAGCGATACGTGAGCACTTCAGTATGTCTCCCTCATTTATCTCACATTTTACGACGCGTGTTAGTTGGGAAACAGTGCTGACTAAGTTTTCGCTTTTATTCTCTGGCACACATTGCACTTCGATATTATTGGAACGGGTCTGCTGCTCCAGGTAGGTAAGTCTTTCGCTAAGGTCATCGACAGTGGTCATTAGCTCTGCATTCCTGATTTCCAGTCTCCCTATTGTTTCCCTTGACGATCGTTGTTCCTTCCTCATGTCTTCACATGTGGTATTCATAAAGGAGACCGACTCAACAATTCCTTGCATTTCCTTCCTTACTGGCTCCAGTTCTTGGTTAACAGTGCTAACAATAATTCTATTAAACACTGCCAACATCTCCTTAAATTCTTCCTTAATTACTTGTTTAATAACACAGCGATGCTCATCTACATCATTTAGTAAGGTGGGAGGAGAGGGAGAACCAACAGCTTGTCTTTTGGAACCTCTACCTATGGAGATATTTCGAGCTCGAGTTGAGTCATCCCTGCACGCTTTCGGCATGCAGCTCAGACATGTCGGACATTTCCAAACGCTTACATCATTGGGCGGATCTTTAATGAGCAAACAGCCGTAGTGGTAAAACTTTCCACAGGTAGGGCATTCTATAGATGTCCCAGCTAAGTCTGTATTATCAGAGCAACAACCCTACTGTACTGCTTTTCCAGCCATGATTAACAAAACAATACAAAAAAAATGCGATTCGTGGGAAACGTAAACCACTCCGCCAAAGCTGCTCTACAATTGTATATCGAAATATGTGATAGCTATGCGCTGTGCAATGAATCACACGCAGCGTTTGCGTTAGCGCGGGAGGTATCGAGCGCTCTGCGGGTTGCCCTAGGTCAGGGTCAGTGGTCGGGGGCTCTTTACACCCCCCTCAGCCTGGTTGCTCTTCGGCCGACTCCCGGTCTAAGAATGGTGCCGAGGAAATGGATTGTGTATAATGGCACAATACCATTTCCTCCAGGGCAATATCAACCACTCTGCCAGGGCTCAGGATCTCTTACTCCAGAGCATGGCAGAGTGGTCGATCCATGTGGCTGTGGTCGCCGAGCCGTATTACGTCCCCCCCCGAGATGATTGGGTGGGTGACCTGGACGGCTCGGTGGCCATCATCGGCGGGGCTCTTGTCGACCCGTCCCGAGGTCACGGCTGGGTGGCCGCCCTCGCGGACGGCGTTGGCATTGTTGGGGCGTATTTCTCGCCCAACAAGAGCCTCGCCGACTTCGAGAGCTTCCTTGTCGAGTTGGGTGCCGTCGTGAACCGGTGCCACCCTCGCCCGGTACTGCTGCTCGGGGATCTCAACGCCAAGTCTGCGGCGTGGGGATCCCCGGTCACCGATGTCAAGGGCGAGGCGTTGGAGGAGTGGGCGGTCACGACCGGCTTGACCGTCCTAAATCGGGGCTCGGTCTACACGTGCGTGCGACAGCGGGGTGGTTCTATAGTGGACGTTTCGTTCGCTAGCCCCGCTGTCGCAAGCCGTGTCCGCGATTGGCGTGTCGCCGTGGAGGTGGAGACGTTGTCGGATCACAGATACATCCGTTTCAACGTCTCCCCCCAGACCGCGGGCGGCCGCAA
This sequence comes from Mamestra brassicae, assembly GCA_905163435.1. Lineage (NCBI taxonomy): Eukaryota > Metazoa > Arthropoda > Insecta > Lepidoptera > Noctuidae > Mamestra > Mamestra brassicae. The sequence goes on along the minus strand of LR990995.1, from coordinate 8,577,822 downwards.
TCCAACGGCCCCGCGAACGGACGGTCCGCGTTGGGCGCGAAAGCGCCTCGACAGGGAGCTACTCGAGGAGGCTGCTATTGTGCAGGCCTGGATCCGGGAGTCGGCAACGACTGGACCCGTCGACGTCGAAGAGGAGGCGCAGTGGTTCCACGGGGCGATGACGCAAATTTGCGATGCGTCAATGCCCCGGGTTCGCACACAATCCAGAAGGCGCCAGGTGTACTGGTGGTCCGCCGAGATCGCGCAGTTGCGCGACTCGTGCGTGGAGGTCAGGCGCCAGTACACCCGATACCGGAGAAGACGTCGTCGGGTCCCTGACGAAGAAGCCGCGCGGTATGAGGTGTACCGCGCGGCTAAGAAGGCTCTGTGGCTGGCCATCGGCGAGGCGAAGACGCGAGCCAGGGAGGAGATGTTGGAGACTCTAAACGGGGATCCGTGGGGGCGTCCTTATCGCTCGGTCCGAGGTAAACTCGGACCATGGGCGCCCCCGCTTACGGAGAGTCTCCAACCCGAGCTGTTGGAGGACGTTGTGACAGCCCTCTTCCCGGCACGAGCGGAGCACGCTCCGCCGCCGATGGCTCTGCCCGCAGCCGCAGAGCCCGAAGAGAACGCCAGCGTCCCAGAGGTGACACAACCAGAGTTGAGGGCGGCCGTGACACGGCTCCGGGCAAAGAACACTGCCCCGGGGCCCGACGGGATTCACGGCTGCGCGTTAGTACTCGCTCTGAAGGAGCTGGAGCCCCGACTGAGAGGACTCTACTCGGCGTGCCTTGAGCAGGGCCAGTTTCCCGCTCAGTGGAAATCTGGTCGTCTGGTCCTGCTCAGGAAAGCGGGGCGCCCTGCGGACTCACCGTCCGCGTACCGGCCCATAGTGCTGCTCGACGAGGTGGGAAAGCTGTTTGAGCGAATAGTCTCAGCCCGCCTCGTCAGCCACTTGTGCGGAGAGGGGCCGGACCTGGCCGAATGCCAGTACGGCTTTCGGCAAGGGCGCTCCACTGTGACGGCGATATCCCGAGTGAGAGTCCTGGCGGAGGAAGCAGTGTCGCGGGGCGGTGTGTTGTTGGCGGTGTCCTTGGACATCTCCAACGCCTTCAACACCCTGCCCTGGAGTTGTATTCGGGAGGCACTACGATATCATCGAGTGCCTTCCTACCTCCGCCGCGTCGTCGGGGCTTATTTGGCGGAAAGGTGTGTCACCTATCTGGGACGCGATGGCAGATGCCAGCGCCCTATGTCGTGCGGTGTTCCACAGGGTTCGGTCTTGGGCCCGCTCCTGTGGAACATCGGGTACGACTGGGCGCTGAGGGGCGAGCTCCGGCCGGGAGTGCAGCTGGTGTGTTACGCTGACGACACACTGGTCACTGCCCGGGGGAGCTCGCACAGGGAGGCAGCGTTGCTGGCGACGGCTGCGGTCTCACAGGTGGTGAGCCGCATACGGCGCCTCGGCCTGGAGGTGGCCCTCAACAAGTCGGAGGCCATTGTTTTTCATGGCCCCCGGCGAGCGCCGCCGCCGGGATCGCACATTGTGGTCGGGGGGGCCCGTATCGCTGTCGAGTCCACCATGAAGTACCTGGGATTGGTGCTCGACAGCCGGTGGGATTTCGGCCCCCACTTCCGGCGGCTGGCGCCCAAGTTGTTGGGCGCGGCGGGGGCGCTGTCAACGCTGCTTCCCAATCTGGGGGACCCGAGCACCGCCTGTAGGCGGTTGTACGTGGGGATCGTGCGATCGATGGCCCTTTATGGGGCCCCGATCTGGGCGGCTGACCTGACGGCCAGCACCATCACTGTTCTGCGGAAGCCGCAGAGGGTGATGGCCGTCAGAGTCATCAGGGGATATCGCACGATCTCCTACGAGGCGGCTTGCGCACTGGCCGGATCTCCGCCGTGGGACCTGGAGGCGAAAGTGCTCGCGTCACTGCACCGGTGGCGCGAGGACGCGCGGGTGCGCGGCGAGCGACTGACGCAACGACATTTGGAGCTGCGTCGGTCGCAGCTGCGCGAGGTCCTGGTGGCGGAATGGCGGGACAGGCTTTCGAGCCCTACCGCCGGCCTCATCACCATCGAGGCTATCCGGCCGGTGCTCGACCTGTGGCTCGGGAGAAGGCACGGCTCCCTGTCGTTTCGTGCGACGCAGGTCCTCTCGGGGCATGGCTGCTTCGGGAGGTTCTTGTGTCGCATAGGCAGGGAGCCGGACGCTCGATGCCACCACTGCGTCGACTGTCGGGAGGACACGGCACGGCATACGCTGGCAGAGTGTGCAGCTTGGGAGGAGCCGCGCCGTGCCCTCATCTCTGTTGTAGGCGGTGACCTCTCGCTGCCGGCCGTAGTCCATGCTATGGTCGGCGGTGAGGAGTCCTGGGACGCGGTGGTCTCCTTCTGCGAGACAGTTATCGCGCAGAAGGAGGCTGCGGAAAGGGAGAGGGAGATCACAACCGCTCTCCCTGCCCGCAGCAGGCGCATCGGGCGTCGGAGGAGGGCTTACGCTGCCCTCTTCCGGCCCCCCTAACTGGGTCCAGGGGCGGCGGACTTGGGGATGTCCGTCGCCCCCCACTCATCCGGACCCGAGGTGGCGGCGCGTGGTGTTCCCGTGCGCCCCTCTTTGACGTAGCGAGGGGAGTTAAACACCTCACTCCCCTCGCCGACGCGAGGTGGCCCGCAGATGCGGGCCGGCACCAGCCGGGGATTGCGGATGTCGCATACGTTCCCGCGATCCCCGGCGCAGGTGGAAGATGGAACACCGGGGTGGTTTTAGTCAGTAAGAGTCTGACAGACCCCTCCACCCGCCCCAGGGTGGAGGATTTCCATGAGGATTTCCCCCCGAGATCAAAAAAAAAAAAAAAAAAAAAAAGGTCAGGGTCAGTGTGGGGTGCGTGCAGAAAACCTCCTCGTGTGCCTGACGGCTGCTGGTTCCTTACGAATGCGTTCGGGGGAAAGAGCAGTTGTCGGGCCGGTGCACCCTGGGCACGGCCAATAGTCTCTCCATGTCGGAGGGGCTATTGTCTGTGGCGGATTTCTGCGGGGGAGGGGGAGCGTATTGCTCCACGACGGTTCCTCCACGTGTCCCTCTGATTCGCAGAGGGCACTGTGAAGGAACGTCTGAGTTGGGGTCGCTCCTGTCCGATCGACAGTCGTCGATTGGCGAAGGACGCGACCAATGCCGCTGCGGTGCAGGCGCACCAAAGCGGCAGTTGCTCTCTCTTCACGGAGCAATCCTGAAGAGAGAGTTCCCGGCGGGTCCGCTGAGTCGGGTTGGCCGGACAGCGGACGGAGGCATGTATAATGCCGCCGTCGGGGGCTCGGCTTAACCGCCCGGCCCAGAGGAAGGATACCTCTAAGATAAAAAACCCCTGTGGGACTCACGTATCCACAACGATTACTCAGACACCAAGCGAATTCATACGAGCGCATCATACATCCGGCCGCCGTCGCAGCGCGCGGCGCACTAAGCAAGCTTAGCCAGGCAGGCGCGACCGCGCGGCGCGTCGCGGTACGTCACCACCGTGGCGCACGCCCTGTACGACACCACGCGCTGCACGAGTGCGGCACCTCTGGCGGTTTGCGCCCGCGCTGGCGGACCGGTGACCGGTGAAAACCACAACATGCCGGCGTCGAGTATCAGCGTGCACTGACTGTTGGAAGCCGAACCGCCCGTATTTACGTGTGGCGCCGCAGCCGCGCGATCATCCTACGTCACTCGTCGTCGACCGCTACCAAGTTGGGATCGCGCGGATTGGACAAAGGCTACTCAGCACCGCCACTCCTTGCCTGATGCCCTACGGCAATATTATAAAGTTGTTGTGACAATAAATAGAATTCCAACTGATCCTTCGTTTCATTTCACAAATAACCGTCTAACTCCCACATTGGTGACCCCGAACGCTGAATATGTCACAAGAAAATCTAAACGAAGGAAACAGAGCCATGAAGACCGAAGTCGACTTAGCTGCAGTCTCCATCCAGTCAAGACTGTTGCCGTTTTGGAGAGAAATACCACGAGCCTGGTTCATTCAATTTGAAGCCGTCGTGGATCCGTTGAAGACTTCAGATGATCAGAAGTACCGATACGTATTACAACAGCTGCAATCAACCGATCTTCAGCATATGACGGATATACTGTACAATCCGCCAGCCACTGACAAATATGGAGCTGTGAAGAATCGTCTGCTGACAGTGTACGACAAATCCGACGTGAAGAACTTCCAGAAGCTCATCAGCGGCCTCGAGCTGGGTGACCAGAAACCGTCACAGTTATTACGCAAGATGCGAGAACTCGGCAGTGGCATGATCACGGACGAAGGTTTGAAGATTGAGTGGCTCAACCATCTACCCACACAAGTGCGCGTCGTCCTGTCCGTCAACACAGAATCGTCACTCGACACGCTCGCTGCAATGGCTGACAAGATGGTAGAATACTCAGAGCCCTCAACAACTACAATCGCCGCAGTTTCCACAACGTCACAAGAACCCGTCATGTTGGCGCAATTAGAAGTCTTGTCGAAACAAATGGAGAAGCTAAGCCTAGAAGTGGCCGAGCTACGTGGACGCACAGCTCATCGCTACCGACGCCCGTTTCGTTCCCGATCACGTTCACAGTCACGATCGTGGCAGGAGAACAAGACCTCGATCAAGCCCGGCAATCCTAAGTGGGAGTGCAGATATCACCATCGCTATGGTGACAAAGCAAGACGCTGCGAATCACCGTGTTGCAGAAGGAACAAGACTCAGCCGTCGTTAAACTAGCTCCGACATCGACGGTGGCGGACGTCGGTGTCCCGTGTACTACTAACCGCCTTTGTGTTTTCGATCGTGACACCAGAGAACGCTTCCTTGTGGACACAGGGGCCGATATTTCGGTTATAGCCGCCACGAACAGAAGGAAAATGAAGACTGCCAGCGCGTACAGATTATATGCCGCGAACAATACGCCCATCAACACCTACGGTGAAAAGACACTACGACTGAATCTTGGCCTTCGACGCAGTTTCCTGTGGCAGTTCATTGTGGCAGATGTCAAAACTTCAATCCTGGGAGCCGATTTTCTACGTCACTACAAACTATTGGTAGATCTCCACAGAAAAAAGCTCATCGACAGTGTGACAGACTTATCGATCGATGCGATTGAAATAACGACCGGCGAAGAAACAGTACACGTCATCAGCTCTGATCAAGTTTACCACGACATCTTGAAGCAATATCCAGAGGTCCTACGACCAATGTCCCTGAAGGAACCAGCAAGACACGACGTGGTTCACCACATAGAAACAAAAAGTCCCCCACTCTTCGCCCGACCTCGCCCGCTTCCACCCGATAAGTACAAAGCTGCAAAAGAAGAGTTCGATCACATGCTGGAGATGGGCATCTGCAGACCTTCTAAGAGCCCATGGGCGAGCCCACTACACGTTGTGAAGAAGAAGGACGGTGGACTACGGGTTTGCGGTGACTATCGCAGGCTAAACGCAGTCACTCAACCCGACCGATACCCGTTACCCCGCATACAAGATTTCACTTACCAGTTGCAAAACATGAAGATATTTTCAAAACTAGATCTCAAGATGGCATATTACTGGATACCGATCAATGAAGAAGACGCCCAGAAAACAGCAATTACCACACCTTTTGGGCTGTTTGAATTCAAATGCATGACGTTCGGTTTACGCAACGCCAGCCAAACCTTTCAAAGATTCATGCACCAAGTACTACGGGGCGTAAACAACTGTTTCTGCTACGTCGACGATATTTTAATCTATTCGAAGAGCGAAGAAGAACACGAACTTCTCTTACGACAAGTACTGGAACGTCTGAAGGAATACGGCGTCATGCTGAAGGTAGAAAAATGCGAGTTTGGCAAGGAAAAGATAAACTTTCTTGGCTACGAAGTGTCAACACACGGCATCAAACCGACCGAAGAGCGAACAAAAGCCATATCAAACTACCCGAAACCGAACACCGTCGCCGAGTTACGACGCTTCTTGGGAATGCTCAACTTTTATCGTAGCTGCTTACCCCGCCAAGCTGAGTTACAAACAGAACTCAACAAGTTTTTGCACAATCGGAAGCGCAACGACAAAACACCTATCGAATGGAACCAAGCAGCAGAAATAGCTTTTGAAAAGTGCCGTCAAAGCATTTTAGAAGCTACTGAACTAACGCATCCAGTACCAGGCTGTGCCTTAGCCATAATGACAGACGCATCAGACTACAGCCTAGGCGCAGTTCTACAACAGAGAATCAACAACACATGGAGACCTCTCGCTTATTTCTCAAAAGCGATGAGCATGACGCAGCGACGCTACAGTGTGTATGATCGCGAACTACTAGCAATATACACAGCTGTGAAGCATTTCCGACCTCTGATAGAGGGAGGTGACGTAACAGTGTACACGGACCACAAGCCACTTGCTCACGCACTGACGCGCCCAGCAAGTAGCAACGACACGTCTCGTCGAGAGCGACAAATGGATTTCATCAGTCAGTTTTGCACCGACATTAAGTACGTGCAAGGAGACGATAACACAGTAGCCGACGCCTTATCGCGCATAGAAGACATACAATGCCCTAACACTATCGACTACGAAAAGTTAGCGAGCGAACAAGCAAGCGATCCCGTATTAAAACAACTGAAGAGCCAACCCAATTTAAAGTTCACTGACGTCACACTGCCTGGGACGAGCCGACCAATCACGTGCGAAACATCGACTGGCACGCCCCGACCATATCTACCGGATACATATCGTTTTGTTGCATTCAAAGCACTACATGATTTATGTCATCCCGGTGTCAGAACAACACGCAAACAGGCGACTTCAAAATATTTTTGGCCCAACATGAATAAGGATGTCAGCATCTGGACAAGAGCATGCATCAATTGCCAGCGAGCTAAAGTGCACCGCCACGTCGTAACTCCACTGAACGAGTTCCCAGCATCTAAACGCTTTGAACATATCCATAAGATATCACGGGCCCGCTAAAGATATCAAATGACTGCCGTTACTGCGTGACCATGATCGACCGCTGCACCAAGTGGCCTGAAGCTGTTCCAGTCCACGACATAACTGCTGAAAAGGTTGCAAAAGCCCTATACGAGAATTGGATAGCAAGATTTGGATGTCCACTGCGAATAACAACGGATCAAGGACGCCAATTTGAATCCCAGCTTTTCCAATCGCTGATGAAGAAATTTGGCATAACCCGAATACGCACTACGGCATACCATCCTCAGTCAAACGGTCAGATCGAAAGATGGCATCGGACCCTGAAGGCCGCATTAATGGCGCGCGGCAAAACTAATGAATGGACAGAAGAGCTACCCACTGTACTGCTAGGAGTACGTACAGCATTACGCAACAATAATCTCAGCCCGGCAATGATGACTTACGGTACAACACTTCGCCTGCCATCTGATTTCATCGTGTCAACAAAAACAAGCATTAATGAAAGCGACTACGTACGCCGACTAATGGAAACAATGGCGTCGATCAAAAGTGTACCGCGCTCGAACAGCAGTCATCATCAGTCATTTGTACACAAGGATCTCGCGACGTGCACACATGTCTTCGTGCGCAATGACACAGTACGAGCACCGCTAACACCGCCGTACGATGGACCGTATGAAGTCATCAAGCGCTACGAAAAATCTTACAAAATCAAGCTACCGCTACGCACATCAGTGGTATCATTGGACAGACTCAAACCGGCCTACATGTATAACGAGTTGAGTGAAGATAATGATCACCACCAAGATAAAGGACTCGGTCAAGATAAAGAACCTACTCAGCACTACACCACCAAATCCGGCAGAGTCGTGAAGCCTGTGGTACGCTTCACTTAGAGGGGAGTGATGTGGGACTCACGTATCCACAACGATTACTCAGACACCAAGCGAATTCATACGAGCGCATCATACATCCGGCCGCCGTCGCAGCGCGCGGCGCACTAAGCAAGCTTAGCCAGGCAGGCGCGACCGCGCGGCGCGTCGCGGTACGTCACCACCGTGGCGCACGCCCTGTACGACACCACGCGCTGCACGAGTGCGGCACCTCTGGCGGTTTGCGCCCGCGCTGGCGGACCGGTGACCGGTGAAAACCACAACATGCCGGCGTCGAGTATCAGCGTGCACTGACTGTTGGAAGCCGAACCGCCCGTATTTACGTGTGGCGCCGCAGCCGCGCGATCATCCTACGTCACTCGTCGTCGACCGCTACCAAGTTGGGATCGCGCGGATTGGACAAAGGCTACTCAGCACCGCCACTCCTTGCCTGATGCCCTACGGCAATATTATAAAGTTGTTGTGACAATAAATAGAATTCCAACTGATCCTTCGTTTCATTTCACAAATAACCGTCTAACTCCCACACCCCCAATCCTAAGCTCTGAAGCGCGGTGAGAGGATGCATGGCTGGAGGGAGTCCAGTCGTTAGCGCTTCCCCTGCAGAGCACCTGCCGCACTCTGCAGTATGTAGGCTTACCGGGCATCTAGGCTCTGCCCGGTGGACGTTTGTGACCTATATTCACTCGTGGGAATTGCATGGATTTAAAAAGCACCCAATTTAATAAAAAAAATGATGACGGGCCAGTTTTGGCGGAGAGTGAGGAGCAGTCTGCCGGAAGTGGCAGCGAGAGCCAAGGAGGCTCCCGCACCCCCTCAAAGTTTTGGGGGAAGCGGTCGCGCGGGGAGGGATTAAATCCCTCCTCAAGTGAGGAGGAGCTGTTGGCCGCAAAGGTGCCGACATCTCGGAGAGGTGGTCGCGCAGTGATGCCACAGCGCGACCAAAGGGGTCGGTTCTTGCGGCCCGCTACGCCGATCCCGGCGGCAGCGGTCTGCATTGTTCAGCCCGAAGCAATGGAAAGCGACGAGCTTTTGTGCGGAGATTCCGCTGCGTCCCCGCTGTTGCTAGACAGCAACAAAGCGGAGATCAATGCTGCAAAGCGGGCGCAGCGGAAGGCGGTCGCGGCCGATGAGGTCGGTGAGCTGGCTCGACAGGCTCGAGAGCGGCGGGCCGCTCAGGCGGCCTCCGGAGCGGGCGTAACGGCGGCGACACTAAGTCGCCAGGTTCTGGACGCCGTGGACGTTGTCCTGAAAGTTGCCACGAAATCGGGCAGCTTGAAGGGCACGTTCACGCGCGCCCTGAAAGAGGCGGCTGACGGTATTAAGGAGGCGGTTGGGGTCCTCCTTGAACGTACTAGCTCTGAGGAGACGGCGAAGCTGTGGGAGGAGAACGGCCGTCTCCGTAATGAGCTGGAGGACCTCAAAAGGGAGGTTGCTGCACAGAGGGGGTCTGCCCTTCAACAGAAGCGTGCGGCTCCCCTAGCTGCCGGCTCTCGGGCAGTTGCGTCTCCGCCGTCAGCCCCTGCCCCTGCACTGTCGCCCGATGCGGACGTCGAAAGGATCGTCCGCATCTGCATGCAGCAGTGCGGGGGCATGATGAATGCCCGCCTGGAGGCCTTAGAGTCGAGGCTCCTCCCGGCCCAGATCCTCCGGCCACCGCTAGCAGCGGATAGACGGAGGATGGAGGAGACCGCAAGGCCAGGGCCGTCGACCGTGACGGCCAATGCTGGAAAGGGGGGCAAAAAGCCCGCGGAGGGGCCCAAGAAGCCCGCGGAGGGTGCGTCAGCACCCCCCTCCAGCTCGACTACGACCCCGGCGACCGCATCCCAGCCCACGGAGGCTTGGACGACGGTCGTCAAACGGGGTCGTAAGAAGAAGGTGGCGCCACCGGCTCAGCCCAAGCCCGCGCCCAAAAGAAAGAGGAGGTCCCGGAAGGGTAAGGCCCCACGCTCTGCGGCTGTGGTTATCACACTGCAGCCCGCAGCTATTGAGAGGGGCCTTACATACAAGGAGGTCCTCGAACAGGCGAAGGCCAAGGTCGCATTTCCCGACCTCGGCACACCGACCGGCTTCAGAATGAAGTCGGCGGTTACGGGGGCGCGTCTGTTCGAGGTGTCGGGACCCTCGGGCATCGAGAAGGCGGACATCCTGGCCGCCAAACTTAGGGAAGTCCTCAGGGAAGAGGACGTCCGAGTGTCCAGGCCCGTGAAGACCGCTGATTTGCGCGTCGATGGCCTGGACGACTCGACGACCCCGGAGGAGGTCGTGGCGGCCGTCGCCCGAAGCGGTGGGTGTCCGCCGGGTGACGTGCGGGCGGGCGAGATCCGCGCCGACGCTGCCGGGCTCGGCACCATAACGGTGAAGTGCCCGGTAGCGGCGGCGAATAAAATAGCCGTCAGCGGACGGCTATTGGTGGGGTGGGTTGCAGCACGCGTCAAGCTGCTGCAACCCAGGGCTATGCGGTGCTACCGCTGCCTTGACGTTGGGCACGTCAGGGCACGGTGTGCCGCCGCAACTGACCGCAGCGAGCAGTGCTATCGCTGCGGTAAGCCCGGCCACAAGGCGGCAGCGTGCTCCGCGACGCCAAACTGCAGCCTCTGCACGGATGCAGGGAGGCCCGCGGGGCACGTCGTCGGCAGAAAGGCCTGCCCGCCCGCCCCAAAAAAGGGCAACAAGAAGGGGACAACCAAGGCTGTCGGGGGCCCTTTACACCCCCCTCAGCCTGGTTGCTCTTCGGCCGACTCCCGGCCTAAGAATGGTGCCGAGGGAATGGATTGTGCGTAATGGCACAATTCCATTTCCTCCAGGGCAATATCAACCACTCTGCCAGGGCTCAGGATCTCTTACTCCAGAGCATGGCAGAGTGGTCGATCCATGTGGCTGTGGTCGCCGAGCCGTATTACGTCCCCCCCCGAGATGATTGGGTGGTTGACCTGGACGGCTCGGTGGCCATCATCGGCGGGGCTCTTGTCGACCCGTCCCGAGGTCACGGCTGGGTGGCCGCCCTCGCGGACGGCGTTGGCATTGTTGGGGCGTATTTCTCGCCCAACAAGAGCCTCGCCGACTTCGAGAGCTTCCTTGTCGAGTTGGGTGCAGTCGTGAACCGGTACCACCCTCGCCCGGTGCTGCTGCTCGGGGATCTCAACGCCAAGTCTGCGGCGTGGGGATCTCCGGTCACCGATGCCAAGGGCGAGGCGTTGGAGGAGTGGGCGGTCACGACCGGCTTGACCGTCCTGAATCGGGGCTCGGTCTACACGTGCGTGCGACAGCGGGGTGGTTCTATAGTGGACGTTTCGTTCGCTAGCCCCTTTGTCGCAAGCCGTGTCCGCGATTGGCGTGTCGCCGTGGAGGTGGAGACGTTATCGGATCATCGATATATCCGTTTCGACGTCTCCCCCCAGACCGCGGGCGGCCGCAATCCAACGGCCCCGCGAATGGACGGTCCGCGTTGGGCGCGCAAGCGCCTCGACAGGGAGCTACTCGAGGAGGCCGCTATTGTGCAGGCCTGGATCCGGGAGTCGGCAACGACCGGACCCGTCGACGTCGAAGAGGAGGCGCAGTGGTTTCACGGGGCGATGACGCAAATTTGCGACGCGTCAATGCCCCGGGTCCACACACAACCCAGAAGGCGCCAGGTGTACTGGTGGTCCGCCGAGATCGCGCAGTTGCGCGACTCGTGCGTGGAGGTCAGGCGCCAGTACACCCGATACCGGAGAAGACGTCGTCGGGTCCCTGACGAAGAAGCCGCGCGGTATGAGGTGTACCGCGCGGCTAAGAAGGCTCTGTGGCTGGCCATCGGCGAGGCGAAGACGCGAGCCAGGGAGGAGATGTTGGAGACTCTGAACGGGGATCCGTGGGGGCGTCCTTATCGCTCGGTCCGAGGGAAACTCGGACCATGGGCGCCCCCGCTTACGGAGAGTCTCCAACCCGAGCTGCTGGAGGACGTGGTCGCAGCCCTCTTCCCGGCACGACCGGAGCACGCTCCGCCGCCGATGGCTCTGCCCACAGCCGCAGAGCCCGAGGAGGACGCCAGCGTCCCAGAGGTGACACAACCAGAGTTGAGGGCGGCCGTGACACGGCTCCGGGCGAAGAACACTGCCCCGGGGCCCGACGGGATTCACGGCTGCGCGTTAGTACTCGCTCTGAAAGAGCTGGAGCCCCGACTGAGAGGACTCTACTCGGCGTGCCTGGAGCAGGGCCAGTTTCCCGCTCAGTGGAAATCTGGTCGTCTGGTCCTGCTCAGGAAAGCGGGGCGCCCTGCGGACTCGCCGTCCGCGTACCGGCCCATAGTGCTGCTCGACGAGGTGGGAAAGCTGTTTGAGCGGATAGTTTCAGCCCGCCTCGTCAGCCACTTGTGCGGAGAGGGGCCGGACCTGGCCGAATGCCAGTACGGCTTTCGGCAAGGGCGCTCCACTGTCACGGCGATATCGCGAGTGAGAGTCCTGGCGGAGGAAGCAGTGTCGCGGGGCGGTGTGTTGTTGGCGGTGTCCTTGGACATCTCCAACGCCTTCAACACCCTGCCCTGGAGTTGTATTCGGGAGGCACTGCGTTATCATCGAGTGCCTCCCTACCTCCGTCGTGTCGTCGGGGCTTATTTGGCGGAAAGGTGTGTCACCTATCTGGGACGTGATGGCAGATACCAGCGCCCCATGTCGTGCGGTGTTCCGCAGGGTTCGGTCTTGGGCCCGCTCCTGTGGAACATCGGGTACGACTGGGTGCTGAGGGGCGAGCTCCGGCCGGGAGTGCAGCTGGTGTGTTACGCTGACGACACACTGGTCACTGCCCGGGGGAGCTCGCACAGGAAGGCAGCGTTGCTGGCGACGGCTGCGGTCTCACAGGTGGTGAGCCGCATACGGCGCCTCGGCCTGGAGGTGGCCCTCAACAAGTCGGAGGCCATTGTTTTTCATGGCCCCCGGCGAGCGCCGCCGCCGGGATCGCACATCGTGGTCGGGGGGGCCCGTATCGCTGTCGAGTCCACCATGAAGTACCTGGGATTGGTGCTCGACAGCCGGTGGGATTTCGGCCCCCACTTCCGGCGGCTGGCGCCCAAGTTGTTGGGCGCGGCGGGGGCGCTGTCAACGCTGCTTCCCAATCTGGGGGACCCGAGCACCGCCTGTAGGCGGTTGTACGTGGGGATCGTGCGATCGATGGCCCTGTATGGGGCCCCGATCTGGGCGGCTGACCTGACGGCCAGCACCATCACTGTTCTGCGGAGGCCGCAGAGGGTGATGGCCGTCAGAGTCATCAGGGGATATCGCACGATCTCCTACGAGGCGGCTTGCGCACTGGCCGGATCTCCGCCGTGGGACCTGGAGGCGAAAGTGCTCGCGTCACTGCATAGGTGGCGCGAGGGCGCGCGGGCGCGCGGCGAAAGACTGACGCAGCAACACTTGGAGCTGCGTCGGTCGCAGCTGCGCGAGGTCCTGGTGGCGGAATGGCGGGACAGGCTTTCGAGCCCTTCCGCCGGCCTCATCACCATCGAGGCCATCCGGCCAGTGCTCGACCTGTGGCTCGGGAGAAGGCACGGCTCTCTGACGTTTCGTGCGACGCAAGTCCTCTCGGGGCATGGCTGCTTCGGGAGGTTCTTGTGTCGCATAGGCAGGGAGCCGGACGCTCGATGCCACCACTGCGTCGACTGTCGGGAGGACACGGCACGGCATACGCTTGCAGAGTGTGCAGCTTGGGAGGAGCCGCGCCGTGCCCTCATCTCTGTTGTAGGCGGTGACCTCTCGCTGCCGGCCGTAGTCCATGCTATGGCCGGCGGTGAGGAGTCCTGGGACGCGGTGGTCTCCTTCTGCGAGACAGTTATCGCGCAGAAGGAGGCTGCGGAAAGGGAGAGGGAGATCACAACCGCTCTCCCTGCCCGCAGCAGGCGCATCAGGCGTCGGAGGAGGGCTTACGCTGCCCTCTTCCGGCCCCCCTAACTGGGTCCAGGGGCGGCGGACTTGGGGATGTCCGTCGCCCCCCATTCATCCGGACCCGAGGTGGCGGCGCGTGGTGTTCCCGTGCGCCCCTCTTTGACGTAGCGAGGGGAGTCAAACACCTCACTCCCCTCGCCGACGCGAGGTGGCCCGCAGAGGCGGGCCGGCACCAGCCGGGGATTGCGGATGTCGCATACGTTCCCGCGATCCCCGGCGTAGGTGGAAGATGGAACACCGGGGTGGTTTTAGTCAGTAAGAGTCTGACAGACCCCTCCACCCGCCCCAGGGTGGAGGATTTCTGAGATCAAAAAAAAAAAAAAAGGTCAGGGTCAGTGTCGGGGGGGCCCGTATCGCTGTCGAGTCCACCATGAAGTATCTGGGATTGGACAGCCGGTGGGATTTTGGCCCCCACTTCCGGCGGCTGCGACAGACGCAGCGACACTTGGAGTTGCGTCGGTCGCAGCTGCGCGAGGTCCTGGTGGCGGAATGGCGGGACAGGCTTTCGAGCCCTTCCGCCGGCCTCATCACCATCGAGGCCATCCGGCCAGTGCTCGACCTGTGGCTCGGGAGAAGGCACGGCTCTCTGACGTTTCGTGCGACGCAGGTCCTCTCGGGGCACGGCTGCTTCGGGAGGTTCTTGTATCGCATAGGCAGGGAGCCGGACGCTCGATGCCACCACTGCGTCGACTGTCGTGAGGACACGGCACGGCATACGCTGGCAGAGTGTGCAGCTTGGGAGGAGCCGCGCCGTGCCCTCATCTCTGTTGTAACTATGGCCGGCAGAGACCTCTCGCTGCCGGCCATAGTTCCTGCTATGGTCGGCGGTGAGGAGTCCTGGGACGCGGTGGTCTCTTTCTGCGAGACAGTTATCGCGCAGAAGGAGGCTGCGGAAAGGGAGGGGTGACGGACTTGGGGATGTCCGTCGCCCCCCATTCATCCGGACCCGAGGTGGCGGCGCGTGGTGTTCCTCTGCGCCCCTCTTTGACGTAGCGGGGGGAGTCAAACACCTCACTCCCCCCGCCGACATGAGGTGGCAGAGGCGGGCCGGCACCAGCCGGGGATTACGGAAGTCGCATCTGTTCCCGCGATCCCCGGCGTAGGTGGGAGATGGAACACCGGGGTGGTTTTAGTCAGTAAGAGTCTGACAGACCCCTCCACCCGCCCCAGGGTGGAGGATTTCCATGAGGATTTCCCCCGAACATAAAAAAAAAAGGTCTGAATCACGGGCGGAATCACTATAAAATTACACAGTTTGATAGGTTCACTTGAACAGTATATTATTGTTATTATATTCACTTTTTACCGCCTGAATTATTTAAAAGCCGAGGAGCAAAAATAACAACGTAATGTTTTTACCGACGGTGGACGAAAAAAAAGAAATAATTATTAAAAAAGAAACAAATAATTATTAAACTAATTACAAAATAGAATTTATAATTTAGAAATCAAATTCATCTAAGTGGAACAAATGTAATTGAATATTATAGGCTAACAAGTTACCAATTGTTATCGTTTATATGTACCATGCATGGAATTAAATCAAGCTTTATCATTATTATAAGGTAATGGTACCTGCATGGCAGATCGCAGCAGGTCCGGCTGGCGCGGTATCCGCACGCGCTCGTGGCGCAGGCGGCCCATGCGGAACTCTGTCGCCTCCAGCTCCGCGCGACGAGGCGACACCGTGTTACCAGATCTGCAACATTCAAAGTATCATTAGTAATACTTAAACTTGTAAACACTTCTTGTCTTGTTACTTAAAAATAAATACTTGTATGATTAAAACTAAGCAGAGACTATTATTTTTCCTTTTGCGAAAAATATTCAACTTTTTTCTAGAACTATCGATCGGGTTTTGGTTTCCGCACGTAGTCCTTATGTTGGAACATCACCCACTGCTGAATATAGCCCACCCTTTTCTTCTGCCTTTCGAAGCGTATGGAATCGGGAAGATTCCATACGTCCCACATGGGGATGTGGGAAAGCGGAGGTTACTTTGACTGCAGGCAAAGAAATCGTGATCACCTTTGTCTATCGAGGGCGCGATCCCTCTGAGCCTGCAGCCATACGATGGTGCGGGAAGTTCCGAAGGCGGTGCACGCGAAGAACATCTGACGAGTCTCCAGCGGGAACAGGAACGGACACCAGTCATTCAGCTGCTGGCACCTGAGGGAATAAATATACATGATGATGATTATCTACTACACTGTAATGTAAATAGAAAAGTAAATTCTTAAATTAGATATCTTTTTTGCTTGTCTTCCAACTGATTAAACAATGCGCCTACCATGTTATCTCTTCACAACTCTTGGTTGACTGGTTGAGAATGCTCAGTCTAAATAAATAAATAACTGTATCAAACGTTAAGACTTTTTCTCTGCTGGAACGCTTTAATGTTCTAAATAAATAACAGATGGTGTTATTATCTTGTATTCTTATACCATCTCGCTTTCACTTCACAACGTCCATAAAACCAATGCAAAATAGTGGTTTCTGTTTCGAGTGATAGCAAAGTTACCAGAGCGGAGTAGCCGCGGCGGCAAGCGTGAGAGGCTCCTGAAGCTGCTGGTGCAGCTTGTTGGTGAGCTTGGTGGACACGAAGGCGTCGGGCGGCAGCGAGGGCGCCGCACTGCGCAGGCGCCGCAGCACTCGCACGCAGCAGGTCGCCATCGCACCTTCGGGGCCCTCCGCGCCTGCGATGCCGCGCTCTGGAACAAATGGGCAAGCGTTTCATACAGGGTCAAAATAAATTGGTGAAAACGTCCATCACAAGAACTAAAAACACACTAAACTCATAATATCACGTAAGTACAGATCTCTCTCACCTGGATCACATGGTTCGTCATCCTCGCTGTCGCTGGATGAGGCGAATGTTTCCATACCTTCAATTTCCTTGTATGTCAATCTGGAAAAATAACAAAAATTCAACTGGGATGTTTTTCTTAGCCTTTGGTGGATGGCAAATAATATACTACTCGTGCGAGTTAACTTGGCACCTGGATCGATATTTTTGAATGATGTTTTGAGATTTTAATTTAATTCGTAATTCGAGTGAGGTGCCAAGTTAACTCGCACACGAGTTATAGGTGTATAGTGCCCGCGATTCGTATCCCGTTTTTTCCCGTTCCCGTATAGTATAATTATAGCCTTCCTCATGAATGTGGCTATCATATACAACAAGAATTCTCCGAACCCGACTGGTAGTTCCAGATAGCGCGTTCAAACAAAGTCTTCAGCTTTATTATACTAGTATTAGTTTAGATTAGAAAATTCAAATATATTGGGCCCAAAATTCAGCCATGAGAAAATCGCTTGCTAACTCAGTCATAAGATTCAATTGTGCAGGTGACATGCGGCTCAGGACTATATTCTAGTAGTACCTATGTATTTCTATTTTACCCTTCCGTGCGCCTTGTGGGGTGTAATAAACCCCAGCCAAACAAAAGTGTCTGTATCTTTTTCAACTTCCGCGCGAACACCTCGAAATCTCGTGGGACGTTGGCAAACTGCATAGCAACAGTGATTCAGTAGTAAACCCCACGTAGTTCGGGACATCGTTAAAAGGTAAGGTAAAATATGACTATTTCTACATAAATCTTTATTTATTATGTTGTTATTATTATTTTAATCGTTTGTAAACTTGTTTCCAGGACTCATAATGGATCTTCGCATTGATAAAGATGCAATATTCGAAAAGATAACCCACGGATTCCGATTAATTCTCGTAAGCGCATACATGATTTTTACTTGTTGAAATATCTATGAAACCACCAAAGAAGACGTCAAGATCTATAACAAGATGTTCGGAATGCAATAGGAGAAAAGATCGTAAGACCAAGTACTGTTGCGAGCGATGTAAAGTACCAATATGCTTAGAGCACGCTAATTTTTTTTTTGTAAAAATTGAGGTGGTTTGAACCAACAAGGATCTCAAGAAGACTTGTTATGTTTAGAGATTTTTTATTAATTTTTTATTACTACTTTATAAAGCGCTGAAATGGAGGAATAAAATAATATATATATATAGGTGTTTTTTAAGAAGGCTTATCCAAAAACAGTTTCCATTTAGCTAGTAAAAAAGTACTGTTTTTTTTTATATGACCTAAATATATTAAAAATGATGATTATATTTGACAAATTTATTTTACTAATAGTCCAAAAACAATAATTAATATATATACAATATAAATATAAAAAATATATTGCCTATAAAAATATGGGTTCATGAAACCCCACATGGTGCAAGACGTAACTTCTATCCAAGGGGTTCACGGAAGGTTAGGCTGATGATCTGAGGAACACCTAAAGCCAGAGCTAGCTCTATACGCACGTGTAAGTGAGATCGCGGTGAGTATCGAGCAGCGGCAGGCGGTTGTTGAGCTGTAGCACGGCGCGGTACAGCGTCCAGGCGGGACGCTCCAGCGGCACGGACGCACCCGCCGCGCTCAGCACCAGGCGCAGCGCGGGCAGGCGCCCGGGACTGTTGCTGGCGCCGCCACTCGCGCGAGCGCTGGCGTTCGCTGTATCTGTGCTGCTGTTGTTGTCTTCGCCGTCTGACGACTCGTTTAATGGGATTTCGAGATCTGCAAAATGGACATAATTAAGAAAGTTGGAATCGGTAAAATATTTAATAATCGATACTAAAATTTCGGGTTACTACTTCTAACGTATGAGACTTACAAGTTATAATGAATTCACCATATAACATCTCCAGAAAGCATCTCTTATTTTGTTAATTTAATGCCACAAATATAGTAGATTTTTATTAGTTACTTACCAACAGTTTGGTTCAAATTGGTCCTTCCGGGTCGAGGGTCAAAAGCCGGAATGAGTGCAGAGAACTGTCGTTTTAGTACGAAGTCGTCATCCCAAGGCTTACGCTGGCGACCTCCCTGACCGCTGCTGCCACGAACGGCTTCCAAAGCTTCCTCTTCCATCAATGACAGAAGATTCCGAGATACCTGAAAATTATTTGATTAAAAGTCAACGATCTACAGAAGTATAGTGGCAAACAAGTTAAAACATGATAACGATTGTCCACATATACGCACAAACCTGATATTGTTTTAGTTCATAATTAAGCAATACTTATTTAACTTATACAAAGCGTTCCAATGTTAGCAACAAAACAACTTTCAAACCAATAATATTAGTCAACTTTGAAAAGGTTACTCTGGGAAATGAAACCAATATTATGATTTTTCTTTGACTAAACTATTTAGAAGCTTAATACCATCAATAAATTACATTATCCACTAAGGAAATAACGTGTATGTGTATTTTCAAGAATAACCCTTCAACTACAAAAGAAAACAAAGCAAAATAAGTGAAAAAAATAACACTAACAAACTCAATAGAGTGTAGACAGTCATGCAGGTACGAATGAACCAACCTACTTACAGAATGTATACTCACTACCTCCTGGTACGTGGGCTCGTTCTCTTTGTCGCTGTCGAGCGCGTCGTCGCCCTCGTCGTCGTCCTCCAGCTCCGTCAGCAGCGCCGGCGCTCGGCACGACTCCAGGAAGTCCTCTAGCGACACCTGCAGCCACTTTCAATATTTATACCCAGATTAAATATCTAACTACTGCTACGTGCAAGTAATATACAAGGTGTGATAGCTCTGCGGAAATATCTGTGAAGCTGAACCAATCCGAATGACATGCATATCCTATCATGAAATAGGTTCGGCTTCTATTGCATGACACTTAGATACCTCGGGAAATGTGAGTATATTATAGACCTCTGACTAACCAACCCAACTGGGAATTACAACCGTGATATTATAATAATGTTTATCCAATCATGCATAAATAAATGATAGAAGGATCTAGTCTGTGATATAGTCCAGGTCCACAGAGACTTCTGCTGAGTTGTGCGATTATTGATAAAGTTTACCTGTTCGCTTTCACTAGACGTAGACGTGAGAGACAGAGTGAGAGCATTTTGTGCGTTCGGTACCAGCGACGGATAGCTTTGAGCAGCGGATAACAGACCACCTGGGAAATTGCTCGACAGAGCTAACCGCACCAAACTGAAAACAACAAGTTCGTATAGCACTGAAGTATAAATGTCAATCATACTGAACTAATAAAGCCCAGAACACTGGCGTAACAATATAACACCAGTTTGAAGGATTTAAGTCTTCCGAGTGACGGATAGGACCCTCAACAAGCACATATTTTGCAAAGCACGAAGTGTCATGTTAGCTGCCAAATTCTGTACAAATATTAGGTAATTTTCGGTGTCGTAGGCACTAACCTTGGGAACAGACTAGTAGAGTGGTTGGTTCTGGTGGCGCGCTGCGGGTTGTTGCCGCGCCCCGCGCCCGCGCCTCGTCCCACTCCAAGAGATTCTAGCAATCTTGCGGCACCCTGCATTGACGAAAATATTTACAAAATTAAAGTTAGATTTACAATAGTTTAAAAAAATAGAGGTCATGCGGTACAATGACCATAATAGACATAATTCTATCATACATATGGGGAATTATGTCATTATGTATCTATAAATCTACATAAGGGGGACTTTGTTTTATAATAATATGATGATAGCACTACATAATTATAAAACAAAGTCCCCCTGCCTCGTCTGTCTGTACGCGATAAACTCAAAAACTACAGAACGGATTTCCATACGGTTTTTACCAATGGACATCGTTATTCATGAGAAGGGTTTAGGTGCATAATTCATGAAGGTTTTGTGTTGCTACTCTTGCGAAGGGTTGGTAGTTTGATATATTTTGAATGATTATTACATGCTATGGGTATTACCTATGTGTATCCGGTATCAAAAATAATCTCAAGAAAGCTTATCCAATAAAAAAACCTCAATCATGCAACTTATAACAATAATTTTATTTAACAACTTTTACAAGCCTTTGTGATCGGACCCTACACTGCGAGGACAACGACAGACGGCAACAATGTACTTTTGGCATTCTTACGCCTAATATTTGACCTTAAAAGCATCCACAAATAACCAAATAGAGCTTACACTTTTTCACGGCATTTGTTTACCTGTTGCGTTAAATCTGGTTCGCTAGCGCTCATGGCACCCGAGCCGCCGGACTGACCGTCCTTCTTGTGGTCACCGTACTGACCATCGGCAGCGTCGTTGTCCTCGCACTGCAAACAACTCGTAGGATCAGTCACACACGTCTGAGACGCACAACATTTACGCAACAATCATGACAAAGCTTATACCACTACAGAGTAATAAGGGCCTCCGCTATGACACGCGTAACTTCCAATGCACGGATATGCACGGCAATAGTTTTTCGTGCTAGTGCGACAAGCCTATGCGTAGGCCCAAAAGCAACGAGCGCACTCGAATGCAGTGCGAATAGTGCCGTCGATACCTGTATGTGGAGGCGGTCGGCATTGTCGCGCAGAGAGTGTCGCAGCGCGGCGGGCACGGCCAGCAGCTGGCTGGACAGCAGCGCGTTGGTGCTGTTGCGCAGCTCCTGCGCCAGGACCGCGCGTCACACACCGCACTACCGCACTACCGCCGCGCCACACAACCATACCACTACGCCACAGCCACACACAAACACACTCACAAGCGCCATACCTAAAGCCCTACGTACATTGTTGTGTTGATATTTATGTCGTGGCGTGCCCAGACCGATTTCACGTTTTATACACTTAGCAAATTCAGGCACGATACAAAATAAGGAACAGCTATCGTTCTAGACACACTTCGACACAACAATATGTATCAGCTTAACTCTCTCATCACCAGGCAAAAAGCACAAACACATTCACAATGTACTACCACTTGCGGAGTTCGAAAGAGTCACCGCCATTTGGAGGAATACGAATGGGGTTTAGTCAGTAAGAGTCTGACACTCCCTTCCGCTCCGCGCTGAGCGGAAAGAGTTTTTTGATGATTTCCCATCATTAAAAAAAGCCTACCACTCAGACAAGTCTCACGTTACAACTACCACTAACCGTTATAAAATACGGTTTTCCTATTTTTTAATAAGCAATAAGGCACACCGCTTATATGTGTGCATTTAGGTCACCACTGTTTTTCTAAGCTTTTCATGTGCAACACTGCAGAAAAGATTTCGGATGGCGATGGAGCATACAACGCGTGAACTCCTTATTTCATTAAGATGTCGGAGGAGCAAGAATTGTAAGCGTGGCGTATCATTTCTACACTTTTAGTGCACCACAAAAACATGGATTTATCATAATATGTAATAATAATGAAACCGCCGCCCGACGTCTCTTATGTATAACCTAAAGAGCATCTAACACTGTGCACCAACATCTTTGAAGTTCAAATTCTTGGCAGTGCAGAATTCTTAATTGCAAAACATACATTTTGTCCATGAGTGGATCTCATAATAATTAGAGCAACAACAAAACAATATGAATTATTTAAAATATGACTGACCTCTTGAGTATTGCTTTCTGGTACTGGTTCTTTAGCAGGGTAGGGCTTAGTGATATCAGTGATACTTGTGGGTCCCATTTCCATATTAGTGAAAGATGTGTTGCCCAAATCGGTCATACAGTTATTGCTTTCAGCTCCCAGGGTCAGCGATTCTACTATTGTGGCCAGATCTAAAACAAACAAAAATGTATAATGACATTGCATTTGAGACAGATATTTTGTTGAATATAAAAAGTAATTAACAGGTAAGGCTTGTATCGCAGAAATCAAATAATTGTGGCAAAAAAAACTTCACACTCATAAAATTATTACATATACGCCGAGGAGCTTGTGGCTAAATAATAACAGCCAAATCATCACCGATCGATCAAAAACAGGTACTGCCACGGGTGCGGGAATCTTCTCAGAGGATCTCAACATTCAAATCGCCACACCACTGGGGGTCCATAACACAGTTTTTCAAGCTGGGCATTTCAAGTAACGACTGCCAAAGATCTACTCTTTGGCAGTCGTTATGGATAGTCAGAAGCCAGAAAATCTGACACCAGTCTTGCCAAGGAGCACCGTGTTACCCAGTTAAAGGGTTATGGAGGCCGCTCCACGTAAAATACTGGTATTCAGCTGAATCCGGTTTGACTGGAAGCTGACTATAAGGTAGAAAGGGGCTGATAGTTGGGAAAAGGCTAGACGTGATGACTCAAAATTATTACACAACCAAAGACCAGTTGGTAACAAATGGAAGGTTATAAGTATCACCAGAGGACACGGGAAAAAAGTACGTGGAATGACTTGGGGAAGACCTTTGCCCAGCAGTGGGATTCACGGCAGGTTTATATTAAAAAAGCAAGACTTGCCTGTATTGATATGATGTGTGGAGTTGTTGATAGCGGACAAGTCGGTGGCGTGCGTGCGCGGTCGCGACATGTTGCTAGCCATCTCCTCGGAAGATATGTTGTCTGCAGAGGACGCCTGCTCCGTTGAAGCCACCGATACCTAGCACAAAACATTTTTAGTCAATTAAAACGTGGCTAACGTTAAATTATTATGAAACAGCATAATATAAATATCCCAGATAAAGTATGCGCTTCGGGAATCATTGTCAATCTTCCGGGAACACGAACAGAAATATGTGCGTGAGTTACTTGCCTAGTCTAAACATTTTATAAATCAATGTATATAACACTCTTGCGTTACTGACTGACTGATTGAGTGACGGACAAAGCACAGCTGAAACTACTGGTCTTAGAAAGCCGAAATTTGGCATGTAGGTTCCTTGGGGAGTGTAGGGGTGCAAGGTTTCCCGAAATTCCTACGGGAACGGGAAAAAAAACGGGATATGCGCGTACGAAATCGCGGGCAACAGCTAGTGTTAATACAAAAGTATTACTATACAGGGCGAACTTTTCAAGTGGGAGTGGATGACCAAACCCGAAACTATGAGTAACAGCGAAAAATACTTAAAGGAGTCTCGGGACCGATTTTGATTAAAAATAAAACTGATCATTCGATTTTGAAACATTTTTACAAAATTAGAGACTTTCAAAACATTACAGTGGCGAATAACGATGTGACGAAGATATATAATTATATATTTTAATTTGAGATGGGTTTGCTGACAGAGACGAAGTCGAAGATATAATTACACACCTTTTCTGGTTTAACCGTATTTCATTGTAGTTTGATTAACCAACTCACCTGATGGTCGACGGCCGTGGCGTCGGGCAGGCTGGGCGTGGAGTGAGACTTGCGGCCCTGCTTGGCCTCGCCGCCGGTGGCGCCGCCGCTCACCACCTTGAGGTCGAACTTGCCCTCCGCGCCCATGCGGTACGAGTTGCGTCCGCCATGGTCCCACCTCATGTTACACACGATTCAATTATAGCACATACACGATACGCATAAAACAATTATACAAACTTAAAATCTTGTAATCAGCTTTTGTCCACAAACAGATAAGAAAAAAATATTCCCTGAAATCACAGACAATGTATCGCTTTCATAAAATAAGGCGGTGCTCGGCGTGTTGAAGTGCGTCTCACTCTCACCTAACATCGAGCCACCCGTTGTGTAGATCGGACGTGACGGTGCCGAGCGCGGGGTGCGGGCCGTCCTGCTCGCGCCACTTCCAGTCGGGCCCGCGCAGCACGCGCGCGCCCGCGCACACGCCGCGTGCGCCGCGCGACCAGCGCCGAGCGCGCGCGCCGCCGCCCGGCGTGGCGCCGCCGGCTGGACGAGGAGCGACCTCGTTTACGCTCACCACCTGACGATGAACATTTCACTCAGTCTAACCTGAAGCTGAATACCAGTCATTTTTACGTCTGAGCGACTGCCTGACATTTACAACCAAGTTACTGGGTAACACGATAGCGATACTCTGGTAACACTTTAGGCTGCGTTGTCAGACTTTAGTCCGCCAATAATGAGTGACAAAAACCTATGTATGGCAGTCGGGATCTAACGTGCTTTTCGAAGCAAGAAGGGATGTCGGTATGTATTGGATTCATACTAATCCGCAGATCCCGGCAAGCGTTGCTCAACCTTGAAAATCGACCCGTGTGACTGTTATTCCTAACAAATCACTGAATCGTCACGACCTAAAAACCTGTATTAGAATATACAATTCAAAAAATGCGCAGCTACTAGCAAATATAGCATACCTTGCCATAGATCTCGAGTCCAGAAAGCGACAGATAGTGGCTCTGTCCGCTAGCGTTCTTGCCGTTCTGCTGTATCCTGAGGAAGCGGTAGGGCGCGTCGGCGCGGATGCGCCACGTGGCCGTGCTGCCCGGCTCCTGCAGCGTCTGCTCGTCGCTGTGTGCCAGCAGCGTACTCCACGTCACGCCGTCCGCAGACATCTTATGAGAATGAGTGTTATTACTAAAATAAATAGAAAACCTAGTACTAAAATAAATAAAAAACCTGTGAGATCACCCCTGACCACACAGGTTCTTTTCCCTATCAGGAACGAAGTTCGTTTGAATGTAATTCGAAACAAAATCTGTTATGTCTATTCATGTTTTCTGATCTGCTCTAGTCTCGATACTCGCACGTACGCACGCACCGACACACTAGAAAGAGACAGCGGGCGGTGTGCGCGGGTGAGAAAGGCGTATAGGGTCTAACGCAAAAAATTATGTGACGATAAATGAACAAGATACAGCTTTACTTACTTGGAATAACCAGTTCCTGAGCGCAGAGCGTCCATATCCGCGAGCATGACGTAGTGTGTAAGCCGAAGGCACCACTTGTAGGCCCAGGTCACACGCTATGAAGGCTCGTCTATCATCGTTCGTGTGCACGTTCAGCGGCTCCGGGGACCGCGAGAGTGCATCCTCAGCGCGACCGTAAGGTAACTGCCTCCCGTCAGAGGACCACACGCTGACCAAACCGTGCGCACCAGGGTTTACCCACTCGCAAGTACCTCCATTGCTGCCAATAAAGTAGAGAATACCATTTTCGTCGAAATCGTGCTGCAAGGGAAAATGTTTATGAAATTCATATTCATCATTAATATGTAAAAATACACAGATACAAATATGGAAAGTCTCTTACTTCGTAAGTAAACGTGATAGGAGCTTCTGCTTTTATCTTCTGCACGAAGTTAAAAGAGGTTCGCTCCATGTCGTACCACTGACGCGCGACGGACTTAGCGAGGAACCTCTCCAGCTGTCGCACTGTCGTCAACGCCTCCACTTTGAGATTGCGACCAGCGTTGTTGCCGTTGTTCGATGTTGTATCTTCCGTGGACTCATCGTTTGCTCGTTCAACACGCAGCCTAAAAGGGATGGATGATTTGAGAAATATCTTGATTATTTAAATCAGTACTTACTTGCTGCTTGAGCGGGCCGTTGACTAAGCACATCATTTATCAGACTATAGGCCGGCTAGCGACACCCCGAAATTTCTTAACTCATCCTCACAGGCCCAAATTCGCTTCTCAAGTTATATGCGAGTACCACGGTCCGATAGGTCCGTCGTAAGACGTTATATGTATTGGTTTGCTATCACCGACAAATGCGTTAGATAACAGGGACAAAAACGCGATTTGGTCGCGAGCAAATTGTTCAGTGCTAGTGTAACATTCGGTGGTCCATTCCATATAGCAGTAAGTTGGTCACCTGATCCTCTTGGTGAGGTGGTGCAGCGTGCCGGCGGAGGGCGGCGGCGCGTCGCCGGCGGGCGCGTGCACGGGCAGGCGCTCCACGCTCTCCAGCACGGCCACCAGGCGCGCCGCCAGCACGCCGCCCGCAGCGCCGCCGCGCCGCGACACCCACGCGCGCACCAGGCGGGCTCGCTCGGCAGCTTGACCTGGTTGGTCTGCACGCAATACACGATCTTATACTCTCATCTACAGACCATCACTGATCAATACAATAATCCGCGGTAATAACTTGAGGTTATGCATCAAAATTCCACTGTGCATACTAAAAAACAAAGACTAAAACTAAAGGTTTTCCTGTATTCTATAGATAACCTATAAACTTACTTTTTTTCAAAACTTTACGCTTAGTAGTTTCGAAAAAAGGGGGGAACGGTCTATTTTCATTTATTTTCTAATAACTCATATTTTCTAATAAGTCATAATAACTTCAGAATGGAAATAAATAGTTACGATGAGACCTTTGATTTGATATTTCTGGTTCGGCCTCCACAAAGTGGCCCCATTTTCAAATTTTTTTTTTTTTTCGTTACGCGTCCGCGTTTTAGATCACTGGTAGGGCAGTGATGGTAGGGCAGGGGTGTTTGTTTC
Source organism: Mamestra brassicae (assembly GCA_905163435.1). Taxonomy (NCBI): domain Eukaryota; kingdom Metazoa; phylum Arthropoda; class Insecta; order Lepidoptera; family Noctuidae; genus Mamestra; species Mamestra brassicae. The sequence continues at coordinate 8,550,927 of LR990995.1, read as the reverse complement.
ACAGCCGCGGAAGCGAATGCGGAGGCGGATACTTGAAGGTTCACATCCGGTTGAGGCCGGATATTTAGAAGAAAACAAAAATATTTATAAGAAAAAATATATATGTGTGGAGAAATAAAATAATAAGCTAGTCATTTTTAATATTTAAAGTTGTTCGCTAGGAAAGGAAAACTGGCTGGTGGTGAGATCATAAATTCACTTTTTAAATAATCTATCAACTGCAGAAATCTGGCTAAACACACAATGCTCACCTTATATTCACAATTTCTAAATAACACTCGAAAACTAAAATGTTTATACGATAAGCGCAACTAAACACGATATAACTGATTTGCCAGACAGACAGACCGGCAGACATACAGACAACCGAGTGATCCTAGAAGGATGCCGTTTTTCCATACAGAGGTTCGGAATCCTAGAAATGTTGCAAAACTTCCATGATTACCAAATGTTATCTATATTTGAATATTGTATAGCAAATAACGTAAATTGATTTATTTGCCATAGAACAGAAATGCATATAATACAAGGACTATGATAACTATGATATCGAAGAAAATTGATACATATATAAGAAAGACCATGTTTGATTAGTATTCTGCATCTGTGCAATGCTAAACTCATCCTGCTTCCGTGCTTGCAAGTGAGTCACAACCCAGCCTGGAAATATCATGACTATAGTAGGCGCCAGATAAATGTGGAATAAAGTACATTGACCTTTCCCTAATAACTGTTCATAGGTACCTGAACAATTAAATATGAATCGTTTTTCATTATTAGACAATGTTAAGGATCACGAGAGATGATGATTCGGGACAGCTTTGTGTCATTAATTCCGTTTTTCAAATTAAAAATGTCAATAATTGTAGGTGGGTCAATGACCGTTATTCCACGATTATCTGGCGCCTACTATAGTAGCATTCATAAGTGCAACACGTGCAAATCACGTTATATCGTAAATATCGTTCACTAAGAGCCATTCTCTTTAGTCATAGAAGTTTTTATGTAAAGGATAAAATTATTCCAGTTAGGCATGTTTTATTTATTTATTATATACTTTATTGTACACCTCATAATAAGAACAGGACAATCAAACATAAAGTAAGTGTACAATGGTTTAGTTTTGGTATTGAAAAAAATGCCAACTGTCGTATTTACGATTCAGGTTTTTGAAAAATCGGCCTAAACAACTAAACTATAAAAAAGCAGATGAAAATAATACTAAAAATCGCTTCTTTTTTACTGTTCAGAAATATGCTTGAAAATTACACATTTTCAAGCATATTTCTGAACAGTTCACATTACAATAATCAGGGCACCATACACATTATGGCTACTTACCATTAGCTTGCGGCGACAGCACTTGTAGCAGGGACGGCGCCAAGCCAGATGACTGCAGCTCGTAAGCCGACAGCAGCTCGTCTCCGCACAACAGCTCTGTCAGCTGATCCAGAGACTCGTTCAGCTCGTTCTGCCAGTCCTCTGTTTATTGATCAAGATTGCATTACAATTTATTTTCTGAATCCCAATGCCAATGCAAAGCCCGCAATGGCAGAGGATAGATGTGTGTGGAAAAGGAAGAGGGAGGCCTTTGCGCAGCAGTGGGACTAAATGGGCTAATTTAGATTCCCGGCTCAGTAGTAAATTCATCATCTTCTGAATTGTATCTCAGGTTAAGATATACAGGGTGTCCCAAAACTCAACGTCAAGCCGAAACGGGGTGACAGGATTGATCATAACCATCACGAGAAAAATCTGAAAAAAAATCTATCCCATGCAGTTTGAAAATTATGGGCATTTTAAGAAAAACCTAGAAATTTGATCAAACTGTACCATTTTTCGGTTATTGTGGTTATTCTTTTTTATTTTTGTTCATTTGAACTTTGGAAACGTAATCCTAAATAACATTTCTAGAATCCCAATAAAAAATAATGACACAATTGCCTCAAGTTTCCGAGAATTGAGACTATTTGTTAAACTACGAATTTAAAATTTTCAAGATTCGTCGACTTTGACAGGCCCTCCTATAAAAAAAATGTACTAGAGTGCCTTGGCAAGTGGCATTAAAAGTTGGCGCATTTAATCAGAATTCTAAAATGGTACAATACTTGTTAGTTCCATACAATAGAAAAGAGTAAAAAAATTAAAACCTCAAGTAACCCGATTTTTGCTATTTCATTTTACTCAGTTAAAATGTTTTTAATTCACACAAGCTCTAGGTAGGTTCTTAATTTTAAGACAAAATGATGAGAGAGATGGATAATGGGTATGTTCGCCATGAGTGAGCGAGACAGATAGTCACGATAAAGTCTAGCGGCAGCACTTGCGTTGCATCTGCATTCCCCATAAATGAGGTGCATGTTCGCATATTCTTGTGAAGTGTAGCGCGTAGGCATGGTAGATAAAAAGGATGCCAACACAAAAGTCCAGAGAGAAGCTAAAGTTGCCGGTATGTTATCAACAAGTCCAATTCACAAACATTCAAGTCCAAAAAGAGAAGCCAAAGTTGTCAGTACTAAATCAACACAAGCGAATACGAACGTGCGCAGTAGACGAATGAGCGAAACGTACTAACTGGTTGGTGTCGGACTGGTAGCGTAGCCATTTGCTTGGCTGAAACTAGTGCGAATGAAACAGATAGATGCCATAGCATCTATCTGTTTCATTCGCACTCGTTTAAACGACGCATCTCCGTCTCAATGCGTGGCGTCACTATCTGTCTCGCTCACTCATGGCAAACATACCCATTATCCATCTCTCTCATCATTTTGCCTTAAAATTAAGAACCTACCTAGAGCTTGTGCGAATTAAAAACATTTTAACTGAGTAAAATCTGATAGCAAAAATCGGGTTACTTGAGGTTTTAATTTTTTTACTCTTTTCTATTGTATGGAACTAACAAGTATTGTACCATTTTAGAATTCTGATTAAATGCGCCAACTTTTAATGCTACTTGCCAAGGCACTCTAGTACATTTTTTTTATAGGAGGGCCTGTCAAAGTCGACGAATCTTGAAAATTTTAAATTCGTAGTTTAACAAATAGTCTCAATTCTCGGGAACTTGAGGCAATTGTGTCATTATTTTTTATTGGGATTCTAGAAATGTTATTTAGGATTACGTTTCCAAAGTTCAAATGAACAAAAATAAAAAAGAATAACCACAATAACCGAAAAATGGTACAGTTTGATCAAATTTCTAGGTTTTTCTTAAAATGCCCATAATTTTCAAACTGCATGGGATAGATTTTTTTTCAGATTTTTCTCGTGATGGTTATGATCAATCCTGTCACCCCGTTTCGGCTTGACGTTGAGTTTTGGGACACCCTGTATAAGATATATTTAATTTAGAGTAGAAGAGAAACGCGGGCGTATGAAATGTTTAGTTACCGGTAGGCTGCGTGGCCAGCCGCTGCAGGGCGGCCAGCAGCGCGCGCAGGCGGGCCACGGGCGGCCGCGGCTGGCGCGTGGCGGCGCTGGCCAGGTGGCGCGAGTACAGCGCGCGCGCTCGCTCGCACACCTGCGCCGTACGAGGGAACTTTACACTCCAATACTTTGCTTCTTCATCTTCATATTCTTTTAATTTGTTTCAAGTTTTCGAGATCACAAGGAAATCACATTAAAATATAACAAGACCGCTAGAATCTAACCTAATGGCAGCTCGAAACATTCCGCGAGTCGCCGCGCAGTATAAAATTCATATGACAGCGTGGGCGAGGCATGGGGTACTGCGCAGCGAAAAGCGAAATTCACAGACGTCATTGAATCTAAATCGACCTATAGGCTAGGCTATTCAATTTCAATTTTACATAGTTTAACAAACAGTGTTATAATTTTATTTATTCGTTATATTCAGATAAGCAAAGACACATTGACAAACCTGTGCTTTCAACGCCTCTACTTTGGCCGCTAGTCTTGATCGACTCGCGTTTACCGCGTTATGAGGCGTAACAGTCCTGCGATCTGTCCAGCCACTCGCAAGCTCAGGACCTAAAACAAAAATCATTGTTTCAAAATGAACCTTCTAGTACAAAAATAAAGGTTAGACTAAAATCAATTACAGAACGTTAGAAAAATAAACTTTCATTTTATACTTATTCTACATATCCTTTAAACGGTATTTATACTGAGTATACATGTGTGTCGTGTTCTTACCTAAAAACGTTTCAGCTGTAAACGAATGTTTGGTACCCCTATTTGATTCGAATATAAAACCAGGCAAATCTTCTCTGAGTATAGTGGTTTGTTGCTGGCCATCTGTATTGTGGATTTGTAGTTCCTTTTCCCTGCAAGAACATACAATGAAGTCTTATGACAGTATATGTCTACACATTATATCATTTTTTTCGGAAAATACAATTTACTTACTTTTTACATGAGAGAGCCCAGTTGCCGATAATCAATTTAGAGGCTCCGGGTTTTGACAGAATCGGTTGTGGAACCGTATTCTTTACTGAAGCTCGCGCTCTTTGTAGTTTGTCGATAAATTCGCCGCGATTTTCTGTAATTAAACCATCAATTACTCACAATTTTTTCTCAACACTAAAATCACGGTCAAACGGTTTATCCGATATTTTAATTCAAGAGTCAAAACTTATAATTTTTCACTTTTTGTCTTGTGACGATGAACACCTTTATGACAGAAAATAGCCAACCTAATATGAAGTTAGAATGATTAATTAATGAAAAATTTAAAATAATTAGGAATTAAATATGTCACCGGAAAAGGCAAACTCCGTAAGATGTAAAATATCGCGTGAAATTGTTAACTATTTTTTCTAAATAAGACACGGGAATATTGGAAACTATTGAATTTGGATTGGATTTATTGTATACAAAACGATTTTTTCATAATATATCGAGAACTTGAGTCTGCAATTTTCCGGTGACTTATACACCATATACAAAGTGTAACAGAATAAACGTAATACTTCATAACTGGTCATTGTGGTGCATTATGAACAACTTTTACTACGGGACCAACGCCAAAATCGCGAAAAAAAATCATCATCAGTTGATTTTATTTTCACGATTTCAGTGTTGGTGCCATAGTAAAAGTTCATAATGACGGGTACAATTACCTCTTAAGAGGTATTACGTTTATTCTGATACACATTGGTACATTCCGAATTATTTTAACGAGCATTTTAGTATCCAACATCAAACAAATATATAACTTGAATGCGACCTAATCCCGAGTACATGAGAAAACACACATATCATTAAAACCGCCCTAAATATAAAACAATAAAATACAGACCGGTGTTATCAGTCTGGTGCTCGGGGCTGCCGCTGGAGTACATGGTGGCGAGCTTGCCGTCGAGCAGGAAGCGGAACCAGCCGTTGCTGCCGGTGCTGAGCTCCAGCGCCGCCGCGTCGCTCCACACGTACAGCGCGTCGCGGCCGCGGCACAGCGCCCACTCCGCCCACGCGTAGCCCACGCCGCTCGCCAGGCACGACGCGTCCTCGCTGCAGCCTGCGGGCAGTGCCACACGACTACTCACATCGGTTCTCTTATCAAGAACATAACTCCTTCCTACATAAACATTCTCTCATTACGAACTGACGACATCACGCCGAAGCGCGCTTCTTTGAATCACAGCCACACTCTAATAGCGTTATCGATTGTAGATTATCAACTTGGCTAAGCCCAGTCGCGAACTTTTCATAGACACCGAAATGCGCGGCTTTATTTCAAACGAAAGCCTAACAATATATAATGCATAACACCTTTAACAGCCTAGAACATATTCGTACGAATTGATAAGAACATAAACTTAAAACTTCGCGCGTTTTCTACCGCGATTTTTACTAGTCTTAATCGTAAGGTTGGCAGATCATTTTTCGTTACGAAGAGTTGCAGCTCTGCGTCGCTGCCTCGCGCAATGCCGATGCGATCTCGCTCTAACACTATACAAAAGAAGAGCGAAGAACTCTGTGACACGATACTGATGCTTTCTCGCTCAGACCCGTCGGCTTCTGTATTTGGCTTCTCGGACATCTCATTTTTCTATACTAAAACGATTGAATTGTTAATAGTTTTGGTAGGTACTCATTCGCGAGTTTGTAAGGTTGAATGAAATGACGTATGTGTGTGTAAGTTTACGAGTGAAAGACATGCATGCGCAAAAAAGCGGCACAGAACACGAAATTCTAAAAAATCCAAGTAATGCCATTTCAAATTTGTTTTGAGCAGTTAGGTACTGTTGCATTTTTTTGCTGATTATTATTTAAGTTTACAGTGATTTATGGTTTTTTGATAAGTTGTTTCTATAATTAACTTGGTATTGGGTGAATAAAGTCTTTTATCTTTAAAATGAATTCGGAAGCGCATGCAATTGTTCCTTGTGATGTATTGAAGTGTGTTCAATTGTTGAAAGAAATTGAAAGAATGAAGAGTTATGGCTGTTCATATTGTGAGTACTAAATAAATATTATCAATATCGTAAACAATGCGTAGTTAGAAAATAATCAATTATTTTAGCGCCCATCTCGTGGGCAACAAGATTGTTATCCTAGATACTGTAGCCACCCGAGCGAGTGAATGATGAATTATCTTAAAAAGTTAATTTGCCTTATATCGTTTACATTGTAAAATACTAATAGGATGAAAAAAGTTGTAATCTTGTAAAGCTTTTATATTTCAATGTTATTTATGATAAGAAATAAACACGTAGTAATTAAAAATCACTATATAGCACAGAATTCAGTACAGAAACAGCACGGTGGGTCGGCGCGTTAGCGATGAGTTACATGTTGTTTTTTTTTTAAACCAAATATTACCTAGATATCTATGGCTTGCACTCCTTAAGAACCTACCGCTCGCCACTGGCTAAGCCTCCAGATATTCTCATACTAAGGAAAAATTTGATAATGTATCGTATCAGATATTTTCACTATTATCGCATTCCAATAAACCATTTCTGTTAGGTACAGCCGCATTTCCTCACCCGGAATACTGGCGGTCTCGCTGTCAGAAGACAGGCAGGCGGCGGGTGCGGCCGCCAGCCCCTCCACCTTGCTGAAGACGCCGAGGCGCGCGAACTGCTCCAGGTAGATGTCGGACGCCTTCACCATCAGCTCCTCGGCGATGCCCAGCACTATGAGGTGACCGTCGTCGTCATCCTACGTCGTTAAATTACATGTCTGGTTAAATCGGTTTAGAAGTATTTTTAAGGATTACGGATTTGTGTTTGAAATAAAGTTTATTTTTCTAACATACAGATACAACAAAAACAGAACATTAATTTGACACGGATTTCGTAGCCGTAATTAAACATACACAAAATTGATATACAACAATTACAACACTTAAAATAAATTATTATTAAACACAAAAAATAATAAACACAAAAGAAGGATTGTTGATGCAGGTAAGTTTCGATGGTGTGATGTCTTTACAAAAATGTGGATGCATTCAAGAATATGATAGTGAGAAAACAAGAAATCAGAATCATAATCAACTCAACAGTTAACAAATAAAAATATTAGTATTATAAGTCTGATGCTTATGATAACTGACGTTCATTATTTGTGTTTAGCTATTTTAAGTTCTAAGCTGAGCGCAGTTGATGGCATCGTTCGACAGATTCAAGCCAAACATGGATTTCAAACGTACACATAAAATCCGTGCAACGGTGTCTCAAGCAATGATGAGGTTACGGCTCCAAAACGGATGATCAGTTTGAAGAGATTCATTTTGAGACTTTCTATGACAGAGAAATAACTGATTGCCCTTTAGCTTGATCCCTGTCTAGCATCAATCAGTCATTTTAGAGCCGGCTTGCACGGTCAGGCCTGGGGAGCATCACACCATCGTAACGTTACCGCGGGCGGGCGGATATAGCGGCTGCGCAGCACTCGCGGCGGTGCGCGGCGTCCAGCGCCCAGCTCGCCCTGGCACACACACTACGTCAGCCCGGCCCACACGACAGGGACGTTATTGCGAGCGATGCCGCAATAATACCGTAAAACAATGTTTGAGTTTTTCAGTGACAGACGAAAAGGCGTGACGGCCGGACATTCAAATGGTAATTTATTTGCACTAAATCAGAAATACGAAAATTGCCAAGGCGAATATCTTAAATAGCAGTATTGTACGTTCCTGAAGTTCCGTCATCTTACGATTATTATCGTAACTCGATTTCAGCAAACCGACAGTAGTGAAAATTTATATGTGCAATAAATTAGTTGCTTTTACTGTACTATAACGACACGGATTGCATATAGATAGCGTGTGGTAGTGTCGCAGCAGCACGTAAGGCTGTACTCACGGCGTTGTCGAGCACGGCGGCCACGAGCTGCGTGAGCAGCGCGGCGGCGTGCGGCTCGCGGCGCAGCGAGATGGCGCGCAGCAGGCGCGCGGGCGCGTAGTGCACCATCTTGCGCACCAGCGACAGGCACGCGCGCCGCACGCCCGCGCCGCCCGCGCCCAGGTAGCGCGAGCAGAACACCGGCACCAGGCGTCTGCGGAACGACAAAACGTCACTCACTACACCGCACTTTTCATTCATACAAATATAAACTTACATATAATTAGCTCCTACAAAACTACTGAAAGATCATTGACACATTAACACGTACAGAACCAGTGCGAGTTTTTTCAACTATGATTTAAAAACACGAAATCCGTTTTTTTGATGCTCTGTGCCTTCATGTAACGTTTCCCTATTGCAAAAACCGGTCAAGTGCGAATCGAGTTGAACTTGTTCCGTACCTACCCATTACATTGCCAAAATAAAATTGGTATATTTTTTATTGGTGGCAGGCGTCAACTATGTATGTAATAGGGACACGCTTTTATTTTCAACTTTTTTATTTTTTGCCCAAAACTTATAGGGTACTTCTGGTTGACCTAGAATTAACAATTTTGGTTAAAAGCAAGGTTTTACAGCACAAGTAAAGGGTAAATTCAGAAAAATTGTAAAAGTTGAAAATTAAGGTAAATTTTGGTATTTACAAGTTTTCGCGAAAATCTAAATTTGCCCATATCTTTTTATCGTGTTGACTCAGGACCTTGATTTTATACACGTAATAAGGACTGTAGACCTCAGTGTCTGATATAAATTTCAACTAGCTCGGTCCACCCGTTCCTGAGAAAATCGGTGGTGACACACGGACGGACATGAGCTGATCTTATAAGGGTTCCCTTTTGAGGAACGGAACCCTATACATTACCCCGGAACAATTACTTTTTTCATAATATAATTTCAAACTACGACATTATAAGAAAACAAAAAGTTGAATTATCAATACTTACTCAAGGTATACTGCTGCCATTTCCTTGTCTCCAGTTTCAGGGAAGTCATCATCATTTGTAGGGGAGGGAGAGTCGTGATTGCCGACTACCAACCATTCGCCGGGACACTGAAGAATAGCTGCCACTTCCCTGTGACCTGGATTCATAAATAGAGAATATTTTTTATAGTTATCCGACAGTTACTTTTTAATGCAATCGGATGAAGTTTTCATTGTGTTTACCTTGGTCATGCCTTTCGCGAGCCTTATCAAGAGGAGTTTTCCCGTCTTCGTCTCGTAGGTCAGCATTGGCACCATAACGGAGAAGCACCTTGGCAATAGCAGGGCGACCGAAACAGGCTGCGTAATGCAGAGATGAACTACGTTGACCACGATTTACGTCAGCACCTAATGTAAATTTAAACAATTAAACATATTATGACTAGGGTTATAAAATAATAGATAATATGTAGGTAGAATATTATTTATCATCGGATCAAATAAAGCAAAAATATACAGTGGTACTATGGGCGTCTTATTGGAATCACCGATTTCTACAAAAAAACTTTAGGATGGAGACAATTTGAAACCACCATTTCTTTTTTACGTTCTGTCGCATAAATCACCTTTAATCAACCAGAAAATTACTTAAAACCACTACAAACTCACCTTTCTCACACAAGAACTCGACCATTTCCCTTGTACCGAAAGCCGAGGCCCAATTGAGCAGGGTCTGTCCGACGTCATCGGTGAAGTTGACGTCGACGGCGCCGCTGGACACGGCGGCCAGCAGCGCGTCCGTGTCCTTGCCGCGGATGCAGTCGATGAGCTGGCGGTGCGACTTGTCCCCGCGCGCGCCGCTGCCCGACGAGCCCTCGCCGCTGGCACCGCCAGACGCGCTCGAGCCCGACGTCGAGCTGCCGTTACGCGTCGACCCACTGGCACGAAACGGAAACAGTCACGGGAGTTATTCAAGCGGAAATGTTTATTAATCCTGTTCAGTGAAGACATAGTCGTTATTTTCGAAGTTATGAAAGGCTGAAACTACATGCTGAAGTCTGTACTATACATAGAATTTTTGCGACGCCCTTGTAAAAAAACATAGACATACCTACAGTACAAGGGGGTAAAGTTACCTATACGTACACAGCTATTTTTTTAGGTGCGCCATCTATTAATCTTGTTTTTAATAATTAAGGCAAATAATTCACATAGGACGTAGTAGATGTCTCTACAAAACGACAGACTACATAGTTGTTGAAAATTGTTAATTTTATTTCTAATTTATTTTCATAGTCCGTTATTTACATCTTTAAAATTTAAACTGAAACAGTTTTTTTTTTTAGAATTCGGTTTATTAGTGATATAGGACGCTATTAGTTAAGTGTTGCGGTATTCGACACCATTAGTTAAGTGTTTTTACTATGCATTCTAGAAGACGATGTGTTGATTGATGTAGAGCGCTGTTTATTTTCAATCTACTGTAAAATTAATTTCACACTAACAAACATGGTTTTAAATAAACCTAACTATGGGAAATATTTGCAAAAACCACCAATTGAAAATTAAGGAATTAATAGTAGAGTATGATTAGTTAGGGAACACAAAATCCAGATGGCGCTACTTGTGACAGGTTGGCATTAAAATCTTGTGAGATCGCACTTTATACCAGTATTATAGTAGTACTCTGTGACAGGTTGGCATTAAAGTCTTGTGAGATGGCACTTTATACTAGTATTATAGTAGTACTCTGTGACAGGTTGGCATTAAAGTCTTGTGAGATGGCACTTTATACTAGTATTATAGTAGTACTCTGTGACAGGTTGGCATTGAAGTCTTGTGAGATGGCACTTTATACTAGTATTATAGTAGTACTCTGTGACAGGTTGGCATTAAAGTCTTGTGAGATGGCACTTTATACTAGTATTATAGTAGTACTCTGTGACAGGTTGGCATTAGTCTTGTGAGATGGCACTTTATACTAGTATTATAGTAGTACTCTGTGACAGGTTGGCATTAAAGTCTTGTGAGATGACACTTTATACTAGTATTATAGTAATTCTCTGTGACAGGTTGGCATTAAAATCTTTTGAGATGGCACTTTATACTAGTATTATAGTAGTACTCTGTGACAGGTTGGCATTAAAGTCTTTTGAGATGGCACTTTATACTAGTATTATAGTAGTACTCTGTGACAGGTTGGCTTTAAAATCTTGTGAGATGGCACTTTATACTAGTATTATAGTAGTACTCTGTGACAGGTTGGCATTAAAATCTTGTGAGATGACACTCTATACCAGTATTATAGTAGTGCTCTGTGACAGGTTGGCATTAAAATCTTTTGAGATGGCACTTTATACTAGTATTATAGTAGTACTCTGTGACAGGTTGGCATTAAAGTCTTTTGAGATGGCACTTTATACTAGTATTATAGTAGTACTCTGTGACAGGTTGGCATTAAAGTCTTTTGAGATGGCACTTTATACTAGTATTATAGTAGTACTCTGTGACAGGTTGGCATTAAAATCTTGTGAGATGACACTCTATACCAGTATTATAGTAGTACTCTGTGACAGGTTGGCATTCAAATCTTGTGAGATGACACTCTATACCAGTATTATAGTAGTGCTCTGTGACAGGTTGGCATTAAAATCTTGTGAGATGGCACTCTATACCAGTATTCAAACTCCAACTCAAAGCATTTATTTCAATTTGACTTATCAAGGTCGGTCTGTCCTAAGAGATGAAGCTATTTGCATTATAGTAGTACTCTGTGGTAGCTCCGTTTGGGAAAACGAGAAGGTACATAGAATCAATAACACGGATGAACTTGCTTTTCTGATTAAGATACACTGAAAAATAATTATAAAATGTGTGCTTAAGGTCGATAAATGTTCGACAATATATCTATTGTAAACTTAGTAAAAGATCTAAGTAAAGTTTTTATTTTTGCATAAAAAACAGTTCTCCTTTACTCTATTTCTGTTGTTTGCGACGCCTCTGGGAGTCGTGACGCACAGTTTGGGAATCCCTGCTTAAGGGTTTAATTATAGGCAATAGTTTTGACTTTCCTGAGACTGGTAGTTATCCCTGGAAAACTAGTCACAATATTTTATGTTACTTACTTCTGTATAGCATGCCGCCCCTCGCACAATAGCACCAGCAACAAGTCGACCAGGCGCATGCACTCCAGGCACCAGCGCTCGTCAGCCTGCACGGCCGCCTCCACCGCTGAGCATAACTCCAGGCGAACGAGATCCTACAAACAAACAACGCATTTTGTTACAACATTATAAAATTCCCAAGCACAATAACCAGTTTTAAATGCAATTACTGTAACGAGTTTGTAATATCGTCACATGTGATTTGGTTTTTAGGCGATTTCTAAACAACACACGGTTATAGTTTATCTACGTTTATTTATTTATTGGACCGTTTTGGCCACGGGGACTCCTTCATTACTCATCGCTTCCAGTGGATTAAGTTAAATTTATTTTAAAGCCAGTAATCTGGTAGGACCTACATTATTAGACAAAGATGCAATAATATCACACTTTCCATAATATCACCATTAACTTACCTACTAAATGTTACCATCTAAATAAGGTTTATTTTGAGAATGGTGTATTACTGTGGGGCTACGGGCCATTAAATAGAGAAAGGACAAAATAATTATGTTGTTTTAATTCTCATTTAGCCTCCCACCGGCAGATTAAAGGTCTGACTCTTCCGCTCAACTTTTCCGGCAATCTTTATTTTTTTTATACTATGTGCTACCTCCATGGCGCCCGAATTTATTTTCTAGTTACTTATTTTTTTATTAGGAGGACACACAATCAGCATATTTTACTCAGTTGTAAAATATAAACACATTACTTCTCACACTCACTCTCTCTGTTTTATTTTTTATATTTCAATAAAATAAAAGTCATGTAATAATTTACTTCATTTACAAAGACTTACATGTGTAATTTGTGCAGAACCACGGCACAATGTGGAGAGCAGACTGACAGTGGTTGATACAGCTGGAGCCGAGCACTTGTCGTCACCACTCTCAGCACTGCCCAGCCGACGTACTAGTTCCTCGATCAATCCTATGATTAACAATAAGTAAACAATAATGAGATGTCATAATTAAAAGTATTTTTGAAACACATCAAACAAAGTCCTGTACAAGTATTATAATTCCTCATACTCATGACATGGCAATCTTAATGGAATTAAATCTATATTAATGGTTACTAAAGGTGCACATATTTTATAAGGGGATGAAATGCAATCCGAGATACAGGCTACGTAAGTCCCAAACTACGTATATTACAAACTCTAAGCCAGTATTTAGTTGTACATTGTCAATTTTCAGTTTTTGTAATATGTGTGTAATTATTTTGGTGAATAAATTTATTATTATTTCCTTTATGCATTGTATTTACATTTAAATTACATTTTTAAATATTAAAATACAATTTATAAAAATAGTAACCCATCGGTATCGGAAACAGGGTCCAAGCTACCGGTGGTAAGGGCCCCTGAGAGAGGAACCTCCTAACTATGCGCGCCGTGTCCAGGAGTACTGCTTTCTGAATCGAGCCCTTAATCCAGCTGCCCAACGAGAACCGCTTTAGATGTTGGTCGAGGCTCTTGGCAATTATGCCATTGGCCACGACTATCGGCACAATGACTGCTGTGTTCACATCCCACATGTCGACAACCTCGCAAGCCCAGTCAAGATACTTCGTTTGTTTATCTTTCTCAGTCTTCATGAGGTTCTCGTCATGAGGGACTGATATATCAACAATCATTGCGCGACGCTCTTGTCGATCTATCACCACTATGTCATTCTTATTGGCAACAATAGTCCTGTCAGTGATGATAGACCGATACCAATACAACATGCAATTTCCTTTTTCGAGACCTGGGTCAGGCACATACCTATAGTACGGTACTTCCGATTCCACAAGATTGTATTATTATTATTATTTCGTTTATTCATTTTTTTTTTTCTTATTTCATACATTTTTAAATATTTCTTAATTTATTATTATTATTATTATTATTATAACTTCGTCCATAATCGCACAGACAAAACCTTCGTTTTCCTCGAAGAGGTCACCAAAACGCAGTCAGGCTACGGACGCTAAAAATTCTACATCGGGCCCATGTAGGACCCGGTAAAAACGTCCGTGAAGCTCCTTGCTCTGCCATACCTCCCTGCGGTCATAAAGTATCTAATACCAGAGGTTTGCGCCAGTTCTCGTTAGCCAAGGAGAGCGCAGTAAGGCCTTTGTCCATTGCTACCACATCCCGATGCACACCCACGTCGGCCTCTAGGATGTACTCCCTAAGGCTGCATATCTCGCGGTTATGCAGAGTCTTAGCATTTAAGAAGCCACGACCCCCGCACATACAGCCTCATCACCGATGACCGTGGGTGATGCATCCGATTTGCGGTAAGCAGTGAGCGTACACTCCTATCCAGGGCGTCAAGTTCCGTCTGAGTCCATTTGAGTATGCCGAAAGAGTACATCAACACCGGCATGCCCCAACCGTTAAAGGCGCGCACCTTGTTTCCGCCTGATAAAAGACTATTTAGTACTTTGTTCAGGCGGCCAAAGAAGCGCTCCTTCAACGATTGTTTCACGCTAGCAGCATTGATGCCCAACGCTTCTGCCATACCCAAATACTTGTAAGTTTCGTTGAGCTTATGGAATCAGAGAGTTTGGTTCCCACGGATTCCATAATCAGGGGAGATTATGGAATCCGTGGGAACCCAACTCTCTCACATGCATGACCGCACAAATCCACACCAAATTCCATACTGATGGCGCTACTGAAGGTTTCTGTTACCTTCAGTAGCTTCATCAGTTGCAAGTTGTTGGGGGCAAAGAGTTTCAAGTCATCCATGTAAAGGAGGTGAGATATGACCTGACCACCTCTTCTCAACCGGTAGCTTTGGCCCGAGCCTTCCAACAGTGTACTGAGAGGGTTGAGAGCCGGACAAAACCACAGTGGACTCTGGCTGTCGCCCTGAAACCACGCACGATCCATATCGGGTCGCTGTTCGACTGGATCTGTCGACATCTTGGATAGCGAAGGACCGTCCTGCCCCATACACGACATCAGGAAGGTGCGTAGAACTGCATCAACTTTATACAGCTCCAGCACCCTCATGAGCCATGTATGTGGTGCCGAGTCATAGGCCTTGTTGTAGTCTATACAGCATGTCGACAGATCCCTTCGGGAACGGCGAACCTGTTGGCTAATGGCAACATCGATGAGGAGCAGCTCCTTAGTACCGCGGGACCCGTTCCTACATCCATTCTGAGAGGCAGACATTATTGAATTAGTTTCAATGTGATCGTTAATATTTGATCTCAAAATGGATATAAGAACTTTATAGACCGTCGGTAAACACGTGATCGGTCTATAACTTTTAGGCTCCGCGGTACTACCTGAATTATTATTATTAAGTGCACAAATTTTAATAAATTACCTGTTTATGTTATTGAAACCAATGAGTACATACAAGTATACAATTTTCAAAAAAATAAACAAAAACACTAATACATACCATGTTCAGCAAGCGGGGCCGGGTCAGCATGCGCGCGCGCGAAGCGGTCGGCAAGTGACGCGAAACATCGGAGCGCCGCGTCCGCCACCCGCGCGTCATTGTGACGTAGCAGCGCCGACAGAGATGACACTGCATCACCCACGCGAGCGTCACCCGGCTCCATTTTACCGCAAACCCTGACAAAATAAAAAATATTTGGCAATGACACCCATTAAATAAGGAATTTTCCCAGCAATAACAAAGACCAAGAACTGGACATAATCTAGTACAATTTATTTATTTACACTTTACGCACACAAATGTACAGAGGCGGACTTAATGCCATAGGCATTCTCTACCAGTCAACCTTTGGGTGATGCAGAGAATGGTGGTAGGTGCAATATGGTGAATAAAAAGCGATTGATATTTAATTAATACATACAAACATTTAAATAAATAATACGAATATATAAACTATACATAGAATATAAATATATAATAAATACTCAAATTAACAAGATAAATAGGTACACGAAATACTTAAACAATTACAACAAATAGCTAAAATACCTTGAAACAACTGCCATAGCTGAGTGGAGTGTATCCTTGTGCACAGATGTGCCATGATGTGTAATGAAGTGTAACACTGCAGGGAGGCCACCACCTTCCCAAACGGCACCTGCTTCCCTTGTGCATACCAACTCTAAAACCTGTGATCAGAGGTAGGAAATAAAGTTACACACTGATTTAAAAACAATACTCAACAACTTCAAGAAATAATGCTCCAAAGCCTTACTTTAATGCACTGTTCAGCAAGGTCCTTGCTGGTACGATTGTTAGGATCTACTGTGAGCAGTCTGCTGCAAATAGCCTTAACTGCTCCTTCAATAGCAACAATCCGCCTTGTGCATTCAGCTGCAAAATACAATCAAATTAGTATATATCCAAATACATCTGTAACACAATTTTACTTAAATATAACAATTTAGTAGGCACCACAAATCTGCATGTTAGTAAAATAATAAAGATATTGATAAATGATACAATAATACAAATTTACATTGTATCATATCCATGTGAGAAAGAGTGTTTTATTTATTCAAATGGTAAATATGGATCATGGGTCATGTGACCATAACCACATGCAATTGAAGTAAATTTCTCTTTACACAAACAGCATTCAAGTGAAACATTAATAATTAGAAATACTAGATTATTAAAATACTAGATTATTTGTGAAGAAGCTTACCAGAAACATCCAAGTAGTATGTGATAGCCCTGGCTGTCACCTCCAGCACATTATCTGGTGCACATTCATCTAAGAATATTTTACACAATGCTGGAAGAAATGTTCTTGGAGGGCAGCTGAAAAAAAAGTAGGTCACATTCAATGCGCTGCTCCCAATATGATAATTTCATAACATTGTATGTTTGATAAGATAGCAAAAATTACATACTATTAGTATACATAGACAAATTAAAAATAATAATATGAACAAATATTTGAATGATTTTTGCAACAAATTCTGTAGCTATAACTTATGAACCTATAGGCTGTTGCCATTGTTTACCAATTTCTTAACATGATGAAATTTTTAATCTGTTTTAATAATACTATTTTATACAGAGAAGGCACAAGCACTTCATACATGTGTATGAAGTACTAAAAACAAATAGGTAGTGAATGTTGAAAAAAGAAGATTGATAATCACATCAATCAACCAGCTCTTTAGCTTATCACAAGCCTCTCCCAAGCTCAAATCATATTAAGCTCTTTAGTTTGGCTGCTTGCCATGCTGACTTAATTTAAGAATTAATTACCTTTCAAAGCATCTGTCAACATTGTCAGACATAAGCAGTAACATGCACAGTTGTTCAAGAGCAATGAGCTGCATGTCACGCTCATCACCCTGCCCCGTCAGCAGCCATTCTAATAGGGTTTCTGGATCCACTTCCGCCATCTATATCACACTATTATGTATACATTGCACTAACACAATTTTCTATATCATTTCAACTTCAGATTTTGACACAAAATATGTATTAAGCAGAATAAAACTCATAGCTACCTTATTTATTTAGTGGCCCAGGTCACCTGAAATGGGAATAAGTAACTGTGAATGATGCATTAGTCACCACTCCATGTTTGGAAGTTTATACCTACTTTGGATGCTTTGGTAACTTAAAAGACGATATAACACTATTATTAGGATGTTGAAACGTAATTATGAAATTAGTTCATTGAACTATATACTATTTATAAACATCCCATGTTTCCAAATAACAGTTACATCTTAAAAAAATAACATTTTCGTGATAAAGAAAAAAAACATTGTACCCTAGAAATGTTAGACGGATTTTAATTGTAATTTTATGTAGGTTACGGAATAATATGAATGAGAATAATGTGCAGAATGGTCCTTTCTCTTTCGTAATAACAACTCAAAAGATCGCAAACACGTTTTCTAAAATATTGAAAAGGTACACTTTACTAAACAGTAAATCATGATTAAAAACATAAACAATGATAAATAAGCACAATAAATAAATAAAGTTTCAGGACAAGAGTGAAGGTGACAATGTATTTCTTACCACTTGCAATCAGTTGACACTAATCATCGATGTCAAATAAAATGCACTTGGAACTGTTTTAAACAAATCCAAAGCTTATTTTAGAAGAATTAACACCCAGCTGATATTACAACGCAATAAATTCGCACAAGATTTTCTACAAAAATCTCTTGACACCAAGATCATCAATCGCCATTTCCACAGATAATAAATAACCTTTTTTTTGGTGCTATTGTTATAGTGTGGCAACTTTGCCTCTCATACCACAGACAAGGAATAAAAAACCAAACTGAGGTACCCCCACGCCACTAAACGCGATTTATGTTAAATTTAGAACAGATTTGGCTTCTGCCTTCGGCTTGCCAACTTGTCCGATTCACTTAAGCTCAACTTAGCCGACTCTGCCTGCAATGACAAGGCGTTTACACTGGATCGTTGGACGACCTCGGTTGGCAACCTGGGTGTTGCTATCGACTTGGTGCAGGTGATTATGATGTTTTATAAAAAATGTGCCTAATATTGCTACGGTCTCAATTCACTGATGTTTCACTTTGCTTCTGGATGAGCCAGTAAAAGGCTTGCGTTTATTTGCCTGGTCCGATACAGAGCTGATTTTTGTACGGACGCTAGCACATCAAACTACAACAATCCGTCAATTTTTTTAAATAGATTTTCAACTTTATCGCTAAAAATGAAGTTCAAGGTTGATTAGATCAATTTGACAGTTTTAGGGTAGCTTGATGTGCTAGCTTTTGTACAGACGCCAGCACATCAAGCTACACCAATCTGTCAAATTTCTTCAATAGATTTTCAACTTGATTGTTAAAGCATCAGGTTGATTAGGACTATTCAACAGTTTTGCGTAGCTTGATGTACTGGCGTCTGTACCTATATACAAACTCTGCTTGCAGAGTACATAAAGACGTACATAGACAGATATAACATTTTTTGCTTAGGTTGCTTGGAAACACAATATTCAAAACAATCCGGTAAACAACTATATTGTATAATCCAAGTTACCTTTGTGGGTTTCACACTATATTCTCGAAGTGAAGCGTTGTTTGTCTAGTCAGCAGTTCGCTAGAATTATGTTATCGATACCAGAAATTGCTACTCAAAAAATTGACAAAACGCATACAAACGTGAGCGAAAATAATTCGCGAACAATATTTCTTGTTGGAAGCAAATCAGTGGTGAGTTAAAATTTTATAATTTATTGATAAATTATTTATATAACCTAAACTCAAAACTTTTAGGGCAAGACAACTTTGCTGTATACTTTTCTGGAGAAGAACGACCCACCACGAGAAACACTAGTAGTAGAGTACTCGTTCGGGAGAAAGTCAAATCAAAAACAAGGAATCGACAAAACATTGTGTCACATATGGGAATACGGCGGTAAATTGAAAACATTGAATAATGTGCTGCAGGCTACACCTATTCGCGGAAAATTCTTCTTCTGTATCATGGTTGACCTCAGTAAAATTAAAAGTATATGGGAAACTTTAGAAAATTGCACTCAAACAATGAACGATATCTATTCAACTGCAGAAAGTTTACCAGAATTGATAATTATTTGTGGAAAATACGATCTTTTTAAGAATTTCGGTGAGTTTGAACACACTGAAGCTTGTCACAAATGCGTTGGCGTATAGTACAATGAAGAGGATAGTCAGCTCTCTAGCTAATCACATAACTAAATTGAATTTCAGATAGCGAGATAAAGAAACTGATCTGTACAACCTTAAGAAGCATTGCATTACTCAATCACGCGCACTTATTGTTTTATTCGTCTAAAGAACCACAACTTCTGAGGCGCGCCAAAGATATGCTGTTCAACGTCGCTTTTGGGAATTGTATTCCAATCAAAGAGAAGAACACAAATTACACAAAGCCTTTGTATATACCTAAAGACTCAGATACTTGGGAAAGTATTGGAGTGGCGCCATCTACAATAGAACAAGTGAGTTGTAGCGTAGTTATAATATCGTAGCATCGTAGCCGTTACTTCGTAGAAGCGTAGTCATAATTTCATAGCCTTTACTTCGTAGCAGCGTAGTCGTTACTTCGTAGTAGCGTATTGAATAATCTGCTGCAGGCACCGTTACGCTGCTACAAAGTAACGCCATACCTTGTAAGCCGCGTAACATAGCAATTAACGGTGTAGCAGTTACGGCGTAGCAGCCCTTATTACTGCTGTGAAATAATGGTACGAGTTAAATTGATCCCATTATTTTACTATCATATTTAACATTTTACTTATCAAATGATTTGACGGTTTATAGCTTTTTCATTCAATTGAGTTTTATCAGCTAGTTCTAGAACATTCAATAGCAATGTTTTTAAATCATTATAAAATAATTTCAGGTCAAGATCCGTCACATAACTCGCATACCGCCGAACACAGTGACCAGTGTGTCGAACACGTCGGCACCTGCGCAGATGCTCGCTCACCCTGAAGCCGCGGTGGACGCGCTCGTGGCCCTCAAGTATAATGAGCTGCGCAACATGGAGTCGCTGGACATTAATACCGATTATTTATTAACATTAAATAAGTAATTTAATTTTCATTCGTTTATACAGACACGACAATTTTAAGCATATTCGGTTTTTTTGTATCTTTTACTGGATCCCGAAAACTGTCGTTAGCGAAATAAGAACTGTCTTGTAAACAGTATCTGTATATCTGCGAGTTTAGATACTTAGGGCATATAGTCACTGAGGACTTAAAAGACGATGCTGAAATGGAGAGGGAACGGAGGGCGTTGGCTGTTCGATGCAATATGTTGGCCCGCAGGTTTGCACGATGTACAACACAAGTGAAAATAATTATTTTTAAGGCTTTTTTCCAATCGTTGTACACGTGTAGGTACTCTGTGGGTTCGATATACGCAAAGGGCATACAGCGCCCTCCGGGTTCAGTATAATAGTGCCTTCAGGATGTTGTTAGGGCTTCCACGTTACTGTAGAGCGTCAGGAATGTTTGCCGAAGCACATACTGATGGTTTCAACACCATACTGCGAAAAAGGATTGCGTCCATGATGCGCAGAGTGCGTGGCAGCGTCAACAGCATTCTGGTGGTCATTAGTGATAAGCACCATCATGGCGCATTGGGTGCATGTACCCGGTGCGTCAGGTGAGTTCAACAGATACATGAATTAAAAAAAAAAGAACTTTTATTATTTTTGTACTAACATATAGCTCATAAGTTTGTGTAATACTAACATAATATGGATCAAGGTCTGAATGAAAGTATTTTTTTTTATTTTTTTATGATAAAGCTCTTTAAGTTACAAAACAAAATGTCGACGTGCCTGCCCCGTTTCTAGGAATTCGGAGTGTGCTATCATTATTTATTAATATTTCATGCAATTAAAACACGGATACATTTTTAAACATTTAAAACGTTTTAATTTAACGATACCTAATTACGTTTTTACATGATTATTATAGCTGATGATGTTGCTTCTTCTTGCACGCAATCTAGCATCTAAAGCTTGCAGTGCGTGCTGCGAAGCTTCGTTCTTCGAGTCAATTGCAAGACTTACTTGTAGACATCGGTAGGCCAGAGTCACGTCTCCAGTAGACTATTTTGAAACAAAATTGTAAAAAAATACAATAATTAAATATTATCAACTTCGTGTAAATAATAGGTATATCGAGTGATTGTTATGAGTAATAATAGGTATATCGAGTGATTGTTATGTGGTGTACCTTTATCGCACTTTTAAAGTAAAACCGTTACTAAACGAAAATTTTCATAAATTGAGGTATCAATGCCATCTATCTAAAAACCCTGGCAGGCTCTGGCCCTAGCGGGCCCCGTCTCCTATGCTGACATCTCTTTGAGGCGCGCGTGGAACACAGCGCGCCATCGATCCGGGCTTGGTGGTGATCGGATAGCGAGTCACACAACGCTCGCTATCCGCAGGCCCGCGCCTATGGTGGCCGGGGATCGCCCTGCGACACCCAACGCCCGGGGCGTCTTCTTCTGTAGCGGCGGTTTGGGCGAAGGCCTTATGTTTCCCTCGCGCGGCCCGCCTCCTCCTTCGCTCGCATTACTGCTTCGCAAAAGGAGGTGACCGCTTCCCAAGCCTCCTTACTCCGCCAATGAATTTAACCAGGGCCGGACGCGAGAGGTCGCCGCCGCTGATCGCCTCGATGAGAACACGGTGGTGGTCAACCCAAGCAGGGCAGACCTCCACTGTATGCTCCACCTTGTTCTCCGGGCGATCCTCACAGTGCTGACACCCGGCCGTGTCCTCCCGCTGAATCCGAAACAAGTACCTCCCGAAACAGCTGTGTCCGGTGAGTATCTGCGTCAGGCGGAAGGTGAGAACGCCATGAGGGTCCATGGCGTTCTCACCTTCCGCCTGACGCACTCCCCAAAGAGGGGCATTACCGCCCCATAAAGGGCCATAGACCGCACAATCCCCGCGTTTGGACTTCCATTCCACCCTAGTTTTGATTGAATAATTTGAACAAAAAGCCGTCATTGTGACTTTACCATAATAGTTAGACATATACTCTTGCGGACTTTTTTATTGGTAACAAGCTGTGCCCGCGGCTTCGCTCCCTTCACCAACAACCGTAAACCGTTACCTACCCTACTCTACCTACCCTACATACCTACCCTACATACCTACCCTAAATACCTACCCTACATACCTATCCTACATACCTACCCTACGTACCTACCCTACATACCTACCCTACATACCTACCCTACATACCTACCCTACATACCTACCCTACATACCTACATACCTACCCTACTCTACCTACCCTACATTAGGTATGTACCCTACATACCTTCCCTGTAATCTGGCGACCAAAACAAAAAAAGAATTAGCCAAATCGGTCAAGCCGTTCTCGAGTTTTAGCGAGACTAACGAACAGCAATTGATTTTTATATATATAGATAATAAGTACTTTAATCATGTAGTACGTTATTTTTATGTATCATTAATAGTTTTCCCAGCGCACGCCAAATAATGAATTTATTAGGCAAAATTTTGCTACCGTGGGTTATATTATTGCAATTTTCGTAGGGATCTCTATTTTTTCTCAAATAAAATATAGCCAATGTTTTAAGTTAATAATGTGGCTTTCTAATGGCGAAAGAATTTAAAAAATCAGTTAAGTAATTTTCTAGCCAAATCGTAACAAACAAACAACCAAAAAAATCTTTTCTCTTTATAATATTAGTTTAGATGGGAAAGTAAAGGTTTTACTTTAAAGGTGCGATATCATCACCACATATTATAAAAAAAAGTCCTCCACCGCGTCTGTCTGAACGCCACACACAACCACTGAACGGATTTTAGAATAAAACAATGCACTACAGTTTTAGAGAACATATCAATACCTACAAAACAGTTATAGCATATGTCTATGTCTATCTTTTATGGATGACTCAAAATAACTAAGTACATATTTTTATGATATTCAAATTTGGTATAAAACAACAAAATGTGTTAGTCATCCTGACTCTGAGTGTTGAATAAAGAGCAAAATTGCCCTTGACACCATTTAATTTGGTTGAAATCTTAGGAGAAATTTCAAAATTAAAGTAAGTGGCGCAACCAAATAATTATATTTTATTAGCTTCCACCCGCGGCACCGCCAGCGTGACTGTCGAATTTATTCCAAGGGAACATACTCCCGGAATAAAAAGTATCGTATATGTTATTCCTGTCTATGATCTACCTTTATGCCAAATTTCACCAAGAAGAGAACGGCTGAACGGGTACAGCCGTTATGACGTGATTGAGTAACAAACATCCATCCAATTATCCAAACTTTCCCATCTAAACTAATATTATAAAGAGAAAAGATTTTCTTGGTTGTTTGTTTGTTACGATTTGGCTAGAAAATTACATCAAAACTAGGGTGGAATGGAAGTCCAAACGCGATATCGTGCGGTAGTGCGTCAGGCGGAAGGTGAGAACGCCATGGACCCTCATGGCGTTCTCACCTTCCGCCTGACGCAGATACTCACCGGACACAGCTGTTTCGGGAGGTATTTGTTTCGGATTCAGCGGGAGGACACGGCCGGGTGTCAGCACTGTGAGGATCGCCCGGAGGACACGGTGGAGCATACAGTGGAGGTCTGCCCTGCTTGGGTTGACCACCACCGTGTTCTCATCGAGGCGATCAGCGGCGGCGACCTCTCGCGTCCGGCCCTGGTTAAATCCATTGGCGGAGTAAGGAGGCTTGGGAAGCGGTCACCTCCTTTTGCGAAGCAGTAATGCGAGCGAAGGAGGAGGCGCGCCGCGCGAGGGAAACACAAGGCCTTCGCCCAAACCGCCGCTACAGAAGAAGACGCCCCGGGCGTTGGGTGTCGCAGGGCGATCCCCGGCCACCATAGGCGCGGGCCTGCGGATAGCGAGCGTTGTGTGACTCGCTATCCGATCACCACCAGGCCCGGATCGATGGCGCGCTGTGTTCCACGCGCGCCTCAAAGAGATGTCAGCATAGGAGACGGGGCCCGCTAGGGCCAGAGCCTGCCAGGGTTGCGGAATTTGTTCGAAAGAATCACCGCGGCCCTGGAACGCAGAGGTCTTTAGAAGGAACATGGATGGGTTTTAGTCAGTAAGAGTCTGACACGCCCTTCCGCTCCACCCAGAGCGGCTTTCCCATACTAGAAAAAAAAAGAAACACCGTGTGAGGGGGCTCGGCGGAGGTAGAGATAGTGTCCCGAACTGGTAAACACCTGAGCCGATATCGTTGACGGTTATCTATTGCACTTTTTACTTCGGCCTGTACCACAAAATTATTGATTCTGGTATTTAGATGTTTACTTTATTAGTTAGGGCTGAATAAAAATTTGCACTCGTGCGAAGCCGGGGCGGGTCGCTAGTGATAAATAAAAATTCAATCTTACCAGAGCAACGTGAGCAAGATTAAACCAAATGTTCGATCGAATATCAGGATCCGCAGAGAAGTAGAGAGCCTGTTGAAAGCATGGTATTGTCAAATCCCATTGATTACAGTACAAACAGCAGAGCCCTAGATTGTTGTATATTTCCGGTCCTGCGGGGTTTGTAGCCAGCAACCTCCTGGGAAGCAAACATCCTTCAGATCAGATGAATTTCATATCAAGTACGTTTAAACTATTATAGAGATTCCTCTAGGCTCATCTTACCTATAATATCTCAGAGCAATTTCTGGTTGGTCGTTGTAAAAATTATACATTCCTATGTTAGCGATGGCCTCCATGTTTGAAGGGTCCTCCAGTGCCACCGTGCGGTACTCCTTGACGGCCAGCGCCGAGTTGCCCATCTGCTCGTGAATCCTTGCTTGTTCTATCAACAACGGTGTATATTCGTGGAAAACGGATAATCCTTGCTTGCAGACCTCCAGCGCTGAAATCGGTTGATTCAGTCCAACATACATCGCTACCAGACGAAGGTATATTGAAATGTGTTTGTTTTGTTTGAGTGCTTGGCGCAGACTATCTTCTGTATTCCTATACATGCCGAGTGCGTAGTAGCAACGAGCTAGCGAGAAGTTCCACCACCAGTCTGAAGTGTCTTCTGATTTTTGTGCTTGAAATGCTACTTCCATAGCCTGTTGAGATATTGAAATTAATCAGTAGGTATTTTGTCTAAAAAAGAATCAAGTTGGTACTAAGTTAGTGGCAACAATCAAGAACCGTAAAATATGAAAACATAGGTAAGTACATGATTTGTTTCTATATTGGACTACCATCTGTTCGCGGCTTCGCCCGCGTGATCAGTGTTTTATTATCCCATGGGAACGTACTACCCGGATAAAAAGTAGTGGGAGATAGAATAGTCCAGACAAAACAGTTACCTACCTTCCTAACATCCCCTTCACAGTAGAACACATACTCAAACAGTGTCTTCGACGCTGGAACAAACAGTTTGTCTTCTTTCGAAAGGAATCTAAGCGACAGTGGTGCGCCAGGAGTGAAAGGTGCTCCTCCGGCGAGAGCGGTGGCAGCACGGGACATCCTCGAGGCGGTGTTCAGGGCGGTACGCACGCTGCGAGCGCCGGCCGTGTGGGTGCCAGCCCGGGACCGCACCGTTGCTGTCACTTGTTTCTAGAATTTGAGAAACAAAATTGAGTGTATATACCCCCGATAATCCGGTCCCTGTCTAATCCGGCTCCCCTTATAATCCGACGTACATAGGAGTACCTACGTTAAGTACATTTTTTTGTACAGCTACGTCATTATTTTCGTAACAAGTTTGATTTTTTTGTAAGTTCTCTGGCAGTAATGGTGTTAATTTTATAATAAAACTAGCTTTTGCCCGCGACTTCGTACGACCACATCTAAATAATAATAATCTAAAGTGGTCTAAAACCATCTTCTAATGAAACCGGTTAGGAGCACATCGGTTGGATGTTTTCAAAGTCCATAACACACACACGAACATAGGTAGAAACATTTTTTGTGTTTTATATGCAACGTGTAACAGAATAAACGCAATACCTCTTTGGGGGTCATTGTACTTAACATTATAAACAACTTCCACTATGGGACCAACCCCGAAATCACGAAAAAAAAATCGCCACCACCCAGTGGCAACTGGGAATTTTATTCCCCGTTGCCACCTGGTGGCAATCCATGTGGGATTGTGGGGCGACTGGGAATATTCAACCCATCCTACGTATTTAGTACGTCTACTTGGCACTAGAAGGATGGGCCTTGATAGACATGATAGAATTCTATTTAATACCGAATCGAATGCTGTGGAATATCTAAATCTGAAGTAATTTAAAGAGGAAAGATTTATTTGTTTGTTACGATAAGGCTTAAAAACTACTTAACCGATTTAAAAAATTCTTTCGCCATTAGAAAGCAACATCATTAACTTAAAACATGCAATATATATTTTTATTTAAATTAGAAATCGCTAAGTACTTATTGCAATAATGTAACCCAAAGCAGCAAATTTTGCCTAATAAATTGTAAATTGGAGTGTGCTGAGAAAACTACTAGTGATACTTAGAAATAATGTACTTAGTTACTACATGATTAAAGTACTAATTATTTTCTGTAAAAAAGTCTGCGTAGGTATATGTCTAACTATTATGGTTAAGTCACCGGTAATGACCGCTATTTGTGAATAAAAAGCAGTCATTGTGACTTAACTATAATAGTTAGACTCAGAATTATTCAATCAAAACCCGGGTGAAATTAAATAGAAAAGTGGTAATTTTGGTATCATGAATCCTATTCATTTAAATGGTTTGATAATTAAGGTTGATTGTATACATGTAAATTACACTTTAAATTATTTAAATCGGACCTTTCGGTTAAAGGTTACGACGGGAATAAAAATACTCTTAGTAAGAAAAAAATAATAGTTTAAAAAACACGCTTTTATAGAAAAATCCAACTAAAAAACAGAAAATAAAATTTAATAAATTTGATTAAGAATAGTGTAAAAAAGAAATGAATGTACATTATTGTAAAAAACTTGTTTTTACATAAAAGCGTGTTTTTTAGTTTTTTTAAACTATTATTTTTGTTATTGTTTGTTAAAGGTAGATAAATAGAATATGTGTGTTTTTGTAAACAATAAAAAAGTGTGTATTTATGGACAATGTTTTGCTTTGTTAGAATATTTTTTAATTTTAATTAATTAATCCTGGCGAATCTAATTACGATAATCGGATATTTTAATTGAATTCTTGCATTGTCATCGATCCTTGACAGGTGTGCAAAGTTTGAACTAAATCTGATCGTTCAAAGTAGGGCAAAATCGAGCTCAAAAGGGTCAGCTACAGACAGACATACAAACATACAGGTGGAGCTAATAAAAGCGTGTTAAAAATGTTGCAGTTTGAGCGAACTGGGGAGAATCCTAAAGCTTGGTCCTATGAAGTTGAAACACGGCATTTCATTATTTCGATAAAAAAATAAGAATACCTAGCAAATGTTTGGATTTTTCGAAAATAAACACCTAAAGGGGCAAAAACGGGTGATGAAGTTTTTAGGGGAGGACATTATGCTTGCTTCAATTTAAATGGAAATTGGTATGAACAAATTAAAAGGGATAAGTTTTCACTTATATGCCCTTCGGTAGGTACCTACCTGATATGAAGTATCAATATTTCGACCCTTTTTAGTATCGCGTTGAAATGAAGTTCCAGGCCGCGGCGTTTTGGCAACCGCCGTAGACATCAGCTCGTCTTGTTGAGGATAATACTCCACTTCTTCGTATCCATTACCGACGACCTTCGCCTGTATAGTCATAGCACGCATTCGTATGAACTCGATCATCCGGTCATCTTTTTCTTCCAAGGCCTTTTCACATAACTTGAGGCATTCATCGAATTGTTTTGTTTTGTATAGATTTAATATTCTATACTCGATTTCCATTTTTAAGTGACGATATTCACATGTTTTGATTAAGAGTGCACTAAGTATTCGGTGCCTAGCAACCGAGTATGACAACAAACCGAAGAATTTGCTTTTACAGGCAAGCTGGGTTTTTAATGCAACAATTCCTTGGTATATTTATTTACCTACGTTAAACTGCTGCGTTAACGCCATAACAGTAATTATCACAGGCCGTTTACTTGTTTGCCGCGCGCCCCATAACGCTTTATGCCCAACGTCACTAAAGTTTATGAACTGAAAACAAACTCCGTTTACAAAAACAGATGTTATCAACCTTTGAGGTCATAATATACTATTTTAAATGGTACTTATAAATACTGAATACCACTCACATTTTAGTTGGCCAATGGTGGTATTAATATGTACAATATAATAATATGAAGCCAGTGAAATTTTGTTTATGTAGCCAGACTAGATAGGTACCTTTATGAAATATTATTACTGAAGGGGCGCCACTATTTGGTATACACTATTTGGCGCCCAACAAGGGACTACGTGATGTGTTTTAATACAGTCATGTATAATTCATTAATTACCGTCAAACCATTCCTTTTACTTACCTACAAATTTTTGTTACTTTCTGTTTGCTGGTGCTCCAAATTGACGACCTCTGCTCGCGACTTTCATGATAAAAGCACAGGCTCACGAATTCTTTTTCATTCACAAACCGTGGTTCGTGTAGAACAGTTCAAACATGCTTCTGTGGAGTTTAGTACTACTTTTATCTCTTACCAACGTATTCACTGCAGAATCATGGAGGAAACCAGGATGTCACCGAATCGGTAAGCTACCTGATATCTACTTGAATCTTTTACAATCTAAAACTATACTAAGAAATTAGTTGTTAAAAGATTTTAGTTCAACGATTGATACCTAGGGTACTTAGGTAACTACCTACCTACCGAAACTAAACTGAATTTCATGTTTCAGGTCACACACGGAACATAAGCATTCCAGACTGCGTAGAATTCAAAATAACTACAAACGCCTGTCGCGGCTTCTGCGAGTCCTGGTCACTGCCCAGCATCATGTTGGGCTTCAAGCGACATCCCGTTACCTCCTTGGGCCAATGTTGCAATATCATGGAATCCGAAGACGTAAGATTTTATAATCTAGACGCTGTTCTAATTACTGGCAAAGTCGTCCCAAAGTCCTTTTGAGAACTCTTCTCCCGCGCCGTGCTGTTTTGAACTGACCCTCGTGGTACGCGACCAAATCTTTTTCAATTCATTTTCAAAAAACGAATGCGGCAGCGGTTAAGTATACCTATGTACCTACCCTTTATAAAGCGCTGCTGACTTCATTACTTTATTACTTATATGGCATACTGCCTTTTGGCTGTTTCATGATATTCGGCACTTTTCACTTGGATGATACGAAAACAGTTAGGTAAAATGAAATAGACCAGTAGGCAACTTTATTATTTCGAACTTTATTATTTTTTTCCTCATCTAAGGGGGCGTTCAAGTATTACGTAACGCAATTTGGGGGGAGGGAAGGTCTTGTAAAACGTTAAGATGCGTTACAGGGGCGGGAGGGGTGTTCGAACAACGCGTTACGTAACATTGTTTTTTTTATTTAACGCTAGCTCACTATAGTACATTGTTCACCGAGAGGAGAAAGTGACCGATTACCGTCGAGGGTGTCGTTTGAAGCCCGAGCCGTAGGCGAGGGCTTTAAAACACCCAAGATCGGGAATCGCAGTTTCTCTCGAGTGATACATAGTGCTTTATACTACACCTAGAAGGAAAATAAAAAACGAAATCTTTACTAATTGAAATTTATATTGAAATTGTTGCAGTTAAAACTGAATCCTCAAACAACACACAAATTGGAAATGGCGTCTGCAATTTTCACATGTTCTTTTTTCAAATTGTTTATCCTGCCGCCGCAGGGTCGCACTGCCAGCCCGACACCATCCAACACACAGCTAGTGGCCAGTGTCATTTTGCGAACTTGGAGATAAAAACTCACTGTAAAAACTTTTTGGCTTTTGATATTTAGGTTACCGGCGCATAGTCTTACCCAAAATTAAAAAAGAAAAACCACGTAAGAAATGGATTTTCATACACTTTTCTCTCCCGCTCAGATGCGTTTTCTCCCCGCATATTTGTTCGATATGCAATGACGTACTTTCTACCGTAAATTTGATAAAGTATCAAGGTACTTTCCAAGCAGGTGTAGTATAAAACATATTTTCGAGTTACACAGTCACTAAACAGTAGAGGAAAGTAACCAAATATGGAATACCATTTTGTTTTATGGACAAAAAAAAACTAATCACAAATCAGAAGCGTCTGATTGAAATCCTAATCAGTCATCTATTTATTCGAAGTCAGTAATTGATATTTGCATGTTAAATATGTTAATTAACAAAGTAGGTAATATCTCCATTTTACCAAAGTAACAAATGAGGAACCGAATATGGAATAGGGTACCAAAAATGAAATACGGGCTTGAGAATCTGATAATTATGGTCAATAATATAAATTACTTGTTTTTCAACATAACAAACTTAGAATATGTTGAACTCTGAACCATCGAAATCGTTATTTTCCCAGAGCCCGCACATTCAACACTTGATTTAAGTTTATCTCCAACTACCCTCGGAAAATGTAGTTTTTGGCAAAACATACATTCAGCATCATCCGAGCCTAAAGATTCTCGCTCCATGAAATTAATCAAGTTCACTGTCAGTGCCAAGCTGTATAGCATCCCCTCTTCAGGGTATTATCTTCAAATTCCAAACTTGGTCCATATTTGGATTTTCGCACCGGTTCCATAATGTGCTCATATTTTGCAAACTACAATTACATCAATAGTAAGATTTTCCTAATTATAAAAACAAATATTAAAACGATATGATTTATAGGGTAACACATGGAAATACATAGGTAGCACCATAAAGACTTGTGTTTTACCATACCCATTAAAGTTATTCGGTGAAGACAAAAAAAAACACACCTGTCACAAGCAAACCTTTCCTGTCACTGCAACGGTGGTGGGTGTGCGATAGTAAGATGTGCTACTGAAATAGAAGATAGTCATGTATTTCGTGTACAAGTTTAATCTTCGGAGAAATCATGGGATTCCATATTAGGATACTATTCCATGTTTGGTTACTTTCCGTCATTTTGCCAAACAAAAATAAACATCAATATTTTTCTTGAAATGGCATTTATTAATAAAAAAAATTGGGAACATTAAGAGTAGTAGACATAATTGTGACTTTTAGGTAAAAATCTCGAGGGGGGGGGTACAGATAAACGTTACGACGCGTTACATGGGGGAGGAGGGAGGGTCAAGAGTATTCAAAAATTGCGTTACGTTCGAACGCTCCCTAATGATAGGTA
Organism: Mamestra brassicae; assembly: GCA_905163435.1. Taxonomy (NCBI): domain Eukaryota; kingdom Metazoa; phylum Arthropoda; class Insecta; order Lepidoptera; family Noctuidae; genus Mamestra; species Mamestra brassicae. The sequence continues at coordinate 8,518,840 of LR990995.1, read as the reverse complement.
CAGCCTCGGCAATATTTACCACCGATGCTCCACGAGTACAAAATTAGGTTTTCAAGATAAAGGAAACTACGGCACTCATTTATTAAATTTTATAAATATAAAGCATAAGGTCAAGTTACTAATGTCCAATAGATATCTATGTACACATTATTCAATCAAGTATGATCTACGTATGGATGATAGCGATGATAAGTAGTTACTTCACTACTAGATAATTTCTATTAATTTTACTCAATCTTTAATTTCAGGTACCCGTTAAGGTGTTGTGCTTAGATGGAGAAAGAAATTTGATATTTAAGTCAGCAGTTTCATGTGCTTGTTACCATTGTCAAAAGGAATAATTTTTGTAGAAAACTTTTAAATTACCTACCTTGTAATGTTCGTTCATTGACTTGTCTGAATATAGATAATTTAAGGTAATCATTGAAATGTAAAATGTCTCTTAACACCTATGTGTAACATCAACTGAATTTAAATGTAACTTTGCAACATTTTCTACAAAACTGAATTACTTTAAGTACGATTAAACATATCGAACAAAAGCTCCATGTGTATCTTTGTTTCCACGCCTTACTAATATATATCTAAGTATCCTGTGATCTATATGTCACCGGAAAATTGCAGGTTCCGCAAGAATATATCTTGATTAGATTAAAATGGCTCGATATATATTATGAAAAAATCGTTTTCTATACAATAAATCCCATCCAAATTCAATAATATCCAATATATCCGTGTCTTATTTAGACGAAATAATTTTCAATTTCACGCGATAAGTATTTTACAATCTTACGGCGTTTGCCTGGCGTTTGCCTCTTAGTGCTCTCCTACACTTCCCAAGGAAGCTACATGCCAATCAGCTTTCTACGACTTTCTAGTTTCGGCTGTGCGTGTCAGTCTCTCAGTAACGGAAGAATTTTATATATGTTGATTATTATGAAGTTTAGTAAAGTTTCAGTCAATGCTACTAAACAGAGAAAGAATAGATAGGTAGATATAGATAGTTTAACAGATGTTCGACGTGCTTCTTTAAATTGGCATAATATTTTTATTTATGAACCAATTGACATGAAACAAACACCAAATGTTAAGTGAAGCTTACCACAAAACCACATATAAATCAGATAAGCCGTTTCTGAGATTAGCGTGCACATAGGTACGTACAGCCAAACAGATAAACAAATAAACAGACAAAAATTCTAAAAATCATGGTTTTGTGTCCTATTTGCCTTGATAAAGGTCCCAATAATATTTTTTCTCATATATCTTCCATGTACAGACAGCGATCCGTTACATTTTCATAATATGTATACCTAGATATTTATTTTTGCAAATTTACTGTGTAACTTTCAGGCTATATTTACAAATACATAAAAACTTATAAATACTATATAAGTACAAGCTAAATAGTAGAAAATATACAAGCGGAGTAAAAAGGGGAGGGGAAGAACTCACAGGACATCGAAAAATTCGTCCACATCGCTGTCAACGGGAAAAATGCCCAGAACACTGGCTGCATTGCCACGTTGAATGGCAATGCTGATTCGTTGGCCAAAGAAAAGGCCAAAGTCAAAGTCAAAACGTTTATTTCAATTAGGCCATTAAACAGCACTTTTGAACGTCATCGTTTACAGTTCAGTAAAATAATAATGTAACATTAATAAAGTGACTCTACTGTCCATTCGGAAAGGTAGATTCTTATGGAGAAGAACGGACAAGAAACTCCATATATAGCCAGCCCTCTGGTCACGTGAAGAGTCGTTCGACGTTTGCTGATTTCACGAAAATCTCGATGAGCACTCGACCCCCATGGCCCTAGTGTTTCAACCCCAAACGGCTCAAATACATAATTCCCAATAAGGTTGTTGTATTTGCACCGTTTGAGATTTTCTGCACCCGCAGCAGCCGCCCCAGCACAACCCGCCGTGCTAAGACGATGGGATGGCGCTAGGGTGTCGACACATGTTGCATCCCATACCAAAGGCCTTTTTTTTTTTTTTTAAGGATGGGAAATCATCAAATAACTTCTTCCGCTCTGGGTGGAGCGGAAGGGCGTGTCAGACTCTTACTGACTAAAACCCATCCGTGTTCCTTCTGAAGCCCTTTGCGTTCCGGGGCCGCGGTGACTCTTTCGAACAAATTCCGCAACCCTGGCAGGCTCTGGCCCTAGCGGACCCCGTCTTTTATGCTGACATCTCTTTGAGGCGCGCGTGAAACACAACGCGCCATCGACTCGGGCCTGGTGGTGATCGGACAGCGAGCCACCCAACGTTCGCCGTCCGCAGGCCCGCGCCTACGGTGGCCGGGGAGCCTGGGCGGCGGTTGGGGCGAAGGCCTTGCCTTTCCCTCGCGCGGCCCGCCTCCTCCTTCCATCTGGCCTCTTCCCATCGTCTCGCGCCAACCCATTCGGTTCTAATACAGCTGGCACACCGGCGGGCGGTGATAAAAGCCCGACGGATGATGTCATTCAAGCTGGCGTGCCGCGCTATCCGACCCGCGCTTCTACTGCAGGATAGGCCATGGTGTCCAAGGCAGTCGACTGCATCACACTGGGAACCTCCAGTAGGAGCACCCACACGCAGACATTTAGCGATCCGGAAGGTGGTGTCACTCAGCATAGTACCTATGTTGGGTTACGGTAATGCCTGTAGCCAGAGGCCCGACTCCCATTCACCCACAGCCAGCAGGCGGGTATACTCAGCAGTGTTGGTTTTACGTATTTAAGAGGTTATTCCGTACCAACCTGCAGAGCGGCTCATCTCACTGTCTCTTGGAAGATGGGTTCTCGGGCAACGCCGTATTCGGGCAAGCCATTTTCCAAGCATTCTCTGTTTCGGTCAAACGTGGCACTTCAAAGTCAACCAGTGATGGAGCTAAAATTCTTGTGGTTAACTCTTCAGTGCTGCGGACCGAAGACAGGGAGGCCGGTAAACTCACTACAAATTTTGCGGATGCCGAGTCCACCGAAACGAATGGGTAGTGTTGCTTGCAGCCACGCTCGGTCATCCAAGGCCACATTTGAGATTGATGTTAGAGTGCTTCGAATAGTTTGGTCAATTTTGTCCAAGAGATGTGATTGCTTCCATAACGGGGAAGAGCGGAGGAAATATATAAAATTTGGCCCAAAACAGCAATATTTAATGAGGGTGAAGGCCGAATGTAAGTTAATTTTGGTAAGTCCTTCCAAAATATCATTAAAATGATCAATTTTTCCATCAATGAATGGTGAAAAACTGTTTTCCAAAATAGGGGAACCAAAGAGGTGGAGTGAACTTTTTTCTAAAATTTAGATCTCTGGTGCTATTGCATTAAATTTTTGAAGGGTCAAATGTCTGTCGGTATTGTCAGTAAGAAAAATTTCACATTTGGAATGGTTGAGGTCAAGGCCAATGGATTGAAATTGCGTTTTCAGAAATAGGAAATCTTTCAAAACGGTGTCTACGTCACCTCCTCCTGAATTTATTTGTTGAATGATGGGATGAATAGCCAAACTGCAAATGACTGGCCCGAGAGGACCTTGTTGGCATCCAACTGCAAATTCCAATAGGATTTCTATAATAATATTTAGAGGGATGCCTGTAACAATGACACATAAAACCAAAATTTCAGATAGTTCCTTTTTTACTTCTGTCAATAAGGTGTCCCTGTTAATAGAATTGAAAGCGTTTTTGACGTCAACCTTGAGGATGACCTCACCCTAGCTAGAATTTAGGAAAGAAAATGTATAGATAGATTACATGTACATATATTGCCCTTCATGGACATTAAAATGTTGAAGTTCTCGTCTGAAAGCGAGGCTCGTTTCGGTAGTAAAATATTTTTTCCACGGGCAAAGATGCCCGTGGAAAAAAAACGTTCAACTGCAACGCTTGAGAGTGTAGTAGTACCTATTATATTTAATAAACAGATTTATGAATATCTGAAATCGTTGAACGCTACATTTTGACGAGATTTTGAGCGTTACTCTTTTAAGGTTTTTCTTTAGACTAAGTGACAGAATTGAAAAAGTCTTCCTCATCATCGTTGTTGTTGCTAGCGTTACTGCCTGCGCCACTTAACCATCTGTCCTTCGAACTTTTGGCAACTTCTTGTCGTAAAGCCTCTTCGCGGCAAGGCATGCGGTATCTTTTTCGTAAATAGTAGGTACTAGATTAACGATTAACGGATTTGGGGAAATTTAACGGAAGTTAACGGGTCCGTTAACATTTTTTAAAGTTAACTGAACTCGCTAATGCCCAGCTCACCGGAAAATTGCAAACGCCGTAAGATTGTAAAATGTCGCGTGAAATCGTCAACTATTTTTTCTTAATAAGATACGGATATTATTGGAAACTATTGAATTTAATTTTTTCATAATATATCGAGAAATCATAATCTAATAAAGATTTATTACAATCTTACGGAGTTTACAATTTTCCGATGACATATAGGTATAGAACCTTGTTCGGTTAATCAAATCGTGGTAGTAACTTACTATAGAGTCCATACTAAGGGCTACTAGGCACTTATAAGTGATGAATCCTCTCGTCAATACAGACGAGAAAGCCAATGGAAATGAGCACACAATAGGTGACGTGGGGTATAACGGCAACTCATTAGTTTCTTATTTCAGTCTCTTTCACATCGAATGGCAACCCTACTGGCCCGCTGGCGAACACCCTGTCAATGCAATGTCAGTTGTCAAATCGTGTCATCTCTGTCACTTTTTATTTACCATGTCATGAGTTTCTTGGGTGGATTTACGAAATATTATATCTTTATTAATTACCTTGAACATATAATTAATAATTCCCGTTCCATAAGACAAAGATGGTATGGAGGACAACTCTACATCTTGTAAAAAGCCAACATGGCAAAACTGTGTTCACTGTCCGAGACTACTTTTCTCTTCTGCCACGGAATTTGAAAGGTATTATTTGTATTTATCGGTAAGCTGCAACCAATTTGCACTTTAAAAACACTGCTTCATTAATGCGTTTTGTTGCAGACATATTCAAGAGAAACACAGTATTAAAGAGGGATCTATCATACTTTGTCAGTATGGACAAAATGGAATGTGTTCGTCGTTGCAGTTTGGCGATTTGCGGAAAGCAGGCTTTAAGTATCATGTAAGAGAGTATCACTTATATACAAAAGACTCAAATGATGACTGGACCTTCTACTCTTCCTCTCAAAACCTTCCAGCAGTATTAAACGATCCTAACAGAGGTAAACAAAGCAATTTTTTCACTAAGACGTGGGGAGACAGTTTTATTGATAAAGTTGATATATACCCTAGTCCATATTTACCTGAAATCACATTAGCACATTTTGAATCATATTGCAAAAGAGTTGCTAAAAAATACCGGCGCCATTGTAGACTAAAAGAAAGTATTCCAGTCAAAAATAAAACACCTGTGGTAGAAAATGTATGTGAGGTACCAAGCATATTCTATGAGCAATCACTACCATTAAATGATCCAGATGTATTTAGTCAAGTCTTTCCTAGTCTGTGTAATTCTGAAGAGCCCAGTATTGCTATAAGAGCTCTGCAAGAAACACTAAGTACATACCTAGATGTTATTGAGATGAAAATCTCAAAGCAAGTAGCTCAAAAATCAGATGCATTTTTTCATGCAATGCTGTCTCATGATACTATAATGGAGCAGATGGCTAGAGCAGTGAGTACAGTTAGAAAAACCAGACAAAATATAACACATGTTAAGGGAAACTTAACTGAATGTCCATTAAAATTAGCAAGTTTAACAAAAATTAATCACAATTTGAATAATGTCCATGATCTTTTGAAGTTAATGGGCACGGTACAACAGACACAACCAATGATACAGCTTCTCTTGAGTACTTCAGATTATGTAGCTGCCTTGGACTTGATCAGTTCTACCCAAAAGGTGCTATCTACACGCCTGTCTGGTATACAAGCATTTCGTCATCTATCTCCACAACTTACTGAAATGAAGAGATTAATACACAAAATGCTGAGCAACGAATTTTTAAGATTCATTGTCACAGACCTAAACAGACCTCCACAAGATGACACAGAAATACCTGAACGTGAAAAAATTGTATCAATAGTGTCGGGAATTCTCCGCCTGAAGGAATTTGATTTTATTGATACATTCAAAATAGAAGCAATGACATCCATTCAAGCTACAATCAAACAATCTGTAATAGAAATCATTTCAGAAAGAGATGGAAACACAGAAATTGTTTTGAGAGGATCTAATTCTGATAACACATGGCTTCTGTGTAATGAAGGTATAACATTTCTGCAGAAAGTTACTCCAAACTTAATTAACTTATTTAAAAGAATCTTATCCTTGAATAACTTGATATTGGAAATAACTCAAATGGATGATGTTACTGGAAATGAAAGTGAAGATGTTTGGTCACCTGAGGAACTACTTTTTGTAGAAGAGAAGTTAAAGAAAATGATTGCTTCTCTTTCTGACTACTGTAATGAACGATGTGCTAATCTCATAGTAACCAAAACTGACAAAGATTATGTTTTTTCTGATATGTCCCAATTATCAATCCTGTCCAAACTCATTGAAAATTTCTGTGACAAATGTGAAAACATCACTGGACACTGCAGTAATGCAATGAAACTAGCTCTTCGAAGCTATGCCATGAAGTACATACAATGTTTACATGCTGAAAGGAGGACTCAACTGACTTCTGCTCTAAATACAGAGCGATGGAAAGCTGCAGATGTACCTTGTGAATTGCAAAGTGCAATAAATAAAATACATGAATCAGGTGAAATACCAAATGCTCTACAATATGACAGTGGGAAGCCTGATGGAAAGTATTTATTAATAAATAAAGATAGTTATGCTGTTGTTGCCACAGTGCAGCTTTTAATCAAAATCTTGCTGGAGTATTGTGATGCAACAAAACAGTCCCCTGTCATTGTTCAGTACTTGGTGCATTGCATGTTGGAATTGATTCGTTTGTTCAATTCCCGGTGCTGCCAACTGGTGTTAGGTGCTGGAGCAATACAGAGTGCTGGCTTAAAAACGATTTCTACATCAAACCTTGCTTTAGTGTCTAGATCTCTGCAGGTGGTCATGTGGTTTCTACCTAAGATAAGAGGATTGCTAGAAAGGCAGCATTCTAAGGAATTATCACTGAATGGTTTTAGTAATATAGAAAGTGATATAGTAAGCCATAAGCAGGAAATAGAGAATAAGATTTGTCTCATAGTAAGTAATATGCTTGCATCTCAGCTGACGGGGTGGGATGCCAAACCCCCTGTTCCATCTCAAACATTCCGAAATATTTCTAAACATTTAGTTAAATTACATGAAGCGCTTATCGATATATTTCCTAATGAACAAATAAGGACCATATATAAAAGAGTGCATGATAACTTCAAAGATAAACTCAGAGAACAATTAATAAAGATGAACATAGTAGCAAATGGTAGTCCTCAGCATGGTGTAGTCACCTCAGAATTGACTTTTTACTTGCAAACCCTTAAAACACTGCGGGTGATAAATGAAAATGATGCAGAGGACAATATATTGTATGATATTTGGTTAAATTAAGTTACACATATAAGGTATAGAGAGAATATTCTGTAGCCATTTTTGTAAAAAATACTTATTCCTTTTTTTTAACACATCTATTTATTGTTCTAAATATGGTATACAATTAAATCCAATGACATGTTATTACAATTTAGCTTTGGTAAAACCCAACTTAAAAGGCCAAAGAAAAATTTTATTGTAATACCTAGCATAGATTAACGAAACTGTGTATGTATTATGTAAATAAACTGTTTAATAAGTTCAAATGATATAATTATGTACCTACTCATATTTAATATTCCTCCTCTGTTATGGGAAAACAGTCCATAAACGTCTTTAGTGCTAGAACAACCAAATTATTCAAACATTCAGATACCCCATCCTACTAAGCCGCATTTTCGCTTTAATTTTCAGCCATAATCCAACACAGGAATGTCCTATGTTGGCAACACCTCTCACCTGGCCTTTATCGATTACAGAAACAGTTGAAAAGAGCTATCAACAAAATATATTTAAAGCATTTCTGTTATATCAATGCGCGTTCGATTTTCGCTGAAAGCAGATGTGTTGCATGCGATCGCGCGCGTACCACAGTGTTAAGTGCTTACGCATCAAAATAACGCCGTCAAGTCGGCTGCAGCGCAATGACCTAGTTATTGCATAATGCTGACGGCTGACAGCGAATATTATTGTTAAGGCGAAGTTAATACTCGTTTAAATCTTATAATGGATTCGAGAAAGGATACGCTGGGTGGTACCAGAGTGAACATAAAAACAGAGACGGAACATCTGTTGTACAAGTTTTATTGCGAAGAAAAAAATGAGCGTCTAAAGCTCCAACAGAACCTAAAAGACTTAAAAAGTCAAATAGAAAGCCTCCAGCAACAGCTGAAACTTCAAGCGGAAAACGCACCGAAATCAGCAACAACCGCCATTGAGACTTCTTCACCGCCTGTCGAATATACAACGGATGAAGAAGAACTCGCTCGAGAAACAGAGTGGATACGGCAAAAGAGCAGGAAGAAAAGAAAATTGAACACCTCTCCTGACCAACCCACTCAAAATGAACAAGGAAGAGACGTGAACAGAGGTAATGGTAAGAGTATCAAAATTCCTTTGCCACCACCCATTGTTGTAGATGGTATCCAGAATTACCAAAAATTTTTTGATTTTCTATGTGAGAGACAATCAGCTGACGCGTTCAGCATCAAAATGATGAATGGAAATACTGTTAAAGTTAATGCTAAAAGCGAAGAATCGTACAGAGCAATCTCAAAAGCCCTTTCAGATAACGATTGTCTTTGGCACTCATATGAAAACAAGCAAGAGAGGCCAATAAGAGTTATGGCAAAAAAATTGCATTCCACTTGCATCCCGGAAAGAGTAGTCGAAGACTTGCGCTGCAAAGGCTACAAGATTCTAGAAGCAGTCAACAAACTGAGTTGGAAAACCAAAGAGCCACTCAATATGTTCATGCTGACATTCTCAAATGATGAGGAAACTAACAAAATATTCAACATTAAACACATTTTAGGATGTAATGTGGAGATCCAACCGATAAAATCCACAAAACTAGTACCTCAATGTAAAAGATGCCAGGCGTACGGCCATACACAAAAGTATTGCTCCAAAGAACCGAGGTGCGTAAAATGCACAGGTAAACATCTCACCAAGGATTGCAAAAAACCAAAAGAAGAGAAGCCAAAATGCGTCCACTGCGGAGCCCCACATCCGGCTAACTACAGGGGATGTATTGTAGCCAAAGAAATACAGCAAATACGACTGAAAAAATCGAAAACAAGTAATACGATTCTTCAACAAAGTACATCTGCTGGAAGAGGTGAAGACCCTAGCCAGTTCAAACCAAGTCAAAGCACGATGCAAACTACAAGCAAAAACATCTCATACGCTCAAGTAACTACAAGAGGCATAGCGAAAGCGCCTTTGACTGATATGAACAGCAACAAAAAGTTGGATGAAATCTTAAAGTTAATGTCATCATTCGACAAGAGATTAAAAAAAATTGAAAATAGCAACAAAACCGCTACTTCTAAAACAAAAAAATGAATACTACACTTAAACTTATGACGTGGAACTCAAATGGGTTACAAAAACATCGGAATGAGTTACAAGTAGTATTAGAAATAGAAAAAATTGATGTGTGCCTGAAATCAGAAACGCACTTCACAAAGCAATGTCATATTAAGTTTAAAGGATACAAAGTATACCATGCACTACACCCAGACAATACTGCAAGAGGCGGAAGTGCCGTTATTGTTAAAGAAAATCTGCAGCACTATGAAGTGTTTATTTACGAAGAGAAAGATATCCAAGCAGTGGCAATTTGTCTACAAACCAAAAAACACCCCTTGACAGTGTGTGCCATCTACTGTCCACCACGGCATATGATAAAAAAAGATCACTATATGTGTTTCCTAGCCCGCCTTGGTAATAGATTTGTCTTAGGAGGTGACTTCAATGCTAAAAATACGTATTGGGGTTCCAGACTAACAACTACCAAAGGAAAAGAACTACTGAGTGCCATTAAAGAGCTAAAATGTGACGTTATATCTACTGGAAAGCCCACCTATTGGCCAACAGATCCAAATAAAATTCCGGACTTAATCGATTTTTTTGTAACCAAAAATCTATCGACTAGTTACATAAAAACGGAACAAAGCTATGACTTGAACTCCGATCACTCTGCAATTTATTTAGAAATTAGCGAGAGTATACTATACAAAGAAAACAGACTCACTCTTGTTAATAAGTGTACGGAGTGGGAGAGCTTTAAGGCCAGATTAAATGACCAAATAGATCTTAAAGTTCCATTAAAAACTCCCGAACATCTAAATATCGAAGTTGAAAAGTTCATAATGCACATCCAACAAGCAGCATGGGAAAATACACCTGACTTCAACAAAAGGACGATGGGAAATGTTTACCCCATCAGAATCAAGCAGCTCATTATGGAGAAAAGAAGACAGAGAAAAACGTGGCATCAATCTAGGTGTCCTGAAGACAAACGTAAATTAAACAAACTTACAAAAAAAGTAAGAAGACTAATCCAGGACTATAAAGACGACTCAACCAAAACCTACCTTCAGAAACTAAGTAACGACCAAAGGACAGACTACTCCCTTTGGAAAGCTGCTAAGCATCTAAAGAAGCCGATAGCCCAAATCCCTCCCATCAAATGTGAGAACGGGCAATGGGCACTTACTAATGAGCAAAAAGCTATGAGGTTTGCAGAGCACCTAGAAAATATTTTTCAGCCAAATGAGGGGGAAATCATTGAAGACCGCACCCTGGTTAATATAGCGATGTCAGATCATGTAGATGACATAAAACTAGTAACACCGAGAGAAGTCGCACTAGAAATAAAACAGAACATAAGCCCACGAAAATCGCCAGGTTACGATTTAATAACAGGGGAAATACTTCATAACTTACCAAGAAAGGGTCTGGTTAAATTAACAACCCTTATAAATGCCGCACTGAGACTTAAATATGTACCAGACTTATGGAAAGTTGCTGAAGTAATAATGATAGCAAAGCCTGGAAAACCGGCCCACGAAACAACATCGTATAGACCGATTTCCCTGTTACCCATAATGTCAAAGCTGTTTGAAAAGCTGCTACTTAAACGGCTTAAACCAATAATATATAGCAGGAACATTATACCAGAGCACCAGTTTGGTTTTCGAGAAAAACACTCCACGATCGATCAAGTGCACAGAATCACAAACGTAATAGAAGACGCGTTAGAAAACAAGAAAGTTTGTGCTACTGTTTTTCTGGACGTAGCTCAAGCGTTTGACAAAGTATGGCATGAAGGCCTTATACATAAACTAAAGAGCCTGCTACCGAAACAGTTTGTGGAAATATTAGAATCCTACATTCTAAACAGAGTCTTTAGAATAAGACAAGAAGACGCTTATTCAGAACTGAAACAAATAAAAGCTGGCGTACCGCAAGGAAGCGTGTTAGGTCCGGTCCTGTACCTTCTATACACTTGCGATATCCCTGAATCAGAACACAATACTATTGGGACTTTTGCTGATGATACAGCAATAATGGCCGTTGGAAACAGCCATGAAGAAGCAGTAGAAAAGGTTCAAATGGCTGTTAACCAAGTTTATGACTGGACAAAAAAATGGAGGATTAAATTAAATGAATCCAAATCTGTACACATAGACTTTACTAACAAAAAACAACAGTATTTTCCAGTTTATATTAATAACAAACAAATCCCATATGAGAATACAGCCAAGTATCTCGGTATGACCCTTGATGCAAAGCTACGCTGGAAAGCCCACGTAAAGAAGAAAAAAGATGAACTCGACCTACGGTTCAAAAGAATGTATTGGCTGCTTGGAAGAAACTCCGTGCTGTCCGTGCAAAACAAACTGTTGTTATACAGACAAGTCCTGATGCCAGTTTGGACTTATGGTATTCAGCTGTGGGGCTGCACTAAACAGACGAATGTTTTAATCATCCAACGATTCCAGAACAAAGTACTACGGGAAATTGTAAATGCACCCTGGTATATACGAAATGATGATCTCCATCGGGACCTAAAAGTTGAGTTCATCGAGAAAGTGATACGAAAATCTGCAGAAGCTCACGAACAGAGACTTCATCAGCATGTGAATGTCGAAGCGATCCGGCTTCTCGACCACACGGACATAGTGAGAAGACTAAAAAGAATAAAACCGTTCGAGTTAGTGTTTAGTGTTTGTGAAAGTGAATAGTGTAATGTAGCACAAGTGTTACCAAATAAACACAAGAACGAAGTGTATTCCCCTTAATAGAGACAATAAGAAAAGTGCCATTGGACACATTCTTAGTAAAGACAATAATAACAGTTTAAGTTTTAATTAAATTACTTATTAGTCTATATACAAGGCTAGATTGTAATAAGATTAGGGTCCATCCATTTGATGAACACTAGGATAAGTGAAAAAAAAAAAAAAAAAAAAAAAATTCTGTTATATGAATAATTAAGCTATTTTACTAGCTTTAAAAAAAGCTTTGGAAAAATGTGGCGCATGCACCACATAATCTTATTCGCAATTTATTTCTCGGCATCTCGGATATGTTTGATTTTCATTTAGCCATTCATAGAAAAATGGAGGTGATATTTTGATTCATACAGGAAAGGTCAGAAACTGAGAGAATGTGGAATTGAAGAGCGAGCGAAGCGAGCCGAAAGTTTTGTATTCCACCTTGACTAGACAAATTTTTTGACCATTCATACTAAATCCAAAAAACTTTCTTGACTAATGCAGAACAGATCAATAACTTAGAGACAATAGTGCCAGACGACAAAAATCTTTCATTTAGGGGAGGCTTTTGCCCCCCACTGCACAACACTTCTGCGGCCCCAGCGCCGATGCGTTTATGCTCAGGCGTTCAAAAAGTTAAGTGAGCTAGAGCAGCACAGAGGATTGAAACGCCTCTACCTAATGGGCCGGCGTGGCGGCTGCACCAGCCGCCACGCCGGCACGTACTCATTCGTGGGCGTGGCAACTTTGATAGCTGAGTTGCTCCATCTGCAAAGCGCCTTACAAACGCATGCTGTCTTTTTTTGCAGTCGTGTAAGTAAGCGAGAACCGTGATGATTTATACTGAAAAACAGACAGGGTGTGATTTTGTGACAGAACAGTTTCGACTTATTATTTTAGGAGTAATGGTCCATATAGGTATGTTATTTCTTTAAGGAAGCAGCTTCATCAAGTAACATAAAGAAATTGTTTTTATGAATGTACAGTCGACCAAACGTCAGTAGTAACGAGAGCCCTTGAGCTGGCCTAATGTCGTAATATTATAAGAATTTATATTTGAAAAGAATAAGCTAATACCGGCTTTGCCACCACGGACGTAGGGTCAACTGAACACTAAACATACTTAGGCACAGAACAAACGTGTTATAATATTTCCGTAGTCATATTGATTTTTGTACAACGAACATCCACTTTTAGTGCTGACTGTACATGAGGAAAGTATTAATTGATTGTCATAGTTAGGGTCTTGGGCTAGTATCTAATAACAGATTGTAACTTTTATGTACTTATCTGCGTTAACTCCTTGACACAAATCACACATAAACAATTTGAACAGGATATACAAGTTAATAAATGTAGTCAATCGTTTTTTGTGATGGATGTAGGTACTTATAATAATTTATGTTGATTTTATCTAAAATAAAGAACTTGTATAATAAATTACTTTTTTATTATATGTATAGATAACATCATAGAAAAATATTAACAGCCATTATAATTTAAATGGAATTATATTATATATGATTATGTTATGGACCAAAAATAGAACAAAGAGCAATAATTGAATTACTGTTGTTCATGCCAATTTAGTTTTTTTTATCACATTTTCATCTTTGGCTTATCTTCTAAAATATTAGACTCCTAAAAAAGCTGATATGGTCACATAAACAATTATACAAAAACATGAAAAAAATTACTTTTCTGTTTGATGCCTAATTTTAACTATCATAGAAATATGATGCTAATGGATATCTTATTACAAAAGCTATACAAGTGCAAAGAATTTGAAAAGCCATAAGCCACATTGTTAGTTGTACTTCAGATATGGGCCCTAACTTAATTAAAAATAAATTAATTAATGTCATATTATTTATGGTTATACTTTCTTTATCTTCAGTTTTATCAATTAAGTGTAAAATTGTTAACACACTAAGTATCAATTTGGTTAAGGCAGTCATTTCTTTTTTAGCTATTATTGTTCTGCTAGCATGAAGTAAATCTGTCTCTTCACTATACTTTGGTAAGCGATGTCTTGGGCATGGAATAATATGGAATAGTTGAGGCACTGAATACAGAAAGTTTATAATTTGTGGCAAGAAAAATAGCAAAACTGTTTTACTGAAATGACTCAATATAGCTACAACTGCAAATGTCATTCCAGAAACGTAACAGAATGTGTCCCCAACAAACACCTTTGAAGGATACCTGAAAATAAAAAATAAATCCATCATGTCATTGCAACAAATTATGATTTATGTAAGATGACACACAGATGCCTTTTTTATTTGATTCAATGATTTGGAAAGTTTTTAATATTATAAATGCCACCTGTTTAGTTTACTTGCATTGCAAACCAAATGCGTAAAGCAATAAAAACTAAAACATCCATGTGGAACTGTCATTTTCGGATGAACTACAGAAACACATTTAGAACATAATCTGAATGTACGAAATTCAAAACACTTTTCCTGAGGTGGCTTATTAATCATCTAAGGCCAAGCCGCTGGTAATAGTAGCCTGAGTAGGCTGCATATGATGAAAAAAGAAAATAAATATATTTGAACAATAGCTTACCAATTATGTTTCAACAATGCCAGTGTAGTTGCAAGATAAGGTATCATAATATGTAAGGAGAAAGTGTGGGCTTTATACTGATCTCCTCTCAGTTCAATGATGTCAAAAATAACAATAGATAAAGCTATGACAACAGACTGCCCAACTTCAAGTCCATTGATGCCTGCCAATATGTTAATCGCATTTGTGCAGAATACGGCTAACATCCCCATGTAGATGTAGTACAGAACACCTAGAACACAAAGAACAATGTTAAAAAAGGTATATTAAAGAACATTTTTGTGTGAAACCACCCCATGGCCATTTTCATTCTTCTACAAAGATACAGCACCCAAAAAGACAAAAAAAAAGAAAAAGGTCAGAAATATGGTATGTTAGTGTTGTTCTTGTTTAACCTTTTGAACGCCACTGTCACGTATAGGTGACAAGCAAGCGCGTGCCCTGTACGCCAAACGTCACAAATACGTGACAAAAAGTACGGTAAATTTGTGGCTTGGCGTCGGGGGCACGCCGATGCGTTTATACTCTGGCGTTCAAAAGGTTAAGTACCCATATAATCCACTTTCCCAATGCCACCAGAAAAAAAGTAGTTCATGTGGCTCTCAATCAATCTGATATGTGGTTTTTAAAGGGTAGGTACTCAAACACTGCCAATTTAATTGTACACTGCAACTTTGAAGAAAAATAAAAATGGTGATTGGGTGACTAAGCCACCTCATTCAACGTCCATTACCAAAATCTCTTTATTTATAAACAATACATACCAATGTTTATGGATACTCCCAGCCATTGCCTTAAAGGAATAGGAACTACAAAAGTAGTTGAGTTGAAGTTCACATAGTAAACCACGAGCAGAGGTAGTGATGCCACAGTTGGCAGCAGCAGTTTATATCTCCACCTCAAATCCAAGACATCATCAGCAAAGCCAAGAAGGAGCATACAACAAATGGATAACAATCCTGCCAATAGTTCTGCAAACTAAAAACAACATCTTGTTTAAAACTTAAAGTCACATCACAACCTAAACCGCTGGGTCAAGAAGCATACAATTCTGTACATGATTTCCTTATAGACTAATGTGCATGAAGGAAGGATTTTTGAAAATGTATGTTATGATGTAGGAGTTAAATATGGAATGAAAGTATGTCCAGAAACATAATTTTTGGTAAATTTTGATTTGCCATTTGTACTGGCTTCAACAAATAAAATCATCTCTTACCTCATTGTGAGGAAAGTGCTGTGTGTCCATCAAGCCATTACCAAAGACAATTGGTATGAACAGAAAGCTTGTTATTAAGAAGACACATCCAGATACAACCCCTATTGCTTCAGGGCTGAAAATAGTGATAAAGAGAGTAAGAAAGCTCCAGCTAATAGCCATATCACTTATCACACAATACATCTATCATTTCTTTGATCTGTCCCTCATTCCTCCTCATGAAGCCAACGCCAAGGCACGACATCCGATTTTAATACAACTTCTCGGCCACCAGCACCACTTCAAATGTAAACATTATTAGTATGTTAAAATTACTTACATTTTTTTCTTATTAGTTTTACATAGATCTATTCCAAATAGACCGGCTTTAACAAACAAGTCTGTGAGGTTGGGTATTAATTCATCTGTTACGAAGAACGCTACCGCCGACAGTATTAGTAATATAATTATTTCCCACATCCTGCAAGTTATTTCAGAAATAGTAATTCATTAGCAAGATAAACAGTGTAATAGTACGAACTTTCGTTCAATAACAACGAATTGACAGCTAAGTCAACCTAAGTGGCTGACAATCAATGCTGACATGACACTGATGTGTTTTTTTTTTGGATTTGACCACTCGCAGTTCAGCATACTGAAAAAGAATAAGAATATTTTATTTGCATTTGTATGGAATATCTAGTATAGAACGTCTGGCAAAAAGCTTTAAATTATGAGTAAGGGCGAGTGACTTTTCCGAGCCATGCTTGGTCATACCTTAGGCGGAAAAGCAATATCCAAATTCGGTCCAAGTTTTTTACATACTTATTTTCACGGATTCGGATCGGATGCAGTGTGTAACCACTCTTAGATAGAAAACTTACAATAACATCTAAATCAGATAAAGACGAAAGTAGTTATAAGGGCGATACGACAAAACTTCTCAAGTGAGTGGGTCAAGACACCTGTATTACAAGTAACATCTTCTTCATCTCTGTGCTGTACTAGCTAGACGCGGTGATGGCCGTTTAACTGAATGGTGGCCAAGAATGGGCGTTGGATTGACGATATCCAGAGTAGTGAGAAACCCCTGGATAAGGATCAGATAGAACCGAGAAGGAAGGTTAAAATGAAAGGATGACTATACCTAGCAGTGGGGGATTCCGGATAGATAGAAAAATGATTATGAAGAAAAAAGTGGACGTAGAGCCTTTCAGATGCGCTTAGTGGTAGACGCGTGCGACTAAGGATTCGCCTCGCGGTGCGCCTAACGATAATGAGGACTATTCACGGCTAGTAGTAGCAGTGTTTAAAATAAGTACTTACTAATTCCAATTTCCAATATGTCAATGTCAACAAAACATTGACATATTGGAAAGCAGTTTTGTCAACAAATTGTGTTTTGACTAAAATTGACTTCTGTAATTCTCAAGAAATATTTACGTAATTATTACTTAATTCGAATCGAATATTCCACAGTACTTTGTTATAATTCAGATCAAGAAGTTCAAATCAAAAGGAAAATGAGTACCATGGACGAAATAGAAGACGAAGCGAAAGCAGCAGCCGAAAAGATGGTAATGAATATGATGCAGAGACCAGGACAGCTCGAAAAAGTAAGAAGAGGACATCACTTTATAACTGCATTCTCGTACTCAAATAAAACCTGTAAGGCTAGATTACCCTAAACGAATGTTGAAATCTTTTGTGGGCGTTGCTGGAACAAACCGAAATTGAACATTTGGAGTCCTACATATCCTGGTGTATTTTATAATAACAAAACACTTAAATAGGGCACAAGGAAACCTATCTCAAAAGTAAAGTACTGTTACCACTTTTTACTGAAAAGATTCAGTGGTTATTTGTTTGTTTCTTGTGTAGACACAGATAATTTATCAATGATCCTAGTTTTCCAAAGCAAACTTAACATAACTCTTTATAAAACAGCATCAGGTTATGTAGGGAATTAAACTTTTCAAAAGTTTATTCTATGACTATGGCTAATCAGCTTTACTTTAATTCTTAAGATATGTATCACTAACTGCAAGCAAAAATTAGTATTATTTCATTTGAAACTAAACTTAGCTGATGATTGAATACAACATAAAAAAAAAACTGGTTTATTAATTATTTTCATGTTTGTTTTCCAGGTAGAACATTACAAGAAAAGAATCACTCATAAGAAAGCATCCATTGAGGCTCAGCTGAAATCAGCCGTGCAGGGAAAACTAGATAGAGTGAGTGTGGGCTTGAAACAGTTACAGGAGTGTCTGGAAGATGTGCAGCAAGTTAGTCTTAAGTAAGTATGTGTAACTAGCATCTGCAAGAGTCTGTGCCTGCATGAAACACAGACACCATCCCAGGGGAATGTGCTTCAGATAAATAGTAGACAGGGACACTATGTCCTAATCCAGGAAATAATCTACCTGTGTGCAGAGATCCATATATCCATTCAGCCATTGGGGCATGATTAATTTACCAATTTATAGACTTTTCCATTTATTCTAAGATAGAAATAAGAAGATATCACCTACTGTCAGAGTTGGTTTACCAACTTAATGAGAATATAGCTGTCTAAATCTGATCATTGCCAATTGAGATTATCACTTGCTTTGGTTTTAAAACCAATGTGTATTTAACATTTCTTACATGATGTGCAAACAATTTTTATAACAATTTTGTCATCATTTTATTTTCATCTGTAAAAACAATAATTAATGAAGTATTTATACTTCATTAATTATGCAAATTCAGAATCTCTGTTTAGCTTTGTAAAAGCGTGGATATAAATAAATATTTATGTTTTAAAAATAAACTTAATTTCAGGATGGATGAATTGGAAGATCTGTTGAAGAGTGTGCCTCCCCTGGTGGCGTCACTCCAAGCGGTCAGAGAGGAGGACTCACGGCACTCACAATATGTCACTGCTATGGACAGTCTGAAACACATATTTACAGTGCCAGAGAGTGTGGCCAAAACTAAACAATGGATAGGAGAAGGCAAGCTACTGCATGCCCATCAAGTAAGTGCCTAGTTGTTATTTGAGACCTAAGTTTTATAAACATATTTACATGCATTCATACCTTTTCCCATTGCAAGCAGAAACTAAAGAATGCCACCTGCTATGACTCTTTCTTACTCCTTTTGCAAAGTTGCAAAGATCAAATACATTTTTATTCTCTACATTCCGCATCTACCCCTATTTTTCTCTGCATCACCCAAAAGCTGACTGGTAGAGAATGCCTATGGCATTAAGTCCGCATCTGTACATTTATGTGTGTAAAGTGTTAAAAAATAATTAAATAAGCATAACTCCTCCTGATATGGATATTTGGTTCCACTTTCAGTGTCTGAATGATTTAGAGAACTCCAGAGATGACTTACTGTATGAGCTGCACAGGTTGCCCAACCAATCCTCACACGATAAAATTATGTTGAAGGCGTATTTCGAAGATGTTGAAATGGTTTCCAATTTACTTGAAAAACAGATTAAACTGATTTTAGCGAGAACTTTAAATACTGTCCGTAAAGAGCCTACTGTCATTGTTACTGCCCTAAGGATTATAGAGAGAGAAGAGAAGAGGGATCAAATGGCTTTACAGGTTGGTACTTGCATTTCTAAAACAATAAAGGCCTCATTAAAATCTTTCTTATGCAACTTTTAATAAATAAGACTTTTTTACCTTATTAGATCAATAATTTAATTTATTATCAAAAATCGTTTTTTATTTAACATTACAGCAACAAAACCAAACTGGTTTTATGCCGCCGGGTCGCCCAAAAAACTGGCGCGCCAAAGCTTTTGAAGTTCTAGAATGTGCTGTCGCTCAGCGTATAGAAGGCACACGTGTAGACGAGCGTGAGGATAACAAATTATGGCTGGTGAGATACTTGGAGCTTACCAGACAACTCATACTGGAGGACCTGAGAGTCGTCAAAACATTATGCGTGCCCTGCTTCCCACCGCACTATGATATTGTCAACAAATATGTCAATATGTACCACATTTGTTTATCTGCGAGTGTAAGTTTTATATTTTATTTGTTTGTTCATTGTTGAGCAGTTCAGTGAGTCTACAGTTGCACCAGCACTCAGCCTATGCTCAAATACATGTCAAAACAATTAAATTTTAATTATTGATTTTTATCATTATTACAGCTACAAGACGTAGTTACTAATGGTATAGAAGGCAATGAATATGTAACACTTTTATCTTGGATATTGAATACCTATCCAGGACACGAATTAATGGGCAGTTCAGAGTTAAATATTGATGTATCGACGTTACCGCCTTTGCTTAGCAAGGAAACCATGCAAAAGTTGCAGGATGAATACTTGCAGGTGAGTTTTTAGATAGATAAAAACAATAATATTATATAGAATTGACAAATAGACTGTAAACATCAATGTGACCAAAATGAAATAGTTTGGTCAGTAGAAAACTAGTTTAACACTCAAAGCTCATCATAGCAATAATTTTATCTAAATTTAATTAGCCCTGGCTGGAGGTTTTAATTTACGTTAAGGCAGCCACAAGCAAGTCCAGTTAAGCAGACGAAAACTTTCTAGGTTCTGGAGCGAGAGGCCACTCACGAAAATAAAATTGTACCTAATTGCGGAATATGTAAGCCTACATTAATTAGGCTTAAGTATACCTAGTTAATTCCTTACTTTCCATACGTTCTATGTTTTATGCCCATTTAACCAGTTACCGTTAGTAGTAATTGATTGTTAAATTTTATAGAAAATGGAATCGAACTACATGGAGTGGATGGAGAAGACGCTGGAGTCGGAGCGCGCGGAGTGGGCGGGGCAGCGCGCGCCCGACGTGGAGCCGCACTCCAGCGCCTACCACACGCACGCGCCCGTCATCATCTTCCAGATGATCGACCAGAACTTGCAGGTGAGCATTACCTTTAACTACATGGAGTGGATGGAGAAGACGCTGGAGTCGGAGCGCGCGGAGTGGGCGGGGCAGCGCGCGCCCGACGTGGAGCCGCACTCCAGCGCCTACCACACGCACGCGCCCGTCATCATCTTCCAGATGATCGACCAGAACTTGCAGGTGAGCATTACCTTTAACTACATGGAGTGGATGGAGAAGACGCTGGAGTCGGAGCGCGCGGAGTGGGCGGGGCAGCGCGCGCCCGACGTGGAGCCGCACTCCAGCGCCTACCACACGCACGCGCCCGTCATCATCTTCCAGATGATCGACCAGAACTTGCAGGTGAGCATTACCTTTAACTACATGGAGTGGATGGAGAAGACGCTGGAGTCGGAGCGCGCGGAGTGGGCGGGGCAGCGCGCGCCCGACGTGGAGCCGCACTCCAGCGCCTACCACACGCACGCGCCCGTCATCATCTTCCAGATGATCGACCAGAACTTGCAGGTGAGCATTACCTTTAACTACATGGAGTGGATGGAGAAGACGCTGGAGTCGGAGCGCGCGGAGTGGGCGGGGCAGCGCGCGCCCGACGTGGAGCCGCACTCCAGCGCCTACCACACGCACGCGCCCGTCATCATCTTCCAGATGATCGACCAGAACTTGCAGGTGAGCATTACCTTTAACTACATGGAGTGGATGGAGAAGACGCTGGAGTCGGAGCGCGCGGAGTGGGCGGGGCAGCGCGCGCCCGACGTGGAGCCGCACTCCAGCGCCTACCACACGCACGCGCCCGTCATCATCTTCCAGATGATCGACCAGAACTTGCAGGTGAGCATTACCTTTAACTACATGGAGTGGATGGAGAAGACGCTGGAGTCGGAGCGCGCGGAGTGGGCGGGGCAGCGCGCGCCCGACGTGGAGCCGCACTCCAGCGCCTACCACACGCACGCGCCCGTCATCATCTTCCAGATGATCGACCAGAACTTGCAGGTGAGCATTACCTTTAACTACATGGAGTGGATGGAGAAGACGCTGGAGTCGGAGCGCGCGGAGTGGGCGGGGCAGCGCGCGCCCGACGTGGAGCCGCACTCCAGCGCCTACCACACGCACGCGCCCGTCATCATCTTCCAGATGATCGACCAGAACTTGCAGGTGAGCATTACCTTTAACTACATGGAGTGGATGGAGAAGACGCTGGAGTCGGAGCGCGCGGAGTGGGCGGGGCAGCGCGCGCCCGACGTGGAGCCGCACTCCAGCGCCTACCACACGCACGCGCCCGTCATCATCTTCCAGATGATCGACCAGAACTTGCAGGTGAGCATTACCTTTAACTACATGGAGTGGATGGAGAAGACGCTGGAGTCGGAGCGCGCGGAGAAAAAATACGCGTCTAATACTTTCTGAAAATATAACGGATGGGCTAAATAAAATGATTAATTTTCTATCTAGGAAAATACCCTATTGCATTCTCGGAGACAGAATAGACTAGCATAAAACAAGTTTCGTTATTTTGCGTCTTCAAGGTTTGTTTTATTTTGTAGAACGTAAAAGCAATTACCATCAACATAACCTTGAACTTGCTGCAAGTCAACCGACACCGCGACCGTTTCGAAAGCGGCCTTATTGAATAACTTTCAACGGTTATTTTTTCCATGTTCCTAATTCATATGTTTTTGCAGGTTACTGAAACTATAAGCAAAGAAATAACGTTTAAGGCGTTGCTTCTCAGTATCGATCAAGTTACACGTTACGGGAATATGTACAGAGATGGAGTCATACAATTTAAGGTGAGTTCGCAATGTTCAACAAAAAACATTGTATCAAGCTGAAAAACCGAGAATTCTGCTTTCATGTCCTAATTATGATTTATAGAATTGCTAGCAACCTGCCCCGGCTTCGCACGGACAGCAGAACATATTTAAGCCCCTTCGCTTACGATATCTTCAAAAATCATATAGGTATATTTACCAAAAACCTTGAACTATACACCAACCCCTTCCTCGTGAATCCGACCATTGGTGAAAACAATAAGAGAATCCGTTCGGTAGTTTTTGAGTTAATCGCGTACTTACAGAGAGACCGACGCGGCAGGTGGACTTTGTTTTAAAACATAATGTATTGATAGTGAATGTTTTATTAGAACGCTCACTTCGCGGACCGGTCCCGCGTGGCGTACTTCACGCACCACATGATCACCATCGTGAACAACAGCGAGCAGATGGTGCGGCTGGCGCAGCAGACGCAGGCGCGCCACTGGCCGCCCGCGCGACACGACCCGCCCGCCGAGGCCAAGTTCGACAAGATGCTCAACACCTTCCAGGTGACAACTCCCCTTTACCCATGGTCTCAATACATTCATCATTTACTAACCTTTTTTAATGTTTTATTTAAGTTAAATATGAACCTTATCGACACAAGCCAAAAATTATATCAAAAACTACTTGGGGTTTATCGTTCAAACACACTTATTTCCTCATAATCTAGATCTCTGTACTGTTTTTGTTTGCCAAATAAAAAAAAAATTAAGTCTTGCATTTTTCTTCGGTTGTCTAGATTACCTGGATCTCAGCAATGAAACTGAACATACACACTTTCGTTAAAATTCAGGGCCAATCACAGTTCAACGTTCGCTACGGTTAGTGAGATTTCGATGTGTAAATAACTCTCATCACTACAAGGTCAAGCGCCGTTCCGCGGTCAACGGCGAAAAAACTCGTGTTGGTACGAAAATGAACAATAGTTCCTAAAGCAACTACGACTAAAACTTGACACATTCAATCAACATTTCTTGTTTCACTTTCACAATCAACGTTTTTTGGCATATCTTTTTCACCACTAAATAGAAGAAACTGGGCCTATAAAACCTATTATATTATAAATGTCACCGGAAAATAGCAAACTCCGTAAGATTATAAAATAACTTGAGAGATTGTAAACTCTAATTGTCAACTGAACATTTGGAAAACTTTTTTAGGCATCAAAATTTGATAGTCTATAATCTCTCGAAGTCCTTCCGAGAAATTGTGGACTGACATGAACTAGCGACCACTCAGCTTTCTGGTCTACAATTTATCTGTTTCCAATTCGAAATGTTCGTTTGACAATTTATCGAGAGTTTACTATATCTCAAGTTATTTTATAGTCTTACGGAGTTTGCTTTTTTCCGGTGACATATACATAGTTTCTTCAAAAAGTTTGACTGGAGGAAAGGAAGGAAACATTGGAAGAAAAATAACCAAACCTTCATTACAGTTTTTTTTTTCTACCAGTTCCAAGCATTTTTAAATAATTATTCTTCAGTCAGCCTTTTTGAACAAACTATACCTATTTCATTCATAAAAACTTACACTATTCCCGAGTCACTAGGATACTTAAATATCCAGAGAAGGAACAAGCACATAGCTGGTTCCAAGAAGAATCAGCATGCTGGTATAACAGTAAGGCGCAGCTTGTTTTTAATAAAGTTTGAGCTTTACTTTGTACAAATTTTTATTCTTTGGCTTAAGAACATATCAAAAACACTCGTAAACAACGTAATATTAACAAATAACAGTTCAGTTCCATTCAGCGCCCGCTCAGTGGCCCTTCTTGTGTCCCCAATGCTTGTGGTCTTCGTGGCCACCCTTCTTGTCGTGGTGGTGATGGTGGTCGTGATGCTCGTGGTGGCCGCCCTCGCCGTGGTGGCCCTTGTGGTGGTGGTGGTGGCCGCCGTGCTCGTGGTGGCCCTTCTTACCGTGGTGGTGCTCGTGGTGGCCGCCGTGCTTGTGTCCCTTGTGGAAGTGGCCGCCCTTCTTATGTCCGCCTTCGTGGTGGTGGCCGCCGTGGTGCTCATGGAAGCCTTTCTCTCCGTGATGGTCGTGGAAGTGCTTGTCTTTCTTGAACTCGTCGTGCTTGTCAATGCCGTGGTGGCCCTTAGTGTCGTGTCCCTTGTGCCAGTGGCCGTGCTCCTCGTGGCCGTGGCCGTGGTCGCCCTTCTCTCCGTGGTGCTCATGGTGGTGGTAGCCGTCATCGTGGTGGTGATGCTTCTTGTGCCCACCGTGCTCGCCATGGTGGCCTTTGTGCCCCTCGTGGTGGTGGTGGCCGTGCTTGCCGTGGTGGTGCTCGTGGTGGCCCTTGTGTCCCTTGTGGTGCTCGCCGCCGTGGTCGTGGTGGTGGTGTCCGTGGTGCTCGTGGCCGCCGCCCTTGTCCCAGTGGTGGCCCGACGCGGCGGTCTCCAGGTCGGCGTCCCTCTTCTGGCGGAGTTCCCGGGCGGTGCTGAGGGCGGCGATGGCCAGAAGGCCAAAAGCCACCAGAAGGATACTCCTCATGATTGATTAGACTTGTTGTTGCTGAATGATATCGATCCATCGTTGGCAATGATTTTATATACCAAACAGCAGCGTCGGTTAAGAAATTCACAGTTGCTCGATAGTGTCAAGGTTGTTACAATTAATTCGTGTCGTTTGCGGCATTACTTTCCACTTCCTTCCAGGTTGACAATATTTATTTCCGTACATTAACTTCAGAATTAATGCTGAAGGATTTTTGCTGGGGAGTTTGTTGCGCCACTTCTTCTTCCCAGCTAAAACACTAGGAACTGGTGACGGGCGGGCGTTTTAGGGGACTGTATTTATGTAGAACTTTGACGTTCAAAAAGTGCTGGCACTCAGCCTAATTTGAATGATTTTTGATTTTGATTGTTTACTTATTTATAAAATGGGTCGCTTCTTCAACCAGTTTTGAATACCCTTTTTTTTGTTTTGCTAGTTTTCAACTTACTTAAGTTTGAACTAAAATATAATTGAAAACTGTTTCTCGATGTAGTATTCATGCAATAGAAAATTGCACATACATTTATGATAGCGCTGATGGTGCCTTTACCAAGTGTATTCAGTAGACAGTAACAAAAAATGTTAGTAAAAATATTTATTTAAGGGAATAAATATTATGACCACCAGAAAATACTTCGATACCTTAAGCTCTTTTACCAAAAATATATACTTAACACCAAAAAAATTAAGCCTAAAAAAATAATAGTTCTAGCTGTTTTATTCACGACTGTCGTTCAAATTGTATTTGGGGACCAAATATAGGTAGTAAATGATCACCAAATTTTTGCTAGCAAATTTCTTCTTTGAACAAAATGTGTAGGTTAGGTTAGGTTA
This sequence comes from Mamestra brassicae, assembly GCA_905163435.1. Taxonomy (NCBI): domain Eukaryota; kingdom Metazoa; phylum Arthropoda; class Insecta; order Lepidoptera; family Noctuidae; genus Mamestra; species Mamestra brassicae. The sequence goes on along the minus strand of LR990995.1, from coordinate 8,492,723 downwards.
AAACTGTGACCTCCTACGCACGAGCCGAGCGAGCGAAGCGAGCGCGGCAGCGGCCGGCGAGTGCCAGAAACGACTTGCATTAATAGAAAAAAGAGATTGTTTTTCGTAGATTACCCGGATACTAAATATTTGGCTTATTTGATAGGGTAGCAAGATGTATAAACTTTGGTTATAATTTCATATTAAACTGCGGTTTTAATTTTGGTGATCATTTACTATTTTTGGGTCAACTATGATTTGTTTGGAGTCATTTGCTTTAATATGATAGCAAGGATGTACAAACTTTGGTTATAGTTTTAAATTAAAATGCGGTTTTATATTCTGGTGATCATTTACTATTTTTGCCTGTGATATTTTACTAAATCAGGTGATCAGTTAAACATAAGCCTTTATTTAATCTAAAAACATGAGACTCTTTGCATGAGTATTTAAGAACTTCTCTAATATCCTTTTCTGATTGTGATGCTAATTCGTGTCATTAGTTATTTCGTCGCTATAGGAATAGGGACGAAATAGCTAATTCTATAATAATTAAAAATGTCCCGGGAATTCCTGGGACTTTCACTGTGGGCTGTCGTGTCCCGGAACTTTGATATTGTCGGGAATTCCCAAGCCCTAAACACAACACACCGTCGCGTCGCGTCGCGTCGTCGACTCGGATCTGGTTTTTATCGGACTGCGAGCCACCCATCGCTCTATGTTAGCAGGCCCGTGCCTACGGTGACCGGGAATTACTCTACGACTGCCGACGCCCGAGGCGTCTTCTTCGGTTGCGGCAGCAAGAGGCGTGAGACTCGCCTCTCCCCCTTACGCGTCCCACCTTCTCCTTTGCTTGCATTACTACTTCGCAGAAGGAGGTGACTGCTTCCCATGCCACCTTCCTCCGGGCCATGGATTAAACCAGGGCCTGACGCGAAAAATCGCCGCCGCCGATCGTCTCTACGAGGACACGGCAGAGCCCCAGAACAGATCTCCACCATATGCCCCAACGTGTCCTCCGGGCGATCCACACAGTGGTGACACCCGGGCGTGTTCCGAATTCGAAACAGGTACCGGTCCCGAAACAACCGTCTCCGGTGAGTACCTGCGTCAGACGGAAGGTGCGGAAGCCGTGGCGCCTTCCTAGCCACTCCTGAAAGAGGGGACTTATTGCCGCAATATAATGGCGTGCCCAAGGGCTCTGACTTGCGCCATCTCATGTTCCAAGTACGACAGGCTATGCCGCCGGCACTGTCACTACATATGGCTGCCTATCTCACCTGCACATTCCAGGAACTGGGTACCCCGTGGCAAGTCTGGTGTCAGATTTTCTGGCTTCTGGCAATCCGTGACGACTGACAGACAGATCTACAAATTATAGCTGGGACCAATGGCTTAACATGCTTTCGCACCGAGGGTCTCGGTATGTTTAGATGGTCACCCATCCACAGAATAACCTCGGTAAGCTTTGGTTAACCTTGAAGATCGACCCGTCCAGCTTTTATTATTTAGCCACGAGCTCTTCTGAAACCAATGGGCTTTATAATTTTGTACCTAATTGTACATTGAATATAACCGTCGGTCGAGTTGGAATGAGTCGAAATCAAGCAAGGGACGAGTTAAGAAAGCGACTAAATATACAAAGTGACGTATTAGTGAAAGAGACGTATTAGGGATGCTTAGTGACGAAATAACTAATGAGACGAATTAGCATCACAACCTCTTTTTTATGTAGGTACTTTTGTTATCTTTGTTTTAGAACTTAAGAGATGAAGCCGCAAAGTTTCTTCTGGAGGAAGCGTTCTTAGACCTGGAAGTTCACTTTGACGACCTATTTACAGCGAAATGGTTGCCTTCCACCATTCCAGTTGATACTATTTGCATCACACTCGACGACTATTTTCAAGACTACAATCATTTGAGGGATAAAAACTTCGAGTATGTCATAAACGAAGCTCAAAACTTGGTATACAAAAAGTATATTACGGCGATGCTGTCCAAGAAAGTGGCGTTTAAAACTGTAGAGGAAGCTCAACAAGCGGCTACCAAGATAGTGAAAGAGGCGAATCAAATAAGGTCGTTCTTCAGAAAGATAGCAGCGGAGGGCGTCAACGTGGACTGGCCCTTTGAAGTTATCAGTATGCTGGCAGAGGTAAGTTCATATCCTTATTTATCCATAATACCTACAACTATATTTACAGATTTTAAATCCAATACGATAGTGTGGCTATACAGGTGAATTTTTAAAGTGACGTGAGGAATAATCGAAAAACACTGAAAGGGTCTCGAACCCAATTTTGATGAAACTGCACTATTGGATTTTTGAAAAATCGGTGTTCCTAATCCTGGAATCGAACCGGTTAGTTTTGAAAAAAAAAACACATGCTGTATTTTTATTATTACACCATCCGAATGTGTCACTACTAAGGAAAGGATCAAATTCTGGGAAGTAATCTAATAACACATGGCAAACTAAAGCTCGCAAAATCGGGCTCGACACCCCTTTCGGTGTTTTTCGATATTCCTCATAGTGTCCGATTTGGCCATCCACGCACACTTTAAAAATAAAAAAGCGATAAGCAAATTTCATCTGATACTATAAAAAAGAAGCCAGGACTGGCTTGTTTAAATTATGCGTAAGGTCCAATGCACAAGAATAATCTGTGATAATTTTGTCACCTTCATTCCTTAACTTCACCTAAACAATGTCAAATTTTGTGAGCTACATGCATAATTATTATTTTTTCACAAAAAACCACAAAGAAAGATTTTGTATGTATATAAAGTGAGTTAACCTGGAGTAAACTCGCTTTCTATTTTAATCGTAGATACGTGACGTATTCGGAGCAAGAATAGTTTGACTTTCCATCATGTTATAAATATTGGAGGCAATACTTATAATTTTGTTATTCAGCTGCAATCGGTTAGACTGGAAGTCGACCCTATAGTAGTTGGAAAAAGGCTAGGTAGATATGTTGACCGCCTCGCTAATTCGCACATTTCCGACGGAAAAGCACCCTAAGAGCGGACGCTGGCGTCCGTTAACTATTACGAGTTGTCTGTAGCGGGGTTTGGTGTGCAGGTGCTGCGGTGCCAGGACATCGAGATGCTGTCGCTGGACCTGCACAGCGTGGTGGCCAAGTGCCCCGACATGTCGGAGGAGCAGCTGCTGCGCCTGCTGTGGCTGCGCGGCGACGTGCCTCGCGCGCGCCTGCGCGACACCGTGCACATCGCGCTGGCCAGCCGCCCCGCGCCCCGCGCCTCCGCGCACCCCGACCTCTTCCGCCATATCACCTTCAGCGACAGGCTGCTCGCGCACTTTAACCTCTAGTTCACACACGTCACGCTACAATATGTATACTAAAACAGATATAGCTCGCTCGTCATCGCCTGTCATATCTACATGTAACACGCAGTCGTTTGTATTGCTGGAAACTGGAAATAGAAGGGTGACGAACTCCAGAGTTTTAGTTAACATTCCGCAAAACGCCTAAGTACTATAATTCCCACTTCCAGAGGAAATTGGAACAGTGCCCTTAACAATAATTGCACGGTTTTGTAAAACAAACAATATGTTGCACTCACGGTATCGTAGCGCCCGGCAATATTTGAGTATTATTATTACAGTTAATTTAACTTTACTACACCATTATAGATATGAAAAAATGTGTAAATTATACGAAAATATATTTTTATTTACATATAACTTTTATTTAAATTTGACCAAAGCACAAAGCAACTAAAAACAGAACACTAAAAACAACTACTTTCATTCATCTATACGGTGCTTACAGTATAAACCTAGTAGAAATATACCTACACCAAATGAATATGTTAGTATAATATATTATGTGCAAACAATCTATTTGTATTTTCAAAGTTGGTCTACATCAACATTCAAAAAACCGTAATTCCTTGCTCCAGTGATCGTTTAGAATCATTTTAAATAATGATTCTAAGTGATTCTATCTAATGTTCCGGCTATGAAATTATATTGCTTTATGCTTTCAATGCGCGGAGTATGCTAAAGCAATGCTTGGTACACATGCATTGTTAAATTGATTTGATTTGCTACCTTGGTCAAAAATACACTACAACGCTTAAAACATACGAAGTACATCGACTAAAATCAAGCTTCCAATTTGTAGTTGTCGTTTTCTTGCATACATTTTATATTTAGTTCTCTAAGTAAACAAAAGAAGTAGGGAAGTCGTTTATTGAGAGACATGACATGTATTAGATCTCGCATACGAAATGACGATACACCTAGTTGACACAACAATGAACTCCTGCGCATCTTCACGTCGGGCTACGAGTGTCGTTGGGTACAATTTAGTGGTTACCTCGCGCTGACTCAAGGCCAATTGATGGTCCGAAGGGCGGGCGGCGCGGCTGGCGCGCAGTCGTGTCGCCGCGCGCGCTCCGCACACCATGTCCGCGACCCGCGCTGCGCTGCTGCGCGCCTCAGTGCTGCTGCTGTGCCTGGCAGGTGAGCTCTGCCGCACCGCCTCCACCACGGCACCGCCACCAGCCGACCTGCATCGTGCTTCGCGTCCCACGGTCATGCTCATCGTTCCGTGTTCCATTTTCGGAAAAAAAACTCCAACCCGCGAAATTTAAAAAAAAGAATCGGCCAGTGATCTTCCTTTAGTTACATTACAGAATTTCCATTACAAATAACATCGTTTTCAAGGTTTATTTATATTGTTTTAGATATTCATGAAGACTAATTTTAATTTGTTATAGAGTGAGTTTAAAGGTGCAGATGTGCTTACATTATGAATTATGAAATAGTCTTGTATGATTTTTGTAAGAAGGTACCCAAGAGTTTATATCTTGGGTACATACTTATAACAATCTTATAGGAATGTTAGTAGGGCCTACAGGTAAACTACACTAAACAGCTGCTAGAGCAATATGTCTCTGAGTACTAAGCTACAGATGTAGATTCTAAACATATAGATACCTACAATAGGATGTTCCCTGTTCTACTTCACATGACTCATCCAATCATAACACCACAGGAAGACAAACTTTTGTATGCAATTTGCTTTTGTGCGCGCTCTACGTGACTAATATTTAGGTGATTTCTATTTCCTTCAGGGTTTGTTTACAGTTTAAGTGGTTTCATAGATAGGTTTGATAGTTACAGTGACGGTGCCTACTATAAAAGATGTGCTTGTGCCAATTGTTGATCAACTACTCGGTATTTTATAGAATAGTACAAATCGCGTCGACACACACCGCGTGCGCTCTGGTCGCGGCGGTATTTTTAACATTCCCGGACCGCCTCAAGGTTAGCCAAGATAGTCGCTTATTCATTGGGATATGACCTAATTTCCTATAACAAATTATTTATAGAAGGTTCATAAAGGAATGGATGCAAAGTCAAACATATCTGAATTATAAACATAAGAGGATCGACCTCATTAAGGTGTTGTATGCGGAAGTTAGTTCATCCGCACTTACATGGAGTGTAGCAGCACGGCGCAATGTTTACATTAGAATACCTCATGCTAGTCAAGCCACACACGCCTACTACATGGTACAAATGATACCGCACTCCCATTGTTTTTTTTTTATTTTAAATTGTAGCGTGAGTGATCTATTACCTACTATGGAAACACCAATGATGAGGAATATATTATTAACATATATATCTAATCTAACCGTGTGGTATCATAAATCTTAGGTAATACAGATTTATTTATTGTCCACTCTTGTAGTTCCGCAGGTACCTAATCATAATGATAGTGATCCGCTCATGCCCGTCCATTTCAATTCTTAAGCTCTTTGCAACAACAATTTACACTAGATGCTCTGAGCTCTGTGGCCAAAACATGAACCGATCAATACGTGGAAATAATATAAACACTGGCAATTAGTTGTTTTGTTATATTAGTGAGGTATATTTTTGGTCATCATAATTAATTCTTTGACAGAATAATTACTTAGATTCGATATTTATTCAAAAGTTATTTAATGTCAGGTTAGTAGCCAAGTAGTCGTGAACTATTGAACATGGACTTCCTATGGACTTATATTCCATGGACTTCTATTAAATTTACTCTACCAAATGTTAGAAGCAACGAATGTGACATCGAATTGAATGGACAAAAACTGGAATTTATTGATCAGACGGTTTTCCTGGGAATCACTTTAGACGAGAAATTGCAATGGGGACCTCACATAACATCTCTTGCGGGGCGGCTAAGCTCAGCCGCTTATGCTGTAAGAAAGATAAGACAGTTAATAGATGTAGAAACCGCGCGCTTGGTATATTTTAGTTACTTTCACAGCATTATGTTGTACGGTATTTTTCTGTGGGGTCGGGCTGCTGACATTGAATCTGTATTTATTTTGCAAAAACGTGCTGTCAGTGCCATTTATAATCTTCGTCGACGCGATTCTCTTAGGGAACTTTTTTTAAAGATTAATGTTATGACAGTCCCTTGTCAATTAATTTATGAGAATATTATGTATGTTAGAAAAAATCGACATCTCTTTAGCAAAATTAGTGATAGACATCATTTTAATACTTGAAATAAAAATAAATTAGATCAAACATTTTATAGATTAGCCAAAGTACGAACATCTTTCATGGGGTACTGTGTTAAATGTTACAACAAAATACCTTGTGACAAATTAGAATTAAATGAAAGAAAATTTAAAACTTATACTAAAACCACACTTTGTAAACAAGCATATTACAAACTAGATGATTATATTAAAGATAACAATGCTTGGAAACATGCTGGTCCTGCTCCACAGGACGATCTAGGGTGTAGTAGACAAAGTCAAACTTGTTGATTTATTTACTATATAAATACTGGTAAACTTTGTTTTTTTTTTAATATGTAGATAATTTAACTCACACACTGATCCATTGTTAATTATATTGTAAATATGTGAGTACCATGTCCCTTGCTAGCAAACTTAGTTTTATCTCGGCTGGTATTGCTTTGTTGTACCTATTAGTATATAAGTTTGTGCTGTATATTAGGGTAATGTTGGGTGCATTGTGCTCACATAATATAATCAATTTATCAATGTATGTATACAAAAGCTTATATTTGAAAAGAGTAACTATGGAGTTTCTTGTCCGTTCTTCTCCATAAGAATCTACTTTATGCCAATGACAACTAGAGTCACTAATATTATAATTTCAAACTGTAAATTTGACGTTCTAAAGTGCCTTTTAATGGTCTAGTTGAAATAAATGAATTGACTTTGACTTTGACTTCACCTTAAACCGCTTTTACGGACAGCCTTGGCTGAGTAGTTTCGAACAAACGCCATAACATTTTACTGCGTCTAACAATCTGCCTGCCAAATGTGAAGATTAATGTTACCGATCTCGTTTAATGTATACCTATGTTTAAGGATTCTGGATACCTAGTAGGTGCAAGCAGCTGATTCGCATTCATTTGACTGAACAATCAGTACTGTGAAATCAATTAATTATATATCGAATCAATCAACACTTCAACAGATAATATTTGTGTACACAGCCAAGTTCATAATAGTGGATAAGGAAGTGCGTATATCAAAATCCCATGCATCATGTCTTTCATGGTCCTGGCACTCATTGAATTAGGATGTTATTATTTAACAATCATATCTCGTTAATGGTTTTGTATGAAGGGAGGTATGAAAATACGTACAGGTGACAACAACAGAGTCAGTAGTTCGTTAAAATATCTAGGCTGTACCTATTCATAGTTTTAAATATTAATAAGTCTTTTAGAGGAGAAGTTTTCAAGTGGGTCTATCCCAAACTATGAAGAATTACGAAAAATACTCGAAAGGATCTCGGGCCTGATTTTGATGAAAACTAAAACTGCATCATTGATTTTTTGTAAAATTAATCAATCTAAGATTAACAGGCAGGTAAGGTAACGCCATGCAGGGTTGCGGAATTTGATCGAATGAGTCATCGCGACCCTGGAACACAAAGAGCATTAGGAGGAACACGAATGTGTTTTAGTCAGTAAGAGTCTGACACTCCCTTCCGCTCCGCCCAGAGCGGGAGGAGTCATTTGATGATTTCCCATCCTTAAAAAAAAACACGAGTAGGTAACATCAGAAAAACAAAAAGTATTTTCCTTAAAATTATTATTTATTATATACTTTATTTACTTTGCCATGAACTTCCAAGAATTCGATCCTCATGAGTGACACTATCGGATGGTGGCATCAGTGTGTTTTTATTTGGCTTATGTTTAACTGATCACCTGATTTAGTAAAATATCACAGGCAAAAATAGTAAATGATCACCAGAATATAAAACCGCATTTTAATTTAAAACTATAACCAAAGTTGGTACATCTTGCTATCCTATTAAAGCAAATGACTCCAAACAAATCATAGTTGACCCAAAAATAGTAAATGATCACCAAAATTAAAACCGCAGTTTAATATGAAATTATAACCAAACCTACTAAAAACAATCTCTTTTTTCTATTAATGCAAGTCGTTTTTGGCAGCGTAGGAGGTCACAGTTTTAACCTAACCTAACCTACACATTTTGTTTAAAGAAGAAATTAACCTAATCTAAATTTGAGTTCCGGGTAACCTATGCTCGCAAAAATTTGGTGATCATTTACTATATTTGGTCCCGAAATATAATTTGAACTACAGTCGTGAATAAAACAGCTAGAACTATTATTTTTTTAGGCTTAATTTTTTTGGTGTTAAGTAGGTATATATTTTTGGTAAAAGAGCTTAGGGTATCGAAGTATTTTCTGGTGGTCATAATATTTATTCCCTTTTTATTTTATAAAATCAACGGGTTCGATTCTTGACTAGGAATGTCGATTTTTGAAACATCCAGTTGAAATGATAATGATGCAGTGTTATTTTTCTTATGACTGAAACACCGATAGGTTATCAATCAGCTACTATTTTATACCCAAAAATGAAAGAAATTCACAACATAAAGGGCCTGATTTATGTTGTGAATTTGTGAATCGTACAGTGCAACTTAAGCACAAAAGTTAAAAAGTAAAGCAATTTTCATTACAGGTAGTCGACAATTGTCGATAACAGAATTTATAGTGCCGAAAGCCATAGAAGTGGGGAACGATGCGGAACTGCGATGTCAGTACGAGGTGGCAGACAATGAAACCGATGACGCGCTGTACGTCAAGTGGTGGTGGACGCCGGACTCCGGCAGCGGCGACGAGAAGCAGCAGATATACCAGCGGATAGTCGGACAAGACGCAGAATCCATTCATCACGACAATTCTAGCCAAATAAGTAATGAGAATTCATACAATATATATGTCACCGTAAAATGGCAAATGCCGTAAGATTGTAAAATATCGCGTGAAATTGTAAACAATTTTTTCTAAATAAGACACGGATATATTGGAAACTATGGAATTTTTAAAATCTGTAATAAGTTAATCTTAAAAAAATCGTTTTGTATATTACAAATCTTTATTATTATAAAAAATCGTGTTGGAATATATTTTGAATTAATATATCGAGAAATTATAATGTCATCAAGATGTATTTCGGAGTCTGCAATTTTCCGGTGACATAATATAAGCTCTAATTCGATTAACCATCGATTCAAAGGAAAGCAAGAAGGCAGTTTGCCATTGATTAAAAAAATCCGGATGTATTCAGTAGATACCGCGTTTGTGATTATACCGAGTACCTACAAATGTATTTGTTTCCCACAGAAATAAAGCCTAATGCAGAAACCAACTACCGCTAGGCAAATAGTACCTACTTCGAAACAATATTTAAAGGACACCTTTGTATTACGTTACAGAGATAAAAGGCAACGATTCCATCGTCTTGCTAAATGTAACCGCTATGGATTCCGGAGTTTACGAGTGTGAAGTGTCAAATGTCGACGAAATAAGAAAGCACGAAAAGCTAATTGTATATTGTAAGTATCAGTAAAATACCTATATTATTATTTAAGTACCTACATACATATCCTTGCGGTATTTGCCAAAGGGTAGAGCAGAGGTGTAAAGGAACAGCCGTTCTTTGCTACTTATGTTTGACTATCCGATACTGACGATCTTTGTTTATTATTCTGATCTTGCGGCGGGTTGCGTGTGGCATCGGACACCGGAATGCCAATTTTAATATTTTTAAGCAATGTTCGGATTTGCATATGGCAGTCGCAATCCATCAAAAACACCTCTAATTTCCCTACATTTTGACAGATTGCGATGCGAATGCGAACGTTACCTACATATTAATTTTTAGAATTGGCCCTCGGACCGAAGGCGCAGTAAGATAATAAACATCCAAATCTCATGAAATCTTAATTTTTTGTCTCCAGCCAAGGGTACCGGGCCTGAAATCAATTACACGTTAATAAAAAGTGAAGCAGAGGATGAAACCGATATGCTGTTAATAGAATGTGAAGCTGAAGACGTCGCGCCCTTGCCAGATTTGGCCATCACCTTTCAAGGGTATGTTTTTGATTTAAATATATAGCTTCTCTGATTCTAAAGATATACGAGCAAACCTTAGTTGATCCTGGCTCCCTCTTGGGAATACCCATACACAGAGGTAGTGGCTAAGTAATAACAGCCGCCCGATTCGATCTTTAAGGTTAATTAATGCTTGCCGAAACCACCCATTACGTACCAAGACTCTTCCGTGCCTCGGAAAGCACGTTCAGCCATTGGTCCCGGCTGTCATTTGAATATACAACACGCAGTTTTTACGGTCGTCGGAAGCCATAAAATCTGAAACCAGTCTTGCCAAGGGGTATAGTGTCAGATAGGTAGTCGCTCCGTTATATAAGGGTCTAGTTATAGTGGAACCTGAACCCAACATTGTTGAGAAAAGGCTGGGCGGATTAATAGAGTCTGAAAAAACACACAGATGCATTAAAAAAATAGATGATTACGAAGGATCTCCCTCAATCAATGCGTCGGAGATCTTAGTGTCTGGATGTAGCTAATTTTGGCCAAACAATCATTTAGGGCTTCGTGTCTTGGATCTGACGTCTTTATTAATGTTTTTTTCTAAAAACCGTGACCAGTTTTTTTCGATTTTCTTCTGTCTTTCTTTATCCAAGAAGTATTGCTGGGTATATTATAGCAGGAATTTTCTCGGAACGCCAACTACTAGAGTTTTTTGTATATTTGATCTTGCGTGATACTCACATGTCATTTCACGATTTTGTTTAAGTTCACATCAATCCAAATCAAAATACTCTAAATCTATACTAATGTATACTAATATTATAAAGAGGAAAGATTTATTTGTTTGTTTCTTACGATTTGGCTTAAAAACGACTCGACCAATTTTAAAAATTCTTTCGCCATTAGGAAGCTACATTATTAACTTAAAACATAGGCTATATTTTATTTACCTACGAAAATTGCAATAATGTTGCCTAATAAATTCATTATTTGGCGAGCGCTGAGTAAACTATTGACGGTACATAAAAATAATGTACCTACTACATTATTAAAGTACTGATTATTACCATAAAACAATCCGCGACGGTATATGTATGTCAAACTATAATGATAAAGTCACAATGACCGCTTTTTGTTCAAATTATTCAATCAAAATCCGGGTGGAATGGAATAGTGGTGATTTTGGTATCATATTCTTATCCATTTAAATGGTTTGATAATTAAGGTTGATTATGTACATGTAAATTACACTTAAATTTATTCAAATCGGACCTTTCTTTTAAAATTTACGATGGGTATAAATTTTATAAAAATGCTCAAAGTAAGAAAAAATGTTGCGGTTTGAGCAAACTGCCCTACGTTTAGTCTAATAAATAAAATAAAAAAACATTGAAGAAGAATCATGTATGTGCATTAACCTTTTGAACGCCATTGTCACGTATACATGACAAGCAAGCGCGTGTCCTGTACGCCAAACGTCACAAACATGTGACAAAAAGTACGACGAATTTGTGGCATGGCCTCGGGGGCACGCCGATGCGTTTATGCTCTGGCGTTCAAAAGGTTAAGGAAGGTTTATGATAGCACGCTATAAGCCACGTGAGCGGAGCAGTAACAGAAAACGCGGGTATAATAAGTTGTTATTTGTAAAGCTCCACGCGGAAGAAGTCGCGGGCGTCCGTGCCCAATAAAGTAGAGGGGAGATGAAGTTCTTGGAGTACCTCTAAGCTCGCGCGAACGAAGTCGCGGGCGAAGTGCTAGTGTTCTAATGATTAATACTATTTAGCAGACACGATTTTATCTACCTGCTTAAATAAAAACCTTTTATTATTTCAGGGAAGCAATCAACGTATCAAAGGTTATAGAAGACGCAAATGAAAATGGCTTGTATAAAATATACGTTAATGCCACCGTAAGTTTAGCAGACGTCGACGAAGGCGAAATACGCTGCGAACTCACATACACCACTCTAGAACATGATCCGTACGTAGATGTGGAGACATACATCCCTGCAGGTATGTTCACTTGAAACAGAGGAAGCGAGAACACTCGTTTATTCAATTGTATGACTATGGGTCCAATACTGTACCTAGCTAAGTAATAATAGTTTAAAAACGTGGTCAGCTTAAATTAAGCTGTGTCGTTTACAAGCTGAATGCCTCAATTGGTCGCTTAGTGCACACATGTGTTGCTTTGGAACGTCTTCACATTACTGTGTTTATTCGAACAACGAATGGTACTTACATATTTGCATTTTTCATTTACGTACACAACCGACTAAACATTTTCATAATGACTGCACATTTACCCATTATCCACACTACTTTGATATTCAAATCAGAAGCATGATGAGTAACAGCATTTCGCTTTTAATAAAGGGATAGATAAACCCACTATATAGTGGGTTCCAAACCGATTAAATGATTTGTATTTTACAGGATTAGTTAAAAACAGTTCAGAGTTATTATCACAACGATAAGATTACGAATCGTATCTATTGAGATTTTGCAATTTAAAATATGTACAGTAAGCGTCACAACTTTGCCACTCTGAAGTTCGTCACAATTCGCAGCGCAGTAGTCTATTTTACAACCGATCATTACACCGCGCATGCGCGGTCTCGCGGAAGCTGGCGCGTGTAGTGGCGTCTCAGTCGCTCGTATACGTTCGATGCTAACTCGTGTCTCGCTTGCTCAATGCAATAAGACTGTCGATGCCATAAGTGTTACACATTGTTATTATTTTTAATTAGTTGTTTTTGTTATTGTTTTGTTATCTTCTTATTAATGCCTTTAATGGCCCCACAAATTTATTTTTGGAAGGAGTTTCGGAAATTTTGAGTGATAGTGACTGAGTAAATACTAAAAGACTTTATATTGACTAATAAACTTTATATTGAACTAGTTTGAGTAATGCGCTGTGCCCCCGCTTGTGTCTGTGTTTGTGATCCACCTTCGACCTGCGACAACGAGTTAGCTATACTTCAAGTGAGTGCATGTACCTACCTTTAAATTTAGCTTTCATTTATTTGGTGCGAACACAATCCTGGACTGGCCTGTTAGTCAAGTGGTTATAGTGACCCTGACTGCTTAACCGGAGGTCGTGGGTTCGATTCCCACCCAGGACAAATCTTTGTGTGATGAGTATGATCATTTGTTCTGTGTCTGGGTGTAATTTGTCTATAATAATGTATGTAGGTATTTAGAAATATATAAGTACGTTTATCAGTTGTCTGGTTGCCATAGTACAGGCTTTGCCTAGTTTGGGATCGGATGACCGTGTGTGAGTTGTCCCAGGATCAGTGCCGGATTAGCCATAGAGCAAGAGTAGCAAATGCTACGGGCCCCGCGCATTGGGGGGCCTCGCGCTTGATTTTACAAAAATATGTCGCTGAAAATCATCTGTCTCACACAAGAGTTTTTATTCCTACCATACTGAGCCATAGCCTTTTTGCGGAGATGTGACGCATATTTCCCAATCTGTATGTCTTTAATTTTGTTTATTTATTAATGGTATGGCTCATACTTCGCGCAAGTAAGCCCCGGGTCCGGTCCATACTCAAAAAGGCAAATTTGACGAAGAAATGGAAGGCCCAAATCTGACGACTTAAAAGATGTTCACGGTGAATACAATTTATTCTTAGCAAGAGATTCATCTCCTGGTATTCAATTTATCTAATGGGAGAATCCTAATGAAGCCAAGTTTTGGGGGCCCCTTAGCAAAATTTGCTACAGGCCCCGCACTGGCTTAATCCGGCACTGCCCAGGATATAAAAAAAAAATCCCTCACTTTCAATTACCTATAGGTACTTATTACCTTCTTATGCATTTCTACCTACTTATCTTAGAATCGCAAACTGCTTCTACAACTTTATTCAAGTGAGTAAAAAAACACTATTCAAGAACATACATAAATATAATACGTATAAAACAAAAATATTTTTACGCGCTAACACTTTTTACGCGATTGCACCTGCGCGGTCGTCACAAACACCTAACTTCAGAGAGGCAAAGATGCTTGATCAAAACTGTAGGTAGATTTCTAACAATTTGATAGTCTTATTAAATGTTTACTCTAGTTCCTGCATAAAACAGGAGATCAATAATATTAATCAATATGTTATGTGCTAAGATGCAGGATGAATCTGTTGTTAATAAGTAAGACGTACTTAGTACCGTGGCTGGCCGTAGAGTAGTGTGTGCCAGTGTGTTGTCTGTGTACTAACGTTGTTGTCGCCGGTGGTCGCCGCCAGGCCGCGCCGCGCCCCCCGCTACCGCGCCGCCCGCCAGCGCCGCCGAGCCGGACCCTACGCACGACTCCTTGCAAAACCCCAGTAAGTCATAGACGAACTAGGTACACCACACCGAGGACTACACCACACGTCCGACTACTGATTCTCAATTATTAACCAACTATAAGTATTTTTTATCAATAGTTATACAATCATAACTTATTAAGAATACTTGAACCTGTACATCTGTACATCGTGTTTATTTATTATTTTTATATCTTATTATTTATTTATTTATTTCGGTTTTGTAAATATTCGAAATTACATTTTACCCACCCGGTGATCCTGGCCACGTCCATATGCCTGATACATGACTTCCTAACTAAAACTTTATAGTGTGTGTATTAATTAGTATGTGTGTCCTAGCGCGGTTATTCAAGTTGACAAACTTGTCGTACAATGTCTGAAAGACGGGTCAATATTATAATAATTTTAACATATCACAAAAATACTCCAATATTCTTAATGCAAAGTGTCAGCTCGGGTAACCTTACGTCATAATTTATTAAATAACAAACCACTGAATATTACACAATGTGTCAACTGATTATTGCAAACAAAGTTGACATATTTAGTGCCAACAATGTAAAATGTTCCCTTATTGTGTATTTTATATATATGGAGCGTTATAACAGGCCTACTAACTGCCTTAGAAATGTTAGCTATTTTTAAACTATTTTGGCATACGTGCTGCTCATTCAATTCTTATCGCAAATATACTTCTGGACACATCTATTGGCCCACCTTGTATTTTCAGTTTCGTTTGGTCCTAGCTAAAATTTTATATTAGGTCGAGCAAAAAGTTTTTATGCAGTTTTGAACCTGGCACATTCACAATTTCATTCAATAGTCTTTTTTTGAATTTCGAACACAGAATTTAAAGAAACAAAAGACAATTTGGAGCCTGTTTGTTGATATCAAACAATCGAATACTAAGAAAACTTGGTTTTATTGGTTTACTTGGATTTAATTCTTGAAAAAGTGATTGATATCTTTGGTTTTGCAACAAACATTACTTATTCTTAACATTAAGGTGAGGTTCTATCAATAATCTATGGATACTTCACCTGAAGTCGCCGCCCAAGCTGTGGCACTTATTCAGGCCGGACACAGCCAAAGAACTCAACTTAATTTAAGTCGATCTGCGGTCCGAAATGTTTATCGGAGGTACCTAGAGACTGGCGGCTTTGTTCGTCGCCAAGGAAGGCCACGATCTCGGGTCACAACTGAAAGGCAGGACCGATTCATCGTGACGACCAGCTTGAGAAATCGTCACCTTACCTCCATTGAGATACAAAACCAACTTCGCGACTTCCACGGAGTATCTGTGAGCGCTCGAACTGTTCGGAGAAGGTTAAAAGAACGCGATATGGTACCACACAAGCCAGCTAATGGGCCCAAACTAACGCGAGCCCACCGAACAGCGCGCCTTCATTTCGCACGCAGTCATTTAAATTGGATACGCAAGATTGGAGCCGTGTACTCTTTTCTGATGAGTCTAAAATTGTGTTACATGGCAATGATGGAAGGAAGAAGGTCTACCGACGTAAGGCAGAGCGTTTCGCACAATGCTGCTTTGAAGAGAGGGTTGCTTATGGCGGTGGCTCATGGACTGTCTGGGGCGGTTTATCCGCGAGCGGCAAAACTCAACTTGAGGTTGTTACAGGACCACGGCTGCCAACATTAAATGCTGAAAGGTATATTCGTGAGTGCTTAGAACCTCACGTGATACCATACGCGGACTATGTGGGCCCAAATTTCCTTTTTATGCATGATAATGCAAGAGCCCATGCGGCCGGCATCGTCAGGGAATATCTTCGGGATGTGAAAGTGAACATCACAGTTATGGACTGGCTAGCCAGAAGCCCAGACATGAACCCCATTGAGCACATGTGGGACGAGCTAAAAAGACGTGTTAGGGCTCGTCAGCCAGTTGCCCAGACGATGCAGGAGTTGAAAACTGCCATAGAAGAGGAATGGGAAATGATCCCTCAAAATTGCATAGAGCGGTTGATAAACTCTATGCCTAATCGTATGAGAGCTGTGGTAGATGCCCATGGAGGCAACACGCGTTATTAAATTAAACCTTTATTTGATAAAACATTTTTTTTATTCAAAAATCAATTGCCTTTAACAAGGCGCATATCCGACTTGTTAGGCGTAGCTCCATGTCCTATGGTATTCTGAATTCAAATTTAAAACAATACGATCGAAAAAGATGGTAAAATGTATCAGGTTTAAAACTGCATCAACAGTTTTTGTTCAATCTAGCAATCATATTTCGGTAGGGGCCATCGAAACCTAAACTCTAAGGTGGGCCAATAGATGTGTCCAGAAGTGTAATATCAAGATATTATATTGAAGAAAATCCCAATTGAAAAAAGCATCATGTTTGTGCTAATTTATTATTCATAATGTGACTTGACTTATCTTATTTTTATGGGTGCACATGCATGGTTAAATTAAATATTATATTAAATAAACTTCGCAAGATCTGCGCAGCGCCAAATTATGTTAATTGATATTTTCCTAGCAGGAACGGATAGATTGTGAACTATCGAATTTGAATGCGTTTTATTGTAAATTAAATTTTCTGTCCACAGTTTGTCGAGAGTATAGGCTTTCGCGATATTTATTACTTGGTACCGCTGTTTGCAATTATCAGATGACGTTTACAAAGCTTTTTCGGTGCACAAAAAAAGCCTGCAGCCATATAGATATTATATTACAAATACATGTTTCACAAGTGCGTGGTCATATTTAAGGGTGTTGTAGGGTATCTGATATACATTAAGGAAATAATATCAAATACACGAAAAAAAAGACTTTAAAAAAAAAACTTCCACTAAGGTCGACTAAAAAGTTCCGAAGAAATGACTTTTCAAGCAGTCGGATGCAGTTGGCAGTTGCAATTTTAGATTTCCGAACATCCGCAGGAAACAAAACCCTAAGAGCTCTGCCTCATTAAGACGCCATGGCAACGTCGTCGTCATGTATCCAAGCAGTTAATGTATAGGTAGTACCTAACTCACATGGCGACGGTTTGGCAACGTCGCTAACTTTAAAGCGTGGCCTCGAGCTACGACTCTAGGGAGTCGTGGCGTCTGGATACTCTGGCGACCTGGCCAAGTTGCCACTAAAATGTACACGTTTAATACACCTCACTCAGTCGCCAACTGGCCGCCATTTTAGACGCTTCGAAGTGCAACTTCTTCGACGTCCATTCCTGACGACGTAAACTTCCCTATATCACTCGATTGTCTGTCTGTCTGTCACAGCCAATTTTCTCCGAATGTACTGGACCGATTCTGTCTAAATTTGGTACACATATGAACTTTTGTGACCCAAACACGGACGCGTTACGTAAAAAAATAAATTTTGACTATAGGGGGTCACTTTTGGGTGACAAACTAAAACAAATCTTAATAAAGTTTTTGAAACTGTACTGTTCGACATTATTTTAAAAAGGCGTATTTTTAGGGTTTTAACTATATTTTTTTCATAATTTTAAAATAAACAGGTTTCAAGTTATTTAAGAAATTAGACAAAAAATGACCATTTATCTCCGAAACTACTGAAAAATAATGAAAAAAAAGCAGATAGTAGTTCTGTACCTATAGATTACAGGAAAACCTATATGAAGTCTGTGGTGTTAAATTAACATGTTACAAAAATGAAATTCGCTCGGAACCCTTTGCACGCGAGTCCAACTCGCACTTGGCCAGTTTTTGCTGGTCGTTTTTTCTAATTTTTTTTTCGTTTTTCTATTTTTCCCTGAATGTATATCAGCTACCCAACATCATCCTTAAATATGACCACGCACTTCTGGAACGCCCGCTGATTTTGTAAAAAAAAATATTGAAAAAGTCGTTTGCCTGAATTCTTTACTATTAAAAATTTACTCACCGTATGTTATTGATTTATTAATTTGCTTATGTGATGTTTTGTTGTACATTCGGCCTGACTTTATTTAAAAAGTTTGTAAGATTGGATAACCCGAGTCAATAATAAATAATCGACTGCGACGTCTGCGACAATAATGTCATGCATAACGCCGTTTCATAATGAATTTAAGTAAACCCAATTTGATTTCAGAAAGCCTCTTAATATTGAAGAGAAACATCTGTTTCGTCCAGGATTTTGAACATTATTATATTACAGCTACATAAGTACTTATCATTAAATGATGTCTCCATGTTTAAAGTATCTACAACCTACCTCCCAAAATATCCACTCATCCATTTAGTATGACCCAATGTATGAATTTATTTTTATACGCATGTATTTTCCGAGAAACTTAGTCTAGAATCCTAGATAAACATTTAACTCAACATAGACATATTATCCCTTAGTTATTCCGTGTAAAGAAACAGCGAAAAGGTAACTATTATGTGGTTGGTAAACAACTACATATGTTCACAACATAATGATACTTCCCAGGTGACGACGGTATTCGGCTCCACTGCTCGTGGGTGCTGCTGACGCTGGCAGCCGTGGGGACGCTTCTACAAGCGACGCCCTGACTCTTCTTTGTTGTGATACTAATTATGTAATATGCTATAATGTTACTATTTAACTAAGTGTTAATTTTATTAAGCTTTACCTAGTAAGTACCTGTAAAATATTACTTATTTCAATTTACAATATTAATAAAAAGGATACCTATTGTTGCAAATGAACGCTTTGATTCAGATTTTAGCTTTTGTAATAAGTATCTTACGAAAGTATACTCGATCATAAAAAACACTGCCAAGTACTTATAAAATAACTTGAATAACGGAAGTCGGTGTTTTCTTCGTATTTTAACACCGACTTCCGAAATGTAAGTTTTTTTTTACTTTGTAGTGTTTTTTTTAATGTTGAAGTCGGTTGTATTTTTTTGTAAAAAAGTTTTTATTTTTCACTTTTTTGTGATACCCCATACCTAACAACACCACAGAAAGGTATTTTGCTTTCCTGTAAAGCAAATTAATTGTTCAAAAGTTACAAAAAAAATTACAATATATCTAGTAAGTAATAAATAACCTAAATAAATTTAATTTTATAAAAAAAAACTATATTGCAGGTAATTTGGACGGGTGAATATTGGCAGCACTGGCCTTGTCATGAATTTAGTGAATGAATATTGATTTAATCAATCGGGAACTAAGTGATTTAATCATACTTTACCTATGAACCATGATTACTGGTTTTATTTCTTTCGATCACTACGGTTTTTACACCATTTCACCACACAAGACATGCTGCATTTTTTATATTTTTTGGACGCGTAGACGTGTTCACTGTGTTGACGTTTGCGCCTGTAGTGTAATGGCTGATTAATATGTGAATGTGTGCGTGCCGGGCTATACGTACAGCGAACTGGCCGACAGTGACAGTATGTACCTACCTATTTTTTTTAGCGAGAATCTGTCCGACCTTTTTATACGTCCATGGTGCTGGGTGGGCTTTTAGTGACCCCTAAGAACCTTTCAATAATTATTTTAATAACGCCGATCACTCTCACCTCCACCGGGTCTCCGCCTCGAAACGGGAATAAGAAAAACTTATCAAGGTTTACTTAGGAGTTACTTTTATACTTAAATGCTGAAAATAGAGACCCAATATAGTGTAAAAAGGGCGAGCGAAGCGTGAGCTTATAGTGAGTGTTTCTTACTCTCTGACATGGGTAGGGTAAGCACTGTAAAGACCGACCGAAGGTTCGGTTTCGGCCCAAAAATCTAGATTCGGCTGCAGTTTCGGTTTCAGCCCCGCTCAATGCTCGTCATTGTCGTGCGTCATTTCTTCATTCTTCATAACGATTATATTCAAATATATCTAAGTGTAGATCCAGGGGATAGATAAGGGCAGAAGCCAAACGACCCAGATATCTTTGGTAGACTAGAACCTAACGATGTAATTGATGAAATACGAAAAGGATTCCAAGGAGGCTTGTTATGTTATGCGTTAAGCAAAATAAAATGTAATGTGCTTTTTTTAGTGTTTACGTTGCTAAAACCTGCCCTGAGCTGGTTCAAGCCCCCGGAAAAAGACAATCTGGGTCTGCCACTGCCACTACTACTTGATTGTCCTACAAAATACTTATTCTAATCTTTGTTGAGTCTGAATTCCTTAGTTGACTAGTATGGATTTTTTTAACAAACAGATCAATACAAGGTCTCAGTAAATTTTATTAATCATAAGAATATTGTGAACACCATAATTAAAATATTGTGCTGTACTCGTAGCACGACCATGAACGCATTCATTATAACTTAAGATGGTAATAAAATCCTTTTAATTTATACTATTTTATACCACTAATTAGAAATTTTATACCTATCAACTGTCGTAAATATATAGATCGTTACGCACCACGTGAAAATTCTAGCTGGAATAAAAGTTGATGAAACGGGAACATGCCTAAAAATGATTACTCAATATGTACTCTTATTTCATTACTGGTAAATTGTCGTAAATTGTTAGAAAAGAAAAAAAAAACATTTTATGCCTGTAAGCCTGTATATGATTTTTATACTTGACACTAGATGGCGTTAAATGCAAAAAAATAAATTTACTTACACAAAGTAACATACCTACTAGATAGCTACATTTGTTTAGCATAGCAAACATGCGCCAAAATATTTACATAAAATCATTGGGAGAATTTTCATATTTACAACAAATAAATGAGTATTTTTTTAAAGTAAGAAGATAAGTTTTCTCTAGTCGCCGCTACGCGTGACATGATTAGCACCATAGAAATATAAAAAACAGATTACTTATAGTAGGCGCCAGATAATCGTGGAATAACGGTCATTGACCCACCCACAATTATTGACATTTTTAATTTGAAAAACCGAATTAATGACACAAAGCTGTCCCGAATCATCATCTCATTGTCTAATAATGAAAAACGATTCATATTTAATTGTTCAGGTACCTATGAACAGTTATTAGGGAAAGGTCAATGTACTTTATTCCACATTTATCTGGCGCCTACTATAGCACATTTCTAATCATTTGTTTTAGTCGCCAGACGCTTCGCCGTTCGCACTGCGTGAATATTTTCTGCAGCGAATGTTTCGTGGCCAGGCTGTAATAGTACATTGTTCACCGAGAGGAGAAAGTGACCGATTACCGTCGAGGGTGTCGTTTGAAGCCCGAGCCGTAGGCGAGGGCTTTAAAACACCCAAGATCGGGAATCGCAGTTTCTCTCGAGTGATACATAGTGCTTTATACTACACCTAGAAGGAAAATAAAAAACGAAATCTTAACTAATTGAAATTTATATTGAAATTGTTGCAGTTAAAACTGAATCCTCAAACAACACACAAATTGGAAATGGTGCCAATGGCGTCTGCAATTTTCACATGTTCTTTTTTCAAATTGTTTATCCTGCCGCCGCAGGGTCGCACTGCCAGCCCGACACCATCCGACACACAGCTAGTGGCCAGTGTCATTTTGCGAACTTGGAGATAAAAACTCACTGTAAAAACTTTTTGGCTTTTGATATTTAGGTTACCGGCGCATAGTCTTACCCAAAATTAAAAAAGAAAAACCACGTAAGAAATGGATTTTCATACACTTTTCTCTCCCGCTCAGATGCGTTTTCTCCCCGCATATTTGTTCGATATGCAATGACGTACTTTCTACCGTAAATTTGATAAAGTATCAAGGTACTTTCCAAGCAGGTGTAGTATAAAGGTACATTTCCGTATATATAGCGGCCGATCGTAGCGCGCGCTATCTATCGCGAGCGACAATAGTTAGAGTACATATGAGAATATATTTTTTCGCTTTTCAGAGGTCTGCGACACACGCGCGCGGCCGACTTCGGCAGCGGTGCTATACATTTATGACTCTTTCTCTTCCTTTAGTGCTAGTTAGCTTATAAAAGTTAAAAAGAGAATGTGTTTAGGTACAGTATGGCGCATGGTAGTGGTAGCTAAACAACAACCAAGTTAAGCTGGTCTTTTATTTTATCCAAAAAATGTAGTAGGTACTTAATTTGCCAATCCTGCTCAAGGTCGATGTTACCACCTACAACGGCTGTAACTCCAGAGTTACAGCCAACCGTTTGTAGGTGATACCAGTATCAAGATCAGTAGAATTGATTTGCAAATATTTTGCTATGGATCAAAGGTTTAGGAGAAAGAAATAACATAACCTAAGAACAATATTATCTTATATTTTGTCAAATTAATATTTTCTAATATATATTACTTAAACTAAAAATTATAAACAGCATCTCAAAAAATCTTACTTATATACTTCAAATGGCACACTACATGTACTTAAATAAATTAATAAAAATCATCCTTATGTTCAGTCAAATAAAGGACAACATAAAACATCACAATATATCGGAAGGGTTGAATTAAGTCTTTGGTTCATACATTACTAAAGCATTAGGGGTAGATGTGACTCATCAGTTTCAATAAGCTGCTATATAAAATATAGTTTCTCAACTAGGTACCTATACCAAGAAGTGTGCTTATCAATTTGAATACATAATACAGACAAAATTCATTTCATAGAATGATAAATTTACATCAAACGGATTTTAGTTTTTGCATCTCACATCGATTAAGTTATTGATATACAATGTTATTACAATAATTAAAAGTCTTTAAAACAGGTATTTGGCACTATTTGGTTGAAAAGTGTGTAATTAAAAGCTGTTAGGCCAGTCACATATTTAGTATCAAGTAACTATAATATCGTTTCCAATACTCATACTTAGGTTAGACCCTTGCTTTTTCAGCACCTTTTTCTCAATTCCACAGACAAAGCACCCACTAACACTCACTAACTAACCTACTGGCGGACCCATTTCGTAAACATTCTAATACCTCATTGGAAACCGGTGCATTTCATTATCCTGAAAATAATTATTTAACACTTACTTTTTTATCGCGGCTTCGTTCCCTAAGCCTTTTCCATAGGAACCATGCTGGGATCAAAAGCAATCTATGGCACTCAGCCTGCTGCTTTTAATTAGAAAAATAATTTTCGCAATCGGATCACTAACTCCAAAGATTATGTAGGTACCTTCTTCAAACAGACAGTTTTACCTTTTTACAATATTAGGTTAGATAATGCCCTACATACTTGAAAAAATATTTTTTTTTACACAATAATAATTTCAATGTACAAAACCAATCGTATTATAAAGCCTCATTAACAATCAGCTACTTAATGATATAACTTAACAGTTGGAATAGTTTGAGTAGGTAGATAGTGAAAATGCGACTATCAGACATACATCATATATAATTTTTTAGTAAAGACTATGCTATATCATTTTGCTGATGACGGTAGTATTAGTAAATTTTAACAACCACACTATTAATTAACGGCAAAAAATCTGTCATCAAATTTAAAATGATCATGTGTGGTAAATATTTTCTAGTAATTCGTCTTTGGCTAACAATAACGTTGCTAATTGCAATTTAGCAAGTTAATAGGTACTTATTAAGTAACACATTTGAACCTATGCACATTAAGATCCAGACATAGATGTTACACTTAAATATCTGTTATAATTTACCTTCTACATTCGATTTTTGGTGTTCCACTTTTAGGTGTAGGACTCTTATGTCGTTGTTCAGATATTACACTATCTTATATCAATGGTCATAGGTACGTTTGTTATTTGACAATAATTATAATAAGTTATAAACATTTGATAATTTGTGTGCATCCTACTATTAATGTAAAAGTTGTATATTTGGATGGTTTGCTGGAAGAAAATTAGACTTTGTGGTAAGCTTACCTTTGTACAACAGCTTAAAATATCACAGCATTATAAGTTGTTTTGGTGTACAATAAACAATTATAAACTATATACCGAGCCTCACCAGCTGAACAGATTTAGATGCCATTTGCAACAAGGGTTTGCACATGGCCTGGACTATGATACAGCCCATAATTATACTTTTATTCCGGTAGCAAGTAAGACCCCGTGGGATAATTTAGTATTATATTTGTAGTACTTCCAGCACCCAGACTTTCACATTTATAATCAAAAATAGGAATGGATAGAACTCTGAGATTTTTGTAGGAAGTAGCATATTTCATACAGGATATAGGATAATATGCTCCTAGATATATGATAGTTTAATATCCCCTATAACAACGGTTACATTTACTTACATTTGGTTAAATCTACTTTGGTAACAACATGCAATATAAATATTTACATAGATATATTAGGAACTACATAATTCAAATGAATGCTTATTGGATAAATTATTTGGTATGTACATGTGATGTAAACAAGAAAATATTCTGGCAAAAGCCAGCATTGAGTTTCAACCTAAACTTAACTCTAAACCTATCAATGAATTCAAGTATATTTCCATAAATTTTAGGACATTTTCTTTCCATTGGGCATCTCAAAACGTGTGAAATACCCTATTAATGCAACTGTGTCCCATTCATTATTATCCTGTATCAGAAATATTGTTTAATATTGCACCCTATATATTAATTAAATATTTTGAAGCCGACTCCACTTCTGACGCCTTTCTATCCATCTGATAGTCTTAATAGTAAGACTTCACCGATTTCTCAGCTGCGTTGCCATCTCCAAAGTAGAAACATCGTATGTTAATATTCTTTTACTGACACTCACACCCTTAAAACCGAAACAACGCTGCTTGGCGGTAGAAATGGCCGTAGTTCTTCTCCAGGCAAGCTCCCTCTCAAAGAAGTCTAATAGTAATAGGATTATACAGACGTACGAATTTGTGTATTGCGAAATGGGATGAAAGATCTAGGGTATAGATTGTCTAATTTAAATTGAGCACTCGGCCCCTGCTTCACTGCATGTGGGCACACATGCCAAGGTTATTGTGTGACTGGCACAAGTACATAGTGACTCACGGTGACAGCAACTGAAAGCAATACTTTCCTTACTTATTTTGAATGTGCATAAAGGGCGCGCGGTTTTAAATTAGAAGATCTAGTTGGAATATTTTTTGTCATAGCATAGAGCGCCGATATAATCACAAAACGAGTGACGAAAAATACAACCAGCATAAGCACTCCGTTGTACGACTAAACGTCACGTACGTGGTAAACGTAGGATACTAGTATCGTACGTTTACTTGTGATACAAATTCGTTTTCCGACCGGGCTTAAAATATTTTGTTATATAGGGTGCAATATTTAACTTCTATTTTGTTTTGTCATTACTGGCTGGACTTCCGCAAATTACATTACATGAATTATGTCTAGTCTTGCGATTGCCATCTGCATCGCAATCTGCTCCGGCAGCTACAGACGTGAGCGCGACAGTTTTATCAAAGTCAATTGTCGTGTATCCGATGGCAGCAGACGGCGCCGGAGCGGGGTTGGCGAGAAGACTCGTTTTCTCTACACTGCACTGCGATACAAGACGTCCGCGTGGCTGCGATGAATACGAGGCAACGCTTTCATTTTTAGAACTGCTGAAGGATTGACTCTCGGGGGAAGTTAAATCCCTTGTAATTTTTACAATTTCTTTATTTGAATCAATATCTAATATTGCGTAGTTGACTTCCAATTCTTCCACAGGTGACATAGAGGTAAAAGTATCGGACTCGGAGAATTTTTGGTTGTGCTCAGAGGGTGCTGAGAAACTTAATATTTGTTTAGCATTCTTAATACTGTCGCCCATATCACCTAGTGATAAGTTTGCGTACGTGTTTATCTCTGGTTTATTCCCCACAGATAAATTACAATATTCTACTTGTTTTGGTGTCAATGGAGTGGTAGGCACGGTATCGCTCTTACCGGCTTCTGAATCATTGCGAGCAATGTTCATGTACATCCTAGCCGATTCTTGTTGCTGCTGCTGTTGTTGTTGTTGTTCTAGACTCAACTGGGCGTAGTGTTCACTCGAATTACTTAATGTTGGGGACAGAGGACTGTTCATTTGTTTGTTCTTTGGAGTATTTTTATCCAAACTTTTGAGAAATATATTTTCATCTTCTATTTCTTTCATCGTATTCACAGCAGCCTCTTGTCGTAACGTGCTTCGTAAAAAAGCTAAATCTCTATTGATATCATTTGAGTAAACATGTCGAATTTCCGTAGCACGGTTATCAGGTAGCGGCAGCGGCAGCGGCAGCGGCGCCGGCGCCGGCGCCGGCGTAGGCGCTTCTCCTTGATTATTATTGGGTTCTCTCTTAAAATCTCTGAGCTGATAGACATTCGTGACTTGATTGGTACTAGACTGAGATCTTGGATACAATGGCATTACCTCTAATATATCCGCACTAGATGGTGATCGTGGTGACTGAGTAGCATTGCGTGGGACTGTCGTATTTGAAATAATATTTGGGAGATTATTGTTGATTATTATTGTAGCTGGGCGAGCATTGTCCGGCTGGCCGTTGTCTATAGAAGAGCGATGAACTACACTAGCCTGTAATGTTTGCCTGCCCTGAGGAGATGGCGTCAATCTGGATACAGGATATGGTACCGAATCATGAATCACATTCCTTAATTGAATTTGTTGTTGAAGTGTGCGAAATAACAGAGATGCCCTTCGACAGCGAAAAGCATATATTCCCTCTCCAGTCTCACATCGTCTGCCTGAAAACCAAAAACATTTTTTTTGTAACATGATGCTAAATGTTATGCCGATGTTGGATGGTTCAAACATTCGTTTGACAAGTTCGGAACGCAGTAAGACAGATAAGTTCGGATACACTATAGTCAAACTGGAGAAAGAGTCGTTTTCTATCCAGTGGTGGGGAACACAGGTTATGGGAAATCTACTTGGTGGGACAACGAATCTTTCTCCGGTTCGACTAAACGTGCATCAGTAAAAAGTGAATGTAAAGGCACGTTCATTTTTAAAATGAAAGATTTCTTTGTTAGATTTCCGTGTTGAAAGTATAGTATTTTTCTTCAACAGTATAAAGTACACATACACGAAATACAGTACAATACTATATAATTATTATGGTACGGTTGGCAACCCTATCATAAGCCCAAATGATAAATCTACGAATGGAAGCCGATCCCAACATAAATAAAGAAAATTGAATTAAAACATCATTGGGAACGGCCTGAACAAGTCCTCGACCCTTGAGTTGAGCTCATAAAAACTCAGTCCCGAATACTCTGGAACTAATTACCCCAAGAGCGGACACGGCGAGCCTGGAAGTATACCTACATATTTAGCGGTTGCCAAAAATAAGATTTGACTTTCAAGGTTGAAAAAATAATTATTCTTTTCTAAATGAAATCCTAGGGCGAATCTTACTTGCTCTTTGCTAGTTTATGTTCGCGCGATAGGTACCTACATTAAAAGTGAAATTACGGGTTATTCCCAGTTGTCGCCACTGGTGACGCCACCACTGGCGACAAATGGGAATATTTTTCAAAAAAAGTCCCAGTTGTCACCAGTGGTGGCGCCACCAGTGGCGACAACTGGGAATGGCCATTCTTCTAGTTCCCAGTTGTCACCAGTGGCGACAGATGGGAAATATAAAGTGATACGCCTCCGGTGGGGGCGATGCTAGAGCTGAATTATAGTGATGGGGTTTCATTATTGTATCACTAACGAAGTTTTAAATAGTTTTAAATAGGTTTTTTTTTTTTTTTTTTATTGGAAACCTGCGCGAAGCAGAATAGTCCCGTGACGTCTTTTTATATAAACTAACGAAACTTCACCAGAACTGCACGACGCACTTGACCCTGACATTGTTGGGAATGCACTGGTAAGTGTTACGTCACTGGTCTACGAACCGACAACAGCATAGTGGAGGGGGTTGATCGACAGGATCGGAGCGCGGAAGTTATGGCTGATTGTAAATATATTGCAATTATGTACATATTCATTACTATTTAGTTTGTGATAAGAACCTAATAATATAGTTTTAAGTAAAATAATTATACGATCTGTAATAGTTGTAGTACTGGAAACTGTACTTGTGCAGTTTTAATCTCAATGAATACAAATATTGTGATTTATAAAAATATATATCTTCCCAAGTAACGTGTAAAAGTTTTATTTAAGAAAATATAAAATATACCTATTTAAAACTTCGTTAGTGATACAATAATGAAACCCCATCACTATAATTCAGCTCTAGCATCGCCCCCACCGGAGGCGTATCACTTTATATTTCCCATCTGTCGCCACTGGTGACAACTGGGAACTAGAAGAATGGCCATTCCCAGTTGTCGCCACTGGTGGCGCCACCACTGGTGACAACTGGGACTTTTTTTGAAAAATATTCCCATTTGTCGCCAGTGGTGGCGTCACCAGTGGCGACAACTGGGAATAACCCGAAATTACTTCGTCTGTGTTCAAGATACATATTATTCATGTAAAAAACATTTCAATATTTTTTTTATTATTTACATGGGTATTTTCTGTATTTGTTATCGAAACTTAGTTTTACGAGTTAATGCACTGCACTGGACAAAAAGATAAAGCATAATTATATAATAAAAAAGGTAAGTATATTTAACTGACACTTCTAATCTACCTTTAACCAACTGTCAAATTAGATACCAACAGTAGCTGAAACGTCATGTTACAAAGGCAAACATGACGTTTCAGCTACTGTTGGTAGCTAATTTGACATGTGGTTAAAAGTAGATAGATACATCATTGAAACTGGCCGTTTGTAACATGGCATAACATTTGTCTTCAAGGATTGGAATTACGTACATACATACTTCCAAATGGTATTGATAAGTTTGCTAGACAAGTAAGTTCATCTTAGTAACTAGCTGTAGCCAGCGACTTCGTACGCGCATGTCCCGGTTTTTCCTGTTCCCGTATTTTTTCTAGCCTTGTAAGCCATGAATGTGGCTATCATATGCAAAAATAATTTTCCGAATCCGACTGATAGTTCCACAGATTAGCGCGTTCAAACAAACAAACAAACTCTTCAGCTTTAATATATAAGTACAGATTTTATTAAATTCAAGACTTATTAATTATAAAAGACAATTAAGTGACTGATGTGATAACCGATCAGGAAGACCCCTTACCAAGCAGTGCAACAGCACAGATAATATAATACAAGCGGCAACAGTAAATATTGGTAAAATAATGTAGATATTGCACCTATAATTGTAAATACAAACCTGATTCAAAGCTGAATATATCTCCTTCAAACCCATATCTTCTTAATGAGTGTAAAGGCCATATAGTCGAGTCTCTTCCTTCGCGATACAATATTATATCGGATTCAGTTATCTCTAACTGACCAGAACACAAATCGGCACCATTCTCATCAATGTTCACAACCCGAAACACATTAGGATGCAAGTCTGAAGTTTCTTTCTTGCTGTGTAAGCACCCCATTATACATTTCAAAACTAATTTCCATATATTTGCGTAATCTGCAAGAACAAATAAAAACAGTATTAGTATGATTGACAAAAGTTTACAGCTGTTATAAGCGAAGAAGGAAGGGGGTACGCGCGAGGTAGAGACAAATCCTTCGCCCCATCCGCGGCCACAGAAAAAGACGCCCCAGTCGTCGGGAGTCGCAGGGCGGCGTATCAGCCAGTAAGAGACTGACACGCCCCTCCCGCTCCACCCTGAGCGAAATAAGTCATTTGATGATTTCCCATCCTTAAAATAAGCTGGTTGAACATTTCTCTTAATATCTCATTTTCGGTTTGGTTTTGGAATTTTAACTTTATTTTTTGGCTTCTCACAGGTAAACCTATGACGTGTTTGATCTGTAAACTTCAGTAACCGATACATGGATGCGACGATGCGTAATGTATGTTATTGTATAACATTTAAAACTAAGTATTTCAAACAGCACCATGCAACATATAAAATGAAAGTGCTTATTGTGAGGGTCTCAAAACTATTCTTTATAATAAACAGTTTTATATTTTTTACACAACTGCCTAAAATAGGAGTATTATTAACATGGCATTTTAAAACCATTGGTAGTAGACTTCTTATAAGTTTTCCAGTTATCTTTGTGTAAAGGACTATTTTCTGTAAATTTTAAAAAGTTTGAGGCTCAGTAGTTTCAGAGATAATTAGAGGTCGGAATTAGGTAGAGTTATTTATTTACTTACACTGATTTGATACAGCGAAAGAATAAAGTGGATATGCCTCAAATCCCGAGATTAATTTTAAAGAACAGAAAAATCCCGTGATTTATTAAATAATAAAGTTATTTCCTTTTACACAATTTAAAGCACTGCACGCGCGACGTTGCCAAATTTACATGAACAACATCGGATGTCTGAAATTGCAAAATTCCAATGCGCACACGCGGGATGTGGCCACATTTGTAGTTCGCACAACATAGCTTGTGAGAACAAAAGAAAACAATAGCGGAAATGCGGAGCACTCCCCGCTTAACAAAATGTACTAGATTTTGTCTCTTTCTACCGCATTCAAACTTTCTATTAGCAATAAATCAGTTAACTCATTCACACAGCTCATTCACTTACCTCGTAGAATGCGCTCGCTTGTTTCCTGTTGTATTTTGGGTGGTGAATCCTGTTTGACCCTGGCTTGTTTATTGGATTCTGGACTCTACTTAATACGACTATTTCGGCACACATTAACGGACTTTGATTTGGCCTTACTGTATGGATGATTGGATATTTGAAGTTGGTGATATACTTGGTAATGGTAAGTTTCTTGTTTATTTTTTATTAAATTTACTTTAAATTAGTCCGTCTGTCCCTCTGTATAAATGTATGCATGCTTAGATCTTTTAAACTACGTAACTGTTGTGCCCTATCTCTCTCACACTTAAAAACACACTCATACGGCTTTCTAAGATTCACATTTTTTTTTGCTCCAGATTAACCCTTTGATTAAAAGTATTACAATGGCGCAGAGTTCAATCAAAGAGGCCACCGTCAACAAGAGGATCAAAGATAATCCGGAGCTTCTTTACGACCATGCAAATGGATTCGATTAAGTCGAAGTAAAATGCTAAAGGAGTGTGGTGTTATTTCTTCGTGCTTTTATGTATTGCTCCTTCTACATGACTTTTGACGTTACTCCAACGAGTTGCACTCAAATGTGCTTCGCATTCAGAGCAGTAAATTACTGCTCGACTTAAACGAATTTATGATTCTTTGTAACATACCATGGTCCCAACTGTGCAACAATGCATTTAAAACATTTTTTCAAAAGTACATGTGTTGCAATTGCAAATCTATTAAACTACTACTACTAACTAAAAGTTCACCTGGATCAGCTTTTCAAAATCAAAATACAAGAGATGCAAAGTAAGGTTGTAGATAAAAACTATGGCTTTCAGTAGGCGAAACTACGGATTTCTTAGGAAGAGCTGTCGTACATTTGTTGGTAAGACCATTAGAACACATACTGTACATGGAACAACTATATCACATTGTGTTCAAGATTCTTTTAAATATGTTGGGAAGTTTTTCATATGTTTAGCCCATGCTCTAAATCTTTTTGCGGGGCAGATTAGAAAAGAGAACCCTAATGTTGACAGTTTAATTTCAAATTTGAAAAAAGGTTTTTTGAAGGCACCAAAAAGAATTCAAATCTTGAAAGAAATGTGTCCGAATTTACCTTTACCTCCTGCACCTGTTATTACTAGATGGGGTAGATACTTGGCTTGATGCAGCATTCTATTACGCTAAGCATTTCGATGAAATTAAGTCTGTATTGTCTGTGCTGACTAGTCAAGAGGCAAAGAATCAATAGAGAATGCTTTAAACATTTTTAATAATAATGACAACATAAAGGATGATTTGTGTCGTATTTACGAAAATTTTGCAATTATATCAACAGCTTTGACAACACTTCAGAAACCTGATCTTTCTCTAATGGAATTATTTGAAATATTTGATGCAGTGAGATTAGCTTTGAAATGGGCAAATTGCGAGAGCTTAGAAGATAGCATTGAAAAAGTCATGTATAGAAATCCTGATTTGGACCCTATCAGAAATGTAGGAGAAAAAATTCTTCCTGCATTAATGACGAGGAGGAGGAAGTGTCTAAATTTGCTAACCTCACCTCAGTTGACGGAGAGCGATCTTTTTCAATGTACAAATGTATTTTAGATGTTCGGAGAAATTCATTGAAGCCAGAAAATTTTGAAAAGCTAATGTACTTCAATTCTCATAAAAGTTATACAGTAATGTCGGAAGCGAACACTTCAAATCTTAGTGGTACTTTGAATGAATCGAACAAGGAAAATAATTCTGATGGGCCATTTGATTAAGACCTAGTAAAGTCTAGGCTAGAAGCAAAAGTATTTTCGTATTTATAAAAAAGGCGAAGTATAAGTATGAGAATTTGCTTAAGACACTTAATTAATAATTTGTGTTGTAAATTAAATACTAATAAAAATTGTATGTTAATTATCTTTGTTTTATTTGTCTTATCTATCTCTGAGGTTTTTATTATTATTTATTTGTAACATTGTTGGCCACACGGGATTATCTATTAGAAATCCCGGGAAGATCCATATTAATATCAACATTTTGTGCAAATAAATAAATAACTCTACCTAATTCCGACCTCTGGAGATAATGTGAGGGAAGATAATTGATGGGAATGGAATTGAATTCATCAATTTTCTTGAATAAAAACTTAGTTCAGAAAATGAATGAAAATAACCATACCACTCTTTTATTTCCAAAACTACCGAGTCTACAATTAAAAAAATATCTGCTTGTTTTTTCCTTTCATTTTAAAGTGTTTATTTATAACTATAGTCTTCTTATTATAGATAAAAGGAAAACCTGTAAAAAGATTATGGTTTTAAAGAAACACTTTAAGTAAAATATTTAATCGGATCATGCATTGTTTTGCATGCAAGTCCAAATCGCTCTTAGTCAAATGATTACCGGTCTATTAATTACATTGACAGAGTTTTTATTCTATCTATCTATCTATTGGGGTATGGTTTCCGCACTTAGTCCTGATGTTGGACCATTGTGCGTGGGCCGCGATCAATGGCCCTTTATGGGGCCCCGATCTGGGCGGCTGACCTGACGGCCAGCACCATCACTGTTCTGCGGAGGCCGCAGAGGGTGATGGCCGTCAGAGTCATCAGGGGATATCGCACGATCTCCTACGAGGCGGCTTGCGCACTGGCCGGATCTCCGCCGTGGGACCTGGAGGCGAAAGTGCTCGCGTCACTGCATAGGTGGCGCGAGGGCGCGCGGGCGCGCGGCGAAAGACTGACGCAGCAACACTTAGAGCTGCGTCGGTCGCAGCTGCGCGAGATCCTGGTGGCGGAATGGCGGGACAGGCTTTCGAGCCCTTCCGCCGGCCTCATCACCATCGAGGCCATCCGGCCAGTGCTCGACCTGTGGCTCGGGAGAAGGCACGGCTCTCTGACGTTTCGTGCGACGCAGGTCCTCTCGGGGCATGGCTGCTTCGGGAGGTTCTTGTGTCGCATAGGCAGGGAGCCGGACGCTCGATGCCACCACTGCGTCGACTGTCGGGAGGACACGGCGCGGCATACGCTGGCAGAGTGTGCCGCTTGGGAGGAGCCGCGCCGTGCCCTCATCTCTGTTGTAGGCGGTGACCTCTCGCTGCCGGCCGTAGTTCAATGGTCGGCTGTGAGGAGTCCTGGGACGCGGTGGTCTCCTTCTGCGAGACAGTTATCGCGCAGAAGGAGGCTGCGGAAAGGGAGAGGGAGATCACAACCGCTCTCCCTGCCCGCAGCAGACGCATCGGGCGTCGGAGGAGGGCATACGCTGCCCTCTTCCGGCCCCCCTAACTGGGTCCAGGGGCGGCGGACTTGGGGCTGTCCGTCGCCCCCCATTCATCCGGACCCGAGGTGGCGGCGCGTGGTGTTCCCGTGCGCCCCTCTTTGACGTAGCGAGGGGAGTCAAACACCTCACTCCCCTCGCCGACGCGAGGTGGCCCGCAGAGGCGGGCCGGCACCAGCCGGGGATTGCGAATGTCGCATACGTTCCCGTGATCCCCGGCGTAGGTGGGAGATGGAACACCGGGGTGGTTTTAGTCAGTAAGAGTCTGACAGACCCCTCCACCCGCCCCAGGGTGGAGGATTTCCATGAGGATTTCCCCCCGAGATCAAAACAAAAAAAAAAAAAAAAAAATTGTGCGTGGGCCATGGCGGCCGTCATTCCAACCAGCCAACCTCCCTCCAGAAGCAGATCAGTCCTCCCAAAGAGTTCAGGGTGTCTGTGAGTGAATTCGGTGTCCCTAGCGTTTGTCTACGTATATCGGCGACGCCTGTGCACTCAAAGAGCACGTGCGACACCGTTTCCTCCTCCTCCATGCATGCTCTGCACAGAGGACTGTCTGTTATACCTATTGTGTGGAAATGCTTATTCAGTGAGCAGTGTCCGGTTTTGGTCCCCGCCACCATTTGCAGGCTGCCCCTATCCAGTCGCAGAAGGCGCTTGTAAGTTTAATGTTAGGGAGTGGTATAGCCTCCTTGGACTGCCTGCAACCTGGTGCCGAGGCCCACCAGCGTTCTGCTTGTGTGTGGGTATGTTCTTGTAGCCACGTTCGCAGCTGGGTGAAAGGGAGTGGCACTATGGGTTCGGGTCCAACAGCCATCGTACCAGACCCCCTCCTGGCCAGTTCATCGGCCGCGTCATTTCCTAGTGATCCGCTGTGACCTTTTATCCACTGCAGCGTCACAGTGTTGCGGTTTGTCACCGTGACGCGTTCTAGTGCATTGTGGCATTCTTGTATTTGTTTCGAAGTGGTGTAGTTTCTATTTAGGGATTGGAGAACTGAGGCGCTGTTGGAGAGTATACGAATATGAGTGTCCGTGACTCCCTGGCTTCTTTGGCATGGATCGCTAGGATAATTCCCACACATTCCGCCTGATAAACGGTATTGAGCTTTCTTAGTGGTCTGGATATTCTAATGTTGAGGTCGCTGGAGTAAACTCCAACTCTGGTTCCGGTACTTAACTTTGATCCATCAGTGTAGATTGTCAGCTCTTTGTGACCTGAGTGGTCATCCCATTCTTGAGTTAGCACTATGTTATAGTGCTTTTGGAAATGGTGCATCTTTTGAGCTTTGTTTTTTGGTGATGACATCATGGGTTGTCGTTTTACGGCATCTTCCATGATGCGTGTATGCTTGAGTCTTTCCCTAAAGTGCCAGCTGTGCTGGGCCTGAAGGCCGCTAGGACCGCTTCCTCCTGCACTATAAGGTGCAGTGGTGGCAGTCCCAGCATAGCCTGCAGGGCCGCAGTGGGTGCCGTTCTCATACTGCCAGTGATTGCCACACAGGCGAGCCGTTGCAGCTTTTCAAGGTCTTTCTGTGCTCAAGTCGGTCCTGGGCCACCAGACTAGGGAGCCATACGTGATTATCGGTCTGATAACTGTGGTGTATAACCAGTGGGTTGTTTTGGGGCTGATATCCCAGTTCCTACCTACTGCTTGGGTCCTCACACGTTTCGGGTTTCCCTGAAGCGTGCTCGGCGAAGCCATGTTATCCAGACGTTCCCTCTTCGCTGCACCCGAGCCGCTAGGTTCAGGTTGTGGTTTGGAGGTGCCTGGAAGATTTCTAGGCTCCAGGTTAACCCCGCGTGGGGTCCGAAGCCGCTTCCCCCTCGCCCTTCTCGGTGGTGGTCTCTCAGTGTCGCGTCTTTGTCAGTCTGGGTTCTGGCCTACAGCTCCGGTGGGTTCCAATGCTTCCGGAGATTTTTCGCGCTGGGTTTCCCCTTCGCGGACTCGTCTCCGTTCGCGCGTTACCGCGTCCGGCCGTTTTTCGCACTGGGTTAAACCCTCGCGGACTCACGGCTGGTCGCTTACTTGCTCTGGGGCGACCATCCGGTCCTCTCCCCAGCTAAGGTTTTTTCGCGCTGATGCATGCGTACTTCGCCCGCTGGGGTCGGGATGGAACCACCTGAACCGGCAGTCTTATCCGTCTCTTTCTGGTCATTGTTGGGGTTTATCCTAAAGCTGTTCCGGATGATGCTCTGTTGTCAGGCGTGTTGATGTGGCGTGGAAATACAGAGTTTTTATTAATACTATTATAAGTATTGTATACTGTAGGGGAAGTCCTATTAATATACTAGCCAACTCAAATCACAAAATAACATACATCATATATTTTAGGAAACCAATTGATAAGGTCAATCATATGGATGACTTGAATTGAAGGAAGATCATTAAATCTTCCTCAAAATAGTGTGAACTAGTGGTTACTTAGTACATATACCAATGGCTGGTTAGAAGTAGACAGGAAGGTTTACCTGGAATAATTTTTAGGGGCGGCTGCTTGCTGTTTTTGTTCTTCTAAATGAGCATGGCATTCACAAGGAAACTCACAACTTTACAGTTATTACCTTGATGTCAGCTTCCTTTTCTCACAACCATATTCATTTATTCCAAAATATAGTTTCTGTTCATTGTACCTACTGAAAACTGCCATATCATAATTTTAAGTTCTAAAAAGTCCCCTTTATTTAATTTTAAAACTGCTGATACTGAATAAATATAATATCTATTGAATCAGGATCTTTTAACATAGTAATAACACCCCTCTAGTAAACCAGTTGAAATGAATCATGTATATTATTTGCACTCAACACCCAGTTAAAGATTGCAAATATTATTTACTTTATGGTACTTACCCAATTACTTTAAATTTGAGGTAATCAATCACGTTCCTTCATTCAAGCAAGGAAATGTATATACGAAACTTATTGTTTTTACACATAAAGTAACAATATAAATAATAACTTAGCAGGTTTCATCAACACAAAAGTATTTAAAGTGTTCAAAAGTCACAAATGTATTTGATTTATCCAATATCTTGAATTATCAATAATTAAGAAGATTGGGTTGAATGGATTTTAATTACAAAATAGTAAAATAGATATGAAAGTGGAATGAAGTAGGTACCTTATGTGTGTCAGCAAAGGTTGTCACTCACTTGTCATTTGTCACTTTGTTAGTCTCCGGCGTAGCCATGGAATTAGTATTTACTTTGGTGTCAAGGAAGCAAATATTTTTCCAGTGAATAGGGCTGCCAGATCGTATAATTGGATATAAAATATGTATAATCGGACGGTGTATTGTATCCATGATCATTCCGTATAATTCGATACAAAAGAATACCGCATGAAATGGAACATGAGTTCGCCTCTTGCTTTTTCGAAGTTGTCCACTCACGGCGCTCACTCTGTATAAACAGAATGAACAGAGATGGAGACAAGATATTGCCAACTTTACAACTATGATGGAGTGTCGTGTATATTTGAATCTGACTAAGTAGTACTAAAAAAAAACCGGTCAAGTGCGAGTCGAACTCGTGCGCCGAGGGTTCCGTACCTATCCATTATGGCAAAAATAAGATTGTTGGTTAGGTTAGGTTAGGTTAAAACTCCGCGACTGTCGGGAGGACACGGCACGGCATACGCTTGCAGAGTGTGCAGCTTGGGAGGGGCCGCGCCGTGCCCTCATCTCTGTTGTAGGCGGTGACCTCTCGCTGCCGGCCGTAGTTCATGCTATGGTCGGCGGTGAGGAGTCCTGGGACGCGGTGGTCTCCTTCTGCGAGACAGTTATCGCGCAGAAGGAGGCTGCGGAAAGGGAGAGGGAGATCACAACCGCTCTCCCTGCCCGCAGCAGGCGCATCGGGCATCGGAGGAGGGCTTACGCTGCCCTCTTCCGGCCCCCCTAACCGGGTCCAAGGGCGGCGGACTTGGGGATGTCCGTCGCCCCCACTCATCCGGACCCGAGGTGGCGGCGCGTGGTGTTCCCGTGCGCCCCTCTTTGACGTAGCGAGGGGAGTTAAACACCTCACTCCCCTCGCCGACGCGAGGTGGCCCGCAGAGGCGGGCCGGCACCAGCCGGGGATTGCGGAAGTCGCATACGTTCCCGCGATCCCCGACGTAGGTGGCAGATGGAACACCGGGGTGGTTTTAGTCAGTAGGGTAGGTGGAGGATTTCCATGAGGATTTCCACCCGAGATCAAAAAAAAAAAAAAGGTTAAAACTCCGCAGCGGTCGGCGAGTGCCAGACACGACTTGCATTAATAGAAAAAAAGATATTTTTTTTAGTAGGTTACTGCTTAGAATGAGATTTCTTACCGACAAATTTCGATTTATTACTGCCCACACGTAACCGCTCGTTCAATATTTTTTACCGCCCATTTAATTATTTTCCTGCTCAATTATATATTCACTGATCCATTTCATTATATTTTATTACTCATTTTTGTTTACTTTACTGCTTAGTTTTAACTGCTGAACTAGTTGCGTTGCGTTGAGTAGTTAAGTATGAATATTATGAAAATTTTATATGGGACTCTCAAAAAAAAACGATCTTATTAGATAACTTGTTTATTCTTATTGGAATATGCAAAATTTCGTGTAAATTGATACGGTAATTTTAGAAATCGACGTAACACGGGAACAAACGCACTATTCAGCTAGCTCTTTGAAAACATAATTTGTTTATAATACAAGTCTCGTAATATGAGTATTATTTACATTTTAATTTATGATCAGTTTATTTAAGAGCTCAAGTGTGTTTACAGTACGGGCCTAGAGCCAATAGAAACGCCAGCAAACCATTTTAAGTGTCAACTGTCACGTCGTTGATAGGTGTTGACATTTATATTACTTTCGGCAGCTCAGGGGTTAAATATATATAACCGCTCATTCCATCATTTTTACCGCTCATTCAGTTAGAGGACTGCTCAATTATTGTTAGAATTGACATTGTATGATAAAATAACCGACTAATTGTTTTTTTATTACTGTCCATGTTTTACTGTCGCAATAATTAATCAACCGCCTTTAAAAATAACTGCTCAATATTCCAACTGATCATAATAACATCTCGAATATTTAATCAACAGCTCAAAAAATTAGTTCCCAAATAAAAGAACTTCCGAACAGTTTTTTATTTTGCCACTTCGCATCGCGGTGTATCGCAGTTTAGTGGGTTTTTTTAACGCAAACGCATGCGTCTGAAGTACTGTGAGTGTGAACGAGACCTAAATATCCAATTTTTCCATTATTTCCGGATTTTGTTGGCAATGCTGAACTGCGCTAAACTCAATGTCAAATTAACTCAAATTGGCAAATATTGACAATCAAAGCAATAATAAACCAGATCTCGCCAGTACGTCTGTTTGTGAATCATTTTATAAGTGATTTCACATTTCCGCAATATCTATATGAGTTTATTTGTAATCTTTAGTATACTTCAATTTCTATTTTCATTACTTCATTAAATAAAGTACCTATGCATTAATTATTAATAAATAAAATAGTTTATGATGTCTTGTCAAGTGGAGCAACTAGCAGACTGTGGCGATATATCCAGTTTAGGAAGAGCTTTGTTTATATCCGAAAAAGAAGGTATTATTTTAATGAAATTTAATACGTTGTACGTTTAATAAAATTGTTTCTGATAAAATATTAACATTATTTCAGACACCAAATGGCTGCCACAGTGTGCGATTTCTTTGTCTTCCTGCAGCAGTTTATTGGCAGTTGGTTATAAGAATCGTCTCTGTCTACTTACTAATCAATGGATTAGTCTTACAAACAGTCACACATTTCTTATATCTTGGAGTGGAACTTTGCCTTCAGAAATAACAGTGGTGTCAGCATTACCTATATGCCCTTCGCAACAATCTTCTCAGGTAAATATAGCTTCCAATTCTAATGTAAGCATAACTTGATTTATGCTTCATATGTCCTCATGTTTTCCAAACAAATCTTAGTGAAATTCTTCTTTGCCTATCTTGCACTAAGTCCACAGGTGATTTCACTGATGTTCAATGGTGTGTTTGCAATAAGATAATAATATTTACTTCAACATTGTTTTTCAAAAACTCAAATACAAGTGGATTGAAATATAAAAAAAACAACAAAGAGTGAGATGATGAAAAATATCCATTAAAATACCTTGTATGACAAAAAAAAGAACCAGCAAAGAGTAAGGAAAACAATTTAATGTTTGGCTTTTTACAAGTAATCTCTTAACAATACTTGATAAAAAGTAGGTTAAAAGTATGTGCAGGCTCAATCGCTGTTAACCCACAACTTATTTAAACCATGACACTATTGCTTTATAAAAATTAACTTATTTACAGAATGGACCTGATTGGTTTTGCATAATTGTTGGTTTTAAAAATGGCAGCGTAGGTTTCTATACCAATACTGGTCACTTGCTGTTACTTGAAAAGTTAGATGAAAAGCCAGTTTTGAAAATATCTTGCCACACTGGAACCTATGGAACTTTACCTGATGATATACACATACTGTTTCAAAGTTGTGAGTGTATCATTTCAGGATCAAGCTTGTACCAAACACTCAGGAATGCAAAGGCGCAGTTAGCCAGAGGTATTTTATTTAGACTATAACATTGAGAGATAAAAGATCCCTAGAACCTTACGTTCTTACCTTATAAAACTTGAATCCCTCAAAAAATGCTT
Source organism: Mamestra brassicae (assembly GCA_905163435.1). Lineage (NCBI taxonomy): Eukaryota > Metazoa > Arthropoda > Insecta > Lepidoptera > Noctuidae > Mamestra > Mamestra brassicae. The sequence continues at coordinate 8,451,706 of LR990995.1, read as the reverse complement.
ACTAGCCTGTTGGCACAACTGCATGTTTTGATTTGAAAGCATAATTATCCTTTCCTATACTAGGTTTATCTTCTTGGCTTGTTAAGGTGGAAGCATCAGGGTAGCCCACGAAATTCAAGTTTTCTTATGATTTTTGCAATTTGCAAGTCAGTGTTGAACAAAATATGATTTGCAAATTATAATCATTAAAATCACCAATACAACCGTCTTAGTTCATTTAACTTGAATGAATGGTTATTTCATAAAAAAGTCATTCAATCGAGTTGCATGAATGATACAACCTGTATTGATGATTTTAATTATTATAACTCAGTAAAGCCATATTTGTTACGGTCACCAATCGTATTTTTATCAACATACAACCTGACACTGACCTACAATATTCAAAAAACTTATGAAAATTCGAAATTTGCGGGCTACCCTGAAGCTTTCACCTTAAGTATTAACAGGAATGAGAATGTTCAAAACTTAACTTCTCTAATACAAAAGTTATAGTATATTTTCATTTTAGTTCGAGCTGGTATCCAGGGGGACTATTCCGTAGATAGCCGCAGCATCAATATACGAAAATGGATGTTCTATGAACAAGAAGTTATAAACGATGCAGCAGTTGTAGGACTAGACCTGAAAAACACTTATGATCACCTGTTAGCAGCATCCACTTATGGAGGATATGATGTCTGGTAATTAAAATTCAATGTTTTAATAAATGCGGCAGCAATTCAATAGAATATTTCTCATTGCAGATGTTTGTGTCATGGCCATATTTTAGAATTGAATAAAGAAGAATAAAGAAATATAACCATTTCATAAAATGGTCGGCAACATCATGAAATGGACAATTCTACAATATGGCCACGACATATGCGAAACAGATATCTAGTTAGTCTAAGGAAACTGTTTATATATTACAGGTATCGTTCTGTGCCCCCTGTAAACACTTTGATTCTTGGGGCTGGTGTTAAGCCATATATTGGTTTTCACTATGCTCTGGAAGGAGGAACTACTCCCCCACTGCAAGATGTGGCTAGAGCCGTTGCTAATAAAATCAAGTCTGCACTTCCGTAAGTATGAGAATAATACTTGCTTAGATGTTCAATTGAACATTTTCACATTTTTTTGTATGCTTCTAACAACTGACATCTGGAATTGGCTTCTGGCCATAATCAGATTTTAACCATAACATGTCAACTTTCCATTGAACATTCATGTTACAATGGTTCAGTACTAAGTGAACTGTAGGATTTCATTGTTTGTGATTTCAATTTTTTTCGATTTAAAATTAACGAAATTTGATAGTTCCAAGTCAACCCTGAAATCGCCAGACAGGTACAGTAACAATATTAACCTTTTGAACGCCATTGTCACGTATACATGACAAGCAAGCGCGTGCCCTGTACGCCAAACGTCACTTATATGTGACAAAAAGTACGGCGATTTTGTGGCTTGGCGTCGGGGGCACGCCGCCCGATGCGTTTATGCTCTGGCGTTCAAAAGGTTAAAGATGCCAAAAAAGGTTTTAATAGTGTTCCTATTCGTATTTATTAAAGGGGCTGGCTTGGAGGGGGCTCTACGGAGAATACAACGCCTGGAAATGAACCATTGATTCGTTCCGAACCTTTATCGATGCGCAACGGCTTATACGACGGGCAGCGACACGGCAACGTGGTGGCTGTGTCGCCCGACCGACGGCTAGCGGCCATCGTCGATAGTTTCGGACGCGTTGCCGTTCTGGACGTTACACGAGGACATTTAATCAGACTCATCAAAGGTTGCAGAGATGCTCAGTGTGCATTCGTTCAAGTATGTATTTAAGTCTACGCCGCTGGTAAAAGTCAGTTTATAGTTTATAGGTAGGTACCTAGTGTTATAAAGTACTGACCATTATGAAGTATGGCTTGATGCATACTTAGTCCAGAAAAATTAAAGCTAAGTTTGCAATAATTCTTCTCTCTTAACTGTGATTTTTGGTTTAGCCTATACAGTGTAAGATCAGAGGTCAGTTAATTAAACATTTTTAGTCCGCGAAACTATTATTTATAACCTTACAATTTAAGTAGTTTTTTAAAATAAACGTGTTTTTGTTTTTTTTTAGCATGACACGGTTTCGGAATACATATGTTTAATATCACTAGTCAACACTAAAAAAATATCAGATTTGATTTATATTATTTAGTAATTAGGATGCCTAATGAAGTAATGAAACATCTGCAAACATTGTATTTTCATATCACATCGAAAAGCGGAGAAAATCATTTTTATTTGGTTTTTAATTGAAGTTCTGGTCTAAAATCGAAGGCAGAAAAAATAAATACTGCTACGACCTAATTACTGTTGTCACATTGTTTTAGTTGCTGATCATTAAAATATCACGTGCGTGTATCAAAAATCCCAATTTATTTTAAACTTGCTGCCGCTCGCGGCTACGCCCGCGTGAATGTCGAGAAATATCCCAAAGGGAACATACTCCCGGGATAAAAACTATCCTATGTCTTTTTCCGGGACTCAAACAATCTCTATACCAAAAAAAAAAACCGTTTGCGCGTGAAGAAGTAAGTAACAAACATACATATTTATGTAATTGGGATTTTTAATACCCCGCGTCCTTTTTGAGCATAAAAGTTGTTGCGAATTTTAGTCCAAATCAAAGTCTTTCCGATTTGACCGTTTTTTTTAAAAGGAAGACACTTCAAAATCACTTTTATGTTAATTATGATTCATGTCGTGTAAAAGAAGTGCCAGTCAGTCCGAAAAAACTTTGCTATTCTTCATTAGGTAAAGAGTAGGGTTTGTAGACCAAACGTGATTTTTCCAGGCGCTTTATATGAAAATTGAGATGTGATGGAAAACTTTTAATTATGAATACGTTGTGTGTTCACAGTACTAACGAAATAATAATAACATAGTAAGAACTCAGATAATTCAAAGTCAAAGCATTTATTTCAAATAAACCATTATCAGGTACTTTTGAATTGTCAAAGTCAGTCCGTCAAAAACATGAAGCTATTTGCACGTCCGCAAGCGTAGATCTCTATGGAGAAGAACGTGCAAGAAACTCCACGGACACTCTTTTTAAATCATTTTATGTTTACAAAAATCCTGGTTACATAAACCTTGTTGCTTCTATATATGAGAACAATGTAAAGAAAGAAAAAAAACAATTTACAGTATGAAATATTAAAATGAGGCAGTGGCAACCAAGGGATGACCAGTCTCCACTGACGGCGCCCGTTCACGAACATGACGCGTGCATCAGCACCATTCAGCTCAACCATTTTGAAGGGAACTGAATGATCCGATACACGCGCCACCATCAGCGAGACATTGGAGTGAGCATGACACACCCTCAACTGCCCCTGCTATTTCATGTCAAACAAGGAAACTATCTATTAACATAACCCTGGACCATTGTCCAGGGTTCTCACATTTACAGAACTTGAAATAAAAATTGCTTCTAAATTATATAAAACTATGAATATCAATCTGAAAAGACAGAAAAAGAAAAGTTTATTCCAAACATAATATAAGATTATGCGGTATAAATTTCAAAAGTTCAGAATTTACTGACTAGTAGTGTAATTGGTTATTATTAAACTAATTTTCCCGGCCTCTCGCGTGAAAGGTCAAAAATTATCCCAAGGAAAAGTACCCCGAGCCAGGTTTACGTCTACCTACCCATGTTTCAAAATTCATCTAAATGTAGGAAGAAAGAAACATCCAAACCCACAGATTCTTATAATATAAACTTATTTTGATATGTTAATAAATATTATAAGAATGATCAAATCAAACATCATTTAAACAAATTATTAATACTGAAAATCAGCACTTGCGGCTTCGGCTGTGCGTTGTCTGTCAGTCACTCACTTAGTCAGTCAGTCACTCACTTAGTCAGTCAGTCACTCACTTAGTCAGTCAGTCACTCACTTAGTCAGTCAGTAATGGAAAAAAAATATATTAGGATTGATTGATTACCTGTTTACTCACCATTAATATTTTTTGCAGATATTTGATATGGACGACAAAAAACCCCAACTATCAGTTGTTAAAGAACTTAAAAGAGCCATATTTTTAATTATTTATAACCCAAAGAAAGGGCTCATAGATATAAGATTAATGCAAAAAGGAAACAGAGTAGCTGCATTTACTGCGACGAAAAACGGCTTACTTCTATACAACACTTGTGGTCTAGTTGGTGCTGAGAAAAATTATTCATATAAAAAACTTAATTTGCCCGAATTTCAATGTGTATTGATCGACCCAGACGGAAAGTTGAAGAAGTTTAATATTCCATTTTTTTATGCATTGGAAGGAGAACATTCCCAAAGATCTAAGGATCTTCATGCTTTGAGAGATTTACGCGATCACCTCAAAAAATCTTCTGCTGACTCTGAGGATTTTGTCGACGAATTATTAAAAAAAGCCCTAGAATTAAAAACACTGGACCTAAAAAAGCATTGTTTAGATATGTTAGTAAGAAAATATGATAATTCTCCAAAAACAGTTATGACTTGTCTAAATTTGTTTTGGGATAGTATTGAAAGTGATGAACTGAATGCACAAGAAATCGAAATCAAACACTACTTTGCAAATCTTGGGTTAGCTACTTTGTTTTTTAGACATATCAATGGAGAAAACACTGATGACATGAAGGAACTAACTTCTAAAATACACACTTTCTTACATGTAAATATAGAAAAAACTGATATTGAAAAAGTCGAGATAGCTGAAAACTGCCAGCCGTGTTTCGATCTTTTGGAGGACGATAATTGTATATTGGAGAGATTGTTGACCTTAGCACAAGAGAATAATTACAAGGAACATCATGCCAGAGTTACGTTTGCCACTAACAATACCAGCTCATACAAAGAGTTTGTTTCGTGCTTCAAGTTAGATGAAAGTAATAAAAACATTTCTTTAAAAATGGACACAACGGAAGACCAAATGAATAATCTAGCAAGTATCATTTTTAAATCTATATTTAAATTAAAGGATATCACTATGTTAAGTGGTTTCGTAAAAGGGTGTAACATGGATGCGAAGGAAATAGTAAAACTATTAATTATGCAGTTAATGAACATGCCCTTAGAAGAAATAAGTGTTGAACTTATTGAACAGTTCATACAAGTTTTATACTACCTGTGCAATGTTATAGAAGAGGCGACCCACATAGCTTACAATGAGGTATCACCCTGGTGGCAAGATATCCGTGATGTCTTAGTAGACATGCCTTGTCCGCTGCGGAGCATGATAGTTGCAATGGCTTGTAAAGCAGTAAGTAGAATATTTGAAACTAAACGTCAGGAGATTGAAGATGATATATGGGAGTCTGTTACAAAAGAAAATGCTAAATGGGGTATACTAATCGGCAAGCTAGAGGATATTTCTATCCTAAGTATTATCCTTATGTTCAAAGACAGCTTCAGTGGAAATTCTTTACCGAAATTGCAAATGACTGAATTAAACATAAATCTCAAATATATTTACACAAGAGGGAAAGGTTCTGTGACAGAACTAATAGCGAAATGGTTATGTGGAATGGGCGTTGTACCCGAAGCAGTTGTTGCTAACGAATTACTTGAAAAGTATTCCAGTATGGGTTTGGAAACACCCGAAACAAATGATGACAACGATTCCGATTATCTTTTTATAGAAAACAATCGTATATATGTTGATGAAAACCCCAAGATATTTAAATGGCTGTCTCTGTTAAGACAGCAATTTCCATTAAGCACATCATCAAATTACATTATTGCAAACATGTGCTGGGAATATTCTATGGCTTGGCAGAAATCTATGAAAAATTGTAAGCAACTTGAAATCGTCCTTCAATGTCTTGCGTGTATATCAGACTTGCATATTAGATCAGGTTTATTTACCATTATATGGTCCACATATATAAAGCAAGTGTTTGAAATGAGTTGTCGCCTAGTAAACAAAGTCGGAAGACTGCCAAAGGATCCATTGTGTCTTCAAGATGTTGGCTTTGATAGCACAAGTATGGTCAAATTCCTTGAAATTGCTTCTAAATACTTATTTGAATTCCTTGACTGTTCAAATGTGTCGATCAATCAAAATAAAACAAACATTCAATTTGAGAAAATTTGGGATGAAAGTATGCCTTCTTTAGTAGAAGTGGCACAGGATGCTAAGAATGTTAACACCAATATATTAAATTTAAATTATCAAATATCGTGTACAGTGTACTATATGTGTCATTTCAATGTAAAACTATCCAAACCACTGGACAGTCTATATGATATTGACTACCAGTATATATTTGAAGCATTGACTGGTAACATACACAGCAGAGAAATAAACATGAAAGCATCCGAAAAATTGAGAAATCCTAGGATGAAGTTTTTAACGAAACTCGTGCGTTCTGCAGTAGAGACTATTTCCGCATCGGAAAGTGACGGACCCTACCAATCATATAATAGTGAAGAATGTCTTGCTTGGATTGAAAGAATCACACTCCTAGCAGAATTGTGGAACGTTGATATCGACTTTATAAGGCGTCAGCAGGTAAATGCGGTGAAAATAATAAGTTATTGTTAACCAACTAGGTTTTTATTTTGTATTTTTGTTACAGGTTATTTCACTATACCATCTTGGCTATGACATGTTGGCTGAAAATATAATAGGCTTACTTAAGGAACCAGAAATAGTATTGCCATCGCTTTTAGCCATAACTACGCAAAGATTCAAGAGAAGTTTGGAACAATCAAGCAATCAGCCAGAGTGGATAGTTACAGTGCCACCTCAACTTTACAAACGTCTTCAAAACACGGTCAGTATTTTATTAACCACTAGCTTTTGCCCGCGACTTCGTATGCGCATATCCCGTCTTTTTCCATTCCCGTAGGAATCCGTAAATCATTCCGCATGAGTGTGGCTATCATATACAAAAATAATTTTTCAAATCCGACTGGTAGTTCCAGAGATAAGCGAGTTCAAACAAACAAACTCTTCGGCTTTATTATATTTTTAATTTTATTTACCATTTAGTGATCACTGTCATCAGATTGTCACAGAAACCATTTGCTTTGGTTTTCCAGTCTAACAAGCATTTTATATTTTCTATCTTACTATTACTTATTGACATGTCATAGTTTATTTAACAAAAAATAAAACATGTGTTAATAATTATACAATTATGGATGTTTAATTTTGTTTTCTTTACAGACATTAGATACTTCAATACCAGCGCATCCGTCAATGACCACAACAAGAATGGTGCTCGAAAAAATACTTATCCAAATTGATAAAAAAATTGCAAATAATCCTGCAAATTCACAAAATATTAAAACTACAGAACTTTGCATTGAAAGTTGCGAAGTGTTGGTAAGGCGTAAACTGTAGTTTTCAATTTATTGAACAAGCAAAGAAAGGTTTATGCAAAAGCATCTCTTAAAAAGAGGTTTTTTTTAAGATTTGTCAGTTAGTATTTGATTCATAGGTACATTACGCTTACACATGAATTCATAATTCAACATAATATAAATTTATCTCCACCAAGTCATGTATCGACTTAAGTATTTTACTTGATTTTTTAGTGAACACTTGTAATAAAAAGGCCCTAAAAATGTATGATTTGCAAGGGAATTTGAACTTTGAAATGTATGATACTATTTTTATTTTATTATTCTTCAGTTATTAATAAGGGGTTTTTATCCACACCGATACCACAGAATATATAATAGTACTCCGATACGTCAACCCATGATACTACTTAAGAGTTTTTTTTTCAATCTGAATTCAAATATTAAAAAAAGGATGATGATGAAAAAATCAGGCTGTTTTCTACTGTACCTAAGTATGTCTATATCACGTCTATACCCAGTTTTCATCACCGAATTTGTTACCACTTGTGACAAATGGGAAAAAAAAATCCAACTCTTGTCAGTAGGTATGTGTCAAATGCCCCCACATTTAACACATACTTTCCCCAGTTGTCGCCACTAGCTTTGTTGCTACTGGTCACATAATAATATGAGAAAAAACATACCTATCTCGATTTTTGCTATTGGGACATATGCCACTAATATAGTAAATAAAGTCGAGTAGGTACTTCAACGACGTATTTTTCCCGTTTAGAGTGGTGACAGCTGGAGAGCATAAAATGTAAATTAATACCTATTAAAAAATAATAAAAAAAGTGTGTTGTATTTTTGTATTGAAATGGAAAACCTTAAACTACAACTTACTCTACAAATAAATAAAAGTGAAATGTCTGTGGGTACGGATGTACTAAATTAAACAAATACCACCGAATGTATCAGCGTATTGAGCATGCAAGAGCGAGCAAACCAAGCTCCGGAATTTTAGCAGTCTTGAATAGGTCGGGTTTTCCTTTCAGTTAACAACTCATTCAGGAAAAAGACTTAGGTACAGACGCCAGCACATCAAGCTATAACAATCTGTCAGATTTCTTTAATAGATTTTCAACTTTATCGCTAAAGTATTAGGTTCAAGGTTGATTGGGAAAATTTGTCAGTTTTAGGTAGCTTGATGTGCTGACGTCTGTACCGGACTTTTACAAAAAAGGCAAAAGAGTGAGAACACACGCTGCAAGAGTAAGCAAAGCAAGCTCAAAAGCAGGGGTAGGACCATTCCATATATTGTCAGATTTGGGATATTTTTTTTCGAAAAGCGACATCTGCTATCGCCATCCGAAACAATTAGTTACTTTAAGCACCGCAGATGGCGACACCATCGACACAAAAATGATTTGTGACAAAAAAAAAACATTTAAATATTAATTTCATTACCTTATCATTTAATTAACACGTATTAAGATTATTTGTAAATATTTGTCTAAAATAAAAGCTGCGTAATAATTACGATAGCAACACAGTGAATTATTGATTTCATATTGATTGTTAAATGTCAAATTCACAAATATGGCGACTGCTCTTTGTAGTTTTCGTTCTGAGCTGGAGGGAAGTTAGAAATTCCTGCTGATTATGAACTTTATAGGAAGAAGGTCATCTGTGATATCCATTTTACAGACAGGGATAGGAATCGGAATAACCGGTTGAATTTGATTGATGAATTGAATTGATGCTTTCTTACTAATTTGCTTGTTTTTAATTTGATAAAGTTTTACTTTTTGTTACTTAAGATAAAAAATAAGTAAAATTTATCAACTTGAATACAAGTAAAATGTAAGGAAGCCAAAGATTTATCCACTATTGTATAGTATAGGTACTGGATAAAGGAAGCCTAAGTATAGGCACCTATTGCGTTAGTACCTATAGCTAGCTATAGCTATACATGTCACAAGTTTGTGGATGGAGATAATAGATGGCGTTATTTATCCGATCAAATGACATTAGCGGTCTTCAATAAATTCTGCGAGGGGGCTCTCTATACCCGATATATTACTTTCCTCTATGCTCAAAAGTTTCAGCAACCCATCTTTTGACTGATTTTCTTATCCCCATTAAATTCAGAAATATCCCCGAATTATTTGTAACTTTGTACACAAACTACGAAAAGAAGCCTAATATTCATCCCAGCTTCAGTTTTTAACGATCGATTATGCTCCAATCAAACAATTTCTACGCGAACTATTCCCCCTTTTTTTAGTTTTAGTTCACCAGCTCCTGGAGCTGGTGAACTAAAAGAGCGAACTAACTCGCCAAGGAGCCGCGAACTGAAATGGGCGCTTCCGGTCGCAAACTAGGTACTACATATGCGCAAGTCTACTAGAAAATGCGCGCGACGCAAGTTAAAAAAAAAATTATATTGCTATATAGGTATGTACACTCTTGACTTGTTTTGTAAGACAGATTAAAAATAAAAAAAGGATTATTTTATAGTTTGAGACGAACTGTCCAGTATTTTTGACGAATTATAAATTTTGGGAAAGTGAAGCTAGATATTATCTAGCTTCACTAAAAACAGTAGAAACTGACCGTGACAGAATCTACTGTGAAAACAGTAGGGCTGGCAACACTGCATTCGATACAGTAGGTGTTGCCAGCTTACTCTCAGGGTTTTGGGCTTACAACCGTCCAAATCCGTGTCACACAATCCATGGTAAAAGCCAGAGTCGTAGCTAGGGGTCGGCAAGGAGGCTGCAACCGCTGAGCATAGGCATAGTTATACTCATCGTTAAAATACTTACACAAATTACGCGTAAAAGGATAGGCGCCCCCACTGCTTACAAACAGCGCTTCTAACTTAACAATAATCATTTGTGTCGAACCCTAAAGAACAGATTTGTACGAGCAAAATAAAAAATGCCGTTGTTGTCCAATGGTCGTTTTTCGAGTCTACGGACTCCGGCTCGTGCTAATCAAAGAGCAGAGGAGGGCGCAGCGCGCGGAGCCACACCAGCCAAGGCCTATGTCAGAAGATAGCTGTAACGAAATTGCAATTTTTCGTCGTTGGTGTCATTTTATTCGTTTTCGGATTCTCAAATTAAGAAAATAGGCTGGGGTGCAGAGTCTTAGGGGGCGCAAACCGATAGCCATAAGCTAATATATAGCCTTTAGGTCTGTACCTACTCCCTCAACTAGCGCCAGACTGATGTTCTGTACGAGAGCGGGTTGTCTTGGCGCCTTAACAAACAGGAGGCGTTGAAGCAGTGACTATAGTGAGTGGTAGGTACTGTGGTAAATCATTTGTTTTTAAGTTTCACTTCGCGTTAAAGGAGCTGCTAGAAAATTCATTGCTAATTGTATTTATTGGTTAGTTATAACTACTAATCTAGCACTGCACTATTCCAGAATAGTGCAAAGAATTATTTCAGCTTTTTTCAATTAAAAGCTGAAATAATTATTTTTTATTTTTAATCTAAGTATGTCTAACAAAACAAGTCAAGAGTGTATTTAGCAATACAAAATTTTAACTTGCGTCGCGCGCGTTTTCTAGTATACTTGCACATAGTAGTTTGCGACCGGAAGCGCTCATTTCAGTTCGCGGCTCCTTGGCGAACTAGTTCGCTCTTTTAGTTCACCAGCTCCCGGCTCGATGGATCGCGACAGGAGCTGACTCACTGACTGAGCTAGTGAGCTAAGAACGGCAGATAGATACGCGCGATTTTTTGTTTATAAACTTTGTAAAGTAGTTATTTTGTTCTACAATTATACAATTTACTCGTAGTATTTTCATTGATTTTAATAGTTAAATATAAAACAAAAAAAAAAACAAGTGTTTAAAACTTCTTTTGAATATAAAATGTAAAAGTAAAAAGTAGCTTGTATATTACATTGTGTAAAAATAAAAAAGTATTCAGATGGTAATTTTACATTACAAACATAATGTATTATGTTACCTGTAAGCAGTCAAGCAGTGTAAATGATAAATGAAAATACAATAAATATTGTATAAAACAACAATCGGCGCCGGCCCCGCAAAATCTTTGCAACAGTCTTGCCACTTAAATAACACACAACATTCACTGACCAGATAAATAAATGACCCAACGATAAGTAAGGAGCGCATCAGTGAGTGGTGACTGTGGAGTGAGCGGTAACGCAACTAGATTTGACAGCTCCGCGCTCCCGCACGCTCAATTAGGTCGGCGCGCTCCCGCTCACTCAATTAGGTCGCGCGCTCCCGCTCAGTCACGAGCTAAAGAGAGGTAGATCTATGACCTAGGTCGCATGTGGGAGCGCTCTTTCGAACTAGTTCGTTCGCGAACTACACAAGACTTTTCTAGGGGATTATGAAACTGCACGCGCTGAGGATTCCCAATTCATCGCGCAACATCTTTGGCACTTGATGAAACAGGATAGCTCAGTCATTTCTCGTTGTCGCGGGTGAATAGTGTCATTAACATGTATAATGAATGAGCGTGGTTTTCTATTGTTTTTTTTAGTCTGATCTCATGCTTTTTACTGGGCAAAGTTTGGCAACACTGGTCGAAACTCGAATGTTAAAATTGTTAACTGTCACTGTCATTGTCAGTCTCATTTCATTAGATCAGTCTATTTCGTTTTTCACGAAAAATAAAGATATCAATCCAATTTCATCTTGATTTTCGTTGTGTGGAACTAAATATAAATTCATATAACGATGGCTCCAAAAGCTGGTGGTGATTCTGCTAAAGTTAATTCGGCGGTGTACAAAGATAAAAGCAAGCCAGCTGACATTCGGCTCAGCAACATAAATGCCGCAAAAGGTAAAAACATCTGTAACAAAATTCTATGATAATTACTTAGTCATAACTATAACTATATTATAATTTGCAGTTAATCCACTAGAAACTCGTAATAAAGGTTAACCTGTATTGTTTTTCGAATTCCTTCCGCTGTTATCTGAAGAAACCCGAAAACTCGTGATTCTTCAGCTTATCTATGGTTTACAATTATTATGATAGTTTGCTTTGATGATTTAGAATGAAAGACTCATTGGTGCTTTATCACCTTTATATTATCAAACATCCTACAATAACACACACTAAGGGTCCTTTTTAATTTGTTGTATTTATTGAAAATGTTTACGCCATAAATACATTGTGCTTTTTGTATGTTCGATTTCTTTATCAAAATATGTTTTCATTATGATTAATTTCAGCTGTATCTGATGCCATCCGCACAAGTTTGGGCCCCCGTGGTATGGATAAAATGGTAAAAATCATATTATTTGTTACATTATTTTCCCTAAACTTCAATTTGCTTGTGTATATTATCTGAAACAAAAAATGCATAGAGTTACATAGGTATTTCTTACTTGTCTTAGGTATGTAATATAAACAATATTTAAGATGTGTTTTAACTGCTTGGCTTCAATGTTTCCTTCTCCACTCTTTCAGATTCAAGCAAGTAATGGTGAAGTAACAATCACTAATGATGGTGCCACTATTTTGAAGCAAATGAGTGTAATTCATCCAGCTGCTAAAATGGTAAGCAATTACCAAATGACAAAAGAACATATTTCCTTATGATGAACATACTTCTTTTTGGAAAGCAAGGAGCTGTTGTTAATACTATGAAAAAATTAATTACAGTTGGTGGAATTGTCACGGGCTCAAGATATTGAAGCTGGTGATGGCACCACATCTGTTGTTGTTATCGCTGGTGCGCTTTTGGATGCTGCAGAAAAGCTGTTATTAAAAGGATTGCACCCAACAGTAATATCTGATGGTTTCCAGAAGGCATTGCAGATGGCTTTACAGGTAAAGTATTTTTAATACAGTCAGTTTTTAAAAAAAAAACCTTGTGTTTTGAAAATGTATATGGCCTTGTGGTTTGCTAGTCTAGATTGGGCATAAGCTGCCTGTCTACTCAATTGTAAGGGCCAGGTATGCCCAGGCTGCTGGTGCTGCATGGTGCCCGTTTTATTGGGATCAAATCCATACTTCAAGTATTAATAAAAATGTTGAGGTGTAGGGAAAATCAATAATGTTTCCCAACCTAGGGAACGCAACCCACATTAATTAAAAATACTGAGTGCTTAATCAATTCAACTAAAAACAATTTTTAAGGTTATAGCTCCATCAATAAACATTTGATGATTTTGCCATAAGGTAGGCAGGAGATTGTAATGGTTGGTTCTCAATTACAATGTGCTTAGTCTCTTTAAGTGAAAACATGTGTGATGTTATCTATACATATAAAATGCTTTGTCCTGAATGACTGACTGACGGATCAACACACAGCCTAAACCACAGATCGTAGAGACCTGAAACTTGGAGGGTGTGTTCTTTGTATGACATAGGCATCCAATAAGAAAGTATGTTTGAAAATTCATCCCCTAAGGGGGTGAAATAGGGGTTGGAAGTTTGTATGAAAAATCTCATTCCTTGAGCCAATTTTCTTGATATTTGGTACAAATATTGACCAAAGTAAATAATAAAGATTGCCCATATTAGTTTTTCACAACTCCTCTCAATAGGCGAAAGGGGTGTTAAACTTTGTATGGAAGAATCTTATTCCTTGGCCAATGTACGTGAAACTTGGTATGAATATTGCCGAAGTAAAAAATAAAAGCTTTCATCATTAGTTTTTCACAAAAATCCCTAAAACACTTGTTGGGTATTTTTGGCGCATTCATAGTTTCGATAGCAACAATTTTACAAAGAGGACTCCTTTATAATGTGTAGGTACACGATATATTAAAGCATATTTTGTAAATGCATTGTGAAGAGGGATGGCAATATTTTAAATGCGAAAGTAACTCTGTCTGTTACGCAATCACGCCTAAACTACTGAACCTACCCAACCTAACCTAAATGAAATTAGGTACAGAGATAGTCTAAAGCCTGAGAAAGAACACAGAATAGTTTTATCCTAGAAATCATCTTTTAAGTGAGAGAGTAAATGTGTATGGAGAATCAATAACCCCTGAACTGATTAAGATGAAATTTGGTGTAGAGATAAATTAAACCTTGGAGAAGGACATAGGCTACCTTTTGTCGCGAAAAATGGGTTTAAAGAGGTTGCAATAGGGGATGAAAGTTTGTATGGGAGTACGTCATTCTTGAAAATAAAACCATGTGTTTAGCCACTTGATAAAAAATAAATAAACAAAATTATGTCAAAGCGATTAAAAAAAAAATTGTATCTTAAAAATAAAAATGTCTGTCCAAAGTAACTGTTCCAAGCAGACGGAGACGTGGGCAAAAGCTAGTGTATTATATAAAAATAAGTAAAATCTTTATTTATCCTTTTTTACTTTGACTTAGGTGATTGAAGGCATGGCTACTCCAGTAGATTTGTCAAATGAAGATGCTCTGTTGAAGGCAGCAGCAACATCTCTGAACTCTAAAGTTGTCTCACAGCATTCTACAATCCTTGCTCCAATTGCTGTTCAAGCTATTCGTGCTGGTCAGTATAACAATGCTTTATTTTGAAAATATTTTATTAATTCTTTATTTTTTTTAAAATCTTTTATTCTTGTTTTTTTAAATCTTTTTCAGTAATGGAACCTATAGTGGGAGGTGTGGGTGCACGTGTTGACTTGCGTGATGTGAAAGTAATTGAACGCATTGGAGGGACAGTAGAAGACACTGAACTGATACAAGGACTGGTAATTCCCCACCGTGCATCCAATGTCAATGGCCCACATAGAATTGAAAAGGCAAAAGTTGGACTCATTCAGTTCTGTATTTCACCACCAAAGACAGATGTAAGTGTATTATTATTGTAGTGTACATTTGAAACTTTGACCGTGCTGGACGACAACGACCAAGCTCAGTGGAGTTTTCTGTTGTCTAGATTATTATTTATAAAATAAATAAAATTAATTTATTTTAGGGAAAATTGTCCATAATTATCACATAATACAATTTAAAATCACACATTAAATAAATACAATAGAACTAGATATGGCATTTCAAATTAAACCAGCTCACAAATACATTAATTAAATCACAATTATAACAGTATTAGGTATTTTGTATTTATGCATGTACAATATTAATTTTAGAGACTGCAAAAAGACTAGGTAATATAGAATTTCTCAAAGAAACTGGAAATCGAAGATTTTGTTGTAACTTTAGAAGCATATTATTATGTATTATGTATCACCAACAATTGACTCAATTAAAAAAGTCAGCAGCATAATTGTATGCCCTTAGTGATATAAAATGGAGCTAATACTGTGACCATTCAAAAGACATACATTCCAAAATTTGATACAGCACTTGGTAGAAATTCATATTCTGGTTTCATAAGGAAGGAAAACTTTTGTCTTAATGACTAATGCTCCCATTTCTTTTCCGTTTTAGATGGACCACAATGTAATTGTATCAGATTACGCCGCAATGGACCGCGTCTTAAAGGAGGAACGTCAGTACATCTTGAATATTGTCAAACAAATAAAAAAAGCCGGGTGTAACGTACTTTTGGTTCAAAAGTCAATTTTGCGGTAAGCATTATGGTTTTTGTTAATAATATAATGGATAATAACGCTAATAGTAGGGGAGCCCAATGTGTTTTTGGGATTACATCGAGCGCGGCAGATGAACATAGGGGGACATACCTTCCTTCCTTCCTTCATACCTTAAATGCGCAACCAAAAATATTTTTTCTAACTGTCAAATACTGATCAGATACAGAGGCTACCATGGGTGGAAGAACAAGCTGAACCTTTGTATAAAAATCTGACACGCTTGATTATTTCAATACGGCGATTTTTTTTGCATTTTGGAAAAATTGTGGACGAGATTGCGTCTCTTCTGAAATATCAGTCTTTTGAATAGAAGCATTTTTAGGGTTCACTTAACATCCCCTCTGAACATGTGACGCGCTCGAACAAACTTTTTTTCCCTTTCGGATGGCCACCCTCACCACGCAAGTCGGCAGATGAACATACCTTTGGTATCAGAGACATGTTGGGGCATCTAAACTACCAATAATTGACATGCTCAAGTATTTCCAGGTCATTGTTTTTTTTCCAGTTTTTAAAATCTGTAGGCGCTTCCCCCACCACTACAAGGGGAAACAATACACAACCTTTTATTCTTCTTGTCATCTAAACTACAAAATCTAATAGGTCCCCACGACGCTCGAGTAAATCCCCATTTAGCATTCATCTTAATATATTTAATTATAAGTGCGTAACTAAAATACTTGTCGTAACTAATCTTATTTTTGAGTATGTTACGAAAAATGAAAGTCCTAGCAAATTCCCAGAATTTATCAGCATCTCTACAATGTTACTTAGTTTGATGTGCAAAATGCATAGACTATTTAAATAACTCTTCAAACGATATGTCATTGATTAATCTTGGAGATTTCAATTACAGTGATGCTCTGAGTGATTTGGCTATTCACTTCTTGGATAAGATTAAAACAATGGTAATTAAGGACATTGAACGTGAAGACATCGAGTTTGTGTGCAAAACTCTTGGGTGCAGACCCATTGCTTCACTGGATCATTTTACTGCCGAAAACCTCGTCAACGTCGATTTAGTCGAAGAGGTCAATGAGCCTGCTGGGAAATACATCAAAGTGAGTATGAGTATTAAAATTTTGCAGTGTAAAAAAACCACGTGCATGTCAATGTCAAAAAATGGTGATATCTGCAAAGCCACGGCGCACTTTCGCTAAAGACTCCCAACGCCTCTGCAGATGAGCGGCTGCGCCAGCGGCGGGCGCACGGTGTCGGTGCTGGTGCGCGGCTCCAGCGGCGCCGTGGTGGCCGAGGCGGCGCGCTCGCTGCACGACGCGCTGTGCACCGTGCGCTGCGTGGCGCGGCGCCCGGCGCTGCTGGCGGGCGGCGGCGCGCCGGAGGCGGCGGCGGCGGCGGCTCTGGCGCGCGCGTCGCTGGCGGCGCCCGGCGCCGACCACTACTGTCTGCGGGCCTACGCCGACGCGCTCGAGGTCGTGCCTTCCACCCTCGCCGAGAACGCTGGTGAGTGCCTTACTGACAACTAAATGGAACATCTTTTACACAAAACGGTGCTATCCAAATACAAATGAGTACTTATAGTAGCAGCAGTTTTAGTTACAGAAGATATTTAAGACTAAATTAATGTATTAAAAAAAAAAAGCATCAAACATCTCAAAATATTTCGTAGTAATTATAATCGAGCTTCGCCCGCGTTAAAAGTTTTCATGTGTTTTGATTTTGTTGAACGGAACCCTAATTCTGTTTCCAAAATTTACTTCTGTGTGTGTGTTAGCCAAGTTACTTCTTATAATATCAGGTGTCTGCCAGTGAAAATCCCGTCAAAATCAGTCTAGCCGTGTTGGAGATTACCCGGTCAGACAAAAATAAAATGTGTTTTTCATATTATAATAGTATGTTTGTATAACGTACAATTTATTTTTAGCAAGTTACTTTAAAATCATAGACTTCTTATAGGTTTTTACGTAATCTATAGGTAAAGACCTGTTTATCTGTATTTTTTTCAAAATTTATGTCTCAGTAGTTTCGGAGAAAATGTGGAATGGTCAATTTTCAACTTTCATCATTATAAAATTATAAAAAAAAAAATTTGAGACCCTTTACGATGAGCTCTTTCATTTAATACGTAATACGGTACAGATGGAAAACATTAAAATTTGAAATTTTCCCACCAAAAAGTGACCCCAATGTTCATAATTTATTTATTTTCGATACGCGTTCGTGTTTGGGTCACAGATTCGGCTGTGACAGTTGGACAGACAAAACCGAGTGATCCTATAAGGGATTACTTTCGTTTTGATAGTACAAAAAGGCACTTCAATTTTATTTATTTGTACGGATAAACAGAGACATGCGCCTGACGTCGCACAATAGTAACGCCATAGTGACTTCGCTTACAAACGACGTGTGACAAAGATAGAATAACTTCCATTGTATAATTCTGACCACCGCACACAAATAAAACAACAGTTGTACAGTCCACTTAACAAGCTTAGAGTTGATAAATCTAAAAAGGAAATTTACGTTCCAAGGCCGATATCAGTCAATCAATGCAATGAATATAACTGTTTGATGTAGACTGTATATTATAGGTACAATCTTGTAAATGAATATGCGTTAAGTGAATTCTGGCATTTTTTATCATACATTTTCGATTGATTCAATAAAATCGATGTACTCGTCCAAACAATAATTAGAAGTGGTGGGCAATATAGACATGGAGATGTTTTTTAAATTTAAAACGTTAAAAATTTAAAATCCTAAAGTCGACGATGGAGCGAGCTTACCCAGAAGAAGCCTGTTCACACTAATTTTGAAGAGATTAGGGTTGTATGCGTTCGGAAACACAGACGCAGGCAGAGAGTTCCACTCATTTGCTGTGCGCATTATAAAAGACGTTTGGAAACGTTTAGTGCGAATTGTTGGAATAGCAACACGGTAGGGATGGTAACTTGCAGTGCGTCTAGATGTCCGATGGTAGAAGGGGGCCGGTGGGATGAGGTCGTGGTGTTTCTGGACACTCTCCCCGAAGTACAATCTGTAGAAGACCGACAAGCAGGCAACCTTGCGGCGATGAGCCAAGCTGTGAAGCTTGGCATCCACCAGTTTTACGCCGCCAATGAGCCTTGTAGCTCTGCGTTCCACCGAGTCAAGCGCGGCAAGTATTTAGCTGAGCCATCCCAAAGGTGGCTGCAATACTCCATGCAGGCTCGGACTTGTGCTTTTTAAAGGGTTAAAAGCTGTCCAGGCGTGATGTATCGCTTCACTCTATTTAGGATGCCCAGCTTTTTGGCCGCAGTTTTGGCTTTGTGCTCAATGGTGGCACCGAAGTTCATACTGGGTGACAGTTCCATGCCTAGGAGCTCGAGCCGATCGGTTACAGGGACAGATGTACCCCGAAAAGTAGGAGTTAGATCGAAACGACTCCTTTTTGAGGTAAAAAGACACGCTTATATTTTGGTGGCATTAAAAGAGACCATATTGTCATCACCTCACTGGGAGACAAGACTTAAGGGCAAATTTGTCCGCTCTACCATGGCCACTCTCAAGGAACGAACTTCTTCCCCGCTGGATCTTGAGCTGGACAAGTATCTCTCTGAAACCGAACTGTCATCTGCATACCCAACAATACCAGGCTGAAGCAAGTCGTTGATGTGCAGCAGGAAAAGAGTTGCAGAGAGAACAGACCCCTGATGAACTCCGGCATCAATAACCATGAGGTCAGAAGAGCAGCCATCAACGACTATTCGGATCTACCGTTCGCTAAGGAAGTCTGATATCCAGCTACAGAAATCAGCTGGAAGCTTGCTGAGTAGTCTAGCGTGCCAGACCCTGTCAAAGGCCTTCGTGATATCGAGCGATACAGCAACTTACTGTTTAGTACCCTTTCCATAACCTTGCACAGAATGGAGGTAATGGCGATCGGTCGATAATGAGCAGGGTCTGCACGGCGCCCTTTTTTGGCACAGGTTGTACATTCGCAAGCTTCCAGGATTTTGGCACCGTTCTTTTTTCAAGAGAGAGGCGGAACAAGCGTGTCAACACAGGAAACAGTTCAGGCGCGAACTGCCTCAAGACTCGCTGGAATGCCGTCACGCCCGCTGGCTTTGTTCACGTCTAAACTGCACAATACTCTTCGGACCTCTTTAATGTGAACTGCGATCTTCGGCATCGAAGAGTCACAACGAGGTACAGTTGGTGGTAGCTTGGAGCCAGCGTCCAGACGTGAATTGCTAGCAAAGAGAGATGCAAATAAATTTGCTTTCTCACTTGCAGAGTGAGCCAGCGACCCATCAGGTTTCAGCATTAATAATAATAATAGCCCCGATATGTCCGACATGGTCAAAACGAGCCCCACGCAGAACTCGCTTGCAGAACTTAGCGTCACAATTAAAAGCCCTTTTCCTCGCGCGAACTCTTCTCCAATGACGCTTTTTTAGCTCCCTGATGTTTTGTGGAGCAGGTTGCACTGATCTTACCCGTTTCTTTAGGACATCCCAGAAATGCTCAATTGGATTGAGGTCAGGACTTCGAGCTGGCCAATCTAAACGACCGATCACAACTTTTTGCATTTACGCTTCCACGTCGCCAGAACGGTGAGCGCGAGTATTGTCGCCTATAAAATTGGAGTCTTCTCCAAGAGCAGTTAATGCGGGTTGTGCATGTGAAATTAGGACTTCCGTTATGTAACGCTGTGCATATATTGTTCAATTTGCTATGAAAACTAGCTCCGTACGCTCCGTCGAATTAATTGCTTCCCAAAACATAACGGAGCCTCCACCATAAGGAGAAATTTCTTTGAAACACACGTCTGCATAGCGTTTCCCTGGTCTCCTCAGCACTCGTCGGCATCGATCCTCACCGTAAAAAGACATTCTAGCCTCATCGGAAAATAATACTTTGTTCCAGTCATCCAGAGTCCATGATGCACAATTTGGAGCAAACTGAAGTCGGGCAACTCGGTGCTCTCGGAGTAATTTCTGACCCCGGGCCGGGTGGCGGGCGGTAACTGCTGATATTGGCAGCCAAGAGCCTCCTCTTGACCGTCCACAAGCTTACTTCTACTCCTCTTATTTTTTCAAGACTCTTCTTTAGGTCCTCATGGGATGCCTTACGATTTCTTAACGCCTGACTTACCAAAAACCCGTCATCTCGTAGTTCTGTACATCGCTTTCTTCCAGAACCTGATCTTCTTTTGACCGAACTGGTTTCTTGATACCGTCGTTGCCAAGTCCTCTTGACCGTTGAACGACATCACATTGAGCCGCTTTATACGTAAGTTTGCCAACAAGGTTCTTCAAGTAGCGCTAAAATTTTGCCGGCCCTTATCGCTTTATCGACCATGTAAAAAGTAGATGAATGAATTAGTATACTACTACTAAAAAGTTTTAAAATTTTAGTAGCAAGTAACAGTTTCAACAATTCGCGCCATTCATAAAGCAATTTTACACTAATCAGTAATCATTTAAGTTTTCTTTTGTTAATTTGAAAATTCAAATTTGGAACACATAATTCCAAGGCAGGTTACTTAAAAAAAACAGCCAAGTGCGAGTCGGACTCGCGCACGAAGGGTTCCGTACCATTATCTACAAAAACGGCAAAAAAATCACGTTTGTTGTATGGGAGCCAAATATTTATTTTATTGTTTTTTTTTTGGGTATTTGTTGTTATAGAGGCAACAGACATACATCATCTGTGAATATTTCAACTGTCTAACTATCATGGTTCATGAGATACAGCCTTGTGACAGACGGACGGACAGCGGAGTCTTAGTAATAGAGTCCCGTTTTACCCTTTGGGTACGGAACCCTAAAAACATGCAAAATACATCGTCAAATTAATAAAACCTCTTTCTTGTAATATTCATTTAAGATACAGAACAAAATCTTAAGTGTCCGTTTTGTTGCAAAAGAGTTTATAATTTTAGTAGCCAGTTATACATTTATGGCTTTTTGTGTTGATCTACTGCTGATTTTACTACTGAGCCAAAGGATTTTGCTAACTTTTGATAACCTCGCAATATAGAAAAAATTCTAATTGAAACAATGTTCAAATGAAATCTGACTGCTGTTGTTTGTTTTGTAGGCTGTATAAGAATTAAAAAACAGGACAATGGCAATCTGACTCACGCACCGAGGGCTCCGTACAAATTTGTATGTTATTAAGGGAATCCAGTCTCGATTTTTTCGAGTATGACGTACATTACATTAAATTACGTACTGAAGTGTGTAAACTATGAAAGCGCTCTCATTACTCTGATAAAAAGAGCGATTGAAGGACAAGCTTAACATTTCAAAAAAAATGTACGGTCAATTCAACCGCAAATATAAGTTTTTAATCGCTTTATATATGCGCAAAAAGTATTTAAAGTCATATTTTTTTTAGAAGTTAAATTTTTCAGAGCTTTAAGTGGCCATAACTACGTATTTGATATTAATTTCAACATAATAACTCCAGCCGCGCCTAAGAAAAAAGTTTGTGATAGACGGACAACGAAGTAATTCTATAAGGGTTCCGTTTTGTCCTTTTTAGAATGGAACCCTAAAACGTAACAAATGAATGGTGACATGGAACATTCACAGGTCTGAACTCAATCGAGACGGTGACAGAGCTGCGCGCCGCGCACGCTGGCGGCGCTGAGAGCGGCGTGGGCTCGAACGCCGGCGTCAACGTGCGGCGCGGCCGCGTCACCGACATGCGCCAGGAGCACGTGCTGCAGCCGCTGCATGTCACCGCCTCGGCGCTGGCGCTCTCCACGGAGACTGTGCGCGCTATACTCAAGATAGACGACATTGTAAGTAGCTTGGTGTTATTATCAAAAGAAAAAAATTGTGCCAAGCTTTTTACCAACTGTATTAGGCTTCCACTCAAACCGGATTCAGCTGAATACCAGTAGTTATAACATTATAGGGGAAGCCCTGTTATAATTAATTAACTATCAAAGATTAATAGTATTGCATTCTTTATTTATATAGGTACCAGTAAGTGCAAGCATTTTGAAAAAAAAAAAAGTCTTATTTTATGATTGCATGATGGCAAGTGCAATTTAATCTACCTGATTTGCCTTGAATTTGAATGTACTCTTTTTGTTGTTCCAGGTAAACACATTAAATTAGAGGACAAACAATAAGCTGTAACTGTCTCCTGAGTTTTATCTTTACATGACGTTTTATTAATTACTATTAGCATTAAACTGTGTAAGGTTAATACATAGAAGCAATGTCAGTTAATTTACACTTCAGTCTTTATTTGTCAGTAAAATATTTTATTCAATAAATAAAATATTTTTAAACCAGAGGCACTTTAAAAATATTTACTCACATTATGTATACAAATGCTGAAAAGCAATTTATGTAACTTTGATGATATGTAATGCTGATACTTTTTGGAATTTTGATGATATGTAAAAATTACAGTGTTAATTGACTGTTGTTGCTGAATGTATCGAAGCATTTAATTAATCAATACATAATTATTAAAAAGAAAAGTCCTGGCTGACACATCACCACCCAGCTTTAACCCTTGGATCTATAAAGCTGCAAGTTTGCACTGAGGCTTTCTAAATATTATGTAGAAAAGGAATAAGGACGGAATAGAGTGGAAACAGTTACTGGCAAATTGTCAGTGCCAGTAAAACCTCAACTTATTGCATAGTATCAATATCACAGCTCCACTAACTCATTCTCAATGGATGCAACAGTTTTAATTATGCCAATACTCATTGTATTGGCAAAATTAAAAGTTACATCCATTTGACATAATTTAATACTTTTACATCTGCACGAGGGGCTGCTTATTTATTACATCAACATTTTGATCGATTGCGATTTTTTAACATTTAAAATAATATAAATGGTCAGTAATGAGTATGACGTAATTAAAGTGGCACTCAAAACCTTTATAATTTACGATTTATCTTTTGCTTTGCTGAAGTAAGCATTACATGAGTTCACACCAAGCTTGAATTACATAAAGATAATTGTTTTACTTTCTGCATTGATTGCTTTCGATTGTTAAATAACATGAGTATTATAATATGGATATTTCCAAATAAACTAAAAATTTTAAATTACGTCTGTTTTATCTCTTAACACTGTTTGTTCCCTGTAGTCTATTCGCATGTAGCCAAAAAAACCGATGTCATTAGTGTTGGAAATTTATCTGGATAAATACTCTTAAATATCCGTTTTTACTCAAGTAGTTATTCAAAACAGTGAATAAATACTGTTGATGTACGCTTTTCGTTTTTAGTATAATATGTTGCATAATGTTTGTTTTTTAACGAAGAAAAGTATTAGATGTAAATAGAAAAACGTTAGTGATTTAACCTTACTTTTATCAATTAAAACGGATCAAAATAAAATAACAATAGTTTCACAAAAAAAAAACAAGTATTTCAATGTACAGGACCAACATACATTTGTTTTTATAAGGCTGACCCGCCATGTTAAACAGTCGAAGTGAAAAATCAAATCAATCTTGGATGTTGATTTCGAGCTCATACGAACCGAAAACCACAAAATTACACACGATAATCGTCATGTCAAGCTTCGACGACGCTATCTTGGATGTTGCTTTCGGCGTCCATATTCGTTATTGCAATATCGCAACCATGAAAACGACACCCGTAACGACAAGTTATCTAACTTCGTCGGCGCCATCTTGGATGTTGATTTTGAGCATTTAGGATTCGTAATCAGCCAACCCGAAAACCACGAAAATGACACCCATGATGAAAAGTTGACAAACTTCGCTAGCGCCACTTTGGATGTTGATTTTGTGTCCCGTCCATATTCGTTATTACAACCCCGGAAACCGTAAAAAAACCAGTCTTTCACTTAAAAGGGGATTTGCGCAAATACCTTTCGCAGGAATGTCTTTTGCGCAATAGTGCCCGACGATGGCCTTTACGATCGCATTTCTATTCTTTGTGTCATTTAAAGCAATATTCATTGCGTTTTTTTTTTGGTAGTTGAACAGGCGAATTTGCCATAAAATAAACAATGTCTAAGAAATATCCCTCAAGATGGAACATACATATTTTGATCGAAAGTGTGTTACGCTAATGGGGTGCGGTAAGGGTTTAGCGGAATACATTTTGAATAGGTATTTATCCTCTGCCCATTACTTATCATCACCATAATCTACGGAAAAGGTAGGAAAATGAGTTTGACGGTCTGTGGGTCTGTGGGAAAAATAATGTTACCGAAGCCGGGTTTTAGTATCTTTGTCACACTTCATCTTTTTTTTCGAAAGGAACGAAAATCTGTGAACAAGTGGCGAAAATGCGCTAAAGGGGAAAGTATTGTGAATAGAATAGAGAATTATTACAGTTAGAATAGAGAAAATTACAGTTAGTTAGAAAGAGAACCTGTTGCACAAGGACAAGTTAACCCACACTGACCCACAGGTTAACTTATCCTTGTGTGCACCCACTTGCCATACAATAAAAAAACGAATTGTGCCGTTGTTGCCATAAAATATTTTGTGTCACAAGTTATTTTAGTTTTGTGATATTTCCTAATAACGTTTGTTAAACTTTTGAAGCAAAATAACTCCAAACTGCTTGACCTATGAAGATGAATTTTGGTACGGAGGTAGATTACGAGTAGGAAACATCAGCTCTTCCCCCGTAAAAAGCTGAAATGGGAGTGGAAGTTTATATGCAAAATCTTATTCCTTGGGCCAACATACTTGGAACTTAGTACAAATACTGGCCTAAGTGAATAATAAAGGTTGTTTTATTCGTTTTCACTACTACCCCTAAAGACGATTTGTGGGGTCTTAAAGTTTGTATGGCATCTCAACAAATTTACTTAAACAATGTCGTCATATCCTCGTATCTCCAATAACGCATATTTTCAATCGTTCAATTGCCACCCGAATTTTTCCGGAAGCATTTAAAAAGGCATTTGTGCATCCGATGTATAAGGGTGGGAACAGAGACTGTATGAACAAATTGTAGGCCTATTTCAGTCCTCACATCTATCTCCAAAAATTTTGAAAAATCTGGTGAATCTAAGGCTTACTCAGTTCCTGGCTAAAAATAATTTAATTGCACAAAATCAGTATGGTTTTAAAAAAGGAGTATCGGCAGAAGATGCAGTTCTCGACTTAATAGAATTTGTTGCAAGAAAGCTAGATCAAAAACAGAATTGCCTAGGTTTATTCCTAGACTTAAAAAAGGCATTTGACACAGTTTCTGCTCCTAGGTTCCTACCCTCCTATCGAAATTGGAGGACATCGGAATACGTGGCTTAGCTCATAATTTTTTTGCAAGCTATCTCACTAACTGTAGACTGTGTGTTTAGAGTTGGCGACCATGGCAATAGAGAGGAAACCACCACCTTCGGTATACCGCAGGGAAGTGTGCTTGGCCCGACCCTTTTCCAGGTTTACTACATCAACGAGCTTTGCTGCATACCTCTCACAAATGCCAAAATATTCACCTAAGCTGATGACACTGCTGTTATTATTCATGGTTCCGACAGGGAGGAACAGAAAACTACTGCCGAAACGTCACTTAAATCTGTTATCAGTTGGTTGCAGCTAAACCCTTACTCTTAACCTGGACAAGACCCACTTCATCCCGTTCAAGCTACACCCTGCAACTATTCCTCCTACAGACTTTGTCATTAACGCCCACACATGTAATGGCCATATAGGTACCCTGCTCATGCATTTCTATTCGTAAGGTATACCATCTTAAGTATTTGGGTGTGATTATTGACAGTGGACTCAACTGGTGCTCTCACTTGGATACTATTAGTACAAGAGTTAGAAGAATGATTCATGTATTCCAGCTGCTAAGCCTTCTGCTGATTTCAACACGATTAGAATGGTGTATATTGCTATTTGTCAGTCCGTTATCACCTATTGCATCACAGTGTGGGGAGGCGCAGCTCGGACAAAGTTTCTCAAGCTGGAGCGAGCACAAAGAGCTGTTCTAAAGGTGATGTCAAAGAAGCACTTTATGTATCCTACCACACAATTATACAAAGATGCAAATGTACTTACTGTTACGCAACTGTTTGTGCTTCGATCTGTACCTATTGAAAAAACACACCAAGCCGTATGAAAAAACCTCATTCTCACGGTAACACATAAGACTGCTTTCAAACAATAATAAATAAAAAAATAAATATCATTGAAATTGGATACTTATAGGGTTAAAGTTTAAATTAAGGAGTGGATAAAAGATCCAAGACTACGAGGCAACTGAAAGTACTTACCTGGATCAGATAAATCACATCACAACGACGGGAGCAGCCCCCACTGAACTCCATCCACATTCATAGATGCACATTCACTCAGCGTACCCCACACATCCCCACGTCACATCACATCACACCACACCACACACCTCTGCCCTACACATACATCCACACAACACTTGCATATGACACGACACCCACTCAAATACCCTCTACAGTTACACTCAATACAAACCTTAGTTTTTACTTAAAAATATTAATTCATTGAAAATCTATACTAAAATTATAAAGCTGAAGAGTTTGTTTGTTTGTTTGAACGCGCTAATCTCTGGAATTACTGGTCCGATTTGAATGATTCTTTCAGTGTTGGGTAGTCCATTTATCGAGGAAGGCTATAGGCTATATTTTTTTTTTTTCAAAATTAGGGATCCGTAATAAAAGTGCTATTTCGTAACACAAGGTGTAAAATCAAAAACCTTTTTTTGCGTGCGCTGCAAAAACTATTGACAATAGAACAAAATGATGTACGACGGGTTCCCATTAAGACCTACAAAAAAGTCCGCGAGAACATATATCTAGCTATCATTGTTTAATCACAATAACCCATTCTGTGTTCAAAATAATTATTAAATCGTCTAAAGAAAAAAAAACTACGTTAAATACGTATCGTAATATTAATCTTTATCGAAATTAAGCATTATGTTATCAAGAGTATTTATGTAGAAGTAAAATACTTTTTGTTTCATCTCAATCGGATATTTCGTTTAAAAGTTATCACGTGTGTAAGATGTTAAGAGTTGGTACCTATTAATGAGTTATGGGCCATAGAGTTTTTTATCAACATAAAATCCTGTAATAATCTTTTTCGAAATATATATATATTTGTTGATGATTGTAAGTATAAGATCTTTGAAGAGTATAATAAATACATTTCTAAAATAACTCTGCTAAGGAAATCCACGCGCGCATAATGTTTTGAACAGTACTGAAGACATTGATAATTGCATTAACTTCGGTAATGGTAGTTGAAACTTCTAATACAATTAAAGGAATTTTAATCTAATAGAATTGAAAAACGCCCCAATTTTTTGGGTAACGTAATTCCTCCAAACTAGGGCTTCCATTACGTAATTACGCAATTACGTAATTTCGAACACATTTTAAAGTATTTTCAATTCCGTAACTGAAGAGGTCAATTCCTTACTTACGTAATTATTGGTATCATTAATCAATCAAAATAGTCAACTAATAAAAAATCATTATTTATAATGTGGCAACACTAAACGATATAACTACATCGAAACTGTACAAACAGGGTATTCCCCGCAGTTTGTTTTTATTGTTTGTTAAATCTTGCAAAAAATAGTTCTAAAGCCGGCGCCAGACATGTGTTCAAATACGCAAATACCTACAAAGTCGCGAAGTGTGGCACTGACATTTGCGTATTTGTGCAAAGTTTGAACACATATTTGTAGTTTGCCATCATGTGTCGGTTTTTAGTGCGCACATCAAAGTAAACAAAGTTCAAAGTTTGTGAGGCCTGCCACACTTGTTGCAGTGTTTAGTCGCGTGTGCGCCGCTGAACGGAGCAGTTGTATGCAATAATTAATCTGTGAGTGGTATTTTGAGCGTCAATAATGGAGTGGGGTAATGACGCAGTAATAGAATTTATTGAGCTACTTCAAACAGAACCCTCAATATGGAATCCGAAAAACAGGGATCACAAAAATCGAAACCTGGTAAACGACGCATGGATTAGAATAAAAAATAGTTTCTCCGTGCCGTTTACTGTAGAAGAACTTAAAAAGAAGAGAAATAGCCTACTAACACAGTACAGAGATAATTTGAAAAAGATTAAAGACTCAACAAAAACAGGCTCAGGAACAGATGAGATTTTTAAACCAACGTGGTTCGCGTTCGATGCGATGCACAATTATATGGGTTCCGTATACGATTATCATCCAACATTATGCACTGAGGTGAGTAAATAGACAATAAGTTATTTCATAATATTATTAAAAACCAATTATTTAATGTAAAAATGCTTTATTTAAAAATGATATATTTACAATTTTACTAATTCAAAATCATATCGACAATTCGACACCTGCATGCAACAACATCGTAACTCACTTTTTGGCGATTTTGAGTTACAATCATATTCTTACTCTACAAAAAATGGAGAATTTTTTGCACTCACTTCGGTGGCTCTAGTCCTTTAAATAAAGATTTTTTTTATGTAAATACATCGTGAGTGTCCACTGAAGTTCATAAAAGAGTAAATTTAATTGCACATCATTGTCAACATTGCTCATGCTCACCAAATTACTAAATTACATTGTAAAACAAGTTAAATTTTTTGTTATTATTGGCGAGGCGGTTACGATCCCTTTCCGTTTTGATAAGTGTGCTACGACCCTTAACCGAAATCTGTAGGATTTTTTAAAATCTTTGACGCGCTCTCCTGTAAAGTTGCTCAAAGTGAGTTACGATGTTGTTGCATGCAAGTGTCGAATTATTAAAATTAATTTCTTGATTGTAAGTACTCTGCGAACTCCTCCTGAATTTTTTGTGCAGAAATTGATCCTCTTCTAGGAATTGATGTAAGCGGAATGAGACCTGTAGGTGGGTCTTCATTTCGCCAGATTCCAGGCATTAAAACATTGTTAATTATTCGATCAAACGGTGGTGAATAAAAATGGGATGAAGTTCTGCTTTTTCTCAAAAAATTATGTAAATATATACATGCCATAGTAACAATTGAAGCTTTATCTGGTTGGAGAAGCATGGGCTTTTTGAAGACTCTGAACACTGACGTCATTATACCAAAAACGTGTTCTACCTTGACTCTTGCCTTAGATAATTTTCGGTTAAAAATTCTTTTCATACTTTGTTCAGGGTGGTGTCCTGGGTACGGTCTCATGACATTGTTACTTAATGCAAAGGCACTATCAGCCACAAACACATATGGCACATTTACATTTCTTCCTGGTAACGGACGGGGATTCGGTAGTTTTAGAGTATTGTCGTTCATTTTATCCCATAATATACTGTTTCTTAAAACACCACCGTCGCTCATTATACCTTGGCAACCCACATCAGCAAACATAAAAAAATAGTCACTGTCTACTAAAGCCAATAGGACAACACTAAAATCTTTTTTGTAGTTTATGTACTCAGACGCACTATGAATAGGCGATTCCAACACAACATGCTTGCCATCTATAGCTCCCAGGGCATGTGGAAATAGCCTTTCAAAGCCAACTGCTTTAATTAGCCACTCATTCGTAGATTTCGGCAACTGAAACAGAAATTAATAATTTTTGTCATTTTTTACATTCACAATGCACAATTTATGCCTAATTTTAGTACTTATTATGATTGCAGGAGCGATCGGATTCGAGTATTGAATGGAGAGGCCGTTCACATGAACCGGAATCAAGTAACTTCATGGACTCAAATATAGTAAGATCTGAATCACTTGTATCAAGCAATCGAAGTGAGACTCCTGAAAACCAGTCTGATTCTTCTGTGATTCCCAAAAGACGGTGTCGAATGCAGGATGTACTAGTTGCAAAAAAACAGATGGATGAGGCATTTGCATTAATTAAAGAAAGATCCAAAAATACGAAAGCAGTCGGCGAATGTGATTTATACGGCCAACTACTCGCTGAAAAGCTTAAGTCACTACAAGAAGATCACCGACTGATATTAATGAACGAGATTGATAATTTAATATTTAGGTACACTATGAAAATCAGAAAAGAGATACGTTCACCGATAACATATAATGACCAGCTTCCTATTCCAGTTAATCAACATTCTATTTATGTACCTAGATCGTCTCAGTCTGAACAATCTTCAGTTACACCACAAGAGTATGTTCTACCGGGGTCATCCACACGGCAATATCCAGCAGCTTCAAACGATTTTAAACTAAGATCTCAATCCATTAAAAAATACGATATTCAATCAACACCGCCATATGAAAGAGACATACGAATACAGACTGAAATTCATGAGATACCGGGGCGATCATTTGATTCTCAAACTGTGTCGCAGCAACCAAGTTACATAACAAATACTAGCATCGCATGTGATTATGATAATAATATAGCATCATTTAGTATGAACAGTCTTAATCAGGAACCAGAAGTGCCTAAGAATAAGAAAATTAATATTATTTCGGAAACCACTATACGCCCTAAAAATAACAAAGATATAATTCAAGAAGCATATGAACGATGCCGTGGTACCGATATTAGTGATGATGATGAACATTACCACTTGAATGATTACTAAATTCGGATAACTTTTGATTACAAAATGACAAATTTAATTATGAAAACACACTAATTTGATTATTAATCTTTATATTCATTAATTCATTATTCTTTAACTTCATGAACAATAAAGAAATGGTTGAATTTACTATGTAGTTTTCTTGTACTCACCTTCACTTCATCGCGAAGAACTCGAATCAGCGCATTACAAACTTCATATACAATAGTAGAAATAAGTTGATGAGAAATTTTAAATAGGTATTGCAGACTCATGTAGCTGTCACCTGTTGCTAGAAACCTTAAAGTCAATGCTAATCGATTTTTTGTAGGAACAGCAGTTCTCCATTTAGTGTCTTTCTTTGAAATTAAAGGAGAAATTCTTTGCAATATTACTTCAAAATCAGCACAAGACATTCTGCAAAAATTATCGAAGTAGCCTACGGGTCTAGGCATCAAATCTTCTAGCATATTAGTCATGAAACCACTGAAAAAAAAAATGAATTGGTTAATTAATAATTAATTCAGTAAATTCAATGTTTAAAATTGCAAAGTATTTAACTTACCGTGTTCTCTTACGATACAGTGTAGACATCCATTCACGCCTTCTTCTTGGAGTTTTCACAATATGAGAATGAAAAAAAAAATTAAAGGCACTCAAATAAAACAGACTGACGGAGTCATCAAAATCTTCGTCTATTCTGTCAGCCATCTTTGCGGTAACTGTGCCCGTAAATCATTTGAAATACAAGTCTAGCCGGATACATCTGCGCACATAAAGTTTGATCAAAGTTTTGAAAATGTGTGCTCAAACTTTGATCCCAATGTCTGGCGCCGGCTTAAGACGTACAGAGTTCAAATATATCAACTTGGCGAGTCGGCAGGGCCGGGGAGTCCCTGTCGAAAAGTCCCTACGACCACGGGGAAATACTATGCTCTTCACTTTCTTAACTAAAAAGAAATTGTAGTTTTATTGCTCAATTGTCGGTTGTTCAGTTCACATCGCTCTCGACACAGTTGACACTTGTTCGATTACTTAATTAAAAGTTGGTGGTAAATGCGCGCAAATATTATATATCCACAATAAATACTTTAATATGGCCAAATATAAAAATTTGGGACTTGTACGGATACAGGGATCAATGCCAGCTGAAGTAGGCACTCAATTATTACAGCAGCATTTGAGTGAAATCGGTTTAAGTCTGGAAGACGATATAATTGCTTTCACAACAGATGGAGCAAGTGTAATGGTCAAAATGGGTAGAAATTTTGACGGCCACCACCAATTGTGTTTGGCTCATGGGATACAACTAGCAGTCTTGGATGTTTTATATAAAACACAAAAATCTCCAGAACCTGAAGTCCAGGAGGATGTCTCAAAT
The DNA here is from genome assembly GCA_905163435.1 of Mamestra brassicae. Taxonomy (NCBI): domain Eukaryota; kingdom Metazoa; phylum Arthropoda; class Insecta; order Lepidoptera; family Noctuidae; genus Mamestra; species Mamestra brassicae. Next base: position 8,419,024 of record LR990995.1, on the reverse strand, counting down.
ACCAGTGCTGAAGAAACAGAAGAAATTGAAGAAGATGAGGATGCGTTTATTGTAGAATCGACCAGAGTTCCAGAATCGGAGTTTTTATACAAAGGTACTATAAAAAAATTAAGAGATCTAATAAAATCTTTTAAAAACTCCCCTTTGAAAAACGATTTGTTGCAAAAGTACATTTTAGACTTATTAGATTTGAAATCAAATGCAAAATTTACAGACGAAGAGATAAAAGACCTTCACGACATTCATTACAGCTTGGATGTAATAAAAACTACAGTTTTGTCATTATGTTATGTCGCCGTGATTCAAACTTATTGACTTATTGACTGCAGCGTATAATTATTTGCTTTCGATAACGCCTACAAGTGTTGAAGCCGAGCGAGCTTTTTCATCCGCAGGGTATTTTTGCAATAAACTCAGAAGTTCCCTAAGTGACAAAACATTAAATGCCTTGTCATTTATGAGATCCATTTTCAAGAAGAAAGATTATATTCGGGACGAAAAAAAATGGTTTGACTTAAGTGATGTATACAGTAGATACATGATATGTTCTTGAATAAATATTTTTTTGTTATATTGTGTTTATTTTGATATTTCCTTGAATTTGAGATAGTAAAAGATAATTGTAAAAATTGTAGATACTCTATCAACAATATTTACAAAAATTCATAATAGATTTAAAAAAAAATAGGAAAAATTACGGAATTACGGAATTGGCGAAAAAAGTTGCGTAATTAGTTACGTAATTGACATTTCCGTAATTTTGGAAGCCCTACTCCAAACTCACGAGATTCAACGAATCCTAAATTTTGTTTCTAATCTTGAAAATTAAAAGCAGAATATTTTTAGTTTTTATTTCCTTTGGGCCAAGTTCTTTTGCAATTGTATTGAGTGCTTTTATCGGTTTATTCCCGCTGTCCCCGTACACCGTGTCCCCGTCCTACGGGGACAGCGGACTTCAATTAAATATTTAAAAATACTTCCCGTTGTCCCCGTACACTGTCCCCGTCCTACGGGGACAGCGGTACTTCAATTAAATATTTAAAAATACTTCCCGTTGTCCCCTCCCCGTACACTGTGAATATAGTTGAATAAAATAAGTAAAAATTATTGCCCACAGTCCCCGTTTTTTCATTTTTCTGTAGTATTATGAATGTGTGCGTTGGCATCTTTTACCCAACAAACAAAGTGTATGGAAATATTGGTAGATTGGTCTTGGTACGCGGTAGATTAATATCGCACATTTCGTCCACATTTCGCCAGTTAAGTGTCTCGTGTAATGACATCAATCGCTAATCGCGCATAAATCCAGACACCGGACTGCTGCTGCGAAAAGGGTATAATTTAGACGGCCACCAAAAACATTTTTAAGACTCTAAGCCTAGCCACCAAATAAAATAAACAACTCCAAACAAAATCAATTGACTTTATTATGAGGGCTATATAATATTAATAAACTATATAATATTATGATCCAAAATAAATGAAATAACATCAGCAAAATCACAAACCTTGCACAAATATTATTTTTGGTTCCTAAAATGGATCAACGGTCACCAAATCCCATCCAACTCAAAGATTAGTATAGGTTAATTTCTTCTTTAAACAAAATGTGTAGGTTAGGTTAGGTTAAAACTGTGACAGGGAGGCAGCGTTGCTGGCGACGGCTGCGGTCTCACAGGTGGTGAGCCGCATACGGCGCCTCGGCCTGGAGGTGGCCCTCAACAAGTCGGAGGCCATTGTTTTTCATGGCCCCCGGCGAGCGCCGCCGCCGGGATCGCACATTGTGGTCGGGGGGGCCCGTATCGCTGTCGAGTCCACCATGAAGTATCTGGGATTGGTGCTCGACAGCCGGTGGGATTTCGGCCCCCACTTCCGGCGGCTGGCGCCCAAGTTGTTGGGCGCGGCGGGGACGCTGTCAACGCTGCTTCCCAATCTGGGGGACCCGAGCACCGCCTGTAGGCGGTTGTACGTGGGGATCGTGCGATCGATGGCCCTATATGGGGCCCCGATCTGGGCGGCTGACCTGACGGCCAGCACCATCACTGTTCTGCGGAGGCCGCAGAGGGTGATGGCCGTCAGAGTCATCAGGGGATATCGCACGATCTCCTACGAGGCGGCTTGCGCACTGGCCGGATCTCCGCCGTGGGACCTGGAGGCGAAAGTGCTCGCGTCACTGCACAGGTGGCGCGAGGACGCGCGGGCGCGCGGCGAGCGACTGACGCAGCGACACCTGGAGTTGCGTCGGTCGCAGCTGCGCGAGGTCCTGGTGGCGGAATGGCGGGACAGGCTTTCGAGCCCTACCGCCGGCCTCATCACCATCGAGGCCATCCGGCCAGTGCTCGACCTGTGGCTCGGGAGAAGGCACGGTTCTCTGACGTTTCGTGCGACGCAGGTCCTCTCGGGGCATGGCTGCTTCGGGAGGTTCTTGTGTCGCATAGGCAGGGAGCCGGACGCTCGATGCCACCACTGCGTCGACTGTCGGGAGGACACGGTGCGGCATACGCTTGCAGAATGTGCAGCTTGGGAGGAGCCGCGCCGTGCCCTCATCTCTGTTGTAGGCGGTGACCTCTCGCTGCCGGCCGTAGTCCATGCTATGGTCGGCGGTGAGGAGTCCTGGGACGCGGTGGTCTCCTTCTGCGAGACAGTTATCGCGCAGAAGGAGGCTGCGGAAAGGGAGAGGGAGATCACAACCGCTCTCCCGGCCCGCAGCAGGCGCATCGGGCGTCGGAGGAGGGCATACGCTGCCCTCTTCCGGCCCCCCTAACTGGGTCCAGGGGCGGCGGACTTGGGGCTGTCCGTCGCCCCCCATTCATCCGGACCCGAGGTGGCGGCGCGTGGTGTTCCCGTGCGCCCCTCTTTGACGTAGCGAGGGGAGTCAAACACCTCACTCCCCTCGCCGACGCGAGGTGGCCCGCAGAGGCGGGCCGGCACCAGCCGGGGATTGCGGAAGTCGCATACGTTCCCGCGATCCCCGGCGTAGGTGGGAGATGGAACACCGGGGTGGTTTTAGCCAGTAAGAGTCTGACAGACCCCTCCACCCGCCCCAGGGTGGAGGATTTCCATGAGGATTTCCCCCCGAGATCAAAAAAAAAAAAAAAGGTTAAAACTGTGACAGCCGGGGATTGCGGATGTCGCATACGTTCCCGCGATCCCCGGCGTAGGTGGGAGATGGAACACCGGGGTGGTTTTAGTCAGTAAGAGTCTGACAGACCCCTCCACCCGCCCCAGGGTGGAGGATTTCCATGAGGATTTCCCCCGAGACCAAAAAAAAAAAAAAAGGTTAAAACTGTGACCTCCTCCGGCCGGCGAGTGCTAGAAACGACTTGCATTAATAGAAGTTGTGTTATTTGTGTAAATTTAATAATTGTTTTTTTTTACCTCAAATTAAAATTCGAATACAAATAAATAAATTTTGTTTTATTCCCCTTTTCTTTTTCCCATGCTAAAAAACTAAGCTTAAACAATGCAGATTTAAGAGGACAACGACTCGTGAAAAGTTTACTTCCCGTTGTCCCCGTTAGCCGAATGTACGTTACGGGGACAATTGGAAATAAATTTAATCACGTCCCGCTGTCCCCGTGACGGGGATATGGCATACGGGGACAACGGGAATAAACGCTTTTATCATTTGTATGCTCAGTATTCCACAATCACCAGTAAATTCTATAAAGTTCAATGAACTTATTTAATCTTTATTATAGCAATACAGAATAAAGCGAAATAGTGATACAAAAGCGGCTTTCAAATAATTCTCAAAGAGATATTAAAAAGTGATCAAATTAACACAAAGGGCTCAAAACAGCTATTTTATAGGAACTAGCACTAACAAGTCTAAAGCAACTTGGGAGGTAACCAATTCTATGAAATTTAATATTCCTAAAATGATAGTAAGACATTTTAATGATTATTTTATAGACTCAGTTCAATCGAATGCCGATAATTTGCGAATAATACTCAAACAGACACATCATCAGGATTATATATCTAATCTATCTAAACTAATATTATAAAGAGTAAAGATTAGTTAGTTTGTTTGTTTAGAATTAAGGTTGATAATGTACATGTAAACTACACTTTACAACACAAATTACTCAAATCGGACCTTTCGTTTTAAAGTTACGACGGGCATAAAAATGGTCTAAGTAAGAAAAATGTTACGGTTTGAGCGAACTGGGGAGAATCTTAACGCTTAGTCCGATGAAGCTGAAACACGGCATTAATGTTTTGGATAAAAAAAGAAAAATAACAAATATTTGGATTTTTCGATGCTCTAAGTAAGAAAAATGTTGCGGTTTGAGCGAACTGGGGAGAAACTTAATGCACGGCATTAATGTTTTGGATAAAAAATTAAGAATAACAAATATAAGGAGCGAAAAGGGTTGATGAATTTTTCAGGGGAGGACATTATTGCTTACTTCAATTTACGTGGAAATTGGAATGAACAAGCTAAAAGTGGGAAATTTGAAACAGATCTAACAATGTTTACATAGTCAACCTCTGGCGGGGTGAACTGCGTGGATAGTAGGCTGATCCTGAGACCGTTGAATGGATATCGTAGTGCTTAATTTTCCAAAACTTACCTTTAAAAAGGGTTTGAGGGGGCGTTGAAGTTTGTGGAGTATCTACTAAATCCGCGCGGGCGAAGTGCTAGTATATTTATATATAGCTAAATTTCTTACCGTTAAAGTACTTATTATCTATAAAAAGTTCGCAAGTGTATATCAGTATATGTCTTAACTGATGGTTAAAAAGTCGGAATGACTGCTTTTTGTTTAAATTATTCAATCAAACCTCGGGTGGAATAGAGAAGTGGTGATATTGGTATCATGATATTGATCCTTATCCTTTTAAATAGTTCGATAATTAAGGTTGATTAGTACAATCATGTAAACTACTTTAAATTATTAAAATCGGACCTTTCGTTTAAAAGTTACGACGGGTATTAAACATATAAAAATGCTCTAAGTAATAAAATTTTGCAGTTTGAGCGAACTGGTAGAATCTTAATGCTTTGATGAAGTTGGAACACGACATTAATAATTTCGATAAAAAATAATAAAATATTTGGATTTTTCGAAAATAAATCCGAAAAGGGTTGAAAAATTGTCATAAAAAATATAAGTTGCAATGGAATTAGTCTTGTACGACATAGAGTTAGTTAGTGATGATTAAATTGATGATTTTTTTTTTTTTTTCGCGGGTAGGTGTAAAAAAACGAAAGACGTAGCTCTGATAGTAATTTTATATTTTAATTAGAAATACGTAATATAGTATCATAATTTCAACTGGTTTTTAGTGTATAACCTCCACAAAACTAGTACTCACGTTTGCAGCACATTTATGTGACTTCTGCAAAATATTGCACCACCTGCCAGCTCATCTGCACTGTCACTATTAGCACATCACTCGGCACTAGTAAGTTACTATGTCGCAACTGGAGGAGATTATGTCAGCGCAGAAAAGCCTTGAGGACAGCTTCATCAAGAAGATGGGAGAACTGGAAGCTCAAATCCAGAGCGCAGGACCAGCCAAGGACACAGTGGCAAGAGTTGCTGATGAGTTCCGCACCTTCAGGGAGCTAATCTTCAGCATGCTAAGCTTGCTCCGGAGACAGATCGGCGAATGTGCTAAACAGATTGACGGGTTAGAGACCAGACATCGGCGGAAGGCACTCATTTTCCAGGGCGTCGCAGAGGTCGAGGGTGAGGTCAGCAGTGTAATCATCCTGGATATCATTAACTACAAGCTACAAGCTGGCAGTCCAACCTTTAACTGCATCCTCCATAAAGGTCTGCCACAGACTCGGTGTGGCCAATAAAGATCACCATAGGCCCATCTTAGTAAGATTTTCCTCGTATGACGACAAATCTGCGGTCTGGAGAGCTAAAGCAAGCTTCAAGGGTTCCTCCATATCAGTCAAGGAGTTTTTGACAAGGACCCGGCAGTCCATCTTTGGGAAAGCGCGGCTCCACTTCGGAATGCGGTCATGTTGGACTCAGGACGGTGTTATTGTGGTCAAGGCACCCGACGGGAGTAAGCAGAAGATGAAATCACTCGACGAACTCAGTGTGCTGCTGGCCAAGTATCCGAAGGTCCAGGGAGGTATGCAAAACAAGGCACGTTAACCTGGGGTAGTCTCTTTTATACTTTCATTTACTTTTGGATATTATTACTAACAATAGACAGTCTGGTTTTACTCACCGTTGCATTGTTCTGTAATATTATCACTTTGTATGGACTTTCACATGGTTTTTGTTTTGTTGTCGAATGAAATATATACTACGTAGTCATCTCTTAGTAATTTTGAGATTACATCACCAGTTTATTCTGTTTACCCTCAACCAGTTTCTGTTAGTTTCCTCAAGCTTGAATGTCAAAACTTAGTTTTATATATTGAATGTCAAAACATGAACAGAGGTTATGTTTATTATTTCATCTGACGTTTAGTAGTTTGGTCTACGTTCGGATATGCGTTGGTTGCAAGGTGCGTTCCGAATAGGTACTGATTTTATTTTCGATATTTTGTAAGTCTGAACCTACGAACACACTGTTTTTTATTTATCATATTGTTTTAATTTTTTTTTATATGCCTTTCGATGGTACTTATTTTTGGGTTCCGCGTGACTGTGTAACGATTTTATCACTTTACCGTTGATCTTTTTGTATTTTATGAGTGTCGATGCTTTTTCAAATGATGATATTAGCTGGCGGGTGGTGCAGAGATGCAAGCGCCGTACCACCCTTCGTGTAATATTAATAATACTTATATTTATCTTATTTTATGTATATTTATTAGTATGCCATCTGATAATGAAGCCTTTTATTCTGCCAACGATTCAACTGCCTCTTCTTGTGATAGTAGTTTCAGCTCTTTAACGGACACACTTGGCGATTTGTTGCGTCAAAAGTTCGACCCAAATGCTGACCGCCTGTTTAACGTTTGCCACATTAACGCTCAAAGCATTCCCAGCCACCATTGCGAACTTTACGACACGTTTCACAACAGCAACGTTCATGCCGTCCTGATTTCCGAGACCTGGCTCAAACCTGAACTTTTATCCACCACTTACTCTCTCCCTGGTTTCGTTCTTCTTCGAAACGATCGGATCGGTAAGAGAGGGGGTGGTGTAGCCATATACCTTCGCGGTGATTTCCCTTTTAAAATTCTTGCTACTTCTTCTTCGAATAATTCTGCTGAGTTTCTTTTTCTAGAGGTTTGTGTAAAAGGAGCTAAAACTGTTCTAGGTGTAGCCTATTGCCCTCCTACCCTGGATTATTTCACCGAATTCGAATCGGTACTAGAATCTTTGGGTTCGGAGTATGCACATCATATCATCATGGGGGATTTTAACACTAACCTCCTTGCCCACAACTCCCCTCGATCCCGTACACTCCTGCATCTTGTCGAGTCAGCCAGTTTGCACGTACTGCCTCTCCAACCCACTCATCATAATAAAGTAGGTGATGATACTTGGCTTGACCTGATCCTCACTTCTAATCCTTCCCTAGTTTCCTCACATGGTCAAATTGAAGCCCCTGGCTTTTCCCATCATGACCTATGTCCTCAAACCTCCTAAACCCAAACCCTTATACCAGTACAGGCGTGCCTTTGCGCGGATGAACAGTGAGCAGCTCCAAAAAGATGCATCGAACATTGACTGGACACCCTTGCAGGAAGCTGACACAGTTGATGCAAAGTATGCGTCTTAAACAATATTGTCACCAGTCTGTACGACACACATGCTCCTGTCAGAAAAGTTAAGTTGAAGCGTCCACCTGCGCCCTGGATGAATGAGGGAATTCGTATGGCTTTGCGACGAAGGGACCGTGCGTTTCGGAAATTTAGAAGGGATCGCTCTGAAGACAATTGGGCCTACTTCAAGACTGCCAGGAATCGGTGTAACCAGATGATACGTAACGCTAAACGCCGCCACATTCTTAGTAACATCACTTCGTCTTCTTCTGCTGATATCTGGAAATTCCTTGGAACTCTAGGTATTGGCAAATCGCGGCATTCCGACCTTCCTAATACAATTGGCTTGGACGATCTAAACCGCTATTTCTCCACTGTCCCTATGTTAGATAGTCTAACCAAATGTAAAACTATTGACTACCTTGCTGGTCTGACGCGTCCCAATATTTCCCCCTTTATTTTCACCCCAGTCGATCCGGGAGAGATCAAAAAGATAATCCTATCCATTAAATCCAAAGCCGTGGGCTGCGACAACATCAGTCGTCATATGATCGTTTCGGCTTTGGATCAACTTCTTCCTGCCATATCCCACATCGTTAACTTCTCCCTTTACTCTGGTACTTTTCCTTCCCTGTGGCGTAAAGCTCATGTTCGGCCCCTGCCTAAGATTCCCAATCCCACTCTTTTCAATCACTTTCGTCCAATTTCCATCCTTCCATTTCTGTCCAAAGTGCTCGAGGCCTGTGTTCATAAACAGTTTTCCAATTACATTTACCACAACTCTCTCATCAGCCCGTTTCAATCCGGTTTTAGGCCTGGGCACAGTACCGTGACAGCTCTCCTTAAAGTGACTGACGATATAAGGCGGGGAATGGAAGACATTAAAGTTACTACTTTGGTGTTGATCGACTTCTCCAACGCGTTTAATACCGTCAGTCACGACGTCCTCTTGTCTATCCTTTCATATCTTATGGTCTCTCCCGAAGTGCTTGTATGGTTTTCCTCTTATCTCCGGGGGCGTCAGCAGTCAGTTCGTGCTGGAGACTCTTCGTCCGGGTGGTGTGAACTTGCAGCTGGCGTCCCTCAAGGCGGTATTTTATCTCCACTCTTGTTTTCCATCTTTATTGATCTTATAACCACTGAGCTTCGGTGTGCGTATCATCTCTACGCTGACGATCTGCAGCTCTATTGTCAGGCAGGTGTTGACAAATTATCGGATGCGATCGAGGAGCTCAACCGGGAATTGAGGTTAGTTAAAAGCTGGTCAGATCGATTCGGGGTGGCAGTTAACCCTCCAAAATGTCAGGCTATCATAGTTGGCAGTACCATAGCTTGAGAAAGCTGAATGGCTTAACTGTACCACCCTTAATCTTTGACAACACAGTCATTCCATTTGGTTCCGAGATTAAGGATCTTGGTCTGCATGTCGACACCTGTCTTGACTGGCGAAAGCAGGTCACGAGTGTCAGTCGGAAGGTTACCGGAACGTTGCGGTCTCTGTATCGGCTGAAAAATCTTCTCCCAGCTCACATAAAGGCAATGCTAGTACAGTCCCTAATTTTCCCCATGATTGACTATGGTGACGTGTGCTACTACGACCTGAATGCAGATCTCCTCAATAAACTTGACCGCCTTCTAAATAACTGCATTCGATTTGTCTTCAATCTCCGTAAGTATGATCATGTATCCGCGCATCGCTCACTATTAAAATGGTTACCCATTCGTCAGCGGAGAGCGCTGAGGGCCTTGACTTGTCTGTTTTCTTTACTTAATAATCCGTCGTCTCCCTCTTATCTAACTTCACAAATTCAATTCATTTGTTCTGCCCACAGTAAAAATCTTCGCTCTATAATAATCGCCTTCTACGATGTCCCTCTCACCGCTCTGGGTTTATCCGCTCCTCTTACTTTGTTCAAGCGATTTTCCTTTGGAATGCGCTCCCTCTGAGCATCAGGACGGCAACAAGTCGGTTGTCCTTTAAGGTGAAGGTACGTGAGCACATTCGCAAGAAGTTGGTAGAATCATCACAGCGTTAAATCGTTGGATTGGTTTTTTCTTAATAACTTTGTTTATGTGTATGTATGTATCTATGTATTTATAAATGTTTTTTATATTTTTTCTTCTCTCTATTTTTAGTTTTCTTTAAGTTGCACCTGCCATGTTGTCTCTGCACCACCCTAAGGTCGACTGGTAGAAAATGCCTAAGGCATTAAGTCCGCCTTTGTACAGTGTTTTTACTAGTGCATAAAGTTTTAATAAATAAATAAATAAATGAAAAAAAAAACAATCTCTGCACTTAAGGGTTTTATTTTCAACAAAAATTAAAATAAACCGGAGAAACAAAAAAACAAAATGGGATCCCACTCCTGATCGCGAAGTTCTTAAACATTAATTCTGCATTACTGTTATGCAGCATTCATTCATTTGTCTAATTTTTTTTTTAGTCTAATGATGTCGAAGTTTATCATCATCCATTTTTATAAAGGGCGGAAAGTTGAAGAAGAAAGTCACGTTTTGAGGCTATCTATTTCCGGATCAGGCAACATTTAAAAAAGTTCTGAAGTGTTACTTAAATAAAAAAACCGGCCAAGTGTGAGTCGGACTCGCGCATGAAGGGTTCCGTACCATTATCTATAAAAACGGTAAAAAAACATGTCTTTTGTATGGGAGTCCCCTTAAATATTAATTTTATTTTGTTTTTCAGTATTTGTTGTTATAGCGGCAACAGAAATACACCATCTGTGAAAATTTCAAATGTCTAACTATCACACTATGAGATAAAGCCTCGTGACAGACGGACGGACAGCGGAGTCTTAGTAATAGGGTCCCGTTTTACGCTTTGGGTACGGAACCCTAATAATGATTTCTTTCAGTAAAATATGGAATTAATATTTGGGGCAATATCCCTCCAAACGGCCGCTCGCTTCAACTGAATTCTCTATACATAATCTATAGGTTTGACATAATAGTTAACGTTGATAGGGATGAATCTGGTTGGCAGCTTTGATATTGGTTTTAATAGCGGATGGTGCTTTTGGTAAAGATGGAGTTGCCTGGCCAAGCTGTGGAGCTGGTCCTCGCGATGGGCCCATCCCTGGAGCGACGCCTTGCGGTACTATTGATGGTATTCCTGGACGCAATCCTTTACCCGTTCCCACGGCAGTCACCAGTGCATGAGTATCGGAAATGCTGTGAGTTGGTTGCATTCCTTAAGAGAGAAAAAATATCAATTAGTGAATGTTAATTGAATGTCATGGTTTTCTATTTGAAATTGCGCAGGTTTATAGAACTCGAAAAAAATCCACTGGATACAAAGGGTCAAGTTTTACGAGTGTGCGGCCACGGTATGGCACCCGCGGGCTGGGGACGAAGGCGACTTCAAAGACGATGCAGAAACATTTCTTTCAATCTTCTCACGTAATTTTTTATTAATGAATTGTGGAAATAGATAATTATGTCCATTTTGTCAAACATAACTTTGAAAAAAAAAAGAATGTTGAAAATTCATTCAACAAATGACCATTAAGTAATTTGTCTTTTTTAGATTAATTTAGTGATCAATATAATTATAGTGCTTTTGACCGCGACATCGAAAGCGCATTTCCCGTTTTTTTCCGTTCCCCTATGGCCTATTATAGCCTTCCCCAAAAACCGAAAGTGATCACCGCATGGTAAGAGGCACATTGAATCTAAATATCAAGCTGGAAAGGTCTCGACTGATGAAGTCTACGCTCCGTCCAACACAGATCCAGATCCAAAACTCCGAAAGCTTTCAGCTCGAACTTCAAAATCGTTTCGAGTGCCTTCCGTGGAAGAATGCAACAATAGGTTCGTGGAAACTGTCCATTCAGTCGGGTCTAAGTTCTTCAAGACTCGCCATACAGATAGGAACAAGAGGCTCCCTGATCCTACTCTCTAGCTCATGAAGGAGAGGCGGGAGATGATTCTACAGTCTTCAGACGATGCGAGCAACTATCGGCAGCCCAATAGACGGATCTGCAAGTCCTTGAAAAGAACCTCCAGCGCTTTAATACCGAAAGGATTAAAGACGCTATAGAGCGGAATAAGGGCTCCAAGGTCTTTGCGAGAGATCTGTCTATTGGGCAGAGCCAGCTCACAAAACTGAAGACCGACGATGGCAGAACCATATCCGCCAAATCGGAGCTTCTGAGGGAGATCGAGACCTTCTATGGACAGTTATACACGTCAAAGACTAAACCCACTGCAAACCTAGATAACAACCCAAGAGCTAGGTTGACCCGGCACTATACCGAAGACATCCCGGACGTCAGCCTGTGTGAGATTAGGATGGCTCTGAAGCAGCTTAAAAACAACAAGGCGTCGGGTGATGACGGAATTAAGGCCTGAAGGCGGGTGGAAAACTGGTCCTTAAGGCCCTTTAGAAACTGTTTGATTCCTTCATACTCGAGGGGAAAACACCATAGACATGGAGCAGAAGTATGGTGGTACTCTTCTTCAAGAAGGGCAACAATGCCCTGCTTAAGAATTACAGGCCCATCTCACTTCTGAGTCTACAAGCTGTTTTCTAGGGTCATCACGAACCGTCTCTCGCGCAGGTTTCATGACTTCTAGCCTCCTGAACAAGCCGGATTCCGAAAAGGCTTCAGCACCATAGACCACATATATACGCTACGGCAGGTTGTACAGAAGACCGAAGAGTATAATCTACCCCTCTTAGCGTTTGTGGACTACGAGAAAGCCTTCGATTCGTTCGAGACTTGGGCTATGCTGCAGTCTCTCCAACGGTGCCAGATCGACTATCGGTACATCGAGGTGCTGAAGTGTTTGTACGAAAATGCCACCATGTCAGTCCGACTTCAGGATCAAACCTCGAAACGTCATTTCTCCGAAATTGTTCACGGCTGCAATGTAGGATGTCTTCAAGGTTTTGGACTGGAGAAGGCTAGGCATCAATGTCAATGGCGAGTACATCACTCACCTTCGATTTGCCGACGATATAGTCGTCATGGCTGAGACTATGGAGGACCTCAGTAGACCTTCCGAACAAGTGAGTCTTAAAATGAACATGGACAAAACCAAGGTTATGGTAAATACCCATGTAGCACCCACTCCTATCAAGATCGAAGACTCTACATTCGAAGTTGTACACGACTACGTCTACCTGGGACAAACGGTCTAATTAGGTAGGGCAAGGAGGGCTCGGAGTTTCCTTGCATGATCGAATCAGGAATGACGATATCCGCAAGAGAACCAAGGTTACCGACATAGCCCGAAGGATCGCCAAATTGAACTGGCAGTGGGTAGGGCACATTGCTCGCAGAACAGATGGTCGATGGGGGCGAAACATTCTGGAGTGGTGACCGCGTACCGGAAGACGCAGCGTTCGAAGGTCTCCCACAAGGTAGACCGATGACCTGGTGAGGGTCGCGGGTAGCAGATAGACGCGAGACGCACAGGACCGGTTGTTGTGGCGACACTTGGGGGAGGCCAATGTCCAGAAGTGGACGTCTTTCGGCTGATATGATGATAATGACTTAACGACAATAGTTACTACTAGCGCCATCTAGTATCGAGTAGCAGAACTAGTGGAGTCAAGTACCTTCTAGACTTTTGTATGCCAGAATATTCTACAATTCTCGATATCTGGTCAGTCGGCACCGTTAGTTACAAGTACTTTCCAGATGCTTTTACAGTAGAAGGTTCTGGAATTAATTGACCTATATAAGTCCAGCATAGTTCGCGACCGAGTCAGTATTGGATTTGCGATACAAGCGAATACTTCGGAAGCGATCTTCAAGTGCGATTACAGTGATCAGTAGTGAAGTTGTGTTTTATAATAAGTGAGTTTAAAATTGTTATTAGTATTTTTAAATTAAAGTGTCATTTTCCTTATTTAATCGGCTGTTATTATTGTCACGAACCCCAAGCTCGTAACAATATGTTTAGATTTTCATTTCAGAAACTGGGCCTGAGTTATGTGATTTATGTTGAACATGGAAAGCATAAAAACATGATGTCTTTTTATTATTCTGCCCAATAAGTGATAAGAGACATTATTCATAAAATAAAGCAGGCAATTTAGTTTTAATGTCAGTTAGTTGAATGTAAATTTATTTTAGTGGCCAATGAAGTCTGGAGCTTGTATCAGGATGTTTGCGATAAATGGAATCTGTTTGAGATTAACCTAAGATAAGCGACTTTTTTATACTATTTTTTATTAAGCTCAATCAGTCCTAGGATTTTCGTCAAATTACGATTTTTTCAAGTACATGCAAAAAGTGATACTGTACGCCCATCTAGACTATGTTGCGTAATGTACACAGCCATATCTAGTATTACAATTCATCTTTTATGTCACTAATAGAAGGCGAAGTTATCCTGCAGCATAAGATATATACCTGCTGATCGCATAGACTCTCCATCCCAATCTTCCCGGCCTTTGGTTATTATTTCCCAAACATGGCTTACCACTTTAGTAAATTGAGCAACTTGTTTCTAAAACGAAAAACATTCAAGATTAGTCACTTTGTCTTTTATTTTTATGTAAGCTGAAACTTAAATATTATCTTCATGATTTTACCTGTGCTGTATCATAGCTTAGGGTACTGGCTTTATGATTAAACTGTTGAAGCCTCTGTTCAGCTTGAGGCTCTGGCTTGGTACGTAGTAAGTCTGGGACAAGGTCATGAGTGCATGCTGGAACACGACCTTCCGTCAATCGTGCTAATGCTTCATCACGCTCACAGCTCAGTTGAAGAGGCAACACAATTCGTGACCTAAGTGATGCTGCCAGTTCTGCTTGTAATATTTTACTCAATCCAGTCAACTGTTGTGAAAAAGAAATGATTATTACATGCTATCTTGACATTTGTTCAAAAAAAAGGGCAGTGCAGTGCAGTGGATAATTTTTATTACAAATCAATTTCAGTAGGTGAATATCGATTGTGTGTTCTTGTTATTGGGCACACGCTTATGCACTATAATAGTAGATTATGCACCGAGGGGATAAAGCAGTGTCGTTACGTCACGGGCGTCAATATAATCCCGAAGGCTATGAAGACATCCTGAATGCAGCGAGGGATTTAAGCTAGCCCAAGGCAAAGACACCTTTTTCCCTGAGGAGCATACTCTACCTATCGCACCTACCGCGACAAAATTGTGCTCAAGCCATGCAGACAGCTGCCTGTTTGCCGCGAGCGGCGCGCGTCGGCCTCCACTGCTAGGAGCACGTCGTGCCTCCGTCCACCGCTCATTATAACCCGCCGGGCAATAATGTGATTTAAATTTGGAACCTCATTTTGCACCTAGCAGCGGAGGCCGGCGGGCGCGCGCCCGCGGGCTATAATGACGTACTTTGGGTTAGGTTTGCATAGCATATAATTTGAGGTTTTCGTGCAGATGGTGTGAAAATACTGTAATATCTGCCGCAACTGATGGTTTGTCTCCGCGGAGAACAGCCGTCATGACCGAAATTCGGTCTGGAATACAGTTCGGTTCGGAAACACAGACGCAGGCAGAGAGTTCCACTCCTTTGCTGTGCGCATTATAAAAGACGTTTGGAAACGTTTAGTGCGAATTGGTAGGGATTATAGATGTAAGGCCGGTTTAAAACCAATTAAACTAATCCGTTTATAAAAAAAACCGTTTAAAACCGAAATAAACCATTTTTTCGATTTAAAACGGTTGGTGATGATGACTATGTTTTTCTTAATTATAACTACATTTTCTTGATTTTACCGAGGTAGGGATATAACGGTGTACCTATAAACTGTGTAAAGATTTTTTAAATGTGTGATATACTGATATTGATATACATAGTTAACGGGTTTAGTTCTACTTGGTCCGTCCGACCAAACGTAGGTATTACCTACCTAAGTTATATAAACTCTATTGATAATTTGAAAACTCTGTGTTGGTAAATCAATATTTTTTTCATTGTTTTCAACAGATATAAATAATCAATTTGATTCGGTTTAAAACCAAACTCACACTCTCGCACTCTCGTTGACGTCGTCACTCATGACTCGACGCAACGTTGCCAGCTCGCCTACCCTACACACATAGGTACGCAATTATGCACATACTTTATGAGAGGAAAAAGGTTATTTAAAAAAAAAAATATAATCAAAACAAATATTAATTGTTGGACAAATCACGTTATTGAAGCAAAACCGCCGTGACCGACTTTATTTTATCAAACAACGTAAAAAAAAAACAAATGAACTGTCGGACTTCTCACGTTATTGAAGCAACGAAGCGACACAGTTCTTTTATTTTTGAACGAAACGAAAAACGATTTATTTTGGGTTTAAAACGGCAACATTCTATTTAAAACGTTTTAAATCGGTTGTTTTACATCTACAGTAGGGATGGTAACTTGCAGAGCGTCTAGATGGCCGATGGTAGAAGGGGGCCGGTGGAATGAGTTCCTGGACCCTCTCCCCGAAGTAAAATCTGTTAAAGACCGACAAGCAGGCAACCTTGAGGCGATGAGCCCAAGCCCCCTTCATCCCAAATGAAGTTTGGCATCCACCAGTTTTACGTCGCCAATGACCCTCTTAGCTCTGCGGTCCACCGAGTCAAGCGCGGCAAGTTGGTATTTAGCTGAGCCATCCCAA
This sequence comes from Mamestra brassicae, assembly GCA_905163435.1. Taxonomy (NCBI): domain Eukaryota; kingdom Metazoa; phylum Arthropoda; class Insecta; order Lepidoptera; family Noctuidae; genus Mamestra; species Mamestra brassicae. Next base: position 8,402,731 of record LR990995.1, on the reverse strand, counting down.
AGATGGCTGCAATACTCCATGCAGGATCAGACTTGTGCTTTGTAAAGGGTTAAAAGCTGTCTAGGCGTGAAGTATCGCTTCACTCTATTTAGGATGCCCAACTTTTTGGCCGCAGTTCGAGCTTTGTGCTAAAATTGTGGCGGCGAAGTTGAGACTGGGTATCAACTCCATGCCTAGGAGCTCGAACCGGCCGGTTACAGGGACAGATGTACCCCGAAAAGTAGGAGATAGGTCGAAACGACTCCTTTTGCGGTAAAAAGACACGCTTGAAATAAACTTTTCGACATTGAATTCCATTTTTGAATTGCAACACGTCCTTCACCCACGATAATCTGCGCGTTTATGCGGCGCTCCGTATGTGAGGCGCCGCTCCACCGCGCGGAAGCCAGCGCGGAGGGGCGGTGGCGGCGAGGCCACCGCTCGACCGCGCGGACGGGCGTATGTCCAGCAGTGAATGTCTTTCGGCTGATATGATGATGATGATGATGATGATGATGATAATGATGATGATGTAGAGTAATTTATAATTTATTAGACGAGCCAGAGTTGAAATTGGCAAGCTCATTTCGCCTGCCCTCTTTTTCGCTTCATTGTTATAGCCTTCTATCTTTGTAAAAACACCATTGAACAACTGTGTAAACGTCTAACACATTGTGACAATTAAATTCTTCCCTGTACAGACAAATACTTGCCCCCCTCTTTGAGGGAATTCCTGGATCAGGATCAGAGTTACATTCTACATTAGGCTATTATATTGCTTATGATTATAATAAATAAATGATTATTTTGTAAGTAGGTTAAACATAACAATTCTTCATAATTTTTGGTCAGTTTTGGTTATATTATAACCCATAGCCCATTTAGTCCACTTATTTACAAAATTGATAGAATCAAAACTTATAATTAAATTTTTTTTTTAACTTCATGTTGAAAAGAACAGTGTTCCTAGTTATTTTTGTTATCAGATTATACCTGAGAAAGAGAAGAGTGTATAATCGAATTTGAGTTGATATTTAATTTGTTATGCTGTAGTTTATATTGCAAAGAAGCTAAATGATTAAAATTAATAAAAATGTAAACAATGATTTGATTTTGAAGGGTTAAATTTTTTTGGTTGTGCCTCTTCGCAACTCATTTTCACCCGAATGTCCGAAGTTTTTAAAGTTTGTCTAGAGTCGGCAAAATTAGATAGCGGTAGCCCTAGTCTGGAGAAGTAACGATTTTCAATGTTATTCTCATCCCAATGAAAAACCAAAAACCAGAAAACCACCAGTGTCAGACAGCATCAGTCTGTCTGACATATCGCTGAAATGGACCTTTTTAGTGCAGCTATGAGACACACTTGGTTTTTAGCATAACTACGTTTCTTTTTTAATTTTTTTATTTCTATGTACCGTGCGTGTTTCATGTAAGTGCTAAATAAATATTATTCTTTCTTTCAATGCCATGTTAATTCAATTAACATTTAACTAGTGACGTGTAGCCTCACAGGCGTCGCGTGTTTTGGAAATTCATAGATTTGACCACTTCCACCCGCTTGCCGGGACCCCGTATCTTAGTACCGTTTGTTTTAGTGCTGAAACAACCACGGAAGAAACGGACGTATTATCGGTTGCTTAACACGCGAGTAATACTAATTAAAAAATCGACCGTAGCCTGTGAGGCTTCATGTCCCTTGTTGTCATACAAATATTTTTTGGACTATTTTTAATGGCAGAATACGCTAGGAAATGTCAACCCCAGCTTACGAGTTCATCAAGGAGAAAAATATTACGGATGAATGGTCCATCGTTTGAAGAGGATTTCAATGCCCTCATGCTGTCCACAGAATGACAGTGTACACATATGTTGGTTGTTGCAATCCCGTATGTTTGCAATTTTCTCACCCCTTGTGCGAAAACTGCCAATGATTTATGCCATATTGAGTAGTTGTCTTAATTTTTAATTTTAGTTTTCAGTTCTTTTATTTTTTTCTTAATTAGATTTTAAGTAAAAAGTGTTAAATTTGTCATATTATTTGTGTAAGGTCTATAGAAATGCTAAAAAAAGGATCTTATGTCAATTAAAGCTGAAAAGTACCTCTAATTGTTAATTATAGTTGTTTTTTTTAAGTTATCATAAAAATTGGTTGAATTTATTTATATTTGTTTTATTACATTCCAAAAGTTAAATATCAACATAATTTAGAATTATCCAAATGCAATTTTATGACAAGATTTCACTTTCAAAATAGTAGCCTGTGAGACATCATGTCCCTTATAGTGTTATAAATTTGTCATGTCCACAGTTAAAGGTTAAGATTCCTACATGGTCATTTCGATACAGAATCCATTTTATTGGATATAGATTCATATCTATATTCAATAATGAATTCGAATAAAGTGAGAGTATGAGTCTCATACTCTTACTTTATTCCAAACAGAAGAGAATAACATCAGAACACAACTTACAAGAGAACGGATGATGATTAAATACAATATAAATAAACAAGTACAAACACTTACATGTCCCGATAAAATTGCGTAGTTGTCTAGGAACGTAGGCCAGTTGATAGTTTCGTATTCATTTTCGAGCTTATTTATAAGTGCCTGGATTGCAGTTTTCAAATCATTAACTCTGTTTAATATTGCTTGAATAGTAGTTTCCAATTGCTTTTCCTCTCTTTGTTGCATGTTCATTTTACCTATTTTAAGTAGTAATCGTACTGAATATAATAACTTTAGCAAGCCTCAATACACCACAAGGGAAGAAGCAAAGAGATACTGTAGACTCATTCATTGATTGATACTTTCTTTTTTACATAATATTAGTCTATCCACGGTAAATCACTTCATATTTTGTAAAAGTATGTTACCAAAGTATGTACCTATGTAACATAACTTGACAGAAGTAGGGATACCAGTTTCTAAACAAAAAAAGTAGTGCTGTAAAAAAAGAATGAACGAAGCTATGATTGCTTTGAAGCATTGATCCAATAGTGAAAAAACTGACCAAGTGCGAGTCGGACTCAAGTGCAAAGGGTTCCGAATGAATTTCATTTTTATAACGTGTCGTGTTTACCAATATACTTCTTATAGTCTTAGTCTTTCCTGTTATCAAATCAAAGCACTGTAATATTTTTTTTAATTTTGGGCACAATAGTTGCGGATGAGTTTATACGTTATGAAAAGCACCCATTTCATAACGTATAAACTCATTTGGTCTAATTTCATTTTATTATTTATTTTATTTATTTATTTTAGGAAAATTTACAGCTAAACAAATACAGTAACTAAAAGCAAACAAAATATGGCCAATTACAAGTTTCTACATGTATCACTTGAAGCAGAAAATTGACAATAAAAAGAAAACTGTACACATAAAACAAAACAGGAAAAAAAAACAAATAAAAGCTTGCTTGAACTATTTTCGCTCGAAGAAGCTTATACTCAAAATTTTGATTTTTGTTTTTTTTTTTTTATGGTTAATAACATATGTATAACATTTATTTCTTCTAAAACTTATTTAGTATAACGCTGTTTGATATAACGTTTATCCGTCGTAATATCTTAGCGCAGGTGGTAATCAGTTGCTTCGGGAGGTTCTTGTGCCGGACGCTCGATTCCACCATTGTGCCCTCATCTCTGTGGTAGGCAGAGACCTCTCGCTGCCGGCCGTAGTTCATGCTATGGTCGGCGGTGAGGAGTCCTGGGACGCGGTGGTCTCCTTCTGCGAGACAGTTATCGCGCAGAAGGAGGCTGCGGTAAGGGAGACGGAGATCTCGACCGCTCTCCTGGCCCGCAGCAGGTGCATCGGGCGGTGGAGGAGGGCATACGCTGCCCTCTTCCGGCCCCCCTAACTGGGTCCAGGGACGGCGGATTTGGGGATGTCCGTCGCTCCCCATTCATCCGGACCCGAGGTGGCGGCGCGTGGTGTTCCCGTACGCCCCTCTTTGACGTAGCGAGGGGAGCCAAATACCTCACTCCCCTCGCCGACGCGAGGTGGCCCGCGGTGGCGGGCCGGCACAAGCCGGGGATTACACTCGCATACGTTCCCACGATCCCCGGCATAGGTGGGAGATGGAACACTGGGGTGGTTTTAGTCAGTAAGAGTCTGACAGACCCCTCCACCCGCCCCAGGGTGGAGGATTTCCATGAGGATTTCCCCCCGACACCAAAAAAAAAAAAAGTGGTAATCAGTTACTAGTTATGTATTTATATCTTTTGAGTGGTATGTCAAACGATTTTATATTTAAATGTATGTTATGCTTTAAAAAATAGTTATTTTTATGAGCATAATAAGCTCATATTTGTAATTATTGTAAATTGTATAAAAGCAGACATATTCGGAAAATAAATCTAAACTGGCGAAGCGTGCTCACGCGCGCCAGCAGAGGGAGTGCCCCACACTAGCGGGGAATCCTTCGGGGGCCTCAGGCCCCCAGCGTCCAAACCCCTGGAACGGCAACCATAGGGCCCACTTTCCGGCCCTAAGGACTGCCGCGCTACAGCAACCGCCGGTGGAGATGTGTCCAGGAACATCATCCTGGTCACATTCAACGCCTTTCCCCCAGAGCCCTGGCAATGGCCCGGGCCCTGGAGGTGTGCAGAGGCGATCACGCCTTTGTCTTTGCCAAATTTGGCGACGTAGTGCGCCACGTCGAGACTTACGCGTCACTTCATGGATAGGTCCCCCCCCGCGCGTAGGTTCAAACCGAAGGCCCTCCGGATAGGGTTCTTCAATGCCAATGGCTTTTTACGCCAACGTGACGAGGTCGCCACGTTCCTCCGCGACCATAGGTTAGATATTCTTCTGGTCCAGGAGACCTTTCTCAAACCCTGCCATCGAGACCCGAAAATTGCGAACTATCGTATAGTTCGCAACGACAGGACTCGTTTTTTTTTGACTGGGACCACTCGCAGTTCAGCACACTAAGGCTGGTTACTGCTTAACCGGACTATCCTGTGGTGGCCTCAAACAAATTTAAGGCCCCAGCCAGGGCTTACAAACTAGCTAATTATCATAAATGACCGCTCGCTAAGGCATCCCCTGCGGGATACGGACCTCGGCTTAGCGGCGTAATTTCGGGAGGACAGCAAGGGACAGGCTGGGTCAAATCATTATTAATTAGGGGATTTAAAACTACTGGCTCAGCGACGCGGACTGGCTCGGTAATCAAAGGTCGGGGAGGGTTATTACTGGGACGTCGCGACGGGCCTCGGCGGCGGGGCCGGAAAACGGAACGCGGTTTGTTTATGTATTTTCTAAGAGTGCTGGTTTCCCTACGGCTCTCTTGAATCTGGGTGATGGCGTCGTCGGGTTCGACGAGGGTATGACTCGGTCGCGGATTACGTGCTCTTTATATAGGTCAGTTAATTCTAGAAACTTCTATTCTGAAACATCTGGAAAGTACTCGTAACTACTGCTGCCGACTGATATCGAGAAGTGTAGAATGTTCTGGCCAAAGAGATTTAAAGATACAATAGAGCGGCTATTAGAAGAAATGTCACAGAAAAACTGTGATCCCATGCTTCAGTAACGCCTCTAGCTTTGAATAGCAAACATACAAATTAAATTTATAAATTCAGCTATCGCTCAATAGGTGGCCAGTGTGGGTAGGTAGGTAGGTCCAGTCGTTTTACCATAACGAGATTTGCAATAGCGTAATGAGCAACTCGGCATATTTTCTTAGAAAATGTTTTTCTTTTGGTGGACACAAATACGACTTGACATGCAGGGGTGTCCCTTTAGACAGCGACTTTTGTCCACTAGGACATAAGTATCGGACTACGATTTTGTTCGTTATGTCCTGTCTATTGGTAGTTTTAATTTAATGTTTTTGGTTCTGGAAAAGAAATGTCTAGAAGGTACTTGTCTCTACTAGTTCTGCTACTCGATACTAGATGGCGCTAGTAGTAACTTAATGTACCCGACATTAATTCTGGCGCGTAACAATTAAATAAAATATTATAGCTTCTGTTGTTATATAATGTAAATATTAGAGATTTTGTAGTTATATCATCTACTACTTACCCGCAGAGATAAGAGAGTGAAATCTCACAGAAACAGTTCGGTTTTATGCCTCGTCGAGGTACATCGCATTCAGCTTTAGTTTTCACGATGCCCAAATGTGAATTATGTAACTCGTGTAAAAGTTTTGTGCGTAACGAACGGAATAACCACCTTATGTCCTCTCATTACACAACCATTTTCATGTGATAGTTGTGTCCTACACAAATAATATGGCTTAATACATAAATCCGACAACAAGTGTCTAGGCCAACCCGATGAATGTACTTAATTATTTGAGCTAAAATGGTATCATTCGCTGTTTCCTTTTGCAATTCGTCCAGCGTCACTGGCATACTGCCTTCAACCACGAAGTTAACATAAGTAGCCCGGTCGATAGGCACCGTGGCGGCCGCTGCGTGAGCGCCGCTGTCCCCCCGCGCGTCCGACTGTTCCCACCCGTTACGTAAGCTCGCTCGAGACAAATAATCTGCGTTATTATTGGCACTTCTGACGTACTCGATTGAGTAATTATAGGCGCTTAAAAACATTGCGTATCTTTGTAACCTGTTAGCCGATACCTCAGGTATGCCTTTATAGGGACCAAATATAGAAATCAAGGGTTTATGGTCAGTACGTAATATAAACGGTTCGGATCTGCCATATAAATATTGATGGAACCGCCTAATACGAAATATGATCGCTGTGGCCTCTTTCTGTATTTGGGAGTATCGTTTTTCGGCTGACGTGAGCGTGCGGGACGCAAATGATACGGGCCGTTCTGACCCGTCGCTACCTACTTGCGATAAAATAGCGCCTAACCCGTGTGGAGAAGCATCCACCGTCAATATTGTCTTTGATTTGAGTTCAAAATGTGTTAATACTTGTTCCGACGTCAAACATTTTTTTATTTCGTTGAATGCATTCTGATGAATTGCTGTCCAATGCCACTTAACTCCTTTCTTTAATAAATCATACAATGGACTAAGTATGCTTGATGCTCGAGGAATGAAATTTCGATAATAATTAACAAGTCCTAAAAATGATTGTAGCGTGTTGATATTAGTTGGAACAGGGGCGTCTAACATGGCCTTTACTTTAGACGGGTCTTTCTTTAGTCCGTTTTTGTTTATAACATATCCTAAGTAATTTATTTCGTTTTTAAAAAAATCACATTTGTCTTTTCGCAGTGTTAGTCCCGCGTCCTGAAGCCTTTTGAGAACTGTGTGTAGTTTTTTAATATGTGATTCTTTATTTTCTGCTGTTATTAACACATCGTCTAGCAGGCATAACACTCCGTCTAATCCTGACAAGACGGTTTCCATTGCGCGCTGGAAAATAGAAGGTGCGCTCGACAAACCGAATACAAGTCGTGTGTATTTGAACAACCCCCGAGGAGTGTTAATGCACGTTATGTTTTGTGACTCATCATCGAGCAGAAATTGATTGTAGGCCATAGACAAATCAATTTTCGAAAATTGCTGGCCACCGTGTAATTTAGAAAATAACTCGTGAACCGTCGGCAAAGGGTACTGTTCTATTACCAATTGTTTGTTAATGGTCACCGAATAATCCGCACATAATCTGACGGAACCATCACGTTTGAGTACGGGCACAATAGGTGATGCATAGTCTGAATGTTTAACCGGTTTTAACACGCCTAGATTTAGTAATCGTTCTATCTCCTTATCGACTTTATCGCGCAAGGCAAATGCAATGGGACGCGCTTTGAAAAATACTGGTTTTGCGTCACTTTTTAGTTTTAATTTTACAGTATAATTTTTGAAAGCGCCCAGTTTGTCTGAAAATACTTCTGGAAATTGTACTTGCAACAGATCAATTTCACTTTCACCATCGTTCAAGAAATTACTGTCACCGCTGATCCACTATCTATTTGAAAATTTATTTTCTGACCATTTATTGTGACTGTTTCTGTCATGGGTTCCCCCCGAGCTGAACAAATGTTATAAAGCGACTTACCATCGTCGTCCCCGCTCACTTCCCCCGTTAACACGTAATTTATTTTATTGCACATTCTACGTAAATGCCCTACTGTGTTACACTTTTTATATTTGTACTTTGCAAACCGACACTGAGACGACTTATGATTAGCACGACCGCACACCGAACACTTTTCGTTCTCTGCAGTATTAATCGGGTAGGCACTATTTTGTCCTTTCGCTATCTTGAACACCTGAACTTGTTCCGCTGATGTAGAAGCAGACGCGGCCGCGCCCGCGCGCGCGCATCTCACGCTCTCTGCTAGCTCCACCGCCTTCGCCAAAGTTAAGGTCTCCAAGTCCAGCGCAAACAGTTTCTCCCGTTCAGGACCCGCTACCATCCCCATCACAAATCGGTCACGCAACGCCTCTTCGACGTTACTGAATCCACAATGCACCGTTAGTCCACGTAGCCTTGCTGCCCATTGAGTATATGTCTCACCCGGCTGCTGTGAAGCTGCGTAGAAGTTGTGTCGCTCGCTGAACCCGCAACGTTTTGGAGTGAAGTGGTTATCCAATAAAATTAGAAGATCCTCATATGGCACCTCTTGTACGTCTTTTGGCAGGGCTAGGTCTGCTGCCAACTTGTAGGTGCTGTCATTGAGTGCGCTGAGTAGTATGGCTCGTCTCCTGGTTCCCGCCGCATCATTTTTAGCATCGATGTTATTTGCGATGAACCACTGCGTTACACGACCTTTGTATGTCTTCCAATCGTTGACATTATGATCGAAAGTAGATAAAATCCCACAAAACGATTGTGCCATTTTTCAACAAGGGATATAATTGATATTGTAACGATTGTGGGTAAGCTCGTCGCCACTGTTATGTAGGTATGTAGGTAACGTATGGACACAAGTGAAACTACTGACTGGTAAAAGCACACTGATTTATTCGTAGGTAAGGGCCGTGCGGGAGCGCAGTCCACGCACATATACATCACGTTGACGCACACATATATAACACTAGGGGTCTGGATATTCTTATGTTGAGGTCGCTGGAGTAAACTCCAACTCCGGTTCCGGTACTTGTCTTTGATCCATCAGTGTAGATTCTCAGCTCATTGTGACCTGAGTGGTCATCCAATTCTTGTGTTAGCACTATGTTATAGTGCTTTTGGAAATGGTGCATCTTTTGGGCTTTGTCATTGGGTGATGACATCATGGGTTGTCGTTTTACGGCATCTTCCATGATGCGTGTATTCTAGAGTCTATTCTTAATAGCCACCTGTGCTGAGCCTGAAGGCCGCTCCTCCTGCACTATAAGGTGCAGCGGTGGCAATCCCAGCATAGCCTGCAGGGCCGCAGTGGGTGCCGTTCTCATACTGCCAGTGATTGCCACACAGGCGAGCCGTTGGAGCTTTTCAAGGTCTTTCTGTGCTGTGCCCATGTCGGTCCTGGGCCACCAGACTAGGGAGCCATACGTGATTATCGGTCTGATAACTGTGGTGTATAACCAGTGTATTGGGGCTGATACCCCATTTCCTACCTAGCATGCGTTTACATTGCCACATGCATATACTGGCTTTTGTGGTGGTGTATTCAGTGTGCTTCGCCCAATTCAACATATATTCCCAGGTATTTGGTTTCAGTTGAAAGCTGAGGGTGGTTCCGAAGAACCGTGGTAATTCTAGTGTTGTTAACTTCCTCTTCTTGGTGAAGAGAACAATTTAAGTTCGGTTTTAGCAGGGTTCACTGCTAGCTGATATTCTTTGCACCAGTCCTCTACTATTTTCAAAGCTTGGCGCATGAGGTTGCATAGCATGTTTTCGTGTTTTCCGTTTATTATTATGGTTATGTCATCTGCGTAGCCAATGGTAAAGTATCCTTTATCATTGAGTCTTTTAACTAGGTTATCTGCGCCGAGGTTCCATAGTAGTGGTGAAAGAACGGGGGGCAACCTTTCGCCACAATGGCCCTTGTTGTGTTATTTATTGTGAGTTGTACAGCTCTTTGCTCGAGCATGTTTGTCCACGCCGTGCTTTCCGAGGGCTTTGCTATTAATACTCTTAAACATGGTTTTGTCAAAGGCGCCCTCGATGTCAATGAAGACAGCCAGTGAGGAGCATTTATGGTGTATAGCGCTTTCGATCTTTGAGACCACGCTGTGCAGCGCAGAATCTGTTGATTTCCCCGCGGAGTAGGCGTGTTGTTGTCTGTGGAGTGGGTATTGGCGCAGGGGTCCATCTCGAATGTGTCTATCACAGAGCCTCTCCAGGGTTCTCAGTAAAAAGGATGTCAGGCTTATTGGTCTGTATGCTTTGGGTTGTGTGTAGTCTGTTTTTCCCCCATATAGCGCTTTTTGGTAGCCGTTACGAAATAATTCGACACTATATGTCCACACTTATTAATTCTAGTAACACTTTTTTGGTCGCTGAGTGTACTTAGTTCCGTCGCTACGACTAAAAATGGGGAACAGTCGACACAGTAACATTTGGTTTTAAAGTTACATTGCTGTGTGGTAACATTGTTCTAGTCTGCAACCACTTCTCAAAAATCATTCGTTCGTTCATTCGTTTTCGTTCTCCGTCTGTTCTGTTATTGACAAGTTAAAAAATAATAAGATGAAAACATCAGCCATCACTGTTTATGAAGGATAAATTTTTATTCATATTTTAATTAGCTTATTTAGTTAAAATCTACATGGGAAATGAATTTCATTGTGTTATTTGTTCATATAGTTTGAAATTTTCAATGCGCCACCATAAAATTGTGATTTAACCTGTTAGTATGATATAAACATAATAGTTTTTATAAACTATTAATAGTTTTACTAACCAGTTTTTACATTCCCAGAGCTTGGAAGCTTTTGCTGTAATATATTTAATAGTACTTACCTATAATTATGGAACCAAAAATGAACCACAAAATAGTTAAATAATTAAAAAACCTAATTTTATTTAGAGAAAATATTCTAGTCACAACTGGTCAGGAAGTTACTAGACTATGTCGACATATGTCGACGTGAAACCAGAAGTAGTTACAAAGTTACCGAATTCACAAAATGGTTTATTGCTTCCAGTGATTCTCAAACGTTTGGACAGGCCTTAATAATAATTAATTATGTTTAGTATATAGTAGGCGCCAGATAATCGTGGAATATCGGTCATTGACCCACCTACATTTATTGACATTGTTAATTTGAAAAACGGAATTAATGACACAAAACTGTCCCGAATCATCAGCTCTCGTGATCCTTAACATTGTCTAATAATGAAAAACGATTCATATTTAATTGTTCAGGTACCTATGAGCAGTTATTAGGGAAAGGTCAATATACTTTATTCCACATTTATCTGGCGACTACTATAGTACTAACATTTGATCACTTCTCGAATCAGTTTTAGAAACAGTGACTTTTAATTCACATTTCAGTAATATATTGTTCAGTAATAATGACGTAACATTACGACACTTCGTGTTAATTTAAATTTTAAGTAATTATTCTAGTAGCATGGTGACCACGCCGCTACCACACATTTTTACTCGATTGTACACATGTTACAAACTAACCACGAAGAGTTTAAAAATAAGTCTACACAAATGTTTACGTTACGTGTGAACATAAAGACTACTTCAAGTTACTGAAATATTTTCCGGTCAAATTGTGTACGAACTATTACTACACATAGAGACCAAACCCCACACAGTCACCATGTTTCGTAACAGTTACGAAACTGTTGCGACTTGTTACATCTCTAACATATCTGCGACCAAAAAGCGCTACCTATATGGGCCGGTTTGGGGATGAAAATGACTTTCACTTTGCACCAAGCTAGGGGTACGTATCTGTGTGCTATGCAGGCTTGGTAGATTACCTACTAGCAGCCATGGTGTTATGATGCTCTCCCCCCAGTGCCGGATTAGCCATATAGCAAGAGGAGCAAATGCTACGGGCCCCGCGCATTGAGGGGCCTCGCGCTTGAATTTACAAAAATATGTCGCTGAAAATCAGCGCCATTATATGGCTCTACTTTTTCTTTTTTTTTTGTCGGGACCACTCACAGTTCAGCACGCTAGGGCTGGTTACTGCTTAACCGGACTATCCTGTGGTGGCCTCAAATGAATTTAAGGCCCCCAGCCAGGGCTTACAAACTAAATTAAAACTACATGACCGCTCGCTAGGGCATCCCCTGTGGGATACGGACCTCGGCTAGCGGCGTCATTTTGGGAGGAACAGCAAGGGACAGGCTGGGTCATAGCATTATTTGGGGAGTTTAAAACTACTGGCTCAGCGACGCGGGCTGGCTCGGTAATCAAAGATCGGGGAGGGTTATTACTGGGACGTCGCGACAGGCCGCGGCGGCGGGGCCGGAAAACGGAACGCGGTTTGTGTCGTGTGTGTTTTCGAAGAGTGCTGGTTTCCCTACGGCTCTCTTGAATCTGGGTGATGGGGTCGTCGGGTTCGACGAGGGTATGCCGCGGGCGGTGAGTCCTACTGATCTGTGAGGGAGTGTATCGGGTATATGGCTCTGTCTCACACACGAGTTTTTATTCCTACCATACTGAGCCATAGCCTTTTTGCGGAGATGTGACGCATATTTCCCAATCTGTATGTCTTTAATTTTGTTTATTTATTAATGGTATGGCTCATACTTCGCACAAATAAGCCCCGGGTCCGGTCCATACTCAAGAAGGCAAACTTGACGAAGAAATGGAAAGCCCAAATCTGACGACTCTCTGACTAAAAAAATGTTCACGGTGAATACAATTTATTCTTAGCAAGAGATTCATCTTCTAGTATTCAATTTATCGAATGGGGTAATGAATCCTAATGAAGCCAAGTTTTGGGGGCCCCTTAGCAAAATTTGCTACAGGCCCCGCACTGGCTTAATCCGGCACTGTCTCCCCCCATTGTAGCAGGGCTGGGAAGATGCCATCCAGTCCTGCGGATTTATATGGTTGAAAGGTCTTTATAGCCCATGCTATTCGATCTTCTGTTACTATATTCCGGGCTGTAGACCAGTCTTGGTCAGCAGGGGTTCGTCCCGATTCGCCTGCCCACGCTCTGTCCTCAAGAAGATTACAGTCTGGGAAGTGCGTGTCCAGAAGTACTCTGCTGGTTTCTTGGTCTGTTTGTGTGTATGAATTATCTAGTTTTTTCAGTGCGCCGAAAGTGCGGTGCGGCGGTGCTGGTTAGTTAATAGGATCTTCCTTACTCGGGCGGCTTCGTTGTTTGATTCTATGGATTCACAGAATTTCCGCAAAGCAGTTTTCCTGGCTGTTCTGATTTGTTTCTTAAAGGTGTGTTTTTTTGTGCGTTTCCCAGTCTACAGGGAGTCTAGTGTTCTTTGCTCTATTGAATTGTATGCGAAGTGTACTTCTGAGTTTGTTAAGTTCGGTGTTCCACCAGGGGTTACCCTTACCCTTGGTGTGATGCTGTTAGTTTACAGAACGTGTGTAAGTAAGTAAGTAAATTTTATTTGTTTAAACATGGTGTACATGATACATTGCATGCAAGATAAAAATGTGGTGTGGTGATATGCTTCGGTTATGTAATCGGTTAGTTTTGTTACCGTGTTTTCTAGTTCTATGGGGTCTGTAATTGGAGAGTGATGCAGCTGGTGCCCAGTAAGCAGAAAAGCTAGAAGGCGTTTAAATTGAGGTATATTTGTTCGGCGCGGATTTCGCTTGGGTGCGGGCTTTTTTGTGTTGGCTACTAGTGTGAAACGTATTCTACTGTGGTCAGAGCAAGAGGGTTCGTCGGATACACGCCAATCCGAGATGATTTTTGTCGCATTATCTGTGGCCAGCGTTAGGTCTATGATCGTTTGTCCCCTAGCAGTGACCCAAGTGGGTTCAGAGCCGTGGTTTACGATGTTAAGGTTAGAAGTTTCTATTGTAGCCATTAAAGTGTATCATACTTGTCTTGTTTCTATCTACATTCCTCACCCTTCTTCTTCTGTTCTTCAAGAGGTGAATAATCTATTTTCTTCTCTACCAAAGCCGTTCTTGGTATTAGGGGACTTTAACTGCCATCACCAATCATGGGCCTGTTCAACATCTAACAGTTATGGGGATGAATTACTAGATATAATAGACTTACACAACTTGTGCATATTGAACTCAGGAGAAGCCACTCGTCTGTGTGCTCCCAATCAAAACCAAAGTGCAATTGACCTTTCCATCTGTTCTCCAAGCTTAGCATCATCATTAACTTGGCATACTCTAAGGCTGTTTCGCTAGCTGTTTCGTCGCCCGCGTGCAATACCGATTACCTATGCCGCCCTAGTCGCCGGATAAATCTTTCTTATATTTTTTTATTATGGTGGGGAAAAAGAAAAACAACAAAACGAAGACAAAACATTTATTTAAAATAATTAATTTAATTAACTTGTTTTGTTTTGTTTACTGATGTGAAAATTTTTAAACTTAAGTTTTCTATTTCTATTTATCTACAAAAAATGTACTCTTCTTGCCTTTAAATTTGCGAAATCTTCTATCAACTTTCTTGTATCCGAACTGTCTAAAATTTCATGTTCAATGAAAGTATTGCTGTATTTTACCTATTAACTTAGTCTTTGCTGGAGCATTGTTGATCTTAAATAAGTAGTTTTTTATAATTTTGAATTTTGAAAAAGATCTTTCACCAGGTGCAACTGAAACCGGCAGTGTAAGTAATATTCTTAGCGCTATTGCTGTGTTCGGAAATGTTGAAATCAAGTCATTGGTAAAAAGATATTGTAATAGGTTTGAGGATCATTAATGATACTGGTTTTCTGCAAAATGCAACTGTAATACAATGATTTCATTAAATAAATCAATACCGTCAATGTCTGATTCTCTATACTATCATCTTTAAGTTTCAGATTTAAATCTTTACAATGTTTCATTAACTCATCATTGGAATAATTAAATACCTAAGTTATTGCTAAAAAAGCCAAATACGTCGGAAAATGTTTTTAACTCGTCGAATCTATCCTTTAAAGAAGTTATTGTTAGATCTAGGCTTCTAAAATAAAACTCTAGGTAGGTACTCTATCTCTAATCTCTAAAACGACATCACTGCGTTCATAGTTAAATTGTGTTGATTTTCTTCTTGGACGGATTGTATTTATTGGAGGGAAATCTGTTTCTACGTTGAGTTCGTAAGCCACTTTGGAAGCTTCTGCTAACACCGTTTCAAAGTGTTCAGCCGTGCGATATTTTGTGAACTACTCAATCAACTTATTTAACAACTTTATGCAGATTTGAGTACCTATTCATTGTGGGGCTCTGAATCATTTTGCTCAGAGCATTAATTTCGTTTAAAATATTGAACCAAATTATTACCGAGCAAATAAATCTATAATTTTGAATGTTTAAAGCAAGTGAAAGAGCTTTGTGTGATGTAGTACAATCCCATGCCGACGAATCACCAAATATTTCCAGCAAAGCATCAAATACTTTTTCGAGGTTATACCGTAATGGTTTAACTACATCGATTCTTCTGGACCATCGCGTTGCACTCAAAGCTTTTAATTTTAAATCTGGTAAATGTTTGCAAATTACCGACCACCTTTTTGTAGATGATGAAAAGAAAACGAAATTAAATTAAAGAAATTCACAGTTTCATATGTAACATTTGCTGCATCGTTCACTTCATTAGGCACAATTAAGTCTATGTGCCGAGCATGGGACATAAAATGTGCGGTTATTGATTTCCAAATTTTTTTTTTGTAGTTTATTGTGTTTTCCACGCATATTAGATCCATTATCATAACCTTGACCACGTAAGTTTTGAATATTGAGATTTAATTCTGAAAATAAATCTAACACAAAATTTAGTAGGTATACCTTCACCTGTGGTGCTGGTGATCGGATAGAAACCAATGAAATTCTTTGTTCCATTATTTAAAATTACATGCCTAAGTACAACTAATTTGCTCTGTGTGACTTAGGTAGGTACATCTGGGTGTGCAATCCAAAATAATGGAAAAATATTTTGATTTCCTAACTTTGTCCAGTAGGTATACTTAAGTATTTGTTTTTATGGTCTTGCCGAGCAACTCAATTATTCCATTCTGAATTTGATTTCATAAATAGTGAGTCATACCTACGACTTGAGCGTGCGCCCCTTGGGCGTGCCGCCCGTGTGCGGTGCACGCTTTGCATGCCCGTTTACGGCGGCCCTGACTCTAACCACTACTTATGGTAGTGACCATTTTCCCATACATAATTCATAATAATATCCTCTTTCTAAACTAAATGCACCACTAGATCAAATTTAAAACATAAAGTACCAAATACTGACCAAACTTTTTTTTAATTCATTATTTTTGTCTAAAATTGTTTTTAAACATTAAGTAATAAGCTAATATTTTATAAATTTTTAGATTTAACAATGTGAAAAACCACAAATTATGCATGAGGTGTTAACCTTTAATTAATTGTTGCACTTGTTAAAGAATATACAATGTAACTTGTGATGTTATGTGTAAGTACCTACACAATTGTTGGTTAACCAAATAAATAAATAAATAAATAAATACAAATAATAATGACTGGTAGGTACAAATTCAGAGACATTGTTGCTTGTTGACAGGCAAAGAGCAAAGCTCATTGTTGTAGCTTTGCTCTTTGCCTGTAGGTAATTTCTGACGACAGTGAAAATATTTGTGCAGAAGCTTTAGCACACTTATTAATTGCAGTGGCAGATTAAGTAGGTATTGCCTGTAAAAAATAAAAATATTAGTACAATCCCTTCGCCTCCATGGTGGGACTCGGAGTGCACAAAATTGATTAACAAACGTAAAGAGGCTTATATAATTATAACTTGTAAACTTTTCAAGAAGAAAAACTTTGAGTCTTGGCGCAACTTTTGCACATCAATTTCACCGAATACTCACCCTACGATTGTCTGGCGCAATATTCGCAGATTTAGGTCCCTGCTCAACCCTGCTCTTATTCCTGATTCTTTAGCCAGTCACTTCTTAAATAAATTGGCTCCTGCTTGGGTGCCTGAGGCTATCGAACTTAATTTGCCTCTTGCATCCAATAACCATGATACTTCTGTAACGCTATCATGCCATTCACTCTCAATGAATTAAAGGGTGTTATTCATAAAACTAAGGATTCCGCACCGGGCATTGATGGCATCCCATATTCCTTTTTTGCTAATTTAAATGACAACGTCCTCAGTTATTATGCTTGTCAAAACTGTTATGATTACTGGACACATCCCTGATGAATGGAAACGTCAAATGATGTTGCTTCTTCATATCGTCCCATAGTTTTGTTTTCAATTCTAATGAAAATAGCGGAACACTTAATTAAAAATCGCCTAGAATGGTATGTTGAAAGTAAGGGCCTTTTGGCAGATTCACAATATGGCTTTAGAAAAGGTAAAAGTAGGTACCACTGACTGTTTAAGTATTTTAATATCAGATATTCGGTTATCCTTCTCTAAAAATCAGCCCACCGTAACAGTTTTTCTTGATATTATTAATGCGGCTTATGATAATGTTGTAAGTATTATCAATTTTACAAAATTTTAATTTATTTTGTTTAGCCTTAAAAGTTTCATCGAATTTATCTAATTTCATTATTAATATCCTAACTGCACGCTCAGTTAACATGCTGATAGGAGATCATGAGGTGTCTCACCTTGTTTGGAGAGGTCTCCCACAGGGTTCTGTGCTCAGTCCCCTACTATAAAACATTTACACTTTTGATATGGACTCGTCCATGTTAAGGTTCTACAATACGCCGACGATTTGTTACTGTATTCGTCAAGTCACTCTGTTGAACAAGACAGCTTTAAAGTCAATTCTGCTTTGTCTACTCTGGAATCATGGTTACATTTAAATGGCTTGGATTTATCCACGTCTAAAAGTGCGGCTGTTTTATTCTCCCAGAAGAAAAATATTCCTTTAGTAAATCTGATGTATGAGGGAAGACCTGTTCCAGTAAAAGATAAATTCAGATATTATCTAGGTGTAATATTAGACTAAATTAAGCAGTGTTCCCCATTGCGACTATATTGTAAACAAATGTGAAAAACACTTAAACATGCTTCGATGCCTCTCTGGTGTGTGGTGAGGTGCTCATCCGTTTTCTTTAAAACTTATTTACAACGCAATCAACAGAAGCACTCTGGACTATGGTTTGTTTGTTCTGGAACCTGGCAGTGTTATGGCTTTTAAAAAATTATCCAGTCTAAAGCTTTACGTATTATTTCGGGTGCTATGAAGTCGAGCCCCATTAATGCACTCCAAGTCGAATGCGGGGAAGCTTCCTTATATATTAGAAGATAATTTCTATCTGACAAATACTTGTTCCGGATTCTTCAGCTCTCAACTCATCCTCTTATTCCCAAATTGGGACACTTTAATGTTGCAGATGGAACATCAGATTATTGGTCCCATAAACGTGCTCCTTGTTTAATTCTCAGCTACAAAAAAATCCTTTCACGTTCTTCTCCTATTCACAGTTCCAATAAACTCCCCATATTCAGCAGTAGTTACGAGAGTTTACAATTCAGTCCCAAAATAACATTTGACTGTGTGAGTAAATCAATCCCGGTTACCATTTAAATTTTAACCAGACTGAACATTTAGAATAGGTACCACCACATCTTTACCGACGCTGCCAAAGATACTTCGACGGGTTGTGTTGGAATAGGTACTTACCATTCTCAATAAAACATCGTACAAAAAATAAAACTACCTCCGGAGACTTCCGTTATTACAGGGGAATGTTTCGGCTTTTAAAAGACAGAATATATTTGTCTTTTAAAGCTCAAAAAAGCTATACCTACTTAATTTTTACTGACCCTCGTAGTGCTGTTCTAGCCTTTACGAAGATAAGTCGCAGCTTTCCATAATTTATTCAATAAGAGAATTTGTATTCAGAATGATCACTGAGGGTAACATACTGCAATTTGCATGGATTCTGAAAATGAAGTCGCTGACGCTCTGGCCGGTGATGAGGTGCATTCTGGGGACTTAGTCCCACATACAATTTTTACTTATGACCTCGTAACGTTGCCTAAGAGATTTCTTCGGGACACCTAGAAGGTAGCTTGGGATATCAGTTGCAGATCGAAGGGACATTATTTTTCTCTTATTCAAACTGAGATTCCGGAAAAACCATGGTTAGGTAGGGCAAAATGGAATCCTCTGTTTTAATACAGATGAGACTGGGTCATGTTTGTTCCCCTGCCCATCTTGCCAAATTTCATATTATTGACGACCCCATTAACTCACAACCCCGACTTAAATAACATTTTTTTCTCCTGTCCCTTACACGACCGTTCTTCCTTCTTCAGTAACCTCTTATCCCTTGATATCCCTCTTCCTATGTCAATACTGTCTTTACTTTGTACAAAGTTTTCCTGTATATAAATGTATAGTTTCATTCATCACCTTAAATAATATTATGCTGTTGTAATTTGCTCATCCATCATAAATCTGATCTATAGGATCAGATTTATGATGGATGAGCAAAGATGGATGTCCTGTCTCATCCCAAATTCCGTTAAAATATAATAGTATTATATTTTTTTTAAGTTTCCCTACCTTTATAAACCAAACGTGACATTGGCTAAATGCACAAACCGTGCGAAGCCAAAGAAAAAAAAATCCCCCCGCCAACTTAAGGTCAACTTTTTTTAATAAAGAAAAACTGAAAACGAACAAAATAATTGTGATAGAACAATAAAGAACAGTTGACTAACAATTGAAATAGCCAGAAAAAAATAAAAATTATGTCTCCCCACCAACTTCAGAGAGCTATCTATCTATTAATTCTATAGGTACTTAATAATAATATGATAAAGCTGAAAAGTTTGTTTGTTTGAACGCGCTAATCTCTGGTACTACCAGTCGGATTTGGAAATCTATACTAATCTATCTATCTAAAATAATAATAATAATCTAAACTTATTTATTTTTATTTATTACAGATCTATACTTTTCTATACTACTATAATAAAGGCGAAACTTATACTACCTCGCTCGTCAATACGTCAATCATAAGGGCGCAAGCTGCTGGACTTCATATAGAAAGGTGTTTATTCGCTAAAAGTATGACGAGTCAACCGAGAAACCGTGTCGTCGTTTAAAATATCATCGTAGTTGGTGATATAAATATTGACCTCATTGGAAACAGTTCTGCGACCACCTCGTATCTGGAGACCATTGTCTTCTATGGACTTCTCCCTGCTATTAATATTGCTACCAGAGATAAGACATGTTTGGACCATGGGATACTAAAAACTAAGCTAGAAGCGTTCAGATTTTCCTTGGGTACCTACTAGTATCACCGGTCATGAAGCAGGAACTCCGTGACGTAGCAGACAAACAAACGATGAGGATGGTATACGTCCGAGGCCCTGGAGATTGCACCAGGGCCTCGACGTATACCATCCTCATCATTTGCTACTGCATCACAACATGGGGTGGGGCATGTAAAACAAAACTAATAACAGTAGAAAGAGCCCAAAGGATGATATTAAAAGTTATTTAAAACCACGTCCTTTCGATACCATAACACTTTTGAGTACGCCAGTTGTACAGTTTGCTCATTGCACTACTTCTACACTCAAACATACCTACCCGATGAAAGGACAAAACATATAGCTCTCTCCAGGAGAAATTTCACAGTATGTAAGACGACTGCGGTTGGTACTTCCTTCGCACAGAGATTCTTCCCTTTCCGTGGTAGTGAATTGTATAATAAATTAAATTAAATTATAAATATAGCAAATAGTCGTAAAAAGAGTGTAAAACCAATATAATAAAATAAATAAATTATTTATTGTATAATAAATGTATTTAACAAATATTATAAATACACACACATCCATACACACCATCACCAATTCGCATTATTTTCACGTTGACAATATCTGATGATGTAAGGGGGGGTCTGGAGCTCTAAAATACAGGCCCAGGCTTCGTTTAGACTCCAGATCTCCCACAAATTACAACTTTCTGCCAAGCTACCTTTCAAACTTAAGATTCATATAATTTGTGGAGATCAATGACAGTCGCCGAAACGCCGAAACGCCGAACTGACAGTCAGAAGTATCGACGTTGATCAGCCATATCACCAGCTAATCAGCAAGTTTCCTGACATTCTACGACCATCATGTATGAAGGATACTCCAAAACCCCGTGCAGAACATCACATCGAAACCACCGGTCCACCAGTACACAGCAAGAGCAGACCACTACCACCACATCGGTACCTGTCCGTGAAGAAAGAATTCGAGTCGATGATGCAGCAAGGGATTTGCCGTCCAAGTAAGTCTTTGGTCCAGCCCACTACACGTCGTTCCTAAGAAAAATAGCGACATTCGCGTCTGTCGTGACTACCGAAGACTCAATGACGTCACCAAACCAGACTGCTATCCTGTTTTCAAAGAATTTACGTACCTACTTCACGGCAAGAAAATCTTCACTACACTCGACTTAAATCGTGCTTAACAACAACTGCCTGTATACGAACCGGACATCGATACGACTGCCATCACAACACCCTTCGGCTTATTTGAATTTCCAAGAATGTGTCTCAAAAATGCTGGACAGACATTCCAACGATTCATACATCAAGTACTCATCGGGCTAGACTACGCGTTTCATTCATTGATGATGTTATCGTCGCATCAGAAAATGAAACAAGCCACATCGAAGATCTGTAGGAGGTGTTACGCAGATTAGATAAGTGATGACATCACCATAAATCCATCAAAATGCGTCTTCGGCAGAGAAAACGTCAAGTTCCTGGGCTATGAAGTGTCGAGCAACAGAATCAAACCACCGCAAGACAAAATCACAGCAATCACTGTTTACCCCAAACCTGAGACGATTCAAGACCTACTTACGCCGATTTATTGGCATGGTAAACTTCTACCGTACCGAAGCAGCCCACATACAAGCACCGCTCAACGCGTTCCTGCACAATTCCAAGAAATGCAACCAGACAAAAATCGATTGGAGCACAAGCGTCACAAGCGTTCGAGTAAAGTTAACTTAGCATAAAAAATATTATTATTATTATTATAAAACGCAGCTCATCGCTCATCCATCTCCATCGCCAACCGACGCCATCTCCCTACTGTGCGACGCGTCGAGTACCTGCGTTGGAGCTGTACTTCAACAACAAATAATATAAAAAAATATAAATGGAATACGAACTATCCGAAAAATAATGCAAGATCGATACTTTTGACCAGCAATGAATACCGACATTGGCTAGTGGGCGAAAACATGTACTTCGTGTCAACTAACCTAAGTCCAACAACACATTAACATTGACGTCACATCATTCCCACCAAGCGTCCGATTTCAACACATTCACGCCGATATTGTTGAACCGTTACCTAACATCTCCGTGTGAACATCGATACCTACTTACGATGATCGACCGCAGTAGGTACACGTTGGCCCGAAGCAGTAACCCTTCAAGTGATAACCGCCGAAATCGTTGCAAGAAAGCTGTACGAAAACTGGATATCTCGTTTCGGTTGTCCTACAAGAATGACAACTGATCAAGGACGACAGTTCAATTAGGTACTTGAGAGTAGAAAGAACCCGTACTACTGCCTACCACCCGCAGAGTAACGGCATCGTCGAACGCTGGCCCCGAACACTGAAAGCCGCACTCATGGAGTCATGCCTCGACTAGAACGTAGCAACAAATGGATCTTCATGTATTTCAAGATTTTATTTTACCACTTTGTCAGCTTGATTAATGTGTACCCATACCAAATTTCGACTTTCTAGCGTTATTCATCTCTGAGCTAAACCGCGGAAAGACGGACGGACAGACAAGACGGACATGGCGAAACTATAAGGGTTCCTGGTTGACTACGGTACCCTAAAAAAAGTAGCTTTAGGCACATATTGATATAATCTCTGGTACCCACCACGCTAAGCCGGAGTGGTCCGCTCTAGATAACAATTAAAAAATATATTTAATTTTAAATGTTTTAAGTTTTTAATTAGTATAAATAAAATTATTGATACACCTACTAAAAATTATTTTATAATAATGTTTATGAATAAATTAACTTATTCGATAACTCCTTAAAATTGGATAAATTATGTCCAGGGCTTCGTTGATTTCACCTCTTGTTTTGCCACCTGCAATATAGAAAATAATACAACCGTTAGCACAGGGCGGTTGAAAGCTTTGAAACAGGTACCCAAGTAGGTACTTACCGAAACTTTATGAAAAAGTATTTTGGCATTTTATTTTTTTACATGTAGGTATACCGTGTGTATATATATATATATATATATATATATATATATATATATATATATATATATATATATATATATACAAAGTGGAGAGGACAATGTAATCATAAATTATACCAATTATTATAACAATTAAGGTTGACTGGTAGAGAATGCCTTGATGCATTAAGTCCGCCCATGTACCACTATTGTACATAAAGTTTAAATAAATAAATGAAACTTCGTATTAAACTGTTAACATGTCGCGTGCTCTCCTGTTTACAATACAGCATGTAGAAAATACTTGAAATGAAAAATAATGTCCTGTGGCTAAACTACTGGATATATTAATTTGATTTTTTGTGTGCAGGTTGCGAATATCATGACTTATATGAAGTTTCATTTATGATCATATTGTCGTCTCTACTCTGTATATTAATAACTCTTCGTCTTCCAGCATGCAAGACTAAGAGTGAGAGTACAAAGAGAATGATTAAAACCGGACCTTTCGTTTCAAATTTACGACTGGTATAAAAATGCTCTAAGTAAGAAAAATCCGATGAAGTTGAGATGAAGTTGAAATGCATTAATGATTTGGATAAAAAAAAAATAAGAATAAAAAATATTTGGATTTTAAATCCCTTAAGGGGCGAAAAGGGGTGATGAAGTTTTTAGGGGAGGACATTATTGCTTACTTCAATTTACGTGGGAATTGGTATGAACAAACAGTGGGATAATTGGAACAGAGCTAACAATTTTTGCTAAGTCAACAACTGAAGAGGTGAACGGGGTGGATAGTTGCGCTGATCCAGAGACCACGGAATCAGCAGCAGAAATGGTTGGGTAATTATAAAAATCGTTTTGCTTAATTTTCCAAAACTACTAAATCCGCGCGGACGAAGCCGCGGGCGAAGTGAGAATGTTTAATATGAACCAAAATAAAAGGTAAATTACCTTGGTATCTATTGTGTAAATAAATAGGTACCCTTTATAATCATTAATAACGTCAGATTTCGATAAGTTATGTACAGACGCCAGCACATCAACCTACAACTATCTGTCAAATTTCTTTAACAGATTTTCAACTTTATCGCTGAAGTATTAGGTTTAAGGTTGATTGGAAAAAAATGTCAGTTTCGGGTACGTTGATGTGCTGGCATCTGTACATAGTAAATTATTTTATAATAATGCCTGTTCAAACACTGATTATGTTTCAGACTTTTATTTTTGGTAATTAATAAATATTTTAATGCTTCGATGTTAGATATTCTCAACACTGTTCCAACTGATAGGTATCTAAAGTGACGTGACGCTGGAGGTAAGTCAACAGTGGCAAGTCTTGGCGGTTCAAGGGTTAAAATTCGTAGTGCGTGCTTAGCTTAGTCACACGTAGCGAATTTGCTTGCTTGTAGCAAACTAGTTGGTGCGAATAGATCGCAACGAGCCATGCACCATTTCCAAAAGCACTATAACATAGTGCTAACACAAGAATCGGATGACCACTCAGGTCCCAAAGAGCTGAGAATCTACACTGATGGATCAAAGACAAGTACCGGAACCGGAGTTGGAGTTTACTCCAGCGACCTCAAGATTAGAATATCCAGACCACTAGGAAAGCTCAATACCGTTTATCAGGTGGAATGCGTGGGCATTATCCTAGCGATCCATGCCATAGAAGCCAGGGGAGTCACGGACACTCATATTCGTATACTCTCCGACAGCGCCTCAGTTCTCCAATCCCTAAATAGAAACTACCCCACCTCGAAACAAATACAAGAATGCCACAATGCACTAGATCGCGTCACGGTGACAATCCGCAACACTGTGACGCTGCAGTGGATAAAAGGTCACAGCGGATCACTAGGAAATGACGCGGCCGATGAGCTGGCCAGGAGGGGGGTCTGGTACGATGGCTGTTGGACCCGAACCCATAGTGCCACTCCCTTTCACTCAGCTGCGCACGTGGCTACAAGAACATACCCACACACAAGCAGAACGCTGGTGGGCCTCGGCACCAGGCTGCAGGCAGTCCAAGGAGGCTATACCACTCCTAAACATTAAACTTACCAAGCGCCTTCTGCGACTGGATAGGGGCAGTCTGCGAATGGTGGCGGGGACCATCACCGGACACTGCTCACTGAATAAGCACTTCCACACACTAGGTATAATAGACAGTCCTCTGTGCAGAGCATGCATGGAGGAGGAGGAAACGGAGTCGCACGTGCTGCTTGAGTGCACAGGCGTCGCCGATATACGTATACAAACGATAGGGACACCGAATTCACTCACAGACACCCTGAACTCTTTAGGAGGACTGATCTGCTTCTGGAGGGAGGTTGGCTGGTTGGAATGACGGCCGCCATGGCCCACGCACAATGGTCCAACATCAGGACTAAGTGCGGAAACCATACCCCAATAGATAGATAGATAGAGCCATTTGCTGTCTGTTTGTCAGATGTAGCTACGCGATTCACACATTAGTCTCTACACTTTGATTAGTTCAAATACAAATATTTATACTTTACCTGTAAATACAATCTTTCCGTTGACGAATATTAATAAAACCACTCTAGGTCGTACCATTCTATACACTAGACCAGGAAATAATTCGGGTTCATAAGATGCAAATTGGCCATGTGCTTGTTGTAGTGCCTCTAATCTTATTGGAAACCTTAAATCAGCAGTAGCTATAAAATTTTGAATTTTAAAATCCAAAAACTTGGCCTGAAATAATAAAAAAAAACATCATGATTATCCAACCAAGATCAATCAATTTCAAAACATCCTTTATGATTATGTTTTAAGTAGGTACATACAGGATATCCAAGTTTTTGAATAACTCGTGCAAATTTTCTAGCAGCTATATAGGAATCATGTTCATTTCTAAGCCCAGTACAGAGTACCTTCCCAGATCTGTAAACAGAAATCTTTTTTAAGTCTGACCAATCCAATAAAATAAAAAAAAACCAATATACATCTATGGGTTTCTGAAAATGAAAGGCATGGTGCCTTACCCGACAGTCACTCACTGTGAGTGTGCATGACCTGCTCAATACCATTTGAGCCTGGCATGGCAGTCTTTTATCTATGACTAATTCTTGGAGCATGGTCTGTTGTTCCAAGCTATAGCGGCCTAAAAAGGTTATTTTGTCAGTAAATGAGTTTCGTCAGCCTATTATTGTGTTGACTTCTATGCCCTTGATGTTCCACAAGGCTGCCTGTGACTTAAATTTCTTTTCTAGTATCCTTGTAAACAATTTGGGAAAGATGCGGTCAACCTGCTGAGCACCATTTCAACTTTTAAAGGAAGATTCAGTTGCATTTGTGATTATTTAGAATAAGTATGATTTTTTTACCTAAACACCAATGCTGTAGCTCGTGGGTCAACTATTTTCATGACTACACCATGAAACCTTGCAGGATTGTATTCAGAAAAACGGGTTCTACAGTAAATATCCAACAATTTTAATTCACAACCCAAATTTATAGTTGATACACAGTTTCTGTAACAAAAATATATCAACAGACTTACACTATATCCATATACCTATTCCAGTTCCATCAAGTTTTACTACAACTTATTTTCCACCAAAACGCTATAAGCCTGATTAACAAATAATTATTAATCTTGTAAATATAGCATTTTGGTGCAAATGACTAGGAAGCTCTAATGAGCAATTCCACCTCAAATTATGTTTCAACACATTTACTCAAAAATATTAGGTAAGTTTATATGTACAATATTTAGTATTAATTATTAGGTTAGAAATTGCTTATGGATGCTAAAAAGAAAACGAAACTGGACATGGCATGTTAGATTTATAATGAACTAGCTTTTGCACGCGACTTTGTCTGCATGGAATAGTTACTTCGGGGAGCCATTTGTATTTTTCTAAAATGCTTAATCATGTGTTTATTTATTTTATATCAAGTGCCTAAATACACAGGTTCATGGTTTTATTTAATGAAAAAGTCAGTTCTTCTCTATTTTAAACCTTTTTTAGTTTTTAACATATCATGCAAATTCAATTGCAATTTTTATAAAAAAAAAAGTAACACTGTCAGAGCCCACTACTTCAGAAGTAATATGCCTACTAAATGCCGATTTCAAAATAGTATCACAATAACAAATCCTATTGTTTAATAGAAACATATCTAAGTTTAATTGAAAAAAACAAGATTTTGATTAAATTACATTTTAAAACTTAGTTCCGTTAATACTTCTACAAAATGTATTAAATCTTGAGACAGATAAAAATTTACATTTTTACTTATTAAATGTGATTAGAGTTACTACAAAAAATGACCCTATTGGTCAGTTTTTGTAGTAACTCTAATCTTCTAGTCTTCAAAAACGTATCGTAATTGAGAACCGACCATTACCATCTCGTACCTTGACATTGGCAAAATCATCGAATGTTGTTTGGTGGAGCCATAACCTTAAAAATTGAATTGATTAGTTAAAACAACTTAAAAAAAAATAGATGTTAAATAGATAAGAACTGACATTTTCTTCAAAAGTTTAGGTTAAGTACCATTATTATTCATGATAGATCTAGTATTTAGCAGTAATTAACAGAAATCAAAATTGAAGAATAATTATTTGAGAAAGGTAAACACAGCATATCAACGGCAAAGTGCCATAACTCTTAACTGCTGAAATCATTGATTTACACTAACTGAAAGAATAAAAAAAATTCTTGAGAAGTTGATAATTAATAAGTATATGTAATTAGTTAATAACCATTTCATGCCGTTGCAACTAAAATTACACTTCAGGGATTTCACGTAATACATGGGAAAAGCGCCAGTAAATTAAAAGCTGTAATAAATGAATCTCTCGAAAAGTGTCAGTTAGGAGGTATTGGCACTTCACCGTTGATATGCGCATACAAAGTCGCAGGGAAAACCTAGTTCATAATGTTTGACTTAGTAGTATTAAAACACATAGTTACTTACTGGACTTTTATACTGTTCTTAGCTTGATCTGTTCCACTCACCATTGGGGTGATAGCAGTCATTGCACTATGGGGATTAATGGCTTGAGGAGTAAAAGTACTGTGTGTTGGTGTAAGTGCCACATCCCCAGCAATATGCAACTGTGAAGTTGGCATTGCAGGAGTAGTCAGTGACGAGCCACTAGCTCCAGAGAGGACAGGAGTATGATTCATATTTGTACTATTTCCATTATTTGTTTCACATATCTGATTTGAAACTCTGCTTATTACAGAAACTCTGTTATTTGAAGAGATAACTTCAGTGTCATCTTGCAAATTATTTTCTTTCTTTTTTCCAGGCCTTTCATCGTCGCCAGTTTCCATCTGACCAACAGAGATATTTATTTAGCAGGTATATTGATAATATAGATCATTATAGCAGCGAGATACTTTCGAAAAGCGTTACAAAATTGTGGATGCGGAGGGCCAAAACGGACTTCTATAGTAGGCGCCAGATAAATGTGGAATAAAGTACATTGACCTTTCCCTAATAACTGTTCATAGGTACCTGAACAATTAAATATGAATCGTTTTTCATTATTAGACAATGTTAAGGATCACGAGAGATGATGATTCGGGACAGCTTTGTGTCATTAATTCCGTTTTTCAAATTAAAAATGTCAATAATTGTAGGTGGGTCAATGACCGTTATTCCACGATTATCTGGCGCCTACTATAGTTCATGATAGTTAGTGCATAGAAGTAGCAATTATTTTAGACTACGCTATTTTTTAGGTAAATATTTTACATTTTTACCTCATCGTTCAAGTGAGTGGACCAATCAGGTGTAGGAACACATGGAGTTTTTTTCTCTATATTTTGTACCGACATTACGTGATGTGATAAGTAAAATCAAATGGAAGAATTTATAGACAATTCAATACTGGTTCTGTAGTTGAACTGATATATTATACCTTCACATCACAAAATATAAAGAACTAGCAACTAGAGTTTGAAGCAACGGCTTTGACAGATCAGATCACAGAATATAAATATTGGAGGATCTCATCTGATTCAAAACAAAAAAGCAACATTGCCAATGCCAATTTATGAAACTCCCTGAAACTCCTAGAAAAATTCCTGAAAATAAATGGTCAAAAAAATCTCCTGATTCCCCACAAATTCCCCCCATTTTCTTAGGAAATTAAACAAGTTTAATAACACTTATTTTGAAAGGTTTCACATTTTCAATAATCTTACAAAATTATTTTCTCTGCAAAATGCCAATCCTCCATCAACTTGAGATGCCCCACAATTTTCACATAAATTGGCAACCCTGAAAATAAGCTCATGTCCATTTTGATAAAAAAAATATCATGACCCAGTGGTAAAAAAAAATTTGTCTTTTTTAATTTTTTCATGACCATACAGAGTGATTCAGTCGGAGTCCTTTTTTATGCTTCTTTTGTCACTTTGTTTTGCATTAGAACGCGGATATAAAACAAACTATTGAATTTTAGAGAATTTGGTCGCAAAAATATCAACTCAGCCTACAGGGCCAGCTTCGCTGCGGTAGTCAAAACAAATTATCAGCTCTACTTTACTAAAATCATGCATGTTTCAATGATTCCACATATCTCAAGTGTCCACGGCGACCCGTGGACACTTGATAGATAGATACAATACTTTACAAATTTTACATCTCAATAACCGCCATAATATACCCCCAACAAACGTCAAGTAATATGAGATAAAGGCAGGAATATGATGACTATTCTTTTTTAGAAGATTGTTTTCTGTGTTTGTAAACTAAACTTGTTAGTGAATTAGTGTCCTAGCATGTGTCATCATCATTTGAGCCAAAAGACATCCACTGTTGGTTACAAGCGTCCCCTAAATGTCGCCACATCGATCGGTCCTGTGCGTCTCGCATCCAGCGGATGCGAACGAATTCAATGGATACCAACACGGAGTACCAAATCTTTCGATATCACGTCGAGCAAGGGAGCACTCTTTTTCCGCAGTCCAATCTGATCAGGAGTCGTCGAGGGCTCCGTGCTGCTTCCCCTAGTATTCAGGTTGTTCACCAGCGATATCCCCAAAAGTATTTCAAAGGCCCAGTTGGTTTAATTTGCTGACCAACGGCTATTTACTATACTTACCGGTCGTAACCCCAACCTTATAGCTCGAAAGCTTTAATCTTTTGCAAATATTTTGGATATGGTTCCGGAAGTAGAGAATCGAGGTAAACCTCACTTAGAGCCAGGCACTTTTCGAGACCGTGGCAAATCCACCACCCAGTCCGATCACTATACATGGAAAGTCAATCCCTTGTGTCAAGTGAGCTAAATACTTAGATGTGATCCTCGATAACCAACCAACCTCCGCTAAAAACAAAGCAGGCTCACTTGCATTGCCACCTTCACTTAAGCCAAGTATCTGCTAAAAGCAAATGGCTCGTATTTGTTTAATAGATGTATGACATCACACTTTTTGTTTATTAGACTGCGACAGTTCCACTGGATTATTTTGGATTTGTCCATTATGAATGAATTGAGGTAAATTGAAAGATTGGGCGGCGTTGGACGGTGACATGCTGGACTGGAAAAGAAGATTGTGTAAAGCAGAAAGAAGATCATTAATGGAAAAATTTGTGTCTTTTATTTCATTATTAACATTTTTAGTCAGAGCACAGCCATTTGAAGGCTGAGGTATGGCAAAATCTCTAACAATAGCATTGTGGGCTTCTTTATTATATCCATGCACATGTTTTGGAGGTGATTGTGGTTTCAGGAAGACAGTCTTCTTATAACTATTTGAAGGATTAGTGGATGAAATTAGTAGGGTGTCTGCAATTTTTTTGGAAGGAGAGGATAAAAGAGTATCAGCATATGTTTTAGTCACTGGAGGATGAACTCTAGCTGCTTCAGCATAGGAAACTGAACTTTGAGCCATGTATTTTAAAAAAAAATTTTTGTCTAGACATTTCTGGGCAAGATTTATTAATTGCAAAGTGATATCCAGAGCAAAGACAGCAAGAAGCTGTATCTTGATCTTTTTCACAACTGTCCCCAGAGTGGCCTTGGCCACATTTATAACAGCTAGGTATGGCACTGAATTTAAGTGTGACCAAACCTACAACAATTGAAACACTAGAACGGATGAACCAGTGTAGCCTTTGATTTGGTATTTCGCTAAAGAATATTCCAAAAATATAGGCAAATGCCCGATGGGCCAGTGTGGCTCTCGGCCTTTTAATACGAGAATTTAAATGCACCATTTAGGATAACATCCTGTACCATCAAGTTGAAGACCCAATCCATTTGGAATATGCCTAGGCGAATCAAAGGGTGGCTACAATATCGGTACTCCAAAAAAAAATTTTTTTCTAGATTTTATTTTACCACTTTGTCGGCTTGAATAATATGAACGTGTACGACAAAGGCTCTGCCAAATTGTGGTGGCGCCAGGGACTAAATACCGATATAATTTGGATAACCGATACCAAAATATCGCTATAAATACCTGTATTTAGGTATCGATATAATACCGTTATATTAAAATTTTCTTGCGTTTTTTGCGATTTGCAGGTCAGTGTCAGGTTGTATCTTGATCAAAATATGATTCGCGACTGTAATAAATATGTATTTACTTAGGAATCATCAAGAAAGATTTTGTGACGTCACATTGTAACCTGATATCGGTACTGAGTATTGATATAATTATCGATATTTTATATCGAAACTCAAATTACTGACATAAAATACCCGTATTTATCCCAGATATCGATACTGTTATCGGTATTTTCTTAAAAATATCGGTATTCTTCTTGGCGCAAAAATTGCGAACCATTGACACTTCAAATTAAAAAATAATCACTTTGAAGAAGTGAAAAATAACATTTAATTAAGTGAAAATGTATTGTTGCATTGGATACTCGAACACTACAAATAAAAATAAGTCAAATTGTCATTTTATTCTGTTTTTAAACCGACTTCCAGAAGGAGGATTTATTCGGTTTTTTTTTTGTATGTTTGTTATGCGATCATTCCGTCAATTATGGATTGATTTTGGTGATTCTTTTTTTATTCGAAAGCCTATACTCCTGAGGTGGTCCCATTGGTACCAAGTCAGAATCTGATGATGGGATCCTAGGATAAATGTTTCTTCAGCGATATTTTCGCCAATTGTCAACCGATTTGGATGATTCTTTTTTTGTTTGGAAGAGTATTTTTCCAAACTGGCCCCATTTCAATTTGTTGAAGATCTGATGAAGGATTTCGGAGGTAGGCAACGGAACTCTTCCATAAATCATAGCAAAATCTCCCGGGATTGCTGAAATTACAGCTCTGTTTATTGATTACACCAGTTCATAACATAACATCACGCCGGTACGGTAAACAAATCAAGCTAAACATCCAGACACACCTCATTAAACGTACGACAAGCTCTTATCATGTACAAGTTTTTTCTGTAGTTCGTTTTAACTTGAGGCACATGAAGGAGACGCGGTCAACGCAGAAACGCACACGGCACACGAAATCCGATTTTGCTCACCAGCTCAGGGAAGTCAGTAGATTCATTCATGATGCTAACAAAGCAAGACCTGCAATTTTCCTTCGCTAGTGTAGAGGCAGAATATGAAACTTTTTACACCGACTCTTATAAATACGGAGAAAGGTATTTAGGGCGAAATTGAGTGCATCTTCAAAATCTCTTTTGTATGCTTTCAAGGCGATTAACGTATACATTACATTTGGGATTCCAAATTTGAGAAGCATATTCAAGGTGGCTACGGACAAACGCACAGTAAAGAATTTTCAGTTTAAGTAGCAATCCTAAAAATTAAACCCAAGGCTTTGGAAGCTTTGCACGCTACGTTATTTAAATGCTCGTCAAACAAAAGCTTAGAATCAAAAGTTACTACAAGATCCCTTATGACGCTGACTCTGGCTATTAAGGTATTCGATAGGACGATAGCTTATAATCATATAGGGTTTGACTTACGAGTATATAACATTTGGAAACATTTATATATAATGTCAAATTATATGAGGGGTCGTTGACAAAATACGGTAAAAGAAACCAAAAACACCAACTTCACAAATTAAAAGTTCTTTGTACTGTGTTTTATTTGAAAGTCAATGGTATCTCTTTTTTCGAGGTGAGTTCGATATTTTACAAAAAAAATAAATTGGTCACACTGTTGGCAATTCCGTGATTCCTTATTCCCGCCTTAAATAACGTCATCTTGGACTTGCTCGGACTTGCTTTGTTAAACTTTGCTTGCGCGACCGGCTTGTTAATTTAGTATCAGTCCAGTTTCAGTTCTTTTCCTAATCGGCTTTTCATTTCCTCCCGAATCCCAAAGATCAGACTCAGAAGATACAAATTCTCAATTTGGATTAGTATTTATAACCGAAACTAACACTACAGTACTGAAACTAGTGCAGTATCATTAAGCATCATGGTTGGCAAACTCACTAGGCTGTTTGTTCTCAAAAGAGGTAAGGAAATTTGTGTATATGTTTGTCAATAATCATGAGGCGTACCCACAGATGGTCAGTACAATCATTAGGGATTTGTATTCTCCCACTTAACCCTAACCATCACCATACTATCTGGCTTGGTCACTAACCATAGGGGTTCCTAAAGGCATAAGAGTATTAGAGCATGAGTAGTTAATAATTAAAAAAAAAAATCAGACTTCATCTAAAAGTTTTCAATTTGTTTGTATGTTTGGGCATAACCTTTCTCCATTTTTTTGAGATTACTTTGGGAGCTCCACTTTATACATATACCCCACTGATATCGAAGTTGGTGAGGTGTCATCGAAAACCTATTTAGGGGCATAATTAAGTAAAAATGTGTACTATTTAAACTTAAATATAATATGACAGTATTCCCTAAAAATGGTGATTTGTTTGCTCTGAGAAAAAATATTGATTTGTTCCAGGCGGAAGAATGGAAGAGGTACATATTGACAAGATCACTTCAAGAATAAAGAAGTTATGTTATGGTCTCAATATGGACTTTGTGGACCCAGTAAGTATTAGTGACTATTTTTATAATCATATATCATAAGTATATCAACATTGAAAACATTTTTAGTATGTGGGGTTGAACAATTTTCGATGACAGCTTGACAGCTGGCATAGCCCCCGCTGCCATGTTACTATTTTTTTTTAAAGTTGCGCACTTTCACAACATGCACGCATGTGCACATTACATGCATAATGCACAGAGGACACTTAAACAAATAAAAACTACAAGCAATATGGTGCCCTAAAGTCTCAGGTTGCCAAGATATTCGAAGGTAAAGTCGCAATGTGATAACAAAAAATGAACTTATCACATGTAAATGTCACCGGATAATTGATTACTAAATGAATGTTTGTTCTACAATTTTACAAATCAAAATCTTATTTCCTATAATATCTGTGTGCCGTTCCAAGACATTGTGGACTCACTTAAACTGGCGACCAATCAGCACTCTGGTCTACAATTTATCTGTTTTGGTGTGATAGTTAAATTGGTAATATAGTTCCTCATTGGTCTTTGTTGGTGTAAGCTCACACTTGTACAGACCAATGATAGCCTTGTTTGCAGGTTTTACTATTTCATGAAAACAGATAAATTGTAGATTGCTGATTGGACACCATTTTATGTCAGTATTTTGTGTCAGTAAATGTCTCGGAATGAGTTTCTCGTGGCTAAAGAATAACAGCCACACGGGTTGATCTAGGTTAAGCAACGCTTGCCAAGGTTGGTCTGTGGATGGGTGACCATCTTAACATTCTGAGTTTCCTCCGTGCTGTTGAAAGCATGTTAAGCCGTTGGTCCTGGCTGTCATTTGTAGATCTTTGGCAGTTGGCTTGCCAAAAACTACTGTGTTACCCAGTTAATAGGTTGTGGAGGTCTGGTAGGCAGCCACTCCACGTAAAATACTGGTATTCAGCTGAATCCTTTGTGTTTACTTTTGTCATGTTTTTCTCAAATCTACCCTCAAAAAAATTGTGCTGCTTGAATTGCTTTGTTTTTTAACTAAAAAATAATATAAATTACTAGCACTTCGCCTAGTGAAAGAATTTTTAAAATCGGTTCAAATTTTTGAGCCAAATCGTAACAAACAAATCTTTCTTCTTTATAATATTAGTTTAGACTAGCTTTTGCCCGCGACGAGCGTTTTTCCTGTTCCCGTAGGAATTTAGGCGAAATCCTCTCTTAGTGCTCCCCTACACGAAGACGACCCCAAGGACCATACCTAGATGCAAAAATTGCTAGATGTCAGTCACTCAGTAACGGGAGAGTTTTATACATTTTGGACGTTCATAAACATACATTTTTGAAAAGTATTGAGTATTAATATCTAAGTTTTTGCAACATGAATAGCTCAAGCAGATGTTGTTTAACCACTCCTAATCGTTTTGCTATATTTATAGATAATAAGTGTAAAAGCTATATCAGAGTTCGTTAGAAATACCTATTTTCTGTATTTTGGGATGCATTTGGATAAAAATTACATGCTTTGGGGCACCTGATTATGTTTGTAAATTGTGTATTGAATACATATAGTATTTAAGATGATGTTAAAGTGGCAAAAGAAGTGATTTCGAATTTCAATCATCAACTTTTTGGCGAGAACCAGACGTCACATCTAGTGTTTATGGACTATTAAAGTTTGATCCGTAAAAAAGTATTCCAAATGTTCTTTCTACGATTTATCGAGAGTTTACAATGTCCAGGGTTGGGCAGTATTTGAAATACATATTTGGTATTTGTATTTCAATTACTTCACAAAAATATAATTTGTAATTGGTATTTGAAATACAAGATGCTGAGGTATTTAGTAGTTAGTATTTCAAATACTTATGACTCCTAATATTTTAAATACACGACTTACAAGTATTTCGTATTTTAAATACATGCGAGATTATGTTATGTAATTTGTATTTAAATTAAAGTAAAGCATGTATTTTGCCCAGGTCTGACAATCTCTCACGTTATTTTATAATCTTACGGAGTTTGCCATTTTCCATTGACATATACAATAAATCCTATCCAAATTCAATAGTTTCCAAAATATGTGTGTCATATTTAGAAAGGGTAGTTATGCGACAGAGTTTGTATCCCGTTACTATTTGATCTCAAACTCAGTTTATTTTAGTATAAACTGGCGTTAAAATCAAGATGCTTTAATAATTACTATTATAATTGCAGGTATCCATAACTTTCAGAGTTATGGATACCTGCAATTATAATAGTAATTATTTACTAGTAATTATTTATTCTTTCTACGATTTATCGAGAGTTTACAATGTCCAGGGTTGGGCAGTATTTGAAATACATATTTGGTATTTGTATTTCAATTACTTCACAAAAATATAATTTGTAATTGGTATTTGAAATACAAGATGCTGAGGTATTTAGTAGTTAGTATTTCAAATACTTATGACTCCTAATATTTTAAATACACGACTTACAAGTATTTCGTATTTTAAATACATGCGAGATTATGTTATGTAATTTGTATTTAAATTAAAGTAAAGCATGTATTTTGCCCAGGTCTGACAATCTCTCACGTTATTTTATAATCTTACGGAGTTTGCCATTTTCCATTGACATATACAATAAATCCTATCCAAATTCAATAGTTTCCAAAATATGCGTGTCATATTTAGAAAGGGTAGTTATGCGACAGAGTTTGTATCCCGTTACTATTTGATCTCAAACTGAGTTTGCCTTTTAACGCCAGTTTATACTAAAATAAACTGAGTTTGAGATCAAATAGTAACGGGATACAAACTCTGTCGCATAACTACCCTTTCTAAATATGACACGCATATTTTGGAAACTATTGAATTTGGATAGGATTTATTGTATATGTCAATGGAAAATGGCAAACTCCGTAAGATTATAAAATAACGTGAGAGATTGTCAGACCTGGGCAAAATACATGCTTTACTTTAATTTAAATACAAATTACATAACATAATCTCGCATGTATTTAAAATACGAAATACTTGTAAGTCGTGTATTTAAAATATTAGGAGTCATAAGTATTTGAAATACTAACTACTAAATACCTCAGCATCTTGTATTTCAAATACCAATTACAAATTATATTTTTGTGAAGTAATTGAAATACAAATACCAAATATGTATTTCAAATACTGCCCAACCCTGGACATTGTAAACTCTCGATAAATCGTAGAAAGAACATTTGGAATACTTTTTTACGGATCAAACTTTAATAGTCCATAAACACTAGATGTGACGTCTGGTTCTCGCCAAAAAGTTGATGATTGAAATTCGAAATCACTGGCGTTAAAATCAAGATGCTTTAATAATTACTATTATAATTGCAGGTATCCATAACTCTGAAAGTCATCAGTGGGATATACTCGGGAGTGACAACTGTGGAACTTGATAACTTAGCTGCCGAAACAGCAGCAACCATGACTACTGATCATCCAGATTATGCAATACTTGCTGCAAGATTGGCCATTTCTAATTTACACAAAGAAACCAAAAAGCACTTTTCTGGTAATTATCAATTGTGACATATAATATTAAGAACTAGCTATTGCCCGCCACTTCGTCTGCATCATAACATCAGCTATTTGCCAATAAATGTCCTGTCAATATTAGTTTAGCCATTTCGGAGAATAGCTAGAACAAACAAACAAAAATACATTCAAAAGGTCAGGTCTATGAGTAAGTACTTGGTTCGGGCATGTAAATGTGAGTCATGTTCTGGTCAGAAGCACCACACTCACATTGGATATGAGATGGGTCGATAAAACCCCATTTTGCTTAGTTGTGTTTACAGCGGCCTACTTGGGTATGTCATCAATGTCTCGAATGGCTATCTGTAAAAGTGCACTAA
Source organism: Mamestra brassicae (assembly GCA_905163435.1). Classification (NCBI taxonomy): domain Eukaryota; kingdom Metazoa; phylum Arthropoda; class Insecta; order Lepidoptera; family Noctuidae; genus Mamestra; species Mamestra brassicae. The sequence goes on along the minus strand of LR990995.1, from coordinate 8,364,754 downwards.
CAGGATATGGAGAAACTCGTAATTGAGGCGCTATGATCCGACAGAGACCGCGATTACTAGTATTTTGAATCTATGAGAAACATAAAACAACAGTTTTATAAAATTCTGAAAAAAAGATATATCTTACTAGCTGACCCGCGCAACTTCGTCTGCGTCACATTTTTCATGAATGCTCCGCTTCTATTGGTCGTAGTGTGATGGTATATCCTTCCTCGATAAATGGGCTATCCAACATTAAAATATTTTTTCCATTCGAACCAGTAGTTCCTGAGATTAGCGCGTTCAAACTCTTCAGCTTTATAAAATTAGTATAGATTTAAGGATCTGGCGCACAGCCAATTGCTTTTAATAACACGATAATATTGACTAAAAGAAAAACAAAGTTACCCCTTTTCGTAATGTTTAATAAATCTCATCGCTACAAAACATACGTTTTTTTACATATATGTCACCGGAAAATTACAAACGCCGTTAGGATGGGATTTCTTATAAACAAAACCATTTTTTGATAATACATCGAGAAATTAAAATCTAATAAAGATTTATTACAATTTTACAGTCTGCAATTTTCCGGTGACATGAAAAGGTAGTACGATTGTTTAGCGCAATTCGCTGAGTTTATCTGGATAACATGATTAGAATAAGTACTATTCGCGTGTGGCAATTTAGGCCCTGCGATTTTTTTGAGTTTTCAAAAAAGAGCTATTATAATCTAATTCCTTCCACAAATACGCACAAATAAAGAGCTCGTGTATGTTTAGTTTATTCTATAGGCGCACATGCAATGGTTTTAGAGATACACGATTCTACAAGACGCACAAATAATATTTTCGGCGCACATATTTGCACAAATATAAGCTGTCTGCCTATGCACAATGTTTCTCCCTCCGATCATTCGTTTAGAATTTTCATGCTGAAACAACGGTACTCCAGCAGGATCGTTTTTTTCCAAAACGACAAGACGCACATTTCTTTTTATGTGGCACACATTTACAGCAGATTACGCACTAATTATACGTTCCACTCATACCACTCTAAAAGCTACTTTCTTGCTGGGGTAACGCACACCAAACCAAAATACTATCTCGCATTGTATTTAAAATACGAAATAAAAAATACTTTTAAGTCGTGTATTTAAAATTAAAACACAAAAAGTCATAAGTATTTGAAATACTAACTACAGAATACCTCAGTGTCATGTATTTCAAATACCAATTAGAAATGAAATTTTAAGAAATAATTGAAATACAAATACGTATTTGTATTTCAATTACGTATTTTAATTACAAGTAATTCAAATACTGCCCAACCCTGCCTCTTTATAATATTTGAATAGATTGGTATTGGATCGTGTTCGAAATTGACTTAACGACCGAATTCGGTCGGTAGGCGATTAGTAACTATGTCGAGATTTCCCGCCCAGGCCATGTGCTGTCGCACTCATGCATAATACATACTTCGTTCTTCGGTACATACGAGTTGTTTTCGAGATTTTACTCAAGTAGGTAACGTTCTCTCTGCCTGGATTTGAAATTTAATGATATTTTTTATTATTTCAGATGTGATGTCTGATTTATACAACATAGTTAATCCACATACCAAGAAAAGGACACCAATGATTTCTGATTTTCATTACAATTTGATCTTACAAAATAAAGAGAGGTTGGACTCTGCCATTGTGTATGACAGAGATTTTAAATACAATTATTTTGGATTTAAGACTTTAGAGAGGTCATATTTGTTGAAAATCAATAACAAGGTACATATGAATCATATCAATTTCAATTATCAGTATCAAGTTTTGTTATCATGTTTAAGAACTAAATGTTGGCTTAGATATAACCAAATTACACCATTTCAGGTTGCGGAAAGGCCGCAGCACATGCTCATGAGGGTTTCCATTGGCATTCATGGTGAAGATATTGACGGAGCTATTAACACATACAATTTACTATCTGAAAAATATTTTACACATGCAAGCCCAACTCTTTTCTCAGCAGCCACCCCACGTCCTCAACTGTCTTCTTGCTTCCTCATAGCCATGAAAGATGATAGTATTGAAGGAATTTATGATACTCTAAAACAATGTGCACTAATTTCTAAATCAGCAGGTGGGATTGGCCTCCATGTTCACTGTATTAGATCCAAAGGTACTTATATAGCTGGTACAAATGGTGTGTCGAATGGTCTTGTGCCCATGTTAAGAGTTTACAACAACACAGCGCGTTACGTCGATCAAGGAGGTAATAAAAGACCTGGCGCATTTGCCATATATTTGGAACCATGGCATGCTGACATATTTGAATTTCTGGATTTGAAAAAGAATACTGGGAAAGAAGAAGTACGTGCTAGGGAACTGTTTTATGCCTTATGGATACCAGATTTATTTATGAAAAGAGTTGAAAGTAATCAAGATTGGAGTATAATGTGTCCTCATGATTGCCCTGGTTTATCCGATTGTTGGGGAGAAGAATTTGAAGCATTGTATGAGAAATATGAACAGGAAGGTCGCTTTGTAAAACAAGTGCGAGCTCAGGTTTTGTGGAAAGCTATAATTGAAGCACAAGTTGAAACAGGAACACCATACATGCTTTATAAAGATTCATGCAACAGAAAAAGTAACCAGAAGAATCTAGGCACCATTAAATGCAGCAACCTTTGCACTGAAATTGTAGAATATACTTCAGCAGATGAAGTTGCTGTCTGCAATTTAGCTTCAATTGCATTAAATATGTTTGTAAATGATGATAAAACATACAATTTTATCAAATTGAAGGAAGTCACTAAAACTATAACTGAGAATCTGAACAAAATTATTGATGTGAACTTTTATCCAGTGCCAGAGGCAAAAAAATCAAATATGAGGCACAGACCCATTGGAATTGGAGTTCAAGGATTAGCTGATGCTTTTGTTTTAATGCGCATACCATATGAAAGCGAAGCTGCTATAAAATTAAATCAACAAATATTTGAAACAATCTACTATGGTGCACTGGAGGCTAGCTGTGAATTAGCCGAGAAGCATGGAGTATATGAGACTTATGAAGGCAGCCCTGCAAGCCAAGGTATATTGCAGTATGACATGTGGAACAAGACCCCAACAGATTTGTGGGACTGGGATTCACTAAAAGAGAAGATTGCAAAACATGGTCTTAGAAATTCACTTTTGTTAGCACCTATGCCAACTGCTTCCACAGCACAGATATTGGGAAATAATGAATCATTTGAACCTTTTACATCAAACATATACCAAAGACGTGTCTTGTCGGGTGAGTTCCAAGTGGTGAATCATCACTTGTTACATGATTTAACTGAAGCTGATTTATGGGACGAAGATATGAAAAATCTTATAATCCACAATAATGGATCTATTCAAAGCATTGAATCTATTCCTAAAGAAATAAGAGACTTGTATAAAACTGTCTGGGAAATTTCTGTAAAAACTACAATACAAATGGCTGCAGACAGAGGTGCATTTATCGATCAAAGCCAGTCCTTTAATATCCATGTTGCTGAACCAAACTACGGTAAATTGTCATCTATTCATTTCTATGCGTGGAAAATGGGTTTGAAAACAGGAATGTACTACCTTCGCACAAAACCTGCTGTGAATGCCATACAATTTACTGTTGATAAATCTAAGGTAAAGAGTAGGGTCTCTAATGGAAAATCTGAGACTAATGAAAAGTCTGAGGTTGATGATGCCAATATGGCTGCAATTACTTGTTCTTTACAGAATAAGGATGAATGTATGAGCTGTGGCTCCTAGTTCGTGTCATCCGAGGTAGTAATTTCCCGAAATTTTGGAAAGATCTGGTTTTCACATTTAATGTGTTTTTTTTTTTGTTTCCACATCTGTTTTAATTTGAAGAGGACAAAATTGTAGTCAAATTTTCAGAACATAATATTCCGATTTCATCACAAGACTGTTACTCTTTAGCATGACAATGTCTGCTACATTGTCCCAAATACACTTGGGAACCCCGTTATTGCACCATATGTAGCCCGCTACTATCCTGACTCGACATCTTTCACGATTCTCAATTATTATTTTTTTTGCTAATGAAATTGGTCGGGAAAAACACTTCGACTTTGCTTTCTGAAAATAAAATTTGCTTATTCAGTGGTAATAAAGCTTTATGGTGGTCAAAGAATTTTTAAAATCGGTCTAGTATGTTTAAAAGATTCTTGTTTTTTTTTGTTTGTTTCTAAAATGAATAACAAATAAAATACATACAAACAAAAACACGAATCTTTTCTCTTTATAATGTTATTGTACATAATTTGGGATTGTTTTCGTCTTGTTATTCTTCAAGTTTTAAATATTAAGTCAACTTGTTAAATTCCTTAAAAATAAAATAGTTGCAGAGCAAAAACTATAATGTGATTAAAAGAAAAATTAACACCTTTGCAATGTGAGAGAGGAAATGAGAAAAGGCGTTTATTCTTAATAAACGCCTTTTCTCATTTCCTCGATTTCAGTGTCGGTACCAAAGTAAAAGTTGTTCATAATGATGAGTACCTACTGTGCCCCCTTTCCAAGTTCCGTTTATTCTGTTACACGTTGTATATAAACCCTTCCCATTACTGGTGACTGACTAAGTGACTGACAAACAACGCACAGCCGACACTCACTACTGGTCGCAGGAAGATGAAATTTACCATATATGTTCCTTGGGGAGTGGATTTATCGAAATTTCTACGGGAACGGGATAAGTCACGGGCTAAAGCTAGTTAAATAAACTTGTGATGTGGTCACATTCGAAAAGTGCGTTGGGGTAAGTCTCAGATTGCATTAAGCAAGATGGGAATCATAAATAATAACCTTACATGTAAAAAACTATAAATAAATAGCCTACGAAGACTTTAGTGTAAAAGTCTTTATAGCCTCGCTGAAAAGAAAAACTACCTTCATATTTATAATGCAAATACCGGGCTTCCCAATGGTCATATTTAAAGGTGGGGTTCTGTAGCTGCCATAGAGTTAATAAACAATATAAAATAGACTTGCTCTAACTTTTTAGTCGCTTTATGCGGTCGGGTTTTTTGAAAAAAATATATCTATTTTTTCCTAATTGTAAAGCTGATGCAGAACACCGCCTTCAAATATGACCACGCACTTCTGAAACACACTATATAAAATCTATTTCTGCCGATTTTGAACTTAGTAGTACCTAAGTAGTCATAATTTTAATCATGTAAGTTTCTTAAGTGCCTATTCAACAATATATATAATAAAAAGGTTAGACGTACCCATAGTATATTTTTATTTACTTACCAAGAGTTTCCCCATCTTACGAAACTTACAGAGGTCGCGTAGTCATCTCGTAGAGGCCGCACAGTCTCGTTGTCACATCGCAAAGACCGCATAACAGCACTACGTGGAGGTCGCATAGTTACTTCCGAAAGGCCGCCAGTAGTTACCTGCTTGTCAGTCACACCAAATTTTCTCCGAAAGTATTAGATCGATTCTATTGAAATTTGGCACGCATATTTGCGTAAATAAATAAATTTTGAGTATGGGGGACACTCACGGGCGTAGCTATAGCTTTCACATGGGGGGGGCTCTGAGGGTGCAAATGTAAAAAAGAAGTTTCTCTCTTGTTTTGGAATTGAAAACGGTCAGTTTCATGTTTTTTTTTTTCAAGAGTGGACACCTGCAGCGTCAATGATGGTTGTGCACGCCATGACGCCACGGTACGTGGCGTCTTACCGCTCGCCGCCTTTTTTTTTTTTTTTTTTGATGTCGGGGGGAAATCCTCATGGAAATCCTCCACCCTGGGGTGGGTGGAGGGGTCTGTCACTCTTACTGACTAAAACCTCCCCGGTGTTCCATCTCCCACCTACGCCGGGGATCGCGGGAACGTATGCGACTTCCGCAATCCCCGGCTGGTGCCGGCCCGCCTCTGCGGGCCACCTCGCGTCGGCGGGGGGAGTGAGGTGTTAGACTCCTCCCGCTACGTCAAAGAGGGGCGCACGGGAACACCACGCGCCGCCACCTCGAGTCCGGATGAATGGGGGGCGACGGACATCCCCAAGTCCGCCGCCCCTGGACCCAGTTAGGGGGGCCGGATGAGGGCAGCGTATGCCCTCCTCCGACGCCCGATGCGTCTGCTGCGGGCCGGGAGAGCGGTTGTGATCTCCCTCTCCCTTTCCGCAGCCTCCTTCTGCGCGATCACTGTCTCGCAGAAGGAGACCACCGCGTCCCAGGACACCTCACCGCCGACCATAGCATGAATTACGGCCGGCAGCGAGAGGTCACCGCCTACCACAGAGGTGAGGGCACGGCGCGGCTCCTCCCAAGCGGCACACTCTGCCAACGTATGCCGCGCCGTGTCCTCCCGACAGTCGACGCAGTGGTGACACCGAGCGTCCGGCTCCCTGCCTATGAGACAAGAACCTCCCGAAGCAGCCATGCCCCGAGAGGACCTGCGTCGTACGAAACGACAGGGAGCCGTGCCTTCTCCCGAGCCAGAGGTCGAGCACTGGCCGGATGGCCTCGATGGTGATGAGGCCGGTGGTAGGGCTCGAAAGCCTGTCCCGCCATTCCGCCACCAGGACCTCGCGCAGCTGCGACCGACGCAACTCCAGGTGTCGCTCGCCGCGCGCCCGCGCGTCCTCGCGCCACCTGTGTAGCGAGCACTTTCGCCTCCAGGTCCCACGGCGGAGATCCGGCCAGTGCGCAAGCCGCCTCGTAGGAGATCGTGCGATATCCCCTGATGACTCTGACGGCCATCACCCTCTGCGGCTTCCGCAGAACAGTGATGGTGCTGGCCGTCAGGTCAGCCACCCAGATCGGGGCCCCATAAAGGGCCATCGATCGCACGATCCCCACGTACAAACGCCTACAGGCGGTGCTCGGGTCCCCCAGATTGGGAAGCAGCGTTGACAGCGCCCCCGCCGCGCCCAGCAACTTGGGCGCCAGCCGCCGGAAGTGGGGGCCGAAATCCCACTGGCTGTCGAGCACCAATCCCAAATACTTCATGGTGGACTCGACAGCGATACGGGCCCCCCCGACCACAATGTGCGATCCCGGCGGCGACGCTCGCCGGGGGCCATGAAAAAGAATGGCCTCCGACTTGTTGAGGGCCACCTCCAGGCCGAGGCGCCGTATGCGGCTCACCACCTGTGAGACCGCAGCCGTCGCCAGCAACGCTGCTTCCCTGTGCGAGCTCCCCCGGGCAGTGACCAGTGTGTCGTCAGCGTAACACGCCAGCTGCACTCCCGGCCGGAGCTCGCCCCTCAGCACCCAGTCGTACCCGATGTTCCACAGGAGCGGGCCTAAGGCCGAACCCTGCGGAACACCGCACGACATGGGGCGCTGGTATCTACCATCGCGTCCCAGATAGGTGACACACCTTTCCGCCAAATAAGCCCCGACGACGCGGCGGAGGTAGGGAGGCACTCGATGATAACGCAGTGCCTCCCGAATACAACTCCAGGGCAGGGTGTTGAAGGCGTTGGAGATGTCCAAGGACACCGCCAACAACACACCGCCCCGCGACACCGCTTCCTCCGCCAGGACTCTCACTCGGTATATCGCCGTCACAGTGGAGCGCCCTTGCCGAAAGCCGTACTGGCATTCGGCCAGGTCCGGCCCCTCTCCGCACAAGTGGCCGACGAGGCGGGCTGCGACTATCCGCTCAAACAGCTTTCCCACCTCGTCGAGCAGCACTATGGGCCGGTACGCACCGCTCGCCGCCCTGCGCTAAGCTGCTGCTCACGGCTTCGGTCTTAGCACAATCTCGACGTCCGTGACTACCGCAGGACCACCAACGCCAATCGCTTCTACATTTGGTAAATAATTAGTACTCAATTGGTACTAATTAGTACTCGAACAATAGAATTGGTACCTTTGTAGTTTTCGAGAAAATCGACTTTGAAGGTGGTCGGCGGTAGTCACGCTCCGTTCAGCAGGAACACCATGAGCACCGAAAAAGGGGTCATGCTAGAGGTATTCTAAGTATAAAAATAAAATTAGTACCCTTACATGTGACTGATTTCGTAAAAAATCTGAACTGAAACATTTGTATTTACCGAGAAACCAACGATGATTACTTTCGCGCGCTCGTTTAGCAGGACCACGACTTTCAATGTTGATTCCAAGTTTGAGGAGCTTGTCGCTTTCCTCATACCTACATGGAAAATTAGAAGGTACCCTGCAAGATAAAATTAGTACCTCAGTCAAGGGCGTACCCAGGATTTGAGCTAGGGGAGGGGAGGGGGCAGTACATGCTCGAAGGCATAGTACATGCTCGAAGGCTATTTAGACGATAAGAATAGTTGGCAAGACAACAGAAGTTACCCCTTTTAATAACCAATTATTATTAGTGAATAATAACAAGGTATCTTCTGGCGATTTAGTTCATGGTAAAAATCCTAAGGGAGGGCAACACACTTTAAAATTATTTAATCAAAATATTCAAGGTTGCGCTTCCAAATTACTTGAAGTAGAAATGTTTTTAGAAAAAACCAGGTTTGATGTAGTTTGCTTAACTGAACATTGGTTAAAAGATTACCAAGTAGAATCCATTAATTTTGAAAATTATTATGTAGTTAGCCATTTCAGCCGACAATGTATGATACATGGAGGATCATTAATTATAATTAAAAGTTATATTAAGTCTAAAGAAAGAAAAGACATTGTTAAACTATCCGTTGAACACACCATTGAATTGTCCTGTGTTGAGCTAGATAAGCATGTTGTAGTATGTGTCTACAGACCTCCAAGTTACCAGAATCTATCTGTGTTTGATTCTGTAATGGAAGATGTGTTAAAAAAAGTTAGTACTAGCAATAAATCAACAATTATATGTGGCGACTTTAACATTAACTTACTAAAGACAAACTCAAATAGTATCAGATTATTGAGTCTATTTAAATCATTTAATTTGTTAAATGTTTTTATTGAACCTACTCGAGTTACAGCTACTTCTGCGACTTGCATAGACAACATATTTTGTAATTGTGATTACTTACATAAAGAAATTGTAAATAAGCTGCCCTCTGATCACAGTGGACAATCAATAACGTTTTGCACCTACATTCCTTTACAAAAAATTCAAATTAAATTTAGACCGATAACAGATAAAAATTTAGAAAAACTTAATAATACTTTATCCAGTAAACTATGTGTCCAAAGTTTTAATAACATAGATGACCCAAATGAGTTCTACGCCGAGTTTTTTTCATTACTAAACACTGAATTTAATGACACTTTTCCAATTAAGTCTAAAAGTATTTACACTAAGTTTATATTTAGTGATTGTGCAACTCCAGGCATTCGCATAAGTAGGGAAAAGCTATACGAAGTATATGGCCTAAAGCAACATGTGAATAATATAAGCTTTCATAAGTATGTTGCGAAATACTCAAAAACATTTAAAAATGTATGCAAAACAGCTAAAGCTCTGTTTATTAGCAATAAAATAAAATCAGATGACAAAATAAAAACTACCTGGAAAATAATAAATAATGAAACTGGTAGTAAGAACAAGCGTGAAACTGAACTTAATTTAAATACTGTACATGGCCCCATAAACTCAGATGCAGAGGTAGCTCAGGAATTTGAAAACTTATTTGCTGATATTCCTCGTAAAACGACAGAGGCTCTTAACTCGTCACCCGCGCTCTCTGCTGCCTTACTTCGGAAGGTATGTCCATCAGAGTTCAAGTTTCAACATACAAACCCCCAGGCCATTATAAAAGCTTTTAAAGATCTTAAAATTAAATCAACAGAAGATCTTTGGGGAATGTCTGTAAAAGTCTGTAGATCTATAATTGAAACTATTGCTCCCTACTTAGCTCTCATATTTAACTCTAGTGTGAATCGAGGAGTATTTCCTGATCTCATGAAACACAGTAAAGTCGTTCCACTGTTTAAATCGGGTGATAGTCATGAACCCAACAATTATAGGCCGGTGTCAATCCTGCCGGTTCTCAGTAAGGTGTTCGAAAAGTTAATGCTTAATCAGATGTAACTTCACTTTAATAAAAATTCCATCTTTCATGAACAACAGTACGGTTTCACCAAAGGGCGTTGTACAACTGCCGGTGTCACCCTAATAAAGAACATCTTTAACGCCTGGGAAGATTCAAAGGACGCCATTGGAATCTTTTGCGACCTCTCGAAGGCGTTCGATTGCGTTAACCATGAGACGCTTTTGTTGAAACTCGAGCATTATGGGATTAGGAATACATCCCTTGATTTGATTAGATCATACTTGAAAGACAGACAGGTTAAAGTCCAGGTAAACGGTGTAAACTCACTAGGGTCTGAAATGACAATGGGCGTTCCGCAAGGTTCAATATTGGGTCCATTCCTCTTTTTAGTATATTCCCGGTGTCACCCTAATAAAGAACATCTTTAACGCCTGGGAAGATTCAAAGGACGCCATTGGAATCTTTTGCGACCTCTCGAAGGCGTTCGATTGCGTTAACCATGAGACGCTTTTGTTGAAACTCGAGCATTATGGGATTAGGAATACATCCCTTGATTTGATTAGATCATACTTGAAAGACAGACAGGTTAAAGTCCAGGTAAACGGTGTAAACTCACTAGGGTCTGAAATGACAATGGGCGTTCCGCAAGGTTCAATATTGGGTCCATTCCTCTTTTTAGTATATATAAACGATTTGCCCGAATTGCTTCAAAATCAACCAAAGATGGTATTATTTGCTGCTGACACATCATTGATATTTAGGATAGACCGACGGTCACAAAGTCTTGATGATGTCAATAACTCTATTCATCAGGTCCAACTTTGGTTTACGGCAAACAACTTAGTACTAAATGAAAAAAAGACCAAATGTATTAAATTTACTTTACCAAATGTTAGAAGCACCGAATGTGACATCGTATTGTATGGACAAAAACTGGAATTTATTGATCAGACGGTTTTCCTGGGAATCACTTTAGACGAGAAATTGCAATGGGGACCTCACATAACATCTCTTGCGGGGCGGCTAAGCTCAGCCGCTTATGCTGTTAGAAAGATAAGACAGTTAACAGATGTAGAAACCGCGCGCTTGGTCTATTTTAGTTACTTTCACAGCATTATGTCGTACGGTATTTTGCTGTGGGGTCGTGCTGCTGACATTGAATCTGTATTTATTTTGCAAAAGCGTGCTGTTAGAGCCATTTATAATCTTCGTCGCCGCGATTCTCTTAGGGATTTTTTTAAAAAGATTAATATTATGACAGTACCTTGTCAATTCATTTATGAGAATATTATGTATGTAAGAAAAAATCGACGTCTCTTTAACAAAATTAGTGATAGACATAATTTTAATACTAGAAATAAAAATAATTTAGATCAAACATTTTATAGATTAGCCAAAGTACGAACATCTTTCATGGGGTACTGTGTTAAATGTTACAACAAAATACCTTGTGAAATATTAGAACTAAATGAAAGAAATTTTAAAACTTACATTAAAACCACACTTTGTAAACAAGCATATTACAAACTAGATGATTAAATTATTCAATCAAACCTCGGGTGGAATGGAGAAGTGGTGATTTTGGTATCATGATATAAATCCTTATCCTTTTAAATATAGTTTGATAATTAAATATTTTAAGGTTTCAGAAAAACAAAAAAACAATAATTATTTACTGTAGGTATATTTTTTTTAATGATTTTCTTTTTAGGGCTAATTAGCTATCGAAGAATATTTCAATGTTACCGTTACCTATTATAAGTTGATTTAGTTCTCTTAAAAATAAATGTGCTTTTCGAACATAATAGGTTTTACACATTGATATGAAAACACATATTTCCTAAAATATGCGTGAAGTGCCCTTTGCAATATATATAATGAATAATATATATTCAAATATAAAGGTACCTATTAGTTATGTAATCCTTTTATACTTACGTTATTAGCAACATATTGTTTCTACAAGCGTTTAAGCGTTGTATGCTTATTCGAGTGTAGTGTATCAGTAGGTACTCGTAAATGCAACTACTTAGGTTGGGCAGAAACGTGAACCGAACTTGACTGATATGAACTGTCGAACTGTACTCTGTTTAAATCGTCTCTCGGAGAACCGCCCACGCCCCCTTGCGGGGACGTCGCAGGCGGGCATAGGCTATGCCTTTAATCCCGCGGGATCGTTATTTGTATTCGAGTGTAGTGTATCAGTAGGTACTCGTAAATGCAACTACTTAGGTTGGGCAGAAACGTGAACCGAACTTGACTGATATGAACTGTCGAACTGTACTCTGTTTAAATCGTCTCTCGGAGAACCGCCCACGCCCCCTTGCGGGGACGTCGCAGGCGGGCATAGGCTATGCCTTTAATCCCGCGGGATCGTTATTTGTATTCGAGTGTAGTGTATCAGTAGGTACTCGTAAATGCAACTACTTAGGTTGGGCAGAAACGTGAACCGAACTTGACTGATCTGAACTGTCGAACTGTACTCTGTTTAAATCGTCTCTCGGAGAACCGCCCACGCCCCCTTGCGGGGACGTCGCAGGCGGGCATAGGCTATGCCTTTAATCCCGCGGGATCGTTATTTGTGCCCGTAACTACGGGCACATCGTTGGGTTGCCATATAGGCGCAACCTTTGACACGCGCGTCTCTATATCGCTGCGTGCCTATGAGTGTATCTGTCTTATGTGTTTCAGCAGGAGCGCCGCGGCACCGTCCCACAGTGCCGCATCTTCACGTGCCTACGGCGGACAGTCCCCGCCAGGTGAGACCTCCGGTTGCCCGGAGGAGGCCCGGCGAGAGACGACCAGCGACGTAGGCGACGACTTTAAGGCGCGCCTGCTGAGAATGCTGACCCCCCGTCCGTCACGCTTCCAGATCGAGCCGGTCACGCTCCGAACTAAGGGGCCGTTCTGTGTGTTGGAACGGTATTGTGCGTTGTGTAACACCGTTCATGTCAGCGGGTGACACGCGCAGCGCGAGGCTTTGTTGCGCGCGGAGTAGCTTGATGTTGGTCTCGCTCGTGAGGTCGAGCCAAGCTGGGGCGGCATACGTGAGTAGCGGGCGGATGTACGTTTTATAAACGCCCTGCTTGACCCGCAGCGGGAGGCGGGACGAGAGCACTGGGTGAAGTAGAGCGCGCGCCGCTCTACATTTGGCGGCGACCAGGCGCACGTGATTTCCCATGGTGAGCCGACGATCGATGGTTATCCCTAGGTATTTAACCTGGGACGACCATTCGATGTCGACTCCGTGCAATCTAAGGGGTGGTGGGAGGTGAGCGCGCCCGACGAGCACCGCCTGCGTCTTACCCACGTTCGCCGACAACCGCCACTTCGACAGCCAGTCGGGAAGCGAATCTAACACGCGCTGCATCTTGACGGCCGCGTGTCTTGCGTTCAATGAAGAGCAAATGTACGCGGCATCGTCAGCATACAGCGCGAGGGTGCATTCCTGCGGCGAAGGGATGTCATCGGTGTAACGTAAGTAGCAGAGTGGCGAGACGAAGCTTCCTTGCGGTACGCCTGCTGCTATCGGTCGGGCGCTTGACAGAGCACCGTCGACCACCACCTTAAAAGTCCTACCCGAGAGGAAGGAGAAGACCACCTTAATGACGCGACAAGGCGCGTCGGTGTGCGACATTTTAAAGATCAGACCGGCGTGCAAGACCCGATCGAAAGCTTTTTCCATGTCGAGGAGTACTGCGACTGCGTGCTCCTTCTTATTCAGCGACGCTGTAAGAAGGTGCAGTACCCTCGACAGCTGGAGCGTCGTGCTGTGTTCCGAGCGGAACCCGAACTGTTCAGGTCGCGAGACCACGTGTGGTGTCAGGTGTTGCAGCAGGAGTTGTTCAAACACCTTGGAGATGGTGGGCAGGAGCGTAATGGGCCGATAGCTCTCCGGCTTCAGCACGTTCTTTCTCGCCTTGGGCAGCATAATGACGCGCCCCTCTTTCCAGCAGCCTGGGGAGGCCCCCGTGCGCAGTATCCCCGTATACAGGCGCGCCAAGGCAGCTACCATGCGGAATGGCAGGTGGCGCAGCACTGTGTTGGTGATACCGTCCGCCCCAGGGGCCTTTCTGGGTTTGGTCCTAAGAATGGCGCGTCTAACTGCGCCAGGCGAGAAGAAGATCGGGTCTTCATCGGTCGCTATCGGCGACGCGAAGTACTCTCCAAGGTGCTTCTCGACTGCTGCGACGTGATCGTGTTCGTCAGTCGGGTTCGGCTGGAATTGACGCTCCAGGTGGTCTGCGAAGATCTCCGCACGGTCTGATGCGGTGTACCTGGGCGCCCCGTCGCTATGTAGTAGCGGGCGCACTGGAGCTGGGGTACTGGTGACTTGCCGGCACAGTCTATGAATTGCCGGCCAGTCGCCTTCGGTCGACTCTATATACGACTCCCAGCTCTCAGCGTTGTGCTCCTGCAGCTTGGCCCTCGTCTTCTCCGCAAGACGGTTCAGGTCAAACTTCATTGACGGGCATTTCGTGACTAGCCACTTTTTGCGTAGGCGCCTAGTCTTGGCGACCATTTCGCGAAGGTGGCGTGGCAAAGGTTTGCGTAGCAGCCCTTGCGAATGCGGTAGAGTGTGGGTCGCCTCGTCATAGGCGCGTTGGATGCAAACAGTGACCATACCGTCCACGTCTGCGGCGGTGACAATGGGCCAAGTCGGTGTGGTGGACTCCAGCGCTTCCTGGAAGGAGCTCCAGTTGGTCTTTCGACGTGGCGCTGGGGGCGAGAGTCGGGTCGGCATTCCGGACAGGACGACGAGAACAGGTTGGTGATCCGACAGCATCTCGTCGTCCAGTACTTGTTGCGCAATCTGGCAATGGAGGCCTCTATGGACAATAATGTCCAGCACGTCCGGCGCACATCTCTGTGCGTCCGGATAGTGCGTCGGGGTTTCAGGGCCGGATACCTCGTACCCGTGGGCCTCCGCGTCTGCGAAGACTCGTCTACCCCCGGGCGAGGCAATTCTAGAGTTCCACGCTGGGTGCTTACAGTTGAAGTCGTCCGCGAGGACAGTTGGGTGCGGCGACCTCATAATCAGTGCCCTCAGCTCTACCACGTCAAAGGGAACCGAGGGCGGGATATAAACTGCGTACACGTCAATGTCCTCACCGGCGACATGCAACTGAACACCCAGCGCGTAAAACGTGTTGAGATTCGGAGGGGTAGTGGGCTGATGGACGACTCTCCGCTTCACCAGTATTGCCAGACCGCGATACTGAATGGCCGGTCCCAGGAACGTCTCACTAATAAGCGCCACGTCGATTTCTTGGTCATTAAGAAGGAGGCGGAGTGGCGCGACCTTGCTCCTCAGGCCGCGAGCGTCCCAATGCGAGATCCTTAACGGCTTACCCATGGTAGAGCGTAAGTAAAGAGGCCAAGCCGTCAAGGATCACAAGCTCTGCGTCCTGTCCTTGCCTGATGGCCTAATAAGGTCCATCAGTAGTTTTATGGCGCAGGCGGTGAACTCCTTCTTGCGCTCGCGCTCTCCTTCATTTAGAGCGCGAGGCGGTAAGGCATGCTGTCTGGGTTGCTGTTGCTGCTGCTGACTAGGCGCAGCGCTAGCTGTTTTGGTTTGGGCAAGCTCCGCCGTTAGGGCGGGGCTCTTTGCCTCTATGCGCTGCGCCACCTTTACGACTTTGTTAGCCGTCTTGGTGTCAGCAGCAGTAACAGTGGCCTGTGACGTCGCCTGCGCCTGGATCGGAGCAAGGTCGGTCGTGGTTTCACCGGAGGTGGGAGGGGGTGTGGGCTTTTTCCCCTTCTTCCCCTTCCCCCCTCGCATGGTTTTCCTCCGCCCCCCGGAGGTAGCAGCGTCTCTGTCGGTGGGCCCGTTTGCTGCCGCCATCACTTTCGTTGGCGGGCACAGGCCTAGCGGCTGTAGGCCGGCTCTGTTACCGCGTGAAGGTGTCAGTGCCCGCTCTCCTGCTCTTCATCTCTCTGATGAAGACCGGGCATTTGGTATTACACGCCGGGTGGTCGCCCGCGCAGTTGGCGCAGGTGGCCGGCTCCGTGGCCATTGTTTTTCATGGCCCCCGGCGAGCGCCGCCGCCGGGATCGCACATCGTGGTCGGGGGGGCCCGTATCGCTGTCGAGTCCACCATGAAGTACCTGGGATTGGTGCTCGACAGCCGGTGGGATTTCGGCCCCCACTTCCGGCGGCTGGCGCCCAAGTTGTTGGGCGCGGCGGGGGCGCTGTCAACGCTGCTTCCCAATCTAGGGGACCCGAGCACCGCCTGTAGGCGTTTGTACGTGGGGATCGTGCGATCGATGGCCCTATATGGGGCCCCGATCTGGGCGGCTGACCTGACGGCCAGCACCATCACTGTTCTGCGGAGGCCGCAGAGGGTGATGGCCGTCAGAGTCATCAGGGGATATCGCACGATCTCCTACGAGGCGGCTTGCGCACTGGCCGGATCTCCGCCGTGGGACCTAGAGGCGAAAGTGCTCGCGTCACTGCATAGGTGGCGCGAGGGCGCGCGGGCGCGCGGCGAAAGACTGACGCAGCAACACTTGGAGCTGCGTCGGTCGCAGCTGCGCGAGGTCCTGGTGGTGGAATGGCGGGACAGGCTTTCGAGCCCTTCCGCCGGCCTCATCACCATCGAGGCCATCCGGCCAGTGCTCGACCTGTGGCTCGGGAGAAGGCACGGCTCTCTGACGTTTCGTGCGACGCAGGTCCTCTCGGGGCATGGCTGCTTCGGGAGGTTCTTGTGTCGCATAGGCAGGGAGCCGGACGCTCGATGCCACCACTGCGTCGACTGTCGGGAGGACACGGTGCGGCATACGCTTGCAGAGTGTGCAGCTTGGGAGGAGCCGCGCCGTGCCCTCATCTCTGTTGTAGGCGGTGACCTCTCGCTGCCGGCCGTAGTCCATGCTATGGTCGGCGGTGAGGAGTCCTGGGACGCGGTGGTCTCCTTCTGCGAGACAGTTATCACGCAGAAGGAGGCTGCGGAAAGGGAGAGGGAGATCACAACCGCTCTCCCTGCCCGCAGCAGGCGCATCGGGCGTCGGAGGAGGGCATACGCTGCCCTCTTTCGGCCCCCCTAACTGGGTCCAGGGGCGGCGGACTTGGGGATGTCCGTCGCCCCCCACTCATCCGGACCCGAGGTGGCGGCGCGTGGTGTTCCCGTGCGCCCCTCTTTGACGTAGCGAGGGAAGTTAAACACCTCACTCCCCTCGCCGACGCGAGGTGGCCCGCAGAGGCGGGCCGGCACCAGCCGGGGATTGCGGAAGTCGCATACGTTCCCGCGATCCCCGGCGTAGGTGAGAGATGGAACACCGGGGTGGTTTTAGTCAGTAAGAGTCTGACAGACCCCTCCACCCGCCCCAGGGTGGAGGATTTCCATGAGGATTTCCCACCGAGATCAAAAAAAAAAAAAAAGGTGGCCGGCTCCGTACGTGGGCGCGGGCAATCACGCGCGGCGTGATTTTGCCCGCATCTCACGCAGGTGAGCGGGCGGTGACACTGGCGCGAGCTGTGCCTGAATTGCTGGCACCGGTGGCACTGGGCGGGCCCTCGCTTGCCCCTCCACGTCTCTATTTTGACACCACGCATATATAGGAATTGCGTGGTGTCGTAGAGTTTCCTAAACTCAGGCGTCCTTTTGATGCATCCGGGTCTACCTTCGCGCGCATTGATATTGCGCACGTACTCCGGCTCATACCCCAGCAGGCGGAGCTCCTCCTCAATCTCCTCGGGTGGTGTATCCGCAGGCAGTCCGCGTATGGCGACCTTTACACTGCGCTCCGCTGGTAATGAATAGGCGAACCAGGACAGACCGCTCTCCCTCTCCAAGTCGGTGAGGTACCGCCGGACCACCCTATACTCGCCCTCTGACTCGGGCAAGAACCGAATGCCGCCCTGGTATGGGCGGGCATTCGGAGGGTGACCCAGCTTGGCACTCACCGCTCTGCGGTCAGTGCGGTCCAATCCGGGAGCTTCTCCACGATCAGCGGAGGGTATCGGGACCGTCCGATGGGGGATCGGGCGACGTCGCTCCCGTTCATCGGGGACCCGACGTCCGCTTCTCCACCAGCCGCTCCAGACACGTTGAAGAAGACGACCGCCGCCGTCGACTGCGCGCGTTTCGCCGACGCCGTCGTCGAGCCGTCGTCGGCCGTCCCGGTTCGCCCAACCGCGTTCCGCCCCGGGGCCTGCCGCCGCTAGCCGCGCACACGCTGTGCGCGCCGCTGCGCCGGGAGCGAGTGTAATCGCGACCGCGCGCCAGGTGGCGCCACCTGTAGCGGGTTCCGAGGCCGCCCGCCAGGCGGCATCACTGGCGCCGCTCGCGAGTGCGACCGCAACCGTACCATCCACCGCTGTTACAGCGCGCCCCGGGGCGCAGCCCTCGCGCTCCGTGGTGCAGTCCGCGCGCCCCTTGGCGCAGCCCGGGCCCGGCACCTCTGCCGCACCCAGATCCGCGCAACCTGCGCACAAACCCGCCGCGAGTGCGCGTCCGGTCGTGACCTCCGCGTCTCAGGTGCGCCCCGCCGCGCCGGCCTTCGCGCCCGCCGCGCCCGTACTTACTTACGCTGCCGTGTCCGGAGCACCCGCTGCCGCTGCGCCTCCTGCGCGCGCCGCCGTGCACCAAGCACCGAAGCAGCAAGCTGCCGCCCCGCATGCGCAGAGAAGGCTACGCGCAGCACGCAGCCACCGTCGTCGTCGCGAGCTGTCGCAGCTCGGCGCACCGCATCGCCTGCTCCCCGCCGCTTGCTGGCGAGCGCAGCGACAACTGAGAATTGACAACTGAGACAAATGTAGAGCGGCGCGCGCTCTACTTCGCCCAGTGCTCTCGTCCCGCCTCCCGCTGCGGGTCAAGCTGGGCGTTTATAAAACGTACATCCGCCCGCTACTTACATATGCCGCCCCAGCTTGGCTCGCCCTCACGAGCGAGACAAACACTCTCAACATACTCCCGGCGCGCGCTGTGTGCTAAGTTAATATAGGCATAGCGCGCGTCGAATCCAGACACACGCGACTCTACATACATATAACTCACGCGGTGACCGTGCGGCGCGGACGCGCGTGTCATCCGCTGACATGAACGGTGTTACACAATACCGTTCCAACATACAGAACGGCCCCTTAGTTCGGAGCGTGACCGGCTCGATCTGGAAGCGTGACGGACGGGGGGTCAGCATTCTCAGCAGGCGCGCCTTAAAGTCGTCGCCTACGTCGCTGGTCGTCTCTCGCCGGGCCTCCTCCGGGCAACCGGAGGTCTCACCTGGCGGGGACTGACCGCCGTAGGCAGGTGAAGATGCGGCACTGTGGGACGGTGCCGCGGCGCTCCTGCTGAAACACATAAGACAGTTACACTTATAGGCACGCAGCGACAGAGACGCGCGTGTCACAGGTTGCGCCTATATGGCAACCCAATGATGTGCCCGTAGTTACGGGCACAAATAACGATCCCGCGGGATCAAAGGCACAGCCTATGCCCGCCTGCCACGCCCCCTTGCGGGGACGTCGCGAATTACTCCGTGTCGCGGTCCTTTTCGCTTGGCACCGTCGTCGAGAGAAGATTGAAGACTGAAGACTGCCTGAAACGAGTGTGTCGTCCGCCTCATCTGTCCACGTGTTCATCTGTGTGCCTTTGCTTGCTTTGCATGCGCTAACAAACCGCTTCTTTCGAAGCGAACGCCCGAACGTGTGTGCGGCGTTGTGATGACGCTCGTGGCTCGTCGTGCTTACCATCTTGTTTCTGAGTCAATGCGTACACGTCTTTTCGAGACGATTGCTTCCTGTTTCTTGCAGACTGTCAAAAACGTGGTAAGGTAGGTAACTGTTTCGGTGGTATGTGGTAATTGTTTCGGTGGTATGTGGTAACTGGTTATATGGTGACTGTGTGACGGGTACTGTGTCACTACAGCTTATTACCTATATAAACTCAGACATAAGTAGTATGTCGAAGTCCTGTGTAATTAAATCCGCAACGTTTAGTAATATTACTAAGAATCAGGAGCCAAATAACTGTAGCACTATAGCTATAAATTCTTTTAAAAATTGTACGAAGGAGGTTCCATGTATCACTATGGAAAAATCATTTGTTAATGTGGAGGCCACATGTAGTTCTATCTCACTGCCAAGTGATGATGTTGAAGTCTTAGGGCAAACTCCTGATATTAATTTAAACTAGTTTATAAGACAACACAAGTTACCAATAACAGATTAGTTATACCTATTCTTGCTCTCAATTCGATAAATGTCAAAAAGGGGGTCAGCCAGCAGCATACCTTGAAATTATTTTATCAAAATATTCAGGGTATCTCTTCCAAAATATTAGAAATAGAAATGTTTTTAGAGAAAACAATGTTTGACATTGTATGTTTTAGTGAACATTGGTTGAAAGATTACAGATGCTAATTAGTTATGAAAATTATAGTGTGGTCAGTTGTTTTAACCGCAAATCTATGTTGCGCGGTGGTTCCCTCATCTTAGTGAAAAAATGCTTAAAATTTAAGCAACGTAATGACATTGTCAGCTTGTCAGTGGAACATTGTATTGAACTGTCCTGTGTTGAGCTGGATAAGCATGTTATAGTGTGCGTGTACAGACCCCCAAACCCTCAAAACTTTACTTTATTTGAGCCAACTATGGAAGATATCCTTGCGAAACTAGTAGCAGGTAACAAATCCGCGATTATTTGTGGAGATTTTAATATTAATATTTTAGAATATAATTTAAATAGCAGCAGATTTTTAAGCCTTTTTAAATCGTTTAATTTATTTAATGTTTTTACTGAACCTACTAGGGTAACACCAACTTCTTCAACCTGTATCGATAATGTATTCTGCGATTGTGATTATTTAGATAAAGTCATAGTTTCATAGACCTTCCGTCGGATCATAGCGGACAATTGGTAACATTTAAGTTTAAAGCAGCCTTGCAAAAAATTCAAATACAATATAGGCCAATTACAACAGGCAAACTAGCTAAATTCAATGAAACAAGAAGAAAATAAGTTGAATGTTTTAGGCCATAATATTGAGGATGCAAATAAGTTTTATAATAATTTCTTTTCAGTAGTAGGTATCTACTAAAGGAATTCAATACAACTTTTGAAAAGAAGTCTAAAAATACTTTCCCTAAGTTTATATTTAGTGACTGGGCGACTAAAGGTATTAGGATAAGTAGGGAAAGACTTTATGAGATAATTATATGGCCTTTTAAGCCTTCCATTAACACTGAAACCTTTAATATGTTTGTTAACAAATATTCTAAAGTTTTCAGAAATACTTGCAAAGTAGCTAAAGCCCCCTGTACATTAGCAACAAGATCAAATCGGCAGATAATAAAATAAAGACAGTTTAGAAAGTTATCAATAATGAAACAAGTAGGAATAAAGTAGGTACGAAACTCTGATTTTTTACTGGAGACTGCACATGATGCCATAAGCTCTAATTTAGAAGTAGCTCTAGAATTTGTAAATTTTTTCACCGAAATACCATCAAGAACTACTGAAGCTTTAAATTCTTCACCCGAGGTCTCATTTAATTTATTAAGAGCAAACGTTCCGGTTCAATTCTAATTCAAACATATCAACCCTATGACAGTTATAAAAGCTTTCCGGCAAATCAAAATCAAATTGACCGAAGATTTATGGGGAATGTCTATCAAAGTGTGTACGTCCATAATTGAGATCATAGCACCATACTTGGCTTTAATATTCAATTTATGTGTAGACCAGGGAGTCTTTCCGGATATAATGAAATACAGTAAGGTTATACCACTTTTTAAATTCGGTGACAGTAAAAATGCCAATAATTATAGACCTGTATCCGTATTGCCGGTTTTCAGCAAAGTATTTGAAAAAGTGATGCTCAATCAAATGCTCATTCATTTTAACATCAATAAAATCTTACACGAGCAACAGTATGGTTTTACCAAAGGTCGTTGTGCGACTGACGCTGGTGTCACGTTGCTATATACAGCGTGGGAAGAGGCGCAAGATGCCATAGGAATCTTTTGTGACCTCTCCAAGGCATTTGATTGCGTAAATCACGAAACTTTACTCCTTAAACTGAAACATTACAGACTAGGTAATCTTGCTCTCAGTTTAGTGAAGTCGTACTTAAATGACAAACAGCAGCAAGTTCAAATAAACGGTGTTAATTCAAGGGGTTTAAAAGTCAAAGTGGGGGTACTACAAGGCTCAATATTGGGTCCGTTCCTCTTTTTAGTGTGTATTAATGATTTACTCCATCTTTTAAAAAATCAACCAGAACTGGCTGACGATACGTCCTTAATTTTTAAAATAGATAGACGTTCTACAAGTCATGACGACGTAAATTATGTGCTACAGCAGGTCCAAAATTGGTTCACTGCGAATAATTTAGTATTATATGGGAAAAAAACTAAGTGCATCAGATTTGCTTTACCGAATGTCAAAAGTAATACTTGCGACATAGTATTGAACAAAAAGAAACTTGAATTCGTCGAAGAAACGGTTTTCCTAGGGATCACGCTTGACTCAAGGCTACAATGGGGTCCTCATTTAACATCTCTTGCAGGACGGCTAAGTTCAGCAGCATATGCTGTCAGAAAAATCCATCAATTTACTGATATAGATACCGCGAGGCTGGTTTATTTTAGTTACTTTCATAATATAATGTCTTACGGTATCTTATTATGGGGACGAGCTGCAGACATCGAGTCTATATTTTATTCTGCAGAAAAGAGCCAGAGCCATATACCATCTTGGTCATCGCGATTCCCTTCGCTTTTATGGGATATTGTGTTAAGTTTTATAATAAAATACCACGTGAGATTCTCGAACTGAATGAGAAAAAAAATAAAACATGCATAAAACACACTATGTAGACAGGCATACTTATTATAAATTGGAAGATTATATCCTTGATAAAAATGCTTGGCTAAATGCCGGTCCTGCTCCACAGCCTCAGCCGCTTGGTTCCACTAGTTAGTTGGAAGAGGTGCTCACCCTCTTTTATGTCTAATAATAATACTATTCCGCATAATCTTATATTATGTTTGGAATAAACTTTTCTTTTTCTGTCTTTTCAGATTGATATTCATAGTTTTATATAATTTAGAAGCAATTTTTATTTCAAGTTCTGTAAATGTGAGGACCATGGACCATTATGTTAATAGATAGTTTCCTTGTTTGACATGAAATAGCGGGGGCAGTTGAGGGTGTGTCATGCTCACTCCAATGTCTCGCTGATGGTGGCGCGTGTATCGGATCATTCAGTTCCCTTCAAAATGGTTGAGCTGAATGGTGCTGATGCACGCGTCATGTTCGTGAACGGCCGCCGTCAGTGGAGATTGGTGATCCCTTAGTTGCCACTGCCTCATTTTAATATTTGATACTATAAATTGTTTTTTTTCTTTTTTACATTGTTCTCATATATAGAATCAACAAGGTTAATGTAACCAGGATTATTGTAAACATAAAATGATTTAAAAGAGTGTCCGTGGAGTTTCTTGCACGTTCTTCTCCAATAATTCAAAAGTACCTGTTAATGGTTTATTTGAAATAAATGCTTTGACTTTGAATCATCGTTGATTTCTTGGTAAATACAAATGATCTACTTAGAATACCCTGTAGCATGCCTCCTTTTTCGGCGCTCATGGTGGTACTGCTGAACATAGCGTGACTAGCGCCGGAACACTTTCAAAGTCGATTTTCTCGAAAACTACTAAGGTATCAATTCTGTTGTTCGAGCACTAATTAGTACCAATTTGAGTAACTACACTCTGGACACATCTATTGGCCCACCTTAGAGTTTAGGTTTCGATGGCCCCTACCGAAATATGATAGCAAAAACTGTTGATGCAGTTTTAAACCTGATACATTTTACCATCTTTTTCGATCGTATTGTTTTAAATTTGAATTCAGAATACCATACGACATGGAGCTACGCCTAACAAGTCGGATATGCGCCTTGTTAAAGGCAATTGATTTTTGAATAAAAAACATGTTTTATCAAATAAAGGTTTAATTTAATAACGCGTGTTGCCTCCATGGGCATCTACCACAGCTCTCATACGATTAGGCATAGAGTTTATCAACCGCTCTATGCAATTTTGAGGGATCATCTCCCATTCCTCTTCTATGGCAGTTTTCAACTCCTGCATCGTCTGGGCAACTGGCTGACGAGCCCTAACACGTCTTTTTAGCTCGTCCCACATGTGCTCAATGGGGTTCATGTCTGGGCTTCTGGCTGGCCAGTCCATAACTGTGATGTTCACATCCCGAAGATATTCCCTGACGATGCCGGCCGCATGGGCTCTTGCATTATCATGCATAAAAATCAAATTTGGGCCCGCATAGTCCGCGTATGGTATCACGTGTGGTTCTAAGCACTCACGAATGTACCTTTCAGCATTTAATGTTGGCAGCCGTGGTCCTGTAACAACCTCAAGTTGAGTTTTGCCTCTCGCGGATATACCGCCCCAGACAGTCCATGAGCCACCGCCATAAGCAACCCTCTCTTCAAAGCAGCATTGTGCGAAACGCTCTCCCTTACGTCGGTAGACCTTCTTCCTTCCATCATTGCCATGTAACACAATTTTAGACTCATCAGAAAAGAGTACACGGCTCCAATCTTGCTGTGTCCAATTTAAATGACTGCGTGCGAAATGAAGGCGCGCTGTTCGGTGGGCTCGCGTTAGTTTGGGCCCATTAGCTGGCTTGTGTGGCACCATATCGCGTTCTTTTAACCTTCTCCGAACAGTTCGAGCGCTCACAGATACTTCGTGGAAGTCGCGAAGTTGGTTTTGTATCTCAATGGAGGTAAGGTGACATTTCTCAAGCTGGTCGTCACGATGAATCGATCCTGCCATTCAGTTGTGACCCGAGATCGTGGCCTTCCTTGGCGACGAACAAAGCCGCCAGTCTCTAGGTACCTCCGATAAACATTTCGGACCGCAGATCGACTTAAATTAAGTTGAGCACTCACGTTTCTTTGGCTGTGTGTCAGGCCTGAATAAGTGCCACAGCTTGGGCGGCGACTTCAGGTGAAGTATCCATAGATTATTGATAGAACCTCACCTTAATGTTAAGAATAAGTAATGTTTGTTGCAAAACCAAAGATATCAATCACTTTTTCAAGAATTAAATCCAAGTAAACCAAGTTTTCTTAGTATTCGATTGTTTGATATCAACAAACAGGCTCCAAATTGTCTTTTGTTTCTTTAAATTCTGTGTTCGAAATTCAAAAAAAGACTATTGAATGAAATTGTGAATGTGCCAGGTTCAAAACTGCATAAAAACTTTTTGCTCGACCTAATATAAAATTTTAGCTAGGACCAAACGAAACTGAAAATACAAGGTGGGACAATAGATGTGTCCAGAAGTATACTAATTATTTGCCAAATATGGAAGCGATTTGCGTTGGTGGTCCTGCGGTAGTCACGGACGTTATTCTGCAACACATAGAAGTACAGAAGCCAGCCCATCAATCTACTTGAAACTGTCAACTTTTCCCAATAAACCTTGAATTTAATAGGCACTTTAGAGATAAAGTTGAAAATCTATTAAAGAAATTTAATAGATTGTTGTAGCTTGATGTGCTTGTTGTCTGGACATTTAAAACAGCACATCAAAGGAGGTTTTGGCATCCATATAGGCGGTGGATTTAAAATTTCAGTAATAAACGCCTTGGTATTCATTAATGCCACAAAATCGTATAAAATATTTTTTTTTATTTTTATTTAATATGGGTTTGCTCTTGACTCTAGTCTAGGTCATAGATGACAGAGACAAAGTCGACGATGGAGCGAGCCTACCCAGAAGAAGCCTGTTCACTCTAATTTTGAAGAGATTAGGGTTGTATGCGTTCGGAAACACAGACGCAGGCAGAGAGTTCCACTCCTTTGCTGTGCGCATTATAAAAGACGTTTGGAAACGTTTAGTGCGAATTGGTGGAATAGCAACAAGGTAGGGATGGTAACTTGCAGTGCGTCTAGATGTCCGATGGTAGAAGGGGGCCGGTGGGATGAGATCGTGGAGTTCCTGGACACTCTCCCCGAAGTACAATCTGTAGAAGACCGACAAGCAGGCAACCTTGCGGCGATGAGCCAAGCTGTGAAGCTTGGCATCCACCAGTCTTACGTCGCCAATGAGCCTTTTAGCTCTGTGTTCCACCGAGTCAAGCGCGGCAAGTTGGTATTTAGCTGAGCCATCCCAAAGGTGGCTGCAATACTCCATGCAGGATCGGACTTGTGCTTTGTAGAGGGTTAAAAGCTGTCCAGGCGTGAAGTATCGCTTCACTCTATTTAGGATGCCCAGCTTTTTGGCCGCAGTTTGGGCTTTGTGCTCAATGGTGGCACCAAAGTTGAGACTGGTTGTCAACTCCATGCCTAGGAGCTCGAGCCGATCGGTTACAGGAACAGATGTACCCCGAAAAGTCGGAGTTAGGTCGAAACGACTCCTTTTCGCGGTAAAAAGACATGCTTGTGTTTTGGTGGCGTTAAAAGAGACCAGATTGTCATCACCCCACTGGGAGACAAGACTTAAGGTCAAATTTGTCCGCTCTACCATGGCCTCTCTCAAGGAACGAATTTGTAGTTTGCTTCGTAGGCTATGTGCCGTGTGTCTGTTCGTGTGGTGTAGCGGTTAGCTCGCGGCGTCTCGTGGCGTGCTTCATACATTTTTATACCTTTGATCTTATCGCTCGCCGCCCCGCGCTAAGCTGCCGCTCACAGCGGTAAGGTCGTGGATAAAAGGTCAGATATTTCAAGAAAAAAACATTGCAGGTTCCCTATTTTATAAAAGTTATTTATATTTATATATATTGTTTCACTCATTTTATAAGGACTTAAAACGAAATAACTTTAGAATAAAACATGCAGGTAATATCTATATTTTAATGAATAGTCGAACTCGCAATTGGTCTCCCACCTTGAATGTCACTTCTAAAGCAAAAGTTAGATTATTTCCATTACTTAAATGAGAATTTTTCAAAAGTGGCAATATAATTACGAGGTCGAAAGTCTACTATAATATTAATAATACCTACATAATTTGTATGGCTTACTGCATAGGTATCAATATGGGGTTTTCTACTTGAAATCGATTATCTACTTGAAATTGATTAACGCTATATCACTTGCTCGAAGACGTTACCTCGATTGTACCTTCTTGAAGCGAGATCATTATAACGATACATTAAAATCTCAAATAACTTTATGCTTGACATGGTTTCTCGAACGACCATTAATCATATTTTCAAAAAAGTATGTAAATTGCGTTGCAATTATTTTCCTATCTTACAATGTTATTCTACCTTCATTCAATCTACCTATTGGTGCTTCTATATTAATATTATAAAGCTGAAGAATTTATTTGTTTGTTTGGTTGAACGCGATAATTTCTGGAACTTGCTGGTTCGAATTTAAAAGTTCTTTTAGTGTTGGAGCGCCCTTAATCGAGGCACGAACATCACGCTACGACCAATAGGAGCGGAGCATTAATGAAAAAAATGACGCAGACGAAGGTCATTTATATTTATGATTTATGGGTTTTATGTTTTTGTACTAAACGCCAATTCTCAATAATAAACGCAGCCTAAGTTACTCTTAATAACAGAAGCTTTATCCCAGTGAAATCCTCGTCAAATTCGGGTCAGCCGTTTCGGAGATAAGTCGGATCAAACAAACAGTACAAAAAAAAAGTTTTTTTCGTTAACAAGTGGTAGGTATCGTAGAGGCATAATTTCATATGCATTCAACAAAAAGTTGCTTTTTTATAACACACTTCAATTTTATTTCTTCTCACTAAACAAAACTCTACACAAAACATATTTAGTAATTTTCAAAAATATGAACTAATTTAATATTATTAAAGTTAGGTATAACAAAAATTAGAGGAGGCTAACTTTAAATATGTCCTCGGCTAGAGTCAAGAGCAAACTCATATCAGATAAAAATAAAAATAAAAGTGCCGCACGGGCTGGCCTTTGAGGTTAAGCAACGCCTTTTGAGTCATATGGTCTACATTACATGCCAAGACTCCTCCTTGCACGTTATACATAGCGAGCTCACAGTTATTCGACAGGATCATCCAGGCTGTGAACTGCAGTGCTCATCTATACTACAAATAAATAAAATTGAAGTGTCTGTTTGAAGCAGCTTTTTACTAAATGCATATGAAAGTATGTACCATACCTTCTTATAACCAAAACTCATTTTTTTAAACTGTCTGTCTGTCAGTTTATTGTTTCAGCTAATCTCCGGAACAGCTGGACCGGTTTTCTCGAGACTTTTACTAGCATATAGATATTATAAGGATTAATTAATTTTAGAAAAACTTTATTACAAAAAATACAACCCACTTCCAAATAAAAACACAAATAAGTAAGTAGTAACAACGGAACTCGGTGTTTTTAGTTTTGGTTCTTCGTTTTTGACAGTAGGTAACTTCCGAAATTAAAGTTGTTTTAGACTTTGTAGTGTTTTTACTTGGAAGTTTGTTGTATTTATTTGTAAAAAAGGGCTTTTTTTTCACTTTTTAGTTGTGATACTACTTAATTACCCGAAGTCATTTTGCTTGCTTGAACGACGTAATTACATCACCCAAGTAAGCTACAAATAAGCAAAAAGCTCATAAAATAAAAACTGCTGGGCCAAACTGAATATTTTTTTACGGGACCAAATGGCAAGTATATTCCTCCTTTTTTGGTAGTCGGTTAAAAGGGATTAGGGTTCTGGGCAAAAAAGAAAAACCCTTAAAAATGCTATTCACGACGGCTAAGCCGTGGGCAGAAGCTAGTACTTTAGGTATATTACAAGTAGGTACCATCAATCCAAAAAGTTTTATGTATTTGTTATTCAATCAAACATCATTCAATTGAGAGTAGTGAACCCATACCTACATAATTATATGCAGTGCAAGTTTAGCCTATAGATACATTAGAAGTGATCTTGGAATTTTTTACAAATTTCTTTTGTATGTGAACAGGATAACAATCCTGGTTTTAGTTGTTTCAAATAACCTATAAGTACCACAAAATAATTTCAATTTTAAGCCATTACCACAACAAAGAATATGAAGAAGAATATCAAGACACCAAAAACTTTAAACATTAAGGCTCTATTGCCTGTGACACTTTGGAAGTACTTCATGATTTCTCTGTGACCAGCTTCAACATTAATTTCTGCTTCTTGAATATTTGCATCAATTCTACCAATAGCTTCATCTTGTTCTTTCACCATGTGTGCCAACTGCTGAAATATTCCTCCCAACTCAACAATGGTACTCTCAATATTGTGCATGGTTTCAGCCCTTTGCTGCACATATGTGTCTGAGTCATCTCGCATGGCTAATTGTTGTGTTTGAATGCTTGGTGCATCACCCAAGTCTATGCTAACATCATCCTGTTGTAAGAGGGATGGGACCTCTTTAACTAAAGGTGCCACTCTTGAAAACTGTTCTCGTCTGTTGTTTTGATGTTTTAAGTTTTCAGATCTTACTTCAAGGACCTTCAAAATAAACAAAAAAAAATTAGTTAACTATTTTAAAGTATAATCATGCACGAAACTGTACTATTATTCAACAAGTAGTAAGATTTAATAATATTAATATTCAATTTGACTTATTTCACTTTCTTGGAACTAAATAAAAAAAATCCTTTAGCACAGTGCTAGCATAGAACCCTTAAAAATTATAGTATATTACAAATATGTATGTTAAAGTAAAAAAAAAGATGGAAAACATTGTGTTAAGCTTTTGACCGCCATGGTCGGCTATAGCCGACAAATGAAAAAGTGCCCAACATGCCACCATCGGCTAGAGCCGACAAAAAGTATGGCGAATTAGTGGCTTGGCATCGGGGGCACGGCAACGCGTTTATGTTCTAGCGTTCATAAGGTTTAATACCAGGATTGATAAGTCACAACTATTATTCTGGGATTTCAGAGGAGATATTCATAATCCACTCTTTGTTACTTAACCGACTCATTGCCACCATCATTTTCATGCATACTTTAGCCAGGCCCCGAACATTGGACGATGACGCGCCAGGCGCGTCATGGGCCTACATACGTGCCTTGAGCGTCATTGGCACCCTATGATGTTTTATGCGTATTTCGCCGTTATCTTGCGTCGATCTGCTAAGAGAAAAAGTTCTGTGTGTGCTTTAATTCTTATTTGTTGGTATTCAAAGGAAATATGGTATTCAAAGGAAATATGGCCTCCCAAGGTAGGATTTATTTATTTTAGTAAAATGTTACGGGAGTAGTCAACATTTGTGTAAATTTATTTGTATTAGGTCAATTGTTTGTGATAATAAACGTATTATTTGTAGATAATCAGCAAAAAGATGAAATTTTTCCTGAATGTAGTCAAGCATTATTTACTAATAAGCATGAAGATAACCAACAAGATAACGATAAAGAAAATGATGTTTTTCCTGAATGTAGTCAATCGATTTTGCATATTTCAAAGAAGCGTAAATTCGTGGGACCATGTACCATGACCAATAGTCAATAAACAAATTATAATTCAGACACTAGCATTGAAGAAATTATGGATTCTGAAGAAGACGAATGTGAGAAAAAGTTTAAAGTAAGAACATCTAAGGAGAAACCTAAGTCGCCCATTAAAAATAAGTCAGACCCCGATTGTTGTGCAGCAAAAAAATATTTTAAAGCATTGTTCTCAAAAGATTTAAAAACAGTACTGAATACACAAGACGAACTACCTCCAATTTATGCTCAGTTTGAACATGACTTGGGTATAATGCTAGCATCACCCCGTATAAGTTTGTAAACTGTTACCAAAGGTTTGTTATCCCTGACTAAAATATGTATTCTTAATTAATGGCCAAGGGTATTGTCAACTTCAATGTTTAATTTAGGATAAAAAGTGGTAGTTCTCTTTATCTCAATTTTTTAAAATCTGTTTTTAAGTAAGTTCGATATGACACGCCAGGTGCGTCAAGGGCCTCCCGTGATATTTGCTTATGACGCGCCTGGGGCGTCATTGGCCATGAATCGGTTAAATTTTTGAAGTTTAGGTATACTCTACCAATTACAATCTCAATCAGCTTATAATGTTTCCAATGCTGGGCCAAAGGCCCATAAAGCCACTACTCATACATGTTACGATTTTGGGCAATTGGGGCAAGACAATTTTTTGAGGAATTGGTTAAGTCAAGAGTCTGTCAGAATTTGGGAGCATATTCATTATTTCCCAGAAAATAATTCTATATACATTGGTAAATGAACTATTTAGCGCTATTACAAAAAATTAATAATTAAAGTCCAATGGACTTCCCCAATCCCTCAATAGTGTCAGTTCTTGGAATAATATAACTGCCCACTACAATAACTGTTATTACCTGTTTAAATTGATTGCTCATTGAAGCTAAACGCGATTGTAAAGCAAGCACCACACTAGATGAGTGGCTGTGCATACTTCGGCGACCTCTAGGCATTTCACCCAGTCTGGCAATTTGTTGATTCAAAGAGCTCAAGTCTCCCTTAATTAT
Source organism: Mamestra brassicae (assembly GCA_905163435.1). NCBI lineage: Eukaryota > Metazoa > Arthropoda > Insecta > Lepidoptera > Noctuidae > Mamestra > Mamestra brassicae. Next base: position 8,333,362 of record LR990995.1, on the reverse strand, counting down.
ATATGTCAACTCTTGTATCTCTGTTGGTCGATCATCAAACAATGACTTCTTTTTGGCCACTAAAGAAGCAATAAAAACAAATATTCATCAAATTGTATTAAAAAAATTAAATGAGTCACACAAAAATTTTATATACTCACACATAGCCAATTTCTCAAGTTTCGCATAAGTGCCTGTTATGTTTTTACTGATAACTTTTGCCATGCCCATAAATTGGGAGTATGTCTCCAGCATTTGAGCTTTTCGCTCATCTCTGACCACTGGTCTGGCCAGAGTTCTACCCTGCAGACTTCGCACAGCGGATATGAATTCATTAGTTCTATCTCTAGCAGCCATCACGGGCTCGAAGACAAACTCTTCAAGAATCTCAAATGTTATATCTGGTTCTGCAGTATTATTTGAATGCACTTGTTTCACTTGTATTTTTGGAAACGGGTTGAAAATACTTGAATTATTATTCGACAATTGAGCCCCTTTTTTGTCTAGTTTATCATAAGTATCTGAATCGTTTTCCAAAAGTGGTCGCTCTGTCACACCACCGATGTTTCGCCGACGAGGGAGCATTGCATTCTTTAGTATTTTCAGAAAAAAATATTAATTTACTACGAAAATCATTCACTGAATAAACATACGTTTAAACAATACAAGTTCAAGCAATTACGATGAATTACGGTGAAGAATTGAAATAATGTTTTTCTTTTTATCCTGAAAAAGTGACAACCACTAAAACCAGCTGTTTTCAAAGACTGTCGACGTGTCACTCATTGTCACTGTGTTGTCATACTCATATTACTCATGTCATCATGTGTCAGTTTATCAGTATGCTAGTCGAAAAAATATCGACAGAAAAATATAACTAAATAAGTAATAGTAATAGTTCTTTGAATTTATTGTAAAATATAATAAGTAAGAGTTTATTGTAAAATTTTTTTTTGTTTATTTAATAGGGTAAATATTTTTTTTGTATAATTAGGTACAGTTTATCATTCGGACGTCAAGGTTTCTGAAAGTGAAATGAGGGAACTCGGTAAGGATTGTTGAATATCATTATCGATGGGATATCATCAAATGACTCCTGCGGAGCGGAACGAGTTGCGGAGCGGAACGAGTGTCAGACTCTTATTAACCCGTGTTCCTCCTTAAAATCCCCTTTGCGTTCGGACCGCGGTGACTTCTGAACAAATTCCGCAACGTGAATCCGGTTTGAATCGTGAATCCGGAATAAAAATCACGAGTTACATTTTAAAATGTAATTCGTGATTTTTCAAAGAACTGACAAGAAAAAGCTAACTCCCATTAATTGAATAAAAACTGGCCAAGAGCAAATCGGACTCGCATACAAAGGGTTCCGAATGAATTTCATTTTTGTAACATGTTATAAACACTATAGACTTCTTATACGTTTTCCTGTAATGTGTGTAATCTGCATTTTTTTCACGATTTTAAGCCCAGTAGTTTCGGAGGTAAAGTATATAAGTCAAAGTTGTGAAATAAATATATAAACCCTCATAATAAGCCTGTAGCGCTGAGGTGGTGTGTAGTAATAATATTTCAGATGTCACGACAAAGGTATATTTAACCGTCCACGAGGAATATGCAAAATGGAATGTTCCTACAAAACACGTACGCTATGACTGACCTCCGCAGTACAAGGAGTGCTCTATTTAACTTAGAGGATTCTAGTTACAATATAAATAAGTTCCTAAAGAAATCGTGTGGAGCGCGCAGGTCGCCGTCATCTTATTGGACGATAATGCAGGCCGCGTCGACGGCTGCGCGGGCGGCGCGGCGGGCGAGCGCGGGAATTTGCAACGCAAACAAATATTGCGAGTCGGCGTGGGAACCCTAGTATTCCGAGCGTAGTGGCGAACGGATGTTTTGATGTATTGCAGCTACAAGCCCTTTAATTTGATGCGTCACATGGAACAGTTTGAAACACTTTTTTTAAACTTTCTAGTTTGTCCCTCCAAAAGTAATACCCGTTTCCATTTTTTCTATTTACGTAATGCGTTCGTGTTTGGGTCACAGAAATTCATATGTGTACCAAATTTCAACAGAATCGGTCCAGTAGATTCTGAGAAAATTGGACGTGACAGACTGACGAACAGACAGACACCCGAGCGATCCTATAAGGGTTCCGTTTCTATAGGATGTTCGGTACCTTAAAAATCAATTAACAGAGAACAGACACTATCGAGTTCAAATCATAAATAATTATAAGTTTATCTTACTTGTTCAATGCCATCAAACCGAAACTCTATAGAAATTAATGTGATTTTTTTTTCCGAAACTTTTTTTTTTTTTATAATTAGCATACCAAGTCTAGGAGAAACATAACTTGAACTCAAAAAGAGAATAATTCGTTGTCGCTGTCATGTAGCTGTAGTGCGGCACGTTAATTTAATTTTAACGACATCAGTCGCCGAGCTCTCTTATTAGAACTTTAGAAGAACCAACGCATGGCACCCAACGATAGTAAAAGATCGGCAGCGTGTCTACCCATTGGTTTGGGACGCTACTTTGATGTGCCTTTTAGCGTATGTACACTTTTTACGATATCGCAGGCGCGTGCGTTTGAACTAGATTTTTTATTTGTAGGAATTTAGAACGTGACAAGTATTATCGACCAAGAATACGTCAAGTTATCAGTAAGCGAGCCTGTATAAGCTCGTATTATTATGAAATTAATTCTTGGTTTCAAATAGTCCGGTCCCGTGTGGTAATCCCAGGATATGTATGTTAAACAACGGTTTTCTTGTGCGACACAACTGTAGATGGCTACTGTCAGTGTCTATTGCTGTCAATCAATGTCACCCGAGAACCTGTCACAAATTGATTGTTGTTACTATTACAATAAATTTGAGATTATGACTAGTGTCTGTTAATTTCTGTAAATTAAACGACATTATAACATTTCTTTATAAATTCCAGTAGGGTTATTTTTATTAAGTTGATCTTACATCGACATCTTTTAATCAGTACTTTTACCATGGTAAAATCTCGATTGAGGTATCTCTATCTATCTGATAAGAATACAGTACTTACCTCGTTTATGAATGTATGATTCATGCATTCTAGCTAGGATACTTTTTTGGTAGGTAATGTTTAACAATACGTGTTACAATGAAGACCTCTCAATTAACTATAAATGGCCAGACATACAATAATAGCCACTTTACAATAGGTTTAAGTCTTGCTATATCGTCTAGTGTTTTTATCGGGTCCAGTTTCATTATAAAAAAAGTTGCTTTAAAAAAACTTCAAGCCTCAGGAAATGTTCGGGCATCGGCGGGTGGGTTTGCTTACTTAAAACAGTGGCTGTGGTGGCTTGGTCTGATAACAAGTAGGTACCAAACTATAAGCATGTAAGTTTCACAAAACATTTCCAAGATAACTTTTACTGAAGAAAACTTCCTTACAGTGGGCATTGGTGAAGCAGCCAATCTTCTGGCGTATGCATTTGCTCCTGCAGCACTGGTGACTCCATTAGGTGCCCTTAGTGTTCTAGTTGCAGCAGTGCTTTCTTCCAAGTTTCTTAATGAGAAACTTAATTTCATTGGAAAAGTAAGTTACTGTCCTATTATAATTATCATTTAAAACATCAACTTTCTCAGGCATTGAAAAGTTCTAAAAGAATACCATTTCTATTACAGATTGGATGCTTTCTTTGTATTATTGGATCAATAATATTTGTGATTCATTCACCAAAATCAGAAGAAATCACAGGTTTTAGTGAGTTAGTAGATAAGTTATTTGATTATTTGTTCCTAACATATGTAGGAACAATTTTTTTGATGTGTGTGATTATTAAATTAGTTTTTATACCAAGGTTTGGAAACACAAACATTGCAGTTTACTTGTTACTGTGTTCATCAATTGGTAGTCTGACTGTGGTATTCTGTAAAGGAGTTGCTTTAGGTGTAAGGGAAAGTTTTTCTGGACATGTAAACAATTTTTCTAATTACGTCTTTTGGTTATTATTTGTCACTGCTGTCATATGTATCATGATTCAAATGAATTATTTGAACAAGTCTCTAGACATATTCAACACAAGCATTGTTACTCCTGTGTACTATGTCATGTTTACTATACTAGTGATAATAGCATCTGGTATCCTTTTTAAGGAATGGGATCACATGAGTACTCCTGACATCATAGGCTGCATATGTGGTTTTCTCATAGTGATTACAGCAGTGTTTATGTTAAATGCATTTAAAGATTTTCAAATATCATTGAAAGACTTAAATCTTAATACTCGACAGAGGAGAAGTGCATTAAATTTACACACTGCAGAAGCAAGAGAACCTGAGAATTATGCATTAAGCTCACGTATGAGACAGTTGTAGCATGAACTTAAATGAATTATAATACTTATATAAAAAAAACTGATTAATCCATACATCAACATTTTAACCATTTGTTTAAAAAATATAGTTATCAGTCAATGTATTATTTATTTAAAGTAGGATCAGACAATATGACAGGATTAATTAGGTAATGATTACTAATTTATTTTATAATCATGTAAGTTTAATAAGGTACCTACAATTTTTTTATTTTTGTGTAACCTCAACTATGTAATTTTTTAATGTTGAGTTAATGCAAAATGTATGGAATGAAGTATGAAGTACTATTATAGTGATAAGGGAAAAAAAACAGAAATAATGTGAATTCCTAGATTAATATACCTTGATTACTACTCATAGGTTCTGTAGGTACCTGAATATTTTATGGCTTGATAATTTAATCAAGTTCAACCTTTCTTTAATCTAATGCACTATTTTATTCATAGGAATATTTATTTGAAATGTAGATTTCAAATAGAAAGTAGATTTTATAGATGAACACAAACCCATATTGGAATATTCTTATTTTTAACAATTGAATGGGACAGAGACAAAGTTATCTTTTTGAAAAACCATGATTCAATGACCTGTTTACATTAGACATTTTATAAGTAAAGTAATTGCTTCTCAAAACATAAAAAATGTTTTATTTGCTACTATTATTGCTATTATTAGTAGTTAATTCCTTTACACAATAAACATAAGCTCTCAAGGATTAGAGATTTTCACAAATTAGCACACAATAAGTTTGACACAAATTGTTATCACAACATTCAAAAAATGAGATTCATTTAAAATAGTTGATGGTTGAAAATATAAATGCTTTGAATCCAAGGAATGTAAACAATAAATGAAAAAAAAAGTGAATGTCACAAATACACTGTCACTGTATGATAAATAAATGTTCTGCAAATGGGACAAGTGCGCTGATATCCATACAAGCGTCGACAACAATCTGTGCACAAGCATACATGGCGACATGGCAGTGTGAGTACACATTTCTGTCGCTCTTGACATATCACACATAGTGAATCAGCAGCATTTGCAGCATCATCAATAGATGGGGAACTTATGTTAACATCTCTAGAATCTAAGTCATGCCCGCCGGCCATTTGTGTTATTATACCAACTTCGGAGTTGGTAAAATAATTTAAAAGTACATAGTATATATACAAAACATTCCTTATTAATGACCAATAGCACATGTTAATCCGAATAACTATTGTTTCTCTAAAATGTACACACAAGCGAACAATTATAATAGCACTTGTGATTCCCATAAAAGATTGTAAAGGCACTTCTGTTAAATAATTAGTGAATTTCAATAAAGTCATATATGCATCTACAATTAAACTCCCTATCACATGGCCAATATACTTGAACACTGCCCGCAACAATTGTGGAAGATGTATTGGTAGAAATGTTACTATAAGCCACACGGTGTCTCCAACAAATATCACAGAACTCTTCACTAAATTCAACACCTCACTTAACATCACAATAACTGCTCCAGTTAACCAGTTAGCCGTAGCTAATAATCCACTGAATTTTGAGGAAATTTCGTCACAAATATTAATTATAGCATTTTGTATGTAAATTAATTGATAGATAAATGCATCAACGATCCCGTGAGCAGAAGCCGGTATTTCTTCAGTAAATATGGATACATTGTCTTCATACACTATTTGAAAGAAGAACAATATGCTTTTGAGAGTGCCTAATATTATAGACACGATCCATGTTACAGTTGAAACTATTAATTTTCCTGTAAACGATGCTAAAAGAAGAACAGTTTGAAGACTAGTAGCAAATATGTTGATAGTTTTGGCCACTAGTGAAATCATATTTACATGCTCATGCTTGATATAATTACATGTAAATGATTTTATATTGCACTAGTAATTCCATGTACTGTTGTAGTTTTTCCAGGGGTTGCAGACCATGGATCACAACAACACCCCAGTATGTCAATCATTGAAATTGACATGACAATGAAAACGGAAAATCTGTCTGTGTTACCCAACTTTTTAGTCCAAGCCAAAGCCAATAAGAATCATTTCGGGCAGAGAACTAAAGCCAGGGCCACATGCGGTGAAATTAGTCGCTGTTCATTGACGGTTCGCTGCAAATCTGCAATTTCCGTAAACACGATCTGTGCACTATAGCAATCGATCTGAATATAATTGAAATAATAAGAAAAAACTAACTAGATTTACTTTAGTTTGATCCACACATTTCAAAATATAAAGGTTAATTTACACACGTGGACGGACCGTGGCTCACCGTGGCCCGTAACAACATAATCCGACCGTGGTCTGATACCGGTTTGCCAGTTGCCACCCGTACTATAATGTGTTAAGGACGATAACTATTTCGGGAATCTAAAACCGGTTACAATAAATACCTTGAAAAATTATATCAACAGACAACCTATTCGCATCTATTTGTGTACAAGTGAGTTGAAAAAAAAATAACCTTGAGTTGCTTAAAAGCCTCAGTAGCCAGGACTTCTCCCAAAAAAAACAGCCTCTTTTATTGTCTTTGTCTTGTCTGTCACAGTCAATTTGTTTAGTGTTCTTGTACTGTTGGGTGTAGTTTACAATCATCTTTGATTAATTGAAATTTTGCCAATATAATTGTATATTTGTGTTATTAAATGATGCTGATACTATTATATTTCTCTTTTTAATAATTTGTGTTTATTTTGAATTATACTAATAAAAGTGATCACTAACCGATTATGGTAAGTATTTAAGGTTATGACAAGTATTTATATTTTTATTGTCATTAGATATTCTTTGGTTGCCGATTTGCTTGTACGTATTTTAAACATGCAAAAATGTAATTATCGTACTTTTTAAATAATGGTCTCTAATTCAGTGACAAAAGAATCCGTAATTTATAAACAAATGTGTTGGTATGTCCGTGTAAATTTTATTTGCGTTTTCAGGAACCGCCTAATTCTGGGACCAGTTCACCTGGTCTGATTGGTTCGGGACCTCTTATTCCTCCTACGATGCTAGGTGGTCTGCCTCCGCCCATGCCTCCATCTGTTGGTTTGCCTCCAGTGCCTGGAATGCCACCAAACATGGCTGGCATGCCACCACCCATAGGTTTTCCGCCTATGATTCCACCATTTTCTATGCCGCCTCCAGGCTTTCCTGCTTTTAAACCTGTAAGTTTTCTTTCATAAATTATTTCACTCAGTTTTGTTAATTATCATGGGACTATGTTTCTAACTCAATCCTTTTAAGCCTTTTGGGACTAAGTGACTGACAGTTTACACCAAAGTTTAGTGTCTCATGTCTTGCGCATGTAGGACACTTGTGACATTCTTTCTGATTTTTTAACAGAGAGATTTTATCATTATAATATTGACCCTATTGATTGATGTTTTACTCAATCTTAGTGTAGTGAGCAATTTTTTTTTTATAAGAACCTTATTTATGTTATTATCATATTTATTATGAAAAATGCTTTGTCTCATATTATGGTTTTGCACACTAACTAACTAGGTACATAGAAATAAGGTTAATATATTAGTATCAAGTGCTCTGCTGTTTTGTAATAAGCTTCAGTAAAGTATGCTACTATTCTGTTCTGCTTTAGTTCTGAGTCGCTATTAGGAAAAGAACAATTTGTTTTTGTAATTTTAATAATTCCCAACTGATACAATGTTTCATAATTTGCCATTAATTCAAGAATGCTTCTCTTAACATTAACTCACTAATGATGTGTAAGAGCATCCAACAATTGCAGGATATGAGTGCTCCAGCTCCAGATGTGGCCCCGATGGCCAACCAAAGCAGTCCTTGGTCTGAACATAAAGCTCCTGATGGAAGAACATATTATTACAACTCTGTTAGTAAACAAAGTCTTTGGGAGAAACCTGATGATTTGAAGACTCCAGCAGAAGTAAGCATTATTCTAAATAAGTAAACACGGAATTGTTTGTAACATTTTACTACGGAGTCTGTATAAGTTTGTATACAATGTGGAGACATTGTTATAATAAATGAAACCATTACAATAGATTTTACTATGTTATTAATTAATAAAAAAATATTCTATTTTATTTTTTAGATTACAATAAATGAAAACACTGGAAATCCTGTCACCAAAATTAAAAATAAACTTTCCAATTACATAAAACGTCAAGCAAAACAAACTAGTCAAGGATTACTATTCTGACAAAATATTGCAAGCAGTCTGTTGCAGTTAGTGACATCAAATCTGTGATAAAAGGCAACATATTTGTATGAACTAGTAATGCCAGTGTTTTGATTTATTATAATATCGTCGTTGCCACCTTGTATATCTGTAAATAATAATATTATTAGACATATTAGAGAAATCAAAGTTTTCAGATAATAAACATATGGTATTGTAAATTTTGCTTTAGACATATAATGGCTTAGGGGAAATATTTTGGTTGGTGTGCAACTAGGGATTGCAATCCGGCGTCATTTTCAGTTCGGCCCGAGCCGACCGGATTCCTATCGATCCGGCCGATTACGTAATTAATTGAGATGACATCACAATAATTGGTACTGGCGTAGCGTAGTAGGGTGAGGCGCCTCGGCGTCGAACGACTCGCACGCATGAACACCACGCGCAATGCATTTAAAGTACCTACAGCTCATGCAACAGCTCTATTATTTTGCCAAAAATTGCCAGAACCGGATCCGGTCGCCGGATACGTTTTTTCGAATTGCAATTCCTATATGCAACATATTCTTTTCTGTTTTCAGAAATTACTGTCTGCCTGTGTTTGGAAAGAATACACAACTGATGCTGGGCGTGTGTATTATCATAACATTGAAACTAAAGAATCTAGCTGGATTATACCACAGGAGCTTCATGAGATCAAAGAAAAAATAGCTGCTGAGGAAGTTGCACAGTAAATTTCAATACTTTTCTAAAAACATTATGGATATAGCTCAAAATCAAACTTGCTGAAATATTTCTAGCTATTCTAAATACAGGAATATTTATGTTCCAAATAAGTGTTAGTTTTTTTATTTTGCTTGTGATAGTGATAAAGTTACTACTGAGAGAAAGAAGTATTTCCAATTAATTTTTCATTTGGTTAGATGTTATACTGCCTAATTTAGAATTATTTATTTTATGTAAAATAGATGATACATAGGCGTACTTAATGCAAGGAGACATTCTATATTCATCTCTACTAGTCAACCTTTGGGTTAAAAGAGACTGTAAAAAAGAAATACGTAATTATTGTTAATGTATATGTTACATATTCCGGTTCCATCTGATTAATTTCTTAAGAGAGCCTGGCAGTGGCACAAAAATAGGCTAGCAAGATAAGATAAGACACATATATAAACCTTTCAAAACAAACTTTCTAAATTATATTAAAAACCTCATGAAAATCCATTTAGCAGTTCAAACTACTAGCAAACAAAACCGATGTTTTATTATCATTGGATGCATGAACTTAAGTTTTTTATTTATTTATTTAGGACTTTGATGATGATTTCTATAAACTAACAGTGGTGTTATTATAATCATCACAATACTTACAGAGCAGCACTAAGTGCAGATATGCCTCCTGGAGAAGTGCCATTGCCAATGTCTCCATCAAATCAATCCGGAAGCTCCGCCTTAGATGAGGCAATGGCAAAAACACTTGCAGCGATCGATCCATCCCTTGCAAACTCCATACCAATACCAGAAGAAAGTAAGTGAATTTTTTGCTTAATCAATTGTTTTTAGCCAAACTTAAAAAAGGATGCTTGGGTCATACATAAGTCAAGTAGCTTTATGTGTGGAATCGCCTGTATGTTTTCTGTATATCAGTATGTGTGAGATTGTTATTTTTAACATCAACAAGTAGTTTTGTAAAACGTAAATATTTTTTTTATTTTTAGGCAAGCCCGAAGAAATGACGGCACCACCACAGGGCAATAATAATGAGAACTCAGAAAATCCGCCGGAACCACAATATAAAGACAAGAAGGAAGCCATTGAAGCATTCAAAGAACTTCTAAAAGATAGAGTAAGAAATTCATCAATTTTACATTAACCATTGCACAAGTCCTCGCTCGCGTAAAAAATCTGACCACAAAAATATAATCCTTTTCAACCACATAGGGGTTGAATTTTAAAATATCCTGCCGCATTTCTTATATGAATCATAAAGGGAACCTCTGTGCCATAGTACAGCTCTCTAGGTCCCAAGGTTTTAGCATAGGCCTTGACAATTTTTCAGAATTTTTCTTTTTATATACAGACAGAGACATGTAATAGCTTTTTTCCCGCAGTTGCTTCCGGGTAAACGTTCGACTACGAAAAGACAGGCAAAAAAAAGTGTTTTTGTTGTAACTATTGTATATAAATTTATTAAAAAGCTGTTATTTTGATATTACAAACAGGCACTTAATTTTTTTTATTTGTAATTTTCTTTCATGAGACACTTTTTGACTTTGAATTATCAAGTTTGGTAATCATGATCACAATACCTAATGAATTTACTTTGCAGAATGTGCCATCAAATGCAACTTGGGAACAATGTGTAAAGATAATATCTAAAGATCCTCGTTATTTAACATTTAAAAAGCTTAATGAGAAGAAACAGGCATTCAATGCATATAAAACGCAAAAATTAAAGGACGAAAGAGAGGAGCAGAGGTAAAAAAACAACATTCAATATTAAGTTATTTTTTTGCTCATATGTAATTCATTTGCCAATTGAATCTCATATTCCAGATTGAAAACAAAGAAAAATAGAGAAAACTTGGAAGAGTTTTTGCTAAGCTGTGACCGTGTTACGTCACTAACGAAATATTATAAATGCGAGGAAATGTTCAGTAATCTTGAGGTAAGAGTATTTTTTTCATACTATTTATTTGTTTTGGTTAGCCAACAATTTGTTTACACAATACATACATTTACAATCAATTCATTTGTTATAACCACTAATAATGAATAGGCTGAGTTTATTTATCTACTCACTACTCACAATTCCGAATTTGAATCCAATAAACACGGCGTCCCACAGGGAAGTATACTAGGCCCTATTTTATTCCTATTGTATATAAACTCTATCACTTCTATAAATTATCATATGTATACTATTCGCTGATGACATCTCTATTATTGTGGCATCTGATAAAAAAAACAATACAATTGATGACCACGAGACTGAAATTAATAATGTAATTGAAAGATTGATTGAGAGGCTAAATGAAAATAACTTACCTATAAATCTAAACAAGTCCGTTTATATACAATTTAATAAATCAAATAATGCAAAACACAGTATTAAAATGAATATAAATAGAATTCACGAAGTAACGCAAACTAAATTTCTAGGCGTAACCTTAGATCAAAACATCAACTGGAAAGCACATGTTGATATAGTATCAAAACGAATTAATAAATTTGTATATGCACTGAAACAGATTAGAAACATAATAAATATAAAAACGTCATTAACAACATATCATGCATATGTTGAATCAGTGCTGCGCTATGGCTTAATTATGTGGGGTAACAGCACTGATCAAAATAGAGCATTAATTGCACAAAAGAGACGAATCTTGTAGGGCGGTGTTTAAAAAACTTGATTTGTTACCGCTGCCGTCTCTTGAAATTTGTGTATTTGTGTGCCTCCACACAAATACCGTTCCTCAAGGCGGTATTCTTTCTCCTCTTCTGTTTTCTATTTTTATTAATCTTATTATTTCCGAACTTCAATGTGCGTATCATCTGTATGCAGATGACCTGCAGTTGTACCATCATGAGAGGGTAGACGAATTACCTGACGCTATCAACAAAATAAACAGGGACTTATTAGCCATAAAAACTTGGTCGGACAGATTTGGTGTTGCCGTAAACCCCGATAAGTGTCAGGCGATTATCATTGGGAGTTGTTGAAGCATCGCTAAAGTGGATGAAACAGCTTTGCCACCAGTTTTGTTCGACAGTAAAATCATTCCATTCAGCACTGATGTGAAAAATCTAGGTTTGCACATCGACAGTACCCTAAACTGGCGTACTCAAGTCGCTAGTGTCAGTCAGAAGGCTACTGGAACGCTGCGGGCCCTGTACCGTTTGAAAAACTTTTGCCATCAAGCACGAAGACGATGCTTGTACAGACCTTAATTTTTCCTATCATAGATTATGGTGACGTCTGCTACTATGACCTGAATGCAGATCTCCTCAACAAACTTGACCGCCTTCTAAATTACTGCATTCGATTTGTTTTCAACCTGCGCAAATATGATCATGTCTCCGCGTATCAGTCGCTTTTAAAGTGGATGCCCATACGCGAGCGTAGGGAGCAAAGAGCTCTTACTACCTTGGTTTCATTTCTCAACTCTCCTAACTCTCCCAGTTATCTAGCCCCTCACTTTCAATGTATTTGCGCCAACCACAATCGGAATTTACGCTCATCACATAACCGTCTTCTTCAATTTCCCACTCACCGTACTGACTTTATTCACTCTTCCTTCTTTGTTCAGTCTATTTCTTTGTGGAATTTGCTACCCCAGGAAATCAGGATGGTCACCAACCGATTAGCCTTCAAAGTTAAAGTTCGCGAACATATTCGTAAGAAGTTGGCAGTAGTATCATCACATCGCTAATGTTTTCCAATTACCTATTTGTTGTAATTGTTTAAGTATTTCGTGTACCTATTTATCTTGTTAATTTGAGTATTTATTATATATTTATATTGTATGTATAGTTTATATATTCGTATTACTTATTTAAATGTTTGTATGTATTAATTAAATATCAATCGCTTTTTATTCACCATATTGCACCTACCACCATTCTCTGCACCACCCAAAGGTTGACTGGTAGAGAATGCCTATGGCATTAAGTCCGCATCTGTACATTTGTGTGCGTAAAGTGTAAATAAATAAATAAATACACAAATTTTGATCAAGCGATGTCAATTCTCGCAGCAGGCGCGACCCCTACAGGCTCGTGCTAGATGTCCTCCCAAAGTTTACAAAATATAATAAAAGGTGCATGTTTATGTGTGTCTAGGTATATAATAAAGTACCGAATGAATTAAAAACATTAAATACAAGATTTTTCAAAATTAAATTATACAAATGGCTATCTGCTAATAGTTTTTACAGTGTTAAGGAGCTCCTGGAACATAAAATCGCATGATGAATTATTGTTTTGTAATGCATGTAAAATTTGCACGCTTATATATATTAAGCAAAACATGTTTGTTCACATTATTATATCTACCATCTTTATACCATGTTTTTGGCAAATAAATGATATTCTATTCTATTCTACAGTTTGTAAAACAGAGACAAAAATGGGAGACTTCCTTATAACCTTATTTATTCTATAAAAGAGTCTTTTACTTAAATATTCTTCCTTTAAAAAAAAATCACAGGGTTCTACATTTTTAACGACTTAAAAAAGAAAGTTTTCAATTCGAATAGTTTTTTTTTAGTATGTTTGTTACGCGGGTTTTTCTGGAACTTGCGGACCGATGATTATTTTGTATTAAGAAAGTCATGTCACCCCGTAGTGATTTTTGAACAGCTACGCTAAGTTACTTATAACCTTATGTAAGGTCAAAAGTGTGAGAGCATTAATAAAAAACTTTTGTTATTAGTAAATATTTTCAAAATATTGGTGATAAAAAGTAATCTGCACACCTGCATATTCTATTGTTTATAAAGATTGCCTAAAAGCATATTCTTTTGTATGTAAGCCAAGGAAAGGGCAATAAACAAGCATTGTTTCTAAACTTCAATGTGAGCTGAGGAAGAGCTAGTCCGATAGTCGATTGTAATTTTTTTATTACCTCATTACCGCAGATGACACTTCTTTTATTTTACATCAACTTACCATGCAATACAATGTTTTAAATTCTTACAATATTTTTAATGTTTATTTTAACCGATATTTGCATGGTTATCTACGAATATCCGCAGTTAGTCTGATTTTGTGATTCCTACAGTCAAGACGTCTCTAAAATGGGAAAAGTTTGCCAAATTCCAATCCGACACGCCATATAACACAAGTAAACCGTGATAGAATGCTTTGCTGATTGTTGCATTCGGTATAGAATGCATCAATCTGAATATGCGCATCAACTGCTTCAATAATGCTATCAGCATAAGTCACGAAATTTGTAGCCGTTGATTTACCCCTTATAAATCCATATTGGTTACCAACTGCGACATATGTCTGAACAACACAGGACAAATAAGTGCTTCAAAAACTCAGCCAGTACAGAGAGAAAGCTATGGGGCTATAGTTAGTCATATCAGACTGATCGCCGCTCACTGCAACTGTTAAGCATTCTGCACAGGCGTGGAATCGGAGAGTTTGCACCCAAAACTGTTCTCCGTTACACCCACCCGGGTCAGCCCGGGTGTAACACTGTTTTGAGAGTTTCGCGGGTATCAGGATGGGGCATAAAACTTTAGAAGACTCAGTAGATTAGGACGTTCAATATAATGTGTTAGGAGTTTATAAAGAAACAAACTGTCAATTATATATCTTCGAGTCGATAAAGAGTAAATCTTGAAGTATTACTAACGTGTACTGCAGTAGGGTAACGGCATGCTTTTCCCTATTAAACTTGCTTTTTGGCGTGCCTGCCACAGAAACCGTTTTTGGAAAATATCTAAGAGTGTTTTCTCTATACAACACTGCAATACTCCTAAATGCATCGTACAAGATACAATTGTTTAGCATTATTTTGGCTGACTCGAGCAAGGGTCGGGGCGGATTTTGACGGGGACGTAAAGCGAAACTCTTTGTGTATCTTTTGCACTATGGTTATTTCAATGCCATACACAGTACCTTTATCTACGAGAAGCTGAATATATTTGGCAACCTACAAATCTGGGCGAGACGTTTTCAGACGAAGGTTCCTATTTTCAGTCAGCGAAATAAATCGAATAAAAAGAATTCTGTTAAAAATTCCCTTAGATATGGCGATGTGTTCCTGAATCTGATCGGAGAGATATATTTGAAGATTGCATATTTACGATCACCAAGCGTGAGAAGGAAGAAGCTAAGGCTTTGAAGAAACGCAACATGAAGATGCTGGCACAGGTAACATAATAATTACTTGAAAATATGATTGTCCTGAAACCTCGCTTAAAACACTCATGGATCTCGGCTATTACGCGCTTTATAAAACTCACACTCCTAATTTAATAAGATAAGATTAACTTACTACGACTGACTAAGATTCTCTACGGCGTACCGCGCGGACCGTAAAAACAATTCCTGGAGAGACTTGGGAGAGGCCTTTGCCCAGCCTGGCCCACATAATAGTATAACCAAATAACAAAGATACTAAATTTGTATTATACGTGTTTTATATTTCATAACTAGAATTTCATGCGATGAAATGTTTTATGTATTTTATTTTGACTATAACAGGTTTTAGAGAATATGAGTGAAATAACATACAGTAGCACTTGGAGCGAAGCGCAGGTGTTATTGTTAGAAAACTCAGCTTTCAAGAATGATGTCAGCCTGCTGGGCATGGACAAAGAAGACGCACTTATCGGTAAGCTGTCTTTTGGTGTTTAAATAATCACAAGAGCTCATTGGTATATTGGGTTTACTTTATCTATGAAGTTTTTTTTTGTGTGGGTTTATCTGCGATGACATAGAGTAGTCATTAGTCTGACTGATTAGTCATTGTAATAGTTTAAGAGCTGGTTGCCACCTCGAGTTCACGTCACCTGCCTTGCCTCTTCCCAACTATATTGGGGTCGGCTTCCAGTCAAACCGGGCTCAGCTGAATACCAGTATTTAATATCAGTGAGATCCTATTAACAAAGCTGAAATTTGGGCATTGTTTATTCAGTAGGTGCAAATAACGAAAAACGAAAGCTAATGTCTGCCAGGATTTGGGAGGATGCAAAACTACCTCCTTGACTACCGAAATACCTATGATCAAAATAAAAAATTGGTTGTCGGCCCAAGCTGGCAGGTATGCGTATGTTACATACTAACACTACTCAATGCCACACATTTTGTTAGTGAGAAAATAAGGGAGGTCTGGTAGGTCTGGGATCTTAGTCCATTATGATTAGTGAAACTTTTTGTTGCGCATTCTACATCATCAGGGGTCTTCAAGACCACTGAACACACATTTAATGATATATTTGCGTTGATATTGCGAGCTCACGGAATGATTCCTTTATTCACTTATTAGATATTTTGGGGGCAGTAAACTGCAGCCAAAGAGCCTATAAATATACCTATATATATGTCGTGGCCAGATCATATGATCACTTCATGATGTGGCCGACCATTTGAAATGGAAAATATCCACTGCCCACATGATATGGTCTGGCCAGATCAATGATAAATCAGCGTTTAATGATATCAACAGCTACAGCTTTTAATTTTGTAATTTCTTTCAGTGTTTGAACAACATATTAGAAATTTAGAAGCAGAATACTTGCAAGAACGAGAACAGGTCAAAAAACGGAATAAAAGGCAGCAAAGAAAAAACAGAGACAATTTTTTGGTACGATTTTACACTATTTTGGCAATAAGCAAAATCTTGTTAGTAATATTATAAAAATATTGCACGCGCAATAAACGTGCAATATGTAGTTCATAAAACAGATTGACAAATCAAATTTTAATCAACCTTACATCTATCGAGGTTTGGTTTCTGCACTTAGGCCTGATGTTGGACCATTGCACGTGAGCCATGCACCATGGCGGCTGTCAGTCAGACTAACCTTACAGTTTGCGAAGCAGTCGCATACTTCGCACTTGTAGAGCACGTCTCGTGTCCGAGATATAAGGACACTTCATGATCGTCTGTGTAACTTGCAGGTTTTGCTCGACACTTTGCATGAAGAAGGTAAACTGACTTCCATGTCGCTGTGGGTGGAGTTGTACCCGGTCATATCGGCGGATATGCGTTTCTCAGCTATGCTTGGTGAGTGACACTCTTATAAATTCTGAGCATGAGCACTGATGACCAAGCCTGGAATTTTCCAAATAAATACGAGTTTAGACTTATAACAATATGTAGAACGCTTCTTGGAATTTATACAAAAAACTCAGGTTGGTTATTAATCATAACATTAAATATTTCAGGTCAAAATGGATCAACTCCGCTAGATTTATTCAAATTTTACGTTGAAAACCTCAAAGCGCGGTTCCATGATGAGAAGAAGGTTATAAAAGAGATATTAAAAGAGAAGACTTTCGAAGTGAAGCCCGATACTACCTTTGAAGAGTTTGCGACCGTTGTCTGCGAGGACAGCAAGTCGGCTTCTTTAGACGCGGGCAACGTCAAGCTCACATATAATTCATTGCTTGAGAAGGTGATTATTGTGTTCTGTATTTTAATTGTTTGAAGTGAAACGGCCTTCATTTTAATCAGTATGAATAGGTTTCTTTGAAAAAACATATATAACGAAATTATATTATTACTTATTACTCTGGAAGTACAGCCACCATCGGCATTACTTAGGAATAAGCACAACCGAGTAATAGATTCCATTACTCGGTTGTGCTTATTCCACCGGCGTAAATGGCGCCGTAATCGTGCATAGCACGACGCATTCCAACCTAAATTTACCAGGACGTTTCTACTGTGCGTACGTCCATGATACAGCCTATCCGTTTTCGTACTAACAAACAAACATTTAATTTTATTCAGGCTGAAGCCAGAAATAAAGAGAAGATAAAAGAAGAATCCAAAGCTCAGAAGAAAGTAGAAAGTGCTTTTAAATGGGCCCTGAGTGAAGCGAACATCGACCACACGCTTTCGTGGAACGACGTCAAGGAGAAGCTCGATCTAAACGCGCCGGAGTTTGCGGCCGTGCCTTACGAGGAAGATAGAGTTAGAATATTTAAGGTACGTCATATATTTTTGTCGTCCTCATCTCATACCTGTATGACTGTCTCGTTCTAAATATCGATTACGTAAAGTCTCTTCCACATCATTATGGGGCACTATGTTACGAACTTCTTACCTTGAGATAGCCAAGCGTGTCCCTCCCCGAAATCCTGATCTTTGTTAACGTTTTTAAATGCGCAATATAGAGACTATCCATAGAAAAAGTGGGCTTGAAACAATTTGAATACTACAAGCGACTGTCACATTTTTTACCGTGTAAAAAGTAAAGATTCATAATTATGTTTTCATTATCAAGGAGCAAATTACGCGATATAAGTACATTATTTTCTTTTTGCAGGACTTCCAACTCGAACAAGAAGAGAGCTGCATGCACTACCATCATCCTAAATCCAGAAAAGCAAAGCGTTCGAAGAAGAAGAAGCGATCGCACTCAGCTTCATTGGTGAGTTGTTTAAGCAACTAATAAAGTTTTAATAAAAATAAAAATAGCGTACTGCCGGCGTGTGTGTTGACCCTGATGTATAAATATAAATTGCAGCCAAAATATATAGTACGTAGGGAACATAGCAGTTAAGCAGGTGGCGTTCTGTGGTGGGTGTCGGATCTCTATGGGAAAAAGAAGGTTATAAAACAGATATTAAAGATAACAGTTTTAAAGTAAAGCCCAATACCTTAGAATATTGTGTCACTGTCGTATGTGAAGACAGCAAATCAGCTTACCTAAAACCCGATTGGAAACACTCTCATTAGAATTGAAGCTATAGGCACTATCGTGTTCAATATATTTGGTGCATGTGTGTGCCGCAGTCGCGCTCGCGCTCGGCGTCGCCGCTGCAGCCGGCGCGCTCGCCCTCGCCCGCGCCCAGCCACGGCACCTGGACCTCGGACGAAGGCAGGAAGCACAAGAAGTCTAAGAAGAAGCACCGCAAACACTCACCAATGCCTGTAAGTCCTGCTCAGCAGACGTTCAATTCATTTCTCTGATTTTTTCAAGCTTTTACTTTCAACATCTCTGGTGAAAATGCACCCTTAATCTCTTTGAATGTGGCTGCGATCTGTACAGTTGCGGCCTAAAAAGGTTTGAAAAAAAAAAATCTGCATGCTAGTAAATGGACACAGTATAACATGACAATTTATTTGATTTTGTTTAGAAATCTCCAACGCCGGAAGAAGGAGGCATATCGGACGACGAGACGATGCGCCACAAGAGTAAGAAGTCGAAGCGCAGCGCTCCCAGCAGTCCCGAGGAGGAGTCGCACGAGCTCCTCCACAAGCCTAAGAAGAAGAAGGACAAGAAAGACAAGAAAGAACGGTGTGTACACACATGAGCGAACAAGTGCATATCAAACTTACAAAGTATATTTGTCAAAATGTGTGAATGTTAACGTTATCTTTTAGCACGATTGTGTGTAGTCCGATAGTAGAATGAGATAATGGAACATGCGTGCGCGACAGGTCCCAGGGCTCCACGGCGTGGAGCGACGCGGAGCTGGAGTCGCGGCGCGCGGCGCTGCTGGCGCAGCTGCACGAGCACGAGGCGGACTGACGTCGCGTCACGCACATCCACATCTTCAACGACTACCCCAAGCCGGCCACCGTGACGTCCGGCGCCAGGCCGCCGCAAGGGGAACACGTCGCTGGGGATGACGCGCACGTCCAGCTCGACGATTATTCACCATAAACTTGTTATGCTCTTACGTGATATTATGCTATCGAATTCATGCCTGATCAGGAATAATTTAAAGTGTAACATTATTACTTTATTACCGTATGAACTCTATCAAGACCATACGTCCGTCGAGGCTTACGCGTTTAGCAGTAAAGTCCTGTACATTTTATGGTTCCGTGTGCTCTCATAGACATATACTACGAAATATAAAAAATATATATTACGAAAATTGGAAACAATATGGAAAAGGTATTTGTGTTAGGATTAAGTGCTTCTGCATGATGTCTTTCATTAGCGGCTTTATTTTAATGACTCAAATAAATAAATAGAAAAATAGTAAGTGCGTTCATCTTTACGTATTTGTTATTGAGTGTTCCATAGACTATATGACAAAAGAAATGGATGTAGTAACAAATGTCGTTCAGTCGCAGAATTATCTGATTAACCAATATTGTCCTGTGGTCGAAAACTTGTCCGATTTCATTTCAAAAACGTGGAATACTGTACAAGGAAGACGTCTAGAACCGTCTAGTCATCTGCTGTTATAGTGGCCACTCGCTCGCGGCACAGCTACCAACGACGTGCTATAAAGAACAAAGCGCGGATTCTTGGCACAATTAAAGTTGAAACGTGTTAAGTTGATGTAAGATTCGACACTGATGAGTAGTGCAGAAGGAAAACATAATCACGACGCTTTTGGTAATGTCGTCTGCATTTGGTGAGCGTTTAAGTGCTGCGTGTGTGCGTTTTCTATGTTTTTCAAAACACATTAAAAGTGTAAAACGGAAATATATTTTTATTGTAAAATAAGGTTCTTATTTTCTCAAAGTAGACATTATGAGATCGCGTTGTGAGACTGAACGAATAATATTATAATATTTATGCATAATTATTATATTGTTTATTACATGGTTTCTGACGTAATTATGTCATCTGTTAGCAATAAGTTTTAGAATTTAGTTACAGAATACATACAATAAAGTTATATTGTCGAAGCTGGGCAGTGCATTGCGCACATTTTGCTGAAACGTTTTAAAATGACGCATTCCAGTCTTTCTGTAAGTGATTACTACCGAAGTAGGAAGGTTGACCTTATGTTAACACTAGTAGGTTGAAAATGAAACAAACTGTTATGATCTAAGCTGTTTTTAGTATGGAAAATTTAAATGACCCTAAACGGCGGTAACGAAACCATACCACGATCTATTTTGACGCCAACGCCATTTATCTATCTTTGTCGTACTAAAACTATTAAAATGTAAATAACAATGATTTTGTTCATAAACAGTATGAGTGCATTTGATGTATTTACAATAGCCGAGGCAATCAAAGCTACAGTTTGATTTGAAGGGCATTCGAAGCCTGACCGACGTATCTATGTGTATTACTCAGCTGGTTATTAAAGATATCTTTACTTATTCACTGTATAGATTTTAATTCAATAAATGGAAGTTAACATAATAGTTTATTACTAGTTAATCATACGTGTTCTCGGATTTGTTGCTTTTATGATACACATTGGTAACAAATAAAATATATTATGCAATTTAAAATTTGTGATAAAATGTATTACACACTATAGGAATGTTTAAATATTACCGTACAACCGTAAGGCAGAAAAAAAAATTAACATATTTACATAATTATGTAACATTTTAATGGAATAAAATTTAATGATTTAATACTTACACTGCTATTAAGTGTTTCATGGAATAAGAATTAATGTAATTTTTATGCTACCTACACGTGTTCCGATTTCTATACAGGATCAACTAAATTAACTAGCAAAACTTCGCAAACGTGATGGTATCGCTTAGTAACACTATAAAACAAAAATAAAACTTCGAAATTCATCAGGTCTGCTAAGTTTCGCTAGCTAATTTAATTTGACCCTAAATAATGGAGTCGTCATATCTAGAATTTAAAGTGTTCATTGACTAATGTCGCCGATCCAAAGTATTCCATCACTTTGAGATTTCAAAATGTCAAACTCAAAAAACGTGAAAAGATCGACAAACAAAACAAAATTATCTTATCATGGCGTATAGTTATCGTAATAGAGGGATGTTTAATCAACGGCAATCATTGTCCTGAAGAGACTAAAGAGTTGCGTGAGAATTATGATGTAGAAAGCCGTAGTGATTCTGAAATTGCGTGCTTCTGGTTTACACACCTCCACATAACATACCTACTTACTACACCAGTAAAACATCCAGGGAACAAATAAAAAAAGTTTTCTAAGGAATATACGAGATGGCAGTGTAAATTCCACGTCTTTTGATGGGTAGCAGTCTGTTTGCAAGTATAGAGATAAACGAAATTAAAAATTAATTCATAATTATAAATTAATTGTTGATGTTGTTATCTTGATATACAATTTATTAATTACACACATACATACATACACACACATTTATTTTACATGTTACTTAAAATCAGTTAGTATTTATCTAAAATTGTAGATGTTATCTTGATATAAACATACATTTGTTTATATTGTGACCTGTACATAATCAGCGTGAAATAACCGTTATTTTAAAGTGGTTCTGCTGGAGAGTATGCTCTGTAGCATGACCACTTTTGAATTGATATTTTCCAAGAAACTAACAATATACAATTTTTGATAAGCTACAAAAATATAGTCATTATCTACATTTTATCCTGTAATGTTTACATAATGTAGTCAAAGTGGTTCTGCTGCGGAGCATGTCACATACATTTCTATCGAGATGAAACGACGATCGCATTCGGGCCCTAATACGATTGTCGCCTCGACTCTGCGTCAATGTGCCTTTACTGTTAAGGTGGCACTTCACTTGGCGTATTTGTCAAAATATTTGCGTTTGATAAAATTAACTTAGGGTCAATTATTCAACGCGAATATTTCCAACAATCAGGATAAAGTTAATTTTTAACAAATAAGTAAGGCGAATATTAGTGCAAATACGCTAAGTGAAGTGCCAGCATTAGACTGGTTTAAGCCGACCCGGAGAACTTCTCGTTGGATCGCTAACCATTGATACCTAGGTTAATATTCTCGAAAGCTTATGGTATATCGAAAAGTGTGTGTGAGTCCATAAATATAGTCGCAAAATTTGGATTCGAGTAGTGTAATTTATAGCAAGCTGCGATATGTCATGAGCATATACAATGTGTTGATGCTCATGATAAATCTCGCAATACCTAAAAAGGGCTCATAGTAACATCATTATGAACAACTTTTAATTTGGGACTGTAGCGGTACCAATGCCGCCACAAGAAAAACTCGAAGCGAAATTTGTACCGCAAAAAAAAGAACCGCAACGCCATCTATCCTGCCACCAACGAACTACTGAACGAAATCCTGCACTGCAGTATTAGAGTTTTCCGTGCGATTTATTTATAATTTGTTTATGATTGGCTAACCAACAACTGTATTTATACTGTACAAATATTTAAATAATGGTTTTCTATTTACTAAGATAGTTTAGTATTACAATTTCTTATGGGTTAGCACCGCATGCACCTTAAAAGTAAAAACTAAATTGCTGCAAGTTTACATTTTGCTTTAATTTTTTTTTCTTAAATACTAGTAAAATTACAAACCATATATAACAAAATAAAAATTACAAAATTATCCTTAAACAGACTACAGAAGAATTAGAAAAAAAAAATACACTAAAAATAAAACATAATACATATTATTCTAAAGACTGTTAACGACCGTAACTCTGTGGACGTTGCCAAATGCCAGATCGCTGAAGCTGTTTAATAGTTTGCTAAGCCGAGGGACAATAGAGCTTGTGCCAACTTGCCAAGTACCGTTCTACGGGGGAGGGGGGTATAATGAAGTAAGTAATAAAAGCACGAGGGAGTCTAGCAGGAGCAGGAAACCAAAACCTTCCAAGTAGCTGAGGACAATCAATTATAGACCGGAGTATTTTATATAGAAAAATGGAATCAGCGATTCTTCTGCGCTTCTCCAATGATACCATCTTAAAATGAGAAAGTCTGGCTTCATATGACCGTTTTCTTTTGGCGATACCGCTAGCATGAGCTATGTGCCACAGAAATTTCTTTTGGATTCGCTCTAATCTCAAATTATGCGTGGCATAGTGAGGTCGCCAGATTGTGCTGCAGTATTCCAATATACTGCGTACAATACTATTGTACAGCAAAATCATGGTAGGTACTGCTGCGCTTGAAACTGGTAACATTCTTGATTACGAATCTCAGCATTCTAGAGGCCTTTTTAATAGGGTAGTTCTTCGAAATTTGATTCTTCGACTGATTCATATGGCCAAAATTTGGTAGAAATTAAATTTTGGCCATATGAATCAGTCGAAGAACTACTCATTAAAAATACACTTTCGACATGAGGTACAAATGTCAGGGCGTTATCGAAAATAATTCCCAAATCCCTTACTTGATCCACCTCCTGTATAACATTAGAGCGCATATGGTAAACGCTAGCTGTTAACTTCTTTTTCCGGGTAAATTTCACATGGTTACACTTCTTGATGTTAACTGCCATTTCATTATCACTACACCATTGAGCTAACGAGCCAACATCGCTCTGAAGCAATCCAGTATCATCGCTAGATTCGATAATTCTAGGGAACTTCTATTGTCTGCATATTTAAAACATTCTGAGAATGTGAGGCAGCGCGGGATGTCATTAGCAAACATTAAAAATAATAGGACCGACATGCAAGCCTTGAGGTCTCTGCGACAAAGAAGTATCGATTTACCTACTTTATACATATAAAGTGTACCAGTTATTCCGTATGAAGCAAGCTTTGACAGAAGCATATGGTGAGGAACACGGTTAAAAGCTTTGCTGAAATCGGTGTAAATTACGTCTACCAGAGTCAATGGTCTCCGTTAACAGTTGCTATTGCAAACTAAAAAAAAAAAAAAGTCCACAATGGTATATGTCTATCTCTTAGGGATAACCCACAATAACCACTTTTTACGAGAAATAATGGCTTATTTACGAAGCGGTTTTAAGCAATACAGCATTAATCGTTATCCAATGAAGAAGTTGAGTTGACATTGAGTAAAATAAAAACAAACACGTGAAAGACAATAAAATATCTCTAGAAATAAAAAAAAAATACAAATAAAAAACAACAGACTTCCAAATAAAAAAACACTACAAAGTATAAAATGTTTGTAAAAAAATAATATTTTTCACTTTTTAGTGGTGATACTCCACAACTAAATTGACATTATTCCCATAATGAGTGGTTGCGCTATTTGCCGTTAAGGAGTTACTTTGTGCGACTTCATCGTTCAGTCCAAGTCCAGACCCAGCTCATAGTTAATATCTACTTTGCTTTGGGATTGACATGAACCTAACAATATGTCACTTTACTAGATTTTATTGATTTTAAGTTGAGGAGGTCTCTGGTTTATCTTTGAAGTTCACCGTACAGTGCAAATGCAATATAGCTATAACTAATACAATATAGATATAAAGCCAATGCAAAAATAATCATGAAGATCGGTTAATAAACAATAAAGTTATGCCCGAATAGATAACCCCAAAAACATGTTAATTCAGGTTGACTTGTTTGCATCTGCGTACCCCCTTTACAGCGTACCGGCGCGCGCGGCGTGATGTTTATTTTATTTTTATTTTATTTGTTTGGGACATAAAACAGTTACCTACACGTTACATTTTAACACAGCTGTTTAAAAAAATAGAAATAACATACATATAACCCACATTATTGTCCGCGAATTTGCAAAGGAGACAGATATTGACCAACGTGCACATATTGCTCATCGGATTAATTTAACAAATATATTAATGATTTTATTATACACTTCATTGGCCCACCTTAGAGTTTAGGTTTCGATGGCCCCTACCGAAATATGATTGCTAGATTGAACAAAAACTGTTGATGCAGTTTTAAACCTGATACATTTTACCATCTTTTTCGATCGTATTGTTTTAAATTTGAATTCAGAATACCATACGACATGGAGCTACGCCTAACAAGTCGGATATGCGCCTTGTTAAAGGCAATTGATTTTTGAATAAAAAACATGTTTTATCAAATAAAGGTTTAATTTAATAACGCGTGTTGCCTCCATGAGCATCTACCACAGCTCTCATACGATTAGGCATAGAGTTTATCAACCGCTCTATGCAATTTTGAGGGATCATCTCCCATTCCTCTTCTATGGCAGTTTTCAACTCCTGCATCGTCTGGGCAACTGGCTGACGAGCCCTAACACGTCTTTTTAGCTCGTCCCACATGTGCTCAATGGGGTTCATGTCTGGGCTTCCGGCTGGCCAGTCCATAACTATGATGTTCACATCCCGAAGATATTCCCTGACGATGCCGGCCGCATGGGCTCTTGCATTATCATGCATAAAAAGGAAATTTGGGCCCACATAGTCCGCGTATGGTATCACGTGAGGTTCTAAGCACTCACGAATGTACCTTTCAGCATTTAATGTTGGCAGCCGTGGTCCTGTAACAACCTCAAGTTGAGTTTTGCCTCTCGCGGATATACCGCCCCAGACAGTCCATGAGCCACCGCCATAAGCAACCCTCTCTTCAAAGCAGCATTGTGCGAAACGCTCTCCCTTACGTCGGTAGACCTTCTTCCTTCCATCATTGCCATGTAACACAATTTTAGACTCATCAGAAAAGAGTACACGGCTCCAATCTTGCTGTGTCCAATTTAAATGACTGCGTGCGAAATGAAGGCGCGCTGTTCGGTGGGCTCGCGTTATTTTGGGCCCATTAGCTGGCTTGTGTGGTACCATATCGCGTTCTTTTAACCTTCTCCGAACAGTTCGAGCGCTCACAGATACTCCGTGGAAGTCGCGAAGTTGGTTTTGTATCTCAATGGAGGTAAGGTGACGATTTCTCAAGGTCGTCACGATGAATCGATCCTGCCTTTCAGTTGTGACCCGAGATCGTGGCCTTCCTTGGCGACGAACAAAGCCGCCAGTCTCTAGGTACCTCCGATAAACATTTCGGACCGCAGATCGACTTAAATTAAGTTGAGCACTCACGTTTCTTTGGCTGTGTGTCAGGCCTGAATAAGTGCCACAGCTTGGGCGGCGACTTCAGGTGAAGTATCCATAGATTATTGATAGAACCTCACCTTAATGTTAAGAATAAGTAATGTTTGTTGCAAAACCAAAGATATCAATCACTTTTTCAAGAATTAAATCCAAGTTTTTATTTACGTGGAAATTGGTCTGAAACTAAAAGTGGGATAATAAAACAGATCTAACCATTTTTGCATAATCAACCCCTGACGGGGTGAACAGGGTGAATAGTCCTGAGACTACGTGACGTTGAAGTTTGTTGAATATCTAGATAGGTACTAAATCCGCGCACACGACGTTCTGCTTAATTTTCCAAAACTAACCTTTGAAGTTTGTGGACTACCTACTAAATTGCGGACGAAGTCCGCGAAATCCTTGATCATAAAACCGGTGTAAATTCGTATCACAGATAATCAAAGTATTTGCAATAACTAAAATACCTAACAAAAGCTAATCATCAGTCACAGTAACAGATAATTAACATTTTTACAGTTGCCCGGTAGCAACTGGGAATTTTATTCCCGAATGCCACCTGGGTGGCAATCCATGAGGGAATATTCGGCCCATCCTACGTAGTGTAGTAAAACGACAAGTTTACTAGGCAAAAGATGGATGGCCCTTGATAATTATGCACAATGGAATTCACAATGGAATGTACTATACCGAATCGAATGCCGTGAAATATTATAGATAAAATAATGTAATATAATATCAAATAAACAACTAATTAACGAGTGGAAAAATGTTAATTTTCCTACACTTCATTTTGCATAGAGATAAGTAGGTACACGTTTCTGATTCTCATGTTCTAGTTTCCAGTAATAGAAATAGAAAATTGAAGTTTATTTTTTCTTCTAGCTGCTGAGAGGTTACTTAAAAATAATTAATAATGGGTAACCCAAAGAGGGAGCGCATATTTTGTAAAAATTAGCGGAATGAGTTTATTGAGTAAGATCTCGCAATCTGTCACGGATAACGGCACCCGTGAGTGGTAGGTTATTATTTTTCATATTCTGAAGAAGACTGGAGACATGTTCGTTTTGGGGCACCTTTGCATTGCTGAAGGTCGAGGAGAAATGTGAAGCAAACATTTCACATATCTGTAGCCCATCCGATGTTACCACGGTTCCGTTAGTCATTGTGGCGGGAAAAGAAATAGAGCCACCTCTTTTTTTTTTTTTATTTGAGTTCTCGGAGATTTCATCTTCTACGCCTCAAGTAATTATTATAATCAGCTACATTTTATAATTTGGTTGACTCGTGAACTTGTAAAGCCTACTTAGCTGTGATAGTTTTCCGTCTCCAAAAACAACCGTTTTGCTGGCAGAGGGGGGGGGGGTAACCTTCTGAATATTTTTAAACGACCTATCCAACGACACCCCACACCATAAAACTCATTGCCACTTTACATGTAGAGATATCTACTGTATATATTTTTTTAAAGATTTTGTTTTACCACATTGCCTGCGTGATTAATATCTATACTCATATCAATTTAACTATCTAGTGTTAAGCGTATCTGAGCTAAACGCGGACAGACAGCAAGACGGACATGGTGAAACTATAGATAAGGGTTCCTTGTGACTACGGAATCCTAAAAAGCCGAGACTGCGGATTCATGACATTCCGAAATCGCGATATGAAAATATCATGTACCTACTTTTGCAATCTCTAGCCAAATTCCTTTCTTCCATTTTCCTGTGCAATCTCTAGCCAAATACTGTTCTTTCTCTTACTAGAAACGCGGCAATGGTTCCGCTGCCGCGTTGTGCGGTATGTCTAATACGTTTAATTTAGAAACAATATTTTGAAGTGTACTGTCGTGTCCGCTCGGTTGCAGTCTTACCTTAAACACTTCTTTTTTAACCACACTGTGGCTCTCGTGTCGTCCATTTGTGCTGTCTGTCACCTATATTTGTGATGGCACCCATTCGTGCAGGTTATCTATCACGGTTCGAGTGCTTATGTTTTTATAATTTTACAAAAAGTTATGTCCACTTACTTCTTATATATAGAATAGCTTAGCATTATAGAATCGTTCTTCTATAACGATTAGGCGACGTCGGTCGTAAAGAATTAAATTGAAATCTGTCGTTGTCATCAGTGACTCGCAAGGTATAACGAGCAAACAATACATGTCCAAAACATTATTTTATATTCTGTGACAGACATGACATTGATGACATCCCACCCGAGTTGACACTTGACAGTTGATAAGATGACTGACATTTCATAAACGTAATGAAAACTTACGCGTTTTAAATGAATAAATAAGTATTTACATTGAGAAATTTATAAGTTAAAATCAATAATTTTGTATAAGAAGGTAGTGAAAGTTTCGTTACATATAAAGCATGTCAATTTGGAGCTCTGGTCGCAAAAATGTGGTTGAAGATCAATCGGAATATCTAACAGATTTCCCAAAGAAATCATACACCAAAATTGACGCTACATCAAAACTACAAGTAATTCAAGCTCTTGATAATGGTCAATGTAAATCTGATATAGCTAGAGAATATGGTGTTCATCCTCAGACTATTTCATCTATTTACAAACAGAAAGATTCTATCATAAAGAAATATACCCAGAAATACAACCTTCTAAAGGAAATTTGTAGTCTTAATCTAGAACAAAACCTTTTGAGTTGGTTTGAACAACAATTTAAAAGTGGTAATGTTATCACAGAAGATAATCTTCGCAATAAAGCAAAGGACATACTTGAAGGATTGAGTGAAGAATTTACTTGCATTGATGATTGGCTGTTAAGGTTTCGCACAAGACATAATATATCTAAATACACATCAGATAATGTGTGTAGTGAAAAAGCTAAAGAGGATTGGAAAAGATTTCTCAATAAATCAGAGTCTACTGATATTTACTTGGGTGGTGTTTGTGCGTTATCACACAATCTTGACTACAGCAGCTACCTAAGTGGGCAGCTTGCAGATGGTTATGTTTCATTACTGTTTATAGTCAATACTTTAGGAACAGACAAAAGGGAAGTGGCAGTTGTTGGAAAAGAGTTGATGGCACAAGAATCACATGTTAGAAGCTTGCCAGTTAACTACTACTATTGTATAAATTCACAAATAAATTATTCTATAGTCCTGAGTTTCTTAACAAAATGGGAAAATGAATTAGGATCTAAAGGTAACCATGTAACATTGGTATTAGATATCCCAGAAAACTTGACACGAAATCTACATTTTGAAAATATAAGAATAGTCAGTACTACTGATCTCAACTATGTGACAAATGTTTTAGAAAAGATAGTTGATTGTTTTAAGTACCATTATCGAAGATTACAAATTAGTAGATCTCTAACCTATGGTAAAGATAACTCATCATTTATGGATTACATTCATATGATAGGCATGGCATGGTATAATATACCTCAAAAGTATGTCTGGAGCCTATGCTTCCCGCCTGGGGACGGCAGTCTATTCTTTAATGTTAAAGAGGACAGTGACAGTGATCATAGTTTATCACGGTGGTGCAAGATGTACAATGTTCCACTTAATTCAGAACATTGCCTGAGTTCATTAGATAAATATATTTATTGTGACAACAAACTGCCATGTATTTTTTGTGGACAACTGGATGAAAGTATGCAGGCTACTGAAGTGTTAAGTCAAAAAGTATGTCAGTCAACCTCAGGAATGGAGGCATATCAGGCTATGAAAAGAATTGTTTCTTATCTACAAGGAGAGAGTGCAGGAAGTTCTATTATGAAATATGCCAAATATTTGGAAAATAATCTTGAATATGGAGCACTTCTGCAAATGCACCAAATTATAGCTAGTACAAATGATTCCATTTAAATAAAATATTGTTTTAATAAAATATGTTTTATTAATTCCACAGATACAATGAAATAGTTAAATTTATTAAATATACATAATATGAATTTTATTATAGTCCTACATAAAATATTAAATCTTGCAAAGCATTGCTTGCTTCTAAATTTTTTGGCCTTACCGGGATTCCAACCTGTTCCTGAAATACAAAGCAGGAAAAAAAATATGTTTGCTGCAAAAGGGCCCATTTCACACTATTCACTATTTGTTTCGCTTCATACCATACGCCCAAAAACACCGCGTCGCGCGGTTGCTTGCCGGCTGGGCCTTCTTCACACATCAACAGTACCGCGCCGATCAAGTAAAAGCCTGTTCAGACCTACGCGGTATTCGCTACCCAGAACGGTAGCGAAAGTAGAACGGGACCCATGCGGTAATATCCGGTCGATTGAAGGGTGAAGTGATCACGAGGTGAGCTGTCAATCCATATAATCAAGATGAGATGACAGCTCATTTCGTGATTTGAATTATTTGTAATCAAAATACGTAATTGAAATACAAATTTATTTGGTATTTGTATTTCAATTCTTAAAAATTTAATTTGTAAATTTTGCACTTTAAATAAAAATAGTTATAATACTGTATTTTATATTTTAAATACACGACATAAAGTATTTTGTATTTCGTATTTTAAATACATGCGAGATAGTATTTTGCATTTTAATTAAAGCAACGCATGTATTTTGCCCAGCTCTGTGAATAACATAGGCTATATTTTATTTTCAAAAAGTGAACGAAGCCGCGAGCGAAGTGCTAGTAACAATAATTGCAATAGTATTAGGAATATCGATTCTTATGAATAGGTATGACAATTTGGAATATATTGTGTTAATTTCATAGTGATATATTATAAATATAATATTTGATGTTGCGTACGTATAGGTATCATTGCATATCGCATTCTCCTGTTAATGCTCTCAGGGTCAGCTCATACCGAGACGCAACGCCACGTGAATTTAAATTCCGAATATGTAGGTATATCTTTTGTGTAATAAAAACAGTTCTATAATATTTTAAATAGCTATCTTAAAAAGTGCGCGCAACGTCGAGTCTCAGTGTACGCTGACCCTTAGGCGCGACTTCCACGAGAGAGTGAATCGCTGCGAGTTGACGTTTTGCTCGTCTTGATGTCACTAGTCGACTCGCCACGAGAGGAGGATGAATATCCGACTCGTTTATTGAGTTGTGAATGAAGTGGCACGCCGTAAATGTCGCCGCGAAACACTCGCTGCTTGAGGTGGCTCTTTAAGCTTCCTTTGATAAGTTAGGTAGTGATTGTTTTGAAACCATTTACGAGTTAGGACGTCAGAGTATCGTGTCACAGTATTATATTAGATATCTGTGGTATTGTATCACTATGTTTTCTTAATTCTTGGACTAATGTGGTAGTGTTAGTCTGTATTCGAGTTATATAAAGTCGAACATAGCTGACTAACAATAAAACTAAATTTTATTTTTCTAATTCGTTATAAACATACAACGTACAAATATTTGATAGCTGCTCCATAGATTTTGTCGAGTTAACCAGACATAAGACAACGTATGGAGCAAATTTATTTTAACGATTTCCAGGTTGGTAGGTACCTTATTTATTGTTTTTATAGGTAAAACAAGCTTTTGAAAAACAATGTTCGTGCACTCGCTATATGATACGAATACGACGCCAACAGTCTAATAAAAAACATAAAAACTGGTTTTAAATATACTTAGTAGGGGATCGTCCATAAATCACGTGATATTTTTAAGCACATTTTTAGTCCTCCCCTCCCCCCTGGTGACACATGGTAAGTTTATACTAAAGTCTGAATACTTATTACTTACCTATCTTTAAATACAAATACCTAGTTTTATGAAAAAATAAATACACGTGATATTTCACCACACCCCCTCTCCGCTTGTGATATTTCGTGATTTTTTCCCAACAACCTGCCCCCCCTTTCGAGCCTCACGCGATAAAGGGACGACCCCTATTAGTTACACAAGTTATGATTGTTAATTTGTTCATAAAAATAAATAATCAATATAAGTAAGAAATATTTATGGATCTTATTTTATTTATTTATTTATACCTATAGGCTGACTTAATTGGTAATCTTTCAAGTGTTGGAAATACTCCGGATACCGGATACCTTCGGATCAGCACCGCACCGAGATGGAAATCCAATATTGCAATATAATTTAGATTTAGATAATCCCTTTGACCAGTGGCGGCCTTAAGGGTGGCGAACGGGGCAACCGCCCGGGGCTTCGCTCTTGCAGGGGCCTCGCGCAACCCGAGTTCTAAAACCTTACATCATCATCTGCCTAGCCTTTTCCCAACCATATTGGGGTCGGCTACCAGTCAAACTGGATTCAGCTGAATACGACTATTTTACGTGGAGCGACTGCCTATCATCACCACAACCCACAGGAACGGTACTTCTTACCAAGACAGGTGTCACATTTTCGTGCTTCTGACTATCCGAAACGACTGCAAAAGATCTAAAAAGACAGCCGGGACCAACAGCTTTACGTGCTTTTTGAGGAGAAGTCTCGGAACCTATGTTAAGATCGTCACCCATCCACAGACCGACCTCGGCAAGAGTTGCTTAACCTTGAAAATTGACCCGTGCGCCTGTTATTGTTTAGCCACGAGCTCCTTAACTTTACATGTGAAACGTTTTATATTTTTAGCAATAAAATTACGTCCGTGACTACCGCCAGATCACCAACGCCAATTGCTTCCGTATTTGGTAAATAATTAGTACTCGAACAACAGAATTAGTACCTTAGTAGTTATCCTTATTTGTGATTCATTTCGTAAAAAAGCTGAACTGAAACATTTGTATTTACCGAGAAATCAACGATGATAGATACGAGTAGGTACTACTTTTCTTTGTAGGTTTGAGGAAAGCGACAAGCTCCACAAACTTGAAATCAACATTGAAAGTCGTGGTCCTGTTCAGCAGGACCACGACTTTCAATGTTGATTCCAAGTTTGAGGAGCTTGTCGCTTTCCTCAAACAGTCATGGAAAATTAGTATCCTGCAAGATAAAATTAGTACCCAAAATTCAAAATTAGTACTCCAGTAGTTTACGAGATATACCATGCCATTGGTGGGGTGGGGGTGGTCACGGTGTTAAATTTTCATTTCAAGAATTCCCTATTATAACTCCGTGATTTTTTCCCAAATTTATACAAAAACTAAAGTACTCATAAAGAAGTTAAAGTGACCGAAAATTCAGATTCCTAAGTGTTGTTTTTTAAGAGAAATTAGTTTTCATTACTTTCCATACAAAATCTCCGCGGATAACCCGACCAAATTAAGTTGTCAATGGTATTGAACTGTTAAGTAGATGTACACTCGTGCACATAAATTTATGGATGTCGGAATAGTAAAAAACAGTTCAATATCTATAATAAAATTTTTATACAAACTGTGTACCTAGGTATATTATTTAAAAACAAATAACATAATAAGGGAAGAGAAAAAACTTATTCACCAGGTTGTTTTAATTTTTTTTTTAATATTTCAAAATTCTCAATTTCATGGGAAAAGTAGAAATAAACATTTTATTATCAATGGTTTTTATTCTTGAACATTTTACTTGTCGAGTTTTTTGTAGATGGCATTTTTTTTAATAAGAGCTAATTAAGAGTATTTTTTATTCCAGTGACCCCTAATTAGTATACTTTACAAATATAGCATTTATTTAACAGGCACACAAAAAGTTGAATTTTGTAGAGCAGTGAATTTAGAAAAGTATAAGAAATAGAACGAAAAACAGTTTATTTGCGCCCAGAGTGAGTTGAGTTTGCTTGTTCTCATTTCGATTACATTTAAAATTTTAGTCTAGGGTAAAGCCGCAAACTTAACGTATATACGACGATTACTGTATAACGACTCATATAAATTTCAGAAAATGCAAGGGCTTCGTATAGGTCTTACATTAATTTCAAAATTAATAATTTTAAATTATACAAAGGTTAACTAAAGTGAATAATAATAACAACTAAACCAGTAAATACACGAAATTATTAAATATAATGTTCTAAACAGATGTTTCGTGTAAGGGTTCCGTAGTCAACCATCCATCTATCTGTTCCATCTGTCTATCTGTTCGCGATTTAGCTCAGAGACGCTTAGCACTAGATTGTTGGAATTTGTTCCATAACAAATTCCAACTGTCTAGTGCTAAGCGTCTAGATGTTATTCTAAGTACCACATTGTCGGCGTGATTAATATGTATACCCATGTATCTATACCTACATATTAATCACGCCTACAAAGTGGTAAAAAAACATGAAAAATATTTTTTTAGAGTTTGTACACCCTACAAGTAAAGTGGCGATATTTTTTTTATTATCGTCTATCCCATGGTGTGGGGTGTTGATGGATAGGTCGTTTAAATTTTTTCCATCCAATGATCCGTTTGCGAAATATTACGCTTTATAGTGCTATTTTTTGTTAAAGCCAAAAGTGTCCCACCCCGTCTGGCAGCTTAACGATTGTTTTTGGAGACGTAATTAAATTCATGGTAGTAGCATATATAACGAATTTAAAAGGAAAACTAACACAGCTAACTTAGCTGAGCTAAGTAAGCTTTATAAGTTAACGAGTAATAGTCGAACAAATAATATGTTTATAAAATCAAACAAATAGCACCATTCTAAGTCGGCAATTGTGACGTGCAGCAACTGCGGAACTCTGCGCGTGGCCCGACATGCACTTGGCCGGTTTTTTTCATATTTGTTTATCCCATATTAAAAGTTGTTTATGTTAACATACCTGAAAGATCTCATTCACATGTTTTTAGGCATGATAAGGCATCTCTGTCTGTCAGTCTTATATCATCGTTATCCATGGCGCACTAACAAGTGTTAAATTGCATTGCAAACTTTAAAACCAAAATTATATTTATTTATTACCTACTGATTGTCTGAGCCGGTATGCACTCGTGCATTAATCATTATGGTACTTTGAATGTGAGTAGGTAATTAGGTACTTCACTTGGCGTATTTGTCAAAATAGCTGCGTCATTTTTGTAATGAAAAATTAACCTTATTAAGAAAGCTATAAGGTATATTTTTTATTGCACAAGTGACGCGAATATTTTGACAAAAACATAAAGCGCACAAGCCCATCAAAGTGCGTTTTTATCTGAAAAATATCCTCGCACTTGTGAGACTGTAATACAGTAACTTGTACTCTTGTTCTAAAGTTTTGATTTTCTTCTCGGTTAGCGCTAACGCCTGCTGCAGCTGCACAGAGCCCTTATGCTGTTGTTCCTGCAGGAGTTTCCTTTCGTCTCTGATGTGCTTCCAAACAGAATCAAACCAATGAAGACCTTCGAAGTTTGAGTCCTGCAAATGTTAAATGGAGTTTTATAAATAGGTACTTAAATGAACGGATAGTTTAAAACGAAGTCGTCTGCCTCTGTCTGTTTCCAGCTTACCTACTTCATCTTAACTACGCAACGGATGTTCGATACGGTTTTCACTCATAGAAAGAGCGATAAACGAAGAAGGTTCTGTTTAAACTTGCTATGTAACTTCTTTACACTTGCTATACAGCAACTGCAATTGCAGTCAGCAACTGTCTTTAAGACCAAGACTCCGCCTGTTAGATTAGGTACCAAACAATTTGGACACGTATTCTTTCTTTTGTCACGTAAACAAAAAATGAAGACGATAGGTATAATTTTCGTTAAATTTTGCGTACGCCTTAGTAGGTACCTACACTTTTTACCTAAACGTGACGTCACAAGCCCCCACGCCTGATCTTTGATGCGTTTTATCTTAGTATTTTTTTTTGATTTAATAAAACACCTACGTATTCAATATTTTTCGATACTGTAGGTAGGTACCTAACTGACGGACTAAATAGTTATATATTTTTTTACTCAGCTATCATCCTTATCCCAATCTATCTTCTATCTATATACCTACATATATATATTTAAATTAATCTCTATTTCCCTTGGTCACGGCATCACGAGTGAACGGCTGGACCAATTTCGCTATTTTTTTTTTGTTATTATCAGAAGGTTCTTACGAAAGAAAATTTGGAACAAAAAATTTGCATCCGAGAGAAGCCGGGGCGGGCCACTAGTTTTCAATAAAAATGAGTCGTCTCAGCTTCATTACATCGGATCAAAAATCTGCGTTTTTATCTACCAGCCGCGCAGTTGAAAATCGCCGCATTCTGAATGACAGAATATCGTTTATAATAAAAGAAATAGAATTGTTCTGCGTTAATACCAACCTGGTCCAGTAATTTCATAATATAAGCAACACCCATTGCAAAGCCATCATCAGTAAACGCTGCACCGATTTTATTTTTTTTTGACATTTTGTCTTTAGATAATATCATATGTTCTACAAAATTCAAAGTCAACGGAGGAATTATGATGTAGAAATTTTTAAGATGAACATTTTTAGGATTGCGAAATACAGGTGCAAATACATCGACGAGTAATTTAAAATATTCTGTTCCTTGAATAAAATTCGTTATCAAGTCATTAACATTATGATCTAGATTTTCCGATGATTCGATAGTTTTTGGTCCAAGATCACTTTCTTCAGTAAATTGTTTAAATGATTCGACGTTATCGAGATTTGGCAAAAACATGGTGGCATCAGAGCAGCAGTGTCGGCCTCCTGACCGAATCATTCTAACGTATCCCATGGCATTTCCAATTTGACTTATGAGGTCACGAAACAAATCTAAATAGCTCAGTCCCTCTTCATTTAATCCGAGCACTCTTATGCCCTTGTTGAATTTCTCAGCATTTTTGTATGAATATACATTTCCATTAGCATCAACAGTTTCCTTGAAGCTTCTAAGATCTTTAATCAATCTTGACTTGATATGTTCATCATACATAAATTGGGAAAAAATGAAGAACTTCTTCTTCAAGAATTGATAAGTGAAATTAACAGTCGTATTCATAATGCCAGTTCCATGAGTTCGTATAGAGTTTGCGATGTGCCTGATGTTTATAGAATTTAAATGTTTGTTATTACTGCTTTTTTCAATAAATATTTGGTTGTTCAAGTTGTACAAGTATTTAGAAACAAATATATGAATATTGCGCATTATTTCTAACACATCCAAACCTTGTTCTAAGGTCTGTGTAGGTAAATTATCTTGTACAGTCTTCAGATTAAATTTGAATTTCGCCATTTGTCGCATTTCGCCATACGTTTTCCAATCGGATAGAACAACTGTTGTCAGGTTGTAGTACATAGTAGACAAGTAATGTTCTACTGAAGGCACAAAGGACATGTAAAGGAATTGCATCCTAAAATTATCCACCATAAGCAACACTTTCTTGGTCATATCAAATGTAAATGGATTGACAACATCCAACTGTAAGTGTGAATGAATATGAAGTCTCAAATTTGTCTCTATATTTTGACTTGCACTTAGTATTATTTTGTTCTCTATCATAGATTTCATGTTGTTAAGGAACTGTTGGTACTTTCTCATCTCATAATATTTATCAGTTTTATGCAATAATACAATGCAGTCTTCCAAGACCATAAGAAAATATTTCAATTTCAAAGTGTTCAACTGCATGCTGAAATTTTGTTCAAAATAAAAGGGGATAATATTTTGGTGCCACAATAACCATGAGCAATTGCATAAATTATCCATTGAGTGCATAAAATTTGATAAAGTTTGGATTTTCTCAAGTAGTTTCCCAAGTCTAATGTAGCTGTCTTCCAAATACGTTGTGTCGGGAACAAAGCTCAAAGCAATATTAGCTGCTATATTTCTTTCGACGGTTGCAGCTCCTTTCAGTGCTCTTTCCGCAATCACTAGGCATGTCAGTTCATCAAGTCGCTTATTTGCGTAATTTTTATCAGTCATTAAAGATTTTTTTACTTCAAGTATAGAGGAAGTTGACTGAAACACAAGGTGCTGCAGAATCATGTTAATTGAAATAATTATTTGATTACGATTGCGGGTAACTGCATTTTTTAAGGTTTTTAACATGTACATAATCTCAAACAAAGATATCAACATACTCTTAGGCAGAGGTATACCCAGGGTGAGATGTAAATTAATTAAAGTGAGCACTGAATGGTTTGTTCTGGATGCAATGTCAAGACCTTCCAAAAGAGTTTTAGCATGCAAACTCATTTCAGCAGCACTCAATTTGTACTGGTTTGAAGAAAATATTTCTTCAATATTAAGCACCCATTGTGTACATATCATGTGAAGATTTGCAATGTCCTTGGCTAGGCTAGTTTTCTTTGTACTGATGTATGCTTGTCTTGCTTTAACCATTGTTTGTGATTTTTTGTCATGTTTAGCACACTGTGATTCAACATGTCTTTGAAGAAATTGTTCAGGAAACCAGATTGTTGTCCCAATAATGTTTATACTGTGTGCCTGTAACAATTTACAAATTAATTTGACTTCACACTATTGGCAATGATGGAGACTAGAACCAATTAACCTTCTGAACGCCAGAGCATAAACGCACCGGCGTGCCCCCGACGCCAAGCCATATTTGTGACGACGACAAAACGTACAGGACACACGCTTGCTCGTCGTGTATACGTTATAGCACTTCGCCCGCGCGAATTTAGTAGGTACTCCAGAAAATTCAACGACCCGTTAAGGGATAGACTTTAACGGATAGTTTTTGAAAACCAATCGAACCATTTATAATAATTAATTAGCCAGCTATTTTTGTCAAGTTAAAAGTAATTTATTCAAATTGGGCTGAGTGCCAGCCCCAGGGGCACTGTCTTTATGTACAACTTTGACGTTCACAAAGTACGTCAAAGTTGTACGTAAAGACAGTCCCCCAAAACGCCCGCCCGTCACCACTTCCTAGTGTTTAGCTGGGAAGAAGAAGTGGCGCAACAAAACTCCCCAGCAACACATCTGTCTGTTGAGTTAGAACTAGCATTTATACAAAGGTATGCAAAGTATTCTTACAAACAAAACAATACAACAAAAGTAACACGTAAAACCTTAAACTAAATTATTCGCTACTTTATGAAAATGTATAATTTTAATTATATGTTTTGCATGCCTGAATTGGTACAACACAGTGGACTGCGCATTCACTTGACATTCCAGATGTCAAGTGAAAAATTTGAATTGAATTTGTAAGCTAGCCCACTCCATTATGCCAGCATAATCAGTCAAACTCAAGCATAAAAACAATATAAAATCAAACTAAATAAGCCTCCAGACGTAAAGGGTGCGCCCGCTTACACGTGCAGACGGTAGAATTTAACAATACAACTCATATAAATTGTCATAAGCTAACTATGAGAGAACATTAAAACGAAGTATGACTTGCGTTCAACACTGCGACCAACTATTATCTATCATCTGATCCTGTGGTCTCAGGATCAGTACAACTATTGTGCCATTCACCCCGTTGGGGGTTGATTATGAAAAAATCGTTAGCTCCGCTTCAATTCTATCTACCACTTTTATATTGTTCATTCATACCAATTCCCAAGTAAATAGAAGCAAGCAATAATGTCATCCATTAAAAAGTTCCGCACCCCTTTCTTTAGGAGTTATTTTCGAAAAATCCAAATACATGTTATTCTTACTTTTTATGAAATCAATAATGCCATGCTTCAACTTCATAGGACCAAGCATTAAGATCCATCCATATAAACTTAAACACCAACTAAACCAGTTTTGCAAAACTAATTATGTTATTTATTTAACTCAGTATTTGAACCGAGTTTCAAGTTTATAAACCCAAAAAATAAGATTTTTCCATACAAACTTTAAAACCCCCTAAATCGTGTTTTGGGGGTGGTTCTGAAAAACTAATACTGACAACCATTTTAATTCACCTAGGCCACTTAAAACTTGGTGCAAATACCAAGTTTTAAGTATATTCGCCCATGGAATAAGTTTTTTCATACAAACATCCAACCTTTATTTCACTACTTTATGGGAGGAGTTTCCTAAAATCCTTTCTTAACTGACGTCTTCTTTATATAATCTACCTCCGTGCCAAATTTCATTTTCATAGATCCATTATTCTTCACTTCATCGAGACGTAGGCTGTGCTGCAGTCTCTCCAACGGTGCCAGATCGACTATCGGTACATCGAAGTGCTAAAGAGTTTGTATGAAAATGCCATGAAAAATAAAATAAAATAAAATGTCAGTCCGACTTTAGGACTAGACCTCGAAACCTATCCTCTTGCAGCGGGGTGTGAGACAAGAAGATGTAATTTCTCCGAAACTGTTCACGGCTGCAATGGAGGATGTCTTCAAGGTTTTGGACTGGAGAAGGCTAGGCATCAATGTCAATGGCGAGTAGGTACATCACTCACCTTCGATTTGCCGACGATATAGACGTCATGGCTGAGACTATGGAGGACCTCAGTACAATGCTCGATGACCTCAGTAGAGCTTCCGAAAGAGTGGGTCTTAGAATGAACATGGACAAAACCAAGGTCATGGTAAATACCCATGTAGCACCCACTCCTATCATGATCGGAGACTCTACACTCGAAGTGGTACACGAGTACGTCTACCTGGGACAAACGGTCCAGTTAGGTAGGGCAAATTACGAGAAAGAGGTCAACCGTCAAATCCGACTCGGCTGGGCGGCGTTCGGGAAGTTGCGTGGTATCTTCTCGTCTCACATACCAGTGTGTCAAGACGAAAGTCTACGACCAGTGCGTGTTGCCAGTGATAACTGCAACGTGGTCGCTCACAATGGGCCTGATCAAAAGACTTAAAGTCACCAATAATAAGCAATGCTCGGAGTTTCCTTGCGTGATCGAATCAGGAATGACAATATCCGCAAGAGAACCAAGGTTACCGACATAGCCCGAAGGATCGCCAAACTGAATTAGCAATGGGCAACAGATGGTCGATGGGGCCGAAAGTTCTGGAGTGGCGACCGCGTACTGGAAGACGCAGCGATGGAAGGCCTACCACAAGGTGGACCGATGACCTGGTGAGGGTCGCGGGTTGCCGATGGATGCGAGACGCACAGAACCGGTTGTTGTGGAGACACTTGGGGGAGGCCTATATCCAGCAGTGGACGTCTTTCGGCTTATATTATGATGATGATGATGAGATACAGTATTTCGCGAATAAAATCAGTGAGTGACCTTTCGCTTTTATATACATAACTGTAACTTTTAAAGGAAAGGTTCGATTTGAATAATTTAAAGTGTACATAATCAAGCTTAATTATCAAACCATTTAAATGGATAAGGATTAATATCTTGATACCAAAATCTCCACTTTTCCATTCCACCCAGGTTTTGATTGAATAATTTGAACAAAAAGCGGTCATTGTGACTTAACTATACCTAATAGTTAGACATATAATCTCGCGGAATTTTTTATAGGTAATAATGAGTACTTTAATCATGTAGTACATTATTACTATGTTTCATCAATAGTTTTCTCAGCGCATGCCAAATAATGAATTTATTAGGCAACATTTTGCTACTTTGGGTTACATTATTGCAATTTTCGTAGGGATCGCTAATTTTTCGACAGCCTATGTTTTAAGTTAATATTGTAGCTTTCTATTGGTGAAAGAATTTTGAAAATCGGTTGAGTAGTTTTCAAAAACTATTCAAGCCAAATTGTAACAAACAAACAAATAAATTTTTCTTCTTTGTAATATTAGTTTAGAAGTTTAGATAATGGCATTCAAAAGGTTAAATAGAGAATAAGAAGGTCATCTGTAAGTTCTAGTGCTGAGAAAAGAAAGGTGGATAGCAGAATGCTTAATTTATTTTTCCTTACTTGATTTAATTACCTTTGTATTCAAATCAATTAAAGCTTTGAAAATCTTCCTGTCGCTGTTTCCAAACAAGTGTGCAGAAAGTACATACAGGCCATTCACTTTGATGCATTTGTACATATTGCTAACATTGGGTTGCTCTTGTACTAGCTTGTCTAGATTTGCTATCGCTTGCTTTAGATATTGAGTGAATTCTGTTGCTACCAATGAACAGTTCTTGTCAACCAAACTGCTTCTTAAAGCTGTCAGGTTCTGAAGACTCTTTTGTGCAATGTCATCATTCATAATTTTGTTTGTGATAGTATTTATAGCCCCAATCATAGCCTTAAATTTGTCTTCCATTAGATCCAGATTTTCTGGAACATGGCTGAAGGATTTCATAGTTTTGGAGTATTTATTCCAATTAGAGACCAAGGAAGTGTTAGATATTAATATTTCTAACAACACAAGAACAGCAAATATTTCTCCAATGTGGTTAATAATGTAATGTAGTTGTATCCCATCTGAAATATAAATATTCAAATTGATTTAATATTGCCATTATTTTTACTTTGATTTAAACTATAGGGTGACATTAACTTACTGATATTAATGGCACCCTTAGTGAATATAGCAAACACTTGGCTGCATAGGTTCCGCAGCACATCATCACAGCGACTGGTGAATGCACTCAGTGAACAAATTGACTCCATTTGTGTACTTATATCATTGGTATTATATTCTTCATACACTGATAAAAAACTGAAATGCCTGTAAGAGAATGTGATAAACATTTTTTTTTCTTCTAACAATAAGTTCTGCTAAATAATTTTCAAAACCATACCTTTCAAATGCTTCCTTTTTAAGAGCCACCACTTCAATACATAATGAAGAGAGCACACTCAACACCTTGGTCATCAAAGTGTTATCAGATGAGACCAATTCTGTTACTGGAATGAGTTCTTCTGGTGTCATTACAACTTGTACTGGCAAATAAGTTTTGTTTTCTTCCCAGAATTCACCTTTTATTGCAGATACAAGATCTTGATACTGTGCTTTAAAAAACTGGCCATATTTTTTGAGAAGCCAAGTCCCAGCCTCTTTCTCTATGTCAGTTCTCATTGCTGTAGTGGTTTATCTACCAAAATGGAATCAGTTTCTAAGATTAATGTCCCTCTGATCTAAAACTGCTGACGTGTTTAATAACAGATAAATGTGGTAAGGATCTTTGTAATAAACTGTGATCTATCACATGGTACGCAACATTTTGAAAAAGCTTATTTATTTTATTTCATGAATCGAGTATAGATGATTGCAATTAAACAAAACATACTTTTACACTACTATATGATTATGAATATTTGTTTTCTCCGCCCAAAATAGGTCCTTCCAAACAAAGTTATTTTTTAGTTTTGACATTTGTAAGGTTTACGGATAAAGGTCATAGCACACATTTCAACTCGGAAAGGGATCGTGATAAAATCAATTCGAGATGTGTAGTATTCTTAGTATGAAACTCCCTACTGCAACGCAAACTAATCGGAATCGTAACGTAATCGCCTCGCCTCGGGGAAATACTGCGATAAAGGCAATATGGTGATGATCCCTTTCCGAGTTGATATGTGTGGTATAATCTTTAGCAAGCAGGCTTTGATTTGACGTATGAATCTGTCATGTTTTTGTTAGATGACATATTTTGTTTCGTCGGGAAACCTTTTACCGCCGTTTATTCATCTTCTGTTGCACTCATTCATTGCATTTTTACCCGACTGCCGTGTCTGTTAACATTTTTTTGGGTTTTATTTTTTTGCCCGGAACCCTAAGCCTACCTCCTCCGATACTTATAAAACAACTATTCGTTTAGGGATGCAGTCGAATGTTTGTGAATAACTATGCAGAAGTACTGAATCAAACCCTTCATCCAACTGCCTAAAAAGAGCCTCTCAAGAGA
Source organism: Mamestra brassicae (assembly GCA_905163435.1). Taxonomy (NCBI): domain Eukaryota; kingdom Metazoa; phylum Arthropoda; class Insecta; order Lepidoptera; family Noctuidae; genus Mamestra; species Mamestra brassicae. Next base: position 8,288,910 of record LR990995.1, on the reverse strand, counting down.
GGTATTGGTTGAAGCTCGTGGCTAATCAGCCATTGGCTGACACGACTATCGATACAGACGCCAGCACATTAAGCTACAACAATCTGTCAAATTTCTTTAATAGGTTTGCAACTTTATCACTCAAGCATTAGGTTCAAGGTTGATTGGTAAAATTTGACAGTTTCGGGTGGCGTTTGTACAATCATGGCTGACATGACAAGAAACCCGCGAGCGAAGTCTAGTCAAGATATTCGCTTAACTTCCTCGGCTTTCAGAAGATTATCGTCATTCGGGATGGTTTTATCAACAATCATAGCATGATTAGGTCCGAGATTACTATATCAGGCTTATTGACCACAATAGTCCTGTCAGCGATAAAGAATTGATACCCAGTTCAACAACCAAAGATAATGCGGCGGATTGATTGCCTTGATCTGCGGTGACATGCCCGACAGACGTTTTTTGATCGTAGGTTCCGAAAATCGGGGATCATCTTCAAGTTAAATAAATAAAATTGTAAGTTGCAAGGATGTGGACATCATGAATAGATCTGCATTATTGTAAGTAGGTCCTCTCACTCACCTTTATAATTATAATTAAACAATTAGAAGTACCAAAGTTTAACTAAAACCCGATCACGGGTTCCGTGCTGTCGATACGCGGCGCTAGAACAATTTTTAAACAGAAATGAATTATTTTTTATAGATATTGTGCTGATTTATATCTTAGGACGCAGAATTATCTTTTTTTTTCATATGATATTGCTTTCGATAATATAAAAAAAAAACTCAATTTACAGGAACAAAGTTACCTATGCCACCCGGAACGAAATGACAAAGCAATTGACAAAGGCTACGGTGGAACATCCTTACGTAAATAAAAATACACATACAATACATACACGGATTGCTAAAATCATAACGCTTCATTTAGCTTTCGAAATAGTCAGCTCATCAGCTGTACAGATGCTCCGATTGTGCTATTTGTAAAGGAATCCCCAAAAGGGTGTGAGGAGCATTCAAAGCTATAAGAAAAAACACCGAGCTTAGAACGACAGACATTTATTTTCATTATTTACAAGGGGGGTCATATATTTGTGGAAAATCTAAACATCGCGATTCAGCGGAGTGACTGACGTGATTACGCAACTCTATCTATCGAGGTGGATGGAACTAAAGAATAAATAAACAGAAAAAGCGACAATTCCAATTTGTAATCTTAATATTCTGCCCACCATGGACAGAGACGAAAGAGTGTCCATAATACCTACAACTCATTATAAAAAACTTACAAAACAATGAATCCGCCCAACAAGACAACATAACAGCTACTACCAACAAAAAATAAACATATAAAACTTAAATCAACGCTTAATAAGATTGTGTTGTAGGTAGCCTTTGAATATAAAGAGAAAAACAATTTTTACAATTTAAATTTAGGTGGTAACGGGTAAAATAATGAGCTTTGACACTGTTCTCTTTATAATAGTAGAACCCTTACCACAGAATATACCCTTACATTCTAAGGACACAACACGTGTAAGATTGTCCGTACCAATGTGCTTGCCAGTTACAATACCATATAACCATCTTGCCGGAGGCTGAACACCCTCATTAGCACTAAATCTCCCACCTGAGGCTCTGATGATATTTGAGACCATTTATAACGGTGATGGAGTTGTGTAAGATACCCATACGACCATCGAAACCAAAAGTCTTACATAAACCGTTTAGTAAAGTGCCATCTTTTAAAGCGGTCATGTTCGCATTTTCATAATTATTAGCAACCGATACCAGTACTAAAGGCTCACCCACAAAAATATGTCAGTTAGTGGATACGGATCGTCTGGATTAGAACTAACTTGAGTTATCGGCCGTGATGATGTCTCTATTTGGCAAAAAAGAGTCGTCATCTCCTCGAACGTGAGTGTAGTATTGCCGATCACTTGCTTGAAGTGATGTTTTATATACTTCACTCCAGCTTACCAGAGCCAACCAAAGTATGGTGAATGGGGTATAATGAAGTGCCAATTGGTCAGTTTGTTGCAAGCCAGTCAGCTATGTCACTAGCAAGTACCGAACCTTCTCGTGAATTCTTGAGCTCTTTATTCGCCCCTACAAAGTTAGTGCCATTATCACTCCACAACTCTTCACAATGCCCTCTGCGTGCAACAAAACCTTTAAATGCAGCTAAAAATGCTTCTGAGGTTAAATGCACGAGATGAATTGCACGTGTGGCCATGCAGATGCATAAACAAATGTAACCTTTAGTGGAGTGATAGCCATGCCCCTTTGTGGTTCTGACCACGATAGATCCTGCGTAATCAACTCTACTTTTATGAAAAAGGCGGCAAGCAGTGACACGGACTGAGAGTAACTGGCCCATCAATTGTTGGTTTGTTTTTGCCGCATAACGAACACAAACGACATATTTACGAACATGCTATCTAATAAGACTCTTTGTAATCCAATACCAAGTTCTTATGTAACCAGCATTGATTGAGGACCCCCATGAATAGTACGCTCATGGGCATCTGCTACAATAAATTTTGCTAGATGTGAATTGCGAAGAATCAATATAAGATGCTTCATTTCTTCTACAACGTTAGCCTTCTGCAATCGCCCACCAACTCTAAGGATGCCTTCGCCATTGAGGATTGGTTTGTGCGAGGTAAGTTTACTACTTTTATTTACTTTCCCTAATTCCTGTAAACCTTCTATTTCTTTCAGGTTTCTGTAAACCTTCCCTTTGAAACAGTCGGACACATATAAGTAATGACTCGTTCATTTCCAGTGTTAGCTCCATTTTTGGTATTTAGAAACCAATATGAAAATACTCTAATACGCCTACTAAGACTTGAAAACCTTGCAATTATATCAATTCCGTCAGTTGCTATGTGGCATACAACCTTTTCTTTTCTTCTATGTTTTCTTAAATGTTCCCTTACTATAGTGGCCTATTTTTGTTGTAGGCACTTATGGCCATGTTTTCAAATTGCAATTTCTATATCTGGAAATACTTTTCGTTTAGTCACAGGTGTTTCAAGCGACGGAAGTTGGACAGTATACTGAAATTCATCACTGGATCTGTTCCAGGTTAATCCTAGAATTTTCATCTAATCAAAAACAGCATCTAATTTCATTTCTTAGTTTTCCTTCTTGCTTTATCAATTTCTTGCAATAACTCATTGCTATTACAAGACCACTTCTGATGCTCAAACCCTCCGCAACTAAGAAGCTCTTTCATCTGAAGAAATATCTGCACACCTTCTTTAACGCTTTCGCAACCTATCATGAGATCGTCGACGTAAAACTCTTTTAAATCCCTTTCTGCTGCTAATGGGTATTTATCACCTTCATCATACGCAAGCTGTTGCAGAGCTCGTACGGTCAAATAAGGGGCTGAAGATGTTCTGAATTCGCGTCTTTACGCCACAAAAGGCGTTGAAAATCAACATCTTCTTCAGATACCTTGACTTGTCGGTACATTTTTACAATGTCTGCAACAAGGCATATATCCTCAGTTCAGGTTGTAGCCTTGGACTAACTATAATGTCCCTATTTAATTACGAACCGTAATTTTGAGTACATGACGCGTCGAATTCAACCCTCACCTTTGTTGTAGTTCTATCGTTTCTGACGACTGCGTGGTGTGGCAGATAGACGCCACTAGGGTTCAACTTCTTTAATTGCTTCATGACTTTTTCAAATATTCTTCAATGACATTAGAATATTGAATCCTAAACTCAGGATTCTTAGGCAACCATTTCTCCAGTAAATAAAACCATTTACGAGCAACTTCGAAAGAGTTGCCACGCATACACTCTGGATCATCTGACTTGAAAGGATGATCCAGAGTGTATGCGTGGCAACTTTAAATTTTAAAAAATAATGTGAAAAAATGTTTAAAGGTGTACCATTACATTTTTCTTTAAACGTGTTCTGACTTGGGCCGATATCGATATTCAAAATCCCCGCATAATGCCAATCTCCAATTAACTTGAGATTCCCCGCAGTTTGGGGAATTTTCCATAAGTTGGCAACGCTGTATAAAAACTGTCAAATTGTCGTTCTCAGACAGCTTCAAAATTGAACACTGGAGGCGCTAGTTAAAAGCTTTGCATTTACTTTCCTCTATGCTTTGCATCGCCAATACAATGATCCGTACAATATTGTCTTCGAAAATACAGCTACGATATGAAGAAGCAGTACTTATGATTCTGTAGAAATTCGAGAATATCATCCATACGTAGTAAGAGTATCGCCAATTTCTTTCCTCTTTCTGGCACCAGAGGGTGTTGTAAGTACTGTACCCAAATTTTAATCAAATTGTTGACTTTGGGTTATAATGATATCCAGTAGGTACAACATTATTGCCCGGCTGTGGCCCCGGTCAATAATGATGAGTAATAATGACTTACTTTAGGTTAGGTTTGCATGACATATAATTTGACGTTTTCGATCAGGTGGTGTGAAAAGAATACCTATTATTTGAGCATTATGCGGCGTTTAAGAGAGCAAATTCGACGAAAAAGCCCAGATTTGTGGAAAGAAAATTTTTGTATTTTGCACCACGAAAATGCGATTTTTTTACCAAAAACTCAACAAATAGGTACCATCGAGCCTACCACCCATATTCACTAGATATGGATCAGGCCGACTTCTTTCTTTTTCTTAAACTCAAATTAGCACTTCGTGGCACCCGTTTTCATTCGGTAGGAGAAATAAAAGAGAAATCATTTCTGAAGGAGCATAGATACTTTGTAGGCGATAAAATAAATTTGGAAGAAAAACGAATATTTTGTGTAATTGACCTATTTTCGGTACTTTCTTGACAGAGCAATATAATCTGTGTAGGTACCTATATTTCTTCAGTTCCATAATTATGTAATAATGTATCATTTGTAGGTACCTACAATAGCTAGATTTAACCAATACCTTGTGATCAATTTCCTGCATCTATGTGTATCGCAATATTCGCAATACGAAGTCCAATAATTTTCCAGTGTTTCTAGCCGAGTAGGTACTTATACAAAAATATGTAGGTAGGTAGGTATTTATAGAAAGCGTTAATCTTTCCTTTGGAGATTTTTTAAAACTCCAGGCAATTTTGAATGCTTTTTAAATGAATGGTTAATATATCTTACGTTTTCAATAAAATTTGTTGAAATTAATGGTTAGTTTAAAATATCTTAGTTTTCAATAAAGTTACTTGAGATTTTCAAGTACCTAAGTAAGTAATCTGAATCCAATCTCGATGAACTTTTTCCTCAACATTTTTTTAAGTGTTTGCCACTTTTGTAGGAAAACCAGCGTGGATTCCCCGTAAGTTCACTTTTTGCTAAACTATTCTAAGTAGGTACCTACAAACAACTTCCAAATTTTTGTTTCTTCTTGTATTGAAAGTTCAAATTTGCTCCTGAGAAGTGAAAAACTGAGTAGGTAATCTTTACAAAAGCAGCCAGCACATCAAGTTGCCCGAAACAGTCAAATTTTCCCAATCCGTAACCGTAGCGATAAAGTTGAAAATCTAAAGACAGATTGCATCTGCTGGCGTCTGTACCTACTTCACTGAAATCGGTTCCCAAATTCCGTTCTGTTGTGTCGCTGTGTGACCCAAATTCCATCAACCGACCATGTACAAATTCCCAAAAAGGTGTGAGGAGCCTTCAAGACAATTATAAGAAAACACCGAGCTCAGAATGAATTAATTTATTTTCAGTATTTACAAGGGGTGTCATGTATTTGTGGAACATTTTAACATAGCGTTAAGTGGAGTAACGTCATTATGTAACGCCAACTAACGAGGTGGATGGAACTAAATCAACATAAGTATATAAAAGCTAAAGGTCACTCACTCATTCATTAATCCCCTTATCGCATCGGTCACCCGATACATTCCCTCACAGATTAGTAGGATTCGCCGTCCGCGGCATACTCTCGTCGAACCTGACGACGCCATCACCCAGATTCAAGAGAGCCGTAGGGAAACCAGCGCTCTTAGAAAACACAAATAGACCGCGTTCCGGTTTCCGGCCCCGCCGCCGAGGCCCGTCGCGACGTCCCTACTGGGACGCGCCGCATAACCCTCCCCGACCTTTGATTACCGAGCCAGCCCGCGTCGCTGAGCCAGTAGTTTTAAATCCCCTAAATAATAATGATATGATCCAGCCCGTCCCTAGCTGTCTTCCCCCCAGCGATGCCCTAAGCCAAGGCCCGTACCCCGCAGGGGGTGCCCTTAGCGTGTAGTCGCTGTTTGTATGTATGTTTTTATAAGCCTTGGCTTTAATATTATATTAAGCTCACCACAGGCAAGCCCGGTTAAGCAGTCGACAACCGGCAACCGGCAGGCTCTGAAGTGAGTGGATACCGACCGGTGGCGGTGCTGTCTGCGTTCGCCAAGGTATTTGAATCAGTATTGCATAAAAGTATTTATACACAAGTCAGCTCCCGGTTAACGGACGCACAACACGGTTTTCGGCCAGGTCGCAGTACGGCGGGCAACTTGCTGTCTTTTGGTAACTACCTACTTGTCGCCCGTCATTGACGCCGGGGGGCAGGTGGATGTGGCTTATTTTGACTACCGGAAAGCTTTTGATACTGTGGATAATGATGTACTTTTATGCAAGCTTGCTGCTGTGGGATTCACGCCGCACTTGCTTAAGTTTTTTGCGAGTTATCTTGGCGAGCGCCGACAGTACGTCGAGTATGCGGGACATGACTCCAGACCCTACTACACGTTCTCAGGGGTGAGTCAAGGGAGTAATATCGGGCCATTAGAATTCATTTTAGTGGTGAACGATCTGCCAACAGTTGTCAAAGAGTCGAAGTGTCTCCTGTTTGCGGATGACTTAAAGCTATTTTTAGCGGTTAAGGAAGAGGCAGATTGTATTCGGCTCCAGTGAGACATAAATAATGTAGTCCAATGGAGCAAGTCTAATAAACTTAATTTTAACGTTGACAAGTGCTGTGTGATGAGTTACAGCCGTGCGCGTGTTCCACTGCGTCATCTGTATGAGATGGACGCGGCAGTAATGCCGCGCGTCACTCAGGTGCGGGACCTAGGCGTGCATATGGTGCCGGAGTTAACGTTTCGCAAACACATAGTTGAGGTGTGTGGCCTTCAGAAATCTCGGTTTCATCTTGAGACAATGTCAGGACTTTAGCGATACGGCTGCAGTGAAAGTCTTGTATAATGCACTGGTACGAAGTCACCTTGAGACCAGTGCAATTATTTGGAATCCTCATGAGGGAAAGTAACACCCTCATGTTGGAGAAAATGCAAAACAAGTTTGCGAGGTTTCTGTATTTAAAAGAATATGGTGTTTACCCTTTTAATCCCCTCATGTACCCGAGTTTGTTCGTCCTGGGAATGTTCGGGCACACCAGGCTGGCTGTAAGAAGAGACGTCGCGCTGGTCAAATATTTGGCTAGCGTATTGCTGGGTTTGCTGCACCACCCGGAGGTGCTAGAAGCGCTGCGGCTGCGCGCGCCGGATGGATGCGTGGGCGCGCGCCGGATGGATGCGTGGGCGCGCGCCGCCGCCCCGCTCTGTTAGACGTACCATTGGCTAGGACAAATCTACTCAAGTTTACCCCTATGTCGCGAGCCATACGTTTGATTAATGTCATAGTGTTGTCAGAAGATATATTTTGCCAGAACTTGCCGAGATTTGTAAGAGTAGCGCAAAATCTAATTGAAAACGGTCTAGCAATATAAATAATGATTAAGGTATCTGATGTATTGTATTATATATTGTTTAATATGTACCTAAGTTATAACATCGCCTTGGATGTATCTGTAAAGGTGTTATAATAATGAATGAATAAATAAATAAATAATAAATAAACAGGTTGAACTGCGAGACGCCACTCACAAAAAAAAAACCAGCCGCGCCTATATGGCACCCCAACGCCGTGCCCGTAGTCACGGGCACGAAAACCCCGACGCCGCGGGATTAAAGGCCTCGCCTATGCCCGCTATATCAGCTAAGAAAGGACTTAAGGAAACTCCCTCCATAAGGGGTGAAAAAGGGGTTTGAAGTTTGGATGAAAATTCTTATTACTTAGGCCAATTTACTCGAAACTTGGTACAAATGACCTAAGTGCATTATTAAACGAAAGACGATTTAGGGGTGTTTAAGTTTATGGAATAAACGTATTCCTTGGGTTTATAAACTTGAAACACTGTACAAATACTGACCCAAATGAATAATAAATAATGGGATAATTATTTTTTCAAAAGTACCCCCAATGGGTTGAAACTCTTGATAAAAAAAGAGAAATAGTTTCTGGATTTTTCTAAACTTAACCACTGAAGGGGTACTAAGGGCTGAAACGGATATTTTCATAATCAACCCCCAACGGGATGAATGGCGCAACAGTTGCGCTGATCATGTGGCATCAGCAGCAAAAAAGCACGGGTAATAAATGAAAATCGTTGTGATTTTTGCGTCGAAGTTCGTGGAGTAAATTCTAAATCCACGCGGACGAAGTGACGGGCGAAGTAACAAATAAACAAAAATGTGACAATTCCAATATCGAATTTTAACAGGAAAAGAAAGGAATTGAGAGAAATAATGAAAATCACCATAGTTGCATTTTAAAGTATACATTATTATTTATGTAATATTATTATTTAAGTAGTTAGTATGTATTATAATAATAATAAAGCCTTTTCTTCCGAAACCAGACAATTACACTAACAATAATGGTTAAAACAAAAATCACAAATGTCTCGAATTTCGGTGTGCCTCGTGGCCATAGGCTTCCTCTAACAATTTCCATTGACATCTGTCGCGAGGTATACTCCGCCAGTTTGGAACTGCTGTCAGCTTTATTTCTTCCTCCCAGCGGGTAGTCTGCCTCCCCCGATTTCTTTTGCCGTCCCTTAGATACCATTCTGTCACTACCTTGCTCCACTTGCCTTTAGTGTCTTGTATCATGTGGCCTGTCCATCTCCACTTTTGTTGGTCTATTCTTGTTAGAACATCGGTCAGTTTTGTTTTGGACCGGAGATCTGTGTTCTTAATTATGTCATGTCTCTTTGAGCCTGTCATGCTTCTCTCCAATGCTTTTTGACACTTGGCAAGCTTTTCTCTGAGCGATTTGGTGAGTGCCCATGTCTCACACCCGTTAGTAAGACATGGGAGTATACATGAGTTGAAGGTCTTTCTTTTCAAAGTGTTGCCTAAGTCTTTTGACTTCATGATCTTGAGGGACCAGTATTTTTTCCAACCAATTGCAATCCTCATATTAATTTCCTGGCTAAGTTTGTCTTTGATGGAGATGACTTGACCAAGGTATATGTACTCTCTACTCTACATAGGCCAAAGCTTCCCCTTTTATTTTTATATCTACCTTTTTAGAGTTAGTCATTAGTTTTGTCTTGCTGAAATTTATTTTCAGACCATTTTTTTCGCTTTCTTCGCTCAGACTTAGTACCTATCATGATTTGTAAGTTTTCTGGGATTTGTTCAAATAACACTAAGTCGTCGGCAAATCTGAGGTGGTTCATTTTCAACCCATTTATATTCAGACTAAACTTTTCCCAGTTCAAGTTGCGAAAGATGTTTTCTAACGCGGCAGAGGACAATTTTGGAGATAGTGGGTCACCTTGCCTCACCCCTCTTTCTACGTGGAATTCGTATCCCAGAGATTCCAATTGGATTCTAGCCATACTGTTGGAGTAAATGGTTTGGATAATGTTGATGTATACTGTTGGTATTCCTTGTTGCTTTAGAGTTTCCCATATGTAGTCATGGCTTCGAAAGCCTTTGCGTAGTTTATGAAGGCAATGTATATAATTTTATTATATTTTTTCATTACCTGTTTTACTGTGTAGATATGGTCAATTACTGTTCAACCCGCTGTTGTTCGTTCAACATTGGGCTATCCAGTATGACCTTTGCAAATATCTTATACTCATTCGACATCAGGCTTATCAGTCTGTAATTTTCAATGTCCTCTTTGTTGCCTCTTTTGTGTTTTAAGATGATTGAGACTTTGCCCATTTCTCAGGGATATCCCCATTCCTCAGAATCTCGTTAAAAATTTGAGTTAGAACGGGTACGAGTGCTTCCATTGAGCCCTGAAGCAGCTCATTTGTGATTTTGTCTGGCACTCGAGATTTTGCCGCTTTTTGACTCCTGATTGCTCGTTCCGGAATGCCGTCGAGTATTGTATATCTTTATAACGTTTGGTGTTTGTTTTGCGTATAGACGACGGTAGTAGTCTGTTGCCAGTTCTTGATGTTCTTCCTCGGTGTAGTGATCTTTGACCTTCTTTTAAGTTTTGGTACCCATTCTTTTCCCATAGTTCTTTTGGAGCTTTTTGACACCATTCACATTCACACATTGTTTGTATATGATATTCTAGGGTTTGCAGTGTTTTGATTTTACGATTCCTTCTGATGCTTGCTCAATCTTATGATCTTGCTTGATCAATTTTATTTTTCCTTTTTGTATTTGGTTCTTTATCAGTTCTTCCCTTTCGTTAATCAGCTGCAAAGTTTGGTCGCTAAAATGGCATTTGTTACTTTTTTCCTTCCTGTTTGCGATCAAATGGTTTTGAATTTGTTTCTCTAGTATATTATATTTTTGTGCCACAGTTGAATCCTTTGTTATATTTTTTGTTTCGTCCGTTGTTATACTTCTTGTTATTTTGTAGAATTCTTGGTTCATCAAATCGGTTAAAGTTTATGTGATTTAGAGAAGTAAGTTAGGTAATGGGGCACTTTCTTAGGAACTGCGTATCATGCAGTGGTTTGTGTTAAAGTTTAGCTTGCATATAACGGCAGTGTCTGTGAATGCTTCTCAGCATTCATAGTAGGTATGTATTAGTGTGATATTCATTTTAATCATATTATGTATAGTATATGTTATATTTAAAGTTATTTTTTCTGCATATAACTTTAAACCCACGATGTCTACATCTCTTTTATTCAACTCTTCTTTCGCAGGTATGCTGGACGAGATCTCTTTAGAATAAAGTATCACCTTCAAATAAATAATTAAAAAAAAATGGTTATTTCATCAACTTAGGTACAATTACAATATTAGGAACTATCTTTTGAGCAAAAAAATGCCTATTAGAGGCATTTTTTTGTGTAGTGTAGTTCTGCTGTTCTAATATACAGTAAAGGTACTTACATAAATTTGAAAACTAGTGACAAATAAATAGATGTTTCCATTAATTAAAATAAACAAAGATAAGTTTGTGCACTGGGTGTTTGTGTTTTGTGTCTATGTATGTTTGTATTGCAGTTGTGGTATGTCAAAGAATATAAATGTAAGTTTCTTTATTAGGAATATTGTACCAATTTTTTCGTTTCCTTCTTCTTATCTATTTGTTTAATGTGTGTACATAAACTATTAAATAAGTAAACAAATAAAACTACAAATAAAATTTATAAAATAATAATAAACAAAATTTATTAATTCACATAAGCAGAAACATAGTTCCAACTTATTGCTTCTTAAAACTCTTTAATATTGGATAAATGTTATCAAATGCCTCATAAATTTCTTCTCTTACTTTAGCACCAGTTAACACGACTTTTCCAGAAACAAAGATCAATAATACTATTCTTGGTTTTACCATTCTATAAATAAGGCCTGGGAACAGCTCGGGTTCATATGAACTGAACTGTCCATGTGTCAAAACTAAGCCTTCTAGTCTAATTGGAAACTTCACATCACAACTTCCAACCATGTTTTGGATCTTGAAGTCTAAAAACTTGGCCTGTAAAATAAAAAAAATAATATTAACTATACAGCATATCATTTTTTACATGGGTCAGATAGGGTTTTTATGGGCATTTAAAATCCTATGAGGGCAACAATAGGATTTATGGAGACTTATCTGAAAATATACTGAACTAATATTTAATAAAGAAAAGTTCCAAGCAATATATATGCAGGCTGTGTTTTTGCTGTATATATTTGCAGCTCACATTATCCAGATATAATTAAATTATTATGTCTTTTTTTTTAATTGTACATTTTCAGATCCCGTAGCTGTTGCCAGTGTTTTCAGTGATGTATTGTGACCAATTTATAGCAACAATTAGCTTGTAATTAAAAAAAAATATAAATGATATCAATACTTGACTAATATAATATCTACATAATAACTGTGGTATAGTTTTTTAACACTTACATAAAAACCAAGCTTCTGAATAATTCTAGCATATTTCCGAGCAGCAAGACGAGAGTCTTCTTCACTTTTTGCTCCTGTGCAAACCATCTTTCCTGATGAAAATATCAGTGCTGTCGTCCTAGGTTCTCTTATTCTCATTATGACTGCCGCAAATCTCTTTGGGTTATATTCTGCATTTCTTGCATGGAGTGCAATTTTTTTTAAGTCTAATTTACAATTTAGGTTCACTGTTGAAACTATATTTCTGAAATATAAAAATATTTTGATAAGTTTTTAATTTTTTTATGTTTTGAACTACAGAAAATGTTCTTTATTTATTTATATTTGGGTTTTTTTTTTATGTAAGGGGGTCTAATCAAACAAAACATGTTCATGAGTACTTACTGCAACTGTGGTAAGATGCCAGGGTCAGCTGAGTGTGGAGTCATTGGTGTCATTGGTGCCGGACTGGCTTGGCTCAGCATCTGCTGACCTGCTATACTGCTACTTGTGATCAGGGGTGACATCAAGTTTTGCTAGACAAAAATATAAGTACATATTACTAGAATGTAGTGAAAATTTTGAGGCAAAATAGCTTAACTCTAGTGGTGTCTTGAATATACTTTACAGTAGTTTCTGGACTCATTGTGGTTCTGAACAAATAGAACAATCAATTCTGGTATTCTTGTTAGAAAACCAGGATAGAAGAAAAGAGGTGTTAAGTATATAGGTATAAAGTAGTAACAATATAACATCATTAGAACTCATTGGACTGTGCTTAAAAGATCAAGACTGCAATAATTACGGGTGTTTGTGGCTGCATCATTTGTTGAGGTGTAGCATAGCTGGCGGCTGGCGCGTATGTATGGATTGATCGTTGAGGAGTTCCCATTAGCGATGAACCAAAGCCGACAAGCGGTGAGGAGCCCATGGCAGCGAGGGCATGTTGCTGTTGTTGTTGCTGCTGTTGCATAGCATTTGGCAAAATCTGTTGATCTTCTTCTGGCTGATGCAAAGGAGTACCTATGCCAGGTATGTTGTATGGACTCGGGAGCATTTGATCCATTTTGAAGTTTGTTTTTCACTCTCTGATAGTATCGAACTAAAATTTGAATCCCAGTGTTGAGGAATGTTTTTTGTTATAATCAATATCCAGTAAATGAATGGCCTTTACGTTAATATTATCTAAATCACTGTCTCTCCATATTCGTCAGATGGCAAAAAGCATCACAAAATCTAGTTCAGTTTATTGGGTTTTTGTTGCCTCCATCGCCAACCAAATTGTCAAACATGTGGTGTCAGTGTCATGTCATTGTCAATTTAGTTTGTGAAATTCATAGACTTATAGAACTAGAAGTCTATGGTAGAACAGTAGTAATTCTAGCGATGCGCCAAGTTGACTTTTTGCTAGCTCGAGTTGAAACGGTTGCAACACACACGTGGTACAACTCGCGTTGAGTTGACTCGGTCTTATGGATAAAAAATATTTATCGAGTTAATAAATAGTCAACTCGGCGCATCGCTCCCTCTTAAGTCCAACGCGTCGAGTCAATGGAGGTAAAAACAAAATCTAGTCAGGACAACTTGAGTTTCAATAACTCGACTTGCCCATCACTAAGTCGTTCGTTAGTGCCACACAGACGCTTGTGTTTGCGTTTCGAATACTTGTCTCAATACACAATGTACATAATTATGATGTAATTACATCACAACCGTCACATTAGTTATTTCGTCGCTATCCCTAATACGTCTCATTCACTAACACGTCACTTTGTATATATTTAGTCGCTTTCCTAACTCGTCTCATGCTTTAATTCGGCTCATTCCCAACTCGTCCAACGCTTATATTCAATTAAAATTAGGTACAAAATCATAGAAGAACTCGTGGCTAAATAATAAAATCTGCTCGGGCCGATCTTCAAGGTTTACCTAAGCTTGCCGAAGTTAGGGTGACCATCTTAACATACCAAAACTTCTCGGTGCGAAAGCATGTTAAGCCGTTGGTCCCGGCTGTGATTTTTATGGGACCAATAGCGGGAAGATGGGATTAACTCAAAAAGAGTACGAGAAAGAGGAAGAAGGGGATGTGATTTAATTTGAATGATTTTATAAAAGAATCTGTCACAGAGATATTGTCTACGTAAATAAAGGGGGTCTCCAAACACTCTGAAGGGCATTAATAGGGGAGCATTTCATAGCACCCGTAATGATGCGCAAGCATTTGGACTGAATCTTTTCCAGTTTAGCAAGGGCTATTTTGTTGCATGGTTCCAGAAGAAAGCTTCCGTAGTCAAAGTGGCTACGAACTATATATAGCATTATATAGAATTTTCTGGGAAGTGGGATGGGCTCCCCAACGAACTCCAGCAGATAGCGTACGTAGGACATTAACGCCTTTTTCACATGTCTTCGAAATGTAATCTAAATGATAAAGGCCAGTTAATTTGGAGTCAAGGATGAGGCCAAGAAAATTAACTTTATCACTGATCAAAATGGGTACGTTTTCAACAAATAGGTTTATAGGGGTATTATTACGTTTGCGAGAAAAAAAACAGCATTACATTTGGGTACAGACAGATTTAGGCCATGATCACTCAGCCACTGATTTAAATAATGATTGGCAGAGTTTAAGCCAATGAGGCATTTGAAAAGCAAGGTGAACTTTAGTAAAGTGCAATGTCATCAGCGTATTGTAAAATTTTGCAGAAACAGGTCACTGACGACTCCAAATCGTATGTATTCCACACTAGGCGGGATGGAGAAAGGGTGTTTTGATGACGAACAGAAATAGAACGGGATATAAGAAGATTACAAATGATGTTGACCATCCACATAGGGATACTCAGCTGTAGCAGCTTTTGCCTGAGTATTGAAAGTTGGACATTATCATAGGCAGAGTAGGGGAGGGTCTAGAAAAATACCAAGAACGTTTCCGTTATTGGAAAAAGCAATACGGACATCGGGTAAGAAAATACTGAGGCTATCTAGGGAGCCCATGCCTCTTTAAAAACCGAACTGAGATCGGGCTAAGATGCCTTTGGTTTCTAAGATTCATTGAAGTCGGTTCTTGATGAGATTTTCCATGACTTTAGCCAATACGGAGGATTGGGTGATAGGACGATAGGAAGCAGAATCTTTTGAGTTTTTCCCAGGTTTCAATATGGAAATAATAATTTGGGATTTCCAGGATTCTGGAACTTGACCAGTAGCGAAAAAGGAATTTATTAGATCGAGGAAGAATAATTTACAGTTAGAAGAGGATTTGGAAATAAAGGAATAGGGTATTCCATCGACACCGAGTGCAGAATCACGAAGATGTTCCAATGCACATGTCAATTCTGAATAAGAAAAAAGGTCATCGAGTCTATCAGAGGGAGTAGGAGAAGGGCGATTTATAGTTGGAAGGCAATCAAATCTAGGAACAAAAGGGGGGCTAATTTAGTAGGTAATAAAATATCTAACCAAGAACTAGGATCATTGGTTGTGGCTACGGCAGACTGATTGTCACAAGGTCTGCGATAGATTTTTATTTTTTTTCCATACAAGGGAAGAGCGGGGACACAGTGACTCGCAAAACCTGAGACAGCTAGATCTTTTCTTTTTTGCCAATAACCTGCAGACTCTTGTAGAAGTTTTTTTTAAAATTTAGATGCTTATGGCATGTCTAGACTAGACGTGAACGTGTTTTTTGCCTCTTTACGTTTACAAACGCCATCAGAGCACTCAGCATTCCATCAAGGTGGGAAAGGTATTAAAAGGGGGGCAGAGTTCTTCAAGGGGATTGAGGAATCGGCCGCTCTCAACAAACAATCAACAAAATCATTGTAGACGGAAAGGAAATTGGAAAAGTTTATTAGGGGAAAGTTTTGAAGCTCTGAATCCAATTGGGACGAAAAATTACACCGGTCTGCTTGTGAAAGGAGATATTTTTGAACGAGTTGAATAGGAGGAATGCAAGGATGAGAACTCAGAAATAAAATCAGTATAGGAAAATGATCACTCCCGTAAGAATTAGGGAGAACCGACCGAGTGATGACACTAAGGAAGGGGAAAAGAAAGTAAGGTCAGGAACACTAATGTTTTGGGTAGGCGAAACCCTACGGGTAGCAGAACCATCTTTAAGGATGCAAAAGTTGCGGTCATCTAAAAGATGTAACAAAAAGCTGGACGAGGGGTCGTTACAGTTACAACCCCAAAGAGTGTAACGGCAATTGAAATCACCTAGCACAATCAGCGGGCATGGGATAGAAGAAAGGATAGAGTTAAATTCAGACAAAAGATTGGCATTGGGGTGAGGGATATAGACAGATACATAGGATATTCCCTATGAGTTTTTGAACTAAAATTACGACATTGTCCGGTATTGCGTCACTAAATTTAGACAACATGTGTAATGAGGGAGCATGCTGGAGCTCTATTAAGTAGTCATCCAAAACAACAGAAACTATACCAAAAACTGATTTTGTTACCAAATAAACTGTGAGGTTAAGAACCGCATGCTTAATCTCACCAAGACAGAATCAAAAACTCCTAACTTTTAATTAGTTGTTTTTATGAAATATTAAAATCGATTTTAACGATCAATTATTTTTTACAGTCCTATGTCATGTCATGTCAGTGTCAAAGTTATGTTATCGTTTGATGCATTTGGCATATGCTAGTATTGATAGCTGCCACGCTTTTAAACAGTTTTCTAATTTCTCGATAACATTGAGATTTAATAAGCCTTTACAATGGCTGAGACTATGAAGCAAACAGTCGCAACCATACTAAAAAGTATCGAAAGGTAAGAAGTTCATGCATTGACATTCAGTTTTGTGTAAGGTTATGTATTGGAAATATGATTTGTTATAAAGGTATTCATATTACAATAAAATGCGGCCGTTTTTTAAATGAATATCAGTAGTTAACAATGTTGTAACCTTGTTTATAGATACAATCCCGCCAATCTTCAAACTTTGGAGAGGTATGTTGAAATGCAGTCACGAGAGAATACTTATGATTTGGAAGCAAATCTGGCAGTTTTGAAACTGTACCAATTCAATCCAGAGAAGTTCAACGCTGACATCACGTGCCAGATTCTTTTGAAAGCCTTGACTAATTTCCCACATACTGATTTTACATTGTGCAAATGTCTGCTTTTAGAATCTGTGGTAAGTGTTAAAAAATATTGATAAAAAGTTTGTGACTAACATACACTGAAGAACTCGGTAGCTATAATTTTTGTACTTAGAGTAGAGTAGAGTAGGGACTCCATTTTCCACACTTAGACTTCCATTTGGTCCTCACCGTTCTGAGGATTTGTTCACGTCGGGTAGCCTCAACTTTGCATTCCATGGCGCAGGGTCGGAGCTAGGGGCTGCCTAGGGCGCAAGCCTCAGGGGGTGCACTTTCCAGACCCATAGTTGCTGGGCACAGGCATAGTTAGTTACACACAGCGTTAAAATACTTGTATTAGTTGCGCGTAATAGATGACACTCAGAGATTAATTTGCTGTTAGTTTGTTTGTTTTCTAGGGCTTTGAGCACAGCAAGGCTGTCAGACACGAGTCTAATTGCGTAGTTGTGTATCCCTAGCGGCCTTACGGCTGTTGCGGCTTGTTTTAGGGCGAGACCTTCGCATTGGAATATCGAGCTTTGTTCGCCTAGTGGTAGGTGAAAGTTAATGTTGAGGTATAGGGAGTGTACACCAGACCATGAACTCTTTGGAGTTTTTGAGCCATCTGTGTATATGCGCACCTCATTGATTCCTGACTGATCCCTTTCTTCCTCTGTTGTTTGTATGCTGTAGCTTTTTTTGAACATAGGTTTATTTGGTGTCCTATCACACGGGGCAGCGATGAGAGGTTGGTACTCAATTGCCCGACCCAGGATGCCTGCGTGCAGACTAGTATGGTACTTGCCCCATATGCCTGATTGCATAAGCCTGATAGCTGCTACTGGCGCCTGCTGTATGTACAAGTCAAGGGGAGTTAATTGAAGGGCTATCTCCATTGCCATAGTTGGGGTTGTCCTCATGCAGCCAGTGATAGCGGAACAGGCTAGCCTTTGGAACCGCTTAAGCCTAGAGACGGTGGTCGTGAGCTCAGTCTTTGTCCACCAAACCACGGCGCCATAGGTCAGCCTTGGTCTGATCACGGTTCTGTAAAGCCACAGGGTGATCTTTGGAGAGAGCCCCTGAGTTTTTCCTAACATTTTTTTGCATTTTTAAGCATTGTTTGGTGTTGAAAAGTTTAGGAAGTTTATGAGGTCCAAGGACTCTTTTGTTAGTAAACATTATTACTTCTGTTTTGGAGGGGTTGACCGAGAGTTCCTGTTTTGCACACCAATTCTCGATTATTCTCAAAGCTTCCTCATGAGGTCAAATAAGCCTTAAAATTTCACCGTGATTAGAATTGCTAGATATTAATAAGTGCACTTATGCAGCCTGCCTTATGGCTTATGCTTGCCTGCGACTTTGTTTGCATACACTTTAGAATTGGCTCCAGTGAAAAATTTTAAATGTTACAAAGGTGTGTATATATTTTTGCTCAATAAAGGTAGTAGTAGTTACCTTATTATGTTTGATGTTATGCAGTTAATAGACAAAATTCAAACCATAATATTTTTAGTAACTGGTAAAAATCTCTCGCTTGCCATGTATGCTATCTCCTGATATTTGTGAATCTCTAAAGCTCACAAATCTGCTGGTACTTGTGTATTTAGTGCTCACAATTTCAGCCCCGGAAATACCTCGACATGTTTATGATCTCCTGGTACTTGTACATTTTTACCGCTCACAATTCCTGCCCCGAATAGACTTCGACATGTTTATTACCTCCTTGTACTTGTTTATTTAGTGCTCACAATTCCAGCCCCGGAAATACCTCGACATGTTTCTGGTCTCCTGGCACCTGTAAATCTTTAATGCTAAGCCAGCAATGACTCTGAATTTCCTTTTCTTACTCAGTCCCCATTAAGCCATGCCATTTATCGGAATAAAAAGTAGCCCATGTGTTATTCTAGTGTATGAACTACATATATGTATACCAAATTTCATCCAAATCCTTCAACCGTTTTTGCATGATTGAGGCATGAACATCCAAACACAAACATACAAACTTTCTCATTTATAATTTTAGTAGGATTCAATTATAAGTTAACCTGTTCTAAGCAGTTCCACTGAAATCTGTAATTGAACTGGGAGACAGAGCTACACAGAATGATTTGTAATATCCCAAATCATAATTAAATAATGATGGCATTGGTACTTCATAGCAGTGTGCCTGGATGCAGATAACAAAACCATTGAATATCACTTATACTGGTCTTTGCTTGAGTATTTGATGGTTTGTTTGAAAATCTGATAATACTCTTGAATAATTACTTACTAAATGGCTTTACTAGACATTGAAAATTGGTTTACTTTCTATCTAGTTGTCAGGTAAAGTGGCCAGGACTCATTATGACACATTTGAAGAACCCAGACTGTAGGATTACTTGCGGTAATAAAAGGGTTTTACTATCCAGCTCCTAGCTCCATTATCAGACCGGCTCAACATTACCATGTCATCATATTAACATCCGAATGCAAACATTTGCAAATATTCAAACCAAGACCATTAGATGTGACTAACTAACCTTATATCTCTAATGTGTGTGGTTATTATTTTCCTCTTTTGTATTAAGTTTATATGTTTGTCTCTTTTAGGTGGAGAATGAGACCATATCACAAATCAAATATCTGGCTGACATTCTAGAGCAGTGCGACTTTGCACAGTTTTGGAATAGAGTACATCAAATGCCAGAGCTTTGCAACCGTATCAGCGGTTTCCATGATTCCATCAGGAAGTTTGTTTGCCATGTTGTTGGCATTACTTTCCAGACAATTGATAAAAACAACCTTGCTAACTTATTGGGAGGGATTGACGGTCAGTATTTTTTTAAACTTTATGTACAGTGTTAGTCAGTGGTAAGGTAGACGTAATGCCACAAAGCATGTAGTCCTATCTACTAGTCAGTCTTGCAATTTTTTTTCACTTTGTTTTAACTGTTATCTTTTTCTATACATCGTGATCTCAAAGATATAGAGACTCCTTAAATTATAGAGGTCTATTGCTGGAAAGTATTATGATTATCTAATATTAATTTGATTTAAACTTGATAAAATCTTAAGGAACAATTTTGAAGGTAAACAGACGGGAGAAGCAGTGCCGTCCATCCGCAATGTCGCGAGATTAAGGGCCCACTGACGGCATTGCATGCGTGCCATGCAATGCCGTCAGTGGACATGGCATGGCGCGGCACGGCGCCATTCGGCATACTGTATCATCCTGTGGCATGCCACTCACTCGTTCAGCTCAGTACTGTACTAATGTAAAATTGGTTGTGTATTTTGTGGAATGTCACGACGTGCCATAGCATACCGGGGGATGACGTGGCGTTTCGCGGCATGCCGCGGTAAGTGTCACGTCAACACGCGAGATGTTTCTGCCTATTCGTATTCAAAAAACATAATGACAGTTCTTAACTAATTATTTGTCCACGAAAAAAGTCCTTTGCTACGCCATGCCACGCCGTGCCGTCACTGGGCGCCAGCCCGTATCGTGTGGAAGTGTTCCGCGACACGGCATAAAAAGTGATGTGGCTAATTATTAACAGCAATGCCGCTGCCGTCTCTGGTCTGCGTTCGGAATAAGAGTGTTCATACACTTGCTTTTAGCAATGGGTAGTTAAAATTACAGTAGGCAATAATTCAATTCAAATTTTTCACAGTATAAACAATCTTTTTGTGTCTGCTTTTAGATGTTACCTTGAAACACTGGGTGAAAAAATACGGATGGAGAGATGATGGAGACCTTATCTTCATTGCTAACCAAGATGAAAATATAAAGACAAAGAACATCACTGAGAAGATTGAGTTCGACCATCTGGCTCCACTGATGGCTTTGTTGTAAATCTTATGCAACTTTGTATTGAATAAATTTAAAGTAAAATCATTGTGTCATTTCTTGCTCTGATTGCTTTCATCACCTCTTGGGTATAATGTTATGTTTATAACACGTTTTTGTGCATTGTGCTACTTGATTTCTTTTTTAGGGTACCGTAGTCAACAAGGAACCCTTATAGTTTCTCCATGTCCGTCTGTATGTCTGTCTGTCCGCGGTTTATCTCAGAGACGCTTAGCACTAGAAAGTTTGTTTTTTTTTTATTGTAGGTCCCCCCTCCCCACTACATGTAAAGTAGTCATGATTTTTTATCGTCGATCCCATGGTGTGGAGTGTCGTTGGAAAAGTCGTTTAAAAATATTGAGGGTATGCAAAAACCATTTTTCCATCCAAGGATCCGTTTGCGAAATATTAACAATTAAAGCGTGCTACTTTTTGTTACGAGTCAAGTGTGCCCCCTCTGCCAGCAACACGGTTGTTTTTGGAGACGTGAAAAAGTCATGGTAGAAGCTTAGATAACGAATTTAAAAGGAAAACTATCACAACTAACTAGGCTCAAAAAGTTAAAGAGTAATAGTTGACCAACATATAAAAATATGAAAGTGGATGAGCAAAAACTTCGTAATAATTCGATATAAAATGACCTAAAACTACATGCACTTGTAACTTTGTATTCTTTAAGAGCGTGTTTGGCCACGCACAGTGAAGGATTCCGTAGTTACCCGAGTCGTAAACCATGACAAAAAATAGAAAATTATACTATTTTTTTAAGCTTAATATTTCGCAAACGGATCCTTGAATAGAAAAATGGTTTTCGCACACCCTCAATATTTTTAAACGATAACCTCATATCACACACCACGAGTACGACGATAAAAAAAAAATCATCGCCACTACGTGTAGGGGTAGTGGGTACCTTAAAAAAATGTTTTTTCAATATTTTATTTCATCACTTTGTCGGCGTGATTAATATGTAACCCATACCAAATTCCAACTTTATAGTGCTAAGCGTCTAAGCTAAACCGCGGACAGAGACGAACATGGTGAAACCATAAGGATTCCATGTTGACTACAGAACCCTAAAAAGCAGACTATTTTGGATGCCTACATGACTACATAGTTAATGGATAGGTTAATTTTTAGTATAATGCATATTTGTTAATCGTATGCAAAGGTAAATATGGTCAAAGATTTATAAAACTTGACTTTCTATCACTGTCAAATTCCTTACAAAGGCCTTTATCCCTACTAATATACTAATACCAACTACTTATTTACTAATATACTAAACTTTAATCCTTTTACTATACATATAATATAATATATATATTTTTATATCCTTACCTAATATAATATTATAAATGCGAAAGTAACTCTGTCTGTCTGTCGCGCTTTCACGCCAAAACTACTGAACCGATTTAAATGAAATTTGATACACAGATAGTTTAGAGACTTTTTTCGCATTTAAAAGTCCTGTGTCCTTTACAAAGGACTTTTAAATGCGAAAAAAGGGTTGTAAGGGGTTGATAGCGGGGGATGAAAAGTTGTATGGAAGTATCGTCATTTTTAGAGCTAGAAGCTTGAAACTTATTTTTTAGGCTGTTGATTCGATATAAATAAATATGACAAAGTTTGTAAATGTTTTACCCTCAATGGTGTAAAATAACAATAGGGAATAGGAGATGAAAGTTTATATGGAAATAGGTCATTAAAGTGTCTTGTAAAATAATTAGCCTAAATAATTAAAAATGCTACACAAAGACACTATTTCACGCGGACGAAGTCGGTCGAAGCTAGTTTTCATTATAAATACCTGCTTTCTGTTAATACCTATTATGCAAAATGCAATAAAAACATGTTATTATTTGTGTTGGAAAATGAAGCATAGTAGTGAGACAATTTTGTATTGAATTTTAATTTAAATTATTAATGTCTTACGTAAACTTTTATGTACAATGACTTGTTGAAAAACATAACAATAAAAAGCAACAACAACATAATTTAACAAATAATTAAGTGGGTACGTCGTATCCTCTTTACGCCTTCTTTGCGTGGCTGTAACCATGCTCCTTGCCGCCGGCATGACCTCCCTTCTTGCCGTGGTCGTGGTGGTGCGCAAAGTGTTCCTCATGACCGTGGTGGCCCTTGTGCCCTTTGTGGTCTTCGTCGTAATGTCCTTTGTCGTGATGTCCCTTCTTCCCATGGTGTTTCTCGTGATGACCCTTTTCATGGTGACCACCTTTCTTGTGGTGTCCGCCCTTCTTATCATGATGGCCGTGGAAGTCACCGTGTTTGTGATGGTGTCCTCCCTTGTGGAAGTCGTCGTAGAACTTGTGTTCCTTGTGGTATTCGTCTTTATGGGACTTATGGTGGAAACCGGTAGTCTTTGAACCCTTCTTGTGGCCCTTTTTGTGTCCGAATTTCCCTCCCTTGTGTCCGTGCGCTGCCTCGTGGTGTTCGCCGTGGTGGTCGTGTTCATCGTGGTGCTTCTTCTTGTGTCCTCCGTGTTCGTCGTGATGTCCTTCGTGGTGGTGTTTCGCGTGCTTGCCGTGCTCGCCTTTATCGTGGTGGTGATGCGACTTGTATCCCTTGTCTCCTTTATCCCCGTGCTCCTCGTGGTGATGGGCGTGGTGTTCATGGCCGCCGCCCTGCTCGTGGTGGCTGTCCTTCGCCTTCTTGTGCTCGGTGCCCGCTATCGCTTGGTCGCTGGGTTCACTGCCGGCTGCCGACAGGTCGCCGGCTGTTGGTACTGTTAATTCCGGGGCAGCCTTGACAGGTGCGATTTCCTTTTCACCTTTAGCATTGGCCACGTTCCGAGCATGCGCGAATAGCACCACGCATGCCAGAAGCTCTATTAAAATCAGGAGCCTCATGACTGAAAAAAAATAAGAAAAATGTATAGCAGGTATCTATAAAAGCTACAGGACATTTATTGATAGCTGGGTAACTATGGGTGCATTCATTCACTTAGAAAGTTGATAGCTGGTGTATCAGTGATTAGAGGCGGTTCGCGCTGGCAAACCGGCAACGGCGCCAGTCGCCTGCTTTCTATATGAATGCATTCTATTAGTAATGCCATAAGTTATGAATTTATGAATAATAAAAGAAAGTCCAACTCACTTTGTCTGGCTCGACTAAAGACGTAGCCGTCACCAAAGCTACGATAACAGTGTCAAAACTGTTTCCGCACTTTGAATTTATAGATTAGATCGCTTTCATCTGACGTCGATTACAGAGTGGCGTTTGGCAATTGTTGCTGCAGATTTCTGGATGAATGACTCCGCGACGGCGACGCCGCGGTGGCGGTGACGACATCATGTTATGGTTAAACTGAATTAGTTCCGTTAGATCGACTGCTAATTATTATTGTGGCACTTATTGACTTGCTTTATTAGAACTGTTAAATTATTGAGTAAACATTCAAGATTGTAGAATTGGTTTAATGATGATTGAATGAATACAAAATTGGGAATGAAACATGTTAATTTTTAAATTGGTTTAAGTTTATTTACAAAGAGGTAATGCGTAAAGTAACAAAGTAAACAATAACATAATCTTAACAGTACAATCTCAGTGCTTGCCGTGGTGAAATCCCCAGTGTTTGTGGTCCTCGTGGCCACCCTTCTTGCCATGGTCGTGGTGGTGGTGGTGGTGTTCTTCGTGTCCGTGGTGTCCCTTGTGTCCCTTGTGGTCCTCATCATAATGATGCTTGTCATGGTGGCCGTGTTTACCATGGTGCTCTTCGTGGTGGCCGGAGTGGTGGTGACCGCCCTTCTTGTGACCACCTCCTTTCTTCTCGTGGTGTCCGTGGTGGTGGCCGTGTTTGTGGTGCTTGCCTTCCTTGTGGTGGTCATCGTAGAAGTGGTGATCCTTGTGGTATTCGTCCTTGTGATATTTCTTGTGGTAGCCCTCAACTTCTTCGCCCTTATCGTGATGTTTCTTGTGGTGGTGCTTGCCGCCCTTGTGGTGGTGTCCGTGCTCGTGGTGCTTGCCATGGTGGTCATGCTCGTCCCAGTGCTTCTTGTGATGACCTCCGTGCTCGTGATGGTGTCCTTCTTTGTGGTGCTTGCCGTGGTGTCCATGTTCTCCTTTGTGGTGGTGGTGATGTCCCTTATGTCCTTTGTGTCCCTTTTCTCCATGTTCATGGTGATGGTGTGCGTGGTGCTCCTTGCCTCCGCCCTCCTCGTGGTGGTGACCGCTGGCGGCGGTGACCAGGTCTCCCTGCTCCTCTTCTCGTCCGGTACAAGCTACTATGACACATACTAGCACGGCAAGGGCGACTAGCGACCTCATTGTTATTGTTTTACTTCGCTGTTTGTTCTGTATTTGGCTACTGGGACTGAACTGCCTGTGAACCACCCGTGACAGCATTTTATATCATTAGATTTGCGGGTTGCAGTCGGTGAAACCATCGGCAAGGACGCCACGCCGTCAGCTCGGAACGCGTTACGCCTTACCTACCATTGCGACATGTCTAAATGCCTACGCAAAAAATAATACAGGTACTTATCAGTTAATTCACAAACAAAACAAACAATGCACCCACAGAAACTGCTGTAGAAGGTAGGAATAGGAACGTTGACACCTAATTGCAATTCAGTTTTTGTTACCAAAATACGTTCGATGTTTTATATAATTGCCTATAGGTAATAATAATAATAATATATCATTTATTTCAGGTAACAAAGACCCATAACATAAATACCTTACAGACTATCATATTTATAAAAACTACAAAAATATGAATGCACTATTTCACACGAATTGGCGGCGTCGTGTTGCGCTGCGTGGTGTCACGTAGCCTTCCGCGGAATCGCCGATATACGACACCCTTCGGCCAAAACTCTTCCTTGAGGAAGGTCTCAATATGATGAGTCGGAACTCGCACCACAAACGATTTGAAATTCGTGTTATGGCGTGACTCCAACTTCTCGACCCTTAAGGTCCAGCTGGTCTTCGCTCGAACATACTCCACGATCTCCTCACCATTCGTGGTGTGATGTAGCCGGGACAGATAGAGCTCTGTCGTAGGTATTGCCGGACGCAGCATATTGGGTCCTACCGTTGAGCGTAGAGTCCTGAGTTCAATTTCCAAATTGAGCGAGCTGAGGACTTTGGTTTTCATTGTAAATTTGCTAGTAGCAACACAGCCATTACCTGGGCATTTATCCAGCTGAAGCTTAGGTCAGCCAAAGATCACCACCTAAGCATTTCTAATAGAAACGCGCACCTATAGAGAGGCGTAAGTCGACTATTCCTTACTACAAGTATTCATTCGTGGTTGACTCTAATGCCCGTTTTCACTAACACTACGCAACACCTAGACGAAACCCTAAAAAAACGGGCCAAGTGCGTGTCGGGCCACGCACAGTGCAGGGTTCCGTAGTTACCCGTACCTACCTACCGTAAGCCATGACAAAAAATAGCAAATTTAATTACTATGACATTACAAAGTTACAAAACACTTAGTTTTCAGTCATTTCATAGGGTTACTATGAAATTTTTATCTAATCAGTTACATTTTATAAATTTATCGACTTAATAGTCGACCAACAGCTATATAAGTAGGCTTTACCAGTTAACGAGATTACTCGTTAACTGGTAAAGTCTACTTAGCTGTGATAGTTTTACTTTTAAATTCGTTATCTATATATGTATATGCTAGTACCATGATTTTTTTCACGTCTCTATAATAACCGTTTAGCTGGCAGAGGGAACCCTAAAAACGTGCTGTCGGATTTTAAACCCTGGACTCAGTCAGTGCCGAAAATTGATAACCCAACGGCGTTTTTTTATTCAGGTGTTGCCAAGTGTTTGTGAAAATGGGCATAAGTTAGGTTATGAAAGGCAAGGATTATTCTACCTGGATAGAAATTGTAAAAAAAAAACTTTTTATTTCAGACTCCTCAGAATCCATAGTGTTAGTTATCCATAGAATTATGAACAAGCTTTGCCACCAACAGCATTTTAATTAATTATTTACACATTTAAAAACACTTCCAAAAACTCCTTGGTTCGATTCCCAGGTTCCCATTTGAAAGGGGTTCGAACATAAGTAATTTGGACATACATAACGATAAGATAATGAAGTGTTCCTTTGCTACGTAACACAATTTTCACAAATAACTTCACACTTGGTGTTATTTCCATGAATTGGTAGTTCTATTTTTACTCAATAGATGGCGTTACGTGTGCTTTACGAAATGAAAATTAATTTCTTCCTGAACACTTTTAATGCATATGTATATCTTTTGATAGAGTGTACCTACCGATTGGGATGAAACAAAAACTAAGTTGTACATTG
This sequence comes from Mamestra brassicae, assembly GCA_905163435.1. Lineage (NCBI taxonomy): Eukaryota > Metazoa > Arthropoda > Insecta > Lepidoptera > Noctuidae > Mamestra > Mamestra brassicae. The sequence goes on along the minus strand of LR990995.1, from coordinate 8,261,565 downwards.
AGTTACCAAATTATAATGGATTAAAGTTATCTACCTACATTGGTTTTATATTTTCTACGTGATGCGTGTATCTACAACTAAAAAGGCAAAAATCCAAAAAATGCTGGAAATGGGTTATGCATATACTTTTATTTTAATGTACAAAAACGGTTCTTCTATAGATGAATTATACTTATCTAGTACTAGTGGCCCGCCCCAGCTTCGCCCGGATGTATTTTTTTTTCAGTTCTTTTTTTCATACAAACCTGGCCCTGACATTTGGGTAACACAATAAAAAATGATTATTTTTATCGTTCAAGTCGTTCTCAACATATGCGCATATACATTTCGGCAATTAATTTTTATTTATTTAAATATAGATAGATTACTCACTTTCGCTTCTTTGTTAACAATTTAACATATTTATTTACTTAGACAATACGAGATATGTACATATTTGTAACGTGCTCGTTAAGACCTTTTTATACCAAAAATGTCATGATTATCTAATTTTTTTTTCAGGGTCAGAAATTTACGTAGGTATATTCTCGCATATTACATTATTTGAAAATTTACATAGTCTATGTCACCCGGAGTATTTTTACAATGTTGATACCCTATTCATCAAAATCGGTTCAGTAGTTTAGACGCTACGGTGGAACATACATACATACATAAGCTGCTATAAAATAAAGCTTCCTCTTAGCTTTGCCGTAGTCGGGTAAAATGAACTTATCTAACCATTTATTTAAATTAAACACTATTATTTAGCGAAGTTCTAAATACAGTGGTTTTCATATGTTCTTATTTTTACTTTCTTCCAATAAATGGTTAAATAAAAAAATATTAAATAAAAATAGTTAAATAAAAAAAATAAAAGGTTAAATTCGTACCTACCTACCTCGATAGCCTAAGCCGTACCTACTTGGGGTAAGAAGTCGCAAATAACATAAAATTAAATCTATAAGATGTTTTTATATATTTTTTTATATTAAATCTCATGCTTTTCTTCTCTTTGAAATCAAATTCCACAGTTAAGATGAATAAAATTGTATACAGGAAACCGAATATAAATTCGAAATAAATAAAATTGCTTAAAATAAAGTATAAAAATGATTGAATGAATGCAAAAATCGCAAATACCTATATAACTTTTTATTACTTTGTATGTAAGGGAATTGGTTATGTACTAGCGAGTTAACCAAATCTTTACAGGTAGGTACGACTTCGAAACGACATCTTCAAAATTTCAACCTAAAATTATTATTTTAGTCTAATATCGCATAACCGAAAATTTTAATTTTAGTCTAATCAAACAGGAAATCAGATATTGCTGGAGTATCTTACCATAAATAGGTATTTACATAAGGTTTGAGTATGGGGTGACACCAAAACAGATAAACTGTAGACCAGACAGCTGATTGGTCGCCAGTTTATGTCAGTCCACATTTTCTCGGAATGACTTCGAGAGATTATAGATTATCAATTTATGATGCGTAAAAAAAGTATTCTAAATGTTCAGTTGACAATGTATCGAGAGTTTACAATCTCTCAAGTTATTTACAGAGTTTGCTATTTTCCGGTGACATATCTATATACGTAATTACTAATTTAGCTAAGTATAATTCCTGTTCTTTGCTTTTGATCAGCCTTCTATTTGATGTCAATTAAGATTAACATAACAATCAATCAAACGTAATTATTGTACATTCATACTAAAAAAGGCGAAGGGATCATCCACTGCGACTCAGGGACTGCGACTACGAAGACCACGGCCTTGCTACGCACGAATACGTAGCTGGCAAACAAATCAACCGTGTAATTTATAATAAGTTCAACGTAGTAAACCTCTCCTTGGCATGCACTATCCTAGGCTCTCTCAATAGTTTCCTATAGCATAATATTATGTTGTGGTGCCCTATTAGGGTCTACGAATTGTGTTTTAGACTTGTTACCATCTTAAGTAGGAATATCTTACGTAGCAGTGCACAGCCGACATTATGTAGGTAAGTAATAAGAAATCAAAATGATTAGGTACTTAGGTAAGAAAGCAAGGGCGTACCCAGGATTTGAATTAGGGGGGGGGGGGGCAGCTCATACCTGTTTCGCTGGTTGTTGTGCTTCATGGCCAACGACTATGCACTGAGCCGTCGATGAGTGCGGGTGCGGGCTGGGCGTTTGTTCGTGCCTATCCCAAATATTCCCCGTCGCCCTGGATTGCCAGGTGGCAATCGGGCATAAAATTCCCGAAGTTGGCGACTGAGAAGTTATTGCTCCCTCTCTTTAAATCGCTGTACCTACACTGCGACGTGGATCCCCAATTATAATCATTAGGTAGGTTAGATTTTTTCAATTTGGTTTTATGAATAGACTAGCTATTGCATTTGGCGTGCACTGAGAAAACTTTTGATGATCCATAAACTTATAAAAAATTTCGCAAGGGTATATGTCTTAACTATGGCTACAGTTTAAATGCGTACCAAGTAAAATATGTTGGCTTCAAATAAAATAAACCCACTCTATACCGAGGTGCCTAAAGAACAACGTTTTAAGTTCCAAAATAATTATACACTCATCAGAATAAAATTGTACGTGTTGTAATTATATTCTTTTTGCCTACCAAAACAGATAAATGCTCACCAAATCTTGTTTCCCTGAAATACAATGTTTCTTTTGTTACTAGGAGAAATTGGATGCAAGAGCGCTCAGCTAATCGCGCTCGGGACTTGGGGCACCCCAACTCGAACAGGTTAGGTTAGAAGGGGATGGCGGGGTCTAGTGAACGAGCAAATCCACCGAATCAGACCCCGCTATCCCCTTCGTGGTTGTTTTTTTTTAAACCATAGAGCCCCGACTTCGCCTTTTGGTGAGCACTTATCCATCCTGGCAGGTATTTCAAATTGTTTGGTAGTAAAATAGGTACTCTTCTGTAAATCGTTTAAACACAAGCCATAGAATAAAAGGAAAATAGGTTCATTTCTCCAATACTTAATGAAACACAATTCGGTGAGCATTTATCCATTCTGGCAGGTATTTCGAATTTTTTGGTAGTAAAATAGGTAATAACTGGTAGGTGTTTAAACACAAGTCCTTAACTATTATGGTTAAAAAGTCAGAATTACCGCTTTTTGTTTAAATTATTCATTCAAACCTCGGGTGGAATGGAGAAGTGGCGATTTTGGTATCATGGAATTAATCCATATCCTTTTAAATAGTTTGATAATGAAGATTGTTTATGTACATGTAAATTACACTTTTAAGTATTCAAATCGGGCCTTGCGTTTAAAAATTACGACGGGTATTAAACTGCTCTAAGTAAGAAAAATGTTGCGGTTTGAGCGAACTGGTAGAATCTTAATGCTCCGATGAAGTTGAAACACGACATTCATGATTTCGATACTTAAAAAAAAGAATTAAAAATGTTTGGATTTAGAAAATAAACCCCAAAAGGGGCGAAAAGGGGTGATGAAGTTTTTAGGGGAGGACATTATCGCTTGCTTCAAATTACGTGGAAATTGGTATGAACCAACTAAAAGTGGTATCATTTTTGCATAATCAAATTGTGAATGGGGTGAATAGTTGCGCTGATCCTGAGACCACAGAATCAGCAGCAGAAATAGCTGGGTAATTAATGAAAATCGTTGTGCTTAATTTTCCAGAGCTAACCTTTGAAATTTGTGAACTACCTACTAAAACGCGGCCGAAGTCGCAGGCGAAGTGCTAGTTGATCGTAAAAACCTGGTGTAAATTCGTATCACAGATAATCAAAGTATTTGCAATAATTAAAATACTTAACAAAAGCTAATCATCAGTCACAGTCACAGATAATTAAATAACATTTTTACAGTCGCCACCCGGTAGCAACAGGGAATTTTATTCCCGAATGCCACCAGTGGCAATCCATGTGGGGGTGACTGGGAATATTCGGCCCATCCTACGTCTACTAGGCAATGGCTGGATGGCTTTTGAATACCCTTGATATGCATGATGGAATTCTATACTATAGCGAATCGAATGCCGTGGAATATTCTAGATAAAATAATGTAATAAAAATCAAATAAAAAATAATTAATGAGTGGAAAGTTGTTAATTTTCCGACACTTTATTTTAGATATAAGATAGAGATACACGTTTTTAATTCTCATGTTCTAGTTTCCAGTACCTAATAGAAATTGCCAAGAAAATTGAAGTTTATTTTTCTCTTCTGGGGGGGGGGGGGCCTTACGCCCTTGTAAGAAAGGATACACAATTACCTATTAAGGAACATAAGCAACACTGATAACATTACTGTGATCGTTACCTACCTATTGAAGCTTATTGGACCTTCTGTTATTTTAACGCATCATTAAGTATTTAAAGGTTGTCAAGGCTAAAAAATGTTCAAGGAGGGAGGAGAGAGAAAGAGCAGCTTTACGAAAAATTATTTACTTTGTATAAAAATATGAACAACAACAATAACAACATCCATTCTTAATAATAATAATTCATAACAATCAGGATACTGAGTGGTATCAGTGCTTGCCGTGGTGGAAGCCCCAGTGCTTGTGGTCCTTGTGTTCGCCCTTCTTGCCGTGATCGTGGTGGTGGTGGTGGTGTCCTTCGTGTCCGTGGTGTCCCTTGTGTCCGTGGTGGTCCTCGTCGTAATGGTGCTTGTCGTGGTGGCCGTGTTTGCCATGGTGTCCCTCGTGGTGACCGGAGTGGTGGTGACCGCCCTTCTTGTGGTGTCCACCATGTTTCTCGTGGTGCCCGTGGTGGTGGTCGTGCTTGTGGTGTTTGCCTTCGTGGTGGTGGCCGTCGTGGAAGTGGTGGTCCTTGTGGAAGTGATCCTTGTGGTGCTTCTTGTGGTAGCCGTCGATGTGTTCGCCCTTGTCGTGATGCTCTTTGTGTCCGTGCTTGCCGCCCTTGTGGTGGTGTCCGTGCTCGTGGTGTTCACCATGGTGGTCGTGCTCATCCCAATGTTTTTTGTGGCCGCCGCCGTGCTCGTGGTGATGTTCCTCGTGGTGGTGCTTGCCGTGGTCACCGTGGTCGCCCTTGTGGTGGTGGTGGTGTCCCTTGTGTCCCTTGTGTCCATGGCCGCCATGGTCGTGATGATGGTGGGCATGGTGCTCGTGGCCGCCGCCATGCTCGTGGTGGTGCCCGGACGCGGCTACCGCTTGGTCATCGCGATCGGCCTCGGTGGCGCAGCATATTGCCGCCAGGCACAGCACACCAAGTACTAGAAGCACCCTCATGATTATTGTTGTACTTCCTCGATAGGTAAGTCCTGAGAGGAAGTCCGGTTGTAACTGACCTCTGATACATTGATTGCCTATTTATATCGGTAAGTAGTAGAGCACCGTTTACAGCGGTGGAGAAATTATTCCGCAAGCGTCCGTACTAGTTCATGGACAAATTAAAAAAGGCATTCATTTGTTCAACAGTCATTTTGTTTGATGTTTTAGTCATTTGAACGATGATCTAGTCTTTAGATACTTACACTGAGTCCAAATCTTCAAATGGAGTCCAGAGAGGATCCTTAAAAATAAAAAAATAAAACCGGAGCCGTTTGTTTATCCTTTCAGAGATAAAAGGATGTGAAGTGTTAATGTGCACTACCTGTTAATGGTGCAACTGTTTTTTTTTCTGATTCGTATCAGTAAACTATACTTTATGTTTAGGGACTTACTTGTTAGGTTAGGTTAGGTTAGGTTAGTACTATATCCTTTTAAGTTCCCTTTCCTCTTTGGAATATATACCCTCTCTTTTGTGGGTCGTCCGTCTTTTCTTTATTAATGGGCTGTATCTACCTACCTATTTATCATTAACCGATTTAATGGAATATAAATTGTGTGCCACAACAACTCCTCAGTATTCAGGAGCCTAATGGGATGACTTCCTGAAACTTAAAAACAAAAAGGACCCTACCTTAAAAAAATGGCAAATTTGCATAAATCTACTATCAAAAGCTGTTAGTAAAGTTAGTCCAGCCAACAATATACACTGTTGTTCTCTGAACCCCTTTGTGTATTTTAAATGACTTTAAATTGTGTTTTTTGGGTTCCGTAGCTCAGTCGGCAAAAACGGATCCCTTATAGAATCACTTTGCGGTTCCTCTGTCTGTCTGTCCGTTTGTCAAGACCCTTTTTCTTAGGAACGCGGTGAAGGAAACAGGCTGAAATTAATATCAAGTACTCAGGTCTGCTACCCCTTGGAGCAGTGAAAAAATCAAACTTCTCTTCTAAAGTCAACGCAATCTAAAGATAAGGCCGTTTAAAGCGCATGTTTTGACGCTTGCGAGGGAATCAAAACCTAAATGCTTCTTCCCGTTGATCTAGAGTCATGAAATTTGGTAAGAAGATAAATCTTACAGTAGGTATAAGTACAAGAAAAGGGCTGAAAATTATAGGAATATTTTTTTGCGATTACAAACTTATATTTTCGTTAGAAGAATTGACTGAGACGTACATTGATGTACCTATGGGAAAACATTTTTTCAACAACAAGCGTAAGTTTGTCCTTCAATCTTACCTGCTATATTTTTGTCACAGTAATTAGAGTGCTTTCATTCTTTATAAACTTCCGTAGGTAATGTATAGGTACTCGGAAAAAATTAAGTCTCGATCGGAACCCTCGGTGCGCGAGTCTGACTTGCACTTGTCCGGTTTTTTTGTTTTCCCCATTCGTATTATGTAGGTAAATGTTTATGGCTAAGTTTTTACTTAATGTCACTATATAAGAATACCTATTAGAATACGGAAAATCTGTCCTCTACAGAAAATAATAACTTCTGAACAATTAGTACGTATCTAATTTGATTCTCAATTAATTGAACCTAGTGACTGTTACATTCAGTCATTTTCCGCGCCCTTATCTTGCTCTGGTGGGCATTCGCCTGAGGCAGGGCTTACGTCACAATTGTGTACCTACTACACTGCGCGTCGTGGTCACCCCTGCATGCAGACTCGCACAGATACAAGGTGTTCATTAATTAAACTAGTGAGTTTCATTGAGGGTGCAGTCATACAGTGGCACCCTAAATGTATGCAAGTATATTTAAACTATATTTATTTATTTTCCTGTTAGTATCAACGTTTTGCTCAAGCGATGGTGTTGAAATCTATAAGTTTAGCGCAAAAAACGTTTTAAAAATAATAAGAATAAGATTATAGAGTCCATTTATTGCACATATCGAATCTTAAAATAGGTAACCTACGAGTACATGATGTACCTATTTTATTCACAAACACGTCGTGATAACTATGAGTGACACTTTCAGGTAGTACACGATGAGCAAGTGTTCATATTTGTAGAGTAACGAACTGCCGGTCGAGCGAGTGCGTAGCTAACGTAGACTCGATTGAATAGGCCTCGACATCAATGGCGGCATTCAGAACCTCACCTCGTAGAAATCTTCATTCAATATAACACACAGTTGATTGACGGCTCATAAGCTGAAGTCTATCGAAAATTATCTGCTTAGTGGGTCTTTTCGCGTTCCATTCGCCGCTATTTGGATAGCGTTAAACAATTCTTCCGAGTGACTTAGCACTGTTAATCCTCGCCCTTGTTGGTCCACGTCCGGATCTCTACAACATAATGCAGATCTGTTTGAGTATTCAGCTTGATTATTTACGCTTATGAGTTCATCACGGTCCATTGTAAACTTTCTTGTTATTATACTTATTTACATTAGACATTAAATGGGCATGCATTTTATGTAGGTATTATTGTGGGGATTTTCCTACGATTTGGTTCCTTCGTTCGTAATACTCGTTCAAATAAAGAAATTCGTACCAACGTAAAACCATTATTTTTTAATATAAGATATGATAATTATTTTGACGGTTATTATATTCTCACCCTTATTCATAAAAACTTTGTAATCATTACATACCTAAAATATTTATAGTCAGATTCTTTATTCAAAATTGTCTATGGAGAATTTAGAATCTCTTTAACAGTATTTTAAAAAGTTTTTATGAGTGAAAACTTTGTAATCATTACATACCTAAAATATTTATAGTCAGATTCTTTATTCAAAATTGTCTATGGAGAATTTAGAATCTCTTTAACAGTATTTTAAAAAGTTTTTATGAGTAAGGGTTTTTGCATTGTAGGAAAGACATTAATTAAGCTTCAACGTCAACGGACTAACGGGCTACAAGTTTTTTGCTAAAATATTATGAAATAAGGTATTAGCAAGATCACAGTTTGCAAGAGATGTTGAACTCTTTAAAATTAAGACCGGTGCAGCATTACTCGGTTACGTTTATTGATAGATGACTCAACACTTTTTAATACAAACTGGGTTCGCTGTAAAATAAGTTTGATGGAACATGAAATGTCATACATTATTTTAGCAACTTCATGCCATACCTGATTTTTCTAGGTGTTGAAAACTGCTTTTCTTAAAAATAACTTGGTATTTCTGTTTCTTTGGACACCTACCATCCTAATTATGCTCCTTATCCACCATTAGCAAGATGGCATAAAGTACCCACAAATAAATGATAGAAATTATGTAAATAAAATTATGGATATCAATAAAAACATGTCTCTTGCACAAATGAATAATTATGAGCCGTAAGTTCATGATCGTCACGGTCCATCGAGATCTTTTCTAAAGGTTCGCTTTCAAAAGAGCCCCGAGTTTTCAAGGCCGCCGCCGTGGCCTTCTCAAGTACTTTCGCTTGCTATGGTGAATTACCTGAACATTATGTGGACTTGCTATTCACTGGAGTAGGATATATGTCATGTACCTGGGTTATTAAATAAATCGAATTTGTGATTTGAGTAGGTATTATTACTATTATTTATTTATTTCGGACAATAATAATAATAGACTCCAACTTTGCATTGGCTAAACGTAAAATTCCATCATGCATGGAAAATAAAAATTAAGTTTTTGTAGTGTCTCACCACCTTGATGCTCTTTCTAATCCTCGTTCAGCATCGTCATCGTCTTCCTGTCCCTAACCCAAGCTTCGTAGGTTTAGCGCAACACGTTTCCTTCTTCCATTCCTCCCTAATTTCCCCTTTTTGTCTTCACACAGTCCATCCAGGCACATTTCTACACGCAGTATGTTTTGTAAATTTAAATCTATAATATGTACCTATAGCTATCTACCTGACATAATGTAAGTCTTTATAAATGTGTTATATAAATATATCTATTTACTAATTCAATTTACTACTAAAGTAGGTTGGCAGTCGTTTGCAAAATATAATTACATTTACTTGTCTATTGTAGTTGAATGATTCAGTGACAAGTTGAATAAGTTACCTAATAAAGGTAGAATTTAGACTACTTACTATCCCGGTTTCGATTGGTACGACATCGAAATTCAACACATTTTCGTTAAGTACAGAAATCATCCCTATGTTCAGGATAACGTCGTTTGCAGCAAGTTACCATAAGTGAGCCTAGCTTGCATAATCAACATCTTCTTTTCAGGTGAAAAACTACAGCTGGACATATCCATACCTTCCGCTAAACATTGCCACATAGACTAGTCCTGTGCCTCTCGCATCCAGCGCATTGCGGCCCCCGGCCTTTTGGGGTGCCTTCCAACTTTACATCAATACGCGATCAACGTTCTAGACTCCGTTTTGCCAGCACAGTTCGCATAACTGAGCTAATTAAAAAAACAAAACAAATACAACAAATTACGTCAGCTATGAGAGCTAGCTACGTTAGCTAACTTAACTTAGTTCTTGGTCTGCTACTGGTTTAAACTCTGCCCATTCCTCCGCCTTTTAATTTACCCTGCAACACTAGCCCGCCCGGCAATCCTTTTACAATATCATAATTAGAGTATATTCTCAAGCGAGATTCTCCGCAACAGCAGCGGCAGTATCAGCACAGCACAACGAGCTACGAAGACACACAAGTAGCGTCCCACACAAGGCCAACCCATAATCCATGAAAATAATACCACCAGCGTGTGTCAGGCCTTTTGGTTGGGTTCTAATACAGTCGGCACGCCTACGGTGACAAGAGCTCTTCGAATGATGTCGGTGACATTCGCTTGCTGCGCTAAGCGACTCGCACTACAGCTGCATAGCAGGCATGGGGACCGAGGCTGTCAGAACTTCGCCACAGTGGCAGCGATGCGGAGAACAATAGGGAGCACCTAAACGACGTAGAGGGAAGAAGCGAGGCCTCACATTCCTCATAAAAATAAAAGGAAATAATAATTTAGTAATATTGTACAAATATAATAGAAACTAGAATTATGTGAAAAAAATGCATAGAAACATACAGAATTATACATAATGATGTGCATAGAACTATAGCGTTATGTAGTTACGATATTACCTTTAAGTTATGAAGTTGGTACCTAAGTACTATTATATAGATAGATGTTATAGATAGGTGCGGCTAAATAAATGTTTATTATTATAAGCAGTAGGTATACTCATATCTTGCTTTATATTTTTTTCATATCATATTAGCGACCCTCCCCGGCTGCGCACAGGAGTAAATTATACACGCAAACCTCTCATTTCTCGCTCTTTCTATTAGTGGAAACCGTATCAAACCCCGTGGTTTAGAAGAAGTAAGCGGAGAAACAGTCAGAGGCAGACAGCGATTTTATTTTATTATACTACAAGCTGTGCCCGTGGCTTCGCTCCCGTCAACTCCCGTCAACCGTTACCTACACTACCCTACCTACATACTATTTAATACGTAAAGAGAGACCCAAGCCCTCATATAATTATACTTTTAATTCCGCTGGTCAGCTGTATTCATATGCCTTAGCTGTGATCGGGTATTTAAAACCAAATTCGGTCTAGCGAGTCATATCAGGGTACACGCTAGGAAGTAGTGTCATGGGGTCGCCGTTGTCGAAATCGGCAAGGAGGACTATAAATATATATATGTACATACTATTTAGATTAGAGATAAAGCTTGACCACACAGACCGTTGTCGTAGATGCGTGTAGCAGTCTCGTAGCAGTCTCGTAGCCGTAGCACATGTTCGTAGCAGTTACGCATGTGTGAGTGTGTAACAGTCAAAAATATTTTCTTTATACAAGAGACATCTATTTATTTCTCGAAACAAGCCTATTTAGTTAACTCTAAATTATTCATTATTCGTCATAATTTTATTTTGATACCATTATTTCAAATACCAATTTATTATGTATGTTTTTGTCTTATACATAAACTGTTGGTAGTCCTTTATAAATAAGGTAATTTATAAAAAAAAATATTGAGTGTTTATTTTTACTCAAACAAGACACCCATTAGTAATAAGCAGGCGGTATGAAGCTATGAACTTATTACTCATAAATCTATGTACAAAGAAATCGTATACCGTACCCGGAGCCCCAGTTCCAGTGCGCCACACGGCTCTAATGCTCTTAGTGCATCCAGGGCGCCGTGCTTAGGGCATTAGGCGCTAAGTAGCCTAGCCCTACATCACTCGATCTTGTTAGCGGCCTTTACTAACACTGTTATTACTGTAACATTATATTCTTAGGATTAAATATTTAGATATAGGTGAGTAGGATTGTGTTGTGACGAGGGATCGTAGGACTAGATTGGAGTTGGTCGGGAGAAGTAGTACTTATAAAATTTGGTGTTCGCTAGCTCACTTTCTAATGTGTGTCCTTTGTTCTTTTTTATTTTACTTTATATTAGACTAGTCGATCAAGCGGATTTCTGTTTATAAAGTGCTACCAAAATAATACGTTAGTTATTTACCCTGTTGCAGGCAATTTGTATGATTCTGCCGTTTACATACGGCGTCGTCAGTTTAAAAACGCTCGCAGTTATGCATTATAGTAGTAATAGTAATAGTAATATTTATTGAAAGAAATATTTGTACATTTTTTCACAAATAAAGTGCTTAATCTACTGATAATGTACACAACAGTATTAGCATTTGGGGCCGAACTAGGCATAGCCTGTATGTCAGCCCTCAACGCCGATCCCCTTGAGTTACAAATAAGTGCTTTAATTATGTATTTCAGTGATTCCACGCTAAAATGTACGTGCCTAATACAAGACAGAGAAAAAATAAGAATAATAATAACAAGAAATAATTCAGAAAAACATTACAAGTTGGATGATCATTATGCCGAAGGCAAAATGATAACTCGTAACTCGTTCCCTTTAGCCGTAAAAAGTGTCACACACTATGGTACGCAGTAGAATAAAGAATAAGGAAACGAATATAGTTCACATCAGTAATTATTTTTACCAACAACCATCACGGAATTATAATATATTCCGCGCATGTATTCAAACTCTCACATTGTATTGTACAGACTTGCTAAATGCGTGTATCGATACCCATGTAATGTTGACAGCATGGCGAACGCGGTTTGAACAACACATTGTTAGCAATCAGGAGGTTAGCCCCGGATAATCCCCGCTATTGTTAGCTATTTTAATGCTTATGCCCTTTGTGTGTGTGCTGTATTAAGTCATACGCGGATAATCGCCGTATTATATAGAGTTAATTTTCCATTGGCTCGTATCAGAGGGCTTGGCAGCTGCTTACCGCCGCGACAGAGCCCGGCGACATCTATGCACGCCAAATGTATTATTTACATGTATTCTATTTAATTTTGACAAATCAATATTTTATTCAACCAACGTCACCGGATGTTGCGATTCGGTTATTAATTATTGATGATGTGTCAATAAATGTTTCTATATTGTAGTTGTTGTTGTAGGTAGGATGCAGATCTGTGCATGCAACTTGCCCAACCAGTCCTCATGTTTTACCCAAGTAGAGAATATTTTCGATTGTTGTTTTAACAACTGAGGCAATAAGCTTCTGTTTGCTTCCGTCGTTTCGTAAACGAATTTTAAATTGTTTGCATTCATCTGGTAGAAAAAAATACCTTGATTTTACAGGTAATCTTGACTTACTGTCACGCATCGTCGAGTGACCAATATTTGTCGGAATAGAACACCGTAAAGATGTTTCCGGTTCGTAAAAGTATCATATTAACTGTGCAAACATTGGATCGGAGGTTTTATCGTAGGCAGCTGGGCGACACGACTAATTACATCAATTACAGGCAAACAGAGCCGTGCTCGGGTTTCGCTCCACCTTTGTCAATATTTGGCGAGTGGCCGCGCTCCCGCCCCGAATGGACACTCGTGTACGCAACGCCGCACAGTCGCTAACCGTGGACATTATTAATGCACAAGGTCATCCTCATACCTACAGCACTAATGGGGAACTTCCAACGCGAGATAACTTACACTTCTGACTAGTACCAAACTGAACGAAGCGACTTTACCAACACAGTTACGAAGAAAAGATCGCTGATGGGAATATTTGAGATGGTCAGCATTGCATGACATTTGGGAGTTTACCAAATACCAAATCCTTAAAATTGTGGAATAATGGAATTCTGAATATCTACATTTACAGAGTGTGACATTTTTGTTTGTTTATTAAACCCGAATTTATTTATTTTAACTCAATGTTCTTTTCACGACAGCTTTATATCTAATAACACCCATTTAATTTCTTTTACCTCCAGAGATTGACAAGAACCTTTTTTACCCTTTATCCGTATAATACAAGACGTGTGTTAGTGTGTGAGTATTAGGTATTGTTATACGATTCTCATAAGCTGTAAAAAGGCGAACACATCGCGAACGCCGCGGGCGCAACTTTTGACAAAACAACTTATTCAATTTGTTCGTTGTTAGGTACCTACAAGTTGTAATCCCTCGTGTTTCCACAATTGTCACAAAAAGGCTGAGTCGTGATCATGTGCCCCGAATCCCTCGAAAGTGGAGGACGTATTATACTGTATTAAGAAGAACACATTAGAGATATATTAAACAACGAATAGAGTTGGGGGTTGGAATATGATCTAAAGTGAATCGCGACTGGAGAAGTCGTGGTTTAACAAGCAGTTAGCAGCGTAGGAATGAAAACTTATAAGTATTTTAAAACTCATGAAAAAATAAAAATGTCTCCATGGCATTCGGCATCGCGGCAAGCCCAGTCAAAGAAGGCGGTAAGCTCTGGAAAGACTGCTCTCAACTATTTCTGGACAGAGAAAAGTGGAAGGAGAGTATAGTGTATATAGTCATCATATATATAGTCCGACCAGAAACAGGTCGACGGCGCGCTGTGTTCCACGCGCACCTCAAAGAGATGTCATGAAAGACGGGGCCCGTTAGGGGCCTACCAGGTTTGCGGAATTTGTTCGAAAGACTCATCGCGGCCCTGGAACGCAAAGGGCATTCGGAGGAACACGGATGGGTTTTAGTCAGTAAGAGTCTGAAACACCCTTCCGGAGCGGATGAAGTCATTTGATGATTTTCTATCCATAAAATAAAATGGCCGTTGCCCTGCAGTTGGAAAATCGAGGCTCATAATCTAATGAATAATATCTGACTAACAAGTTTTAGGATTCTTTGGAATTTTGAACAAGTGGTAATGTGGTAAGCTCATTGGTAAGTGAATCGACCGCGTCACCGTGGTTTATGGTATTGACTTTCTTCTTTCTTTTACCTTTTAGACTTTACCGTAGACCTGTAGTACCGTAGGTACTTCACATTCATTAAGATGTCTTTATATTGTTTAAGTTTAAGTAAAATTGCTCATGGAATACCATTCCACTCCGATCTCTCCAAATTTCGAATAGAATCCAATTTACCACAGTTTTCAATACGTAGACGTAACGAGAGCGTAACCTGCAGGCCTAACATACAGACCTACTTTTCCAGGTCATTATCATCACCATTTTAGACAAAAGACATCCAGTGCTGGACATAGACCTGCCCTAAGCATCAGCATATCGACCGGTCCTGTTCACTTCGCATCTAGCGCTCAACATTGAGGGAGTCCTGTCAACACTGAGTCTTCCGGTGCGCTACAACAAATGTTCAGGCTATGTTGGATATCTTGGTTTGAAACATAGCCCTCTTCATTGGCCTCTGTGTGACCTTCAGTCTTCTGAAGTGGCCTATTGTGACCGAACACGTTTCAGCGTCTTACGTCTGTCATCAGTGGCTATACCTACGTACTGGTCAAAGACTTTTGTTTTGAGACACTGACGAGCTTGAGAATGAGAGAGCCAGTGTCTCACTTACCTACTACAGTCAGTCTGACTGTAGTAGGTAAGGGAGACGAGTGACTATTGTGTGGCTTATTTAACGCGCTTCTCATATGTTCAGTAAGTGTAATTTATTTCACAAAAAATGGCCAGTTCGATAAATTCGATCTGGCTCGATGTGTACTTTTAATAAGAATGAAAACAATATTTTTATAACAATGCAAAGTAATTCTGATCATCACTAATGATATTTTGTATTACCACGAAATGAAGTGGAGCGCTGGCCGGTTCAGCGAGCGCGATGCAACGTGTGCGACATAGCTACGCGTTTCATTATAACAGATTACAACTTACGGAGAGGGATACACAGATTACTATTATATCAACTGTTCGGGAGCGTCGCGTCGTATTGTCACATCCATTAAGCTGTGCCGGGGGCGGGGCCACGCGCGCCACGCCCCCCGCACGCCCCCCGCACGCCTGCTGCTCACCCCACACACGCCGCGCCCGGTAGTCGGCTGCGCCCGCTCTTACTCACTAAAACGATTTGCTCGCAATCGCATCACCCGAGCATTATCCCATCATCACACCAAAAATCGACGCTTTTCCGGTTTCCAGGCTAATAGTTAATTCGATCGCTAATTACAATTACTTAACGGATTTAAGTTGGACAAAGTGAATGAATAATATTAAAAGCGAGTGTTTGAAATGTTTGTAAAAACTTTGTTAAGTTGGGTATGATGTGGTGTGCGGTGCGGGTCGGTAGTGCGGCGCGCGTGCCCCTGGAGGGCCGGTGAGGGTCGTGTGGTCGTGGTCGTGGTCGCGGGGGCGCTGGTCGGCGCCGTGGCGACGCAGGAGGGCGGCATGGGCGGCGCGGGCGGCGGCTGGGCGCGCGAGGCTCCAGCGCTGCTGAGCACGGCGTTGCTGCTGGGCGGCGCGCTGCCCGAGCGGCCCGCTGCGCCGCTCTTCACTATCGACAGTATCCTGGCGCCGCGCCCGCACCCGCCGCTGCCGCCGCTGCAGCTGCAGCACCTGGCGCACTCGCCGTTCCATAGAGCGCATGACCTCTTTGGTACGTTTGCCAACAGCTTAGGTAAACACCCTTCATGATTTTTTGTTTAGAATTGAGGAGTCGAAGTCGCTATTTGGCTTAATCACTTGCCTCGACTGCTGCTTTGTAAGACAGGGTAAATGTGAAAGCTCGCTGTTCCCAAATTTGTTATTTTGAAACAATGTAAATAGGCCGTAGGAATTCTTATTCGTTGTTGAACATATCTACAATAGTAGATATGTTAACATGTACTTCTATTATTTGTTCTTATAATGCAATCTTTGTAAAAAAATTTTGATACTCGAACGAGTATAAACAAAAAATAAAGTAACATTGGCCACAATTATCATTAACGGTGAAATAAGTGCTACGGGGATGCTACGCGTGCTGCAGGGACACTTCTACGGTGTAGATACTATTTTTCTACAATAAAGACTCATCATCATCATCATAATATCAGCCGGAAGACGTCCACTGCTGGGCATAGGCCTCCCCCAAGTGTCGCCACAACAACCGGTCTAGTGCGTCTCGCATCCGTCGCTTATTATGCAACAAAAAATACTTCAATTTATTATGTATCTAAATATTCTATCAATGTGTCCAAATATATCCATTGATAAATAAACAAAAGGTAGATTGTAACAAGATGAACTAGGTGCGTGATTTTAATTGAGGTGACACTAGTCAAAGTAAACATAATTTTTCAGTAAGATAATTTTTTGCCAATTTAATTTTTACTTTTATTTGCAAAGTCATAAAAAAAGACTTTAATATCTTACAATCTGGAAAGTAGCAATAAAGATATGGTAAAAAAATACCGTAAATAACTAAACATTTTTGAAAACGCCTAAAAACTGTTAATAATAAAATTAAAGTTTTATTACCACAACTTTCAAACAAACAAAAAGCTATATAAAAATAAGAGCTACACAATGCCACAGACAGACACACAAATACAGAGACATATAGATGCACATGTCAAACTTATAACACCCCTCTTTTTGGTCGGGGGTTTAAAACAGCACTGAGCGTAAAAAAACATTTTATTGACACATTTTCAGTTGACACAAAGTCAACGAAAATAAATCTTGATATTTCATTTCATCACCTTTTTTTCTATTATAAATTAACGTTTTTCTCCAAATGGCTAAATAATAACAGCCGCATGGGATGATCTTTAAGGTTAAGTAATGCTTGCCGAGGTCGGTCTGTGGATGGGTGGCCATCTTAACATACCGAGACTCCTTCGGAAAGCACGTTTAGACGTTGGTCCCGCCTGTTATTCGCAGATCTTTGACAGTCGTTACGGATTGTCAGAAGCCAGAAAACCTGACTCCAGTCTTGTCATGATGTACCGTGTTACCCAGGTAATAGGTTGTGGAAGTCTGGTATGCAGCCGCTCCACGTAGAATAGGTACTAGTATTCAGTTGAATCCGGTTTGACTGGAAGCCGACCCCAATAAATTTAGGTAAAGGCTCAGTCATCCGTCTTCTTCGTCCATGCACATCTTTGTTTGCACTCACCTCAATAGTCACCTCCTTTCAAGCCAAATCGTTTTTCACACAACCCACCCATTGTTTCTTTGATCTTCCTTTGCCCTTTTAACCAACCATTTTTTTTTAAACCTGTTCTGTTTTACTGCAGGGCACAGCCCGCCCCCCCTTCTGTCTTCCATTCCTACTTGCTTTGGGGAAGTGTAGACCTAATCCGCCAATAGGTGTCATCACATTTATACTCATTGTATAACATTCACCCTTGCTGTGATTTCAATGCAAAGTGCGGCTGAAGAGTAATGGTTTAAGGGTTTTAGCAATTAATATCGCTAGGAGTACCCATTTATTAAAAAAAAAACAGCCCTCGGACATTATAGGGGTACCGGAGTTGCAGCAATCACCATGAAAGTGATACCCATCTCATGTCATGGAAACAGTTTTGGAGCCTATTTTCGTTATTGCGAACCGAACGAAATTATTTTTTGAATTTAATTTTGAGTACGGTAATAGTTCTTTACAAATAGATTACAGGAACACCTATAAACATCTGTAGGTATAAAGTAACATGTTACAATCTTGAAATTCGTTCGGAACCCTTTCCACGCGAGTCCGACTCGCACTTGGTCGGTTTTTTTGTTAACAAGCTACATCATTTAAGAATAATAATTTTAATCTGACTGACTCTGCGCAGCTGTAATTTGCAAAATATTTTTAAAATTTGTTAGCAGAAGTAAACTTTCAAAGCCAGAACCTTGCAACAATTCTGCTCTTATACCATTAGTAGACACTTGAATTCGTCTTCTCATCTTTGGACGAGTCCATTCTACAAGTAACACTCTCAATCATCATTTTAAATATAAATTAATAATATAATCACAATAATAATTATTTATCGATTTATACCTACACAGAGATTTTAGGTCAATAGTTCATTTTACAAAACAATAAGGTTTCGTACGATCGTCTCCAATCTGGTGGGTGATGCACTGTCCTCCCGGCTAGGTTATAAACAGTCCCAATCCCCTTTGCATTTACAATTTAACACGGTACATTGTGCTTTATTTATTCATTTGGTTAACCAACAATTGTTTACACATCACATCACAGTTACATTCTATATTCTTTTACAAGTGCAACAATTAATTAAAGGTAAACACCTCATGCATAATTTGTGGTTATTCACATTGTTAACACTAAAAATTTATAAAATATTAGCATTTTACTTAATATTTAAAATCAATTTGAGACAAAAATAATGAATAAAAATAAGTTAGTGAGTAAAAATTTTAAAACAACACACAATTTAAATAAATCATTAATTTAAGTTAAAATTAAAACTATACAAAACATTCAATAAATTACAAAAAAAATATTACAGCACATCATTTTATACATACAAAACTCTAATTATATTGCAAAATTTGCAAAATTTGTCGTGGTATATGTCAATTAAATCATCGGCTTTGGTTGTGTTTCAATTAAAACTAGTCAAAGTACATTGATAACAGTGTCAGGACTCTTACCAACGGGTCTCATGTCTTTTTAGGCCTAACATTATTGTGAATATTTAAACTGGAAATGAAAGAATATCATAAATTAAGATAATATAATTATATTATAATTTCCTTTTCAACCCACTCGAAAACTGGCTCCGAACTTGCCGCTTATTGGCTCGCGATGGCGTGTATTTCACACTAGTATAGAAAAACCGGCCAAGTGCGAGTCGGCCTTTCAAGGGTTCCTAACCATAAACCGAAAATAACACGTTTCGTGTATGGGAGCCCCTTTACTTGTTAATTTAATTTAATATTAATTATTTGTTGTTATAGCGGCCATAGAAATCCACACTCTGTGAAAATTTAAACTGTCTATCTATTACGGTTCTTGAGATACAGCCCGCTGTGAGATAGACGGATGGACGGACAGCTGAGGCATAGTAATACGGTTCCGTTGGTTACTCTTTGGGTACGGAACCCTAAAAAAGGGTGGTCAGCCCGCACATGTTCAATTTACAATACTTTTTATAATTTTAGACAAGTCGCCGGGCAGTCCCACTTCAGTGCCTGCAGCAGAGAAATATAAAAAACCCTAAAAATATATTGTCTGCTGTTAAGATCACATTACAATAATAAAAGACACTGAAGAAAATTATTTAGAGCGCCCAAAGAAAACTGAAATAAAGCTTCTTCTTTAGAGAGCGATTCTCACTAGGTATACACACCTCACACAGCCCTCGGTCCCAATATCCTACTCAGTTATGCTCTTCAAGCTGCGCTTTCAGCTTGTCTTTCAGGCGTGCGCGTATGCTCACAGCGATATAAATAAAGAAAGTATATCGACTTTAGGTTTTTATTATTTCGCTGAAGTTAAGATTTTTTCGTTATGTGAATCTTTCGGATAAGCGTCATAAAGCTTCACTAACATAATGTACTTAAGTTTATTTAACATATTAAGTCCAGAGAGTCACTAAAACTTTATTTTACAACGTGTACATATGTGTATACATATAGCAAACCAGTGCAAAAGACGCGAATAGTGAAAAGCAAACGAATAGAACAAAGGTATAAGAAATAGGAATCTACAACGTAGGTATTACAAATCCCTCCATTTTGCCAACACTCAAGGGAGGTATCTGAATTGAGTATTTGGAGTTAAGAACGTGTCAAACCCCACAATGATGCCAACGCTTGACGGGGTTTCAGAATAAAGCAGAGTTTAATAAACTATATCAAGTTCAATTTTTTTATTCAGAAATCAGGAATCAATCCGTAAGCAACGCCCAGTTACTGATGCCCTGAAATACCGCATTCAACCGGAAAAGAAGTTCATGTAGCCCTCAATAAAATGAAAAAATATAAATCCTGTGGCAAAGATAGTATAAATACAGAATCATTGAATATATTGAAATCCGTTCTCCCCAAATATATAACCAGACAATAAAACAACATTAAACTTTCCGAAAAGTCAAAGGAAAAGAGGAAGGCCCATGGCTCGCTAGGTCGATGATATTATTAAAGTTGCTGGAACTCGCTGTATAAGTACAGCAAAAGATGGAGACCGCTGGTCATCCCTGGAGGAGGCCTTCACCTTCTAATTAGAGTAAATTAGAGTAAACTCGAAAGGTTAAAAACTAATACAAATAAAATGCACTGACGTAAATAAATCACAAACTATTCAGTAAAAAAACAATACTAAGACAAGGAATAGATTAATTCAATATTTTTATGTTAAAGTTAAAAATTATTAAAAAGAACAAACGCCAAAGTTAAAAATGATTACAATTTCTTTTTTTAATTAAATGTATGTTTTATTATTTATTTATTGAATGTAATGTAATCTTATAATATGATTGCATGCATCTGTTATATTTTTTTTGGAATTTTTAAGAAATAAAAAAAAAGCTTTTTGTAAAATTCTTTGCTTCCGTTGCATAGGATACACTCTACGATAGATCATGTAGACGCACTCATCAAATAAAAAAGAAATAAAAGCTTGTAAAAAACACCCGGAATCAAAATCCCACTCCACCTGGCTTTTGATAGCAATACACACAGCGATTTTTGACGCTTCAACTAAACAATACCTACATTGATTCCACCGACATCATTCTGTAATAGTTTTAGCTCATAGAAATAGTACAGAAACAACTATGATAGAAATCGTCAAGAGAGGAGTCAACCATCTCCTGAATTAAATTTTACCATCGATTAATTCTCAGATGGTTGGTAACCGATGAGACGGAGAGAGGCACTGTCTTTAGGCGAGAGGAGACGGACTAAATGACGACATTGATCTCTTTTCTTCTTAATTCACCGGACTAAGCAGTCATGCAAGCAAGGAGGTTGAATAGATAAAGATGTCGAAGACACAAAACCAGGATGGCTGATGTGATGATAAACTCACGAGCGAAACGAGGGAATTCATACAGGAGTCCTGAACGCAGCGAGGGATTTAAGGTAGCCCACGGCAACGACACCTTTGTCGCTGAGAAGCATACTCTACTTTTCACACCTACTTCGAGAAAATGGCTGCCCAACTTAAATGGGAATTGATGTTTGCCGCATTTCGGATCAAAATAGTGCAGAGCTGGTACCATGACCTAGACAGATTTCACAAAACTGGAAGGTCGACTGGCGGATTTGCGAAAAGTCGAAAGGAAGGTCTTTGCACAGGAGTGGGACAGAAAGGGCTAGCAAAAAAAAAATAGAATAGAAAGAAGAGGATAGATCTAGAAGTTCCATCAAAAAGTAGTCTTGTAACTGCTGCAATAATTATCCTATCACACGTCTAGGCCAAGTGCTACGACGTAGCGCAGTTGCTACGCCGTAGCGCATGCCCAGGAATCGTAGATCATACGAACTAGGACGATCGTACGTATGTCAAATTTGAACGGTGAATAAAGGAAGATATGACAGAACAATACAGAAAGATACGTTCACTGTTACGTTTCTGAGTAGATAGATCATATCGTCGTTGCAAATTTATAATCTCGTATGTGACATTTTTGTCGAAAATGAGTTTTACAGACGTTTTTGTATCCTCACGGATACGTCAACCCCATTGTACCTTATACTCTATTTACACACAACTATAATTAACTAATTAAACTACTATTTTATTTACACATTACTTTACATATACTATGAAATAAGAAAAGGAATTACTGCCTAGACTTCTGAGTTAAGCCACAAATTATGCGTTTAGTTCTTTCTGATTTAAGGTATGCTAAAATACTTTGGATAAGACCAACATCCCACATGTTTAGTTTAAACTCCCTAGCCAATGATTCCATTTCATCTTTGTTCTTAACATTATCCATCAGCACATCTTGCACCTCTTCAATTTTATTGCATGTCTCACAGTTAGGCGATGCTGCCTTTCGCAGGGTGATTCGCAGAACGAAGTCTTAGCGTTAACCCACACTTAGCAAAAACTTACACGTCACTGTGAGTACTTATTATATTGATAAAGCACGTACCTTATTAAAAAAATTGTCAAGCCTACATTTTACTGGTTTTTTTTTCTTCTCGAAAAGTTATTTTATGTACTTAGGAGATTTCATATTTGCAACGACGATATAAGTATTTAAATATCATCGGCTGACCTTATTGATAATTTATAAGAGATCTGATTTACCTCATTGAGTTGGCTTGTCTAAAAATGTATCAATGATGCATATCGTACGTTTTTCTATCGGTAAATATTGTCAAAGTTGCACAGTACAAATCTACCTCTAGGGCTGAGCTTGTTGTAATTCCAGTACAGCTCACAAATAAATCTTCTCAGGTGGAATCACGTGTCTTCCAAGCCGTATTTTTGTAGTTTGGTGTTAGACTGGGTGGGCTAAATTCGCTTGCTTGAATTGACCTGTTCATAAAGATATGATTAATAAACGAGTTAATGTCAGCGGTTCATCAGATGGTGTCACGGTATACCATCTGAGTTATGCAAGCGAAATTATGCTCCTACCGATCTTCAGTGCACTCCGACTATTGCTTGCTGTATGAGAGTCTTATGCGGTGGCACATGTATTCACATAATATGATGTCAAGAAGTCATAATTCTTGATTTTCACAAGCAAAATATGTAAAAAAACAACGGGTTGCCGTACTCCGGGAGTGCCGGTAGAAGTGAAGACTTGAACATTAACGTTGTGCATTTTTGATATTTTGGAATGGTTAGGGAATAATTTCGCACGAATTGCTTTAATTTTAATTACGCTATCGTACACAAACATGACAATTTATATTACATTAAATATTTAACACATCAGAACTTACCCTCCGTCTTACGAATTTTCGATCAGGTCATGTGTCCAGACGCGAGTTTAACATTTTTTACCCATCCCAAAAAGTGCACAACGCCGCTAAAGAAGTTTTCACTTCAATTATGTCGCAGCCAACTAGCCGTTTAATTCGCTACCTAGCCTTATCATAGTACAGCCAGTTGGCTGCGACATTTACAACGTGTAACAGAATAGACGCGCCTCTTAAGGGGTCATCAACATTGAAATCGAGAATAAATAACATCGATTGCCCCACACATTTATGTGTGCATACCTCGACAAAATATACTGAACACAAGGTGCCTTGTGACTTTTGACTTGTTACACAAACTCCACACCTACGATAGACTAATTCTATGTTACTCTACTATTCGATAGTCCGTCTGGCGGAAGAGGAACCTGCTTCTTGAGCGCTGCTGTCTAACATTTTTCAAGACAACTGGGAAAGAATGATAGACATACCAAACCAATCTGCAGTAACAGTCCTTTTATCTTCTAGGGCAATTATAGCGAAATGACCCGTCCGTAGAAAGAATGAGGCAATCATCTTTTTTCATTGCCTTTCTTTACTTTTGCTGACAAATCTTCGAATCCATTGCGCAGATTGCCTTTTGGTTTCGAGTTCGTAACAATACATATTATATCCAACTTTCATCACCAGTGATACAGCATTCGAGTTATCTCTGTCCTCCGTCATACTTTTCAAGTATTGAGCGGCACCGCTCGCAAAGCGTTCTGACGCCTTAATGTTCATGTAAGACTTTTTGTATTTAAGTAATACTAATGCCTAAAGCTGCCCGAATCTGTTGATATGTCACCCTTCTATCAGCTTTTATCATTAGCCGCACAGCACTCACGTTATCTTCAGTAGTCGCCATAGAAGGACGTCCTTCTCGCAAATCATCAGTAAGTTTACTTCGATCACGTTTAAACTCATTAAACCAGTTGTAAACAGTGGAAAGGGATGGGGCTTCGACATGAAATGCTAATCGTAGTCTATCGTAACATTGTTGTGCTGTAAGACCGCAACGAAAGTCGTACTAAATCATTGAGCGAAAATTCTTATCATTCGTGCATCATTTCGACGCACGACAGACACTTTTTAAAAAACCATCAATTTGTAAAAACAAATGACCTAATAATTAATTCACTCCGTATCTAAAGATTTCCAAAGAGGTCCTAATTCTAAATTTAAATACATTTTTCATCGGCTGTTTTTCTTATTGGCCTGTTCTAAAAACTGTCAGTGTGACCCCCGTAACATCCAGATTTATTTATTTACATTTTATTCAGTTTAATTCAATGGATATCGTTAAAGTTATAAAAGATTATTTATTCCGCCAACATGAACAAAATTGTATATTTTGTAGATGTAATGTTACATTAGAATGTGTACAGAAGACTACGTAATGATGCGATTACTTTGTAAAACTATACGTATAATATAATATTCGTTGTCGGAACTGTAAAAAGTAGAGTATACTATGTATTGATAATATCAATAGGATAATTTACTTCTATCAAAATCTAGGTACAGCAATGATACTTATTTGAATGATTTCACTAAAATAATATGAGGTGTGAAAAAATATGTAAGATCGGGGGAAAAATAGAGAAGTTAAACGCTTTTGAAATAAAAAAATTCGTCTACCCTTGTTTTGCAAAACGAAAGTTGTAGGTAGAAATTCCCTATGGCGAGACTTGCTAGTGACGGCACACGCAATTAGTACATTGTCTATCGTAGATTCCAACCATAATGAAATCACCGCCAAAATAACTTTCTACCCGTTTTTAAACCCGTTAGGGGGGAAAAAAAAGGGGATGAATTTCAATAAAATACGAAATACGTCTTCCATCAATTCTGTTAAAAAAGGTTTATGCAAAATTTGAAGTAGATTGAACCAAGGAATCACGTTGTCCAATACAAACATTGGCCCTCTTTTTCACCCCCTTAGGGGTAGATTTTCGATAAATCCTTTCTTATCGGATGCCTACGTCATACAAAGAACACACCCTCCAAGTTACAGGTCTCTACAATCAGCGGTATAGGCTGTGCGTTGATCCGTCAGTCAGTCATTCAGGACAAAGCATTTTATATGTATAGATAGATTGGCATTTTATAACCATGAACGAAAATGTGTGTTTCTCATGCATTCAGATTTTTTATCAGTATTAGTAATGAACTTATGAAACTTTACCCGTCTATGTACTTTAGCGGTTAAGTGCAAGACGCCGGGCGAGCCGCGGGCGATCCCTCGGATACACGCCAAACCGCAGCGAGGGAGTAGGCGGCTTATCTCAATTAAAATCTTTTTTCCTCTTATCCAAGCGAACATTTTAAAATTTCAAAATACCCCCAGGGTTCGGTGAATCGTTGCCATAACAAAAACAAACTTTTATTTTATTTTATTGAGTTCGCAAGTAATTTTGGATGTTCAGACTAAATATCTACTTTGAATAACTCAATCTAAATCTTATTGAAAGCATAAATAGCTGATAAGTAGTGGCTGGTGAGTAGTATATAATAAATAAATAAGTAGCCGTTTAGTTAATAATATGGGAGAAGCCCTCTTCTCCCATATTGACTGATCCTTCTTTTGTTTTTGAGCTCTGCCTAAAGTATTGAAAGACATTTCAAGAATATTTTTTGCTAATTTTCGCACAATTTATCCAGAAACTTCTGAAGAAAATATAATAATAATAATTATTTATTTATTTCTTACCACAAATAACAGAGAAAGTAGTTCAATAGTCTACAGACACAATTTTATAAATAATTTGTGGAAGACTGGTGCCTAAACTAAGTTTTTTACAAAACCTGTACAGGTCGTCAGGTCACCAGGCCCCCTAAACAAAGTTCCACATTATTATTGTTGCACTGGAGACGATCAGATTCGCATATAATATTCAAATAAAAATCTCATACATAATAATTATTACAATATTGATTAGATCATAATTTGATTAACAAAAATAAAAATATAATGATTTAGTTAGGATACATGCAAGGGTGGATATATTATTATGTGAATGAATGTGGTATGTGGGCGAGTGTGTGTGGTGTGTGGGCGAGTGTGTGATGTGGCGTGAGTGCGTTTGGTGTGGGGTATTTTTGTGTGCGTTGTAAAGGGAACAGTATGTTAGGATATGGTTTTGAATTGATCTTCAATTTGGGTATAATCTAAGGTGATAAGCCAGTCAGTTATATTTTTTTTAAAGTTGTTTTGTTTAGGGCATGAATAGAGAGTAAATCATTTAGTCTGTTGTATAGAAATGGCCCAAGAAAAGAAAAGAAATTACGGGCAAATTTGGTTTTTACTGATTTAGATTGGCATACAATCCTTCTTCTGCTTCTCTTGTCGGTATTTTGATGGGTATTTATAAAAGGAATAAGAGATCGTTGTTTCAAAATTACATGGAGAATAAAAAGCTGCCGAATTGAGAGGACTTTAGCGGACTTATAAACTTCTACAGTGGGATGACGGAAAGGAAGGAATAGTGCAACTTTAAGGATTGCCCTTTGAGCCCTTTCAAGTGCTAAAAGGTTAGTTTTGATCGTTCCACCCCATGAAGTGATGCAATAAGTCAGGAGAGATTGGCACAACGCACAGTAAACAGATAGTACTTGCTTGGAGTTAAGGATAGACCGAATTTTTTTAACCACAAAGATAAATTTCCGTATTCTGCTAGTGAGACAATTTATATGTGCGGCAAAGTTTAATTTAGAATCCAAGGTGACCCCCAAATACTTAATATTCTCGACTTAATGCAATTTGTAACAAGAACAATCACTGTTATGAGGGGATGAACAGGTGTGAGCGAGAATGGAGAAAGGTTGGAGTGATGATTGTGGGCTGTTTCTTAATAAATTTATTAATTAAATAAATTTAATAAATAAATTTATCAATATATATTGATAAATTTATTTATTAAATAAGAAAAATGATAAAAAAATAAACCTTATGTCCCATATTCAGGGAGACTTCTTCCGCACGAATTATTTATTAGTATTAATTAGGTGGAATCAGTTAGTAGTTTTAAATTTTGTTTTTGTTTTTGGTTTTGAATTCTTACGAAAATCTTCACCACTTTGTGACATAAAATCTGCATGAACTATAAACTACCAGCCAGGGCCGCTAGTTGTAAATAATGCGGCGTTTACGATAACTTCTTAAAATTACCGTACCATGTCTCCCATAAGAATCAAGTGTCCCTCTTCTCTCCTACGAAGGGTAAACAACAACATTCTGTATCAAGATATGGTTTTCCAAATTGGAAACTGCCTCCAATTTATAGTTAAAATTACCATCTTTAAATTAATCATCCTTATAATTGAATAAAATAAATCAATTTGGCTTAAACAAATTAATTATTAGTTACCCACTAGCGACTCGCCCCGGCTTTGCCCGAAATTCACAGTCTCTTTTTACAAGATTAATCATCTTAATATATAAAATTCTTCCTTTACTGACTGAGTGAGTGACCGACTGACAGACAACGCACAGCCAAACCAACTGGTCGTAGAAAGCTGAAATTTGGCATGTAGGTTCCTTGGGAAGTGTAGGGAAGCGGATTCCTACGGGAACGGGAAAAATGTGATATGCGCGTACGAAGTCGCGGGCAAAAGCTGTCAATTTATATAAAATTCGTCCGTCACTGGTGACTCAGTGACTGACAAACAAAGCATAGCCGAAACAAAAGTTACTACCATTTGTTCGGCTGTGCGTTAGTGCTGAACTTTGGCATGTAGGTTCCTTGGGGAGTTTAGGGGAGCAGAATTTCCCGAAATTCCACCAGGAACGGGAAAAAACGAAATATGCGCGTACGAAGTCGCGGATAAAAGTTAGTATAATATAAAAATAAATGGATAGATGTCATAAATTCTCCTTAACTTTATATATTTAATACTTATAAAAAACTACCTAATATCCACTCTTGTTCCTTTTCTCGTCTTCGTTATAATGGGGAGACAATCAGGAAACCATTGAACAGTGATCACGTCATTTAACCCTAAACTTCTGTTTGTTAATCTATTAAGTAAGTAGGTACTTTGACACTACAATTAATTTGAATTGCTCCCTGCGACAACCCTCTTTGAGGGTGATTCTCAAATTAATTTACAATTAGGGGTCAAACATGAATAGCTCATATATCATGTTAGATGGAATTATTGGTGTCTATCAAAGTAATTTAAGTAGGAATGTTGAACGCGTTACGTTTGATTTTATTAAAAAGTTTACCACGTGACGGTTCCTAATAAATAAGTGAGTAAGCGCCTTTTTTATTGTTCTGTTCACATGATACCGAGCTACTATATCTCAATAAACACAACTGACATTGTCGCGTAGTACAACATTTTATTGTATTCAAAATCGATAGGGCTTAGGCGGGCGGAGGCGCTGCGGTGGCGCGTGTGGAGTACTGCCGAGAGCGCCTTAGCAAGGTGCCGCCGCCGGCCTAAAAAGCTTTTATATTCCTTTAAGAAATAATATAGTGTAATGCCTTTCGCGTTTCCGGCACTGTATGGAAATATTCAATTTTTATTCTTGGCGCTAATATTTTGAACGGTTCGCTTTGGAGCGCTACCCCGGGGAGCTCATGGGGTTCTAAGCTCAGATCTTCACGCACCGCCTACTCGAACGCGTATTAACACTGATACGTGGCGACGCATCCCATTTTTAAGTTCAGATTTATTTTTAAAATATTCAAATGTATAAATGAGGTATGGATATTACGTGACTTACCGACAAGATTTTCATGGAACATGCAAGTTTTTCAGAGTTTTTAAGTTCCAGTTGCCCACTGCCTCCAATTACAATTAAGTATAATGTCGGTAATAGTTACATTACTCTCCATTCCGTTTACAGGTTTCCGAGGGAGAAAAGATGAGTAGTCTCATAAGATAAATAATTATTGGTACCTATACAGGGTGTCCCAAAACTCAACGTCAAGCCGAAACGGGGTGACAGGATTGATCATAACCATCACGAGAAAAATCTGAAAAAAAATCTATCCCATGCAGTTTAAAAATTATGGGCATTTTAAGAAAAACCTAGAAATTTGATCAAACTGTACCATTTTTCGGTTATTGTGGTTATTCTTTTTTATTTTTGTTCATTTGAACTTTGGAAACGTAATCCTAAATAACATTTCTAGAATCCCAATAAAAAATAATGACACAATTGCCTCAAGTTTCCGAGAAATGAGACTATTTGTTAAACTACGAATTTAAAATTTTCAAGATTCGTCGACTTTGACAGGCCCTCCTATAAAAAAAATGTACTAGAGTGCCTTGGCAAGTAGCATTAAAAGTTGGCGCATTTAATCAGAATTCTAAAATGGTACAATACTTGTTAGTTCCATACAATAGAAAAGAGTAAAAAAATTAAAACCTCAAGTAACCCGATTTTTGCTATCTCATTTTACTCAGTTAAAATGTTTTTAATTCACACAAGCTCTAGGTAGGTTCTTAATTTTAAGACAAAATGATGAGAGAGATGGATAATGGGTATGTTTGCCATGAGTGAGCGAGACAGATAGTGACGCCACGCATTGAGACGGAGATGCGTCGTTTAAACGAGTGCGAATGAAACAGATAGATGCTATGGCATCTATCTGTTTCATTCGCACTAGTTTCAGCCAAGCAAATGGCTACGCTACCAGTCCGACACCAACCAGTATGTTATCAACAAGTCCAATTCACAAAGATTCAAGTCCAAAAAGAGAAGCCAAAGTTGTCAGTACTAAATCAACACAAGCGAATACGAACGTGCGCAGTAGACGAATGAGCGAAACGTACTAACTGGTTGGTGTCGGACTGGTAGCGTAGCCATTTGCTTGGCTGAAACTAGTGCGAATGAAACAGATAGATGCCATAGCATCTATCTGTTTCATTCGCACTCGTTTAAACGACGCATCTCCGTCTCAATGCGTGGCGTCACTATCTGTCTCGCTCACTCATGGCGAACATACCCATTATCCATCTCTCTCATCATTTTGTCTTAAAATTAAGAACCTACCTAGAGCTTGTGTGAATTAAAAACATTTTAACTGAGTAAAATGAGATAGCAAAAATCGGGTTACTTGAGGTTTTAATTTTTTTACTCTTTTCTATTGTATGGAACTAACAAGTATTGTACCATTTTAGAATTCTGATTAAATGCGCCAACTTTTAATGCCACTTGCCAAGGCACTCTAGTACATTTTTTTTATAGGAGGGCCTGTCAAAGTCGACGAATCTTGAAAATTTTAAATTCGTAGTTTAACAAATAGTCTCAATTCTCGGAAACTTGAGGCAATTGTGTCATTATTTTTTATTGGGATTCTAGAAATGTTATTTAGGATTACGTTTCCAAAGTTCAAATGAACAAAAATAAAAAAGAATAACCACAATAACCGAAAAATGGTACAGTTTGATCAAATTTCTAGGTTTTTCTTAAAATGCCCATAATTTTTAAACTGCATGGGATAGATTTTTTTTCAGATTTTTCTCGTGATGGTTATGATCAATCCTGTCACCCCGTTTCGGCTTGACGTTGAGTTTTGGGACACCCTGTA
Source organism: Mamestra brassicae (assembly GCA_905163435.1). Classification (NCBI taxonomy): domain Eukaryota; kingdom Metazoa; phylum Arthropoda; class Insecta; order Lepidoptera; family Noctuidae; genus Mamestra; species Mamestra brassicae. Next base: position 8,230,681 of record LR990995.1, on the reverse strand, counting down.
TATTAAGTTTCCGCACTACCCACGAAAAAACTTTGTATTTGATACTGATGACACTCAACACTTTCCTCACGACATTTTCCTAATTGACTACCGATTTTCACACAGCTCCCCGCAATCCAGAGTTATGGGTGTATTTTGCCCGACATGATTTATTCCAGTTTTTGTCCAGAAAACCTTCAGCATCAGACTGCAGAATGTCAATTCCATTTAATACCCAGATGACTTACAACAAATTTCTTGACATGCAGGTGTGAGCGGTGTGGGCAGCGCGGTGTCTGGTGCAGGCGGCTACGCGGGGCTGTACGGCGGCTACGCGGCGGCCGCGCTGGCTGGGCTCGCGGGCCCACCCCCCAAGCGCAAGCGCCGCCACCGCACCATCTTCACGGAGGAGCAGCTGGAGCAGCTCGAGAGCACCTTCGACAAGACGCACTATCCCGACGTCGTTCTGAGAGAACAGCTCGCGTTACGAGTCGACTTGAAAGAGGAGAGGGTTGAGGTATGCCTTTGACACCTTTATTTTATCTCGTAACTGTCATCATTCTTAGTAACACGTGAATCGTGGATGCGTCTGACTATACGAATATTCACCAAATTACTACAACACAGTTATTTAAACGACTTCAATCTCTGTTGGTTTGAATGATCCAATTTATATTCGGAAAAAAAACTTTAAAACTGGCTCTTCCGCCTAAGAGATATTTCAATATCTCTTAGACGCCTTTGAATCTGCTCTTGGAAGCTTCAGCTTCATAATTAATTTATATAGTATACTTGGTAGGATATCTTATGGCCTGCTACTGGTATAGGCTATATTTATTTTTGAACAGTTTTTTGGCACCAGCATAATGCAGACAGTCTTATAGGTCGAATAAAATCATCGAAAGAATGTATCGGCGAAAGTTCTTAAATTAAATTCATGTACTTATCGATTTTCCTCCGTCGCGTCGGTCGTGTCCCATTTTTGTCGAACGCACAATAAGCTGATATCTAATGGCGGAATGCTGAAACGTTTCTTTGTTTCACTATTTTCCTCCAAACAAAGTTAAATAGGAAATCTACTTAGTTCATAATGCCAACAGAAAACCGTGTTTTCTTTCCTTTGTTATGTACGGCTTCATGATGAAATGTTAAGTAATAAAGAGAAATACGTTTTTTTATCGGTATAAGGTAACTACGTGTGTTTGACACTTTCCTTTCATTGAATTTTCAGAACCACTAATTCTTCATCTACTTACCTACAGACTTGTGTATTTTATTAAAGGAATCGAAACATTTAGTAGATTCCGTTAAATATGATTCCTTTACTCGATAGGACAACGGATTATCAAAATACAATACGTTTTCATTCAATGTGTTTTTAACAAAGGATCTGATTTTGGTCCAAAGACCTAAATCTGATGTATGATTACAGTGTTCATTAAGCTGAAATTTTTTACCAACAAATTTTAATAAAGTTTGTTTGAGATCAAGCCAGAAATCGTGTTTCTTCCATAAGTTCTCTTTTTCAATCAAGTTACTATGAAAGTGGTAACAGTGAGGTATGTTGGACTTAAGTAAATCGATTATGCGATTATCGATTATGTCAGTCGCTGATAACACACTTCCCTACTTTGCGTCCTGGTAAAGACTGGAAGACTGCGATAAAGAACTAAGCTGCCACCCCTTTAAACCTTTTCGTTACCCTACCACATTTCTTAATGTATACTGCAAGGCCCTGACAGTACCCCAACTATTTGTCTTCAGTGTTATAAGTACTTATTTAAAAAAAAAATGCCACCTTGGGGTACAGTCCGAATCTCTTGAAAATACTTAGGTAGATTTTTAGATAGATAATTTTTCGAAAATGTTGTTAACTAACTTGTTTAACCTAGGTTAAACAAGTTAGTAGTGGGGTTTGATGCCTAGGCATCAAACCCCAAGTTTAAAATTGATAATTGCAAGAACAACTGCAAGAACTTCGGTTCAAGTCTTTGTTCTTGTCAACTTGTCAACCGGGACCAACAGCTTTAAGAGCGTTTACACCGAGAGGCATAAATAAACACTTGTGCTTCCTTTTCGGGTAGTCAGAAGCCAGGAAATCTGACAGCAGACTTGCGAAGGGGTATAGATAGTTAGTTACTGGGTTGTGGTGTGGAGCACAGATAGGCAGTCGCTTCATGTAACATACTGGTATCTAGTTGCATTGCTCATTTGAAGCTGACCCCAACTTATGTGGATAATTGGGGAAATGCGAGGCAGCTTGGTGGAGGATAAATGTTTTCACATATTGCAAAACCGTAGTAATGGTTTGACTGTGGAGTCGATGAGTCTCTACATTTACACTCATTCGTTAAACTCATTAACTCATTCGTCTCTACATATACACTCATTCGTTAACCTTCCATATCTTTATACTGCCCCAAGCGTTAGGCTTGTTTAGTCTTTTGCTCTCCGTTACATAACACCCACAATCAATACCAGACCAGCCTAACTCTGTTCTTGACATAACCCAATGTCATCAGTAAAATGAATTATTTAGTAAAAATATGTGTGCCGTACATTGATGGAGGAGCTTGTGGCTAAAGAATAACAGCCGCACGGCTCGATCAAGGTTAAGCAACGCTTGCCAAGGTTGGCCTGTGAAGGGTGACTATCTTAACATACCGAGATTCCTACGTGCCTCGGAAAGCACGTTAAGCCGTTGGTCCCGGCTGTCATTTGTAGATCTTTGGCAGTCGTTACGGATTGTCAGAAGCCAGTAAATCTGAGTCCAGTCTTGTCAAAAACTAAATAATAATAAATTATTACACTTCTCATCAAAAAAATCGAAACACTTTCGTTTTTATTGTTTTTGTCCTAATTTTTTACAAAAGAGAATTAATTCCATGAAAAAAAAAACATTATTGTGTAGCTGGCAGTTTGGTCATTACAGTAAGAAGAAAAAAATCAAAATTCGAAATTAGAATTTCATTTGTTTATCCTATAAATGAAATTAATCACTGTTTTGAGACAAATGTGTATTTAGGGTTGGAGTACGTTTCTCGTTTAAAAACTAAAATTAGCGCTTGTCTTTAAACTTTTTGTTTCTTATTTCATTTACTGTGACTTTGGGACGTCTGAAAAAACTTTTTTTTCTAAAACATATGGATACTTCGCCCGCAGAAGCCGCCCAAGTGGTGGCATTGCTGGATTCTGGACTTAGTCAGCGTGTTGTGGCTGCAAGATTGCATCTAAGCTTATCATCTGTTCATAGAGTCTACAAACGCTATCGGGAGACTGGTTCGTTCACGCGCCGTTCAGGATCTGGCAGGAATCGGGTCACTTCTGAGCGAGATGATCGATTTATTGTAACAACCTTTTTACGAAATCGACGCCTTAACGCTTTTCAACTGCAGCAGCAGCTTCGCGTTGTACGAAGAGTAGCTGTAAGTGACTCTACAATAAGAAGAAGGTTGAAGGAACGCGGATTGGCACCGCATAAGCCAGCGAATGGGCCGAAATTAACTGCAGACCATCGAAGAGCGCGCCTTAACTTTGCACGCGAGCACCTAACTTGGTCATACCTTCAGTGGAGCAAAGTACTGTTTTCTGATGAGTGTAAAATTATGCTGTATGGTAACGACGGAAGGAACAAGGTCTACAGAAGAGATGGAGAACGCTTTGCACAATGCTGCATTGAAGAAAAGGTCAGCTATGGTGGCGGTTCGTGGACGGTTTGGGGAGGAATCAGCGCCGACGGTAAGACAGAACTTGCCTTTGTATCTGGGCCACGGCTGCGTGCACTAAACTCTCATCGGTACATCGAACAGTGTCTTGAACCTCATGTGATGCCCTATGCACATTTTATTGGCAACGACTTCATATTCATGCACGACAATGCTAGAGCTCACACCGCGGGCGTCGTACGAGATTATCTTACCGAAGTCGGTATCTCCATTATGGTATGGCCAGCAAGAAGCCCGGACATGAATCCCATTGAACATCTATGGGATGAATTAAAGAGACGAATTCGAGCAAGAGATCCAGCCCCAGAAACACTTAGCCAGCTGCAAAATGCAATCCAAGAGGAATGGGATAATATACCACAACATGTGATCGTGACTCTCATCCGATCGATGAAGAACCGTATGGAAGCAGTAATAAGAGCTCGCGGAGGGAATACAAGTTATTAAATAAACGTTTCTTACATTTTTTTTCATTTACGCGTGTTGTTTTACCCATTTCCTTCATATTCCATACAGGGTAAAAATTACTCATTATACAAAATACGAAACCTATGAAGACTTAATTTGAATTTAGAACATTAACATTAGGATTTAAAAACCTCATACTACTCACTATTAAAAGACATTTTACATTTATTCCTAAATATACACATTTTTCTGATAATCCTTATCAAATCATAAACTGCGAGGTGTTTCGATTTTTTTGATGAGAAGTGTATTATTTGAATTATAATAATATTGTTATTCTTGACAAGACTGGCTGCGGCTGCCTACCAAACCGCCACAACCTATTAACTATGGGTTGTGGCAGTCTGGTAGGCAGCTGCTCCACGTAAAATACTGGTATTTAGCTGAATCTGGTTAAGGTTTGACTGGAAGCCGAACCCAATATAGATGGGAAAAAGCTAGGCAGATGATGATCAGTACATTGCTGCTAAAATTCATCACGTTTTTCGAAAAATGCACCTATATGAACCAAAGATTTAACGTCGCTTACTACGTCACAGTGAAAATAAAATATCAGAACGTATTAAATTAACAATTACAATGGGCTTAAATAGATTCTTGCCTAATCCTTTCCCGAACCAAAAAAAAAAGTTGTTAGGGCGCCCGTGGGCTGGTATGTGACGAAGAGTGACGAGATTAACGGGGCGTAACGTTTAGTAGTAGCGAAGGGGCGAGTCAACAGTGACGAGACATATTCCACGACACCATGTGGGTGGTCGGCCGTTACATGCAACGCGTCAACTAAACATGTTTTCTCTAGAGCCAAGACTACGACGCAATTCTTGATGAGTCTTGCACAGACTTTTTAAGTTGATGATAGAAGGACTGAGTTTTGTCGTCAACTCTTTGATACTGTTCTTTTATCTGAATTGTTTCACAATCGATCCATATGTGCATAGGCCATACTCGGTCTTTCTCTACCTACTAACATCGATTTTGAGTATCTAATTAACTGTCTGTAGTTCGATTCCAACCTGCGCTGCTGCAGTGTAAGATTAGCCCGAGCATCTGTAGCTACTAGAACACAGAGTGCTCTCAATAGAATTTGTGATGTTGAAAGTAAGTCGGGATATGTTTGTGAGCCGCCGCGCGTCGGCCACCGGCTACCGGTGTTGGGGTGTGTGCCGACCACTCGACGTGCCACCCAGCCGGCCGCTCTGTTTACACACACACTCATCTTATCCGGCCACGGACTGCGCAAATCCAAATGACATTCTGTAGTTCTTAACTTTCGAAGGTCTAATGAAATTCATCATCAAGTGTTGGCTCGACATTATGTGCGTACGTAGGTATGACACGGATAATAAAACTCATTATTAGTTATAGACTTGGGGAAAATATTTAAAAACGGCAATTTTGCTCCTACGTGTATTCTCGTCAAGGCTGGAGTGGGTAGGTATAGGTCAAGTGTTTCAACGTCTACCTCAATTATTACTAATTGAGATAGAAATTGAAATAACCAGACGACTCGTAATTTCTCATAGCTTACATCGATCTGCAGTTTTAATGTTTCAGTACCTTAATAGGTATACGTTTTTAATTCGAAACGACTTGTCGAACGTCATTAATTTTTCGCCTTAATTGGCAAAATGAAGCCCGATGTGTACACAAGTTAAAAGATCAGTACGTTATATAAATAAATAATTTAAATGACTTCTATGGCTTGTCTGACTGAGAGCAACGGGTCTACATGTGAAATTTGCTTTAGTGTAAACTTTTTATTAAGGAATCCATAGTAAATCACCGCGGCCGGGTAGAGTTTTCAACCGAGTAGAATTTTGCCTCAGGGCAAATAAAAAGGGACGCCCGACGCGGTGAGACGGGCGCCGCGAAAATTAATCTGAGTTAATTAAATTTGATTTATTTATGCTGCCCCGGCCGGAGCGGAGGGAACGATAAAAGCACAACAATACGACTAATGAGGGTCACTTTTACGGCTTTTTCCCGGATAACAGAGTTTTCCCGATTTGCGTAACTTACAACTTGAGTAATCAACCAAAGTTATTCTTTAAGCGAAGCTGTTGTTTTCATTTATCATTGGCAGTGTTTAATTTTTTGAAGGATAAATTGTTTTCAAACTTTTTTCAACGAAGCCGTAGATATGCAGGAGTGGCAATTGTTTTTCTTAAACAATGGTGCTTACGAATTAGTCGAGCATGGACATGTTTTTTATTTCAAATTTTAATGAAACAGTCACCAATGCTGCAAGGCTGTTTCTAGATTTGTCTTGTGTAACAAGATTCTTGCTTGTATTAATTCACTGTAAAAAGGGTTGAGTTAAGGCTGAGTAGCTCTTATTTTTTTCATATCCTGATCATAGATAATTTGAATTTTTAGGTTGTTTACATTTGGATATGTATCTATATCTCTTGACATCTGTATTGCGCTAACTGTATTTTTTTAAATAAAAATAGAAGTAGGTATAAGTAAAGATGTTAAAAACATAAACGACATGGTATATGAATAGTTGTGCTGTACGAAACTTACTATTTAAAAAGTACTCGTGCATTTTGGTTCGATTTCAATCATGGCTTACGTAGATAATATAATTTAAATTCCATCGTGAAGATGTGAATGTTATATCTTCGAATTTCCAAGCTACTCACGGAAATACCTATTTCTCACATGGAAATACATTATAAATCAAAATAATTTGTCTTATTTACCTCTGTAAGCTCAGTAAAATAAAAACTACTCCGGCTATAACCACTTTAAAAGAACATTCGAAACGTTGTATAATTTAGCAGTGGCTGGTTGTGTGGAGGAGTACATTGTAGATACAACAAAAGTGTGAGTTGTTGAGGCAATACACTCGGTTTCGTTGTTGCCCCTGTTATTTGCGCAGCGGCAATTGGAAATTGCATTATTAAAACGCTTTTGTTTAGGCATCACAACACTTGCTCAAAATCGAGCGCCCGCTCATGGCTATTGCTTTGTTTCTGAATTGGAATCGACTTTGTTATGTGTAGCATTAACTGATGCAGTAAGCCTGGTAAAGTTTCGTTATGAAAAAAATTTGTATTTTCTATTTTCATAATATAAAACTATAAAAAGTCTGCTCAAAAATTCAAGTCGAGAAAAACAAAGTTTTACATAATATTATACAAACCATTTAAAAAACTGCCAACTGAATTCTGCACTATGAAAACCCATACAACAGAATAACGAAATGTGTAACAATATTTCTAAATAAATCAATATTTATTGTACGCCTACGTCGTGCTACGTCATGCTACGCGACGCTACGCCGTAGGTCGTCTATGCCGAGCAGCTACGCTATAAAATCGAAAATGAGAATAAAATAAATTTCTACATAATTGCGGGTTATGTAAGTATTTTAATCTCATTTCGGGTTTTTGAGTGAGTCAATCAGTATTGGTCGATTAGTAGCGCATGTGACTGATCAAGGTGCGCCTGACATATTCTTATTGTCAACTCAACACTTATCAAAAGTGGTGCCATTACCTACTTCTCGATAAATTTGATGATTTCTCACATACACTACCTATATATAAGTTCCGAGTTCCCGTTTGCTACGTTTATACAAGCTCGGTTTGACTTGAGACATCTCCCCGGTAGGTTTGCTGAATAAAAACTCGCTGTGTCAATATTGTAGGAAGAACGGCGGCTGAGTAAACGAAAAGACAACGAAGGGTGGTTCGCAATCTTCCATTGTGCGATAGACCTTCAACTCTTTACACAAATTAATTATTAAGTGAGGTGTAATCTAGTTGTCTCCGAGAGTGCTCGGCAAGCCCGCGGGCTCGCGCCACAATGTTGATCTTACGCCACCACTGTCTGATTAACGGAATGGCTTATATTCACTTAATATACCTAACTCCACGATTTATGTTTTCCAATGATATTCATAATTAAACCATAATAATGCGCCACAACCCGTGTACTCTTTCGATTATAATCGTAATATTATCTTAACGTTGGGTGTGTGTGAAAATAGTACTTACGTGTAGCTAACTAAGTAACAAACTAATATTAACAAGTCTCATTTTAGGGCTTTTAGGGTTCCGTACCCAAAGGGTAACCAACGGAACCCTATTACTAAGCCTCCACTGTCCGTCCGTCCGTTTGTCTGTCAGCTAGCTGTATAGGTAGACAGTTGAAATTTTAACAGAGTATGTATTTCTATTGCCGCTATAGCAACAAATAATAAAAATCAAACAATATTAAAAATTAAAGGGGGCTATTGTACAAAAAACGAGTTTTTTTCGGTTTATGGTACGGAAACCTGGTTGCGGAATTTGTTCGAAAGAGTCTCCGCGGCCCTGGAACGAAAAGGGCTTTAGGAGGAACACGGATGGGTTTTAGTCAGTAAGAACCTGACACGCCCTTTCGCTCCACCCAGAGCGGAAGAAGTGATTTGGTGAATTAGCATCCTTAAAAAAAATGTACGGAACCACGAACGGTTTTCCAGAATTTGACTTTTGTCATTTTGTTTTTTTTCGTATGCTTCATGCTTAGCGCAAATAAACTCTTTTTATTTTCTTTTGTGAGAAATATTATGATAGTTTATAATGTAAAAGTATTTTCTTGATCATATTTGGATTGAAAAACGAAATGTTTATAAGATCACTTTACGGACGTCTGTCAAAAAAACTTTTTTCTCGAGATCTAAGTACGATTGCATTTAAATACAATGTTTGGTCTCGATGACGTAAACACATATCGCTTGTCAAAAACTGAAAAAAGATTACTTTATGGGAGTCACTTCAAAAGAATAAAAGTTTGGTATATCGTATGAAGTACCATCAAGGTCTGAAAAGACAGCTCAAAATTAGCAAAAAAGCACGTAATTTCAGTCTTCTAGGTTACAAAATTTATTTGATCTAATACGCTATCTACAACGGATACGCAACGCAATAAGCTCAGTTACCTGTTTGCTGTTCGATTTCCTTTCTACATATTCTAGCACTAAATTATAATGTTCCGATCACCCGATAAGAGTCACTCTAATCCAGATATTGCTGGCTCGCTTGAGATTGTGGGAAACGTCTCTCAGAGAAAGCGCAAACTCTCACCTGAGTGAGAGTTTGCCGAGGCCATTAGGACATTGTAAAATTCTATGTGAGAGAAGAACAATAAACTTTATTATTATTTATTATTATTGTCACAAGACATTAACAAAAAGTTAGATGACTGGCGTGGTGGGTTGGACTGCGCAATATCTAAAATAACTGACAGTGTAACAGTTATTAAAGCTGATCTAGCCACCGTAACCCAAGTTACTTCCGATATCAAGACCGACTTAGACAGTTTGCGTTGCGAACACACTGGCTTAGATAATAAGGTGTGTAGCTTAGACGCTAAACACAATGGGCTGGTGAAGGACGTTGAAACTCTCAGGAATTCTGTTCAGTATACCATGGACGAACAGGACGACCTTAAGAAAAAGATGGAACTCATTCGGTCTGTAAACACAGAAAATATTGCTGATGTGATTACTGGCCTTGAAGCGAAGATGCCTGGAGCTATGCAATGTTCCGGAACTGCGTGATGAAAATTTGATTACTCTTATGGAAAATATTTGCAAAAAAATAAAGTTTACATTATGTCCTAAGGATATCCTTGCTGTACAAAGAGTGCCACACGCACACGCAGAAAATAAAAAGCCGAGAAATATCATCGTAGAACTGAGCTCGCGCATCTTAAGGGATAACTTATTAAGCCCTTACCGACTAGTAAAAGGACTAGATACTAACCAACTGTAACTTACTGGACCTTCTAATCCCATTTATATGCATGAACACTTAACTCTCAAAAAGAAGCAATTATTTCGACAATGTAAGGATGCCGCCGTCAAGAACAACTTTAAATATGTGTGGGTCTACTATTCTCGTGCGCGAAATTGACTCCGAACAAAAGACAAAGACATTTCTAAAATCAAGCCCAAAATGGCAAAATTCAAACCCGGTACCGATCATGTTTAGAAGTGATTTTTATACATGCTTTAGCTGTTTAGTATTTCAGAACTTTATAGAATCTAAGTAATTTTTTGTTTATTTGCTTTGCTCTGTTAAACAGCGATTAAGGCTCATATTATGTCTTCATATTTTATTTTTACATAGTGTAATTCTTAAACAATGGCTTAGTAGCTTTTTAAAAACATGTTATACTTGATGTCATCACTTTTCATAAAAATATTAATTTTAATCTTACATATTATACATAATCTGGACTTCCGTTTCATATTGGTTACGTGCATGTTTACTACTGATTTATTCTTAGTATGGTTTCACTTTCACCGTGTTAGATAAGTTAACAGTATACTACCAAAATTGTAGGGGTACTCGTTCTAAACTGAATCTCTTGTACATGAACATATTATCAAATTGCTATGACATAATTATCTTAACAGAGACCTGGCAAACCCCTGAAATATTACTACCAATAAGAAGAAAAACGTTAATGTAACGTTTTTCTTCTTATTGGTAGTAATATTTGTACCACCTGTGTACCATTCGATTCCCAGGCTAGTTCTCATATTGAAGATGTTTTTATACAACTACCGTTTGCTGGACGCGAAAAATTTCTAATTAGCGCGGTATATATTCCAACCAACACGGGCAAAAAAGTCTATGTCGATTATTTTGAAACATTAGAAAATCTGATTGACAAATTCGGCTTTAATCATTTTCATATTTTCGGAGATTTTAATCTCCCACATATTGAGTCCCTGCTACAAACAATAACACGACTGCACTTATTAGTACTGGCTCATCATTTGTTTGTAGACATATGAGTAATGTCTTATCTTTGCTTAGCGCTTATCAATACAATAGTTTAAAAAATTATAAGGGGCGTATTCTGGACCTACTAATATCCAAAAGCGAGTGCGCGACTTATGCACCTTCATGTAATTTGTTACCTCCCGATATAAATCATCCAACCTTTTGCGCCGATATAAGATATAAAACGACGTTACAGACTGAATATAAGAATCCTGTAAAAAATGTAAAGTATAACTATTATAAAGCTAATTACGAACTCATAAACAAAGAATTTGCCGATATAGATTGGACTTATCGTTTGCAGGGGTTGTCATCGAAGGATTGTCTGAATACTCACGTTCATCTAAATTCCCTGTGTGGTTCTCTAAATCACTTATTCACATTTTTTAAAACAAGAACAGAGCCTGGGTGAAATGGAAAACGTATAATAACATTTCGGACTATGAACAATTATCGCTTCTACGGCATAGATTTCAGGTCTTATGCAAGTCAAACTACGCTGACTACCTGAATTCTGTTGAGGACAATGTTAAAAAGTCAATAATCGGAAGGGTAATGTCGGCATTCCTTCCACTATGTTTTTTAAAAACCTGACATCCGGTGATCCAGATAAGATTTGCAATATGTTCATGGACTACTTTCAATCGGTTTATGAACCCTCAAACCTAAATTTGAACGAATGGCTACCCCCTGAAGAGAGTAGTGACGAATGCACTCATATTACTAGCATTACGTTTAGCGAACATGGTCTTGAAGTCATTGCAAGCTTTAGATCCCACTAAAGGACCTGGACCGGATCAACTACCCCCTTATTTCCCTAAAAAGACTGCTAAGAGTATATACAGACCCCTGCAAATTATATTTAATATGATTATATCAGAGGGCACCTTCCCTGAACAATTTAAAAGGGCTAATATAACTCCTGTATATAACATCAGGGTCCTAACAAGAAGTCGAAAATTATCCCCCCATATCTATTTTGTCTTTTGCTACTGTTTGTCAAAGCTTTTTGAAAGGCGCGTACATCAGGAAATACATAAGATAATTTACAGAATTATAATAGAACAACAACATGGATTTGTTAAAAGTAAATCTACAACTACTAATCTATTAATATTTACCGACTTTCTCTTTAACAATATGGATCAACAAGTACAAGTAGACGCAGTGTACACAGACTTTCAAAAAGCGTTCGACAGAGTAGACCACAATTTGCTTCTTACCAAAATTGCATTTAACGGCATACGAGGAGATTTGCTTCGCTGGTTTGCATCATAAGTTAGTAATAGATCACAAAGGGTTGTTATCAAGGGATTCTACTCGGCGACTACTGTCGTAACATCTGGCGTACCCCAGGGCTCAATTTTAGGGCCTCTTTTATTCATTTTGTTCATAAATGATATTGGAAATTGTTTCAGACACGCAAAAATTTTGCTCTATGCTGACGACCTAAAAATCTTTAAAACTATAAGAAAACCTGCAGATTGTTGTCAGTTACAAGAAGACTTAAATCGATTCTCTGAATACTGCGTTCAAAACAAACTTTACCTTAGTATTTCTAAATGTTTAACGATATCATTCACTATATTAGACGTCCTCTTTTTGCTGTGTCCCATTGCCGCACTAATGCTGGTCTGCGGGCGCCTCTACGTCGCTTGTGCAAAAACTATAATGACTTTTGTTCAGAAACTACAGAACTAGATTTATTCTCAGTGTCAGCAAATTTCGTTCTGCTTTGTTAAAGAAACTTAAGGATTCCGATGTATAGTTATTTGAACAGTCTTGTAGTCTTACTCGCATAGATTGTTCATTAGTATAGTTATATGAATTGTATATGCTGTGGATAACGGTGTGAGTTTCACATTTATATAATATCTTTGTTTATATTATTTGCGCAGATATAATGTGTTACTGTTTGTTTGTCCCAAATAAATAAATAAATAAATGGCTATTTGATAGCCTGTTTCGGCCATATTTTGGGTACACTCAGTGTAACTAGTCTATTTGTAACCACAAATAGGTGTTATGAAAGTCTTTTACTACAAACAGTTTTATATTGTTTACTGAATCATAAGCCGACTTTGGCTTGTTTTCAGTTTAATATATCGTTCGTTTTGACCGTCAATTTGACCTCTTATCAAAGCGACCTCGTTGGCTTCGGGGTCGTTTACCGAAGTCAAAAAATACTTGTCTGTCGAGACCTGTGTTGGGTTGCACAATTCGACCACACCATCGAGTTAAAGGATGAAACCGAGATCTCGCACTGTAACTGACCTCTTTTTATAATAATTGCTTAGGCACATATTGCATAATTTTTAACGCTAGTGTAAATAGAGTTTAACGTTCTTATTGTTTGTTTTATATTTTTGTAGGTATTTCTAGTGGCTCTAAAACGGTTTGACTATTCTAATACGTTTTTTCATTAGATTGCTGGTTCAATTGAGCGGTTCCTAATAGCTTTTTTTTTTTCAAGAGAGAGAATCTGTTAAGCCATGCATGTTCGTGGTGTCCTCAAAACAAAAATTGAGGCGTAATTTTGGGTACCGAGACCCACGCAGATAAATTAAAGCAAGCAGTTCAGCTCTCGACTTCTGGACTTACCGCCGACATACCCAGCAAGCGCAAACCCCAGATCGAGGTCGTAGGAGTGCCGACTTCCATGTCTAAAAATGAGGTATTCTAATGCATTTTCGAACAAAACGTAGCCGACAAACGTAGTATGACATGTCCTTGCAATCCTTCCTGACCTTTGTAAAATTAAGTCACAAATCTAGGAAGAGAAATGTGTCTACCTGTAACTACGTCATTGAAGTACCAGCTAATTTACGTAAAACCCTAATCGCGTCTCACAGGAGACGCTAAGTGCTCTGCAAGGAAGATAGCGGAATTCATATATATACATCAACTCCGGCGATTATGAGATCACATCTGGTGATGATACAACAAGAACATACCACTTTGATGACCTACTTCCCCTGAATTTGATGCCGTTCAAGAGAATTAGCCGCCCAGTGCAAAAATCAAATACAATAAAATACATGAGTTGCTTTGAACAAATTCGGCATCATTGACTTTTTTTTAAATTTAATATGGGTTTTGCTCTTGACTCTAGTCTAGGTCATAGATGACAGAGACAAAGTCGACGATGGAGCGAGCTTACCCAGAAGAAGCCTGTTCACTCTAATGTTTAAGAGATTAGGTTTGTATGCGTTCGGAAACACAGACGTAGGCAGAGAGTTCCACTCCTTTGCTGTGCGCATTATAAAAGACGTTTGGAAACGTTTAGTGCGAATTGGTGGAATAGCAACAAGGTAGGGATGGTAACTTGCAGTGCGTCTAGATGTCCGATGGTAGAAGGAGGCCGGTGGGATGAGGTCGTGGAGTTCCTGGATACTCTCCCCGAATTACAATCTGTAGAAGACCGACAAGCAGGCGATGAGCCAAGCTGTGAAGCTTGGCATCCACCAGTTTTACGTCGCCAATGAGCCTTTTAGTACTGCGTTCCACCGAGTCAAGCGCGGCAAGTTGGTATGTAGTATTTAGCTGAGCCATCCCAAAGGTGGCTGCAATACTCCATTCAGGATCGGACTTGTGCTTTGTAAAGGGTTAAAAGCTGTTCAGGCGTGAAGTATCGCTTCACTCTGTTTAGGATGCCCAGCTTTTTGGCCGCAGTTTGGGCTTTGTGCTCAATGGTGGCACCGAAGTTCAGACTGGGTGTCAGCTCCATGCCTAGGAGCTCGAGCCGATCGGTTACAGGAACAGATGTACCCCGAAAAGTAAGAGTTAGGTCGAAACGACTCCTTTTTAAATACCTACCTGATCTTAGGCAAACATTCATTCCACTCTTTTGACGCAGATTTGTAACCTGACTGATTTCATGTTTCAGCAAAATACAGTTTATTGCAGAATAGTAAATGTAGTAACATTGGCAATGTGCTTGTAATTCAGCCGAGCGGAGCTGTGTTGTCATTTGAGTCTAAGTGTGCTCGCCACGCTTCACCGCACAAATGCATAACAACAGAACAGTGAATTCAGATGCTGGCAATCTCTTTTCATCAACACAATATTCATAATTGGAACAATTTAGATCGTCAGATTCAACATTGAATGATATTTATCAACTTGGTGCAAATTTCTAAAGCACTCGGTCCTACGTTTTCTCCTTGTTCGTTGCAAATAAGAAATAACAAGACAAGTTGTGGATAGTTCAGAACATAAGAGGTAGGTACCTATATAATATTACCTATGTGCTAAGGCTTTCTGCAAATTTTAGTATTTCGTTTTGTTTGTGACAGCATTCCTATCAGAGAAAACTCGAATTTATTTCTTCGGATTCGTTTGCCAGTTTAAGTTAAAATTAAAAAATACGAGTATGATATTTTACAGTGCAAATACATATCTATGGGATTTGTAAGAATAAACCTAAGAGCTGCGTACTCCTAAACATATACACCAAATTTCATTCACAAAATACTACTGAAATAACCAAAGTAAAAGTATTTATTTTAAATGACATTTATCTGAAACAATATAGGTAAGTAGTTAACAAACCTCTTCCCTTCCGTAGCCCGCAACTCATAATTTGTATCGACGTCGAGATACAGCATTCATATAATGGTATTGGTGTAGCGATAGCGATGCTCGTTGCTCGTGTGCGAGCAGATGACACAAACGAAGGAGCATCCCTACACAGCGATGAACAAGAAAAAGTGGGCGTGACGCTCCGCCCAGCCCCCAGCGCGGCCACGCTTTCTTGTGATCTGCAGCTTCCCCCCTCAGGACTTATCTCCTAATAGGTAGCTACAATAAAACAGATACGCTAGCAATGTGTTACTAAGTAATAAAGCAGCGCCATTTTGTCCTGCGCTTCCGTGTCGCCTAAAAGCAATAACGCCTTTATGAGCTGAGCAACGAGCCGGCATCAAGTGATCAAAGAGCTCGTCCTGTTTCATTTTACGCTTGTTGCTCTTCTTTCATTGTCAAACGAAACGGTGATAGCACAATCTTTCAATTCTTTTTTGTAGGTATCATATACACTGTTCAAATAACGACGGCTTGTATATATTTTTTCGTGTTTGCTGGCAATTATTTTTACTTCCTAACATGAACTCTAGAAAAACCGATACAATTCAATATGGGTTAGATTTTTTTTTTTCTTGCACATGTTTACTACAAAGCATGCTAGTGAGAACCTTTTTCACAAAGCAGTTCTTTCACTCGTTCCTGACAGCCTGATGAGCCTGTGAGTGGAACTTCTACAACACATTGCCACTATGCACTGCCAGGCTAAAAAAATTATGTTAAGAATTCAAGATTCCACCATCAAAAAGTTACCTACTGAAAATAAACTTTGAAGCCACTTTGAAGAAATGGGATCCATTGATTGACATCCTTTTGGTGAAAATCCTTACTAATATAGGTACTAACTCTGTCTGTCTGTTACCTTTTCACGTCCTAACGATGAAGGGATTTGGATGTATGTAACTTGGCGCACGAGTAAACCATGTCATGTAGAACATAGGTTATTTTTCATCCCGGTAGTATACTCCCTTGATATAATTTTCAACTTTCACGCGGGCAAAGGCGCTGGCAGGAGCTAGTCTTTACAAAATAATGAAGTAGTGAAATAGTTTTGAGTAAACCCATTGCATTACTCGAAACCGCGTACCGAGAGAGTATCAGTTCCTTTGAGATGATTTTATCGATAAAAATATTACCCTGCTTATGTTGTAGAGCAGTCAGATCAAAAGACTGGTGTTTCGTGTGAGTACCCACCTGGAATACGGATTCAACATTTCGGTTATGTAACTGCCTAGATTATTTTATAGATTTTTTATTAAACAAATACGAAAACAAAACAAAATTTTGGTACCTGATGGAAGAAATCAAACTTATCTATCTATAACTTTCGTTCGTAAAAATATCAACGTAGACGCCAGCACATCAAGCTACCCGAAACTGTAAAATTTTCCCAATCAACCTCGGTAAAGTTGAAAATCAATTAAAGAAATTTGACAGATTTTTGTAGCTTGATGTGCTTTTTTTTTGTTTTTAAGGATGGGAAATCATCAAATTACTTCTTCCGCTCTGGGTGTAGACTCTTGGGAGTGTCTGACTCTTACTGACTAAAACCCATCCATGTTCCTTCTAAAGCCCTTTGCGTTCCAGGGTTGCGGTGACTCTTTCGTTCGAACAAATTCTGCAACCCTGGCAGGCTCTGGCCTTAGCGGGCCCCGTCTTCTATGCTGACATATTTTTAAGGCGAGTATGAAACACAACGCGCCATCGACCCGGGCCTGGTGGTGATCGGACAGCGAGCCCGCGCTTACGGTGGCCGGGGATCGCCCAGCGACTCCCGACGCCCGGGGCGTCTTTTCCTGTAGCGGCGGTTGGGGCGAAGGCCTTGCCTTTCCCTCGCGCGGCCTGCCTCCTTCTTCGCTAGCATTATTGCTTCGCAGAAGGAGGTGACCGCTTCCCAAGCCCCTCGCTCCGGACCATGGATTTAATCAGGGCCGAACGCGGGAGGTCGCTGCCGCCGATCGCGTAGACGAGGATACGGCGGTGCTCTGCCCAAGCAGGGCAGACCTCCATCGTGTCCTCCCGGCGATCCCCACAATGCTGAAACCCGGGCGTGTCCTCCCGCTTAATCCGAAACAGGTACCTCCCGAAACAGCCATGTCCGGTAAATACCTGCGTCAGGCGGAAGGTGAGGACGCCGTGGCGCCTCTCCAGCCACTCCCCAAAGAGGGGCTTTACCGCCGCAATTGTGGCGTGCCCATAGCTTGATGTGCTGGCGTATATACCAAGATATTAGTCACAAAGAACGTAGAAATAAAGTAGGCACGATTTATTTCAAGATAGGAAAACCAAAAATAATTAAGTCTCTTCATATGATACCACAACACAATAAGTACTACTAATAACGCAATCAAAATAAACGATTTAACGCATAAAATTGCCCCTAAAACTGCTATCAATTAAATTATTATTTTGGGCTCGTTGAATGTAACAAGCACATCAGCGAGTGAAGTATCACTCTATTATTTATAGACGCGTTCGATACGCAATACAAATTATTGTTTTCAAAGTATAACGTTTAGGGGAGCGTTGTTTGCAGAACGACCCTCGGGGACTCCCTACGGGCTAGTGCGGCTCAACGAATTTGACATTTACTCATGTAGCTTTAAGTGTTATTTTGTAAGACTATCGCCAGAACGAAATACTTTTTCGCTTTGCGAAGGTATTGTGGTACTATTAAAGCAATCTTTTGACAATTGAATTTCGGTTCGAGTGGCGCGCACAGCGCAGATACGACTTTTCGTCGCAGAGCATGCATGGGTGTTTGCGTGCGGTAATTGATACGAAGTGACAGACACGAGGGGATACTTTTTCAGCCTCCGGCCGTGGAGAGGAGTAATGTTTTGACATCAACCGAAAAGAGATGGGTGTGATTTGAAGTGCCCTTTGTGGAATTATAGTCGCGGATGGCGTCTTTAATATTGACTAATGCATTTCGTTGCTAATGGGGAAATGGAATACGACAGGTGTGAGGGTTTTAACGAAGCGCCGGATTACAAAAACAACGACTTTCATTACTCTGTTTGATTTCGATATTAAATTGTTTGATGTGCGACATTTCACGGGTAGATAGCCTTACTCTTACTGCATTTTTAATTAACTGGGTAGAGCCGGTAGAGTCTAGGGGAGCGAGGCAGTTAGTAGGTATCTACCTAAGTTTAGAATTTCTACTATTTGTAGTTCTATTTATTCCGTTTTTAGTATGTTAAATATAAATTCTGCTTTCGTGTTTGTAGGAAATTAAGAGTTTTTGTTGCAACTAGAGTCGGTATAGTAACCACCTTTATGAAAGCAGTATACCAGGCTTGCGGCTACTGGTACCCAATCTAGTTGTAACCAATGCGCCAAGTACTGGCAGAAGAAAACACACAAGTTAATTACCAGCATAAGTTACTTCAAAAAACCACCTAGATCTTAAACACAAGCATCTACTTACCTAGATATGAAAATTAAATCGACATTAAAGTATC
This sequence comes from Mamestra brassicae, assembly GCA_905163435.1. Taxonomy (NCBI): domain Eukaryota; kingdom Metazoa; phylum Arthropoda; class Insecta; order Lepidoptera; family Noctuidae; genus Mamestra; species Mamestra brassicae. The sequence goes on along the minus strand of LR990995.1, from coordinate 8,211,676 downwards.
AAGGGCGGATCAGGCGGTCCATTAATAAATCAGTTCGCTAAAACCGTAATTGTAATCTCAAACAAGGCCGAGGGAGCGCGGTGTTTGTTCTAACAACATTATTACAATAAGTTTGGGCTCGGTTCGCCGCCGCTCCGCCGCCGCGCCGCGCCGCGCTCGCTCGCACACCGCCCCATCCGCGCGGTTCACACGATGGTTTGCCGTTGCAAACCTTAAACATACATCACGAACATATTTATATTACTTAACAACCTTTACTAAACGGTCGATTTTTATGTCCTTCGTTTAGCAATCTTGATATCGGTTATTAAAATCAGAATATCACTTGTAATCATGCGAAAAGTCTGTTCAGGTTCATGGCCCCAATATAATCCGTAGCAGTATTTACGTATTAAGGGTAAGATGTGACTGCATTGCATTTATAAAAAGTCCTTAATTAAATAAAGATAACAAAAAGAAAATCTCTTTGGAAAAACGTAGAAACCTTCACTCGGAAAATTTTAATCGTGTGTACTTAAGTGTAAAGATAATACATATTATCGGACAGGTAAAAACTTTGTACGCTGGATTCTCGGTTTTTGTATTTACGTCGACTAAAAACGGGTTGTTTTTCTTGCCAATCCGTTTTCCGGAAAATCTCTTTACAGATTCACAAAATCACGAACACTTTGTTAAATGATGAAAATTCATTATTGACGAGGACTGGTCGGTTTAAAAATAACGATAGGAATTATAAAACTTATTTTACGTCAGGGACAGCATTTTCACGCGTGTTTGGTATAATAGCCAAAAAGTTAAATTCCATATGGACTATAAAATAATTTGTTTAAAAAGATCTCATAGATAGATAAACAAACAGATTTATAGGTACCCATCGTAAGATATTAACTTGTCACATAACTGATGCCGATTAAACGTTTCTATTGGGAGAAGTCGCAGCAGTGCGCCTCGTAATAGGAAGACTACTAACAGATTGAGATGAGTTCATACAAATAATTGTATTGGTGTCAGAGTCGGAGGGTTCAAGGAATGAAGCTGTGGGTGGCATGTCCGTTACAAAATTGAATACATGTTAAAACATTCTATGGTTACTATGGACATTTTTCAGTGCTGAAAAGTAGCAACGAAAACTTCAAAAGAAAAATGATAGTCGACGTTTCAATGGCCAGTATCATAAGCATTCAAATTACACAATACTTAGGTATATGTATTTTTGCTCATCAGGCAACCAGCATGATATCTAGTCACCATAGCAGCGACATAGTCCACAGCACAGGTCCACACTATCAATTGTTGTTTCATACAATAGTCCAATTACATTTTCTGTGTGTTTTCAGTAGGTACTTACGTGACGTGGGTCCAGTAAAAACTTAAATAAAATTAATGTTCTACGAAGCCAAAACGTTGCCCACGATCCTATCTATACTATATCTGTATACTAATATAATAAAGCTAAAGGTTTGTTTGTTTGTTTGAACGCGCTAATCTCTGGAACTACCAGTCGGATTTGGAAAATTGTTTATGATTTTTTACATAAGGAATGCTATAGGCTATACGGGAACGGGAAATTCTTAAAGGAATGGAAAAAAAACGAGATCTGCGCGTACGAAGTCGCTGACAAAAGCTACTTATTCATAACTCACAAAAGTAATCGTTTAATCACTGTTTTATTAATAAGTACTCATTTTGTCTGTGGTGATAACTGGATAGGGCCTCTTATTCAACCTTAGTACGTAGGAAAACGTAACCATATCTACATTGGTGGGTTGTACATATAAACTTGGGACATTATAACAATTCATGGCTTGACTAAAATATTTTATGAGATAGGTCGAGCTTGGAATATTTATATTGCGTGTTAGGATTAACCCAGTAATGACGTAGTAGTTTTGTCTTTATATTTCCACGGATTAAAACTTAGCTTAACGTCATTAGGGATTCGTTTCCGCCTAGTTTATTATAATCAGGACATAAACCTCCAACTGCGTTCACAGGAAAATCCGCAAAATGTGTGTGTGTTATGGTAGTGACTATGGCAAGTTTCAGTTGTAATGATGTGTAGGCCAGTGTCTCGCTAAGCAGCTAGAGCTGGGCGCGCGAGGGTGGGCAGGCGTCGAGGCGTGGTGCACAGCGCCCCGGGCGGCGCCCCGCCCTGCGTCTCTTCTGTTTGTCTTCCCACACGACACGACTACACCACCGGTGTGCACCACCTAATGAACCAAGGTTCATTATATTGTTAATATCAGGCAACATAATCGTAATAATAATAATTCTTTTATTTCAGATAACTAAGATCCAATGTGATTAGTAATTACAATAATGACTTACAACGATTGTTAGTAAAGTGACACAACATTGGTGAGTCATTTTGACTATGGAATTATCACCTTCCTCACCATGTTGTTTAAAATTGGAGAGGTAACATCCTCTCCTATTATCAAAAGAAAGTGGAAAAGTCATTAAAATTCGTTACTTTCTAAGTAAGCTTAAAATGCTAGGCTACTTAGGGGCTTAAGAGGCTTATTCAGAAAAAAATCTAACTACGAGTACGTGATTAGTCTAAATGCTATTGACAGATCCTAATTTTATTTATCCTAATTTATTTATACTTTTGAATTAAATCGATCTAATAAGTATTCCAAAGCGTGAGTTGTTTTGACATGACTATATTAATCGTATTCAAAATCGTGTTTATGCACCTATCTGTCCTTTGATTAATTATTAGATACATATAATGATGTGCTAGGTAAGTAGCTGTTGCCACGATTCCATTCGTTGATATCATCAACCTCCTCAGTAAGCTACGGATTGGAAAACACGAAAGTTCTCTTTTAGGTGCCTCTCTAGAAACTCTATAAGTCTTGATTTACATAAACAAGTACGTACTTAATAGGTAAACATTTAAATGGTTCATCTGGTTAGTTAATGTAACGTTATATCCTCATAGTTTAGGTCTTCACTCCTGTGTTTGTCTTCAGCAGAATGAACATTACCGCATTGAAATTATGCATGCATGATGCCAGTCCGCTGCAGCGGTAGCGTACAATAGAATTTGGGAATTCTCCACGCTCTCAATGGAATTAAAACAAAGGGGAATATCAAATTTCCAATGTAAGCTATGCCTATAAGCTTGCGGGAGTTTCGACGTCGTTTAATGAACCTAATCTATTTTAATCTACCTGTGTGAACAATGGGTCTATGCTGAATGCAAGGCTTCGATTTTGTAAATCTGCAATGTAATTTCAAACAACAGTCAAAATTTTCTGTTTCTTTTATTATTTTTTTATTGAGAAATTGGCTTGCTCTTGACCTCGATCATGCCTGATGGAAAGTGATGAATGAGGTCTATGATGGAGCGAGCGTGCCAGGGCTTTGAAGACAATTAATGTGTAAACAGATTTTCAGAGGAACAAAGATGTCTCTCACACTAAAGAATATTAATAATCCGTCCTCTTGCCCTCAATCAATTTACCCTGCGTTTCCTATCTACATATACTGGGCTCGGCTTCCAGTCTAGCCGAGTGCAGCTACCAGTATGTTACATGGAGTGACGGCCCATCTGATATTCACAACCCAGTAGGCAACTGGTCAACAAAAACTGCTAGGCAAGACTGGTGTCAGATTTTCTGGTTTCTGAGTACTTATCCGTAATTATCCATATGAGCTGTCAATGATCTCATAAGGAAGAATATAAAACTTGTTTATTTGGCACAGATAGAAACACACAATGTAGGTAAAAATGTTAAGAAACTTAATTTTAAAAATGATTGTGTGTCCCATGGCTGCGCCGTTGGCTGTCATTAGGATGCGTTTCCATTAGATTCTCTTCATTTACCTGGCCTCACTACAGGCTAGGTAAATGAAGCGATTCTATTGGTTCTTAACAAACACATCCCTTGCTAAGTATCCTCGCACATCTCTGGTGAAAACGCACTAACTCTTATCCTCATGTAGAAGAAATGAGTAACATACCTAGATATTGATTTTGGAAGACGATCTTGAAACTTGACGACTTTGAACTTACTAGTTTCCAAGGAAACCATCAAACCGTAGGTACCGTACCTTACTAAAAAAAAACTCTTATGTAGGTTGCTGTTTATGTATTAAAACTAACTTATTAGCGTACCGGTTCTTCTTGTCGGTGAATATGAGTAAGAAGTTCTTACATGGTATTAATACATATGAATTCAATGTGGACGCTTAATAATTAGATATTTAGCAGACCCAATCTCCTTGAACCAGCTTCTGAATCCAATATTTTTCATTCAAAATATTCCAATGTTTGTATATCTCCCAAACGGATAAGTACTAACGCACTTAACGATACGCAGAAAACAGGGGTGCCTTTATTGCAGAAAATGAACTCATCGGCTGCAATGAAAACAGCAAACGAGTTAAACCAAACAATCAGTAGTACACAAAAGAGCATCGGGCTAATCTTATTGTGGGTGAGAAATGACAAAGGCGTCGGGTGCGAACAGTGCGAGCCTGCGAGGTGTAAGGAGCCGGCGCGGAGCCCCGGAGTCTGGCGTTGGCAGCGGCCATATTTGCCGCTCGAGTGGCGCCCAATGAGCGGGGGGCGCGGGCGGACGCCGAACGCGAAAACCCCGTCACTCTTTCATCGAAAGTTAATGGGACCTTTGTCGGCCGCCGACCGACTCTTGTAATGCAATTAACTCCGACAATGGTGCTATCGTTAACGAATTAATTTTAAAGGCTCCTACTGAATAAGCTCAGGGTGCCCCTTTTTAAATGACGTAGTTTTGTATGGTATAATATCCGGCGGCGGATCAACTTGTCTTATCATTTGGAAAAGACTGTGGAGCATATTTTTTTATTTAAGGGCTAGATTGCGTAGATAAGTAATAAACTTTCATGATTTTATCCCATCGAGTGTCCTATGAACCAATTTTGGGACACAAGGAAAAATATTAATATACTCGTAGGCGTAGCAGACAGACATAGTCACACCATATGGGTTCCGTAACTATGTGCCAAAAAAGTTTCGCCTAGCAAAACAATAAAGAAATAGGTAATGTAAAAAATTGTTTATAAACAACCCTGTCTTGTCTAGCCTACAACATTAGGTGCCAACCCTTTTAGACTATTAGATTTAATAGAATAACTTTTTTTCATAATTTAGTTAAATTACTTATATCTTAGTAGTAGCTTTCAAATAAATTGGACCGGTACCTACCTACTCGTAAATACGATATGCGATAGATACATACAATTCTTATAATTGACTATTTACTTAATATAAATTGGAGTTTTACGAATTGGTTTCGCTACGCCTGCACGCATGATGGCTTTCTGTAAAGAGTTTCATTATACATATTTACATTCACATACAACATCAATGTCCGTCAGTTTTGTAAAGAATATGAGAGATTACAAATAAATTCGTGTGCATTTATGCGATTGGGAAGAAGGCTGGTCCAGTGTTGTGACGGCGAGGTGCTACAATGGCGCAGCCGGACTGCGGCCGCGGCGACCACCCGCAGTCTGGGAACATCGCGCACTTGTGCCGGCCCACTCGAGTGGAAGCGAACCCGCAGCCCGCAGCCTCTCTCTACCGGGAAATATCAATGATGCCTCAACAACAATACTACTTTTGAGGTTTTTTCTACTACTTTGTAGTTCAGTAGCTCGGTCAATGTTTGCTACAAAATTGGGTCGTTCCAATTGTCCGTAGATAACACGGTGTATAACAATCAATTGATCGCTCACAAGAGATCGGCTCGGCTCGTATTAGCTACCGTACTGAATGATTCAATATTTAAGAAACCTTTCAGTTATGATATCACACTTATATTTGGATCTTTGTTACCCTCAAAAAAAAAATGTACCCTATTGTACGGTTTCTGAACCAATACACAGATTTAGCAATATGATGATATGAAATCGGTTGATAGAATTTGGGTACCTATTTATTATTTTATTTCTAGTAGTATTTATTTCTAGTTTTAGAAGCTCCCGTTTCACTGTTACCTACTACGAGAAATAAGTATCAATTTAATTTGATCCTTTAATAAAGGACCTTGTTATAGGTACCCGTACTATCTACATATTTGTTGGTCTTACTGTCAAGTAAAAGAAAAGAAAGAAAAACTTAGAAAACTAGACATTATTCCCATTTTTTTCTATTATCTTCATGGTTTATTGTCTTGAAAACTATAGCGAGTGCCGTTCTAGCTCGATCCGTGAAACACAGGAACCTTCGAACTCTAAAACAGTATGATTGAAAATTAAATTGGTTTCACAGGTGTGGTTCAAGAACCGTCGCGCGAAATGGCGCAAGCAGAAGCGTGAGGAGCAGGAGCGGCTGCGTAAGCTGCAGGAGGAGCGCGCGTGCGGGCGCGCGCCACTGCTGGCGCGGCCGCCGCCCTCACCCGTGCACTCCCCAGCACTCGCGCCACCCGCGCCCCCCACGCCGCGCCCCTACTCCGACGACTCCGACTCCGACCTCGAGGTCGCCTAGACACCGACCTTCCAAACACCAGGACATTCGTGAACACCAACAAAAGACATGAATAAGTACTGTTCACCAGACAAGTGTTTAAACGTGCCATCTCAAGTGTTTGTGCTACTTCTAAACTCAGTGCGAGGACGACAGTGGACTATGTGTTGTGCATTATTCTGACTGGTAGATATCCAAATTGTGAATTCTATCTAACTCAACTTACTTGCCTATTCATAGGAAAATTTATCATTACTTATCGTGTAATAAGAATGTAAAATGTTTAGAGGCATAATATATTATGTACTACGTATGTAGAATAGAATCAGCGCTTATCGACGAAACATTTTATTTTACTATAGAAATAACCTCTCTCTTACTAAATGTAGGTAAATAAATGTGTAAAATCAACGCATACTAAATACATGTTCATTCCCTTGATGTAAATTATAGTAATGATCGACAAAATAGAAAATATTACTTCAGCGATTAGAAATTCCACTTTCCGATAATTCAGTACCTATTTAGATAAATGTTTTAGCAACATGTTACGCCTAAGTATTATAAAGAACTTAAATCACCAATGAAACGAATAAATATCGCCTGTCTTTTGCATTGGTTTACATTATAAGAATACTGAAATGGTAGAGAAACTTCAAGGCACACCTTGAGATTTTGGAATTTTGTCTTGAAGATAGGACATAAGGTTGTCTCTCTCCTATAACTCAGGTACGGTTAAAACAAAGCTCTTTTTTTTCAGACTCGCTTATTGATGTGAGTGTAAATAGTAAGGTTGCGAAGCCAACAAGAGTGTACAAAGCCACTTGGAAAGTTGTGGTAAGTGAAGTTATGTAACGAGAGAGCAATATTAAGAGCGGTATGGACTAAAAAATTATTTAGACGGTTGTATGTCAAAATATACATTTTGTTTCTCAATCGAAATAGAAAACTAAAATGCTTAGATTGATTTTCGTTTAAATTGATATGAGAGTCGGAAAATACAAATGCAGAAGTCTTTTACCTACAAAACTTTTGATTTTCAGGAAGAGCGTGAAAAATATATATACAACGTGTAACAGAATAAACGCAATTCCTCTAAAGAGGTCATTGTACTCATCATTATGAACAACTTTTACTTTTGGATCAACACTGAAATCGCGAAAAAAACCGGCCAAGTTCGAGTCGGACTCGCGCACGAAGGGTACCATTATCTATAAAAAAGGCAAAATAAGTAACGTTTGTTGTATGGAAGCCACCTTAAATATTTATTTTATTCTGTTTTTTAGTATTTGTTGTTATAGCGGCAACAGAAATAGGTACATCAATTTCAACTATCTGATCATCACGGTTCATGAGATACAGCTTGGTGACAGACAGACGGACGGACAGCGGAGTCTTAGTAATAGGGTCCCGTTTTACCCTTTATGGTTAAAGAAATTTATTTATCTATAAGAAATACAAAGATTTCACTTACTTGAGAACAATTGTTAAAACTTAAAAAATATCGCTAGTAACACTAAAAAAACAGCTGTTCAGTACATTTTGTCGTATTTCGCGCACAACAATTTATGGGGCAGTCGATTTTGTTTTCGCAATTTCAGTGTTGATCCCTTTCTGACTCACCGAACAACTCAAGGTAAATGTAATTGGTTCGTATGGATTATCTTTTTCTCTCTCTCTCTTTTTCTTGTAGTTACAAAGATGTAGTGCTAACTAGGAATTACCGATGATTAGGGTGGGTACCACAACACAATCTCAGGGCCTAGCACGAATGTTGTAGACCGAATGTAGTAAAGTAACGTACAATTTTACCATATCTATAATACTTACTCGTTTCGCACATAATATTTATTTGAATAAGATTATACTATATTCATATTTTTGTATGATAGAAATTGTGAATTTCGCATAAAATTAAACCAAAATACTATGGGGTTGTAGTTTTTTAAATTCAAAATTCACTTACCGATACTATGAGTCAAAACATTCGTGCTAGGCCCTCTGTACAAGTTTTGGTACTAAAAAGTCTTCAGCAAAAAATATTTAAACATTTTTCTAGATGTGTCAAGGACTTCACACATTTAAAGCAAATCAAAGACTATTTTTAGTCTTAAAAATATGCAATTATGATTTACAATGGTTCCTAGTTCTTACTTAGATATGTATTCTTCTAATGTAAACTAGACAGCTTTAGAAATATTTTGAGTCCATCCATTGTATATTACCGCAGTTTCTAGAGCGGCCAAGGACGAACTCTATTATGGATTTAGCTTTAGACTTTTTAATTTGAATTTTTAATCGAATGATACATGTTATTCATTTACTTGTATTTATTTGAAATAGAAAACCACAAGCTTGTCTATGTTAATATTTTGCTTTGTGACAGTCAAAGGTTTATTGCAATAGTACTTAACTAAATGTATGGTTTATCTAGATAAAAAGGTAATTAAATCCGTAATTACATAATATACCTAATCACATCTGCGTTTTTTTCTACTTCGATGGGTACGAATAAGGAGCTGCTACACAACTAAAATACTTGTGTGATAAGTATTGTAAATTAACCAAAAACGCTACCCACCAAAACCCTTACCTACCTTTAGCAAAAACATCTCCTCCACCAGGAACAATCATGGCAGCGTATCCTCATTATCGACAACACAGTCTGCAGATAGAAAACTATAAGGCTCATGACCCTGTACTGAAGTGTATTTTCCTTCAGCATTGAAGAAGATACATAAAGGGTACTATTCAAACAGCTACCTTCAATTAAGTTCACACTTTTTAATCCATAACAACAAGGTATTTTCCTTGATCGATGACATGTCACGATAACGTTAATGGGGTTCCCAAAGGCGGATTAGGTATCATTGTGTGTCGAAGGATGGTGCTCCTATTGCACCGGCATACAAATGAGCGTTAGGAGTATGAGGACTGATGTAAGTGTGGCCTTGAGCTGCCACCATTATTGTGTCATTGACTATGTCATCCCGATTAATATATCCTCGAGTACTATAGATACGCGCGTGTTAAAATGTGTGGTCAATGATGTGACCGCATACAGGCAGGTACCTACTAGTCATCGGTTTCTTTGGTGACTTTGCTTTATTATTGTATAGGTAAAATTACTCCAGGTGTTAAGTGTTATTACATTTTGGGATAAAGAATTTCTCAGTCTGGAGTCGCAATTGGAGGGGCATTAGATACAGCCCCCTAAGAAATTGTAAGTGTGGCCTTGAGCTGCCACCATTATTGTGTCATTGACTATGTCATCCCGATTAATACAATACCTCGAATCGGTACTATAGATACGCGCGTGTTAACATGTCTGGTCAGTGATGTGACCGTGTGTGACTGATCATCGGTTTCTTAGGAGACATATTGATCAGGTAGAATAACGTAATCGTTAAATTAATCAATGAGCTTTGTGATTGAGAGTTCTTTGTGATTGTCTAGGTACAATGACTCCAGGTATTTAGAGATAAGGGTTTAGGTAATTTTTTTCAGTATGTGCCTGCAGTCTCAATTTGTGCCACTGTTGTCATTTCAATTGGTTTTATGTGTATGTTACAGACTTAATAATAAAACAAAGTTGGATACGTGTGGGTGTAGGTACTATTTTCAGATACCAAGAGCTGCTTTTGGGGAAAACTTGCATATTTTACAATAGAATAAGAAGAGCTTTTATTTAATATTTCTCAGATCAGATCAGTCAATCTCAACAGACCTATCTAAATTGTGGTTCAGCTTCTCTTCTCTGCCTTGTTTGCTGCCGTTGTCTGCTTTGTTTCCTTGTCTCAGCTAGGTTGGGATCGACTTCTAGTCTAACCGGACGCAGCCAGTAGGTATCTATTTTACATGGAACGACTATCTTAACTGCACAACCCAGTAACTGGGTGATAACGATGCCCCTTGATCAAAGCCTACGTACGAGTGTGTACCTAGTAAGTGTACAGTTGGTGGTACACACACAATTCCTTAAGTTATTGCTTAGGTAGCTAACTACTTAATTATTTACGAGGGCATGCGGCCGAGTGTTAGCCCGAATCAAATGGATTAAGTACCAAGTTCAAACCATGTAGTTTGATGTTTGATACGTTTTAATAACAGGGTTTATTTATGTCATGGTGGTTTATGTGTGGTGTTATGTTTAATCATGGGTATATGTACAATGTACAGACACCAGCGTATCCAGCTACAACAATCTTTCAAATTCATAATTCATTCTTCATCGATTTTCAACTTTATTTCTAAAGAATTAGGTTCAAGGTTGATTAGGAAATTTGACAGTTTCGGATAGCCTGATGTGATAGTGTCTGTACATAATATAATATTGCTATTTTAAATATCTAGCTTACTTATACTTATCCTAACTTCATAAAAACTTATAGATACTATAAGCGAATATACAACTGGCTGCATTGCCACGTTGCCTAACTGCGAACAATATACCTAGGTACGGGCATAACTTTGAGTAGGTATTTGTATGTTTTATTTAGTTTTAAATGAAAATGTATTTTGTGTAGGTAGCAGAGACAGCAAATTAAAACAACAACTATGTACTTACCTATGTACTTAAATAGATATTATGAAAATTTATCAGGCCTACAATAAATAATCTAGCTACACATATGCTGATCAGAGTGTTACATTAGGTATGCTAAAAACCTTTAGTTCTTAAATGCCTCAATAGGCATTAACCTTACCTTACCTTACCTTCAACCTTAAACCTTTAAACTATAGTTTGTTCTTCGTATAAGAGCAGTTAGATACACGTGTGTAGATAGATAGAGTAGGTACCTACTCTTTATTGTTGTTTAATTTTTTTTTATTTTTCCATTTAAATTACAATTTGAACACTTTTAGGTGTCTGTACCCGAAGGGTAACCAACGGAACCCTATACTCAGCCTCAGCTGTCCGTCCGTCGTTCTTCTCTCATGAACCGTAATAAGTAACTACACAGTTTAAATTTTCACAAAGTGTGTATTTCTATTGGCGCTATAGCAACAAATTTAGCAAAAAATTGCAAGTAGTCGTAGTAATCTAGTATCAGAAACGTGATTTTTTCGGTGAATAGTACGGAACCTTACGGCTCGAACTTGGGCGGTTTTTCTGTTTGGGAGAAAAAAACGATGGTGCAGAACTAAGTAGATACCTACTTATTACATACAGGTATACAATACACACATCAAAATATATAGAGTCAGTTATTAGTGTCATAAACATTACTCATACCTACCTAAACGACAAACGTACCACGACTCATTATATATTTAATTGTTATGCAAATCAGATTCATTCATAGTTTAGCATATTTATTAGCGGTACCATCACCATTCAAGTCTAAAATATGCGTCATTTAGCTGCTACGATAAAATAATTATTGACGATTTGCTGAAACAATGTTACATATGAAACCCATCTTAACTATAATTGGAGTACCTATGTTGGTAATATTGCAAGTTATTTTACTTTTGATTCTAAAATAAGTTCTATAAATAAAACTATGGCAAACGTAACTTCGGTGCCTTCGCAAGCAATATAGATTCCAGCTCATATATTTTAAGGGATAGTTTGAAGCTCTCTTTTGACACACAACTAAAACTAAAAAGGTAGGAAAAATAACAGAAAGAACGCAGTTCAATAACATACATTTATTGATAACAATACCTCCGGCTTACATATTTAAGAAATATCACACATCCACAATACAATTTGCAGTGACTTTAAATACTGATTATTAACATGAATCTTCATGGTATACATACATACCTAGGGTATGTTTATATTCGGTTTCGTGGGTAGTTGTGAGCATTTAGTGCTAGTAGTAGGCTATCGGATAGCCGCTATACGCGTACGCGTAGGGGTAGGAGTAGGTGTACGCTAGGGGGCTGTAGTAGGCGGAGTAGGCGTAGGGGTAGTCCAACAGCACTTGAGGCTTAGCCACTGCAGGGCTCACCATCAGCGCGGTGGCGAAGGCGATCAGCATCAACTGGGGGAGGAAATAAATAGCTTTTATTACACGTGAAAGGGCCTTCTAACAGAACAAAAGTGTTTGCAATTAGAATTCCTATTAGAAACCCACTACCCAACAGCCCTCAGTCTTCATCATCATCATCATCATACCAGCCGAAAGACGTCCACTGCTGGACATATGCCTCCTCCAAAGGTGCGTTTGCTACAATCGCCACGATTGGCAGGCGGGTTGGCGATCGCAGTTTAGCTGTTGCAATGTACAGAGAATGCTGCTGCCCATTCTCTGGTGAGTCCCTTAGTCTGGTTAGTCTTATTACTTTAAAACTAATCTGCCAAGCCTTTTCGTAACTATTTATTTATTTTATTGTACACCGATAATAACAGAAAAAGAAAACTACAAACTAAAACACATGTACAATGGGCGGCCTTATCGCATTCCGCGATCTCTTCCAGGCAACCTGGAATTGACAGTAATTGCCTGGACATCAAATGGGGCTGTCATCGGTGCAACACTACTTTAAATATAATATATACATAGATAAAGCAGCATATTCTTAACAATAGATACATAGGCATTGAATAAATGATGAACATCGATATAGCGACGGGTAATGTTCCTTGACGAGCCTTTTGAACACGGGTAACGATGAGCGCGTCTTTCTAGGACTGGCAATGCATTCCACAAACGAGCGGCCTAAACAGTAACGATCCAAGAAAGTTGTGGAATGCATTAGCATTTTAAGTCGTAAATTATCTGATGACCAGAAGTTTAGTGTGTGTGGGTCGACTTCTAGTCTATCCGGAAGAAGCTGAATACCAGCGGTTTACATGGAGCGCTTGTCATTGACTTCCACAACTTAATAACTAAATAATTTGATTTAGTCATATTAACAATTTTTACGGAACGTACAGTACAAATAATTACAAGCATATTCATTTAACCTTTATCATAAATTTCCTTAACAAGTGGCAAGATGTTCTGTCGACCTTAAATAATAAGGAGGTACATAGAGTTATTCGATAGGTGTCATGTGCTTTGAGACCTTAGAACCTTTATTAATAAATTAAACGTAAACATTTCCGTATTACACTAAAACCTGGGAATCGAACCCTCGATACACGCCTAGCACGACCGTCCACTACACATATTTTTAACTAGAAATCCAAAAGGCACATATCCCAAATCATTAACACATTTTCCTAATAAGAAACAATGATGAAATATGAGAAATAGGTATAAACATAATCTTATTATTAAAACAATCTGAATTGTAAGACAGAGTGTTTGTAGCATATGTTTGCAAATTCGGAGGTATTAGTGTAACAGGTTCATAGATTTTAATGAATAAGACTGAAACAAAATTATTTTAAAAACTCACCAATTTGAACATGTTGAAGATTTTCAAATACTCCTCAGACACAGCACCAAACGAAATCTAGTAGACACTAGACAGGACTGTCGTCGATGGATGCGAAGGTTGATATCATGGCATCTTCTCCCGCGCTCCAGCTTATATACGGAGCCCAGAGGCCGGCGTCCCATCCGTGATTGGAAAAACTAATGATCCTGCGACTGTCCTCAACATGCTGCATATAGGAGGTAAAAAAAATTATACACAATGTCGCATTAACAGTTAATAGTACTTCATTTCCATATTGGACCCGGATCAGAGTGTGACAATAGACGCGTAGAAGATTCGACGCCGGATTAATGGCAGCAAAAAGTGAGTCAAAAACACGTTATACTTAGATCTATGGTATTTATATCGAAGCTATTTTAAGTTGTAGTACCTACTTACCTGATTTATTTTAAATTGACCGAACGACAGAAAGTGTAGATAATAACATGCATATATGCATGCTCACACTATTAATTACCTCTCAACCTTATATTAAATATTATTTTAACATTACTTAACTTGCTATTATTTTAACGAGCTGATTATCATTTTAAATGTAAAATGTATTTTTTATTATTAATTTGGTAAGTTGGGTTACTTACTAAATAAGTACTTACATGGATAAAAAATTGAAAGTGTCAAAAAACACAAAAGCAAAAAAAAACAACTTATAATTTCTTGGTGGCCGCTGGTAATGAATCCGAGATTGAACTGAAATAACTGCTGCCAACTGCATCAAAAATTCAAAACGCTCGAAAACTGTTATTGTACGGGGTGTCAATATAAGCCAAATTATATCTATTTTTTAAATCCAATAGGCTTCATAGCGTACTAAAGAATTAGACACACTCGTACCTTCGTACATTAACACGAAAAACATTACCCTCCATTTGGGTTAGCCCATATCCATATCACGATTGACGGTAATATTTTTCGTGTTAATGTTGCATTCATATAAATGTGCAGCTACAAAAAACAGGTTCATAATTTTATTCTAATAAGTCAAAGTTAAACGACTTATACATACATAAGCATATTTTGAGGCGATTTTCAGACTTCAGTGACGATTTATAATTCAAACGTGATTTAAAAGACGTTTTATAGCATAAATAAAACTGTAGCAAGTGGGTGCTAATCTATTTTAATAAATCAACTAGGTGGCTTGTTTGTTTATATGAATTATAACAAGATTATAATAAGTTTACATTATGCTTTTGTAATTGGTGTTATTCTGCATAAGAGCACGATTAGCAACCGTTCTCATTAGTATTCAAAAGAAGTCATAATAATTATCACATAGCGGACATCTGCGGGTCGGGCAAGGACGCAGTTACTGAAAAATAATAGAGACGATGATACTTCGTTCCGGCTCTGTTTGAACGAAACATTGTTCCAAAAACCTACAAAGCATGGATAATTATTAAAAGACGCAGCTGTTCTGTGAAATGCCAGTCAGTTATTTTTAATAGTGCTTGCAGATGTAGTGTGAACTAGTCGTTTGTTAAACTAGCTACACTTCTAGTACTTATATACCTTACCTACTGATTTGAGACTAATATGACGTAAGTTTATAAATCATATTTTGGTGTCTAGTCGTGTAGTAGATTCATTTTTACGACTAAGTAATAGTAAAAAGTTTAAATAAAGTGTTGTTATATGGATAACACTAGATATTTTGTTAAACCCTCGTAGTCTCGTAGTTTTCTCGTAGCGGTCTTGTAAGTATCTCATTGGGTCTCGGTCTCGTAGAGGTTTCTTAGCAGTCTCATTGGCATCTCTTATTATACTCGAAGAGGTCTCGTGGATGTCTCGAAGAGGTCGTGTAGCAATCTCGTTCGTAAACGTCACGTAGCAGTCTCGTAGAGGTCTCTCATCTCTTGTCTTAGGTCTTGCAGGAATCTCGTAGCCGTCTCGTAGAAGTCTCATTGCAATCTCATAGACATTTCGTAGCAGTCTTGTTAAGGTCTAGTACCCGTTTCGTAGATTTCTCATAGCAATCTGGCCCGAGATCTCAGGGTTGGTACTATCGAAACAAGGCAAAATCGACAAAATTTAATTTAAATGGCCCAGTAAGCCTGGGCCGAGGGCCCCAGTCGTTGAGAGAGGGGTTAATCTTATGATAACAGTGGGCTACTTAACTACTCAGTGATGCCCTATGTGAACCTATATGTTACCTATCTGTCTAAAATCACATACCTTACGTAAGTAAAAAATCAGGTATTCTAAGAATGTAGCATTAAGCATACGTAAGCAGGTAGGTAGGTACTTAAAATTATACACTAAGATACTGATTCTCACTGACGTGTTTGCATCAATAATAATATCTCATTCACCGTGTATTGAATACATAACAAAGATTTTTGTGTTCAGATAACCGATGCATGTAGATAGGTATTCAAATCACGTTTGTGAAGTTCAAATTGTTATTGGGAATAACTAACTAATTTGGATCATTCGCCAAGGTTGGGAAGAATAATCCAGATTCATTATCCATGTTCTTAGAATGATAAAGTAATACCAACTACGAACAAAGAATTATACACCTACACGCAGTCTGCGAACTACTGAGGTAGGTTCGTTACCGGCGTCTCCTTTATCGACTCAAATCTCAAGTACGAAACAAGAAACCCATTTATTGAATATTAAATCTCAGTTAAGAAAAGTTACACAAACATTTTCCGAAGACCCATATCTGTCTAAACACAAAGTATAAACATTTTTGAAATAAGGGGAACCCTTCTGTTATCGAGGTGAAGCCCTACAGAGGTGAGTATAATTACAAAAGTATGGTTTCCATTTCCTTAACTTTTCATGTTCTGTGGAAGTTTATTTTCATACCGTGTTATTTAAATTGATAGCTAGCAGCTTCGACCAGATAACTATACCTACCTCCACATCTAGATGGTGTAGGTACCTATCTGTCGCAGCCAACTGGCTTAATCAGCCGTTTATTTAAAAGCCTAAGCCTCAAGCCTGTTCATTAAACGGCGCCGTTTAATCAGTGGCATAATATGTGATATCTCGGCATTTAATTGAATAGCTATAATAGGCAAATGACTTGGTTCGACATAATTTAATCACTTGCCTAGCCTAGTCATTTGGGTCTTGGCCTCTTGGGGCACCCTGACACGAATAGGTTAGGTTCGAACTTAGCTCCCGTCATCTCATTCATGTTAGGTTCCTTTAAACCCTGCAGACAGAAATAGGAGCTCCGCTAAGCGGGGTTACGTCGTCGAGGTTAGGTTTGAGATGGCTATTTCATGAAATGGCCAATTCTACGATATACCTACGACATAGATGACTTGTGTGTAAACATCCGTGTAAGAAAGTATTTTTGAAAATTCATCCCCTAAGTGGGTGAAATCTGATTCCTTGGGCCAATATCCTTGAAACTTAGTACGAAAACTTTCGAAAGTAAATAATAAAAACTTCGTTATTAGTTTTTCACAACTACCCCCAAAAGAAGATTTAATGGGTGCTAAAGTTTGTATGGACGTATATTATTGCTTACGCCTATGCCTATGTACTTCAAACTTGATACAAATACTAACCAATTAAAATAATTATATAGGCTGTCATTGTTAGTTTTTCCCAACTGGGGTAGTTTGGAAAACCTAACGATGACAGTCTTTATGATTTTTCAAAAGACGATTTAGGTGGTGTTAAAGTTTACGTCGAAAAATCTTAGTCCTTGGGCTAATGTACCTACTTACTTGAAATTTGATACAAATACTGGCCAAAGTTGATATTTTCAGTTTTTAACAACTAAGTCCCTACCCCCAAAAAACGATTAACTGGGTGTTAAAGTTTGTATGGCAGAATCGTATTCGTGGGTCCAATGAACGAGGAACTTGGTACGAATACTGGTCGATGTTAATAATAAAGGTTATAGATATCATTATAAATTTTTCGTAACAACCCTCAAAAGAGGATTTAGGGGGTGTTACAATTTGTATGGAAGAATCTTATTCTTTTTTTTATTTGCTAAATATGTTGCATATCTCAGCATTAAAAAAAAAATAAGGTATGCATATTTAGGTACTCCCGATCTTGATCTCGTTCATTATTCAGATGTCTCACATAGTGACACCAGAGACATCCGATCGCCCGGCACAATACCTAAGTTCAAATATGGCACACAAATTTAAATCATGCCTAGTCACCTTAGTGGACGTAGAACGGTCCTTTCCTGCTTACGGTAACTTTAAAGGTAAATTGTAAATGTCATTGTAACACCTATTTCATAATTGTTATTTTCGAAAATACGATTGTTATCGTTGAGTAATAATATAAATTACATGTTGTGTAATTATTTGGCCCTTTTTATGGTTATCGTGCATATTCTAGCTATTTTTCTTGCATATTTTGGGCTTTTTATGTTGCAAATAATCCGATCTCTAGTTATAACGTTCAGTTTGTATAATAACATGCGCTATAGGTACTATAACAAGATTTTCTCTTACGTTCATGTTATATATAGGTATATAAAACATAACATTTTTGACATAATTATCATTTCGTATACAAACATTTGATATCTATACAAAACTTTATAGATTTTAGATTTTAAACCACTTTTAGGGCAGACATGGGTAGGTTAGGTTTGTCAAGTTTTTTTTTTAACCTCTAAACCACTTCTAGGGCAGATCCGACACGGTAAGGTTATGTTGTTAGGTCTTTTTTTAACCCTTAAACCACTTCTTAATCAATTACTTTTAAGTATTTACACTAATAATTCATATACAACATAGAATAAAATAGGTAGATACTTACATAATATTGCATTTTAATCATTTAGTTTTTAAATTCAGTAAAGATTTTTAATTTACTGTGTGAACTTGCTGATAGATCATATGATCGTTATATTAAATTTTGATTATATCAAAGAAACATTAGGTATACAGTAAATGAGAATTATAACTTTTAATCATTAGTTTAAATGTAGGTAATATACAGGGTGGATTTTTGGGACGAGACGGTACCTTAACCGTTATAGTTACATCATATATTGTTATAACAATAGAAAATTATATCAATTGTTGTTATATTAAAAAAAAAAATATTCCACACCCATACCGAATGGCCAGCCGGAAATGTGTTTAAAAGACGATAGCAGGGCAAGGGGAGACGTGCGGGGACAGGCAATAACGTGACGAAAATATATAAATATATCTACCATAGCCATATCGTAGATTTGGCCATTTCATGAACATTTCCACCTAAAATCAAACCTTGACGACGAAGCCCCACTACCCTAACCTATCCGTGTCGGGGTGATCCAAGTTCCTTGTATTCTAAGTTCCCAAATGACTTGGCTAAGAAAGTTAGACGGCGATAAACGACTTCTTCTTAGCTGTGTTAGTGGCAAATACCTACAATTATCAAATTTTATGCTTGGCCCAGGACTCAGCAACGGCAACACCGTTTGCTGACGCAGTCATAAGGTCTTCACATGTACAGGTGACGGCGCAAGACAAGAGGTGAGCCATAGACTATGGAGCGACGCCACACAAACACTGAAGATCGGAGCCATCCGAGAACCTCCACTTGAGGAGGTTATCTTTAGTGCAACCGACCTGGGTGCGGAGTCTATTTAGGGTTTTCCCGGTCAGCCACAGCAGCGCATAAACGACCGATTAGTTAGAGTTAGAGCTAGTTAGCTCAAGTTAGCTGCGACATATACATTGATAAATACATGACAAAATCTATTTATTTTACACATTACCTAGGTAAAGTATATAATCGACAATAATATTCATAATATTTAATTTATTGCCTAGACACCCCAGGTATTCTAAAAATTAACTAGGTACCTTCTTATTGTATATAATACCTCAATAATAACAATTTTAGACCTTGTGGGCACAGTAAATTTTCGTTGCATAGTACCTAGGAAACAGTACCTACGCGCTAAAAGTGTGACTGGAAAAGTTTAGTTAAATTGATTATTGAGAGAAGACTGTGTATGTATCATTATTATGGCTCAACTGCATTCATGAGCTCTGGATGTGGGAACAAAACCATTTTTAAGCCTGACGAAGACCGACATAACCTTCCGCCTCGTTCGCGTTCTAAAGCTCTCCAAAAAATAAAAGCAGTATAGTGCAGTAGTTATTTGATTTTATTTACACATTCCATTGCTATAACAGGTATTCAATCATCGTCTATTTTTTGACGCATATTTCTTTTGGGGTTATTGAACTTTCTCTTCTTGAACTCGACGGGTTCGTCGCCGAGCGACTCGACGCGCTTCTCCTTGAACTGGATGATTTCGGGCTGCACGATCACGGGAGGCGGAGGCAACTCCTTTTCAGGCTTTGGTAGCTGAAGATCGATGTGTTCTACTGGTCTGGAATATGAATATGAATATGAATATGAATATGAAAATAATTAATAAATATTTTAAACTTTATGTACAGTAGGTATTAGTACCACAATTAGCTGTCCCACCCTTGCATAAATGGTGTGGATGGATTTTTTAGAATATACATTCTAAAAAAATATATATATAATTCTTTTATGATTTACCATTTCAGCAAAGTAGTATACCTACTCTATCCGTTTAGGTAGTTAACTAAAGGTAAACAATCTTGATGTAACTTTTTACTTAAAAACTCAGTTTAAAAATAAAATGCAAGTAAAAACCAAAGTAAATACAACAGTAACGAATACTAAATCAATTGAACCATAAGTTTGAAAAGTAGTTTATTTGTTTAATATGAATTTGTGTAAAAAGACACATCAAGATTGTTTACCTTTAGTTAACTACCTAAACGGATAGAGTATAGTAAAATGTGGTGACTGACTGTACATAGGCTTAATGCAACAAGGAATTCTCTACCAGTCACTGTGGTACTTGGCCACAGATCGCAGAAGTGCTTTGAAAGGAGAAAGGGGACACCGTTGCCCAGCAGTGGAAAATAAATTAGGCTGGCAAAAACAAAACTTTGTATACTAGAAACACTAATCCTATTGTTTCAATAAAAGATACAGCTATACTATTACAAAGCGCCATATGGTGTCTAGGTACTTTATCTCCCGGAAAAATGCGCGGTTCCTGTTGGATTGACCACAGAATGAAGCTGAGGGAAGAAGCTGGTCCTATCTATGGTTCGGTGTATTTGTCACCGGAAAATAGCAAACTACGTAAGATTATAAAATAACTTGAGAGATTGTAAACTCTCGAAAAATTGACAACTTAACATTTGGAATACTATTTTACGCATCAAAATTTGATAGTCTATAATCTCGCGAAGTCATTCCGAGAAATTGTGGACTGAAATAAAATGGCAAAGTTATTTTAAAATCTTACGGAGTTTGCCATTTTTCGGTGACATATTTACCGCAACATTACTCTTAAAATTCAATTAAACAGAATAAAAAGTGTCGAGACACAAATCTTTTTTCTATGCTTTGACACTTACTGGCGACCCGCTCCGGCTTCATACGAGTGCAAAATAAATTCACAAACTTTCCTTGTTTATTCCTCATTTTTATTAGTGAAAAACTTATTACTTACTACTTGGAAGTAGTAAGCGGAAAACCAATAGAGGCAGACAGCGACTTTGTTTTGTACTATTTACAGATTAAATTGATTTTATTAAAATGATAGTTGCATAGGACTGTAAATAACATTGACTTACTCATTAACTACTGGAGTCCAGGAGCCGTAGGGCTTCGTAGCGCGCGGGGCTGGCCCGTAGTCCACAAACTTCTTGATGGGTGGTGGGTGGTCCTTGTTCACTGCTAGCTCTCTCATTCTTTCTCTTGCTATGTGAGCATTTACCTCCATGTGCACATCTTTTTGAGCTTGCTTTTGTTGTTGCTTTCTGGAAATAGAAGAAATAAATAAATGTTAGTGTTAAGCCAACAAACATGCAGATAGTAGGTATAATAGAAAATGTGTATTGTAATCTCAGCTGGGGTTAGACGAAAATACCTTCTGATTAAATAAATATAAAAAATGAGCTGTGCCATACATCTTGTCAAGTTCTGTTGTGCAAAAATTTACTGAATAGCTGATTTTTTTTTTGAGAGGTGATTTTTACGCAGTCCTTCCTGTTTATGTTTGATAACTAATGCCAGGAAAAAATTGGATAGTGGTACAAGTATCATGTTGTATTAATGGTAAAAGTTCAGTTAAATTTTAAGCTGCTGTTTAATTTTCTTTGCCCTTTTACTTTACTTACTTTAGCTTCTGCTTCTTTTTATCTTGTGTTTCATCTTTCAATTTGTTCTTCTCTTGATCTGCCACAGACACATACTCATCGGGAGTATCCCAGGTGGTTTCTATAATAAAAAACACATAATATTATAAAATTTAATTACAAGGAAACCTCAATTAAGTCTAGTTAATAAATGTAAATTTGTTAGTTAATATGTTTATAAACTGTCAACTCTGGAAGTACTGATCCAATGAAATGAATTGTTTCACTGATTGAGAGCTCTAATATGGCTAAGTGTCATGAACTACTTTTTTCCAAAATAATGCACCATTCCCTGAATAAACCACGAGAGTGAAACCCCGGAAGAACTTCACAGTAAAAATTGTCTTGTCCTGTTTTGCTCTAGATTCTGATGTTTCACTATAATTATCCAAAAACACAGCAGCATTCCTATGTACAGCAGTGGACGTCTTCAGATATGATGATCCCAAAATAATAATAAATTTCTTTATTGAGAGCAACAATCACTCATTTAGTGTTAGTAGGTAATAATAGATAAACTTATAACTATGTTAGTGATACAATCACAACAACAATTACATAAACACACACAACAAGTAATCATTACTTCGGCATTCCAGTTGAGATATTGGAGCAACGAAGGCTGGATTGCCGTATTCAATCCAGCCTGTCAGCAATCATGCCTAGAATGCTGTTGGAACTGGCTCGCACCCTGCGCACCAAGGACGCACATCTTTTAATTGCATAAAATCAATCAATACGCAATTCTGCAAACATCCCTGATGCGCTACAGAAACGAGGCAGCCCCATCAACACCCTGAAAGCATTATTGCCAACAGGGGTTCGAAACAGCTAGGCCCAGCTACAGGCACGTATGATAAGGATGGCTTCGTGAAGGTGGAGAGGAAGAGGACGAAGAAGCCTCCTAGTCGGAACCAGTGCGGGACCGCGCTGGCAGGACCCAATATGCTGCGTCCGGCAATACCTACGACGCAGCTCTATGTGTCCCGGCTACATCACACCACGAAGGCTGAGGAAATCGTGGAGTATGTCCGAGCGAAGACCAGCTGGACCTTAAGGGTCGAGAAGTTGGAGTCACGCCACAACACAAATTTCAAGTCATTCGTGGTGAGAGTTCCGACTCATCATATTGAGACCTTCCTCAAGGAAGAGTTTTGGCCGAAGGGTGTCGTATATCGGCGATTCCGCGGAAGGCTACGTGACACCACGCAGCGCAACACGACGCCGTCACTTCGTGTACAATAGTTTATTAATATTTTTGTGGTTTTTATTAATATGTATGATAGTCTGTAAGGTATATTTGTTATGGGTCTTTGTTACCTGAATTAAATGACATTATTATTATTATTATACTGTATGCGAAGGGCACTATACAATCTCTGCGTAAAATGTACCCACAGGCTACAGGTGTAAAATGAGGAACAGTAGGTTCTAAAAAGTGTTTTTTTAACCTCCGTAGAAGCATGCTTAAACCTGCAGGCAATCATATTGGCTCTGACCGACAGCACCCTTCGCTCTCTTTCAATGTCGTCATCGTCCTTAAGGCTAGTGGTCAAGATATAGAATAAGTACACTCTCGATAACGGTACACCATTCACCTTTATTGGAGGTACCGTTTCTGGACATTTTCCACCAGTTCAACCAGCACAACACTCTTATTCACATTGTACAGCAGGCCATGAGCACTGGCATACTTCTAACATACACTCACCAGTTTTCTCAAACCACAGACTGAGGCACTGAGCAGCACCATGTCATCTGCATAGCTAATGTTGTTGACACATATGCCATTAATATAACATCCAACTCTGGTGCTACTCAGCTCCCCAATCAACTGGGCCATGTACAGGTTAAAGAGTGTTGGAGAACTCAGACCCCCGGCCTTAAACCTGACTCAAGACCATATGGACTGGAGAATGCCCAGTCCCACCTAACACAGTTGACCTGATTCCTGTACCAAAACTTAAAAATATTTATGACTTCAGGTCAAATATTTATGACTTCAGCTTCGCATCATTAAGTTTATTCAAGAGAGTGTAGTAGGAAACCAGATCAAAAGCACTCGAAAGTTCGAGGAAACAGGCGTAAACCGCGGAACTAGCGGCGTGTGTAGTACTCCACAGCATGCTTAAAACCTAGCACTATTGGTAGACAACCCAGGTAGAAACCCAAACTGGTTGTCATGTAATTTAACATTTTTATTTAATTGCACGCTATCCAATACCTTAGACACACCTGTAGCCAGTGAAATAGGTCTATATTTATTCCTATAATGCACCATTTCCAAAAGAATGAAACTGCGGAAAAAGTTAAAAGAGAAAATTGCTTCGCTTTAAAGAAGTTTGGCTACAGTTAGCCCAATTTGAATATACAGATCTACACTGAGTTAGAGTGTATCAAAAAATAAATTTTCCTAAATGGTCTTTACACCCTTTGTTGTGGTGGAAAATACACCAAAGTTAACCACTCCCCATACCATTTGTCACAGTATTCCAGTAATAGGAACTCCCATCTTCACTCTTCACTTCTTCCCAGGCAGGGGCCGCCTTTGATGTGGGTGCATTAGCAACTACTATAGCAGTGTCACTGCTACCACTCTGATTAAGCAATTCATTTATATTCTGAAAATAACAACCAATGGATAAGAAAAATGGAAAGCCAACACATAAATATGAGCCAATCAACAGAAATAAATTCTGGTAAAAATTATATTTACATTTATAATAACTTTTTAAATGAATACCTGAGACGTGATATCAGCATTATTCTTTACATCATTCAAGTAAGCAGCCATAGCAGCCGCTTCCATTTTTTTTATATCATCATCAATCTTTTCTTTCTGTTTAAATTCTTTAGCACTCTTTTTACTGAGCTGTGATATGTGTTTTTGAACATTTTCCTTGTGACGTTTACCATTTTCATGAAATGAAATTGACTGAAAAAATAAATCAAGGTGGGTACTATCATGGATCTGTGAATGAGTTTCTATGATCATGAAATGTTCAACTTTCACAGAGTTTAAAATTTAAAGGCAAAGACAATTTAATCTATTCCAGTTAGACCATTAAAAGGCACTTTAAACCAACATTTACATTAAAAATATTCATATGGAGAGGAATGAACAAGAAACTCCATACGGTCAGTATGAAGTTTTCAATTAAAAGTTTCACAATATTTGGTAAACATTAATTAATTATAATGAGGATGAAACCTAAAATAACACTACTGATAGGTAAAAAACAATAATGAACTAAAAGAAAAAAGTTTTATATTACACAAACATTAACAACCAAATTTGTATACGATTTGAGTCCTTACTACTTTGTTATCAGCAAACCAACACTTGCAAAATTCGCAATACTTTCGTGCTTGGGACTTCCAGTATTCCGTCCTGAAAATATTATTTTTCCAGTATTTAATAAAAATAAACAAAGTATAACTTAAAAAGTTACACATTATGAGTTTTGAGGCAGAATTCCAGTAGACTTATCGTACATAGTTTTTTTGATGTTCTCTTGACGATATTTGAAGGTGGTATTGTCGATAATAATAACGCCTTCACTGTACGAATTACAAATCGCCGTAATTATTAAAATAAATATATGGCATCAAACACGTCGTTTTATTTCGCACACAAAACAAACGCAACAAAACATTGCATTGCAAATCGCCAATACCAATGAATAGTCCGACTCGTCGAATTGACATGACAGTGACATCAGTGACGTCAACTGTCATTTGCTTTTTAAGGTTTCGTACCTCAGATGGCAAAAACGGAACCCCTAATTGTACACCCCATTTGAGATTTAATGTAAAAAAACACCAAAACAATTCTTACAATAACACCACATTAAACTTTGTTATTTTCCCGTTTGCCACATGACATTTTGCAATTACGTTCCTTATCTAATTACCATAAACACAAACATGGAACGCATTATCTATGACTAATTATGTATAATAAAAACATCACACATATCACGTTTCTAACTTGTTTACATAAAAAAAAACACATTTATTTTATGATAAAAATTAACAGTACTAAATATCAACACTACACAAATTATAATATAAAATAGTGTGTGCGAGGTTTGGCATACATATGTGAAACGAGAACGCAGCCGATGTGTTGGCAATCACCGGCGCCTTTATAGCGGGTTCAAAGGCCGGTTCAATTCCCTGGCTGGGGGCCTTAAATTCATTTGAGGCCACCACAGGATAGTTCGGTTAACAGTAACCAGCCTTAGTGTGCTGAACTGCGAGAGGTCCCCGTCCAAAAAAAAAAAAAACTGATTAAATTAGTGCGCTACTAAGTCCCTCAGTAACTGCACGCCAAATCTCGCTCGCAAAACCTAAGTTCCCGCTAAAGCCTAACTCTTCTCTCTGTTGCGCGTATTGTTCGTTTCTTATTCGTTATAAATAAAACAGTGTGTTTTCCATAAAATAAATACCTATATTTTCAATTGTACATATATGAAGGAAGACGTGGTAATATATAAAAGATCTCACGCAATTAAATTATTTTACCCCGTCTACACTTCACTGGTGACCCCGAGAACGAACAATGAAACCTTCAGGAGCCAACATGTCGGCCGTAGCAGCCCACGGAACGAGTACAGCAGGAGCGTCGT
This sequence comes from Mamestra brassicae, assembly GCA_905163435.1. Taxonomy (NCBI): domain Eukaryota; kingdom Metazoa; phylum Arthropoda; class Insecta; order Lepidoptera; family Noctuidae; genus Mamestra; species Mamestra brassicae. The sequence goes on along the minus strand of LR990995.1, from coordinate 8,185,001 downwards.
CGGAGAGCGAGGATGTCTGCCGCGTCAGCGTCAAATTGCCGCCATCTTGGCCAGAGGAGCCAGCACTTTGGTTTGCCCAGGTAGAAGGACAGTTCACCAGCGCGGGCGCGGACGTGTTTGCGCTGCTCGATACGAATATTATATTCAAGTGTCGCGCGGCTTTAGCCGCTGTTCGGTTTTTACGTCGCTATGTGTTCACAACCACTAGCCAACGAGGTCTTGGCATTTATCAATCATGCCATCGACTACATGGACGAAGTTAGCATCTTGCAGATCTGCAAGTCCAGCTTCACGGAGGAGGAGATCAGCAGTGCTAAACTGCTGCTATTCCAATCGCTCGGCAAAGTCGAGCAGATGCAATCCCGCCGGAGGGATGGTGGTCAGAAATGTGTGCAGGACATCATCACATTGATGAAGAGCACCGACCCCGACGAAGTGCCAGCTTTTGTGGCGAAGGAGCTACATAAGTTGCCCCCAGTCACGTTTGACCACGTCGACGTCACCAGGTTGCTGAAGGACATTACAACTCTCAAGGCGAGCCTGGCCGAGGTACAGTCTAAGTTGGAGGTGTCGAATAACACCATTGGTGAACTACGTGCCGAAGTAGAGTTGTTGCGCAACGCTATTAAGGTAAATAGGTCGCCTGATGCCTCCAACATGAGCACACGTCGCGGAGCGAGAAACGCTAGCATCGGCAGTTTTGAGTCGGCGAGCTCTACTGCGTCACCCGCTGCTGATATTGCACGCGTTGCAACATGCGCCGCCGCCGTCGCTGACTCGATGCCGGTCGAGGTAGTGACTCGTGTAGGTACGTCAACCCCTAAACGTGCCTACGCTACTATCGCCGCCACGCACAAACCTGTGTCGCAGACCAAACAGGGGGATATGAAGAGCTGCTGTGAACCTGCCAACAGGGGTTCGAAACAGCTAGGCCCAGCTACAGGCACGTGTGATAAGGATGGCTTCGTGAAGGTGGAGAGGAAGAGGACGAAGAAGCCTCCTAGTCGGAACCAGTGCTCGACCGCGCTGGTAGGACCCAATACGCAGCGTCCGGCAATACCTACGACGCAGCTCTATGTGTCCCGGCTACATCACACCACGAAGGTTGAGGAGATCGTGGAGTATGTCCGAGCGAAGACCAGCTGGTCCTTAAGGGTCGAGAAGTTGGAGTCACGCCACAACACAAATTTCAAGTCATTCGTGGTGAGAGTTCTGACTCATCATATTGAGACCTTCCTCAAGGAAGAGTTTTGGCCGAAGGGTGTCGTATATCGGCGATTCCGCGGAAGGCTACGTGACACCACGCAGCGCAACACGACGCCGTCACTTCGTGTACAATAGTTTATTAATACTTTTGTGGTTTTTATTAATATGTATGATAGTCTGTAAGGTATATTTGTTATGGGTCTTTGTTACCTGAATTAAATGACATTATTATTATTATTACTGCCGACTCCACCAAATTTTATACTGTCGTTGCGCAGCTCGACCACCGATATATGGTAGAGGCCAGGGATATAATCGAAAATCCTCCAGCGCAAGACAAGTACGTGAAGCTCAAAGCTGAGCTGACACGGCGACTCTCCGACTCGCACGAGAAGAAGGTCCAGCAACCAAAGTCCTCAACCGTGAGGAGCTAGGCGACCGCAAGCCGTCGCAATTTTTCGGCACCTGCAGACACTAGCCGGACCACATGTGCCCGAGTCGTTCTTGGCCACGTTGTGGGCGAGTAGGTTGCCAACCAACAGACAGAGAGTCATAGCCTCGCAACCTAATCGCCCACTTCAGTCTGTCGCAGATTTGGCCGACCGCGTGCACGCGATTGCACCCGCACCAGCACCAGCGCTCGCAGCGACCACCACCGTAGCAGCAGTGACGAGCGCGAGCACCAGCAGCAGCGAGATCAGCTATATGAAACAGGCCATCGCTGAATTAACACTGCAGGTAGCGGCACTACAGAGAGGAAGCTGTCCTCCTCTCTGTAGTGCCGCTACCTGCAGTGTTACACTACAGCTCGCATAGCCATCATAGGCACCAACGTGGTGGCAGAAGACCGTCCTCAGACCGCCGCAGTAGTCACTCGCGTTCCAGAACCACGTGGAACGAGACCCACTGCTACTACCACAACAAGTTCGGTGACAAGGCCACGTGGTGCACCACGCCATGCACGTATGCGGGTAATGCCGCCGGCAGCCAGAAGTAGAGGCAAATGGCTGCCCCAACCAACCACGCCGCCTATTTGTGACTGACCGGACCACTAAAACCACGTTTCTTGTGGACACAGGGCGGAGTGCTGCATGTGGGTACATGCACAGGTTGGAACCTGTGCATGAACCCACATGCAGCACTCCAGCAGCGGCGCAGTAAAATCGGGTGCCAACTCTTCGCGGCCAACGGAACCGCCATCGACACGTACGGCTGGGTCGAGCTCCATTTGAACTTAGGGCTCCGCCGCGTGTACACCTGGAATTTCATGGTCGCGGACGACACTAAGCCCATCATCGGGTGCCGATTTACTGGCACATTATCATCTTTTAATAGATTTAAAAAATTACCGGCTCATCGATGGGCTGACCCAGTTGTCGTCTATGGCGTCATCTGTGGCCGGCTCAACAACAGATATCGCTTCCGTGAAGTCGATCGGTGGTACCACCAAATACCACGAGGTGCCCTGTCAGTACCCGGAGATCACGCGGCCAGCTGGAACACAACAGAAGATCAGTCACAACACCCTTCACCATATACGGACTACGCCTGGTCCACCTATTTTCAGTCATCCACGGTGCCTTGCTCCGGACAAGCTCAAGGTCGCGCAGAAGGAGTTTGAGGCAATGATGGCCAACGGGACTGCTAGACCATTAGAAAGCTCATGGCCATCACCACTCCACCTCGTACTCGTTTCCACGTACTTATTGCACGAATGCTCGCTTTGTAACATGTAACATTACGCCCGTAACACCACTTTGTTGTCCGTCAGACCGTCTGACAAGGCCCTTTTTCTTCCTTCCTCTGACCAAATACTCAGGTCTGCTACCCCTTGGGACAGTGAAAAAATCAAACTTCTTAGTCATCGCAATCTAAATATAAGGCCGTTTAAAGCTCTGTTTACGGCGCATGTTATGACGCTCGCAAGGGAATCGAAACCTACAGGGAACACGCACGAACTATAGATGACAGCACAAATCGACACGAGCCACAGTCAAAACCGTAGTTAAATTAGAAAATCCGAGCAGCTCCATGTAGAGTTGAATGGGGCACAAGACGGTTATATATAGGCTACTATAACGCGAGCGAAGCCAATTTTTGTTGAAACAATTATTTGTTGAAAAGATATATACTAAAATAAAATCTTTAAGAGAAGACTTATTTTGTTGTGAGTTCATAGGAGTGGTGCCGCTTTGCTCAGAAATATTCCACAAAATGAGCAACGTCTTTAGTACATTATTTTTAGTTCCATATTTCACCGCGTGCCAAATATTCCTCTAGAGCACTGCACTGTGATATTATTGTTTATGTATGGAGGAACATACATCATTGATCAAATGGCAACACTGTTTTTGGTTACATTGTGATGTCGTCGTCGAGTATCGAGTGTCGTCGTCTTTTGTAGAATTTTATCAAGGTAATGTTTATTTATGAATTTTGCATGATTTATTTTCACTTCTATTAAGTGTAAGTAAAAAATGGGGTATTGTTTTAACTATTTCAGTAATTACAGCCACTACGAACTGCTTGTGATGTATATATTTCTTGGCGGCCATATTAAAATTTCAAGATAAAACTACGAGTTTGTTTTATCCTGTATAATCTCTCTAATCTTATTCAGTTTGCGTTTAAATAGACAACAAATCGTAATTAAATTGTAAACGCTTTATTAAATTTACATTAGTTATAGTAGGTATTTGTTTTCAAGACAGAATATTCTGTTTTGTAATTTATTTGTACTTATTTTGGTGCTTGTTGACGCGTCTCGTAATCTCGTTTACCTATCTTGCTCTGGCGTACTTATCTATACTATAATGTTAATTGATTATGGTCTATTTATTGTTCCAGATATCCCCGGACTAAGTTGGTGAACGTGATAAACTTCTAAATAGCTTATGTATCGAAAAGTGACTTATCGTAAAATTTGTTTAGTGTCGGACTTGGACAAAGAATTGTGATTCTAAGTTTCTAATTTTAGTCGTGTCCCTAGTGGGATTATTTGGCAAAATGATGACCGAAAATAGAATTAGTTCAAGTAATCACGTCGGAAACAGTATGGCCAGTCAGAATAAGGGGTTCGTATCACTCTTTGTTACTAAATTAGTTTACCCAATACTTTTTTTTCTTTAATCTTTGTTTCTTTTTTCAGAGATGTCGATAAAAGTATCGATGACATCGGTTGGAAATCAAAATTAAAAATACCCCCGAAAGACAGGAGAATAAAGACTAGTGTAAGTTAAAAAAAAAAAAACATATACCCTCTGTTTTTTGACAAATAATCACTTTTCTAAAAATATTTTCTATTATGAGACTTGTCTATAAACTAAAAAAAAAAGCTTAACTAAAGTCAAATTGACAGTTTTGTTGTAGTTTTTATGATTTTTTTAAAATCTTATCTTTTGTGAAATAAACAAAAGTTTTATTTTTCCTTATCTCAAACAACAAATGCATGTCACTGCTTTTGGAAACGATAAGTTCAGTAATTAATTTTCTATATTTTTATAGAAATAATCAGTCATATTTTACAAATAATCTCATGGCTATATTACCTTCCATGGTTGAATGGCAGTTGCACAACATAATGACTAGCTCTTTGCAAAATAAAATCAACATTCAGACCATTTCAACCTCAAACCTGTAAATTGATGCTACATAAAATTTACTGGGAAGTGTTTGTCCAAAGTGGTAGCAATTACACTAGGTCAATAGTTAAACCACTTTTATTCTTAAATTATTTTCAACAGTTCATCTGGCCTTATGTAAGTTAGTTTTCCGATTAGATGTCAATACAACAACTTAATAATATTTTAGACACATAATAAACATGAACAGCTCAAAACAAGACATATACAACATGTCTTTATTCTGAAATTTATTCTAGTAGGGGTGTCTTTTTCACACGTATTGCAGTTTTCCATTGTAATTAGGAGCAATCCAAAGGCCCTCTGTGACAAAATGACTGTCCTCATGTTTGGCTATATTCAGTCAACTTCAATGAAGCTCATTGTGTTTTCTTGGATTTAAAGGATGTAACAGACACAAGAGGTAATGAGTTTGAAGAGTTTTGCCTAAAACGTGAGCTGCTGATGGGCATTTTCGAGAAAGGATGGGAAAAACCTTCCCCCATTCAAGAGGCTTCTATTCCTATCGCACTTAGTGGTAAAGATGTCCTTGCAAGAGCTAAAAATGGAACTGGCAAAACTGGCGCTTATTGTATTCCAGTTTTAGAACAGGTTTGACAATAATGTTATTACTTATATAGTAGTTATTGTACAATTATCCCATAAATAACCTGAATGATGATATTTTTGGATTCCCCTTCACTTCTCTATAAGTGATAAAACCTGTATTAACTGATTGTTATTACTACCTGCATACAGTATCTTAGGCAGTATTAGTACTTTATAAATATTTTTTTTTTTCTATATTTAGGTGGATCCCAAAAAAGATGCTATTCAAGCTTTAATTGTGGTACCAACTAGGGAGTTAGCGCTCCAGACATCACAAATTTGCATTGAACTGGCAAAGCACACAGATATTCGCGTAATGGTTACTACAGGAGGTACTAATCTCCGGGATGACATAATGCGTATTTATCAAAATGGTAAAGACCCAATTTTATTTTATTTTAAAAATTATCAATACTTCTATATCTATACTTATAATATTATTATTATGAAAGTTGGATGAAATGTTTGTTACTCAATCACATGAGAACTGCTGAATAGATCTTGATGGATTATAGCCTGGAAATACACATGGGATACTTTTTTCCCTGGGAGTATGTTGCCTTGGGATAATTTCCAACATCCACACAGGTGGCAGCTAGTAACACATATTTTTATCTTTAGTTACTCAAGTGTCATGTTTTGATTTTAGTTCAAGTTATTATAGCTACGCCAGGTCGTATGATTGATCTCATGGATAAACAAGTTGCCAAGATGGACCAGTGCAGGATGCTGGTTCTTGATGAGGCAGATAAACTTCTTTCTCAAGACTTCAAAGGAATGCTTGATATGGTTATTTCACGGTTCGTAATACTTCATGATGACCAAGTCTTTAATTATATTTTTCCTGGACAGATTCTAAACAAATATAATTATTACTTTTATAGTAGTTACTGTACAATATGCCCTAAATAACCTGAATGATGATACTTTTGGATTCCCCTTCACTTCTGTATAAGTGATAAAGCCCGTATTTACTGATTGTTATTACTACCTGTATATATTATCTTAGGGAGTGTTAGTAGATACTTTATAAATATTATTCCACAGGTTGCCCAAAGAACGCCAGATCTTGCTGTTCTCTGCCACCTTCCCACTGAGTGTGAAACAATTCATGGAAAAGCACTTAAGAGAGCCATATGAGATAAATCTCATGGAGGAGTTAACATTGAAGGGAGTTACACAGTACTATGCATTTGTACAGGAGCGACAGAAAGTGCATTGTTTAAATACACTTTTTTCAAAGGTAAAGGTCTGAATATCTCTTCTTTATTTTTTCTTGTGAAATTATTCGTCAATTTGAATTTAGTATTAAATTCTTTTTTCTTTATTGTTTCAGTTGCAAATAAACCAGTCTATAATATTCTGTAATTCAACTCAGCGTGTGGAGTTACTTGCAAAGAAAATAACCGAGCTAGGTTACTGCTGTTACTATATTCACGCGCGCATGGCGCAGGCACACCGCAATCGTGTATTCCACGACTTCCGTGCGGGACTCTGCCGCAATCTCGTGTGCTCTGATCTCTTCACTAGAGGTATCGACGTGCAAGCCGTCAACGTCGTCATCAATTTTGATTTCCCGCGTATGGCTGAAACCTACCTGCATCGCATCGGTCGTTCGGGACGCTTCGGCCACCTGGGTATCGCTATCAACCTAATCACGTACGAAGACCGTTTCGCTCTGCACCGCATCGAGCAGGAACTGGGCACGGAGATCAAGCCGATCCCGAAGGTGATCGACCCGGCGCTGTACGTGGCGCGCCCGGCGGACGACGACGACTCGGCTGACAAGTAACGCCGTGCCGCCGTCGCACCGCCCGCGCACTCGCTCGCCGCGCGTACCGCTACTAACTGGACTTGCTGACTGGTGAAAGGAACTACATAGTTTAAATCTTTAAAAACAAAAAACTTATTTGTAAAAAAGTGTAATGAATTTATTGTAACAAAATGTGAGTGTAAATAGTTTATCGTGAGTAAGACTTTGACCTGAAATGGGTTACTTTTTTAAAGTGTAAATAAACCACACATCAGGACATAAACAAAAGGTATCTTGTGTACTTTGTCCATATTGGATACTGTGTGCGAATTCCTACATTGTTAAAATATAAAAAATATTTATTTGAGCATCATCTATGAGAGTCTACCTAGATTTGTCCATCATCTTACATAAATTGTGGTTGACTTTCTGCTGATATCACAAATACCTACCCAAACCATATATAAGTTTGAGCTAGCACCTGTTTTATTTCCAATTATAAAAAAAAAACTTAAAATTCTGTGAGGTGGGTAGGTAGTTAGTCTAGCTCAAACAACCTCAATTGTTAAATGTTGCATCAATTGTAAACATTTCAGTGTAAATCATATTGTTTCTGGCCGCTTGGAACAATATTTGTCATCAAGTCGTGTTTATAAAAGGGAGGTCATCATGATACTAATCCTTTTAGACAAAACTTTAAATTGATATCCAAATCTGTGTATAATCAAAAGAAAAACAATTTTTCAGTTTTATTTTTGTCTAGGTGAAGTGTCATTTTGATCTAGCTTTGAAGAATTGTGTTATCATGTATTATTGATTTCATTTAATAGTTAAGCGGTTTTGTCACAGTGTTGAGTAATTTACAATATGATATTAGGCTTTGGAGGACCTGAATAAATCATAAATAGTCATCTATTTTTAATCTCAAAACTCTTTTTGAATGGCAATAAATACAAATATCATTCCTAATTTATCAGGTCCTCCAGATCTAACTGGGTGGGAAAATGGAATGTTGCTTTAAAAAATTAAACAATATTTGCATGGAACTGTGACTTTAAAGTTGAGCATTGAACCATTCTGTAACGGCTTGCAGATATGGTAAATTGCTCATACTGGGGATATTTTTTGAGAGAATTTCGTTTTAATTAACGAAACTAACATCTGCTCTCTGGGGATAAAAACAATTCGGGATGTCAAGTGAAGAGTTAATTTGGTAAGCAGGCCTTACACATGAAGTATAGAGTACAATCAATGTTCATCAAATAATTTAAGTTTTAATTGAATATTTGTTTTGTAACTCTGTATACACACATAAATACCACTTATTTACCATATATGCCCTACTGTCAATTTAAATACTATTTGTTTGAAGTGAAATGTCTAAAATTTTAATGCAAACAAACCGAAACTGGGAGAAATACAAATTCGGTGTTTCAAATTTTTTTATTTATAGAGTCAAGAATTGTTTATTTTATTAGCCTGTTAAATTTGACCTAGAAGAAAAGCATTGGTACAAATGCAGGTTGTAAATTAAGGATAGACCAAGTTGAGAAATGTTTGTAAAGATTGCTTTGCTGGACGATTGTATTTAGTATAAGGGTTGTTTTGTAAAATGGAAGCTTGAAATTCAATTAATTTTTGGTGGTAATTGCATAAAATGTTGTGAGGAAAAATGATTTTGTCAAAATATAATTATATCTGTGATAAAGGTTGATGATGGTTTCACGGTACACCCAGCAACACAGTGACTATAAAATGTAGTCATTAAAATACTGAATATTTGGATAAAATGAAAAAAAATATATTGTGTTGCTGATTGTGCATAACTGGATTTAGATAAGACTTGTGGTGTACCCTCTAACTATACATTTAATTATTTAGTCTTCCGATAATCTCGAAGTATGTGTAAATGTAACTGAACATTTAATATAACGAATCGAACGCAGGTTAATAAAATAAAGTGGCAATATCCCGATGAATATGTTATTAAAACATGTGACGACGTTGATTCTTGGTTACCTACCTTCTGTGTTTGGCGTATGATAATCTCATAACGCTCGATAGGTCCTCGCTTAGCTCATTCGAGTTACTTTTAAACTGAATGCCAAACTCATATGTGCAGTATTTGATCATTTTTTAGTTGAATTATGTGGATGAAGTTTTGATAAACCAAGTGATCCTGTGTTAATTTATTAACGATGTAAAAATGATAAGCCTTGCGTCAACGTCACGCCTGCAATCCGGGAAATTATAATGATATTAGCTACAACAGATTTTTGAAACCCGAAATAGGAAGCATATCAGATAAGATTTTATATAGATGTAGTTTCAATAATCATGCTCTTATACAAAATATGTGTCGAAAAGTATACATTCTAGAGAGACCTACATTGGCAGTGGCATATTCTGTAATTTAATAATTGTTTATCTTGTTTTATTTTCAGAAATATATTGTTGTTAAAAAACGGGCCAAAATAAACTCTTCACGCCATTTATCTGTTTCATTTTCAAACGTAAGGAGCAAGACATTGATGTGGTGGCGAAGCGTCAATCAAAATTACCATAGCATACAGACTTCTCACTTGATGTAGCTTTTAGATTGACGTTTCAATGTGCCTTGATCCTTCACGTGTCTTACTGCTGACGAGTAGGTAAGCGATTAACTATCGACTATTTTCTCGCTGAGGAAACTAACAGAAGATATATATCCAGTGTGAGTAAGACATATTTATTTACAGTCGATAGCTGGCTGTTTATACTGCCGACGAGAACTCTTACCACTAGTTTGTCGCAGCGACAAGATCTATCAAAGTATGTCCGTGACTACCGCAGGACCACCAACGCCAATCGTTTCCATATTTTGGTAAATGATTGGTACTAATTAATAATCGAACAACAGAATTTATACCTTGGTGGTTTTCGAGAAAATCGACTTTGAAGTTGGTCCGGCGCTAGTCACGCTCCGTCCAGCAGGACCATCATGAGCGCCGAAAAAGGGGGCATGCTATAGGTATTCTAAGTATACAAATAATTTAGTACCCTTATATGTGATTCATTTCGTAAAAAAATCTGAACTGAAACATTTGTATTTACCGAGAAATCAACGTTGATTACACTAGTCAACAAGATTTTGTCACAAGGAATTTGCTTACTAATTGCAAATTACCTACCTACCCTTATTCCAAAATCGTATTTTTTTTGTTTTAATCAGGTCTAGTTTTTGTGTTACAGCTACTACCAGTAACATAATTTTTCCTTTAGCTTGTAAATTCCGATTTTTTTTATTTTTCAATAAAGTAGCTGTTATTTCAGTTTACTGAGTTATTTTATGCTTATATAATGTAGAAAAAGTGTTCAAATGATTCTGTCAAGTTTCTTTATATTCATGGTGAAATTATTTTTAAAACTCGAAAAAGAAATTCTGCACCATCACATTAAAACAAAAACGTGAGCTTTATTTTGGCAATCTTGTGACACACAATAGTACATTGTTCACCGAGAGGAGAAAGTGACCGATTACCGTCGAGGGTGTCGTTTGAAGCCCGAGCCGTAGGCGAGGGCTTTAAAACACCCAAGATCGGGAATCGCAGTTTCTCTCGAGTGATACATAGTGCTTTATACTACACCTACAAGGAAAATAAAAAACGAAATCTTTACTAATTGAAATTTATATTGAAATTGTTGCAGTTAAAACTGAATCCTCAAACAACACACAAATTGGAAATGGCGCCAATGGCGTCTGCAATTTTCACATGTTCTTTTTTCAAATTGTTTATCCTGCCGCCGCAGGGTCGCACTGCCAGCCCGACACCATCCAACACACAGCTAGTGGCCAGTGTCATTTTGCGAACTTGGAGATAAAAACTCACTGTAAAAACTTTTTGGCTTTTGATATTTAGGTTACCGGCGCATAGTCTTACCCAAAATTAAAAAAGAAAAACCACGTAAGAAATGGATTTTCATACACTTTTCTCTCCCGCTCAGATGCGTTTTCTCCCCGCATATTTGTTCGAGGTTCAAGGTACTTTCCAAGCAGGTGTAGTATATACACTTTATACTACACCTGCTTGGAAAGTACCTTGATACTTTATCAAATTTACGGTAGAAAGTACGTCATTGCATATCGAACAAATATGCGGGGAGAAAACGCATCTGAGCGGGAGAGAAAAGTGTATGAAAATCCATTTCTTACGTGGTTTTTCTTTTTTAATTTTGGGTAAGACTATGCGCCGGTAACCTAAATATCAAAAGCCAAAAAGTTTTTACAGTGAGTTTTTATCTCCAAGTTCGCAAAATGACACTGGCCACTAGCTGTGTGTTGGATGGTGTCGGGCTGGCAGTGCGACCCTGCGGCGGCAGGATAAACAATTTGAAAAAAGAACATGTGAAAATTGCAGACGCCATTGGCGCCATTTCCAATTTGTGTGTTGTTTGAGGATTCAGTTTTAACTGCAACAATTTCAATATAAATTTCAATTAGTAAAGATTTCGTTTTTTATTTTCCTTGTAGGTGTAGTATAAAGCACTATGTATCACTCGAGAGAAACTGCGATTCCCGATCTTGGGTGTTTTAAAGCCCTCGCCTACGGCTCGGGCTTCAAACGACACCCTCGACGGTAATCGGTCACTTTCTCCTCTCGGTGAACAATGTACTATTATACTACACCTGCTTGGAAAGTACCTTGATACTTTATCAAATTTACGGTAGAAAGTACGTCATTGCATATCGAACAAATATGCGGGGAGAAAACGCATCTGAGCGGGAGAGAAAAGTGTATGAAAATCCATTTCTTACGTGGTTTTTCTTTTTTAATTTTGGGTAAGACTATGCGCCGGTAACCTAAATATCAAAAGCCAAAAAGTTTTTACAGTGAGTTTTTATCTCCAAGTTCGCAAAATGACACTGGCCACTAGCTGTGTGTTGGATGGTGTCGGGCTGGCAGTGCGACCCTGCGGCGGCAGGATAAACAATTTGAAAAAAGAACATGTGAAAATTGCAGACGCCATTGGCGCCATTTCCAATTTGTGTGTTGTTTGAGGATTCAGTTTTAACTGCAACAATTTCAATATAAATTTCAATTAGTAAAGATTTCGTTTTTTATTTTCCTTGTAGGTGTAGTATAAAGCACTATGTATCACTCGAGAGAAACTGCGATTCCCGATCTTGGGTGTTTTAAAGCCCTCGCCTACGGCTCGGGCTTCAAACGACACCCTCGACGGTAATCGGTCACTTTCTCCTCTCGGTGAACAATGTAGGTACTATTTTTTGTTGACCAGTGTTACTTTCGCGCGCTCGTTCAGCAGGATCACGACTTTCAATGTTGATTCCAAGTTTGAGGAGCTTGTCGCTGTCCTAAAACCTACATAGAAAATTAGTACCCTGCAAGATAAAATTAGTACCCAAAATTCGAAATAAGTACTCCAGTAGTTTACGAGATATACCATGCCATTGTAGGGTGGCGGTAGTCACGGTGTTAAATTTTCATTTCAAGATTTCCCTATTTAGTAAAGTAGTAGTAGTTCCCATAAAGTACCTAGTTTATATCAAAGTTAATACTCGCTCAGCGATGCTCGCTTGGCGGTCAGAACTTACGAGGCCAACCAGTGGTGGCATTATCTATAGTGCGGAACTCAGTGCTAGCTAACAATATGAAGTCAGTGCTTCGTAGCACGTGCAGTGCAGGTTTGCGCAGGAGTGTATCTCTCGGCCGGTCAGAGCGAGTGGTGTGAGTAATCGTCCGTCGTACAACAGCACTTGCTTATAGCCGACCGACAATACTATCGAACTATATAGGTACTCGCTTCTCGCTGCTCTATCTCTCTCAAATCTAGTTTCTAGCTTTACCTACTCGCTGATCATCGGCGGTGAGGCACGTGCCTTAAAACTATATTTTATGGACTTCAAAGTTTCTGAATTGAGAATTTGGAATTAGTGATATACTCACTTTTTTATTCTGGCAAATGAACTGAATACATGTGATTCTGTCTGTCTTCAAAATATTGACAGAAATATTACGATTTATATTCGTTTCGCCCGGCTTCGAAAGATATTTTTTAATAGCCTAAAAAGATAAAAATAATGATTTAACAATGATACGCGTCAAAATATGTAATAATAGTATTTAATGAAAATCAGTCATAATTAAGTACATACACAGTTCATGTAATGGATGTCATAGCACTGGTTTTATTTAAATAAATGTCTTATATTTCTATGATTAATTATGTCGTTAATATATATTTTAACCATTAAAATACATACTTAATTTACATAAGAAATATGACGAAATTAAATAATTTACATGTATTTTTTCTATATAGGATATGTAGTTTTCACAAAATTATACGAGGAAAGGCCTTTCTCCTGCAGTGGGACGACACATGAATTAACGGCCAGTTTTATTAAAGCTAAGAAATAAATAATATAATTATAAATTGTATCTAAGATACGCTGATTCCTTAGCTATTAGTAGAAGCAAAATATGATATTCAATATCGAAGGAGATTGCCATGGTAAGGCCGGCCATAAGCAAATTATATGGAATCTCTAATTAATTGATCCGATGTTGAATCTGCAAAATTAAGTTAAGCACACAATAAATATCTCAATAATCTACTGATTACCGTAAAGTCAATTTACTTGTATACTTTACGGTCTACTCTCAGCGTGGTTTTATAGAATAAGAATCTCCTTCACTTTTTTTGCAATATAAAGGGGGTTTATAAAAAGAAACATAGAAATACAATTTTGAACACATACTTTTACTGATGAAATAAATATCATATGTAAAATAAAAGTTACAAGTCGGTAAAATATAATAAAAATAGCTGCCTTACAAGTAACGAAATGTTGGCGGACAACTCTGGTGGGTATTGGAATATTTTAGTTACACTTCAGGTCCCCTGATATAATACAATATGTATAACTTTGTAAATCAGATTATAAATAAGAACACAACATCATTTAACTTATAAATAAGGAATTATAACTTACGGCAATGTCATGTCAATGTGTTAATCTTTTGTTTATTTTTTAATGTTACACATTATTTTGTTCATAGTTCATAACTAACAGCCTTATTCATAAAAACTTTATAACCATTACATAGCTAAAATACTGATAAGCAGATTCTTTATTCAAAATGTTCTGTTGAGAATTTGAATTTAGAGTCTCCAACAGTATTTTAACTAAGTAATGTTTAATAAGTTTTTATGAATAAGGGGTAAATGTTTAATTCAAGAGATCAAATCATGTTAATTATTAAGTACAAGTTCCAATTTTACTCAACGAAAAGTCTAGTAAATATGTACTTCATTAATTGTCATATTAATAGCATTTTATGGCATACCGTTTCAAAATAGTAAATGTATATAGTAAGCAAACAAAAATCTCACACAAACCAATTTCTATTCCTATCTAAATGACATTTAATATATTATATTAGTTTTTAAACGCAGCTTACAACTATGGGGGCCATTACAAAATATGTATTTAATAACAATTAATGTAAATTCGATACTCTACTGCGTATTTAAAGTAGGCGATTTTACGTCCATGTTTTTTTATGGTTGAAGTAAGAACGAATACAAGAATAATGTGCGTGAATCATGTTCGTCTTACTAACAAAAATGTACTCACTGGTCACGTTATGTTTGACTAATGAAAAAAGGCGTCGACATTAACTCCATAACAGTAAGTTTAACTGGGTATAGTTATATTTTCTACTAAACAAAAAGTTAACATACCTATCATCTCGGGCGACAAATAATTCTAGTTGTTTAGGAAAAATTTGGACTCAACGCTTAAGGCGTATGTTGTTCCTACTGAAGTACGCGTACTTCGCTGGCCTCTATCGTTTCTTGTGCGTGGTTGGCTGGTGCTACGTTCAGTCGATGGAGAGCTGCGACAGGAGCAGCTCGGGCGGCGGCGGCAGGCCCGGCTGCAGCGTGACGGCCACGCCGCGGTTCAGCGACACGGCCGGGTAGAACGCGCCGCGTAGGCCGGTAAACGCTATGTCGCCCTGCAAACGTACACACAACTTGTTACCATTTGAAATAGAACATCATCATCATCTTTTCGCCTTTGCCCCATATAACCGCCGTCCTCAAGTCGGTTAACACGTTCAATTTTATCAGAAATAATATATGGGTCGGCAAAAAGGTGAGGCAAAAAAGAAGAGATCAGAGCTTTTTTAAATGGCCATACTACAGTTTGGGAACTTTACTTACACTCTCAAGTTCTATTTTTTCCTTAAGTTCTGGCAAACCACTGCAAGTACCGAGTTAAATTCGCCGTTGTACATTTGTACTCTTTAAAAAGGGTACAAGTACAACGGCGAATTTAACACTTGATGATCGCTTTCCATTCGTCTGATTGGACTATGAGAGTGAAAGAAGAGAAAGTGCTCCTGAGGTTGCACACACACTTGTACACTATAATATATACCGCACCGACGGCGGCTTCGAAATTCGGTCTGTAGGACTAATATATATCTCTGCCAGGGTTGCGGAATTTGTTCGAAAGAGTTACTGCGGCCCTGGAACGCAAAAGGCTTTAGAAGTAACACGGATGGGTTTTAGTCAGAAAGAGTCTGACACGTCCTTCCGCTCCATCCAGAGTGGAAGAAGTCATTTGATGATTTCCCAACCTTAAAAAAAAAGGACTAATATATATCTGCCAGGATTGTGGAATTTGTTCGAAAGAGTCACCACGGCCCTTGAACGCGAAGGGCTTTTAGAAGGAACACGAATTCAGAAAGTGTCTGACACGCCCTTTTGCTCCACCCAGAGCGGAAGAAGTCATTTGATGATTAAAATAAAAGTATGAGTTACCTGCGGCTGGTCGTCGACGGTGAAGCTGAGCGTGCCGCGCGTGAGGTCGAGCAGCACGCCCACGCAGGCGCCGCGCGCGATGCCGCCGTGCACGAACCACGAGTATGAGTTACTTGCGGCTGGTCGTCGACGGTGAAGCTGAGCGTGCCGCGCGTGAGGTCGAGCAGCACGCCCACGCAGGCGCCGCGCGCGATGCCGCCGTGCGCGCCGCCGTGCACGAACCACGAGTATGAGTTACCTGCGGCTGGTCGTCGACGGTGAAGCTGAGCGTGCCGCGCGTGAGGTCGAGCAGCACGCCCACGCAGGCGCCGCGCGCGATGCCGCCGTGCGCGCCGCCGTGCACGAACCACGAGTATGAGTTACCTGCGGCTGGTCGTCGACGGTGAAGCTGAGCGTGCCGCGCGTGAGGTCGAGCAGCACGCCCACGCAGGCGCCGCGCGCGATGCCGCCGTGCGCGCCGCCGTGCACGAACCACGAGTATGAGTTACCTGCGGCTGGTCGTCGACGGTGAAGCTGAGCGTGCCGCGCGTGAGGTCGAGCAGCACGCCCACGCAGGCGCCGCGCGCGATGCCGCCGTGCGCGCCGCCGTGCACGAACCACGAGTATGAGTTACCTGCGGCTGGTCGTCGACGGTGAAGCTGAGCGTGCCGCGCGTGAGGTCGAGCAGCACGCCCACGCAGGCGCCGCGCGCGATGCCGCCGTGCGCGCCGCCGTGCACGAACCACGAGTATGAGTTACCTGCGGCTGGTCGTCGACGGTGAAGCTGAGCGTGCCGCGCGTGAGGTCGAGCAGCACGCCCACGCAGGCGCCGCGCGCGATGCCGCCGTGCGCGCCGCCGTGCACGAACCACGAGTATGAGTTACCTGCGGCTGGTCGTCGACGGTGAAGCTGAGCGTGCCGCGCGTGAGGTCGAGCAGCACGCCCACGCAGGCGCCGCGCGCGATGCCGCCGTGCGCGCCGCCGTGCACGAACCACGAGTATGAGTTACCTGCGGCTGGTCGTCGACGGTGAAGCTGAGCGTGCCGCGCGTGAGGTCGAGCAGCACGCCCACGCAGGCGCCGCGCGCGATGCCGCCGTGCACGAACCACGAGTATGAGTTACCTGCGGCTGGTCGTCGACGGTGAAGCTGAGCGTGCCGCGCGTGAGGTCGAGCAGCACGCCCACGCAGGCGCCGCGCGCGATGCCGCCGTGCGCGCCGCCGTGCACGAACCACGAGTATGAGTTACCTGCGGCTGGTCGTCGACGGTGAAGCTGAGCGTGCCGCGCGTGAGGTCGAGCAGCACGCCCACGCAGGCGCCGCGCGCGATGCCGCCGTGCGCGCCGCCGTGCACGAACCACGAGTATGAGTTACCTGCGGCTGGTCGTCGACGGTGAAGCTGAGCGTGCCGCGCGTGAGGTCGAGCAGCACGCCCACGCAGGCGCCGCGCGCGATGCCGCCGTGCGCGCCGCCGTGCACGAACCACGAGTATGAGTTACCTGCGGCTGGTCGTCGACGGTGAAGCTGAGCGTGCCGCGCGTGAGGTCGAGCAGCACGCCCACGCAGGCGCCGCGCGCGATGCCGCCGTGCGCGCCGCCGTGCACGAACCACGAGTATGAGTTACCTGCGGCTGGTCGTCGACGGTGAAGCTGAGCGTGCCGCGCGTGAGGTCGAGCAGCACGCCCACGCAGGCGCCGCGCGCGATGCCGCCGTGCGCGCCGCCGTGCACGAACCACGAGTATGAGTTACCTGCGGCTGGTCGTCGACGGTGAAGCTGAGCGTGCCGCGCGTGAGGTCGAGCAGCACGCCCACGCAGGCGCCGCGCGCGATGCCGCCGTGCGCGCCGCCGTGCACGAACCACGAGTATGAGTTACCTGCGGCTGGTCGTCGACGGTGAAGCTGAGCGTGCCGCGCGTGAGGTCGAGCAGCACGCCCACGCAGGCGCCGCGCGCGATGCCGCCGTGCGCGCCGCCGTGCACGAACCACGAGTATGAGTTACCTGCGGCTGGTCGTCGACGGTGAAGCTGAGCGTGCCGCGCGTGAGGTCGAGCAGCACGCCCACGCAGGCGCCGCGCGCGATGCCGCCGTGCGCGCCGCCGTGCACGAACCACGAGTATGAGTTACCTGCGGCTGGTCGTCGACGGTGAAGCTGAGCGTGCCGCGCGTGAGGTCGAGCAGCACGCCCACGCAGGCGCCGCGCGCGATGCCGCCGTGCGCGCCGCCGTGCACGAACCACGAGTATGAGTTACCTGCGGCTGGTCGTCGACGGTGAAGCTGAGCGTGCCGCGCGTGAGGTCGAGCAGCACGCCCACGCAGGCGCCGCGCGCGATGCCGCCGTGCGCGCCGCCGTGCACGAACCACGAGTATGAGTTACCTGCGGCTGGTCGTCGACGGTGAAGCTGAGCGTGCCGCGCGTGAGGTCGAGCAGCACGCCCACGCAGGCGCCGCGCGCGATGCCGCCGTGCGCGCCGCCGTGCACGAACCACGAGTATGAGTTACCTGCGGCTGGTCGTCGACGGTGAAGCTGAGCGTGCCGCGCGTGAGGTCGAGCAGCACGCCCACGCAGGCGCCGCGCGCGATGCCGCCGTGCGCGCCGCCGTGCACGAACCACGAGTATGAGTTACCTGCGGCTGGTCGTCGACGGTGAAGCTGAGCGTGCCGCGCGTGAGGTCGAGCAGCACGCCCACGCAGGCGCCGCGCGCGATGCCGCCGTGCGCGCCGCCGTGCACGAACCACGAGTATGAGTTACCTGCGGCTGGTCGTCGACGGTGAAGCTGAGCGTGCCGCGCGTGAGGTCGAGCAGCACGCCCACGCAGGCGCCGCGCGCGATGCCGCCGTGCGCGCCGCCGTGCACGAACCACGAGTATGAGTTACCTGCGGCTGGTCGTCGACGGTGAAGCTGAGCGTGCCGCGCGTGAGGTCGAGCAGCACGCCCACGCAGGCGCCGCGCGCGATGCCGCCGTGCGCGCCGCCGTGCACGAACCACGAGTATGAGTTACCTGCGGCTGGTCGTCGACGGTGAAGCTGAGCGTGCCGCGCGTGAGGTCGAGCAGCACGCCCACGCAGGCGCCGCGCGCGATGCCGCCGTGCGCGCCGCCGTGCACGAACCACGAGTATGAGTTACCTGCGGCTGGTCGTCGACGGTGAAGCTGAGCGTGCCGCGCGTGAGGTCGAGCAGCACGCCCACGCAGGCGCCGCGCGCGATGCCGCCGTGCGCGCCGCCGTGCACGAACCACGAGTATGAGTTACCTGCGGCTGGTCGTCGACGGTGAAGCTGAGCGTGCCGCGCGTGAGGTCGAGCAGCACGCCCACGCAGGCGCCGCGCGCGATGCCGCCGTGCGCGCCGCCGTGCACGAACCACGAGTATGAGTTACCTGCGGCTGGTCGTCGACGGTGAAGCTGAGCGTGCCGCGCGTGAGGTCGAGCAGCACGCCCACGCAGGCGCCGCGCGCGATGCCGCCGTGCGCGCCGCCGTGCACGAACCACGAGTATGAGTTACCTGCGGCTGGTCGTCGACGGTGAAGCTGAGCGTGCCGCGCGTGAGGTCGAGCAGCACGCCCACGCAGGCGCCGCGCGCGATGCCGCCCGCCGCGCGGCCGCCGTGCGCGCCGCCGTGTACGAACCACGAGCGCGACCCGTCGATGTACATCGCCCAGCCGAGTGCGTCGCTGCCTGCATATGGACAAATAACAATTCATATTTAATTTTGGCATAAGATAAGTGGCATTGGGCCGGACTTATCTGCCGCATGTCAGATGAGCTGTGGGCTACATAACTCACTGGGCCCCATTAATGCTAGGCGTCATCGTTGCAGATCAAGATGACGGTGGAGAGACTAACTTGAACAATGGCAGACGACAGACGTGAGTGGAAGAGGCCTTTAATTTTATTTTATTTATTATTATTATTGCCTTTGTATGCCTTTGCCAATCTCGGGACCTCGAGGTACCGGTTCTTTGGTAGGCGTACAAAGCCAACTCACAGAGGCCCCGTAAGACATTTCAAATGGGATGGGGCACCAACCGTCGATTATCCCTGTATGCACTATTTAAGTATACCCAAGGACAATCCCCGATTGGTGCAGGACTATCGCATAACATGGAAAAAAAAATAAAGATGAGACTATCGGTTCGGGCGGTTTAGTGGACCGATTACCGTATACTATGGAAGAACTATTGGCCCCTGCCTGACCACTGACAATATACACGGCTTTAAAAGGCAGGGGGTGACTTGCACACTCAATGAATGGGTTATTATTGTTATTTATATTATGTGATAGTTCCATCATCTGACTATGTAGCCTATAAACCAAGAATAAGCAACTTTTGACTAAACCTTTAATACTAATCAGCCCCGATTAGTGTTAAAGGTTTAGTCAAAACGTGCTTATTCTTGGTTTACAGTGTACAGAGCAAAGCACATATTATGTGAACTTACTTACCAAGCATCTTATCCCTGGCAACATCCGCCCTGGCGATGCCGAAGGCGGGGTCGGCGTCGCCGTCGTAGCGGTCGATGCGCAGGCGCCAGTAGTGCAGGCCGCGCGCGAGCGGCTGGTCGGCCAGCGCGACCCGAGGCTGCCAGCCCGCCGCCGCGGCGCCCAGCCCGTCCGCGCTCAGCGTCACGCCGCCCTCCGCCTCCGCGCAGCGAGCGTCCCAGGTGAACCATGCCACTGGTAGAGTAATGATTCCGGTTAATGACGGTGGTATCCCACCTGATCTATCCCAAGTGGCGACTAGACAATTTGGTTACTTAACTTAAAGCCCAAAGCTAGTGATTCTTGTGAACCCCATAGTGACCACCATGCATGAGGAACGTTTGAAATAGCCGGCACTAGTAGCCACTCAAATGTAACTCATGCCCTTCGTGATGTTCCTGTTGGCTCCGCTACCAAGACGCCACCTTGCTAATATTTTTACCTTGTGACATTTTTAGTAGTTAAGATGATATTTACACATTTCGGTTTCTCTGTTTTCCTTAACCGTTCAAATAACATTTTAAAAAAACGGACTGTACCTGGAGATGTCTGCAGCCCGATAACTTCACTGTAGGGTCCTTCTCCTGCGCCATTGAAAGCCTTCACACGAGCACTATACAGCGAAGCATAGTGAAGTCCGTCTATGGTGCAAACTGTTTCTCGTCCGCAGTATACTTCCTGCAATAATCATCACAATAATAATAATTATAGGCGTAATTTAGAAAATATAAGCAAATTATTGATAGCAGACTTTTGTTTTGATTAAGAACATCTTTATCAAAACAAAAACATAAAACAAATAAAAAAATGTCTGATAACACGCTACAATTACCTAATTCCGAATGATAAAAGTAAAAAAAAACATTTCGGTAAACAATGAGATTGCACTAAAATAGGCACCATTTTAAATGGTACGACTGCTTATCTATCTAAAAAATACACAAGGCCACATAAGCGTTACATAAACATGGATGATAATGTTCTATAACATAAACTCAGTACCATGAGTATGAGCGTGGTTAGTGAGCGAAAACAATGAGGCATATGGTAATCAAAACCATATGAGCAAGACGCTTTAAAAAGGAATAGCTGAAAAATATTTGGTGCCTTTATTCTCGTCTAGCCGATAATAGAATAGAATATTTATTTTGTATAAAATATGGTACAGAGATCATTGTAAAACTTTAATTCCACTTAATTTTTTTTTCTGAGGTCATGCAAGACATAATTAAAAGATTTTTTTAAACTATATTACACTTCAGTTTTTCTAAGATTATAACAAAAATAAAAGAAAAAAATCATTGAAAACTTACTCATCAATATTGTAAGAAATGTGAATAGAATACGTGCTATAGTTGATTTTAGTAGTGAATTCGCAGCTTTCAACTGACCGAATTCATGTTTTGCCAACCATTGTTCGGGAGTCGGGACACTGGCAGATGCGAAACTTATAACTTTGATTTAATAAACACATCGCCTGATGTCAGTAAATGACAGCAATTTTAATAGATATTAATAGCTCCTTTTTGAAAAGAAGGTGTGTCCTCAAAACTCATACGCCTCGTACTGGTAACATAGAAATCTCTGTCCATTTATTGAAGGTAGCGCATTTATAAGAAGATTAGGCTTTATGTTTTTCCTAGTTTAAGCTAAAATGCGTAATCAGATCTGATTCCCGACAGTAAGTTATCAAGCGCCTAAAGAGGAACAGGGGGTTAGTAGAAACAAAGTGGATTATAGAATCAATTATTTCTTCCAAATTTATTTGCAACTTAAAAGGTCACAGGCAGAACCATGAGCTCGCCCCCTTTCTATTAAACATGGCGTAAAGCGACGACCAGTGTGATCTCCAGATCCTAACTAATAATATAAATGCGAAAGTGAGTTTGTTTGTTACGCTTTCACACCTAAATCGCCGAGCCGATTTTGATGATTTTTTGTACAGAGATAGATAAGAACGTGGAGACGGCTATAGCTTACTTTAACGCAAGCGAAGCCGCGAGAGAAAGCTAGTTTATAATTTTTTTTAAAGGTTTAAGAAAAGATAGCATACCGTTTCTACGCGTTTATCAATAGATGAGGATAGGATAGATTAGTGGCCTGTCAATCAAGCTTACCCGGAAGGGACCGCCCAGCCCGTCGTCCAGCTCCAGCACGTAGCCGCGCACGGCGTGCGGCTGCGCGGGCGCACGCCACGCCAGCGTGCACGAGCAGCCGCGCGCCGCGCACGCCTCCACCGCCATCTCCGGCGCGCCTGGCGCTGTCCGAACATCATATTTTGTTATCCCTAACTCGACAAACCAGAGTAATTATCTACTAACACTCACGAGCTAGTTGCTTACACGAGGTTAAATAACAAATATTTAATACATAATGGCTCCGGGTTACAACTTACTCGGATTTAAAAGATAACTCTGGTTTGTACAAGTGGGCCTTAGATGCATATCTACATGTCACACATAATTATTTTGCCCTTATCCCAGTGTATAAAACATTTCGTCGACTCCTAGTTGACGAAATAACTTCGACTTTCCTCACGACCTTCTTCGTCTTTGTATTAAAACAAAAATAATATAAATCGGATCAGTTGTTCACATGCAGTGGCACAGCCCATCTTAGGTACGCCACTGTTCATATGTCATAATCGCAAGGGCGAAGAAATGACAGAAAATTGTAATAAGGATTCTTTATTTACCTGATGACTTCATTAGACATTCCGCAGCTGTATATCCAATGAACGCAAAAGAAATTGGGAAAGAGAATTTAGTGTTATAACAGGACATGTTTTATTTTACGGAAAGGTAGGATTGATAACTACATGTGGTAAACTTACGTATGCATTCCACGAAGTTCATACTCCTGACAGTGCGGAGCACCGGCTCGACGTCGAGCGTGAGCGCGGGGGCCGCGGGAGGGGAGTCCAGCGACGAGCACAGATTGGACGCGGTCTCCTGCGCCCGCGCCGACAGAATGTTCCCCACCTGACAAAACAAAACAGCCATTTTTACAAGGACTACTAATTTATAAGGTACAACATACCAGCTACGCATTGAAAACATTGCGTAACAAATTAGTCGGAGAGTGGAATGAATCATTTATGAAGGTACATACTTCAATACCAGTAAGGTGCAAGCTCCAAAAGTACAACATAATATTATAAATATCTTTTGGTTCGAACTATCTCGCGTAGATATTATAAAGGTGCATGTAGATGTCATTGATTTGTTTACATTTCTTCGATATAATATATAGCTTTACTCATTGATAGAAGACTCCTGGGATACCAAAAACATTAGAATACTTAGAAATTTCTTTTTACCTATGAGATACCTTTACACAGAAAAATATACATATTGTACATTGTTTTGTCATCAGGTCATCAATAAAATGTTATTTACGAATAACCCATCAATTACGATGAGGCCTATTAATGTGTAACATGGTAGATAAGCTTTATCAATGTGGCAGTACATAATGTAATACTGTTTGCTGAATGATTAGAATGAGGCACACATTAGAATGAGGTCAATCTAATAATATTGAACTGATAAGCTTGTCAATATGTGAAGACATTTGAGAAATCAGTCAGTGTGCCAAAAACATTACAGTAATTTTCTTATATTATCAATATCATTTTATCACTTAGAGGTAGCGGTCTCACTCTGAAGCCCCAGACAAACAAACTGCTGTAAAATAAAACCAATTACAAACTTGAATTATTATTTTTCTGTGTTAACTTCCGTTTCAGAAATGCTGCACTTTCTGAAACCGAAGGTTTCACAGAATAATAATAAACAGGTCACTGTACTCATCATTATAAACAACTTTTACTACGGGACCAAACCTGAAATCGCGAAAAAAAAAATCAGCTGTTCAGTACATTTTGTTGAGTTATGCGCACGTAAATATATAGGGCAGACGATTTTTTTTCGTGATTTCAGTGTTGGTCCCATAGTAAAAGTTATTCATAATGATGAGTACAATGAGTGAGCATAAATTTGTATTGAAATAAATATTAATAGCTTTATGATATTACTCCTACTCTCTGCATCATGCAAAGATTGACTCGTAGCAAATGCGTAAAGAAAAAAAAAAAAGGTTGTTACCTGTAGAAAAGCTGCATGGTCAGATTCTTTAAGAGCTTCAATGGAGAAATGTAACAGAGCGGTTGCTTCTCGCAGTTTCTGAGCAGCATGCGATGTGAGAGACCGCATGTTGGTTATGGCCTGAGACCGTGTGTTCCGAGCTGCGCGAATGAGCTCATCTCGTCTCCTCTCTATAGCACGGGTTACTTCGGAGCAAGTGTGGTCTATTTGTTTTTCCAGCTCTTCACAAGATTCCTGTTTAAAAAATAAATTCAAAGGTAAAAACCTACATTTTTGTAAGACAGCATGGTTTTAATCTTTTGCAAATAAGATTAAGACTGAAGTCCTCCACAAACAGTACCAGTGAGATTAAGAGATAAACTAAGCTAGATTTCCTGGAATGTAATAAGGGCTTCTTTCTATTGCAAGAAAAGACAGTCAAATAATATTGATCTAATTCATGTCTTGAAAGGTGTCAGCCATGAGCCATCATATTGCCACAGGTTACCCTGTAAACTAACAAGGTTGTACCTTAAGGTGAAACCGCCAGGGTAGCCCGCGAAATTCAAATTTTCTTATGTTTTTTGCATTTGCAAGTCAGTGTCAGGCTGTATGTTGAACAAAATATGATTCGCGACCGTAATACGTATTTATTTACAGAATTATAATCATTAAAATCATCAATACAACCCTCTAAGTTCATTTAACTCCATTGAATGGTTATTTCATAAAAAAGTCATTTAATCGAGTTATGATGATTTTAATGATTGTAATTCTGTAAATAAATACGTGTTACGGTCGCAAATCATATTTTGTTCAACATAAAGCCTGATACTGACCGGCAAATTGCAAAATAAATGGCAAAGTAGTAAAATGTTATACTAATAAATTCATTATTTGGCGTGCGCTGAGAAAACTATTGATATGACCTAAAAATAATTGACTACATGATTAAATAAATTATTATTAAGTTACCTATAAAAAGTCCAAGAGGGAATATGTCTAACTATTATGGTTAAGTTACAATTACTACTTTTTGTTCAAATTATTCAATCAAAACCCTGGTGGAATGGAATAGTGGTGATTTTGGTATCATGATAATCATCCATTTAAATGAGTTGATAATTAAGATTGATTGTGTAAATGTAAATTACACTTTAAATTATTTAAATCGGACCATTCGTTTAATAGTTCTGAAAGGTATAAAAATGCTTTAAGTAAGAAAAATGTTGCGGTTTGAGAGAACTGCGGAGAATCTTAATACTTGGTCCTATGAAGGCGAAACACGGCATTCATGATTTCATTAAAAAAACAAGGATAACAAATGTTTGGATTTTTCGTAAATTAATGCCTAACCTACTGGTCTGGTCACTCAGCAAGTCGCAAAAGTGTGTAATTCTAAACACCACACTGCGCTCCAAAACAGTTATCATAGACGTGGGCAAAAAAGCTGCTAGGCTGAAAACAGTAATAGCACTAAGGCTGGTTCGAGGTAGCACAAGAAAAGAGAGTCTGGAAGGATATGGGGAGGCCTTTGCCCAGCAGTAGGACACAATAGGCTAAAAAATAAAAAGGGGTGATGAAGTTTTCAGGGGAGGACATTATTGCTTGCTTCGATTTACTTATAAATTGGTATGAACAAACTAGAGGTGGGATTATTGAAACAGATTATCAATTTTTGCATAATCAACCCCTGACCCGAATAGGGTGAACAGCACTGATCCTTGAGATCACAGAATCAGAAGCAGAAATGGCTGGGTAATAAATGAAAATGGTTGTAGTTGATTTTCCAAAACTAGCCGTTAAAAGGGCGTAGACCTACCAATTAAATCCATGCGACGAAGTGCTAGTATATTATAAATGCGAAAGTTTGGATATTTGTTACTCAATCATGTCAGAACAGCTTGAACGGATCCTGATAAAATTTGGCACATTGGTAGATTATAGTTTGGAATACACATAAGATACTTTTTATCCCAAGAGTATGTTCCCTTGGGATAATTTTCGACATTCACGTGGGCAGTAGCTAGTATTATACACATATACAGAAGTACTACACTTTTCTTAACTAATATAATAAAGAGGGGTAAAACAGTGTATTAAATATGTTCTTGAAAAATTATATCTAGATCACTCAAATATGAAAATTCTTTCACTGTTAGAAAGATATACTGTGCCTGATTGTCATGGTCATATTCTTTTTTGTCTTTGAAATGGTGTGGGACACCATGCTTTAAATATAGTAACAATAAAAGTAGTGGCTACTTTAAGTACTTACATTAATTTTATCACCTGTTCCTTTTACTAACTGTATGTATTCTGTCATAGCTTTGGCTTGTTCAGATAGATGTTGCAATGATTGTGATAATTCAGTCTGAAATAAAAATAGTGAAACAATGTTGAATATGTGCCAATAGTCAGCACCCTAGTTTATTCTCAGTCAGCTAAATCACCTCCAATAATACTGAAATTGAATGGTGAGGCAGCAGAGAGTAGAGGCAGGGATTGAAATTATTATTGGTTTCAGATTTGGTTTCTCATCAAGTAATAAGCATCTGACAGGATTTAGCTAGTGATCCATCATTTGATTACAAAATTAAGTTCAATTTGGTGTGTCATCCAAGTTTTATGTTACCTTATGGGCTCTGGCAGCAACAGACAATGCCTGTGTTTCATGTGTTGAGTGTCTTTCAGCAAGACAGCGCTGACAGATAGGTACAAGGCAGGCGTTGCAGTATAGGACAGGGGGCGAGCCATGGTCGGCACACGTGGTACCCAGCGGCCGCAGTTCGTGCTGCGCCAGCGGGCCGCGCGTAGGGTGCCAGGCGTCGCGGCAGCCCGCGCAATAGCGCACCGAGCACTGCTCACAGCGCACCACCGCCGCGCGCCGTTCCCCTTCGCACATCTGACAGGCCTCCTCGGCAGGCGGAGCACCCGTGACCCCTCCGAACCGCTCAACAATAGTTCGCATAACGCGAAATGGTGGAAGTCCCTCAGCTCCATTATCGTCCAAGTAAACTAACTTACTGCAGGATGGGCATGTTATTGAAAATGCTGCGCTCGAATAAGCGGGCACAGCCGGTGTTCCTGCGTAACTATTAGGCCTTGATCCACATACTACTCCACTGTCAGTTTCGCTAGACACTGAGGCTTTGTCCGCTTCTTGATAATCGTTCGAGGCTGCAGAATTATCTCCTTCGTGTATATGAGTCTGTAAATTTACTGCACAAATCCTACAAAGTGCATGCCCGCAAGGTAGTAGTACTGGTTCCCTGTAGAATTCTTTACAAACAAAACATCTTATCTCCTCTTCCATTTTGTTCTGACTGGATTGAAGTATAAAACCACTATGACAATAAATTTTAATTCACATCACATTCTCTAATTTACTTAATTACATTGTGTGAGTTAGAATTAATGATAAATAAATAAAATTAACAATAAAAATAACGCAACATCCATTGCATTACATTTGCAACACACAGACAACTACAAACTACACTATACTCACTGACAATACAAGGTAAATACACACTGTCACACAGTTACAAAAAACATTTAGAGTTGAACCAGAATCGACTAAAAACCGAATTTTTTACTTCCCTTTTAATTTTTTTTTTAAACTGGCTAAGTGTGAGACCGATCGCGTGCAAAGGTTTCCAAACGAATCTCATTTTTGTAAACCACAGACTTCTTATAGAATATCTGCATTTTTTGATCAAGTAACATGACTGTATTAGTAACAATATACCTTACCCCTATGTTAGTATTCCTAATTAAAACCATGAATACATTTTAATCACTGCCACACGCCTAACACCGAAGTGGACAGCTTGCAGCAGCGACCTATATATAAAAAATCGAGTTTGCCCTCCACACAGCGCAGAATAAGCTCGTAGGCGTAGGCTGGCTCGTAAGCGGCGCATCCGGGAAGCGTATCGTTTTCTCATCGATGTATAATGCAGTCGACTCGAGCTTCAGCAAACATCCCTGACTAACTACAGAAGCGGGGCAACCCCATAAATATCCTGAACGCATTATTATATTGAACGCGAAGGACGCTGTACGATTTCTGCGTGTAATCGGCCACAGACTGCACGTGTAAAAAGGAGTGCAATGTGCGCGAAACAAGGTTATTTTAATACCCCGTGAGCAACGTGTAAATCTGTGAGCTATCATATTTGCCCTAACCTACAGCGCCCGTCGTTCTCGCTCAATTTCGTCATCGTCCTTCATGCCCGCGTTCAAGACATGTCCAAGGTTTTACCTGTAAACCCATGTGAGCAGCGTTTGGTTCAAATTTACTGGTGGTATATTATTGTAGACCAAACCATGAAACTTAGCACAATCTTCACAGATGGCCACTAACCTCCTAAGGCCGCAAACCGTTGCGCTCAGCAGAGCCATATCATCGGCGTAACTAATATTGTTCACACACACCCCATCAATGTAACAGCCGGCTCGCTCTCTGCTGAGCGTTTCAATCAGCATTGATGTAAAGATTGAAGAGCGTAGGTGAGGTCAGCCCCCCCCTGCATTACACCACACTGCAATCCATACAGCCTCAAACCTCACACCATACTACTCTACAACATACAACTACTCAAACCACATAATATATGGTGGGATTTAGGTAATCCCACATATACCTCACCATATATTATTATGACATATGACCTCATCGGTAATTATAATATTTTCGAGCCGTTTGGGGTTGAGACTCTCGGATCGTGGGGTCCGAGTGCTCATAGCTTGTTTATGGATCTATCCAGACCCCAGACACTGATGACACTTCCCGTGCCCCAAGGGCTGGCTTTTACCTTGAACGAAGGATAAGCATTGCCATACAACGTGGCAATGCTGCCAGTCTTTTGGGCACATTACCAGAGGCCTGTGATGCGAAGGAATTTTTGGATGCCATATTTCAGATTATTTTTAGTTATTTAACTTTTTTTAGTAAACTATAGTTTATTCCATAAATAAGTACTTAACTAACTATATACACTAGAAATAAAAATAAAATCTCCTAACTAAATAAACCCTAAAATATGGCGTCAAAAAATTCATCCGCATCGCTGTCGACTGGAAGTGTACCCAAAAGACTGGCGGCATTGCCAGGTTGTATGGCAATGCTTATTCTTTGACCAAGGTAAAAGCCAGCCCTTGGGTCACGTGAAGTGTCAACTAAGCGCCTTGAGAGATCTTTAAATAAGTTATGTGCACTCGGACCCCAAGACCCGAGAGTTTCAACTCCAAACGGCTCGAAAATATAACTACCAACAAGTTTATTATTATTTCCGCCGCTTGAGGTTCTGTGCAGCCGCAGCGGCAACGCCAGCACAGCACGAAGAGCTAGGAAGATGGGATGGCGCAAGAGTATCGACACAAGTAGCGTCCCACCCTAATGGCCTACCCATCTTCAATAGAAATAACGACATGCCGTCCGGTCTCTTGCCATCGTCGCGTGCCAGTCCATTGGGTTCTAACACAGCCGGAACGCCGACGGTGACAAGAGCTCGTCGGATGATGTCGTTAAGATTCGCGTGCCGCGCAATGCGACCCGCGCTACGGCTGCATGACAGGCCGTGGTGTCCGAGGCTGTTGACAACTTCGCCACAGTGGCAGCGATGAGGAGAACAACAAGGAGCGCCAAGACGCAGGCAGGCAGCGAGGCGGAAAGTAGTATCGTCGAACATGGTGCCAATGTTCGACGACGGTAGTGCGTGAAGCCAGAGACCCGACTCCCACTCACCCACAGTCAGCAGGCGCGCACGCTCTGCAGTAGTAGTTGATGTGTCAATAAGTTTTTCCTGAACTTATTGCCTGAACTTTTTTTAGTTGGTTGAAAATGTTGAGTTTGTTGTAAGTATGTAATAGGTAAATATATTTTCTGTATCGTCATATAATTTTAAAATAAAAAATCTTGAATAACTTCAAAACTATTTATTTTATTTTAATATTATGAAAAAAATATTTGAAACCCTCACAATATTTCTTCTTCTTACATTCATTTGATATCACACGATACACTTCATTTGTTTATTTATTAAATTTTTCCTATTTGTTCTCCAAAAGTGACCCCCATACTCAAAATTTATTTATTTACGCCAAGCGTCTGTGTTTAGATCGTGGAAGGTTATATGATATTATGTATACCGAATTTTAACAGAATCAGTTCAGTAGATTTGGAAAAAATTGGCTGTGACAGATGGACATACAGACAGCCAGAAAGCACGATCGATCCGGAATAAGGGTTTCGATTTGAAACCCGAAATAAATATTTCATTAGCGTGTTACCGCGAAGGCTGTATATCCGAAGGAGACTGGGCCTATAATGGTCAGAGCCTGAACAAAGGCAGAGCCAATAACGGTAGGTATGTACAGTCTAAACATGCGAATAAACGCTCGATCGCCTTCATTCCCGTTCGTTCAACTTCGTTCATATTTTGGTCTGTTTCCGGCAAGAGGCAAGCGAGCTTGCAGTGTCTGTAGGCGATTTTCATCAAGTACAACAATAAAGATTTCAGCCTGGTGGTACTACGAAATTATTCATAAGAAAACAAAACAGCACCATACCCGACATGAAGATAATTTAAAAAATTGCGACTCCAACTTACGAACTTAGGTTTTGGTTACCGGTTTTCTATGCACGCAATCAATGGCCAACATTGAAAAAAATATTGTCAAAACAATTTGTCAATAGGTAACGATTTGTTTGACAGTTTGTAAATAGGAAGTAGGGAGATTATTTGATTGGAATTGTGTTTATCAACTTTCAATGTTTTTATCTTTTTATATTGCTGTGTTTAATTATCTATAGACCAAATAGTAATGTAGACTAAGTAAAATAGCATAGTTGTCCGAAGTAAACAAATTCAAAAATGGAGCCCGCGCTATCTTCTGACGATAGTTGCGATTCAGAAATGAAACTGATGAAGAATGAATTGATCGGTAATGGAAATTTAAATGTAGTTCTAGGCAATATTTAATAGAAAATAATTAATTGTACGTACTGTCTAGCGTGATCTTAACTAGCTTCCTTCTATTTTAATTTATTTTCGATA
Organism: Mamestra brassicae; assembly: GCA_905163435.1. Lineage (NCBI taxonomy): Eukaryota > Metazoa > Arthropoda > Insecta > Lepidoptera > Noctuidae > Mamestra > Mamestra brassicae. The sequence goes on along the minus strand of LR990995.1, from coordinate 8,153,378 downwards.
TTTTTATGTATCTCTTTTCCAATTTGTTGCGGCATTGCTAACTACCCTTTGAATAATTATTGTGCAGTCATAGTGATTTATTAATCTTTGATAATATTTACTTTACCAACACATTTCATTATCCTAGAATTTGGTTTGGAGGAAGAAAATCTGAGCAAGGAAGAAATGAGTGATCTTTTGAAAGCTTTTAAGAATTCAAAATCATCAGAAAAACAAGAAGAAGTTGCTCGCGACGGAGGAAATGTAAGTTGAGTCAGATTCACGGATTATTACACCCTTTCACACACACTAGAGCTTCTGGTTAGTCCAGCATTGTTTTAATGTATGGTCAAGTATAAAAGCTTCCACATATTTACCTTTATATTTCAAGCAGTTCACAATATACTTCTGCTGCTAGGTACCCAGCCCTAGAGTCAGTGTGAATATGTGAGAAGGGTATTACAGATCCTCTGATTAATTGTGAATTATTTCATGTAACTGTTGTAAAGCTGTATCATTTTCTGTTTCAGGTTGAGAACAATCAGTCTAGTACTGGTACTACTGAAACCAGTACCAGTAGTACAGCACCCAAAAAACCCATGAAAAGAAGGTTTTTAAATGTAAGAGACAGACGCTTGCCATGGAGCTTACTACCCACCACAATAACACCGGCTGAGAAAGCCCGTAGTCTAGCTGTTTATATAAAACTGATGTCTCTGAACAGCTACCACCAGGCCAGACAGTCTGCTAACTTTGCTGCATGGCCCCCACCGCTGCAGATTGTTGAAGAAACTACTAGAGTACAACCAGTTAGATCTACTAGAAGTGGCCGGTCTGTGCCCGTCTATGCAGATTTTGATGATGATTCTTCAGACCTAGACTTTGTCATCACTAAGACTAAGAAAAGAAAGGTATCAACTAGTGAGCACAATGGCAGCGATGGCATCTACACTAACAAAGTCTTGAGCTTAAAAAGAAAACCTTCTAAAGATGACAATAATAGACCTGTGAAGGAAGCAAAGATGAGCACAGATAAACTAGAAGCTGTGTCTGGAGTGATTCCGGTGAAGCCTAAGAAAGACCTGTTTAGTTTGATTGAAGACTGAAAAACTACCTACCTATCTTTGGATTTTGGTATTTTAGATGAATCAATTATTTGATGAAAATGGAAATACATTCTGTGTCTTTTCAAAAAGATAATTTGTAACATGCTTTCGTTTTGTGAGATGTCTATTTGTATAATCCAAAGGTGTAAATGGATGTTGTTACACAAAGTCAATGTAATTCCGAAATTAGATGGGTAGATTTTGTATATAATATAGCTCATAGCATTTTAATCATGGAATTTGATTTCAAATACTGTAGAGAGCCTTTAGATAAACATGACTGGCTACATGAGTTTCTGCTGGTAGACACTAGAAGTGTCGTTTTTTCATCAAGGAGAGTCATTATAGAACAGTCCTAAATATTTGAATTATAAAATTTTTAATGCCTTTAATCTTCATTTTAATGATTTTGGTCTGTGCATGAAACCTTATTCTACATGATTCTACTCTTTCCATTCTAGGCGGTGTTCTAAGAAAGCGACTGCCATTTTATTATATTTTATTTGTTGTATTGTCAGAAATTTTAAAATTTTATTGTTGCTTTAATAATATTGTATGATAACAATCACATTCTTGTTGTAAACAGGCTCTCGCTTTAAATTTTATGTAGTAGCAGTGAAGATTGAATGATTGTTTTGTTTTACTTTTTACTTTGTTATTTTAGTGTGTTGGTGCTGTATTGTGATTTTATTAAGTGCTTATGCACAATAACCCCTAGCAAGGTAAATTGCGCAAGTTACAAGTTGAAATGGAATAACTCAGTGTAAACATACAACAAGCAAAGTTGTGCAAATATAAAACTTAGGTTTGACACAAGTTTCTGTTCGTAGACTTGCTGTGAGTGTTTCCACCGTGCGCTGAGGAGACACGTGGCTTTAACACTTTCGGTGCCCAGAACTCAGCATTTGGGTCGGACCATAATTGGTTCGACCCAGTTGCCGAGTTGTGGGCACACAAACAAAATTATTGTTTGACCCCATATGCTGAGCTTGTCACCGAAAGTCAACAGAGCTGCCTGATTTACGCTAGTTAATTTGCGAGGGGAGATCGTGCTTCAAATATATAATAAAAAATGAAAGCTTTTAGAGGAAGCATTACAAATAGTAATTATTTACTTACCTACTGTAAGGCTTTCTCAGGAAGCTTTTTATATTATTATGAAAAAAAAAAATTGAGCTGCTATATTAATGTTGTTATGTTGATTTAAGTGGTCTTATAATAACTACTTGAGCAACATATGAAGTAAATAAAACAAAAAGTATTATTACCGCATCTAGACTTATATAATTTATCTTGTTATCAATAAGTCTTATAATACAAAATACATGTTTCCATATACTTAAAGTACATGATATACAATTAACTTGAGACTGGATTTATACAATACAATAAGCCTGAGGAAAGGAATTCATGTTAACATAATATTGAATAGGAAATTGGGGGTGTGAACAGTGACTGAGGTTCATACAGTCAGACATGCCCTCAATTTTCACGCCTAAGCTTTTGGCACACCAGCGCTCAACGTCGTGGCCTCGTGAAACGTGGATATATTCCATACATTTATTTTTAATGCCGCTTCCCCAATGTTATCGCGATTCGTGGCGTTGCGAAGGTGTGTTCGCAGCTGAAGCATGTATCATTCATTAGTTACACCACTCTGTTTGTATTTAGTCTTATGTTTTTTCATCATGTTATCCTTTACTGTGATTTGAAAACTATTCACTTGATTCATTGTAGCTTACATCTTTCATCATTATGACTATAGGAGTCACAAGGATTTTGCGAAATCAAAACTTAGTTATTGTATGTAAATCAATAACTTAGATAACTTATACAGCTTTCCTCATGACTGGGAACAGTCAGGGGTCTTATTATGAAATATTAGATGTAAGGAGCCTATGATAGCAGATATTTAGTTGCCCATGTGAAATAACGCCAAGTCGTACACTTACACCAACTAAATAAATAGGAATTCTTTATTATTGCTATCTACTTTTACTTCCCTCATACCTGTAGGAAAAAGTCCTGCACCAAACCTTAAATATCGTTCCAACCTCGTTCCCTGAACTTAAGTAAATACTAAAGATGACATCATACATATGTATTTCATTCAATCCCCAGATTGAAATCATTTGGTAATAAACTACCAGATATTCTCCATACAAAATCGCTCCGTATAAAAATACACAATAAACCAATTATATTAATTAATTAATCAATAAATAAAACCTATGATCACGTTTGCCCTTATTCTACGCTATACAATTTAAGGTACCGGTTTAAATACTACTTACAATACATAATTTATTTGATGTTAAAATACTTAGGTACGGGTATTTGACATGTAACTAATACCGAGCTTTAGCATCAAGTTGGTTAGTGCTTTAGTTCAATTCAAACTTAGGAGCAGTGCCGGATTAAGCCAGTGCGGGGCCTGTAGCAAATTTTGCTAAGGGGCCCCCAAAACTTGGCATAATTAGGATTGATTATCCAATTAGATAAATTGAATACCAGGAGATGAATCTCTTGCTAAGAATAAATTGTATTCACTGTGAACATCTTTTAAGTCAGAGAGTCGTCAGATTTGGGCCTTCCATTTCCTCGTCAAGTTTGCCTTTTTGAGTATGGACCGGACCCGGGGCTTATTTGCGCGAAGTATGAGCCATACCATTAATAAATAAACAAAATTAAAGACATACAGATTGGGAAATATTCGTCACAACTCCGTAAAAAGGCTATGGCTCAGTATGGTAGGAATAAAAACTCGTGTGTGAGACAGCCATATAATGGCGATTTTCAGCGACATATTTTTGTAAATTCAAGCGCGAGGCCCCTCAATGCGCGGGACCCGTAGCATTTGCTACTTTTGCTATATGGCTAATCCGGCACTGCTTAGGAGGCGACTTGATGAGCAGTAGGTACAGCCAGCGAGGGTGACGGTTGGAATACTGTTCAGCGAAAAGCGCACTTCACAGCCGCTACTAAGTTCGAATCGCACTATACGAAATTTTTCTATGAAATGATTGCTTGAGATATCAACTAGTTTAGTCGTCTTCATCTCTAGGTTCTCCCCGAGCCTTTGCCACCGACCTGACCAGGGATTGCGACGCTTCCTTCATGTCGTACGCCCACCCTATACTTGCGAAGTAATTCAATAGTGATGTGGTCATGTTGATGGGTATTCCGAGCTCAGCTGCCTTGTAGTCCCAGGGAAAGGTGTGGTGGTAGTTGTGCCAGCCCTCACCCATGGCTACTATGGAAACTCCCCAATTTTCAACTGGCATTATGTTCCTGGAATGGTAAAAAGGCAATCAGATATCAGTCAAATAGGCACTCTGTAGATTCCTACTTCAACATGCTTATCTACTTCTGAAATCTGTTTTTTTACAAATCTTGAGATTAGGAAATAGTGGACATGGAAATCAGATAATGAAAGGGTTAGATTTTAGATAATATATTGCTAGTCATGCTTATGCCCGATATTACTAACTAGGTACCTACTTTAATGCTAAATTAATGTGAATTTTCAATGCTCGACTCAGGTACCCTACTATGACGTGCTAATGCCATCCAATTCCGATGATATTAAAGGGATAGTGCTATTCGCTATGTATAGCTCCGTCTCTCACTTAGAGCGGAATCATGATCGTTTTAAGTCTTCATAGTAGAGTCCCAGCGCTGAGAGTTGATTCAACAAACAATGCAATAAGTACCTAATATTAAAGCATTGAATAAAGAGTACCCCACAGTGTTACTGAAAACGAGCATCAGCCCATTCATCGGAAAATATTTAGGGATAGCACTACAGGGTCATATGAACTAAACCTAATTAAAAACTAGTGAATCTTACTTTAAGGAATTTAGTTTCTGCCAACACCATTTGAAAAAGGATTGAGTTTATGTACCTATGTATGATGAATTAATGAATCTTACTTGTCATAAGGCTTGTTGCCCCACAAATGTGCGAAGCTGTTGACGGACCAGGTGAAGTTGAGGCTCAGCAAGTACCGCAGCACAGCCTGAGACATGATGGACGCTTCCCAGCTCTCGTTCCAGCACAGCGCAGGAATAAGCGATGGCACAACCCAGCAGCAAGCTATCTTGAATAGCAGGAAGTACCTAGAATGTTACAAGAGATAAAATGTGTAGATACGCCTGTACCTACATAATGTTTGTATGATTTGAGAATACTTTTGTTAGTAGATAAAACTAGAAAGTGAATAAAAAAAAACTGGAAACAATCCAGCTTTTCTTCAACTTGATAAATTTGTGAAAATCGACTTGTTTTCTTTTCCTGTGTGGCTTTGCCATGTTGTTCCAATTACTTAATAAAGATTGTAATAAATAATAAGATTTAGGAAATACGAACCCAAATAATTATATTGTAATAATAAATTTATATTTTAATTTAATGGTACTTTTTTTTATAAAGAAATTGTATGTATGTAATTGTATGTTTGTTGTATGGCAAAACATAGCGCACTACCTTATTTTTAAGATCTTGTATGTATATTATTACCTATGTTTAACCAATAAATGATTATGATTATGATTATGAAATGCTACAAAAAAAGCTGTTGCATTTCAAACGAAAGACGTCCACTGCTGGACATAGGCTTCTCCCAACTATCGCTACAGCGGATTCCCGCGGCCTTCACCAGGTCATCGGTCCAGCTTGTGGGAGGCCTGCGCGGCGCTGCGTCTTCCGGTAAATAGACGGGCTGGTTTCTGCAACTCCACGTCCAAGCGTGTATTTTGTGTATGTTCAGCTTCAAGTAGATACGCGGTCGCCAAGCCAGAATCTTTCGGCCTGATCCACTACCTGTTCTGTGAGGAATCCGCGGTTGGTGCGTGTGGTCTATGACCAGTGCGTGTTGCCAGTGATGACGTATGGAACCTAAATGTCGTCGCTCACAATGGGTCTCATCAGAAGGTTTAAAGTCCGAAGGGGAATGGAGAGAGGTAGGTATGCTAGGAGTTTCCTTGCGTGAATGAATCAAAAATGAAGATATTTGTAAGAGAAACAAGGTAACCTGTGTAGCCCGAAGAATCAATATCTTAGTGACAGTGGACAGTGGATATTGCTCGCTGAAAGCGATTTACGATATGCTTCGTTATTATGGTCGATCTTATGTTACGGAATTCTACTACAATATTATTATAGATATTAGGTAGTTACTTTATCTAGGAGAATAGCTTTTTAATTAGGTTCAACTTATTTGTGTTAAAGGTCGATAGCGACAGGCTTCAAGGCAACATTAGCACACTGTAAATACCTAAGGATTTTTTTGAACGGAAATAGGAAAATTTCGGTAGGTAACAGCTAATAGGTAGATACTTACCCACATATCTCAACAAATAGTGTAGGTAGGTAGGTAGGTAAAGTATGTATAATTTGTACGTGTCTCTGGTTGGTACTTACTTAAGTAGATACCTAGGTATGCGTTTGAAGAACTGCAAACTAAACAGGATGCAGCAAATAAATAGTAGGTACAATTTTCGAGATAAGGACAGTCAGTATTGGTCTACCTGGTATGGAACTGAATGAGGGGATCATTGACGATGTCACTCATGTCGATCTTGACGCCCTGCTTCAGCACGTCTGGGTGTTTCTTCATCATCAGCCAACCGACGTGCGAGAAGAAGAACCCTCGGTTGGCGTCGTGGGGGTCCGCTGACGTTTCGGAGTACTTGTGGTGCACGCGATGGTCCCGTACCCACTCGTATATGGTGTTCTGTTCACAAATATACGTAGGTAATAAATTAATCATGTCGCGAAGAACTTCCGCCGTAGGTACCTAATAAATTTCCATATTTTTTTTTATGAAACGTAAGTACCTTCTGAGTTTGATTCTTCATAATCGCAGATCAAAAAAAAAGTGAAGGTGATAAACATTTTGTTTATCGTTGCGAATTGTTTTTCGTGAGAGAAAACAGCTATGTGCTAAGTGTGATGTGAAACGTGAATGAAAATCGTTATTTTTATTGAATTACAGGGGGGCTACTCTCTAAAGTCCGTAGTTTCGGGCTTAGTTGCGGACGTATTCTACTCCGTATCACCTAACCAGTAAGAATTGTATTTGTATTGCACTTTAAAGTGCGAGATAAAAGGGATACTACCTGACCGGCCACTGAGTAGCATATGATTAGAATCCATTGTAGGGGCAGCTTGGCTTTGTATGAACGGTGACACCAGTACCGATGGACTCCCCCTGTCACTCCAAACCCAGCAACCAGGCCGGTGAAATATCCTAAAACATTATAGTGACGGACATTTAATTGGCTGATGTTGTCTATAAACAATGAAGGTACACCTGCTGACAGATTAGTTAGAGGAATTTAATTAATAATGTTTGCAGATTACAGAGCTGTTACGATATATTGAAAGAAATAAGCACTGATTCGCCTACATAGGCCACATATGTAGTAAAATAATATCACTTACCGAATATAAAGGTCTGCCATTTGAACGGTTTATGGCCGAGAAACATGTAGTTATAGAGCCATATAACGGCTAACACGTGGAGCACTGTAATCGATATAGTGTTGACCCATCTGATAGGAGTTACGAATCCCATACTTTTCTCCCATTTGCGTATCGGTGCGAGGAACTTAGGGTCGTCTCGACTTAGCATCTGGTCGTAAGGACTGGTCTGGTAGAGTTTGACATTGGTTCTGGTCTCATTGGTGTCCTTTGTTGGGTGGTGGAGCTTGTATTGTATGTAGTCCGTCGTGTGGAGCGGTTGCTCTAATTCAGTTTCCGTAAAAGTTATTGGAGCCATTGTTATTAACTGAGGAAAAAGAAAAAAAATATGATCAGGTTCAATTTAGAGGGCGCAAAAATGATGGCGATGTAGGTATGGGAAGCAGTTGGTTAACCAAATTGGAGTAAAAATATACGATCTGTGGTACTTAAGGGGTTAAGAGGTGAGGTGAGGATTTGTCCTTCAATGCTACCTACTTATCTTTTTGTGGGAGTAGTGTTCGGAGCTCTCATAGCGAACTTCAAAAGGTACCTAATGTATCCTCGGAAAAAATCGAGGCTCGATTCCCGCGAAGCATCTAGAATTTGTCCGAAACCCCGCATGCGCGAGTCAGATTCGGACTTGTCTGGTTTTTTTGTAAGTTGGTTTGCGCTCGAAGTCTTTCGGGACTTCGCTGGGAGTAGACTCATGATGACAAAATTCGTTGCATATTTAGTGTTATAGCTCTACATACCTACTCGTATTTCTGGAAGCTTTTTAAATAATTTTGAGCCCAGAGAAAATGTGTGTGAAGCGTTTGGTGCTGACTCAAAATTACTTAGGTATTTAAAAGCTGCTTTATTTTTCGTTTTTCAATTCCTTTCATTTTTCGGGGGTTTAATTTTTTGCTTAAAGCTTTTTTTATTTTTTCTCTTGTTTTATATTCACCATTTATTTTTCTAATCTTAATTGGTGACATGTTTGCAGGCGGTTCTTATTTTTGTTGTGGTCCATGATTGTCCTGTATTGGATATCCTGGATGGTTGTGTTCACAATGATTAGGTACACTTGTTTACAAAAAAGTGCAAGTCGGACTCGCGTGCAAAGGGTTCCAAACGAATTTCATTTTTGTAACATGTTATTTTAACACTATCGACTTCTTATAAGTTTTCCTATGATCTATAGGTATAGATCTACAAAACTATTATCTGCTTTATTTTCAAAATATAAGGCTCCGTAGTTTTGGAGATAAGGGGGGAATAGTCATTTTTTGTCTAATTTACTTATTAACTTCAAAATTATTTATTTAAAAATTATGAAAAAAATAAATGATTAAAACTCTCACAATACCTAAGCCCTTTTATTTGATATGGCACCCGGTACAGTTTGGAAAACATTTTTTTTAAATTTTCTAGTTTGTCCCCATAAATGACTCCCATTTTGTTTTCCTTAACCGATTGTGTTCCACTTCTGGGCAAAAGCCTCTCCCATATTCTTCCAAACATTCTTTTCTTGCGACACCTCGAACCAGCCTTCGCGGTGTGCATCCAGTGAGACTCTCATACAAAAAAAATATTTATTTACGTAACGCGTCCGTGTTAGGGTCACAGAAGTTCAAATGTGTACAAAATTACAACATAATCCAGTAGATTCCGAAGTTCGGCTGTGACAGACAGACAGACACTAGAGTCATCCTATAAGGGTTCCGTTTCTTACGGATATTCGGAACCCTAAAAATAATAAAAATAATTATGTTCTTGCAGTAGGTAAATTATGTATTTTACGAAGCTGCAAATAACTCAATGCAAACATGTACTTATCGGTGTTTTTATTTTTATCACGTCACAGCAATGGTCACAGTTGAAAATTATGAACTCCTAGATCCAACTTACTAACTAGGCACGTCGTAGTGGACACCTTTAATATACAAATCATGGATGGACGCCGCGTGTGTTAGTTTAGTGAAACTAGAAAATTTAAAAAACAAAAAAAATGTCATGGGTATAGGTGTGCATGTAGGTAAAAGGGTATTTTAAATTTTGGTCGGCACGCGGGTTAAAAAATAGTTACGATTTTAATACCTCGTAGTTTATCGTCTGGCACGCTTGGCGCGAAAAGGCGAAAATAAAACTCGTAACTTTAACCGTGGTTGTATTTCGGTCGTCATCGGGTAATAAGGTCGATGTGCCGCGGCAAGTCAGCTATGAAGGTAGGTACAAACAGTAAGAATACTGCATCGCGATTGTATCGATGCTGTATCGCGATAGTTGCGATGCAGAATGGTATTGTGGGCGAATGGTATTGTAACGACCAGTTCTACTCAATGCAATAGTCATAGGCGTAAGTAGAAGTGGGGAGGGGGGGCGTACCCACCCCAGAATGGTCTGACGCCCACCCCAGGATGTTTGGGGACCGATTCGATATTCTAGGCTGGACACTGACTCGTATTTAACTTCACAAAAAGTCATTCAAATAAAACCTTATTATTACAATATGTTTTATACATAGGCCAGTCATTCAAAACATCTGAGGTCGCAATAAATTGCACTGTCCTAATTTTATGGGATGCTGTTAGGAAAGATGCCAATAGTGTACACTGGTTGTTGCTCGGAAAACTTCAAAATTTTCCGTCATTTCACATATTTTGGCTTATAACTTTTAAACTGTGTATACTAAATAAAGTAGACAAAACTTGCTCAAACTTACAACTTACATAGGTCTGAAGTTGATAGTTTATCCAGGGTGTAAAAATTTTCGAGCTCGCTTCACTCGCTCTTGCATTTTGCACTCTCTAAGTTCTTGAGCTTTCCTGCATTAGTTAACAAAGTTACTTAACCCTCACGGGCCGTGGGGAGACAACTGGACCCTTCCTGCCCGGTCCAACGCTGAGACTGTGACTGGCCTAAAATTATTTTTTTGATCTCGCACGCGCACTTTAGCTTTATTCTCATTCTCAGGGGGTCAGGAAAAAACCCTAGATACGCCAATGGCAATAGTTTTATACTAAAAAAGAGGAAAATTCCATATTTTTAGGGTTGAATTACAGCAGCGGATTTTCATTGATAGAAAAACACATCAGCAAAGACCTAAAAGTGTTGGTACCTACTCAGTTGCGTTGTCACCTTTTGCTCTAAGGTCGTCATTAATGTCTTAATTCGCGAGAATTTCCTTTACTTACCTACTTCCGGAAATTGTTCCGTTGACCTTAATCGATAATAAAAGGGCCTTGTTTGTATTCATGGGTTTATTGATGTAGGTAATGTTAATATTATATTCAGGCGAAACCTCGGAAACTATATCAACAGCATTGAACAGTAAAAAATAAAGACATATATTTTACTAGCACAAAGATTAAAATTCAAGCCTGCGGATAAGCTACGTAAGTAGGTACCTACGTAGGAATTCAGCATTCATTTTTAGTTTCGCTTTGTTTGAAAATGTAGGTGGGATGATCACTGGTTAACCTTTGAGGCACTCTTAGCCCAATTTTACTATATTAAGCTTCTCTTTTACCGTGGTTGTTTTTTTTACCCGCCTAAGGCAAAGCCAAAAGGAAGAGTTATGATTGTTTTTCTATGCTATTCTGTTCACTGCGGTGTTCGCGACTTGTTGACACGCTGCGCACGGATACGTGGCTGATTGATAAACCAAATGAACCACGCAGCTAAGATGGCAAACTTGTTCAATATCATCTTACGTAGCAGTGGAACGTCAACTTTATTCATAGGTTTTGAACAGGCTACAAAGTTACGTGCGTGGCACAGTGAATGAATAGACTCGGCCAGAACAATGCAGAGTAAGAACACATCAATCACAACCTCACACGAATTGAATGATTGATTGGCTGAAATAATTTATTGACGTGTGTTTATTTGAATATGTCTCGAACTTAGTATGATTTACAATGGATTGTATTCTGACTCTATTTTGAGTCTTACGTCCGTTGGGTTGCTCCTCTTTTGTGTCGGTGGCTTGCAAGTGTGATTTGTTTAGTTACCTACGGTCCTTTACGTGATTTCAAGCTAACCACAAAATTTATTATTAATAAAAAACCGAACGATATGAAAAATACAATTTAATGCCATAATTAACGTAAGACGTGCATATTTAAATCTAAAGTTACATAGGATGCTTAGGTTAACATTTTGAAGTGTTTTTCACAATTTATTACGGTAAAACTGATCAAAAGTGAACTTCAAAAACTACCTTTGGTCTATTAGAGAAGATTTGTGCCTTTATCCTAATTTTGGGGTAAGCGTTGTCTCCCAGATGACATCTCTGTAGTCTGCCCTTCCTAGCTACACCATATTTCACAGTACATCCATCGTTTCTTTGGCTTTCCCCTCTTCTTATAACTTTCATTCTTTTCTTTTCATTCATACACACAACTTTCCATATGTCATTTTCCTCATTTCTCGCGTCGTATATACCAGGACCACCAATTTCCACAGAACTTTTCAGTCACTGGTGCCATTTTCAGATTCCACTTACCTACGTGCTCATTTCGATGTACTGATATTAACCCTTGTCGGAGGAAGTCCGATCGAGTTAATTGCTGGTTGCAAAAGGCGATATCGCTTGCTTAAATATATTGTTTGATATTTTTTTATTTGTAATGTTTTGCTTTTGTGATAAATCTCTTTTGATGTTACTGTGTTGTATTTGGGTTACGTACAATCAGAGCAGAAGATATGCCTGGCTATGATTGGCGTCGAGAACCCGCTGCTTGGCTACTTCAATAGTTTAACTATCGTTTTTTTACCTTGGAATCACCCTAACTAGTAAATAACTAATAAGCGTATAAAAAGTCAACTTTGTTGTGAAATAAAATTGTAAGTACATTCTACAAGTAGGGACTTTGCTTAGCGCTCACATTTTAATCCTTAGGTTTTTCGATATTAAATCCCTGGTGATGCCCACGAGACCCACGAACACAGAACATTTTGAGGAGAATATTCCCATTCCGTAATTATTGAACTTACTATTTTTATTATTTTAGAACAACCAATACCGAAATGAAGCTATTTCATGTGGTATGCGCACTACTGATTCCGAAGGCTTTCTCCGTCAATGCTTACTGCCCCGAGGCTGCGCAGGCGCCGCTTCCATTTGTGTTGGAGTACGCCGTGTGGAGGGGGTGGCACCAGGCTGTTATTTATGCTCCAGATCTTGAGCAAGGTATGGTTATATGGAATACGATAGCGCACTCCTATGCAGGTCAACTTTTAAATTTATTGGGAATCTTTCATACCAAAGTTGCCAATCCTTTGAACTTCACAGAATGTAGGGAACAGTTGATTTTATTTATTGGATTTCAGGGTTATTCCTACACAAAAGTTGAAAATTTTTCTCTCCAAATCTTCCACTCCTGAAATATTGCCAAAAATTAAAAGAAATTTTGTACAGGTAGGTACCTACAGAGAAAATAAATGCAATATACCTAATTGAAGAGAGTCCCAGATTTCGTAGTTCACACCTATGCCTTCTTGGTAATGCAAGCGTGACGTTTCGTTCAATTGAATTCCTCATTTTTTCCTATGAATAAATATAGTAGTAGGAACACCATCAGTGATTTTTCAGGTGTGCTTCCTAATTGATAGAACACATATGCAGGTAATTATGATAATACTGTTATACCAGTTAACACACGGATAACATACATCATCCTTAAAAAAATGCTTCATCATGAATCTAGATTTAAAGGAATATAAGAGAATAATATAAAGCAACTGTGTTGAATTAATGTCATAAGATGAAATACACAATTTGAAAAAAAGCCTACAGCCATTAGAGCTTAGATCATATTTCAGATTCTAGAGAAGTGCTTCAATATTATGATTCTAAACTGTAGGTTAACAACAAAGGGTGGCAATTGGGGTGAAGGAAGAGGATAGCGCCAGTCAGACTACGCTTGAAAGCTCATCTTAAAAGATCTCATCTTTTACTATCAAGAGATGAAATTCCAAATTCAGTAGAAAAAAATCTAATCTGGTAAAAAATACTGTATCGAAGCTACATTTTATAGTCCTCATACCTATACCTGTATATTTAAAACCTGAGAGTGGCTTCGGGTTAATACTGCCAGGTTTTGAGCATTTGTCATGGAATTTCAAGCATACCTACTTAAATGTAAAATCTTCATATATCAATACAGGTAGGTTAACCAAGAACTTTACGTCGAACTTCGAAGATCATAACCGGAATGGCTATGTAACGTGCAAAATAATCAGACCTTACCGCTGATCTTATATAAGCGGCATTTTTGAAGGAAGGCAATTTGTACCTTAAGCCCCTATCGTTTAAGATATAAAATTAATTATCGAAAAAGTGTCGGTCACGATATGTCAGTGGCAAGGGCTCAATGTTATGAAACATGTAGTAATAATTGCAACTGTAATGTGTAGGTAAAAAAACATATATTTTATGTAGGTCAGTGCAAGGCAGTGCGCGCCAATCAAGGCGTGTCTTACGAGATCATTCAATTATTAGTTTATTTCTGAAAGTCAAGTTCACTGGAAGTTTATCGTAATTCAAGGGTAGATAAGACTTTTGGGCATAATATTTGTTTCCTGCTTTGCGATAAGTATTTTTAAACGAGAAAGCTCGGAAGTTTGTCTGTAAGTTCCTCAATCAATCTTCAACAAACATTGGTACCGTGACTACAACGTGTTCGTATCGTCCAGCAAGCTCTAACTACCCTGAAGGGTTCTCGAGTACATCTTCATTAGTGTAAAAACTGAAATGCCTAATGATATTAATTTAATTCTCGTTCATGTAAAGCAAGAAGCGGTTTCATCATCATCATTATTTTAGCCCGAAATTACCCATTGCTGGGAATAGCCTAGCCTCTAGCCCCTTCCTGATATTCTAAAGAATAATTCTCTAACTAGTAGATATAAAACAATATGTCAGTTAATTCTAGAAACTTCTATTGTCGAAACATCTGGAAAGTTCGCCTAAATACCGGTCCCAACTGACCAGATGTCGAGAAACCTAGAATGTTCGAGCATAGAAGAGTCTAGAAGGTAGGTACTTGACTCTACTAGTTCTGCTATTCGATACTAGATGGCGCTATTAGTAACTAATGTCGTTATGTACCCGGCATTAATTCTGGCGCGTAACAGTATTTATAATATGGTAATCTATTTACGTGAACTGTCGCGGAGTTTCAAGAAAGCTTCCGAAATTATCAGAATAATAAATTCGATCCGTCCGTTTTTATTTTCATAAATTATGTCGACCCGTGTAAGAACCATCAAGGAATAGGTTTATTTTGTTTTTTGTTACTTACTGTTGGAAGGGATCGTTATGATCACGAATGGATTATTTATTCAGTGATTTTTTTATGGGGTGAAGTCGTGCATTGACTATGCAAAACAAATAATTCTCAGCTAATAAAAACCGTGATGAATCAAGTAAAATATCGAGCAATCTTGACTCAAATACTTTAGGGACCAATGTTCAGGGATGGGGCATGCAACTTGACATTAAAGAAGAATAAGTTGTCAACATAGGTACTACCATCATCACCATCCCTTATCCCAATTTATTAGAGGTCGGCATAGCATGTCTTCCTTTAATAATCTCATTAGTCACCTTTCAAGTTCTAGCGATATAATTTTTCACACAAGTCATCCATCGTTAATTTAGTCTTCTTATACCTTATACATATTCATTAATTGCATTCCATAGTATTATTTAAGATGTTATTCAGATATATGTTCATAGAGACTTATAACTACGTATAATTATGGACCCTGTCAGGGCACAGCAACAAAAAATTATGATTTAAATAAATAAAACCTTAACTATGGATAATTTTAATGCACACAGCAAGTGTGTGTCGGGCCACGCGCAGTGTAGGGTTCCGTGGTTGCACGTCACAATAAAATTGCCAAGTACATTTTATAGGTTGGTCCACTATTACTCGTTAACTTGTAAAGCCTACTCAGCTGTGATAGTTTTTCTGTTAAATTCGTTATATATGCTACTACCATGATTTTTTTCACGTCTTCAAAATCTACCGTTTAGATGACAGACTCTAACAAAAATTAGCTTGTTAAAGCTTAATATTTTGCAAGATTTTATTTTATCATTTTGTCGGCGTGATTAATATGTATACCTATATCAAATTCCAACTTTCTAGTGCTAAGGTTAAGGTAAGGTTCGTTGTTGACTACGGAACCCTAAAAATATTAGTTAAATTATAATGTAATTAATTATAATTTGCGTCCACATTCATACTCATAACTAGGGACCGGATTATATGCAACATAAAAAGCCCAGAATATGCTTGCAAGGAAAATAGCTAGAATATGTACGAAAATCCTTAAAAATACCCCAAAATATGCAACATGAATTAATACACATTTTTTTTAATCTTTTGAATTACTCAACGATAACAATCGCATTTGCAAAATATCAATTACAATTTATCTTTAAAAACGTAAACGACTATAGTAGGCGCCAGATAAATGTGGAATAAAGTACATTGACCTTTCCCTAATAACTGTTCATAGGTACCTGAACAATTAAATATGAATCGTTTTTCATTATTAGACAATGTTAAGGATCACGAGAGATGATGATTCGGGACAGCTTTGTGTCATTAATTCCGTTTTTCAAATTAAAAATGTCAATAATTGTAGGTGGGTTAATGACCGTTATTCCATGATTATCTGGCGCCTACTATAAGTACTAAATCATCTTTAGACGAATTATGTTTACGATCGCTAAATAATTTTTTGTAAGCGGAAAAGGACAGTTCTACGTCCACTGAGATGACTGGGCAGACGTCTCTGGTGTCACAAGTAATGGTGAGTATCCACTATGTCCGCGAACGTCTTGCGCTCCGCGCTGCTGCAACTGCTCCACGTAGTGGATACGTTTGCGACCTCGAGTTCACCACCATAAGACATCTGAACGATGAGAGATCGAGATCGAGCGTAAATAAGCATGTATTTTTTTTGCTAAAATATGCAACTACCGCTGAAAAGAGGCTACATATGCGAATGTACATTTTGTATATTTTTCGGTCTCTACTCATAACTTTCCTCAAAGAAGGTATTATGTGTTGCTAATTTCTGATTTCCTCAGCAAATTATATCGTCGGGTCCATTGATAAAATTATGAGTTCGTTAACAAAAATGTTGGAATGTATGTTTTCTTTACATCGTGCATCGTCTAGATACGGCACGTACGAATCTTTGAGATCTTTACGTTTGTGGGTTGCTGATAAAGCCATTAATATTTGATGTGTGGTTCTTTTGTTTTATATTTTTAAACGATTGTTGAGCTCAGTTAACTCACGATTTAAGTTTGTTAATAATGTAGTAAATTGTTTTTATTTGCCTCATTAGCCAACTTTGGTCCCCTGGCAGACTTGTGTTACACAAGGCACGTAATTATTTATCTGATACGTGTTGATATTTTGTTATAAATACCTACATAATATAATGTAACATATAAACTACCCGCATGTAGGTAGATCAACTGTTTTTGTTTGTTTGTTGATTGGCAATACTTATGATTATTATCTGTTGCATGCCATACGGTAGAATGTACTGGACCCTATAGTGTTTCCTTTTATACCATCAAAACTATGTTTTGTTACATACATATTTGCAAATAAATGATTTCTGATTCTGATTGAAAATAAAAATCGCGTGTTTATTGAATTTTAGAAAATCAACCACGCGACCATTATAGCTTTAATAAATACATATTTTTTTAATGGCATGCTTTTCCACTTCATTTTAAATATTATTGCCAAAGTATATAAATTCAGATAGTTTATTTTGTATTTTGTAAACCTTTACTTTGTAAGTTATTTTTTTTAAGTATATTTTTATTTTTATTTTAAAACTTATCATGTACCATTGCTTAAAACAACCTACCTACTTACTATGCAACTCAAAACATGTCCAACCAATTGTAATTTATATTTAATGTAATCACAGCTCAGGACTCCAGGACTAGGTACTAGTTTAGGGCCCACCGTCCACAAAATACTGACATTAAATAGTTATAGATTTATAATTATGATGATTTTATTATGATTTAAAAGCTCATTTATGTAACAATGAACGAAAAAACTTTATTCTTATTCTTATATTAGATAGTTGTTTTGTTTTATAAATAAATTAAAAAGTTGAAAAATAATAACAGCTTAATAGGGATTGATAAAAGAAAACCATTAAAACTCACCAATTATTTTCCAGCTTAAAAATTACACTGCAATTCACAACATTAAAAAAAATCCTGTCACCACAAATAATCACGTGTGCGTCTCTCGAACTAACATCTGTGTAGTGTACGAGTGTCTGGCGTGCGCCTGCGACTCACGTTTGCTCCTCCTACGTGTCTCGAGCACTGTTCAAAATCTGCTCAGCCGAAACCTTGTCACGTACTTTCACTCGCTACGATGATGTGCCATCGATTAACTACATAACATCGCGGTTATGAATCATTACAACCATCAAGGGCTTAACCCGCTAAACCTTTCACATGCAACGCTATTTTAAACAATGCATCGTAAATATATGTAAGTATATAGTATAAACAACTTATTGAACATGAAAAAGAAATTGAGAGAATGATTAAAATGTTTGGAACAATAGGGTATAAATAAGGAAAGTATCAGTATCCATTAATTTATTTTTATTAGTTTTATCGCTCGATTTCGTGTTATAAGTATTTTATTACTTCTGAGTTACGAGATTACTTAGTAGGTACCTACTAATTCATATAAAGACCTTTGTCATCTGACCCCTGAAATCGCGCATTTCTTCAGTATAAAACATAGCAAACGGCACTCTGCGATTGTGTTTCAGTAAAAAAATAAATAAAGTCGTAATCTATTTCTTATTAAAAAAATTAGATTCATCATCTGCCTAGCCTTTTCCCTATTATATAGGGGTCGGCTTCCAGTCAAACCGGATTCAGCTGAATACCAGTATTTTACGTGGAGCGGCTGCCTACCAGACCTCCACAACCCATTAACTGGGTAACACGGTACTTATTACCAATAAGTACCGTAAGACTTACTTAAAAAAAATAGATTAGTACCTACAAATCAACACTCAAATGCATTTATTGTACTACGATAATATTGAGAAAGTTCAAATAAATAAATAATTTTGTGTAGAATCATCTCTGGTGCCAATAATGCAAGAAATATTTGAAAACATTTCTGATAAAATTTTAAATAAAAAAGAGCAAAAAATATAATATTGATATTACGGTATACGGTTAACAATCGCTTTGAAGTTCCAGCATACCAATATTTTAAGAGGTATATTATAAGTGTTGCAGTCTAACATCGCCGCGCTCTTTGGTTTGGCTACTCAAACCTGAGGGCCAAATCTACTAATTTCTAAGCAAAGTTCACATTCGCAATCTGTCATATTTGACAGATTGAGATGCGAATGCGAATGTTGTTAAAAAATAGTAGAATTGGCACCTTGGTCTGACAAGAAATCATCAAAAAAGTTAAACCTCAAACCAACAGCATGTTTCGGCTTGTCATTAACGAATTTATAACATTTTCTAGGAGCGACCAATATGGTCACTCCTACGCCGAAATTCGTTTATTGCCTAAAACAAATCTGTCACAAAGCACAAATGTGAATCTATTTCGGTGTTTGCCGAAGGGCGTTGGTCAAACCTAGGATAAATCAGTAATTCCGCGAAGAGGCTACATTTCGACCTTTTACTATGACAATGTTTAACTTCAAATCAATAGCTCGCGTTAAATATTGCTGAACAATATAGGATGAAAACATCCAGTAGGCATTCATGAATGGAACTTTGGTAGAGTAATAAACTTCGCTTTTCAGTATGTCAGTTAATTATGTGAACATAACAATGCTACTATGATAAATGAACTAGTGATAAATGAATATAGGAATCGATTTTATCGGTGTATCAAAACCAGCACTTAAGCAGGTCCTTGATTCTTGTTGGCGAATTGAAAAAAAAGTATTTTTACGAAAAATATAGTACTTTGTTTACTTCAAGCCTCTTGAAGTAACCAAAGTATGTATTATAACAGTTAGTCCGGTCAAGTTAGACATGCAAGGTCATGCATTCGCATAGAGCTGATTTTCTTTTTCGTATGTTCGGAACATCATTAATAAATGAAATGTGAAAAGTTCCCATCGAGCCAACATTTTCAAAAAATATATTCAAGGTCAAATTTCGCAAATATGGTTTTTATTGCGTGTTTTAGCCAAACTGTAAGTTTTATTATAAAAATGGGTCCGACTTGACCATGCAATATTTTAATCTATAAAATTGTCTCAACACTTGTTCTCCTAAGAGTTGGAAAAGTTGTGTTCTTTATGATAATGCATGAGTACGCCGCGTATATACGAGTACGTATAACTGGAGCTGTTATACAATTCAAATATATTTTCTTATCGGGCATATAACTTATACATACAAAATAGTACAATTATGAGAATACCAACTCGAAAGAAACCGTCACACAACTTTTTCAACTTTTGAATCGAAAACGTCCCTGTTCAACATAATCCAATCTCAGTTTGATGTCTCTGTCAAATCTAGACTATTATAATAACTAAAATTGAAGAGTGAAAGTGCTTTTGACGGAGCCTTCCGTCAATCCTTTGGCTTCAGTTGCCATAACAACGGAAAATTACTCTTGAATCTAGGATGTCATTATATAACAATGGTTTGTAAAGATTGAAAGATGCTCAGTCGAGGAACACTCGAGTGACGGAAATGACTACGAATATGGGTGTTTTACTTGAGCAGTACCTTCCATAGTTACGATGTTTTTTCCTCAGGTTGCCAGTGGGCTATCGTCCGTCTGATGAAATGCCTGAGTGTCAATGGAGTGGCTACTGCCTCTGAATCACTGCAGAATGTTCGCTTACGAGCTAACCTTGGCATCATCATCTTATCTCCGCGGCTCAGACGTAACGCTACTGCCAATCTTACGATACTTGTCAAGAAGGTAATTGAAATTCTTAAATAACTGTGCTTCCTACTAACTAACACCTAGGGGTCTTTAAGTCAAGAGTGAATAGAGGCTCTAGACAAACTGCCACTATATTAGCGATGGCGGTTGTCGAAATGCCAAAATATAAGGGATTGCTCACGTGACATTTCGACAGTGTTTGTCAATCCCATACATTTTTGACGTTTTGGCAACCGCCTTCGCCACGCTTCCGCTGTCAGAATGACACTTGTCTAGAGCCTTAGGTTACTTTTAAGCAAGCGTGCTCTATCGTCGACAACATAATCGCTATCCATCAGGTGCGATTGTGGTGAAACGCGAGCTTCTCATCAATATTAAAAATGAGATCATAGATTGAACATTTGAAGTAAGCATCATGTCAAACCCTACGTCAATGCCAAAGTCTGACAGGTATTCAGGTTAAAATAGATTTTCACAAACACCTACTCAGTTTCAAATGATTAATTCAGAAATCGGGGGAAGTAGGTCATATAATATGTTTAATAAAGAAGATACTATTGAATTCCATTTATTATATTTCCATACATGGAAAGAACTGGTCAGTTGTGGGAAGAGTAAAACGAACGATTAAATTCATTAACGATATTGTGGCGAAAAATAATAATATTGCCTAGCTCCGGCCAAACCTGCGCGACCAAAGCGACTGCGAAGTGCGAAGCGGGAGCCTCAGTCACGCGGTCTACGCGACCAAGTGGCGGGAACACCGCGTCGGCAGAGCGGGACGCACGCGTCTTGTGGTCAGACGTGTTTACTGTTTATCTGGTTGGTGGTTTACCTGATGGCAGCCTGAAGGGGGAGTTATTTACATTCTCAGGGAGCCAGTGGTATCGGAGCAGGCTAGTCTTTGGAACAGTTGATCACTGGTGGTCGAGTGTGCCGTCCTCTTCCACCAAATTAAAACGACATAGGCCAGTATTGGCCTCAACGTAATCTTTGGGGAGGGACCCTATGTTTTGCCTAACATTTCATGCATTGTTTAAGTACGATTGGGGTTTTATTGAGTTTGTAGTCGACATGACTTTTCCAGAGCAATTTGCCATCAAGGACCACCGCCAAGTACATGGGACTAAGGTATCCGGATATCAGGACATTATGTATACTACTATCCGCATACTAAATTTGACGGATTTTCGAACTATCCGGATATCCTGATAGCATACCCTATTTACGGTTTTGCGGTTCTTTATGTTGAGAGAACATTCTATTTTTACAATTAAAACCCAGGGTATAACATTTTACGAAAAAAGGATATAATATGGGATTCAATCGATATAAGTGTTGGTAATGGATAATAATTTATAAGAGTCAGACTGATATTAAATATGAGACGGACATAACACACCGCTTTAAGTGTTAAATTAGGCTATCATGTGGCTTGAGTAACTGTTCACTAAACAAATAAAGTTTGCGGTTCGCGCTGTAGTCACGCATGTGTGCATAGTTAGTTTCGCGTTGTAGACGCTCCCGCTTCGCGTCCCGCGTCTCTCGTACTTGACACGCAGGTTTGGCCCGAGCTTTATGGTAAACCATTTAATTGTCCCTTTTAAAAGTTCACCATGTAATTACAGTTTCGTTTAAATAAGAACATTTGATTTATTATATTTTCTCTTTATAAAAGTTTAATGAATACTTTTAGTTACATGACCAAAAAATGGACACGTCTACATACGACTGGTTGGTAACAGCACGATCAAATAAAGATTTCAGGTTCATTAATGAAATACTGAATGCTACTTCAGTACGCTTTGATCAAAATGTTGCCGTCGCTTACACACAAAGTATATATGTTTCGAAAAGTGAGGACCTCGGACTCTGTGGTGGAAATTTCATATACAAAGCCAGAAGTAATAATAACAGTCGCCGAGTGCATCGGCGGTATAACTATAATGAATTTCGGGATGTTTACGAAATTCAGAACATGAAAACGGAATATGAAAGAAACTACTACCGCACTTCAGAACGATTCAGGAACCTAACGAGAAATAAAACGTATAAAAGGGATGGTAATGTGCTACCCCTATTCCAGTCAGGAGTCATGAATTATAACCATTCAAGAATATTTAATATGCTGAATGTCAGTAGATTTTCACTGAGTCTCCAGTTTCGGAAGTGGAGCCTAGTTCACCGTCTTGAGCCAACAGAGAGGGTAGTTAGCGTTTTACAGTATTTCAAAGTACGCACGAATTCTACGCTGTACGCCTATTTTTTAGGTGAGTACTGTTTTATTTTTTTTACTTTTCAGGCCTTTCCAATATAAAAAGGTTAAAACGTAGTAAAAGTCCTCTATTTTACTTAAAATTTAACAAATAAAACCTAACACAAAGTTGCGACAAAAAAAAAACCGTTAATAATTGGAGGTTTCGCCAAATCCGGCAAATACGGTCCACGAGTTAGGTTGCGTTTCCACCAGACCAGAGATGTGCGAGGATGTGTTAATTAAGAACCAATAGAATCGCTTAATTTACCCAACCTGTAGCGAGCCTGAAGCGATTCTATTGGATCTAAACAAACAAATCCCACGCTACGCATCCTGGCACATCTCTGGTGGAAACACACCCTTAAACTCGGGAAATGTTGTTGATAAAATCGAAGCCTATTCTATGACCTTTCAAAATTTCATAATTTGTCTGAGATACAGGCAATTGGGATCGCGTTCAGTCCATGTCCGGTGTGGAGGTTCCTTATCCAGTGGAATCTCGTAACTTCTTGGGAGAAGAGCTTGTGGTAGGACGATGCAACTCTACTGGGGATGGGGGTCCATCGCTGGACGATGATGGCCCATCAGCTGAACCGATGTTGGATGACATCCTTCATTTCTTGTCGGTGCGATTGAACACTACGTAAGTTTGTTTATTTGTTATCAACTTATCAATTAAATTTTAATTTCAGTGTCTTCCTAACATTAATTACCTCATTTTGATTTAAGTAAGTACATAGGTGTATGTCTTTTTACCTTTATTAAGATTGATATGCTTTCATGGTTCAATGAAAATATGAGGTTCATAAAAATAGCGTTATCGTCAAAACAAGTGCTTCATTTCCGAAAAGTTATGAAGTTTGTCCCCAGCTCATCGATTCGGTACTACAGTAAGCTGGGGTTCCGCACGTACGAGGGCACGTGGACCGGCTTGCTAGGGGCGCTGATGGACCATACTGTGGACGTGGCGTTGGAGCCAGTGACGGTACAAGCAGCTCGACTACAGGACATGGACTTCATCTTTCCTATTGCGGAGACTATGTGAGTATAGTGTAATATTTTGCTGCAAGAGCATTATCTGAAGACATTGGGCCATAGTCCAAATGAGATTCTATGAGCGGTAAATGGTTATCGACAGTTTAGAATAAATGGAATATTTGTAGAAAGTCAAATGGTATAAATAAGCTCACTAAAACGAATAGTTTTGTTATTGAAAATATACAAGGTAAAGAAAATTGGTTTCCGCCCCTCGTTCGGATAGCGGGTAGCGTTGGAATGTTACGTCCACTTATTCGCAATAAAAAGGGGATTTTTTTTTTTTTACTTTAAACGGGTTAAAAACGTTATTCCTAAATATCCCACTGAATTTTATTACTTGGAATTTAGAATCGGTCCTTTGGAATAGATTAATAATACGATCAAATATATTTTCAGGGATATGGTTTTTGGGACTTTAAGCAGTTTTTGAGTTTATAACGGTCCTAGAAAATATAGACAGACATATTTTTCATTTCTTCTTACTAAATATCTACACGCGCGTAATTTCTTGGCATTCAGTGATTTGTAATTTTAATGATAACCCTTTTTGTACAATAGGATATTGTTCTTGACTGTAACTTAATGTGGATTTTGAAAAGGGCTTTGTGGCAAAGAAGCTTTCCAATTTACTCGTTTGTGTTACAAGACAGTTGTTTGACGTGAAACATTACTTTTTAATCTAAAATAACGTTAAATACCTATTACATTTAATGAAGACGAATTTTATGATGAAAAACGAATTTGGCTGTTCTGTGAAAATCAAAAGCTGTACCTATTTAATGAGTGGAAACCACGGACTAAATAGATTATTCTGTCTTTAAAACTGTGGTTTCTTTTTGAGCGAACACAATGCCTAATTTAAACTCGCCTTTGTAGAAAAGTTGTTACTTGTGCATTGTACTGGCACGTTGTATTTTAAATCTTGTGTACTATTTAAACTTATATTTTAAAAGAAGGTATAATTTATTTTTATCTTTGTAAAAGATCTCTGGAAATGCTGATACGATTTTTTTTACTGATAGCAAGCTTCGAGTACACTATCGATGAGTGGCATTTCATCTTGGAATTATGCAGTTTTTGCGGGGCCATGAGTAAAGCAGCAGTAAAAAGCTAGTAAAGAATAAGAAAATGAGGAATGAATTTTATGGATTCACAAAGAAGACGTACCGTTGCAGGTGCAACATCTATATTCGCCAGCAAGAGACGTCGACGGTGCGTGACATCTTTTTGGCTCCATTCAGCGTGCGTCTGGTGGCGTGTGTGGTGGCCGTGGTACTGATCGCGGCCATCGCCATCGTCGTCATCAGCCGGGCCTCGTCCACTGTGTGCGACAATCAGCGGCGCATGGGCTACACTGAGGCACTCATTTGGTCTACCGGGATATTGTGTCAGCAAGGTTTGTTGCTGTTGTTTGCGGTATGGGTATGGTACGGCTGAGCTCTATAAAGATCTAAGTTTGAGCTACACGATAACTGAGAAATGCTTGCACTGTCTGGACAGCTCCACTCAAATCTGTATGGTACTGTCCTCATAAGACCACTTCAGACATCAACCTACAAGGTTATATACGATTGCATGGACTTTAAAAGAGACTTTGACCTCTGAGTTTGTTTCGGTGTTTCTTCAGTTAGGAAACACCGGCCTCAACTAGTTTAAAGATGACAAAAAAAGATTGACGATGACGAAAAGAATGACGAAGAGATTTAAAAGTGTAATGTTTAACCGACAATTATTTTTTTTAAGGATGGGTAATCATCAAATGACTTCTTCCGCTCTGGGTAGACCGGAAGGGTGTGTCAGACTCTTACTGACTAAAACCTATCCGTGTTCCTTCTAAAGCCCTTTGCGTTCCAGGGCCATGGTGACTCTTTCGAACAAATTCCGCAACCCTGGCAGGCTCTGGCCCTAGCGGGCCCCGTCTTCTATGCTAACATCGTACAATCGTACAACATGCTAGCATGTCGACCCGGGCCGTCCGCAGGCCCACGCCTACGGTGGCCGGGGATCGCCCTGCGACTCCCGACGCCCGGGGCGTCTTCTTTTGTAGCAGCGGTTGGGGCGAAGGCCTTGTCTCTCCCTCGCGTGGCCCGCCTCCTCCTTTGCTAGCATTACTGCTTCGCAGAAGGAGGTGACCGCTTCCCAAGCCTCCACTCCTCAAAGAGGGGCCTTAGCGCCGCAATAGTGGCGTGCCCAGCGCTGGGCCGCGATAGTCGCTGTCTCCATACCGCCATGGTATCCTACCGGAGCTCCGTCCACTGCGCTGCAATTTGCTGCGGTAGCGGTGTTTCACCCTGGCGAAGCGCCTCCAGATCCCATAGCGGTAAACCGGCAAGGAGGCTCGACGCCTCGCCGGAGACCGCGTGGTATCCCCGGGCCAGCCGGATGGCCATAACCCTTTGGGACGAATTGAGTAGGCGGCTGGTCGCCCCTTCAATGTGAGTGCCCGCACTGGGGCCCCATAAAGGGCCATGGACTGGACTTGGGATCCCGCTGGTGGCCTATTCCGAGAACCATGAAAGTGCATGGCCTCGGACTTGAGCCACTTCGAGACCCATTTGTCGGATCCTTCCAACGACTATCGCGACTTCGCGTGTCATCAAGTCGGCCGCAGCCTGGTGCGATCTCCCCTGTGCCAGAACTAGCGTATCGTCAGCATAACAGATCACGCTGACGCTGCTAGGGAGGTCAGCACGCAGCACCCAGTCGTAGCAGATGTCCCACAGGAGCGGCCCCAGAACCGAACCCTGTGGAACACCACACGACATCTCTCACCGGTTCCACTCACCCCGGTGACCAGGGTAGATGACGGCCCTGTCCGTCAAATAGGCCTCGACCACGCGACGGAGGTAGGTCGGCATCCGGTGATACCGGAGTGCCTCCCTGATGCAACTCCAGGGCAGGGATTTAAAGGCATTGGCGATATCAATAGACACCGCCAAGACGACCCTGACCCGGGACTCGCATCCCCCGTCGTGAGGGCTCTCACGCGCATGATGGCGTCCACCGTTGAGCGCCCCGTGCGGAAACCGAACTGGTACTCCGCCAGATTCGGAACCACCCTCATCAGGTGCCCGACGAGGCGGTTTGCAATGACTCTTTCAAAGAGCTTGCCCACCTCGTTGAGCAGCACGATGGGCCGGTAAGCGGACGGAGAGTCCGCAGGGCGCCCAGGCTTCTTAATGAGGACCAGTTTCGCCGTCTTCCAACGAAGTGGGAACTGGCCTCTCTCCAACCATGCGCTTAAGAACCCCCTTAGTTACAAAATTAAAATCATTTATCATTTACGATGGAAGGTCTTTTGTTTTTTAAGAATGGGTAATCATCAAATGACTTCTTCCGCTCTGAGTGGAGCGGAAGGGCGTATCAGACTCTTACTGACTAAAACCCATCCGTGTTCCTTCTAAAGCCCTTTGCGTTCCAGGGCCGCGGTGACTCTTTCGAACAAATTCCACAACCCTGGCAGGCTCTGGCCCTAGCGGGCCCCGTCTTCTATGCTGACATCTCTTTGAGGCGCACGTGAAACACAACGCGCCATCGACCCGGGCCTGGTGGTAATCGGACAACGAGCCACCCAACGCTCGCCGTTCACAGGCCCTGCTAGCTCATCTAAACAAATTTAAACGTGACTTCTAAACTTCTTAACTCTGGAATTCTTCACTGCGGTCGGGATTCAGTATGTCGCCGGTGACATAAGACACTGATTTATGCCTTCGATGCATAATCTACCATATTGTACAAAAATAGTTACAGAACTCCTTTACACAAACTTTTTTACATTGTGTAGGTACAGTGGCGGTCTAATCGCTGATAGCGATATCCGCCGCCGCCACTTAGGTGATTTGAACATGAAGAGAGCGGTCAATACATAGGGTGTTACTGCAATCAATTGATCGACGATTGATATAATCGATCGACATCTATCGACGTTGATCGATTGGTGTGGTAACTTTGGCTGATCGAATAAAGAAGTAAAAATTATCAACGTCGACTAATTTATTCTACCATCGATCGACGATCGAAAGATTCGTGTGGTTACCCTTACAAACACGATGGAATGACAGTTCACTTCACCTAAGTTTACACGGTGAGACGTTGATAGAATAGACCGGCTGATAACCTTTGGATGGAATAAAATAATTAAAATAGAAAGGGGGCCAGTCTGCGGTGTACTGGTAGTAAATTAATTAAACATTAAATTTGAGTTTAAAAAGAAAAAAAAAGTGGGTTAATGATGGAAGAAATGAAATTAGGTGGACACAGTTACAATTAGTAAACAATCAATCAATATATGTGGCTATTTCAAGAAATGGTTGTATTTCATGGTCATCATCTGCCTAGCCTTTTTCCCAACTTTATTAGGGTCGGCTTCCAGTCAGACCGGATTCAGCTAAATACACGTATTTTACGTAAAGCGGCTGCTTACACACACTGGGTAACACGGTACTTCTTGACAAGACTGGAGTAAGATTTAATAATAAAATAATAATTAATAATAAAAAAGAATATTACTGATTAAAGATTATAATGTAATTAGTTAATTATTTGCTAATTTCACAGTATAGATTTAGGTCGTTAATGATTAATGTTAGAATTATTTCTCGATATAATTAGCTAAAGCTAATTATATAACTAGACTAAAAGCCATACTGTGAAATTTGTGTCATACTCATATATACATATTATATTACTATACTCATATACATGTCATACTGATATAAAAATAAATTTTAAATACAAAAATACTTACCGAATAATTAAAAGAAAAGTTCAATAACTGTCACTTAAATATATATTTATCATATATTCATATATTTTCATGGCCCTATTATTTTTATTGCGCTAGCTATAGACGCCAAGCTGGACTAAACTTAAACTTTTGATAAAGTACAAAAAAAATGTTTAATAATTAAAAAAAAAATGTTTCGCACCTCTGGCCTTATAATGCAATATATGAAAAAATTGCAAATAATTCGTAGATTGACTCCCTGAAAAATAATTAGGGCCAATTGTGCGAGACCGGAGATATGTCTTTTTATTCTGTCAGCTTCATACAAATTTTTGATTAAAAAATTCTCAATGAGCCGTTTATGAGTCTATACTATAATGATACAATTTTAAAGTATGTATGTGGTCTTCCGAAAGATATTCAGGCATAAAAGTCATCACTTTCGAGGTTACTGATCGGATGTCTATGAAACCCGAAATCCAGCCCACAGTGTGGCGGTAGAAAGAGTGAGCGAGCGAAGCGAGCGAAGCTACCTTCCGTCATACGATTCATGTCAGGTTCCATTAAAGCCTGCAGACAGAAATAGGAGACCCCATTTCATGAAATTTTCGGCCACATCATGAAATGGCTAATTCTAAACTCAAAACTCTTGCGTTACTGAGTGACTGACAGTCAACGCATAGTGGTCGAAGAAAGCTGAAATTTGCATGCATAGTTCGACTTTTAATTATGCTTAGTTCAAAGACAAATTTTAATAATACACTATTAAAATTCGTTCTTGTTTTTGTGTGTATAACTTGTCTGAAGTTATTAAATGTAAAATAAAACGATGGATTTATGTACCTACATTATTTAAGTTCATTCTTTAATTCTTACATAGACTCACTATATTTTTTTGTCAAAATCTGAACCCTTCAAGCATCAAGTTACTGAATACAATTAAAAGTCGAACAGACTATGAGTTCCTTGGGGAGTGTAGGGGGAGCACTAAGAGTGGATTTCCCGGCATTCCTACGGCAACGGGAAAAACCGGAAAATGCGCGTATGAAGTCGCGGGCAAAAGCTAGTTAGATATAAAATATAAATGCATAGGCCACGGGAGCGGAACCACAGGAATAAGATAGTATTTCGATTTGAACCTGAATAATAAATTATTGTTATTTTCACTAACCTCTAACTAATACGGATGTTCTGCTAAGCCAATCTGTTGTATCTGTGCGTTTCTTCAATGGTACACTTTGACACTTAAATCTAATATTAAGTTCAGCGATGATACTGTTTCTTACTTGTAACTTCTCCTACTGTTGAATACCAACTAGATGAGATTTGAGAAAATGGTGACTATTATTAATGAAGTTGTGTTGTAGGTAAGTCGTAAGGCGATTCCGGTCAAGCTTGAGTCGGAAGATTTTCGTGGATTCCGTTCAAGTTGAAGGTTGTCGTTTGATCGGTTTGTTGGCGTTATTAAGTTCTAGCTAAGTTTGGTAAAATTTTCAAAAAAAGGAGGAGGTTCTCAATTCGTCGGAACCTTTTTTTTTTCTTTTTTTATATATTTTCCCCGATTACACGAAGATGGCTGGACCGATTTGGATTTTTTTTTGTTTGATAAGGTTATACTTCCCAGGTGGTCCCATTATCCAATTTGGTGAAGATCTGATGAAGAACTTTGGAGATAGGCACCGGAACTCCTCAATAAATGATAGCAAATGGACTGGGATTGCTGAAATCTCATGTCTGTCTATTGTTTACACCAGTTCATAACATAACATCACGCCGGTACGCTGTGAAGGCGTAAGCACATGTGAACGACTAAAAAGTAGAAAATAAAAAACGTTTTTACAAAAAAATACAACCGACTTCCTAATTATAACACTACAAAATATAAAATAACTTTAATTTCGTATTGTAGTTTTTGTAAAAAAGATTTTTTCCTGACATAATCATATGGGGTATTGAAATAATATTATTAGTATTATTACATAGAAGGTGTCCGCGAATGAATTTTCAACTTTGAAATGTAGGAGTAATAATCTTGAAAGGTTTTGTTACTGGTTTTATTTCAGAATAAAAAACAGAAACGGAGATTAATTTTTGGAAATAATTAATTGAAGTTAAATGCGGTTCTATATTTTTAAATAAAAGCTTTCAAAATTTTAACTACTAAGAAAGAAGAAGAAGAAAAGAAAGAAAGTCAGTTTTAGTTGAAAATTCTATCGCGGAAACCATACACATCAAAAACTTTTTTTTTGATGTGAGCGAAGTTAGCCTCGGAATTTTAGCATACCGTCTTGAAGAGATCAGGTTTTCCTTTCAGTTAACAATTCATCTTGGAAAAGGACTTAGGTACTAAAAAGGTAAATGATGGAAACTGAGAGTGAGAACACAAGCTGCTTTTAGCACCCCACCTTTTGACAGTGATTTTCTTATCTCTCTTTATGAACTATTAATTCCGAAATATTCCCGAATTATTTGCAAACTTGTACACATGTAATACCTACTACGGCCAAAGGAATCCTAATTCATCCCAGCTTCCAGTTTAATCCGACGGGGACGCTTAACTAAAGCTTCGGCTCTGAAAAAGGCTGTGGTTCGGCTGTGGTAACAAAATAAAGGAAATCGATTTTTGCAGGGCTGCTTTTCGGTTTAGTTTTAATTGGCACTGCTTTGCTGCCAGAATAGTGCAGTGCTGGATTAGTAGGTGCTGTTTTACAACTAACCAATAAATATAATAAGCAATTAATTTACTAGGCTCAGCAGCCCCTTTTACGCGAAGTAAACTTAAAAAAATATGATTTACCATAAAAGCACTCACTGGCCAATGCTTCAACGCCCCCTTTTTGTTAAGGCGCCAAGACAGCCCGCTCTCCGACTGAACAACTGGCGCTAGTTGAGGTAGTAGGTACAGACCTATTGGCTATATATTCGCTTATGGCTATCAGCTTGCGCCCTCTAAAACTCTGTACCCCAGCCAAAACAATCATTGCTAAAAATGAAGGGGTTTACCCTTAAAGACATATATTGAGTAAACCGGTACCGTAATATTCTGAGCAAAGCGTACAACTGAAGAAAATTCGTTAATGATAATGTATCCTATTTACAGTTAGAAATATTTTTATTTTTTGTCTGGAATATTTACTCAATAGTTTGTTGTTAGAATTGAAAGATGTGTTGTTAAATAATAAAAATGCCTCATTGAAACGGTGAAATTCGTAAGTAAGCGGTTCGAATCGCTAAAGATTTTCTCATTCCATGTTTCCGCAATTTTTTTTACAATTTCTCATTCTTCACTACTTTTGGCACTTTTCTATTCGAAAATGAACTTAAGGCCTAGACAAAGTTCTGTTAGGACGTCACGTTGTCTAGAACTACAGCTCTTCCTAGCTAACCACATGACATGATACCGATAAGTAGGTAACCATTCGTTCATTTGTCTTCCCCGCAGGAGGAACTTGGACGCCCAGCAACCCGTCAGGCAGTGTCCTGCTGATCGTGTGCCTGCTATTCGCCGTGGTCACGTACAATGCGTACGCGGCCTTCATAACCTCCGTGCTGTCAGTCAGAGTGGCAAGCGTCGATACTGTATCCGCTGTGCTACACTCGCCTAACTTCAAGATAGGGTATATACGGAATGGAGCTGATCAGATGTATCTTATGGTAAGCTTTTAAGGTCATTGCACGCGCATCAGTCACGTGATCATGCCACTGCAACTCGTCAACTCACCGGTTAGTCATGTCAAAAAAAGTTGGCTTGAAATTCAGGAACTTAACGGTGACAGACAACTGGTGTGTGTGTTAAAATGAAATTAAACCCAACATTTAATTTAACATTCGGAACCCAAACTCCTAAACTCGAAACTGAACAATTGTATAAGAATCAAAGGACCCACCCCGTATGCAACTGTTTCCGCAAAACAGTATTGTGCGAATCGCTCCCCCGGTCTCCTATAGACTCTCCTTTCGTACACATATGAACATCTGTGAACCGATACGGACGAATTACGTAAATAAATAAATTTTGAGCATGGGCATACTCAAAATGTATTTATTTCGTACTCTCGTACCCTCGTACTCAAATCACTTTTGGGGGAGAAACTAGAAAATTTAAGAAAAGGTTTTTAAACTGTACCGTGTGTCACATCAAATTAAAGGGCTTAATGTGAGGGTTTTAGTTATATATTTTTCATAATGTTAAAATATAACAAGTTAATAACAGTTTTAAAGTTATTCAAGAAATTAGACGAAAAAATACCTTTATCTCCAAAACTATTAGGATTAAAATTTTGAAAAAAATGCAAATAATAGTTCTTACATTACAGTAAAACCTGTGTTCAAATAACATGTTACAAAAATGAAATTCGTTTGGAACCCTTTTCACGCGAGTCCGACTCGCACTTGGCCAGTTTACCGCGGAGTATTGAAAACAATATTAAACCCTTAAAATTTAGATATCAGATAGATTTTCATTAATTTATCAACCTTGAATTTACAATGGAAATTTGCGCCGCACATTTTCAGGAGCTTTCCAATATAAATCATGATTCTTATCCGACAATATTGATACGGGACATTTGTAGACGATGATATTTAATTCACAATTTGAATTTGGTAAAAACAAAATTCAACAACGTGAATAAAAAGCAACTAATTCTTTTAAAACACAAAAAGTAATTAAGTCCACCTGACTATTAAAAACGAATTAGAAAAGCATAATAAAAGAACATCGTATGTGTTAAAAGGTAAGACGCACTTGGCTTTGAATGGGAATTTTCATTACGGGATATTTTTGTGTGTGACAAAAAGATCATTAGGTAAGTTAATCTTGACCTCCTGGCTTTGGCTCAAAGTCTCATAAACACTGTTGAGAACCATTAAATAAGACGTGCTCGTTGTAGGCGAAAAACATAAGTAGAATTAATGAATCGTCTTCTTCAGAAACTGAATTTAATTCGTTCTATGAAGATGGTTGGTAACTATTAGGTAGATCCATGATTATTTTTGGTTTAGTAGACTTCTCAATTTGATGGCACAGGAAGATGGAATAGTTTTGGCACCAGTGCAGAAATCTTCAGTGCCTGGCTGGCTTGCGGAATTTGTTCAAAAGAGTTACCGCGGCCATGGAACGCAAAGGCCATTTGGAGGCACACGGTTGATGATTTCCAACCCAAAAAAAGGCGCAGAAATCTATCGACTACAATATTGTTTTTGCTTGTATACCAGTTTATTAAAGGTTGCATTATTATCTTACCATATTTCTCTATTGTTCGTCATCTCAGTATCACAGTTTGACCACAATCGACAACAAATTAATTAGGACAGTGTTCAAAAAACATAAGGAATAAATTTTAGTCGATCAATCTGATACTAATGCCAATTAATGAGTAATAATGACGCATTAACTTAGTATAAGTGGCACTGGTTGAATCCATGGGGTATAAAACGTAGGGATGTTGTTACTACTTGTTACAAGATGTTGAAATGTTATTTCGCTAAGTACTTATTGAGTTTATTTTTTTGACAGATTGAGACTAGAATAAACAAACGTAATCGGTCGAATAGTGAAAAAGTAGCCGAATAGGCCGAATACCGAAAATTTGTCGAATATTCGTGGCAACAACATTTCAACATTTTGTTCTACACGTACGTTGATGTTCGATGAACAATTTATTATCATCAAACATAAATTAAGCCACGTGAATATTGCTTTTCAAACATTTTGGTTCGATTTCGAGCAAAAGTCCTAAGTTATAGGTAATGGTATTTACGTTCGATCTTACTCTAATGAACGTTATAATGTCGACGATGTACGCATATGTGGATACATACCACATGGATTTCAAAATCTTCCTTTAAGCTTAAAATTAGGAAACACTACTTAAAAGCCTGTCTGTCATTCTTAGTTTGGTCTTCGTCATAATTATAATGAGTTCTCTTAATCAGAATGATAATTATAAACATCTATTTACTATTTTAACATATATGTATATACATATGTATTTTATTAGTATTATATATGTCGCAGGCAAGTACCCTAATCAGCCGTGTAATTGGTTGCCTGGTCTTTTCATTTAACTGCTCTGATTTGTCAGCGACCTAAGTGACATCTTTGGTTCAATATCCATTTATGACTTGCCCATGTCACTTAAGTCGCTGATTAAACGGCGCAGATCAATGAAAAGGCTTGCTTTTAATGAAACTGCTGATTAAGCTACTTGGCTGCCACATTTATATTATTTGTATATTAATTACGAAACAAAATTCTATTTTATTTATTTGATAAAACTGCACTAGTAAAAACACTGTTCAAAGGTGGACAATGCCTTAGGCATTTTCTACCAGTAGACCTTAGGGTGGTGCAGACATCAGACAACATGGCAGGTGCAACTTAAAGAAAAGCAAACAGAGAGAATAAAAAAAAACATTTATAAATACACATGTAGATACATACATACACATAAACAAAGTTATTAAGACAAAACGAATCCAACGAATGAATGCTGTGATGATTCTACCAACTTCTTGCAAATGTGCTCACGTGCCTTCACTTTAAAGGACAACCGATTTTTTGCCGTCCTTATGTTCAGAGGGAGGGCATTCCAAAGGAAAATCGCCTGGACAAAGAAAGAGGAGCGGATAAACTCAGAGCGGTGTGAGGGACATCGTAGGAGGCCATTATTGGTAGTGCGAAGATTTTTATCGTGGTCAGAACAAATGAATTCAATTTGTGAAGTTAGACTGCCATCAGACGGACTGCACCGCAACAACCGCACGTAGTCAATATATATAACACCATGCAGTTGTACGTTCGATTTCGTACAGTCGTGATATCAACTTCACGCTGTCGACTCCAGTCGTGTAGTGTTGACGCACGCTGTCCATCGCAAACCACATATAGTTACTGTGCAGTTACACGCGTCGGTCGCGTCGAAAAGATAGTGAATTCTAGAGTCGTTAAAGAACGTTTGGCTGCCATCAGACTGACTGCACCGCAGCAACCTCATGCAAAATACAACTGTTGAATATATCACATGCATTTTACTATCAAATATAAAGAATTTATTGTTAATTAGCATTCCAAGTGAAATTCAAGTACCTAAAGCAGTTTTAAATATGATGATAAACAGTTTAAAATATAATGTCAAAACATTGAAAATTATATAATGTCAAATGTAGGTAACATCATTTATTATTGTGTGAACTTAGTTCCGATATATTATACAGACATATTTCTAATAAGAAGTCGGTTGAAAAGGCTTTTAATGTTGTATTAAACAAGTGGGTGTTATAAACCAAGAATTTAAAAAAAAATAATTCTACAGCTTGGTTCTTCGAGCAATGCATTACTAAAATAAATTTAGGTACTATTTGTTGCTTAAAGGTTTTTCTTCGCGTGCTCTCTCTAATCTCTCGTTCTTCTTGTGATTCAAAGTCATGTAGATACTTAGCAAAATAACTTGAGAGGACCAATATATAAAGGCTAGGTACTGTTAATATTTCCAATTTTTTTAAAGTAATCTCTGCATGAGACTGCAATTTTGACTATTGTCCTTATGGCTCGTTTCTGCAAGATAAACGCTCTCTGCCAGTTATAACTGTAAGTATTTCCCCATAGCACGATGCTATACCTTATCCTAGACTCGACCAGCGCATAATATACAGCCTTTAACTGTTCTAAGTTCAATTCATCCCTAAGGCTCCTGAGCGCGTAACATGCTGACGATATGGATGATTAATAACAGCAAGCTCCGGTTTCCAATTTAAATGTGAATCTATATTAATTCCTAAGAATTTAACCTTGTCGACTGATTCAATCCTGTCTCCATTTATTTGTACATCTAAGTTTTCATTATGACGAGTCGTAGTCTTAAGTAATATTAGGTTAGTTTTACCTTTATTAAGTAATAAGTTATTGACTGTAAATCATTTGCAAATCACACTCATATTATAAAGGCGAAAGTTTGTGAGTGTGTTTGTTGCTTCTTCACGCACAAACACATAGACCACTTTTTTATAATATATGTAAACTGATAAAGCGCGGGTAACACCGCGGGGCGCAGCTTTGTTTTTTCTATAATTGTATTTGTACTTAATGTTAATTTTTCCATGTCTTTTGTCCCAATTATTATGTTTGTGTCGTTTGCGAAAACAACAAGTTTCTTGTTCGGCTAGTTTTATTCATGAAGTTGAGTAAGTCCTTATTCATGAAGGAAGAATTCATCCTAAAATTGAACCTTGAGGCACACGCTTCGTGATTAGTCTCGTCTATACTTTTAATTTCTACATACATTCGTCTATTTTGTAAGTATGATGTCATAAGTTGTAATGTCTTTCCTCTTATACGCCTTTCTGATATCCAAATTGTCTCAGATTGGTTATTTTGTTCATATCCAAACTAGACTGATGGTACAGTCTAGTTTTAATGACTATTTCGAAGTGTTTTGATAAGGTGGCTAATAAGGACATGGGGCGGTGGTTTTTCGGATCGGATTTAGTGCCCTTTTTATGTATTGGAATCAACTTGGCCAATTTCAGCTGTTCAGGAAAGATTGACTCTTCTATGCATTTATTGAAGAAATCAGAAAGAGGAGAAGCTAATATCTCTATATTCTCCTTTATAATCTGTACATTTGTGTGCGTAAAGTGTAAATAAATAAATAAATAATTGATATCGCTACGTCGTCGAAGCCGCTTGAATGTTTATTTGCCATTTTGTTAACAAACTTTGCAATTTCATTTGGTGTAGTTTTCAACTCTTTTTGTCATATCCACCAGAAAACATCTTAATCGCTTGATCTTTATTTTTATTCGCTATTGATGATTTGAATACGAAACTGTCGCTAAACATATTTGCAATATCCTGAGGATCAGTGATTATTTTATTGTCTACATATGTTCGTTTACTATTTTCCATGTTTCTTTCACTATATTTTTTGCGCTGTTTAAATAACGTGATATAGCTTGCTTTTTGGCTTGCTTAAGATCTCTTTTACGAATTCGAACGTAGTTGTTTTTATATTATTTTATCCTGACATTATTTATTTAATGGTCCAGAGCACAAGACTCTTTTCATTTTAATTGGTACTTTAATACCTTTTGTAATCCACTTTAATGTATTGTTATTTTTGGACTTTAATCTGATTGATTTTTTTGCGATAACAATCATGGAATATTTTGTTGAAACAGCTTAGAAAATGATTTATCCTCATATTAGTCAAAGTTTTGTTAATTATACTTCTTTTGTAAATGGCGTTATTCTTCTCAATAAATGATCTTTTAATAACTGTGGTGTACTCGACTCTAAGTAAGTGATTAACTGCCAAACGTATCCTTATGATGGACGCTGATTGTTTTGTCGTCCATGTAACTTGAGCAATATTCGGAAAAAACGTTAAACGTTTAAAATTGCAAGAAACAGGGTCGAATTCCACGGTCAATGTCAATATTTTGTCGCGCAAGCGCCTTGTAAAGTATGAAAATAAACGAAATCAGTTTTGTTATTAATGCAAGTATGCATTTCCGCTCCAGTAATTATTATTTATTGGCCGATATATCTACACGTAAAATTTGATTTAAAACATTTAAATAACCTCCGAAAGCTTGCCAATGGATTGAAGTAACCCTGTAGATTTTATCATTCTGCATTTGCAGAATATTTTGATGCACTTTACTACGCTAGTATTTTGTTACCAGCTGTACCTAATATTTATAATATTGTACCTACTTACACATTACAGTGTTTGTTTGTCTTTAAGACTCGACTTTTTAATAGGTACTCAGATAACTTTTATCGGTGAAATTTAAATAGGGTACTTTTAATAATTTTACTGAAAAAATCTCATTAGCCCGTCAGATAGATTTCCAAAAAATATTGGACACGTATTTTTGAAGTGAAGACGATACAGTGCGTTCTGGTTCGTCTTATTTTTTTTTTACGTCACTATAATGGTACAATTTTAATCAGCAACGTGACGTCACGCGTGTTATCAACGCAGTTTCGTCTTCTCTTCAAAAATACGTATCCATATTTTTTTGGAAATCTATCGGACTAGATTTTTACAGTAAAATACCCTCTTGCTGTTTTCCAGCTTTTGTACCTACAGAAAATACGAGTATTTCAAGCTATCATATTTATTCCTCGGCAAAAGTTATTTCACTATTGAAAAATCAGGCCTTAATAATATTACTTTATGACAAACATACGAATGAAATGAAATTGTGTGGAAGTTTTTAGATTAACGAAATAGCGTTCTCCAGTTCGAAAATGTTTGTTAAGTTTTTTATTCTTGCATTGCAGTCCACAAAAGACGTGCAGTTGAATGCTTTCTACATTCGAGGCTATTCGGATGCCGACAACTTGGTGTCGTCGGCCGAAGAGGGCCTGGCGAGAGCCGCGAGGCAGGACTATGCATTCTTTGCGGGACAAAGAGTTGCAAGATCTACATTGAGGTAAAATAATAATATGACCAGAAACTACAAAGCATTTGAAAAGGTTTAAATATCATAATCAACATTATGACAACACACAAACAACATAATCAACATTTCTCAAAGTTTTTGTTATAACAATTTTTTTTGTCTGCCTGTTTGGTCCGTCTAATCTCCGAAACGGCTGGACCGATATGTGATAATGTTGTAAGGAGGGTTGTTATAAGGAGTAACTTAGACTACTTTTATTGAAGAAAAAGTATTAAGGTTCTGTGCAAAGAAAAGACCCATGAAATTGCGAACAGACGCGGGCGAAGTCGCGGGCAACCGCCAGTATTAAATAATCTTCTAGGCAAACGAACACTTGCCGTAAATGTCGTCGATGATGGTGGTCGTCTGGGTCCCCGTTGTCGTCCAAAGATCTTCCACAGTCATTACGGAAAGACTGGAGCCAGAAGTAAAATGGGTAACCAGTTCTAGGCTGCGTTTTTATTAAGAACCAAAAGAATCGCTTGCACTGAGCGAGGCTAGGTAAATTAAGCGATTCTATTGGTTCTTAACAACCACATCCCTCGCTATGCATCCTCGCACATATCTGGTGGAAACGCAGCCTAACGGAGGGGTATTACGATCAGATAGGCATTCGCTTTTAAACTAATACAGTATTAAGCTACATTCAGTTAGATTGAAAACCGACTCCAACGTACTTGGTTGGTGACAGGCTAGGTGATGATGATGATGCATATTTTTGTACAGGTCTCTAAGTCAAGCTCGCGGGCGGTGCGCGGTGAGGGAGCTCCCTGTACACTCCACTCGGGCGCACCTCGCCTTCCCTCTGCCGCGACAGTCACCCTACGCCAGACCTACCCTACTCTCGTAAGTTTAAATTGTTTTCAACAAGAAACGCGCCACAATCTTTAGCTAACAAAACAGAATTAGGTATACAGAGTGTCAATTATTTTGTGTAAATAATTGACACTCTTTATACTACTGTATAATAATTCTCTCTATTATGGAAATCCAGATTAAGAATGGGGTCACCCCTCAACCCCAATTCTTCCTTATGGTGTTGACTAAGGGAGCTTGGAACTGAGTGTTATTATAAAGCAGCGTTTGTCACCCACGCGGTGGCGGCTAAACAAGAAGCAAAATCATTATCAAGGAGAGGGAAGGTTGAATTACCTTAAACAATACCTTTTCAAATTTGTTTTCTAGATTTAAGTAAAGGTAATATTTGTAGTTATAGCTTTAACACAAACAGTTTTTTCCCTTGAAAAGTGCCTACGTGACTCGGACAGTGTAAACGACCCTGTATAAGCGTGTGCAACCAAAACAAAAGATAAAGGTAGATTACAAGCATTGAGTTTTTGATTTCCGGCTCCGATTTTATTGACCGCATTTTATGTTGCTGAATAATCTTTTTTATTTTAACTGTTTTATGGTTTTAAAGCCGAATTTATACCCACTACCGCGGACGGAGTCTAAGTACACTTAACGTTAGAAGTGCCTGTGATGAGAAAAAAATCACACAGATCAAATTAACATTTTGTGAAGCATGGTATACTAGGCGAGCAGACTTATCAGGAGATATGTTTTGTCACCAACACACACCCGCAATAATGTTGACAATATTGTATGTGTTGGCAATATTATTGCGAGTGTAGGCTTTAGTCAGACTGTTCGTCAATCGTAGTACCAAGCTTCACAAAAAGTTAAATATTTTGCGTTTTGACTGAACCAGACTACCAACTATGCGCGTTGCATACCCGCAATTACACGTT
Source organism: Mamestra brassicae (assembly GCA_905163435.1). NCBI lineage: Eukaryota > Metazoa > Arthropoda > Insecta > Lepidoptera > Noctuidae > Mamestra > Mamestra brassicae. Next base: position 8,112,662 of record LR990995.1, on the reverse strand, counting down.
AACTTCGTGCATGATAACAGCGCTGTGCATCGCACGCGACTTGTGCAAAGTTGGTTAAACATTCAAGAAAATTTTACTGTGATTGAATGACCATCAAAGATTTCTGACCTGAACCCCACTGAAAATCTATGGGACCGTATGGTGATAAACTGGGACTCATCTGAAGTCAGGTCCAAATCAAATTTAGATAATGTCGTTATCATGCCATCATTGTCAGGCATAGTTTTCACATAAAATAACCGGCAAAAACGAATGGCACGAACGATTATGAGGCAAACACTAATTAATAGGTGAGTATGTGCTCTGCGAACCTAAGTTATTTGCTGTGTGTACATAGGTCCCTACAGGTGAATAGTTAGTTTATCTGATTTCTATTCTAGAAATCGACATGAAGACGACTAACAGCGAGTTTTTAGATCCGTAGTTTTAACTCAACTAATAGTACAAATTTTGGTTTGTCAAAATTTTTCGATCAATTGTTAGATTTTAACTAATAGTTATTTATTTGACCATTGGTCAAAGTAAAAAATACTGCTGCCAAAAAAGTTTAAATACGGCTCAAAAAGTTCGCCCTTGCTTATTTAAAAATTGTATTTATGTGAACTCACTTAATCGGGCCGAAGATTGTGAAATCTTTTCTTCGTTTCCTCGTGGATGTCAGGCGCGATAGGTAGGTTCTTGGTCAGTTTGTTAACAGCTACAAAACGTCCGGGTACTCACTGAAAATCTTTGGAAGCAAATGCTCTTATATCTGACGCTTATATCGTTTTAAATATATTCTATTTGCATCGGTGTCTGTAGGTACTAAGAAAAACAAAGCTATAACTTACCTATGCGCGTTCTAGCGTTTACACAATAATTTATTAAATATTTTGTTTGTGGCATTTTAATTTAAAATTAAAGGCATTTATTAGTTTCGCATCGTTAAAAACGCTGCATAAAAGTGGTTTTAATAAACACAAATATCTGAAGAAACCGGACTGAATGTGAGTATAATATCTACCTATTTATGAATTGTAACTTTATAAATTAATCTTTTAATTAGAATTTATACCTGAGATTATTTGGTAACATATGGCTTAATCCTTTTTATTGTTTTTTTGAATCCATCCATCATAACTTTATGAGGCTTAAAAGAGAAATATTAGTATTTATTATTGGATTTATAAATATAGAGTTTTGTTTTAAAATTATATCAAATAAATATGATAATTAACATAATATATAAAAATGAAGTCACTTTAGTATTTTGCTGCCTAATATATATTTTTTTGTTTTTGTTTTATTCATATCCAAAGTCTTTGGATAAAAAGATATGAGGAAGAGGGTAGCCTTGCTAGTCGAAAGAGAAGTGGAAGACCGAAGCTTATTAGCGAGGCGCAGCGACGACATATGCTGGACGAGTATGAAACAAATGGTTACACACCAAGGAGACACTTTGCGGAATTATACGACACCTGGTTGCAAACTGTTCGGAGTGTGCCACACGCTGAAGGCGAGCATCATAGAAAACTTGCTAAAAAGCCGTACTTGACAGAGAGACACAAACAAGAACGATTACGTTTCGCACGAGATTATTTAGATTTTGACTGGAATACTACCATATTTTCAGGTAAAAAAACATTTAAATCCAGTAAAAAAGGCAGGCTTCATTTATGGCGCAAGAATAACACTCGCTGGTGTGATAAAAACGTAATCCCTAACACCGAATCAGGTCGGATTACAATTAATATGTGGGGATGGATGAATGAAGCAGGACTAGACGAAATGGCTTTCATTCCTCCTCGCGCAAACAGTTCGACTTATGTGGAAATATTAGACTCAGTCATGCTACCTACTGTGCGCAACATTTACCTGATGAGTTAGCACAATTTTCATTTGTCCAGAACAATTGTCCTATTTACCGGGCGAGTAATGTGCGTGAGTGGTTTCACAATCACCAGAAGGTAATTGTTGTTCCATGGCCAGCGCGATCACCCGATCCCCCATAGAAAATCTATGGGTTTAGATGGTGCAAAGGTCTACAGAACAATCAAAAACCCATTGCATGGAGGTGTGGGAAAATTTAGGAGGGAGCGAAATATGCGCATCACTGCATCTGAGCCATTGCCAAAGCGTCGTCGTTCGTCGCAGATTGAATATGAAAAGAGACTAGAAAAGCACTTGTCCCAAAAGCGATTAATGAGCATAGAAACTTTCTTAGGTGGGCTAGCTCACATCGTGTACATTAAAAATCATTAATACTCGTATAACATTGTAATCGTAAATGGCGCTACCCTCGAGGTTGTGCAAGAATACATATATCTAGGCCAAATTATACAACTGGGGCGGCACAACTTTGAGAAGGAAGCGACCAGAAGAATACGCTTGGGCTGGGCGGTCTTCGGGAAGCTACGTGGTATCTTTGAATCGTCGATCCCACAATCTCTTAAGACCAGGGTCTTTAACCATTCCCGTAATGACTTCCGGAGCCGAAACGTGGACACTCACCATAGACCTGGTCCACAAATTCAAGGTTGCTCAGCGTGCAATGGAGAGAGCAATGCTCGGGATTTCTCTGGTGGATAGAATTCGCAACGAAGTCATTCGCCAGAGAACTAAAGTCACCGACATTGCGCGTAGAATGAGCATGCTGAAGTGGAAGTGGGCCGGCCATGTCTGTAGACGGACAGACGGTCGATGGAGCAGACATGTGGTAGAGTGGAGACCGCGTATGGGCAAACGTAGTGTGGGACGCCCTGCGACACGATGGATCGATGATTTGAAGAAGGTGGCTGGCAGCGGATGGATGCGGACCGCTCAGGACCGGGATGGTTGGCGATCTTTGGGGGAGGCTTACGTTCAGCAGTGGACGGCAATTGGCTGATATGATGAATATAACATATAATTGGTAGTATTTTTTTTTTTTCAAAATTGATTTTTTTCTAACATGTTTCTTATGATTGCGCAATTTGCAACCTTTATTTTCGTTATTTACCATTTAATTATAAAAATAATCAAATTTGCTGTTTTATTATTTTCTTTACATTTATTTTTATTGAATTACTAAGATAAACGCATGGAAATAGCAGTTAATGCAATTTAATCGATGTCTGTCAAAATTGTATGAGCGAGAAACTAAAGACAATTATTTTGGATCGGCGGGCGGTGTAAGAAAAGGTGCTTTCGATGCAAATTGCTATCGATAAAGGATTATTTAGTTCAGGCGTGTTCCGGCGAACCATGACATCGGCAAATCTTGGTATCGGCCAACCATTCATTCTATGTAGCGTTATTCGGTGAAACGTGCTGTCGCTAAATAATGGTATCGACTAATAGTTTTTTCGTATTACCGTTCGTCGGTGAACCATGCTTTCTGTAGACAGTTATATCGTTTAAGGGTAATTCGATATACCGTACGGGACTCGTAATTTAAAATCGCGTAGGCGCGGAGGGGGGAGGCGGCCCGCGAGTTGGAGGAGCAGGTGGTTGTAACACTCGCCGCCAAGGCTGAGGCAAGTCGATGCTGCGGTGGTGAGCGTTAAACCCATCTGCGACGGTAAACTTGCGTGGGACCGCCGCCGCCGGAGCCGTGACAGAAACCATGCCTGCTGCATGTTGCATGCGTGCTTGCATGCTACATGCTTGCTTGCTTGCAATAACCATATGTTTACAATCAACTGCTTTATTGAGTACAAGTAAAATATATTTATTTATGTATAGGAATAAAAAATTATAATGCAAAATCGGATATTTTTAATTATAACAAATGATACATAAACGTATACAATAATTATTAAATAATTTAGTCTTAATTATCATAACAAATTTTAATTTGTACACAGATTCTAAGCTAATTTTATATAAGCTGCGATTGCCTTAAAAACTTCGCATTTTGTATATTCTGATGGTTTTTTAAAATGTTTTTATGTCTTTTGTATATTATTGATTGTAATATTTATGACAAACGGATTTAGGACATATTATATTTAGGGATTTCAATTTGATATTAAGTTCGGGTAAGTTATCATTCGGACAAATGATGATTAGGACAAAAAAAGTTATGGTACTTTAAGTTATGGATAAAAAAGTTAGGTGACACAATAGAGAACCACAAAAAATACAATAGTATTTTTCATAGAAATAAAACAACTTATATATATAAAAAAAATAACTTATGTGAAGCTCTAGTTTCTTGATCGGAACGCACAACGCAGCGGTATCTTCGTATGAGAAACGTCCAAAATGGTCTTCTGTTTCATCCACACAGGGTCTACACACAGTACCACATAACGCAGCGTTGTGCGTATCGATCAAGAGACCAATTAACAGAGGGCAAATTTTACAAATTAAGAAACTTTCATTTTCGCATTGAATTTGCAATCTGTCAAAAATGTAGGGAAATTGAGGTTCTTTTGACAGATTGCGACGGAGATGCGAATGTTGCTTAAAAATTAGTAGAAATAGCCCTCTGATCTGCCATCGAAGTAAGCATCCTGGCAGAGACAAGGCTTCATACAAACGCGCTGCTAGAATTCTACTTCAAAGCGCGGAAGTACAATACTTAAAAGTTTTACTTTTGTCGGGGTTATTTTTTGGCCCTCATTAGTGCTAATTCGGATAGACGAAGATAACTTACCGAAGCATTTTGTAGTTTTATGGCTTTTTACGCATTACATTTGATCCGAATTCGAGACGAGTAACTACTTGTAGAAGGAGTTGCGCTGTAGATCTGAACTCTGTCTGTCCAAATTCAGAACATTTGCAATTCGGATAGTACGGGAAACTCAAATCAGAATCAGCTTGGCCGCAATGGGAAAAAGTTCTTAAACTGCAAAATACGCTTCGGTAAACCCCTAAAATAACCCCTACAGAGGTGATTCGTCAAATTCATTTCTAGTACTGCCGGGGCTTTGTAGTAAACCTCTTATTACGGCGCGTTTGTATGAAGTTTTCTTATGGTTATTTGTTGTTACTGTATCCCTTGTTGTTAGTCTGTTGCAGCTGCGCAGTGGCGGTGCGCTGGCTCGCCTGGAAGCCGCGTTAGTGCCCGACATGCCGCAGTGTGCACCGCCTCCGGGCTTCGCCTCCGCTAGAGCCACTGACGTTCGATCCGCTCTCATCTTACTTATCGTGGGACTCATCACTTCTCTGCTTTTAGGTACGAAAAGTTGGAAAGAAAAAGTTAAATTACTGTGTAATAGGGGGAAATCTAGGAAACTGGTTCGTGACTGATTATTACAAATTTAATATGGGCGCCATTGTTATACAATTAAGAATACTGTACTCTTATACAGTAGTGCTAAAATGTAGGTGTCCATTAAAGTATACCTATTCTATCTATGTATCTAATTGTATAACATAGCATTGAAGGACTCATGACAAACATTTTGGTTTCCTGATACACCACTTGCTCTTTCAATAAATAAACATGCAAGTAGGTACTTTTGATTAACTTCAAAACTTGTAAGATGTCGATGACAAAATATCTGACCCTTAAGTTGTGTCTTTAATTTCGTCCGGTATCAATGATAATGTCAGGGCCCTGTCATAAAGGCATGCGTAAGTTGCGATGACCATCTGCTATCTGACGTCATTGGTGCATTTCTCACAATCGACTGAGGTAAAACATCACAAGGTAATCCACCAGACATGTTTTGGAGCCGGCTGTAAGTACCTACTACTTGCACTTTTGACCATAAACAATGGAAGAAGGCGGGCCAAGGTCGGCAAACAAGGTGCTCCTAAAAAGGTGGCATACTTCGATTTCTTAAATTAGTTTTTGCAATGAGAGATATTTCTTAGAACTTTGGTTGCAGGCAGCTTTTTGTAAACTGTTGATTTATGTATCACATTTTTTTTACGCAGGAGAAAAAATTGGTATTTATTGAGGATCAGTAAAAGGGTTAATGGTAAATCTACAATGTAGGTCACCGTTAGTGAGGTTTTCGAGGTCAAAGCAGGCCATCAAGGATCCGTGCTCAGTCCAACTTTGTTCAATATCGTTATGGACTACCTCACTAAGGATATTCCTTCTCCGCTGCCCTGGACTATGCTTGATGAACTTTAAATAAGTGGGCGGACGCTCTAGAAAAATACGGCCTAAGAATGAGTAGGAGGAAAACTGAATTTCAGAAATGCCCATTCAGCGGGAACACTGTAGCGGAAACCATATCTATTGGAATTGCACCCATCCCCACAGTAGAGGCTTTTAAATGTCTAGGCTCCAAACTTACACCCGATGCCAACGTAGACGCTGATGAGACTCATAGGATAAACGTCACTTGGCAAAAATGGCGTTTATTTACTACCGACAGGCGCTATTGTACGGGTCTGAGTGCTGGACCATAGAGAAGATGCATGAGCAAAAGGCACATACTAGCGAAATGAAGATGCTTAGGTGGGCGGGAGGTGTAACGCGGCTGGATAAAATCCGTAATGAGTACATACGTGGAAGCTTTAAAGTTGTACCAATCGCAGATAAAATAACCGAAAACCGCCTTCCCTGGTATGGCCATGTTAATTAACGAAGCAAAGACCATTACGGTTTAAACTGCATTGAACCTCCCAGAACAAAAGAGAGGGAGAGGCCGCCATTGACCTGGTGGACCTCCATGGAAAGAGACCTTAAGAAAACCCAATTGCACGAAACGACAACCCAATACCGTTTGACTTGGCGCTGGAAAGTGAGGAGACACGACCGCAAATAATGGGATAAGGAGAGGAAGAAGAAGATACTGTTAGTACTGTTACTGATACCTAATACATTGCTCAACAAAAATTGTTCGGCCTTTCTGACAAACAAAAACCTTAACACAAGGTATGTTGATAAGAAAAAACCTGAATTAGTCAAATTGTCCTCCCAGCAATTGGGTCGTAATTATTAAAAATTACCATCCTACCACTCAAAATACATAGCCCAATAAAAGTAGAGACATAGTCTCCCAACCGAAATCACGCCATGGGATTCGACAAATAATTAGAAGGTGAATAGACAACCCGCATAGGCGTCAAGTTAAACATTCAATTCCAGGAGTCAACATAGACATTTTGTTCAACTATGTTATGTCAGCAGCAGAAAAATAATCATCAGTGTGAACACTCACTGATGTCAGATCATTAACAGTGACAGGAAATTTAGGCATTTTTCATAAACGATCGGGAAATCTGTAAATTCTATTGGTACTCAAAGATTTTAATAAATATCAATCGATATTTACTACTTTGTTCTATAATTCCATAAGGACCTTTAAATTTAGGATCTAATTTAGTTTGCTACCGTTTCATATAACACTATCCATCCTTACAATAAAATGATACGAACAATTTTAAAGGTTTGAAACTCACAATCAAAATAAAATGGGAGCGATTCACTCAGTATTCCAGTCGACATTGAACACTCTTAACGCCGGAGATATTGACATGATACTCAGCTACTGCAGCCCGTAAACTGCTTCCCGACCTTCGGTCTGTCACGCTCAGAAGTTGCAGTTGCTCAGCAGTTTTAGCAGGATGCGAACCGCAAGCATCCTGCTGGCTTCATCCACCGAGATACGATATCTGAAACTGAAAAACACTACGAGTACAAATCCAATCAAAGCTGTGGTGGAATAACGGTTTCAAGTTACCGTAGTAGCCACAGTATCAAAGTAAACACTACTAAATTTTGCAGCATCTGACTACGTGAAAATTGTACTATATTCCCGACTCTACATTCGCGACTGAAATATATAAAATCATCAAACTGGACCTGGCTTATTACTCGACCAGTGATAGCAGAATAATATCGCCTCATCGGAAATATTTAAAATGCCCAAACCAGCGACAATAAACCTTATCAAGCTATAGTCAACATGAAAATAGCACCCTTTCTTTAGCATAGAGCTACTAGTCAATTATCAAACATCGATAATCGCCATCTATGAGAGCCCAAATCTAAATTTTTCACACAAACAAAATAGAAAACTGTTAACTAACAAGCACCTCAGCTCCATAGCAATAATAAAATGAAAATCGTTCACCAGATTGCTGTAGTACACCAGTGATAGGTCGTACATCACAAGCTTAACTCGTTTCAACGAAGATTGGCTGCTCGAAGGTTGACTACCGGCATCAACTTCACTCGAACCTTCCAGCCACTTTCCGGTCGCTTTTGGGCAGTGAGGCGCGATGTGTCCCGAGTCCCCACAGCGGTAACGGCACACATGAGATAAGACACTCAGTTCTTGTTGATGAGGGTAGCCGAAGAAAACTTGACAAATACGAATTTGACCTTGAATTATTCCTTAAATTGGTCCCATGTTGAACCCAGATAGGTGATCCACGACGGGCACGTAGGTGCGAAGCTTTTCAGCGCCTTACCCATGGTCAAAAATACGCACTATGATCACGCGACGAACTTGGGTTTATCGGATCGTATTTCACGGCACATATCGTGTTTTTAGTCTGGATAAGCGCACGCGTTTCAAAAATGACATTTTCACTAGCACTGTCACAACGTGTTTTGCATTTGAAACGTAACCGCCAGGTATTTCCCTATCACGTCATTGTCATCCCTCTGAGTTGCATCCCGCTACTGATGTAAGAGCAGGGGATGGCGAGCGGTATATCTTCAGGTATGGAGTATCCATTTTATTAGGGTAAACAAGACAGTGTAATAAGTAACAGTTTTATCACACTATAAAAATACACACACAATATAAACGATAATTAATAAAAAATACAGTCATTCAAAAAATCCTTTAAGGTCGTACAGTGGCAGTGCAGTTTTAAAACGATGTAGTGGGACATCGTTTTATAACTGCACTGCCACGACAACTGTGTCTGATAGCGCACGGAAGTACGTCACGTGTTTACTTGATACGAAACACTAAAATTAGCTACATCTAATAGGATTTACACTGGAAATTAATGAAATTGTATAAGAATAATTATCGTAAATAAACAATAGTATTTTAACAAAATAAATCGTTTTAAAATAAAAAAAAACATGTCATCATTTGTTGTGCAATAAACAACAATAGCTGATTATTTTTCAAGTATAAGAATAATTATCATATTTTTATTTTCTCTGTTTTTGTACTCAGACTTTTTTTGTTTATTGTTTTGGAATTTTTATTTTTTGCTGAAATAAGAATTAAATGTGGAAATAACTCACTCATTATTTTTATGATTAAAAACTGATAATATGACTGAATTTTCTTTATTATCTGATTACATTTATCAATGTTTACCTTAGCGTGAAATTAATTGGTTGGAGGTAATAAAATTATAAAACTTAAAACTAAATTAAAAGTTTGTTGTAACTCCAAAATGTTACTCAAAACCATACAGAAAAAGTCACTTTAAAATTAAAGTAACTTAAAATGTTACAACAATAACTATAGGGCAAAAAAAAAATATCTGAAAACTTTGTTCGGCCCATAACAGTTAACTCAAGTTGATATTATATTTATTACCTGTAATTTTTTAAATAATTTGTAAATGATAATTGCGTAAATTTTATTATTATAATCTATAACAGGAAGAGAATGATACATTTTTCGTCTATTCTGAGTTACAGTATTGTATTATCAGTGCGATATATATTGTTATCCCAATAATCTACATCTATACTAATCTATATACTAATAATAAAGCTGAAGTTTGTTTATTTGTTTGAAAGCGCTAATCTCTGAAACTACCACTCAGATTTGGTAAATTCCTTTTGTGTATGATAACCACATCCATGAGGAAGGCTATAGGCTACGGGAACGGGGAAAAACGGGATATGCGCGTACGAAGTCGCGGGCAAAAGCTAGTAACATTATAAATGATATAAGTCTAGATTTTCCACTCATCCCTTAACGGCTGAACTGATTTGGACGAAATTTGTAACTCGGGTACACCATGGCCTGGATAAGGACATGGGGTACTTTTTGTCTCGTGTAGTACACTCGTTCTTGTGAGATAATTATCCACTTTTATTTTAGCATTTTGTATGCACGTGTTTCTTTTTATGGCAAATAAGTAATGCACCTTTCTTCTTCAAGATTAGGGATAACAGTGATGGTATTATAAGTTAGAAAATATTGTTTCAGGTTTGGGAGAATATTGCTGGAAAAATCGGAAGGAGTTGAAGACTTTCTTAGCTGGGTGTTATCGCAGAATAATAAGTATTGTACTGCATTAAGTGTGACCTATGTCGCAAGACGTTGGTGACAATGATTTTAAATTAAATTGCAGAGTTCGTTCATAGGCGGTCACAGAGTAACGATGTGGTAGCGACATCAATATAAAGCACATATTCGAGCTAATGTATAGAAGTATGGATGTCTTTAATGTATTTCATGGCTTTTCTATAGGATAGTAGAGCATTAGAATGGTGTAATTGAAAATAAGCACAAGGGGTTATTTGTAGTTTTTGTAGAGTGTGTATTAAAATCTTGTTGAAGCGTGTACTTGATTTGCTGGACAGTGCAATTCTCCACAGTATAGGCAAATAAAACAACCAACAGGTAGGTACTGAACGTAGATTTATTATATTACCGTAAAATAAAACCTAACTAATAAATAAAAGTGTCGCTAAAGACTATCCTCTTTTAAGGTAATGTTCTTCAGGCAACTTTTGTTTGGTGACAGCTGCGTCGATGCAGGTCTTCAGATCCTTCTTGGTTCTAGCTGCATCAGCTAGCGCCTTCTGAATGGTGGTGGTTTCTACTGTTTGTAGGTTCGTGGCCAGGCCCAGAGCTGCCCACACGCGAATGAAAGCAGTCGAACACCCACAATCTAGAAAAGGCAATAATATAAAGACACAAAATTCATCTATTTTCCGCAAAACACCTTTTAAAGTTTACATAATATTACGTATGCACTAGGAAAACTAGATCAGACAGATTACCCTTTCCCCCAAAACAGTGTGAGTTTATTTGAAACGTTTGGTTTGAAAACTATAAAATTCGGAATAGTACCGTCTTACAATGGCGAGGAAAACGCTTGCAGTGAACTTTAGTATTTTTCCGATCCTTGGCAAAAAAACCAATGTTTTATATGCTAACAATATCTTTTAACTACATAATAGAAGAATAATATTAGTGATTTTTCACTTGGATTTTACTAAAACAGACTTTCAACTTTATTGATAGAATAGTCTATGCTGATATGGTTATCTGCATAGACTATTCTATCAATCAAGTTGTCACAAAACCAGTAATTCCACGAAAAGTTTTAAGAAAATAAATCAAAACTCAAGAACAAAGACGAAAATACGAAGCCTTACCCGTCTCGAAAGCCTTTTGAAAGATTGGCGCTGTCAAAATGGCCAACGTTCTTTAATTAAATATCGTTTGGTTATCCACGTTTCCACCTTTTGTTGGCTTTTGGAAAGTTATTATGAAATACACGTTTTTTAGCTTAATATTTCCAAAATGAGAAAGAAAGATAGATAAACAGTTTATTTGTGTCAAGCATGACTCATGCCATAAAAACGAACAAAAACAAAACTAATAAAAAAACAGTGAAATGTACAAGTTGCATCATGCGTACATCCTCATCATAAATTTCTTAGAAAATTAGGTATAGCATTTGATGGTATCTTTGGTAGAGAACTTACCGTAGGTTCCGTATTCTCCAGATTTATAGTCATATGGCACGAGGTAGTGGTAGTGAGGCCAGAATGTCTTAGTCAATATGAATACTGCATTGGAGTCAGGTGGAGATCTGTAACAAAAGAAAGAAGATTGTAGCAGCAATAGGCCATACCAGTGTGACAGTCTATTGTAGGTTACGATTGTCATCGGCAACGATTGTTGTTGTTGGTGACTATCAACCCTGACTGACTATCAACGCCTTAATTTTAGGGAACTAATTTTTTGAGCTGTTGTTTAAATATTCGAGATGTTATTATGATCAGTTGGAAAACATATTGAGCAGTTATTTAATTTAATGGCGGTTGATTAATTATTGCGACAGTAAAACATGGACAGTAATAAAAAATCAATTAGGTAGTAGTAGGTTATTTTATCATACAATGTCAATTCTTGTTCCAAGTACGGCAGGCTGTGCCGGCGCTGCCGCTGCGGCTGACGAGGCCCTCAAGCGGCGCAAATATTGTAACCTTATCGGGAATTACAGTTTTGAGCCGTTTGGGGTCGAAACGCTTGGATCATGGGGTCCGAGTGCGCGTCTTCTTTTCAAGGACATATCTCGCCGACTGATCGACACTTTGCGTGACCAGAGGGCTGGCTCGTTCTTTGCTCAAAGAATTAGCATTGCCATTCAACGTGGCAATGCTGCCAGTCTTCTGGGCACGTTTCCGGATGACAGCGATGCGGAGGAATACTTTGACGCCTGAGTTTACTTTGTTTTTGTATATGTACATACTTAGGTTTAGTAGATGTAAATAGTTTTAAGATAGTATATAGTTATATTATGTTTGTCTGAATGTCAATTCTAAAAATAATCGACGAAAAACGACTTCCATTAATAGAAAAAAGAGATTGTTTTTAGTAGGTTACCCGGAACTGAACTATTTAGATTAGGATATTTAAGTACTTTTTTATTTTATTTTACCACCTCATTGTTTATAGAATTGCTTAGAATGAGATTTCTTACCGACAAATTACAACACGTAACCGCTCGTTCAATAATTTTTACCGCCCATTTAATTATTTTCCTGCTCAATTATATACCTATTCACTGATCCATTTCATTATTTTTTATTATTCATTTTTGTTTACTTTACTGCTTAGTTTTAACTGCTGAACTAGTTATTAAACGTGCCATTTATATTTTTTAACTTACCAAAACTGCAATTTACAACTGCCTCTTTAAATCAGTGCCTTTATTTTATGACGTACCTAAGCATTCACTAAGAAAGGATCGAGCATAGTTAGAGCGGGTCGCTAGTTCCATATACATATTTTGGACATTTTAACAAATGAATGTCTCTCTGTCTAGGCCCTGAGATCGCTCATAGTGAAGGTCACTGGACGCAAGCTGCGCAAGAAGGGTTGATATGATGATGCCTGTAGGCATAAAATGTAAACATCTAAAGCACGGACCTCGTTTTTCTCGACTACGGCGAAGTAAAAGGAGGCTTATGATTTTACCCTAACAAAACAATGCAACAGTAGTAAGCGATCTTAAGCTTAAGAGCAAAGTTGCGTACGACCACGGCTATCCTCTGAACATCACTATGAGTAATTTCTTATTTCATACTTTTATAAGCGTGATTTGTCAGTACTCGGGTCGGTAGTTTTTGAACTTACTATTTTATGTTAAAATGTTGACACCGTTTAAGTGGTTCAAATGGGCCGACCGACGATAGAGACCGAGACAAGTTCCATGTACAAGTTTCGGCCATTTGCCACAACATAATTATGCTGTGTTGTGGCGAAACTTAGACATGGGCAATGTACTATTCGGGTGAAATTAAATTAGCGGAATTCTACTGATCTAATGATGGTTAAACGTAACATTCTTCAAGTAACTACGACTATGGGGTTAATTGCTAACAGTAACAAGAAATTTATGAATAAGCCTGTGTGAGTTTAGTTTCTAAATGTTATATCTATAAGTAGTAAAATAAGTAGTTATATTTCACCCATGTACCTTCCTATATATCAGCGGTGGATAGTAAAAAAGTAGGTCAAATTCGCGTTGATTATAACGATAAGGTTTAACTAGTGATATTAATGACATTATTACAGTCGGTCGTTCATTCAAACATCAATGGAATTCAGGCTGACAATCTAGTGTGATTTTATTGCACCTTAATCTGGTGTTTTATGGTCTACAAAAGTGATGGTGCTGAAAGGGCGAGATGATATTGATTTCCGTATACTCAACGTAAAGTTCTATTGAAAACCAGCGCCAGGAAACTCCTAGTTGTCTGTCCTTTTGCTGAACTGGACTTAATTGGCGCAACCATCAGGCACATGTCATTGGTTTAAATTCAGTTTCCTCATACATATGTGTGCCAAATGAATAAGTTATCTTTCTTTCTTTGAAAAATGTACCTATTAAAAGTTGACAGTGTTAGGATAGTTGCAGGTGGCGTTCTGTATTTCTGCCTTCCCCCATGGACAAAAGCAAAAGCGTGAGAGATAGAGATACTTATATGCATGAAGTTGACATTTTTAGACCAATCACCAAACCACAAAACCAATCACGACGACTTTGGGTACGAAACCTACCAATCTAATGGAAGTTTTAGGTACTCAAAGTCGACGTCATTGGATTTTGGCTATGCCCAAGTTTTTTCCCTTTGATTGAAGCACTCCTAAAAACTATTCAAGATTCACCTCGAGACGTCCCTTTAGAAAACCCCTCACAAAAACTCAAAATTAGTTGGATTTCGTGAGATTTGGGGTCAATTGGTACTTAAAAAAAAATTACAAACTTTGTTTGCTTTTCAATTCAAGTTCGAACTTTAAAGCACAATTATTGAAATTAGGGTCTTAAAAACTATCCGAACAAAATTGGGGTTCTTTTATTAAAGTATGGGTACCAAATAACTGCTTAATAAAATTTTTGACCTTAAATCGAAATGGTGAACAAACTTGGATGATGATGGGATGTACGTAACATCCCGATTTGGCCACCCAATTGTACGGTATTAAAAATTCTTTCCATTTCACGAAATTCAGAGGCTGAGCCCACGCATTTCCATAGCTATTTGACTATGAGCACAAAATCCATCTATTTATAGAAAAATCTTGGGAACTCAAATCGAGTACGGAAATGAAATGAATATTCAGAATTCGTTACAATATTAGGTGGAACTTGCTATTGCGGAATTTATTCGATAGCGTCATCGCGGCCCTGGAACGCAAAGGGCATTTGGAGGAACATGAAGGTTTCTAGTCAGTAAAAGTTTGACACTCCCTGCCGCTCCGCCCAGAGCGGAAGGAGTCGATTGACGGTTTCCCATCGCTAAAATAAAAGGCGGAACTTGTTTATTTTTATGATTTTTTGTGAGCAGCATGGCCAATGTTTCATCGTAGTACCTAGTAGGTATTATATAATGTGAAAATCTGTTTGCTTGGATGTTTTTTAATTAATCGCTTGATTGACATAAAGACATAGGATACTTCTCCCCCAGAGTAGTACGTTCCCGTCGGATAACTTTCTAGCGGTCGAATTCCCTAGTAAAACCATAAAATGGGCATCGATAAATCTTGACCATCAGAAGTAGTAGGTGTGTATACTTAGTTCATAGGTAAATTAATATTAAATTCGCAATAAAACCAACAAAAATCTCTCTCATTATGTAAAGTTTGACTTATGAATTGAACAATTAAACCTTTGTGATACTAATATAAACCTTGCCTGCGGCTCGTATTATAAAGTCAAACTCATC
The DNA here is from genome assembly GCA_905163435.1 of Mamestra brassicae. Classification (NCBI taxonomy): domain Eukaryota; kingdom Metazoa; phylum Arthropoda; class Insecta; order Lepidoptera; family Noctuidae; genus Mamestra; species Mamestra brassicae. The sequence goes on along the minus strand of LR990995.1, from coordinate 8,097,343 downwards.
TTCACTATATATATTTATGTATTTATATATCTTTATTTTAGTTTTTCATTTTTTATATAATAAAGCTGAAGAGTTTGTTTGAACGCGCTAATCTCTGGAACAAATAGTCGGATTTGGAAAATTATTTTTGTATATGATAGCCTCATTCATGATGAACGCTATTGGCTATATGTGAACAGGATATACGCGTACAAAGTCGCGGGCAAAAGCTAGTATTTTAATAACCGTTGTTATGCGATAATATATTATCATAAATATTTTTCTCGTATTTAGTGCGTTTTCACTGGGTCCTCTAAAGCATAAATGGTTCTGTGGGTAAGACGGAACGTGTTGATAGGGTAAAAAAGCTTTTATCATTTAAATTTTCCTCACACTTTTTACCAAAATAACTTACTTATTTTGGTCCTCATATTTATTTCTAAAACTAAAATGTATGAAAGGCGCTCTAGGCTTTTAGCGTTACTTCTACTTGACAACCAGCGTACCTTTAGCCGAACCTATGTATGATGCGTTACTAATATAAAGCTTTCTTCATTCTCTAGCTTAAGCAGCTATTAGTACATTTCTTATAAAAACCAACATGAGTGGGACAAAGGCCGTCTTGAAAATTAACTTCTAGACGGTTAACAAAATATTTAAGACCTGGTTCAGTAAAGCATAACATATATCGGGGGCACCAGGAATGAGGTTGATATAACCAGTATTAAAATAAATGATGAGGGTGAATTATGATGATGTAAGCCGTCATAAAACAGCATCCGAGGGCCTCACTGGCAATAAATCACGGATAAGGTAAATATCACGTTACCAAGTGGGTTCATTTCCGTGTAAAAATGTACACTTCCGCAGACAATACGACCCAATTTGAAAACGCGTTGTCGCATTGTCACATTGCTTCTGTCTTTTGTCTCGTCAATGATCTCGTGTGTAGTCTAGTTAGGGTAAGATTAACCTCATTAGTTTGAACAGGTAAATAGATTCTAATTAATACTATGGTATTAATTAAATAGAACCTATGGGCTCTGTTTGCTGTTAAAGAATTTGATGTATTACCATTCAATTTAATGGCAATAATATTCATATAGCATTATCAGAGAAATAAGATATAACAGAAATCTGATTAGCTAACGAATCAGACATAATAGAGACTGTTTATTAACGTGAACACATTATGAATTGTCCTTTTCAAAGCCAAAATGAGAAACCTGATCAACAAGGCATACTCTGGGAAATTGAAATAGTTTCAATTCCAACAGCCTTTTGCATTGCACTAAAAGGTGAGCAAAGAGTTGATGAGTTGAAAAAAAAAATACACGTTAAGTACGGTTTCAGAATAAAAAGGTTAAGAATATACAGACATTTGCTTACCCTTATAAATTAAATAAACAATTAAAAAAAAAAGTAGTTTCAACGTGGAAAACTTTTCATTGTTAAATTTTATTATATCTAGATAGAGATAGATATTCCTAGAGCTACTTACTTTTCGCCTGGCCTCAGACCCCATACACAAATGGCGCTTTCGATCAGCCAGGTGGCATGTAGCACGACCAGGTACCGAAGGAAGCCGATGACGAATACTGAGCTGAGGACAGTGTCATCCCAGTACTCGAGGGGAGCGTTTAGGGGTAGCAGCAGGAACAATACTGCGTATAGCCCCCAGTACAATCTGAAATACATACGAAATATCTATTAGCTTTTTCAAGCGATCTTGGAAAAACGAGGTACATGAAAACAGAAATTGTTCATTCATTAAACAACTAAGTCTTCTAAAATTTTAAATGTCACTGAATCTAACTTGAGTCTCGTGTGACAACGACTAACAAGAAAAACCTTAACAAACTCAGGAGTATTTATTCAATATCCATTAGAAATAAAAATATTTGAGGGCGAATCACTGACATTTTGAACGTGTTCTCTCGTTTTAGTAATAAATCGAACTATAGGGTGGATTATTTTTTGCTGACAACAGATGGCATGGACGCAGCTTGCAATGTTGCGTCTCAATCAATTACCATTTACATAACGTCGGATTTAAAGAGTGCTTACCCCAGAAACAATATTGATGTTATTGAGAAAGCAGTTGAATGAAGAACTAGAACATCTTATTGAATTCTCACCTCTTTTGGAACATAACAACTGAGTCTTTTTCAAGGTCCGACATATCAATAGCGTCCTTCAATTTCTCCTGGTGAGGGCTCAGTTTCCTCAGTCGTGTCAAGAAGTGCGAGTACACGAAGCCTTTGTTGTAATCATAAGGATCATCGTCTGTGGCGAAATGGGCGTGGTGAAACCTGTGGTACTGAACCCATTCGTAAATGGAACCCTGGGAAATGAAACAATAGTTAAGAGCTTTATTTTAAGGCAACTTAAATATACACTTCTGGACACATCTATTGGCCCACCTTGTATTTTCAGTTTCGTTTGGTCCTAGCTAAAATTTTATATTAGGTCGAGCAAAAAGTTTTTATGCAGTTTGGAACCTGGCACATTCACAATTTCATTCAATAGTCTTTTTTTGAATTTCGAACACAGAATTTAAAGAAACAAAAGACAATTTGGAGCCTGTTTGTTGATATCAAACAATCGAATACTAAGAAAACTTGGTTTTATTGGTTTACTTGGATTTAATTCTTGAAAAAGTGATTGATATCTTTGGTTTTGCAACAAACTTTTCTTCACCTGAAGTCGCCGCCCAAGCTGTGGCACTTATTCAGGCCGGAAACAGCCAAAGAAACGTGAGTGCTCAACTTAATTTAAGTCGATCTGCGGTCCGAAATGTTTATCGGAGGTACCTAGAGACTGGCAGCTTTGTTCGTCGCCAAGGAAGTCCACGATCTCGGGTCACAACTGAAAGGCAGGATCGATTCATCGTGACGACCAGCTTGAGAAATCGTCACCTTACCTCCATTGAGATACAAAACCAACTTCGCGACTTCCACGGAGTATCTGTGAGCGCTCGAAATGTTCGGAGAAGGTTAAAAGAACGCGATATGGTACCACACAAGCCAGCTAATGGGCCCAAACTAACGCGAGCTCACCGAACAGCGCGCCTTCATTTCGCACGCAGTCATTTAAATTGGAAACAGCAAGATTGGAGCCGTGTACTCTTTTCTGATGGAAGGAAGAAGGTCTACCGACGTAAGGGAGAGCGTTTCGCACAATGCTGCTTTGAAGAGAGGGTTGCTTATGGCGGTGGCTCATGGACTGTCTGGGGCGGTATATCCGCGAGCGGCAAAACTCAACTTGAGGTTGTTACAGGACCACGGCTGCCAACATTAAATGCTGAAAGGTACATTCGTGAGTGCTTAGAACCTCACGTGATACCATACGCGGACTATGTGGGCCCAAATTTCCTTTTTATGCATGATAATGCAAGAGCCCATGCGGCCGGCATCGTCAGGGAATATCTTCGGGATGTGAACATCACAGTTATGGACTGGAAAGCCAGAAGCCCAGACATGAACCCCATTGAGCACATGTGGGACGAGCTAAAAAGACGTGTTAGGGCTCGTCAGCCAGTTGCCCAGACGATGCAGGAGTTGAAAACTGCCATAGAAGAGGAATGGGAGATAATCCCTCAAAATTGCATAGAGCGGTTGATAAACTCTATGACTAATCGTATGAGAGCTGTGGTAGATGCCCATGGAGGCAACACGCGTTATTAAATTAAACCTTTATTTGATAAAACATGTTTTTTATTCAAAAATCAATTGCCTTTAACAAGGCGCATATCCGACTTGTTAGGCGTAGCTCCATGTCGTATGGTATTCTGAATTCAAATTTAAAACAATACGATCGAAAAAGTTGGTAAAATGTATCAGGTTTAAAACTGCATCAACAGTTTTTGTTCAATCTAGCAATCATATTTCGGTAGGGGCCATCGAAACCTAAACTCTAAGGTGGGCCAATAGATGTGTCCAGAAGTGTATTTCAACGGAGGAGCTCGTGGCTAAAGAATAATAGCCGCCGGGGGTCGATCAAGGTTAAGCAACGCTTGCCAAGGTCGTTCTGACCATCTTAACATACCGAGTTTCCTCCGTGCCTCGGAAAACACGTTAAGCCTTTGGTCGCGGCTGTCATTTGTATATCTTTGGCAGTAGTTACGGATTGTTTGCTTGAAATCTGGCTCCAGTCTTGGCAAGAACTACCGTGTTACCCAGTTAAAGGGTTGTGGAGGTCTGATAGGTAGCCACTCCACGTAAAATACTGGTATTTAGCTGAATCCGGTTTGACTAGAAGCTGACCCCAATATAGTTGGAAAAAGGCTAGGCAGATGATGATGAAATATATTTTCACGCGTCTGATCCGACCATCCCATATATGTCTCTGTGCCCGATTAGGGCATCATTTTCTACTGTTGGCCCCGTGAAAACATGCGTCAACTAATATTGCGCCTTAGGCCAGTGGCGTTAATATTTTATGCACGAACTTAAGCAATTTTTTACACATTAACAATATTAATTCATTAATTTCATTGCATCTAATACCCAGTGAAAAAGCAAGTAATTTCATAACAAATGATTTAACCTGAATTACTTATAAATTAATTATAATATTGCAATTAATATCATATGCTTCAGTTGCGCCGAAAAGCGTTTTCTTTGAAAATAGAAGAGATATTTTATGATTGATCATTAATATTATTATTTAAGGAGCAACCATCTGAAGTGGAAAAGGGATAATGCCCTTTGGTCTTTGAACAAATGAGTGGCGTTAGCCATATTTCAATGTCCATCTATCCATTCGTAAGTTGGGATACTTTGATCGATATCAAAGGTAAAGAATTCATTTCCTCCAGATTATTTCCTGTTTCCTTTGTTTGTTAGGGAAGTCGGACAGTGCTAGAGCTAATGCCAGTCCAAATTGCAGATAACGATGGAGAAGAAAGAGCAGGAATCAATGAAACGTGGAACAAAGTGCAGCTAAAACGTGCACAAAACTAAAGCAGAGTTCATTGGAGGCGTCGCCGAGCCAAAGAGAAAAAATAATGTAGAAGGATTGGCAAACATAAACACGCTGAAGTTTTAATAGTTATTTTCCCACGGCAGAACGATTAGCCATCAGTAGTACTATTGAAACATAAAGTTAAACTTAAAAATATTTTTGTTTTCAAGAAATAAAAAAACAAAACATAAACTGGAAAGCGTGAAAAGCAATAGTAAATCACTAGACGTGACGTAGGTACTACTGGCAGAGCGGCGGCGCGCCGAAAAAGTGAAAAGCGATTCATAAATGTTCAGAGCAAAATAAGCTCTCGCGCGTAGTAATATGGCATTAACTTGCCTGCAAGCACGCGGCGAGTGAGGCTCCGCGCATCGCGCGCGGCATCCTTTTATGTTATACCTATCAGCTGGTTGATACGCGAAGGGTAACGACCGCGGCCGCTTTGCGCGAAACTATCTCGATTTATTACTATTGGTTCGAAGTCACTTTCGAGTTTAGTTTATCACAATTGTTCAAAGTCAAAGTTATTTATTCGCAAATATAGGTAAGTAATTATGTGAATATTGTACAATCATGTAACAGTGGTATATTACAGTTTTAGTATCACCATATTTTACCTCGTTGTTATTGTTATTCTGCCATTTCTTGATTTTAAATTTATTATTTTTTATAAATCGATTGTATTACCAAGACAAATTCATTTTACTGCGGGAAAACAACCATTCAAATTTCAGCTTATGAGTAGGAAGTGTAGATTAAGATGCAGCAAAGATGTTAATAAAGGTTCATTTTAGTATCTACGGCAGGTTTATGTTTACCATATAACTATTTTTGTAAGGTCACAAGTTTTCCTATAGGTACAAATAAATATAACGCATTCTCACTGGACATTGGCATCTTATGGAATATCGTTAGTAGATGCAATACCATTAGCGATGGCGATTGTCGAAATGCCAAAATGTAAAGGATTAATCACATGCCATTTTGACAGCGTCAACCCCACACATTTTTGACGTCTTGACGATTGTCTTGTAGCGTGACACGCGTTGTAGCTACCACTGACAGAATGTCACTTGTCTAAAGCCTCAAGTGACATCTTATTGGCGAGAGCGATTTTCGAAAGTTATAATGTTCTTGTTTGACCACGAGATAATTTGGTACATAGATAGTCACTTTGTCTATAGGCTCTTGTCAGTCACCGATGAGAAATATAAACACAATACTTACAACTCCAGCTAATGTTTGGAATAGCATGAGTACGATCCGCAGTCCTGTGCCAGCCTTGTACGCTCCGTGTGCCCAGAGCCGATGAGCTCCTGTGGTCATGCCCAAGATTGCCACCGATGTCAGGACAATAACTGGAAATTAAGGGTCTTATTGAGATTGGAGCTCGCGGCTAAATAATAACGTTCGCAAGGGACGATCTTCTAGGTGCACGCTTCTTCATCTTCAGCGACGCTTGCCGTAGTCGGTCCGATGGGTCGTCCATAACATACTGACATTCCTACATGGCTCGGAAAGCACGGTAAGCCGGTGGCCCCGGTTGTGATTTAAAATAGGATAGTAATAAAAGCTACGACAAAAAAAGAAGAATTGTCCTTACTCAAAATATTAAATCTACTGCCTAAAATACTAACTTTCCGACTACTTTTGTCCGAATAAAAATGACGAAACGACCGAATGAGATACTAAAATCGTCGAAAAATAAACTTGACTGTTTATTGCTATAATACTTTTCTACCAGCATAAATTACGTACTACTGAAAACTATGCTTTGTAATTTTTATCTTTACTTGCCTACTATTAATTCATAAATTACCTTTCATATTTCATAGACTGTGGTGCTATTTTAACTGTAACATTATACTGAAAATATTATTCTGAGTGGTTATACAGAAACTTATAAAAAATACAAAAATGTACTTGTAACAATAACTTTTACTTGCATCATTTATCATGAATTTTACTTACCACTGGTATGCTTCGATATCGGTACCTACATATTTCAGGCGTTAAAAAGTCAGAACAGTCGTATTCATGGTTTAATCTAAAACCATGTAGACTTTACTATTATCCTGTATTATTTCAAAAAATATAAAAAATAAGTAATCCTAATCTAAATACTTCAGTTCCGGGTAACCTACTAAAACAATCTCTTTTTTCTATTAATGCAAGTCGTTTCTGGCACTCGCCGGCCGCTGCCGCGGCACCGCTCGCTTCGCTCGCTCGGTTCGTGCGTAGGAGGTCACAGTTTTAACCTAACCTAACCTACCCATTTTGTTTAAAAAAGAAATTAACCTAATCTAAATAGTTTATAGTCTGAAGATTATTTGCTGTAATAAATCATTTGATTAAAGACCAAATGCCATAATGACATTATACCTACTTGGTAATATTTTGCCAAGTAAAACTTGGACCAAATAAAAATATGCGTACTAAAATCATTCGAAATATTGCAATGGTATAAAAAAAGGTTGCTAAAATTTGTTTGGGTATTGAAATTTTGTCAAAATCTTTTCGGCAAAACGGCAGGATCCCACTAAGTTTCCTTAATAGATGGTAAGTTAGTAGTTTCCTTAGTAAATTTATTAGTTCGTTGACATGATAATATTAAACGAATAGCATCAAAATCTATTTAATTTTGTAACATAAACAGACAAAACACGCAAGGATCGGTCGTTGCAAGCCAAGCACACTGCGCTCGGATCTTTCGAACTCGCACGCGAAAACAGCCGAACGCGACCCGAACCCGATCGCGCGGGCCGAACAGTTGAGGTATTTTCATCATTAATGAGAGTTAAAAAATAAATTTGAAAACCAACAAAAGAAATTAAAACAGTTCTTGCAAGTTGTAAAAATATGATTATTTAGACAAAACCTCTGTTGTCGGTAACTTAGTAATTTTGTCGGAGGTTCAGTATTCTATTCGGAAGTTTAGTTTTTTTATTCGAAGATCCAATTTTTTTAGGAGAATATGTAATTTGAACATGCTCTTATTTGTTTGTAAAATTGGATATTTTTTTTCGGTATGTTTTGGGTTTTTTTTGTCGGTAATTCATTATAAAGCTGGTTAATTAGAATAATAGTCGGCCACAGATCGCTGGAGATTAATTTGTTTTTCGGAACCATTATTATTTCCCTTTAAAATATTTGACTTACAGAAACCAGTAAAAACTGGATGCCAACCTGGCCAAGGGGTATCGTGTTACGTTACCCAGAGACTCGGCTGTCAAGTAGACTGGTAGACAGTCGATCCATGTAACATACTAGTACTCAGCTGCATCCGTATATACTTGAAGCTGAATCCAATATACTTTGGAAAAGGCTAGCAGCTTGATTAATTTATTAATTGAAATAATGCAGTACAAATTACAAGGGCGACTTAATGACATGAGAGACACAAATGAAATAGTAAATTCAATTGGCAGTTGGAGTTGATAACAAATCTCAGTAGGTTTCTCTTTAGTTCAGATAATTATAAGTGATCGTACAAAATGGTGACTTCGACCTTTAACAGGCATAGCGTATAACAAAGTTTAAAAAAATAAGGGAAAGTTTCTGAAAGGATTTGCATCGTAAAATTAATGTGACACATCCCTTTTTTTAACCATGGGAAATCATCAAATGACTCTTTGCGCTCTGGGCGGAGCGGAACAGTGTCAGACTCTTACTAAATAAAACCGATTTGAACAAATCCCCAACCCTAGCCCTAGCGGGCCCGACGGGGACCGCTAGGGCCAGGGTTGGGGATTTGTTGTTGTTGTTTGCGCGCGCCTCAAAGAGATGTCATCATAGTACGTCTACTGTAGACGTACTATGATGACATCTCTTTGAGGCGCGCAAGCAACATAACGTGCAGTAGTCCCGGACCTGCCGGTCGAATCTGTAAACATGTTGAAGTGAAGGCTTGGGTGAAGTGATCACGAGGTGAGCTGTCAATCCATATAATACATTTATATCACGTGATCACAAAGTGAGCTGTCATTCCATCTTGATTACATGGATTGACAGCTCTCCTCGTGATCACATCACCCAAGCCTTTACTTCGACATGTTTACAGCCGGTCGATTCTGTCAGAATCGACCGCAGGCACACACACAATCACATCCCTTATACATTTAATTTGTGACGTGTCGAGAAGGTAAGAGCTAAGCTTAAACTATTTTTTTTGCCATTGATGTACGGCCAACTGAACAGCAATCAAATGAAAAAAATGTGTAGTAGGATCGGAAATTTCCGTAAGGGCACAAAGACACGCTAAGTTGTACATATATCGACTTAACGATTTAAATAAGAAACTGGCCATGACACGGATGAGATAATAGCGTCGGGTGGTGATAATGAACTCTCAAGCGACTCCTTTGAGAAAGATGCGCTTCATTTAATGTCACAAAGTCTCCTTCCACCGTAGGAAGGAGGTAATTTCTTACTTAAAATTGTACAATTTACTTCTTTAAAATCTATAAACAGACTTATTATATAAATATACATAGTATGTCGAAAATTATTTAATGCGCTATAATATATGTTAATTTAGTTGTGTTTTTTTATCATATCGTTAATTAAAAAAAAAAAGAAACAGTATATCTATAAAGTAAATATATAAATCAACCAGTTTGGAATAATGCTATACTAGAGCATGTCCCCTATATTCATCTGCCGCGCTCGAGTAAATCCCAAAAAACCCATTGGCTCCCCTCCTAGAATGTGTGTTCCAAAAGTTACAAACCTCATTACATTTAGCTCGTTGTTTTGTGAAAATTCGAGTTAAATTTTTGAACGTAAACACACCTTTAACATTAAATAAGGTTCCATTTACATTTACTTTTTGAAATGTAATCTAGGAAAAAACGAATAAACAAATTACACAATAATAAAAGCTGCAATTTTAGGAATAAATAAACCCCGTGAACTCTGAAATAGTTGATAAATTAATAAGATATAAGAGGTAGAGATGACACTTGGATTATCCCGACGTTTGCCGAAAATGAAGCAAAAGTAACGAAGAACGATACAGCACGAGGTCCGACATGAAATATTTTTAATAAACTTGTGCGATATTGGAGGGCGTTACAGACCATGGAATCCACTAGAGCTTGTAATACTTAGTCGTGCCCGCACCAGTTGCGCTGAGGACAAACTTCGGATGTCACATTTTCATCATTCTACTTCAGCTGAAATACCACTCCGTCCATTGCTGGACGAAGCCTCCCCAAGGTTTCACCATATCGATCGATCCTATGCTTCTCGCGACCTTAAACAGGTCAACGACCCACCATGTTGGTCCTACCCCCACCCCTACCCTATACCTTCCAACAGCTCTCACATATGTAGTCAGAATTGTCACGGTCTGTCAGTTTGTATGAGGAAGAAACGAAACATATTGAAACTATCGTCTCTAGCAACGGTCGTCGGGCGAATCTGTGTAGTGTGTAATATCATCTGGCGCCAAGCTATCGATATTGATTACCAGCCATAAATAAAAGCGAATATCGCTGTAATAATATAAGGTGTAGTTCGGTAGCCTCGAGCCTCGCAGATTTACCCGAATAAAAATCTCAGTAATGAAATTAAATGTCAATATGTGATTACAAGCTTGTGCTATAAACTTACAATAAATGAGGCCACTTGAAACATTTCTTGAGTAAAATGAATATTAAGAATTATTTTTGGGCACCTTGACTTATGTACGCAGTCTTTATAGTGTTTTATTTACTAATGTAAATGATGATAGTGTAAGTAAATTATTTGACTAAATAATAATTACTTACACGATACTGGTTTGAGGTACAGTAGATTATCTAGGTATGTACATATCTACAGTAGATAGGTACCTACCCCATTGACTAATGAAAATATTCACGAATAATATTTTTCTTCTATCAAATGAAGTAAGTGTAGATGTAGTAAGCAAGCAATAACTTGAAATACGAAGTAAGCTGCACAAGTTGAAGTTCAGCACATTGATCATGAAACGAGCTTCCCAAGATGCAAATGTTTTATTTACTCCGCAAACAGCGAGTTAAGTATAATTATCAAGAAATAAATACTTACCTTATTTTCCAGAGAGTTACTTACAATCAGTCGAGCCTGTTACGAACAATCCAATTTATTTTTACTTCTATTTTATGTATCTTTGTATTGAACAAACATTAGGCATACGTGTACTTATTCGCCTTTTTATTTCTCATCTGTAATACGAGTAGTGTATCATAAAAGGCGAATCAAACAAAATAAAAATGTGTTGCAGCCAATAACTGACAAAACGATAATATATTTTTATAAAACAACTAGCGGTCTCGACAGACGTTGTCCTGACCGAACGTTTGCTTTGTGTCTGACGAAAAAAATATAGAAATCGATTGCAGCGCCACCTACCGGGTCCAATTGTGAATCTAAACCATTCTCGAATCCCCTTGAACTTCTATCAACAGCGATCCAGCCGTTTAGGAGGAGTTCAGTGACATACACACGTACACAATAAATATAGATATTAAGATAAAACAATAAACGTATTCAATGATTGAGTCATATGACGAATCCCAGTTTTACGAAATACATTTCTTTTTTGTAAATAACTACAGTTGAAATTGCTTTTGCTTTGATGTGGAGCCATTGTTTGGTGCAATATTAATAATATACGATGAATATTTGCATTTTGAATACAATGTTTTTACTTTTATTTTGCCGACTGAAAATATTGACGAGTAAAATACCACTTTGATTGATAGTAGTCCTGTCATTTTTCTCATCAATATTGTAAAGGTTATGTCATCGATACGCTTATGATTATATTAGAGATTGGATATTCGGATGCATATTAACCTAAAGTTAATTTATGGCTTACAAATTATGGAGACGACTTTTTAGAATATTTTTATGAAAGTTAAATCCTGGGGGGATTGCCTAACTATCGTATACAAATATAATCGTAAACAAAAACATATAATTTAATACAGTAGAATCCACCTTATACAATCACGTTTAACACGATTTCCCTTACAAACCGCCATTTTAAGTCAGTCAGTCAATTTTTTCTGACAATTAAAGTAAGGCCATTTTTGTCAAATCGGGTTCATTACATCTCACGGAGTATTATACATTTAAATTTGTTGATCCCGGGATCGCGGGATTATATTGGTCAAAAAGTGCTTTCCATAACAGCCAACATTTTAACTTTAGGCAAATAATCATCCGAATTTCCGATCTCTACTTATGATATTCACGGCACGGTATTTCATACAAACTTTCAACTCCATAATCTTGGAAATTTTTAGGTGGATAAACTTATACGGAGCTAAGTTCGCTCGCTCAATCTAGCTCACGTCATACCATTTGAACCTAACCTATCCGTGTCGTGGTGCCCTTAGCTCCCTGTGCCCTATGTCCCGCTACTTGGCTAGCCAAGAAAACCCGATAATTTGTAGAACCGTACACTGATTAGTCACCAAAATGTCGGTTCACAATTTCTTGGAATGACTTCGAGAGATTATAGACTATCAAATTTTAATGTGTAAATAAGTATTTCAAATGTTAAGATTCCTTGCTCGCTTTAGGACAAATTCGCTTAACGGTAGAAGTATTAGAAGTATAGTGAGCTCGAGATAGCTACATAAAGTTCAAAATGTCTATAGAGTTTTCAATATTTCAAGATGTTTTGTAACCCTACGTAACTTGGAATTATCCGGTGACATCCGCATAAGTACGCAAGATACCAATCTAGGTCTAAAATGTTAGTTCGGAACTTTACGAAAAAATATTAAGAGAGAAATAGACAGCGATTTTAAGTTTTCCTACAGACCTCCATCAAGTACGATGAAACTTTCAACGTCTCAACAAACTTAAACATAAATTATAAAGCAGTGGGTTTAGATTCACCTTCGAATAGAGTAGGTTAATACGAAATGAGATTTATTTAGTATGATCTAAATATCCCGGGGCCGTATCATAAAGTATTAAAGCCTATATATATTAAAAAGGACTAAATATAAAGTAATAACGTAGCCTACTTCGGTTACAAGCTTTGCATAAAGTTAAGTACACTGTACAGATCGAGAAGCCTACAGCTATAATTTTCGAGGGAGTCATTATGAGTTCTTTGTTTGTCTAATAAATTGAATATTCATCAACTTGACGTCCTATTGACACTGAGTTTTTCCATTTGGGATTTCTCAGTAACAGCTTCAAGTCGGGACTAGTACAGTTAATTTGACAGTTACAAAAAATAAGGCAAATGAAACTTAATAACGTACCTGTGCTAATTGAGTGTAGAGATACTTCATACTTACCTAGCGTTTATATTAGTATTCTTAGAAATGGTAGGTACCCTTTTGAAGAATACTTATCTAATACATGTTAATATTTTGAAGAAATTCGAAAGACGGAGTTATTATCACAAGAAATAAGTACTTATGTAATATACGAGGGCGGATTGAAAAGTATGGTCCTTACATATGAAATTGGCGCTTTGTATGAAAAACGTAGTCTTTTTTTTTTAAATATAATGTATTTAATTAATCAAAGAATGTACCATTGCTATCTATGCACTTTTGTCATTTCATAGGTAGTTTATTGATCCCTTTACAAAAAAAATCATTCGGACGGGAATCAATAAAATCTTTGTAGGCGGTTTGGACTGCCCCATCGGAGTTGAATTTTTTCCCTTGCAAGAAGTTATCCAAATTTAAATGGTAATCTGTTGGAGCAACGTTCGGAGAGTATTGTGGATGTCTATGACATTCCAATTGAAGCTCCTCTAATTTGGTAGCCGTCTGTTGTGCAGTGAGTGGTCTAGCGTTGTCCTGAAGCAGCAGTGGCCTAGAGCGATTGACCATCCTCGGTTGTTTAGCAGCTAGCTTTTCCAGCATGGTTTGCAGTTGCTAACAATAGACATCTACCGTTATCGTCTGGCCAGATTGAAGAAAGCTGTAGTGTACGACATCGGCACTGGTCCACCAAATGCTCACAAGTAACTTTTTTTGAGTCAATTTTCGCTTGGGGCATGATTTGGCTGGTTCGCCAGGGTTCAGCCATTGCGATGAGCGCTTTCGATTATCGTACAGGATCCACTTTTCATCACAGGTAATGATTCGATTTAAAATCCCTTTATTATTGTACCGGTTAAGTAATGTAACGCAGCAGTCGACGCGCGTTTGTCGATTTGCTTCACTCAATTCGTGAGGTGAAGCTATTTCACCTTCCCAATTTGCTTCAAGTGGATTAAAACAGTTTTATCACTAACACCGCAGCCTACAGCTAAGTCGGACGTGGTTTGCGATGGATCCGCTTCTATAATAGCCTTCAATTCTTCATTATCAATCTTGTTAAAATCAGGCTTGTTCTGCAGGTCGAAATTTCCAGAACGAAAACGTTGGAACCAAAAACGCACCGTGTTTTCTTTTACGACACCGCCGCCATAGACATCATTAATCCTTCGAGCCGTTTCTGCAGCACTGGTGCCACGGTGAAACTCGTACTCGTAAATAACGCGATATTTCAAGTTTTCCATTTTGTAAACAGAGTGAACGCAAAGAAAAAATACAAAAGAGAAAAAAAAAATGAATTATGGTTTTCGAAACAAAAATTCATAAGTAAATAGCTGTATAAACTTGAATTTGGATTCCTAACCAGAGAGGAGTTATTTGAGATCAAAGTGGTCAGTGCGACAAAACGCCAATTTCATATGTAAGGACCTAATCAAGACCTGGCCTGACCAAGAAAATCAACACGTATAAAATTAATTATATTTTTAATTCTATGTAATTCTATGTAATTCTACGTAATTCTATGTAATTCTACGTAATTCTATGTAATTCTATATAATTCTATGTAACTTCTGCAATTTCGCCAGCAAAGCGTTCAGACCATTGAAAAAGAATTCTATTACTTAACATTTTTTAGAGATTTATATGTTATATATTTGCTGTAGTTGCGTCGGATTTCGTGACAAATGAATTCGATCGCACATGTTTCAAAGTTAATTAGTTTGAACTAACTAATTAATGTGAGTAGTTTTGTTTTAAGAATTTGACTGGATCTGTATCAGGCCGAATACTTTTCAATCCTAGTATGTACCCCTGAAGCTCGATCTGCATTATGTCTGTACTTAAAACCCTGATTCCACCAATGTCTGTATAAGTAGTGTATTTGTACCTATGTCATAGTTATTTATTGTTACGCGCCAGAATTAATGTCGGGTATATTAAGTTACTACTAGCGCCATCCAGTATCGATAGCAGAACTAGTAGAGTCAAGTACCTTCTAGACATTTCTTTGCCAGGACATTCTACACTTCTCGATATCTGGTCAGTCGGTAGCGGTAGTTACGAGTACATTCCAGATGTTTCGAGAATAGAAGTTTCTAGAACTAACTGTCCTATGTAAGGAGTGCGTAGTCCGCGACCGAGGCAGTATTGGATTAGCAATACAAGCGAATACTTCGGAAGCGATCTTCAAGTGCGATTAAAGTGATCAGTGGTGAACTTGTGTTTAATAATTAGTGAGTTTAAAGTCGTAATTAGTGTTTTTAAATTAAAGTGTCACTTTGGTTATTTAATCGGCTGTTTTTATTGTAACGAACCCCAAGCTTGTAACATTATTAGGTATTTTCTTTATTATAAAACTTACAGAAAATCAGGGTCATCAGTTTGGCATCGTAGATCAGCAGCCATGTTCCATACAGAGAGAGGAGGTGAATGTGAATGAAGAACAGCACTGCTGGCCAGTTCGCCTCCCGACCCTTGCTGAGCTTGGGCTCCTCCGGCCCTGGCACTGCGTCAGTCACTTCCACCATTTTCTTTTGAGATCTGTAACATGGCGATGATTTTTATGTAAGAAATGAGATAATTTTATATGTTCTGTAACTAAGATTAAATCAATTTTGACAAGTAAGTTGACATATTTTATTATTATCTGACTACCAGAGAGTTAATTCTACTAACTTTCAAGCAATGTTCACATTCGCATCTCATTCGCAATCTGTCAAAAAAGTCTTAATTTCCATACATTTTTGATAGACTGCGAATGCGAACGTTGCTTAAAATAGTATACTTTTATTGGCCCACTGAGGGACAATTCTAATATACATATTTTTAAAGAGCGTTTGCATTCACATCGCAGACTCAAACTGTCAAAAGTACCTTTTACCATTTTGTTAAGTTTTGACGTTGATTGTCGCTGAGATATCATTTCTTGCGACGTGAATTTGAACGCTTTTTAAATACGAGAATTTAATTGGCGTTCTAAATTTAATTCCTAAAAAAAGTCATTCGTTGAGGTCTCTTTTTTAATTACCTACATTTGTTAGCATGGTGATAGTATCTGGGGCAGGATAAAAATAACTGACGTAGACGTAGTAACATTAAATATACTGTCTAATGTTACTGATCAGCTGAAACAAGGATGGGTTTTCGTAATAAGTACGCTTTTCTGAAATTCACAACCAGGTACCTATATTTTACTTATTACTTCATTTTGACTTTCCTGATCCGTATATATGAACATATACCTACTATTGAAAGGAAACCTACATTGAAAGATTCTACCACCCCGCGGTATTTTTGCGGTGTTCCGGGAGTAAGGACTTTTATGTAGGAAATTTCCTCTTTTAAAAGGATACCTTTTCAAAATTTCTTAAATATTATTAGTTTTTGGGATATTAACGACAAACTAAATGCCATCTTGTTTCATCTTGATTTGTTAATAACAATTGCAACTTTTTATGTACTAATACATCCTCGAGATACGAATCGAATGAGCTATCGCTCATATTTTTAGGAGTTTTATCAAGAAATGACACGTTTTTGAACTTGTTGATTAACTTGTTAACTATTCTTCGATAATGACAGCCTGTGTCTGTCCAAAATATCAGACAAACATTTCGAAGATATGTATTTAGGTATATATAGGTATCTCCGCTTAATTAAAAAGTCTTATTCTTAGCGTTATGTTTGGCGAATTTATAGATACTGTCACAAAATGCAAAACCACAAGATCATTTATTACAGGTGAACTTAAAGACGAGTATCTCTCATCTTGCACCAGTCTGAAACTCTAATATAGGTCCGGAAAATTGGCATGATTACATAAAATCGATTTGTAATATTAATAGAAGTCCTTGAATTCTAAATCTGGTACATTTCATACATGCACATAAACATTTAGGTACTTACGAATGTAAGAAACGTCCTATTTTCCCCAAGTTATACATAATGCAGGTGTTCTTCAAGAAATAAGACCTGTCGTGATCAACAATTTAGATTCCAACACTGTAATTCCGGGTTCCGAAAATAGGACATCATTTACTTGACTAGTATTATCTATGGTTTCCATACAATCTCGGTGCAAAAGATAGATCTCAGTCAAAAGGTGTAGAGCATATTTAAACATAGTAGTTTGCCGGTTTTGGTGGTGAGTAATATTATGTGATCACTGATTAAACAAAAATATTACAGCGAGTATCCTCCAGCATTTAATTTTCAAAAGGAGCCTAGATAATTTCGACAAAGCTTGAAATCAAACTCGAATCTAAGTTGTTCAGCAGCTGTGGTATGGCTCAAAAAAGAGGAAGGTATGCGGGAAGCAAACTTCGACTAAGTAGTTTTTGACATAACGTGCATGCAGTCTTCAAATATGTATTTGAAACCGCTCCGGGAATGTAAAATTTATCGACATTGATGAATTATGTAAGTTTAGAGTATAGCTTTATTTTGCTTGTCTATTACCTACTTGATCCTCTTTTGCTGACTGTATATAACACCGTAATCAAAAGTAGCAAAATGAAGTAGGTTGTTTTTTTTTGCTTTATATTCTTGCGTGTCGATGGGCAATATATTTCCTAAAAATAATGTTTGGCCCAGTGTTCAGCTACGGTAACGTCATTCGCCGACTCAGTCATAAGGTCCACACATGTACCTACAGGTGACGGGGCATACAGCGCAAGACAAAAGCTGGGCCATGGTCTGCGGAGAGACGCCACACAAACACTTTACACTGAAGACATCCGAAACCTGTGGATGTTGATTTTTACTGCGGTTGACATTTTTTTGCCGCTCTGGGCGGAGCGGTAAGGAGTGTCAGACTTCTACTGACTAAAACACATTCGTGATCCTCCAAATGCCCTTTGCGTTCCAGGG
This sequence comes from Mamestra brassicae, assembly GCA_905163435.1. Lineage (NCBI taxonomy): Eukaryota > Metazoa > Arthropoda > Insecta > Lepidoptera > Noctuidae > Mamestra > Mamestra brassicae. The sequence continues at coordinate 8,079,266 of LR990995.1, read as the reverse complement.
GGGCTACTCTCTAAGCCCGAAACTACGGACTTTGGGTTTATTGAGTAGCCCCCCTGGTTCTGATCGGACGGCGAGCTACCCAACGCTCGCCGTCTCCTTCTGTTGCGGTGGCTGGGCGTGTGGTTTGCCTCTCCCTCACGTGACCCACCTCCTCATTCGCTCGTATTACTGCTTCGCAGGAGGAGGTGACTGCTTCCCATGCCTCCTCGCTTCGGACCATGGTTTGAACCAGGGCCAGACGCGAGAGGTCGCCGCCGCCGAGCCGATCCGAATACGGAGTCTATGAAAAGCCGTGACCGTAACTTGTCCGGGCCGCGGTCTGACACGACCCTGGCACGGCCCGGACACGAACGTGTATGAACGAGTTCATATAAAATGTACTTGCCGATATTTTTTTTATGCTCCACAGGCTGCACGTGTAAAACGACTGGCAGAAGGCCTTAAAAAACGTTATCTTTACCGATTCAGTACAGCGTGCAAACCTGCGAGCAAGCATGTTGTAACGGCCAGCCACCGACCTGCGCTCCCTGTCTATGTCTTATAAGTCATCAGTGACCCAGTGGCCCAAATACTTTGATTTCGAAACCCAACCTAAAGGAGACCCAGAGAGTGAGAGTTCAGGCAGCTGTTCGTGGGTTAAAGTACCCGATTTAAAACCAACCATTCACTCTTATCGGTATTGTTCACAGATTTTAAGAAGCCTTCTCATTGCACCGATAGAAGGGCTCAGCCCAATGACTCGACGAAATTGTCAGATTTGAGCTTTTCTTGCCAAAGGTCAAATCTTTCAGATGGACTCACATGCGTGAGTGAAGCTTTTGCAGATTAAATATGAACGTTACATTATATCACACCTCTATTTCCTTCCTTTGTACAAAATGGTTAGGCACAGGTTAATCTACAAAGTATAATATAAATTGAAAGCAAGATATTTCTAGATAGTTTGATTTCTCGTCTTTTAACTGAAAAATGAAACAGATCTATGTTTTCTTAAATACATACAATTATCACTTCAGTTAACTTACCTACCTATCTATTATTTTATTTTTCCCAAAGGATGTCGTTGGTTTTATAGACAATACCCGTCAATGCTATGCCAAGACCGTATTAAAACAAAGACAGTGTGTCGATGTTAAGGTTGGGAGGGCAAATAAACCTATTGTATGTTAATAAAAGAGTGAACTTTCCAAAACGCGTCATTTGAAATTACCATAACATTTCAACAAGTTGTGACCGTGGTGCTTGCTGACTGATAGTCGAGTATTTGTTGTAAAATTAGCAACCTACTTAGTCCGGATATAGTAACACAAAAACACTAAAAGGCGAAAACAGAACAAATACAGATAGAAGACAAATCATAATATATAGATCAAGAATCACTAAACATTCACTTCTTGAGTGTCATTAGGTATATCTTCATATTTATCTGTGTTTCTGTCTTTTTATGCACTTATTGAAGTTCACTTGGTCGAAGAATGTTACCCCGAATATTCCTTTGCCATTAGAACTGTTGGCCGAACGAACGATTGACCGGAGAATGTTCGCTCTAATGTAAAAACTAGTTCATACAATACATACAGAACTTCGGTTGTATTAGAGACTAGAGCGTTCACAGCCCGAATAAGTTACAGTTAAGCAATCATTTACCTACTTAGACCGATAGTAGGAAATGTTTGGATGGAAATAAAAACATTTAACAAATGTTTTGTTTGAAATCATTCCATTCTAGTAGCTACTTATAACTCTATTTAAAATCAACAAGTCATCCTGAGTCTCGAGTTTAGAGATAGCGCCTGAAATACGGCAGTTAAAGTTTTGTTAGGTGCTGTAGAAATACTATTTAATCAGAATCTTTTTAAAGTTTTAGGAACTTAATGGCACATTATTATTAAAGACCTAAACAGTAATTCGATGTTTTATAATAGACGGTTTGAAAATTATTAGGCGGCTGACAGCGGACATGTGCTTTTTGATATTTATGTAAAAATAATTCTGTTAAGGTTCGATTTTTTCAATAGTGAGATAACTTTTATCGGAAGAATAAATAAATCCTACGTAAACCTGCGTATAAGCCAGTCGTTGACTCCGACCCCAAATACTACTAATACTAGGTACTAGTTTTCAAAAAGTTAGTTTACCAGTTCAGTGATAGGTATACACTAACACTACTTACGTAACACGTGTACCGAAGTTAGCAATGAATTTCCAATATCTAGTCGTTAAGAGTCGTCGTCGTCGAGAAGAGTCACCGCGGCCCTGGAACGCAAAGGGCTTTAGAAGGAACACGGATGGGTTTTAGTCAGTAAGTGTCTGTTACGGCTCAAAATTAGAAGTGTTTTTAATAGTTACGACAACAATGCGAATGCGTACGCTCCTTACAAATACGAGAATTGTCCCCCTCTCACAACCGGACTGCGTGTATGACTCAAACGAACCGAAACGTCGAAAGGATCGTTGCAGGTGGAGTTCTGTAGACCCTGCCCCTAAATTAGTAGTAGCAATTAAACTATGTCTAGATTTTATATCACCAAGTTCTCCGTACTCTTCAAAACGTAGGTATTACGTGTGAGATCCCAGATGTTCGTTATTTGATTCTTGCACGTGCTGCTACTGTGAGGTATAATGAGACGCTATTTGTAAAACGTATGAGTCTGCTACTAGTCTTATATCTAAGATATGTATAGACGTATGTAGTTTATTGGGAAAATATACGATGTTACGATGATATTTAATATTAACCGTGTGTCAACAACACAATGAGTTCATTGACCAAAATCATTCACCCCCAAAAACGGAACAAATACTAATATTTGCATCGTGTGGGATTCAAACCCATGACCCGCGACGTATCTACGTAAGCCTTTGTGATAACACATTTTCCATCACAATTCGAAAAATAAATACTGAAGGAAATTGCATCACACGTTTGAAAATTTGGTTGCTCAACAAAACGCATCTACTCGTACCTAAACCGGAATGAATGTTGTTGTATTGTCAAAATGAAAGTCATTGTAAGTAATTGTTACCTACGCAATAACCCCGCCGGTCACTATAGGCGTCTGGTCATTGAAAAATATGAATCACTGCACTGAAAGATAGTTTTTTTACCGTTATTGTTTATGCGGACAACATGGTCGAACTACGCGCAAAGGTTCGTTAAAAGAGTCGACCTAAGCAAATGCATTGTAACGCTATGGGAAATACGAGCACGTTCGCAGAGTTGCAAAATGTTTTTAGAAATATTTCCCGGTAACCTAACAACTATTCGATGCTAAGTACGTAGCTCGAACTTAGTAACCGAATGTTGCAATACGACTGCGGCTGGCTTCATCATTGTACATACTATGGATCTGAATAAAAGTTATTTACAAGTACAAAAAGATCAGTATCAACTGCCTACCTCTTTTCTAATTTGATCATAGGATGCGTGAACTAATAACCCTACAAATCCTTTCATACAGTTAAAAAGTATTGTTCCACTTACAAATAACACAGATTTCATAACGAATAGTTCTCAATGAACCCGCTCTTAGTACTTAATCCGATTTAAAAGGTGCAGTTAAGCTTGTTTTCACGTTCATAAAACTGGTCTTAAAAAGGTGCAATACTTTTAGATTGTCTATCAGAAATATTTATAATTTCTAGCTATATTTTAGTTTTCTACAATTATTTTAAGATATCAACCTAGCTTTATTATGAAGGCCGTTTACCTATGTCTAAAATAAAGTAAAAAATAAAAATCAATCGACTCACCTCGCTGACAGGAGCGACAGGCAACCGTAATCGATGAACACAACACAGTGACAAGGCACAACCGCTACTCAGATCATTATACATGCACGAGACCTGGCCCAAGTTACACGGTTAATTACACACAGTACCTACAACAATACACCGCATTATAATATAACTGTTTTATTGATCATTCAATTAATCTAGGCTTGTAACCCCTTCAACTTACTCCTTCCTTTCGGTTCGATATTTTTTTGCGGAATGAATATAGATAAATCAAATTTTTATCACAAAGTCTTAATTATATGGAAAAATTCAGTTTATTCAGCTTGTGGTGCACTATTGTACTTCACACAGCTACTACTTTACGTACTAGTACTTTTCAAGCGCAAATCAAATTTCATTATCATTTCAAATCAACATTTAATTACATCAGAGCAATTTTTTTTCAAGTTACAATTTTATCACTCTAAATGATAACTCTAGAAAAAACTCGGTACTATTAAAATAATTTGGTGTCGCGAAATTCAGTTTGTTCACGAGCCGCGTGTAAATTGATATTCAGTTCCTTTTAGTTAGTGGTGGCATTTCAAACGTTTAATAAATATGATTACGATACGATTTTTTTTTTCGAGTTATAACCAAATCTATAATGTAATTTTAACTTGAACAATATTATAAATGTGTCCTTGTTACACGTACCTATAATATTGTTATAATAACATTATAAGCATTATAACCTCTTCACCAATTTCGTTGAAATATTCTATTTTCTGGTTAAATGATCATAACGAAAAAATAAATCGAGATATATGTTACTAGTCGCGATAATAAGTCTGGGGCAGCGAAATTCAGTTTGTTCAGCATGTCGCCCGAAAATTGATTTTCAGCACCTTTTTGCGAGAGGTTATATTTCAAACCGCACGTTTGAAGTATAACCTCTCCTCTCCTTTAAAATCCAATCCAAGCCTAATTGTGTACAATTTTTTTCATGTTTTAGGGTATTGAAATGCGGATAACTCGAACGTCTGACTTCTTCGAAGGAATAGTTCAAGTTATTTCATTACGAACAAGTAGGTATTTATTTAATTCAAGTATTTATTTATAAAAATAATAGAAATCTTCAGATTAAATGCTAACAAAGAAAGAAATGTCAATACCTAAAAAAAATGTCAAAGTGACACGACCCCCACGTCACTTCACTGCTCAAGATTTTGCCGACGAATACAAAAAAGAGATTTTATTCGTTAACCGAATAAATCTCTTTTAAAAGGTTTTTAATCGAATGCTGCGTAAATGAACATTACGTGATTTTATAGTCATAATTTTTGTATGTATAATATATGGGCCCTTATGTTTTTGTTTTACTGCCGAATAAACTTAATAAATTTGATGGTAAACGTTTTTTAAACAAAATTACGTAAACGTACCATCGTTTACGTAATTTTCTTGTTTTGTAGACTTTATATTTGTACCTTTGTTTGAAGCTTGAGGCATTTCTTTGTATTGTTTATAAAGCAAATCTGGCCAAAAGAGAATACCAAACTAAAATTAGCTTACAAAGATAGGAAGCTTTTATGTCTTTCGTATTTTATTAATATTTCAGTTCCGAGTTTTTCAACTACCTAAGTGAAATTCTGTGTTGCGGAATTTGTTCGAAATAATCACCGCGGCCCTGGAACGCAAAGGGCTTTAGAAGGAACACGGATGGGTTTTAGTCAGTAAGAGTCTGACACGCCCTTCCGCTCCACCCAGAGCGGAAGAAGTCATTTGATGATTTCCCATCCTTAAAAAAAAAAAAAAGCCACACATTCATACAAGTACCTATACAAGTTAGAAGCGAGCAAATGTCGTCGTCCCGCAAACCGCCACGAATCCTTTTCAGTTCGTCCAGAGCTTTGGCCTAAATGTTTTGTTTTTTCAGAATAAGGTAATAAGATAAACCTTTAGAATAACGATTTTAATCAACAAAATAGATGATATGCGGTTTGATAAAATATGTTATGTTAAGACATAAGTGACATTACAATTATGATCACAACCCTAAAGAGTTGGGTTGGTATACCACACATATTTTTATATCACATGATATCTTTTATATCTTGTATTAATTAACACAATCATTTGTTTTTAGCATTTAACACAAGTTAACAATGCTAGAAACCAATTTTTCCATAAATCGTGTTTTTTTTTGTTGATACTTTTTGCTCAAGCTTGGCAAAATTTAGGTCGGAAAAAAAGTCAGGTCGTATTTAGCTACCTACTCACTTGCCAGAAATTAATTTATTAAAATAATTCAAATTCCATTTAAAAGAAGACATTGTAACGATAACATTTCCTCGGCCTAAAACACTTCAGAGCTAGATTCATGTCGTGTCACTATAAATACTAGGTATAAATATTAAATTACAGTTTGACGGCACGGCACGCCAATTACTCAGACAGTCAGCCCTAATTGTAGTTAATAAACTAGCAATACTTAGCGCATTCTTCACAATATGCAGAGAACTATTAGTACTGTGATTCGTTGTTTTGATACTATTTAACGTCAGATAAATTAACTTGTTTTGTCGGCGGCTTCGCTCCAGAAGTAACCTGCATTTTTCCGGGATTAAAAGTATTGTATCACACTCAGCGGTAGTGCAGTTTTCTACCAGCCGTGATTTCAAACAAACAAACAATATTTTACGTTCGTAAAGTTCGTAGTTTAGTTTACGTCGTAAGTACACCTGGTATTGCCCGCCAGCCTGCATGCTTTAAGGTTCGATACAGCATGCCACCTTCAAATTCATCACAGTACCTGTTCCTTCACCTAACCTACTCTGCCCCGCCCACACATGCATAAAATATTAATCCACAACATTCTATTAAGGAATATTTATACAAGAGAGCCCAGGCTACACCACAGAATTCAAAGTCAAGTTGTATGTTCACACCTAGCAAAAGCTAAAATGAAAACGCGTAGCTGAGAGTTTCACAATTAGAACTAGATATATAGAGAAAGAAAGCTATAAAAGAAAAGACATGTACATGGTACAGGAGGAAATCGCGTTTGAGTGTAACTTAAGGAGAATGAAAGTTAGTTGATTTCTAAAGCTTGGTGACAAATCTGTGCATCAATAATATTAGTAAAAAAAATTAAGCCAATCGGTTGGATAGAACACCCGGCCGGACTAGTAATAGATTTCATATTTTTGAATATACTCACAGATAAATATAATTATAGATTCCCTGTTACCTCTAACGACTGCATATTTCTCCATCATTATAATTTCTCATCTCTCCAGATCAACAACATTTTGAATAAGCAGCGAGTCACTTCAACAGCGAATCGACTCGACATAAAGTACTCCCAGCCTGGCTTTCAGTAATTTGCGATGAAATTATTAGCAGTAGCGAGTCGTCTTACGAGTTCGTTTTAATTACACTTTCAGCGGAGTGTGTGTGTAATGTTTGGTTTAAGTATTTTTAATATAACAACGAATGATATAATTTCGATTTGTATAATTTTCATTTTTTACAATCACCTATTGTTATAACAACTTATGATAGCATGTAAGAGATATACATCTTTTCAGCTTCAGTGGATATAAATAACAAACATACACTTATACTAATTATTAAAGTTAATACGTTCTGCCTCTGTGGCTGCTGACGATGAGCGACGCAAATACTGTAACCCTAGTGGGAATTACAGTTTTGAGACGTTTGGGGTCGAAACGCTTGGGTCATGGGGCCGAGTGGGTGTCTCCTTTTCAAGGACATATCTCGCCGACTGATCGACACTTTGCGTGACCAGAGGGCAGACTCGTTCTTTGCTCAAACAGTTAGCATTGCCATTCAACGTGGCAATGCTGCCAGTTTTCTGGGCACATTTCCGGATGATAGAGATTTGGAGGAATTCTTCGATGTCTAAGTGTATTTCGTTTTTGTACAGGTGTATAGTTAGGTTTCATCATCCACAGCCCGACTTCGCCCACTGCTGAGCATAGGCCTCTCTTCTCGGAAGAAAGACGGTCGGTCAGTCAGTTGGTCGGTCTTCTCTTCTTTCTTCTCTTCTGGGTTAGTTAGGTTTAGTAGGTATAAATACTTTAAGTAAGTTATGTACATTTATTGTAATTTATAACAAACAAATAAAATCATCAACCAAGTTATGATCATATTGTATAATATTTCTTTGATCTAATGATCATTTTGTATAATTTTATTGAATGTAAATTCGGCTTAAATTACGGTCGTGATCAAGGAAAGTCGACGAACTCCTATTTCTGTTAATAGGGTTTAAAGGAACCTAACATGAATGGGATCACGGGAGCTAAGTACGCTTACTCTACCATCAGAAAACGCGAAAAAAAAATCGACTGCTCCATACATATATGTGCGCATAACTCGACAAAATGTACTTAGCAGCTGATTATTTTTCGCGATTTCGGGGTTGTTCCCGTAGTGAAAGTTGTTTATAATGAGGAGTAAAATGACCCGTCAAATAGGATTGAAGGACAAACTTTTTGCAGTTGAAAAAATTTAAATGATATAAACAGTCGTCAATCACGATAAACATTCCAACAATCAATCAATTCAATCAATTTCCCAACAATCAATTTTCCAACTTCAAATGTAAGTTTTTAATCGCAAACTACATTTTGAATGGGATGAAATTACAATTTCATGATTTTCAGACTTTTTCCTTTACTTGTGCTGTGAGACCTTGTTTCATGCCTTTCATGTTTCTGTACGTCGCATAGATGGCCGTATTTTTTATTGTGTTGACTTAGAAGCTTGATTTTTCTTTGCTCCAAGGGACCATGTATCGCATTCCTCCACGCGTTCCGCTATATAAAATGGGTCTTGACAGACTGTTAGACAGACGGACGCATGCTATAAGGGTTCCGTTTTTTCCTTCTAACATAAGGAACAGACCCTAAAAAATGGCATTCTCACATGCTTAAAATGTTCTGGTACGCAGTGCCGGATTAAGACTACTTGATATCCTAAGTAATCCACTGTGGGCCCCTCTATCCACTAATCAATTGGTACAAAATGAAATTAAAAATTCAATCATTTTTTTTCATTTATTAAAATGCAAGTTCAACGTTTTTAGCGTATACGCCTCGATAGGTAATATATAACATTGATAAACAGCGTCGTAGCAAGGGTCCTGACTTGCAAGATTTTAATTTTGTGCCCCCTAGTTCTTATTTTTACCATACTAGCCCAGAAGGAGAGTAATGTTTTTCGACAGTAGGTTTGTTTATTTGTCATGATCTGTAGCCTAAAAGGCTGGAAAGATTTTAACAAATGAGGTATCATTAGATTCGTCGTGAGTGCTGAAATAGAATAATCAATTACGAAAAAACTCAATTAAATTAAAATATATTTAAGCACTCCGTTTAAAATTCATTCAGAAATAGGACTTACTTGGTCGATTTATTAATTACAGAAAAGATAAGAAACGGCGAGAGCACACGCTGCAAGAGCAAGCAAAGCAAGCTCGAAAATATAAGCACCCTGCCTTTTGAATTATTTGCAACTTTGTTAACGTATACTACCTACTACGGGCAAAAGCAGATTCATCCCAGCTCCAGTCAAATTTCACAAACAATGATGCTTCGAATGGGGGATGCTTACAATGATAAAGCACAGATGTCTGCGTTCTATCTATCAATGACGGCATAAAACTCTTGCTTTAAATTGTTCTTTCGGGCTGATGTTACTTACTTCATGAACTGGACCGTTATTGAGCATTTTTTCCTTCCTCTTTGACAGGTTTCGTTATTATTCACCTCTGGTAGCTTTTCATTTGTGCAGGCTTCTAATCAAAACGTAGTTTTCGTAGAAAATAGACGGGCGATTTGAACGATTGGCGCAGGTCTCTAGAGTGACTTCCGGGTCTTATAACAACTTGCTGGCTTTTCGGATGGTTTGCGAAATTTCTTTCCACTTGACCAACATAAATACGACCTGTAGTTTATCCGTTTATGGTTTATGTTTCTTAATTTGCTTATGACCTAATCCGGCACTGTTGGTACGGAAGCAAGATAGATGGCAATCATTGCTCAAAGTTGGCTTGCTTCCAGCATTTCACTTTATCAGAATTTAGTAATAATAAATCAATATCAACAAAAATGGCGTTTTAATTATTATGAAATAGGAGAAAATGTATTCACTGATCGAGATTTCAGAATAAAAAATAGCAATTAATCGAAAACAGTTTAGAGGGAAAGAAAAAGCTATTTTAAGCTTTCAATAGAAAGTGAAAATTCAGTCTTTCCCACCAAATCTTTTTTTACTTAATCTTTTTTTAGTACTTAACTAGTTTTTTTAGACTAAGGATGCATATATAGCAAGTTTCATTAAAAAGATGAATCGGTTTATTCATTTCCAATAAATAAGGACTTGAAAGCTCGTATAAAATACCGTAAGAAGTTAACGTTCCTAATTGATACTTGTTTATGAAAGACCGAGGCTTAGATACTGTTCCTTTACAATTCTGAAATTAATGAGAATTTCGAATCACATTGAGGAAGGCACATTGATATAAACTACTGAAATAGACTGTTATAAACAAGCCACGTGTATACCTAGAGCTTAAAAGAAAATTCTCTATTTGAAGTACCATTCAGCGCTTACAAAGAAAAAGTCTAAAACTATATAACTTTGCAATAATTCTTAATGATTTTTTGCTGTTAATGTGTCGAGTATAGGCAGGGAAATATGTCAAAATGTATCCCGCAAAAAGTTAACCCCCGCGTGTTATCTTTTTTTAATGAAACATCTACTTTCAAGAATAACTCGATGAAAAAAAATATTAACTGGCATGTTTGTTTGGAGCTTTTGTAGAAAAGATTGAGTTTTACTAGAACTCCGAAAATTAAAAATTTTTAGAGTTACTAGAATTGATAAATGATATTAGTTTTGTAAGTAGGTTAAACATAACACTTTTACACGTCAATATTTTTGTGTAATTGTTTTGGCCGGTGTTTCCTAGCTGACTACCCTGAGAAGAAACACCGAAACAAACTCAGAGGTCAAAGTCTCTTTTAAAGTCCACAATCGTACTAGTAAAACATATGATAACCATGTAGGTTAATGTCTGAAGTGGTATTTTGAGGAAAATATCACACAGATTTGAGTGGACCTGACCAGTCAGTGCAAGCCTTGGTCAGTAGTCGAGTAGCTCAACTTAGAACCAATAAGGAGCTCATCGACTCGACCAACAATGCCAATGAAAGGACATTTGGGTAGGCCACAAAAAGTACTCGAACTGCCAGACATCGTTAAAAAAAAAAAAAGTACTTGAGAGAAAAAAAAATACAATAAAGAAAGATAACCCATATAGTCCTTATATTCACAATATGGAATTAAAATGAAATAAAATATATATAATGCTTTAAAAAGTAAGTATTCATGTAAAAGAAAAAAGAAAAAAGTGAATTCAAATACAATAGAATAATCAAATAAAAACAAAGTAAACACTCATGTCAAAAAGTATACAAAAAGGAAATATATAAAAATGACAATTTGTAAAAATAACATATAAACGTAAATATAAACATTGCGCCATGTACATCATTGAAACAGTTCAATCCCAAGCCTTTTTGTCTTCAAGATAGTCATTAACTGTGTAAACTGCTTTCTGGCATAGCTTATCATAATCATCGCGTATCCTGAGCTAAGTTTTTTGGATAATTTATCTATATAACGGCGCGCGATAATTTAGTTGATTTATTTTAACAGTTTTTATAAGTTGTAATCGATTATTTTTACTCTGTGGTGTAAGAATTATTTCTTTATTGGTCATTTTAATTTAGAGCGGGTAACACCGAATGGAGTTGTGAATGTCATGGCGGCAGTGACGGCCACTTTTGACGCGACCGTCAGCCGAGGCACATGCACAAACCCATTGGCTCTGGATCAGTAATTATTATTGTAATCATTAGTTATTTTGGTGAAGCTTTGTTAAAATATTACAAGTTAAATTAAGTGAGATATTTTGTGAATATTAATTCTTCAACTACCTGCACCTACACGCCCATAATGGTGGACCAACAGATGACGGATAAACAGCGACACGTGGTGTCTCAGCCGCTCGGAAATCCGTTATATATAATAATAATAATTCTTTATTATCAGGCAACTAAGTCCCATAGATAAAATACACAAATTAAACATACTTACAAAAAATAAACTAATACATATTAATCTTACTTAAATCTGACAAAATAAATTAATTTTACCAAATCTTTACATATTGTAAAAGAAAATTAGAGATAAATTGATATTCCAATTAAGCTTTTATTGAAACAAACGGGATTTTATTTTTTTCGGAATGCAAGGTTAAAGCTAATTTGACTGGCCTAATTAACACAAAAACCAAAAACATGTGTCAAATATTTTCATCTCAAGAATCTATTGTACATTTTACGAATTTGTAATAAAATTCACAAAGCTGCATGCAATAAATAAGCACTTTGTGAGTTTTCAAGTCTGTGCAGAAAAATGTAAGTAAAATAGATTTATTTTTTTGTCTGTGCAGACAAAAGTCTGTATCGTGTGGTCTGTATACAGACTTTGTTGCACAGAAAAAAACCTAGAGAAGTTTATGGAAGTCTGTCTGTATGATTTCTGGCTAATGATTTTTTTTTTTTTGTTTTTTCGAAAAAAACAATGATGCCGCGTGCGATTGATATAACTAACAAGTTATCAATAAAATTGGGTACGAGACTCCTTTCAGTGTTTTTCGATATTCCTCGTAGTTTCGGATTTGGCCATTCACGCACACTTTAAAAATGAACCCTGTTTATTTACATTCAGGAAAATAAAACAGTTATTCATTCATTGGTTCTAGAAGTTACTATTATGTGTAGTAAGTTATGTACAAATGTTTTAGTTCTTATTTTTTTATTTGCGGTGTATAATAACTTAATAAGTATAAAATAAACAAATGAATAAGTATCGATTTTTGCTAAATATTTATTTATTATGTCTTTTTTATTTATAATAAAGATGTCCTAGGCATTTCACGATGTTTTGCTTACCATTTTGACATAACTTTGTTGAATTCGGCGACTTGTGATTTGACACTTCTGCAACTACAACTATTTACTAAAGTCTCTCATTCGAGTATCGAGTAGAATCGAGAACAGTCATTCTACACAGACGCAACGAAACTGCAACAAACGTATAGTAAAACAAATAATTAAAAAAAATGGTACAATTGCCCTGAGCGTGCCCCTAGCGAAAGTAATACCATCTCAGCATTTGCTGAGCGTCAGACACTCAGCGCTGTTCCCCGTAGTGACATAAGGAAGATGGTTAGTTAAATATATTATGTATAATTTATAATAAGTCAATATATAAATAACAGTGGTAAAAAAAAAGTGTGCGAGTCCCGAATGTAATAAATAATTACATCACAACCATGCAACATGGCGCTGACGTTAATTGCAGGCTCCTTTCAATGGATTCGACCTTTTAACAGAATACGCTGAAATCTACTGGCCGCTTTTCCATGCTGAAATGGCATTCAACCATAGAAATATAAAAAAAAAACTATGCATTCAACAAATCAAAAGAAATGATCAAACGTTGAATCTGTGTAGAGATAAATAGACAAGTTGTAATGTTGGACACCCTTTTATGAATAGCGTAATCTAGTTTTTATTTAGTTCATCAAGTTTTTATGCATTTTTTCTCCAACAATTGGCCTTTACCGGCTTATTCAGAACGTTGTAATTACTTTGTGGATGTCCTTTTAATAAAATATATCTAGTTATAGAAATACTGATCGTAAGCGCATCACTTGCGCGGACCTGCGAACGGCGAGCGTTGGGTGGCTCGCTATCCGATCACCACCAGGGGGCTACTCTCTAAGCCCGAAGTCCGTAGTTTCGGGCTTAGTTGTATTGTAGTCCGTATCACCTAACCACTAAGAATTCATGACAACGATTTGACAGTTGGTGGATCGATTTGGTTAATTAATTATTTACTCTTTTGAAATGTTTGTAGTGATCCGAGTTAGGATTTTAGGTAAAGGAAACATGGAAAAGTTACCCGAAAAATGTTATTATTGGGAAGCACTGAAAGTGTTTTTCACTATAGTATTTTTGGATGAACTTTCTTTGCAAGTATGGAAATACATAAAGGAAAAGACAAGACAAACAATGAACAAAGTCCCTCTTTATTATTGTTTAAATCACACAATATATTTTTTGATCTACAAATTGCAAATGTGCAGTGTTTTTAAGAAAAATACAATTGTAAAAAACAACATTTTAAGTTCCACGGAAACTTGTATTGACAAAACTATGAGTTTATTTTCTTACTACTAATAACAAAACTTCTTTCTTAGGCATCTAACATAGAACAGTTTAAAACTGTTTCAAAATAAGATTTTCCTGAAATGTCCTGTTCGTGTTTCAAAGACCATAGACAAAAAATGTTTCAAGCACCTTTACAATGTGCAGGATGTGTTGAAAGACTTAAAACAAACCTGAAAAGGTGTCATTGTACTCATCATTATGAACAACTTTTACTATGGGATCAACCCTAAAATCGTGAACACAAAATCAGCTGTTCAAGTGTTCAGTACATTTTGTCGAGTTATGAAAATATAAATGTATAGCTGGCGAACGACCGGGTGACCCTTTTCCTGCTGCGTGGATAAATACACTGTAGTACGAAAAGCGCTTGTATAAACTAGAACCCAATCACACTTTCAGAAAATCCGAAAAATAGTGTAGGTAAATCTTTACGTTTTATTTTTCACACGAATAGGACATTCAAAATGCATGTTTAACAATTAAATAAATAATGTCTTTTATTGATGTTAACGTACTTACAGGAATAATCATTATACCTATCAATGTATTAAAAAAAAACTTTAATAAATGAGAAAAATACTAAGTACTCTTGTGTTTTGGTGAAACATTAGTAATTTTTAAACCTCAGTCTTTCTTCGTGGACTCGTATCAAAATCCTTCTCCCAAATAGATAAAGTTAAAAAACAATGATCACTACAAAATGTAGAAAAATAAGAATAATAATGATTCATTAATTTATTGAAAAGTATTTTCAATTAAGCTGCGTCGAAAGGGACGTAATTACTTGGGAGGACTGCGACGTAAAAGCCGACAGTCGAGATGTGAGGGAAGTTCGTAATAATGCGGTCGACATAGCCTCGAATATTACATTGAGCCTTCTACAAACCTGGAAACGGCCGAAGAAATGGGTCGGATAAATTTGATTTGTTGTAGTGTAGTTTGAAATTAGTTGTTCTATGATTTATTGCTATTCTTATTTTTTTTCGTTTTAAGAAAAGCATAGCGAAACATTTTCCAAGACAGTTTCAGCTTGGGACGCAAGCTCTGGACATCTTTGGTTTTTTACTTTTGTAATATAGGTATTTATACGGATAATATCTTTGCGGATACAGGTAATATCTAATTATGATAATTTACTTGCTTATCACATTTAATCACCTTATCACATTTAAAGTAAGTACAAAGGGTATGCCATATATACAATTATTGTTTTTTTTGCTCTAGACCAAGTGAAGTTCTATCAGCATTAAGTCTCAAATGATTGTAATTGACCATGGGACAAAATCGCTAGAGCTTGTCAAGTTCAATTGCATACACAATGAAGATTTTAACAATCGATATCCCTGATAGAATTTCATTTAGTCCAGGGTAAGAGCTGTTTATAAAATACACTCGCGAACAATAAACTGGAATCACTTCGTTGCTCAAAACAGTTTTTTTACAATTTCTATATATTTCTATGAATTGCAATTCATGGATTGTGGTATAACATTTGAAAGGTCAATTTGTTAGCTTTCAACCTCTTTCAATATCATGACCAAAGATTATTCACCTTATGTCATGGAACGTAAAAACATAAGACAACAATTATTTAATCAAAACACCACATTGTTTGGTAGTCTTGAAATCCTATAAAAAATGGGTGTTTATGAAAATTTGTCATCAGTCCAATGTTGTGAAGCTAAAAGAAATGGAAACCACACCTATAGAAACCGCTGAAGTCGTCATCCTAATCCAGCAGGGGTTGTCTCAGCGTTCTATTGCACGACAGCTCCATCTGAGCCAGTCTTGTGTCTCAAAGGTATACAAGAGGTTCAGGGAGACTGAAAACTTAGTCCGGAGACCAGGATCTGGACGACAGCGATGCAGTTCGGTGAGAGATGACCGGTATATTGTCACCTCTTCTCTGCGAAATCGAACCTGGCCGGCGTGGATGGTCAGCAGCAGCTCAGAGCAGACCGAGGGAGGGCTGTCAGCAAGTTTGCAATGAGGCAAAGAATCAAAGAAGCGAACTGGACCCCAAGGCCAGACACGGTACTCATGTGGGACCAGCTGAAAAGGCGGGTACGAGGAAGATGTTCAACTCCGGCGTCGTTAGTATACCTGAAAGCTGCTTTAGTTGAAGACTGGCAGGAAATCCCACAGGATTCCATCAGGAAACTCTTTCGGTCAATTAAAGATCGTTCACAGACAGTCATTAGAGCCAGGGGGGCGCAACACAAAATATTTTAAATAACATAAATAGTAAATAAAAAAAATCGTTTCATATTACTTCCTGTTGATATTTGACTTCAACACCATACACCTATTGCAATAATTCCCTATACTAGGGAGTTTTTTTATGTTTTGAAAGCTAACAAAATTACCTTTCAAATTAAATAAAAAAATGTTAAAAATTGTTTTGAGCACTACGGGATGAAGTGATTCAAGTTTATTGCTTGCGAGTGTGTTAGACCTGTGCACCGAAATAGTAATAACCATTAATTTCAGTTCTATTATTAATATAATATTTAATACAAATCTTTTCTTACACTGGTACATGTACAAGAATAACTTGAGACAGTGGTAATTTGATTATAAATACTAGCCCAAGATTAATAAATATACATAACTATAATAAATTCTTGGCTAAAATTACCGTCTAAGATAATTTCCGGTTAAAATAGATGGAGAAACTTTTAGAAATCATTCAGAAAAGAACAATGATAAAAAAAATAGAAAAAAACGCATCAGATACTTACGAGAAAAAAAAACAGCTTACGAAAATACACTAAAAATTTTGGCAATTAATTATTTTGGGTCAAAATAAAAGCACTTTATTAAGTGTTTTTTTTTGCTTGGATATCTGTGGTAAGACGTACTGACCGCTGTATTAAAATTTGTCCATCTAATTTAGTAGGACCTTTTACATTACTTAATTTAATAAAGCTCGTCTTCATATGTATTTTGAGACCCAAATACGTGTGAATCGTAAGAAAAAATATTGTTAGTTTTTAGATGCTCACAACACGTCCATACTTTCGTTCTACAATTAGATAGACCTTTCCTTAGTTAGGTAATGTTTAATTGACTAAAACGTAGCAAAATTTTCGTTGTGGTTTTAAAATATTCCGGACTAGTCACTTGTCTCATCTTGCTAAAAGAAATGGTATCGTATTCAAGCTTTAAGAAGTTAATACAAAGAGACCACCAGAGAAAATATCTTGTCACAAAAACTTGTCAATGTCGGGGGCTCTGAACAACGTGACATTATATCAGAGATAACTATTGTCGAAAGTACAAAATGTTGGGATTGACCATGTGACATTTCAGTATCATATTATGTCAATCCCGTGAGTGGTACATTTTTTTAAACATCGTTGTCATTGGTAGAATTTTACTCGGTAGACTAGAGCCCAAGAGATCTGTACAACCTTTTGATATAACATAACTTTAAGGTTACACATTCTATGAATAGAAATAACGTTAAATGTCATGGGTTCCGAAATGCATAGTTACGCAGCTAACACCAAACTTAACTAAGACAATTCAAAATATGTCACCAGTATAACATGTATTTAAGTACCTAAATGTACTTGATAAGTGATATCAGTTATCTACTAATTAGGGATTACGCACACCGGGACGGAATGGCAGAGGATTTAAATTTTTACCAAAGGACATTCAAACTTATCTAAGTAGGATAACGACATAAATGCCAATATTTTAAATTGATTCCGTGGCATCGAAAGGGATTTCTTGACTCGGCATTGGAGAGTGTGCTAATGGATCCCACAGCGGCATGACGCGGCACGTCGCGGGATGTCTTGGTGGCCTCGATCAAGAATACACTGGTAGGCCACCGGAATGCTACAGTATCTAAGCGGCTAGTATGCGCTGACCGGTGGCAAAATCCTCTGCCATTCCGTCCTGGTGTGCGTAGGCCTTTAAGGTAAAAAATACGACGTTGTCGTTTTTCAAGTAAGGTCGCTTTACATGGACATTCACAATTTTGTCGAATTATTTTGTAGGAAAGATGAACAAAAAAAAAATTTAATATGCTATTCGATTCTCTTAGGTGGTTTGATTAATACCCTAGAGTTATGGGATATAAAAAAAAAGGTTCCGACAAATTGAGAACCTCCTCCTTTTTTGAAGTCGGTTAAAAAGGAACACGTTGTATATTTATTATAATATTATTTTTGCGGATTCGCTAATTGAGATAAGTTCATTATTAAACAATTGTATCCAAAAGATTAAAAATACTAATTGAGACGACTTTTAGAGGTTTTATTGTAACGTTGACAACGTTACAAAATACGAATCGAAAAACGAACAGCTGCCTTAGTGTAAGTTTTTTGCTGAATGTACTCGATTGCGTAACGTAATTACGTCAACTTGTACTAAAACTGAATAAAAGTTTCTGGTGAAAATAATGGAAAACCTCTTTTTAGGGTTCCGTAGTAAAACATCCCTTATAGGTTCGTCATGTCCGTTCGTCCGCGGTCATACTCGGAGACGCTGGTTTTGGCATGGTTATAGATATTTATTACGCCGACAAAGTTGTAAAATAAAATCTGGAACTGGTACCTGCCATACCTACATGAGTTTTTTTTTGTAGTCTGTTCCATCGTGTGGGATCATTATTTATTTTTTGATAGGTTTCTTAAAATATTAGGGGATAATCGTAACCAAGGTTGGATTCAGAGATCCTTTAGCTTTAAAATGTTATTTTTCCATATGATTTCACGTGATCGAGTAAGTAAAAAAACTCGCACTAGGGCTTCTGATTAGTAACGACTAGGTATAAAAGGTCAAACTTAATTTGATAGCAAAACTTCAGACTTGATGGTTATCCATCTTAAAACAGGATAAAAAATAAAATAACTTATTTTCGAAACTTTTGGATACCCCACGACGGTGAAGTTATGCTAGATAATTTAATTTGACCCCTTGTTTATTGAACGCTTATATATGCACGTAGAATGCAAAGTTTATTAAAATCCATTACAACATGACAAAATTGTGTTAACACTAGACTACGTTCTTCACTCCAAATAACATTACACACTCAAAATTATTGTAAACCGATTTTATCTTGTCCGCCATTACACCTACTCGTATTTACAGTTCGACGTCAAGAATTTGAAACGTAAAGAATTGTTTTCATTTGGTGGCTTAATTTAGAACTTCACATTCACAGTTTTTCAAATATAATTTTATCCGTATTCTTTCTCACGTTGTATTATTCTTAATTTGATCTCTTTAAGATATTTCTCGGGTTCATCCGCTGAGTAATCATTCTTTTCTTCTGAGATGTTATTGACTATGGCGTCGGGTGTAACTGTTATGGTTTCAGTCGGTGATGAAGGGTAAGTGCAGCAGCCTGTTGAGCAAGGTCTTTGTTTTTCGTTGCCCAGTTGCATGGCGATGTCTAAGTACGAGTTCCTATTGTTTGTGATTTCCTCCTTGAGGGTCCGTTTGAAGCAGTGCTTGCTGCATGTCCTGTGGTCATGCACGGGGGGCGTGACGATCGTGTTTCCGTTGTGGCACACGTGGACGGTGGGCACGCATCGGTCCCTCACGTCCTGGCGTCCCAGTTTGTAGCGGATGCTGGGGTCGTTTCGCAACGAGTTTTTCAGTGAATTTCCTGTAACACGTGAATGATTTTAGTTACAATTCTTGTGATCGTATTATTAACTGTACAGTAGCAGTACACCGCAGACTACCCCCTTTATATTTTAAGTTTTTTCAGTCCTTCCGGAGGTTGTCTGCGATAACGATATACGACCACTCTAGGACCCATTGAATTAAGTATGTGCAAAAAAGTTGAGTTACTTCTTTTGGTGAACAACAAAAATATTAAATTTATTTATTTAACCCCCGCCACGACATGCCAATAAATTTTATTTTTTACCGCTGGTGAACAGAAGGGAAATTCTGGGTCGCAACACATATGTATAATAGCTATTCATGAAAAGGTAACCTTGTATAATAAGCCAAGCTTATACGAGTAATTTGATTTTGAAGTCGTATTAGGTCTACGGTCTACCCGTGCTATATAGGTACTTAGTTTGATGTGTGGCGGGTTTGTCTGTAATACTGGTTTAGTTAAGATTGTTTATAATAGGTAACAAATAAAATTTAATGCTGTAAGAGGTTGACAGAAATTTACGCAAAGGGTGGAGGTGGAGGAATTACGTAGGGTGGAGGACAGAGAGAGGAAACGGAAAAAGATAGTAGGTAATATTTTGTTTTGTAAGGCCGATTTTGTTATCACCTTGACATATTTTTTTTTTATGGGAAAAGCCCGCCACACATTCCCAACCACTTAACTCCTGAAAGCCAGAAGCCAGAATCAATAGTGGCGACCACAAGAAAAACGCAAAGTCAATGAAGCTCGACGAGTCTCGGAGAAACGATTCAATTGTTTTGGATCCCGCAACGAAGTTAATCAGAAAAGAACAGTGTGAGTGAGTAAGAAAATATATAATTACCACTTCCTCTCTTCTACCTTGTCAAGTTATAAGAATTGGGGTTTTTTTATGCGCTCATATTTTACTTTGAATAGCAGCTCGATTGATAATGTCGTTAGGACGGAGCGGACCGTACATTTTGGCACATAATTGGCTCGTCCAGACCGAAGAGACGGCCCTATCTTTACTGTTTAAATCTATGAGTAGCTCACTACAAGCTATCTAGCTCGTGTTTTGAACCTGCTGTCTCACCGCGGAGTTCGAGTTGTGCTGCCAATTGGTTGGGGAGACTGGAGTTTGCAAACGAGTCACAGGTGATAAATATTATGTAGTGTAAAATAACCTGAGTTGATAGTACCGCTGGAGGTGGGGTTCCTCTGAAAGGCCATAGCGGTGTAGGAGCAGCGCTTGGCAACGGCTCTCTCACTGGAGCGGCAGCACCACATTGTCATTGAGTTCTGGAACAGAGCGTCTGCTTACTTTAATTTTCACGAACACGAATGAGAGATATTTTGGACTCGTCGAGCTGTGTAACGTAAATATTACAGAGCACATAATTTCTGACTGGCAGTCTAATAACTTAGGTAAGCAAGTAAGTCAAATTCTTATTTAAAACGAAATGTTAACATATTTTCTTATTATTTGCTCTCCTTCATATTTTAAAAGATTATTTGAATAGAAAAGTAGCTTACAATGTCTAGACACAGATTGTAAAAAACAATTGGAAAAACATTAAGTTCTCATTCATAAATTTGGAAGACCGGAACATAAACCCAAAATCATGAATATGGAATGGTTGCGTTGGCTGTCGCAACAGACGCGTGGCTGGAGCATATGCAGAGATATCAGTATTAAGACAGTTTTCTGTACTCGCCTCCAATTGTAATGCGAGCTGCCCTGTCGGGCTCGATGCATGAAGTTGATTGACAGTTACCTTGAAAGCATCCCTGAATTTGTTGGACATGATGTGGTAGAATATCGGGTTTATGCACGTAGACACGTAGTAGAAAACTCCGGAAATGTACGTGAGGAACGAGTACACAGACAGTAGGATCGGTGATCGAGCTCGATGGTTCTCAGTGGTTCCGTATATCGCGACTAGCCGCTGCGCGTGGAACGGTGCCCAACAAACGAAAAACGCCACCACGACTGCCACTGTAAACAAAAAAAAAAACAATAAATAAAGTGTTACAAAAATAGGCTGCGTATTTTGGGGCAATATAACAGGACAAGTCGTGCCCCAAAACATGCAACCAAAGTGACCTCTGTGCTATCACCAAAGTGTCATAATCATCATCATATCAGACGAAAGACGTCGACTGCTGGACAAAGACCTCGCCGTCGATAACCGCCACGCTTGGCAGGCGGGTTGGTGATCAT
Organism: Mamestra brassicae; assembly: GCA_905163435.1. Taxonomy (NCBI): domain Eukaryota; kingdom Metazoa; phylum Arthropoda; class Insecta; order Lepidoptera; family Noctuidae; genus Mamestra; species Mamestra brassicae. Next base: position 8,057,377 of record LR990995.1, on the reverse strand, counting down.
AGTGTAGTTGTTGCAATGCAAAGATAATGTTGCTGCCTATTCTCTGGTGAGGCCCTTTGTCGCCTCTTACGACACCCACGGAAAGGGATTGGATGGTGCTATTCTTTTACGTCCGACACCACATAGTACCAACGTGTACGTGGCACAAATTTCAAACACTGTTGCGCCATTGATAAGAGAATGCGAACAGATGTTACAGTGATCGAAGTAAATTCTATAAAAGGTTTGTGTATTCATTGTTTGTGGATCGTCGTCATTATGAACATCTTCCCGATTCATTTGCACGTTTGGGAATCGAGATAGCACGTTTTTTTCTTCCATACTACCTATGAAGGTATAAAAAACTGGCCAAGTGCGAGTCGAACTCGCGTGCAAAGGGTTCCAAACGAATCTAAGTATATTACTTTAACACCATATACTTCTCATAGATTTTCTAGTAGTCTATAGTTAAAGAATCTGATTTTTTTTTTAATTTTAGGCTAAGTAGTTTCGGAGATAAAGGAATGGTATTTTTTCATCTAATTTCGTGAACAACTTAAAAACTGTTAATTTGAAAATTATGAAAAAAATATATAATTTAAACCCTCACACTAAGTCCTTTCATTTGATATACCACACGGTACAGTTAGAAAAACGATTTTTTGATATTTTCCAGTTTGTCCCCCAAAGGTACTTTATACTCAAAATTTATTAATTTACGTAACGAGTCCGCGTTTGGGTTACAAAAGTTCATATGTGTACCAAATTTCATCAGAATCGGTTCAATATGTTCGGAGAAAAAAGGCTGTGACAAACGGACAGACACCCGAATGAAGGTTATAAGGGTTAGGCTATGAGGGTTTTTACGGATGTTCAAAACCCTAAAAATCAATGATGAAATGATGTGTGATTATCAGAGTCGGAATTAGGTAGAGTTATTTATGTACTTACACTGATTTCATACTGCGAAAGAATAAAGTGGATATGCGTCAAATCCCGAGATTAATTTTAAAGATCAGATAAATCCCGTGATTAATTACATAAGAAAGTTATTTACTTTTACAAAATTTAAAACACTGCACGCGCGACGTTATCAAATTTACATCAACGACGTCGGATGTCCGAAGTTGCAAAATTCCAATGCGCACACGCCCGATGATGCCACATTTGTAGTTCGCACAACATAGCTTGTGAGAACAAATAAATAAATAATTATTATTTAACCTTTTGCGTGTCTTAAGTTACACAGTTCGACATAAGAAAAAATGCTCCAAATGTCTTAAGTCGGACAGTTACACATAAGGGCTTGGTCAGGATTGGACGATAAAAATCTGTTAAGACACGCAAAAGGTTAACTGTAATATTGTTGGCCACACGGGATTGTCTATTAGAAATCCCGGAAAAATCCATATTACTATCAACATTTCGATGCAAGTACATAAATAACTCTACCTAATTCCGACCTCACTGATTAATTATTAGATATCTACCTACTTATTAAAAAAAAAGTTATCTCAGAACCAGCACAAGTAATTTAACATCTAATTTTAGTTCGTAATTCACTTTAAATACATTCAAGTGAACCGAAAAAGAAGATTTTAACCTCTACTATCAAATCACCTCTTAAATTCTTTTACTCTTTTTGTTCGACCTCGTTATCCTCGCACCTATTACAAATTAAAAGTTTCACGTACATCCTCGTAGTTTAAAACACTGCACTAACAACTCACCTAACTGAAGCGTACATTTTGAATGCCTTACTTGGTAGGAGCAGTGTGAACTGAACTAATAAATGTAAATTTATAACTACAGTTGTAATTTGGTATTAGTAAAGTACCTACTTCCTATTCTTTTCCGGAATACCTAAATGAGTGACTCGCCATTCTTGTGGACGCATACTAGATTACTATTAATTTTGATTATTATTAACTTATTTTATTAATCATTATCAACTGCAATTGTTAGCTCAGGCAAAATATTAATTGGGTTTCTCAAGTAAAAATGGCAACATGGACATCCTTCCGTTACTTGGATACTTGGAACATAATTAACTACGGTTTTTGTGAAATACGGGTGTACTTACTATAATGTACCTATGCTTGCCCTTCCCCTTCCCAACATATTGCTTAGCTTGACGCTTCTTATCTTTGTATTTATGATAAGTTACGAATTACTGAATGAGGAACATCGATAGCCACGTGGCCATTACGAAGTGAAAACAAGCAGTTAACGCAGTTGATTTTCCTGACATACTGCCAACATTAATCCATTTGACAAGCTTCAACAGGCTTTGTGTAATTTAGCAAAATTTAACAATTTCATTCAAACTTATATAATTATAAAACTTTTCATCCCGTAAAATAAACGGTCCGTGTGGTATAGGTGAGCCTCGGTTGCGAAGCGTAACAACTGGTAGTTTATAAAGCTTATCACGCAGAAAATGAAAAGTTGATCCAACCTTTTTTTTTGATCTCGGGGGGAAGTCCTCCTGGATGTCCTCCGCCCTGGGGCCGGTAAAGGGGTCTGTCAGACTCTTACTGACTAAAACCAACCCGGTGTTCCATCTCCCACCTACGCCGGGGATCGCAGGAACGGATGCGACTTCGCTGTTTGACTGCCCCCGCTACGTGAAAGAGGGGCGCACGGGACACCACACCCCGCCACCTCGGGTCCTAATGAATGGGGGGCGATGGACATCCCAAAATCCACCGCCCCTGGACCCAGTTAAGGGGACCGGAAGAGGGCAGCGCCGACGCCCGATGCACCTGCTGCGGGCCGGGAGAGCGGTCGAGATCTCCCTCTCCCTTTCCGCAGCCTCCTTCTGAGCGATAACTGTCTCGCAGAAGGAGACCACCGCATCCCAGGACTCCTCGTCGCCGACCATAGAACGGACTACGGCTGGCAGCGAGAGGTCTCTGGCTACCACAGAGATGAGAGCACGGCGCGGCTCCTCTCAAGCGGCATACTCTGCCAGCGTATGCCGCGCCGTGTCCTCCCGACAGTCGACGCAGTGGTGACACCGAGCGTCCGGCTCCCTGCTTATGCGACACAGGAACCTCCCGAAGCAGCCATGCCCCAAGAGGACCTGCATCGCACGAAACGACAGAGAGCCGTGCCTTCTCCTGAGCATATGTCGAGTACCGGCCGGATGGCCTCGATGGTGACGAGGCCGGTGGAAGGGCTTGAAAGCCTGTCCCGCCATTCCGCCACCAGGACCTCGAAGTTGATCCAACCTAGACTACCATGCTGACAAGTTAATAATATTTAGTTAAGTATTTTTTTTGACAAAAGGCATCCCTTGTGTATTTTCATATTTTGTTAAATAAATAAGTACCTAGGAGTATTAGGATATATCATAGGACTCATTGTTTATTTTTCTACGTTCTTGGTTTTAAGGGAAAAAATACACTTATTGTAATTATGATAATTAAAAAAAAAATGTTGTTTGTAACAATCTGTTTGTGCGCGGTGGGAAGTATAACACAAATTACTTATACTTGTTTTTTCGTGCAGTTAAGAATTTAAAAGAGAAGAAAACTATTATCATAATAAGTAGTTTTAAACAGTCCCTGTTAAAACTAGTTATATTATAAATTCAGTTACCTCTGAGAAGTTACGCCTGGCTGGCTTTTAATAATTGCAATAAACGCTTGTGTGATGTGCTTAAATAATGTTTTTAATGTAATTTTGTGTCTCTTTGGCATTTTATGGAACTTGGTTTTTAAATAATAATGATCATATCCCACAAACTGATGTTCTTTCAATCTATACTTCTATAAAACTATAAATTTGTTTGTATGTTTTTTTTTATGAATCACGAAGTGCTTTTTATCCCGGTAGTACGTTTCCAGAGTATAATTAGCAGTGGTCGGAATAGGTAGAGCTATTTGGGGTCAATGGCCTCAAATGTATATATTAATATGATTATGACACTGGGATCCCGGGATTTTAAATTTATCCGCTGACTGAAAGTAAAGATTTTATAAGTAAAATTATTTCGATTTTACCTTACCTAATCTTAGCTATGTAAAAAATTACATAACTTACGTACCACCACGATTTGTTTTACGTAAGTTTAGGAATAATCTTATTTTATGCTATTAATTCTAATTTTATTTAAGTTCAGATATAATCCGTGGCATAATATACACATGAGTACCTCTAAAAATCAATACCAACATTAACAAGTATTTTTTTTAATTCCAGTGTTAGTGAATCCCGGTATCTCTGGCATGTCTATACTATGATACGTACAAAAAATAGCTGTGCCTATTCCGAAGTTATCAGCAGTTGGCTAAAAACGCCATTTCCAATTGCGAAAGGTGGGAACTTTTCTCAGCCCAAAATTATCTTAGATGGATAATACTCGTACGATGATATAGGAATAGCCTGCCTAGGTGAGCTTGGCCTGCCGTCCGACAAGGACCAGGCCCGGGTCGACCCACGCAAAGAGAATTTGGAGGTACACGGGTGGGTTCTAGTCACTCTGCTCCGCCCAGAGCCGAAGGAGTTATTTGATGATTTCTCATAAAAAAAAATACCCAGCTACCTAGATTTTCTCGGGTCCGTACCCGTGCTTCACTTCGGTTCTCCACCTGGGTGAAGCACGGAGACTTAGGGTCCCGTGCTCCAACTGATGACGTTATTGTACAGTGATACAGTAAATTGTTTTCTCTCATACATCAGGTCTATTTTTATTCCTTTGTACAAGTCGAGTCGAGACGGGACACGAGATGTACGATATTATTATGAAGCCGCAATGTAATGCAAACAGAGCTGTCACTTTCAGGTCCTCCAACCGGAAAGCCGAACAACAAATAAAATGCTCATTTAATAAGTTTATTTTGTATTGAAATGTAGGCTTTTGTTATCCTTTAAATTAGATTGTTTTAATTTTATCGTTAAAACAATAAAACTCGAAATTCAAAAATCAGTTCCCCATGTACTTGAAAAAATAGGCTTGTGTCCGGCTATATCTTGATGTTTGACAACCTTAAAATTAAATGCAGTACGGAGAACTTTAATTTAAAAGAATGTGATGACGACTTTCACAGTTGAAGTTTCAATATTAATAGTGGATTAGTGTGTATAAATAGATACTCATATACTTCGTAGATATTCTAATCACAGTCGCATCTGCAATAATAATATTTGGCGAACTTTGGCAATGGAGGAAATGAAAATTTATTAGATTTAGAGGACGGATGCGTCAATAGATATTATGGAAAGTAACTAATAATAAATATTTGCACATTATTTTCAGATACAACGTAGATTTTTTCAGGAGTTCTTTTGTTAATTTTTGGTTTATTTTTTTAAATAAAAACTGTCTTCATGACACTGAAATTATTTTAGAAATCGTGGTTTCCTGGGTTTCGAGGCAGACAAACAAAGGTGAATGATACATGTAGCGGTACGGTTTGCTGTTGGACATGTTGACATGTTTCTTAAATAGAGCTCCAGCAAACAAACAATAACTAAGGGCCCCATCCCCGGTTTTGGTGAGACTTTTGACTTTTGTTTCGCTGATAGAAAGGCTAGGCTCGGCTAACGTATTGCCGAGCAGAAGGATACATCTAATGAAAATTTTGTGCTGCTGAAGTCTTAAAACTATCCTAGATTCTTTCTCTTTACGGGCCTTAGTTAATACTAAGGCTCATGACAATGAATACAAAAAATTATGTATTTATTCTTCTACACGAACCGGTTTTCCATGATAAACCGTCCATGTCAAAGATGAAATGACTACTAAGGTAGTCAAGACTGAGATGACGACTAAAATAGAGATATAATTACTGTACTATACTAATTGTATATTAATAGAGATATACTTATTGTATCATGATCCAAGACATTTCAGTTATTGTCCAAGAATTAACTCAAGTGGTCCATTCATTGTACATTACTTCCACTCCTAGTGGCAAGGTTTGCTGTCAGTCAATTATTTTTTAGACAGTATAGGAAGAGGGTTACGGAAATTAGTTACTAATAGCCTTCCTTTTGTTACTCAAAACTATTGTACACCTCAGACTTCTTATCTTTGATAACTGTGAATGAATATGATTCAAATGCTATTGTAGGGAATAGTTCAAATGTAAAAAAAGATGATATCACTGATCTATTGAAAATCAATTGTAAAAAGATAATTCTGTGTGCTTTTCCTTACTTTGAGCACTTATCTTATAGGCAAAATAAGTATATAAACATGCTTAATAAGCAAATGCATTTTTTAGCTAGTCACTACAGCGACAATCTTAAGTTAAACTTAGGTCGAACAGGGATACTGTGTATCTGCCCATTAGTTTTAGACGTCAAATAGCGAGGCTATCAGCTTTTACTATTAACTCAGATATAATAAATATGTCGAAGTACTCTAAATATTAGCACCACAATTATTAGTAATAGTACTAATGTCTTGGTTGCTGGCTCTGATTTAAACTAGGTAAGAATACAACAGATGGTACCATAGGCAATTTAGCTCAACTTATCAACAACAAGGTATCTTTTAGCACTCAAAATAATGGAGCTAAGCAGAAATCCTTTACTTTATACCTTCAAAACATACAAGGCTTTTCTTCGAAGCAATTGGAAGTTGAATTATTTTTAGAAAAAACAATGTTTGACATTATTTGTATTGAACTGAACATTGGTTAAAGGATTCTGAAATGTTAATTAATTATGATAATTATAGCGTGGGCAGTTGTTTTAACCGAAAATTAATGCTGCGTGGGGGTTCACTTATCTTAATTAAATGGTCTATTAAATTTAAAACTCTTAAAGATATAGTTGAACTGTCGGTTGAACATAACATTGAATTGTCCTGTGTTGAGCTAGATGAGCATGTCATAGTGTGCGTTTACAGACCCCCAAATTATCAAAACTTTTCTATTTTTGAGTCAGTGATGGAAGATGTTTTGGCAAAACTTGCACTTTTGATAATCTGTGGTGATTTTAATATCAATATTTTAGAAAGTAATTCAGATAGCAGTCGCTTATTGAATCTCTTTAAATAATTTAATTTGTCAAATGTGTTCATAGAACCAACTCGAACAACTACAAAAACTGCTACTTGTATTGATAATGTTTTTTGTTGCTGCAACAAATTGTTTCCCTTCCAATCACAGTGGGCTAACGGTAACTTTAGGGTCGAACATACCAATACCGCAAGTGCAGATACAATCCAGACCAATAACAGCTGGTAAATTAAATAAATTTAATAGCACTCTAAGCAGCAAGTTAAGTAATTGGAATCTTACGATAGACAATGGTAATATTTCATATCAAGATTTTTTTTCTGTAGTTGAAACTGAGTTCCAAAATACGTTTAAAAAGAAAACTAAAACTATCTGCCCTAAGTTTTTATTTAGTGACTGGGCGACTAATGGACTCAGAAAAAGTAGGGAACGACTTTACGAGCTGTATGGCCTTAAGCCTTATATTAACACTGAAACTTTTAATAATTATGTAGCTACTTACTCAAAAAATTATAAAAATACTTGTAAGGTAGCTAAGGCTCTATACATAAGCGATAAGGTTAAATCAGCATAAAATAAAATAAAGACGGTTTTGAAAATTATAAATAATGAAACGAACAGAACCAAAGTACATAACTCTGATTACACATTGGAGACTTCTTATGGTCTTATTAGCGATAGCCAAAAAGTTGTTCAAGATTTTTTTAATTTCTTCACCCAATTAAAACTACTGAAGCCTTAAATTCCTCGCCTTCGCTTGCTTTTGATTTATTTAAGGCGAACGTTTCAGCCTGCCCGACTGAATTTTATTTCAAGCATGTAAACCCCACAGTAATAATAAAAGCTTTCAAACCAATCAAAATTAAATTGACAAAAGATCTGTGGGGGTTGTCTGTCAAAGTTTGTACCTCAATTATTGAGACTATAGCGCCGTACTTAGCTTTAATATTTAATTTGTGTGTGGATCAAGGAGTCTTTCTCGACCTAATGAAATTGAGTAAGGTGATACCACTTTTCAAATCCGGGGACGGTAAAGAGAGATTGAGGGGTAAGAGAGTTTGAGAAAGAGGAAAATAAATTTTCGACAACCCAAATAAATAAGGATAAGGATGATTTTATCATGTTTTATTTTAGATCGGCAGGTCAATTACGTTACTAACAAAATTATTTCACAATCAAATCGAATTATAGATCATTTGATGTTTAAAATTCGTCTCCTCGTTGAAATTTATTGAAATTCCAAACGAAAGATAATGCAATCGATAGGTAGCATTCTATTCTATTTTTTTTGTTTTGTTAGTTTGTTTCAAACAAAAACGGTTAAAAGGTACGGTAAATAGGAAGACAACACAACAACTTCAACAATAACCAAATCAACTTCGTTTTAAACAAAACAAAAGCGCATCGATTTAGTCTTGCTGTTAAATGTAAAGTTTTTTGTTATCCAACTTTTAAAACATAATATTATTTTTTTGTTGTAGTTTGGAAGCTATAAGTTCTGAACTGGTATTATATACGTGTTAATGCTCATTATTATATTAATAAGCATTCAACTATTCTGCGATTTGCATAGTAAAATTGTTTATTGCGAATTAAGGTCAAATAAATGCTACAAATGTGAGATGGATGGAATGCTATTGTATTCCCAATTTAAAATCATTTCCCATGCTTAGTAAGTGGATCCTGTCAAAAGACATTTAACATTTTTGATTTGAATACAAACGAATTGACCTTCTTGACCTCAGTAGCTACAACAGAATTTAGAAAATATGCAACGATGCTTACCCAACATCTTGACGACCCTCTTCGTGGACTGACTATGTTTCCGCCTGATCTTATGCGTGTATCTCATTGTTGTGTCGAAGTCCTTTTGGCTCTGTTCTTTGCTTATGTTGGTTTCTCTCAACTTCAGGCCTATCAGCGAGTACAGCACCGTGATGAGCACCATCGGCGCGAAGAAGAAGAAGAACGTTGATATTTCAAAGGAGTGCTCTATGATGACTCTGATCTGCAGGCACATGGTGACGCCACTGTGCTCCCGGATGCCGAACTGCAGCGCCTGGGGCAGTGCCAGCGCCACGGCTGCCACCCACAGGAACATGACGTGCTTCGTAGCCCGCGACAACTTCGACATTTTGTGCGACACAAACGGGTGACAGATCGCTAGGTACCTCTCCACCGTGAACAACGTTATTGTTAACACACTGGCATTCGTCGACGCCTCAGCCGCTAAACCTCTAATCACACAAAAACTGTGTCCAAACACATAGGGCCACTTTGACCATATCGAATACATCTCCTGAGGCATCCCACTTATAAGTAACAGAAGATCTGAGATCGCTAAACTAAATAAATAATAATTGGTAGCTGTGTGCATACTTTTGTTCCTAACTATCACTAGACATGTAAATATATTGCCCAGAACCCCGGTGAAGAATATAACTGAATATACGATGGTTATAGGCAGTACGATGAAGAGGGGGTCCCGTTGGGGGCCGAAGATGACCGTGGGGTCGACGGGAACGGAGGCGTTGTCGGTGAGGTTGGCCACCTCGCTGATGGGGCTCATGGTGGTCATTGTACCGAACCCTGGTCGGTGGGTAACATCAAAATATTTTAGTGTTTTGGTTTGTTCATCTGAAACAAAGAAGCAATATGTTACTGAAGTGTAGAGAAAAAAAAAGATGAATAAATAAATTGTTGAGATTGCGATTGAAAGAAAGAAAGAATCAAAAAATATTGAATAGCCACAGAGAAGTCGTGAATCGGTTTAAATTATAATCTTAATATCTATAAATTTCTAATAACAGTAATTCAAATTATGTAAGTCAAGATCAAATTCACTTAGTTAATTAAGATGAAAAAAATGGTGGAGTAAAAAACTGCAACCGTGAATATAACCGCGGGTCACATTTGTTACGGGTATTTTTTTTAGAGAGCAGATTATATTCGAAACTACACCGTATTCTTTTTTTTTTTGTTTAAAGGGTTGGAAATAATCAAATGACTTCTTCCGCTCTGGGTGGAATGGAAGGGTATGTCAGACTCTTACTGACTAAAATCCATCCGTGTTCCTTCTAAAGCCCTTTGCGTTCCAGGGCCGCGGTGACTCTTTCGAACAAATTCCGCAACCCTGGCAAGCTCTGGCCCTGGCGGGCCCCGTCTTCTATGCTGACATCTCGTCATCTCATCGAGTGCTTCAAAGCGTTGGCCGGGGATCGCCTTGCGACTCCTGACGCCCGGGGCGTCTTCTTCGGGGCGTCTTCTTCTGTAGCGGCATTTAGGGCGAAGGCCTTGTCTTTCCCTCGCGCGGCCCGCCTCCTCCTTCGCTAGCATTACTGCTTCGCAGAAGGAGGTGACCGCTTCCCAAGTCTCCTCGCTCCGGACCAAGGATTTAACCAGGGCCGTACGCGAGAGGTCGCCGCCGCCGATCGCTTCGACGAGGACACGGCGGTGCTCCGCCCAAGCAGGGCAGACCTCCACCGTATGCTCCACCGTGTCCTCCGGGTGATCCTCACAGTGCAGTGGTGTGGGCGTGTCCTTCCGCTGAATCCAAAGTCGTCTCCATCTTGTATTTTTATTTTTGTATGATAAAAATTGTGTTTGTTGCATAAAGTTAAACTAAAATACTATGGGGTTGTAGTTATTCTTATTCACTTACGTTAACGATACTGTAACGTTACTATACGTCAAAACATTCGTGATAAGCCCTCTGTTTGTAGACGTAACGATACAATATTTTTGTAGGATGACAGGAGACATAATATTTGGAGTGGATGAAAAAAAAAACATTTTTGTCTAGGTAATCACACAGTTCGAGCGAACGAGGTTTATTTGTTTTACAAATGAACCTCTTTGTATTCTTCAAATTATTACGAAAAGATGTAGCACAAACAATTACTCAGATCGAAATAGGTTTTGGTTGCCCGTAGGTAATGAAAGTAAAATTTGTAAACACACATACCTACTTACAAAACCGGGTGCGCGAACAATATTGACACAATTATAATTGCAAATGTCGTACACATGGAACAAACAAGATAACTTCGGGAAGCTGCATTAGAATATACTGTGTGTGTATTTCTCCCAGTAGAATAAAATTCGTGTGTATTTTCCCCTTGATTGGATTGGTTGTGCCATGCCCATCTTATAATGCGATTGTTGGAATAATAAAATGATATTTTCCGATTCAATTTGGTTGATTGTCAATAAAATAGCTACTTATCTTTAAATCGTTCCCCGGTTTGTGTTAAATAAGACGAGAATAATAATAACCAAGAATTTTCATATGAAAATCCTTGGTTATTATTATTCTCGTCTTAAAAAATCATGAATAAATATTTATTCATGATTATATTACAGGTTGATGAAGGCGCGTGTTTGTTTTGGTTTGATCTGAGGTTGTAAGCAACTAGGATTGGAAGATTTCCCTACATTGTACAGTCAACTTATATAAAAAAAAAAATTGAATTTGTGAAGCAAACTTTTAAGAATTTTACACAGTTTTTCTTGCATTATTTTTAAAGTGGTGCTTCAATTACTGGACGTCACTCACAGCTTGCTTTTGCAACAAAGTTAACATGAAACTAAAAAAAAAATTTTGCATAGGGCATGACATATGGTTACATGTTTTATTTATGTTACGTTTTACCCATTTCCTGAATAATGTACTTAAATGCCGCTCTTACAAGTAAGTAGTTTAAGGTTATTCCATGTCGGTGCGGCTCTCTCAGTCCGTCAGTTTAAATATTCGTGAAGTTGATCAAGGGCCATGTAATGAATATTAAAACACCTATATTATATGCCACGTAGGAAAAAAAGAAAATAAACACCGTACTGTCCGTACTTATTGTTACTAAGCCAAAACACGAGACTAAAATTTATGATATTATAGCGTGGAAACTGAACAGTGTAGTGTAAACTACAACTACTCTTATGAATTCATTAAAAAATAAATGTCTGTCTAATCTACTGCCATTTTGAATCCGTTACTCGTTAAGTTATGTTTTTTTTTCGTTTGTAATGGTGAGCCTGAGTAAACATTGTGTTGCTAAGTCTATGAGACCAGATGGACAATTCTATTAACTTTTAAGTAACGTCCGCATTCGCATCTCACTGCAATCTGTCAAAAAACCTCAATTTCCCTACATTTATGACAATTTGCGAATGAGATGCGAATGCGGACGTTCTTTATAAATTAGTAGAATTGGCACTCAGGGGCCTATTTAATAAAACTGACTGGTGACAAGTGACAAGCGATAATCTGACAATTCTACAATTTTGTACGTTTATTTCATACACAATTCACGAAATTGTGACAATTGTGTCAGTTTTTGACAAATTTGTCGCATTGTTAGATATATTAAACAGGCCAATTCTCGAAACGTTCAAATTCAAGTCGCAATGTCAAAACAGCGACGTCGCATCGCGACGCGTCAGCCCGATGCGAATGCAAACGTTCCTTAAAAAACTTTTTTTTTATACTTTGGTAGTTTTTTTTTTATTTGGAAGTCGGTTAGTATTTTTTTGTTTTATTTTTATTTTTGACTGTTTAGTGGCACCCCACCTAACAACTGCACTGGAAAGTCACAGGAAAGCAAAACACGTAATTTCGTTTACTTGGATGATATATTTTCTATTTACTCCAGTTATTTTGATTTAAAAACCAAAGTACTACATAATCTCTTCAAAATTAGAGTGAACAGGCTTTTTCAAACTCGCTCCATCGTCGACTTTGTCTCTGTCATCTATGACCTAGACTAGAGTCAAGAGCAAACCCATATTGATTCTGATTAATATTATATGACTCCAGTCGGAACGTGCATCTTTTCACATGAAAAAAGTATTTTTCAAATGGGTTCATAAATAACGGCGTTATGAGGAAACAAACATAAAAAAAAATACAACCGAATTGAGGACTTCCTCCTTTTTTGAAGTCGGTTAAAAATATGAGATTTTCCCTCAGTTATCGCAAAGGTCTTTACTTCAAACTATCATCTCTATGCAGACGACCTGCAGCTATATCGTCACTTTAAAGTGGATGAACTGGCTGGAGCGGTAGCTGCCATCAATGATGACCTTGCAAGTATCAACACGTGGGCTAAATCCTTTGGACTTTTGCTGAACCCAACTAAATCTCAAGCGCTCATTATTGGTGGCAGATACATGCTGAGCCAATTAGATCACCGGGCTCTGCCGCCAGTAGTTTATGACTCAGTGCCTATAGCATACTCTAAAAGCGCTAAGAATCTCGGCGTATATATGGACACTAACCTCTCTTGGGAGGTTCATGTTGCTCATGTTAGTAAGAGGGTATTCTACACTTTTCAGTCTCTCAAACGTCTCCAAAAATTCTTACCATTTCGCACTAAGGTCAGTCTTGCTCAATCTCTTCTTCTTCCACTTATAGATTATGCGGATGTCTGTTTTCTAGATGCAACGGAGGTGCTCCTAGATAAACTTGAACGACTGCAGAACTTTTGCATTCGCTTTATTTTTGGCCTCCGGAAATATGACCACGTGTCGGAGTTCCGGACCAAACTGGAGTGGCTGCCAATTCCGCGTCGGCGAGATACTCACATCCTTTCCCTTCTCTTTACTATCCTGCACACTCCTAATTCTCCTCAATACCTTCGTGAACGTTTTGAGTACCTCGTCCCGAGAGGTAAACCATGTCGTACTGCCACTTCTCTTCTCCTTCGTACTCCGCGTCACACTTCCAGCCGCTATGGTGGATCCTTCTCTGTTACTGCAGTGCGTCTCTGGAACTCTCTCCCACACTCCTTACGCGACAGCCCTTCTCTTGACATCTTCAAAAGGAAAGTTAAAGAGCATTTCCTTTCGCAAATGACATAATATTTATAGATATGTATGTATATATTTATATGTTTATATATATTTTCGTTCGCCGTATAAGAGGATATCATGCCGTGTCCGTTTTTGAAAAAGAGTCTAGCCAAATATTTAAAAAAAAATTGTTTTATGTTTAGAACAAATAACATGAATTTGCTGAAAAAAATAAACAATTTAATATACAAAAAGTATAATATTTAGACTTATGATGTTTAAATTATTCACATAAGTATCTATATGGCCTCAAATGGGTTGCACCTCTTTACTGAGATTAGAAGAAAATGCTCTACGCACACTATAAAAATAAATGGAATAATACCACTTGTAAGAAATTAAAAGGATTCTGACCCTAACAGTAGGAGGGGGGGGGGCTTTATGAGCCAGTTTTCGAGTGAGTGCATTTCTAAAATATTCGTGACCATTATGTTTTTTGTTTGTCTTAACTCTTTCTTAAATTAAATCGTGCTCACTGTATTGTTTATTTTGTTTTTGTTCTTTTGCATCGAATAAATGCTTTATCTATGTATCTATCAGTTGAGGCGCGATTTATAAATAGGTAAACCTACATCCGAATTCCCAAAATTCTGAATTCTGATTCAGACTTTCACATTCAGTTGAAAGAGTTTTTGTTTAAAAAATACCTTTTCATCTTTAATGGACTTCATGAATGGGACATCTAAATTCCAACTGGGTAAAAGTAAAAATGAAGTGAAGGAAGTTCACACAAAACTTTCAAGAAGCTTTGAAAGAACTAAGTTAGTAGCTTGAATTATTAAAACATACAAACCGTTACTTGATTTAAAGTGAAGTTTCAAAACAGTAAAGTTAAAAAAAAAGTAACTTAAAAAAAATACAATTATAATTTAAACATTTGAATACATAACTCGAGATAATTTCAGTCTATCACCACCAACTCCAGTACGAGTAGGTAAGTTGATTTGTATCTTTTATTTATCATTTTGTAGAAAGTGGCCCTAAAAAGTATGGGTTGCAATAATATTTGTACTTTGTCTCGTATGACAAATCACTATTGTTCCAAAAGATAAACCATTCATATGTACCTACCTACTTTCTATTGTGTGTGATCTGTGTATATGAAACAAAAACATGAAAATCGTTAACCTGCAGAAATGTCATCTATGTGACGTCACTATGACGTCTTGTCTCCGGGCCATTGTAGGTACAATTTCCTCTCTAAAATACTTGACTATTGTAAACAAAATGTAGGGTGGATTAAGCTGGCTTCACCCGTCCCTCGCACGACAAGGGGTGTCGCGAACGGATGAAATACCTACAGGATGATAAATTATACGCGAGTGTGTTGACGACTTGACTAACGAACCATGAAATAATAATAATATGTTGATTTAAATTCTTCAATATGTTTGTCATTATTGTAATGGAAATAGTCGATGTTCAATCATATTTAGCGCCTCGTCGCCATTTTGCCGTCGTTTTGTAATAAGCAATCATACGTGAGGATCGATTTCTGAAGTTCATATTTATTATATACTAGCTTTTGCTAGCGGCTTCGCCCGCATGTATTTAGGAAACTATCCCAAGGGAACCGTATATTTTTCCGGGATGAAAAGTAGCCTATGTTCTACTCTAAACTACAATCTATATCTTTGCCAAATTCCATCCAGATCCGTTGAGTAGTTTTTGTGTGAAAGAGTAACAAACATCCATCCTCACAAACTTTCGCATTTATAATATTACTAGTATATACAGGGCTTCCCACGGATATGCCACATGGAGGGAAAGTACCTAGAATATTGTAGATGGAACATTTTACTGAAATAAGACATTATTTGAATTAAAAAAAAAACAATTTAAACTGCATTCATAGATATTTAAATAATTACATGGTTGAACCGGGAATCGAACCCGTTACACGAGAAAAATAATAATATTTTTTGCTAAATAACTTTGTGTCAGAAATAAAAGGAAGACCATGAATTTTAACATTTGATGTGAAATTTTGTTCAGAAAAATGAAAAGCTGACATTGCCGTAAGGACATACAACTGACATTATCATAAGTACCTATTACTAATAAATGTGAAAAGTACGCATAATTTCCATATTATAATTTAAGTGCATAATAAAATTTTAATGATAAAGAGATACGTAATTAGTATGTAGCTGGTTGTATTTTGTCCATCACAATGCGGCTAGCTGATTATAAAGAAATAATTAAAAAATATGTTCCATTTTCAAACTTTTATTGTTTTGTTTCAGCAAGATGGGGCTCCGGCTCATAACAGCCACAGAACAAGGGACTATCTAAATGAACACTCATCCCTTGATCGGGACAAATGGACAAATAAGATGGCCGCCGAGATCCCCAGAGCTAACCACGTTAGTTTTTATTATGGGGTTATGTAAAAAATTTAGTTTACAAGAACTAGTATGAAAGTTTCTACGAGCTACAAGCGTAACTTAGACGTATTATTCTAAATATCCACCACAACAAGATCAAAAAATCGACTGGGAGTGAAATAATCAAAAGAGTGCGACTTTGTATTCAACAGGAAGGGACTCATTTTGAGCATTTGATAAATTGATTAATTTTGTATTAAAAATGTTAAAATTCATGCTCTTTCTTTAATTCCTAACACTGTTATTTAGCAAAAAATAATCCTTATGATGAATCCTTTCTATCGGTATGATAAAGCTAGAGGGTGATTATTTTTCTCGTGTAACGGGTTCGATTCCCGATTCAACCATGTAATTATTTAAATATCTATGAATGCAATTTAAATTGTTTTTTAAATTCAAATAATGCTTCTTTCAGTAAAATGTTCCATCTACAATATTCAAGGTACTTTCCCTCCATGTGGCATATCCGTGGGACGCCCTGTATATAAAAGCCTATGTGTTAATCCAGGGCGTCAGCTTCCTGCATACCAAATTTTATCATGGTCCAGCCGTTTGCGCGTGAAGAAGTAACAAACATACACACACACACACACACACTCACAAACTTTCGCCTTTATAATAGGTATTAGTGTGATTCTGAATTATTAACAGAATGAATGTAAACAACTTGCATCAATCAACTAGGTGTACGTTTCAGGAACGCAATTAATTTTCAGTATTATTTTTTTCAGTGGAAATTGCATGCAATGTAAAATGTTTATCTTTGTATATCCAAACGAATCCAAGCGTTGAGAACGAATATTTTGATGCTTTATTTTAGTTTGTTGTAAGTTTAGTGTATTCGTTTTATTTAGTTCCTAATGTTAAATTGTTAATATTATTTTCGTTATTAATGAAATAAATAACGTGATTAATTACGAAAACGGAAAACGAAACAACGGATCTTTCTTTTGGTTTAGAACGGTTGTTTTATATTTTACTAGCGACCCGCCCCAACTTTATATGACTAAACAAACATCAAGATTTATACATAAAACATCAGTAATAACTTCTTTGAATTTTGGTGAAACTTTTACCGAAACAGTCTCAATCTGCGCGAGATTAGTAGAACAAAGTCCCACAGACAGACACATAAAGAGATTTGATTGGAAAACATGGACGGTTTTCCTATTTTAGACAAGAATTAATCATAGCTCGTTTATAAATTGAATTAAATACATATTTTTTCGCATTTGTGGCCTATTAACAGAATGTGTGCATTTTTCCGGGACAAAAAAAAATCGTATGCAGTTAGCAATAGTTCGGATCAGTATTTCCATATATTACCGCCAACAATCCAACAATTTTACGTTTAGCTGCTTTTTTCTGTTTAGACTGTCGCGAGAAACGCGAGCTGTCAGTCAGCTAAAGGACTAGAGATTACCAGAAAATCTGGCAGAATAGTACTGTCTGTCCTTTATTTTTATTTTATTTTTTTTCGGAAAACTTACAGCTAGGCAGACACAATATTAAGAGTTAATAACATGATGATGGCCAATTACAAGTTTTCACAGATAGTAAACAAATATAACTTATTAAACACTAGGTAGTAGACAGTGTTACATTCGCGTTTTTCTATTTTATTAAACAATGCAAGTTTATTATTATACAGTGCAAGTGCTATGTTATGCTATCGAAAAAGTGGTTGCAAAGAGTCTTCTTAAATTTAGACACGCTAGTATTAAAAATATCTATATCAACTTCCTGGCAAGTTTCATTGTACATACGGCTCGCCCTAATTATGTATGAGTTTTGTCTATAAGTAGTTCGTGTCGATGGTATGTGCAACAAACGAGGTTTACGCAGAAACGAAGAACATACTCGCATGCCAATTTTGCTTACCAACTCCGGGGTGTCGCATGATCCGTTTGCAATTTTGGATAAAAATGCTAAATAAGCAATTTTTCTTCTTTCACAAAGGGGTAGAATATGAATTTTTTTACATCGCTTATGATAATTAGGTAGATATATTTTCGAACGAAATTGAATGTACCTTGGGATTTTTTTCTGTATGCCCTCCAAACGATCGATATAAATATTATAGTTAGGGTTCCAGACTTGAGAGGCATACTCGAGGTGACTACGAACGAAGAAGCAATATAAGATTTTGACAGTCTTGATGCTTCTGAACTCCGACGAGACCCTGAAAATGAAACCTAGTGCTTTCGACGCCTTTTTGATAATATTATTAATGTGAGTGTGAAAAATAAGCTTACAATCGAATGTAACCCCGAGGTCTTTGATAGAATTGACTCTTGTTATTGGGGTATCCATGAGTTTGTATGGGAAGTATAAAGGGTGAGATTTGCGAGTGAAAGAGCAAGCATAGCATTTGGAGACGTTTAAATCCAACTTATTTAAATTACAATAGGTTTGAAAGGGATCTACATCCTCCTGCAGCAAGAGAGCCTCTGTGTGGGTGGTTATGTGTTTCATGATCTTCATGTCATCTGCGTACAGCAATATTTTAGAGTGCCGGAAACAAGAAATGACGTCATTAATAAAAATATTAAATAATAGAGGCCCTAATAGCGACCCCTGCTGAACGCCTGAGGGAACGCGCATAGCTCTAGATGAGTAACCATTCAGCACTTTTATTTACTTGTTCTTTTTTTGGATGGAAAATCATTAAATGACTTTTCCCGCTCTGGGCGAAGCGAAAGGGTATGTCAGACTCTTACTGACTAAAACCCACGCGTGTTCCTCCAAAAGCCCTTTGCGTTCCATGACCGCGGTGACTCTTTCGATCAAATCTGCAACCCTGGCAGATTTACTTGTTCTTGCGAACGCTTATATGTAGGTCGAAATTTATCGCACTGGAGTTAAAACCAAGCCAGGCCATTTAGTAGCAGTGTTCCAGACACCTAAATTTGATAAGCAGCTGAGGCTTATTTCATTTAAAAATATTTAAATTCTCAATGGCTAACTGATTTTACAACACACTCAAAAACCTGACGAAAAAAACCGCTTTTAGGTACTCGCTTCTCGCCAATCGTCGGCGGTGGCCGAGAAGCGAGTACCTAAAAGCGGGTAAAGCTAGAAACTGGATACGAGTGGCGTGCAGCGAGAAGCGAGTGTGTAGTTCCGATAATTTTGTCGCTCGGCTACAAGCGAGTGCTCTTGTGCGACGGGAGATTACTCGCACCACTCGCTCCGGTACGCATTTTAGGTAGAAATTACCGCTGGTTGGTACATCTGCGTGAGCGAGTATCGCTGAGCGAGTATTATCTTTGATAGCTCTTGTCGCTGCGACAAACTAGTAGTATGAGAGTTCTTGCCAGTAGTGTGAACAGCCAGTTATCGACTATCAATATATGTGTCTCTTTTATTCACACGGAATCTATATTTTTTGTCCTTTTCCTCAGCGAGAAAATAGTTGATAGTTAACCGCTTCCTCGTTGGCGGTGCGACAAGTGCCTAAGACACACAATAAAGAGTTTTTCGCACTGGTGCGGAAAAGTACGCTGTTTGGGCCCCGTCTATTCAATTGATTGTATTTATCATACCAGGCTGGTGGCCGGCAGCCCTAACTAGTAAACTTTCTCCACTTGCATCGAAATATACTATTTATTAGAAATTTTCACAACATTGGTAGGATCCTGACACTTAGCCACGGTGTTCACATTCAATGGCCAATTTTAAAGATAAAAGCCCAGCTTCATGGAAACTCACTGAAATCAGGCTAAACATGTTCAGTAAAAGTGTCCATTACCATTGATTGCTTAAATGTGACAAAGAGAAAATTACGTTTTAATTGCGTTGACCGGTAATCATTTATCCTGCACGTGCAGCAATCCGTTGGCGCAAACAATTTGCGTGCGATTCATTTGACTTAATTATTACTTTGATGTTGGTTATTGTATAAGAGTGCACTAAGTATGAAAATGAGGCGCAAATAATTAACAGATAATGCTGCGGTTTGTGAGCCTACTTTTAACTATGATAGAGGCCAACTTGTAACAAAATATCTAGCACATTGGAGACTAGTCTTTATATAAATAATATTTTTTCTGTAAGTGTGTATGTCACTGAACTTCTCCTAAACGGCTCGACAGATTTTGTCCCGGGAAGGTTTAGATTCACAATTGGACCCGATAGGTAGCACAATAATTGGGTTCGAAATTTATGTTTTCTAACGAAAAGTCAATGTAATATATTTATAAGACTGGACAACTTCTGTCGGGAGTTCGGGGTTGCTAGTTACCATTATTTATTTATTGATTAGGCTCACAAACAATTGTTAACACCAAAAATATTACAAAATTCTTAGCTTAAAACAATATTATGTTAAATTATTTTTTTAAATTTGTGGTTTCTTTCCCAAAGTACCGCAACAGGATAAAAAAAATACCATTAAGAAAATATCAATCATGAAAAAATTTTCGTAATCGAATTTTGAATACTTATACTTCAAAGAGGTAAATATTATTCGTTTAAAGATTTCTTTATCTTTAAATGAACAATATAATAATTATATTATGATATATATTATAATATTGCGTAGTAGTAGGATAGTGCAGTTTTCAAATCGGTTGTCTTTTTAGCTCACGTAATGCATAAACGAAGCTGGATAGTTTTGATTTGATTTTCTGAATGTGTGCCTTCCATGTCATGTAAATATCTAAATCTAAACCTAGCAAAGTAAAAGTGTCAACGCATTCTAATTTTATACCGTCAAATTTAAAATTAATAGCCAAAGGATTTTTTTGGCGAGGCCTAAATTGAATTATTTTAGTCTTTGAAAAGTTAATTTCTAGATTGTGATCTTTCATCCAATTTTGTATTTCAAACATTATATTTAAGTTTTGCGGTCAATACAGGAAGTAACTAAAGAAATGTAATCGGCAAACAGTACGCACGAATCCGTCATAATTTTAGGGAGGTCGTCTTCTGTCTCGTCTTGTGGGATAGAATGTCTAATCCAAAGACCATTTGACCGCATTAGGTTAAGTTGTTGTTTGTTGGTCCAATTATTCAATTTCTACGAATTGTTGTCGATTCTGTAAGTTAGATGCGAACCATTTATGTGTTATTCCTCTTATTCCGATACCGTATAGTTTGTCGAGTCGTATTTTGTATAGAACTTTATCATATGCCTTGATCATGTCTAGTAAGATTCTAATCGCGTATTGTTTGTTATTTATAACATTGAGGATTTCTTGCGTAAATTTATATGTAGCTAGAACCGTGGAGCGTTTTTTCCGGAGGCCGTTTTGATTGTCGTTAAAAACGTTGAACTTTTCACAAAAATTATAAACACGATTACACATAGCTTTTTCAAAGATTTTTTATGATGTAGGTAGTAGTTCAATTGGGCGGTAATTATTAAGATCTAGCTTCGAATTGGTTTAACAATAGTTTTTTTTAATGCGTCTGGAAACACTCCTTCAGAAAATGGCTGGGTGACTAATAGATAAAATGGTAATGTTAGTTCCTGAGCACAAGCTTTTTTCCGTATGGGGGGAAGTTCGTCTAATCCGTGACTATATTTACTCTTAAGATTTTTAATTATATTTTTTATTTCTTGCGGTGTAGGTGGATGGAGAAACATAGAGTACAAATAGGCGGGCACATGAAGAAAGCACATGTAACACAAACCTTGTTTGAAAGGTCGACAAAGACAGGCACGACTCGAAAATGTGGCGCGTAGAGTCGTGGGCGTTTTCATAGAAAAGTTGTACTTACGGATATAATATCCCAATAACGTATCGCATCGCGCCGGTCTGCGGTAGCCCGAAATGATCTCTTTTAAACATCTGATCGCCCTTATCAAGTTAAAATAATCAAATCGATATTGCGATACTATAATATTTGCTGGAACACCCGGATACCTATAACCATTTATGACTTGGTTCGAAAATGTTCCAACTTTCGTAGGTACCTTCTATATCTATACAATTGATTAAAAACCATACATAGTAAAAAGATCCAGCATATAAGTACCTGCCTATAGGCATATTCCTCAGACAGACATTTTTTTGATACCAACAAAGTAAAATATGTTTATGTGGTAGTAAAAAAAGAGATTTATACAACGCGTAGGATGAATAAAAGGGAAAAGTAATGATCAAAAACAATGCCGCCTAATAAAATAACATCTACACAAATATTATGACCTCACTATTACGTACAATTTTCAATAAAACATCATGAAGTTCTTGGTAATAGTTGGAACTGTGGTTGGGATCTATGAAGGACGCTATTTGATTATGTCCATTTATTTAGTTAGACTTATGTACAAAGGCGGACATAATGCCCTAAGCATTCTCTATAGGTCAATCAACGTGTGGAGATAAAATGACAGGTGCACTGTTTAATCAATTGAAAGAGAAACAAAAAGAAATCATCATTTTAAAATCTAAAATTATGGAATTTAAAGGTTTTTCTATAATCGTTTTGAAATATCACACGGTACCTTTTTTTTTTTTTTTAATAATGTTAATCATCAAATGACTTTTTCCGCTCTGGGTGGAGCGGAAGGGCGTGTCAGACTCTTACTGACTAAAGCCCTTTGCGTTCCAGGGCCGCGGTGACTCTTTCGAATAAATTCCGCAACCCTGGCAGGCTCTGGCCCTAGCGGGCCCCGTCTTCTATGCTGTCATCTCTTTCTGGCGCGCGTGAAACACAACGCGCCAACGACCCGGGCCTGGCGGTGATCGGACAGCGAGCCATCACACGGTACCTACAGTTTTATTTTTCATTATTTGCGTAACGCGTCCGTGTTTGGGTCACAGAAGTTTATAATATATGTACCAAATTTTGACTGTATCAATTCGGAGAAAAATTGCTGTGACAGACGGACAGACAGATAGACCAACAAACAGCCAGACAACCGAATAATCCTATAAGGGTTCCGTTTTTTCATGCAGAGGTTCGGAACCCTAACAAAGTAATCGGATTCGTCAGATTTCCCCAACTGGCAAAAGATAGATTCCTATTTATATATATATGCATGTAATTTGTTATTTAAAAAACAAAATACTTATTATTTAAGTACAACTTTTTTTTGATAATACATCGGAAAAAAAAGTTATAAAGAATCAAAGTTTGATCCTTAGAAAAAGAAGTCGACTAGACCTCTGACGTCAAATGCCTTGAAGCCCATACAGCTGCCATAGAAAACGGCGGTTTCGAGAGAGGGACATATTACTTGTTTAAAACTGTTAATATCTCGTTTGTGTTTTGTTCAATTTTCGTTAGGTTTTCATTACTAGTATTATATTTTTGTATATTTAACGATAAACTGGTTAGATCACCAATATGTTTTTCAAGCATATTCCGAATTTTCATTGAAACAAATCAGAGCGCAGAAACAGTAAAGCCCTTGACATATATTCTACTTATTGTATTTTTGAACCGGTACTCATATTTTTCGCATCAATTATTATGACGGAATTTGATAAGATGCTCCTCAATATGTTTATTCTCACAATAAATAATATTATTTCCTTAACATACTGTACTATATTTAACATAAATTATATAACGTAATAGACCTCCATACCAAGCAGCTGTTTACTCGGAATTTAATTAACTCAGAAGCAAGAACAATATTTATGAGAACATAAAAAGATCACAACTTACTAATAGGTAGCTCAGATGTCTAGTAGACACGTCCATAACATCACATGGAATAAAACCAAATAATTTTTTTTTTCGAGGTTCTCGAAAAAAAATTATTAATGGTGAAATTCGCATCAAAATTCATCAAGTAGCGTAGCGCACCGCTAAGGAGTTGAGTTACCTGCCGGAGTGTGTATTTCTTGGTGTGGATTATTAGGTCAAAGAGTGAATAAGTTCCTTCTAGGCAAGCGTGCTCGATCGTAAATCAAATCATTGCTTGCCATCAGGTGAGATAAGGCCAAACGCAAGCCTATCAATTAAATCCTAACTATATATCATTTAATAAATGCGAATGTGAGTTTTATTTGTTTTTTTTTTGTATGTATGTTACGCTTTCACTCCTAAGCCGCAGAACCCATTTTTAGTGAACTTTAGTACAGATATAGACGGATGTCGTACGTCACTTCGAAACTTGTTTGTTCGATTTTCATTTATTCGAACACCAGTGTCCGAAACTACGTTAGTGCCAAACTTGTTAGATCGAAACACTTAAGGTCGATGTAACGAAACACACTTGTCCGAAACACATCGACGTTACGATAGTTCGAAATTACTATATAATGCATACGCTTATGCATGGCTCAAATATGGCGTGATCCTCTGGGAAAATAGTGTAGACAGCAACGACTTGTTTATCATACAAAAATATGTATTAGAATATTAGTTAATATTAAAAATGACGAAAGTTGTAAACCGCATTTTAGGGAATTAGAAATTTTAACATCAATTTACATTTTAGAAAACTAAGTTTGTAAGACAGAATCCAAGTTTTTATCAAAAAATAATAGACCAACCGCGTCCATATGCACCGCGTTCAAGATTGGAGAACACGCTAGTTATACCCCCATCTAGGTTAAAATTACATAGTACAAGTCCTCACGTAACGTCAATCAAAATATATAATAAACTACCGAACGATGTCAAAAACGAAGAAAGCGACAAAATATTTATCAAACGCCTAAAAAACTTACTTGTCGATAAATGCTATATTATACAATGAATGATTTTTTTAACGATAACTTGAGAACGTGAAACTTATTGACATTGAAGACATTTCACGACAAAAAAATAATTGTCTCTATGTTGATATGACCATTTCATTTTGAGATATTTGTAATTAAAAGATTTGACACTATCGTGATATTTTATACTTACTTATTTGACATTTGTATTTTAACTTTAGTAGATTTTTATTTATTGACTACCAATTTTATTTGACTTTTTTAACTCCAATTAATGTGACTAATATTCCACTTTATTTTTATCTCTATTTTGTTAAACACATTTGATTGCAATAAAGAGTTGAATTATTGTTGAACTGTTATTTCGCTAGACATACCTACTTAAAAAACAGTTTTTTTTTCTTCTAACAACGATGGAAATAGCTGATATCCCAAGATAATCTTTCCCTTCCATTTTGCGAGCCCTAGTTAAGCCTATTGTATGTTATTTACAATCAATGGGGATTCTCTCCGTGTTAAAACGTTTCAGAATATACCGTGTTTGGTAGTTCACAAAAGCTGAAAGATGTCTACTGCTTTTGTAAAGTGCCTTACTACCGTACTAGCAAGTCGTATAGGCCAATTCACGTACTTTAAAATCGGCCAAGTGCGAGATGAACTCGCACGCAAATGGGCCCGTACCGTAAACCGTACCGAAACATTACATTTCTTGTTTGTTCCCATTCATGAAACGTATTTTTTTATTATAGCGGCAACACTTACTCTGCGATAATTTCAAGTTTCTTTCTATTACGATTTATGAGATATAGCCCACTGACAGATTGACAGTACTTTTCAAATTCAAGTTGTAATTACAACTCGAGGCGACAGCCAATGACTTGTCAAAAAAGTAAATATATTAAAGGTTTTAATTGTCAAATTTAATCTGAGGTTCTAAATTCTTAAAAAAACAGGAAATGTGTAACAGAAAAAAGTTTTGTTTTATTTAAAAATTAATCCATTTTTAATTAGATTCAAAACCTCGTTGGCAGAATGGTTAAATTAAAGAGCTAAGCAAGTTCACAGTGAGGTCGGTCGTGACAAAAAAAGTGAAGTAATCGTTAAAATATCACAACATTCATGAGACTATTCTTCTTCGCAGGATGCCGATCATAATAACAGTAATCACAGTCAAGAGTCCACGCGCGTGCACTACTGGGCATATTATTGTTTACGTTGTTGGTACAATAAAGTGCCTGCATCGTATAAATTGCACCGTAATTATCAATCAGTGGTAATTGCATAACGACTGCGACATTGAAACGAGTTCCGTTGCGATTGTCACTAACACGGGACAACAAGACAAGGTAATTGAACACGATTATCATCTGAATGTTGGAAACTAGATAAGTCATGAACTGGGTAATCCCGAGTTTGTAGCATGTGTATGTGTTTTTTTATACATCTTATTATGTTTTTATATTTATTGTCAAACTAGCTTTTGCTCGCGACTTTTTCCGCGTGGAATAGTTACTTGGGGCAGACATTTTTATTTTAAGATTATGAAGTTTAGTAAAGTTTCAATCAATGCTATAGATAGTTTAACAAATGTTTGACGTGATTCTTTAAATTGGCATAACTTTTTTATTTATGAACCGATTGACATGAAACAAAAAACTAAGTGTTAAGTGACGTTTACCACAAAGTATTAGTGAAACAGTAAATCGGATAAGCCGTTTCTGAGATTAGCGTGCACAAACGCATAGACAAGCAGACAAAAATTCTAACAATCATTGTTTTGGGTGCTATTTCCGTTGATAAAGGTCCCAATAATATGTTTTCTTATATATCTTCCATGTAAAGACAGCGATCCGTTATTATATGTATAGATCAAAACATTGCCTCATTGGAGAAGCGGTAGCAAACATGAGTGTTGACGGCAGGGATAAAGGCTCCCACAGAAAGCGAGATACGTACTTAATCCATAGATCACAATTTCTATAAAAATGACAGTAAGGGCCCTTGTCAAAGTCAAAATCAAATGCTACTCATTTATTTCAATTAGATTATAGGCACTTTTGAACGTCAATATTTATAGTTTAAATATCTAAAATTTAAGTGACTCTAGATGTCCATTCGCAATGGTAGATTCTTATGGACAAGAACGGACAAGAAACTACATAGTGACACTTTTCAAATACAAGTTTTCCAATATTTAGTTGGCCGTCCCATGAAGCTGCTAGTGCCCTAAACATTACTACCGAAATGTAGATGTTATAAAACCTCGGTCAACCCCATGTTCTGTTATGTTCGTAACTTTTAATAAAAGGTGACAGGTGCGACCCACGGACTATTTAATTAAACCCACAGGCGACATTTGTTAATCCGACAGGTATACCAGTTTCATAAATTAAGTAGGGTCCAAAGTGCAAAAAATCTTTAGTCGTAGTTTGCTTTGTGTTAATGTCGGCGTCGCTGTCACTTCGCCTTTTAAGGCAAGCTTACTGTTGTGACAGGACCGTGAAGTTTTAGGTGCTTATTTTTTAAAGAGTTTTCTTTGTTATTTTGGGATTTCATGATGTTGACATTTAACTAGATGGTTGTTTATTAAAGGCATTTATTATAATAATTATTAAGACCTTGATCTGAGTCATTTCAGCCACTCGACTCATCCTCAACTCAGCCTCCCTCAATAAAATTGTCAGTTATATTTATTGACATTCTGAGAGAGGTTCGAGATTTGTTTTTATTGTTCAGATAGAACTGAAGGTCAATCCAAAGTTATCACATTTGAAAGCGCCCCGTATGATTAATTGTCAATATAATAGATAATATGATAAGTAGAAAATAGTTCTTAGTACATTAAAAGAGTGTCACGTCCGTGAATAATTCAAGGAAAAACATTTTCACGAAATGTCAGAGCAACGATTGACGACGTAGACACGAGGAAATGTAAAAGTAAAAATAATGGAGGTAGGCTCAGCTGATCTATCACAATCAATCTTATTCTTTCATCTGAGAAGGACAACGCAGCCAACGAAAGGAATCATGGTAGTGTGAATGAACTAGCAACAATGCCTTTCTTATGGATATAGCTTAGCTGTCAGAGAAGACGTGATTTCGTTTTTAATGTGACATTATTAATTGTGCATTTTGGTACCTACCTATATTTCTTTATGATCCATTTTTTGGATGGATTAATATATACTACTGAACCATATGTACACTCTTTGTGAATTTAATATTTCAATATTTTTTTTTATTTTTTATTATTATTTTTATCAACGTTTCATTCAGTTTCCCGTTGATGTTTATTAATTTACATTCATGCAAACAAGTACTAAGGCGCACTAAAGCCCTGCCTAATATCTACCAGTCAACCAATGGCAAATCAGTTGGACATTTTTTAAAACTACTTCTGTAAAATCTGCATACCTTTTATTAATTATTTTATTATTGTACATCATCCACAGTTAATGAGAGATTAAATCAAGCAGGAATCAATGGTGATTTCGTGTTCCGCGAATCTGTTTTTAAATAAAAAATTGTAAATACAAATTACTAGGTACTACGGTTTACTTGTTAAAATACAAAACCAAATAAAAGGTATCATGGCAAAGAATATGGTCTGTTAATTAGCTATACAAATCCACAGAGAATTATTTAAGGTTATTTTTCGTCGACATCGATATATACACATGCGAGTAGCTACTACAAAGCCGTTATTTAGTGACTAGTGAGTTTACATGGTAAACCAACAGATTGAATTAAGTTAATTAAGTTTGAACTTAATTAGTTGGCTTTGTCCTCGTTATAAATGAGCTAGTGTCGACTAAACTAAACCGGTGAGTCTAAATGTCAACAGTCAAAATTAATATCACTAGGCTAGCTATGCAGCTGAATTAGCAGTATATAGCATATCTGACTTCCCCTACCCAGTTTCTGGGCAAAACCAGTTATTAGTAAGGTTGAATGAAAAACTAAGAAACGAAATTTGTTCGGCAACAAAAAGAACCGCAGCGCCATCTACGACGAACTAACAACGAAATCCTGCATCGCGCAAGCAAAGTTCTCCTTGCGATTTGAACATATACAACAATCCGAATATCAACTATCTCGCAGTTGCCCACCAGAGACAACAACCGTCTGGTTCGGAGGATCCTCCCCTTTTCAATGGAGGTATGCGGGACTTTACTCTCTGTACCGCATACCTCTATAAGGTTTCTTTTCAGAGTTTTTTCGTCTCACTATCAACGATCATTAATATAGCCGGACCAACGGCTTAACGTGCTTTCCGAGGCACTGAGGAGTCGGCAAGCGTTGCTTGTCTTCTTTATTACTTGGCGACCAACTAATTTCTTAGCTGGAAAACATAAGTTCATTATGCATTTTATCAGTAAAGATTATTAATTTTTTCAACCGACTTCAAAAAAAGGAGGAAGTTCTCCATTCGGTTGTACTTTTTTATGTTTGTTACCTCATAACTCCGTCATTTATGAACCGATTTGAAAAATTCTTTCATGTGAAAGGATTTACGTTCTGATTGGTCCCATAGAAATTTTATCAATATCGGTTGAGTAGTTTGGTTTTTAAATCAAAATAGCTGGAGGAAATAAAAAAATATATGTATCATCCAAGTAAACGAATTTGCGTGTTTTGATTTCCTGTGACTTTTCACTGGTGTTGATAGGTGTGGTTGTGTACCACTAAAAAGTGTACCTAAAATAAAAAACTTCTTTACTTAAAATACAACCGACTTCCAAATTCTCAATAACGTGATAACTAGTCAAGTATTGAAGTTGTGAAGTATTAATATACTTCACAACTGTGAGTATAAAGGGTCGTATAATAGGATTTTGTTGAACGACTCGTCTAAAAAGAGTAAATGCTCCAGTAATTCTGTTCAATGAATGTTCCTTGTGCTTTCGAATGCGAAGATAAAGCTCAAAGAATCAGTTCTATGCTCAAGCATCTGATTACCACTCGCCATGTTATTGAGTTGTAGGTGCTGTGATGGATTCCTGCACCGTAAGGTATGCAATCTGGTAGTTTTAAAATATAAACATAATAGATTTGACAGAATAGATAACCGACATGGGGACGATGGGCGCGTTTTATAATTACGTAATAAGTAATTTAATAGGTACTAGTGGTCGCCCAGTGGTCGATATTCGACCATATTTTTTTATTAATTTAATGTATTTTTTAAGCATTATTATGTAAAAAAATATTAGCTTTCTGCACTCCTTCTCCATATAAACTCAACACTACCAACTTAACAGCTTTTAGAAGTTACTTTCAAAACCAAAGCGTAAATAACAGTTACAAAGCAAAAGACCTAAGTTAATAAACGTAGGTAATTATACCAAGTAGTACTCGAGTGAATGCAGTTTAGCTTCACGCTAGCTTGAGCTTTGTCTTTGTATATGAATAACACTGGAACGGTGCACCTGCTCGACTGAAATGGATTGCTAGTGTAGTCTATATGTATCAGGGTGTATCGAGAGCAGTTCTGTGAATGTCTGTAGTTGCAAAATGTGTGTCTGCAAAAGGCACTCTGCATTGTAAATGGGGAGAGGTGAGGTGACCTTTAGGGGTTGAGGTTTTATTATAAAAGTTGTGATGTCAATAGAATTAATTTTCTTTTTTAAATTTCAGATGAATGGTCAGGTACCCGAATTAAGGTAAAATAACGGATAAATATTCTAACGAAAGGACTCACGACAATATAGTTTTTGTATGTATTAGTGATATTTTGACTTAACTTAGTTTTTAGGGTTCCGTAGACAACAAGGATCCCTAAAGTTTTGCCATGTCCGTCTGTCTGTCTGTCCGTCCGCGGTTTAGCTCAGAGACGCTTAGCGCGGGTACACCATATTAATCACGCTGACAAAGTGGTAAAATAAAAATCTTGAAACAGAATTTTTTAGGCCCTACGTATAAAGTGGCGATGATTTTTTTTATTGTCTACCCCATGGTGTGGGGTGTGGTTGGATAGGTCGTTTATATCAAGCGTTAGCTAAAACCTTTTTTCCATCCAAGGATTCATTTGCGAAATATTAAGCTTTGTGCTAGTTTTTGTTAGAGGCAAGTGTCCCCCCTCTCTGCCAGCTAAACGGTCGGAAAACTATCACGGCTACCTAGGCTTAATGAGTGAATGAGTAATAGTCGACCAACTTATAAAATGGAACTGGGTAAGTAAAAACATCCTATAATTCAACAGAAAATGACTTAAAACCAAGTGCATTTGTAACTTTGTAATAATAGTTATGGCATGCTCAATATTAACCTTTTGCGTGTCTTAAGTTACACAGAAATAAAATAAAAATAGAAACAATTCGTAAACAGACCGGCGTTACAGGTGTGACATATTGTATTAAGAAACTTAATAGGCGATGGACAGGTCACATGATGAGAAACAAAAAAGAGAAATGGGCTAAGGAAGTAACTGAGTGGTATCCAAGACAGTACAAAAGGAAAAAAGGGAGACGGGCATTAGGGCAAGCTTTAGGGGAGGCCTATGCTGGGAAGCAAAACAATCTTCGCGAAACTTGTCTGGTAATAAAATTAAATATTTCGAAAAACTTATTTGTAAGATTGTTTATTAAAGGCTATTATTATTATTAATAATAGTTAAGTACTGCTTACTATTTTTCTGGCATAGTTTAGAAGACGGGTAACTACGGAACCCTACACTGTGCGTGGTCCGACACAAACTTGGCCGGTTTTTTTAGTAAGCTAGTCTTCGTTCATCTTTATTAGAGATCGAAGGAACTAGTACTTGAAACCGTTATAATTGTTACCACGGTAAAATAACAATGTTGCATGGTTGAATTCATAATTACGTATGTAATAAAGTTAGAAAATAAACGATTGAAAACTGCAAATAACTTTGACGAAATGAGAACATCGTTTTTTTCTGTATTTTTAACAATGATATGAATCGGCATTTGAGGAACCAAATCTTAAAGTAAGATCTGCAATATTACGATTAGTGTTCACTCCTAATGACATGATAAGTACTTTGATATCATCAGCGGTTACTTAGGTAATGGCGATGTTGGGAATCATTGAGCTTCGATGGAGGTATTATGGCACTTGGAACAGGCAATCTACCTAGCTTATTTCAAATTATTTTGTAGTTTGGTTCCAGGCTAACTATGTAGCTAAATACTGGTTGCCAGGGTTGCGGAATTCGTTCGAAAGAGTCACCGCGGCCCTGGAACGTAAAGGGTTTAAGAAGGAACACGGATGGCTTTTAGTCAGTAAGAGTCTGACACGCCCTTCTGCTCCACCCAGAGCGGAAGAAGTCCTTTGATGAATTCCCATCCATAAAAAACAAGTGAAACTAAATAAATTAAAACAGTTGTCACTGTGATAAATGATATTTATAACACTTTCACATGTCAATCTTTTTTGATCGTTTTAAACTAAACTCGCGAGCAATAAACTGGAATCACTTCACGCGCGTTCATCATCATCATCGTATCAGCCGAAAGATGTCCACTGCTGGACATAGGCCTCCTCTAAGTATCGCCATACAAAACGGTCCTGTGCGTCTCGCATCTCACCAGGTCATCGGTCCACCTTGTGAGAGGCCTTCCAACGCGCGTTGCTCAAAACATTTTTTAACATTTATGTGCAATGAAGAAATTGTAAAAAATTGCGCAATGCGCGATGATGCGATTCCAATTTATCACACAGCCTAGTCTACACTAGGCTGTGTGATAAACTGTTAAATTGTTGTTTTAATTGAGTAGGTTACTTTCAAAGTTTAGTGTTAATAAAATCTAGAGTGTTCTTGATTGAGTGTGACACTTAAGAGGTGAATGTACTGAGTTATTTACGTTGAAAAGTAGCTTTTCAAATGGAAAATGGAACGAGAACCCCTTAAGTTTTCATTAGTGGGGGTATTGTTGATATGGAATCAAATTATATAGAAGCTGTTGTTTTCCCGCTCACCTGTATAAAACATCAGTTCCAGCAAACACTGTATTTGATGTTTGAAACTTTTTATTATTTTGTTGTTGACTATATTTACGTATAACAAAACAGCGTCTTTTAAGATAGTCTCATTGGTCTAGCGCTCACCAGCGTTACTACTGAGCATGAGGTCCTTAGTTCTATTCCTCTGCCGGGAAAAGTGTTATCGAGCTTGACCCATAGGTTATGTATAACATGAGATACACAAAAAAAACTCAGATTGGGTACTTACATACATCGTTATAAATTACAAAATAAAAAAGTATTTAAATAGTAAGTGCAACACAAGAACAGAAGGAGGGCAGGGTGTCAACATTGTCTAATAATGAAAAACGATTCATATTTAATTGTTCAGGTACCTATGAGCAGTTATTAGGGAAAGGTCAATATACTTTATTCCACATTTATCTGGCGCCTACTATAGTAGGTAATATTAGGTTCTCCAGGATTCCAATCTTCCACGGGGTTTGTTTTGTAGGTAAAAACTCCAGAACGAAGACATTGGAACCAAAAACGTACGGTATTTTCTTCTATAATACACATCATAAGGCTGTGTTTTCACCAGAGATGTGCACCAATGTAATCGCTTGCGCTGAGCGAGGCTATGTAAATGAAGCGATTCTATTGGTAATTAACAAACACATTCCTCGCTACGCATCCTCGCTCATCTCTGGTGGAAACGCACCCTTACGGTGGAACTCGAATTCGTAAATAATTCGATATATTAAGTGTTTCCTTTTATAGTGCGAATGCCGCGAAAACAAATGAATCACTTAATTCGAAACACAAAATATATAGAGGTTAAATTTGAATTTTTCCTAACCTAATGCCATACCTAGTGCCTATTCTACCTATTTTCAAGCAACATTCGCATTCGCATCTCAGTCGCAATCTGTCAAAAATATTTGAAAACCGGCAAAGTACGAGTCGGACTCGCATGCAACGGGGTCCGAGTGAATCTCATTTTTGTAACAATGTTACTTTCAAACTATACACTTCTTATAGATATTCCAGAAATACTACTAACACTATGGACTGAAAAGTCTGATATATAAATGTTTGAATTGAAAATAACTTTTATGGGTTTTATTTTTTTAAATGTTAGACTCAATAGTTTCGAAGATAAAGGGTGGATTTTTTCATATAATTTCTTGAATAAAATAAAACCATTTATTTTAAAATGATGTAAAAATTATATTTGAAACTGTCACAATATGTCCTATCATTTGCTATGTCACACGGTATAGTTTGAAAACTTTTTTTAATTCTAGTAATTTACCCCTCAAAAAGTACAAAATGACAAGTTATATGAGTACAAAATTTTAACAAAGTTGGTCCAGTAGATTAGGAGCAAATCGGCTGTGACAGACGGACAGACAGACAGACAGACAACCCAGTGATCCTATAAGGGTTCCGTTTTTCCATGTAGAGGTTCGAAACCCTAAAATTGTATTGTTTATTTGACATGTTGCGACTGACATGCGAATGCGTACGGAGCTTGAAAATTTGTAGAACTGGACCTCAGACATAATCAAAGATAAAACTAGCCAGTTCCAAAAAACGGCAATTTCATAATATGTAAAGACCTAATAATGATGAAATAAATAAGTACAATGCTTTTTGAGTTCGACATATCAACAAAAGCAACAGTTAACCTTAAGCGCTTTACATTCATCGCAGTAATAAATAAAGCCAATTGGTATTGAAACATCCAATTTATAATGCCATGAATTGGTATTGATCAATATTATTTTTGATGCAAGTATTTCAAATAATTTTACTATTCGAAACAATGATATCAGTGGCGTGTTCAGGCTTCCTATTGTATAAAGCCATCGAGCTTTATATAATAGGACGCCTATTATAGTACTGAATAATCTTTAATATTGACAGAAAACTTTTTCAATGTCCGTTTCGCGTAATTGATAAAAACGCTATCTAGTAAAGGTACTAAAAGGCGTTATCACGACATTGCTTCTTTCACGTTAGTTTCATCAAAAACTAATAGATGAGACTCAAAATTATTGAATTTGTTGTTTGTTTCTAAATATGACTACTACACTGTACTACTGCTACAAAGCTTTAACTTCATAATTGTATAGAATTATCTCATTTCTTAACCAAAGTACTACAAAAGTTATACTTTTTTTTTTGTTCCAAGAGAAGATTGTTTGATTTGGTGACCGCAAAAACTACAAATGGGATGAGATGATACCTAATCACGTGTATTATTATATCAATTTTCATCTTGTTCCTCGGCACCGGCTAAGTTTGTCATAACTTAATAGCAAACAACCGAATGATGAGGTTTTATTAATATCTTTCGAGTTTTGCAAAGGTGCAAGCGACATTTCAGTAGTTTTGCTCGTTCAAAACACATACTCGTCTCAGAAAACACACTAAGAGACTCGTAAAAGTCTATAAATTCAATGTTTGTTTTGTATGTTCATACCTTTTCGACCAACAAACGACAAACACACGACAGTTTACTTCTAAGTTCACATAATTTTGTTTTCTTCTAAGTTCACTCACAAACTCGTAGATTCATCGGAAAGTGCGGCAACAGTAATAAGTATCACATTCACATAATTTGAATAAGAAAAGTACCATAACTTTAGCTCCTCAAAATATTGTTCCGAATATATTCAAAACATTAACAATCTGCTGATTTACGTTGCGTCATCGCATTGCGTGCACTACACAACACAAGTTCAAAACTC
The DNA here is from genome assembly GCA_905163435.1 of Mamestra brassicae. Lineage (NCBI taxonomy): Eukaryota > Metazoa > Arthropoda > Insecta > Lepidoptera > Noctuidae > Mamestra > Mamestra brassicae. Next base: position 8,021,885 of record LR990995.1, on the reverse strand, counting down.
ACTTCACGCAGGTTTGAACTTGGGCGAACTTCATTAGTTACACCTGGCTCTTTAAAATTCAAAGAAATTATCGTATAAGTACCTACTTCCCAATATATCATCAATTGACAATTTGTAGGCAAAAACTGAGTGGGCACGCCACAATTGCGGCGGGAGAGGGGCCCTCTTTTAGGATTGGCTGGAGAGGCGCCACGGCGTCCTCACCTTTCGCCTGACGCAGGTACTCACCGGGCACAGCTGTTTCGGGAGGTACCTGTTTCGGATTCAGCGGGAGGACATGCCCAGGTGTCAGCACTGTGGGGATGACCCGGAGGACACGGTGGAGCATACGGTGGAGGTCTGCCCTGCTTGGGCGGAGTATCATCGTGTCTTAGTCGAGGCGATCGGCGGCGGCGACCTCTCGTGACCGACCCTGGTTAAATCCATGGCGAGGAGGCTTGGGAAGTGGTCACCTCCTTCTGTGAAGCAGTAATGCTAGTGAAGGAGGAGGCGGGCCGCGTGAGGGCAAGACAAGGCCTTCGCCCCAACCACTGCTACAGAAGAAGACACCCCGGGTGTCGGGAGTTGCAGGGCGGTCCCCGGTCACCGTAGGCGCGGGCCTGCGGACGGCGAGCGTTGGGCAAGAGAGAAGGCGCGCTGGGTCCTCAGATTAGCCACGGCGAGCGTTTCGTTCTATCGATAGCTATGGCAAAATTGGCAAGGATGTTCGCCATTATTTTGTTACTGTTTTGTTATTATTTATTAAGTTCATTGACCGCGCGGTGAATTGCGCGAATTTTGCAATTGAGATTAATCTTTACATTTATTTTACTGTTGTAAAATTACGTTAACACTTACGATTTTGTATAACAAGCCGGGCGTAACAGCGTGTGTGGTAGAATCGCCTCTGAATCACAGTGATATGTGAGTGTACTGAGATTTATTTGGCAAATTGGTTTTAATGACACTTTACACGTTAATTTAAACAAGACCTTGCCTTGACTTTTGGGGAGTACCTACAGCTGTGAAATTTTAAACGTAACGTCGCTCGATTTAAGGCAGGCCAACTGTGGTGTACCTTTTCGTTTGCCTAGCCCTTTGGGGAGTACAACCGTGTGATTATATTTCGCGTTATGTACTTGTTTACCCGCTGCGTTAGGCGAACGCAGCGGGCAAAAACTGGGCATCTTATGTTAAGGGCCGATCTAAGGTTAGCCGAGCCTGGGGGAGAGTTCTACATTGTGACTAGTGTTTTGTGTGGAGAGCGCAGGATTGCTCGCGGTGTCGTTGCGACGTTGTGTTTACGAGGTGGCCGGCCGCTAGTGCACAGTATCGCTGGTGGTTGTGTTGTGGTTGCGATGTCCAGACGATTGAATATGGCAGCATAATGTGATTCGTGTGAGTTAAACTTTTCATTTTCATACAAATTAGTTTATCACACGTGTGTTGGTCGTGGTATAATTGAGGTATCTACGTGTGAAACAAGATTTAATCTTAGTCCACTACCTGTGTTGCGGAATAGCGATGAGACTGGATTAAAAAAAATATGATTCTGTTGAAAAATATTGGACACGTATTTTTTTATTTTATTTAATCAATGACCTGACGTCACACGAGTTTTCAACGAACTGTATCGTCTTAATTTTTTGTTTACGTGTCAAAAGAAAAAATACGTGTCCAATATTTTTTGGAAATGTATCTGACGGATTAATTACATTTTTTTGTCAAAGTCATAGTCACTGCGGCCCTGAAACGCAAAGGGCACTTGGAGAAAGAAACACGGGTGGGTTTTAGTCAAAACAAGTTTGACACTCCCTTTCGCTCCGCCCAGAGCGTAAGGAATCACTAGATGATTTCCCATACAAAAAAAGAGAGCAAAATGTACGTGACACAGTCTGTATGTTGTGTCAGATTGTGTTCATTTTACTTTGTCATTGTTATCTGCTCAAGCCTCAAAGTTAAAGCTTGCTTCTAAAGATAACGAGCTACTGTTAGGACGAATTAGGAATTGGGTAGAATTACAACTTTTTCTTGACAATAAGCGAAATCCGTGCTTTAAAGGGGCCTGAGGGACATTTTGTCAGCAACGAGGGGTTAGATTATAGCCACTTAGTCTCAGAAAGCAACACACGGATAGAAATTGCCCCTCCTTTTTTAAATTAAATGATTCTACTAAACTACAGTCTTTTAAAATATTTCTACTAAATTACAGTCTTCCAAAATGTTTCGACGTGTGGAAGTCATAGCCTAGAGAGCACAGACGGCATCCATTTAGATGACGATGACGATGGTGACGTCTAAATGAGTAGGTACCTCTAATTTTAGTGAAAACGGGTTTCAATACTAAATGTGGATGGGGGACCGTCCATTTCATAGCACGCTAAGACGTTGGTCCCGGCTTTCATTTGAACATATAGCTGTTACGCGTAGCCAGAAGTCAGAAAATGTGACATTAGTCTTGCGGGTATTACAACACATAATCTGATGATGGAGCAGAAACACTACGGAATCTGGGAACACTGTTTTATTAATCTAAGACATAAAAAGGCTTTTGTTTTGTTTTAGCCTACACTGTCCCACTGCTGGGCAAAGCCCTTCCTAGGGCCTTCCTTCTTATTTATAAAAAAAATAACCATGAGCTTCGTTATACTCATTACCAGTTTCTTCATTACATTTTTTATGGAGATTTTGAATTAAAATCAGCCAATCAGTATGTGAACGTAGTAAGCATATTATTATAGTTAAAGAGGGCCTATCACGAATGTTTTGACGTATACTAACGTTACAATATCGTTAACGTAAGTGAATTTTGAATTTTAAAAAATACTACAACCCCATAGTATTTTGGTGTAATTTATGCGACATACACAATTTGTATTATACAAAAATATGAATATAGTATCCAATTCAAATAAATATTAGGTGCGAAGCGAGTATTATAGTTATAGTAAAATTTAACGTAACTTTACTATACGTCAAAAACATTCGTGCTAGGTTTTATAAAGAGGACTGATTGTATTTTGACTCATTCGCTTAGTCTCTATAAGCAGTTGCCAGACTGAAAACAGATTATCTTTGATGTGTCCTCTGCTTAGGTAAAGCCAGCTCAACTCTAAACCCCAGACAATGGACTTAATAAAAGTTATATTGGCGTGAATCTCGAGTTTATTTGGTGGCTTAGTTGCCAATGAATAGTTCGAGCTGCCAGCCAAGTAGGGCACTCCTATAGAACGTGATACAGGATAAACAATTTCGGGGTTGGTTCATAGTAAAAGTTGTTCATAATGATGAATACAGCGATCCCTTTTCATTTTGGTTTTGCGTCTATGCTGTTACTCCATGTATTCTTTTATGTTTTCAGCTTCCTAAAATATTGTTTAGAACGTGAATGTTATTAGTATTAGGGTTTGAAATATTTGTGTTCGTCACATGTGTGGTCGGTAATTATTGAAAATCAACAGTAGGTAATTGGTAAACTGTGTTAATCAAATCGTTGGTTGGTTACGTTGTGGCAGGTATTCGGTAAATAGAGAGGGATTGATTCAATAATAACGTGTGAAATAATGTGTTATGTTATGGATAAATACGGTCGCAAATTAATTATTAATGGTGTTCGTAAATTTTTATCAGTTTATGCTCGATTTCACTGAATTTAGTATTTCGTGAATGATAATATGCTTGTAACTGCTGAGTCGGTCTTCATTTTTAGGGTTCCGTAGTTAACAAGGAACCCTTATAGTTTCGCCATGTCTGCCTGGCGGTATGTCTGTCTGTCAGTCTGCGGTTTAGCTCAGAGACGCTTAGCGCTAGTTGAAATTTGGTATAGGTATACATATTGATTACGCCGATCAAGTAGTAAAATAAAATCTTAAGTACATTTTTTTTCGGGGTGGCCCCTACAAGTAATGTGGTGATGATTTTTTTTATCGCTTACCCCATGGGGTGTCGATGGATAGGTCGTTTAAAAATATTGAGGGTTTGCTCGTTTGCTTAAACTATTTTTCCATCCAAGGATCCGTAAATATTAAGCTTTAAAGTGCTAACTTTTGTTAGAGTCAAGTGTACCCCTTTACCAGCTAAACGTTTATTTTTTGGAAACGTGAAAAAAAACATAGTAGTAGCATATATAACGAATTTAAAAGGAACACTATTACCTTAACGAGTTAATGAGTGTGAGTCAACCAACTTATAAAATGGAACTGGATTGGTAAAAAAATCCTACAAATTCCATAGAAAACCAAGTGCATTTGTAACTTTGTAATGTAATAATAGTTAAGTACTGCTTACTATTTTTCTGGCATGGTTTAGGAGACGGGTAACTACGGAACCCTACACTGTGCGTGGTCCGACGCGCACTTGGCCGGTTTTTTTATTTATTATCACGCTAATAACCGTAATACCGACAAGACTGCTTAATTCGGCAACAGATGTTTTTAATTTATACGATAGAATGCCCGTGACTTCATATGCGCAGATTCCGTTTTTTTCCGTTCCCGGATAGTTTTCCTCATGAATGTGGCTATCATATACAAAAGAATTTTCCAAATCCGACTAGTAGTTCCTTTATTATAATATAAGTATAGATATACTATTTATTTTATAAGTAGATTGTCAATCTTTTTTGGTCGTTTTAAACTAGATGAGGCCGGTGTTTACTAGCTGACTTGAATTTGTAAGAAACACACATCCTAAAATGAATACTTATCAATATATTTAAAACTCTTCCGTTACTGGTGACTGATTGATTGAGTGATTGACAAACAACGCACAGCTGGAACAGAAAGCTGAAATTTGGCATGTGGGTTGGGAGTGTAGAGGAGCACTAAGAAAGGATTTCCCGAAATTCCTACGGGACGGGGAAAAACAGGATATGCGTGTACGAAGTCGCGGGCAAAAGCTAGTAATAAATTAATGCGGAAGTGAATTTGTTTGTTACACTTTCACATGTTACCTACTCAATGGTGCTCCATGCGGATAAAGTCCCGGGCGGCTGAAACCAGTCTTTAATGCATTTGAAGGTTGCGCCACTAGTTATTAAAACAAAATATTAACATTCTGCACTCCTTCTTCATATTAAATTTAACTGTGCCAAATTTCATACTCCTCCATCGGCGTAATTTTTGTAAATGTACAAAGTTATTGCTTATTCTTTTTTAAAATTTGTAGAATATTGGCCCTCAGAAATAAATAAAATTAGTTAAATGAAATGTCTACTAGCTTCTGCCCGTGACTTCGTTCGTGTTAAACTCCCATCAAAACTCGGTACTACCTACTACTACTCTGTAGTACAGAGTAATTTAACAAATTTTATTTATTTCTGAGAGCCAATTTCACAAAAAAAAAATGTCACCTACTTTTCTCACTAAATATGACCTTTAACCTAACCACCGTAATCTGTTATCTCTGTAATCAAGATAACGAGAATTCAGAATCTTAAGTCTCACGTCAATCTTAGAAAGACTAGCTCGTAAAGGGTAGGTAATTGTCCTAATATGTTGGTTCAAGTTTCACCGAATGGGTCAAATGACAATCAAATGTCGGTTTAGTGCTAACGAGGATATTGTAGAGGTATACTGGCATCTACCAGCGGCTTCGTCTGTGTTCGAATATTATTCCTAGGCAATTATGTACCTACCGGGATAAAAAACAACCTATTCTTTCACTTTCGTTGATGTTTTAAAAATATAATGGTTTTGTTGTTTTGTTTGTCCTGTAGACTTGTTGTGTTCCTTTAAGTTTGTTCTAAATAAATGTATTTTCTTTTTTTCTAATCCAGGCCATGGTCAATATTGGTCTACCGTGTTCCAAATTTCACCCGTTCAGCCATTGACGCGTGATTGACTAACGTCATTTCCACATTTGTAATATTAGTAAACTCCGATGTTAGATCTGTAGGCTTAAAAGCACGATCCACTAAAATACATCTCTGACATGACGTCTCAAAGTCATCAAGATAAAGTTGATATTATTGTTGTCTATTAGGCGTTGTCCTAATACAATCATCGCGCGAATATGCGATCGTCGAATTCATTTTGTTCGGTGAAATCGGTAGACGTCCTCCGTCGCGCGAAGAAACGAACGGGTTTGCCGTATCTACAAACGAACGCGACTGCGCGACTTCGTTGGCTAGTATTAGAGGTAGACCCCGACTAGTCGTAGTCAGTGTCCTGCACAGTTATTATCATCATATTCACGGTTATTATGCGCACAGGCAAAGTGTAGAGCTCTCTGCCAACGTCTGTGTTCCTTTCCACATATAACCCGTCTGCCTTCAAATCAATAGTGAACATGCATCTTCTGGACACGTTCGCTCCATAATAGATCTCATCCATCGCTTTCCATAAGGCGTGATTAAGGTCAAGTGCAAGCTCATTCCTCAATAAAAAAAAACACATTTCGCAGACCACAAACAAATTGGGAAAGTCCAGAAAATTTTACTAAAGAGAAAAAGTAAAAGTTTCTATCGTACAAATTTATCAAAAACACGTACTGCAGACGTGTAAACAGGCTGGTTTCCGTTAACTAGCCTGATTACAATAGATTATTGTATTATGTATTAGGCCATTGTCCGCAATTCCAGGTAACGATCAATGATGGCTGACTGACTGATTTCGCGCTAGCTGTCCATTAATAAATCACCTACTATTCAGTGGCAAATAATGGTAGTAAATCAAATTGTAATGTAGATCCGGGTACTTAAGTGTGAAGGAAGGACAAGGGAGGGGTGTGTGGGATGAATAAGAAATGAGTATGTGAGAGGAAGTTTGAAAGTGGCACCGGTGACTGAGAAGTCGTGTGGAAATTGGTTTGGGATGTGATGCGCAGGAATGGGGAGTTTCCGTCAAAGTCACCATATCTAAAAGATTTAAGGGAGATGACAGATTGCAAGTTTTGCATTAACTTGGTTTCTAATAAAAATGACGTCAATCCTGTATTACTCGGCTGGCTGGCTGTCAATTTTATTCAATATTTGAAATCTGCAATGTGACATTTCAACTTTTATGATCCCTTTTGTATTAAATAATCAATAGTAATCACTTCTTTTCTTGCTTTCTTCACATATGAAGTATATATGTATCTATATTGGGATGTTGCAGGTAGTGCCTTCTACATTTTAAAATATCATTTTAAATTCATATATTTGAACCAAGTGCAATCTCATTTCGTGTCTTGACTATCTCTATCCATTCCAGGTTGCCTGGAAGAGATCGAAGAATATGATAAGTCCAACAGTCGTGTATTTGTCTGTCTGTACATAGAAAGTAATAAAAAATCAAATATAGCTTTTCAAGATAACTTTTTTTATCTTATTTCTTCGCAATAACTTCAGCCAGAAGTTTTATTAGATTTAAGTACTTGTTACTTTGTAAGCAATATTTGTGAGCCGCTTTAGCTGGGTATGTTTTTTTTCGGTTACGAGCCAAGAGAGGTTAAAGTATATCATAAGTCGTTTGTGTTTCGTGTTTAGTAGACCAAACAACCATACTAGTCAAACCCACAAGGCCTACCATGCTACCCATTACAGGTAGCATGGTAGGCGTCCATTTTACTTTCAGCGAATTACTTGCTCGTATATATTTCTGAACTAGTACGCTTTAACTCGCCCCACGCCATTCCGATGCTCATCACTTCAGCTAACACTTTTAACGGTCTTCCATCGCTGCCTGGGTGTGTGAGCGGAATCCCTTTTTACTGTAACAGGGTTGTATCATCGTATAAATATGAACAGTAATCCTCTTAATCGGTATGATTATTATATATCATATTTATTAGTTTATTATTTTAGCATATATATGTATTTTATTAGTATTATATATATTATCTGTATATTCTTTCCGAAATGTTAAATTCAATTTTAAATCTTATTTTTTTTATTGTACACCTACCACAGTGTAGTCTTTATAACCCAAAGGTTGACTGGTAGAGAATACCTTGATGCATTAAGTCCGCCCATGTACCACTATTATACATAAAGTTTGAATAAACAAATAAATAAATAAACAGTACAGAAACTAAGCCTTCTTGATAAAATAATTACTTTTTTTTTATTAATACATTTTTGTTCTTTAGTGACCAATGAATCGAATTCAAATAACTAGCTTACAAATACAATTTAAATAGGTAATCACATGGCGTCGGTTAATCTCAGCAAAAGGCGAAAGTATAAAACACGGAAAACAGTTTAATATTAACACACAACAACTTGTAGAACTATATGTAGATCTTTAACTTTGTAAACAGCCGTATACTACGCAATATTGTCGTGGCATTTTTAAAAAGATCACAGAGATAAACTTATACGTGACCACTCGTCTTGACGCGGCACTCAATAATGACAGCACCGCGGTAACCGCTTAGGGGTAATGGCGATGCGCATGTTTGTGTGCCGTTTTGAGCGTTTGTCGGCAGTTTCCGTACTTTTCATATTTATACTGTGGTTGTTTTGTGGGGGTCAGTAAGTAGTCGCTCCATGTTAAATATTGGTATTCAGTTACATTCAGTTAGACTGAAAGATGATCCCGAAATGTTAAGATGTTCTGGCTTGGCAGTTAGGTACCAATATCCTGTATAACTGTTGCCTCGCCAATACTCGTTAAGTTTTGAGATTTGGCAAATCAATCGAGACGCGACCTTGCCCCAAAGAAAGATGAAAATAGACAATTTAAGAGACAAGAGTGGGTTAAACGGAAATTTATTGGAGCACAACAAAATAGTTAATTTATAAATAGCGAAGGGGGGGGGGGCGTCTGCGATTGAAATGGATCGAAAATGGTTTTCACACTTTTCCTTTCGGTTCGAGAAAGTGTGTTGAAAAAGAGTTTGCCAATCAAGTGGAAGGCTGCCTAGGCTGGTAAGACGTAGCTACACTAAGAGTTTTAAGTGTAAACTCTACGAGCGGTAGGAGGATGGACCTAGGAGCCATTTAAATACAACAATGAAAATGAAGAAATTTCAAACAACACCATATTTTAATCATACCTAGTAACGTGGAAGATAATATAAATGCATCTTAAGACTTAAGACTTAAGGTAGGACAGACAATCTATACTTAATAATATAATAAAGCTGAAGAGTTTGTTTGTTTGTTTGAATGCGCTTATCTTTGGAACTACCACTCGGATCTGGAAAATACTCTTTGAATATGATGGGAACAGCAAAAATGGAATATATACGCGCGGACGAAGTCGCAGGAAAAAGCTAGTTGTAAATTACGACGTGGGTATTATAATATACAGCCTCTATTATGTGTGCATTTTATTAGTATGATGTACGATATTCGATTAAGCAGTATCTCGGCTCCATAATGGCCTCGCCATTGCGCCTCGGCTGCAATGACAAAGTTTTTCCACTTGCTTGCTTGCTATATATACTCCCGTTTCTCAACAACACTACGCGATTAAATTTTTCAGTTTCTCGTTAAATTTGTAATGTTTGAACATCAATTTGTTCATTTTGTCGCACAAATGAAAAAAAAAGGAGTGCTATTATTTGCTGTATATTAATTAATAGAGGACTAGTGTTTTATACGAAGAATAATTAGATGTTTCGAGCGTGAAAGTGATACACTCCTAAATTAAACACAAAGTCATTAGAGCTTGAAATATCCATTACGAACGCAGGCTATGGAATAAGTTAAATAAAATACGTGTGTCTTTTGAACACACGTATTTTAAAACCACTGACTTCTAATTGATTTTTCTGTAATTTGCAACACGTGTTCAGACCATTTGTGGTTGATATGGGTTTAAATCAAGTTCTAAAAGTACAAAACTGTTTAAAACCTTCTGAAGAAAATATGTATTAGCGTTTAAAAGCCGATAGAGCCGCGCCGTCAACGTAATCTATTCTTAATCTAGTTGCAGACCAAAAGCTAAGCAATTTGCTAGCTCGCAAAGTTGACCCTAATCTTGTGGTCTGCACGCAATTATGAAAAATCACTTGAGATATGTGAGCAATATACGAAGGGACATTTTCCCTGCTGTGGGTCAATTCTAGTACTTATTTTTTTTCAAATGTGCTCGCAATATCATCTCAGTGACCATCAAAATAAAAAAACTTGTCAAAATGCAGGAAAATTAGAAGTTTTTTGACAGTTTGCGAATGCAAACGCTTCTTAAAGATACGAGAATGGAAAATTCAAATTAAAAAAATCAAGTGTCAAAAATAATTAATACTACTGTTATTCTCAGTGGGCGACAAACAGTGGGCGCATACAAATGTTTAAAACAGCGGCTTAAAAATAATACCTAATTCTTGAGCGATCTCAATTTTATAGCTTATATTTTATTTAACCTTTCCGAGTCAGGGTGCCCTAAGTCCCGGCTCGTAAACTTTGTTTAGTCGCCCATTCAGTATATTGTTCGCCCACTCTAGTATTTTGTTCGGTTACTTGACATTTTAAACGCAGGCTTAGATTAATTATTTCCCACTTTAAGCAGGTCATTTCACTTATTTTTAGTAATACATAATAATCGCCAGTTAAGTTACTTTTTCGTTAAACTAATTTAATGCCCCTCGGTTTAGTAATAAAGTATTAGTACAATTTTTATTCACCCGGTTAATAATTTTGCTTTTCGAACTTATCTTAAAGTAATGCAGCTTCGCTCTCGGTCTCCAACCGACTTTTCTTCAGAAAACTATTAAAACTGACTACTCCCACATACCAAACGATAAAGTGTATTGGAAAAGAAATACGTTTAGTGGTACTTACTAGTATAAATATACAGTAAAATTGCTCGGTCTGGAAAGCAATCCTTTTATAGAACCGCAGTACCTATAGTTTTCAGTCTAGTCATGTCATATTGAGCAATATAGGCTATGGGGATTATGAAGACACTCTCTTTAGCCTATATTGTTCAATGTAGGTTCAGTATATAAATATACTAAACCAACATGGTTCTATTTTTAGATAATATACTGTGCTTCTAGACACAAATATAAGCACAGTATATTTCTTAGACCTCTGTCTGAAGCAGAGAATTCTCTGGAAAAGTTATTAATAAACCCTTGCAAACTAATATAATGTGCTTACACATAGGTATAAGCACAGTATATTTATTACCTAAAAGTACAACCATATAATTTGAGAATATTTTTAGCTCTGTCAATTTAAGTCCCACTTTAAACCAACAACCTAACCTGCTTTAATAACAGCCAACCTGTCCGATCACGCTGATATAGATAGGCAGAGACGAGCCATCTCGGTGCGTGGCAACATGCTAGCGAGGCGATTTAGCCGCTGTATCATTAGTTACTGCATATGCCTCTACACAGTCGACTTGTGGGCTAACTACGCCAAAGCTGTACTCAGCGACATGCGAGTGCAGCACAATGACGCGTTCCGACTGCCTCGGTGGTGCAGCGCGAGCGCCATGCTCTGCGAGGGACGCGCGCCCGGCTGGCTGGCCGTGCTGTGGAGCCGCTCGGCCGCCGCACGCTCCGCCATACATCGCTCCGCTAACTTCTTGGTGGCCGCGGTGCGAGACTGGGACAACAGCCCTCTTCATCAAAGGTGGCAGTCCTACCATACGCGTTTAAGTTTGCATTTGTTATGTTCTTGCAACTTATTTTTTATGTGTTTTAGTTGGATATTAATCTGGCAATAAACAATTTCATTTCATTTTTCCATTTTAAGGTTTCTTAATAATTTTTCCACAGAATTCTCTGCTTCAGATAGAGGTCTTAGAAATTCCATTCGTTTACGAAGTATTAAACATTTCTGAAATGTTCTGAGTTAGCAGCAGGTTTTCAAAGCGCCTGCGGATTTTACACTGAATGAAGGAATAACGATTCAGCATTAAAAAAACTTTGTAAGTTACAAGTAAATTGTATATTAGTTGTGAAATAAACGAAATTAGTTCTTTTGAAGCTCTGAACTGATCTTACTAGCCTACAAGGCTAACCAGGCTTGACTTTGGCAGAAGTAAATTGAGAAACAAGAATTCCAATAAAGTCGGATACCAACGTTGTTCAAAACGGTTTTCAAATAGATTGGCTCCATGACATTTATCTTTTTCTAAGAAAAGTAATATGTGTAGGAGATTGTGTACACATACACACATTTGATTGTATATCAGCATACAAGGGGTTGCTTTTATTGTTTCAGTTTGATATTTCGTCTCTAAAAACGCGTATGACGCATTTCGTGCGTTTCATTGAATGGATTCTTCCCGATCATTTGTTATGTTATGTTAGGGCATACATACATACATAAATAATGTTCAATTTACTTAGGGACCTATGTATATTATATGTAGGTAAGTAAGTAAGAGAAGTATGTAAGTATTTATTATTATGACTTCTTTCTTTGAGCTTTAATTTGTTATTTGGTCCAGTTAACAGCTGTAGTAGTTACCTATTCTTTTTCAGTTATTATGGGTTCGTGACATTTTAATTTTACTTTATAATATCTATATAATATAATAAAGCTGAAGAATTTGTTTGTTTGTTTGAACGCGCTAATCTCTGGAACTACCAGTCGGAAAATTATTTTTGTATATGATAGCCACATTCATATAGCCTTATACAGGAACGGGACATTCTTACGGGGACGGGAAAAACGTACGGGATATGCGCGTACGAAGTCGCGGGCAAAAGTTAGTGAAATAATAAATGTCTTACAACTCCGATTGTCTTTACAGTATATCCAAAAGCGATGGGTGGTTCTTATCTATCACTACATACAAAAATACCTACATGTATTTATACGTCTAGATATAAAAAAGTCTGTGACATCTTGTTTGTTATTCGATCAAAAAATGTTGTTATTGCAATCACCTCATACAACTCTGCATGCCGTTGACGATTAATTACATTATAACTAGAAAATAATTATCTTCTAGGTATATGTGAGCATAATAGATTAGTATACAATACGGTATTCTCAGAATTGATGGTTTTTGCATTACTCTTTGTTGCACATTACATAAATGACTATTGTTAAAACCTTACTATGTAGGTATTCGATGTATGCGAACCTTTTTTCTGTTTTAAATGCATTATTTTTTACCAGCTGCATTCTCATTATTACAAGATCTACTGATATAAAAGAGGAATTGACTGACTGAATTATCAACCCACAGCCGAAATGACTGGGAATACAAACATAAAATTTTACACAAGACTTGCTTTTGTGAATTATGTCGTGGCTCGCATGACTAAATAACTGTATTGTCTCATTCTTAATTCTTTACATTTTTCACTAACCTTCGTTTCTATTTATTATTTATTTATTTAGTGTCAATTGCTTACTATACTAACACTTTGCCCCGAAGCGCAATTAATTTTACTAACTAAAAAAATAATACAATTCTTGATCATCGATCTGTGAGTACACGTAAATGATATAGCGACCTTCTGTTCCTGAGCAATCAGAGCGTTCAGCAAACTGATCGCTTGCTTGGGCCGTGGGTATACCGAGCCGTAAGGTATGTATGTTACATATATGGACCAATAATGTAATATAGAGAAACGACGTTAAGAGAAAAATGTAAAGCTCCTCCCCTCCGCTGTGAAATTTCGTCCGCAGCTGGCTCACGTCAGGGTCCATCCATAAAATTTGAAGTCAAGTTAGATAACTTTTGAATAGCTTATATTAGTTTTCGCTTGCCATCTTAGCTTTCCTACTTATCTTGTATACCAAAATGTACCGAGTTTTATAAAGATATACAATACGAAAGTCTGTGCAGTGTTGGCGTATTCGCAATGTAAGACGATCTTCAGCAAACAACTAAATATTTATTGAGATAATTATTATTTTAGAACATTCTTGAAACACAGGAAAATGCGATAGGTTATAAGTGCGGTAATTTGAAAATCCCTAGAAAATTTCTAGACAGCAGAACACAGGTAGGTACCTGGTTAGACTACTAAGTCTACTTTCAGAATTCGTATTTATACTATCTGCGAACTGGGAGGAGCTCGTGGCTAAATAATAACAGCCGCACGGGACAATCTTAAAGGTTAAGCAATGGTTGGTCTGCGGATGGTTGACTATCTTAACATACGGAGTTTCCTCCGTGCCTCGGAAAGCACGTTAACTCGATGGTCTCGGCTGTCATTTGCAGATCTTTGGCAGTCGTTACGGATTGTCAGAAGTCAGTAAATCTGACTGCAGTCTTGCCAAGAGCTAACGTGTTACCCAGTTAATGGGTTGTGGAGGTCTGGTAGGCAGCCGCGTTACGTAAAATTCTGATATTCAGTTGAATCCTGTTTGTCTGGTAGCCGACCCCAAGATAGATGGGAAAAGGCTAGGCAGATGATGATTATCTGCAAACTGTCAAAACGAATATCCATTTCAGACAAACTTAAAGGGCAGACAGTCCCGCAGACAGGTTTTATGTAGTTATGCGGCAACGGTGCAACAGTGAAGGTTTTGCACGGACGTTTGTCTGAACGAAAGTCTGCATTTGTGCGTTGCTTTATAAAGGAAAAGACGGGCATAGCTAACATTACCGTGACCAAGGGAACCGGCACTAATGCGTACTAATTAATTTTAATTTCCAAGTAATTGTAATAAGTATATCTCAATAATATCTTACAGATACATATTTTGCAATTACAATGAAATTGATCAATAAAGGAATTCATTATCTTGTAAGTAAGAAAATTTCAACGAAAGGTCTAATTAAATGCCGTCAGTTGTGATCGACATAAATAGCTTAAATACCATAGATATTTGACAAACAATTTTTTTTAAATTTAAAAATATGATGTGAGCTTACCTCACCTTTTACAAACAAAATACAAACGAAAGAATTTATTTATTTAAACTTTGCCATTGATCGCGATTATATATTTTTTAAGGAGAAGAAGTGCAAAACGCTAATATTTTTTACAATAATATAAAAAATATTAGCTTTTTGCACTTCTGCTTCATATAAACTCTAACTGTGCCAAATATCATACTCCTCTATCCGCGTTTTTTTTTTGTAAAAAGGGGCACAACATTTTTGCTTCACGTATATATAGATTATTATTATAAATGTGCGGACTTAATGCAACGAAACATTCTGTACCAGTCAACCTTTGGGTTAAAAAGACTACACTGTGGTAGATGTACAACACATAAATAATATTTAAATAAAAATCTATTTCGAAAAGATAGGTACTAATAATTTAATATTATGATAAATAATAAACATTCTAATTAAGAGAACTCATAATAACTTATTTGTTTATCAATTAATCAATAAAACGCATTTTATAGATTTTAACTCTTATTTAGACGTGCTATTTGCACTAGGTAATTAGCCGTACGGCGCGCGGCGGTAATAAATGCCATTTAAATTATGAGCAAATAATAATTATTTGAAACGGGCTGGTGAATATCAAATAGATAAAAGTCACATACTGCAGCTATACTTTATTTTCAGACTTGTTCCAGGAAGATTCGATTTGTAATACAGATTGGGTCCCAAACATCAGGAACCGGTCCACCTTAACCTTTACTGACTTTGGTCAAGTTCTGGCGGTTTTGTTGAGATAGTGGTAGCAAAATATACATTTACCTGAAAAAAACGAGTAAGAAGCAATTAGTAGGTACTTAAAAAATTATGCAAAATTTGCTGAAATATAATTTTATATAATCATAGAGCATCTGGACATCTTGTACTTTTTGTACAAACTAAATGCGTCAGTAATGTTACCGATAATTCACTGATACAAATTGGCGCATCGGAACGACTTTCCATGGTGATGACAGACGATACTTTGCTAAATGGCGTTTAAACTACATAGACTGATTTTTAATTAAATCATTTAATAAATCATTACATACTTTGAAACTAAACTAAAACGAATTTAGCCTATACTTGTGTTTACCGTTGACGAAATACGCAGCGTAAAGTCGAGATACGAAGGGATGATACGACCTTGTCTTCAGCTACATCCATTTTATGGACTATAAAACATAATGTCTTTTAGAATGGCGACTTGCGACGCCTTAGGTCAGATTTAGGATATTTTTCGGGTGGGAAACTTTACCAAAACTTCCTTAGTATAAGATATATTTAGCTCGTCCTTCATGGAAAGCATTTGGGTTACGAAGTAACTGTTATTGCTCTTGTGAAAAGCTAACAGTTGCGATTGAACCGTTTTTTATTAGAATATTATCGCAAGTTTTGCTATGATCTTTCGAATTAATTTAGAACAGCCTATCGCGTCACTTGCTTTAATTTGTGACGCGTTGATAATTTCCAGAAACCGGTACAAAGATTTTATCAATTAGATGTTTAACCATGTGGTTGTGTCGATGCATGTAAAGACGAGACGGCTCAATTAATTGATATCGCTTTCGCATATGAACACGGTGGAGAGAGAATAAGAGAAGTGGAGTTCACGAGTGCCTGAGTTCAAATTACATACATACAAATATTCATTAGTGGCGGGCCGTTACTTGGTACTATGTTGACTGGTGTACAATGTACTTTCATACCTATTAATACTGTACCTTTTCAAGTGACCCAAGGGCTGGCTTTTACCTTGATCAAAGAATAAGCATTGCCATACAACGTGGTAATGCCGCCAGTCTTTTGGGTACACTTCCAGTCGACAGCGATGCGATTGCGATAGATGCGATTTAGTTAGGAGTTTTTATTTTTATTTCTAGTGTACATATATAGTTAGTTAAGTATTTATGGAATAAAATTTATGCTGACTTGTATTAAATTGATTAATACTGTTATATGGAAACATTGTTAAATCATTTTTTCAAAAGTTGTCGTGGAGTTTATTTCCAGTTCTTCTCCATAGGAAACGACCAATTCGAACCGTGCACTAGCTTGTGCATTGAACTTATGTGAAATGAGATATTGTGAAATTGTTTTGGTCAGCGCGGTTCTCCATATAATTTATGATCATCGACCTAACCTGCTTCCAACTATGTTGGGATCGACTGCTAGCCTAATTGAATGCAGCTCCATTCATATATTTTTTCTGGAAAATTTTAGACATGAAATGCTATCAGTATTTTATAACTTTTCGTTATATGTTCGGTGAAAATATCAAACAACAATCAAATCAAATCAAAAATTTATACTAGGAAACATAAAGTATCAGTCTTGATTGAAATTTATTTCAAATATTTTTCATTGAATGCATAAAACGTAGTTAAAATATTACAACTGATCTTAAAAATATATATGAATATTTTGGATTTAATCTCGTCGGTCATTTTTATTAATTAATAAATAAAAAAAACGATTTGTAACTTTTTATTTGATTGTAAAACAAAAAGTTCCTGAGAACCAACATTAACCAGTGACAATTTTATTAGAAGTTTTATAAGTAGAAACAAATTCGGCATTATTTTTCGTAACCTTCAATAAAGACCTTCTCCTTAAGAATTAAGGCGAAGTCACACTGCTGTGCCGGTAACAATATGACTCAAAGACAGGGAAGTTAAGATCAAATCACTCATTAAAAGTTTATTAGGATGCTGTCGCCAGAATCACGGCGACAATTAAGAAGGAATTTGATTTAGGGTTGGTACTCGCAACTTTATTGATTAATTGATTAGGATTTAATCTTCAGGTTCTCAGTTGACAGGTTCACGTGATGCTTTATTAATTTTATAGTGATTTTATGTAACAGAGAATATAAAAGTGGCCAGAAAAAGACCTTTTTCATGACTAGGTTTAAAAACAAAGCAAAGACAAGTATTCAAATATACTTTGCCAGATCAAAAAAGATTGATTGATTACAATCTAGAAATCTTCTTCACTCGTATGGACTAGTTTGTTCATTAATGATTAACTTTATCCTTCATATAAATGTTAAAGGCCTTATTTGCATTTTCCTTAATAGTTTTCATAATTTAACCTTGTTCAAAGAGCAACGCTGACCCACTCAATTGTGGACATCATACATATGTATGTACATATTTTTAACACTGTAGATATGCCATCATCATCATATCAGCCGAAAGACGTCCGACTGCTGGACATAGGCCTCCCCCAAGTGTCAATTGTTGGCTTCCGGCGAGGTCGCGACCCTCAACAGGTCATCGGTCCACCACAATCCCTAATTTAATGTAATTAACACGTACCTGTAAATTCTGAGAACGATACAATTTCAGAGTGAAACCAATTTAGCTGTAATTGACAATCATTGAAACAATACTGGTGTAGAGTTCTCGCAACTTCGATGACTCCACTTTTTGTAGTATGCTAAATCTTGCATGTAATTAGTTTGTAATGTTGATTAAACCTAGATTAGGTTATGATGGGGCTGACATGCCTTATAAGGATAAAAGTCCCTAAAAATACAGATAGAAAAAAAAAACAAAAAATCAACTAAAATGCATCAACGCGTTTTCATAGATGTTGTTCAAAACATGCTCTATGGAAAATATGAATACCGCATCATCGCTTTTCAAATGATGATGATCAAATGCGTTGCCATGTTACTAGCTTGTGGCAAGCTTTATTTAGAGCAGGTACAATAGATGAAGCCGTATCTCGAGCACTACTCAATCAATCGGGATTTTTCATTTCACTCAGTTCACGTAACTTCACTCGGTAACCGTACAAGTTACAACACAATCAAATAAATTGAAATTCTTTTGAGGGCAATGGCCAACTGCATTTCTCCAAGAAGTATGAGTATTCATCAAATCAACTCGCTTTCGTCTGCGTTTTCGCTCACGTGAATGTCGAATATTGTCGGGAAATAAGTACCCGGATAAAACACAGGAGAAGATAATAATTTATTAGCTCAAACATGATAACTTTATATAAATAACAAATTGTCACAGCTATGTCCTATCTAGGCTGTCTTCTACCAGTATTCCAGATTTTGAGGTTCAGTTTTTCAGGCATGATTGAATGACAAACATGCAAAAAGATTGCAATGCAGTATTTCTTATTCAGTAAACTCGATAGAGATTCTTTTTGGCTAATCTCAGTAAAGTCCTCTACACACCAAAGCCGGCCGCTGGCCCGACCCGGGCTTTACCCGGCGAGTAAAGACTGGTGTGTAGTGGGCTTAAGGAGCACATATATCGTTGAACAATCCTGTCTATATGTCTGTTTATATGTGTATAAAACTCTTCAGTTTCTGATGTGGCTGAGTCAATGATAGATAACGCACAGCTGAAACTACTGATTGAAGAAAGCTGAAATAGGTTCCTTTGGGAGTGAAGGGGAACACTAAGAGAGGATTTACTGAAATTACTACGGGAACGAAACTACGTACGAAGTCGCGGACAAAAGCTAGTATTGTATAAAATAGCATGCATTACAGACTTGATGCACGCTATATTAGCACGCACGCTAGCTTATTTCTGTTGTCATTTAGGCTTTGCACGGGTGGTCATTCGATCCTTCCTTGTTTCTCCCTTTTTCTATGAATGGCAACCGAATCAAAATCCTTAGCGTTGTTTGAGGAAATAAGCGGAGAAACAGATAGGCACACAGTGACTGTTTATAATATTTAGAGGGAAATCAATGAAAACTGCTAAAGCATTACAGTTGTACCTGTGGTTTGGACTGACCAACACTAGGCCAGACCTTAAATATCAGCTAAAGATAAAACACTCAAAATGTTGGTTACCTAATGCATCAACACATCCATGTCTTTGTTATCTCATAATAATGATACTACAAATGTCTGGCGCACGTGACCACGTCAGGTACCTACCCATAATGATTCTATTTATTCTAGTGTGCCGGCAATTTATTATTTTAGGTAAAAGTAAAATCACTATAATCAGTGTTTTTTCTGCTTGGATATCTTTGGTTTATCTCACTGAACGCTGTGTTAAAATTCGTCCATCTATTTCAATGGGACCTTATATAATGCATAGTCATACATATTTTTGTGCTGTTGTGGAACGCGAAAACAGTGCAATTTTATTTAGTCATACCATTTAAGTGCAAAGCGGAAATACTGTTTAGTTTTTAGGTATTAAAATTCCGTATTTCTGTAGTCACTAAGTAACCTGAGGGTTACGCTAAGGACATGCCCTAATTGTTATCCTCGCTCTCGCATGTCCTTCGTAGCAGTGCTACGCCGTAGCAGCGCTACGAGTGGTTGCTCTCTACGCTTTTTAGGTAGCATAATTATTTTTATTAGGTTGTCACAAAGGCCGCTTTGTTGAAAGACTATAAATAATATAATTCAATGGTTTAGTTTGTAATATTTTTTCACTTCACATATTTTTGGCTCCTACTTTTGGTAGAACAGTTGTATTTTTAGGCAAAGTTGTTAAGCAAAGTAGGGAAAAGGTATTTATTATAAAAAGACAACTAACGTTATAAGAAAAGCGCAGATGACATTCAAATATTATATGAAAACCAATCATTGGAATTCAATAAGCGGTTGACGTAAAATATTATGTTTTAATTTTGTGAAAATTTTCGATTTACTTTCATAACACGTGAAAATGATTTCCTGTGGAGTATTATTCTTGATTTTTATTTATTTTACTAAATGTTCTACCGGTTTTTATCACCATCTAAATTTTATTTGGGTAAAGACACATTTATGATTGTGAATAAAGATCAAAAGAACTGAACAGTTCACTTTTTTACTGTTTGAAAAGTAGATTTATGAATAAATTGTTGATTAATACCCAATACCTGTAAAATGATTCAATGCTGATAAAAATCAGTTTGCATAAAGATTACGTGTAAATCTGTACCTTAGTAACAGTAAGTCTTTTAGTTAGATAAGACATTCAAATTACGTAACTTGGTCGTATCGAGTGGTTGGTGGTGGTGGTGGTTGACATAATTCATTTTTTTGTAAATTTGTGACTCGGTAAAACTTATAGCTTACATAAACACAACGTTAAACTTAGCAACCAAGTTCTCTCTTTTGTGAATTTATTTTTTATATTAATAGCATAATTTTAGAACGACTGGTCTGAATTGGTTTGTTCTTATATTTGTTTTGTTAAAATATGTTTTAAATTAATCTTTTTGTTTATACAGCCGATTTTCTCTGAATTTACTAGACCGACTCAGTGTAAAGGCACATATAAACTTTTGTTACCCAAACACGGACGCGTAACGAAAACGAATAAATTTAAAAAATGGGCTTACTTTTTGGGGGGAGACCAGAAAATTTAAAAAAGTTTTTCTAACTGTACCCTGTGACATATCAAATCATAGGGCTCACCGTAATGGTCTAAAAAGTATTTTTTTAATTATTAATTTTTTTTTTTTCCAAATTTATTGATGATAATTCACCATACTGCGCTTGGAATTTTAAACAATACAGATAATAGTTCTGTACTTACAGATTACAGGAAAACCTATTAGAAGTCTATGATTTGAAAGCAACATGTTAACAAAATATTATTTATTCAGAACCCTATTGCACGCGAGTCCGACTCGCTCTCTTTTTTTCTTTGTATGTGCTTATTTCGGTGAGGGATTTTGGTCGGTATTGATTCAGTTTGGACAGGTCAGCGTTCGTCGAGTTATCTAATTTTATGATAATAATGAAAAAAAAACATTTATTTAACGATAGTTCATCAGGTACATACACAACAAATAGAATGAAAAGTAACAACAAAAACAAAAATAACTGAGTGTGCCTCACTGCTGCGTCAAAGAGGTCTCATACCGGCAAGCGTAGCAAAAGGACACGTAGCGAAATCATTCGCGCTGAGCGAGGCAAGGTAAATGAAGCGATTTTATGGGTTCTTAAACTCATCCCTCGCTACGCATCCTCGCACATCTCTAGTGAAAACGCATTCTAAAAGGTGGCTTGGACGGACTAGAGACAGAATGCGGAATACCGGGTGTTTAGCAACAATGAACAGTGATAAATTAAGTTGATCGATCGTCATAATCGTGTTAAAATTTGAAAGGCTAAACAGAAGTGACGTCAGAATCCATTACACTAAACGGATTGCTGTCGTTATATTTCCTGGGATGGCGCAATTTCGTTTTAAATTACTTTGTAAACTTGAGAGTTTAGGCGGCGATGGTCGGTTCCCCACGTTACCATCAATTTGGCTGATTCTCAGCAATTTCTCTAGTTATGATTTTTGAACGCGCAAAATATCAGTCAGTTGAAATAGCCTAAAGTTTGTTCAATGTACCAATAAGGATTTAAAAATATAAGCAATTTGCTTGTTCTAAAGTTTTGTCTTCATCTTAATATATATTTGTAAAAAGTTTTAAGCCGAAATCACTCAATTAATTTTTAGTTTTTTTCTTTGTATATGTTACTATTAAAGTTCAGATACCAAGGATTTACCATAGATCGGGTTTTACGGTCAATTTTTTATAAATATAACAAACCAATTGAAATTACTCCTTTAGGATTATAGGCATTCACCAGAGAACTAAAGTCACCGACATTGCGTGTAGAATCAGCATGCTGAAGTGGAAGTGGGCCGGCCATGTCTGTAGACGGACAGACGGTCGATGAAGCAGACATGTGTTAGAGTGGACACCGCGTATGGGCAAACGTAGTGTGGGACGCCCTGCGCACGATGGATCGATGATTTGAAGAAGGTGGCTGGCAGCTAGCATGGATGCGGATCGCTCAAAACCGGTAAACCGGTATGGTTGGCGCTCTTTGGGGGAGGCTCAGCCGACCCTTACCATATCAGCTCATCATATCAGCCAATTGCCGTCCACTGCTTACGTTCGGCAGTGGACGGCAATTGGCTGATATGATGAAGATCATAGTCCATAAGGGTCGGTATAATTTATTGCGTACAGAACATTTCTCAAAATATCTATCTGAATAAATAAGCAGAAAGATATTATACAAATCAATCTACACGAACTGAAAATTCTTAGTAAAAAGGGTTCAAAGTCCTGTAAATGAGGTGAAGTGTTTTATTTTGCAGAATAAAGCACTCGACCTAGTGTGCTGGATGTTGTTCTCGCGTGAACGTGTGGCGTACGAGCAACCGGCGGTAAACACAGCTGTGAGTCATGCTTTGTCAGGTGCCGGCTATACACAGGTTTACTTCGGAGTCACTAGATATTATAAAACAAAGTCCTCCGCCGCGTCTGTCTGTCTGTTCGCGATCAACTCAAAAACTACTGAACGGATTTTCATGCAGATTTCGGTAATGGATCGGAAAATTGATGAGGAAGGTTTAGGTGTATAATTCGTCTCATAATTCTTACGGGAATGGGAAAAATAGGATACGCTCGTGCGGTCGCGGGCAAAAGCTAGTTAAAAATAAAAAAATAATCATGTATTTTTTGGTTTTACTATGTTTCAACATAGAAATCATGAAATCATTGTCTCTCTTTTCGATTCTTAACAACGAGATAAGTGATGCCATTTCTTTCAAAATAATAAAAGATTTTTTTTTTGTATAGTTTGTTCTGTTAAGGCATGAATGAAAAACATGCAGTCTCCGAAGTAACCCTGTATTTTATACCACTCATTCATATGAGAGAGCATGAAACTTGAATGGTGTCATCTTTTGTAACACGAAACTTTTAATTTTACGAAGAGCTCTTTTATCGTAAGAGTGTTCATAAGTTCATATAATTCAAATTCTATTAATGCAGGAACCACTTTTCCCACTCCACTGTTTATATGTTCAAGTATAATAATAGTCTTTCAAATTAATTGAAAGACGTGATTGATGTATTTACAACGGCTAATCTGATATGAATGGAATAGATACGAGATAGAATATACTTTCGCCAAAAATAGTTACGCAACTCTGAACAATTTTTCTACATTCCCATGGATGTAGGAGTGTCGAATTCGACGAAATCGAAAAAGTTCACATTCGTTCACAAGGTTACTATATATATCTTTGTATTTACTATAATTATTTGTTCAGACCGAACCGAAACAGACTATAAATGAGATTCAAAGTTAAATATCATTTAATATAAAGTTAAGTTTAGTCTGTCATTTTCACCACAAAATATTTATTTGTATTTGGTAACTTTTTGTCCAAAATATCATTAGTTTTTTTCTTTATTGCATACAAAGCATTTGTTTCTTTTTTTTCTGTATTTACTAACCGCCGCTATTTCAACCCTTAAACTCTAGAATATGCCCGTCCTAGGCCCCTTGACATCAAGAAGGCTGAAACTAAATTTCCCCTTAAGCATACAATCCGAAAACATTACTTAAAAGCCATTCTTAGTTTGGTCTTCGTCATAATTATTACGAGTCCTCTTAATGTTATTTATTGAAGCTTAGGATATTTTAAGTAATGTTTTAGTATTGTATGTAATGTAATTCAAGTTCTGTAATTTTATAATCCAACTATTTCAATCATATTAAGTCTCAATTTGTTAATATTAATTATTTTTTACTATTTTTGTTTAAACCATTTTTAATAATTACAATGAACCACTCGCTCTAAGAAAGTTGTGCATGCCTGTAAGTGGCTTATTGACACAGGACCCTCGATGCCATAACTTATGTGATTAATTTTGTAAATAAGCGGTTGGTGTGCCTTATTAAATAACTAAATAAATAAATAATCAGAAAGATTATTATGAAACATCATATTTATTAGTTTATTACTTTAGCAATATATATATCGGCGCAATGACAATAGTTTGTCATTACAAGTATTCAAATACGGACCTCTCTGTGACGTCGTTACGCTGTTCGTTGAATAAACGAAGTTTGAAACAAGTTGTGAAGTTTTCTTTTAAAAAACTAAAAGTCTTGAGAGGTGTCAAGGGACACCCGGATGGAACGAAGTTCCAAATAAATATCATTTATCATTTAATATCTAAACTACTCATCGGATTACCAACTCTTCTGCAGATTGAAAGCTTCAGTATCGCTGTGTCATAACTCATAGCACTCATTCTCGTAGCCTACTTGTTATCCTTGAAAAAAACACCACCCCTGTTCTGTTTCTTGATAGAGAAGTGAAACCGCATGAAATAGCTAGTATTTAATCAATTAAAAAAGTATTTCACAACTAAAAAAAATTAAAAGTTTTAAAATATTTGTTTTGTTTTCAGCTTCAATTTGTTGCGTTAGAACGATCGCCAATTAAGTCTATTACGCTAAATAACTGATACGTTTAATAGTTTTAAAACTATTTGTTCATAAAATAGAGCAGACATCATGCAAACATTTTTTTTTTTTATTCAAATGTTTCGTTTGTAGTATTAGAAATTAATACCAACTTTCTATTCTGGATGGTGTGTACCTGAGAAGTTTTTGGGTACCTACTTACAATGACATATAAGTGACGAGACTCCTTTTTTCAAAATAGTCAATACTAATAATTATTATAAACGGTAAAATTCTTTGTTCCGTTCTACTGTAGATACAGATCCGATTAAGAAAACTCATTCATGAAGAGGCTGTTTTTTGTCTTCGAAAAATCATCATATTCCAATAAAATCTTCTAGGATAGAATAAAAGGAGCTGAGCCGCGGGAAAAATTAGTGTCTAATCAAAATATTTGTATCTTATATTTTGGCGCTTTATTTCGAAATTAAAACCACATTCTTCTTCGAAATTCAAACATAAAAGAAACAAAAGACAATCAAAAAAGTGTCGTTACAACTTTTCGTATGATTTTTTTCCGTCTAGCCCCCTTTCACAACGCGCGATAAGGAACTTCGTTCCAAAAATGAGTGATCATGTTGACACTTTTAAAAAACACTACGGAGGTACTTTCTCCGTTATATATGAATTTTATTTGTCATATATATATTATTTGTATTTTTTTTTCCGAAAGTAAGTAATATTTTAAATTTTATTTATTTGTTGTACACTAATCACAGTTTAGTTCTTATTAACCCAAAGTTGACTGGTAGAGAATGCCTTGTTGCATCAAATCCGCCACCACTTGTACATAAAGTTTAAATAAAGTACTAATTTTTGACATGTTTTAAAAGTAGGTAACATATTGTGCTGTCACACATAAAATTTAATCAGGCAAATTAAATTTTATAAAAAAATCAATTGTATGTATTCAGTAATCCTGGGCCACCAAGATACAGGTTGTGCCTAGTTTGGCCCATGGTCATTTCTGTTGCATTCACGGTTCATTTTATTTTATTCTTAATTGTGTGAATTGTTTATGTGTTATAACTTGTGTGTGTCAATAAATACATTACTATTATTAAAAAAAAAACATACATAAGTGCTAAAAACTTAAAATTTCTTGATAACTAAATCCCTGCTTAAATAAACTAAACTAATATTAAAGCACACAATACATAAATATAATAAATCATAAGAAAATTAATATTCTTATGCGAAAGTGAGTTTGTTTGTTTATTACTCTTTCATGCCTTAATCGACGAATTAATTTTGGTACAGAGATAAATGAGACCTTGGAGACGAATATGTTATTAAGATAAAATATACGCGAAAATCTTGGAAAATCATTAACTACCCCGGCAGTTAATGATTTTCGTCGAGTTACCTCCTTCCCTCAAACATGGCGTAATGGCTGATCTTTGCGTTATGTTCGTGAACGGGTGCTGCTTGTGGTGGCTGGTCGGTTTGCTGGTCATGGTTTTTTTATTATTATTGTTATAACGATAAACTTACAGTTTATAATAATTACTATGTTGGCTCTAGTTCATCACTTGTGGTTCCAGTCACGATCCTGTTGTTAGATTACACCATAGCACGTGTTAGCGGGCACACCATGTATGCTTGGAGACTAAATTAGTTTGATTTACTTGTTAATGCTTGAGTTTGTATGTTTTAATGGCTTAATGGAGTGTGCTAGCTAACAAGTGTCAATTAATTTCATTTACAATTTGACTTACCTACATATTAGATATATTATTTATGTTTTGTAAACTTACTTTGCATACTACTGTATAAATTGAAGTTTTTAAAACTTAACAGACAAATGTATAGCTTTGGAGTTTGTTGCGCCACTTCTTCTTCCCAGCTAAAACACTAGGAAGTGGTGATGGGCGGGGCCTGTTTTGGGGTTTTGGGGTTTTGTCTTTATGTACATAGAACTTTGACGTGCAAAAAGTGCTGGCACTCAGCCTAACTTGAGTAAATTACTTTTGATTTTGATTTTGCGAGTGAAGCTATGGGCAAAAGGTAGAACAAATATTAAATAAATGCTATAGGTATGCAGACTTATATTTATGGGGCAGCATTCGTTTGTAAGCTAACACAGTGCTTTTCTAGATTGCCAATTACTCAATACCGAATCGACTTCTAGCAAGGGCACTTGAATGAAGTTGAATGATTGATTGTAGAGATATTTACCGATTAAACAACCGCTCAAAAGCATTTGTCCAACCAGAAAAAGGTTTTTATAAAAGTTTTAATGAATGACTCGACTTCTTAGTTGCTTATTAGTAATTTCAGAAACATGCAATTCCATGCCCACCCTTGATTTTAATTACGACCTCACAAAATTCAGTTGGCCAAATATACTTTTGAGCGGTAGTGTAATTTCAATCAATTTTCCTACTGTGGCCAAAAACTCAAAAAGCTTCAGGCCAGGGGGGGCAATTCTCTGCCAGGTTTGCGGAAATTGTTCGAAAGAGTCACCGCGGCCCTGGAACGCAGAGGGCTTTAGAAGGAACACGGATGGGTTTAAGTCAGTAAGAGTCTGACACGCCCTTCCGCTCCACCCAGGGCGGAAGAAGTCATTTGATGATTTCCCATCCTTAAAAAAAAAAGGGGGGCAATTCTACTAATTCTAAGGGAAAAATTCTGAAAATGTACGATAATTGAGGTTTTTCTGACAGATTGCGACTGAGATGCGAATGCGAACGTTGCTTAAAAATGACTAGAATCAACCCTCCGATAGGTCTGACTTAATTTAAGATTCGGCCTCTATCTTTTTATCGTATATCTATCCTACATTGAATATACAATATCATTCAGCCATATACCTTAAGATTCAATACAAATATTTTTTATTTCTACACACAGCTATTAAAGAAAAACATTTTCATTATGTTAGGCAAATACATATGTAGGTATTGTCCTCATTTAAAATTTCATTGGTTGTTTATTTCAGAGCATTGATGATCGTCTAATTTTTTTTATTATCGTTACTAAGGAAACCGTGTACCGATAATGTTTGACGGCAGAAAACTTTTTACTTTTCCTGTCTGTTTATCTCCTATAATAGGGATGTTGCCTGGGTTAAAAAAATATGATTCTATTTAGTCCATCAGTTAGATTATCGAAAAATATTGGAAATGTTTTTTTTATTTTATCAAATGTATCGTCTTCATTTTTTGTTTACGTGACAAAAGAAAAAATATGTGTCCAATATTTTTTGAAAATATATATGACGGACTAATTAGAATTTTTAAGTCAAATACCCTATTTGAACTTTTGGAAGCCTTGATATGCTAATTAGTTTATTAAATCAGTTCATTATCCACCACATTTACCAGTTCTCAAACGGTATTTGCTTTCAGGAAACTCGACACTGCTGTAGTTTCATCAATTAATGATTTATCAATTAATTCTGATAGTTCATCGAACTTGCAACTCAACAGAGTTTGGTATAAAAATTCGCTACAGTGAAAAAGTTTCTGTGAATTGTTCATCAAATCTGGCATGGAAAATGGAAATGGCATGAGGACTGCATTAATGCTTTGGAGTGGGTTTTGTTATATATATTGTTGTTGTTTCTGTTGCAGGAAGAAATGCTTGATTTATAATATAAACATAACAACACGCCTGCATTCTTCGAAGGATTAAGTAGGGATGTGTGTAAGTACACCCTTATGTCACCAGTTATGTTTAAGTCCCATGTACCTAAATAGCTGGATGTGGTAGTATAGATAGATGTATGATGTAGAAACTACTTATTTGAAACTATCAAACAATAATATTTATTCTAGAACTTCTATAATGGGTATCTTGCTATCAAATCGCAAAATCTGCCTCGTTACAAGCACTTCATTTATTCAGTGGTCTCATAAGCGGGTCGCGCAGATTGTTACAAGATCGCTCATCGTCATTGGACACCATAATTAATCCTAGCACGCAAACCGATCGCATCTGCTGATGACTTCCATTTTCCCCTGTCATAGTTTTCAGGTCATTCTAAAATTTTCAAGTTACATTAATGGCTCCCATTACGTGACGATGGTCGTTAAGACAAGTCAAACAGTGGGGCTTGATGGCTGACGTGTTGATAGCGTATGGCCAAAGTCTGTGTAAATGTGCCGCCATGCAATCGGAGATTTATGCAATCGATTTAATGTTATGACATTATAAGGGGCCCTTGTGTTATGACATTATAGGGGGCCATTCATCGTTCCCATTGTTGGCCCGCATATCGCACCTTCGCAATTACCTCAGTGGACAGGTGGACGGAATTACGATTTGATTGTTAGCAATTAGATTAATTAAGGCAGATAAAAGAGGCAGACCAAACCATTAAAATAATGTCTGAGGACAATGCGCTTAAAGATAATAACGTAATGAAGTTATGACTCCACCGCAAACTGCAGATATAATTGTGGCAACTGACTAGCAAACTGAATTGACTGAATGTAACAATTTGTTGTAAAATCCAATGTTACTATTACAAAAACATCAACAGGGTCACATCACATCGTTTGCATGGAATATATGTACATAGAAATTGGTATATTACATCCTTACATTTGTTCTCGAATTCCTTAAAACGACCTTTCGTCACCTTTGTCTTTAAAATATTGCTTTTGCTTTTAGCAATAAGGCCGCCCATTGTGTCACCCTCTGTAATGCTTTCTTCATGTTATCTATTCTATAACTAATATGGTGTACGTGGTAAAGAGCAAGTATTCTATTATGTTCTATTCTATTCTTCATTGTCATGTTTGTCCTAAGACAGGACTATTTTTGTGACGTTGAGGGCGAAAAAGGCATTTTATGTAGACATTTGTCATGGGTTCGATGACCACAATTCACCATCGTTTTCTTTTTCTTTTAATGTTCCATTGAGAGTTGTCTTATGCAATCCTATAGTTAGTAATGCTTATCTATACTAATAATAAAGTTGAAGAGTTTGTTTGTTTGATTGAACGCGCTACCTCTGAAACTACCAGTCGGAATTGGAAAATTATTTTTTTTATGATAGTCACATTCATGAGGAAGGTTATAGGCTATACGGGAACGGGAAAAAACGGGATTTGCGCATACAAAGTCGCGAGCAAGACGTTTCCTTCACTGATGTCAATGACGTCAAAAAATTTAGGTTGAAATGTGAATTCACCTTTTTGTCCTGAAGTGGAACAGTTATGGGCTGGTGTTTGTGTTTGTGTAATATGAAAAATATGTTACAATCTCAATATCAATCATTATGGCTTGCGCCGATAATTAATTCATCAACCGACTAAATTGGTACACATCTTCTGCAGAATGTATCTTACAAAGGTACCTAATACTTTGGATATACTGAAGTTTATAAAAATCGATACATATCTAAATACTAGATAATAATGTCCAGTCTGGAAATTGACATTATTTATGTTGATAAGCACTATTCACAAGCGGTGCAAAATTAGGAAAATCTGTAAGTAATATCATAAAGGATAATCAAGAAATAGTGTTGTTGTGTAGACGATACTTCACTTTTATTTAAACTTAAACGTCAGTAACCGGTTACTGACAATATAAGCAGAGCTCTTTCAAAATAGTACACTAGTTTAATGTTAATAACGCGAATTTTAATGAAAAAAGAAAAACTAAATGTATTAAGTTTACTATGCCTCATGTTAGGCTAGTGGAAACTAGTGTGCTTATAAAGTGTAAAGATTTGAGTCCTGAAGATACGGCTGTGTTCTTGGTCACATCCTTAGATGCTAAGCTTCAGTGGGACATATAGACATATTATTGAAAAAACTTAGCTGTGCTGCGTGCGTACGCTGTCAGAAAAAAGTAACTGATTAAGAGCCAGCCCGTTTAGTTTACTTTACTTATTGTCATGACACTGTGGAAATAACTAAAGTAAACTAAAATGGGAATGCTGCCCATATCCAGTCAATTATCATTTTGCAGAAAAGAGCTGTTCAGAGAGACATTCAGTAATCTCAGAAAATACTACTTAAGACAAATATTAACATTCTTGTAGTCATATGTGGATGGCTGAACCAACGTTAGTGTAATGTCATAGGCTACTTTTATCCTGGAAGAATGTACGAGTCCTATTTGATAGGCCAAAGGAGCGCAGCAGGCTGCGTGGAAAGCTATTGTAATATAGATTCCAACACAGAAGAAGAAGCAAAAGAATTAAAAATTGTTAAATTGAACTATTAGGAGCCATTTCGTGTCATAATAAAATTCGAATAGTTTTTTTTATCGTTATAATGCACCACAATGTGGGTCCCAGAAAATGCCCGACGACATCGCGGGAGACCCAGGCGAAGATGGCGGGACGAACTTGACGCCTATCGGCCAGATTGGTCCAGACTTGCCCAAAGCCGGGAGGAATGGAAGGAAGAAAGGGAGGCCTTTGCCCTGCACTGGGACACAATTGGCTAAAAATAAAAAAATAAATAAAAATAAAATATAATGCATTGTAATATGTAGGTTTTAGGCTTCTGAATTGGTAATTAAAAGTCATAAAATTACCAACCGGAAGAGTATTAGAGAGTAGTAGAGAAGTAGGTATGATGTGACTTGACATCTGATGATGACTCACATTATTTTTCTAGAAGAAGAATAAAAAAATATTACAAACGATGAGAACTCATAAATATGAAACCTATAAAAATTAACGTGTTACTTATTTTTTCACATATCTACTGCTTGCCTCTAAAAGTCACCATTGTCAATTTTAATCATTGTCACACATAAACATAATGTATTTGGGTGCTCGTAAGTACTAAACATTCTCATATAAATTCAGTCCACGAATATTTGAAAAGTTTAAACAATAGTTGTAATAAATTATTCCCCCCGCGGGGTCTCCTCGACACTTCATGACATTGAAATGTTTCATTTGTGTTTTTATTATCTTAATTTGTGACTAGTGTTGTTACTTTGTGGTATAAATTATTGCTAAGTAGGTAAGTGTTTCCTTGACTGAATTCAATAGAAGTAGTAGATATAGTGGGACAAGTCGAAATGTATGAACAATGGATTTTGGACTATTTCTAAGACTTACGGAATGAATATGTCACCGGAAAATGGCAAACGCCGTAAGATTGTAAAATTGAAAACTTTTTTTTTTAAGACCCGTGTCTTATTTAGAAAAAAATAGTTTACAATTACAAATTTCAAATTCAACAGTTTCCAATATATCCGTATATATTGGAAACTGTTGAATTTGGATGGGATTTATTGTACACAAACATTTTTTTCAAAATATATAGAGAAATTATAATCTAATCAAGATTTATTACAATCTTACGGAATCTGCAATTTTGTATGTTTTTTTACCTATTTATTAAAGTTTAGTTAGGTTAGGGTACTTACATAGAAATTGTTGTTGTTGGGTACTTGTAATATTGATCTAGGTCATCATTGCAAACGCTACTTTCAGTTACTGGGTCGGCTTTTTGACCACAAAAAAAATATTTTATCATGCGCACAGAAGTATGCGCTTTATTCACACTTTTCTCTGCAATCATATTTTTGTTTCGTGCCTCAGAAAGCGCGTTAAGCCGTTGAGCCTGCGCCAGTTCTCTTTCCAATCGCGTCGGGTTGCCGCTCCATCGGAATATGGAGTGCACCAGTGTTTGCGCACACACTTGTGTACACATATGTCCCGCGCCGATGGCTAGTCTTCGTTGATATTGGTACCATGGCCGCCATGGACTATATTTATATGTTTCGAGAACTAATGATCACTAGTGAATCTTATGTGATAGTTTTCCGTTCATCTTAATCCTAACTAATACTACCAATGAGAAAGTGAGTTTGTTTGTTATGCTGTCACGCCTTAATTGCTGAACCTTTTTTGATTAATTTTAATACAGAGATAGTTGGGACCCTGGAAACGGTTGTAGGCTGTAGCTGTGAAATTAACGCGAGCGAATCCGTTGGAAAACGATTAAATAAAATTATGCAAAAAACTGACTTTTGGGAACTTTGACAACAATATTTTTTACCACACGACATCGGATCTTTATGGACTTTTCAGACGGCATTGTTACATCATAATAAACATAACGTTCGTTGAAAGTGCCTGACAAAGATTTTTCAGGCTGTTATATAAGGTTTTTGTTATTTTTAAAATGTTTTGCTAACAGGGTGGGTACCCACCGTGTGAAAGTAGGAGCTTTTGCGACAGTCTTGTTTGTGGTTTAGCTAGGTCACGTTTTATGGGGTACACTCCCGTGAGGCCGTGACGCATGAGATAGTAGGTCTGATTACTCTGCCGCCGCGCCGGTCTGGTGAATATCGGCAACAGTCAACAGCTGATTGATTACAGAGGTCCAGATAAAAATAATGAAAAGGGTTTTTAGACACGAAATTGTACTTTTGGATTTGTTTTATCAACTTCTCTTGATAGCTTGAACTAATTTTTCAGTCTAAATATTATTTATAACCTGCTTATAACGGTGAAAAGATTAAAATAGAACAAAACTCAAAAGGCAAATGAAAACTATACGTATTTTGTCAGCGTATCATATAAAATAATAGTGTCGTATCGTAAATAAGATCTAAAAAGTATTTTTTTTCAATAACTCAATTTGTCATATGTACGTAACATGTAGTGTCTTTTTCGTAACAACTATAAAGTCAACTGCTCTATCTCTTCTCTATATAGCATAAAACCAAATCGCTGTCTACCTCTTCCTCCGCTTAATTCTTCTAAACCACGCAACGGATTTAATACTGTTCGCATCAATAGAAAGAGCGATAGATTATGCAGGATTATGTATATAATTTCCATCCGTGCACATCCAAAGCGGGCTACTAATTTTCATGTAAGCTAATATTTACACACCCACATAGTGTCAACATGAACATGACGAGACTACTTCTTGTTTTCAAAAGCGAGCATCGTTTGCAATAATTAATTATTAATAACATTAAAATTTGATGCAAATCAAACCAATTAGCACTATTTCGTAACTTATAATCAGTTTATTTTTAAAAGATTCAAGGCTGGCCGCATACGAACGGTAGGTTTCATAGGTTTCCTGATACGGAGCTCATATTCGAATAGGCAAGCAAGTGCGAAAATAAGCCGTGTGTCAGAACGGAAAATCGAACTTCTCACGGAATTTCAAATCTTAATTCCTGGTCGGAAAATCTAATCAGGAAACCGTAAGTATGTGGCCGGCCTAAATGTGCAGCAAAAATATGTGTCACAGTAATTCGCCTTCTTATTCATATTAAGTTCATTGTATTCAAATACCTAGAAATGAATGAATAATTGTATTCCGTTTTTGGAGGACAGATTTCATTGCTCAGTATAAATGGAACATTTTTTGCTGCGATTAAATTCAAACAAAAATACTCAGTTAGACGCAGGTCAGAAAAAGATCATATTCAGAAAATGATTTAGAGAAAGTGGCATTAGAGTGAAAATAAAAAACTACAGTTTAAGTTTTATAATTTCGATAATAATAAAGACTAACCTGGGGTATATTCTATCTATATCTATCTACTAGTTACCGGCTAGAGCGGATGTTTTCTTTTTTGAAAAATATCGAAAACTTTCATAAAAACCTCGCCCTGGCAATTACGATCACAACAAAAACAGAATTATCCAATGTGGGTTAGGTTAGACGTTACGAAGTTATGCGCGTACATATTTCGGCGAATATTTGTTATTTATACAGTTATATATATCTATAATTAGCCCGTGATGTCCCACTGCTGGGTAAAGGCCTCTCACTCCCTTTTCCACAAACGTCTATCCTCTGCCATTGCGGGCCAGTCCTTCCGATAAGAGTGAAGTTCGTCTGTCCACCTTCGTCTTGGTCAACAACGATGTCACCTAGCGTTGAATGTGACCCAATAAGTGGTTATTTTTTCCCAAAGCTTATCTGACATGCGACATAAATGTCCGACCCAATCCCACATAGGGTAGCAGCTTTCCGGGTTCCAATTTTGGCACGCAGTAATGTGTTCCTTGCATGGTTTGTAATTCGAACCTCCAGGATAGTGTGATCTATGGCGCGCTGGGAAACCTCGAGTATGAGGAATCTTATTAACAAAATTAAAGAGTTCTAGGTTTTCGATATTTACCGAAAAAATCTAGTCAATAAGTTAAGGCTAGATGCATACAGGGTGGCTTTTAATTCATGGGCAATGTTTCAGCGGGTCAAAAGAACTCATGAATACGAAAACCTTTTATTATGGCACAAACCCCACTTTATGTTCACTTCACCTAGGTTTACACGGTGAGCCGTGTAAACCTAGGTGAAGTGAACATGAAGTGAGCGGTCAATTCATACAAACTATATAGAATGACACCTCACTTCATGCTCACTCGACTTAACTTACTTGACTTAACTTACGATCCGTGGAGGCCGCAAAATTCAAATTTTCTTGTGTTTTTTGCAATTTGGTCAGTGT
This sequence comes from Mamestra brassicae, assembly GCA_905163435.1. NCBI lineage: Eukaryota > Metazoa > Arthropoda > Insecta > Lepidoptera > Noctuidae > Mamestra > Mamestra brassicae. The sequence goes on along the minus strand of LR990995.1, from coordinate 7,986,530 downwards.
CAAGTTGTAACTTGATCATAATATAATCCGCGACGGTAAAAAGTATGTATTTACATAGGTAATTATATCCATAAGAATTTTCAGTCATCATCATCAACTTAGATTTCAGAAATATAACTGACATGCATCAAATCTAAGTCAGAGCGATGTATTGATATGTGACAGAATAGACCGGCTGCTTAGCTTGCTTTTCGTGAGTAGTCGGATCCTATGTAAAAGATGGTCACACATCCGACCGACCTCAGCAAGCACTGTTTTACCTGAAATATGTACACGTGCACGTGCGGCTGTAATTATTTAGCTACGAACTCCTCCTTTGCAGTTTGTCATGCATGGAATGGAATGTTTTCAAATAGAAGGTTGCAATTATTGTTTGCTCGTGCCATCTTATTCCGTTGCTGCAAGATATTGTATTAACTAATTGCTTACAGAGACGCGCTCTTGAATACAAGAGGATACAAAGGTAATACATTAAAGTTAATTAAATCTATGCAATTTATATTATATCAATGCAATTCTACGTTTCTAACACAAACCTCAATACGACATACAGTCAACAAAGCTATTTGGTATGCAGGCAACTAACTTGCAACTACTTTTAAACAATGTTGTGAGTGTGCTGAGTAGACAATTTTATTGAACACTACACTCGTAAGTATTTCATAAACTTAAAAGTTATAATGCGCACATTAGAAATAAATATTGGTAGTGTAGTGGAAAAATTAATATGAAATAGCTTTGTTGACTGTACCTACAACAATGCTTTGAAGTTGGATTCATTCCTAGCTAGTGTAATTTTCCCTTCTATCTACATGTGTAGGCTTATGTAAGTAAACATAAAACCGACAGAGTAGGCTTGAAAGAAAAAACTACCTACTTTAGACAGTACCTTTTTTTTTAGGGGTGGGAAATTATCAATTGACTTCTTCCGCTCTGGGTGGAGTGGAAGGGCGTGTCAGACTCTTCTTGACTAAAAAACATTCGTGTTCCTTCTAAAGCCCTGTGTGTTCCAGGGCCGCGGTGCTCTTACGAAAAAAATCCGCAACCCTGCCAGGCTTTGGCCCCAGCGGGCCCCGTCTCCTATTTTGACATCTCTTTGAGGCGCGCGTGGAACACAACGCGCCATCGACGCGGGCCTGGTTGTGACCGAACTGCGAGCCCCTCAACGCTCGCCGTCCGCAGGCCCGCACCTACTGTGGCCGGGGATCGCCTTGCGACTTCCGACGCCCGGGCCCCCGGGCGTCTTCTTCTGTAGCGGTGGTTGGGGCGAAGGCCTTGTCTCTCTCTCGCACGGCCCGCCTCCTCCTTCGCTAGCATTACTGCTTCGCAGAAGGAGTTGACCGCTTCCCAAGCCTACTCGCTCCGGACCATGAATTTAACCAGGTCCGGACGCGAGAGGTCGCTGCCGCCGATCGCCTCGACGAGGACACGGCGGTGCTCCACCCAAGCAGGGCAGACCTCCACCGTATGCTCCACCGTGTCCTCCGGGCGTAGAAATCCTGACTGTAGACAGTACCTCCAACATTTCTTTAACAATGACAAAATATTTTAGGTTACTTGTGAATATCCACCGGTGACAAGAACGACAGACATAAATTAAACTAATAATTACACAAATTTATTGCATTCATATTTTGGTTAAAGGTACCATATTCACATTGCCAGTTCGTTTAGAGGACGAAATTAAATAAACAATATAAATAAATAAAAGCACCAAATCAGCACAATTTAGCAATCATTCTTGAAATTTATGCTAGCAATTTTATAAAGAATATGCTACAAGTACCAACAATGTTACGATAATGATCTTAAATTCCTAATCGTTTATTTAACATATTTTTAAAACACATTGTGATAATGTGGGAGAATCTTCAAATTATAATCAAAGTACCTTATCTCTCTACTTGCAAGTGGTTTTATGTTCTGGAATAATATTTATTAAAATAAAACTGATTTTTAATTTAGTTTACTTTTTATGGTCAGTCTGCGACTATGATTTACTGAAAATAAAAAGATATTTGAATACTAATGAAATGTGTTTGTTATGTTGCGCAACAAGTTATGTCTCATTCATTATATAAGTGGTTTCTTAAACACAGACTTAAAAATAAATCTTCTATTTAGTACATTACATATGTCATATTAGACAAAACGTAGAAAATAGGGAACAGCTGGTTTCCCGATCCCGTTGTACACACTAAAGCTGCCCCGGGTTTACTATTCTTCCGGGCTGGGGCAGAAACTTGATAGTGGCGCCCCCCTCTCTTCTATGTTTGTGATTAATTTTATTATGTAGCGGGTGTAAAAAGACATCAGTTTTTTTTAGACCATACATGGAAAACCATTTGCTCTGGAGATATTGAAGACCAAAAAATTTTGGCATTCGATTTTTAAAAGATAAAAGATAGCCCTTTTTAATTATTAATTAATTAAATAAATTACGGTTTTGAAATCGTTACAATTTTTTAAAATAACTTTTTGAACAATCAATTCAATCACAGTCGAAATTCCGTTAGTGTCCTGTTCATTTTCCGGCCAAAGTTTTCATTCAATTATTTTTTGTTTTTAACGAACACAATACACATAAATCCTGCAATGCAAGCATAAACATCATTATGTAAGCAGAATGATTTTTAAATGAAAAGTGCAGCTTATTTCATTTCAAAATAGCAAAAAGCCGATAAAAAAATCCAACGCTGCAGGTCCAGAATCATGTGCTGAATCCACGGTATCCTTACATCATAGAATAGTGTGTCATGTTGTAATTATAAGCTACTTTTGTGTCCCGGAACAACGGCAGTTCCCGTTGAATAAACACTGTTAACGAAGTAGCACGAAAACTTAATTACGAAGTTCATCACTTAGTTCAAATTGGAATCATAGTGAAAGAAAACTCGCCTCATTGTGGGTTCTATTGAATAGTTTCTATTCTGTATTGCTTTGAAACGGAAAAGCTGGTAAAGAGAACCAATGCAACGTCTATTTAAACTTACTATGGTGTAGGAGGTAGGGACCTATATCAACCGTAATGGATCCGGATCTGGGGCTTACAATGTATTGTCCCAGTCGGCAACAGATGATTGAAGTGATGATGGGTTAATTACTTACAGTATTGTTTTCGATTCACACTGCGATGTAGCCTTGCAGGCACTTGTTATTGATGAAAAAAAAAACGCGCTGGACAGACTTTTAAAAACCAAAAAAGTATCGTTCAAACAACGAAGCCTCACCTGCAAAATACAATTTGGCATTCGTCGGCCTAATTTGTTAACCAGCTAAGTCCATTATTGGCCAATATTCCTTTTTAAGTCTGCCAAAAAGTTTAGAAGATTACCTACCTTATGATAAAGCTATAACGACTTTATCAACCTAAAAACGTTAGAAAATGCCATGCTCGAAAACCTGCTTTCTGAACAGTAGAAAATCTTCACAAAGAAATAGAGTTAAATCCTATAGGAACCAACGGGATTTTCAGAATGATGATTGCTAAAATGAAGTGATAAAATTCCGTTTTTTCTTCGTCTTGTAAAATATGCAGAAATGGACTTGTTAACGATGGACTGGTTAACGAATTAGGCCGATATGCCAAATAAATTGTGATGAAAAACTTGCGTGATTGTGTTTGTTATACCTAGTACAGTACAATAGATATAATGAAATCTAGTCTACCGCATACTAATTGGGACTTAGGGTCGCGCTTGCTTAGGGGACCACGACACCGACCCGGTTGACCGCAAGCGAACTACAATGCGAAGTTAGACATTTACTGCCACTGCGTCCGAGACGAGATAGCACAGGATCTTACCTATATTTAGTTGTGTGTAAATCGGGATCGTCAGTTTTGCTTCTAAACTAATATTGTAAAGAGGTGAAATTGCTTGTTCATACATGTTTGTAAATGCCAATCATAAAACCTCCTTACCAAGATGGTAAGGAGGGCTTAGTGTGAGTTTTTTAATGTTCTCGATCGCGTTAACGTGCGATACGATTACGAATATTCTTTCAATGATAGTAAGTCGCACTATCGCTGTCTGGAAAAATTCACGGTTCCTGCGTGATATGCCACAGTAGCGAAGCCGTAGAAAAAAATTACAATAAATCCGCGGAAATAATTTTTATAAGTAATAAGAGCCCCATTTTATGAACTACTTACTTCCAGACAGCGGCTTCGCCGAATTGCGGAAATTATCCCAAGGGAACATACTCCCGGGACAAAAAGCCCATGTGTTATTCCAGACTATAATCTACCTCTGTGCCAAATTTCATTAATATCCGTTCAGCCGTTTTGACGTGATTGAGTAACAGACGTACAAACTGACATTTACAATATTATTATATTATGTAGTATACAGGGGGTTTCAGAAGTGCGCGGTCATATTTAAGGGGGAAGTTCTGTATCTGGTATACAGTAAGGAAACAATAGCAAAAATAAAAATAAGCGACTTTAAAAAAAACCGACCGATGAATAATACCAAACATTATTTTTCAAGCAGTTTCATGCAGTTGTGAGTATTTATTTAAGTTCAATCACACACCTGATGCACCAACTGCTTGAAAAGTGATTTCTATTAAACTTTTTAGTAGTTTTTTGCGGACAGATTTTTTGAAAATGGCCGATATTTTTATTTTTTTATTGTTTCTATACTTTGTATCAGAAACAGAATGTTACACTGAAATATGACCACGCACTTCAGAAACATCCTGTACAGTATAGAAGAAGAGATTATTATTATTAGGGTTAGGTTAGTCAAGTTTATTATTAGGTTAGTAGACCTACCTGAATTAAACTTTACGATAATCCGTTAATTAAAATAGAGTTTACATTAGGACGGAGGTATAAAAGGGTAGTGGTCCTAGCCACACCTGAAAACAGTCCCAACCTAAAATCTATTCTAGATGCAGGTGCTTTTAAAACCCAGCCAACCGAAGCAGTGAGTGCGGTCGCACAAGGACACAAGTCGCTTTTGCTTTTAAGCAAACGAGCTGTAATCGTGACGTCATTCAGTCTGAAAAGACTTCCGAAAACGAACAACAACAACACAGAAATTTATTAGCGGTATTAAAAATATTAAAAGTTTTGACTACGAAAATTTTAGATTAAATCCTAGAATTTTTAGCTTCAGTACTTGGTAAGTCGTTGGCACCTTTGAGTTGGACCTGCCAAAGTTTCTAATGCAGCCAGGTCAGGGACTATCTTTTGACAAACTGTGCACAACGACACTGAGCTGGGCACTAACCAGACAATGGTCACTTTAACAGTCCCGTAGACCTATTGAAAACTATTTCGTTCGGCAACAAGGGATATGCTTGTAAATCAATTTGCGTGGACTTATCCCAACTTTGTTGGATGCAGTGGATTACCAGTATTTTACATAAAGCGACTGCCTATGTGACCTACACAAACCAGTAACTAGATAATACGATAGGTACCCCTTGGCAAGACTGGAGTCTGATTTCTTGGCTTCTGACTACCCGTAACGACTGTCAAAGATCTACAAATGACAGCCGGGACCAACAGCTTTACGTGTTTTCCGAGGCACGGAGGAACAGAATGGAAATGAAATATTTTTATGTACACCAGGCAAAATTTCAAATCTCGGTAGGTACGTTGGGAAGCCCCAGATGGATGCTATAAGTTAGAGTTATTTAATATACACGCATTTTGAGGTTCCAAGTACCTATGTTTTAATATAATATTGAGTTATTCGAGCTTGTGTATTCCTCTTGCTGTTAGGAATATCCATGTTTAATTTAAACCCGCATTTCAGCTGGCCATCGAAAAGCCAAAGGATCTGAACTATTACTTTGGTCACAACGTTTTGAAAGCTTTCATTTCCGAATATGTGCAGGAACTTTGGTTTTCCTTTGAGCTTAGATATCTCGTGAATTAGGAGTGTTTGCAAACAAACTTTAGTTTACTTACTATAATTGCAAAAGAAAGGCTTTGAGGATGACAAACAAAACGATGGAATACCTGAGGGTCAATTCTACTCATTTTTAAGCAACGAAATGGAGGCTTTTTAGGCATCGCGACAATTTTGTAATTTTCATTTGAAACAACTTCCCAAACAGCTAACAAAAATTGAAGGAATTGGTCCTTAAAATAAAACTGAACTAACTTACCTATCCGTACAAAGACATATATTACGGCGTACCAGGGGAGTGTACTGGGTCTGTTATTATTTCTTTGTTACATAAACGACATTACCTAAACTATAGAGCATCCTACGACATTACCAAAACTATAGAGCTGATGACTGTACTACAATATTTATAGGAAAGAATAAAGACTCATTCGAAAATGAAATAAATAATAGATTAAGACTAATAATTCAATGGCTAAACAACAACAATTTAAAAAATAATTTTGGAAAAACCCAAATATGAACTTCAACCAACGAACGAATCCTAATAATCGAAATGTAATATTTGAACAAAACATGATCTCTAAAATCGACAGAACGAAATTTTTACACCTTTGGTTATGTTAGCTAGACATATGACATGGAAGACTCACGTCGATCATGTCATAAAAAGACTCAATCAGTATTGCTACGCATTACACAACCTAAGCAAGGTCCGCCAATCGTAGTACCGTTCTTACCGCTTATCATGCATAAGTCTCCACCACACTGCAATACGACGTAACATTCTGGGGTATTTCTTCGGACAGAGAAATTGCCTTCAAAGCCCAAAAAAAGCATCATCGTGCAGTATGCATGATCAAAAACACTGATAGCTGCAAACCTTTCTCTAGTAATTTGAAAATATTAACACTTCCGTTCTTATATATTTATGAAGTTGTCATGTTTATCAAAAATAATAATAACAGATTCGAAACCTTATCCACCAAACGCCACCAAGGTGCACTTAAAAAACTCACCAAACTACATTTTTTTTCAAAAAGTTTAATTGGAATGGCACCAAAAATTTATAACAAACTGCCTAAATCCATAAAGTATTCAAAAGACCTACACTCGTTTAAGCAAACACTCCAAAAGTTCCTGGTGCACAATTGTTATTTATGATACTAGTGCGGTAAGTTGTTTTTTTACAAACGAGAATGTAAAGTCACGAGTTTGTAAAAACCAATTTCCGCACGTGTGCCATACAACGTTTTTCAACACATTTGCGAGAACGTAGGTAACAAACTTTTAGTTTTTAGATATAAGTCGGAAAGTCGCAACAATCTTTGACGTTCCTTACATGAAAATAGCACGAATTTGCAAATGGATCCACGTGCGCGTGGTGAAAATTAGAACTACATTTTCTCTTTAATATTAAAACGGACACACACCTTACACCTTTAGCCTCATGTTTTCTTTAGTATTAAAATGAAACGTATTGAGCAAAAGCGCTTTCAAGGAGGTTTAAAAAAAAACACTGAAAAAAAAAACTGTAAAGGATACGCACGGCGCTATACAAAGAGGAGTGCGGTAAAATAGGTAAGTACGGGTAAAGTTTTCTTTGATAAATAATTAAGAGATGAGCTATATTAACTGTCCGGAACTTATTCTGCATAATAAATTGCAGAATCGACTTCTGTTGGCATAGCGGAATTAACCAATACCTACCTATTATAATAGTAGGTAGTATTATTATAGAATCCGTCCACAAGAGCTACGGTTTCTTCATTGGGTAAATACAATTTGTCTCAGAATGCAATTGGACTTTATTTAATTTACTGCAGCGTGCAAATGCTAGAAAATGTGTTCGTTCATGGTATCAATTTTGTGACTCGGTAATAATTACTGACCGTCTCCTTAACAATTCCGAAGTGTCCGTATAAATGGTTAAGTTGAAATATTTGCTTTAATATTCCTGATTTTTATTAAAATTGTGCAATGCGTTGACGTTGAAACAAATTCACTAATAATGGTGATGAAAAAGATGCTCTCAGTTCATTTCCAATTTATGAACATGTATGGGCCTACTGATGTGTCCGCTGTATATTTTCCAGCTGTTTCTGACACGGTTACGGCTTGTCTCAATATCGTAACTACCTTTAACCAACTGTTAAATTAGTTACCAACAGTAGCTAGCTGAAACGTCATGTTACAAAGGCTAAAATGACATTTCAGCTACTGTTTGAAGCTAATTTGACAGTTGGTTAAAGGTAAATACGTTATTGCAACGGGCCATTAGTGATGTTACTTGTATATTAATTAGCACACAATCCTTTGATCACAATTTAATTTAACTAAAGAACTAAGCGTAAACTTATTTTATCATAAAATTATTGTTGGTGTCCATTATAAAGGGTTTGCTTTTTGCTTGTTGTCTAGTTCCAACTACCTATTAGTACCTACCTAAATATATGTATATGTAAAAGAATTCAAAATAATCAGTATAGATGATGATATATTTATTTCTTTTATGTAAACAGAAATGAAACGTAACGAAACAAACTACAAGCAGTATTCCGAATGACGCATGTTGATGCGCTTTAATATGCTCTATCGATTTGTACCCACGGTAAAATGACAAATCTTGGGACGGCTATATCTTTGACATTCCCTATTTGGTTTTAATATAACTAGTAGGTCAGAAGGTATTATGAACCAAGTCATATCTGATACCACTACTGTTGCTGATTCGGTATATTTAAATAATATGAGAGGAAAAGTAGGTTGTAGTATAAAGGCACAGCAGTTAAAAGACGTAGAAAGGTTTAATAGTCATAGAAAATCAGCTAAAAGTATAAGACAGGAGAACTAGTTCGCGTTGAGAGGCAAGTTGCTTACGATGGCCAAACCGTCAATCCTTATCGCGTAATGAAAGTGCTTCCCAATGAAAGGTATATAATCGAGGATACCCCCATGACGCAAACACGGTCGTTGATATGAAGCCGTAGTAGCTGTAGATAAAATGCAACCTTGATTGTCATTCGCTAGTCAACATCAGTGCGATTGTAATATACCTAATTTAAATATTGTGGAAAAGGAATGACATATGTCTCAGTTTAAATTACGTGTTCAGTTTTCAATTACGAAGCCCTTTATTCCTGAACTAAAGCTTACATTATTCACCCAAACGGTTAATCAAAAAGGAGTTTGGAATTTCAGTTGCCAAGTAAACAATTTTTAATGTTTCCTTTCATGTTTTTACAACGTTGCAGGGCATAATAAAATTATAGTTATTCAGCCAAAACATTAAACTATTAACGTAAATGTTTCCGGTAATTTTTATTTGGGTTTTGTTTTTTTTATGCCTTAGTGTCCGTACCCAGTGGGCTTAAAAAAACTCAATTATCGGGGACCAATAAAAGACCGGCCGTGTACGAATTCAATTAAAAAAGCAAACCCTGAAATACGCCCTTGCCTATTGTTTGCTTTTAATCATAAGAAACCATAATAATTTTCTACTTGGAAAACTAAACCAAATTTACCAAACCAAAATTAGGAAACATGTTTTACTTTCACAGGAATCCAAAAATACTCAAATTAAATACATAACATAATATTTCATGCTTCTGGACTAGCCAATATTTTGTCTTTGAAGAAAGATGTGTTCAGCTTTAAATTATATTGTGTCACCTAAAAATATACACAAAACAAAATTAGTTTACGGAACAAACCTTTGCCAGCATTGTCAGCAGTGTCGACTACTCCATCGCGCTGAGTCAACGTAACCCAAAGCGCATCGACTAAATATTGGCACGTCAGTGAAAATAGATCCTCTACGGACAACGAACCCAAAGCGAAGTGCAATATCCGCGAATAGCAATGTGCTAGCCACACAGCTAGGAATCGCCGTGCGAGTAGCGACTGGAGACGCTATTTATCGGGCTCGACAGAATTACACTTTATCAAAGATAAAAACCGTCGTTTTGCCTGTCGTTATCGCTGATAGAATGTCATCCGTGTCTAAGGCCGCTTATTCATACCCTCGCAACTTTCGCCCGTCATTATCATAGTCTGAATTGGGTATCCCTCCAAAAGCATTTTCATGTAAAGTAACGCCAAGACGAGTACATATTGCCTCACTGTAAAAAAGTTATCAGATTTTATGGAGCGCCAAACTCCTCACTCTACACACCCTAACCTAATAGGTACTCTCTAACTCTCATCATAGCGTATAGTCTTCTGAGTGAATCCTAGTCTTAAGTTATCTACAAACCCTACACCTTAGTCAAAATGCCTGGCCGTTTCGTAAGAGTGACCTAAACACTCGTATGGGCTTATGAACAGAAAGTAATTCACTAAGTAGGCGTTAATTTTGTGTCAATAGGTTCTTGAGTACGGAACGGCCAAGCCACACATTTAGACTTATGTAAAGACATAACGTAAAGCGTTGGTAAGTTAAAGCATAAGAGAGACATAGAAACTCCTACGGGCTTAAGAACAGAAAGTGATTCACTAGGCGTTAGTTTTGTGCCAAAAGGGCCGTTTTTATGAATGTGAAATCGCTAATAGGGCCTTGAGTGACGAAACGGCCAAGCCATGGCCTGTAATAATAGATATAATCTGAACATTATATCTATTATTCACAGCCGGTAGTCAAATAGCCGGAGGGTTCTTGAAGTACTTTCTGTTGAAAATATACTTTCTTAAAAATTCTTAATGGACGAATATAGCTACTCTTTATTTTTCTGGCAAAACTTCATTTAACTGACGAGTTTCGAATTCAAATAATGATAAATGAAGCTGTTCAGGTCACTTAATCAAAAAGCCATGTTTCTATAACATTAGTACTTACTTATAGTAATTATTTTCAACCCTTTCTCGAAGCCTGCAGTAAAATATAGGGTGACTGGTAATTGTGTGCATTCCTTGATATGCCTTGAACTAGAGCTAATTTGCAACGATTTTGGTCCCGACTAGTTGGGGTCCAAATCGGGTTGTATTCAATTTATTAACTCAACTCAACAAGTAACGCGTGCCTCGAAAAATACGTCGTATTTTAGTGTTTTGATGGTACTGCCATCAAAACCCTAAATTTCCTACACTGTTTGATAGGAAGAAAACAAAGAATACTAAGAACTTGCACGTATCAGTTAAAGTCGCTAAGGATACTTCAGTTGTTTTCTCTCTAAAGAGCTTTCTTTACATCTTAGAATATTTCTAAATACTGAATGTTCGAGAAACTGCCTTAATATAGGTAGATATTATACATATAGTAACTCAAGAATGCAATGTTTGCGTTTAACTTTAGCTATTTAATTTTAAAAAGTTGAAGAACTTGGAAAGTGCAATCTCTCGTGCGTGCTTATTTTAATTGTAAACTATTATAATGAGTACTCTAGATATGAATAAAATGTTCGATTAGAAATAAACGTATTCATAGTTCACTCTTAATCAGTATTTTATTGTAAAAAGAGGTAATTGAGGATTATTTGTAATTTGAAAGTACTAATCCGATTATGAAGCGTTTTTACTGAAGGACAGCTGTATCGTAATCGCGTGTAATCGCGTATTTTCCGCAATCGAAAGAATAAATTAGTTATTCTTTCGATTGCGGAAAATACGCGATTCCACAATCGTATCAAATAAGCTAGAAGTCAATAAACAGTCGTCATCTGCCTAGTCTTTTCCCGACTATATTTGGGTCGGTTTCCTCTCAAATCGGATTCAGCTGAACACTAGTATTGTACGAGGTGCGACTGCCTATCCGATCTCCACAACCCAGTAAAATGGTATTTCTTGGCAAGACTGCTGTCAAATCTTCAGGCTTCTGACAATTCGAAGACTGCCAAAGATCTACAAATAACAGCCGAGACCAACGGCTTAACGTGTTTTCCGAAGCACTGAGGAGTCTGGGTATGTAAAATGGTCACCCATCCACAGTCCGACCTCGGCAAGTGTTGCTTATCGTCGAAGATCGAACTACGAACGGGTCGATCTTCACGGGTCGCAGTTGTGAATTAAATTTTCCGTAGAATAGATAAATTACTTGGAATTTTTATAATTTCAAGTATTGAAAATAAGGAGCTCGTGTCTAAATAATATCAGCCGCACTTCAAAGTAAAGCAACATGCTTGTCGAGGTCGGTCTGTGGATGGGTGACCATCTTATCTTAACATACCGAGACTCCTCCGCGTCTTGGAGAGCACGTTAAGCCGTTGGTCCCGGCTGTCATTTGTAGATCTTTGGCAGTTGTTACGAATCGTCAGAAGCCAGTACATCTGACTCCAGTCTTGCCAAGAAGTATGTAGGTATCGTGTTACTCAGTTAATGGGTAGTGGAGGTCTGGTAGGCAGCCGCTCCACGTAAAACACTGGTATTCAGCTGAATCCGGTTTGGCTGGAAGTTGAGGAGTTGGGAAAAGTCTAGGCAGATGATGATGTCATCAATATAAATATAAATACTTCGGCTTTAGGCTCTCGCAGACCGCCATACCGCAACGACGCAACGTTACGATAATATCCATATAATGATTTCTTTGACATATGGGCGTTGCATCGTTGTCGCATTATTGAGTTGCGCCTGTATCCGGAAAGTTTTACAATAATCTTAGCTCAAAAATACGGAAGTTAGACATGTTATGATTCTAAGAGCTGTCGCTAGAACCTGTTTGTGAAACCGGTAGGAATTCCATATTTTTTATAATATCAACATATTCCACTGAGTAATTTTATCTATTGAAGCTTAATTTCTGCTTCCGTTTGTAAATTGCGTGATTGTACTCAAATAACCAATTCATTTATCGGAGCAATTAATTTTGAATTTCAAAGTAACACTTGTTTTGTATAAGGATTATCTTATGAGGTCGGACCACACTGCAGCGGCACAGTAGCGAGCATTCGCAAATATTTCACGTGCTTGTTTTTTTTTTTTACTTTATTAATAAGAACAAAATTCTTGATAATTAATTACGATCAAGCCTAAAAGACTAATAAGCAATTTAACGCCAGCTTCATATGTTACGCAATATAGTGCAAATTTTACACAAGTCCGTGGCAATTTCTTAGAGTCTGATATAATTTATAGAAAGACTATGTTTATGTGTTTTATGTATAGCACAACATTGTTAAATTATTTATTCACTTTGTGCACTACTAATACACTACACTAATTCAAAAGGTTTAGTTCTTTTGGGCGTACGCACTAAGTCTGTATTGTCTAGCAGCTGGATCACATGCTTGTGAACAATCTTAAATAGTTTCAATTTCAATATTATACTTGAACGCTGTTCAAGTATTACGTAACGCAATTTGGGAGGAGGGGGGTCTTGTAAAACGTTACGATGCGTTACAGGGGCGAGAGGGGTGTTCGAACAACGCGTTACGTAACATTGTTTTTTTTATTTAACGCTAGCTCACTAAACATATTTTCGAGTTACACAGACACTAAACAGTAGTCATTTTGCCAAACAAAAATAAACATCAATATTTTTCTTGAAATGACATTTATTAATTAAAAAATTTGGTAACATGAGAGTAGACATAATTGTGACTTTAAGGTAAAAATTGTCACTTGGATGATACGTAACGTTTCGGGGGAGGGAGGGGACAGATAAACGTTACGGCGCGTTCCATGGGAGGGAGGGAGGGTCAAGAATCTTCAAAAATTGCGTTACGTAATACTTGAACGCTCCCTTATTTGTATGCGATATGAAAAGATGGTGTTTGTTCGTAATTCCTAACCAAATAAGCTTCGTACCCACGTTCGAGCTCTGCTGATCGGTTCAGTGTATATATAAATGCTCGTCGTCGAATACTGATTGTGCGATTGGAATTAAATGCGGTCATGCAATCGATAAACCGGTATTGCTGAATTCACATGCTTTAAAGAAATTGGGCAATGAAACGGGTACCTAACAATGATAATACTTTTTTGTAAGAACATAAAGTGTTTACTTGTACTTTCTTTTATGTGATCTATTAGGTCGAAGCGTGTGTTATCATTTCAACTGAAAGACTTCTATTGCTGGAAATAGGTTTTCTCTATGTGTCGCCACATCGACCGGTCCTGTGCGACTCTGGTTCAGCGGATTTCTGCGACTTTCATGAGGTCATCGTTCCTCGTTGACCTTATGGGAGGCCTTCCAAAGCTTCGTCTTCAGGTACGCGGTCGCCACTCCAGAACCTTCCGACTCCATTGACTGATCAGCGAGAAATGTGCTCTGCCCACTGCCCTCTAAGTTTGGTGATTCAAAAGTCAAAGTCAAAGTCAAAACGTTTATTTCAATTAGGCCATTAAACGGCACTTTTGAACGTCATCGTTTACAGTTCAGTAAAATAAAAATGTTACATTAATAAAGTGACTCTACTGTCCATTTGGAAAGGTAGATTCTTATGGAGAAGAACGGACAAGAAACTCCATAGTTACTCTTTTCGATTCTCCATAGTTACGATTCTTCGGGCTATGTCGGTAAACTATGTCTTTCTGCGTATATCTTACTTCCTGATTCGATCACGCAAGGAAACTCTGAGAATAGCTCTTTCCATTGCCTTTTGAATCTTCTGATAAGGCCCATTGTGCGCGACCACGTTTCAGTTCCATTTGTCGTCACTCATTACTGACAACACGCATTGGTCATAGACTTTGGTCTTGTAATATACTTGAGTGGGTATAAGTATGTATATATATTCTAGTCAAGCTCGATTATGATATCTATGTAAACAAGCTATTAATTACGTACGTTTGCGTTTTTGATAATGGTCACCAAGTAGGTGTTATGTCTGTTTTAAATAGTTTAAACACGAGGAAGTTATAGATTGTAATTTCATACTTTTTTAAAAAGCCTTATTTATTTTTAAAATGTTACTAATACTGATGACATGTTAGACTGGGCAGTCAATTTATATAAACTAATCCAGCTTGATTTCGAATTTTATATTTCAGTAATTTTTTTTTAATGCATTTGTTGGCATCTAAAAATATAGTACGTACAACAAGCTACCGCCTGCGGCTCCGCCCGCGTTAATGTCGAAAATTATCCCAAGGGAACATACTTCCGGCATATCACAACATATCTACCTCTGTGCCAAATTTCATCAAGATCCGTTCAGCCGTTCTGACGTGAAAGAGAAACAAACATCAATACATCTATACATAAAAACTTTCGCGTTTATAATATTAGTAAGGATTATCAAATCAATGCTTAAAAAAATAACAAATGCTTAATATTAAATGCTTAATAAGGAGTGGAACTCTCTGCCTGCGTCTGTGTTTCCGAACGCATACAACCCTAATCTCTTCAAAATTAGAGTGAACAGGCTTCTTCTGGGTAAGCTCGTTCCATCGTCGACTTTGTCTCTGTCATCTATGACCTAGACTAGAGTCAAGAGCAAACCCAAATTAAAAAAAAAAAAAAAAAAACTAGTTTTTTTATCATCAATTCATCATCCTTTTTTCCAGCCAATATTTTTAAAAACAAGCTCTTTTTCCGTGCCAATAATTATAATACAATTTTTAAACGCAGCTCGGTGTTTTGACTATGACTTAATTAGGTAGGTAACTTCACGCCCTCTGTGTGGTGATTATAATGATAAAAAACACTTTTTAATTGTTTTTTTTTAATACGTAATATGCATAATTGCATACACATGTCGAATACTAGTCTTCGTGTCTTACAAAGAATACAAATATCGAGTTAAGAGGGAATTTCCTGTGTCCGACCTTCGAGGTAAACAACAATATAGGAATAACAATAATTTACTCATAAACCAGTTATATGATTACGCATTTAATCTACTCGTGGTTAATCACCGGCATTGCGAGTTGCAGTAGGTACACTACCGTTCAAAAGTATTTGGCTACCCAGATTGTAAAAATGGTATGGTATAAAGGTATTTTGTAAAAGTTTCAATAAATGAGACGACTTCATAGTCATTTTCATTATTTATTTGATATTCTTTCAACGAAATATTAAATACTGGTTTTGTACATTTCTCGGGGCCCCGAGGTTCCGGACCTTGCGAAGACCGAAGCCATCGTATAGAGGGCCCGTTAGACGATTTCAATGTTATGAGCAGTGATCGCAGTAGGCAGATTGATTTTATGTACTTGCATCATGAATAGTCATAGAAATCATAACATGGATAAGCCGTTTTTCCGGGATTTCATTTTGGTACATACGGAATTGAATAAAATATTGTGAATGTAAAGATTTTTAAACTAATACATTTGGAATTTATAGAATGCGATAGTTAAACGTTTAAAATTGTTTTTTTCTTATTTAGCAAGTAATAAAGTGAATCTTGCGAATGGAGTCGAGTAGCCAGAGACAGGAATACGTGGAAATCTTTAGAGGAAGCCTTTGTCGACAGACAAGCTGTTCAACAAAAGCAACCAGTTGCCGATCACTTTAATATAAATTAGAAATAGAATGTACATTTAGTTTTTTAGCAAGTAGGCATGTATTAAGTTATTGTAAAAAGAAACAGCAATAAAGGCTTTATTTATTTATTTATTTTTAAAGTGAATCTTACTTTTGTGCGTCCATTCGAAACTTACTTATGACTAATTTTGTAGTTATTTCTTGCAAGTTTATTATCTGCTGCTTGTATTATTATATATTATATTCTTGAATACATAAATAAAAATAAGTTTTTATAAATATGAAAACAGGTAAAAATGAATAAAAAGCAGTTTCCTAAAAAATCTTATTTCCAAAATTCCGGAATCCGGAGGCATATCTATACAGGGTGTCCCAAAACTCAACGTCAAGCCGAAACGGGGTGACAGGATTGATCATAACCATCACGAGAAAAATCTGAAAAAAAATCTATCCCATGCAGTTTGAAAATTATGGGCATTTTAAGAAAAACCTAGAAATTTGATCAAACTGTACCATTTTTCGGTTATTGTGGTTATTATTTTTTATTTTTGTTCATTTGAACTTTAGAAACGTAATCCTAAATAACATTTCTAGAATCCCAATAAAAAATAATGACACAATTGCCTCAAGTTCCCGAGAATTGAGACTATTTGTTAAACTACGAATTTAAAATTTTCAAGATTCGTCGACTTTGACAGGCCCTCCTATAAAAAAAATGTACTAGAGTGCCTTGGCAAGTGGCATTAAAAGTTGGCGCATTTAATCAGAATTCTAAAATGGTACAATACTTGTTAGTTCCATACAATAGAAAAGAGTAAAAAAATTAAAACCTCAAGTAACCCGATTTTTGCTATCAGATTTTACTCAGTTAAAATGTTTTTAATTCGCACAAGCTCTAGGTAGGTTCTTAATTTTAAGGCAAAATGATGAGAGAGATGGATAATGGGTATGTTTGCCATGAGTGAGCGAGACAGATAGTGACGCCACGCATTGAGACGGAGATGCGTCGTTTAAACGAGTGCGAATGAAACAGATAGATGCTATGGCATCTATCTGTTTCATTCGCACTAGTTTCAGCCAAGCAAATGGCTACGCTACCAGTCCGACACCAACCAAAGCCCATTGAGAACGTAGCCGACCTGCGTGAACGCATTTCTCAAGCAGCTGAGGCGATCAACTCTCGAAGATATGCCCGACTAATAAGTAGATCTTTTTTAAGAAGATGTAGGGCTTGTATTGAGGCTGATGGTAAACAATTTGAACATTTATTGTAATAAAAAACGTTATTTCTCTATCATCTGACTTTTATTCCAACAAACCTAATTATTTTACTAATTTTACTAACTTTTTTTCACTTTGGTAAAAGTGGCGTCACTATCTGTCTCGCTCACTCATGGCGAACATACCCATTATCCATCTCTCTCATCATTTTGTCTTAAAATTAAGAACCTACCTAGAGCTTGTGTGAATTAAAAACATTTTAACTGAGTAAAATGAGATAGCAAAAATCGGGTTACTTGAGGTTTTAATTTTTTTACTCTTTTCTATTGTATGGAACTATACCATTTTAGAATTCTGATTAAATGCGCCAACTTTTAATGCCACTTGCCAAGGCACTCTAGTACATTTTTTTTATAGGAGGGCCTGTCAAAGTCGACGAATCTTGAAAATTTTAAATTCGTAGTTTAACAAATAGTCTCAATTCTCGGAAACTTGAGGCAATTGTGTCATTATTTTTTATTGGGATTCTAGAAATGTTATTTAGGATTACGTTTCCAAAGTTCAAATGAACAAAAATAAAAAAGAATAACCACAATAACCGAAAAATGGTACAGTTTGATCAAATTTCTAGGTTTTTCTTAAAATGCCCATAATTTTTAAACTGCATGGGATAGATTTTTTTTCAGATTTTTCTCGTGATGGTTATGATCAATCCTGTCACCCCGTTTCGGCTTGACGTTGAGTTTTGGGACACCCTGTATATACGTGCCAGTTCATTAACCCCCGATCAATCTACCTACTCCTATAGTGGTCGAAGTAGGTAGATTGAATAAAAACAGTATAAAGGTGCCTCATAACCAGTGGGTTATGGGGCACCTTTATACTGTTTTTATTATATTTTAGACTAACCCATGTTAAGCTTGGTTATAAATGTCGGCTTCACAAAGCTTTAGTTTCATAAGATGCAGGTGGCCAAATATTTTTGAACGGTAATGTACATACCTAGTTTATCTAGTCTGTATTGATTTCAAATACGGGGACTACACGAGGTAAGCCGACCGTGAACGTCTGCTCAGTCTACGTACCACTTAACAGTTTTTGACTTTATTCTCGAAACAGCATTAGGTTAGAAATCACTTTAAATCTGCCAAATAAACCCAAGTCTACATGAACTAAAACGAAGACTTCACAAGCAATTAATTTCTATCCATCTATTTTACTTTAAACTTGTTCATTGGACTATTAAAATAAGGCGAAGTTTATGGCAATTTTTATACTGAAAAGGCAAGAAATAAGGGGGAAACTAAGAGTTGTTTTTGGACTTTTAGCGTGTTTTTAGGTGACATTCATTTTAACTGAGGCAGTTGAATCAAATTCTACCTATAGAAATTGAGTTGTACATAACATACGTATTTCGTCTGACCTTTTATTTTATCAGTGAAGGTACAAAACATTGAAAACAGCGTTAGTCAAAGCATAGTTGAATCGAGTTGTCGAGGTATTGTTCGAATTTAAGTTCCCCAATATCGCTTTATAAAACTTTATAATTGCGAAAGCGTGCCTGAAGAACGACTGATAAATGCAGGAAAATTAATTTGGATTCCAATTCCATTTTAACTCTCTCTAGTTTAGCCATCTAAATAACGATGTACCTATTCTGAGTCACGCTTTCATACCTGTTCATACGTAACTGAAATAGAGATCAGGAAAGTAAATAGTAGTGAGGTTATTTTCCAAATTTAAACGTTATAATGCTTCAAACATTGCAGGTAGAAAATATATTGCTTTTTTTAAATAAATTAAGCAGCTTTAGGTCATTGACTTTCGCTGTATTAGTGACAAATGTTCAGTACGTAGGTTTTTTGCAGGTTATTTGTATTAATATCTGTCGCGAAATTGAGAAAGAGTCACCGCGGCCTTGGAACGCAATGGGCATTAGAAGGAACATGGATGGGTTTTAGTCAGTACGAATCTGACACTCCCTTCCGCTCCGGCCAGAGAGGAAGAAGTCATTTGATGATTTCCCTTTTTTGTTTTCTGTACGAAATGTTCAGATGGTCGATGGGGCCGAAAAGTTCTGGACCGGCGGCCGCGTACCGGAAGACGTAGCGGGGGAAGGCCTCCCACAAGGTGGACCGATGACCTGGTGAGGGTTGCGGGTAGCCGATGGATGCGAGATGCACAGGACCGGTTATTGTGGCGACACTTGGGCGAGGCCTATGTCCAGCAGTGGACGTCTTTCGGCTGATATGATGATGACGAAATGTTCGAAGCCTGAATGAGTCTCGTCCTACATCTGAATACCAATTCTCGCACTTAAAAATCTTTTAAATTCAAGTCGCAATATCATCTCAAAGGTAATCGATGTCAAAATCTTGTCAACATGTAGAGAAACTAGAGTACTGTTCAAAATACGAGAAGTGCTGTGCCCTTTGCAGTTTCACGCCGGCGGTGGTTACGATTAGTTAATCATTATGACAAATAAACCAAGTTAGTAAAAGATTGAACTATCAAGTTGCCTCAAACGCGCTTTCAAAATTTGGGTTACGGGTGATTTTATTCTATGCCTCTAGTGTATTCGGGAACACATAGAAAAGCATACTTATCGATATTAATATTATAAATGCGAAAGTAACTCTGTCTGCCTATCTGTTTGTTAGACGCCCATTATATGCTCATGCAAGCGTCACTCAAATCTAAAAGTCATGAATGAGATGGTGAGTGATGGAATTCAATCGACATTAGACGCTCATTTTTAAAAACGCGACTATATATTATTGGCTGAAATACGGGATTCGAAACAGACAAAGGACTGAACTATTACCCATTCCATAAATATATAAAAACAGACTCATTCACTTAAAAGTCGTGACTATCCATATTTTTGACAATCAATTTAATGCAACCATCACTCACTGCATTACACGATAGGTTATCCGTCAGTGCCTTGATTGTGGTTACCTCTTCACGTCTTAAGGTTGAACGGATTTGGCACTCGGATAGACCATGGTCCTGAATTAGGAAATGGGATACTTTGGGACTATTTTTCCTCCAATTTTCAGGTGGGCGAAGCCATTGACAATACTAGTTGTAGATAACTAAGAAGCTCATGAAACTACCTCATATTGAATAACTTTATTAATAAACCAAGTTTGTTAGAGATATTATCTTTGAGGAAATACCTACTATGTACCTACTACCTAGTAGAGTATCATAAGATCATAAACACCGTGTTATGACTGTCGTTAATTGTAGATATATGAATTACCATTCTTGTCAGATTGAGTGTGGACCGGGTGATGATCGCGTTGACTCATTTACGTTTATTTGATGTGACTAGTTTCCAAGATCTTGTCATTAAATTCTAGTTTTAAGAAGCTATAGAAGTATTCTTTTTCCTGCGGCTTTGCTGCCGTGGTACACAGTACTACATAGCACTACACAGGATTACACAGGAATCGTGTTTTTTCTGGGGTAGTCCTAACACAGGGAGAGTGCAGCTTTCTAATAGTGAATTTTCGCAATTGGCTTAATATTCCCATGGAACACCTACTACAAATACATACTTAACAAACAATTACACCTGTTTCAAGTTTAATGGGAGTTTGGTTTGACAGCTACAAAACAGCCATATTTATGCTTCAGTAAAAAGTAGGTGTCCCTAACTGATAATGGTAATAAATAATTATATATTTATTAATACCTTTGCTGACTCGTCCAAGGCGACGCTATAAGTACACTATAGCATTGTCCACGTAAACTAAGCTAGTACTAAAAATGTCTTTACATGTTCCTCAGTAAATGCACATAGTCTTGCATTTTTCTATCTTCTCGTTATATATTTATAAATACCAGTAGAATTTATAAGTTCGAACGGAACTTTGTAATAGTACCTAATCGAAGGTAATTGTAATGGGTTATTAGATATTTCGATGAAGAAGTAGCTCAAATTAGGAAATATGTATAACGCCCCCTGAAAATGGGAACATGGAATATACACCATCGCCGAATGTACGCGTGTAAAATATTACATAAACGTTTTATTGGTCATAAAAACTGACCCGACACATAAGGACATTCCGATTCGAGGCCTTGACAATGTGTAGGTAAAACCCACACATTCTCAATTTACTATATTATAAATATATATTATAATTAATTAATATATTATTAAATAAATATATTATAATATACAGTTACTGCAATTTTACATTAAAATGTATGTGGCATTGTTTTTTTTTACCGATTTAATTTTATTGACTTATTTAATAAATTACATTTAAACAGGTAATCTTTCATTTGATCAATAAGCGCGTGTTGCATAATGACATTGCACTTTTATGCAAATTCTAACTGGCATTTTCCAGTTAGAATTTACATAAAATTACTATTGAATGTCTGCTGTGGCAGACATTCGAATAAAAAATGTGAAAGAATATCAAAGACCTCTTAGCACTATACGTTGTTAAGAACATTTATACGTACCTACATGATGCTATGTTATCTTAAATAAAAGTGTTTTTATTTATCGAAATGCAATAAAATACCAGAGTATTCAGTACCTACCTATCATGTTTCTAGAAACATGATAGGTAGGTAAGTTAAAGCTTACCTAAGCTTTAACTTGAACATCCGAGCAACTCACATGGGGAATAAGTGAAATTGAATGATAATGCAAATCACGCTAGGAATTGAAAATTGTAGAAAACTTGTCTTACATACAATATTCTATTTCTACCTAGATGTTAGGTTCTCATGTGTTCGTTTCTAAAACGAAAACGAAAACAATACGTGTAAATTAAATTCAAGATGATCTTGAGTTCTAGACAACGTGAGATTGTAACAGGGATAAACATAAAGTCAAAACTTGAAATTATTCGGGATCATGTCAAGTGGTCGACATTGTGGTAGCGTTATAAATGTGAATATTCCGTAAATTTTGGACTTTTTAACAGTTTTTATCCACGTCCAAAGAAATGTCTCATGGCCCTTGACCATGTTAATGCTCCGGGCCGTGCAGTGTTAATATATATATAATTTTATTTTTGATTATATTTGCAATGGGAGGTCGAGTTGCAATGGTGATGCATGGCAATTCATTTAGATAATAGATACAATAAAGATAAATAATGCTTTAGTTATGAAACACCCTGTTAATAATATTTACGTATCAAAACAATGTCGCCGTTCCATTCCGTGCCGTCCTTGGAACACAAGGCTCGGTCTACGCTCCTGGATGTTTTAAACTACGTCATTCGTCATGAAAAAAGAAAACATTTGTTTCAGACAAGGTCCATAGCAAAGTTTGAATTTAAAATTATTTAAAGAAATTTTGGCCAAGTCATGCTCATGGATGAAATAAATTTATTTATTTAAACTGTATGTACAATAGTGGTACATGGGCGGACTTAATGCATCAAGGCATTCTCTACCAGTCAACCATTGGGTTATACAGACTATACTGTGGTAGGTGTACAATAAATACAAATAAGATTCAAATTGAATTTTACATTTCGGAAAGAATACACAGATAATATAATTATATAATACTAATAAAATTCATATATATGCTAAAATAATAAACTAATAAATATGATATATAATAATCATACCGATTAAGCGAATTCATAGTAATCATGACGAAGAACGACTAAGAATGACCAGCTTTTAAGTAGTGTTTTCGGATAACACTTATACACGTCAATCTTTTTTGGTAATTTTTAAACTAAATGAGTCCGGTGTTTCCTAGCTGACTACCCTGAGAAGAAACATCGAAACAAATTCAGACGTCAAAGTCTCTTTTAAAGTCCACACAATCGTACTGGTCAAGTCATATGAGAACTATGTAGGTTAATGTCTGAAGTGGTCTTTTGCGGAAAGTACCACACAGATTTGAATGGACCTGTCCAGACAGTGCAAGCATTTGTCAGTTATTGTGTAGCTCAAACCAACGATTTGACGAACAATACCAAAGTAAGGACATTTGAGTAGGCCGCACAAAGAACTCACAACTGCCAGACGAACATGAAATGAACCCCTAATATTGCGATCTATATGGTCCTCACATTCACAAATCCGTTATGTGAGGACCATGCAATAGGAAACTATATATAACTATAATGCATAAGGAAACAACCTCTATTTTTTACATAGAACTCGGTGGGACTTAATTATCCATTGGCAAGCCAGTGTCGTCGTGGGAAGCGGGTACTGAATCCAATGTAAAGCTAAGGTTGTCATCGGGAGCGGTTACAGGGTCCATAGTTATCGTAATCAAATTCGTCGAAATATTCGATGTGAAACGCAATAAGGATAAAACACTGAATAAACATAGGTCGTGACATTTTTCAATGTCAATCAATTATTGACACTTAGGGATGTAACTATGAGATCGATTTATCGAAAAATCTATATTTGTAATAAAACGGAAACACGAAATCGCTTTAATGGATCGTAAGCATCTTTAGGAGTCCATAAATTGAAAAACATTTTTATTATCTCGTACAGAAATAAGATGATTGTAACATCCAATAAAAAAAATATTGCCAACGATCGATGTTCGGTACCCGGTTTTTAGTGAATCGGCTTTTTTATAAAGAATTGCAATCCCTACTTTGACAGGACTGACCAACGAGCGGCAGTGTTATTCAATGCAATAAACGATTGAGTGTCTTAAAAAAATCGGCTTTTGATTCTGGAGTTCTCATTACAAATTGGAACTTCTTACATAGATGGGCAAAATATGGTCAAGAATGGGCATTTCCCTTTGAAAGTGGTCACCTACATTACAAATTAATTATATCATAATAATTCATTCAAATTGAATAATCTTAAGACATTTATAAATGAAACAGAACAATTTGTATCTCTATCTAATTATTGTTTTCATTACTGCTAATAAAATTCTATTTTTATATAACAGCACTATTAATAAATAAATATATAACCGTTCGAACTGGGAATGTTACAAACTGTAGGTAACTCTGATAAGAGGTAAGCATTTGAAAGGGTAACAAGCATTCAGAAAGCAGAACCTCGTAGGTATTTAAAAAAGCTATTGCATAGCATTTTTTATCAACGCAAAAGATATTTTTTGCGATCTGACCAAAACCAAGCAGAATTTGGTATGCAGCGAAGAAATGCGAGATTTGTTTCTAAACAATTATTTATATATTCTTCAGATTGAATGGTCTCTTTCGTAATTGAAGTACCTTGTTCAACGTGCTTAAACGCAACGTTGACACATCTACTAACTCGAAACCTCATGATTTTAGCAGCGATATATAAAAGGTGTTGTGGGTCAGTAGCACGCCTATCAGTACGCCGAAGTTCGCTGGTAGCTTGCATGAATGGAGTAACAATAATACCATCTCTGTATGTTTGAAACTGGCCGCCGTAGATTGTCGTAAAAGATAGTTCTTCCGCATGTTCATTCATTAATATACTGAATGGCCTGTTATATTCACCGGGTGCTAGAATAAAAAAAAATAATCATCATTCCACAAAAGAGTTTGTTGCTGCGCAACTAAATTGTCTTCAATTGGCACGTGTTCACTTATTTCATCCATATTCAAATTGCGAAGTACGTTCGTGCCGAAGTCTGCCGAACTGAAACGACGTTAGACGATGCACGGCTTTCAACGCCGCACCGCTTTGCCGGTCGGAGTGGGGGTGTTAGGTTTATTTTCGTTACGGAATTTCTTGATTCGGTCGCCGCGCTCAAAGCTCGCGATAAAAGCTATGCAATAGCTTAAAAGGTTCAAAGTAAGTATAATCTCGGAGACATTCAGTGTCAAATAATTGATATTTGACATAGATTGATACATTGACAAAATAACTGTGGAGCAAAAGAACAGAGATTGCTCCACGTTTATTTGGTCAATATTAGGTGAAACGCTCGGGTTATAAGCGGTGAGCATGGTAATATTGAGAGTTATAAAAATCTTATATTCTTCACTCAAGAGCACAATTCGTTGAAGTTTATTTATAATTTCTATACCTACCTACGTTTATCGTTTACTTTTTAAGAAGTATGAAGCAATGTTTTTGTTGTTTAACACCGGTAGCGAAGTTCTGAGTCAGTACCTATCTAAGGGTGCGTTTCCACCAGAGATGTGCGAGGAAAATGAGTAGCGCGAGGATGCGTAGCGAAGCTGTGAAATCACATCGTTTAGCTCCGTTAGGCATTCTCGCGCCTTGAGTTTCCACTAAGATGTGCGAGGTAGATGAGTGGCACGAGGATGTGTAGCAACGCTGTGAAACGCTGCACAGATTACCAATGCGAGGATGTATAGCGGGCTCCTTTAAGTTTCTGGCTCGCGTCCATCCCTCGCCCACATCCCTCACCCATCTCCCTCGCACACATTCCTCGCACACATCCCTCGCACCCATTTTTCGCATGTTTTTGTACGTACAAAAACCTCATGCCGCTAAGCCATTTCCACCGGAGCTGCGAAGAGCGAGGCTAGGTAAATGAAGTGATTCTATTGGTTCTTAACAAACACATCCCTCGCTACGTATCCTCGCACATCGCTGGTGGAAACGCACCCTAATCGTTTTATAGAACCTGATATTTCTCTGCGCTGTCGATTCATCGACTCATGCAAAAATATGCAGAGTTCTAGTTCCATAGGTTACTATAAACTAATTGAAGCAACGTTTATAATAAATTATGTTAATAGCTGATATTGTAGTATTGCGTAAACGATTTCATTCAACTATTTTAATAGCATTTTACTTTACCATACAATCTGTCGTCACGTTCCGTGCTAAGATTGGCATAATAAACTGCCTTGTAGAAGGATTTTGATTTTAGCGGTCGATTTATGGGCTAACCACAGACAGGAACGCCGCGACAATGTGACAATGATACGACATATGGTCGCACTTCCACGTCGCGCCTGTTTGTGTAAGCTTTATTTTACTGTTTGAAGTTTAGCACTGACCTAAAACGTGATGGCCCAATTTTAGACCTGAAAGCTGTTTCTGTAATCCGGGGTTAGGCGGAAAACAGAAAATCCATTTATTTCACAAGGCCTTTTTGTTGAACGTCGAGTTGTCATTCGTGTATACTTTGAAACTATTTCTTCATAGTCATTTATAATCCCATCCATTCAAGTCACATAACACAACCCTTCGATCTCATCTTAGCTCTATTCAAAAGAATAAAGGCTCCGACAGACTCTCTCACTGGTCGACTAGTGACTGTCACATTGTCGTGCTTGCGTGAGGCTTAAAATTGCTATCGAAAAGAATTCATCACGTTCGTTGATCGATTGATAGAATTTTTCGAAACTGGGTTTCAAAAATCTTACGGTGAATTCTTCTTCATTAATATAATTTTGAATAAGTATAACTTTATTATACATATATGTAGGTAGGAATGCTAAGTTGTTGATGAATAACAAGGTATCTTATTATTTACAGATACTTCTATCTTTTTACATTATTATTATTTAACTTGCACTGTTCGTATGTATGTATGTATGTAAGTTGTTCGTCAAAATTTGCCAACCATTTTTCGACCATTTGTTTGTATCCGATTGAGCTGAAATTTAGCAAACACCTTTGGTTTTGGTGACAATA
Organism: Mamestra brassicae; assembly: GCA_905163435.1. Classification (NCBI taxonomy): domain Eukaryota; kingdom Metazoa; phylum Arthropoda; class Insecta; order Lepidoptera; family Noctuidae; genus Mamestra; species Mamestra brassicae. Next base: position 7,959,500 of record LR990995.1, on the reverse strand, counting down.
TAATGTGCAATAGTCAATCTACATATATACTAATAATAATATAGCTAAAAAGTTTGTTTGTTTGCTTGACCGAGCTAATCTCTGGAACTACCAGTCGGATTTGGAAAACAATTTTTGTATAGGTTTGATAGCCACATTCATGAGACAAGGGGGTTGAAACCCATAGGTATCAAACGAAAAGGCTTGAAGAGTAGAAAACAATGAAACTATTGTTTTAAAAAAATATATATAAAGTATGCTCATTTCGTAGCCAATTAAATGCCTGCATACAAATACATTGAAGAAATAAAACAACTGTTGCTGTTTTGGTAAGTAAGTAATTAAATCAAAATGGTATATTACACATACATTTATATACAATATTGGTACATTCTACTGAACAAGAACCTTTCAACTACAGTCTGATTCTGATTCTGAAAACGGCCTAAAGGCTCACGCAGGCAGCCGCAACGTGACAATGCATCAGGAAATTGTTAACGATTTTTCACAAAAAAAGGGGTTGTTGCATTGTCACATCTTGCCTGTCTTCGGGTGTCTTATAACGCGGAGCAAGAAGTATGAAATTATAAACTAGAGTTCCTTTCAGATCAAAGTATGCACTAAGAAAGGGTTTTTGTATGCACTCTTGAATAGCGGATGATTTTATTTTTGTGAAAGTACGTCATTTTACTGATTAAATTTTTTAGAGCAGCACTTGTATGTAAATAACTTGCGATTATTATTAGAAACAGCTATCTGCAAACTTGATAGAAGCTACTTTAAAAAAATCAAAAACGTAAAAAAAAATAAAAAAATAACGAATAGTAGGTGTACCACTTTAGCCACTCCAACTCTAACTGGTCTAAAGTTCGATACTTTTTTAGGTTAACAAAAAACCTTAACAGTCAAAACTATTATAATTTAGTTTTAAAATAAAAACTAGTTCAGATGCATACATTATTCTATTTTTTTAATGAAATTCTATTACTTAAAAATCAACCAAAGATGGTATTATTTGCGGATGACACATCACTAATATTTAAAATAGACCGACGTTCACAAAATCTTGACGACGTCAATAGTTCTATTCATCAGGTCCAAAATTGGTTTACGGTAAACAACTTGGCTCTAAATAAAAAAAAAACTAAATGTATTAGATTTTCTTTACCAAATGTTAAAAGTAGCGAATGTGACATCATGTTGAATGGAGAAAAACTGGAGTTCATTAATCAAACGGTTTTCCTAGGTATCATATCGGACGAGAAATTACAATGGGGGCCTCATATAACATCTCTTGCGGGTCGTTTAAGCTCAGCCGCGTATGCTGTTAGAAAGATAAGACAGTTAACACACGTAGAAACCGCACGTTTGGTCTACTTTATTTACTTTCACAGCATTATGTCGTACGGTATTTTGCTGTGGGGTCGGGCTGCTGACATTGAATCCATATTTATTTTACAAAAGAGAGCTGTCAGAGCCCTTTATAAGCTGCGTCGCCGTGATTCTCTTAGGGAACTTTTTAAAAAGATTAATATTATGACAGTCCCTTGCCAATTCATTTATGAAAATATTATGTATCTTTTTAGTAAAATTAGTGATAGACATAATTTTAATACTAGAAATAGAGACAAATTGGATCAACCATTTTTTAGATTAGCTAAAGTCCACACTTCTTTCATGGGGTATTGTGTTACATGTTACAACAAAATACCTTCTGACATATTAGAACTAAATGAAACAAAATTTAAAACTTATGTTAAAAGTACACTTTGTAAACAAGCATATTACAAATTAAAAGATTACATTCAGGATAAGAATGCTTGGAAACATGCTGGTCCTGCTCCATAGGACAATCAAGGGTGTAGACAAAATCAAACTGGTTGATTTATGAATTAACTTTATAGATAGGTATACTGTTTCTTTTTTGTGTTTTTATTTTCTGTTTAATTAATGGTTATTAAGATTATCTGTAAATATGTGAGTACCATTTACCTAATATTTTTTTAGAAAATGAATAAGTACCTGTGCTGGTTATACTTTGTTCTTATAAGTAGCATACTCTCACATAATATTAAATTTATTTTTGTATACCAAATTTTGTAAAATCATTATTTGAAAAGAGTAACTATGGAGTTTCTTGTCCGTTGTTCTCCATAAAAATCTACCTTTCCGAATGGACAGTAGAGTCACTTTATTAATATTATATTATTATTTTACTGAACTGTAAATGCTGACGTTCAAAAGTGCCGTTTAATGGCCTAATTGAAATAAATGTTTTGACTTTGACTTTGACTTTTGATTTAATGTAACTCGTTTTTCAAATTAAATACGGTCTCCCGAATCTCGCATTTGGTGCTTGGTACGCTGAGCTTCGAACTAATTAAAATTTATTGATAATAAAATCGAGCTCAAAGGATAAATCCTTTGAGCTCGATTTTATCTTATCATAAATGAATAATAAATAATATTGGGTTACCGTTAAGAGCGAAGTAGCTTTTTTTTCATGATTAACTTTTGGTCTACTCAAAAACAACTTAATTTGGACCGATGGTTGGCGGGGTTAAAATTGTTGCAAGCTCTAGTTTTACTCATGTCACGGAATGTACCCAGCAACAAAACATGTTGCGTACATGCAGTTCCCGAAACAAATGCCTGCGGCAGATGCCAATCCAGAACACTGATAAAATAAATTTTCAATATACTTATTCACAGAGAGTTTCAAACCCTGTTTGAATGTGCTTACACGCAAAATTCAAACAGGGCATTCCTTGAAAGTATATGCACAGACGTCGATACATACATCGATCACAGTGATTAAGGTTTGATAATTAAGGTTGATTATGTACATGTAAATTAAATAATATTATTCAAATCGGACCTTTCGTTTAAAAGTGACAGTTATGTATTAAAAGCGAAAGGATTGATTTTATTCACGAAATCTCAGAAACTACTGGATATATGAAGATAAAATTTAGCAGGGAGGTAGATTACAAATAGGAGGCGTCGGTCAAGAAAGGATTTTAGGAAACTCTTCACGTAAAGGGGTGAAATAGGGGGTGGAAGTTGGTGTAAAAAAACTTATTCCTTGGGCCAATATACTGGAAACTTGGTACGAATACTGGCCTCAGTGAATTGAAAAGGGTGCCAGTATTCTTTTGTCAGAACTACCCCTAAAAACGATTTAGGGGGTTTCAAGTTTGTATGGAAGAATCTTTTTTAAATAATTTTTTTTAGGTTTATAAACTTGAGACAAATACTGAGCAAAATAAAATAAAAAATAATGACATAATTAGATTTTCACCAGCGGGGGTTTAGGTGGTATTTAAGTTTGTATGGAATAATCTTAATGCTTGGTCCGATGAAGTTGAAACACGGCATTATTGATTTTGATAAAAAGTAAGAATAACATGTATTTGGATTTTTCAAAAATAAACTCCTAAAGAGGCGAACAGGGGTGATGAAGTTTTTAAGGGATGACATTATTGCCAATAATAAAAGAAACAATCTAAAAATTGTATAATTGAAGCAGATCTAACGTTTTTTTCATAACCAACCCTCAACGGGGTGAAGGCACAACATTTGTGCTGATCCTGAGACCACAGAATCAGCAGCAACAGCAACGGCTGACTTATTAATTATTATAAATTGTTTCGATTAATTTTTAAAAACTACCCGTTAAAGTCTATCTTTTAACGGGGCGTTGAAGTTTCTGGCGTACCTACTAAATCCGCGTGGACCAAGTCGCGGGCGAAGGGCTAGTAGTAGGTATATATTTTCAATAATTGGTTGTAAGTTTAATATTAGTAAGGATAGTATACATTATTATAACAGCCACAAAGGTGGACCTTCAAAGTAAAGCAACGCTTGGCGAGGGCTTCCTATGGATGTAAACCCCTCTGTGCCTTGGAAAACGGCTTAACGTGCTTTCCAAGGCCGTTTCCTGCTTTCCCTGCTGTCATTGATCTTTGACAGCGTTACGAGCAAACTGAAACCTAAAAGTTTGGCAACCAGTCCTCCAGGCCAAGGGGTACCCAGTGGGAAAACCAATTACTAGGTAGTGGAGATCAAATAAGTTCTAGTTAGATAGGATGAGACTAGGCCAATTGATAGCCATAATAATATTTATTGTTTTAATTGGTAAAAAAGGGAAGAAAATGATGATCATGGTTGGAAAAGAGAGATAAAAATAACTAATTGTTTTCGAAATAGATACCTAAGTCGTCTAGACGACAATCAGTTCATTGAACTTTGCTTCCAGATTTTCAGAGATATATTGTATGAATCAAGGACAATGAAAACATTGAACAGCCATAGATACACAATCTGACGTGAGAAGCTTACGTATTCCTTGTCATGAAAGCCTTTTCAAAGATGACAGTGACATACACGTTAAAAATGACAATTCTATCGAGTATCGACAAAGGTTCTAGAACACTTTATTTCAAATATCTAACTTTATTTGTTGTTCGCACCTTGAGTGTTTCTCACAGGTACAGATTTTGCAGGTTTGATATCTATATCCGAACTATGAGGACCTACCTACCTAAATAAGTATTATCTTTTTTTGGTTGAAAATAAACTCAAAAGAAGTATCGCAATATGTTTCATGTATTTTATATACCTGTTTTTGTTTCATTTGGATATTCATTCTTTTTCCATTTTTTTTTTTATTTTAATTATTTTATTTGTATTAAAAATAAAATAACAATGATTTTTTTATTCTATGTTTGCTAATAAGAGTTAATACCTGAAATAATGTAGTTAAAAATGAGGTATTCGGTATGGAACTACGGCCAAGTCTCACTATTCAGTTAGCTGACGGGTCAGACGACCCTGGAAATAGCATTTACAAAATCGCCACCGAACACTATGCAAACGTCACTACATCCCAGTATTCCTAAAAGCCCATCCAATCTAATAAGTTTCAATATCAACTAATAATCGAGAAACTTTCGATAGTATGTTCCATTAATCCATTACTAATCACAGCTCGGATTGAAATGACAGTAGCCCGAAATAATCTCTACCCCCACCGTAGGCGCGGGCCTGCAGACGGCGAGCATTCGGTATCTTGCCGTCTGATAGGAACCAGGCCCGGGTCAACGGCGCGGCGGGCTTGTTCCACGCACCTCAAAGAGATGTCAGCAAAGTAGTCGGGGCCCGCTAGGGCCAGTGCCTGTCAGGGTTGCGGAATTTGTTCGAAAGAGTCACCGAATGCAAAGGAACACGGACGGGTTTTAGTCAGTAAGTCTGACACTCCCTTCCACTCCACCCAGAGCGGAAGGAGTCATTTGATGATTTCCCATCCCTAAAAAAAAAACTACTCGTACTCGGGCCACCCCTGTTTATTGTTTATATTAACGACTTTCCGACAGCATCATCATATCCTATGACAATGTTCGCAGATGACAGCACTTTAGTTTTTAATAGTGACGAGGTAAGCACATTGGAGGCTGAGATTAATTCTACCTTACTATCAATTGTAATGGCTCCAAAGATATATAATAAATTACCAAAATGTATAAGGAGTGAAGATAATGCCCGTAAATTCAAAAGCAAATTGTATTTATTTGTAACAGACAAGACGTATTACTCTGTCGAAGAATTTTTGAATGATTAAATATGACATTACCAGGCCCTTTAATATAATTTACCATAGACATGCATGTACAAATGAATTATGATTGATTAGTTATTTATGAATAATACATTTAATTGACATTATTAACAATATGATAAAATATGACATTGTCCTTTAATATAATTTACCATTGCATGCATGTTAAAAAAATTAATTATGAATTAATTGATAGTTGTATTAATAATACATTTAATTGACATTATTTACTCGAACTTCACTTTGTATTGTATAGATTTACTTATTACTAACAAATAAATAATATATTTGTACACGAATTTCATTGGTGGGACATAGAGCTCGACTAAAATGTTTACATAAGACCTTTATTGTAATACCTGTGTTCATAAATAAAGATTGATTGATTGATTGATTGTTCACAGTCCCTTGATGCTGTAAAAAAACAAACTTCTAAGTTAACGCAAAAAAAAGATACGGCCGTTTATGCCGCAAAAAAACGTATATTTCGACACTCTCACAACAAAACAACAACACAAGTCCAACAGTACAAGTACAGGAAAAAGTCTGAAAATTGGAAATTTATAGATTTATCGTATAAAAAAAACACTTTTTACGATTACAAACTTAAATTTTCGGTTGAATAATTGACCGTGACGTACATTGATGTATGGGAGAACATTTTTTCAACAACAAAGTTTGTTTGTCCTTCGATTTTACCTGCTATATTTGCTTTCAGAATTTATTAACTTCCGTAGGTAATGTCCACTCGGAAAAAATCAAGACTCGATCGGAACCCTCGGTGCACAAGTCTGTCTCGCACTAATCCGGTTTTTTCGTCATTTTAGCACATACGAAACTACTGAACCTTAAATTCTGAGAAAAAACTTTACTTATAGAAACTTACTTAAACTTACTTTTAAATAAAACAACTTTTTGCAGTAGATTGAATTACCGCACTAAAGCAAAATAAGGCTGGTCCAAGATTAACTTAATTTACTTTTAAATTAGATACAATACAGGAAAATTTAGTAACAGAAAGCAGATTGAGATGGCATGGACATGTATCAACAGAACAGAGCAGCAAGTCGCGAGGACGGCTCTGATCTTACCAGAAGTCAAAAAAGAAGCCCAGAACGGCCTTTTTTGACATGGTGGACCAGTATGACGAAGCTTCTTAAGAAGGAGAAACTTGACCTAACAACCCTTGACAGAACGACTTGGCGCCTTGAGATTGGGAGAGCCGACTGCACCTAATGTGGGAAAAGGCTAGGAAGAAGATAAGTGCTTATCTCTTCATTGAACACCAAAAAAACCTAAAAGGCAGGGCCAATGAAGTTCATTTTAATTCAAATCATTTTTGCAATCTCATGTGTTTTACAACACTTTAACCTTTTGAACTCCAGAGCATAAACGCATCAGCGTGCCTCCGAAGCCATGCTACAATTTCGTCGTACTTTTTGTCACATATTTGTGACACATGGCGTACAGGGCACGCGCTTACTTTTCACGTATATGTGACAATGGCGTTCAAAAAGTTAATAATAGAAGTTAATGTATCGAAAGGCTTAACTCAAAGATGAGATTTATCTCAGCAAACCTTTGGGCGATAGAGAGATATCACAAAATTATGATTTTAGAAAAACTGATGATGTGCTTGATGGTACCGATTATTGATGTTATATAAAACAAACACCGCTTGCCTGCGTCTGTGTTTCCGAACGCATACAACCCTAATCTCTTCAAAATTGGAGTGAACAGGCTTCTTCTGGATAAGCTCGCTCCATCGTCGACTTTGTGTATGTCATCTATGACCTGGACTAGAGTCAAGAGCAAACCCATATTAAACAAAAAAATAAAAAAGAAACAATTTATACCGACACACGATACAGAAATATCCGGCGAATGGCTAGGAGCTATCCTATTATTCGTTAAATGAATTTGGTCAGTCTAAAACCGAACATGCTGAATGAGGACATGGCTATTGCAGCGTGCTCTCCAATACCTACCTATTGTTTCCATTTTTCGGTCTTTTGTCTCTCGACCTCCAAATTCACGATTTGAATTGCAGAATCATTATTTTTATTGCTTGGCTTAGAAACATTAGCTACTAAGTAATAAAGTAAAGGTATTTTATTAACAAAAAATAAAAATCAAATAACATTAATCCTACCAAAAAACATATATATAAATAAAAAAAAAGAAAGAGTGTGTGTACTTATGTACACGCGTTAGAAGTTATACTTCTTTGGCGTATGGAAAAAAAAAACATTCACAACTAAAAAAATATAAAAGTTTTAAAATATTTGTATTGTTTACAGCTTCAATTTGTTGCGTTCGAGCGATCGCCAATTAAGTCTATTATGCTAAATAACTGATACGTTTCATAGTTTTAAAACTGTTTGTTCATAAAATAGGGCAGATATCATGCAATTTTTTTTTTTTGATTCGAATGTTTTGTTAGTACTATTTGAAATTAATACCAACTTTCTATTCTGGATGGTGTGTACCTGAGAAGTTTATGGGTACCTACTTACAATGACATATAAGTTACGAGACTCGTTTTTTCAAAATAGTCAATACTAATAATTATTATAAACGGTAAAATTCTTTGTTCCGTTCTACTGTAGATACAAATCCGATTAAGAAAACTCATTCATGAAGAGGCTGTTTTTTGTCTTCGAAAAATCATCATATTCCAATAAAATCTTCTAGGATAGAATAAACGGAGCTGAGCCGCGGGAAAAATTAGTGTCTAATCAATTACTTTTCTCAAAATATTTGTATCTTATATTTTGGCGATTTATTTCGAAATTAAAACCACATTCTTTTTCGAAATTCAAACATAAAAGAAACAAACGACAATCAAAAAATACTAGAATATACAACTTGAACATAGTTATCGATTTTCATGCCACCTAGAACTAACTTCACGATGTAGAATTCAGGTGTCGGTGTGCGCGCGCATCGTAAAAATTCACTCTCATCAGTTTTCTCCATCGCGCCAAAAGAAGTATAACTTCAAAAAATATAAAAAAAAATATCAGAATACATAACTAGCATTCATTACATTTTGTCCAACGATCTAGTTTAATCATAAAAAGAACTACACAATATTATGATGTTTATTTTTGACGTATTTATTATTCAGTATTCGATTGTGTACGACGACTATTTTGTTCCAATAAATATATTGTTTTAGGATAGCGTACCCAAAGGCCATCGGCACCCTATTACTAAACCTCCACTATCCGTTCGTCCATCCGTATGTCTGTCAGCAGGCTGTATCTCATGAACCGTAATAGGTAGACAGTAGAAATTTTCACAGAGTGTGTAATTCTGTTGCTGCGATAGCGACAAATATTAAAAATTTAATTCTTCAGATTGAAAGGTCAGAGATATCGTGCATAGCAGCCAAATTATAATCAATTGATAATAATAAATCTAAACTTATAAATTTAATCATTTTAGAGGATAATTTGTTACTTTGGTTATTAATCAGTTTGTTTTTATCTACAGGAGTAGGTATTTAGCTGATTCCATAAAATCTTTCACTGATAGAAAACTACAAACCTTCACCGTTGCCGAGTGCCACTGGTAACTTTTATGGCTAAAAATACACGCTTGCTGTGAGTTAGACCACAGAAACGATGCCTCAGGAAAGTAGGGTTTGAGGAATAATCTATTTCACTGCAGTAGAGTTTGAAGCTCGCTCACGGGGCTTTTTTTTCAATTGAGGGCCTGTTTCACGGTGTCCGAATAGCCACTAACCAATGAATAAATTCAAAAATAGAACAGTATATTTGTTTTTTGTTTTATTAAATTATCTACGTAGTAAGAACGGTTACGCATTGCATCCGATTCGAATTCGTGAAAATACAGATCTAGAGTCTTAAAAAGTCAGTCTAATCCGATCTCTGATCCAAATCCAGCTCACGGCCACATCCCGCCCCGCGGTCGAGCCCCGCAGATTGTGTCCGATTTGAATCTAAATGCGAAAGCGTTCACACAAACAATACTATGGCTACTTCGGTCCGTCAATATTTTTTCCGAATTGGAGACTCACGGATGATGGAGAGAAATCGGATGACGGAAGTCGATATAGTGTGTAAACTACCATACAAACAGCTCTACGACTATTTCGGAACGTATTTTCATGAACTCGGATTGGTTGCAGTGCGTAACCGCTCTTAGTGACAAAACAGGCCCTAAGTGTAATGCTGCTAATCTTTTGTTTTGTATTTTTCTAGAAAAACTACCTCATAGTTAGTAAAAACGTTCCCGCTATATAAGTACACCGTTGCATAAAGCATGTGTACCATCACCCAGATTCAAGAGAGCCATAGGGAAACCAGCACTCTTAGAAAACACATAAACAGACCGCGTTCCGTTTTCCGGCCCCGCCGCCGAGGCCCGTCGCGACGTCCCAGTAATAACCTTTTTTTTTGATCTCGGGGGGAAATCCTCATGGAAATCCTCCACCCTGGGGCGGGTGGACGGGTCTGTCAGACTCTTACTGACTAAAACCACCCCGGTATTCCATCTTCCACCTACGCCGGGGATCGCGGGAACGTATGCGACTTCCGCAATCCCCGGCTGGTGCCGGCCCGCCTCTGCGGGCCACCTCGCGTCGGCGAGGGGAGTGAGGTGTTTAACTCCCTTCGCTACGTCAAAGAGGGGCGCACGGGAACACCACGCGCCGCCACCTCGGGTCCGGATGAGTGGGGGGCGACGGACATCCCCAAGTCCGCCGCCCCTGGACCCAGTTAGGGGGGCTGGAAGAGGGCAGCGTATGCCCTCCTCCGACGCCCGATGCGCCTGCTGCGGGCAGGGAGAGCGGTTGTGATCTCCCTCTCCCTTTCCGCAGCCTCCTTCTGCGCGATAACTGTCTCGCAGAAGAAGGAGACCACCGCGTCCCAGGACTCCTTACCGCCGACCATAGCATGGACTACGGCCGGCAGCGAGAGGCCACAGAGATGAGGGCACGGCGCGGCATTTATGATAATTAGCTAGTTTGTAAGCCCTGGCTGGGGGCCTTAAATTCATTTGAGGCCACCACAGGATAGTCCAGTTAAGTAGTAACAAGCCTTAGTGTGCTGAACTGCGAGTGGTCATCGTCAAAAAAAAAAGAAAAGCATGTGTATATAAGTGCTTACTGTAGGACAGCTCCTACAGTAAGTACTTACACAAGTTAAATGTTCAAGAAGTTTAATGGGATACTACTCGTTGGACGAAATGATTCATATTTAGAATAGAGTACTAACTACTCTCGGGGCTGGCTGAGTCGTCCTGACGCAGGGGTACACGTACCCACGCGGCGAGACGATTTCGGACCGCCAGGCACTTCTTCTCATGCAACCGAGCGGGTGGGCGGGTTGCGGATAGCCCAGCTCCGGCTGGGGGACCGCCACCTGACTACTGGGAGTCGATCTCCCAGCTGGAGTGTCTCAAACGAGACCCCGGACAGGAGAAGTTTCCCGAAAGCCAAATCCCAGGCCAAGGGTTAACCTAGTACCCCATTATCCCTTGACTTACCTACTCCAAATTCGCACTCCTTCCTTTCTTCCTCTACTCCCATCGGTCCGGAGGAAGGGCAACCTCGCAAACCAAAAAAGCCCAACAACCACAACACTAACCATGAAGCAGACAGTGAAAGTAACTACCCAGGTGGGTCCCGGCTAAGCCGGGGAATCCCATGCCGACTCGTCGGTCAGCCCCCATCGTATTCTGGGAGGGGGCAAACTTCTGCCGTTAGAGGACGCGCCTTCAGCGCGTCAGGCTGCTACTACAGCGCCAAATATATGCACAGACTCGGCTGCGGTACACGCGCCAAACACACCGAAACCGGCTGCGGTACTCGCGCCAACAAACACAGACTCGGCTGCTACTCAAGCGCCACTAACTACCCTGACCAAGCTTTCCACGAGCGCCTGGCAACAGAGCATCGTCCGGAACAGCTTCAGAAAAAACCCTGACAATGACCAGAAAGTGACGGGTAAGGCTGCCGGTTCAGGTGGTTCCATCCCGACCCCAGCGGGCGAAGTACGCATGCATCAGCGCGAAAAAACCTTAGCTGGGGAGAGGAAATACGGCGACCAGATGGTCGCCCCAGAGAAAGTACGCGACCAGCCGCGAGTCCGCGAGGGTTTAACCCAGCGCGAAAAACGGCCGGACGCGGAAACGCGCGACCGGGGACGAGTCCGCGAAGGGGAAACCCAGCGCGAAAAATCTCCGGAAGCGTTGGAACCCACCGGAGCTGTAGGCCAGAACCCAGACCGACAGAGACGCGACACCGAAAGACCACCGAGAAGGGCGAGGGGGAAGCGGCTTCGGGCCCCGCGCGGGGATAACCTGGAGCCCAGAAATCTTCCGGGCACCTCCCTCAAACCACAACCTGAACCTAGCGGCTCGGGTGCGGCGAAGAGGGAACGTCCGGATGACACGGCTTCGCCGAGCACGCTTCAGGGAAACCCGAAACGTGTGAGGACCCAAGCTGCTCAAGGGGAGCAGAGAACCTACGCGCGAGCCACGAAGGACATTCCGGCGCGACTCTCCGTAGCGATCTGCTTCTCCCCCCCCTCCAGAGACCTGACACACACCGAGGCGACACATATTCGGACTGAACTGGAAAGACTGGTTATGGAAACCGACCCGACCAAACCACTCCCGGCCTTCCGCGGCTACCCTCGGGTAGCGGACGGCACCGTGCAGATGTGGTGCGAGGACGACAACTCCCTGACCTGGCTTACCCTGAATGTGCCCAGAATAAGACTCCCAGACACTGACCTGACTCTGACCGTCATGCGACAGACCGACGTGCCTACCCGTGTCAGAGCTGCGCTCTTCGTACCCAGGTACAATGGGGACATAGCGCGGCTCCAGAGCATTCTGATTCGTCAGAATACTTGGTACGACATCGGGAGGTGGTCACTGTACAGGGCAACTTCTGTCGGTGGGGATAACCACGGGACATATTTGACCCTGGGAATCCCGACCGATGAAGCCGAAAAGGTGTTGGGGCGGGAGCGACGCATATCGTACCTTCTTGGGTCCATATACGTCCGCTTCTACCCCAAGGCCCAGCCCGCTGACGTCAGGACTGACACCGAGACTGTGACTGAGACCACAGAACCGACCCAGACAAACGACCAAGACATGACTAGACTAGAGGAGGAGATGGCGAGAGCAGCGATGGCTGATGCAGAGGTAGACTCTGCGCCACCTACATCACCAGGGTGGACATCGCAGTTGCTCGCATCCTCGCCGACTCGAGACAACTGGCCCGGAATGGAGGAGGGAGACAGACTGTCCGATGGATCCGTCTCCTCCTAACCCACCACCACCGTCGACGTCGCCCACACCTAACACCATCCAGATCATACAGGCAAATCTCCAGCATAGCCAAACTGCCACCGCTAGCCTGCGCAGGGCGCTGGAGGTGCAACCACGAACAATTGCCCTGATACAAGAGCCGTGGATCAGAAATGATAGGATATGCGGCCTTGGAAACATCGGAGGTAAACTAACACTCAATACAAGTAACACCAACAAACCACGAACCTGCATATTCACACCTAAAGACGTACCTATTACGCCACTAACTCAATTCTGTTCCAGAGACCTGACAGTGATCAGGCTTCAAACCGACAATAATATCCCGGACCTTGTACTAGCCTCGGCGTACATGCCAGGCGACGACGAGAACTGCCCACCTAAAGAGATGACTGATTTGGTCCAACACTGCGAGAACGCCAACCTGGACCTCATCATCTGCACCGACTCAAACGCTCATCACCCACTCTGGGGCAGTGAAGTATCGAACACCAGAGGTGAGGCACTATCCACATATCTTTTCTCGACTAACCTTAACATCGTAAACCACGGCTCTGAACCCACTTGGGTCACTGCCAGGGGACAAGCGATCATAGACCTAACGCTGGCCACAGATAATGCGACAAAAATCATCTCTAATTGGCGCGTGTCCGACGAACCCTCTTGCTCTGACCACAGGAGAATTCGTTTCACACTGGTAGCCAACACAAAAAAGCCCGCACCCAAGCGAAATCCGCGCCGAACAAATATACCTCAATTTAAACGCCTCCTAGCTTCTCTGCTAAATGGGCACCAGCTGCACCAAGCTCCAATCACAGACCCCACAGAACTAGAAAACACGGTAACAAAACTAACCGATTACATAACCGAAGCATATCACACGTGCTGTAAACTAACAGCATCACACACCAAGGGTAAGGGTAACCCCTGGTGGAACACAGAACTTAAAAAACTCAGAAGTACACTTCGCAAACAGTTCAATAGAGCAAAGAACACTAGACTCCCTGTAGACTGGGAAACGTACAAAAAAACCCAACACACATTTAAGAAACAAATCAGAATCGCCAGGAAAACTGCTTGGCGGAAATTCTGTGAATCCATAGAATCAAACAACGAAGCCGCCCGAGTAAGGAAAATCCTATCAACTGAACAGGACCGCACCCTCGGCGCACTAAAGAAACCAGATAACTCATACACACAAACAGACCAAGAAACCAGCAGAGTTCTTCTGGAAACGCACTTCCCAGACTGTAATCTTCTTGAGGACAGAGTGTGGGCAGGTGAATCAGGACGAACCCCTGCTGACCAAGACTGGTCTACAGCCCGAAATGTAGTAACAGAAGATCGAATAGCATGGGCTATAAAGACCTTTCAACCATATAAATCCGCAGGACTAGATGGCATCTTCCCAACCCTGCTACAATGGGGGGAGAGCATCATAACACCATGGCTGCTAGCAATCTACCAAGCCTGTATAGCACACAGATACGTACCCCTAGCATGGCGCGAAGTGAAAGTCATTTTCATTCCCAAACCGGGAAAAACAGACTACACACAACCCAAAGCATACAGACCAATAAGCCTGACATCCTTTTTACTGAAAACCCTGGAGAGGCTCTGTGACAGATATATTCGGGATGGACCCCTACGTCAATACCCACTCCACAGACAACAACACGCCTACTCCGCGGGGAAATCAACAGATTCTGCGCTGCACAGCGTGGTCTCAAAGATCGAAAGCGCTATAAACCATAAATGCTCCTCACTGGCTGTCTTCATTGATATCGAGGGCGCCTTTGACAAAACCATGTTTCAGAGTATTAGCAAAGCCCTCGTAAAGCACGGTGTGGACACGACACTGAGTGGCTGGATCACAAACATGCTCAAGCAAAGAGCTGTACAAGTCACAATAAATAACACAACAAGGGCCATTGTGGCGAAGGGCTGCCCCCAAGGGGGGGTCCTTTCACCGTTACTATGGAACCTCGTCGCAGATAATCTAGTTAAAAGACTCAATGATAAAGGATACTTTACCGTTGGCTACGCAGATGACATAACCATAATAATAAACGGAAAACACGAAAACACGATATGCAACCTCATGCGCCAAGCCTTGAAAATAGTAGAGGACTGGTGCAAAGAATATCAGCTAGCAGTGAACCCTGCCAAAACCGAACTAGTCCTCTTCACCAAGAAGAGGAAGTTACCAACACTAGAATTACCACGGTTCTTCGGAACCACCCTCAGCCTTTCGACTGAAACCAAATACCTGGGTATATATCTGGACAAGCAGTTGAATTGGGCGAAGCACACTGAACACACCACCACAAAAGCCAGTATATGCATGTGGCAATGCAAACGCATGCTAGGTAGGAACTGGGGTATTAGCCCCAATACAACCCACTGGTTATACACCACAGTTATCAGACCGATAATCACGTATGGTGCCTTAGTCTGGTGGCCCAGGACCGACTTGAGCACAGCACAGAAAGACCTTGAGAAGCTGCAACGGCTTGCCTGTGTGGCAATCACTGGCAGTATGAGGACGGCACCCACTGCGGCCCTGCAGGCTATGCTGGGACTGCCACCACTGCACCTTATAGTGCAGGAGGAAGCGGCCCAAGCGGCCTTCAGGCTCAGCACAGCTGGCACTTTAGGTAAAGACTCTAGAATCAAACATACACGCATCATGGAAGATGCCGTAAAACGACAACCCATGATGTCATCACCCAATGACAAAGCTCAAAAGATGCACCATTTCCAAAAGCACTATAACATAGTGCTAACACAAGAATTGGATGACCACTCAGGTCCTAAAGAGCTGAGAATCTACACTGATGGATCAAAGACAAGTACCGGAACCGGAGTTGGAGTTTACTCCAGCGACCTCAACATTAAAATATCCAGACCACTAGGAAAGCTCAACACCGTTTACCAGGCGGAATGCATGGGCATTATCCTAGCGATCCATGCCATAGAAGCCAGGGGAGTCACGGACACTCGTATTCGTATACTCTCCGACAGCGCCTCAGTTCTCCAATCCCTAAATAGAAACTACACCACCTCGAAACAAATACAAGAATGCCACAATGCACTAGAACGCGTCACGGTGACAAACCGCAACACCATAACGCTGCAGTGGATAAAAGGTCACAGCGGATCACTAGGAAATGACGCGGCCGATGAACTGGCCAGAAGGGGGTCTGGTACGATGGCTGTTGGACCCGAACCCATAGTGCCACTCCCTTTCACCCAGCTACGCACGTGGCTACGAGAACATACCCACACACAAGCAGAACGCTGGTGGACCTCGGCACCAGGCTGCAGGCAGTCCAAGGAGGCTATACCACTCCTAGACAATAAACTCACCAAGCGCCTTCTGCGACTGGATAGGAGCAGCCTGCGAATGGTGGCGGGGACCATCACCGGGCACTGCTCACTGAATAAGCATTTCCACACACTAGGTATAACAGACAGTCCTCTGTGCAGAGCATGCATGGAGGAGGAGGAAACGGTGTCGCACGTGCTCCTTGAGTGCACAGGCGTCGCCGATATACGTAGACAAACGATAGGAACACCAAATTCACTCACAGACACCCTGAAATCTTTAGGAGGACTGATCTGCTTCTGGAGGGAAGTCGGCTGGTTGGAATGACGGCCGCCATGGCCCACGCACAATGGTCCAACATCAGGACTAAGTGCGGAAACCATACCCCAATAGATAGATAGATAGATAGATAGAGTACTAATCGAATAGTACTACAATTTGGAAATGGAAGCCATAAACAGATTTTTATAATATTTATTACACACTGACTCATAGTAGTTGATCCGTAATCGGGTACATGAAAGACCTTACTCGAATTCGGGCACTCGATGCATTAATTACACAGGTCATTCACTGGGATACGGGCTAACGTTACGACTACCTGAAGTTGAAGAGGAATACTGAAGGAAGTGAAACGAAAACTGGTAACGGGTAACCGAAACGGTGAAGCTGCAGTAGATTGTCCGAAGACGGGTGTATTTGACGCCGTTCATTAATCTATACTTGCTCGTTTGCCCGCATTCCAAGGTCACTCGAATTCGGCCAAACGGTCAAGTATAATTGTGCCATAAGGGAAGATTTTTTAACGGCGCAGCTACGAAAACGTTGCGATGGTACTGTCCTTTCTTATTAAGTTAGGTAGGCATTGCTAGTAACACTTAGTCATAAGACTAAGTGTTATGGATCTGTAATTATTTATGTGAAGACCAAAATTGTACCAACACTTATATTTTTTTATGACTGTTTTAATTTTTACCATTTTAATTTTTACTATTTTAATTTTGACAATTTGTTATTATTCTTTTCTAACCCCTCTGAAAATACTTCTCGGGAATCTGGAACGCCGTCGTCTGCCTCTTGGAGGTGGGCGTAACTAATGTAGCTATTTACGTACGCAAAATAATTGTCAAATGTGTTTTTGTTCCAATAAAGATTTATTATTATGTTATTATTACTTATTGCGAATAAATTGAATTGAATTGAATTGGTTCGTGGCTTGGCTCGCGTTCATATAGATTTTAGCAAAAAGTAACTTATAACCGTCTCCAGTGTCCAATTCGATGTTTACCAAAACAAATAAAATTTCACAAAATGACCGATGACGGCCGAAAGTTGAAAGGACGTTCGCATGATATGTCGTAAGTTGTCGAAACACCTTCCACATGCTCACACGGCTCTAACGCTCGACGAAGTGTTAAGAAGGCGAAACAGTTTTCTCGCGAACTCTCGGGACGTGGGCTGAATCAGATTCGATCTTTTTATTCCCTAATACCTAGAATTTAACACAGGCTAGTAGAACTTTACTCGAAGCATATGTAGAAGCTTACGTATCTATTTGAACTGTGGAGGGATCAGTCACTGCTATTGACATTTTTGACAGTAACGTACTAAGTAACCAGTGCTCGAAATGTAAGCTAAGTTGCCAATATACTAACAATCTATCCGCTTTTAAAGTTGCTGCTCCACCTACAAGATTGGTCTAATGTTTCACGTGCGTCCGAACAAGGTTCGATTGCTTTTAGTAATAAGACCGCCCATTCTTGTATCCTTTTATTTGTATGATATACAATAAAGAGTTTATAAATATTTCTATCCATCACGTAGGAGATTTTGAACCACTACAGCTTAGCTTAGTGATCCACCTGTGAGACTATCTATAACCCTAAATCGTCGTTAAAGTCACGAGACTTGTAGGGCTAACCCTAACAAGTCGTCATAAGTCAAATTGAAGTTGAAGAAGAAAGGCTGGCGTATTTTAACTGTGCGTACCTACAGCTAAATACTGGAATTACCTGCCGGAGTCTGTGATTCCTGATTGTACGGCCTTGGGCACTTCAAGTTAAGAGTGAATCGATACAGTAGTTAGACTGACTTTAAATCGTCGACAAAGCTAAAGTTTATTCCACATGTGACTTGTAAACTCTACACGTCGACAGAAATCAAAACTTTAGTTGACTAGAAATAGAGTGCTTTGACCTAGTCAATCACCGAGTCGCAAAAGTTTCGCCTTGGGGTATGCCAAAGAGCAATAGAGCGCAGTATTCTGAGTTTGAAAAGAATGGACAGAGTACGGAACACCACGCTCCGTTCCAAAACATGAATCATAGACGTGGGCAAAAAGGCTGCCAGGCTCAAATAGGATGGGGCGTGTCACGTTGGCCGCATGCAGGATGACCGCTGGGCAAAAATCTTGATGCAATGAGTGCCAGGGGATGAACGGCGTCGAAGAAGAGTGTCTAAAAGGATAGGGATAGGGTGAGGCCTTTGCCCAGCAGTGGGAAACTACAGGTCATTGGAAAAAAAAAGTTTAGCAGTAATTATACTATTTTAAAAGACAGAAAAGTGGTCTGTCGTGACAAGTTGCTGTTGGGTGACAGTAGGTACAGCTAGCTTGCTAACTCGTTCCCGGAATGCTGGTCTCGGCATTAAACAATACACTCAACGATAACTTTGAGAAATAAAATAACCAGTTGTATCGCATAACTTTATATTAGTTTTTGCATCGTGGCCTGTAATTTTATAACGTGTTATTTTATTAGATACTTATAGCAATTTAAGTGGGAAAATGTAAATTAGAAGTCATTTGGACTTAGGTATGGGTTTTTTACTCGTCTCTGTTAAATAACATATCAAATTGTATATTTCATTCTTAATTTGTTTTAAGGAAGTGTGGACAAAAGATCGTCATTTATCATTGCTTAAAATAATAATATCTACGGTCGATTCTGTAAACATGTCGAAGTGAAGGCTTGGGTGAAGTGATCACGAGGTGAGCTGTCAATCCATGTAATCAAGATGGAATGACAGCTCATTTCGTGATCACGTGGCATTGTGATTATATGGATTGACAGCTCACCAGGCGGTAGTACATAGCACAACTACTACATACTTTGTAGTATTATTAGTATATTATATTTTCACATTTCTTTTATTTCACATAATTATACCACGTAATTATACTATGTACGTTAAGTAACTTTAACAGTATTTTTGCATATTTTTTAGGGTTCCTGACCCAAAGGGTAACTAACGGAACCCTATTACTAAGCCGCTGTTCACAGAACAGACAGAAGGACGGACGGACGTTATGGTTCTAGGTAGACAGTTAAAATTTTCACAGTGTGTATTTCTATTGCTGCTATAACCACAAATAGTAAAAATTTTGTTACATTAAAATATAAAAAGGCTCCTGTACAAGAAACGTGTTATTTTGGACGTAATGAATGAAAAAATATGGTTCATATTCGAAATCCTTTGTAGTCATCTCGGGGTTAATTTGTTATTATTCGTTTTTCCTCCTGAATACAGCCACTCCAACCCTAGTTGCCGTATCAAGCGTCCTAACGCTTGATACGGTGTCATCAATTTATTGTTTTGTAGTCACATTTCCAATGTGGTCCCAGTTGTCCTTAAAGTTTTAAATAATGTTATATCAGCAAGTCTATTCCATAAAAATGTCACCGTAAAAACAGGTGAAATGAGCTTAAAGTGAACTGTTATTACACCCGAATCTATGGATAATATAACATTTTAACCTCACTGCACCTAAGTCTCATGGTGAGATGTTCACAGAATCGCACTGCAGGACCACTCGACGTGTTGCGGAATTTGTTCGAAAGAGTCACCGCGGCCCTGGAACGCAAAGGGCTTTAGAAGGACCACCGATAGGTTTTAGTCAGTAAGAGTCTGACACGCCCTTCCGCTCCACCCAGAGCGGAAGAAGTCATTTGATGATTACGCATACTTAAAAAAAAAGGGACCACTCGACGTACCGAGTGATAGATTCACTACAGTTATATAATATCCACGTTGAAACAAATCTGAACGCTTTTTGAAATAAACGCGCGATAACGAATAATTTTCAAGTCAAGTGTGGGCGGTATGGCAAGTTCAATTTTGACTGTATGTGCAGGAGAGGTTAAGGCAGCCCGTCTCCCTCAACCCCTCCTCTGCACATTTCCTCTACGAACTAACTACAACCAAGGTTTCCTCTACGAGTTTCTGCATAAATCACTTTGAAATGCAAAATAAACACTTGTGTGAATCAATTAGTAAGACTCATAATTTAAGTGGCCATAAAAAGTTTTGTTAAAGTTGTACTACTGGTCCTACTCTTAATATCATCCAAAAATTAAAAACGAAAAATCCTGTTCATTTTTCATGGTAGAGAATCGGATGAGAAAGTGCCTCGGTAAAACTTAAAAGTTGAAAAATAAGGATCATTGTACATAGTACCTACCTACCAGTATACTAAACTCCTCTCATTTTGCTCGTATGTAGGTGACTTTTCGAAAAGTCAAAATATTGTACGTAGACTACGTTACGCCAGAAAATGCCAATCCTACAAATTTTGGGACTACTGCTGTCAGAATTTCGTTTTAAGGAGCTCGTGGCTAAGTAATAACAGCCGCACGAATCAATCTTCAAGGTTAAGCAACGCTCGCCGAGGTTGGTCTGCGGATAGGTGACCATATTAACATACCGAGACTACTCCGTACCTTCGAAAGCACGTTAAGCCGTTGGTCCCGGCTGTCATTTTTAGATCTTTTGCAGACATTACGGATAGTCAGGACCCCAAAAATCTGACACCAGTCTTGCCAAGGAGTACCGTGTTACCCAGTTAATGGGTAGCGGTGGTCTGGTAGGCAGCTGCTCCACGTAAAATAGTGGTATTCAGCTGAATCCGCTTTGACTGGAAGCCACCCCAATCATCATCATCTTCCTGCCCTTATCCCATGTTACCTACTTGGGGTCGGCGCAACACGTTTTTTTATTTATTTAAACTTTATGTAAAATAGTGGTACATGGGCGGACTTAATGCATCAAGGCATTCTCTACCAGTCAACCTTTGGGTTATAAACTTCCATTCTGTCCTGTCAACCGTCACGCTATCACTAACTCCCTTTTCTTTCATATCACTCCTAATACAATCAATCCATCTTTTCTTTGGCCTCCCTCTCCCTGTCCATCCATCCACATTTATATTCATAACAACCACCCAACTATATTGGAAGCAACCCCAATATAGTTGGGAAAAGGCTAGATAGGCTGTCAGAATGTCGTTTTGTCTAGAAGAGCCAAAGGTCAATACAAAACCAAAATTAGTTATCGTTATAAGAAAAAGAAGAAAGAAAAAGCAAGCATGCAGCACATCAAATAAAAACAAAACATAATTACAAGAGTTTTGCAAGTTGGCAAGATAAATGCATCCCATTTGCGCAAACGGCCACCACTCAGCAAAATTAATAATCTACTGATTCTTATATATAACTTTTTTTAACTGTTGCTTTAAGCTATTACTTAGGTATGTCTGTAAAAGGTTGTGTTTGCTACCATATTCTGAAGAGACTCTGTGAAGTAACAAATAGATCTTTGGGTTGCAATGACTAAGGGATTCCAAGGAACTCTACTTTAAGAGGACGCGTTTTTAGGTTTAAGGTATTGGCAGTTACCCTTTGTGGTCAAGAAATCTTACAAGTCATGGTAAGAAAGTGGTAAAAGAGGAACCGTTATCACGAGACATTGTCAGTTTGTTTTGTATACGCAATAATCCGCATCATTTGATTTAAAATCATGGGAAGATGAATTCCGATTTCCAGATCATCAATAGTTTATTTTTATATGAGTTGGGTTTTGATAGTCGTGTAGACTGACATTTATTTAAAACTATAAATGCTCGGATTTTAGGAAACGCAGAAAGGTCATTTGGATTCAAATGGACTGCCTAGTGGGCAAAAAATTGATAAGTACAATTATATTATTCGTACCTACCTATATGTATATTTTTAAATCATGCAAAAATTTTGGCGAACTTAGTTGAGCAAGTAACATATCGTGTGCGCGCCGATCGTGAATTTGAATAAGTAATGAATAATCAGTTTTTTCTATAAAATAAACACGAAGTGTCATAAAAACTCACTTTAAAAGATTACATTACTTAAACAATTAGCGTGCGCATAATAAACGTTTTTGCTAATAACCCATAATATTGCAACTTTACGCTTATAAGATGATTGGAAGAGACACGCGAGGTCAAAGATGGTTTTATAATTGTATTATTTTCAAAGAACCTTACAAATACTTTTTTTATCGAAAAAAGTTAAGAAGAATAACTTTAAAAAACTCACCACAGCCAAGATAAAAAGTTGTAACATTTACACAAATTCAATACACGATTTGTTGGAAACTAAAACCATGTGTATCACAATATTGCATGTTTTTATAATTGTTAGAAGTTCACATGACAACTCCGCGGACTGCAGCGGCGGGCCGGCTCGCGCGCGTCTGCTCGGAACAACACTACCCACACGACTGAACCAACGCCGCTCATTTTCGCCTATCACTGAACGTTTGGGAAAACAGATATTATTTAGAAGTTTTCCCATCACATCGTAATCTGTTGACTCGAAAACTGTTTGTGGTTTGTTTTCAAATGATTGATTTATTTATTTTGGGAAAACAAACAATTGTACACAATGAATGTTACCGTAAGTGTTACAACAAATAAAAAGTAGGCTAAAGTACAATCCACGACGTTTCCACAGATTACTAAGCTTAAAGGTACAGTGTAGACATTGATGGGCAAGTGATGTAGTCACATGTAATTGGGTCGCAGTTAATAAGTCGTTTCGTGTCTTCGTAATTTTTTACGATCATTGTAAAAGGGGTTCGAATTCTGCTTTTGCTTGTTTTGTCCTAGGTGTCGATTTATTTATGTGAAAATTAAAATCACAAACATACAATGGAATTTTATCATGTTCTTGTGAGATATTAAGGTTCTTTAACCGTTATAAAACCCATTCGGCCGTACAAATGAATGAGTGCACAAACACCTTTACAGGTAAGAATAACAGCATTGTGAAGTTAATTTTTTCACGTAGTTTTTGAGTTTCCTTTTCTTTTAAATACGTCTAAAAAGACAAGAGCTGAAAGTAAGATAAATATGCCACCGAAAACATGCAGGAATCTGTCCATGGTTTATTTTGAAATTACTTATAGGCAAGTGATACTGTACGACATCAGTAAGCTGTGGTTTCAAAAACTTTACATTTATCAATTATATGTTTAAATATAAGTAAAAGTAAAGTAAAAATATTGTATTATATGTACCTACAAAAACTAAACTAACTAAACTAGTTTAGTAATACTAATGAACAACTAGACTATTATTTTTTCGGCTCGTTTCTCAATTGACTCAAGGGCATCAAGCTGGTATCTGGCAGATCCGTTCCAAAGATGAGAGCAGTACCTACCTACTAAATACATGATCGAACTTGCGCAGCTGTTCTTTCAGTTTGAAGCTTTCTATTGAATGGAAAAATCAATGATTAATGAAGTAAGTAAAATAGATGAAGACTTGTTCAAAGTTTCTAGTTACTAGTGAATGTAATTACTTACGTAAGAGGGATGGTGTATTTTTGTATCCGCTCTAGGCGAGTATGGTAGGTAGTCTTTTTGTTCATTTTTTAACCGAGTCCAAAAATGGAGTAGGTTCTTAATTCGGTTGGTATATATATTTACATGTATTAGCTTTTGTCCGCGAGTTCGTACGCGCATATCCCGTTTCCGAATTGTTTTCCCGTTCCCGTACCTATAGCCTATAGCGTTCCACATAAATTTGGCTGTCATATACAAAAATAATTTTCCAAATCCGACCGGTAGTTCCAGAGATTAGCACGGTCAAGCAAACAAACAAACTTCAGCTTTACTTATTTATTTACATATACTTTATTGTACACCAAATAAAACACACATAAAGAAAATCTTAAACTAAAAACATATACTCTTCCAGGCATCCTAGAATGGATAGAGATAGCCTGGACACGAAATGGGGTTGCACTTGGTGCAAATATAAAGTCACCATAGAACACGAACAAATAGAAATAGCTTTATTATTAGTATGGATTTTTGTGTCAGTTTAAACCTCTATTTATTTTTAAAAAGAGTTTTAGTCAAATGAAAAACTACTTTCTACGCTAAATAGCTAAAGTTAACAAATTTATATATCATCCTTTCTTCTTTCGACACAAGACGGGTTTAAATTACATTGCATATGATTTAACCGAAGATCCAAATCATATTGAGCATCAAGTGGTAAACAACTAGACATCCTCTACCACACGACACTCAGCACAATTTGATCACTTGGATTTACCCATCATTAAAGCAAAGTTGTTTAGCGGTATGTGCCTGGGGCCCGGACCGTAGCCTTAGGGCAGTTTGTCTGATTTTAAAAGCCTCCTCATGGTATTTTATGCATATTCATCATCAACCTAGCCTTTTCCCAATTATATTAGGGTCGGCTTCCAGTCAAACCGGATTCAGCTGATTACTAGTATTTTACGTGGAGCGGCTACCAAACCTTTAAAACCCATTAACTGGGTAACACGGTAGTTCTTGGTAAGACTGGAGTCAGATTTCCTGGCTTCTGACAATCCGTTACGACTACCAATGACAGCCTAGGCAAGCGTTGCTTAACCTTCATCGACCCGTACGGCTGTTTTTTTTAGACACGAGCTCCTATTTATGCAAATTTGCAAATGCTTGTTCCTGGAAATGAATGAACCGATTTAAATTTAACTTGATACGCATACCTGGGCAAGATAAATAGATAATATAAACTTTACATAAACAAAGACTTGAGACGGAAAAAGGGATTGGAGTCTTTTTTCATCAAGTTTCTTTTTTCATCAATCAGTTAATATATATCCAAGAATAATAACTAGAAAGGTTGTAAAAAGGGTCGTGAAAAGTAAATACTCTTAATTAAGCGATATTGTCTTGTCATTGTGAGTATATATTTAAGGAAAGGTTTGGACAGTACACCTTGCCTTTGTTTGGTCGTTTAGTCAGTATCTAAAACAGAAGCAGCCTCTATTTTACTTCCACATGTTTCTTTCTAAAACTCTTTGGACATACCAGTTCTATAATGCTCGTATATGTGATTAAATTTGAAGGGGAAAAATTAGTTTCTGAATTGTTTGAATTATTATTATTTCCCCACTCATGCTACTTGGACTCGTTTTTTTTTTCATTTTTCTACCCTTGTCTTATAACTTGGTCTTGTTTTATTAACTTAATTGCTTTTAAAAGAATCATCACTCACCAAAACAAAGTGTTAGTGTTTGTAGAAACTCAATGTTTTTCGCTTCACTTCACATGTTTTCGTTTATCACTGCCATAAACAATATAGTACTTAAAATCACGAATTCCCGGCAGAATTTGATAGAACGTTGTGCTTGCATATAATAAAGTTCACCTACAGTGGATAACAATAACTGACGAAAAAAAAAATCTTTTGTAGTTGTTTGCTGCCTGATTCTGAACAAAAAACATTTTTTTTTATATAACTAGATTGTTTAGTTACAATTAGCTATAATTAATCAATACACATAAAAACAAACAACTAAATAAACATTTGGAATTGAATGACACAAAATTTTCGACATGTATCGATATGACCAACTGCCAAAAACCACTGACTTAGAGTTATTTCAGTTGTCTTTTCATGAATAATCTGGTTTATGAGCTGTGTTTTCATGAAAAATGTGGTTTTAGAGTTATTCGTGAAAAGTGCATTGATCAATAAGTGATTATTCAATAAGGTTTTTCTTCTTCTAGATTACATAACCATTGAATGAGCTTGTGGTTATATTATACTTGTCTCGTCATGTCTTGTCTTGTCTTGTCTGGTTGTTGTTGTGTACTTGTGTTATGAATGTCGCCTACGACATTAAAAATCCAGTGGTTTGTGTCCTTACACGTCACTGGATTGTTTTAAAATTTTGAGTAACTTTCAGTTTTACCAAATATAAAAATTTGAATGCCAAATTTGTCATATATTTGAGAGGTTCCTTCAATTCCTGGTGTCTCCCTTTCCTTCAATTCATTTTCCAAGTGGGTAATCATTAGCTTCCTGCCCTTATCCCATGTTACTTGGGGTCGGCGCAACACGTTTTTTTCTTCCATTCTGTCCTGTCAACCGTCACGCTATCACTAACTCCCTTTTCTTTCATATAACTCCTAATACAATCCATCCTCTTTTCTTTGGCCTCCCTCTCCCTGTCCATCAAATAAAAAAAATGTTACAACAAAATACCTTCTGACATATTAGAACTAAATGAAAGAAAATTTAAAACTCATGTTAAAAGTACACTTTGTGAACAAGCATATTACAAATTAGAAGATTACATTCAGGATAAGAATGCTTGGAAACATGCTGGTCCTGCTCCATAGGACAATCAAGGGTGAAGGTCAAACTGGTTGATTTATGTATTAACTTTATAGATAGGTATACTGTTTCTTTTTTGTGTTTTTATTTTCTGTTTAATTAATGGTTATTAAGATTATCTGTAAATATGTGAGTACCATTTACCTAAATTTCTTTAGGAAATTAATAAGTTTACCTCTGCTGGTGATACTTTGTTCTAATAAGTAGCATACTCTGGGTGCATCGTCCTCACATAATATTAAATTAATTTTTGTAAACCAAATTTTGTAAAATCATTATTTGAAAAGAGTAACTATGGAGTTTCTTGTCCGTTCTTCTCCATAAGAATCTACCTTTCCGAATGGACAGTAGAGTCACTTTATTAATGTAATTCTATTATTTTTACTGAACTGTAAACGATGACGTTCAAAAGTGCCGTTTAATGGCCTAATTGAAATAAACGTTTTGACTTTGACTTTGACTTTGACCATCCATCCACATTTATATTCATAACTCTTTTAGTGACGTGCATTTCGTCCCTCCTCTTCACATGACCATACCAAGATAAGCGGTTCCCTTTCAATCTTTCCGTTATTGGCGCCACTTTTAAGCTACCTCTAATGAACTCATTCCTCACTTTATCCATTCTCGATACTCGACACATCCATCTCAACATTCTCATCTCCGCTACATGCAATCTTTTCTCATCCGTCTTTTTCACAGCCCAACATTCTGATCCAGACAGTACGACAGGTTTATTCCAAGTAGGTAATACAATATTTTTTTTGTTCGTTGTATTTTTTGTAGGTACGTACCTACAGTTTCTGCGTGACCCGTGTAAATAATATAATTTGCAATTATTTATAGAATCAAATTATCAAAGATATGCAGTCAGTTGACAACTAGCTTTTTGTGCTAGCTTTTGGGGACTGCCCTATTTCAGTAAATAAAACACACGTAGTACTAGTTTTATAGGAGGCAAACGACGGCGAGGACTAATACGGGAGCTTTGCACTATTTACGAACTTATCTTTTTCACTGGTATATCTGAACTGGTTGCTCTTGATAAGTCGCCCTACTTTTATACAGGTCGTTTTTTGGCTGGCCAGCGATCCCTTTCTCAAAATATTTGCTGGCCAGCGATCCCTTCCTCACCCCCGCTGCCACTTTATTCATTATACTTTTTAATATAGATGCCATGAGCTGGCGCGTCTTTTATTTTCTTAAACCTAACCTTAATACCTAATAAATGACCTATCGACCTTACCTCTGTGACGTCTCATTGTGCTATGCCGCTGGAAAATGGGTGACGGACATATTTATATGACCCCGTCCCCCGCTTCACTACTATAAAAACCTACGGCAGCGCCACAAACCGCTCCTTCCCGACCTTTGAATATCGAGCCAGCCCGTGTCGCTGAGCCAGTAGTTTTAAACTCCCCAAATAATGTTATGACCCAGCCTGTCCCTTGCTGTTCCTCCCAAAATGACGCCGCTAGCCGAGGTCCGTATCCCACAGGGGATGCCCTAGCGAGCGGTCATGTAGGTTTAATTTAGTTTGTAAGCCCTGGCTGGGGGCCTTAGAGTCATTTAAGGCCACCACAGGATAGTCCGGTTAAGCAGTCACCAGCCCTAGCGTGATGAACTGCGAGTGGTCCGTATCAAAAAAAAAAAAAAAAACCACAAACCGTTTTATTGATTTTGTGGCCGTCACAGAGGTAAGATCAATAAAAAACATAAGAAAATGATTATTTATTTGCTCAATACACATATCTACATAATTTAGAATATCGTAATTATACAAATTGAGGCAACAATCTAATGTAAACAATAACTGTACCTAACTTTTTTCACTAAGATATCGACTATACTTTACTAAATTAACTACAAAACGTTTATATGACTAATTTTACATAATAATGAACTATTATCTTATATCTAAATCGCTATACAATTGAAATAACAATAAACATAAACATTTCGTTAATAACATGGCAAGATTAAGGATTATATTGGTAACATAGAATTTAAGCGTTGGTTTGCCTACCCCCCTACTTGCGCCTACGTACGAATCGACGTCAGGGCATCGTGCACACTAGCAATAAAATTTCGCAAACCACGACCGCCGTCCTTCCGCCCTCGCCGCCGAGGCCCGCCGCGACGTCCCCGTCAAAATCCGCCCCGACCCTTGCTCGAGCCAGCCCGCGCCGCTGAGCCTGTAGTCTTAAATTCGCCCCTTAATAATAATTCCAGTTCGATTCAGCCCGTCCCTAGCTGTCCTCTCCCCAGCGACGCCCTAAGCCGAGGCCCGTACCCCACAGGGGGTGCCCTTAGGGTGTAGTCGCTTAGTTTGTAAGTTTTTTATAAGCCCTGGCTGGAGGCTTTAATATTATATTAAGGCCACCACAGGCAAGCCCGGTTAAGCAGTCGACAACCTTATAGGTTGAACTGCGAGAAGCCACTCACAAAAAAAAAAAAAAACTAGCAATATAATAAAGCTGTAATTTATTGATGGAGATAATCTCAGTTGATTCATTCAAATTCAAATTCAAATTCAAATTCAAATTCAAATTCAAATTCATTTATTCATTTTGTGAACATAGGTGATTAACTGATTACAGGTGTTTTTCAATAGATTAATGTACAGACCATGTCCCGCCGATAGGCATACAAAATCAGTTTTAGAATATTAATAACATAAAATGTACGAGTATATGCATGTCAAATTATCAAAATTGTGTCAATAACATAGGGAAAATGTCATGAAAGTATAAAAAAATATAAAAATGTTAATAATAATGTCAAAAGTACGAGTATATGCATGTCAAATTATCAAAATGTTGTCGATAAAGTAGTGATAATGTCATGAAAGTATCAAAAAATATAAATTATAAATATTCATCAGAATTTGTCATCCAAATACTCTTTGACTGAATAATATACCTTGTCATTTAGTAGCTTAAAGAGCTTATTTTTGAATTCATTATTATTCTTACTATTTCTAATATCACAAGGTAATTTGTTGTACAGTTTAGGTGCCATTGCATAGACACTTTTATAAGCAAAAGCAGTCTTAGTAACTATTGTTTTTACCTTATCTGAGCGACGTTTACTTTCTACATGACTAAACAAGTGCATATTGTTTTTTACAAACATCAGAACCTCATAGATATACAGCGACGGTACTGTCAGAATATTTAAATCCCTAAAGTGCGGCTTACATGTATCTGTTGTTTTTAATTTACAGATGGCTCGAATGCATCTTTTTTGTGCCAAAAGTACGGACGATATATTTGCAGCATTACCCCAAAATATAAGTCCATACCTTAGTGTTGAGGCTACATACCCGTGGTATGCCGTTAGGAGGGCAGTTTTGTTCGCGATTTTACCTAACATGTATAGGGCATAAGAGAATCGGTAAAGTCTTAAACAAACACTATCAATTTGAGATTTCCATGACATATCATTGTCAATGTGCAATCCTAAAAACTTTGTGGTTTTGGATTCTAGTACTGCGTCTCCTTTGTACCTGATTTGGTATTGTGTCGGTGTTCTTTGTCGAAGTTTGAAGTCCATTATTTTAGTCTTTGTCAAATTAATTTTTAGATTGTTGGCATTAAGCCATTCTATGATTGACACCAGGTTTGTATTTATGTCTAATTCTATTTCTTTAAAATTACCCTTGTCAAAAACAATAGTGCTATCATCTGCAAATAAGCACATCTGATGACTTGTTACATTGGGGAAATCGTTTATATAGCAGATGAAAAGTAATGGACCCAACACAGACCCCTGTGGAACACCATACAAATTTTTTCTAGTACTTGAGGAGTATATTGTTTCAGTTTTTGTCTTAATGTTGACTTGGCTGATCTGAGTAAACTGTTTTCTACCTTCTAAATACGATTGTATGAGCTTAAGTACATTACCTCTAATCCCGTAGCTATAGAGCTTTTCCAGTAGTATTTTATGGTCAACGTAGTCAAAAGCGCGCGTCATGTCCATATACATTGCAGCAACCGGTTTTCTGTTGTCCATGTTGTGATGTATCTTTTTAAGGAAATTGTACACTGCCATATTAATAGTTTTGTTCTGTCTAAATCCCATTTGTTCCTGACAAAAAATGTCGTTTTTTTCAAAATAATTATTGAGTCTATTATAAATTACTTTCTCAAAAATTTTTGAAAATATTGGAATCAAGGCTACAGGTCTATAATTGCACATTTTTGTTTTTTCATCCTTTTTGTGTAGTGGCTTGATAATCGAGATTTTTAGAGCTTCTGGAAAAACTCCCTTGTTTATACAAGCATTTACTATTTCACATAACACTGGTGCTACAATGGGTCCTACTGATTTGATCACGCTAGTCTTGATGTCATCATACCCGGTACTATTTGTATTTTTGAGGTTATTTATTATAGTTACCATTTCTTTTGGGACTATTGGTTCCATAAACATAGATTTGTGAGATTTTAAAACATTTCTATTATTATAAATTTGACAATCTACATTGGATTGCACTAGGTCTATGAAATAATCATTAAAATGTTGTGCAATACTTTGAGGGTTTGTGATAGATTTGTTATTTACCTCAATAGCATTGATATGTGTTTTTGTTACGTTGCTTTTCAAATTATTTATTACTTTCCAGGTAGCTTTAGACTTATTGTAACTGTTTTCTATGTAGCAGCTGTTTTGTGCTTTTTGTGTCTGCTTGATAACGCGGCGGTACCTGGCGCTAAATGTCGATAAAGCAGTTTTTGTGTCTTTGTTTGGGTTTAACCTATATTGCCAGAGCAAAGACCGTCTCTTTTTGCTGCAGACTTTAATGCCCGGTGTAATCCACTTTGGTCTATAAGTTGTAGATATTTTGCATCTTACTATTGGGAAACATAGGTCGTAGAAAAGCTTGAATAAGTTAAAAAATGCATTAAACTTGTCATTAGAGTCATTTTCTTCAAAAATATCTGAAAAACTCAAACTGCCCATGCATTGCCTAAACCGATGCATGTTTTCCTTGCTGTAATCGCGTTTTTGAACATAATAATATTTCAATGCACACGTTTGTTGTACCGGAAACTGCATCAATTGCGCTAAATGATCAGATACCCCTAATTCTAGTATTTCACTATTACAGCCCCGTATATTGTGAAAAATATTATCTAGGCAGGTGCCACTACTGGGTCTAGTGGGTTACTGTATTTCGATTTTAAGATTAAACTCTTTTAAGAGACGTTTAAATAGAGAGGAATGCTTAGTTTTTTGTAGCATATCAATGTTAAAGTCACCGCAAATTATAATTTTATGTTTATTTCTATAGCAGATTTGTCCTAATATATACGTTAAATTGTCAAAGAATATGTCCATTTTGTGTAGTCCTGGCACTCTATATATACATAATATTATAATTTTCTGATCCGTTAGCTCAACCGCACAGCATTCAAAAACATTGCATATATTTGCGACTTTCACGAAATCTATCTCTGTATATCTAATATGGTTGTGTATTAATATACAAGACCCACCGTTTCGTTTTTGTCTAGTAAAGGAGGTAGCTAAAGTGTAGTTTGGAATGTTCACAAGATCAACATCGCTCATCGTCATATTGTGTTCTGTAAAACATAAGACATGTACATATTTGCCACTGTTCGAAAGAGTGTCTATAGATTCCGTTATTATGTCACTTTTAGCCAACAGCCCATTTATGTTTTGATGTAGTATATGTAGGTTATTGTACACGAAAAAGATTGTTGTCCTTAGAAGTTAGGCTACTTTGACCCTTTTTTATTACAGGGAAATAGTATGGTATAGTCCCCATTTTTTGCGGTGAGGGTTTTTGTAATGATTTGTACTTAGTATTTGTCGTCATTTCTGCAGACTGTGGTTTAAAATAATATGGTATTGTACCCTTTTTATACATATATTTGCAATTCCGATTTGAGATATTATTTTGTTGGCTTAGAATTTGTATACTCTTTTTAATTTCGGAAAACTTCAAAAATTTGCTGTCATAGTCATTCGTCGTCTATATTCAATAGATTGCTCTATTAATTAAAGATCAACTAAGATTAACCTCGCGGCTTATGATATTATTTCCTTGTTTTACTCAGAACTAGACAGATCAACGATTACGTGAGATCCCAGATCTCAAGACCCTAAAATTGATTAGTCCATCGGATCAAGGCTCCCACCGACAGGCGCAACGCGATAATAGTCATACTGCCGCGTTACTACTTGCGCGTACCGATACTACAACACTTTAACCAAAATCCAGTGTAACTCAAATTGTAACGATAATAACACTTCTACAGTTATTGTCGTTACCATTGTTGTTTACGGACACAAAAAAAAAATTGAGTAGGTACTAAGTACTAATTTGTACCTAAAATAAATGCCATTATTCTTTACTTGTTTAGTTTCAGAACTTGTCAGCAATAATTATGAATAATACCACAATAAACAAATAAATAAATGTAGGATGTTTAATTTAGAATGCACAGAAACTTTAAAATATTGAAAGGTGTATGAATGCAGCGATGAGTGAATGAGAGAGTATGTGTGTGAAAGGGAAAGGAAGAAAGATTTTTACGACGTAAGAAGAACGTGAGATAACTAGGAAGTGAAGAAGTTTTAATAAATAAAAAGCAGTTTCAAGAAGTCAAAAGCCTTTATTTTGGCCTACCTCATACCCCCCACATAAATGTTCATTTGGAACAATTTAATTTAATAACATATGAAAACGAAGATGGCTACAAAAGTAAAATTCTGTGGCACAATATGTAACAGAGTAAACACCTTTAAGCCCGTTTTTTTTTTTTTTTTTAGGATGGGAAATCATCAAATGACTTCTTCCGCTCTGGGTGGAGCGGAAGGGCGTGTCAGACTCTTACTGACTAAAACCCATCCGTGTTCCTTCTTAAGCCCTTTGCTTTCCAGGGCCGCGGTGACTCTTTCGAACAAATTCCGCAACCCTGGCAGGCTCTGGCCCTAGCGGGCCCCGTCCTCTATGCTGACATCTCTTTGAGGCGCGCGTGAAACACAACGCGCCATCGACCCGGGCCTGGTGGTGATCGGACAGCGAGCCACCCAACGCTCGCCGTCCGCAGGCCCGCGCCTACGGTGGCCGGGGATCGCCCTGCGACTCCCGACGCCCGGGGCGTCTTCTCCTGTAGCGGCGGTTGGGACGAAGGCCTTGCCTTTCCCTCGCGCGGCCCGCCTCCTCCTTCGCTAGCATTACTGCTTCGCAGAAGGAGGTGACCGCTTCCCAAGCCTCCTCGCTCCGGACCATGGATTCAACCAGGGCCGGACGCGAGAGGTTGCCGCCGCCGATCGCCTCGACGAGGACACGGCGGTGCTCAGCCCAAGCAGGGCAGACCTCCACCGTATGCTCCACCGTGTCCTCCGGGCGATCCTCACAGTGCTGACACCCGGGCGTGTCCTCCCGCTTAATCCGAAACAGGTACCTCCCGAAACAGCCGTGTCCGGTTAGTACCTGCGTCAGGCGGAAGGTGAGGATGCCGTAGCGCCTCTCCAGCCACTCCTCAAAGAGGGGTCTTATCGCCGCAATTGTGGCGTGCCCAACCTTTAAGCCCTGTTGCACAGCAAATTTTCACCGCGCGGTATTTTTTCTCGCAATTCTGTAACACATTGAATCTTATACGAGTATCCGCACTGGCGATAAAAATATCGCGCGGGAATGTTCTGTAATCTGATGCAATTTGAAACAAATTTATTTCCGCGCATAAATGTTGTGCAATATGAAGTAGTATGACTAGGGCCGTACGGCGAAATAAAATTCGAGCGTACAAACAAAATACCAAGTTGCTTTCTTCTAATTCGATTTGTACACTGCGCTGCATACTTATACTAAATATGGAAAATCTTACCTTATATAGTAGGCGCCAGATAATCGTGGAATAACGGTCATTGACCCACCTACATTTATTGACATTTTTAATTTGAAAAACGGAATTAATGACACAAAGCTGTCCCGAATCATCATCTCTCGTGATCCTTAACATTGTCTAATAATGAAAAACGATTCATATTTAATTGTTCAGGTACCTATGAACAGTTATTAGGGAAAGGTCAATATACTTTATTCCACATTTATCTGGCGCCTACTATAGTTATCGAAAGTCTCTCTTCAGCTGAAATTACTTTTCTCCAGTTTGTATCTTGATAGGTAATAGTAGTACCAACTAGTCGTAGTAAATTATCAAATGATGTTTTACTCATTCTATATAGCTCTTGATGTTTTAAGTAGAAAAATCCTTTCATAGGTCTCAAGGCCGTAAATGTGTGAATCCAGTATTCATTACATCTTGTTATATGTCTGTTACGTCGCCGCCGTAATTTCAGGTAAATCAAAATTTTTCTGATGTCCATTTTACACGTTCGTCTCAGCCGGGAACTGCATCGCACTGACCAAAAATCGCGCGAAATCTTACTCGCGGTGTGTACTAGGCACGGAATATAATTCGCGAGAATAAAATATCGCGCGGTAAAAATTCGCTGTGCGGACAGGCTCTTAGTTCTGTTGGGAATATAGAGTCCCAGTCATTAAATTTTCTCGCTAGATTCTTGAAAGAGGAAATATTCAGTGTTTTTCTTCCTACATGTTATGTTATCTTTAGAATTGTATTTACAATGAACAAGTTTGGAAAGTAAAAAATAACTGTAAATAAAATAAGATTTTAAATTAAAAAACATGGAATTTATATTCCAAATAAAACGTGGGTGAAGTAATTTTATGAAAAGAATCTTGTTAATTTTTAGCTTGAAGTACAAAATCAAAAAAAATAATTTTATTATTAAATAAAATAGATAATTTGACTGGACCCGATGATTTATCATCGTAACTGTACTTTGGGGGTCGAGAGGAAACTAAAACTTGGCTGGAAAAATGAAATCCACTCACGACACGAGTCGAGGGTCTAGAAGAAACTATAGTTAGGTGTCCAGTGGACACATTATTTGTTGGGGGTCGAGGAGTCGAGAGTGGAATAAACGGAAAATACGAAATTTGAAACTTGTAGGTTAAATTAGGGCCATTTTCACCGATTCTAACTGATCGCGATGAAGTCCAGCTGAACTCGATTTAAGCCTTGATCGGAGTTCAAAACTTCTTTTTTGATTTCACCAACACAAAATGAACGAAGTTCAAGCCAAAACGAGATCAACATCAGGCTCCGTGATCGAGTTCAAGGCTGTCAGAGCTTGTCAGTGTCATTGTTTAGTGAATTTTATAACATCGATTTCGTTGGTCT
The DNA here is from genome assembly GCA_905163435.1 of Mamestra brassicae. NCBI lineage: Eukaryota > Metazoa > Arthropoda > Insecta > Lepidoptera > Noctuidae > Mamestra > Mamestra brassicae. Next base: position 7,923,567 of record LR990995.1, on the reverse strand, counting down.
TTCGTGGATTAAAATGAATATACTGTAAAGAATATGCCTTGACAAAAATTGGGATGAAGATTAATACATTGTTCGCCGTCCATGATCTTTTTTAGAACTTTGACGTTCAAAAAGTGCTGGCACTCAGCCTAATTTGAATAAATGACTTTTGATTTTGATCAAGGAAGTCGCGAGAGGGAGCAACACTTCAACGCCTTGATGCCCAAGACTGTTTTACAAAATTTCGTCTTTACTAACAGTTTTGCATGTATTGGAGTCTATTTAAGATAAAATAGAGTTTCTTACAAATATGTAAGTACCAAAAGATGTTCATTTTAAAGTACGTAGAAATACAAATGTGCATAAAACAATAAAACGTATTTTCTGCGTTTCTATTGTGGATTGCTTCACTCCGACCACGCCACATTTTCTTCCTCAGACACCAGAAAATATCCACCAAAACCATAATTAGACGTACCTAATAATTTATGTTATTATTAATTTTTTTATAATCTTTTCAGATTATATTTTGATCAGATAATAACAATATCTACTTAACTGGAATGATTTGTCAACTAGTTACTAATCGGAAAAAAATCATTCAATCATCATCATCATCATTCATCAAAATCATCTATCTATCCATATTGTTTGTAAAAGTGACTTTAAGTTCAAAATCTGATCTTTGTACCTATTATCAAATTAATACGTTAAATGTATGTAAAAACCAAAATAAAACTATATTTCAAAATAAATTTTTAATAAGTTTTTATTTTGTGAGTTGTTTTTTTTTTTCATCTATATTTATAACTATGGGGTTGATGTTTCCTAGCCGGCTATATATTTTTTTTTAAATGAAACGCCGACAAACCATAGGCTAAAGACTTTGCCATTATATTGAAATAGCTAGATCAGTGAGATAGGAAAGCACCACACAGATTAAAAAAAAACTTAATTCTAGCTATTTCTATAAATAGGACCAATCTGTAAAGCAAGTAGTAAATTATATTCTTTCAAACAAAAGAAAAAAAAACCGAATCGGTTCAAAAATGACGTAGCTCTAAGGTAACAAATATAAAAAAGAAATAAGAACCTCCTCCTGTTCTTGAAGTCGGAAAATCTTGCAGCGATACACATAAAAAACCTAACGCTGTTTTCTAAGTAACTAAAATTTTAATAAAGCAGCTGTTAGTCGTCGGAGGAAGTGCTTCATTTTTCTTCACACAATGTCCGCGGTCGTAGCACTACCGCTGCATTCTGCAAAACAAGGTTTAAGAGTTGTAACTCAATTTAACTTCGTATTATAATATCATCATCTGCCTAGCCTTCTCCCAATCATATTGGGGTCGGCTTCGTATAATATGCTGTCTTTATTTTTCAGCGGAAGGGGCTTTTTTTAAAGCTATAATTGCAAAATTGTTACATAGGTAGATAGTTGTTATTTCTAGTTAAATACTTATTCTATACAAATGTATAGTTGTTTTGTTTTAGCGTGGCAATAATGGTCGTTGCCCTTTCCCTAACATCTCTTTGTAGGCATCCGAGCTGTAACAGGAGAAGACGCCCCGGGCGTTGGGAGTCGCAGGGCGATCCCCGGCCACCGCAGGCGCGGTCCTGCGGACGTCGAGCATTGGGAGGCTCGCTGTCCGATCACCACCAGGCCCGGGTCGATGGCGCGTTGTGTTTCACGCGCGCCTCAAAGAGATGTCAGTATAAAAGAAGGGGCCCGCTAGGTCCAGAGCCTGCCAGGGTTGCGGAATTTGTTCTCAAGAGTCACCGCGGCCCTGGAACGCAAAGGGCTTTAGAAGGAACACGGATGGTTTTTAGTTAGTAAGAGTCTGACACGCCTTTCCGCTCCACCCAGAGCGGAAGAAGTCATTTGATGATTTCCCATCCTTAAAAAAAAAAGGCTTCCGAGCTGTGTACCGTATTTCATTAATACCTATAATAATGTTGGCATATTTTTTTATAATAAATAACTTTTTCACAAACTAAATACAAATGACTTCAACATAAAAAACAGTACAAAGTTTAAAATAACTTCATTTCGGAAGTCGCTGTTTTGGTTGATTTTTCGTTGATTTTGTTTTGGTTAATTTTTTTTTGACACAGACTTCCGAAATTAAAGTTTATATTTTGTAGTGTTTTTTTAATACTGTTCTCAATACTTTTATTGCATTCCACATGTATTCTTAGGTGGTAAAATAACAAATTGGTTCATATGGACCCTGTCGGGCACAGCAAGATAAGTATCTAGGTTAGGAGAGAGGAAGCATATTCTGACATGTAAAATTACTTAGAAAACTCTTAATATAGTTATCTATTGAGAGATATAAATAGAATTAACAAATCAAATTAAATTTAAGGACATGAACAGGTACTTAAGTTATGACTATAATAAAGTCATAACTCAATCAACTCAAAACTTAACGAATTTCTAAGTGATAGACTAATAGCCTAAAATTCGTTTACCGCTTTTATTCAGTAAAAATTGACTACGTTTTCTTAAACATATTATGTTAATTTTCTCTTCTTTTTTAATTATTGCGGGTCGTTTATTATATAATTTAATGGACATTACATAGGGACTTTTAGAGTGCATTTTTAATCGAGAGCTGAGTAGATAGCGTGTCTGAGTGTCTCCACGTTTTGAATAAAATTCCTGCGGTCCTATTACAAAAAGCTAAATAAACTTTGGTTTAAACCTGTACTATCAAGTCCAGGCTTATCTGCAAAACCAGGGTCTAAATTTGTCCGTATTACAAAACATAAATAAACCTTGATCTTCTTCGTACAGTCATTTGAACCAATGTCTGAATATGAACCACAGATAACTACAAATATCATTCGTTCACCATGATATCATTTATTGCAACGTTCCGTATGCGCATAAAATACAACGATAATAAGCTAATGATTAATTAAGTTTAGCCTTTAGGAGTGTTAAAAACATTGCGATTTAGTTATTTTGCATGAACATAAACATTATTAAACATGTCGTCGATTGCATTTTTTTTCGTAACACTTTAATGTTGTTTTAATAACAAATAATACGCCAACGTAGGTACGTCTAACGAAACGTACCATCCTCGCTCGTAATATGAATCCATCATAGCAATCACAAGATAAGCAAAGTTCTTTAATTATTTAGCGAAGTCTTGAATAGCCTCTTGTTGTGTGTGTGTGTAATACTTACTTGTTTAAAATATTACCTATCTTCTTCCAAAATATTAATGTTTTATGTGATGGACCAACCAAATAAAAAACGGTCTGAGAATTGGAGTATCAGGAAGAAAAAGTAAGTCAACTAAATATTACTTTAAAGTGAATATTACTTCAATGAAATTGATCCGAATACGATTTTTGTTGGGTTGGCGTGGCGCTTCCAACAACTCAGCAGCTTCAAAATCCTCAATATCCATCAAATCGATCATGTTCAAATCCATTTTCGGGTAAAAACAACACACAACAATAATAAAGATGCTATAACCTGAAAGACAAACTTTGACAGATACGACCTAGACCATCGTTAAACTAAGGGTCGGCGATGTTTAACGATAGACCATGATTATTTTGGTGTATGGTTTATCGCAAAACCACGTTTTGTAATATCATTTTTGTCTAAACCGTTGCTATTAGAAGTTTAAACCTGGGTTTTTAGTTAAACCGCTTTTTGTAATAAGACTGCTGGTGTTTCGGTACAAATTTGCATGTCTCTATATATACAGGGAAGGGTCAGTATATTATGTTTTTGAAAGAAAGGTTTGCAGCTGTCTGTTTGTTCAATATTCACCAGGATTGTAACGCAATTTCTTTTAAAAGGTGAATAGTGTTTGTGCATCTGTGCTGTTTCCCCAAAGGGTGACACCATAGCTAAGCCATGCATAGGCATAAGCATAATATTTATTTATTTATTTATTATATACTTTACGGTACACCTCATTACAAACATAGTACATAGCATAACATAGTACTCATTACATAATAGGTCGTAAGAGGTGTTTGAAAATTGGTGGTCTTTTTTATTTCACGAAGGGCGTAAGAGAATTCAGAAATGTTACAATGAGTTTTCTGTATGTCTGCTTTCCAGTTTATATGTGTGTCTATAACTAGTCCGAGTAAGGTAAATTCGTTGACGGTTTCTAATGTTGAGTCGTTGAAAATAAAATCTAAAGTTAAAGGGGTTTTTAGGTAAGGGTGGAAAGTTATTAATTTGGTTTTGGAGTAGTTTATCTCGAGGTTATGTTCGTTCGTCCAGTTGCATGTTTTAGACAGAATGCAATTGAGAGTTTCTTGTATATTGTCATTGTTTTGGCATGAAACTAGTATGGATATGTCGTCCGTGAATAAGACACATGGCTTTTCAATGGTCTTGGGTAGGTCATTAACATAAATTAAAAATAAGAAGTATCCTATGACGCTTCCTTGAGGAATTGAGGCGTTAATTGCTTTACTATGTGACCGATTTTTTTCAATTTATTTATTTTTATGGTTAAAGTATTCTATCTCAACTAACTGTTGTCAACTAACCATTCGTGAGCCTTTCCGCGCACACCTATTCCGTATAATTTGTATTTGTTTAGCAATATCCCAAATTGTACTTTGTCGTAGGCTTTGGTCATGTCTAGTAATACAGTTTTACGCGAGAGATGCGTTCCGCAAAAAATCGCGTTAAGTGAAATTCGCGTATATCGGGGTTTCCGATTATACATAGTCAAAAGTTAATACAAAAAACTACATGTAATTTGAATCAATCACTTTAATTCTAATTAACACTCTATACAGTATTTCATGTTTTCTTTTTACGGAAAAATACATCTATTGTTTTTTGAGTAGCGTTTCTTTCCGTCCGTAACACCCATCGCTATTTTTTTAAAAGTCAAAGGTTAAAAATATTATCATTATCACTTTATATCAGTAAACGATTTTTAATAAAGACTACAATAATTAAAGCCAGCGTCACAGGCGAGCAGCGTCTAGCGCACTCACGAGTCTCATTAAGCACAAACAATATAACACATAGCATCTACTTATAACTGAGCAAACTAACAAAGTACACGCTAAGAATAAATTAATATGAGTAATAAACGAAAAAATAATACAAAGAAAGACAATTATCCAGGTATAAGAAAACATTGTAATTAATGTGTGTTGGTTTTTGAGCCATTATCAGTATTTAGTATTTGGCGGACTGCTTTTGGTCTTACGAACGTCTGTGTGAATTGCAAAAGCAGTATCGCTGTCCCGTTCACACACGAGACTAACCTTATTGCACAGTACTGCTCGTCCAATGAGGCTACATACTAAATAAAAAAATGTTGTATCTTAATTGCTCTGGTTATCAAATTCGTGCAGAAATATTTAAAAAATCACATCAAATACGTTTCAATCTATATTTGAATCATAACACTGTTATCAGTGATAACATTTTCATGTTTAATCATTGGTTATAATCTTAATTTATCAAAGAAATTAGAATTACAATCTTTTAATAGTAGTACCCACTCTCAAATATAATTTGTGTTTTCCCTTTTCTTTTTTAAGTAAATTTGAATCTCAATTTGGAGATACATATTAAACTGAAATTTCATTATTGAGATAACGCACCCATTTTAATTTTTAAACTTTCCAATCAGCCCTTCATCCTAGATATTTACTGACTATATCTATCCCTATCTCTTTTCTTTCAAACACTTAGCTGTCTTTTCTCTCGTTCAAGGGTGCCTCTTGGGTCGGTCTCTCAACATGTTGTCACGTAGAGCTGCATCCTTCGAGGAAAAACTGAGGGCCACGTTGAAAGAGCTAGAATCTAGTAAGAACCAGTGCAATAAGCTGCTACAAGAAAGGGAAGATAGTGAGGTGGATATAGAGCTTATTAATCTTAAGAACAACTAAGCTTAAAAACCAGCTGGCTGAACTACATGTACGTAAGGTAAGGACCTGTAGCCTATATGATGAGTTAGTTGGTAGCGGGTCCAGACCCATATGTATTGAGCCGATGGTAACAATAGATTTAACTAACGATACCATAACTAAATCCAACTTGTCCACTACCCAAAATAAGTTAAAAAATTAACCGATTCATTAGAAAAAATAAAAGTCATTAAAACATAAAAAGTTAAACAAGTTTAGCTTAGACAAAACAAACTTAATTAAATGAAAGAATTAAAAGATTGTAATAGTGAATAAGAATTATGTAAAACAATGTATGATAATGACACTCAGCGCCTTCATGCTTATGCATATGCAGAGAGGTATGAATATCTGACTAATAACCTCTCTTGCAGCTGTGCTTGCTCCCAGGCACTACAGCCTCAGTCCATTACAGCCACACCCGCTGGCTCATCCAATAGGTAACTGTCCTGATAATGTCAATATGAATAATGTGAATACTACTTATGTTTTTTCAGACAAATTTGGTCATAGTTTTAGTACTATATTTAACCAATGTTCTAAACATTATAAAAAAAAATTAAATAGATACATAGCGTTCTTAATGAACAATATGGCGTTACAAAAGGTCGTTCGACCACAAATGTGGGTGTTGCTCTCCTAAAACTCATATTGAGCGCGTGGGAGAACTCGCAAAATGCAATTGGAGTTTTCTGTGATCTCTCCAAAGTATTTGATTGCGTGCACCGTGGCACGCTTTTGCGTAAACTATGTACGTCTTTACGGTCTCCAAAGCGAAGCTCTTAACGTAATTGATTCATATTTACATAATAGGTTTCATTAAGTTAGGAGTATACATTACCTACGGAAGTTTATAAACTATGAAAGCACTCTCATTACTTAAAAATAAAGCAGGTAAGATTGGAGGCAAAACTTAACTTTGTTGTTGAAAAAATGTTTTCCCATACAAACAATAATTGACCGTGACGTACATTGGTATGTCACGGTCAATTCCTCAACCGATAGTATACGTTTTTAATCGCAAAAAAAGAAACTATATAAGATAAAAGTACAAATTCCCAATTTTCAGACCTTGTCCTGTACCTGTACTGACAGATCTATTTTCTTGCCAAATTTCGTGACTCTAGGTCTACAGGAAGTACCCTATAGGTTTTGATACCCTTGCGGGCGTCAAAACATGCGTCATAAAGAGAGCATAAACGGGCTTAACTTTAAATTGCGTTGTATCACTCGTGTTTTTGTCTGCCTGTCACAGCCAGTTTTCTCCGAATCGTCTGAATTCTGTTCTAATTTGGTAAAATAAACTTCTGTGACCCAAAATTTAACGTATGTTAAAAAGAAATAGTACACAGGGGACAAACTAGAAAAAAAAAATACCTATAAGAAGCCTATGGTTTTGAAGTAATAAGTTGAAAACATATGATTAGGTAGATCAGAACCCTTTGCGCGCGAGTCTAACTCGCACTTGACCGGTTTTAACATAAGTTTTTTCAGTATTTTGGTCTATGTCCAATAATAAATGAAGTTCTAGTAATGTTCTAGTAGTTGCTGGGCGAAACCCTTACCTCACTAAACTACCAAACATTCACGATACTCGAATAAAACAGAGTCAAATGATATTGTATCGCTTTTAGCTTTCCGAATAAATATTTAAACATTTCCCGTAGTTTCTAAGCAGAACAGTGGATATCATTTTCTAAAAATAACTTAGTAAGTACTTTTTTATTATTATGTAGAATAAACTGAAACTGAACGAAAAACTGTTTGCTATCTCTATTTAAAACTGGTTTTTGGTTTTCAACGTTCTCTTTTTGGTTTGTAATTTGTTTCTTTAGTTTTTGTGCGTCTAGTGACTTTATAGCTAATCTAAATTACTATTATAAAGGTGTAACTTGTTTGTTTATTTATCCCTAGAACTAACAATATTCATATATATATCAGGGGCTTATATGGAGCTTATATGAAGTCTAAAATCGATCATGATTCCGCTCTAAGAGAGAGACGGAGCTATACATAGCAAATAGCACTACAACAAGACCTGAGTAAGCGCATGCAGGAGGCCAATGAGTTGGTGGACCTGGTAACGTGCAATGCAGAGAGGTATGAGTCCCTGACTAATAACCTTTCTTGCAGCTGTGCTTGCTCCCAGTCACCACAGCCTCAGCCCATAACACCCACACCCCCGCTGGCTCATCCAGTTGGTAGCTGTCATGATAATGTCAACATTAATACTACTTATGTTTTTTCAGACCAATTTGGTCAGGGTTTTGGTAGTGTATTTAACCAGTGTTCAACACATTATGTAATAAATAATTGTTCACCCGGCGCCAGTTTTAGACAGTTAATTAGGAATATTAAATTAACTAAGCTAAATCCCAATTCAACTATCATATTATTATTTGGGGATAGTTTAGCTGTAAGTAAAAAAGTCATAATTAATTGTGTCAATTTAATGTTACATCTCAATGAATCCAATACTTGTAAATTTATTATATGTGCCTTGCCATATTCTGAATACTTATCTGAGGAGCAAAATAGGTACATTTTTGATTTGAATTTACTCATTTATAATAGGACCTGTCATCATAGTGATGCTATTTTGTATTTTGATTGTAATCAATTTATTACTGGTTACAAACTGACTAATTATCATATGTATTTACCACCTAGTTGTAGGAGACAAATTGCTAATCTTTTAGCATACAATATACAGTCTGACACTGGTACATGTAGTGTACCAAAGGCTACTGTTAGTAATGATACTAACATTTTTATTGATACCCCTAGTATTAGTTTAAACTATTAGGTTCGACAACGGAAAAGCCTCATATGTTGAATGTTGTACATCAAAATATGCAAGGTCTGTCCGGCAAAGAACTAGAGTTAAGTTTATTTATAGAAAATTATGATGTTCAGGTTTTATGTCTAACTGAACATTGGTTGAAAGAGCATGAAGTAGCTTTTTTAAATAATGATTACTTTACCGTACAAAGTGCGTTTGTAAGAAAAAGTGCCATTCGTGGTGGATCATTAGTCCTTGTTTCAAACAAGTTGAAATGTAAACAACGTTTAGATTTAGTTAATCATTCTATCGAGCGCACTGTGGAGTTGTCTTGTGTTGAACTCGAGCGATACATAATAATTTGTGTTTATCGACCGCCCTCTGGTGATTTTGGTCTTTTCGAATCTGTAATGGAGGATTTACTTAATAAGTTAAAGTCAAGTAGTAAAAGTATAATTTTATGTGGAGATTTTAATGTTAATATTTTAGATGTTACTCCACTAAGTATTCGGCTTCTCAATCTGTTTAGGTCTTATAATTTAGTTAACTTGTTTTTTGAACCAACTAGAATCACGGCATCTTCATCTACTTGTCTTGATAATATTTTTAGCAATTGTGATTCTGAAAATACATTTGTGTTAAGTGACCTAACGTCTGACCACTGTGGACTACTAGTTAGCTTTCCTATGCCACTAAATAAAAAGCCAAATAAAATAGTATACCGGCCTTATACATCTAGTCGTTGCAATAAGTTTAAGCATAATGTATCTAAAAAACTTACACCATCTATAGTAAAACATGAACATCCTAATGATATCTATGGAGCCCTTTTTGATGTTGTGCAGAATGAGTACCAAGCTACATTTAAGTCAAAAACTTTAAACACTATGGGTACCTCCATTGGCTTCAACCAATGGGCTACACCAGGTATTTATAAAAGCAAAGCGAGACTATATGAGTTATATGGTTTAAAAAAATATAAGTTTGATGCTCCTTTTCTAGAGTATGTTAGAAATTATTCTAAATTACTTAAAAAGATTTGTGCTACTGCTAAATCTAAATTTTTAAGTGACACAATTAAAAATTCTAAAAATAAAGTAAAAGCGACTTGGAAAATTATTAACAATGAAACGGGCAAGTCGGTTAAACAAGAAAATCAAGTAGAGATTATTGTTGACAACAAATTAATAAGTAAAGCAACTGACGTAGCTCAGGCATTTAATGATTTTTTTGCTAATATACCTATAACTACGACTCGCTCCTTAAGTTCGTCCTCGTCTAATGCTGAAAACCTTTTACATAGTAGTGTGCCTAAATGTAGTCAATTATTTAGTTTCGAGCACGTAACACCAAGTGATGTAGTTAATGTTTTCAACACACTTAAGTCAAAAAACACAGGTGATTATTGGGGCATTTCCATTAAACTTTTGAGTAACATAATAGACATCGTAGCCCCTTACCTTGCTGTTACTTTTAATAAATGCGTGGATTTAGGAACTTTTCCTGATCTCATGAAAAGTAGTAAAGTCATACCTTTATTTAAATCTGGTAATAAAAATGATATAGGAAACTTCCGGCCTATTTCTATCTTACCTGCATTTAGCAAAATATTTGAAAACTTAATACTCAAGCAATTGCTAAGACATTTTAATCTAAATAGCCTCCTCCATAATGAACAGTATGGATTTACAAAAGGTCGTTCAACCACAGATGCAGGTGTTGCTCTCCTGAAACACATATTTAACGCATGGGAGAACTCGCAAAATGCAATTGGAGTTTTCTGTGATCTCTCCAAGGCCTTTGATTGCGTACACCATGATACGCTTTTGCGTAAACTGCGTCATTATGGTCTCCAAAAGGAAGCTCTTAACGTAGTTGATTCATATTTGCATAATAGGTGTCAATGTGTAGATATCAATGGTGTGAAGTCCTCCGGGCTACCAGTTCCTTTAGGGGTGCCTCAAGGTTCTATACTGGGTTCATTCTTGTTACTGGTGTATATAAATGATTTACCATTTTTCTTAAAGGGTATCTGTGATGTTGTTCTCTTTGCAGATGATACCTCTCTTGTCTTTAAAGTAGATAGAAATAGACAAGATTTTGATGACGTAAACAGTGCTCTCTCCATGGTTACGGATTGGTTTACGACAAATAACCTAGTTCTCAATGCTAAGAAAACAAAATGTATCAAGTTTGCCTTACCTAATGTAAATAATCTAGGACCGAATATCGTCTTAAACAAAGAGATGCTTGAAACTGTGGACTCAGCAGTATTCTTGGGAATAACTGTTGATTCCAAACTACAATGGGGCCCGCATATATCAAGCCTGTCAGGAAGGCTCAGCTCGGCTGCCTACGCCGTCTGGAAAGTAAGACAATACACTGACGTTTACACAGCTCGGTTAGTCTATTTTAGTTATTTCCATAGCGTTATGTCTTACGGTATCCTATTATGGGGAAGAGCAGCAGACATACAAAATATATTTGTGTTACAAAAACGGGCTGTTCGAGCAATATATCAGCTGGGGTCAAGAGTTTCTTTAAGAGAACTTTTCAAAGATATTGGAATTCTCACGGTAGCATCTCAATAATGGAGTGTGCTAGCTTACAAGTAGCGAATTATTAAGTTTTATGTTTTTACGTGTTACCTTTGTTGTATTGTTTTCTTTGTAAGAATACTGACTACTTACATACCTTTGTATAAGTGATAGTTCTTATAACTCAACAGACAGATGTGTTGCTGGGGAGTTTGTTGCGCCACTTCTTCTTCCCAGCTAAAACACTAGGAAGTGGTGACGGGCGGGCGTTTTGGGGGACTGTCTTTATGTAGAACTTTGACGTTCAAAAAGTGCTGGCACTCAGCCTAATTTGAATAAATGACTTTTGAATTTTGAATTTTGAACTATGCCTTTTACATAATCGGAATTGGATGGCATTAAGCACGTCATAGAAGGGCCACGGTACTTTAGAGCATACTAGAAAATCTGAAAGATACAGATCCGATTACGACAATTCTTTCACTGATTTAAAGTAACACTACCGGGAAGTGTCAAAGTTTACTTTTTATCCCGAAACAATTACGGTTCGTGCGGGATATGCCAATGACGCAAAACCTCGGGAGTAACGCACGGCTAGTAAATTATTTTTTAATCTGGAGGAGTTGCGTTTTTTCTTTACTATAAAACGACTTTCGGTACCAGATGCTGATAAAAAATGCTGTAATGGTATTCGAGAGCGACATGGTACATACTCGTAGGTGCTTACCTAGTTCAAATAATTAATTTTTCGCCTCGTAGTTCAGTAAACGTTTTTGAGATTACGAAAATTAAATAGCACTTACCTAAATCTCTTACCAGACCAACATTAATACCGTTTTGTAGTTAGAATTCATGGCTAGCCGAGCTTGGAATAGGTTATGTAGTTACTTATAAGTATAACGTCACGTTATTTATATAGATGTGTTATAATGTTAAACTGGATTGAAATATAAGTGTCGGTCAGAAGTTTGGGAGAAGTAATTTGTACCCGAGTAACTTTTTTTTTTTTTGTAAGGTTGGGAAATCGTCAAATGACTTCTTCCACTCTGGGTGGAGCGGAAGGGCCCGAGTAACGTACTTGTGCTATTTTAGTTCCTTTAAAGTTGGTTTCAAAATTGAGTTTTTTTTTTATTTCAGTTACTTATTTTACTTACGGTAACGAATAGTCAGAAGCCCGAATATCTAACAGCAGACTTGCCAAGGGGTACCGTATTACCCAGTTACTGGGTCGTGGAGGTCTGATAGGCAGTCGCCCCATGTAAATACTGGTATTCAGTTACATCTGGTTAGACTGGAAGCCGACCCTGACATAGTTAGGAATGGCAAGGCAGATTGATTTCAGTATTTATTTTACTAAAATTTTACTCACTACTAAACATAAACAAAGGCTCACTATACAAAGGCGGACTTAATGCCTTTTGCATTTTCTACAAGGCGAGCTTAGGGTTGTATAGGTTTCCGTCAGGTGCAAATTAGTGGAAAGACAAACGGAAAAGGAAAAAAAACAATACATAGACTTGAACTTTATGCCTAACTAGATGCCAAATTTTGTCAGGTCTCCAGGCTTAAGTAGATTTTGAGAAATACTCAACTTCAAATGCTAAATTCAGAAATCGGGGCTAACATTGTCACACCTGTGTTACCCAAAAGGTGAAGTGATTCACAATCCCACTCCACGTAGGTAAAATAAACTAATTTTGAACTAGATCCGCAACTTGCACCTACGCGTTTTGCTTGAGCAACGCATATAATTGATGTCTAAGTAAGTAATTCTAGAACTATTTTGCTCTGAATAATAAATTGAATATACTTCAAAAAACATTAATTTGGCTTCCAGTATACTCTCTTTATGATTTTATGTCTTCGGCCATGTCACCAATACAGTCCAGTATTTAACAAAATAATGTTTTTATCTACAGCAACAAAACTTTAATTTTTATATTTAATTCTTTAAAATTAACGAACCGATTTAAATGACACTTGGTATACATAATAATATGCAAGATACCTAGATCTAGTCTAAAAGTTAGTTCCGTCCTTTTTTAGTGCTAAGGCCCCCGTAGACAGGCATGTTGGCATGGGAATTGTTCAAAGGGTAGAACCAATGCGAAAACGCGGTTTCTCAGAAATTACTCTATTCATAAAAATATCCATATAAAAGAACCTGTCAAGTCGCGTCTGGCTACGTAAGGGGGCAAAGTCTATTATTATAATGTAGTAGTAGATTATAATGATATCAGGATTTTGGTCGAATCCCCAGGAGTTGACCTGATTTATATAACACTAGTATATATTTTATTCTCTCCCTTGGCTTACTCGTGCTTGGATCAACTACCAAAACTAGTTTATTAAAATTACAATAGGATAAATTGCAGTTTTGTTGTCGCATTTACTTTTCCGCAACTGGTAGTGCCGAGCGTGAATCGCAACGTTATTGCGTCATCGGAGGTTAGGAGCAGGGATGTTATGGAGCTCCGTATCCGTAACCGAAACTATCGGTTGCATATTAAAAAATCAAAAATTTCTCGAGCAAATTTCAAAAGAACAATAAACGAAATAACAAAATTTAAATGACCAAATGTTTTATTTAGAATCCCAATGTATGTGACATCAAATGAACGACTGATCAAAAGTTGCTAGATGTAGTTTTAAAATATCAAATCATAACTAATCAAATTTTATAATCACAAATGATTTCTTATTAAGAATTATTAATTTAAATGGGTACGTATCAATATCCCGAATTTTAAAATACCGATGTACGAAATCCCGATAATTAAAACGTAGTAACTGATTACCATCTTTTTTTTTTTTTTTGGTTTCGTGGTTAAATCCTCATGGAAATCCTCCACCCTGGGGCGGGTGGAGGGGTCTGTCAGACTCTTACTGACTAAAACCACCCCGGTGTTCCATCTCCCACCTACGCCGGGGATCGCGGGAACGTATGCGACTTCCGCAATCCCCGGCTGGTGCCGGCCCGCCTCTGCGGGCCACCTCGCGTCGGCGAGGGGAGTGAGGTGTTTAACTCCCCTCGCTACGTCAAAGAGGGGCGCACGGGAACACCACGCGCCGCCACCTCGGGTCCGGATGAGTGGGGGGCGACGGACATCCCCAAGTCCGCCGCCCCTGGACCCAGTTAGTGGGGCCGGAAGAGGGCAGCGTATGCCCTCCTCCGACGCCCGATGCGCCTGCTGCGGGCAGGGAGAGCGGTTGTGATCTCCCTCTCCCTTTCCGCAGCCTCCTTCTGCGCGATAACTGTCTCGCAGAAGGAGACCACCGCGTCCCAGGACTCCTCACCGCCGACCATAGCATGGACTACGGCCGGCAGCGAGAGGTCACCGCCTACAACAGAGATGAGGGCACGGCGCGGCTCCTCCCAAGCTGCACACTCTGCAAGCGTATGCCGTGCCGTGTCCTCCCGACAGTCGACGCAGTGGTGGCATCGAGCGTCCGGCTCCCTGCCTATGCGACACAAGAACCTCCCGAAGCAGCCATGCCCCGAGAGGACCTGCGTCGCACGAAACGTCAGAGAGCCGTGCCTTCTCCCGAGCCACAGGTCGAGCACTGGCCGGATGGCCTCGATGGTGATGAGGCCGGCGGAAGGGCTCAAAAGCCTGTCCCGCCATTCCGCCACCAGGACCTCGTGCAGCTGCGACCGACGCAGCTCCAAGTGTTGCTGCGTCAGTCTTTCGCCGCGCGCCCGCGCGCCCTCGCGCCACCTATGCAGTGACGCGAGCACTTTCGCCTCCAGGTCCCACGGCGGAGATCCGGCCAGTGCGCAAGCCGCCTCGTAGGAGATCGTGCGATATCCCCTGATGACTCTGACGGCCATCACCCTCTGCGGCTTCCGCAGAACAGTGATGGTGCTGGCCGTCAGGTCAGCCGCCCAGATCGGGGCCCCATAAAGGGCCATCGATCGCACGATCCCCACGTACAACCGCCTACAGGCGGTGCTCGGGTCCCCCAGATTGGGAAGCAGCGTTGACAGCGCCCCCGCCGCGCCCAACAACTTGGGCGCCAGCCGCCGGAAGTGGGGGCCGAAATCCCACCGGCTGTCGAGCACCAATCCCAAATACTTCATGGTGGACTCGACAGCGATACGGGCCCCCCCGACCACGATGTGCGATCCCGGCGGCGGCGCTCGCCGGGGGCCATGAAAAACAATGGCCTCCGCCTTGTTGAGGGCCACCTCCAGGCCGAGGCGCCGTATGCGGCTCACCACCTGTGAGACCGCAGCCGTCGCCAGCAACGCTGCCTCCCTGTGCGAGCTCCCCCGGGCAGTGACCAGTGTGTCGTCAGCGTAACACACCAGCTGCACTCACGGCCGGAGTTCGCCCCTCAGCACCCAGTCGTACCCGATGTTCCGGACAGGAGCGGGCCCAAGACCGAACCCTGCGGAACACTGCACGACATGGGGCGCTGGTAACTGCCATCACGTCCCAGATAGGTGACACACCTTTCCACCAAATAGGCCCCGACGACACGACGGAGGTAGGGAGGCACTCGATGATAACGCAGTGCCTCCCGAATACAACTCCAGGGCAGGGTGTTGAAGGCGTTGGAGATGTCCAAGGACACCGCCAACAACACACCGCCCCGCGACACTGCTTCCTCCGCCAGGACTCTCACTTGGGATATCGCCGTTACAGTGGAGCGCCCTTGCCGAAAGCCGTATTGACATTCGGCCAGGTCCGGCCCCTCTCCGCGCAAGTGGCCGACGAGGCGGGCTGCGACTATCCGCTCAAACAGCTTTCCCACCTCGTCGAGCAGCACTATGGGCCGGTACGCGGACGGCGCCGACGCGCCCCGCTTTCCTGAGCAGGACCAGACGATCAGATTTCCACTGAGCTGGAAACTGGCCCTGCTCAAGGCACGCCGAGTAGAGTCCTCTCAGTCGGGGCTCCAGCTCCTTCAGAGCGAGTGCTAACGCGCAGCCGTGAATCCCGTCGGGCCCCGGGGCAGTGTTCTTCGCCCGGAGCCGTGTCACGGCCGCCCTCAACTCTGGTTGTGTCATTTCTGGGACGCTGGCGTTCTCTTCGGGCTCTGCGGCTGCGGGCAGAGCCATCGGCGGCGGAGCGTGCTCCGCTCGTGCCGGGAAGAGGGCTGCGACCACGTCCTCCAGCAGCTCGGGTTGGAGACTCTCCGTAAGCGGGGGCGCCCATGGTCCGAGTTTGCCTCGGACCGAGCGATAAGGACGCCCCCATGGATCCCCGTTTAGAGTCTCCAACATCTCCTCCCTGGCTCGCGTCTTCGCCTCGCCGATGGCCAGCCACAGAGCCTCCTTAGTCGCGCGGTACACCTCGTACCGTGCGGCTTCTTCGTCAGGGACCCGACGACGTCTTCTCCGGTATCGGGTGTACTGGCGCCTCACCTCCACGCACGAGTCGCGCAACTGCGCGATCTCGGCGGACCACCAGTACACCTGGCGCCTTCTGGGTTGTGTATGATGTTAATCTCCGCTTTGTTGCTGTCTAGCAACAGCGGGGACGCAGCGGAATCTCCGCTCAGGTCAGCGAGCATAGTCTCGTCGCTCTCGACTTCTTCGCTCCGATCCAGGCGGACCGCTGGAGTTGGCGTAGCCGGCCGCAAAAACCGACCCTTTTGGTCGCGCTGCGGCAGCCGGGTGGATGATCCACCCACCACTACGCGACCACCTCTCCGTGAGGTCGGCACCTTCGCGGCCGACAGATCCTCCTCGCTTGAGGAAGGGTTTAACCCCTCCCCACGCGACCGCTTCCTCCAAAATTTAGAGGGGGTACGGGAGCCTCCCTGGCTCTCACCGCCGCTTCCGGCAGACGTCTCCTCCCTCTCCGCCAAAAGTGGCCCGTCGTCTTTTTAAAAAAAAAATTGGGTATGTTTAAGATCCATATAGTTCCCACGAGTCGATATAGGTCTTGAATGTTCACCGGACAGAGCCTAGATGCCCGACAACTGCTCTTTCCCCCGAACGCATTCGTAAGGAACCAGCAGCCGTCAGGCACACGAGGAGGTTTTCTGCACGCACCCCAACTGATTACCACCTGCGCTAAGATAGTTGACGGAGCCCCGCTTGGCGGGGCCCCTATTTCTGGATGGTTTAAAAAAAAAAAAATAACCACGAAGGCTAAGGCGGGAGCTCCGCTCCGCTTCGCTCCCGCCTTAGCCTTCTAACCTAACCTCTCCGAGTCGGAGTACAACCGATCATGTTGTGCAAAGGCTTTCTGTATCAGACAGACACTATTCGCTAATATTAATATTATTTTTACCTTTCTCAGTTAATCCATTTGATAATTAATTATTTATCCAGTAATCCATTTTGACCTTTAAACGATTTGGTCAATAGTGTAATAAATAATATAAACATTGATATTCCAGACTTTGGTCAGCTAAACTTTTGATCAAATGACCATCGTTATTTTAAACTTTGTTGATTTGTACGTTGTTCAGAAGGCTCAGAAAAGTTTTGATTTTCTAATATGCAACCAAACTATCGGATATCCGAAATAAAAATATATCCGTAACCATAACCGTATCCGTTTCACAAGTTTCGAATACTTTCGTATAAGGGCGGAGTCTAAATAAAACTACATGCTTCGACGAGTTTTTGATTCACCGCTCGCGCGCCACGTGAATCTTGCAGTTTGTTTGTTATTTCTTTGTGCAATGCGTAAAGCTTTTTTCCAACTCTGAAATTTATTTCATTTTTATTTAATAGATAAAACTTTAAATTTAGTAGGTATATAATAATTACTTACCTATATGACTGATTATAATACCAAATGATAACCTAGACTAGATAAATAAAACCAAATGATTACATACTACTTGTGTTTATTATTTACTTCAATCTAATATCCGTAACCGTATCCGAAACCGATATCGTTTTATTCCTATATCCATATCCAGATCCGAAATATCATATCCATAACATCCCTAGTTAGGAGGGGCGCGCCACGACACCTCGTTATGGACACCGCTGCGCAGCTCTCTTTTACTACGCACTATCGCCGAGACAACACGTCAACACCAGCTCTCCGCGATTTCATTCCTTGTGAATAGGTATCGGTCGGAAATAATGTTGGTAACACATTTTTTCTAGACGTTTAATTTATTTGTTTAATGTTCCTGTGCCCTTAATTCTATCTTAAATTCAATATTGTGATAACTATAATTGATATTACAATATAACTGTTGATTATGTTGTAACTGTTGATTATCTTGCAATTAAAGGAGTAAAACTGATTTAACGTACCTACATATTTATACTTTCATGGTGTTGTATCTACCCGATTGAAAATAAACGCTTATTATGATTTACTGACCGTTATATTTGCGGACGGCGAACGTTGGGTGGCTCGCTGTCCGATCACCACCAGGCTCTGGTCGATGACACGTTGTCTTCCACGCGCGCCTCAAAGAGATGTCAGCATAGGAGACGGGGCCCGCTAGGGCCAGAGCATGTCAGGGTTGCGAAATTTGTTCGAAACAGTCACCGCGGCCCTTGAACGCAAAGGGCTTTAGAAGGTACACGGATGGGTTTTAGTCAGTGAGAGTTCCTTCCGCTCCACCTAAAACGGCAGAAGTCATGTGATGATTTCCCATCCTTAAAAAAAGGGGTACCCTTAAATTTTATTTTTTCAAGATTTTATTTTACCAGTTTGTTATTAATATGTATACCCATACCAAATTCCAACTTTGTAGTGGTAAGCGTTGCTGGGCTAAACCGCTGACAGACGGACAGACAGACGGACATGGCGAAACTATAAGGGTTAACCCTAAAAAACATTAGATGCTTACACTATGCCAAGGTGGCCCATTGTGTCACCCTATGTAATGTTTTTCTTCATCTATCTTTTCTGTAACTTATATGGTGTACATAATAAAGAGTATTATATTCTCTTCTATGTCTAAGGCACACATATATAGTCCATGGCACAACTGCCAAGTGTAAATGATCTGCCTTACTATTTCTAGAAACTAAATCTTACACTCACTTGTATTTCTGCCTATCAGTTGAAAATACCAGGGCAAAAAAAACGTACCTTAACTACTGTAACACGTTGCGATTACTTGCGATCTACGACGTGCATCGTAAAGTGCACGAAAAATGTTACGACTTTTTATGATGCATGACGCAATGTCGATATATTCAATTCAATTTATTCGCAATACGTGTTGGCACAATTTCGGTCTTAACATAAATAATTACGGATCCGTAACACTTAGTCATAATAGTGTGACATGCAAACATTTGGGTTCATAATTTTTATTAGTTACACAATATTATTAATAAGTTATAATTAGTAACCATGACCATAAAATTGAGAAATTGATCATATTAAAAGAAAAAACAAGAGAGTAAATGTATTATTTTTGTCCGAGGGTAGTTATGATTATTATTAATTTTCCAACCTCTTATTAAATATTTCGCTTACTGAGTAGAAGTTCCTTTCCAATAGCCATAATTTAGGGTATTTCGAAAATCTATTAACCGGTACGATTTTAATAATGTCAGGTATAGCATTAAATATGCGACCACACATTGCATAGCTATTTTTACTAAATAGTGCTATCTTGGGAATTATGGGCACTATTCTAATCTAACTATTCTATTCTTGTGCCTACTACTTTTTGGATATATTTCATGAGCTTTTTTAAATAACTCCAGGTGGATTTTAACAAATTTAGTGCATTCAAAGATATACAGACTAGGAAGGGTTAGTATCTTGAACTTTTTGAAAAAGGGTTTGCAAGAGCCCATGGGCGTATTCCCGCTATGGATCGGACGCATTTCTTCTGTGCGATGAACACTCTCTGACTTTCTGTTGAGTAACTCCATGTAATAAGACCATATCTCAATACCGAATCAACGTAGCCATAGTATGCAGATAATACGGTATTTAACGCTGATGTTTTTGAGAGTTCATAAAGAACGTAAACGTATTTATTTATTGTTGCATACTTTATTGACGTGGGCCTTCCAGTTGCAGTGTTTATCAATCGTTACACCGAGAAATGTCGTTGCGTTTACTTTTTTTAATTTATTTGTCCAAAGACTGATTTTCTCGGCCTCGGTATGTACTAAATTGAATAAAATTAGTTTTTGATATGTTTACACGTAGATTATTTTCGTCAAGCCATGTTATTATCGATTCAATTGTATTATTTATGTCAGTTGTATATTTATTAATATCAGTATTACTCGATGTCTCGATTATTAACCACGGGTGATTAGTTACTTCAGAAAAGTCATTAATATAGAGTAAAAACAGTAGGGAGCTAAGCACACCCCTTTGGGGCACACCAGACCTCTTATGTTTATAATTTGACCTGTACGATTTTAGTTCTAGTTAACTATTAATTTTTTCGATTTCTACAAACTGTATTCTGTTATTTAAATCTATCCTTTGAAGTGCTCGGCCCCGTATTCCATACTTTTCAATTTTATCTATTAGTAATTTGTGTGATACGAAGTCGAAGTATTTCGTCATGTCAAAAAATATGCCTGTTGCCTTAAGTCGCTTATCTAAACTAGTAATTACTGTGTGCATTAGGTTAAAACATGGTAATGTTGTCGATTTTCCTTTCTGAAAACCGTATTGTTCTTTCCTTAGCCGTACTGCGTTTATGCATGCGGCGTTTATGCATGGCAAATTCAAAGATTTTTGATATTATTGAGAGTAATTGGTCTGTAGTTATCTAGATCTTCCCTGTTACCTTTTTTGTGGATAGGTTTTATAACCGATTGTTTAAGTAAGCTAGGAAAGCATCCAGATACAAAAGACAGATTTACTAAAAATGTTAGGACTGGTGTTAATTAATCAGAACATCACTTTAAGATTTTTGTGGCTAACTCATCGTAACCTACTGAGTTTGTGTTGTTCAAAGATAATATAATCATGTGTATCCATATGGTTTTAGGAACATACTATCAGTAACAGATTGTTCAAGTCTAACACGTGGATTTTTATGGGTACCGTTTGTTAGATTAATCCAATAGTCATTTATTTTTTTCTTTTGAGTTCACGCCGTCTTACACGGGCTATAAACCAAGGAACGTATACTTTTTAATATACTGCCTCCCAAGATACAGGTTTTTGCCTAGTTTGGGAGACAGCAGGCTATGTACTTCTGTAAAATTAACTATTCCTTGTTCTAGCTATTAAGACTCTGTAATTTATGGTTGTGTCCAAATAAAAATTATTATTATTTAGGAAAAACTTGGACTTTTTCTTAGCTTTTTGGCTAGTTTTAAGCTACATTAACGGGCCAAGCCAAGTCAATGTAGCGTTTAGTGATCATTTTAAGATGTAGAATGGTGGTTTTGAGGAGAAATTCATTTTCCTCTATTCTTTCATTTTCCTCTATCTGCATGAACTTTCTCACTATTCTGCAGGTATTCAAATTTGCAGCTTTTTGAAGTGTTATATAAACTGAATCTTTGAGGCCTATTAATTTGAGGCTATGGTGCAGATGGTTGGGTATAATCCCTGTAGTAGAGACAACTATGGGTACGACCGACGACGTATACTTTATCTTGCCTCCAAATTCTGGTCACTTCTTCTTCTTCTTTATTATTATTATTATTCTCTTTATTCATTTCACTTACATACTAAATTATATTTAAAAATATTTCTTAAAAAAAAAAACACACACACATTAAAAAAAAACATTTAAAAATATAAAAAGCAGTAGTCCGCCGGTGTCGGGAGCAAGGTCCAAGCTACCGGTGGTTAGGGCTCCAGAGAAAGGAACCTCCTCACAATACGAGCCGTATCGAGGAGTACTTTGAGGAGCCTTCTGTATTTACCCAACCGCGTAACGCCAGCTTCGACAGATGGTCGTCGAAGCTTTTGGCCATCAGGCCATTGGCCGTAACGACAATCGGCACAATGACAGCCGAGTCCACATTCCACATGTCGACAACCTCGTGTGCTAAGTCGAGATACTTGATTTGCTTCTCTTTCTCAGCCTTCACGAGGTTCTCGTCATGCGGGATGGTAACATCGATTATCATTGTGCGGCGCGCTAATCGGTCTATCACCACTATGTCAGGCTTATTGGCAACAATAGTCCTATCAGTGATGATAGACCGATCCCAGTACAACGTGACATGGTCATTTTCGAGAACTGGGTCGGGCACATACTTGTAATACGGTAGTTCGGAATCTACAAGTTTGTATTTTAAAGCAAGTTGCTGGTGGATAATCCTGGCCACTTGGTTATGCCTGTGCAAGTACTCGCCGTTAGCAAGACGAGAACAACCAGAAATAATATGTCTGATGGACTCACCCGGACGGTGGCATGCCCGACACACGTCAACCGTCCCGTCCTTCATAATATGCCTCCGGCCAAAGAAGCGCTCCCTCAGCGATTGCTTCATGTCAGTACCGTTAATGCCCAACCCTTCCGACATACCCAAATACTTGTAGGATTCGGTTGAGCTGAGGGATCTAACCTGTATGGAATCCGAGAGTTGAATTCCCTCAGATTCCGTAATCTCCCCTTTCTTTACATGCATGACTGCACATTTTTCCACACCAAATTCCATCCTGATGGCACTACTGAAGGTTTCAGTTACCTTTAGTAGCTCCATCAGTCGCAAATTGTTTGTGGCAAAGAGTTTCAGATCATCCATGTAAAGAAGGTGAGATATGGTCTGACCACCTGTTCTCAACCGATAGCCTAGGCCTGAATCCTCCAGCAGTGTGCTTAGAGGATTCAGAGCTAAGCAAAACCAAAGTGGACTCAAACTGTCGCCCTGAAATATTCCCCGTTTAATCCATACAGGTTCATGACTCCCTTGGATTGGTTGACATCCTGGATAGCGAAGGACTGTTTTCCATTGCCTCATACATGACTCAAGGAAGGTGCGTAGAGTTGCATCTATTTTGTACAACTCCAACACCTTCATGAGCCATGTATGTGGCACAGAATCATAGGCCTTCTTGTAATCTATCCAACATGTCGACAGATCCTAGCGGGATCGACGAACCTGTTGGCTTATGGCCATGACTATGAGGAGTAGCTCCTTAGTACCGCGGGACCCCTTCCTACATCCATTCTGAGAGGCGGACATAATTGAGTTACTCTCAATGTGCTAATTAATTTTCGCTCTCAGGATAGATGTAAGAAGTTTATAGACCGTCGACAAACAAGTAATCGGTCTATAATTCTTGGGTTCCGCGGGACTACCTGTCTTATGGAGCAGGTGGGTAATGCCAGTTGTTAGAAACTGTGGTAGCGACCCAGACTCTAAGGATGACTGGAATTGAGATGCCAGGAGCGCGTGTGAGCTGCTATACCACTTCAGCCAGAAGTTGTGCAGTCCGTCCGGTCCAGGAGATTTCCAATTCGGTAACGGACGGACTGCTTTGGCTATATCCAGTGTGGTTATAGTAATTTTTTCCATTTGTGGTATAGCTTCGCACACGCGCTCGACATCGCGCATCCAGTCACCCTCAGCGTGACAGATGGGCACCGACTAGATGCTGCGCCAGAATGTACTCGTGGCGACATCATCCGGGCGGTAAACGTCTGTCACACTTTGTTCAGGTTACTCCCAAGCTCTGTATACCCACCTCTCATCGCTCTGGAACATGCGGTTTTGCGAGTATCGGTCAACCCGCCGCTTATACCGCCGAATACGGTTTGCCCATGCACAAACTTTCTGCTTCAGGAAGTCGATGCGCTCTGTAACACGGAACGTGTATTCTCGGGGGCTGATTCTAGTCTCCGAAAACGCCCGCCTCACAAAGCGCATCACACGGTCGTGTGTTGCCCTCTCTGAAGCAGTATAGTTTGCCGATGAGTGCCCTAGCCTCATCGATATGCCGCTCGATCCTGCACTGCCAGGCTGGTGCAGCAGGCTTCGGTCGTATAGCTTAACTAGGAAACTTTACGTTTGCTATACGACATGCCGCAACAGCCCCGCAAAATAGGATTGAGTGCGTATCAACGAGGCTCTCGCTGCTTTCAAAGATGTTCTGCAGCAGCGAGTCCAAAGCACACACCAACGCCTTATTCTTTTTGTGCATAGGTAAACGTGGTAGTCGGGGCCTAAGTTCGGTCGGTGTTAATCTATACTCGCGAAGCGCATCCTCCAGTGCGCTCCTCAGTCTATCGTTGCACTGGCTACTTACCCGTGACAACCCTATCATCTACCTCATCACTACCGTTGTTGGGCCGCGGTGTGATTGCGCCACTGGCTGGCGCCTGTACCACGGTCTGTGTTGGGGTCGAGATGATAAGGTTGCTCAGTACCTCTGAGCGCAGCCTTTCAAGTGCGGCATCGTCCAACCTGCAATTATGTTGGATGACCCGCACCTGATCCGACAATCGTTGTGCCGAGACGTTCACAGTTGGTTCCAGGGCCTGAAACAGAGACAGCATCCTGACACGGTACGCAGTGAGGTTAGTTCCCCCCTAGATAGACCCGTAATATGCGCGCATGACGTTCTCGTTCATGGACTGAGTCCATCGCATGCGCTGCACACAACCACCGGCAGCGGGGACCCGGCTCGGCGCCGGTTGGCCCCTAGATCCCAAGCTTCTCGGTGGCCGGCCTCTCCCCTGCCGACGCACAGGTGTTGGCGACGTCGGCGGGGAGAAATACTCGTCGCTCGAGCTCGACGCAACTGCAACCACCGGTGACACTTGTGATCCGATGTCCGGCGTTGGCGAGGCGGAGCTGAGCGACGAGCCCGGAGGTGGAGGATGTGCGTGTCGGGCAGCTGCTCTTGTTATCATACTCCAAGTTTCATTCCATTCCTCGTAGTACGTACGTTATACGTAGGTATAGGTAGTCATTCATATTTTCATAATGACATATGTCATCAGTCTGTACTGCATATTTTCTTCTATTGTGGCCATTCTATTGGCTTTATGATTTAATAAAGTTTGTATTGTGAATATCTGTTTGTTTTTGGAGGTTTTGGGCGAAAGAAATGTGCATAAATACAATCAAAAACTGTTATTTAAAATTTAAATTTTATTATTATTTTTATTATAATGTTCCGGCAATTTTGTCTGGGCTATTAATTACAGTACCCTTGTTTCTTTCGCTTTTTATGAATTGTTTGCTTTTAGTGCCGACAGACTCATTTTTTATCAATTGCCATGCTGCCTTGCATTTGTTTTTAGAATTACTGATAAATTGATGATTAGTAGTTTTAATAGATGTATGCAACGTCGTAGGAGTTTAGAGTAGTTTTTGAATTTTGTTTTATTTTCAATAGTTTTCTTAGCATAGTATTTGTTTCGCAATTATCTTTCGGTTTTGCAGCATGCTCTAATACCTTTAGATATCCATTTTAGGGGTCGATCCCTGTTTGAAATCTTTATTCTGCTGATAGAGAAACATAATTTATAAAATAGATACATATATATGTATATTACATAGATACTCATAGGTATATATAGATATTACATAGATATGTATATTAGCTTGAAGAACTTTTTGTAGGCTTCGTTAATATTGGATTCTTTAAATACCTTTGAAAATGATAGTTCGGACATACATTCCTTAAATTTAATAATGTGGTGTTTATTATAGTCTCTCTTTGGTGAATGTCAAGCTCCAGGTGTGCTGCTGGTGGTCTTGGCTATAAAGTAAAACTACTTCGATGCTTGAAAAGACTGTATTGATAGGTAGATATATGCTGGTTATAAGATGACGGATATGTGCGCACGTCAAAGGCGTCGGCGAGTGAGTGGCTGCCGCAGCGGTCCGACGACGTTGACCGCGGTGGGGCGCACACGGCCATGTCGCCGTGTGTGGTCCGATGTGACGTCAGGAACACTCTTATACGTTGTTTATTCTGTCAAAACTGTTTCTTTGTTTCTCAAAGGTATACTTAATAATTGTGCAGTATTATGATCAGAAAGACCCATGTGCAGGAGTTTACCCTTAGCCGATTTGATGTTGCTGGTTAGCTGATCTATTCAAGAATTTTGTCGCGTTGGTTCTTGAATATGGAGCACTAGATCATAATTTTGAGCAATTTCGATTAGCGCCTTAGGTTTATTATTCAACTGTAGCGTGTTGATATTCAAGTCACCTGCTATAACAATTTTTTTCTTAAATTTACGTGATATAAATTGAAGCACTGTCTCAAGTATTTCGAAAAACTTTGTAATATTAGAAATTGGAGTTTTATACACTTCTGGACACATCTATTGGCCCGCCTTAGAGTTTAGGTTTCGATGTCCCCTACCGAAATATGATTGCTAGATTGAACAAAAACTGTTAATGCAGTTTTAAACCTGATACATTTTACCATCTTTTTCGATCGTATTGTTTTAAATTTGAATTCAGAATACCATACGACATGGAGCTACGCCTAACAAGTCGGATATGCGCCTTGTTAAAGGCAATTGATTTTTGAATAAAAAACATGTTTTATCAAATAAAGGTTTAATTTAATAACGCGTGTTGCCTCCATGGGCATCTACCACAGCTCTCATACGATTAGGCATAGAGTTTATCAACCGCTCTATGCAATTTTGAGGGATCATCTCCCATTCCTCTTCTATGGCAGTTTTCAACTCCTGCATCGTCTGGGCAACTGGCTGACGAGCCCTAACACGTCTTTTTAGCTTGTCCCACATGTGCTCAATGGGGTTCATATCTGGGCTTCTGGCTGGCCAGTCCATAACTGTGATGTTCACATCCCGAAGATATTCCCTGACGATGCCGGCCGCATGGGCTGTTGCATTATCATGCATAAAAAGAAAATTTGGGCCCACATAGTCCGCGTATGGTATCACGTGAGGTTCTAAGCACTCACGAATGTACCTTTCAGCATTTAATGTTGGCAGCCGTGGTCCTGTAACAACCTCAAGTTGAGTTTTGCCGCTCGCGGATATACCGCCCCAGACAGTCCATGAGCCACCGCCATAAGCAGCCCTCTCTTCAAAGCAGCATTGTGCGAAACGCTCTCCCTTACGTCGGTAGACCTTCTTCCTTCCATCATTGCCATGTAACACAATTTTAGACTCATCAGAAAAGAGTACACGGCTCCAATCTTGTTGTGTCCAATTTAAATGACGCGCGAAATGAAGGCGCGCTGTTCGGTGGGCTCGCGTTAGTTTGGGCCCATTAGCTGGCTTGTGTGGTACCATATCGCGTTCTTTTAACCTTCTCCGAACAGTTCGAGCGCTCACAGATACTCCGTGGAAGTCGCGAAGTTGGTTTTGTATCTCAATGGAGGTAAGGTGACGATTTCTCAAGCTGGTCGTCACGATGAATCGATCCTGCCTTTCAGTTGTGACCCGAGATCGTGGCCTTCCTTGGCGACGAACAAAGCCGCCAGTCTCTAAGTACCTCCGATAAACATTTCGGACCGCAGATCGACTTAAATTAAGTTGAGCACTCACGTTTCTTTGGCTGTGTCCGGCCTGAATAAGTGCCACAGCTTGGGCGGCGACTTCAGGTGAAGTATCCATAGATTATTGATAGAACCTCACCTTAATGTTAAGAATAAGTAATGTTTGTTGCAAAACCAAAGATATCAATCACTTTTTCAAGAATTAAATCCAAGTAAACCAATAAAACCTAGTTTTCTTAGTATTCGATTGTTTGATATCAACAAACAGGCTCCAAATTGTCTTTTGTTTCTTTAAATTCTGTGTTCGAAATTCAAAAAAAGAATATTGAATGAAATTGTGAATGTGCCAGGTTCAAAACAGCATAAAAACTTTTTGCTCGACCTAATATAAAATTAATAAATAGATGGCGGCCAATAGATGTGTCCAGAAGTGTATATGCATAAGATAAATAAATTTTGGTTCATGATCTCAATGCCACAACACTCGAAGATATTGTCAATACAGTGCTAATTTAAGAATGATATTTCTTTGAATATAGTATACCCTTTAAAACAAGGATAGAGACTCCACCGCGCTTTTGTTTCTTTGTCCTACAATAAGGAGTTGCGAAACTGTAACCAGAGACTTTTATAAGATTTTCATTACCTCGTTCTTTGAACGTTTCTGACAGACAAATAATATCCGCGCTCATTTTAAGATCCGACAGCTCTAAATCTATATATGTATTTATATAAAATGAACTTTGCTTAGTAAGCCGGCGATGTTTTGGTGAACTACTCTAAAAAAGTTAGTCTCGAAAAAACGTCTGTGTACCCGCGAAACAAGGGTCATCTGTTTGGGACTTGCTTATGTGGTTTTCGTTAGAGATACCAGGTCCGAAATCCTCGACGGATACTAGTTATATCATTTGTTTGGGTACTAGAGTCTTTTAGAATACGTTTCGATTCCGTGATCCGTCTTTGTGAAAGTAGATTTTTTGAGAAGCAAAAACCGCTTTGTATGTTCAGAGTTTTTATAAAAATGTTAAAATTTCGAATCGTAGTCAACCTGATCTAGAATTAAATTAATCTTGCCGCATAACCCATTAGTATTGAAAACGTTACATTTGTCAGAGTAATCCACAAATGTGCAGTCATTCAATTGCTTACTAATTAATCTTAAAGTATTATTTACTTTGTTTTCATTTAAGTGATCAGTTTTAGAGACTTTTAATACCAGACTAGGACATTTTATACATTTAAAAATACACATAAGTCTGTCATAATTTTAAACGGGTCAGCGTCATGTTCGCCAACACAGATTATAACACGGTCTTCAGAAGATATTTTGAACATTTTTGCGCTATTTAATATTTCCTCTATATTAGCGTTAGGTTTTATTATTGCTATAAATTGGTATTTATTGTGACGGTTGTATTGTCTTGATTCTACAAGGTTTTGTGCCAGTCCCGTGCATTGCCTGCTACCAAAGATAAATGCTCTTTTGTTAGGCATTTGCTTTCCCCTAATAGGCATTGGATTAGGCTGCGATTCATTGGGCGCTTCTGCTTGCGTTTGTGGTGAAACTTGCTTGAATAATGGGTTTGGTACAGGATCGGGTTTTTTTTTCTGTTTCTATTACGGGTTGAATGACAGGTCCTATTTTCTCCTTCGGCATTGCTATTGGTGGTTTTTTTTTTATCTATGTATGTTCGTCAGGGAGGCGGCACTTTTTGCATTTTTTGTGGAACTGGAAGACATATTTTTTCTTAGTGATGAAAGTGGACTAGAGCATAAATGTTTTAGTATGGCCATTTCGGGTCACCGTCCCGTCGGAATATGAGAGTGATGGAAGAGGGAGTACCTGTGTTTGCGCACACACTTGTGCACTATAATAATAATAATATGTCCCGCACGAAAAGCAAGTCAAGGGAAAAAGATGATTGCCTCATTCTTTGGACGGACGGGTCATTTCACAAATATGGTCCTAGAAGATAAAAGGACTGTTACTGCATATTGTCAGTCATTGTTTAACAGTTGTCTTGGAAAATGTAAGACAGCAGCGCCCAAGAAGCAGGATCCTCTTCCACCACGACAACGCTCCAGCTCACTCCGCCAGACGGACTGTGAAAGGTGCGAAGTTAGTGAGTCATCCTGTTTACAGTCCCGACCTAGCACCATGTGGATTTTTATTTATTTCTAAAAATAGTAGATAAATTTAGAGGAATTCGTTTTAAGTACCCTGAAGATAACTGCATTTGAAAAAAGGCGAGTAAGAGATCCCTAAAGTAGAGCGGCCCCACTGCTTTAGTCAATGGTTCCATCGCATGCGACGGTGTTTAGAAAGGAACGGAGACTACTTCGAAAAACAATAAAAATATTCATAGGCTTTACACACATTATTCCGTTTTTAATTTTCTAAAAACTTTCAGTGTGTTTAATATTCATCAATGTTCTCAAGTTCCATAAATGTCAATAAGTTTGAATAGACATTGATTTTACAGTTGGCTATAGAACTGAATTTGTACAAGATAAGTACGTACAATATGGTAACCAGAAGTTACTTAGTTAAACTTTAAGTTTGCCAAAGGGCGGTGACTCGATACAAGGAAACTTCGTTATTACCCAAAAGTATTAATTAATTATTAAAGTATTGCGGTTTATTAAGTAGTATTTATCAATTATTATAAGTATTAATATTATATTAGTATCACTTACAACTTTTTCAAATTTTCTTCAGGAACGTTTGACAGGAATAATAGTCCACGTTCTAATAACGAAAATAACCATAATATCCATCAAATACAGTAATTTCATTTCCTGGAATATAATTTGGTCACAAAAATAGAATAAGAAAGCATTAAGAAACTGGTGCAGAAATTATATCAGTTTCTTGAACATCTGATGGCCAAATGAAACGTATCTCGTTTCTAAGAATATAAACACTTAGTTGCAGTTGTTAAATAAAATATATTTCAGTACTGAAATATGACAATACTGTTAGAGCATATGAGATAAGAAGTACGCTGAAAATCTTCTTTCATTTTATATTGTAGAATAAATTAGACGTTTTGAGAAATTATTTTGAGGAGTGCTTTTAAAAGCAGGTCTGCTGGCAGAAAATATCTTTAGAAATAAACAGTACCTTTGCAATTACTCTTTCTTTTGTGCTTGCCTTTGTCTGTTCCTTTGGAAAGATGTTTTTATTTTTTAGAGGAGGCTGTCATCCTCTGTACTCTGC
Source organism: Mamestra brassicae (assembly GCA_905163435.1). Taxonomy (NCBI): domain Eukaryota; kingdom Metazoa; phylum Arthropoda; class Insecta; order Lepidoptera; family Noctuidae; genus Mamestra; species Mamestra brassicae. Next base: position 7,892,829 of record LR990995.1, on the reverse strand, counting down.
GTCGGGTAATCTTTAACCACGACATGTGATTGTACTAGTCACTACCAGACACGTAAAGAAGAAACAAACCGGACAAGTGAGAGTCAGACTCGCGCACCGAGGGTTCAGGTCACATGAGTAGATAAACGGAACAGAGACAAAGCTTCAAACAACCGCGCGAATCGATTGCACTACTACAAGCACGCGGGGCATGACGTGTGTGTGACCACTGGCCGCTTGTCGCGTACGCAGCGAGACTGGAAAAAACCGGTTTACGCTTGCAGAGCCAGTTGACAATCTCAGGGTCAGTGCGACGCACGTTGTTTGTTATGTTAGTTGCAAGTTTGGATATTTTAATGTAAAACGTGGTATTTTATTGTTAATAATGGTTGTTAATTGTACTGTGTGTATGAATAATACTAGAAAAAATAAAGATAATAATATATCGTACTTTAAACTATCCCAAGGAGTACAATAGGTAAGTAAATATTTTGATTATTACTTTTTGAAGTAAGTACCTTTATTTTATTGTATGGTCCTTTTTTTAATAAGAAGAGGGTTGTACACGGTGTGTTTTTACCTTTTCATAATTATTACAAGTTTAGCATTTGTAAGTATGTGAGTGGGTTGGGTTGTAATAGGTAGATAAGTGTGTTAAGTTTAAATATTGCAAGAAAAGATTTGAACCACTTCCCGATGTCTGATTGAGCAGAATTTTTTATATCTACCTGCGTAACCTCGGTAATAAATTATTAAAAAACAAACATTATAAAAAGAAAATTATTAGAGTCAGTAATCTGTAAAGTATTCTATCATACTGAATAATATGAAACTATTTAACAAATGATTTATTTAATTTCTCTTATCCTATTTTGACAACCCTACCAAAATAGGTAATAATTTTGCACGTTCTTAAGAAGCTTAGCCTCTGTTCCGTTTATCTACTCATGTGGTTCAGGTCGAGTCTTGATTTTTTCCGAGTATACATTACCTACGGAAGTTTATAAACAATGAAAGAACTCTCATTAATCTGTCAAAAATATAGCAGGTAAGATTGAAGGAAAAACTTAACTTTTTTGTTGAAAAAATGTTCTCTCATGCATAGATATACGTTACGGTCAATTCTTCAACCGAAAATATAAGTTTGTAATCGCAAAAACAATTTTTTATATGATAAACCTACAAATTTCCAATTTTCCTGAACTTGATATTTTATTAATTTCAGCTTAATTCCTCCACGCGTTCTTGAGAAAAAGGGTCTTGACAGACGGACAACAATTTGATCCTATAAGAGTTCCGGTTTTTACTGACTGAGGTACGGAACCCTAAGAATGAATATAGGGTTTCAAACAGGTCAGCACTAAAATATTGCTTTATAATAGCCTTGTCCGAAGCATACTGGAGTATTGTAGTGTCGTATGGAGACCGCATTACGCCACTCATAAACTTCTCCTAGAAAGGGTCCAGAAGCGATTTCTATGGCACCTCGCTTTTTTCAAAGGGAAAAGCAAGCAGCTGCCCTCCTATGTATCCCGTCTGCAAACTTTCAAGATGCTCTCATTATCGACCCGAAGAGAAGTAATGGATGCCCTTTTTATATTCAAACTCCTAAGAAAGCAAGTAGACTGTCCTCAGTTGCTGGGTCTCCTCAAGTTTCGTGCCCCAACCCGCATCCCTCGAAATCCCATCACTCCGCTTTACCCGCCCTTGCGTAGAACTGTCCTAGGTGCTAACTCACCAATACCGCGAATGTGTAGGGTCTTAAACAGCTGCAGTGACCTGATCGACGTACACCACGATAGCATAGGAAAATTTTGTAAATTAATTATTGAATACTTTTCGCAAAACTAAAACATAATTTATGAATTGCCAATTTGTTAATTTATTTATATGCTTTTTACCGTTATGATATTTTCTAAGTATTTTTTAATGTAAACCAAATATTAATCTTAGTTTAGTTCAATGTATGTATGTATCTGTTATGTTATTACATTACCAATCAGTACCTATAATAATTTTTAACTTAATACACTAATTTTGATTTTGATTGATTTGTTAATTCACTGGTTTTATGCTTTGTTTTAAATTATTTTTATCAATCGCAATAAATGTAGTAATGGAAATGTATATTATAAATATAATAGTGCATGTGGTGTTAGCCTATAAGTAATTGTTGCACTTATAAATGTATATCGTGTACTTTTAAAAGCTATGTAATGTGTAAACAATTGTTGGCTAACCTAAATAAATAAATAAATAAATACAAACATCGCATAAATACTTACACTGTCATATTTTATTTTAAGACATCGTATTAAATAAAATATGACAGATTTAAAACAATATTCCTATTTAACCATATTAACTGACTAGGTTTAAAAAGGTTTTTTTTTTACTATATATCAGTTACAGAACCGCTCCGGCAGGTCATACAGAAGATCGAAGAGTATAATCTACCCCTCTGCTTAGCGTTTGTGGACTACGAGAAAGCCTTCGATTCGATCGAGACTTGGGCTGTGCAGCAGTCTCTCCAACGGTGCCAGATCGACTATCGGTACATCAAAGTACTGAAGTGTTTGTACAAAATCACCATCTTGTCAGTCCGACTTCAGGATCAGACCTCGAAACCTATCCTCGTGCAGTGAGGTGTGAGGCAGGGAGACGTCATTCCAATTAAACTGTTCACGGCTGCAATAGACGATGTCTTCAAGGTTTTGGATTGGAGAAGGCTAGGCATTAATTTCAACGGCGAGTTCATAACTCACCTTCGATTTGCCGACAATATAGTCGTCATGGCTGAGACTATGGCGGACCTCAGTACAATGCTCGATGACCTCAGAAGAGCTTCCGAAAAAGTGGGTCTTAAAATGAACATGGACAAAACCAAGGTCATGATCAAGATCGGAGACTCTGCTCTGGAAGTTGTAGAAGAATACGTCTACCTGGGACAAACGGTGCAGTTAGGTAGGTTTAACTTCGAGAATGAGGTCAACCGTCGAATCCGACTCGGCTGGGCGGCGTTCGGGAAGTTGCGTAGTATTTTCTCGTCTCACATACCACAGTGTCTCAAGACTGTCTGTGTCTGTGAGCAGTGCGTGTTACCAGTGATGACTTACGGACTCAAAACGTGGTCGCTCACGATGGCGCTCATCAGAAGGTTTAAAGTCACCCAAAAGGCAATGGACCTCTCCATTGCCTTTTGGGTGAATGGCAATGCTCGGGGTTTCCTTGTGCGATCGAATCAGAAATGATGATATCCGCAAGAGAACCAACGTTACCGACATAGCCCGAAGGATCGACAAACTGAAGTGGCATTGCTCGCAGAATAGATGGAGAGGTAACCCGGAAATATTACCAAGCACTTCTGATACACCCCGTATTTTATTAGACTATTGTACTATGTGCTTACCACTATGTCTATCACTGGACCCTAGTCTCCGTGATAGAATTACATAATTATATTTTGAAATTTACTACGGCAATATTTTTGTACGCCAATCCATTCTGAAGGTATGTCACATGTCTTCTCAAACTTGTCTATATTAATTGATCTTAACAAAAACAACTTCATATTCTCAATGGTATATTTCACAGGTAGATAAATATAAGTATGGAATTACTATATCACTTAAAATATATTTTAAACTCTATACATTATCACCACATTTTTATACTTATAAAAAAACAACAATGTACTTTTGGAAATTAGTGACTAATAATAAAATCTTAAAGGGTGCCTTTTTATATGGCTAGTTTGTGTTGATGGCAGGTGTCTTATTTATTTAATGCCACCATAATTTCAGAGCGAGAAAGAGACGCAGCTATAAAAGACAGATAGCACCATCCCATATTTGCAACTGGTTTTCGAAGGCATTAGTGCTGATGAAGTATGTAAACGGCCCATATAGAGTATACGCAAAAAGATCTTCGGGCATAAAGCTGCCTATCTCCAAATATCTTCAAAATCGGTTGAAACGTTAAGTCGACAAAGCGCACCTACAGGCATGCACAAAACAACATATAAGTATTAATCTATGCTTCTTTTTTACATGATATTATTAAAATGGGTGTGTAATGTTTGATATAACAAAAGATAGTATAATATCACTTGAAATAACGTTCACATAATATAATTTTATATGCTATAAAAACACAAACTAATTTCATGTGATCTAATGTTATATTTCATATAACCCTCATTTGCTCTAATAATATTTAGTATAAATTTCAATTCATATAATTTTTAATTTGTTTTGTTTGTTTTTATACTAACAAATTTTCTAAGGTAACACGCCGTTCTTGAGAAAAACAAATTATTGTAACCTAACCTCAAAACAATAAAGTTGCTAATGTATCATCCCCGGCGCTGCGGGAAGTGCAACCCCTTTACCCTTACCTAATAAAGGATACGCATCCATGCTTTATTACAGCGGGCGGGGGTTGCTCTCCCTTCGCGCCTCCGGTTTCTATATGCACTCTAGGGGTAGCAGCCAAAAGACTACGTGAAGTCGGGGTGCCTCGATTCGGTTTTAGAACAGATTCGACCTATTTAACTACAAGTAAAATAATATTAAACGTTACTTATAGATTTTGAATATTATACTAATTGAATATTATTTCAAATGTGCATTATATAAAAAGTTCATTAAATCATATGAAATGAGGTAAATTGAAATTATATCAATAATTCATTATATCATTTGATTGTTAAATTTAACAAAAGTATGTATATAAAATGAAATTAGGTCATATGATCATTAGAACTTTGTTTTTATTTCAAACGTTACACACCCTATAAAAATATACTTTTCACCCTGATCGTCGTTAGTCACAAAATGGTAAGAAAATAGCTGTAAGTACTTACTTATATTACGACTGCCTGTTTTACAATTGATCAGTGAAATTAATATGATATTATAGATAGTTGAGTGATGCAATTTAGAGAGGATTATACATTGAGGTTATAATAGGTACTTTCCTCTTTAGCTGTTAGAACAAATAAGTACCCGATATTTCATCGATTTTGAATTTGGATGGGTTTTGTACGCACGAAACGTTTTTTTCATAATATATCGAGAAATTGTAATCTAGTAAAGATTTATTACAATCTTACGGGGTCTGCAATTTTTCGGTAACAGGTCTATTCTGCCAACACAACACCGTGTACACTAAGGTGGAGTGAGCTAGTAGTGAACTGTCATTCTATCCTATTTGTATGGATTGACAGCTCACTTCCTGTTCACTTCACCTAAGTTTACACGGTGAGATGTTTACGGAATTACACTGCAGGTACTTATTTGATCACTACGCTGCTGATGATAAAATACCGGGTCAAGTAAGATTATTTAGAAAAACTTTTAAAACTTTTTTCATTGTACCCATCATGATTTGATATAACATCTGAAGAGTTTAGCTTATCTTTATATATAAATTGATCCTGTATACTCTTATGTTGGTAACTATTATAAGACGCTCATTTTATCGAGGAAAACAACAACAATAAATAAATGCATATTTAAAAACAGGTGACACTGGTTACTATGTACGATAATCTTCAACAAACATTGGTAATAAATTAACAAAAGTTATAACGTCGAGGGAATCTGACGCTAAGGGATTTCAACAAAACGATAGCTTAGGTGTAACACAAAATATATTATTATGCCACGAACCAAAAAAAATATGATTACTTAGAAGTATGAGTACTGTACTTATAAGATTGAAAAATAAACTAGCATTAAAAGGTTTGATTATTTTATATAATTATATTTCTGAAATTTATAAGTACTAAAAAGGTCTTTTCTAATAAATACTTTTGAAAAATTTAATCAAACACTTGTACTAATCGAAAGTGAAAAAAGTCCGTGGAAGAACTTAGTGTTAAGTGTTCCAACAAATTTATTTAAACAAATGCAATTATGAATTCCGACGGTTCGATTTTAAAGTAGAGTTCAAATATTTTTTCTATGAAAGTAAAGACCAAAGTTCAACGGCTTAAGTTTTGTCTTAAATCCTACAGTACTGAAAAAATGTAATTGTAATCATGACGATTTTTATAGTGAGAAAACCTTTATCGAAAGTATAAATATGACAGTATGTCTGCTTCTATATCTTTGCTTAGCAAATAACACAGCTCAAGTCGAAAATAAACTCTTTTTGGCATTCGAACCGACGGACTACATCTAAGTGGTTATCATAGCGTCCCAGTAAAAAAAATATACAATACATTTTCCAAATTTTTCGTTCTACTGTGAAGTTAGTCAAAATTACTTGAGCGATATTGTTTGCTAGGCGACGATATTTACGTAGCAAAATGTCAAACCATTATAATTTTATTCTCGATATAAAGTTATTTGATCATTGAAAAATCGGCCCTAAGTAGTAAGTAAACAATAAAAAAAAACAAAAAGTAAATTGTCTCCATTGCACGTTTACAAGGAAAAATATTCTCTTAACAATTAAATTACATGTGTCGCAAACATCAGCAGGGTGTAACTAGGTCTTCACTCGGAATGACAATGTTCTGACGTGGGATAAGGCTCTTCCGATTCCCCGAAGGTTCCGTCCCCACTTCGCTTAGCTCTCTTTGATATCATGTCGTTTGTGGCGGCTTTCACTGAAACAAAAAATATTGTTATGTTATTGCTTTTTGTAAGGACGTTTATGCAAAGTGCTACGTAAACAATGTTGGAAAATAATGTGGTGGCATGACGTGCGCTTGACAATTTGTCACATATTTTTTTCTTTCTAATGTTAGTCCCAAAATTAACGCAAGATTTGAATTTGTCGCCATTTGTGCGGAAAAGTGTTGGCAGCCCAAAAAAATTAACACTTTTATAGCCGATAGTTTAGGGTTAATAAAAATGGAGTACTACTCGAGAGTGCAACGTTTTTGTATTTTTAACCGACTCCAAGAGGAAGTTCTCAATTCGACTGTATGTTTTTTTCTTGTATGTTTGTTATGCGATCATTCCGTCAATTATGAATGGATTTTGATTATTCTTTTTTTATTCGAAAGCCTATACTCCTGAGGTAGACCACCTCATATATTGGCAGCAAGTCAGAGGTGGATGATGAGATCCCAGGTAAATCGAGGGCAACCCTCAAATTTTAAAGGCAAATACAATGTTTTTCATATTGTTTCTAACGGAATTCAGATAATTGTGCCAGGTAATCAACATCTCATCTTGCTGAGACGATGATGGAAGGTATAAATCAGGATCTGATGCTGGGATCCCAGGAAAAATGTATGTTCAGTTGGATAATTATTTTTTTTGTTTGGAAGGATATTTTTCCAAACTGGTACCAATTTCAATTTGGTGAAGATTTTATGAAGAATTTCGGAGATAGGCTCTTTAATAAATAATAGCAAACCTCCCGGGATTGCTGAAATCGCATGTCTGTTTATTGTTTTCACCAGTTCATTACATAACATCACGCCGTTACGCTGTGCACACTCGTATGCTTTCTAACTAACGATACGTCGGCCTTGCATACTTCGCTCCAGTGAACTTTCGAACTGGCGTACATCGAGATCCTGTACTTTAGAACTAACATACGTCGACATTTCAAACTTCGACATTCAGTATCGGAGTCCAATATTGGAATATGAATAGGTTTTTCGGAATACACACGCTAAAGTGCAGACAAAACCACCGAATCTGCTCTGACTGTGGTATTAGCATTCAATTATCAATAGCTGGATAGACAACGCTGCAATTAAGCCCATGTTGTATGTAAAATTCATAAGCGCCAATTTATAAGGTGTACATTAAATTGCCTAATGCATAGATTTCACGGAGTCTACGGAGAGTCACTGAACTAGCTATAAAGGTTTTTTGAAGTTCAATTTATTCCATCATTTTCATTTGTAAAAACATAGCGGAGGTACCTACTTTATTGAAGTGCAATACCATTTTAATTAAGAGCATTATAGAAATTGCTTCTACCACTCCATATTTTTTCTAAAGTATAATGGAATTACCCACTCCATGCAATCGGCTCTTAGCAGTCATTGACTCAGTAATTAAAAGAGCAACCACCTTATACGGAGTATCGGGTATACGCTACGGGCTACGAATGCGCTACGGGATGGCTACAAGCTACGACGAAATGGCTATGGGTTACGAATGTGCTACGAAATGTCTAAGGGCTACGAATGTGCTACGATATGTCTATGGGCTACGAACGTTCTACGACATGGCTACGGACTACGAATGTACTACGACATCGCTATGAGCTACGAAAGTTCTACGACATTGCTACCAGACTATGAATTTACTATGAGATGGCTACGGGCTACGGATAATTGTTTAAGACTAACACTAACACATGCTTAAGTTCCAAGTAGTCTTTGGTAGGAGCGTCAGATAAAATCATTGTTTAATACGATTGTATAACTTTTATGCGGGCTACCGTGTATGATGTATGAAGGTTCACTTAGCATGTACCGTAGCAGGTTGTGTTCTATTGTTTTTGCCGAACCCTTATTGGAAATGGCATGAGCCCATAAACCATTTTCTTTTTGATAAACCGCTAAAGAAAATATGGTTTTATGAATAAAATATGTATGTGGCTACAAAACTGCAACTCGGTTAAATTATGATAAAAACTATACAAAACAAAACGTGCTTTAGGCTAAGACTTAAAACTTTCGTAAACTAATTTTTTGCATTAAAGTTATGCAAATTGAATTATACTACCATACTTATGAAGAGTACCTAGCCACCTACCTAAATAATGAGGTGGCTAAAAATGTATCATCATATTCATTGATTCTCCATTGCCCTCAATTAAGCACTCTCAAGTAGAACGGCTGTGATATTGATACCTCCTCATTTATCTAGAATGCACAAGCGAGCCAACATCAAGTTTTGGGGTCGGCTCTTGAACCAATGAGTTCAAACAGTTAACGCTATTCTGTATAGTTAATTTCAAACCTCATTTGTTTTTAATAATATTTTTCGGCATTCTACAGAGAACAAAATCGTCGTGACGGCAGTGGTAAGAGACAACTATTCGTCACCGCGTAATGTGCGTTGAGCACAAGTTTCGGCAGACATGACATAGTTAGAATGGGGAGCTCGTAGCTCATAAAACAGCCGTATGGGTCGATCTTAAACGGTTAGCAACGCTGGACGTGGTCTCCCTGTGGATGGATCATTAATTACATACCAAAACACCAGGGGAGATTCTACTATACACGCTGTTAAGCCCGGCTTGTTGTTTAATATCTTACGTGTTGACGCTGATCAATATAATACAATTTTACAATATCAATTTTAAAATTCGCGGGCAATTCACCACGCGGTCATTGAACTCAATAATTCATAACAATAAATGGCGCGCATCCTTGCCAATCTTGCCATAGATATCGGAATAGCGAAACGCTCGCCGTTGTCAATCTGAAGATCAAGCGCGCCTTCTCTTTCGCACACATTGGCTTTTCCATTTGGCGTCTCGGACTCTCCGTTTTTGCCTACAAAATGTAAATTGTTGAGAAAGAGTAAGTAGGTACTAATACGACGGTTTCTTTGAATTTTAAAGCAAGGCGTAACTAATGAAGTTCACCCAAGTTTCAACCTGTGTGAAGTAAGTTTTAAACTTGTATTGTGCAGTGCACGTAATGCGATGACGCAAAGTAAATCAACAAATTGATTCGGAACAATATTTTGAGGAGCTAAAGTTATGGTGGTTTTCTTTTTTAAATTATGTGAATGTGATACTTATTACTGTTGCCGCATTTTCCGATGAATCGACGAGTTTTTGAGTGATGAAAATAAAATACCGAGTTCTTCCTGACCAATCTTCTCTTGGAAAAGAAAAAATTAAGTCCCTAATTAAAACGTTTCATAGTAGGTACCTACTACAAACGTTATAAGTATAATTGTATAGAATTATCTAAGTAATTACTTAACCAAAGTACTACTTTGGTTAAGTAGTTAGATAATTCTATACAATTATGAAGTTAAAGTTTTGAAGCAGTAGTGTAGTAGTCATATTTATAAACAAAACAACAAATTCGATCATTTTGAGGCCATATACTTGTTTTCGATGGAACTATCGTGAAAGAATCGATGTCGTAGTAACGCCTTTTAATTACGCGAAACGGATCTTGAAAAAGTTTTCGTTGATCTTAAAAAAAAAATATGCCAATTTTAAAGGTTATTCAGTAGTAGAATTTTTCAGGCTTCCTGATGTATAAAACCTTCGCACACCACTGCAAAACACCTCCCTGCCTCAGAATTCACGCAAAGCCGTTGGTCGTCGGCTATCACTTGTAGCTCTTTGACTTTTGTTAAGGTTGTCAGAAGCCAGACAATCTGTCAACAGTCTTGCCAAGGGTAAACTACTCGGTTATGGAGGTTACATAAGCATTCGTTCCACGTACTGCTACTCAGCTGTATCCTGCTGGACTGGAAATCAACCCTAACACATGGTCGACACCAGATAAACGTGCAATCACGGTCATTGACCCTCATACTACTGACTTAGCTAATTCCGAAAGCAGAAATCGACATGAAGCTGTCCTGAATCGACATCTATAATGATCTTTTAAATTTTCTAGTAAAGAAAAACAATTCATAATTTATTGTCCGGGTACCTACGCAGAGAAATTAAGGAAAGGGCAATGAATTTTGCAATAAAATTCATTGCCCTTTCCTTAATTTCTCCGACGTCCACCATAGTTGGCAGATTGATTGGTCATAGTCAGTTTGACATGGGACGTCAGTTATGTTTGAGTAAAGGATGATACTCACTAACACACATGGTTTGTATAGAATATTATTTTAGACAATACGTTTGGCCTCAAAGACGCCTCAGAGCGCTGTCACGGATTAAAAACTTCGCGAACATTTGAATCTCGAATGTTATTTTTGCAAGTAACATGATTGAGCTACTTTATTTTACCATAGACGCACAGCGATCACTGTGCCGTGAATATTAATGGTTCCAATATAATCAAAGTTCTATCAGTATTTTTCACCGAGCTCTGGGATAGGACCATTTTTCAGATAAGTCACGTCACTAATTTTACATTTTAATTGAAGGATCGAATCGAAGGATTCAAAATCTCTTTACATAGACATTGTAACCTAATTCTTGATGAAAATTCGAAATAAATCTCGGCGAAAGGTTAGGTTAGGTTAGTAGGGAGTTGCGGAAGTCGCATCCGTTCCCGCGATCCCCAGCGTAGGTGGGAGATGGAACACCGGGGTGGTTTTAGTCAGTAAGAGTCTGACAGATAGTGTTGCCCAAAATCGGTCTTGGTCTTGCAGTCTTGATCTTGTTCTTACATTTTTGCAAGACCAAGTCCAAGACCAAGACCGCCTAATTTTAGCAAGACCAAGACCAAGACTGACTGTGCAAGATTTAAGCAAGAACAAGACCAAGCCTGCGAGACTCTTGCGTCTTGCAATTAGGACTTTTTTTTAAATATACTTGGTATACAAATATGTTTTTAAAAGCAATCATATATTTTTTTAAAACAATCACGTTTTTCACAGTAGACCCCTTCGAGTGTCGGTTTGTCGGAGTAAGCCCCCAACACTAACGCGCGCCGCACCAACGAACGATACCTAAGTACATGTTAAATTGTATATCTAATTTTTTTTCCATTTCATATAAGGTGAGGGTCTATCAATCTCTTTCTAGACAGATAATGTTCTTTAAATACAGTCAAGTTAATGTCTTTAATTGGTTTTCTATGTTAAGACCGTGTTTCAGTACATTGAAGATTATTAAATGTTAACGTTTATTAAGAAACAGACTGACTCCCGCGCGACACAGTTGATAGCTCAGTTGGTTATTTAGTTAGTTAGAGCATCGGCACTGACCGCTTAGGTCGTGGGTTCAAACCCCAACCGGTGTCAGTTGTTTTTTTGAATTTCTCATGAAATGTTTAGATATTTATTAATTTATAGTTGGTCTTTACCATTGCAATGTTAATTCGAGCTCAAACTGTACCTACTCTGTTGCGTTGTTCTAATATCTAAAGTAACGTTTAATAAATAGTGACAAGCTAATAGGCAATTGCAAGACTTGCGAGACCCTTGCTGCAAGACCAAGACCAAGACCAAGACTGGGAGTGCAAGGCCAAGACCAAGACCAAGACTGGGAGTGCAAGACCAAGACTGGGAGTGCAAGACCAAGACTGGGAGTGCAAGACCAAGACTGGGAGTGCAAGACCAAGACTGGGAGTGCAAGACCAAGACCAAGACTGGGAGTGCAAGACCAAGACCAAGACTGGGAGTGCAAGACCAAGACCAAGACCAAGACTGGGAGTGCAAGACCAAGACCAAGACTGGGAGTGCAAGACCAAGACCAAGACTGGGAGTGCAAGACCAAGACCAAGACTGGGAGTGCAAGACCAAGACCAAGACTGGGAGTGCAAGACCAAGACCAAGACTGGGAGTGCAAGACCAAGACCAAGACCAAGACTGGGAGTGCAAGACCAAGACCAAGACCAAGACTGGGAGTGCAAGACCAAGACCAAGACTGGGAGTGCAAGACCAAGACCAAGACTGGGAGTGCAAGATCAAGACCAAGACTGGGAGTGCAAGACCAAGACCAAGACCATGACTGGGAGTGCAAGACCAAGACCAAGACTGGGAGTGCAAGACCAAGACCAAGACTGGGAGTGCAAGACCAAGACCAAGACTGGGAGTGCAAGATCAAGACCAAGACCAAGACCAGGTGTATTGATGCAAGACCAAGACCAAGACCAGGTGTATTGATGCAAGACCAAGACCAAGACTGGCCAAGTCTCGTCTTGTTCTTGCATTTGGGCAACACTACTGACAGACCCCTCCACCCACACCAGGATTTCAAAAAAAAAAAGGGTAGTGGGGAGGAACTTAGAAGATCCTTTCATAGTATTTCGTTTAGGGCGAAAGTGAGTTTGTTTGTTAAACGTTCACGCCTTAATCGCTGAACCGATTTTGATGAATCAACAGACAAACAGTTAAAGGCTACTTTAAAGCAATCAAAGCCGCGGGCAAGAATCAGTTAATTTATAATCTTGAGTTATGTTTTCGGTCTATTTGAACAGAATTAGTGATTAAAAATGACCTACTTCTATACGCCAAATTGAATTAACATCGAATAAATAATTTACATAAAACTGATAGCAAATAAACTTAACCCCGTTTCCAAATCTGAGGAAAGTTCCTGAAGATCTAGTAATTATATTTATCAAACGTAACTTTTTGATGAGCTTCTTTGAAATTATTTTACCTAAATTATAAAATTAACGCTTAGAGGAATTTTTCCCTTTTGGTCTAACTAACTTGTGATCATGGCATGGTTTATTGGCGCTGACGCTTTGATTGTAAGATGACCTACATGAAATAATTCTTTTCAACGACGAATTTATTTCTTTCAAATAAACAATGGTTTATTCAATTCAAAAGTACCTGATAATGATCAGGTACTTTTGAATTGTCAAAATCAGTTCGTCAAAAACATGAAGCTATTTGCACGTTCCAAAGCGTAGATCTCTATGGAGAAGAACATGCAAGAAACTCCACGGACACTCTTTTAAATCATTTTATGTTTACAAAAATCCTGGTTACATTAACCTTGTTGCTTCTATATATGCTGCTGGGGAGTTTGTTGCGCCACTTCTTCTTCCCAGCTAAAACACTAGGAAGTGGTGACGGGCGGGCGTTTTGGGGGACCGTCTTTATGTAGAACTTTGACGTTCAAAAAGTGCTGGCACTCAGCCTTATTTGAATAAATGACTTTTGACTTTTTGACTTTGACTTTGATATGAGAACAATGTAAAGAAAGAAAAAACAATTTATAGTATCAAATATTAAAATGAGCCAGTGGCAACTAAGGGATGACCAGTCTCCACATCTTCATCGATTTGACCTAATTGTCCTGCTGGAAGTATATGCTGTGTAGAGTTTAGAGCAGTGAACATTAAGCAATCTCAGATTATTCACATAAAAAAAATTGCAAAAATATTTAAAGGTTTTAAGAAAATGTTATATATATTTTTATATTTTCAAGTTTTATTTCGTACTTTTTACTTCATTAAAAGCTTGCCTTTAAAAATATGTTTTGAAAAAATAATTTTAATTTCGGAAGTCGGTGTCAAAAAACGAAAAAAAAACACCAAAAACTTTTATCTTATTTTATAACTATTATCTTTTTAGTTTATCTTTGAAATTCACCTTCCAATGCAAAGGCAATTAAGCTATAACTAAATTCAACGCAAAAGAATCAAAACGAAGAAATAAACGAAAAAATCAAAATATAAAAAGTACAAAACAAAAATAAGCTTGGGGCTTAAGCTTATATTTGTTTTGTACCTTTTAGCATTATAATTTCTTCAAATACCACCTACCCCTGTCACCTATCACCAGTAGCGTATTTACTCATCGGTCAAATTCGTCTTTACCCAGGGCGGAAGCAATCTGAGATATTCTTCTATTCAGACGCCACGTCACTTCTTGTCAGTCAAATGAACGAACCACGCAACAGCAAAGTGATGGTGGACTTTAGAATGGCCTGTTATAATTGAAAGCTGATATAGAATTTTGTGTCTGTGCTGTTGACTGCTGAAGAAATCACGCATTTGGAGCCTACCCTGAACGCAGCAGTCTAGTCATGGTGGATTTTAGAACGTGCTATAAAATATGAATGTTTACTTAAAATTTTGTGCCAATACCGTTGACCGTTAAGGAGTTGGTTCATCTGGAGCCAATCCAAGATGGAACTGCAAAACATAATTAATATAGAAATTTAATGAAATTGAAACTGAACCAGCATTTAAAATTTCAACTCTGTATGATAAGAGGAACTTGTTCTATTTCAGCTTACAAGATTTGACTTACAGTAACAAACATGCAGACATATGATTCCAAGTTAAATAAAAGCTTTTAAGTTCTGTCAAAGTATATTTCAATCAGCAAAACCAATATCCTGTATTCCGGATATTGCTCGCAAATGTGGTATATACAAATAAATGTAAGGCTCAGCTAAGTGATGGCGCATTCATATATCATGGCACGCCGTGCCGGCTGGACGTGCTAACATTGAGTATTGACTGTACTTACTGAATTTGGTTGTTTATTTTAAAACCCTAAGCCCTCAACTAGTGATCATAGTGAACTCCACATTTGGCGACGTTGAGTAGCTTTGACTGGTATCTGAGTGACTGTGAATTACGATTGTCATTTTGTTTGAGAAATCGGGCTTTGTTTATAAAACCTGTAAACTATTTTGCACCTGAAAGCTAATTGTCGTAGGTACTTTAAGAACGAAGCATTTAAAAACAAGTCGAAATATCATTTCAGCGACAACTAATGTCGAAAAATGTAGGGTAATAAGACGTCCCTTTGACAATACAACACGACACAATTTTTTTTTTTTAATACAAGAATGCCCAAAAATGTTTAGAGATTTTTTTCTGAGTTGAGAGAAAATACAACAATGTTTTAGGTTCTTAAAATAAACTATTCAAGCCCAGATATTTTTTATTAATATCGATCCTTTGTCAGAGCGAAGTTTCACAATACCGCAGGTGTACAAAAGTAATTTTAATTTATAGTCCCATGTTACCATCCGCCATTCTGACGTCATTTTGGCGGCTCTATTGTTATTCAGAAGCTCCGTTTACAGGCTTGGAACACGTTTGATATTATGTTTATGTAAGGTATAAAACGTTATTGGCTTTCAAAATATTTTTCAATTTGGTGTACCCACGTCTTGAAAGATTTTTAATATCATCGGCTAAGAATACTTTCATGAGTACCTAATACAAGCTTTTCCTCTGGCGTAGCTCCCGTGGCCTAAACCAGAGGAGTGGATTTTTGATGCCTTTGATGCTCAGCTATAGTGCAGCTTGCCGTCAGTGAAAAAAATTGTATCACGGATCAGTGACCTTAGTTCGAGTTCTTCAACGTGCTCGATCGCGTTAACGTAAACGTCAGTTTGCATTAAAACTCGATAGGTGCCGTCTGGTGACAAATAACGGAAAACCTTTATTTTTCTATACTATAACCTATACATATAAAAAGCTTTGTCCTGAATGACTGACTGACGGATCAACGCACAATCTAAACAGCTGATCGTAGAGACCTGAAACTTAGAGGGTGTGTTCTTTGTATGACGTAAGCATCCGATAAGAAAGGACTTTTGAAAATTCATCCCCTAAGGGGGTGAAATAGGGGTTGGAAGTTTGTATGAAAAATCTTATTCCTTGAGCCAATTTTCATGAAATTTGGTACAAATATTCGCCAAAGTAAATAATAAAAACTGTCATTATTACACAAAAAAAATCAAAACACGATCATGGTATTTTAAATTTTGTATCTAAGATTAACATACAATTTTACAAAGAGGACTCCTTTTAATGTGTACACGGAATATTAAAGCACATTTTGTAAATTCAACTGCATCGTGAAAAGGGATGGCAAATCACACTTCACACTATATAATCACACTTCACATTAATATTATAAAGGCGAAAGTTTGTGAGTGTGTGTGTATGTTTGTTACTTCTTTACGCGCTAACAGCTGGACCGATTTAGATGAAATTTGGTATAGAGATTGTTTGAGTCCCAGGAAAAGACATAGGATGTTGATTTGATGTTTCATTGGGATAATTTTCGACAGTCACGCGGGCGGAGCCGCGGGCGACATCTAGTTGACATACATAAGTGAACGTTTACGTTAAAGCGTTCGAGTACTTTTAAAAACTTACACTAGGGCTCTGTACTTCCAGAGATTACCCTTTTACGAAAATGTATTCATAAAAGATAACAAACAATTCTACCTACATCTTTACAATAATGAGTTAAGATTACAATATCAATCCTTACCCCGAGGGCAAAGGGAATCTTCTAAGTCAAAGACGAAGTTTAATCTTTATCACGTTGTCTGTTACCGTAAGCTAATGATGTATTTGTAGGTTCCCAGAAATTTCGTATTACTCATTGGTGCGAGATGAAAATTGAGTTAAATGGGGAACAACACGGAGGAGTGAGTGAGGGGTGATCAAAGCGTCTACTTCACGTAACATCGAATCAGCATTTAGCTTCCTCAACCTAGTAACTCGGTAACACGGTATCGACTTGAACTGGTCGACAGACCCTCGGACTTCTGACTGACCCATAACGATTGTCAGGCACAGCACTAGGTAGGCGTAGTAAACCTTATCAATCGACTCATGCTGGTGTTATTTCTAAGCCAGGACCTCCTCATTTTGTAAAAATACATAGTCACGGTTTGGGACTACTTTCATTGCGCGTATAGCCTAAGAGTGGAATTCCTTGCTGGAGTCTGTGTTTATAAACAGCGGCCATTCAATTAGCGAATGCGATTGTTGAAATGACAAATTACAAAGGATTTATCAAAATGATTACGTGTCATGTCGATCGCGTTTGTCAATCCCGTACCGAACGTTTTTGACATTCTCATAGCTATTACTTCGGGGTCTTTTAATCAAGAATGAAAATTTTACTTCTATGCAAGCATGCTCAATGGTTGACCACATCATTGCTTAACATCAGGTGAGATATCTAGTGGTCAATCGCGAGCCCATAAATTTCAGCCGAAATACATCTACTGCTCGACACAGGCCTTCTCCAAGTGTCGCCACATCGACCGGTCCTGTGCATCTCGCATTAAAGCAGATTCCTGCTGCCATCACTAGGTCATCCGTCCACCTTGTAGGTGGCCTTCCAGCACATACCTTTCCGATACGCGGTCACCACTCCAGAATCGTTCAACCCCATCGACTATCAATAATATGAGATATTAAATAGGAAAAAGATAACTTACAGTCATAAGCCCATCCAATCTTGGCAAAGAGGTCGATGAAGCCGGTGGACACGTTCATCTTGCCGAGCTCTGACGTCCTATAGTCCCAGGGGAAGACGTGGTGGTAGTTGTGCCAGCCCTCGCCCAGGGCTGCCAGGCTCACCAGGCTGTTCTCCACCGACTTTATGAACCTGGCGAAGAAACACAGGTAATCATTTTACGGTAGAAAAAGTGTCAGTTCAAAATGAAAGTTGGATATTATTCCAACAGAACGGTTTACAAAATTTCCTTTGACTCTCTTCAAGGTCCAGTCCATCTCTATACAAAAAACAACATACTTAATTGATTTATTGGTTTAGGCGTGAAAGCATAGCAATCGGGCAGACAGCGTTATTTCACATTTATAAATGTAAGTGTGGATATAATTTAAATGATATAGGTAATTTAAAACCTCATATAATGAAAAATAGTTTAAAGAGACAGTCAGAGTATTTGAGAGTAAATTTTGTTTAGTCTACACTAACACCTTATTAGTTGACTCCTCATGCGATATAGATACCTACTTACAAAGGCTAGACAGTAAGATGTTACCCACATAGTTAACAATATTCGTACTTATTCAAAATTGGGACAAAAAAGTACTCACGACTTCACGCGTGGGTAAGTACCCAAATGGTTGGCTTATTAATAAGACCCTCAGAGATATTTCAGGGATCCTATTCAAATAACAGTACAATAAAAGAATATTCGCGTTTATATACACAATACAATGTTGTGAACGAATACGTTATAATATTAAATATTAAATCAATGTACGGTTATCAAATACTTTATTTATTGATTTATTTATTATTATAAACACACTATCTTTACAGGCAGACCCAATACAATAGTGGTTTGCAAACACACACAAGATAATTTGAAAATAAGTTACGACTAATACTAGGTATAATTAAAACACTAAACTTTAAAAATAACTTGTAAAACACAAACAAACAAACAAAAACAACAACACAAAAAAAGTAAAAATTAAATATAAGAGACAAAATTCAACAAAACTCTTGCGAATTCACTCAAGTTGCACGAAAATATGTCTGTCCTCTCATGCACTTCATTTAATACACGTAATGTGCGGGTGAGCGGTGTTTTTGACAGCAGGTTGGTTTTGGCAACAGGCACGGCCAGCAGTGGCGGTCGCCGCCGCCTCCACACGTAGCGCTCCGGCACGCACAGCTTCAGGTGTCGCAGCACTCCCGGGCAAGTAAATGTTGATAAGTAAATGTTTATCTACTAATGTAATAATATTATCTTTATCCTACATGTTATAGTATAGCAGGCTATGGTTTGAAGAACAAGATAGATCATTTTGATGTGAAACTTGTTTTTCAATCGCATTTCCAGAAAATTGGTGTGTAATTGGCTTATCTGCGTAATTTTTTTTAAAACTAATGCTTTTTCTTTCAAAAGATCTTTCTGAAGATTCGTAGTTTTTTAACTTAAACCTCTTTTGAGAATATTTTTCATTCAATCTTCTTTATCGACGCCTTCATTACCTTACAATATTGTCAGTGAAAACTTTTAATTGGCCTTCTTTCACTAACTGTCAACTATCTGTATCCTAGCTGTAAGTTTTCTTAAGAAATAAAATAGAAAAATAAAAAAATAAAAATTAAGGAGTCAAAAAGTATTCAGTGGTAATTTTTACTAACAGGCTTTTTTTATTTTTTTGAAGGATGGGAAATCATCAAATGACTTTTTCCGCTCTGGATGGAGCGGAAGGGCGTGCGCGAGACTCTTACTGACTAAAACCAATCCGTGTTCCTTCTAAAGCCCTTTGCGTTCCAGGGCCGCGGTGACTCTTTCGAACATGGGTTACTGGGTTCAGTTATGCGAATTAAGGTTTGTGAGGAGTACTTTCGCCATAAAAATATCCTGTTTCAGAATCCATCCCATGCTCATGTTCCCATGTTTCAATCATCCAATTATGTTCAGCCGTTGAGGCGTAATTGATTGACAAACATACAAACTTGCACACTTTTACATAGAAGGATATTGGTTAAATTAACTCACGTCGTGACCGTGAGTTTTGATTCGTAATCCATGTTTAAACATTGTTCTAGAACATAACTACCCAGGTTTTAATTTACTGCAAGCCTCTTACAAAATCCCTACAAGGGTTTTCTTGAGGAAAACTCTATCGGCTTTGGTGAGACAGCTTAGTCAACTTGTTCTAACCGATTGAAATCTATCTAATAGACTTGCCAAGTGCTTTTGTTGCATTTACGAGATTGACAATTTCCTTGAGAGTACTTCTATATAATGAAATAGAACGTCTACGTTGGTCTAGTACGAAGGAGAAACAGAACAATATAATGGTGTATACGCTTTGTAGGTACTTTTATAAACTGTGACTCGATTCATGCCCGGTTTCTGAGGTACTTTATCGGTCGTTTATTTACCTTGAGTATGAGTATATGATGATGATTATAAATAGCGGTTTCACAGCTGCCTTTTTTAAAATGAATCATGAAATACAACTTTTCCAAAGACATAAACTTTCCGTGTCCTAACGTTTTCGTCCGCTAATACGACACTTTTATAAAAATAGTTGAAGTGTCAACATAAATTGGGAACCATAAAATTTTCCAATTATTGATTACAACGTTTTGTAGTCATTACGGTTTGTAAAGTATACAGAGCAGGAAGATACTTTGACGGCCATTTTGAGAATCGGCGTTGTAACTTTTCATACAAACCAAACGTGTCATAGGAACGGCCTGTGAAAGTTCAGACTGGCTTTGACAGTCGATACTAAAATTGTGCTCAGCGCTCATGATATGTTCGCTTGGAAAAATTTTAACTTCCACGCGGGTAATGCCGCTGGCAGAAGTTAGTATTATTATATGTGCGAAGTAACTCTGCCTGTGAATTTTCACGTCGTAGAGGCTGAACGGATTTGGATGAAACTGGTCACATGTCTTGGAATAGGATACTTGTTATTCCGGGAGTATGTTTGCTTGGAAAGATTGGCGACTTTTAGTCGGGTGAAGACGCTGGGAATAGCTAGTAGGTTTAGAATAAAACAAATTCCAATCAAACGTAGACGTAGCGCTAGCGTGTTTGAGAGCGATGGAGTGGATGCAAAGTGCAACGTGGAGCAAAATATTGAACACGGTCTGAAATCGTAATAAGCTATGTGCGGAAACTCGAGCCTAGAGAATTCGTACAAGGGACTACATTGAGACGAAAAAGGTATAAGATGGTAAAGGCATACAAAGGTGTGGCTCTGTCAGGAATTTACAGGTTTTTTGGAAGAAATATATCGATATTAGATATCGTTTATCGATTCCCCTAATTTCACTGTAAACAGTTAATTTCCTGCACGCTCCCCCGCGTCGGGTGTAAATCGCACATTATTCATTATTGGCAAGAATCCATCAATTCCATAATGGATTCCAACATAGGCAAGTAAACGCCTCGTTTCTAAGCGGAATCCATTATTTCCTATTCCTATACGCAGGTGTTTTTATGGTGATATTCATTTTACTAAGTGATCGTACCTAAGTATTATATCGCTTAGCTATCGATCGCTTGAAGGAATGATATAGTTGAAGTAGTGTGCCTACTTTGTTTGTATTTCTTCAGATGTTGATTGATTGAAGAGTAAATATTGCTGGGTCAGTGTGCTAGAAGTATCTATAGGGAAGGTACATAACAAAGCATCACGATCACGCCTGTATTCATCGAATTGCTTAGGTAGAGGTATACCTACCTATAGCCCATAAAACAACATTTCTCCAGTAACATTTAAGTCCCAGGAGAGAGGGACAGGAGGTGAGTCCATAATTATTGTCATCGAGCACAAATCCAGCCTGCTGATGTTACTGAGAAATTCTAGATTGACTAACTCAATAACGTCTTCCTTGACTCCGGACTCAATCACTGGATCATGGCCTCAGCCTCAGCTGTAGCACTTACGACGGCTAGACTAACGAGGAAACCAGCACTTGTTGTACATCTACCTTTTAAACTAAGGTAAATTAACTTAATAGCGGTAACGTGTGAAATCATAATAATGTTTAAGCTCATCACAATAATATTCTCCTACCCGTGGAATAGGGAAAACATAGGAAATTTACGATGTCCTCATAAAGAGGTAATACTTCCTGCATTTATGGATAGTAAACTGTAATAAAATGTATGGAAATAACGACATTACAATACAATCGTCTGAAGAACCACAATTGGATTGTATTTTGTCACTTTTGTCAAGATTGTTTGCTAAATGTATCTGTTCGCCTAGCATTCTCAAACTGTTTTGGTCGGTTCTCAGTCTATCTGAATGCAGTTGACTAACAGCATTCTATATGGAGCAACTGCAGATCTGACCGCCACAACCTTGTTGGTATTAGGGATGTTGCCGGGATTAAAAAAAAATTGTGAGCCGTTGACATTGAAATTATTTTGTACAAGTAATATGCATAAAAGAACAGATTACGACAGGAACTAAATATGGCATAATGAAAAACATACATATGGATATATACCATCATATAGCGTGGCGACGCGCCACCAGGGCATGCGTCGCCACGCCAACAATCGGTTTTACCCGGGGCTATAAATGTTTCACATCAAAAATATGATTCTATTTAGTCCGTCAGTTAGATTATTGAAAATTGAAAAATATTGGAAACGTATTTTTTATTTGATCAAATCAATAAAAAATACGAAGATAAACGCATCAAAGATATGGAGTGGGGGCTTGGAACGTCTCTTTCCAGTAAAAAGTGTACCTACTGGTAAGTGACGTCACACGAGTTTGCAACGCACTGAATCGTCTTCATTCTTTATTAACGTGACAAAAGAAAAAATACGTGTTCAATATTTTTTGGAAATCTGACGGAGTAATTAGGTTTTTTTTGTTAAATATCCTATTAGGAAACATTACCCCTTGGCTAAACTAGTGTATGACTTTCTGGCTTCTGGCTACGGTCAAAGATCAACATAATGACAGACTGTTTGCTGAATATATATTTTCCAAGAATGCTACTAACTATAAGGTTGAATATTTCTTATGCCACGAGATTATTCAGTAGCTGCCCAATGAAGTGTAAGAAAGATCAAGATTACCCGACCCTTAGTCCTTCCTTAGGCTATGTCCATTACTCGTTAAGATCTTGGAGACTAGAGGTTTATCATTTTGCCTGTACCCTATACTAAATTCCACTCACATTTGAACATCGTTTAGGGTCAATTAAATTACATTGAAAAATCATTCACAATTTTTCACAGGTTTTTAGGGTTCCGTGGTCAACAAGGAACCCTTATAGTTTCGCCATGTCCATCTATCTGTCTGTCTGTCTGCGGTTTAGCTCAGAGTCGCTTAACGCTATGAATTTTGGTATGGGTATACATATTAATCACGCCGACAAAGTGGTAAAATAAAATCTTGATATACATTTTTTTTATCGTCTACCCCATGGTGTGGGGTGTCGTTGGATAGGTCGTTTAAAAAATAATGAGGTTTTGCCAAACCATCTTTCCATCCAAGGATCCGTTTGCGAAATATTAAGATTTAAAGTGCTACTTTTTGTTAGAGTCAAGTGTCTCCCCCTCTGCTAGCTAAACAGTCGTCTTTGGAGACGGGTAAAAATTCAAAGTAGTAGCATAGGTACATAATATATTATTTACGCTACTACTTTTTTTTTTCAATTGGAAAGGAAAGGAAGGAATCGAATTCGAAATCGAATCGAATCGAGTAAAAAGGAAAACTATCACCGTTACCTAGGCTTTACGACTTACTGAGTATAGTCGACCATCTTATAAAATAAACTTGACGACAATGTTACGTACAACTACGGAACCCTACACTGTGCGTGGCCCGACACGCACATGGCCGGTTTTTTTATTTTTCGAGCGCCTGTTTTGAACATTTGTTTTAAGAAAAAAATAAAAAAGAAACGGAAAGTTTTGAAATGGGTTGTTTGTTTCGTGACAAAATAAAAGCTTGGATGTTTGGTGACCGTTTTAGAACGGCCTTTTAAAAAAAGGGCTGTGATGAAATCCGTTTTATGAAATTTCCTACGGTGTTTTGACATCATATTTTTTATACATAGGGACCCAGAGTAAGACCCAGGAAGAAATGTGTTGTGAGGAGCATCATCATCTGTCTAGCCCTTTACCAACTATGTTGGCGTTGGCTTCCAGTCAAAAAGGGTTCAGCTGAATACCAGCACATTACGTGGAGTGGTTACTTACCAGACCTCCACAACCCACTAACTGGGTAACACGGTAGTTCTTGGCAAGACTGGAGTCAGATTTCCTGGCTTCTGACATTCCGTAACGACTGCCAAAGATCTACAAATGACAGCCGGGACTAACGGCTTTCCGAGGCACAGAGGAAACTTAAGTGTGTTAAGATGGTTACCCATCCACAGACCAACCTTGTGTCGTGAAGAGCATAGGCAGGAAAATATTTCTACGAAGGGAGGCCAGAAACAGAGTGTAATGGAAGAAGATCTTCAAAGAAAAAAGAAGCTACGATATCATAATGTTAAACAATGATAAATTCAGGGAATGTTCCGAGATGGACATCATCATATAACGGTACCGTTTCCTTAGAACAGTAAAGCAAAGGTAAACAAATAATAAATTTGTTATCTTACTTGTCATAAGGCTTGTTTCCCCACAGATGAGCGAAGCTGTTGACGCAGAAAGCGATGTTCAGTGTGATAGTGAACCTTGTCACGAAGCTGATGACGAAGCTGTTGACCAGGGTCTCGTTCCAGAAGTACCAGGGCAGGAAGATGGGGAGCCCAATGTTCAGTAATGCGAACATAGGAATGAACAACCTGGAACAAAGATTTATTCTATTAAGTATTCAGAAAATATATGAGAAATCAATTAAATGTCTCGAGTAACCCTGCATAATATGTAATTGCAAGAAATCACAGTAGCGCAAGACTTGAAAAGGTAATTGTAATAAACATGACATTCTTAGGGTTTACTGCCTCCGCTATACGTCCATTTGCCAGTCATCCGTTTGCCAGCGGGTTATATCTCATGACAGTTGAATTAATTTTCACTGACCGTATATTTTCTGTTACCGCTTTTTAACAAAAATGTATATAATATAACATTAGATAATTTCAATGGCCATAAGAATTGTGCTTTTTTTCGGTTTTAAAGTAGTCCATGATCAGTCATTTTCTATACTCGAATCAATACTTGATCATGAACTCTACTCGTGAAAGTAAGTTTTTTTTTTTTACGCATTTGGTCAATTTTCTGTTGCCTTATTTGTAGTACAAATAAAAAAAAAGTTAAATCAAAAACTAAAACCCGACTACTAAAAAATCACGCTCTAACATGTATGAAACAAGAAAATTTTCAGTGTTGTTCAGAGAATAGCCGTGGTAGTTATTAAATTTTCACGTCAACGCGCAACGCAAATAAAAATAAAACAAACTTCTTTCTGTTACTACGAAAGTTGGTTGCAGATTTTGCAAAAAAAGAATGTGAAAATTTGACAAAATTTCCACAAAAGTATTTTCCTATTTCCGGTGTTTTTATTTGTGTCGAGACTTCCGTGTGGAGATTTTAGGTTTGTAGAATTAAAGTTACGTTTTCTCCAGCGTGGTTTTATTTCAAAACCGTAACTATTTAACAAATAGCTAAAAAAATTACTAAAGAAAACTCCTAAGTAAAAGAAGGAGATGTGTGTTGTTGGTGAAAACGAGCATTTGGTGGAGATCTAGATCATACTTTCTTAACAGAGCTTCACTACCTTAGCTAATAGAGCTTACCTAACTAATAATAGAGCGACCTAACTAATTAAAATTAATATTAGAGCTACCTAACTAAAAACTAATAATAGAGACTACCAAACTAATGGAGCTTATAAACTGAAGCTGCAATAATTTAGACTTTTCTGAAATCGATCCCCCGACTAACTTTGACTTATGTTTTGCGCATAAGTAACACGCATTACATTAAAGCTATTCGTAAAGCAAGTAAATCCGAGACAATTATTTATTTATGATAAGAAAATACCTACAGGTTTTCGAAAACCTTCCGGCTCTTAATTTGGTTTACATAATTTATGTCCGTTCATAAAACTTGTTTTTGCATAGCAATAGAGATATCGTAACAACCATTACTTTATAAGTCACATTTCGTGTTCTTTTTCCAATAAAATAAACAATGTTAATTGACTACGTAAGTTCTCAGCAACCTTTTATAATGAATTCAGTTTTTTAGCTCAATATTATCGTTAACTGATAAGCTTAGCGAGAAAAATATGAGCATTCAAGGACCGACTCATTCCTTAGATAAAGAACTACTTCTTGGAAAGCTAATTTATACATGTACATATATTACGGGTCTTACTATTATGTATTAAAAATGTAAAAGTTATATGTATTTATGAATCAGTCCTCAATGTATTTGATTAAAATGTTGAACTTTGGGCCTATATTAAATCATAATTATTTGTATACGCGGGCCAAGTTGCTGGAAAAACTAGCTATCAATAATGCTGCCACATGCCGTGGTAATCCACGGAGCAATAAGTGATAAAATGCGGTCTTATTAAATATTTTGAATGTTTTCTACATTCAAAATATTTAATTATCATAATAAATATTTTATTTCAGACCAAATTAAAAGATCCATTATGATGTTGTTAGTAAAAGTCTTCATCTAATGTTAGTAAAAAAAAAACACACACTATATACAAAACTGAAACGACTGACAACTACGTGTTCAGCCGTATCCAGTGAGCCAACATGGGGCTGTCCCACCTATCACACAATACACTCAGGATGATGTTGGAGCTAGCACGTATTCTACCGAGAAATAGAAGGTCACCGTTTCCGTATAATGGCATGAAAACCATCAACTCGGTGAACATCCCGGAAGCGCTACAAAAGCACAAGGCGTTGTATACCCTCAGCGTATACCTTTTTTTTGTTTTTGATCTCGGGGGGAAATCCTCATGGAAATCCTCCACCCTAGGGCGGGTGGAGGGGTCTGTCAGACTCTTACTGACTAAAACCACCCCGGTGTTCCATCTGCCACCTACGCCGGGGATCGCGGGAACGTATGCGACTTCCGCAATCCCCGGCTGGTGCCGGCCCGCCTCTGCGGGCCACCTCGCGTCGGCGAGGGGAGTGAGGTGTTTAACTCCCCTCGCTACTTCAAAGAGGGGCGCACGGGAACACCACGCGCCGCCACCTCGGGTCCGGATGAGTGGGGGGCGACGGACATCCCCAAGTCCGCCACCCCTGGACCCAGTTAGGGGGGCCGGAAGAGGGCAGCGTATGCCCTCCTCCGACGCCCGATGCGCCTGCTGCGGGCCGGGAGAGCGGTTGTGATCTCCCTCTCCCTTTCCGCAGCCTCCTTCTGCGTGATAACTGTCTCGCAGAAGGAGACCACCGCGTCCCAGGACTCCTCACCGCCGACCATAGCATGGACTACGGCCGGCAGCGAGAGGTCACCGCCTACAACAGAGATGAGGGCACGGCGCGGCTCCTCCCAAGCTGCACACTCTGCAAGCGTATGCCGTGCCGTGTCCTCCCGACAGTCGACGCAGTGGTGACATCGAGCGTCCGGCTCCCTGCCTATGCGACACAAGAACCTCCCGAAGCAGCCATGCCCCGAGAGGACCTGCGTCGCACGAAACGACAGGGAGCCGTGCCTTCTCCCGAGCCACAGGTCGAGCACTGGCCGGATGGCCTCGATGGTGATGAGGCCGGCGGTAGGGCTCGAAAGCCTGTCCCGCCATTCCGCCACCAGGACCTCGCGCAGCTGCGACCGACGCAGCTCCAAGTGTTGCTGCGTCAGTCTTTCGCCGCGCGCCCGCGCGTCCTCGCGCCACCTATGCAGTGACGCGAGCACTTTCGCCTCCAGGTCCCACGGCGGAGATCCGGCCAGTGCGCAAGCCGCCTCGTAGGAGATCGTGCGATATCCCCTGATGACTCTGACGGCCATCACCCTCTGCGGCTTCCGCAGAACAGTGATGGTGCTGGCCGTCAGGTCAGCCGCCCAGATCGGGGCCCCATAAAGGGCCATCGATCGCACGATCCCCACGTACAACCGCCTACAGGCGGTGCTCGGGTCCCCCAGATTGGGAAGCAGCGTTGACAGCGCCCCCGCCGCGCCCAACAACTTGGGCGCCAGCCATCGGAAGTGGGGGCCGAAATCCCACCGGCTGTCGAGCACCAATCCCAGGTACTTCATGGTGGAGTCGACAGCGATACGGGCCCCCCCGACCACGATGTGCGATCCCGGCGGCGGCGCTCGTCGGGGGCCATGAAAAACAATGGCCTCCGACTTGTTGAGGGCCACCTCCAGGCCGAGGCGCCGTATGCGGCTCACCACCTGTGAGACCGCAGCCGTCGCCAGCAACGCTGCCTCTCTGTGCGAGCTCCCCCGGGCAGTGACCAGCGTGTCGTCAGCGTAACACACCAGGTTCACTCCCGGCCGGAGTTCGCCCCTCAGCACCCAGTCGTACCCGATGTTCCACAGGAGCGGGCCCAAGACCGAACCCTGCGGAACACCGCACGACATGGGGCGCTGGTATCTGCCATCACGTCCCAGATAGGTGACACACCTTTCCGCCAAATAAGCCCCGACGACACGACGGAGGTAGGGAGGCACTCGATGATAACGCAGTGCCTCCCGAATACAACTCCAGGGCAGGGTGTTGAAGGCGTTGGAGATGTCCAAGCACACCGCCAACAACACACCGCCCCGCGACACTGCTTCCTCCGCCAGGACTCTCACTCGCGATATCGCCGTGATAGTGGAGCGCCTTTGCCGAAAGCCGTACTGGCATTCGGCCAGGTCCGGCCCCTCTCCGCGCAAGTGGCCGACGAGGCGGGCTGCGACTATCCGCTCAAACAGCTTTCCCACCTCGTCGAGCAGCACTATGGGCCGGTACGCGGACGGTAAGTCCGCAGGGCGCCCCGCTTTCCTGAGCAGGACTAGACGACCAGATTTCCACTGAGCGGGAAACTGGCCCTGCTCAAGGCACGCCGAGTAGAGTCCTCTCAGTCGGGGCTCCAGCTCCTTCAGAGCGAGTACTAACGCGCAGCCGTGAATCCCGTCGGGCCCCGGGGCAGTGTTCCTTGCCCGGAGCCGTGTCACGGCCGCCCTCAACTCCCTCAGCGTATACCTAACCCAACGACTGCACGTTTAAAAAGACTGGCAGTATGCTCTGAAAAGGTAATTAATGTTTGTGAAATAACTGTTCACTCGATTCTGCAGGCAACATGCAAATCGAGTACATATTGTTGTGCACCAAATTTGATGCCGGGTACACAGCGGTATTAGTTACCACCATGGCCATCTAGTATCAAGTACCAGAACTAGTAGAGTTAAGATCCTTCTAGACTTTTCTATGCTAGAACATTCTACAGTTCTCGACATTTGGTCAGTCGGGACCGGTATGTACGCGAACTTTCAAGATGTTTCTAAAGTAGAATGTTGTGGAATTAACTGACGGCCTGTATAAGGACCACATAACCCGCGAGCGAGTCAGTATTTTTTTTTTTTGTTTTTTTCAGTCGAGCGAGTCACTATTGGATTTATGATACGAGCGATAACTTCAAAAGCGATTATAATGATCAGTAGTGCAATTGTGTTTTATAGTTAGTGTTTAAAAGTTGTAATTACTGCTGTTTAATTAAAGTGTCATTTTTATTTATTTATTCGGCTTTTTTATTGTCACGAACCCAAGCTCATATCAATATTCACATATTTTGTTAACAAATACCAAATAGCTAAAACAACAGCTATTTTCTTGAAACTGCCTTTTGTGGCGAATTTCGATTCGAATTTCTCTCCTGATTAACACCGCAGTAAGGCCGTTTAAAATTAGGTCCTAAGAATAGGACCCCTCCCCTTGTTTGTGGTACTTCAGATGTTCATGGGTGGTCGCATACCATTAAGCTGCATGGCCGCTTTGCTAGTAAACGATTCTATGCTGATCTGCGGCGGGTAATACGTCCGCCCTGCACTATCAATAAAACTCGGGTATGAAAACCGATATAAAACTAGATGAATATTAAAACTGATTTAAATAAACTTTTTTCCTAAAACGATGCTGAGTTTTGAATCCTATTCAAAACTCAGCATCGTTTTAGGAAAAAAGTTTTTAGGAAAATAGTTGAAATGTTGATAATTGAGTTTTCTTAATTAAATCATCATAGGCAACTACAAAATATGACATATTGAGTTTTTTAATTGTAATTTTACGTATCCAAAAAAAAACTTAATATTAAAGTTCGTTATTTAAATACTTTGATAAGATATTAGATAGCTTGTCAAGGTTGGTCTGAGGATGGGTGACCATCTTAACATACCGACTTTTTTCCGTGCTTTGGAAACCACGTTAAGCTGTTGGCCCCGGCTATCATTTGTAGTTCTTTGGCAGTCGTTACGGACTGTCAGAAGCCAGTAAATCTGAGTCAAGTCTTGCAAAGAACTATCGTGTTACCCAGTAAATGGGCAGCCGCTCCACGTAAATACTGCTGAATCCGGTTTGACTGGAAGCCGACCTCAATATAGTTGGGAAAAGGCCAGGCAAATGATGATAAAAATATAAGAACCTATATTCGTGCCGAATCCTGTTTCAATGACACAAATAGTATAATCCACCAGTCTGTAAAAAATACTCGTTTGTGTCTGAATTCAGTTAAATTTCTGAATGCGTTGGTTTCAGTTATGTCTAAAAATATTTTCCGTTGCTGGTATATTTGCGTTTGGAACATAATTATTCAAGTGTCTTTATAAAAAAATTGCGAGCCGTCACGGGACGCCTGTCAGATGTGAAAATCGAAATTATTTTGTAAAAGTAAAATGCATAAAAGAATAGATTACGACAGGAACTAAATATGGCATAATGAAAGATACATATAGACTGTACAATACATACATACCATCGTATAGCGTGGCAACGTGTCGCCACGCCAACAATCAGTTTTACCCGCGGCTGTAGATGTTTTACATCAAAAATATATTTTAAGCTTATACATACATACATATATACTAATACAATAAGTTGGGAATCAATTGAATTCGTACATAATAATTATAAACTACCTTTACAGTCAATTTTGTTTTTATTTGTACCTATTGTTACAGAGATTTAAAAGAATCGACCATTCCCTTACTTCTCTTTGCAGATGATACCTCTCTTGTCTTTAAAGTAGATAGAAATAGACAAGATTTTGATGACGTAAACAGTGCTCTCTCCATGGTTACGGATTGGTTTACGACAAATAACCTAGTTCTCAATGCTAAGAAAACAAAATGTATCAAGTTTGCCTTACCTAATGTTAATAATCTAGGACCGAATATCGTCTTAAACAAAGAGATGCTTGAAACTGTGGACTCAGCAGTATTCTTGGGAATAACTGTTGATTCCAAACTACAATGGGGCCCGCATATATCAAGCCTGTCAGGAAGGCTCAGCTCGGCTGCCTACGCCGTCAGGAAAGTAAGACAATACACTGACGTTTACACAGCTCGGTTAGTCTATTTTAGTTATTTCCATAGCGTTATGTCTTACGGTATCCTATTATGGGGAAGAGCTGCAGACATACAAAATATATTTGTGTTACAAAAACGCGCTGTTCGAGCAATATATCAGCTGGGGTCAAGAGTTTCCTTAAGAGAACTTTTCAAAGATATTGGAATTCTCACGGTAGCATCTCAATTTATTTTTGCAAACATATTATATATTAGGCAAAATATACATTTATACACTAAAACCAGTGATATCCATAACTTTAACACTAGAAACAAGCACAAATTACATGCACCATCCCATCGTCTTCGAAGGGTCCAAGGCTCATTTGTGGGGCTCGGTATCCGTTTTTACAATAAGCTACCTCTTTCTTATCTTGAGCTGCCTTTTAACTCGTTTAAAGCTAAAGTTAAATCTAACCTTTGTTCGAAGGCATACTATTCAATCAATGATTATTTAGACGATGATAATAGTTGGTCGCAGTGTTGAACGCAAGACATACTTCGTTTTTAATGTTCTTTCATAGTTAGCTTATGACATATGAGTTCATATATTTGTTAATTTATATGTCCGTAGAGGTCAATTATTTGTTATTATTATTATTATTTTTTTTTTTTTTTTTGTATTGACTTAATACTCTCACAACAATGTTTTATAATGAGTGTATTGCAACATGTGATTAACTAGTGACTTCGACAGTTGTATGATTTTATTCTATCCTGAGCAACCGGCAGCAAGTTCGTCATGCTCCCTTAGATTTTACTGCTTGCGGTAGCGTCGGGGGTCGGGTTACCTCTTTCCCTCAAATATGGCGAGGGGGGTAATGGCTGATCTTTGCGTTATGCTCGTGAACGGGTGCTGCTTGTGGTGAAAGGTCGTCTTGTTAGCCATGGATTTTACTATTGTTATAACGATTATATGCTTAATGCTTAATTTTGATGGCCCTGGTTTATCACTTGTGGCGTCGAGTCACAGATCTTTTTATTAAATTCTACCCTCTGCACGTGTAAGCGGGCACACCCTTCATGTCTGGAGGCTTATTTAGTTTGATTTGATATTGTTTTTATGCTTGAGTTTGTCTGTTTATGCTGGCATAATGGAGTGTGCTAGCTTACAAGTAGCGAATTATTAAGTTTTATGTTTTTACGTATTACCTTTGTTGTATTGTTTTCTTTGTAAGAATACTGACTACTTACATACCTTTGTATAAGTGATAGTTCTTATAACTCAACAGACAGATGTGTTGCTGGGGAGTTTGTTGCGCCACTTCTTCTTCCCAGCTAAAACACTAGGAAGTGGTGACGGGCGGGCGTTTTGGGGGACTGTCTTTATGTAGAACTTTGACGTTCAAAAAGTGCTGGCACTCAGCCTAATTTGAATAAATGACTTTTGAATTTTGAATTTTGAATTTTGAACTTTCAAACATGATAAATTCAGCACAAATATATTTCCATCCGCTTTAAAACATTTTATTATTTGCGGTTTTGATTAAAACGTTGCGCGTTGTACGAATTGCACATTTTTTAGTAATAACATTGGCCCGAAAACCCGGGATGCCGATAAATGAGGTCGATGCCAGAAGTAGTATGCAGTATCATTTATTTACAGAAAAATAATGACAATGGGGCTTTTATTTATACCTTGATGAAAATCAATTGCAAAGAAGTGAAACCCAGGAAACGATTCTGTTTGTATTTATTCTTACTAGTTTTTACCCTCGTGCTCGTGCAAGTTGAAAATTATTCCATGGGAATTACGAGAAAAAAAAATTGTTAGAATTTACAGAAATACACTGCCTTTTCCCAATTACATCGGGGCCAGTTTCAAGTCTAACTGGATGCAGCGGTGCCAGTTTTTTACCGTGTTGCCTTACACGATACCCCTTGGCAAGTCTGGCGTCAAATTTTCTGACTTATGACTTTCAGCATCGACTGTCAAAGAGCTTCAAATGACAGGCGGAAAAACGTACTTTCCGAGGCACGGATGAGACTCGGTTTGTGATAGTCAACCACCCAAAGACCGATCTCGGTAAGGGTTGTTGAACGTTAAAGATCGATTGACGAAATGACGGATTAATGAGGTAACCTCATAACTCCGTCATTTATGAAACATACAAAAAAAACTTGTAAACGAATTGAGAACCTCCTCCTTTTTTGAAGTCGGTAAAACTATCCGCCCAAAGAAGACTTATTTCTAATTCTAAACACGTCGACGGCATCTATAGCAAATCGTCAGCCGTAGGTCTTTCCTATAAGTATTTGTATGGTTTGTCATGGCCTTGGTGATTCAATTTAGGCGAATTCAATGAGCACTTGCAGAGACTAACCGATTTGATTGTCTGTCTGATTGATGTGAACTAGCGTCAGAATATTGTTGTTTAAGGAAAAAAAACATTTTCCGAGCGAATATAATAAACACTATTTATTGTTAAAACAATATCTCCCTAATCATCAACAACCAAGGCTTTTTCCAACTATGCTTCAATTGTGATCGTATGTAACAGAATAATTTCAGTCTCTTTCTGTGTTGTGAGAGCTCTGCCACATAATTATAGCGTTGCGTCGTCGCACGCGACTTTTCAACGGATAGACGGGCGAGAGACGAAGCGGGGGAAGGGTGATACGCTGCGCTTTCGCAGCTCCGGGTGCGACGACGGACAGTGTTCCAATACTAGAGGGGCAAACGAAACGCGCGTACAGGACAGTCATGAGTGTGGAGGATATCGATATAGATTTCTCATCTCCTTAGTGCAAGAAAGACCGATCATATGGGATAAAGGTCATAAACATTACAATAATAAGTTTATTCCGATCCATTGTGGAGACTGACTGAGGTGCGTGCGTCGTCCTGTTGCGCTGCGACGTCGTGCGTCGTCGCAACGCAGGTGTGGCTTACAATGCGTTGATCCGTTGACGACGCAACGCAACGCACTAATGAGGCATCGCCCGAACATTTAGGTTCTTCGGATCGAGGTAACAGTAGCACTCTAATCATTTGAATTCAGGTAAGCTTCATTGATTCCAGTGGAAGTGCTAATGGTTGCCAGTACAGTTAAATATGTAATCAATTTTATTTTAAGAATCACATAAAAGTTATTCGATGTGTGACTTCGAATAATCTAGTGCAAATAAACGAGTTGGCACATCGCTATTTTGCTCGTGCGTCGTTTTGGTAATAGAACAGTTACTCACTATTAGAGCCTCTAAACAAAGTGCGGTAACGATTGTCTAAAAGTCTAAATGTATAGGATAGGATGATCAATTCCTAACATCATAATTGTATCATTTGATAGAATAATTTTGCTAACCTATAATGAATTGTTACACCGGCAATTGTATCCTATTACAAATAACAATGTACTGTTGTAAACAATTGTTGGTTAATCTGAATAAAATAAACATTTCAACATTTTGACCGTAATCGCTATCGCTGATAGAATTTCACTTTGCTAAAACTCCTATTTCACTATGAAAAGAAGAAAATAATAATTAATAATTGCTTGGATTTGAGCAAATCCCTCGTCTTCAATGACGAATTTCAGACGTTTTCCATCGGATAGCAACGTCTCCGAATTCATAATTATTACTGATAATGACAGATTAGGTTACAAATGGCTAGTACTACTTGCTCCATTTTACTACCCAGTCCAACCGCTATTAAATTTTTATATTGGTGGCTTCTGTCAATAATGTAGGAGTATTCAATTCTGCTAGGGTTGTGGGATTTGCTCGAAAGAGTCACCGTGGCTCTGGAATGCAAAGGGCTTTAGAAAAAACACGGATGGGTTTTAGTCAGTAAGAGTCTGACACGCCCTTCTGCTCCACCCAGAGCGGAAGAAGTTATTTGATTATTTTCCATTCTTAAAAAAAAGGAGTATTATATTCGCTGCACTTGATAACTTCTTTATAAAATAATAATTGTCAGTGTTCAAGTAGACTAACTATAGCGACATATAGCAAAAGCTAGTTTTGTTCTTCAAACGCACAACACGTAATGAAAATGTAAACCCTTCATGACGAGAGCACTCGAAGCTTTAGTCGGCATTAATTACAGTGATCCAGTGAATGGCGGCGAGCGGCAAAGGGACGCGGCTTGACCAGTCACGCGTCAAGAGTTTTCATATCACAACGTGACGTACCAAGTCTACGCGCAACGCTAACATCAAAAATTTTGTTAGGATTTTG
Organism: Mamestra brassicae; assembly: GCA_905163435.1. Lineage (NCBI taxonomy): Eukaryota > Metazoa > Arthropoda > Insecta > Lepidoptera > Noctuidae > Mamestra > Mamestra brassicae. The sequence goes on along the minus strand of LR990995.1, from coordinate 7,857,363 downwards.
TATTTGTAAATACGAAGAGCGAAAAATAGCTCGTTAAAAAATATTTATCCTGCGAGGTAGATACGTAAATGCTGGGTGCCTTGTACGAATATGTAATGCATTTTGAGCTACAGTTGGTACGAGATAATAAAGATGCTCTGGTTAAGGCATTACTTTGAAGTTTGTTTCGCTTATTAAGGATTTCACTTCCATTTTATGACTTAGAAAAGTTTGGACTCAACAGGTTCGTTTTTAAGAGTGGCAGAGTAAACCAAATTTAACTCTTTCAGTACCGCTGACACAAATAACGTGCTATTTTTATTGGTAGCAAGGCGTTTTTGTTGCGATTTGCATTCGGCACACCTTAGAACTTGATGTAGTTAAACACGTCACTCTTAACTGCTTAACAAGACGGGGCCCGCAGAGGCGTACCAGTCGAGGGCTGCGTTGAAGATTGCTTAAGTGCTCCCGTAGCCACCGGTGCAAGTGTGCGAGGGAACACGAGGTGGTTTTGTCAGTAGGAGTCTGACAGATCGTCCTGGGGCGGACGGAGGACATTAATGAGAATTTCCACCCCGTTGCCAAAAAAAAACGGTAAAAACAGGGTTACTTCGAAGACAGTGCGCATTTTTCTTCCTTGCAATCAGTATCCTTAAAAGATACTTTTGTTCGAAACACGATAAACAAAGTGTCCATTCATTTAAATGTTCTTGATATACGCATAAAATATAACCCTGTATAAGTAGATATGACAGTGTTAAATCAACCTACTTCTTCTGTAGTCTGACAACTGGGTCAGCTAGCAGATCTGCACACGTTGGTCGCAGCGCAATACGGCGGTCCTCCACGGCAGGGTGCGGTGTAAGCACCAGCCATCCGACGTGCGCGAACCAGAATCCTCGCCTGACATCGTGAGGGTCTGCCACTGTCTCCGAGTACTTGTGATGCACCCTGTGGTCCAGAGCCCAGATGTAAATGTCGCGCTGGAAAGAAAAAGTCAAGTTTAGAAAACAATGTTTGAAGTTGTAGCGACGCGAAAATATACGAAATAGTTATGTAGCCAAGACGCTACACAACGTCTTTTTTTTTAAGGATGGGATATCATCAAATGACTTTTTCCGCTCTGCGTGGAGCGGGAGGGCGTGGCAGACTCTTACTGACTAAAACCCATCCGTGTTCCTTCTAAAGCCCTTTACGTTTCAGGGCCGCGGTGACTCTTTCGAAAAATTCCGCAACCCTGGCAGGCTACACAACGTCTGGTCGTCCATCCATTTCAATAGAGGAACTATCACCTTGTTCCTCCTTTTCCAAAATTTTACATTCCAAGAACGCTAACGTCCCACCCGTGTTCAAGATTCCTATTTATAAGAAAAAAATCCTATTTATTTCCAAACCAGTTCCCGGAAGCGTCTTTGAGACGTATATTGCCAATTTCATCAAGTTTATGTATGCGATATTATTATATCGCTTGGCATCATAAATATAACGCATTAATTTTTACACTGCTGAAAAACCGCCCTTGAACACATCGTTTTAGAAGATATGCATTATGCGAGTAAGTAGAGCATAGCAGTACGAGCAGTATAAGTAGATATTTAAAAAGCACAAGGGTAATTTCTGTATCGCATTCGAATCTCAGTCTCAATTTGTCACAAATTCCTTTTTCCCTACCTGGGCTCATAACCTGTTAAAATAACGAAGTCAATATTTGAGAGATTCACTATTTTAATAAAATACACTAACGAGACAGTGAGACAATATAACAACCGGTATCATATCATTGTGAAAATCTTTATAGAAATTCCTCCGCAGCTGAGCGTTTGGCGCATAATTTCAAAAATGCGCGTTTCAGAGGAACTGTCACCAGTTCCAAGAAAATTCATATTTTGTACTGTTTTGAAATAGTGTCATTTTTAGGTGTCACAATAACGATCTGGGGGTATGACAGTTTGTTACATGAATTATGGCAAGCTGAGAGCCTAGCATTTTCTGTATGCAGCAGAATGTAAAATGGTGCAAGTGTTTGCTATGAGGTTATACGTAGGCGTCCACATTTCCATCAATCTTGGCAACCTTCAGGGGCCGAACTACGATGTCATCATCATTCTCTGTGCTTTCTCACTCACATCGGAATAGTGACAGGTTGAAGACGTTATTAAGGGCCAGGTAAACCAGAACAACTTATATGACTAACAGTGATAAAACAGTCCGTAAATAAAGGCGAGCTCAACTCAACATTGAGTTACCATCATTCATCTGTGGATATTGGTTCAAATATTAACTCTCTATTTGTACCTACAATTATGTGCACATATTTATTTTTCCTTTATCTTATAACAAATAATGTTAATTGAACAGATTGGCTATGACCCCATAATTATTAAGAGCTCCATTGTACGCTTGATCTTTTTTTTAGTAATGCATTGTATCGTTTCGTATTCATTGTTGTATTATATTATTACACGAGTGCGCTCATGAATTGTCGCATAAATACCTTAAACAATAATAATAATCAACATGCTTATTAATTTGTTATTTTATTAACAAGTTATTTATGATACTAGTGCGGTAAGATGGTTTTTAGAAACGAGTAGACGAATGTAAGCCCGAGACGAAGTCAAAGGCTTACCAAAGTCACGAGTTTGTAAAAAGCAATTTCCGCACGTGTGCCATACAACGTTTATCAACACATTTGCGAGAAAAAAGTAGGTTACAAACTTTTAGTTTTTAGATAGCGCCACGTGCGCGTGATAACTACATGTTACGACTCATTTTCTCTTTATTATTAAAATGAGACAAACGTATTTGAGCAAAAGCGCTTCCAAGGAGGTTCGATCATTCAGCTTATTTTTTCTAGTCATGTGAAAGTACTTGGTGGAATCCATATATTTGTATTATAATGGTAATTAAAAAAAAGCTGTAAAGAATACGCACGACGCTATACACCGAGGAGTGCGGTAAAATAGGTACTTGGATGAGAGTACCTATTTTACCGCCCGTTCCAATGTATGGTGCGTAATTTTTAACTTTCAAACAGTGTATACAGGCGTCGAAAAGGATTTTTTTGAGCAAATGTGTTGAAAAAATATAAGGGCCTGTTCCACGAAGTCCGACTAACCAGTACCTACTTACTGAAAGAATTCAAAAATGAAACAGAATTTGTAAAACAGTCCCTAAGGCTGAAAGTATAAGTAGGTATGTGGCATATCGCCGCCGCTGAGTTCAACCAGGCCCAAACATTCGTGGTATGTATTTTCTCCAGTAATTGTGTTGGATTGAATTTACCATAGGAAAAAAATCCAAACATTAATTCTCAAATATTCCTGATAAGGGATTTTTTTTTAAATCACTTTTGCTCCCTTTCGTAATCTAAGGCATTATTAGATATGCAAAATTGTAAGCTGCTAGAACGAAATCTACCAGTGAATGTACACAAGATCACTACATAGTATCTATAAAACAAAGTTGCTTCCCGCTGTCTGTCTGTCCCTATGTATGCGTAGATCTTTAAAACTTCGCACTACGCAACGGATTTTGATGCGGTTTTTAATAATGATTCAAGAGGAAGGTTTATATGTATAATAAATGCATAATATAGTCTCTAAACACTGATAATTTTAGAGGTTTATGTGATATCGTAAATAAACACATTTTTTTGCGCTTACATTCCAAACGCTGGCTGAACCCTACGAGATAGATCAAAATAATATAGTACAGTATTGTACACTTTAAAACGATCTACAAAAAAGTCCGCAATGGTATATGTATCTCTTAGGAATAACCCACAATGACCATTTTTTATCCTTTACTTTTTACGAGAAATAATGGCTTATTTACGAAGCGATTTTAAGCAATACAGCATTAAACCTAATCCAATTAAGAACCATACATACATTGTGCATTTAATATAGATCAATATGGCCCTTAAAAGCATGTAATTTAAATGGAAATTTTCGAAGATATTACAGTCAAAATGCAGGGATATAGTGATTGCGGCGGTACCGGCTAGGGCCCCTATAAATAGCGTTCAAGTTACATATGTTCTCAAGATGATTTCGCGAAAACACTGACATATGACACAGTTCCAAGTGACTATACATGGAACTGGAGTTCTTAAACCGTAACCGTAACCGTACCGTACCGTTCGTTAACCGTTTATATTCAGTATCAGCATTTCACCCGTGCGAAGCTGGGGCGGGTAGCTAGTATTTTATAAATTAAATCTGATAACACGTTTTTGTGCTTTCAAAGTATCATCCATCAATAAAGAAATGCCTATGATCCAATTTTGTGTCATCTTCGTGGGGGTTGAATTTCTAAAATTTGTACCGTACAGTGTGTAATTATATCCCTTCCGATTCGTAAAGGTCATTGAGATTCGAAAATAACGTGATCTTTGCCCACGTACCTAATCTTTACACGCGTAACAGAATGATTCCCAGAAATTTGCAACATCGAGACGTACCATTTGTTCATACGATACGGACTATGAACTCTGAATAAAAAAAGCTATCACACCGACATTTGTCTGCATTGCTTTGTCGCACAGACACAATTCTACAAAAGTTTATGGAAGTCTGTATCGGACCACTAGCTGCGCTTCTAAATTTGACTAAAATGCACATGACCATAGAGAAGAAAAGTACAGGTGGTTGCGATTATAGAGCTTAAGCAGTGCGTTCCAATTGCGTGAAATATGCATTGACGACGCCTGAAAAAATAAAAGGGGAAGAAACATAAAGTCGATTCGATTTTTATTTTTCATCCCTTTCTCTTTTTTTTAAGATAACGACTAATACAGAAGTACGGAAGGAGAGGTCATGTAAATTGGAATGAACATAATGATATTTAATTATCATTAACCAAACTTTACACACGATGTTTCCCTAACAACTGTGATTATAGCACACAAATACAAAAAAAAAAAAACTCACTAAGTTTGCTTTCCCTTAAAAAAATATTCTGAAGCCATTTATTCAAGTTCCGCTCAGTAAGCACTTTTAGGACATCTAAATTTAGAAACTTAAGTCTCCCAAAACGCCCACCCGTAACCACTTCCAAGTATTTTAGCTGGGAAGAAGTGGCGCAACAAACTCCGCAGCGAGACCTATCCATGTAAGAAGAGCCTTAATTTACACGTGTATAATGTCTGATCATTGTATCACGTTTAATTACACGTTCTTGTAAATTATAAAATAACTTGGTAGCATGTGTATGTGTCCCCGGATAATAGTAAACTCCGTGAAATTATGAAATATTTTGCGAGATTGTAAACTCTCAATTATTCATGTCAAGTCAACTGAACATTTGGGGTACTTTTTTATGCTTCAAAATTTGATAATCTATAATCTCTCGAAGTCATCTGTTGTTACAGTAGTACCTATAAAGTTTTGAGGTAAGTTTTCTTATTGCGTCCCCAAAAATTTGATGAATTCCAAGGAACTGCCCAGACAGAAGATAGCATTTATCTAATTGTAAGTCAAATAAATGAGATCTCATATTCCGAGGTCGCGTATCATGATAATATTTAATTGAGTTCATCCAATATTTCATTAAAAAACATCGAATTACAAATTCTCAAAAGAAAAGGAAAAAAAAGGCTAATATATAATTAAACGTTTAGTACTTTGGGAAATATGGAACAAGTAGAAGTTGTGCCTAATGTTGCATAAAACCCACATAAATAAATCCGGATAACGTCAACAGAATGTTGATGCTGATTACTTGTTAATTTATTTCAACCTGTAGGGATTATTATTTATATACCTGTATATTTACGTACGCCTTTGCCCTTGGTATTACGCAAAACCTACAGAACATCTCCTGCTACGGTCCCTACTTTTGCTTCTTATACGTTCAAACATCTGGGTCATATAAAAAAGTTGGTTGTGAGTAATACGCACCTTACCATTCTGAAGGATGTCACTATTTAGGTATATGTCGTTCTAGGGCTTAAGCAATTCTGTTGTATGAAAATACCTTTTGGCTTATAACATCGCAACTAAACCTTAAACAAAAATTTATGTCTTGACAAGATAGTATCACGTAGCCATACACATATTATAAAGCCGAAGAGTTTGTTTGTTTGGTGGAATTTGGCCCATATACTGAGGAAGGCGAATGGTGTTGTTGTTGTTGTTGTTGCCAGTAATTCATATTCGCAAACAATAAATATTGGAAACGACGATTATCGTTTGATACACTTTCCTATATTCCAGTGCATTTACCTATTGATTTTAAGGCACTAAAACAAAACGAGTCGAGTACGAAATATCTTTATATCTCTTATAGAGTCGAAATCGCCTGACTGCGGGAGCCAGACGTTTTCTGCGAATACTTATGTATGTATCACATTTTCAGTAAACTTTAGTTGAATTGACTATTACAATTTTAAATTGGGTTTTCTATAAAGACACATTTTCCAGAATACTGAAAACCTAAAGGAGACATGATTATGTAAAATCGCCGGTTGTATTGCAGCAGTGACAAAGTTCATTTTATGATGCTCTATCGCCAAGGCTGGCGAGAGGTCAATGTGTGCAATTGACTTCGTTTGATCATGAAGATCACGAGCCAGCAACAACAGCCGGTACTGTAATTACTAATGTATTCGTACAAACAACTTTCAATGTAATTGACAATAACATGATGTGATGATGTTTTCGGGAACATTCCATACTGGCTGAAATAATGTAGGAACTTTTTGCTTCACAAACAAGTGTCATGTGTATACAATATTGGACTTTATTTACTACATAAAAGGTACATACTTCAGTGAGAGAAGTCGAACGTCATTCAAACACCCTTTGGAATTCGAATTCGTTCACTGAAATTAGTACTGAGTAGAAAAGTAGGTACAATAATGTAGCGATATTTTAAAAATTGCGCACCTTGTCGCTTCGCGTCGCCTATTTATGTGAGTTGACCATCTACTCAGCCATTTCCCAACTATATATAGCATTGGGGTGGGGTTCCAATCTAATCGGATACTTACACCTGAATATAAGTATTTTACACATAGCTACCGCCTATGTGACCTCCACAAACCAGTAACTGGGTATTACTTATACCCTTTTTCATTAAAATTGACAAATCATTGACAAATTTTAAGTTTACCAACGTTTCGTATACTATTTATTTCACAAACAACTTATTCCGCAAATATTTTATTTTATAAAGACTCGCTTTTCAAATTTTTATTCGGCAAACGCTTCTTTTTACAAATGTTTCGGATGATATTAATTCATTTTTCATTTAATATTTTCACGTTTTTAATAAATATCTATCATATAAAATAAATTTTTTAGCCATCAAAATAAATGCAAACAAGCATATACCATGCATTCAGCAAGCATGTAGCATGCAAGCAAGCATGCAAGCGAGCATGCAGCAGGCATATTTGCTGTCACGGGCTCGGTACTGCGGGGCTCCGGCGTTCCACGCGAGCTTATTGGCTAGGCCGCCTTGCCCCTCCGCGCATACGCGGGCTTAAATTACACTCTACGGGTAGGGCAGACAAGACTACGTGGAGTCGGTTTTACAGCGATTCGTTTCTATTACTAATTTTTGTAGCACATCATTTAATTACTTTAAGACAATATTACTGTTTAACACAAAAAGTGTACACATAATGTAAAGACATTGACATTGTAACTACTCATTACTTTATAAATCAATCCAGCGCGCAGTAATAATACACTGTAGGCAAGTCGTCCATTATTTTATTATACTGTTTAGTTATTACTTTTATTTTACTGGTTTGTTTGTCTTGTGCGAGTCCCAAATAAACATTTTTCTTTCTTTCTTTTTTTCCATTAGGTATTGCACACATAGTTGAAATATAAAATATCTTAAAAAAAACATTATATTAAACGTTCGTTAGTGCAAAAATATTAAACGTTTTTATTCCAACCGTTACTTTATAAAATGAAATGACAAAAAAAAATGATTTTTTTGTGTCGAATAATACGTTATTAAAATATTTATAGTCAAGGGCTTACCACAGTCACGAGTTTGTAAAAAACAATTACCACATGAGTGGCATACAACGGATTTCAACACATTTGCGAGAAAACAGTAAGTACAATAGGTAATTAAACAAACTTTTTGTTTTAGATATCAATCGAAAAGTCGCAACAATCTTTGACGTTTCTTATGAATTCTTCGAATTTGCAAATGGCGCAACGTGCGCGTGCTGAAAATTAGAACTACATCTTTCAGCTTATTTATTCTGCTAATGTGAAAACGCCTTGGTGGACTCTATTTTTTGAAAAAAAAACCGTAAAGGATACGCACGGCGCTATACAACGAGGAGTGCGGTAAAATAGGTACTTGGATGAGAGTACCTATTTTACCGCACGTTCCAGTGTATGGTGCGTAATGTTTAACTTTCGAACAATGTCTTCGTAAAATAAATATGTTGAAAAAAAGTTTTCAACACACTTGCTCGTGAAGTGAGCCTTATTACATCGCTTTTAGGTTCATAAACCGAGTTATATACTCACACGTGCATAATAACATTACGTACTAGTGCGTAATAGAATTATCCCTTTTTTTAAGGTTGGGAAATCATCATATGACTTCTTCCACTCTGGGTGGAGCGGAAAGGCGTGTTAGACTCTTACTGACTAAAACCCATCCGTGTTCCTTCTAAAGCCCTTTGCGTTCCTGGGCCGCGGTGACTCTTTCGAAAAAATTCCGCAACCCTGGCAGGCTCTGGCTCTAGCGGGCCCCGTCTTCTATGCTGACAACTCTTTGAGGCGTGCGTGAAACACAACGCGCCATCGACCCGGGCCTGGTGGTGATCGGACAACGAGCCACCCAACGCTCGCCGTCCGCAGGCCCGTGTCTACGGCGGCCAGGGATCGCCCTGCGACTCCCGACGCCCGGGGCGTCTTCTCCTGTTGCGGCGGTTGGGCGAAGGACTTGCCTTTCCCTCGCGCGGCCAGCCTCCTCCTCGCTAGCATTACTGCTTCGCAGAAGATGGTGACCGCTTCCTAAGCCTCCTCGCTCCGGACCATGGATTCAATCAGGGCCGGACGCGAGATGACGAGGACACGGCAAATAGGGCACTCCTCCACCGTATGCTCCACCGTGTCCTTCGGGCGATCCTCACAGTCCTGACACCCGAGCGTGTCTTCCCGCTTAATCCGAAACAGGTACCTCCCGAAACAGCCGTGTCCGGTTAGTACCTGCGTCAGGCGGAAGGTGAGGACGCCGTGGCGCCTCTCCAGCCACTCCTCAAAGACCTTACCGCCGCAATAGTGGCGTGCCCAAATAAATTATCCCTATAAATTTAAATTAATACCTTACTGCTAGTTATATGTGAGTAAGTAGAGCATATACAATTTAATCGGGTAACACAGTTATTATTTTTAGAAATAACAAAGAGGTTTTATGCCGCTGAAAATCCATATATGTACATTTTTGGAATAAATAAATGTGTACGTCCTTAATTAAGTCAAACAACCATTTATTATTATCAAATTATTAAAAATATACAATACTTTGTAATAAAATATTTGCATTGTATCAATTCAAAATTATAATTTTGAAGTAAGCGGGTTCACTGACATTTGGCGCGTGAAAAAAAATTTCGCACGCCATTTCCCTTAATTCTCATATTTTGTTTTTTATCGTATTTGTCGCTGGGTGGTCAGATATTTAAAAAAATCAAGTTTTAGTGTAGAAGATGAACAATTGATAGAGTTTTAACCCCGACAGAAATACTTAATAAAAATGCTATAGGTCTATACTTTTGTTAGTTTATTTTATTTTTTTGGTATGTGTCATGCTTGTGCCAATTAAACTCTTTTTCTTTCTTTTCTTTCCAATCCCCGCAAAATCTATAGAAAAGTACTTAGCTACCTACAATTGTTTCCTACAGTGGAAGAGCTAGAAAAAAAACCAGTTATTTTCTAAATATCTAAATATCTAAATATTTTGTCAAATTTCTCTGAACTCGCCAATACATACAAGCCCAGCTCCCTGTGGTGCATCTATTCCAGGTTAAAAAGCATGTTTAAGCTCAAACATGGTGTTGATATCAAAACGTACTGAAACTTGATGGCATTTTAACCGAACCACAACCATGTACCTCGTAGCATGAGTTATTTGGTACCTGGAAGCAGTATTCCAGTAATTTCTATGATTTTCCTTTGCCGCCGACATTTACACAAGAAGAAATTAAGAACTAAAGAAGTGGCAAGCACTAATGTAACACAAACTGTGAAATTGCCATCCAAATCAATCCAATATCGCTTTGAAAATATTACGTTCACCAATTGTTTTAATAATTAAACGTTAAAAGCAATAGATGATTGTTTTCCCTCGCAAATGTGTTGAAAAACGTCGTATGAAACTCGTTAGATGTGCTCACACTCGGCTGAATTACGCCCCAGCCTCGTGAGTAATGAGCAATTTAGCTCACTTGTATCATACATTCATAATATACTACTATCGTATAATTATTTTCTTAATTGAATTATTTGGTAAATTTGTTGTTGTATAATGATGAATGACAAATCATGTTTTTGCCAAGCGTTGCTCGTCAAGTCATAATTTGTAAATACAATTTTGGTGAACTGACAAGAACAAGGGTGTCCCCTTAGATTATCTTGATAGTGAGGACCTAAATCTGTGCTCGGATATAATCACCATTACAAGTTCACGCTGCAGCACTATGAATGCCTCATTATATTTTTTTCAAGAATCCTTCTTGCAAAAGAAAATCTTTGATCCAGACAAATACGGTCCACCTTATTTGTCTGGATAAAGATTTTCTTTTAAGAGTTGAAACGAAAAATCTTCTATGAAAAATTGACACTTGATGAATGATTCTTCATTTTATTTTGATAGAAAGTAACCAAATATAGAATACCATTTTGTTTTATAGATATTAAAAAAAAAATCAGATGCGTCTGATTGAAATCCTAACCAGTCTCTATTTGTAAGTTAGTAATTGATATTCTCGTTAAATATGTTAATTAACAAAGTAATATCTCCATTTTGTCAAAGTTACAAATGAGGAACCAAATATGGAATAGGGTACCAAAAATGAAAAATAGGGACGAGATTCCGATAATTATGGTCAATAATATAAATTACTTGTCTTTCAAAATAACAAACTTAGAATATGTCGAACTCTGAACCATCGAAATCGTTATTTGCCCAGAGCCCGCATAGTCAGCACTTGATTTAAGTTTCTCTCGGAAAATGTAGTTTTTGGCAAACATACATTCAGCATCATCCGAGTCTAGAGATTCTCGCTCCATGAAATTAATCAGGTTCACAGTCAGTACCATAGATAGATCTTCAAATTTCAAACTTGGTCCGTATTTGGATTTTTGCACCGGTTCCATCATGTGCCCAAATTTTGCAAACTACAATTACATCAATAGAAAGATTTTACTAATTATAAAAACAAATATAAAAACGACTTGATTTATAGTGTAACACATGGAAATACATAAGTAGCACCATAAAGACTTTTGTTTTTCCATAACCATTCAAGTTATTCGGTGGAGACAAAACAAAACACGCCTGTCACAAGCAAGGCTTCCCCTCACGGGAGTACGGTAGCAAGATGTGCTACTGAAATAGAAGATGGTCATGTATTTTGTGTACAAGTTTAATCTTCGGAGTATTCATGGGATTTCATATTAGGATACTATTCCATATTTGGTTACTTCCTTCTACTTATTTCCTTATTTTCAAACTTTGCGGTTTTATTTTGATACATATTTCCAAATTACTCAGTGAATATTGTAGTAATCTCCGGGATTGTGCTGTGTTATGTGTTGGCGTCTGCAGGGTATGTATTTCTCGTTTTATTATTTCGTTAGATTTCTGTTTGATTTTCAATATTTTATGCAATATGTCCTTTTGTCTTAAGAGGAAATGTGATTTTTTTGGGTTTGAGCTACTAGCGTTCGAACCATATTCCTGTTGAAAACCGGTACGTAAATATTTTTTACTTTGTTTCTGCTTGGGAATGATGTTGTTCATATTCCATTTATTGCTATAGATATCGGTCGTAACAGACGACAAGAATATCAGTTCACACCCATCTCACGGTCAGCTCGTGCAGCAGCCATTGGTGAGCCGTGCCACACGTCCAGTCCACCTTATGAACAGGAGGCGTTCATCAGTAGGTATGCCATTAAGCGGCGGTGCGACGGCATTGCATCGGTCGTCAGTGTCGTCACGCTCGACAGCTGGCCAGGACATATCAGATAAGGATACCTTATTTCTTTGTAGTTACTAGTATTAGCTCGCGTTCCTAAATTTCGTATTCTCCTTCTGATGATTCAATAAGCTTTTTTATATACACATACATATATACTTGTTTCTCGGGAGCTGCGAAATCACTTAGTGCCGTGTCTTTTTAAGTGCTATTTAAGCGGAGACGCTCATTAGACTATAATTTATTTTTTGAAGTGAAGCTAGATTACTCCTAAGATTCTATAAGTTATTTTTCTTCTATATCTGACGATCTTCATTTCATAATATTTTAATCATGTGATTTTTTAACGAACTTTTTATTTTTTTTTATTTTCGATTTTTTTTTCTTGACAAACAAAATTATAGTGTTATGTGGCGAAAAACAGTATTCTTTGTTTTTTTTTTTCGCTACAATACCTGCACAAAACATTGTGGGTTACTTCGGTTTTCTCCGAATCTGATGTAGTCCCAGCCATCTCAGATGGTTAAAATTCGATGATATTGCCTTAGTTGTGTCAACAAGTACTCTGCCACAATATAATATGCGGCTTTGAAATGGATTTTCGGTATGAGAAAACATCGTTGTCTCGAGTTGATCTGTTTAAAATTACGTAGCTGTAATATTTATTTGATTATTTACTTACTTAAGCCATCGCCATCACTCGAAAGTGGAAAATTATCCCTAAGTAATATATTTCGAGAATAAAAGTCCATATCCTATAATTCTAGCAGAAGGAAAGAAAAAAAAATATTTGGGACTCGCATATAATAAATAGAAAAGTAAAATAAAGTAAAACTAACATAAACAATAATTAACAGAAGCAAGAACAGCATAAACATGAACAGCCAAAAAGGTCGGTAGCACGTGGTTAGTCGAGTAGAGGTACACAGGTTACTTTCACATTTTAATATTAGTAATATGAATTTGGATACAAATAACTTTAACTCCATATTCAAAGTCAATCTTGGGACGCCCTGTATATTGATATTGATATACAGGGCGTCCCAAGACTTTGCCACATGGAAGGAATATATTATCTACAGTATTTAAGGCACTAAATACTGTAGATAGAAAAAAATCTGAATGAAGACTTCATTTTTATTTTAAAAATAATACGACCTGTATTGTCACTGATGTTTGTTAAGTTTAAGAAATGTGGGGACTAACAAGTAACATATGTATAATTAAACGAGCAATTCTTGTATATTTATATAATCTGAATCTTGGAAACGGCTCCAACGATTTTCATGAAATTTTGTATGCGGGGGGTTTCGGGGGCGATAAATCGATCTAGCTGGTTGGAGGTTTTATTTTTAGAAAACGTTTACCGAAAAAAACCGAGCTAAGCTCGGTCATCCAGGTACTGTATGTTTAAGTATGTAAAGACTTGTACTGTAGCATTTCAGTTGTAAGCGATCTATGTAGAAAGCATATCTCACAGGTCATACAAAGTACTGGCTCAATCAATGCTTGCATTCCCAGACCTACAGCTACAGCTTTTTAAATGTTAGAAATGAATACATTTTCATCTTAAACAGTCTACATACTTGCTTATAATTCTTTATTATACAAATGTGTTAAAAATGCCTTTTTCGAGGTATTCCTCGTAGCGCTCCCGTTTTGAAACGCTCCCATCTAAGCGCTCCCGTTTTGTTCCTCCAAGCGCTCCCAAAAGGAGCGCTTCGAGGAACGATTAAAAATATTAAAAATTATTTTCTCGAAGCGCTCCCACGTTTAAAAATATAATATCGATAATTTTTAAAAACTCATGTGTGCATCATCAACATCGAAGTTGCTTAACCAAATTACGAAATTGAGAGAATAATATCTTTTTGCTTTCGGCACTCTTATGTGTATACAAGGACCAATGTTATTGTGTTTTCAAAGAGGATGTTATAAATAAACCGATAGACACCTCATTGCCTTACTTCTACGAAAAACTTCCGACAAAACATTGAGGTGTGCGGGGACGGGGGTAGGTAGTAATGGGAAACATAATGGAGAGAAACCATAAGCTTTCTAAACAATAAAAAAATATGAATAGGTACATATGTCGGCAGATTATATTCATCTATTTGGCATTTACAATAAAACAAAAAAAATTACCAAACCCGTGCGAAGCCGGGACGGGCCGCTAGTTGTATATTATAACAATGTGTTCTACTTATTACCTAGTTATTATCGATAATTTCAGTTAGTATAGTCCCATCTCTATCCGAAAGTTAATCATGGGAGCGCTTCGAGGAAATCAATTTTAATATTTTTAATCGTTCCTCGAAACGCTCATTTTGGGAGCGCTTGGAGGAACAAAACGGGAGCGCTTAGATGGGAGCGTTTCAAAACGGGAGCGCTTCGAGGAATACCTCCCTTTTTCATGTTCTTAGAGTTCTTTTCTTAAATACAGAGATTGGATAGCAATCATTCATCTAAGTTCCCACTAGTTTCTTTAAGCTTTAAATCTCGTGACTTCAAAAGTACCAAGATTTATCCTCTGTATTTTGTTCAATTTAATTGATTTGCCGATTTGATACAAAGATTAACTGACTTTCACATATAAAGGATGAGAAAAAACTAAAGGATTATTTGTAAAAAAATCTCTTTTACAATTTCCATTTTTGCGATTCCTTTTTTTTTCTAACCATTGCTGAAAGGCACAAAAGTTATTTCACGTTGAAATTGCTATTTTGTTTTATCTTGTATTTTACTTGAATGGAGCCTATTCAAGTAAAATACAAGATAAAACAAAATAGCTTCGAACCTCTGTTTGTTAAAAAATATTCGAATTAAATTAATATTCAAACATTTACTTATTTTTGCCATTTTTTAAAAAGCATCTTCATAGAGAACATCCTGTTGACATCCATTCTATGATATTTTAAATGCGAAACTATTTGTTCGTTTGATACGTTTTCACTTCTACAGCACTGAACCAATTTTGGGTATAGAGATTGATGTCACTGTAGGTAATTTAGAGAAGTACCTACAGTGACATCTGGGTGTTTATTTGACTATTATTTTAGAATCTAGTCGACTATTATTTTAGTTTGCCTTTTCATTACAATCGCTGGTTTCTCGGTACTAATTCATCAGACATCACTAATATTTTAGGCTTCGTAAGTCTAAAATATTAAACGCCAAGTTTAATTAAAACTTGGCGTGTGTGTGTTGGATTTCGTATCTTTTTATTTTATTGGTTATATCAGCTAAGATTTAAGGCTGACGTTATTTGGATACATGGCTGTTTTGGATAGTTATAAAAATTAAATAAAAAGCTTTCGTAAAAGAAAAAAATGTTGGATGGCAAAGTCATTCAGAAAATGAGGAAAAAAAGGTTGTTGGGTAAATAAGTAGGTAATTATTCAGGTAGGTTTTAAAATATGATTTTGGGAAATTCCAGCAGGTAAATAAATACCTGTTCTAAATATGGGAGCATTTTCCGAAAATAGTTACCTACAGTTTTAACGAAAATGTTCGCAAAAACGTGAAAAATATTATCAGAAACGTTAGCTGTTTGATTGATTGAATCAATTTTCAAATTTTCAACGGCGCATTGAATTTATAAATTTTTAACGCGCCAATAATTTACCTGCAAATATTGCGGGGCCCAATCGAGCGATTGATCTCATAAAACTTTGGAAGCCTGCAATTTAATGCAACTTGCATGCAAGCTGAAGGACGTCTCGTACTTAAAAAGCGTTAAAAACTCATTCAGAAACAATAGGTAATCGCCTTAGTTTAAACACCTACGAGATAACGCATAGCAAAGACTTGTCACTAGGTTAGTAATTTTTCGTGTTAACTCAAAGATCGTGTTCACAGATTGCGTTACCTGACGCATTTTATCTTTTACTTACAATAATTTTCCTGCAAGTGACTGCGCTATTTAAAAATTAAATAATTCCTCAGTTTTACGCCACAAGCTACAGATTTTGAGAATTCCTTTGTAAAATAAGCGGAATATTGAAAGTAAGTTATGGAAAGTGGTTAAAGAAACGTTTTAACGTTCTTACCAATAGTTTAGTTAGGTTTAGGTGTAGTTTAGGTTTTTTTCAAAATTAACAAAAATATTAAAATTACGGGAACGTAGTAGGATAAAATATCGTTTCTAGTCCTGATTCAGTTTAAGTCTAATTGTCTCAGGATCTCATTCAGTCCGGACCGTCGATTAATTTAAAAAAACACACACAGAATTAAGAGGAAGGATGGAAAATCAAAAGCATAAGTATTCGAAGGGTCTCATGGGAGCCGTTTGGTTCTATTCTATGAAACTAGTTTCTCTCTAGGATAACATCACAACTTAATCCTAGGATGCCGAGTAATGGAGCCTGGAACCCAAGACCAAGATAAGCCAAAGTAGAGGAGGCAAGGCTGCTAACTTTCAAGGCATCACCAGCTTTGCAAGTTATCCTTCACTACAAGTGTATTACCGTAGATCTAAGTTTGTATCAGGGATAACGTAGTTACTAGCATTTAGTTGGTTAGCTTTGATAAGCAATGCCAATATTATAAATTCAACTATCTACTCCCGAACTTCGAACCAAAACGCGACACTAAGCGCTTCGCACACGACGCAAATTTAGTTAACGCAACAAAGAACTTTTTCAACACATCCGCTCAAAAAATGCATTTACGAAGCCTGTATCCATTGCTCAAAAGTTAAAAATTACAAACGTACGGTAATAGGCTCTCACCTCCGTACCTATTTTACCGAACTCCTCGTTGTATAGTACCGTGCGTATCCTTTACGGCTTTTTCTCGTTTTATTTCCAAAAAATAAAAAAATAAGAATTCCACTAAGATTCACATTACTAGAATAAATAAGCTGAATGATCGAACCTCCTTGGAAGCGCTTTTTCTCAATACGTTTGTCTCACTTTCATAAAAAAGTGTGATAGCAAATGTGTTGAGAAACGTTCTATGACACACGTGCTGAAATTGGTTTTTACAAACTCATGATTATGGTAAACCCTTGACCAACTTACCGCACTAGTATCATAAATAACTATTAAGATGCCAGTTACAGCAACCACATTTAAAATATTTTATTTCACATGGGACAGGGTACTTGTAAAACATTTGAAGCTAGAGCACGGTCCTAATTAGTACTTTCCTATGAAGAAGCACCGGTAACAATCTTCACGGTTACTCTTTTAAAATTGATTGATTGAATAAATTACCAATCAAAATTACCCTTTTTTGGTTGCCGCGATTGAATGATTGTCAACAAATACTGCGGAGGACGGGGAAGTAGTTAAGTCAATCGACGCGTTGTCAATTGCAAAAACCAGCAAATTAACATAAATGTTAGTGCTGCTAGTTGCAGCAATTTGCAACTGGTTTTGTCACCTAGAGTAGCAACCGAAAACTATAAACGATCACCGAAAGTCGCAACTAAGAAGCTATGTGTGTACAATTTCTTCAATATATGATATATATGTAAAAAATCATAATATGGCTGTTGCGAGTTGCCAGTTGACGAATCTCGGCGATCGAAGTTGTTCTGTCTGTGGATCGCCTAAATACCAAATCTAATTCGAGACTGTCTCGGTTTTTTTTGCTTCATGCTTGCTAAATAATTTGGAATATCAACTACATTTCTCCGGAGTCTGAATTTGTGTGTGATTGATGTCAATGTGCTCGTCGTATCATTACATGAGCCTTAAACATAACTGAAAAAAATGGCTGTATTAAGTATAGATACTCTACTCTGTCTGTTTTGTTTTTAAGAACAAATCGAACAGGTACCTTATTTCATTGAAGATTCAGTAACTGGTATATTCAACGGATTTAATATTAAATGATGCCTGGTGCCTATTGAATAAAGTAAATGTTTTATTGACTATAGGCATACATATGTAAATGGCCATTATATAAATTTTACAACGCAGTTGCTATTGAAATGAGAAATATATTTTGTAATACAAAACTTACGGTTTTTTTTGAGACTCGATATATCTAGACTCAGCATTAGAAATAGCGAACACACCACGTAACTTCTTAACATCACTAAAATAATTAACAGCTGTTAGTCGCATTAACAGAAGGTCATAATTATGTATTCATAGAAGTTGTTTTATGAATGTAGAAATGATAGTTACTGGCCAAAAAAACCGGGGAAAGTTATTAAATAACTCATCCGCCTGGTCTGAAACATTTTTTCGATTCTAGTTGCTATGACCGTGACCTTTGCGATAAAAAAGCCACGAACCGTTGAAGGTGGCCGAGGGGAATTAATTTATGTGTAGGCCGACACCGAGTAGTGAGGGGCATGGGCTGACCTGATGGCGTGTAATGCAGAGTTTGTGAACACGCCATGGTTTGTGCAAGCCAATGAAAAGTGAAAAGATTTTTAAAGAAGTTGCAACGAAGCTACCATAGCTGGCGGCAGTGCGGTCTATGTACAAGAGGTACGGCATAATTGTGTACATATTTTGTTTCATAGCCTGACACGTTTTCCTCACGAATACAGCTTCCTGTTAAAATTGTAGACGTTTGCTTTTTCTGTAGTTTTTAGGGTTTCGTACGCCTGAATGCAAAAAAAAACCTAACAAGAATCTTTCGCGTTTATAATATTAGTATATTATAAACGCGAAAGTTTGTAAGTATGGATAGATGGATGGATGTTTGTTACTCTTTCACGTCAGAGCGGCTGAACGGATCTTGATGAAATTTGGCACAGAGGTAGATTATTGTCTATTCCAGACAATAATCTACCTCTGTGCCAAATTTCATCAAGACACATACTTTTTATACCGATATTCCCACGGGATCGAGACTTAAGCGGGTGAAACCACGGTGCTGCTTTTTAAAACTATGAATAAAATATTTTTCTAAATATGATTTTAATTTTCTAATTGTCCTCCATAACTGTACTCCAAATTTGTTCATAAATGTTACGTGTGTTTGGGTCACAAGGTCGCTCCGCCGAAAATTATCCCAAAGAAACATACTTCCGGGATAAAATGTAAGCTTTCTGTGTTATTCCAGACTATAATCTACCTCGGTTACTAAATTTTATCAAGATCCGTTCAGCCGTTCTCACTTGATTGAGTAACAAGCATCCCATCTATCCATCCACACAAACATCCAAATTTTACATATATAACTAGCGGACGTCACGCGGTTTCACCCACGTAGTTTCTGTTCCCGTGGGAATACGGGGATAAAACATAGCCTATCTTATCGCCTCGCTGATAATGTAGCTTTCCAATGGTGAAAGAATTTTTGAAATCGGCACAGCAGTTTTTGAGATTATTCATTACAAACATACACACACACACAAAAATACAATTTTTTCCTCCTTCTAATATTAGTGTAGAGGTAGAAGTATAGAGTATAGATCTGTGCCAGATGGACTGCCAGACAGACACATAAGGAAATTTCATTTATCTATACTAATATAATAAAGTTGAAGAGTTTGTATGTAGGTTTGTTTGTTTGAATGCATTAATGTCTGAAAATACCAGTCGCATTTGGAAAAATATTTTTGTATATACCAGCAAAATTCATGAGGAAGGCACTATACAGGCCGGGAAAAATAACGGGATAATAAGCGCGTACGAAATCGCAGGCAAAAGCTAGTTTCCTGATAAAATTAAATTATTCAATTAATGTCATAATCTCATCTCGGTCACAATCACTTTCCAACAATATTCTCAAAAATGTGGAATATTTGAAGTGTTGTTAACGGATCCACTCAGGGGTTAATTTCTACAAACTCGCTTCGGGTGCCTACAGTTATTATTCGGTTTGATACCGCTGCGAATCAATATTTTTCGCGTGGGACCTGTCATGTGATCCTTTCAATACGAGTTTTAGATTCGATGTCCAAGTTTATTACCAAAAAATTATAAATCTACTCGTTATCGACTCTTTTATGTTTAATTAAATTTATTTTTAGGGATCTGAACCTCTAGGAAAAACGGAACCCTTATAGGATTACTTGGTTGTCTGTCCATCTCTCTGTCTGTCACAGCTGATTTTCTCCGAATCGACTGGACCGATTTGGTTGAAATTTGGTACACATATAAGCTTCTGTGACCCAAACACGGACGTGTTACGAAAATAAATAAATTTTTAAAACAGAGTCAGTTTTTTGAGTACAAATTAGAAATTAAGAAAAAAAGTTTTTTCAACTGTTTCTTTTGACATATACAGTTTCGAATATATTTATCTCATAATTTTAAAACAAATGTTTTTGTAGTTATTCATGAAATTACCCTTATTTACGAAATTACTGAATTTAAAATTTTGATAAAAATACTGATAATAGTTCTTTGTCTATAGATTACAGAAAACCTTTAAAACATATATACATGTTATTTTTATAGTAACATGTTACCAAAATGATATTTGGTTGTCGGAACCCTTTGCATGCGAGTCCGACTCGCACTTGTTGTTTTTTTTTTAATGCTTTTCGTTAAACACACCTATGATGATATTTATTTATTCAATTAAATTTAATACAAACGTTAAGTTTAAAATAGATTTAACTTGTAATCATACGTAAAAAAAAACAGGTAGATAATGAAAATCAGTTCTGAATACCAGTTTCTCGAAACCACCTATTAAAGTTGTGCTACATAGAGATACAATTTGCCAATCTAACGTTGGCCACTAGAACAACATTCTACCATTCATTCGACGCACATACTCGAACATATCTTCAAGTAATGAAATAGAATAAAGAAAATCATTATATATAACCTTGTTTTTTCGAATATACCTAATTATGTCTGATGTTTTTCCTTTCACTATAAAAAATAAATCTAGAATTTTCTCGCACTGTTGAACGTAAGGTTTCCTTTACACTGCCTTTTATTTTTTCCAGCAATCAATTATGAACCTATAGTTTAACTTGCAACTCTGAAGTAAATAACTTACTTTTAACACTTCCACAAAGAAAGAAACTACAATTTTCCTCACACTTTTGAACGTAACGTTTTCTTCACAGGGATACTTTATTTTCCAGAAACCCATTAAGTAAGTTCTCAAGAAGCAATTAAGTCTAATTTTACTTGGGAACGTGGTACAACTCTGGAATAAGAAACTTCAGAATTTTTTAACACATTCGATAACTGGCTCTCATTACACTGGTTTATGGTTCACAGTGTAGTACATTTCAGATAGGTACGTTTGTTTACTTTTTATATTTGCACTCGTACATTATGCGAACACATAACTACTCTACTTTTCAATGCAGTCCAAATGTCTACAATAAGAGATGTAGACTTTTTATATCAGCTAGAGCCATGAGGCTCTAGCTCTCTAAAAAGCATGAGCCTTTTACGCCTAATATTTTTGAAATATTTAAAATTGGCTAGCGGCTTATCTCTCTTATAAAAAACTGGCCAAGTACAAGTTGGACTTGCACACCAGGGATTCCGTACCATAAGCCTAAAAAAACAAGTTTCTTGTATGGGGGCATTATATTTTTAATTTATTTAATTTTTATTATTTGTTATTATGGTGGCAACAGAAATACATCATCGGTGAAAATTTCAACTGTCTAACTATCACGGTTCATGAGATACACCCTGTTGACAGACGGACAGACAGACAGACGGACGGACAGCGGAGTCTTAGTAATAGGGTCCCGTTTTACCCTTTGGGTTCGGAACTTTCAAAACCAAACACGACGAATGAAAAAATATTCGCCAAGCAAAAAGCCATTTCGAACAAACACAATAATTTGTTATAAATATTCTGTTTTATTTAATGATTCAAGTTTGTTGAAAACACAATGTTTTCAACAATACGTTATGATACGCGTAACGTTTCTGCATTGCGCTCTCGGTTCCTCGTCAACCACAACTGCAATGACAAACGTCGCCTACTTGTCTCAATTCTTAGTATTAAAGCCAAGCTAAAAAAACCTATATTAAAGTAAAATAAGTCTTACCTGTCCAGTAATAGTGAAAAGAATGGCGAGCAGTATCCGCAACGGTAACCGCGCGCGATACGCCCGGTGTGACCACAGCCTGTGCACGCCTGCCGTGATTCCGAAGCCGGACGTGTATATCGTGCCTAATGCTGAAAAACACGATTTGATTTAAAAAAAGAAGTATGGCGCGGTCGGTTTGAACTTCGCCCGTTGGCACTACTATGAAAATATACAGCTTTATTCATAAAACTTTAAACCATATGCTTAGATTAAATGATGAAATACTGATTGGCACATTCTCAAATCAAATTTTGCATAGAAAAATTGAATAAAGAATGTTCTAAGATTTTTTTATGAGTACCTAATGTACCTATGCCTGACACTAAAATAAATACGAGACAGAAAATGGAAAATATTGGATTATAAAGGAATGAAAAGTTGACGTGTGAAATAGTTTCTGAAGTTTGTAATTTTTGTCTCTTATCTCATGACTTCGTCATGTTTTAACTTGTTAAAGTGTATCTTAAATCGTATTAAATTTAATATTCGCTTCGGTGACTCCAAAAACTGACAATGTTATTTAGTACAAAACTCAGAAATATACAACAATTTTCTTTGGTTTTATTCGTTGTAATATTTTTGAAAATCTCCACCACTCTACAGGGTTAATTCTTGGAATTTGATTGAAAATCTTGCAGCATTCAGAAACCTCTTAAATCCGTCTCTTGAATGTATTTCTTTAATCTCCAAAACATTAATCTCAAAGCAAATTCCTCAAATTCGAACAAATATCACCACAATAGCAAATATATATGAGACTAGTCTTATTTTCTCGTATTTATAATGAAAGCTAAAAACTTCGATGTGTTTCTATAAATCACGACACAGGTACTAAGTGGGTTCGTAGTAAACTCAAATAAAATTTTGTTCGAGTAGATCTATTACATTAATTATTTATTATTTTCATTATTATGTCTCATTTAAATCCTGGAAGGTGCAGGTGGAAAGTGCACGACAGGCAATAAAGGAGATGACGCATGTCCAGTGGCGATTAAATACTGGCACTGTATTTGTGAAGGGTGGGAGATACGCTATTTGGCCATATTATTAAAGAAGTATGCATCAACTTACCAAATAATATAGTGTACAGCTTAACTTGGTTACTAATCATTAGGTAAAATCCGTATAATGAAACTAAATGCAAAAGAATTTGAACAGTAAGGTCCGGCCATCGCCACTGCGCCTTAAATTCCATGGCCTCATATTTTTTTATATCAAAGTCCGTGTCACATGTCACTTCACTAGCACTGTCCCGTAACACTGTATTATTGTTCTCTAAATGTGCAGCTTTGCCATTTTTGTAGGTAACTGGACTACTTTTAAGTTCCGGACGCATTTCTTCATCGCACATTTCGATGTTCTGTTGCGCTGGAGCCATTCTGTGGAGGAAAAAGAAAAAAACAATATAATTAAAACATAAATTTGCAAAATAATTCTTAACAACAACGACCTACCGACCGGTTTTGTATTTATATTTAAACACTGTTGAACAATTATTAGCGAGAAACTTTAAAGTGCGTACAAAATAAATCGAGACAAATTTACGAGACGTTGACTTTGCCTTTCCTGTTAGGCAGCGGATAAGCGTTTGTTTGTTGTGCAGTGAATCACAAAGTAATATGTACACACTTTATCTATTATATTTACGAGTTTTCTGGATAATCAGTTGGCATAAGCCTTATCGCTGTATTAGTAAACACAGGTGTTCCGAAACCTATATGGAAACTGACGCAGTATTTGCTATTCATACCTAAGCTAAATTTGATAAAGAGGACGAAGGTAGGTCTTCTGCTGACGCATCGAGTGTGCTATCGATAGTACATAGATAGCCAGATGTTTCGGTTTAAAAATATTGATACTAAATTATTATTCCTTTAGTGCCTCTTTAAAATTTGCTATCGTGCTTACAAGGCCCTTTTAAAAATTGCGTTAAGCCGCATTGTCATTTATTGTTTTTCCGAGTTCGTGTTGTTTTGCCGACTACCGTGACATGTTTCTTGGTTCAAGGATAAACTATAAATAACCAGTTATATAAGAACGGAATATACAATCACTATAGTGATGTTCTTAGTCTCGCAGAGACTTCCGACACAAGACACGTGCTACATTGTTTTGGTAGTATGACTGATTACATCAGTGGCATGGCGTACATACAACTCGATCCCTAAAGATGTGATTCCGTAGCCCGCTACAATTTGCTGGCATTAAATAAACAATTAAACAATGGAATATACATTAGTATATCAGTGCCAAGGCGTACATGGAACTCGATTCTCAAAGGTGTGATTTCGAAGCCGACTGTGGGCTGCAGCAGCAGGCTGCTATTTGCCGGCAATAAATAATCAAATACATATATAAAAGCGGAATGCACATTTATTTATAATGATGGACAGAACTCAGTGGCAATATAAATGCCATAGTGTAAATAAAACTCGATTCCTAAATGTGTGATTCCGCAGCCGACAAGCTGCAGCAGCAGATGACGTCGCCTGCTGCTGCCGACGGATATATGGTAAAATTCTGACACACTTAATTTCTTCAAGCATCCTGGGTTACGTGCGATCCACGGCGAGTTCCAGCGTAGTCTGTTGTAAGTGACACATAGGCCACGCCCACGCTCACGCTCTTTTCAAAATTATTTAGGTAATTTTATGTAACGTTATTTTAAAAACATTATATAATTTGAATTTAGATTCTTATTTGAAACAATCATACAACGGATCTATTTTATAAATATGGCTAATTATACGTACCAACTACTGTACGTGTACGTACTAACTCTACTTTGAATTATAGTTTATTGGTACTTTTTTTTTACGTGAAAAAAAAAACAAAATTGCTAACAATTTAAACTAACGTAGGAGGCATTACTCTGTCTGTGTGTATGTTTCTTAAGTTTTCACGTTTATACCGTTGAACCGATTTAGATTAATTTCAGTATAAATATAGATTGCCTTTTGAGAAAGATATAGAATACATTAAATCCCAGGAGTTCGTTCCGGAAACCGCTGGCTGAAACTATTTGTTTATAAATTCACAAGATTAAAGGGTTGCGTCTTAAATTAGCCAGATAAAGAATGACTTGAACTGTCTACAACACAGAAAAGCTTGACAGAAAATTCAGCGTCGGTATTTCATTAAACGAACCGACCGACGGAGCAAAATGGTTTGCAGCGAATTCTTTTACAAGGAACTTACTAAAAGTAAACAATGGAAAGGATTTTCTGTGGAAAACGAACTTTAAAGTAAAACTAACCTTTGCCAGTGGCATCTTCTGCGTAAATGTCAAAAATTATTCAATAACACATACTACTGCGATGAAATGATCCTATATCTTATTGAGGTCATGCTCTACCCACCCCAGAAAAAATGAAGAATTTCAAATTATATTACACTTCCTCATGAATAACCCCATCCATTGGAGAAAACCGCATGAAATCCGTTCAGTAGTTTTTGAGTTTATCGCGAACAGACAGACAGACGCGGCGAGGGACTTTGTTTTATAATATGTAGTGATGATAGTGAATTAGACAGGGGGCCGGCTTATGAATTGAGGGTTTTGTGTTAAAAATGTATCAAAGTCCACTTTTGCAAAATTTTCACAAGTTTTAAGGTTAAAGTAGTGTTTGAGAAATCCTCAATTTCAAATGCTTTCATTCGGAAATCAGGGGAGGTAAGTTTTGCACATTTCTACAAAAAGTTTATGCGCTAAAAGACTAGTCGATTTCTAGTTACAAGGCTATGTATTTATCAACACATTTCCTTGAAACGGGGTTATTATTATACTACGGTTAGATCCTAAACGGTACAGTTCGATATAGTGAATTTCTATTTCTGTACCTGTCAAATTTCTTATTTACCTTATCGGTTTAGTGATATATATTTGTGTAAAAGCGTAAAAAAGAAACAAACTCCCTTTCGCATAAAAAAAAATTGGTACGATTTAATCTCGACCCGAGATTAAATCGTACCAATTTTTTTACAAAATTTTACCCTCTTGGTTTTGGTGAAAGGAATTTAGTTTACAAAATGTTGTTTTGAAAAGTAAGGTAATTCATATAATCCTAATAATAACAGCCTCACGGGTCGATCTTCAAGGTGAAGCAACGCTTGCCGGGGTTGGTGTGTGGATGGATGACCATCTTAACATATTGATAGGCCTCTGTGCCTCGGAAAACACTTAAAGACGTTGTTCCCGGCTGTCATTTGTATATCTTTCACGGTCGTTACGGATTCTCAAAAGCCAGAAAATCCGACATCAGTATGCTGTGTCGTGGAGGTCTGATAGACGGTCGCTCTACGTAATATAGTGGTAAGCTGAATGTGGTTTGTCTAGAAACCAACCGCAATGTAGGAAAAGCAGATGAAGATAATTAGTATTTAATGCGGTAATGTAGTATTTTGAACAGCAACATTCCAACAATCACAATTCATCTTATCTGCAAGTGCAATGCCTTGCAAACCTCAAGACACAACAATGTGAATAGCTCGTAAGTCACGCATTTTAATTGAACACAATTACTATTGTTTTTCAACACACGATAATGCATTCTATTGTCGATTGCTTTTAAAGCGTGAGATTAACGAGCAGGCGCATTAAATGTTCATTTTTTTTTATTTTGTCATGGATGTTATCTAATAATTTCTAGAATAATGTTTAAGAGACTTCATAATTAAAAGATTCGTTATTCAAGTTTTCCATAGAGAATCGTAATATAGGATATGCTTACAGTATTTTTTTTTTAATCAAATATTTGTCACAGAAACAAGTAAAAAATAAACTTAGCTGTAAGTTATTTAAGCAATATTTTTGGTGCAAGCTTAGGTATTCTGTTTATTTTAAATCAAACAAGAAATTTTAGTCCTGAAATATCGACTCATTTTACTTTTCTACAGCTTGTAAGAAAAAGTACAGTATTTTTAGTTACAGTTTACTGTCACAGAACTGACATGCAAAACAATACACTTAAACTCTATTTCTTTAACGATTTTAATACTGCTTTCAATGATAGGTACCAGATTTAAAAACAGTTTTATTTGCCACCCTTTCGCTTTTATTCATTGACATATTTGTATAATAACTTACTTATTTTATTCCTACCTACCTATCAAAGCGTAGTCACTGTGCTGAATAAAGTCGATGAGTACAATGAGAAAATTAACAGATTTAAACGGATTTCATACCCAAAATACGTATTTTGATTATTTATTATTACATTTATTTCAGCTATTACAATGACGAACGAAATATCATTTATGGGGCTAATTAAATCTGTTTTGACATAAAATAGTCACAATGGCAGATATAATCCGTTGAATAATAAATAACAATATTTATTATTCAACGGATTATATCTTTATCATGATCATCATCTGTACCTAGTTTATAGCTAAAAATAATAATAATTTAATTTATGAAAAGTGAATTTTGTTATACTTGGTTGCAGTTTTAATTGGAATTCGTCTAGAATTTTATGCTTTTTTATTAAATGGTTAGTCTACTTTACATGGAGCGACTGCCAATCTAACTTTCACAACCCAGTAACCAGTAACTGGGTAACACGACACAACTTAGCAAGACTGGTTTCAAAATTTCTGGCTCCTGACTATGCGTATCGACGTAACAGGTTAACGGGCTTTCCAGGGCGCGGAGTAGTCTCGGTATGTTACGAATGCTCATCCATCCATGGGCCGGCCTCGGCAATCGACCCGTGGCTGTTATTATTATTAATAGCCAGGACTCCTAAGCTCAGTCCCTTGTGTAATGGGTGAATATTTATTTACCTATGTTTTACTGCAAACACACTTATGTGTGTATTTAGGTACACGAGATCTTAAATTCAATGGCTGAATACACAATCATGTAAACCCTACACATACATATATAACTATCACATTATGCAACTATGTATAATCTAAAATTATTTATGATTATGTCCCAGACACAGTTCTCGTGAGTTAATTCTTGTAATGACTTAATGACGATCATCAAGTGACGTCATCTGTCGTGACAGACTTATTGTGCTCTCTGTATGCTGTACGGGTTGATTCATTTGGACACGTGACACGTGCCCAAAATTTATCTATTTTGATACGTGTTACCGACGAAGGAATGGACACATGTGTCGTTGAGCACTTCTGGTGGATGCGAGTGATCCGGTGTAACTCGTCTAATCCCATACATTTCGGACGGCATTGCAAGGATTACGCCAATGAAGGATAAAAATGAGTCATTTTTTAATCGTATTTAAAAAAAATATTTAGAAAGTGCAGGAAAATCAGTGTTAATTGTAATAAAATGAACACGTTGTGTAGTTTGAAAGAGCAGTAAAAGATTTCTGTTTCTAACCGACTTTTTGTGACACGGAGTGTTTTAAACTACTTTCTGTGGTTTAAACTTACGTACTTTTCTATATAATACATATAATAAATACTTTACTAGGGAATAATACCTCTTATTGAATTAATTAAATACCTACCTAAGTATGAGTGACGAAGATTTTGATTTGGTAAACATGTTCGTGTGAGAACTTACAACATAAGTTAATATTTATGGAACCTACCCACCGTTAAATTGCTTATAAAATGTAATTGTAACGTCGTATTTGTCTTCAAACATTATTTATTAGCAGTTACACGTAAACGGTGTTTTCAAACCACAGAAGGAGAAATAGCAATGTTAATGTAAACTGAATTATTGCAAACTAAATAAAATGCGTAGACTCTTTAAAGACAAGGATTTATTGGGAACTTTTGATTTTAATGGGATTTATTTTATTTAAAACTAGCGGACGTCACGCGGTTTCACCCGCGTAGTACCCGTTCCCGTGGAAGTACGTGGATAAAATATAGCCTATGTTACTCGCTAATAATGTAGCTATCCATTGCTGAAGATTTTTTCAAATCGGTTCAGTAGTTTTTAAGTTTATTCGTTACATACAAAAATACAAATCATTCCTCTTTATAATATTATTATAGTATAGAAGTATAGATGACCTGTTCATAATATATCAAGAGTCTGTATTCGACTATTAATAGTCGAATACAGATTCATTAGAATCTTACGGTGTTTTAAATAATCCAGTGACATACCTCTGTAAATAAAATACATTATTATAGAAATACCAGTCACACTTCGTCTGTGATAAGATAACTCTTATCAAGAATTCGGGTAATTTAATAACGTACATATTTGATAACAATTGTTAATTTTATCAGCACTATATTTATTTTTGGATTCAGTTCCGACTCATTAAAACATATCTGATTTAAATACAAAATGGAAAACAAATGCTATTAATTGAAAACGCTGCTGACCTCATTTTCAAGTGAGTCAATTAAAACGTGAATATACAAGCAATGCGTGAAGCAATGAAAGCTATTTTGAAGCAGACGAATGTACACGAAAATCCACGAGTTCGCACATACATTGAAAGTCGTCATAGTCATAAGAAACCACTGAAACTACCAGACAAATACGAAAACAAATTACAAGAGTGATCTACGGTTTGACTTGCGATCCTTTGCGATTGTTATTCTTATTCCTCATGCTATTAAACGCAGCATCTGTCCGTTTGTCCTATCGGGCACTTTTATGACTTAAGATCTAGGCACCGAAGCTAAACAGACACAACTTTTAATCCTGAGATGATGAGATCTCTGGCTAGGTTGAAGGTCTACCCAAACTTCATTTCTAATCATACTTTGTTTGGAAATTAGAGGTGTTACTGACATATTTCGACTGCTATGCGAAGTTCTTAAACATGCGGGATTTCCTCTCAGATGGATAATGTACAATTCCGCCCTTCACTATCGCTACATCATCACTATCACAAAGTCCAAACGCTGCCGAACGGATTTTCATACATACATAGTGATTCATGAGGAAGATTTAAGTATTCATTCATATTAATTCATTAAAGTTTTGCGTAAATTAGCTAAAGTATCATGATGATTATAGACGATTTCTTGAGTGTTGAAAAATATTATTATATATTATATTTTCTGCTACCCGTGCGAAGCCGGGCGGAATGCTTGTCATTGTATTATGTTTGTTATGTACATAATAAAGTCAGCTTTACTGTTATTGTTATGTTAGGTTATTTCCAGCGAATCTATTTTACTCTTGAAACACTTCACACTATCGGTGCCCATTACGACACCATTGGTCATGCATGATTCACATAATTATAGCCATGTGTTACGTCACCGCGGTTTCATATACATGTGCATTTTTTCTATACCAACGTTTTGCTTTGGACTCGAGAGTACTGTAGTATCCATACAATGTTATATGGATATTACAGTACTTTGAAATGGAATATTTTCTTCCTGGTTTTCAACACTTTTGAGTTTTTAAATTAACGGTATAAGAAAGAAAAACTTACCAAATCTATAATCTACAATATCAACGATATTTATCTTAGAATAAGAGAAGAATAAGAATATACATATTTCTCTTTTTGACAACTTCCTGAGCTAGTAAGTTGTTACCAAGGAAAAACCTGAAATTCTTCTGACAACTTCTGAGACTCCTGTAAATTGTATGTTTTCCTTATTTATTTCAATCCCGTCGTGAACACGTGTTATCCTTATTTTTCTTGACAAAATGTCATCATTGGAAGACTTGAGAATAGAAAGGAATAATGAAACAGAAAAACGAAATATTGTGGTCGACAATGAAGACTCTCGTAGGCAGGAAAAAAATATGTTTTTTGTTAAATGTTGTATCACATCTATCTACAGGAGCCTTGGTATCATGAACGCCTTGGTACACACATGGCTCTATTTAAATAAATACAAGCACTTTGAAAACCAGACAACAGTCTGTCATCACGACAAATTGGGAACACTCGCTAAGTGTTTCACAGAAGCGAAACATCTTCCTGTGATAAAACTTCCTAATTCCAAGATCACTAAAGATGATGAGCCAAGGCCACGTAAATGTTTACGATTATGTTTACTGTATGCATCTTTGATGTTCTCTCAAGGTTCCCATCCGACTATGACGAGTGATCTCTTCGGTGAAGCGGAACATTTGTTTTTACTGTGATTTAAGTACTAGTAATATGGCACCTACGAACTGCTAACCATTTAGTCTTTTCTGTTAAAATGTCACCGTGAAAACCAAGGTGTAGTGAGCGTGAGTGGAAGAGGAACTGTCATTCCACCTGAGCTATGATTTCGACAGCTCACTTCAAGCTATCTTATTTTGCCTTCTATTGCAAATTTGGCGGAAATATTATCACTTTAGTAATGAGTATTATAATATTTCGATAAAGCTCCTTTGCGAGAGTAAATAACCCTGTGATACAGATTACCTGGTCCAAATACTAGTGTAGAAGTAACAGTGCAGAATATAATCTTAATACGACATGATCTGCCTGTGTGTGATTGTCTCGGTCTGCTCCAACCAGTGAGTCCACTATCAGATGAGTGATAGCTGTGCAAGATAAAGGATCTGGTTGCTATCTTGCAAGGCGGTGAGGGAAGACGAGAAAAAACAATAATTATTGTAATAAGAATAACTCAGATGCGAGTTCATGCGGGCTACATTATACTGATATACCGTCTTACATGGGACAGAATCTGTTTACAGCATTCCTGTAGGTATAAGGTCATACAAATAAACGCTGTAATGGTGTGCATCTACGTCTTTAAAGACTACATATATACAATTGCATTATTAACTGTTTGTTCTATAACAATGTTGTGTGATTGGGAGATTGAGATCATTGGCTCGTTTCTATGGGTTTTGTTTTTCCTTTTATTATAGTTATGCTTTATTATATACCTGCTACAATTGAATGTAAATATGTGAGAATAAAAATAAGAGTACCTATCACTATTCGAAAAATAAAATCCGAATAATAATTTAGATACATTTCCAACAATATAAGGTAGATATATCTACTTCTTCAATCAGGAAGTGAGAAATTGAGCTATTATATTTAAATCTAAGTGTCAATTGTAACAATCATGACCTTCATCACAGTAGCAAATACCTACCTATTTATCGTAAATCTTACGATATATTAGCAGGCTATATTTACTAAGAACTTCACTGTTTGTACCAATATTATCATCGTTATGTTGATAAGTTAGCTTTATGTTATAATATTATGGGCTTGGTTGCTAAGTATGAATTATAAGCCATCCTCTGCCTACTTATGTTCCTAGACAGAAATCTACAGGATGACTAATTCTAATAATGCATCGGCGGGGGCGTACCTATCGCCCATGCCATGCAACACCACCATTATCCCTTTCACCGTATTTTTGTCAGATTGGCGTTCAGGGTTAGCTTTTGTTTGTCAAATGTATTTAATAAAAAAAAAAAATAGATTTATAATAAACATTTGCTTGACTTTGCCTTCTACAGTTTTGATAAACTTAACTGATGATTAACGTTACACATTTAACTCGTAATGTAATGTAAATAATACTAATGTTTCTTAATTTATATATGTGCCGTTATTTAGAATATTATGTAGGTACAAGGACCGCTAGCAATAGCAGTGACTGTCTCTAGCGACTCTGCTCCAATTTTTAACTACTATTTTTATAATATCGTCGCTCCATCTCATTTGTGGTCGACCTTGTCTACGCTTTTTGTTCAATGGGTAGCAGTTCGTGGTGATTTTCGTCCACCTTTTATCTGGTACTCTTGGGCAATGTCCAGCCCATTTCCATTTCAATCTAAGTACCTTTATAGCCACGTCCTTTGCTTTGGTTTTACTTCTTATTATTGTGTTCTTTACTTTGTCTTTAAGTCTGTGGTTCATGTAGCTCCTTTCTATTCCTCTTTGGTATATTTAGATTTTTTCGAAATTTCGTTTTGTCAGGGGCCATGTTTGACAGGCACATGTGAGTGTGGGAAGTAAGCATGGTCTCACGGTTTTTGTTTTTATGTTGGTTTGGCATCTTACTCTTGAATATTTCTTTTAGTATCCAGTAATAATTCCAGGTGGATTTGATTCTACTTTCTGTTTCCCTTTCTGTGCAATCTTTAAAAGTAATTAGGGGTCCTAGTAAATAATGACCACGTACCAGAATTCTGCACGCGGGCAATTGAACACTCAATTGAGAAACTCAAGTGCGAAAAAAGTCCAGGCCCAGATGGCATAACAATTGAAATGATAATATTTGGAAGAAACACCCTAACTCAACCATTAACTTCACTATTCAATTTAATACTAGATCAAAAGGAAATACCCAGACAATGGACATGCACAACCATCGTACTTTTGTATAAAAAGGTAGTATATCTACCTAGGACAAATTATTATTAGTGTTTTGTGTCTGTTTGACGTCAGTTTTGTTTTTGTTTGGATTACTTCTAAGCCCACTTTTTTACTCTCTTCAAATAGCGACTCAGACATAGACTGCATTTCATTTAGGTGTTCTGATATCAGCACTATATCATCAGCGAATCGTAAGTGTGACAAGATATTATGTAGGTTTAGGCCTTTGTTTTCCCAGTTCAATGCTCTGAATATTTGCTCTAACACCGCCATGAATATTTTAGGGGAGAGTGGGTCACCTTCTTTAACTCCTCTTTTTAAAACTAGTTTCTGGTTTCTCGAGCATAATCCTAAAGTTATTATTTTTGTAAATTACCTTTATCAGATCGATATACTTTTTGTTAATTGCTTGCACTGATTGCCGCTGCTTGCAGCTGTGAGAAATTGAATCGAACGCTTTACTGTAGTCGATGAAGCACAGGTATAGAGCTTTGTCGTATTCGTTGTATTTTTCCTTAACCATTTTCAGAGATAGTATGTGGTCTGTGGTAGAGAGGCCACACACAAATCCTGCTTGTTCTACTGGTTGATTTTTGCTATTGGTTTTGTCAATCTTCGAAGAAGAGTTGTCGAAAATAGTTTGTAGAGATTTGACATGAGACTAATGGGTCTGTAGTTTGATATTTGTTTCGGGTCTCCTTTTTTAAACAAATGTACGATATTTGAGCATGTCCATTGTCTGGGTATTTCCTTTTGATCTAGTATTAAATTGAATGGTGACGTTAATGGTTTACTTAAGGTGTTTCTTCCAAATATAATCATTTAATTTGTTATAGCATCTGGGCCTGGACTTTTTTCGCACTTGAGTTTTTCAATTGAGTGTTCAATTTTCCGCGTGCAGAATTCTAGTACGAGGTCATTATTTACAGGATTTATTTGTGCTTCTTCTGTGAATTCGCTGCCTTTTTTTTAAAGATTTTTGTAGAAGTCTGTAGCTATTTTTTAAATATGTATTTTATATTGGCATTCAAAAGGTATGTAACATGTTTTGGTTTTTGGTTCGCTGTTAGAAAACTTATGTACCATACATATATGCATAGGTACATAAATAAAGTCTGAATAAATTTTTAATATCTAAAACCAGAATCAAATAGCTTTGAATTTGAAAAGCTAACTAGCATTTCAAAAAAACCTTAATCCAAATGTATAGTCCAAACAAAACGTTTTTTGTGGTCAGGCAGCCATCAATTGAAGAGACGGGTCAGCGGTCTAGGAATATTTAAATGACCTCATCTCCATCAACTAAGTTTGTGTCACTTTTGACAGCGGCTATCATTGCCTATTAAGACAATGGCTACTGTACAAAGGCCGTTTGGACACACTTTAACGTCCATTGAAGATTTACTAAAGCTTAAACAGCAGGCCTAACACGAATGGTTTTGACGTATAGTAACGTAACGTAAAATAATAGCTACCATTTATTTGAATTGGATACTATATCCATATTTTTGTATGATTCAAATTGTTGCATAAAATGAAACCAAAATACTTGAGGTTGCAGTTATTTATATTTAAAATTCAATAACGTTAACGATACTGTAACGTTACGATACATACGTCAAAACATTCGTACCAGGCTCTCAGATCTCTTCAAAACGAAAACAGACATGGATGTTAAAACGTCAGCTTGATCTATTGTGCAGAAGAATTATAGGCTAATGTCGAATGTTCTCGAATGTACTGTTTAGTTTAACCAACGAAGAAAAGATTTCCGGTTTTAGTTAAGTTAGGTTTGAGGAAACTGGCATGTCCTTTTTTTTAAGGATGGGAAATTATAAATGACTTCTTCTGCTCTGGGTGGAGCGGAAGGGCGTGTCATACTCTTATTGACTAAAACCCATCTGTGTTACTTCTAAAGCCCTTTGCGTTCCAGGGCTGCAGTGACTTTTTCGAACAAATACCGCAACCAAACTGGCATGTCCTAGACTATCCTAGAGGCTAGAACCATTAGTCCGAAGACGTGACCGTAACATCCACGCTGGACCCAAATGGTGCAATATTGCCTAGTCCTTCTTAGGAGCCCTGTGGTCCAGTTCTAGCAGTGGGAACATTACAGCATTACAGCCTGATACTATCAGAACAGCGAAGCGTCAATTCAATAACATCTTTGTTGATCACTACTCCTCGGTAGTAGACAGCTTAGCAGCTGTCTACTACCGAGGAGTAACATAACAAGATTTCACCGTTAAAATAGAACAAAGGTAAGGGTAATACCATGATTCACAGAAAATCCGAGCCGAATAATCTATTCGAATCTAATATATACGCGAAAGTTTGGATGAATGGATTTTTGTTACTCAATCAAGTCAGAACAGTTGAACGGATCTTGATGAAATTTGGCACAGAGGTAGATTATAATCTGGAATAACACATAGATTTATTCCGGGAGTGTGTTCCCTTGGGATAATTTTCGACATACACGCGGGTGGAAATTATAAAACTCTTTGTTACTCTCGTTGTTACCATTTGCTTCTGGATTTATGAAACGGAACAGTTTTTACTAAGAATTCGTTCTCAAATTTCAGCCAGCGAAGCTACAGTTAACGGAAAAGTACCTGTGTACAAAAATGTAGACAGTAAGTATACTTGCTAGGGTTGCAGAATTAGTTCGAAACAGTCACCACGGCCCTGGAACGCAAAAGGGGGAATACGGATGGGTTTTAGTCAGTAGGAGTCTGACTCCCTTCCGCTCCGCCCAGAGCGTAAGGAGTCATTTGATGATTTCCCATTCATGAAAAAGTAGACATACTATAGTAGGCGCCAGATAATCGTGGAATAACGGTCATTGACCCACCTACAATTATTGACATTTTTATTTGAAAAACGGAATTAATGACACAAAGCTGTCCCGAATCATCATCTCTCGTGATCCTAAACATTGTCTAATAATGAAAAACGATTCATATTTAATTGTTCAGGTACCTATGAACAGTTATTAGGGAAAGGTCAATATACTTTATTCCACATTTATCTGGCGCCTACTATAGGTATTACTTGTCATCTATATTTTTCTACACAGGTATTCGATAAGAACGTAAACTACTTCTCGGACCCTGAATAACGCTGTCATTGTATTTATGCCTGTCGACGCTGAAGATGAGGAGTAGTATATCATATCATGGACTCCAAGCTAGCCTTGTTTTGGGATGGGTCAAGGACACCCCATTTAGCCATTTGCGTGGAAACTTATTTCTTATAAGTCTACCATGCTGTTTAGCATGGTAGACTTATAAGAAATAAGTTTCCTTAAAACCGTCTCATTCATTTCCAAGAGTGAGGAATTTGTTTGAGAAACCGTAAGTACCCAATAAACACTATTTAGCAAACCAGGTACCAAGGTACCTTTCAAATGTCAACGGATATATGATGAGTCATTCATAAATTAATTGGTTACGTAATTGAAAATTATCATATTCATTATCCTGCACCGTATTTTACATGTTTAGACTTTTGAAAAATATTTCTTGTAAGGAAATACCCAAGACAACCTCATATTGAATTACTTACCTCATATGTTAGGCATATTAATTTACACCAGTGTCCTAGACATTTACTGACTGTTGTGTTTTGTAATATCTAAATATTGCAAATTAAATGAATAGTTGAATAACTTGGCATCATTGGTTGCGAATGTTGCGATGAAGAAATTTGAATCATGTAGATTCTAATTTATTACAAGATTCGTTAATGGAAGATAGACGAGTGTTTGTGGCAAAGGGCGCAAAATACTTCTAACTACATATCAGCAACTATGTAGGTACCTTTTTTTTAAGGATGGGAAATCATCAAATGACTTCTTCCGCTCTGAGTGGAGTGGAAGAACATGTCATACTCTCACTGACCCATCCGTATTCTTTCTAAAGCCCTTTGCGGTTCAGGGCCGCGGTGATTTTAAAGGCACCTACAATGTTTTTCATATACTTTCTAACGTAATTCAGATAATTGTGCCACGTAATCAACATCTCATCTTGCTGCGCTGATGATGGAAGGTATAAGTTAGGATCTGATGCTGGGATCCCAGGACATATGTCTAATCAGCGATATTTTCTCCAATTGTGAACCGATTTGGATGATTCTTTTTTATTTGAAAGAGTATTTTTCCAAACTGGCTCCATTTCAATTTGGTGAAGATCTGATGAAGGATTTCGGAGGTAGGCAACGGAACTCGTCAGTAAATGATAGCATGAAATTGCATGTCTGTTTATTGATTACACCAGTTGATAACATACCATCACGGTATGCTGTGAAGGGGTACGCAGATGCAAACAAGTCAACCAGAATTAACATGTTTTTGGGGTTATCTATTCGGGCATAACTTTATTGTTTATTAACCGATCTTGATTATTCTTTTTGCGTTGGGTTTAGTTACAGCTATATTGCATTTGCATTGAACGGTGAACTTCAAAGATAAACCAGTGACCTTCTCAACTTAAAATCAATGAAATCTAGTACCAAAGCAAAGTAGATATTTAACTATGAACTGGTCTGGACTTGGACTGAAAAGACACACAAAGTAACTCCTTAACGTCAAATAGTACAACCACTCATTATGGGAATAATGACACTTAGTTGTGGGGTATCAGCACGAAAAAGTGCAAAATAAAATCCTTTTTTATAAAAAAAAATACAACCTACTTCCAAATAATTTTGAAACTTCGGGAAGTCGGTGGCAATAAAGTTATTTCATACTTTGTAAAGTTTTATTTTTTAGATGCTATGTTATTTAGAAGAAACTAATATATATGATCGGTACAATAAAATTACAGGTTATTTTTTTCCCGGTTCAGACAGGCGATTATTTAAAGTTCTTTGAATGCGACCTGCATTCAACGAATTTTATTGTATTGGTTTTAAAATACAAATGAAGACTTCATTCAATATTTTTTTCTATCAACAGTATTTAAGGTTATGATGATGAATGGTAAATGTTTTTTTGTAAGTTGATTAAACATAGCACTTTTACACGTCAATCTTTTTTGGTCATTTTTAGACTAGATGAGGCCGGTGTGTCCTAGCTGACTAACCTGAGAAGAAACATCGAAATAAACTCAGAGGTCAAAGTCTCTTTTAAACTCCATACAATCGTACTGGTCAAATCATATGAGAACCATGTAGGTTAATGTCTGAAGTGGTCTTTTGAGGAAAGTACCACACAGATTTGAGTGGATCTGTGCAGACAGTGCAAGCATTTGTCAGTTATCGTGTAGCTCAAACTTAGAACTTTAAGGAGCTCAACGATTTGACGAGCAATACCAAAGTAAGGACATTCGGGTAGGCCGCATAAAGAACTCAAACTTGCAGACTAACATGAAATGAACCCCTATTGCGATCTACATGGTCCTCACATTCACAATACGTTATATGAGGACCATGCAAATTAGTTTCTGAAATGGTCTTTTGAGGAAAGAACCACACAGATTTGAGTGGCCCTGTCCAGTCAGTGCAAGCCTTGGTCAGTAGTCGAGTAGTTCAACTTAGAACAAAAAAGGAGCTCAACGAATCGATGAACAATGCCAATGAAAGGACATTTGAGTAGGCTACAAAAGTACTCAAACTGCCAGACATCGCTATAAAAAAAAACTTGAAATGAAAAAAGAAAAAGAAAACCAAACAAACCAAACAGTCCTCATATTCACAATAATGATTTTAAAATAAAATAAAATAAATATATTAATATATGTATATAATACTTTAAAAAGTAATTACTCATGTCAAAAAAAAAAAAAATTAAATCAAATAAAAAAGAAAAATAAATAGAATACTTAACAAAGTAAACATTTATGTCAAAAAATATACAAAAATACGAATATAAAAATGTCAATGTGTAAAAATAAAGGAATAATAGGTCCAAAAAAGCAAATATAAACATTGGGCCACGTACATCATCGAATCAGCTCAATCCCAAGCCTTTTTATCCTCAAGGTAGTCTTTAACTGGCATAATAAGTTTTCTGGCATAGCTTACGTTTTATAACCTATTTCTTTCCCTCCATGTGACAAAGTCTTGGGACACCCTGTATATGAAATAGCATTCACGTACCTAGTTGATAGAATGCCTGGGGCCCAGTGTATCGAGGGACAGAATAACCTCCAAATTAGAAGTAGGTACCTATATTAGGAATGGGGGGAGAACCGGAGAATAACGGTGATTCTTAATAAATCTAGGGAGTTATTTTCACGTTTCAAAACCACAAACAAAAATCATTTACATATTCAATTTAAAGCCAGTTCCCCAAAACGCCCGCAGGTGTGTTTTCGATGGAAAGTAAAATTGGCGCAACAAACTCTTAAAACTTTGTTATAAGCATAAAGAGATTTTGATGTGTATTTCAGTCACTCATCAAAGATACCACGTGTCTATCCGAATCAGATTATCATAATACGAGAATCTGTCACTAGCCGAACTTTCTCTTCCTTAGAGACGACCTTGATAATATGTTTTATGAATCTATAATTGTAAATGAATAAATATTGAAATTGTATTGTTGTAATAATGATTGAATAATAATTATTAATATTGTTACGAGCTTGGGGTTCGTGACAATAAAAACAGCCGATTAAATAACCAAAAAAGACACTTTAATTTAACAACACTAATTACAACTTCAAACTCACTAATTATTAAACACAAGTTCACCACTGATCACTTTATTCGCACTTGAAGATCGCTTTCGAAGTATTCGCTTGTATCGCAAATTCAATACTCCTCGGTCGCGGAATACGCGCTCCTTTTATAGGTCAGTTTATTCTAGAAACTTCCATTCTACAAACATCTGGAAAGTACTCGTAACTACCGCTGCCGACTGACTAGATACCGAGAAGTGTAGAATGTTCTGGCAAAGAAATGTCTAGAAGGTACTTGACTCTACTAGTTCTGCTACTCGATACTAGATGGCGCTAGTAGTAACTTAATGTACCCGACATTAATTCTGGCGCGTAACACTGCCCCCTCCTAAGACATGCTCGTCCCGAGCATTATCGGTCCCATAATAACGCGCCAGTCGATCCACATGGACGATCTTAGGAGCACTTCTTGTACCTTTCTGTATACGGTAGGTCACGTCGTTAATTTTTGTCACAATCCGGTACGGCCCGTCCCATTTAGCTTGAAGCTTAGGAGATTTCCCTTTACTGCGAACTGGATTGTGCAACCACACTAGTGAACCTTCGTCGAACCCTTTATTGTTAATTTTACGGTCATAACGGGTTTTCATCTTTTCAGACATTTGCTGGCCCGATTGTCTGACGTGCTCATAAATGTCATTCATT
This sequence comes from Mamestra brassicae, assembly GCA_905163435.1. NCBI lineage: Eukaryota > Metazoa > Arthropoda > Insecta > Lepidoptera > Noctuidae > Mamestra > Mamestra brassicae. Next base: position 7,816,647 of record LR990995.1, on the reverse strand, counting down.
TTGTTCCGCAAGTCATTCGCATAATCGGTTATATTGCGTGGGGCATCAGGTGGTATTCCGGTGATCAGATCTGCAGGCAGCCGCAATTCTCTTCCGAAGTTGGCGAAGGCTGGTGTCACCGATGTACTTTCGTGAACAGCACTTCGGTATGACAGCAAAAACGGTTGTATATGCTTGTCCCAATCGCGTTGCCGGTTTTCCACGACTTTTGCCAGGTATCTCTCCAATGTCTGATTAAATCTTTCCACCATTCCATCCGATTGTGGGTGGTAAGAAGTTGTTCTCGTTTTATGAGTACCCATAACTCGACAAGTTTCCTGGAATATTTGGGACTCAAAATTCCTTCCTTGATCGCTGTGAATCTCCAAGGGTACTCCAAAACGACAGAAGACTTCATGAACTAGTTTATCTGCAACTGTTGAGGCTTCTTGATTTGGAATGGCGAAGACTTCAGGCCACTTAGTGAAGTAATCCATTACAACCATGAAATACTTGTTACCACTTTCACTTTCCGGAAAAGGTCCCGCAACATCTAGGGCTATCCTTTCCCATGGTGCACCGACGTTGTACAATTTTAATGCACCTCTACTGCGAGTCTGAGGTCCTTTTACAGCCGCACAACTGGTACATTTGCGACACCAGTCCTCGACATCGTCACGACAGTGGACCCAGTAAAACCGTTCTCTTATCTTCAGTAGAGTCCGTTTTACTCCCATATGGCCTCCTGAAGAACCATTATGGTACAGCTGTAGGACATTCGGTACTTTTGCTTTAGGGACAACCATTTGCAAATGACAGCTGTTCCCCCGAGCATTTTCCCATTTACGGCACAGGACTCCATCCTGAATCACTAAGCTGTCCCATTGGGCCCAATAACTTTTTGTGATCGAACTCATCGCTGAGACGTCACTCCACGTGGGCTTAGGAGCACTGGCCTTCATCCACTCCAGAATCGGCTTGATGTCCGAATCTTCCTGCTGTGCACATTGTAGGCTTTCCTTCCACTCGCTGCTGAGGTCTGTCTTGACCATTCTCACAGGTACGACTTCTTTACCCTCTTGCCTAGTACAATGCCGGCAGTCTTCAGGGCAAGGTCTTCTTGACAATGCGTCGGCGTTGCCATGAGATCTTCCGCTGCGATGTTCAATCACAAAGTCGTATTCCTGCGGCCGCTTGGCGCTGTTGCTAGCCGCTCTACCTTCTGGAAATCGGCTATCTTTCTTCTCCCCAGTTCGCTTAGGGCAACTGGATCGAAGATGGCCCCTTTCACCACAACCGTAGCATCTAGGACGGTACCTTATAAATCGGTTGCGAACTGCAGCTGTTGCAACCTCCCTGCCACGGTGGGAGCGACTATCCTGACACACAGTTTCTCTTTCTATTGTTGTCGTTGGGCAACTGGATCGAAGGTGGCCCCTTTCCCCACAGCCGTAGCACCTAGGGCTGTATCCTTTTAAACGGTCGCGAACTGTAGGCGCTGCAACCTCCCTGACGCGATGGGAACGATGATCCTGCCGCACAGCTTCCACCTCCAGCGCATGAGCCAAGGCGTCCTTAAGCGTCCCGTGGTGCCCGAGGCTCACAGCAGCTCTAACTTCAAGGTCGCGGATGCCATCGATGAATGCTTGCACCAGGTTCCCTTCAATGAGCGCAGGTACGGACTGGTATGCTTTTCGTACCAGCTTCTCCACTTCCAGGGCCCACTGCTGCAGGTTTTCACTGCTGCGTTGCACGCGATCCTTGAGCTGCGCACGAAACACGTGTTCCAGATGAGCGTCGCCATACCTAGCTTCCAACGCCTCAAGGAGTTGCTCGTACGTCACTTCTTTACCGAGAGCTTCCAGGACAGTTAAGGCCTGGTCGCGCAGGCCGAGGGTGAGAGCAGTCATGGCCTGATCTTTAGTCCACCCATTCGCCTTCATAACAGCCTCAAACTGTATTTTGTAGGCCGACCAGGAAGATGTCCCATCGAACGGTGGCACTTTGAATCCACGTAGCGAAGGTGTAGTAGCTACTGACATTGCCACCCCATCTCCAACTTTTAGGTTGTCCATTGTTTTTTTCATTTCAGCAATCTGGGTTTCAGCTTCTATCAGCCGGTTCTCATGCTGAACTACCTTATCTTGTACGACTTTAATTTCTTTTCCGAAAGTGGCGTGCAGATCCTTCATGAGGAACGTCTGTTCTTCCTGGCGGCGCATCTGCTCCTCCTTGTCACGCTGGAGCTGTTCTTCCAACCGACGGGCCTGTTCCTCCTGTCGGCGGGCCTGTTCCTCCTTGTCACGCTGCAGCTGTTCTTCCAACCGACGGGCCTGCTCCTCCTGCCGGCGAGCCTGTTCCTCTTTGTCACGCTGCAGCTGTTCTTCCAACCGGCGGGCCTGCTCCTCCTGACGGCGGGCCTGCTCCTCTTGACGGCGGGCCTGTTCCTGCAGCATCAGCATCAGAGCAGCAAAGTCTGGTGCTGCAGATGCTGGAGCTGCTGTGGACGGACCGGCCTCCACAATCGGCAGCTGGCCCTCCGACGTCAGCGGCGTTGTACCTCCAAAACGCCTCTGGTCCGTCTCCTGCTGACGTTGACTCCGGGTACGGATACCCTCCGTGTCGTCCTTTGGTAGAATCGGCATGGTTTAAATATCCCACTTCTGACACCAATTGTTACGAGCTTGGGGTTCGTGACAATAAAAACAGCCGATTAAATAACCAAAAATGACACTTTAATTTAACAACACTAATTACAACTTCAAACTCACTAATTATTAAACACAAGTTCACCACTGATCACTTTATTCGCACTTGAAGATCGCTTTCGAAGTATTCGCTTGTATCGCAAATTCAATACTCCTCGGTCGCGGAATACGCGCTCCTTTTATAGGTCAGTTTATTCTAGAAACTTCCATTCTACAAACATCTGGAAAGTACTCGTAACTACCGCTGCCGACTGACTAGATACCGAGAAGTGTAGAATGTTCTGGCAAAGAAATGTCTAGAAGGTACTTGACTCTACTAGTTCTGCTACTCGATACTAGATGGCGCTAGTAGTAACTTAATGTACCCGACATTAATTCTGGCGCGTAACAATATATAGTTGCTGCATGTGATATACTTAAGGCAATTTTTATTTAATTATACAATTACCTACGACTTATCCTTTAAATATTCTTAAACACTTTAATATATTTTTTCTAATAACAGTCTGAACAATACTCTTTTGAACAACGGCTATGGTAAATCATGAGTATTATTTGGTAAATGGTTATTTGTGTCACAGGAAAATGGCAAACTCCGTAAGATTATAAAATAACTTTATAAATGGTCAACTGAACGTTGACTATACAATACTTACGCATCAAAATTTGATAGTCTATAATATCTCCTTGTCGGTTCGAGAAATTGTGGACTGACATAAAATGGCGACCAATCAGAGCACAAGTCTACAATTTACCCGTTTTCGTGTGATAGTAAACCTGGAAACAAGGCTCTCATTGGTCTGTTCAGATATGAGCTCACACCAAAAAATACCAATGAGGGGTCAAGTTTCCAATTTTAAAAGAAAGAAAAGGAATGAATGAAAATAAATAACGCATTCAAATTATGAAACACCCTGTTACTCATGTTTACGTATCAAAACAATGTCGCCGTTGCATTCCACGCCGTCCTTGGAACACAAGGCTCGGATTGCGCTCGCTCCAGGATGTTTTGTCATGCGTCATGATATTGAATAATATATTATTATGTATTTTTTGTAATAATTAAAATAAATATCTTGTTTTTAAATTAATGTGTAGTAGTCATTGGATAGATGAAGTGGGCTGCCGTAGTAAGACGACTAAAATGGAACCTGTATAAAATTCTTCCGTTACTGACTGACTGAGTGACTGACTGACATACAACGCACAGCCGAAATTTGGCATGTAGATTCCTTGTCTGAGAGCACTAAGAGATGATTTCCCGAAATTCCTACAGGAACGGGAAAATACGGGATAAGCGCGTACGAAGTCGCGGGCAAAGCTATTGTCGGTATGGGCACGCTCAGCACAATTTTACTTTATCATTGTAATGTTACATATCGTCGACCGTAATCTAACTTGGCGTAAGGGACAAATTGCTACTTCTCAGGAGAGCCTAAAAACTTTTTTTTTTTTGGAAATATGATCATAACTTTTTTATTTTTTAGGGTATATTGAAGTGGTTTATGTGGTTCAGCCTAACTTGTTGGCCTTTAAAACTTGATATAATCTACTTTCCCATTAAGGCATTAGTTACAAAGATAGCATGTCCCTTACGTCCAAAAAAATAAAAAAAATGTCCATTAAGCCCTAACTTTTTTTTTGCACACTATTTTCAAATAACGTAAGACTATCAACACTGTTAAATACAATCAAAATGGCGTAAGTGTTTTATCAGGTAATTAAAGTTTTATTATTAGTAAATAATATATAAACAAGCAAAGGGTAATGAAGTAAAATATAAAAATACCAAAGTGTTTTTTTTAATATTATAATATTTTTAAACTCAAAATTAACTCTTTGAATCAATACAAACATAAACACTTCCTGAACTTTAATTTTAACATAATTATTATGATTATTTAACCTTTTTTTATTATTAATTATTTATATTTACTTTTGATTATAATTTTTTTCTTTTAAAAAAAATGTTGTCTCAACTTAGCCATAATTTTTCAATAACTATTGACATTAGTCAAATAAACTAAACTAAATAATTAAAAATCTATTCTTCTTCATCATGAGTGCTTTCATCATTGTCACTTTATAATAACTTGTCTTCAGTTGCTTTAGAATATGGAAGTTTTAAATATTCATGATGATTACATTTTGGAATAGTTCCATCATCAACACACAACTTTTTTAGATCATTATACTTTTTCAAAGATACTGGAAGTCTGTGTTGATAAAGTTGATTAATTGAAACCATATTGATTCCACTAGGCTTGCTTTCTATATTACTTGCTTTTTCTTTACCTACACTCTTTTTTTTTTCTTTTCCCGTTTCCTTTTCCTTTACCAATTAATGTATTTTTTGAATCAAATAAAATCTCAGTCGCATTAGCTGTTTCAATTATACTATATTTTACTTCCATTATCTCAATGTTCTTCTTTTTAAAAGTGACAATTCTTAAATCTCTTAGCCTTAAGTTTTTGTCTTTAAGCGTAGGTTTGGTAAAAGTCTCAGCTGTGACTGCTTCAAAATTTAGGAATTCACTGTGATCCATCACATGTACATTATAAGGTCCAGGCCTTTTCCTAGAACTCTCTATGAAAGATGGCCATTGTGAAGGGGCCCATACAATTATCTTCTGCACAGCTTTCTCAATAGTGGCATGCATTGAGTCTACTGGCATATATGTATGACCAGGTAAAAGGTAATTAATTTGTATGGTTTCCAAATTTACGGATGTTTTTAAAAAATGGCGAAACATTGCAAGAATAGTTTTGTTTTTGTTTTGGCCAGTGCAGGAATCACAGTATAATAATAACTTGCAATACCCTCTTTTATCGACCTCTTGTAAATATTTATAGAGACAAGTGCCTATCTCATTACTCCCACGTTTGCCATCACTTTCACCCCATCCATACGAAGCAATATCCCTTTTGAGTCCAACTTTCGTAAACCGTAAAACAATACACTGCATACTTACGACTATAATACAAAAGCATACTTTCCCCATATGGGGTGTTCAGAACTTTTTGAAAATCAAAACTGGCTACTAAAACCTTGTTACCCGGTATATGCAATTGTTGATGAAAATGAAATCTAGCTTTACATGCTGCTTTTTCTTCCATGTGTTTAACAAACACCGCATTATCTATCTCTTCAGGGTTATTTTCCTTTTTCGTACATAAAAGGCATTTATCCTTTTTTGGCACGTGGAAGCTGTAATTGTACTCATTTTTAAAAATATTTACAAACAGACGTTCACTCAAAACTTCCTTCTTTTCTTGAAGTTGTTGTTTTTTATATATTGTGTACAAGTGGGATACATTTTATAATTCCTGAGATAGATATAAACGTTTTGACGATTTTCTGCAGTAGTGTGATGGTACTGCAGGTAATTTTTCTATGAAATCCCTTGCTGATTTATGTGTTTCTTCATTATATTTAGGAACTACGTTTTCCTTTCTCTCATCTAGTTTAGCTAGTCCATCGCCATCTACGTTACCTAATGTATATATTAAGTATTTCTGTGGTACATCTAGTCTTTAAAAGAAATTGTTGACATACTTGACGTCTACCTTCTCCTTCATTAATAAAATATTCATAAGTTATATGTCTTACTATTTTCTTCCTTAGTTTTCTTTCGTTTTACTGGTACAGCAGAGCTACAATGAATCATCCAGTCTTTTTTTCTCTGGTTATCTAATCCCCAGAGATATTGGAAAATTGATTGCCTTCTCGTCTCATGAATTTCGTAACACTTTCTAGAACACTTGCCTTCAACGCATGGGTTTTCTTTTACCGACCTAGCTTTTTTTAATGAACCAGCTGATGTAAGGTATTCTTTCCCTTAATTTCTTAATTGTTTGTTGTTTTGTAGATGAAATTTGACGTAACGTACATCTTGAATATAGATTTTATTGATTTAAAGGACGATGAGAAACAATGTAGAATGCCATCACATGAGCCTCAATCCTACTAATAAGTACCACTTCATAGGAGTTTAGTACTTCAGATAAGGCCAAAATATAAAAAGAAACTCATAAACATACATACATGAATCCTAAAAACATAACACTCCTTTTATTGGGCAGTCGTGTAAAAATAATTATAGGCATGATTTGTCAGCAATAGTTAGGTACTAAATATTACCATCGTAGCATGCTGGAGTTTTAATTTTACTATTTTAATGCACATTACGTATTTAGTACAAAATTCTATTCAATTCAAAATCAAATAAAAATTATCTTCCTCACATCTGGGCATGCATACATACATAGAAAAATGCACTTTAGTATATTGACATAAGGTTCATGGACTTAAAACTACGTTAAATTTCGAATTGTACGTTACATCAAATTAACATTTCAGCTAACGTTTTAAGTAAACACAGGCCTAAATTTAGTTTAAACTACTTTAAACTCATTTTTATTCTATACCTAATTATTAAACGAAAAATGGTGAAAGGCAAAAGTAAGTACATCATTGAATCTTCCCTACATTTACATAATACAAATAAAATAATAGGTTAATACTTACCGCAGTAGTGACTAATAAGTAATAATATTTGGTTCTCTTTCTTTTAGCAGTGCGCTAAAATGAGACGGATACTACTCTCTAAAATTGCTTCAAATACAAAACAAAAAATGCGTGCATATTAACGTAATGGACAATTTTACTTGAAGCATATTGACGTAAGGGGCGCACGGGCATTCAGACTCAAACAAATAAGTTACTTAATGATGTAAGGGCCACCAAGAAATATATATTTTTTGATGTAAGGGACAGTTAATACAAAGTGTGTATTTTACGCTAATGTGATAATTTATTACGAATACATACGTCAATCGCATTTTTACTTTTGTCCGATACATCATGTTTTTGTTTAAAAAATGATTTAGGAACGTCATTTTTCTGTGGCGTATCGGACATTTTTTTCAAGCTACAGCGATGTTATATATACCATTCGAAAGAGCGCAAAAATCTGTATCGGACTGCATTCAAAACTCATTTTGAGCAAAATGTCCCTTACGCCAAGTTAGATTACAGCCGACGATATTTGTTTTCTTTTTTTCTTTGCTATGTGTGTTGCTGTAAGTCCAATAATATGGGACTGACATGCGTTAGTGAAATGTCTCGTGCGTGGTCAAACGTTTGTCAAAAGTCAAAAACGCTTGGAGATTGACCACACGATATAGAGCATATTTACCTAGAGCTGCTGGCACTTCAGAGAATAGAGAAGTGATGTTTTTTAGTCCGCGTTTTCTTTATCGTTCCTCCAGTTAAGGGATTATACAGCTTAGAAACCAACTAACCTTGTTGACTTGCTAATATCTTTGCCAAGGCTTGAGCTATTTTCATACAGCTCTTAGCAACACGAAAATGTAATGAAAGAGTGTTGAACTATTTTCGTAAGTAAAAGTAAATAATGTTAATATAATATTTTATAACTGAAAGGCTTGGGTGTCTCACAGCAGGGCAGACAGTACTTTTTTTTACTACTTTCAAACCAGCAATGTTGGCCTGCTTCCCACTCACGAGTCCCAGCATTATGCTGAGCGATAGCTGTTTTAAGCGGGTTGGACAATATTTTCACTAACTAACTTGTGTTATCCATTTCTTTAATGGTATGCGTCATTCTTCGTCCCGATAAAATCTTATCGTGCCAATAAAATCTTTTTCCTTTTTTTTTAATAATAATATCGTTTATTTTTCTCCACCACATAATGCAATACAAACTAGATAATAAAATACAGTACAAGCTTACAGTCGGTGTTATAACATTGATGTTGTGGAGACTGGAGCCTGTACTAGGAACACCTGTGTTACAGGGCTCCAGGCCTCCCAAACTACCCGGATATGTTGCTACTGTACAAAAAATTACAAAGAGCGATATTTATGTCTTGATGGAAGAATAACAGATAATCAATTTTACATCATAATTGCTATTTAATTAAGAAAAGAACATTGAGTGCAAAAAATCGTGTTAGAGTGTCTTAGGTTTGGGTGCAAAAGTTTGTGTATGTTTATGCAGTGTTTAGGTGGGGCGTAATTTTTTTTTCTTTTTAAGAGATTTTTTTTAATATTTTCACTCAGTAAAAGATATATTCAAATCAATTCCCAACTAACTATAACTATACTTACATGTAAACACTTAATAAAAAAACTCATAATTAACTAAAACCAAAAACAAACTAAAATATGGGATCGAAAAATTCCACCTCATCGCTGGCCACTGGTAATGTGTCCAAAAGGCTGGCAGCGTTGCCACGTTGTATGGCAATGCTTATCCTTTGTCCGAGGTAAAAGCCAGCCCTTGGGTCACGCGAAGTGTTAACTAAACGTCTTGATAGATCTTTGAACAAGTTATGAGCACTCGGATCTTGGATGGGATATCATCAAATGACTTCTTCCGCTCTGGGTGGAGCGGAAGGGCGTGTCAGACTTTTACTGACTAAAACCCATGCGTGTTCCTTCTAAAACTCTCTGCGTTCCAGGGCCGCAGTGACTCTTTCGAACAATTTCCGCAACCCTGGCAGGCTCTGGCCCTAGCGCGCATGGAACACAACGCGCCATCGACCCGGGCCTGGTTGTGGTCGGCGCTGTCCGACCACAACCAGGCCCGGGTCGATGGCGCGTTGCCACCCAACTCTCGCAACCCAACTCTCGCCGTCCGCAGCACAATCTACTCATGTGTCCATAGGCCCGCACGCGCCTACGGTGGCCGGGGATCGCCCTGCGACTTTCGACGCACGGGGCGTCTTCTTTTGGAGCACTCGGACCCGAGATTTACAAACCAAGCGGCTCGAAAATATAACTACTAATGTGGTTATTATATTTCCTTAAAGGCCTCTACACTCTTTCCACTCCTCTCTATTTAAAGTTGCTAAGAGGCTCCAGACAAGGCGAGATTCAGAAGCGGTTCTTGGGTCGAAGGACCGGCACTTATTCGAGCAATACCAACCAATTAGCCACTGAATCAATAAATGTAAACTTCTAACTTTGACTAGATACCAGACTTTGTAAAGCTAACTTAAATTAAATAAATCCTCTCGTAAATTAAACTATTTACAGTTCTATGAAATTCTGGTCTTGATCTGATAGAAATAAACAAATCAACCACCCTTTGATTTGTTTATTTCTATCAGATCAAGACCAGAAGTTTTCTTTATTTTTCCATCTGTAACTAGTTTTTAAATAGAGTTGATTATTTTTTACTCTACGTACGAGTATGTTGCATCTAGATTCCAGTGGAAAAAATAGTTAAACATTTTTCCAGCTGCAGCATTTTAATAGCATGGTTTGGATGGCATGAAAACATTTCTACAATTGTTTATTTACGTAGCCGCATGTAAAGCAGCCGCAGGCTGTAGTTTCCAATGACGATGTTTTAATTAAATTTGTTATTCATTCAAGAATGAGGGCTCGTTTTACTATCTTCAGATAAGCACAATCCAACAGATAGAGTACTTAATACATTTACAACAACTTTTCATGAGGATACATGAAATAGCTGGTGATACCAAATGGGCCAATGGCCGTTTTCAGTAACACTAGAAAATACCCATTATGACAAAATCGGGGTTTCCACTTTCCGCGCTGTGCGAAAGCGTTGAAAATTCGACAAGATGCTTTTATTTGCACATTTATTCTAGTATCACGTCAGCATGAATATAGCCGCCTAACAATGAGTATGTAACAGTGTAAGTCAATGACTGACTGATTATTCAACTGATACAATCCTATGTCAGTATCATTTGATCGTGGCGTGACGCGAAAACTGTAGCGTGTCGGGATTCGTGAGGTGCTCTCGTAAGCAGTAACAAGTGTTACTTTAATTAATTTACAAACCTAACTAAAGCCTAACCTTCACTAATTCATTCAATTCGAGTTAGTGTTCCTGAACGTACAGACGCCAGCACATCAAGCTACAACAATCTGTCAAATTTCTTCAATAGATTTTCAACTTTATCGGTAACGCTTTAGGTTCAAGGTTGATAGCCTACTGTTTGCCAAAAATTGATTTTACTGACCACAGAGCGCGCTTTTTCTTGCGTTCTAAATACAAAAATTTCAATTCCGGAACGAATATCAATAAGGCATTCGCTACAAATTTAATTTCATTTAAAGGTTTTTTCTTTGGTAAATTGGCCAACGTTCTACTCGAACCTATCTGGAGTGGTTTTCATCACCTGTAGAGGCTGTAGATACAACACCATGAGGAATAATTGCTAACTTTTGAAGCTAAACTCCAGTTTCTGGAAAGTACACATTGTTCCTGAAACTGGGGGTCTATGTCTCATGTCTATGGCTATTCATTTCAAAACGAAAGCCACAAAGTATATGGAAACAATACGGTGGTACCGTGGTACTATACTTCCACATACATAATACTGAACTTTTTGGTGATTTTCTGTAGGAAGTCCAGGGCGACTAGACTTCTCCCACTGGAATCATGACTTTTTAAGACGTCAATCTTAAAAAGTCATGATTCCAGTGGGAGATATAGTATACAGGACGAATAGCATTATCCCTATCTCTTTCTTTATTTTCTTTGAACGGGATCTGTACGACATTGACACTTACTCACAAACGGCGTGCGTGTATGGCCAAATTTATGGGTCACCGGAAAATTTCAAACGCCGTAAGATTGTAAAATATCGCGTAAAATTGTAAACATTTTTTCTAAATAAGACACAGATATAATATACCTATTGGAAACTATTGAATTGGGATGGGATTTATTGTATACCAAACGATTTTTTCATTATTTATCGAGCAATTATAATCTAATAAAGATTTTTTACAATCTTACGGAGTCTGCAATTTTTCGGTGACATATGCACGTAAACGAAGCGACGAACGGAGTAGATACCTATGCATTTAAAGACAGAAACTACAAAAAAATGCCTGAGTTTATGTGCCCAAAGGGCTCACCCCTATAAAAAGAAACTTTATTGCCATTTAGCTCGCAGCCATAAGAGTTGAAGTCCCCCTAACGGTTTTATTTACCAACGTGACATAAGCGCTTCATAAGTAGGGATAAGAAACTCGATACTGATGGCTAGCGAAGGTTGGATCTATTCAGTAGATGACGGTATAAAAGTAAATAGGTAAGTAGTTGGTATAGATAGATACGTATGTAGTTGATATTTAGAATATACTTTATTGTACATGTGTAGCGGCAAAAACTGACGAAGCGAAATTTGTACCGCAACAAAAAGAACCGCAACGCCAACTATCCCGCCAGTTCGAATATCAACTATCAAGCAGTCGCCCACCGGACTCAACAACCGTCCGGTCGGAGGATCCGCCTTTTTCATAGCAGGTTTGTGGGACTTTACTTTCTGTACCGCATTCCTGTCACTGTCATCTTCCACTAAGACCGCCATCATCATCATCATACCACCCGAAAGACGTCCACTGCTGGACATAGATTGTCGTTGGAAAGTTTAACACAAGAAGAAGGCCTTAAAACGTAAATGCTCACGGATCGCGAAATATGACATCCAAATATTTTCAGAAACCATTCAACTATGGCTATGGTGCCAGAAGTTCAGAAGTCGAGCATTACCAAGCCAGGGCATTGACCAGTAGGAACCTTGGAGTTAACAACACACTTCTCGAAAATTCGGTAAGATAAGCTATTGACGAGTTTCTCTAGTGTAAATCTAGTGGGAACCAAGGTTACCGATACCTAAAGCCCGAAATCGCCAAACTCAAGTGACAGTGGGCACTTAGGCAGGACACGTTGCTAGCAGTACAGACAGTCGATGGATCGAAAGCTTCTGGAAGACGCAGCGTTGAGGGGATTTCCACTGGGTGGTGAAGGCCGCGGGAATTGGGGGAGGAGCCCTGTGTCCAGCAGTGGATATCTTTCGGCTGAAATGATGATTGCTATCTAGCAAAAAAAACGTGATTCCAAGCAGTATCTTCAAAAGGCCGGCCATCAAATGTAAACGTGAACAAAATTTTATGAATATTATTCTGTGACAACAATAAAACTATAGTTTCTGTACAAATATAGTTAAAGTGTTTGTATAAACAACACTAGGTAGGTAAGAACGTTAACGTATTTTCAATATAACATTAGGTATATATATATATAGTTAGGTACTATAAGTCTACCTTCCGTAATGTATAAAGATACCTACCTACATGTAAAAAAATAAAATTGGTTTGACCTTGACTTTAGTGTCACAACTCGAATGAGTCAGCACATTTTATTAGGAATCTTTCCTAATGTGAATCGATTGAAGTTAACTACATAGGTACTGTTTGATAATGGTGTAATGAGTTCTGAACTTGATCGCATTAGTCTATAAAATATTTACGAGTATAAATTATCTGTCAATAATTCATCCATATTGCTTGATTCATCATATCAGAAAATGGAATGGGAGATACCACATACTATGGTCATACCAAGATCTCTGGACCAACAATCGACACAATGGAAGGAGATCCTAGTTTTTTTCTTTTTCGGCATTTACCTACACGTGTTTAGCATTACACATTTCAGAAGATCTCGAGAGGCTTTACCTGTTAACATTTCATAATATATATATGTAAGTATGTGCGACTATGAATTACAACATAGGTATTTTCATATAAAACATTTTGTTCGTTAGTACCGGTTAAGATCTTAAGATTATCACTCACAAGCCAGCTTAAGTCTGAAACGTAAGATTTAAGTCACAATAATCCAGGTAAATTTTATTATTTTCGAACTGGTAATTGTTAAACTGGGTTTTATAAATGGCGAAACTGAGGCGTCAGGTTTAGGTACCTACCTGTCAAAACGCTTAGATTTTCAGCATTAGTTAAATCAACGTCATGTTTACGTCATAGGTACGTACGAAAGGTAGTATACGTTTTCAAAATAGTGGACCTCTTACAAATTTTCATTTCATTTCACTCAAAATCTTCATTGACTAAATAGAAACGATTAAATTGTCGAGTGACCAGTTAAATTCTCTGACTGTTAAATGCACATGCGTAAATAAGCTATTAAGGAAACTTCGAGTACCTACCTAACTTATGTTATGTAAATAGTTATAGGTACACAGTGGCTTGATGTTCCTTTTTACTAAGGACAACTTCATGAGGATAACTCAACAGCCATGGAGGTAAGGCCCTGTGGCATCAAGGACGTCACAACATGAACAATTAGGTTAGTCATGTATGAACCACACATAGGTACCTACCTCATTGTTCAAGGATATTGTGTTTTTATTGAAACAACTGAAAATATTGTTAGTAAGAATTGATAATATGACAGACACGTGACGAGAATAAACCTGAAGCATGCTCATTGGTAAAAATAAATTCTAACCAAATAAAATAATGCAGAAAATATTTTGTGTGATAAAATCACACAAAACATTATTCACGAATGAAAACATTCTAGCTAGGTACCAATTTCAATAAATTCATGTTGTCTTCTCTCAATAATTTCAAAATATCTCTCCGTTGGCTGCGTTCATCTCATAGCTAAAGAAAAATGTATGTCAATGACCTCCAAACTATTTGTATGGACGCGGGGACAAATTAACAGATCCAAATACGCTTGCGAGCAAAGTAAGTGGCTCAGTGAGATGACAAAATAATTCGATACATTAAACTCACTCACACGTTTGTGAACACTCCCCAATGTGTGTGTGAGTGAGCTTGTTGCTATGCAATTTCGATTTTTGGATACACGTGTGCCAGCCAGTCAGTGACTCCCGCTTCCACACTCACACATGTGTGTATGCGTGAGTGCGGTAGCGTAGCGGCATAAACAAACACACCGCTCCGTGTTATCAATGAAACGTTTTATTTAAATAGTAAACTGACGTCCGACCTTACTTAGTATTCCATATTATGCTTTTAATTTTTTAATTCGCCATTATAGTCCATGTAAAGGAAAACACACGATAAGATAAGTTAGTTTTCTTTACTTTCGTAATTATGTTTCAGTTTTAATAAAACTGAACGAATGCTTGCAAAGATTTAGTGTGTTATTAAAACTTAGTGCTTTGCTTTAGATAAATGGCCCATGTTTTATGATAGAGATAAAGTTTTACATTCCGTGAACACTTTTGTACATACATATACATAGGTAGGTACAGTTATGTGCAAAAATATATTTGTAAACATGACTGCGTTTCCACTGCGAATTTCAAAAGCTATTTTCTAATGAAGTGGTGATTGTGAAATATTTCCCAACTATAATTGTACTAAGTATGTGCTTTCAGCTGCTTCGTATATATTTGTGAAATTAACGTAATACTGTTAGATGAGAGAATTCGCTCTTGAATTTCATGTTACACGTGCCTCTAGTTGCGTTAGTGTGTCATGTCTCATATCTTCTGAAATGACATCATTGACTAGATTGTGTCATATTTATATTAATGCGATCGTTCAAGGCCGTCTCCAAACGACTGGCTGGAACGACTGGGGGAGAAAGTATTATAATCGTATTACTTAACTATGGGGGCAGAAGTATGACGTCACGCATGTGCCATTTCGACGTAGGTACACTACATGCATACAATTTAGGTTAGAGCTCTCAACGTTGATGATACATTTATGTTATATAGTCTATGTAGATAGGTACAATTCGTATCTGTATGTACTAATATTTGTTGAACAATTTACGAAATAGCCTTCAGCCGTCAAAGTACGTCGTTTTTATTCTAATTAGCGAGCTGTATTACCATTGTTTTGTTGACTAATCTTCGAACATTGTCGAAAATAGTGGGCAGAAAATGCTGCCACAATTTGGCCACACTTCACAAATGTATTGTTTACCCATAGATATGTTTTTTATGCAAATGGAGGAGCTATCGGATGATGTGGTGCAGGTTGGGAGAAGTATACATCAGAGAACTGTATTAGGCTGAGTCGCTTGATAGATCCTAATAATATAATAAATATTTAAATATATTGTAAAAATTGTGAGTTTGTGAGGTTGTAGGGGGTAATCTCTGGATCTACTGAACCGATTTGGAAAATTCTTTTTGTATATGACAGCCACATTCACGAGGAATGCTATAGGCTATACGAAAAAAAAACGAGATATGCGCGAACGAAGTCGCGGGCAACAGCTAGTAATATGATGAATGTGAAATTTTATAATGATAAATGTAAAACTACAAAACGGATTTGAATTAATTTGGACATGGACAAGAAAAATGGCACACATACAGTTTATGACCTGGATTAACACATAGAATACCTTGTATCCCTTGAGATGCTTCCCGACTTTTACGCAGACACGGACGGAGTAGCGGGCGGCAGCTAGTCGCATAATTTAAAATACAGTAATTGTCACTAACAGAAAACATGTCACTAACGTAATGATACCAATGATATATGATAACTTCCCCTACGGAACAGAATATAATAG
Source organism: Mamestra brassicae (assembly GCA_905163435.1). Taxonomy (NCBI): domain Eukaryota; kingdom Metazoa; phylum Arthropoda; class Insecta; order Lepidoptera; family Noctuidae; genus Mamestra; species Mamestra brassicae. Next base: position 7,800,578 of record LR990995.1, on the reverse strand, counting down.
GTACTCTTTATTATGTAAACCATATAAAATACAGAAAATAGAAATTAAAGAAAGGAAAACATTACACAGGGTGACACAATGGGCAGCCTTATCGTTTTATTACTACAAAATGTTTCACGCAAAAGAATATTTTTACAAAAAATTTCACAGTTCTAGAACGTTCATTCGTTCTAGAAAAACAGTCACTAGTCTGTTGCCATTGAATGGTAATGATGCGTGTCCACAGTCAATTTGGTGTAAACATCGGTCATGGCCACTTTTTATTGGACCAGTAAGTACCCACCCACTTTACTATATTTTAATGTGTAGTAAGTATCAAAGTAGGTTCATAGTACGTTACAGTCTCCTAGTTATTTTTAGGGTTCTGCATGTACTGAAAAGGCAAAAAAGAACAATAATATGATTTTTATTATGATTAGATACTAGCACTTCGTCCGCGCGGGTTTAGTAGGTACCTTCGGTTACGAACGATTTTTATTAATAACCCAGCCACTTTTGCTGCTGAGACCACGGGATCAGCGCAACTGTTGCGCCATTCAATCCGTTTCGGGTTGAATATGAAAAACGTTACATCCGTTTCAGCCCTTTACACCGCCTTAGTGGTTTGTTTTAGAAAAATACAAAGACACGTATTTCTCATTTTTATCAAGACTGTTAATAAGTCAAAATTGATAAATTAAGTTAAAATTTAAATATATATAAATATACACATATACAATATAATTATAAATTGAGTTTCAACTTTATCGGACCAAGCGTTAAGGTTCTTCCATACAAACTTTATCGCCTTACCACCTTTTCATTGAAAAATGAATTATGGCATTATTTATTTAGGTAAAAATCATCAAGTTTCAAGTTAACTTAAGGAATAAGATTTTTCATGTAAATTACAACCCCTATTACACCCCTTTACTGGGGGAGTTTCCTAAAATTATTTCTTAGCTGCCTGCTTATAATCTACCTCCATGCTAAATTTCATCTTCATAGTTTGAGTAGTTTTCGAGATTAATCAATACTTGAATGAATGAGTGACCTTTCGCTTTTATATATATAGAAGAGATGACTGTCTGTCTGTCACAGCTGTTTACTTGTTAATATAAGGTATCAGAATTCTGAACCGATTTCAGTTATTATTTAGGTTCGCTTTGACAAAAAACACTGTTCCTTTAAAAAAATCTAGACTTTTATTTTACATTACACCTACAGATAGAAAAGATGGATATCAAACAGATAAGTACACACAGTAAGTTTACACCTTTACTTTTGGATGTATCTGTAAAGGTGTTATAATAATGAATGAATAAATAAATAAAAATAAAAATAAGTATATATTATGATGTTTTCTTTTACTAAACTTTTCTTTTAACATCACCGTTAAGAAAAAATTGTTTTCAACATTTTTATTATGCCTGACTTCATACATTTCAGTATTTCTTTGGAGTACAATAAAAATAATGGAGGCCAGTCTTCTCAAAAATATATGATTTAGGTATATATATGTATTTCTTTTTGAGAGGACTATGAACGTCTACCTACTTGCCTTTTTTTTATTTAAGCTGAGTTTGCTCTTGACTTTAGTCTAGGTCATAGATGACAAAGACAAAGTCGGCGATGGAGCGAGCTTACCCCGAAGGAGCCTATTCACTCTAATTTTAAAGAGATTAGGGTTGTATGCGTTCAGAAACACAGACGCAGGCAGAGAGTTACACTCCTTTGCTGTGCGCATTATAAAATACGTTTGGAAACGTTTAGTGCGAGTTGCCTACATTAATATAAGCCTTAGGTAATGCACAAGACGAGATAAGAAAACTAATTCTGTTGTATTAGCTATTGTAATACAATACACCGTCTTTAGTAGCAATACTTAGTATATTCTTTAGTTTCATTGAATGTATCGTGCGTGGGTCCAGTGATACGAAGTGGCACTGCTGAGCGTCAAGTCTTGGCTTTGATTTCCAGGTGATTTGGACTTTCAATAGAATTATGGCAATCCAGGTGTTAATGGCAAATAAAAAGTTAGCCCTTAAATATATGGCTTGACACTTGACAGCTTCGCGACAAGCTTTCATCTTAGATCAGAATAGGATTCACGATGGAGAAAGATTCAGACAGGCAATAACAATTTGGGAAGTTTTAACCATAGTGAATACCTATGCATGTATTTTTTTTTTGCTAAATAAAATACTTATTAGGTCTGGTTAACAATTATGAAATATTTTTTAGGGGTTCCGAACTTCTGTATGGAAAAACGGAACCCTTATAGGATCACTCGGTTGTCTGTCTGTCCGTTTGTCACAGCGGATTCTCTCCGAACCTACTGGACCGATTCAGTTATTAAGCTTTAAACGTGGTAATTTTAAAGAGAATTCCGATATGACCTCTGACGACAAAAGCTGTGACGGTCATACAGCTTCCCTCGAAAATGGCAGTTTCGTGAAAAGGACAGATTATTTATTATACGAGTATACGGTTTTTCGACCAATTCTATTTTGTTTAACTGTTCATGTTATATCTTTGGATATTTATAATGAATAATAAATATTTATTCATGCATATTCCTTATTTACATAACATACTTGACAAAAAGGATGTTTAGATACATATTTTACCTACCTACCCACCCAATACATACTGTGAAGATACCTCTGCCTATAATTTTGAGTAATACAAACGTGATGGTATGTTTATGTAACCATGCTTTTAAAACGTGTTTGTAATAGCAGAATGGTGCTTCGCTTTTACGAACCTGCGGGAAGTCAAACGTTGGTTTTTTTCCACGATCGGATAAGCCGTTAAAGTGTAAATTCCTAATAGTGCTTAGACCGGTTTTAAGTCGACACCAAAGCCGATAGTTACTGGGTTTAATTTTGAGACTGAAGTTTTGCGTTCCTCATTTTTAATCGACTTCAAAAAAAGGAGGAGGTTCTCAATTCGCCGGAACCTTTCTTTTTTATTGTTGTTCCCCGATTACTCGAATATTGCTCGATTTTTTTTGTTTGAAAGGGTATACTTCCCAGGTGGTCCCATGATCATCAAGTCAGGATCTGATGATGGGATCCTGGAGAAATTGAGAGAACTCTTCAAATTTTATAGGCACACTTGAAGTGATTTGGGTAGTTTGTGGAAGATTACTTTCTTGGAGTGGTCCCATTTCAATTTGGTGACGATCTGATGAAGAACTTCAACGAGACAACAGAACTCCTCAATTAATGATAGCAAATGGACTGGGATTGCTGAAATCTCATGTCTATCTATTGTTTACCCTCAGTTCATAACATAACATCACGCCGGATGCTGTGAAAGGGGTAAGCACAATGTGAACCAATAAAAAGTTAAAAAAACTTTTTACAAAAAAATACAACCGACTTCCAAATAAAAACACTACGTGTAAAATAACTTTGATTTCGGAAGTAGGTGTCAAAAAACGAAAAAACAACATAAAACACCAACTGCTGACATTTATTTTATATGTACAATAGTGGTACATGGGCATTAAAGTTATTTTATACTTTGTAGTGTTTTTTATTTGGAAGTCGGTTGTATTTGTTTGTAAAACGTTTTTTTTTCACGTTATTTTCGGATACTTAACGTAACTGTATTTATACACGGACACGTTGTATGGTCAAACCTTCTGTCCCACTTATAAGCACCTAGGAGATGGCCTACATTGTGCATAGTAACAACAATGAACAATAAACACACTAACGACCTATCAACGATGTAAATCAACACACAAGTGCCGCAAATTTTATGCCGGGTAGGTACCTACCTATCGCGTAATCATATTATATTATTGTAGGTACCTACATTTGCGTGTAAATAAGATAAAATCTCCCGGATCTCCCGGTAATGTATTATTTGACTAATTTGGCACTTTATAATTCGATATTATGAAAACTGTAAGTAATCAAAGCGAGCCACTCATATCAACAAATAAATATTCTCAATGGTAAAATTGTAAGTCGAAATCATTAAATAACATAAGTACACGTACAAAAATAACGTTACCAACACGCCACACACAACACATTTAAAGCGCATCAACATAGATCATAGTTTTGTAGGAGTAACAAGTTCTTAGTGTATCGCCCACGAGATCTCGTAACCGAGCGTTGCGACACAAAAAGAGAAAGCTTATCAAATATCTACGACTCTGCGTTAATTCCAACGATTCGTACGACGGCCCTGAGGAGCATCATACCCTACGAACAGCCATTCGTAGAACGAGGCGTTGTTACTCGTCAAATGCTTGTATCAGATAAATAATGAGTTATTATGCCACAATTATTCAAAGTAGGTACCTACATATTTGGAATATTTAAAGCGATTTGTGATGACATAATAACAATGATAAATTGATTTTATTTCTTGTATAAACATTTTGGATTTTTAAACGTTTTCAGTTGTAGATATGATGTCATTGCAAAGTTGCCCAATAGTCCGATGATGCGGACTGAATCGAATCATCATAAATCACAGATTGGAACATCTAGAACTATCTAAATAGCGTACAGAACAGTTTGAGTACTGTTTACCAAAGGCGGTGAACGGACTACTAATGATTGCTTAGAGTTCTCAGTCAATGCACAAAAAATCTGTTACTAGTCAATATGAGCGTCATGCTCTCGAGTTACCGCCGAGTAATGAAAGGGACACTGCTATTTGAGCCAAGCGTTTTGAGAATCGAATCCTAGACCTCAACTCAACCGCGAATTGGAGGTACAAAACGTTTGTAACCAAGATAGGGTTAGTTTTATTTTTCTCATATTCTCGCTAATAAGCAACACTCTTAGTAAAATTAAAACGCACAATGGAATGTTGAAAAAAAATAACATACACAGGTGGTTCAACAAGCTTAACACTAGCATAAATGTACGCATAATGGCCTTGACACACTACCTGAAAAGCGGCGTCTCTGCGATTATTTATATTCACTGTAAACAGAAAACTGCATTGAAGCAAAAAGTTCCTTGAGCGATACGGTAGCACGGGTTCTAACACTGGCTTGACAAATCTGGAGCGACCTTGTCGCTTTTAGCGGGACGAAAAGCTAGGTTATTTCACGTTTTCACAATCGGCGCACAATTGATTGAGCGGTAGCGGCACGTGGTGTGGTGCGGTACAGGCGGCGCGCGCGGCGTTCTATGGTGGACTGCTCAACACCACGGATGGGATGGGGTCGGGGCCGGCCGTCCAAACACTGCACTACCTATTCCACTTGTATGTCTCCGCCACGACACAAACTCGACGATAATTCCGACGATACTTCCCGAGATATTTTCGTTTGTTGCTCCGGTTACGAATGCTAATGAAATTCGAATTATTTTTTTTGTATGTAGGTTTTCTATTGTGTTAACTTTAAACATTGTGTGTTGTCGTTCGAATTTTTTTGTGTTCTAGTTTTTAGTGGATTGTATTTTATATTTTTTATTAATTAAGGATATATTTTTTAAAATTTCTGCCCATGCTTTTGTAGATCGAGCTTTTCTGTGGTACCCTATTCAGGAATTTTATCTTGTTTGATTTTTTTATCGTAGGATATCATAATGTTGGTTGGCCTCATTTGCTTCAGACTCGGCACGATGCGTCATCGTGGCGGCAGCGGGGCGCGACCCACGCGCCTCGCGACGCTCTCCGCCGTCGCTAGCTCGCAGCTCGCTGGCTCATCTATCGCACACACATCGCACACCACAGTACTTGCGCTACGTAGGTAATTTTCCTCGCACGTGTCTGGCACACTTTATATTATTTTGGCGTGGCCGGCGTTTAGATGCGGTGCGAATTTGACGTTTATGAGCATCAAATATATTTATACGAAAACCGTATTTTAGATTTTTATTTTATTGTTTATCTCGAATATCTTTATAGGTTAATCTTCTTTCGTTTTTCACAGTTACGTAATGGGTAGATTTGGTGATACTGCATCAAGAAGATGCAGTATCATTAAATCTGACCATTACGTAATCTATATCATGAAAAATAACACCCATGGCGATAGATCGTAAATGCCAGCACTCCCTACATATATTTTAGACCATCTGTTGCTACGTAATATTAATTAACTGATGGCCGAAAGCTGCTACACGTTTTCACTACAATTTAAGAGATGTGTTTTACGAAAACCATGAGGGGGACATTCCTATGGACACAACATTCGGGAGAGAGAAGATTCTCGATCGCACAGCTTGAACAACCATTCCTTACCTAGCCTTTAACCTTGGACAAAGTATTATGTTTATTATGCTATAGTTGAAGGCCGTAAACAATACATACTGCTTTTTAACCGACTTCAAGAAAAGGAGGAGGTTCTCAATTCGGTTGTTTTTTATTTTTGTTAACTCATTACTCCGTTATTTATGAACCGATTTGAAAAAAAGGTTTTCATGTGAAAGGATATACGTTCCGATTGGTCTCATAGAAATTTCAACAAAATCGGTTCAGCACTTTGGTTTTAAATCAAAATAGCTTGAGGAAATAGAATATTTCATCCAATAAAGTTAACGAAATATTGAGTGTTTTGCTTTCCTGTGACTTTCCAGTGCTGTTGTTAGGTGCGGGGTACAACTAAAAAGTGAAAAATAAAAACACTTTGTAGCGTTTTTTTATTTGGTAGTTGGTCGTATTTTTTTGTACAAAAATTATTTTTCTGCTGAATATTGAACACAGCTGTTTTCCGCGGTTTAAAAGTCTATGACACTCTATGTAGCTTTCAGTAGGGTAGGTATATGACTACAGTCAAAATCTACTTGAATGAATATGTACATAATTTGAAAGATGTTACTAAAATAGTGGATCATATAGTAACCATAGAGTATAGCAGTAATACTAGTAGTAGTACATAGAGTATAGCTTAATACTAACACTTTGCCTGCGACTTTTAAGCGCGAATTTAGTAGGTAGATACTCCACAAAGTTCAACGCGACTTTTAAAAGGGGTTAGAGGCCCTTTTAAAGTTTAGTTTTGGAAAATAAACAATCCGTCCCCTGACTTAGGGAGCTTAATTTTCCAAAACTTTTTGCGTGATTAACCACTGTTAATTATGCAAAAATTTTTAGATCTCTTTCAAGTATCCCACTTTTAGTTTGTTCATACCAATTTTCACGTAAATTGAAGCAAGCAATAATATCCTCCCATAAAAACAGAAAACTTCATCACCGCTTGTCGCCCCTTTTCGCCCCTTTAGGGGTTTATTTTCGAAAAATCCAAACATTTCTTATTCTTTTTTTTTATCGAAATCATAAATGCCGTGTTTCAACTTCATCGGACCAAGCATTAAGATTCTCTCCAGTTCGCTCAAACCGCAACATTTTTTTATATGATTGTTTACAAAGTGTGGTTTTAATATAAGTTTAAAATTTTCTTTCATTTAATTCTCAAAAGTATTTTTTTTTTAAACGAGATTTGTTTTAATGTCGTTATAGTTTTAAGGTAACCTTGAAATGTGACCACACTTCTGAAAAATTCTATATAGGCTTTAGAATGTTTATAAAAATATCCAGTCACATAACCCCTCCTACGAATAAACAAACTGGTTTATCAATTTAAGATATTATTAGTTTACTTACCTCTTTATAATATTTCAATACCTGGGTTAGGTTAGCTGCAGTGTGAGCTGTGCAGCCAATCAGTCATGTGACTAATGAGGATGCAAGCCTCCATGCAAGCATGGGCCTTTCTATTACGGGAATCGTGAACCACATTTGCTGCAAATGGGTTATCAATATTGATTAAAATATATGATTGAAAATGCGACTATAGTTTGTAAGTTCAATTCCCTCGATAAAAAATGATTTAGTTTTCACAAAAAATACGAATTACTAACCATTTTTCTTATGACTTAAACGGAAAGAGGTAAATTAATAAAACCAACCACCTCTGCCTCACAGTCGGGGAAAATCAAGCGCAGTATTTATGTTATTTCCTGTACGTACACGGTAACTTAATAAACTATCCAGAAATATTGATTTTTGAATAAACAGGACGTACCTATTCAATTATTAATATTGTCCCTATCTCCTTCCCTATAGGAACACGTTTCGCAATATCTACATATACTTACGTAAGTATAATAAAACTATAAAAAAAAACCAAATACTTCTTCTTTTTCCTGTAATCTGTAAGCAAATAACTGTTTTCTTATTTTTTTCAACATTTTTAGCTCAGTAGTTTGTAAGTTGCAGGTTGCAATCCCAGAGATACTAAGCTGAATATTTCATGTGTTTATTACTTAAGATCTCATAACATTTGAAAAGTATTTAGGTACCTAAGTAGGTACCTTATTTTTAAATATAAGTAAGTACTTATTTATTTGTGTAACTTGTGGTAATACTAAAATAAAGGTTCTTTATTATCTTTTCATTTCACAAAAACTGAGCTCCCATCGGAAACTGAAAAGGGGATGCCACTTGCTGCCAATTGAATATTCGAGGGCTTTCAGCCATTGGAAGCTAATGGTAACTCAATAGATTATTAGAACTAGATCAAGAAGTTGTTACTGAACATATTAAAGCCTTTTGTGTAACGTGATCGAAACGTCGATACCTACATACAACAAATAAATTAATAATAATAATAATTTGATAATAATAATAATTTATTTGACAAAAATTAGGTACACAATTACAAGTGACACTTAATTTAGGGAAACAAAAACGACGAGGTACAAAAACATGATCAATGACCCCCATGCTAGGAAAACCTGTGCTACGCCACATTGTAACCTGTGCTACGACCATTATGTTAATAGGTAGTTTCCTTGTTTGACATGAAATAGCAGGGGCAGTTGAGAGTGTGCCATGCTCACTCCAATGTCTCGCTGATGGTGGCGCGTGTATCGGATCATTCAGTTCCCTTCAAAATGGTTGAGGTGAATGGTGTTGATGGAGACTGGTCATCCCTTAGTTGCCACTGCCTCATTTTAATATTTCATACTATAAATTGTTTTTTTCTTTCTTTACATTGTTCTCATCTATAGAAGTCCAGCCTGGTTACATAAACCTTGTTGGTTTATGTAACCAGGATTTTTGTAAACATAAAATTATTTAAAAGAGTGTCCGTGGAGTTTCTTGCACGTTCTTCTCAGCTTCATGTTGTGACGGACTGACTTTGACAATTCAAAAGTACCTGATATTTGAAATAAATGCCTTGACTTTGACTTACGGGAGTCATCCATCCATGCATGAATAAATTGGTGGAACCGGTTAGTAATGTACACTTATAAATTGAGAATAAACTAGGTTAGGTAAGTAAAATTTGAAGATTAGGGAAGGGGAGAATTAAAGATAAAAAAAACTAAACTAAATTGAATTTAAAGAATAAGTTATCTTTTGTGTGTCGGGTGTGATGTGTGAGTGTGGTGTGTGAGTGTATGTATGTAGGTGTGCCTGATTTCCTAAGATTTGAGTAGTTCTTCCGTTTCGTCATAATTCAGGCTGAGCAGATATTATGTTGATAATTAAACAAAAATTAATGAATAAATTAACGAGGGATTACCACATGTTGCCAATTTGCCATAAGCCCCATGTACCAAGGGGCGAGCCTTATTGACTTCTCCGTGTCCGGAGAAGTAAATTCAGGAATTCTAGAAGGAAACACTCAATAACACTTTGCCGGTAACCGAACCCAGGACCAACTGTGGCGCTTGTAACCAGTGGACCAACGAGGCAACATGAACATAATCTACATTATTACAGCTGTAATGTGGATTACGAATGGTCAAGATAAGCAAATCGGATTAATACCACCACACCTACAATACCAAACTTACACCGTTTCCCGTCGGAAATGAATGCAGTTTCAGGTTTAAAAATGGGGTCTTGATACTGAAGTACCTATTTGCATGCCCAGAAAAAAAAAAAAGTACATCAAGACTGAAAGCTAACCTAACCGATGACCGTTGGGGTGGACGTGTTCTTGAGTGGAGACGATGAATCGGCAAATTACAAACGTAATGTAGTAACGGAACCTCAAGCTAGATAAAGAAACGCCCTTCCCAGGGAAGCTATAGCAGCTGGAGAGTTGACGAAATATGTTGTGCGTTATTTATCCAACTAAAGAAATGGAAAAACTATGCTTAAAACTTTTGCAAGTTCCATTGTATCAAACTAGAATTTTATTAATTGATTCTAAGATCAGGCTATCCATTACTTGCGACAGTGCCAGTAGAATAGATAGAGTTGACGCAGTTTCCTCGTAAATAAACTTTTCAGCGGTGGGATTCTGTAAACTTGTGTATACTCGTGAGGTTAGGTGAAGTGAACATGAATTGAGCTGTCAATCCATACAAACAAGATGGAATGTCAGTTCCCTGAGCATAGTGGGAACTGCCTATCCACCTAATCCACCTATGTTTCATCATCATCATCATCATTTGTCATCAAGTGTCGCCAGAACAACCGGTCTTGTGCGTCCCGCATCCATCGGCTACCCGCGACCCTCACCAGGTCATCGGTCCACCTTGTGGGAGGCCTTCCAACGCCACGTCTTCCGGACCGTGGTCGCCATTCCAAAACTTTTCGGCCCCATTGACCATCTGTTCTGCGAGCAATGTGCCCTGCCCATTTCCACTTCAATTTGGCGATCCTTCGGGCTATGTCGGTAACCATGGTTCTCATGCGGATATCATCATTCCTGATCACGATCACGCAAGGAAATTCCGAGCATTTCCCTCTTCATTGTCTTTAGGGTGACTTTAAGCCTTCCGATGAAGCCCATTGTCAACGACCACTAAGTTTACACGGTGAAATATAGACGTTTAACCCATTGAACGCCATTGTCACGTATAGGTACATGACAAGCAAGCGCGTGCCCTGTATGCCAAAATTCACAAAAATATGACAAAAAGTACGGCGAATTTGTGGCTTGTCGTCGGGGGCACGCCGATAAGTTTATGCTGGCGTTCAAAAGGCTAAAGATCTCCAAATGACAGCTGTCACCAACGGCTTAATGTGCATCCGAGGCACGGAAGAGTCTCGATATGAAGCGGATGGTCACTCATTCACGGGCCGACCTCTGCAAGCGATGACTATACTTGAAGATCAACCTGTTCGGCTGTTATTACTTATCCACGAGCTCCTACACGAGCTTTCTTTCAGAAAACTATATTGTCGTATTTCAGAAATATGACAAATTGCGCTTCCGCAAGATTATGTTGGTACCTCAGCATCCGAAAGTTTTTAGGAGAGGGGTAACGTAGGTCTACTAAGCAAAGATCGACCAAATTAAAGGGTATTTGATTAGTTGAAACTCCGAACAGAGCTACGTCTACCTATATGTCGCAGAGAAATGATGAAGACGGAGATTGATTTGATCAAATCCCTAAGGTGATTGATCAATTCACGGGTCATGTTAAAATGACAGGTCTGTGTGATGTTTTCCCTAGGCAAAGAAAGTGATTTGTGTATATTTCAAAGACCACCGTCTTTGAAATATATATATACTTAATACTGATAAATATTTATTTCTGTATTTCAACCTCTGCCTCAGGTTCTGCACCTTCAGCCCCTGCGAAATAGTTTCCGTTACATCCGTAATTCATGGTATTAGCCACTTAATTTCTCATAATTAAGTTACCACGAAATCAATCCTAGTTATTTTTTCAACAACGACTATGCCTTTTCTACGTAAACTGTCTGAGTTTAATGGAACTAGCCGAAAGTCAGTTTCATTAAAACAGAGTGAATTAGTAATGAAAACCACACACATTTTTTCCGACATTTACGTTCTACGAAATACTTGTTTGCCTTGACTCATAGGTATAAGGAATCGCTTTCACAAATTACATAGCGGTAACGTGAATCTAGTTTAAGCCCTAAAAGAAACTCGAGTATCGAGCGTCAATACTTCTGTTAAGCATCGTGAAGAAATATAATATACTGTAGTATCAAGGAAAACTTGTTAATGGTCTTAGATTGATGTACCTATGACATCTTTTTATTCAGTCAACGTCTAGTTGCTCAAAGAAAATTTTAGGAAAATCTAAATGCCTCAAGGACTTCTTCCCTTCTAACTTCTGAAGGAACGTTACTAAAAATTCCATAAAACGGTAGTAGGCCGAATGAATTTTTGAAGTATCTAAATGACCTTGTTCACTGGAGGTACAAGGTGTGACCTAACGTTTGCTTAAAACTGGAATTTAGTACTTACGTACACAATATTATTTACCAACTCAGCGTACACAAGGCTACCTACGTCAACAACTTACCTAGGCAAATACGTTACACAAATGTAGGTAATCTATAGCACAATACTAATAACTTTATCATAAACTTTATTGACGCTATTGTAACGGCTTTTTGTAATTTCTAGACACATTATTAGGAACTCGAAGGTCGTTGAAACCATTATCTAGGCTTGAGTTCATGGCCGAAGCCTATTGGAAGTACCCTTAGTCATTGCTTCAGTACTTACCTAAATATTAGTTTATTGCTTTAGTTAGATACAGGGTATTATAGGTCACCCTAATATTTTATTAATGCCTTTACAATGTCTGGCATTATGCTAAATTGTTGACGTGGCTGGGAGCCAATAATGATTTTGAAAATTAAGTTTCCCTATATTTGTTCCTACATGTATCTGTGTGTGCCAAGTAAACATTTTTTCTTCAGCGATTAGAATGCGTTTCCCTCTGCGTATGTTGAGGACATTAAGTGGTGCAAGGATGAAGGCGAAGCAGAGCTGTAAAACGGTGTGAAACGTGTACGAGGAATTTTGAGTGGATGGGGGTGAAGTAGGCTTTATTGCTGAAAAGAAGAATGAAAGAAAAAGAGTTTATTTGCGCCAAGCATGACGCATACCAAAAATAGCAGTTGAACATACAAAACAAACGAATGGAGATAGGCCGAGGACACATCCCTCGTACGCACACTTCTCTTCTTCACAGGCTCGTCAACAAAAATACTATTTTCTGGAGCCTTTAGGTAGGGTATTCTAAATTATACATGTTTGGACTTGTCTTTTTACCTTGTCTTGACTTAGAAAGCTAAGGGACAAGGAGGGAGTGAAAGCAAAAGTTAATATATAAAATAGGGTTGGAAATTCATCGGTAAGAAAGTAAGGAATTGAGAAAGTTATAAGACTGAGAGGAATACAAAAGGGTAGTTGACACGTAAAGCTTGCATGGGCACTACATTCTTTTAAGTAACGTTAATAATTTTCTATACAATAATATAGAGGCCCACCCCAGTGACTAGAGAGAACCTGCCGCGGTCACAGAAGTATACGTTCCCTACGCTCAAGTATGTCTTACCCAATCCTAAGGCAGAGGACTGCGAAGTGCCTCTGCCATTGAGCGAGACCAGTTTCCAGAAATACTGGACTCGTGATAAATAGAACTTAGCCCCTTATATCGGCCTATCCACCCATTACTGAGTTGCTATTTGCCTGGTTATTATAGCCGCTGCAGGAAGTTTCACATTCTTCCACTAATTGAACGGAGAAAAATTGCCGACATAGTATTCCCATTCAATTTGTCAAATGGTTCAATCGACTGTTCTGAACTGATGAGCAAAATTGGGCTGCGTGTTCCATCCTTCACCTTAAGGAATCATCGACCTCTGTAGGTTCCTTCTGGGCGGTGCAAATATCGAATTTTTTTTTATATAATAAGAGCTAGTAATAGAACTCGTTGTGTCAGAGTGTTAATGATCTTGACTTGCTCTTTACCAGTGTTCCGAAACTAAAAAAATACTGTGTCTTTGAAGTTCACTAAAACCTTTTTTTTTAATTCTCTCCGAATTCTTACTTTTTCTTGCATGTCTTCTGTTTCTTGTTCTACCCTAATATTGTCAGTGAAAACTTTTACAAAACTAAGCACAAACGTACCGCATCGTCAGTCGGTTGCAGAACTTTTTACAATTGCCTTGCTATAGGTACACCGAATATCACCTCTCACTTCCTTAATCTATCTATTGCGAGGATGCTCGCAGTGTTCTAAGCAACCGGGCCGGTTTTTTTTGCATAAGTTAGTGGCCCACGGGTTGCGGGTTTGAATACTATTTGCAGTCATCGTTATTGGTAGGTACTTGCGAAGTACTAGACTAATATAACCACACTAAACTACACTTATCTTATTCAACTAATTAATTAATAGTGTCTCCCTCACGATCTTAGAGACATTAGTCTTATTGCTAATAAGTAAGTCCTAACTCGGTTATTCTAAGCACAGTTAACCGCTCCCTATCTTGATCCCAAGCGAAGTTTCCTCGTCCTGTGATCGAGACAACTTCTGAAATTCCTAAAAATACCACTTTCGGGTGTGTTCTCACACTTTTGCAGAATCCCTCTTATTAACTTTATACAATTTTTTAATTGTTTCAAGAGTACTCTGCTTGGCCCTCAGCTGTGGTTACCAGATGTGGCACAAGTAATGTGAGTGTTATTAGAAATCTGATATTTCACTCGTTTCTTCAGTTTTTTTCTAAATATTACTTTAAGTCGACGGCTAGCCCTTGTTTCTCGTTCCTTTGCCATTAAAAAGAGAATTTATGATTTTCTAATTGGTCTGACAAAGTGACACCATGTGCAGCGTTTAGAAATAAATATAATAATAATAATATATAAATGGCAATTGCACGTTGTATTGGGATCGGTCTATCATCACTGACAGGACTATTGTTGCCAATAAGCCTGACATAGTGGTGATAGATCGACTAGAGCGTCGCGCAATGATTGTTGATATAGCAGTCCCTCATGACGCGAACCTCGTGAAGTCTGAGAAAGATAAACAAACGAAGTATCTTGACTTGGCTCGCGAGGTTGTCGACATGTGGGATGTGAACACAGCAGTCATTGTGCCGATAGTCGTGACGGCCAATGGCATAATTGCCAAGAGCCTCGACCAACATCTAAAGAGGCTCTCGTTGGGCAGCTGGATCAAGGGCTTGATCCAGAAAGCAGTACTCCTGGACACGGCACGTATAGTTAGGAGGTTCCTCTCTCAGCGGCCCTGACCACCGGTAGCTTGGACCCTGTTCCCGATACCGGTGGGCTACTATTTTTTATATTTTTAAATATTTTTATATCTCTGTATTTTAATATTTAAAAATGTAATTTATATGTATATACAAATGAATAAAGGAAATAATAATAGTTTATTGGGTCATAAAAAGTGTAACAATATTAAGGTGAGACACCGGATCCCGCACTAGGATACCCTGTGTCGCAGGATCCAGCCACTTTCGACAGATCATGTGAATCTTAGAATTTAGGTTATCTAATGCGACGGTTTAATATAATTCACTAAAATTAAGACTAAAAGGTAACCATAAGTATGCGTCTATGCGATGAGTTTATGTACGACTACGTGTTGAGTGTAAGTGTGTATGAGAAGAGTGTTTGTATGTGATGAGTGTGTGTATGAGAGGATGAATACTTTAACAGTTGAAGGATAAAAGGTTTCCTGTTTCAGTATAGTTAAGCCCAAGCAACCATTCCTGAACCTGTTTCTTGCACCCGAACTTCGTCAAGGAATAGATTTTGAGCTTTTCGTTAACTTTTTCATACAGGTATGGTCCAATACATGAGAAAGCCTTATTGCCAAACTTGAGCCTGCACAAAACTCTATTCCATTTGGGTATTCTACGTGTGCGCTGATCCGTTACCACTGTGGCTACTGCAGTTTTGTGAAATTTAAGTAGCACTGATAAAATTTACAGTTGGCGCACCGTTATCAATAACATGATCCACTAACTTAGAGACTGCGTCCTCCGTTGACCTGCCATTACGAAAACCGTACTGGTTGGCCGATAGAAGTTGGTTCTTTTCTAAGTACGCCAATAGTCTCTTGTTCACTAACTTCTCCAGAATTTTGGATAGAGACGTAAGAAGTGAAATAGGCTGTAATTGGAAGGAACTGATGCATCTCCAGCATTGTAGATCGGGCAGATATTCGCTGTTTTCAACTGAACTGGAACCATTCCTGACGACAGGCTCAGATTACATATGTATGAGATGGGACAGGCTAGGCAATGTTGGGCTAGTTTGAAAATATGATTCGATATACCATTCCAACCAGGAGCGGAATCGTTTTTGAGGTTAGCTATGATCGAACTAACTTCTGTTTCGTCGGTTGGAGTCATGAAGAAGGATTGTGATAGAGAAGGGTCAGTGTTATCCAGCGTAACTGCTATATTTGCTAGTTCAAACTCCGTTTTTTTGAGTTGAGTCAAGGACTGCTCGGCAAGTTGTATTCCCACATCAGCAAAAAAAAGTATTGGACATATTCAGCAAGACTACCGGATCAGGATTTGCATTGAGTAAAGTTAAACTGTTCCAATTTTTATTTTTGAGGTTACATATGGTTTTAATTGCCACCCAGGTTTTTTTGCTATCTGCTTTAGAACTGTCCAGGAGGTTTTTAATAATATTATTACAGTGGTTTCTGTAGACTTTATATTTTTGTTGCAAGGTGTAGTTGTCTTTATTTTCTTCTTTTTTTGTTTCAGAGTGTAGTGTGTCTCTTTTGCGTATACATTTCAGTAAATTTTTTGTTAACCAGGTTCTTCTGATGGTTTTAGAATTGCGTAAAATTTCTTTTTAGTGTGCCGTTTTATGATGGACTGTAAATTATCTGTAAATATATTCACTGCTTCATTCAGGTCATCCGAGTTTAAATAGGTTTTCATTCTGTGTTTTCGATTTCGTGAAGGATGTTAGGGTCTTAAGTCCAACTTAAGCTTATATTTAGTTTGCCCGGAGATAGATATTTGTCTAGATAAATCTTTACTTATTCCAATCAGCACTGTATCATGATCAGTGAAGAAGATTGGCATACGACAATTTTTGTGTTTTTTTTTGTTTTTATTAATGCATGATCAAGACAAGAATTTTCGCGTGTCGGATATTGGTGCCCGGGATAGAAATCGTAGTATCCGGTAATGTCAAGAAATTCGCTGGCTCGTTTGTCATCTGTACCGGTTTTAATATCAATATTTATGTCCCCTATAATTGCCATGGATGAAGAATTGTTGGAGCTGAGAAGGTTTTCTAAAGATTCGCAAAAATTACTAATGTTGTACACTGATGGCGATCGGTAGATAGCAAAAATGGTAAATTCTCCGCCAACACTAATAACCAAGCAGTTTGCATCTTTTAGAGGCGGCTCGAGTATGGTGACAATAAGTTCAGATTTGTATAGAATTGCTAAACCATCGTTCTGATTCAAATAGGATTGAGAATAATGGCATTCGTAGCCATATACTTTAGGAGTGTGTTCATGAAGTCTACATTCTGTCAGTATAATAATATCGGGTAAAAATTTAGCCGGGACAGAAAAACCGAGAAATTATCGAAGTTTTTCATAATGCTCCTTATATTTTGGTTAACGATGGTAAGCTGGTTTTTGACGTCACCAAAGTCACATTGGTTCTGGGATGTTATGCTTAGTACTAACACAAATTTGTACTGTCAATGTCATCAATTAGGTTGATTTGATTAGCCATTCTCAGAATAAGTTAATTGTATGATTCTGTTAATTCTTAATTTGTGCAAAATATAATATTTTGTTATTAAATATGAGTACATGACAGACAGCCACATTAGGGACTCGTTGTTTAATTTCTGACTTCAGTGAACAATTTTAGAGATCGGTCTTATCAGTGATCAATTTCCTTTCAGCCAATATTTTACCTGTAATCTTATAAAGTGATAATCGAATGTGACTCATACCACGTATTGATATTGTGAGTTTATTTACTAATATTGATTAATCATATTATGATAACATTTATGTATGCAGTGATTGTAATGAAATTACTACGATGTTGTCTGGGTTAAACAAAATATGATTCCATTTAGTCCGTCAATTAGATTATCGAAAAATAATTGATGCGTATTTTTTTATTTTATCAAATCAATAAAAAAATACGAAGATAAACCGCATCAGAGATAAGGAGTGGTGGCTTGTAACGTCACTTTCCCGTAAAAAGTGTTCTGGTAAGTGAAGTTACACGAATTTTCAACGCACTGTATTGTATCGTCTTCATTTTTTGTTATGTGTGAAAAGAAAAAATGCGTGTCTATCTGATGGACTAATTAGATGTTTTTAGTCAAACACCCTATTAGCAGATACTTACCTATAAGTATCTGCTAATTGAACGTGTTTCATTATAGATAGCAATAAGTATCGTTAAATCGTCAAATTTGATAAAATTGTATCAACATTAGGACACTTACATACAGTACTTACACCTGCATGAAATTGAGACATGTTGTTTTCAATTCATTGACAGTATATAAATAGACATTTGATAAAAGCGGAACGCGCACAACGAGCCGTTCTCAAAGTAGCTTATAAAAAACCAAGGCGATTTCCAACAAATATCTTATATCAAGAAACGAGTGCAATGCGCGTCCGACAGATATATATTATGGCCGTAGCTCTAAGGTATGGAACCTTAGAGCTACGGCTAAAAGTTAAAGAGGCTTTAGGGAAAGTGGAATCCCAAGTGCATTCCCGAAGAAAACCTGGATGGCATAAACCAAAACGTAGACTTGATTTTGGTAAAAGGTGCTTTCACTATATGGGGCCATTCCTTTATAATATACTGAACGAAAAAAATAATTTGTTACCTATGACAAAATTGAAATGCACATATTACATCAAAACTTACTTAAAAGGTCTGGATTACGGCGACACGGAGAAACTATTAAATACTTTTAAAACATTTATTACATATTATCTTGATTTTTGGAGCCATGACACACGCACCATCCCCCCCCCCACACACATACAAACATACACACACCAACACCACACGACTGACACTTTTCTACACACTTACTGCAAGACGTTATAACCCCTAATAATTTTTGTTTTTGTTTAACTTTTCCTTTGTTTTATTACGATATTGTTACATTGTATTTTTTGAACCACGATACACAGAGACGGCCAGTCTGTGTATCGTGGTTCATAAAATACCACGACACAGGGAATCCTAGTGTGGAGACCAGTGATTTATCTGATTTAATCATGTATTTTTCTGAACAATAAAGATTATTATTATTAATATATTTTTTCATGGTACTAACAAACAACTTATAAATAAAAAGTACATAGTAATAACATACATATATGAAATTGTTTCAGTTTTATTTATTTAATTATGTATACACAATAAACTTAAAAAATTGTGCTCATACCCGATCAGAAATACCTACGTTTACCCTTATTCACATGTGCGGAATAACAACTTAAAGTACCTTACCTTATTTGTTTACCATTTCAATAAAGTTAAATTTATGTAAAATATTACCCTCCTATTAGTATCTACCCTCAATGAAACTTTAGTAGGTAGGATATCAATGATTTTCATTTTAATCAAAGACTACAATAGTATCATAATTTAGTTCACCAATATTCTGCTTGACCCGGGAATTGAAACCAGGTCCTAGAGTGTAATCATTAGAATCCCGGAGTCTAAGTTCGTGCCAGGTTGATAGTACTTAAGAAGAATTAAAATAGCAAAAATGTGGAAGAACTCCAATTTTTTTTTCATCATATAACTTTTTCCGCTCTGGGCGGAGGTAGTGACTAAAACCCACCCTTCGGATGTGCGTTTTAATGCCGCGGTAACTCATTCGTACTTTCCGCAGCAAATCCCTGCCTTACCAATTACTATTCGTGGAATACAGTTCAGCTCGTAGTATATTAAACTTTTCTTTTTACAATTCGCACTAGCCTCCAATTAGCCGGGTCATGTAAAAATAGCGTGTTGGTATGTTATTAAAATTATAGTGTCATTGAATTTTTTATAAATACTGCAATGGGCTATTATGCAGTACCTTTTAGCACAACTAGGTGCTAGATTACTGTGGAACGGAGTCAGAAGTTCCATTGTTTTTAAAGTTGGTATTTTTATACCACACTTAGGTATCAGTGTTGCCAAGGAGTACCGTGTTACCCAGTTAATGGGTTGTGGAGGTCTGGTAGGCAGCCGCTCCACGTAAAATACTGGTATTCAGCTGAATCCGGTTTGACTGGAAGCCGACCCCAATAAGGTTGGGTAAAGGCTAGGCAGATGATGACTTAGGTATCAGTGTTATATTTTTAGCCTGACTAAGTTACGGTTCTACCCACAGGTTCTACCGGCCACTGTATTGAACTTTTTTTGTCGGAAATATGTATAAATGTCTTTCTTTCTTTCCATTCTCAAGATCTTAAAATTAAATCAACAGAAGATCTTCGGGGAATATCCGTAAAAGTTTGTAGATCTGTCATTGAAACTATTGCTCCTACTTAGCTGTCATATTTAACACTAGTGTGGACCAGTAGTGTAGTATTATTATTATGTAGTAGTATTTCCGGATCTCATGAAACACAGTAGAGTCGTTCCATTGTTCAAATCGAGTGATTTTCAAGAACCCAACAATTATAGGTCGGTACAATTCTGTGAGTTCTCAGTAAAGTGTTTGAAAAGTTAATGCTTATTCAGATGTTACGTCACTTTAATAAAAATCCCATTTTTCCTGAACACCAGTACGGTTTCACCAAAGGGCGTTGAACAACTCTTCTCTTACGCGGATGATACTGCTGTAGTCTTCACTGGTGATACTTGGCTTTGTTAAACTTTGCACTGAGGCAGGCTTAGCTGAACACAACAGTGTAACTTCAGTGTCTGCCAACGGACACAACCAGAGAATGTTAAAATTCTTACAATAACAATTATCGAAATAATTGTGGCTGCTCAACTATGAACAAAGTGCCTCATATTAAGTTCCTAGGTGTTATTTTGGACCAGAGGCTATCATGGTACCCACACATTGAGCAAGTTGCCATCAAAAAGATTTCCTTAAGATGATCTATGTTACGCTAGTCGAATCAGTACTTTCCTATTGTATACCTGTCTGGGGCGGTGCAGCCAAAACAAAATTTCTAGAATTAGAATGGGCACAACGCGCTCTTATCAAGTGTATGTACTTTAAAAAAAAGAGATATCCTACTGAAGACCTATTTCGACTTAGTAACTTGCTCTCAGTCAGGAAACTACATTACACAAATCATTTAAAAAAAAACATAAATCTATTCCCTATGATGCTGGCATACTGAGAAAAAGAAGGAAATATATGATATTAAATATCCCTAGGACAAGGACTTTGCTTGCCAGTATGCAATTTAGTAAACGATCTGCTGCGCTATATAATAAAATTAATAAATTCATCTACTTTCATCCCAAAACCTACTATGACGTAAAAAAATGATAATGGAATGGATACAAACGCTTACCTACAATGATACCGAAACACTTCTGAAACCTTGACACATACACTCCCTCCTTACACTCATATACTCTCACTCACAACTACACTTTCACTCACATATTATTATACTCACACTTTCACCCACTCACACACACATTTGATTTGATTTAAGTTAATTTAAATTTATGTAGTTTATGCATATAAATGATGCGTTTTTCTTTTTATATAAAACATCTTGCTATGGAAGAGCGGACTCACCTAATACAGACACTATGTGCCTAAAAGGAGAATCCATTAAAAAACTATTTTATTATTATTATAACTGACGCTGTGTCACTCTAATAAAGAACATCCAGCCTGGGAAAAGTCGCAAGACGCTATTGGAATATCCTGCGACCTCTCGAAGGCGTTCGACTGCGTTAACCATGAGACGCTTTTGTTGAAACTTCCTACAGGATTATGAATAGAGCCCTTGATTTACTTAGTTCATGTACGTGATGTACGTGATAGTACGTTATGGGCAGACAGGTTCAAGATCAGGTAAACATTGTAAACTCACTAGGGTCGGAAATGACAATGAGCGTTCGTCAAGGCTCAATATTGGGTTCATTTCTTTTTTTAGTTTACATACATGATTTGCCCCATTTACTTCAAAATCAGCCAAAGATGGTATTATTTGCGGATGACACATCAACAATATAACCAACGTAAAAAAATAGTCCGACGTTCACAAAATTTTGACGACGACGATAGCTGTATTCATCAGGTCCAAAATTGGTTTACGACAAACAACTTGGATTTAAATAAAAAAAAAAAATGTATTTAATAAGGTATAACACAACATCAACAACATCTCTTGCGGGTCATCATCGCTCAGCCGCTTACGTTTTTAGAAAGATAAGACAGTTAACAGGCGTAGCAACCGCACTTTTGGTCTACTTTAGGTACTTTCACAGCATTATGTCGTACGGTATTTTTCTGTGGGGCCGGGCTGCTGACATTGAATCCATATTTATTTAACAAAAGAGAGATGTAAGAGCCCTTTATAATCTGGATCGCCGTGATTCTCTTAGGGATATTTAAAAAAAGATTAATATACTGACAGTCCCTTACCAATTGATTTATTAAAATATTATGTATGCACGGAAAAATCTACTTCTTTTTAGTAAAATTAGTCATAGACATTATTTTAATACTAGAAATAAAGATAAATTAGATCAACCATTATATAGACTAGCTAAAGTTCACACATCTTTCATGGGGTCTGTGTTAAATGTTACAACAAAATACCTTGTGACATATTAAAATTAAATGAAAGAAAATTTAAAAGCTTGTAAACAAGAATATTACAAATTAGAAGATTACATTCAGGATAATAATGCTTGGAAATATGCTGATCTTGCTCCATAGGATAATCAAGGGTGTAGATAAAATCAAACTGGTATACCTACTGTTTCTTTTTGTGTTTTTATTTTTTAACCGACTTCAAAAATTTTTTTTCAAAAATTCGATTATTTTTTTTGTATGTTTCGATTTGGATGATTCTTTTTTTGTTTGGAAGACTATGTTTCCATACTGGTTCCATTTCAATTTGGTGATGATCTGATGAAGAACTTCGGAGATAACGGAACTCTTCAATAAAATCCAATGATTTGCTATCTTTAATGATAGCAAATCATTCGGGACTGCTGAAATCGCATGCCTGTTTATTTTTTACACCAGTTTATAACAAAACATCACGCCAGTACGCTGAGAAGGGGTACGCCGATGTGTACAAGTCAACCATGTTTTTGGGGTTATCTATTCGAGTATAACTTTATTGTTTATGACCCGGTCTTTATGATTCTTTTTGCATTGAGTTTAGTCATATAAGAAAAATAAAAAGAAAGAAAGAAAAAGAGTTTATTTGCGACAAGTAAAACGCATACCAAAAAAATAAAAATAAATAAAATTATAAAAGTTATGCAAGTTGGGAAGATATGCGTCATATACAACATGTCCCAGAAATTAACGTCAAGCCGAAAACGGGCAATAGGCCAAGTCGCGACAGTTATCAGTAAACAAAATTATTATGGATTCAAAAAGTGACAACCTGTAATGATCTTTCAAGTCCTGTGACTACAAATATTAACTTTTCGTCAGTTTTTTTTCTGTAACCAGGAATAACCCTTCTGTAAATTAGAGTTAAAAGTTAAAACATAACTGCCTCAGTTTTAAATAAAATTTTAGATTTTTGCTCAACATTGAATTACAAGTCTCTCTGTTGACATGCACTGTTTAATTAGTTCCAATATTAGTAAAGTGAGAACCATGTACCTAAATTTATTTAGGAAATGAATAAGTTTACCTCTGCTTATAATACTTTGTTGTTGCGGAATTTGTTCGAAAAAGTCACCGCAGCCCTGGAACGCAAAGGGCTCTAGAAGGAACACGGATGGGTTTTAGTCAGTGAGAGTCTGACACGCCGTTCCTCTCCACACAGAGCGGAAGAAGTCATTTGATGATTTCCAATCCTAAAAAAAAAACTTGTTCCTATAAATAGCATACTCAGTCGTCACATATGAAATTAATTTATGTATACCAAATATTGTAAAATCATTATTTAAAAAGAGTAACTATGGAGTTTCTTGTCCGTTCCTCTCCATAAGAAGACCACCACCTTTCCGAATGGACAGTAGAGTCACTTTGCTATTTTATATTATTATTTTAACTGTAAATGATGTCGGTCAAAAGTGCCGTTTAATGGCCTAATTGAAATATACGCTTTGACTTTGACTTTGACACTATGGTGAGTCCACGTAACACTGCGATATTATCTATGTTGTATTAAATTGCACGTTTACGGCATCATCAATTATTTTCCTTCTAACTTTATTCAGATGTGCGTAATAACAACTTTAATGTTATACCCCTACTAAAGGACCTTACTCGCCAGTGGCGCCAACTGGTAAAGGCCGCGGGAGTCCGCTGGATGCGTGTAGCACCAGTCGGATGATTAACAAAAACTCACGGTGATATCTGAGGTGAAGTGACCATGAAGAGAGCTTCACTCCAAATTGATGCCTGGAATGGAATTTAATATTCACTATTTGTGTTCAATTCTCTTCTAAGATATCACGGTGAGATAGTTCCGGAATCAGAACAAACGTAGTGCTATTCTGTAACAATCGGAATATCTGGACTTCTTTATATGGGTTTTATAGGGGAGGCCAATAACCAGCAGGCAGCAATGGTCGATTCTAGGATGAATTACCCTATTAAAAATATCTAGGTAGAGAGTGTTGGAAGTTTGTAGTGGAAGTTTTTTGTTCATTAGTCCACTCAGTAAGAAATCTCAGAGGCATGTAATACTATATTATTGGAAGTCAGCAGCAATGGCAAAGTTTATTATTCAAGTACCTACACAACGATTATTGCTTTCGAATGTACAAAATATAAGAAGGAAACTCAACATACAATGTTTTGCACTTAGGGCCCGCTCACACCGAGACATGTCTCGGTGTGAGCGGGCGGGGTGTGCGCGACTCACCGCGTCATGACTCATGACGCGGTGAGTCGCATTGCCAAACCAGAAAATTATAATTATGAAAATATATCTTGTCACATTACTTAAATAAAAAAAAATCTTTATTAAAAGTTCGAAACAGCAGAGTTGCCCACTCTGTAGAACTGTTTTACTAAACGAAAAGATCAAAGTTTCAGTGAAAGAATTCGAATGCGTCCGGAAACGTGCTTCGCCTCGAGGTGTCTCGACGAGCAGCGCGACGCAGAGATGCTTCGCCGGTGAACGCGGCGCAAAAACCGCTGACCCCTTACAACGCCTTTCGAATTCAAACGAACCGAAACCGTAACTTCACGATGCAGCTTGCGGCGGCCTTGAGATCCATATCGAACAAGTGTCCGGTGTAAGTTTACCCTTAATATGACTAACTGACTGAGTGAGACTCTTAAGTAGGAAAAAATCAGAGAAAATACAGTCTTTCAAATGTTAACAAAATTTCAAAGTATAATAAACTTCTCTAGAAACGATTCTTATAGCAATTTTTTGCTTGTGATACCAAACTAAAAGAGACTATTTCGTTTTGGTACCGCTAACGAAATTCAGAACCTAATCTGGAAATAGTTATTTCTGACTGAAACTTTGCAAACATTTTTTTTTTTGATTAAAGTAGAAACAAAGGCATGAAGGCAATGTTCATTTCTTCATTGTCAATTTCAGTCATTTAAAAAGACTTCTAGTTAATTTTTATGGGCTGATTTTGGACATTGTCTTTACATTTACGACATGTTGAACGGCTACGAGGAACTGTTTTTTTAGTAACATTGTCAATTTTGCGCGCCTGCTGTCAACGTCACACGTTGCTCAACATTTTGGGCGTCACCTGTTGCTCGTCAAATGTTGCCTGGTGGATATGAGGCTTAAGCACAACAAAGTCTGCTTCGCAACAAGTTACCATAATAAATGTCAAAACTATACGAGTATTAAGCTTATTTTGTAAACGGTACCATTCTGAGAGTTATTAAGTACAAATAGCTGGTAGAACGTCTTGACTTTTCTGACGTCGTGTTGGAGTATCTACTCGTCGTGACTAGGGAAGTAAAGCCATTTTGGCCGGGGGTAAAGGTGGTGGAATGAACTGAGGTAGGGGAGGAACGTACATGTCTTGAAACAGGACATTGGATACTTTTGTCTATGTCATATTCCAGGACATGGTCTACAAAGAACAATGATTTTACTTATACAAATCAAAAAAATATTACGTGTTGGTATGGTTGTATACAATGTGTAACAGAATGTACTATTGAACAGCTGTTTTTATAGCTGTTGTTTTTGGTGCTATGCTAAAAGTTGTTTACAATGATGAGTACAATGACCCTTTTCAGGTTTTGCGTTTAGTATGTGTATGAATGGGGAAAATTTAATTCCCAAAACCCTTTAGGAGTTTTTCACCAGTGTCCTAAACAGCTGCTCACTTGGCGACGACAGTCGAACCTAGAATTCTCCAGGTAAAATAGGAATAAAGGGTTTTTACTTAGGAGACCTCCGTTACCTACAACTCCGCTAAAAACATGCGGAGGCAGATGCAGATGCGGAGGTACGATTTCTTGCCAAAGTTCCGCTCTTGTGGGGGTAGAAGAATGCTTCCCAATCCTAGTTGTGACGCAGTCGAAGTCCTTAACATTTGCCGCGATCATCTTACTAAATAACGAGCTCCTTAGTATAGAAATTCGGAAATTGCGGTAATAGCCCCAGATGCGCTTTCGTTATTGCCATATCAGGGCCGTGTATCTATTAGTTTATATTGGTGTGGTCCTAGGATTGTAGATAATTGTCTGTCCTGGGTCAAACTTATAAGTAAGACTGAAGTTTTGAAGAGTCAAATATGTAAATAGTAAAAGGAGAAAAATATTCTATAGACAGAATACTATTGAATGGAAAGGAATGCCTTATCTATAATACCAGTCATATATTACCCTAAAGCAAGCCAGTATTTCATGGAGGTCCCACCTACCGTGGTTCACCTAGTTTGTATTTAATTGGTTTTGGGTATTCTATTGTGACCATGAAATGATACCTAAAGGAAAAGGAACAAAAATTGTATCTGTGTTTGCACACACACTTCTGCACTATGATATTGTTACGAGCTTGGGGTTCGTAACAATAAAAACAGCCGATTAAATAACCAAAATGACACTTTAATTTTAAAACACTAATTATAACTTTAAACTCACTAATTATAAAACTACTGATCACTTTATTCGCACTTGAAGATCGCTTCCGAAGTATTCGCTTGTATCGCAAATCCAATACTGACTCAGTTCAGCACGCTAGGGCTGGTAACTGCTTAACCGGATGACTCGGTCGCGGACTACACGATCCCTATATAGGTCAGTTAATTCTAGAAACTTCTATTCTCGAAACATCTGGAAAGTACTCGTAACTACCGCTGCTGACTGACCAGGTGTCGAGAAGTGTAGAATGTTTTGGCAAAGAAATGTCTAGAACGTACTTGACGCAGTAGCGTCAAGTACATTCTAGACATTTCTTTGCCGAGTCTAATATCGAGTAGCAAAACTAGTAAGTTTTGCTACTCGATACTAGATGGCGCTAGTAGTAACTTAATGACCCGACATTACTTCTGGCGCGTAACAATATCTCCTGCATACTTACGACTGACTAATCTTAGTTGAGATTGGCCAGCGTGACCGAAATTTGGTCTAGAGGATATAATTTTTATTTAAGTTACCTCGTTTAAATATACATTTTGCATAATCATACTATTCCATCTTTAAAGACATATATCATTCCTTCTTTTAAAGTCAGCCATTTTAGACACGGGTGTCGGAAATATATTTGATTGCCGGTTTATTTCAGCCGTAAATCAAATTGCAACATGTTAAATTGAATCATTTTCACTTAACCTAGCTCTACTAAAGTCAATGGGAAATTCACTGAAACTAGAATTTGTACCAATTAATTGTGAAGTAGGTCGTTACGTGTTTGTCATAGTTTCCTGCGTGTAATATTAGTATCGGAGGATTAAATTAGTTATGCCGAAAATACAGATTGAATTGATTGAAGTTACATCAATCAATATATTATATAAAATTCTTTCGTTACTGAGTGATTGAGTGACTGACAGACAACGTACAGCCGAAACTACTGTTCGTAGAAAGCTGAAATTTATCATGTAGGTTGCTTGGGAATGTAGGGGAGCACTTATAGGATTTTCCGAAATTTCGACGGGAACGAAAAAAAAACGGGATATGCGCGTACGACGTCACGGGCAAAAGCTAGTATTTTATGAAAATTAACATTTCGGAAAAAATTACTGGACATATTTTGAACATTTCTTTTTGACTGTATTTTATTACCTTTCGCAATATTTTTAGCTTTGACTAACTCGTAGTAGGTCGACCAGACCAAATACTATTATGTATAAAAAACAAGATGTTTTAATGGGAGCTGGTAGGTACGAGTACCATTACTGTATTAGGTGTGTAGGTATTAACAGGCCAATTGATTAATGTTTACAACCGAATAAATTCCAGTAAAATGGTTAATAATAATAATAATATCATTTCAATAGACCGGACATCACAGTTATAAATAAAATAAATAAAACAGGATATCTGATAGACATAGCTGTGCCAAATACCTACGCATAACTTACAGACAACAATCGCAGAAAAACTATCAAAATATATGGAACTAAAAGACGAAATAACCCGACTTTGGCATCTACAAAAAGTTACAATAGTCCCTATAGTGGCATCTACAACTGGAGTCATACCCAAACAACTTCAACAATCCCTTAATTCTTTAAACCTACCTTCAAGCACTTACCAACTCCTGCAAAAAGCAGTGATATTAAACACGTGCAGGCTAGTAAAAAAGTTCCTGCAATGTGAACCCGATAGCCCTCACCAAAACATCTACACCAATACACCCCCATCTATCATACAGTCTACAACTTGTACTCCTATCCCAATTGATGAACACTTGGCTTAGGCCCGTGCCATCAATACTTCCCGGCTAGCCGAGGAAAAAAAATATAAAACAAAAATAATAATAATAATAATAAATTATTTATTCAGAGCAACGAAGACTCATATAGTGTTAGTAACAATACAGAAACTTATAACTATGTTAGTGATACACTCAAAACATCAATTAGAAAAACACACACAACAAATAAAATCATTACTTCAGCATTCCAGCTGAGATACTGGAGCAACGACTTACAATTAAATAATAGATCCTTGACATGAATACCTAATAATATTAATTAATTATAATGAGCTTTGATATTAATGATATAACATAGATTTGGAATGATTATATTATTATGATAAGAACTGCTTTTCCACCTGTGACAAACAATAAATGAATTTGATTTGAATTGAATTGAAGTTATTTTAGGCAACTACGGCCCATATAACAACATACCTATATAAGTATTACTATAAAATAATACATATTTGATAAACAAAACTTAAAAACTACTGCACACTAAGTGACGGCGTCTTGTTACGTGGTGTCGCGTAGCCGGCCGCGGAAACGCCGGTACACCTTTCGGCCAAAACTCCAAGGTCACCAAATGATGAGTCGGAACGCGCACCACGAACGACTTGAAATTATTGGTGTTATGGCGTGCCTCCAACTTCTCCACCCTCAAGATCTAGTTGGTCTTCACCGTATGGTATGACAATGTTGGGACAGGCAATGTAAATACAAACATATTTAGGTAGGTAATACATTCATCACTATGAATTTTGCAGCATCACGTCTTTATCATATCAATTCCAGTTCAGTCATTCATTCAGTTTCAGTCATTCTTAGTGATTCAGGCCGCGCCGAGTTAAGCGTAGGTCAAGAGAAGGTAACGTAATACCTGATCAATAAAATTCGAATTTAAGTTAATTCAAAATTGTTAAATATGGTATCTTCACCTCGTGACCTCTGAGCCAAGAGCTTATTCCTCTTAGACGCTGAAGCGACTCCTTGTAAATAGAAATCCTATGAGGAGCTTCGTACCTTCCACGTAGCGCCTGGCGACAGATCAGAGCAATGACCTTCTGTATCATGGGAGCTCGTAAAGCTATAACAGGCGTTTTATTGCAAACAATTCACTGACTGTACGTTGATAATAAAAGTGTATGAATACTCAAAATAATGCAACAAAAGGCTCAACATAATAATAATTTAAGTTATGGTTAGGTTTACAAGGGCATAGTTTGATTCAGGCCGCTAATGGACTCTTGACCATGTATTTTCGATATTCACAAGATCGACGGTTCAGCAGCGCCAACTCTTTTATAGAATTTTGCTTATTAAGTTGTGAATGTAGTAAGTACTAATTAAAAAATAAGAAACAAACCGTTTCAGCCAACGCCGGAAAAAATACTAGAAACGCTTGTTGTTTTGCGTCAATGCACCGCTACTTAAAAATCAGGCGCACTCATGTAATTTGTAATGGCTCTCATGCGTTTTTTTATGATAAAATGGTAAAATAGTGGTACTATGACTCCGGTCAGGGTGAGAAGCTTTAGCGGATTATAGGAGGGCGTGAAGTATTATTGAAGTATTCCACTTTTTAGTGGTGATACCTCACAAGTTAATTGACATTATTCCCATAATGACTGGTTGCGATATTTGTCGCTAAGGAGTTCCTTTATGTCTCCGCCGTTCAGTCCAGTATAGTTAAATATCTACTTTTCTTTAGAATTGACATAAATCTAACAATATGTCACTTTACTAGATTTTATTGATTTTAATACTATAACTTAACCCAACGCAAAAAGAATCATCAAGATCGGTTAATAAACAATAAAGTTATGCCCGAATAGATAACCCCAAAGACATGTTAATTCAGGTTGACTTGTTTGCATCTGCGTACCCCTTCAAAGCGTACCGGCGTGATGTTATGAACTGGTGTAATAAATAAATAGATATATGCAATTTCAGCAATCCCGGGATTTTTTTTTATGATTTATTGAAGAGTTCCGTTGCCTACCTCCGAAATCCTTGATCAGATCTTCATCAAATTGAAATGGGGTCAGTTTGAAAAAATACTATTCCAAACAAAAAAAAGAATCATCCAAATCGCTTTATAATTGGCGAAAAAATCGCTGAACAATCATTTTTCGTGGGATCCCAGAATCAGATCCGGATTTATACCTTCCATCATCAGCTCAGTAAGATGAGATGTTGATTACCAGGCACAATTATCTGAATGGCGTTAGAAAGTTTATAATAAACATCGTATGCCTACCTTTAAAATTTGAGGGTTGCGTTCGATTTCGCTGGGATCTCATCATCCAAATTTGACTTGCTGCCAATATATGAGGTGGTCCACCTCAGGAGTATAAGCTTTCGAATAAAAAAAGAATCATCAAAATCAATTGATACCTAATTGACGGAATGATCGTATAATAAAAACAAAAAAAAAACAGCAAACAGTGGAATTGACGACCTCCTTTTTTTTGAATTCGGTTAAAAAGAAACTCGCCCTTAACTCTGCTTGCTTGAATTATTCGGTGGGTTTCTCAAGCATAACGACTCGATACAAAACAAGGGTTGAGCGGAAAGGAAGAACGCAAAAAGTCCAATACTTAGATATCGATAGCCAACCTTTTTACTTTTATATTTTAGATAATTTTCTTTTCGCCGTTGTCCCTCTCTTTATCTTCGTCTGCAGAATCTCAGCGTTATGTAAACATTCAAGGTGGCCGTCATTCGTCACACATGCAAAGTGGTTCCGAGATCTGCAGTGAAGACCACCGCAAACAGGTCCGGCGTGACAATGGAACAACCATTTTTTTTGTTTTTGTGTCCCCGGATACAACAGTGTATCTATCTGGGGAGCTTTATTCGTAAATCGCGCTCAAATCAAAATCCTACCATACCTACATGCTTTAAAATAAATTAGTTATGCTGATTTATATTGCCAAACAGACAAAGGACCATAAGGAGCAGTGTAAATAATTATGAACTGTTGTTGGCATACTGTCCATATCGGTCACCCTAGTGTTCTGTTTGTAGGTACTCTGTGGTGTTTGTTCCTGGTACATTACCTGTAAGAAGAAGGGAGGCAATACGGTGTTTCCTGCAAAATAAAGGAAATACAATGAAATCGATATTATTTAAAGCTAAAAAGAAACAAAAGCAACACACCGCTACCCAACCATCTAATCGTTAAAACATAACGAAATGTAATTTGGCCTAAGGTATATTTCAAACTAGATATCTCGCTAAAAAAATATTTGAAAACCCAGTATTGACGGCCAGAATTGACATTGGTTTACGTAATGAAAATTCCCCAGAAACCTAACATTAACACTTTGCAATATTCGTTGTTAAATCGTTTTCCGAAGATGTTTTTCACTTTTCAATTAATTTTTCCGGGAAACCCAATCATTGCATAAAATTCAAGATTTTCAGTTGATTTATTTTATTTGTTGTAACAAATCCAAAGCGTTTCTTCTTTTTACTTCTCATGTTATCATGTAACGAGCTGTGGGCTCGATGAATCTTCCCATCGACTAAAATAAAGAACTTTGATGTTACATTTTATTTGATAGTTTAAAAATATTCTTACGAACTATATTCTGCACATTAAATATTGCTTAGTGATCTTGGTGCAGTGTCAGTGAATGAATTTTATTTAAAAGCAGATTGCTGGACCGATGTGATCTTTGTTTTTTTTTCGTTCGTCTTAATACTTGGGTGATTTAGGAGAAAAAACCGGACAAGTGTGAGTCTAACTCGCGCACCGAGGGTTCCGTACGAACTCGTATGTAGATATAGTTCGTCTATTATGGAAATCGTGTCTCGACATTTTTCCGAGTTTACATTACCTAGGTACTGAAGTTTATAAAGTATAAAAACATTCTCATTACTCTGATGAAACGATAAGCCTACTTTTGAAGGACAAACTTAACTTTGTAGTTGAAAAAAGTTTCTCTCATACATCGATGTATGTACCTACGTCACGGTCATTTCTTCAACTGACAATATAAGTTTGTAATCGCAATAAAAATGATTTTTAATGTGATAAAACTATATTTCCACTACCTGTGCTATAATACCTTGCTTTATGCTAAATTTCGTGATTCCGGGTCAACGAGAAGTACCTCATAGGTTTTGATTTACTTCCAAATAACAAAATATGTCGCAAAAATGATGCATAAATAGCCGTATCTTTTATTGCGTTGACTTAGAAGCATGATACTTTCAGAGATTCCCCCAGAGAGGGTTCCATCGACCTACGTATTTGATATTAATTTCAACGTTATACCTTCACGAGATCCTTAGAAAAAGAATCGTGGAAGACCAACAAACGGACAACGAAGCGATCCTATAAGGATTCTGTTTTTTTTCTTTTGAGGTATGGAACCCTAAAAAGTATTACAAATTAATTTTAAGAGATACGAAGTTCACTGGTCTGGAGCTAATAAAAAAAACGTACATGAAGAAATTTAGTTTTTAGGGTTCTGAACGTTAGCCTGCCAGGGTTGCGGAATTTGTTCGAAAGAGTCACCGCGGCTCTGGAACGCAAAGGGCTTTAAAAGGAACACGGATGGGTTTTAGTCAGTAAGAGTCTGACACGCCCTTCCGCTCCACCCAGAGCGGAAGAAGTCATTTGATGATTTCCCATCCTTAAAAAAAAAGTGTTCTGAACGTAGGTATTAGAAAACGAAACCCTTATAGAATCACTTGTTTGTCTGTCTATGAAAAAACAATAATTCTTAACTTATAGGTTTCAGGAAAATCGATTAGAAGTCTGTACGTATTTGTACGCGAGTTTTACTCGCACTTGCCGGTTTTTGGCGGTGTTTAGTAATTAGGTATGTCTCTTCTGTAAAAGTCCCCGTCATACTGTTTTGACTCTTAGGATTCGGGAAAGGTGATAAATATAAAGCAGTTCTTACAAATCCCCAGTGTTAGTAAAGTTATTAGAGACGTTTAGAAATAAATAACTGATTTAGTTTATGTCTTTTTTCCTAGGTACATTATTATTTGCATACCTACACATTTTTATAGGTAGTGATTTCGGTCTCATGTACATTTATCTTTAAGCACAGAGACTGCTAAGTCTGCGACCGGCATAAGTCAAGCCATAAATAATTGGCTCACCTTTAAGCGAGGTTGTAATTGGATAAAGATCTTAATCTACTAAAGTATGTAACAGTTTTTCTGTTCCTAAACTGCAGTGTTGAGCTAACTAGGTACCTACTGTCAGGATTGATCTCCTTGGCTGCAAGTCTCTGGCAGACCAGGTAGAACTTCGGAAGCGTCTGGTAAAAGTAAAACAGTATTTAAAGTGGGAATGTAAAATATGTTTTGGTCTGTCACTATGTCTTATATGTGACTCTTGTACCAGCTCTCTTCCAAGGCAGATGCCGAATATATTAAGAAGTGGAAGTGGAAGCAGCGCTAGCGTGAAGTCCGCTAGTGCTACACTACTGTTAGATGTTTGAGGCACCTTACTGCTCACATAATTTCATAAAAACTCTCAAGTCTAACTAACACTTACATAAAATACTTAGGTCTAAAAACTAGCCAAGTGCATGTCGGGCCACGGGCAGTGTAGGGTTCCGTAGTTGCACGTCACAATTGCCGACTTCTCCAAGTACATGTCTCCAAAAATAACCGTTTAGCTGGCAGAAGGGGGGGCACTTGACTCTAACAACAATTTGCACTTTAAAGCGAAATAACCCCCTAAATATTTTGGCCCCTAATATACCATGGGATAGACGGTAAAAAATATCATCATCGCCATTTTACGTTAGCCCAAAAACAAAATTTCTAGATTTTATTTTATCACTTTGTCGGCGTGATTAATATGAATACTCATACCAAATTGCAATTTCTCATGCTAAGCGTCTCTGAGCTAAATCACGGATAGACGAACATGGCGAAACTATAAGGGTTCCTTGTTGACTACGGAAACCTTTTTTTTTTTTTTTTAAAAAGACTACGGACCCCTTAAAAAAAAGAGTTTAGAGAAACAGTAAGATACATTTTTAGTTTTCTATACAAAATCTTAAGTCAATCAATCTTTCTTCAGTAATTTTTAGACCTGGCTATCTTGCTACACATAAGGCTTTTGTTTGTACAAAATACTACGAGGAATAAACGCACATAGCCCAAAACAATATACATTTCATTTAGGGTTCACTATCAAGGTGAATCCGAAATCCATAGTCGGGTACGAACAGTACAAGCTATCCTGTGTAAATACTAACAGTTAGTCTATTAGTCCATTCCATAGTTACTATCTATCTATAGATTAAGTTGTGTTCGCAGTTAACGAATTTAAATCAAAATTATTCGCTCTTGTCCTCCATTTATCATTTACTGTTATATCTGAGCTCTGACGCTGCTATGACGCACATCGGCTAACACATCATTAGATGGGGAATGTTTGATTATTATTCTTTCGCCACGAGCGAAAAGGGCGCATCTTACCAACACCTATTTCTTCTATGATATTATTATTTTTATTAATGTAACTCGAGCATGAAAGCTCATAGAGGAATTTAACAAGTATTACGAGAAACGGCTTGTATTCCAGGCACTGTGCGCAGAACACAATTTTATTGTTAGAATTTCGTGACTATTCAGAATTGCCACGAAATTCTGACTATGACCATACTACTAACCGTAATTATGAGCAAAGGTCATCATCTGCCTAGCCTTTTCCCAACTATATTGGGGTCGGCTTCCAGTCAAACCGGATTCAGCTGAATACCAGTATTTTACGTGGAGCGGCTGCCTACCAGACCTCCACAACCCATTAACTGGGTAACACGGTACTCCTTGGCAAGGCTGGTGTCAGATTATCTGAATTATGAGCAAAGGTGACACTTACATTTTAATAACTACCTATCTCAATTTTATCAAGAACGGCAGATGCACCCTTTTGCCTTCGGTATTTGTTATAACCATAATGGTATAGACTAATGGTATAACTACTACTATGACTAAGAAACTATAAACGAATTATAAACTACACTTCTGGACACATCTATTGGCCCATCTTAGAGTTTGGTTTCGATGGCCCCTACCGAAATATGATTGCCAGATTGAACAAAAACTGTTGATGCAGTTTTAAACCTGATACATTTTACCATCTTTTTCGATCGTATTGTTTTAAATTTGAATTCAGAATACCATACGACATGGAGCTACGCCTAACAAGTCGGATATGCGCCTTGTTAAAGGCAATTGATTTTTGAATAAAAAACATGTTTTATCAAATAAAGGTTTAATTTAATAACGCGTGTTGCCTCCATGGGCATCTACCACAGCTCTCATACGATTAGGCATAGAGTTTATCAACCGCTCTATGCAATTTTGAGGGATCATCTCCCATTCCTCTTCTATGGCAGTTTTCAACTCCTGCATCGTCTGGGCAACTGGCTGACGAGCCCTAACACGTCTTTTTAGCTCGTCCCACATGTGCTCAATGGGGTTCATGTCTGGGCTTCTGGCTGGCCAGTCCATAACTGTGATGTTCACATCCCGAAGATATTCCCTGACGATGCCGGCCGCATGGGCTCTTGCATTATCATGCATAAAAAGGAAATTTGGGCCCACATAGTCCGCGTATGGTATCACGTGAGGTTCTAAGCACTCACGAATGTACCTTTCAGCATTTAATGTTGGCAGCCGTGGTCCTGTAACAACCTCAAGTTGAGTTTTGCCGCTCGCGGATATACCGCCCCAAACAGTCCATGAGCCACCGCCATAACCAACCCTCTCTTCAAAGCAGCATTGTGCGAAACGCTCTCCCTTACGTCGGTAGACCTTCTTCCTTCCATCATTGCCATGTAACACAATTTTAGACTCATCAGAAAAGAGTACACGGCTCCAATCTTGCTGTGTCCAATTTAAATGACTGCGTGCGAAATGAAGGCGCGCTGTTCGGTGGGCTCGCGTTAGTTTGGGCCCATTAGCTGGCTTGTGTGGTACCATATCGCGTTCTTTTAACCTTCTCCGAACAGTTCGAGCGCTCACAGATACTCCGTGGAAGTCGCGAAGTTGGTTTTGTATCTCAATGGAGGTAAGGTGACGATTTCTCAAGCTGGTCGTCACGATGAATCGATCCTGCCTTTCAGTTGTGACCCGAGATCGTGGCCTTCCTTGGCGACGAACAAAGCCGCCAGTCTCTAGGTACCTCCGATAAACATTTCGGACCGCAGATCGACTTAAATTAAGTTGAAACGTGAGTGACGTTTCTTTGGCTGTGTCCGGCCTGAATAAGTGCCACAGCTTGGGCGGCGACTTCAGGTGAAGTATCCATAGATTATTGATAGAACCTCACCTTAATGTTAAGAATAAGTAATGTTTGTTGCAAAACCAAAGATATCAATCACTTTTTCAAGAATTAAATCCAAGTAAACCAATAAAACCAAGTTTTCTTAGTATTCGATTGTTTGATATCAACAAACAGGCTCCAAATTGTCTTTTGTTTCTTTAAATTCTGTGTTCGAAATTCAAAAAAAGACTTGAATGAAATTGTGAATGTGCCAGGTTCAAAACTGCATAAAAACTTTTTGCTCGACCTACTATAAAATTTTAGCTAGGACCAAACGAAACTGAAAATACAAGGTGGGCCAATAGATGTGTCCAGAAGTATATAAATATCTGTCATGTTCATTGAAGCCCGGATTGATTGAATGCAGTGATAAAATAATAATAATCCTCCCGACCAAATTCCGGTCACGGTGGCTACATCTCAAAGTAGATATTATAGTGCAGTCATGAAAGCAGGAGATATTATAGTGCACAAGTGTGTGTGCTCCCTGTGCTTTTACTGTTATGGTCGTTGGATGTCAGAAGGGACGTTAATCCCATCCGACCGGGGAGAGACTAGGCGCAGGATTAGCCTTTTCGTGTTTTCCGAGGCACGGGGGTGTCACACCTCGAACTTCGAAACTCCGGGCTGCCACTGAAAAATTTGAAATAGCAAATCCCAATATTACTTTTGTTGGCCCGACTTGGGAACCAAACCACGCAAGGCAGTCACGCTTGCGACCAAGAGACCAACCAGGCGATGCAAAAATGGAGGCTGAGTGATTGGATTCTCACAACAGGGGTCGAGTATTGTATCAATGGAGCAAATAGTTGATCCGGTTGTTTGTGTACTCTGATTTTCTTCAGGAACCCATTCTGTTTGTGTCAGCAGTGAATAGAGACGCCATTGGTCTAAATAATATTCATGTCCGCTCAATGTGCAAACATCCGTATACTTTCACTGAACGTACTGCTAAGGAGTGTATATGAATCTGGGGGTGTATTAGTCAAGAGTGAATAGGTTACTTCTAGGCAAGCCCATCGTCGAACACGTTATCGCGATCAAACGCGATCATTAAACGCACGATAAATAAACTACAAAAATGTAATGTGCAATTGCCTGCCTGCTCCTCCCACTTTCCTAAGACAGTTGTCCCCTCAATTCAAGTATATCACACCCATACATTCATACACACTCACCACCTTCACAATTACACACACATACCACCACTCACTCCCACTCCAACACCTACAATTTTTAGTTTTTTTTTTCTTCTTTTTATAATATAAGTACTTATATAATAATTTTATAGTTATTTGTCCATGTTACTGGAGTACATAGATTTGAAAGCTCAACTATGGAATCACTGGTCCCCAAGTCACAGGCTATAAACCTAGTTTGGGAGCCAGAAGATAATACCTTTTTGCACTTTTGATGTTATTACTGTACCTGTAACCTTTGTTAACATATTATTGGTAATAAACTTATTATTATTATTATTATTATTAATTAAATAACCGTTTGTCACAATTATAGTGAAAATACCATTCTAACTGGTAGAACTATCAATTTCTATGAGCAAAGGGTGAAACTCAATGACACGCTTGATTTGTATGGAAAATATTTACAGCGCGTATCTAACATGAATCGCCAAGGTGTCTCGGTTCCATTTGTGTAAGTGTGAAAATTATAAAAAGATATAATGGTATTTGATCCTACTTGACTTCGGTAATAAGTTCTCATTGAAAATCCTAGATGGATAACTTACTTAACAGTCTGTTTGAAATATTTGAGCACTAACATTAAGTCAAGGTTTTTGATCCTCCATCTAACTGTTTTCAAGAATTCTCTTTTCTCTCGAAACTTCCATCATTCATTAGTTGGTTTAAGCGTTCATTTCAATGAATAAAAAAAAAAATGTTATTTAGTCCTCTTGCCTTCGACCAAAAGGTAATAAGTACAGCAGTGCGATTTTGTAAACATCTCACCGTGTAAACTTTGGTGAAGTGATTATCAAGTGAGCTGTCAATCCTTATCAGATCAGATGAAATGACAATGCACTTCATCCTCACTTCACAAAAATGGAGGCGGTGAGATGTTGACACAATAGACCGGCTGATCGAATGCCCCAGATGGATATCTTTGAGCAATAATATTGAGTCAAACTTCTTGAGGAACCTGCGTCACACTGCTTTCTGAAATTCTCTATTCCCTCAAGATTACCTGGTATAACTTAAAGCGGAAACTTCAGTGAAGGTTGTTTATTTAAGCTAGCTGTAAGGCCAGTCGAGGAAGGCAGTGATCGTTTACTCTATCCAAGATGTTAATATATCTCACCAGAAAATTGCAGATTCCGTAAGATTGTAATAAATCTTTATAAGATTCAAATTTCAGTGTCTTATTAAGAAAAAGTAGTTTACAATTTTACGGCGTTTGTAATTTCCCGGTGACATACAAATCATAACGGTCTTTGATAAAAAAAATATAGGTCTTATATATTAAGGTCCTGTTTCACGATGTCCAAAAGTTGAACAAATTTCTAAGAAATTTGTCTGCCAAGTAAGTGAACGAGAAATATATCGTAAGTAGAGTACAGGCCCTAAGGCCAAGGTCTGTAGATGGGTCGTTCTTCTGTTTTAGACAACCGCTAGTCCCCTCCAAATTGAAAGCAAATATCGCATAAACGCATGGTTTTTACGTAAATAATATCAATTTAATGTGTACTATTAGGTATTGCATTTTCTTTGAAATGGATTATTATTTTTCTTTTCATTTTAAATTCGCATGACATGGTGAAAGAAATACGCCTCTATGTAACAAGTGTAATGAGCGATTGTCGGAAGAAAAAAAGAACGGACCAGGTACGAAAAACTAATTATAACACTTCGTAACTAGGGTTTTTAGTTGTAAAAGCAAGCCCCAAGTGATTTCGGACAAAGTTCCTGTCTGTTGGAAATGTGACCTAACTTTAATTAGTTGCAAAGAACTTTATTGTAAGTAGTGCGTAATCCTATCAAATAACGTTATTGTAAGTAGTGTATGTTGCGGCGGCGACCTCTCACGTCCGGCCTGGTTAAATCCATGGTCCAGAGCGAGGAGGCCTGGAAAGCGGTCACCTACTGCGAAGCGGT
This sequence comes from Mamestra brassicae, assembly GCA_905163435.1. Taxonomy (NCBI): domain Eukaryota; kingdom Metazoa; phylum Arthropoda; class Insecta; order Lepidoptera; family Noctuidae; genus Mamestra; species Mamestra brassicae. The sequence goes on along the minus strand of LR990995.1, from coordinate 7,760,445 downwards.
AATGCTAGCGAAGGGGGAGGCGGGCTGGGCGAGGGAGAGACAAGGCCTTCGCCCCAACCGCCGCTACAGAAGACGCCCCGGGCGTCTGGAGTCGCAGGGCGATCTCCAGCCACCGTAGGCGCGGGTCTGCGGACGGCGAGCGTTGGGCACAACCAGGCCCGGGTTGATGGCGCGTTGTGTTCCACGCGCGCCTCAAAGAGATGTCATCATAGGAGACGGGGCCCGCTAGGGCCAGAGCCCGACAGGGTTGTGGAATTGTTAGAAAGAGTCACCGCGGCCCTGGAACGCAAAGGGCTTTAGAAGGAACACGGATGGGTTTTAGTCAGTAAGAGTCTGACACGCCCTTCGGCTCTACCCAAAGCGGAAGAAGTCATTTGATGATTTCCTATCCAAGGACCAAGTGCTCCAAACTTGACCTAAAAAAAAAATTGTGCATGTTCCTATCAAAAAGATTAAGCTAATAAGTTTTGCAACCAGCTAAAAATCTTTTTGATACACTACCTACAGAGCCAATTTATTCATCACAAAATTGTGATGGTGGAAATAAATTTAGAAAAGTATATTACACTTTCATTACACATCACTGTTCTTGGCATTTAAAGTCTTTAATCAGGGACGTTGTCTGGAAAAATATTCGGGAGCAAAAAACCAAAAATTTTATACATGAAGCAAAAAATAATTATGTATGTTGGGTTATTTTTGCATTGTATGACTACTTTTAAACTAAATGAATAAATAAATATTTTATTTGTTCAATTATTTCCAAAAACAACACAAAATTTATTACATGTGTAATGTACTATATAGCACAGATACTTACATACTTAAGTGATTTTAAGAATTTATATAAATTACTTTTAATAATCAATAGAATTAAATACCACCACCTTTACCATGATAATTGGCAACACGTGTGTATTATTATATACCGAGAACGTTTTTATTTAATAATACTAATTTTCATTAAAGACAATCAAGAGATTCTTGAATGTAGCTATACAAACAACTAAATATGAAACACGTATTTAATAGGAATATCTATTATCTACCACATAACACTCGTAATAAGGCACAATCCTAGAAAATTGTATGTATATAATATCATCATCATCCACAGCCCGACTTTGCCCACTGCTGAACATAGGCCTCTCTTCTCTTGTGCCAATCCCCACGTTCCTGTGCCAGCCTCATCCAGGTTCTACCCGCGATAGCAACAATGTCGTCCGCCCATCTCGCCATCGGCCGACCAACACTTCTTCTTCCAGTCCTCGGGCGCCACTCGGTCACTGTCTTACTCTACCTATCATCACCGCGCCTTGCCAGGTGTCCTGCCCAGCCCCATTTTAGTTCCGCAATTCGTTTTCCGATGTCGAAACCCTTCGTACGAATATAATATAATAACCACCAACTATAATAAATTTGAATGACTATTAATTAATTAGCAACAATAGAAGGAATGGACGAGGGCTTTTTCCAGCACTGGGACAGTTTAGGCTAATTTATAATAGGTAAGCAAAATAATATTTTGTTATAAATTTATAACAAAGTTGGATATAAACAGAAGCCATTTTATCATACTGCAAAGCTTTAGTCCATCCATTTCAAATTATTGAACATTGAGAAAAGTCAGTCAGTCATGACCAGCCTCAAATGACGGCGTCCGTTTAAACATGACGCGTGTATGAGCACTATTCGGCTGCAGCTGAATGGAACTGGCGATCCAGCACAAGAGTCACTATCAGCTAGATGAGAATATCGTTCAGAGTGAGTGAACAGGGCCAGCTGCCCTATAATGACCTCATAGTAGGGCAGCTGGCCTACTAATGCCATCCAATTCCGATGATGTAAAAGGGATAGTGCTATTTGCTATGGATAGCTCCGTCTCTCTCTTAGAGCGGAATCATGATCGTTTTTAGACTTCATAGTAACAACTAACTACCCTGCTCAGTGCTCACACCTAGACGCGACGGGACGCCGCGCTATTTACTTGTAGCTTTGCCATATAGAACTTTAATAACTATACATATGAAGGTAAACATTTCTGTGAGAAATTTCTAAAAAAATCCGTGGAATTAAACAATGAATGAAATTTCCGAATGATTTTTTTACTAAATCTAAATTTTATTCATTGAAATGCGTGCCTATATTATTTTTTTTAGTAACTAAAGTTCTATTTTAACTCTGTGTGGGTTGGGAAGGGATTGACTGACATACATAAAACGATCAATTGAAAACGACGTCTTTATTGATCTTACAAACCTCATGCACCCAGGTAGAGTAATTTAATTGTAATACGTATGGTGATAGTTACTTGTTTAACGTAAATTGACGTGATTCATGTTTAAGATACCATGAGTGACTGCGGTATTGTATTTTTTATATCATCATCAGTGGCATTGGCCTTTGACTTTAACTACCAACATAACGAGAAAGATGATGGACTAGTTTAATTAAATTCTATTGTGTAAACAAATATAGGTAATTTATATTCAACTTTATAGTAGGCGCCAGATAAATGTGGAATAAAGTACATTGACCTTTCCCTAATAACTGTTCATAGGTACCTGAACAATTAAATATGAATCGTTTTTCATTATTAGACAATGTTAAGGATCACGAGAGATGATGATTCGGGACAGCTTTGTGTCATTAATTCCGTTTTTCAAATTAAAAATGTCAATAATTTTAGGTGGGTCAATGACCGTTATTCCACGATTATCTGGCGCCTACTATAGTAATTGGATCCGTATTTAATGCCTTACATTTTATGTACATATGTTATTCACTTTCACGTGAATAAACTGTTTTTCTTCCTTTCTTCTTTATTTCCTTAATTAATTTATTCATAAACATTAATATTAGGGATTAATTCAGTCGAATTAATCCCTAATATAACTGAGACCTGTCAATTTTAACATAACGATAATATAATTAATATGACAGCAATCGAAATCAAAAATCAAATTCAAGTCATTTATACAAGTTAGGCTTAGTTCCAGCACTTTTTGAACGTCAAAACTGGGAAGAAGAAGTGGCACAACAAACTCCCCAGCATCACATCTGTCTGTTGAGTTGGAAGAACTAGCATATATACAAAGAAATCTTACAAAGAAAACAATACAACAAAGGTAACACGTAAAGCCTTAATCTAAATTATTCGCTACTTGTAAGCTAGCACAAAGCTACTAGCTAGCAATGAGCGCTTCATGACAGGGAAGTTCCCCCAATTAACATCACGCCATCATCATCATCATCATCATCATCATCGTCATCAACATCATGGTGGGCAAACTTGGCTTGGCCAGGTATCCCCCAAGACATTGGTTTTGCCATTGCTCAGCTGTGGGACACAAGACAAGAATGGAGTAAAAAAAAAATACATCGCACCTGTATTTCCTGAATGTAGGCAAAAATATCTAGGCGCATGGTAGTGCGCCAGGCCAAGTTCCGGCCTAACGCATGCAGTGTGTATATTACACGAAAAATTTCGAGCTGTTTTTACCCCCTCATATCTTTGCTTGTAATAATCACAAATTGATGAAATTTGGACCATTTATTAATATCACCTAGTTAAATATTACTGGAAACGTTCTGAAATGCTTGGCATATTATTGACATATCATGTCTAAGTCCCATGTTATAGGGGTCAGCTAGTTACCATTTTTACTATGTTTCGAACCTCTATGGAAAAACGTAACCCTTATAGGATCACTCGGTTGTCAACAACCGACTCTTCGAATGTACTGCACCGATTCAGTTGAAATTTGGTACAAACATAATCTTCTGTGACCCAAACAAGGACGTGTACGAAAATAAATAAATTTTGAAAATGAAGTCACTTTTTGGGTGTACAAAACAGAAAATTAAAAAAAGATTTTCCAAGTGTACCGTGTGAATGAAAAATACCCCGTTTATTTTTCATTCACACGGTACACTTGGAAAATCTTTTTTTGAATTGAGAAGGTTTTGAATATATTTTTTCATTATTTTTTTTATCCAACTTCTTGTCTCCAAAACTATTGGGTCTAAAATTGAAAAAAAAATACAGATATAAGTTCTTTGCTCATATATTACAGGAAAACCTATAAGAAGCCTATGGTCTGAAAGTTACCTGCTGTAAAAATGAGATTCGTTCGGAACTCTTTGTATGCGAGCTCGGCTCGCACTTGGCCGGTTATTTTACATAACATTTAATATAACGCATGTATACACCATAAAACCGGAAAGTTAATAGCTAATTTGACTACAACAGATTTTTCTTTGCCGGAAAGCAAGCGATATTTATCTATAATGTATGCTAATCATACATGCATGTTTGACCACATTTTGAAATGCACCGCCCTGATGTAAGAAGGCCAATTCACGTACACAAAAAGAGTTTTCATTGAAGTATCAATATCATCTCAGCGACAATCGATATCAACACGTAAGAGAGAAATATTTATTTATAACTGTTTACAATGTAACAATTATAAATAATATTACAAATAAACTAAACTTGCAGCAAACTAAAATATAGCATCAAAAAATTCGTCCTCAACGCTGTAAGCTGGTCATGTGTCCAATAGGGGTCTCCCTTGTTTGACCGAAAGGAATTTGACAAATTTTCACTTCCCAAAAAATTTTTCGCATAATTTCATTTGCCAAATTATTACTTAGCAAAAAATCTATTCACAAAAAAATTGTAACGCAATCCTAATGTTTGGGAAATGAACGACAACAAAAACTATAACTTGTTTACCAACTAGTACTTTTAACAAGTTTTATTTAGTCAAATATTTCAGTTGGAATAACAGTGTTTACGCAAAATCAAGTATCCAAATCTAAATAGTTCAGTTCCGAGTAACCTACTAAAAACAATCTCTTTTTTCTATTAATGCAAGTCGTTTCTGGCACTCGCAGTCGCAGCATACACGCTGGAGGTCACAGTTTTAACCTACCCATTTTTTTAAAAGAAGAAATTAACCTAATCTAAATATTGCAATGGTATAAAAAAAGGTTGCTAAAATTTGTTTGGGTTATGAAATTTTTTCAAAATCTTTTCGGCAATATAGCAGGATCCCGTCCAATAGACTGGCGGAACACGTAAGGAAATCAGCTCTGGTCTATCGCCACTAGTATTTACAGTGGCTCGCTCTCGTATCCCATATGAAACGCATGTACACTTTTTGAGATAAAAGTAGTAGAACACACAGATATAATGTAGCTTTCTATTAGAGAAATAATTTTCCTCGCTTATCGGATCAGTTTTTCCAGAGATAACTTTTTAAAAATATTATAGCATCCAATTCATATTTGTAAAAGATTATCAACCAATACATATATAAATCTCTTCCGTTACTGAGTGACTGACAGACAACGGACAAAACTTTGGCATGTGGGTTTCTTGGGGAGTGTAGGAATTTCAGACAATCCTCTTAGCGCTCCCTTACTCTCCGTAGAGAGCACTAAGAGGATTGCCCGAAATTCCTACGGGAAATGGGATATGCTCGTACGAAGTCCCGGGCAAAAGTATAAAACTAATATTACCTACTTTAAATTTACATACCTAACAATAGTAGCATATTCAGTATTACACATTGTTTGAAATTCTCTTTTCATTAACAAATGTAATTCGTTAAAGTGCACTGAAAATAGAGCATAATCGTTATTGCATTGTACGGAATTGATATGAGGTGCTTAATTTAAACCTATTTGTATTACCCACTATTTGTTTTTGATTGTTTACAGTTAATACATTTTTTGTTATTTTGAGGTACCTACTGAGTTAACTGAAACATTAGGCATTTAACCGAAGGGTCGTACTCAAGTCAAAGCTACATTTGCTACCGGACTTGTTCTGAAAAAGTTTGCGAAAAACGCAGAAACTAGACCTCTGGGTACCAATTCCCGTAAATTTTAAGGTACATTCGCATCGCAGTTGCAATGGAGGAGCAAATGCGAATGTTTCTAGTCTCTTTTCCAGAAACGGGGTGGATTAGGCACCTTTTTTATTCGAACTTAAATTATATATAAATGTGCGCGGTGTTCGAGGAACCTGTTCCACCGTAATACAGTTTATACTAGTAAGAGGAACAGGGTGAATCAGTTCCGTTTCAACCTAATATGTAAGTACCTTACAAACTGTAATAGAATTGTGCAAGGTTGTTTTATATTATTTTGTGAAATATCGGCTTATGCTGGGGTATAGACATAACATATAAACGAACATACACATACCTCGTATTCACGTTTGTTTATTTTATAAATTAATATCAATCAACCACGAGATGCGCATATTGAACTTAGGCACCATTAAGGTTGAGTTATGGGGGTCAATCAATATATTATCAAATATCTCAACTGTCTAATCTTCCTTTTGTTGCTTAGTGGGACAGGGCTAATCCGCTTTCGTATCACGCGATAAGCAAATTTTTTAAACTTTTTTTGTTGATGAATTTTGAAAATACTTATGTTTTTTAAGAATGGAGGTCTAGCTGTAGGTACATATTTTTCGTTCAACAAAAAAACCCCTTGGAGAGTTTTTCTAATATGTTAGGTACATTCAGAAAGTCCGGTTAAGCAGAACTTAGGCTGGACTGCGAGAAGCCACTCATAAAAAAAATAAGATGGTACACCAAAATCATGTGAGCATTATGAAGATCCATTCTAAAAACCAAAAAAAGATTTTTCCTAACAGTTTTTCCTTATCTAAAACGAAAGAGAAATTTTTATATCTCTCATATTTATAAAGAGATGAAGATAGGTGGGGAAAGTGTTACACCACGCGCTGAAACTATAAGTAGAAGGCGTATGCGCGCGCGCCACTCAAAGCTCCGACCTGCGCGCAGTGCACGGGCGTCGATGTGCCACATGCCCTAAAAACACCATCTACATATTGAACTTTTAAATTGCTTGTGTTAAATCCAGTAAGAGTGTGTGTTGTCATTTCTGGATTCAAAACATCATCCCAATTTTGAAACAAGGTAAGATTAAAATTTATTTTTCATTTTTATCTGAAAACTCATCAGTAATAATGAGTTTATATTTCTCTGAAACATGAAATAATATTTTTTCATGTTTGAGTTTCGAAGAAAATGTTTCTATAGCTAGATAAGTTGACTATCATAAAATATATTCATTTCAATAGCTGAAAAACAATTTAAAAAATCAAATAAATTGTTAAATTAATAACGTTAATATTTATTTTCTTTTTAATAGCTATCTAAAGTCGAATAGATACAACGAAGATTTATTTGCAAAAGCAAAACCATTTACAAACTGTATTGAGTGATGAACTGGGCTAAATATCTACGGTACTTTTCACGGCCGTAACCAACAACAACGAGTAATAGACAGCCGATAGCGTGAATTACATTTGTACTAGAATTCGTGTCAGTCATTACATCGCATAAATCAAATATAATGGAAATTGTTTCGATAACAATCCCTTTCAAAGCGAAAATTCATGTTACCGCCGTAAAACTGCAAACATAGAGTGCCTGAAAAGGTACTTTTGAAAACTAATCTGCATAAATCACGTAGGTTGTACTTACTTCATAATCATCATCATCATCATCATCCACAGTTCGACTTAGCCCACTGTTGAGAATAAGCCTCTCTTTTCTTGTGCCCACGTGCCTTTGCCGGCTTTTTTTTACGTATGGAATTCCTGTGCCCGCAATTGCAACAATTATTTACTTACCTGTTTTGAAATTTCAACATTCAGAATGAAAGGGATTCTAAGGATATATATGGCAATGAACCGTCAAATGAGACGTTGAAGGCTAAGATGCAGATGCAACTGAAAACAATCGCGACGCAACCGCAAGCGCAATGTTTACCACGTAACCATCGCGAAGTACTTATCTGGAACAAGTACTTATTAATAGAACTCGATTCAGTAATTCTTTCCCTTATCCCAGTTTATGCAGAGTCATCGCATCATGTCTTCTCGTAATCTCAACAGTTACCCCCTATCAATATACACATAAAATCGTCCACATATACCATTAATAGAACTCGATTATAAACACAATCATAGTTTTGTAATTCATTCATCATCTTGATGCCCTTTTCTCAAAATAATTTGGAGTCGAAACATTATTACTTATTCTCCAATACAAATTAATTCAGCCGTCATTTCAGTATTTGATATCTATACATCAAAAATACTTCATTCTCTTCTAAAATTATATAGGTATGTAATATTATAAGCAATTAATTTGGAAAGAAAAAAAAACCAGTACTGGGTATGACAGCAAAAATTATAGCTGAGGAGAGTATACCTAAGCGTTTGGAAAATAAAATATTACGTTGGACTCAAATAAATTGTGAAAAGCGCCGTTTAATGCATTGACTATAAGTTCCCATACTGAAATACATGTACAAGTTGGAGATGATTAACTCATTTCTATGAGGATAGGCAGACACTAACGAATGTCTCTTGCTTCGATCCTTACAGACTTCAAAATTGTCAATTTCTCATAACGATGTGTGCTACATGTACTTTCTTATTGATCTGCTTCAACATTAAATAATACGTGATCTCATCTTTTCATGTTGTGTTTGTAGCAAGTGAGGTTTAACATTTATAACTAAGTGTAGGTAATAGTCACAAGTTACTGGTTAATTAATTACTTGCAGTCATTTTAACTTAGTTCCTTCTGCTTTTGCTGTGTCGTCTAGGAATACAATCACATTGAGTGCACCAGTATTTAATAGGACATGTTGCTTCTGCTGACTTTACTGTCTCTTTCGATCGTTTATTCGTATTTTGAGAACGTCTAACAGTTAAATATCAAATAGCTTAAAAATGAACAATTGATTCTCGACTGTATTTCTTTATTTATCACTAGCATAGAAGTCACTATCGCTTGAAAAAGATTATCTGTTCATCATTAGAAGTCGGTATCTGGGTATTCACTTGCAAACTTTGCAAGTAACGGTACCTATTTGACTCTATTCATGAAATTAAATATTTACTGAGTCAAGTTTCGACACAAATAAAAGATAATTTCGTGAAAGTCTTTTCTTTGCTGCTCGTACATTGACACCACGAATGTCATCATAATTATTTAGTCATAACTTTAGCCCCGATACTTCGTAATGGGCTTGGTGGGTGATCCAGTAAGTTGTTACTGAGAATCAGTAATGTGCTTTGCCACACATATTTAAATAAATACAGGATTGCTTTTAAATATTATTTTTATGGTTCTGTATGTGCGAATGAAGAAAGGGAACCCTTTTAGGATCACTCGTGTGTCTGTCTATCACAGCCAATTTACTCTGAAACTATTAATAAATTGTGAATGGGTACTACGGAACCTTTTGCGCGCAAGTCCAGCTATTACTTGTTTAGAATCGTGCATTTTTCAGTCTTATGGAATTTGGCTATATTGAAATTTCTATCAGTGAAAGAATGATCACAACCGGATCGATACTTGTAAAGATTACCTCCTACAAATAAACACCTCTCTCTTTAACATAATATCAGTTTCAATTAGATATTGTTGAAACATTTAAGCAATTTATTAAAAATACACGCTCCTAAAATAAGCAAGAGGTAGTCTGTATAGACAAAATATGCTTTTAGTTGAACCGCTATAGGGCCGTAGTTTGATGTTTTGCTCTTATAAGCATTGAGACTACGCACATCTTAGTGAAATGTGTGTTAACGATATTCATAATCTATTTTAAATTACAATGGTCTCGTTAGCTTTTTTTGAGAAAGATAATCAAAATTTACTTTTATAATGGATGTTTTGAGTTTTGATTAGAAAGGATATTGAGAATAAAGGTGGAACGATGATCTGGTGGTCGCAAGTAGGCGATGGATGCGAGACGCACAGGACCGGTTGTTGTGGCGACACTTAGGGGAGGCCTATGTCCGGCTGATATATGATGATGATGATGATGATGATTGAGAGTAAATACAGTTCGAGGTATTGTACTTTTATTGATAAAATATTGCATACATCCAGCTAAGTAATTGTATAATTTACCTATATTTGAGCTTGCCAGTCTGGTTCAACCGAAGTCCAGATTCGATTTGGGCAATTCTTTCACCGATAGAATGCTAAACTTTCGTTGAAGGGCTTTAGACCCAAAAATTGCAAGGTTTCTATGCGATATGCCTCAGCTAGTAAAGTTGTTTTGAATAACATACTTCAACAAAAAAGTAAATAATTTTATTGTGTTTGAGTTTGCTTTTGAGAATGTATGTTATATTAAACAATTCTAAATTAAACAAGAATTTGTTGTTATTAATAAACAATATATAATCATTCTAAAACCGTGTCCAGCACGTGCCGATTTAAATCACGTATTTATTTAACTATTTGTTCATTTTTGCTCATGTTCAAGTTTATAGATAGGTACCGTAATGTTTCAATTTTAAAGGTTATTGGGATCTTGTTAGTTTATATAATTGAGAGCAGTTCCAAGTAAAACCATTGCATCACTGTTATTTCAAACTATTTAACTTTCAAAAAGTTAAAGAGGAAAAGATCCCTGTACTCAGTATCGATCACTGTGTTATACCTCACTAGGGATCATATCTATATATCGAGATATATCGTAGTTTGTATTGATAGGGCCATCCATAAGCCTGGTGGCCAAATCAGAATGAAAGGCAGCTTATGGTGGTCCATAAGCTGCCTTTCATTCTGATTTGGCCACGAGCTCTGAGACTAGACAAGATGCGCCAGTTGGATCATCATGATCATCGTCTTGCCCTCTTCTCAATTTATTGAGCTCGATGCAAAATATCCGCTTCTTCCATAGGTACTTCTTCATTTAGTTAGTCATTTCAGTAACAAACCCCTTTCCATTCATATCATCCTTCACTAGTCGGATCATCATCATCATCACTCTCTTATTCTATCCCAATTGATTGGGCTCGGTGTAACATATTCTCTTCTTAATTAGTTGTCCCAGTAATCAATTCCTTTGTAATCATTAATCATCTCTCATACAGTCCACCCAATGCTTCGTTGGAGAGACCGGCACAAATGCTATTTTATTTATCTCCACATTCATGCCTTTTTAAGAAATTTTAGGTACACGAAAAATATGATATTTCAAGGTTAAGCAGACCTTAAAGCAATTAGTCCCTCATTAAGTATAGCATACAAAGATAATACCGTCATTATATTCTTTGGAAAGTTGAAAGATGATGTCCCGCTAACTATTTAAGCAAACGTTTTAAGTATTCACTTTCATTGTCACAGACAAACACACATCCATCCTTTTCAACAGCAGAAATGAAACAGATGAGTCTGCATTAATAATAATGGCCTACTTAATATAAATTAATTTTGTTCTGTGTTTGATATTTACAAGTCTACATCTGTAGCTTTTGTTTTATAATGAAAATAGAAGCCTCCTTTAAGTTAATAATTTAAGGGTGGGTGTGAACATCCGCGGGTGGAACAAATTACGTTTCAAGGTATAAATTATACCTAGCTATTGCATAAAGTGTTTACGCAGAGACTGAAAATAATAATTTGCTATTGCATATTTGCTTTAAACACATTCATAAATTTTTCAAGTTGTTTTTTTTTATATACTTATAATAAATTATATACGGAGTGACTTTTATATTTTATTCATTTGCATTTCTTCAAGAGTGAAGTGTAGCCTACTCATGATTACAAAACTGCTTTATTAATATTTTCTTGAAAACGAAAAAAAAAACAAGTTAGTCACGTGGAATATTCTAGCTATTTCAAAGCATTGTAGAGGTAAGCAAAGTTGCTAAACAGTGCATCGGTGCGGCCTCTTTGTGTTGGTTGAATAAACTTTACGACGCACAGTTTGTAGGCCACGCTAGTAAACTATGTGTTCGGAAACAAACTTTAAAACCCTAAACGTTTAGGCCATAAACACAATTGTTGTTTTCCTAATAAATAAAGAAAACCACACACTAATAAGCATTCACTTTATTATTTTACTTGGCGACTGTTAAGATGGGTTTAGAAATATATTTATTTATGTATGTAGATATTTTAAATGCATATTGATAAATGATTTGTCTCCACATCAGCCGACGATTTAAAATATCTACAAATATAGTAACTTTGAATAAAAACAACAACGATATGTCAATATATAATAAAACGCATTTTACATATTACAAAATTTAACCAAAGATATAAAACGACTAACAGAAAGTATGAGTGTAATGTGTTTTTAATTATACTGTGACTGCGAAAATGCACTGACTGCAGTTGGTTCATTTGTTTATTGCTTAATAACTCGGCGAATACTTGACCATTTGTTTTCAAATCTTACACACGTATGTATAAATTGTAGGGTATTACTAATCGTAATGAATTTAAACATCGAAGAAACGCACTTTGATTTACCGATCGGTATTTTGTACATCGTTGAAGGTTATTCTTTTTTACAATTAGTTAATCATCCATAGTAATTATTTTAAAATAACTACATTTCTTATATTATGTCTTGATGATATTCTCATAGGTGTAATTGAAATCTCATTACTCTTTAAGCTACTTTAATGAGTGTGATTAATAACGTTTTCTTAGTATGCACCTAGACGGAACTTTCTCTTTTAATGATTTAATTATAAAATAAAAAGTGCTTATATTTTGCGAGAGCATGATAGAAAGTCAAAGTATAGTCTTTATAACCCAAAGATTGACTGGTATGGAATGCCTTGATGCATTAAGTCCACCTATGTACCACTGATGTACATACATTTTAAATTTTAAATGAATAAATAAAGTCTCTAGAAAAGCACAAGAACCAGTTCTAAAAAAAACAATAAATATATTTTTATTAATTGTTATAGTGATGTCGTTAATTTTAAAATATAGTTTGACCGCACGTGTAACGGTTCTAGTAGATGTAATTAGTTCGTGAAATTTAAACGTTGTTCAAGGAATCTTTAGCGTTTCTAATCTGCTGTACTTGTTTCTAGTTATTATAACTATTGTATTATGGTTTATTATTTCTCTGTAAATAACGACCTAACATGAACTCGTTATCTATATAAGGAAATATTTCTAACAAAGAATCTATCAAATATTTAAAGAAAAGTAAAGTTATATTTTCCTTCAAGCTTAAACGAACATTATGTACATAATAATAAGAAAAAAATGGGATGTTAGAAATGCGTAGAAGAATAAAAGCTATTCTATTGACAACCGAATCTTTTGTAACTTCCAGCATCTTGATTGTATGATTTATGACATGTTTTACACAGCCTACATTTCAAAGCAAATACAGTAACTCGTTGAAAATTAATGCTACAAGTCTCATTAGCGGTAAAGAGTACGGTTTTTAAGATTAGAGTAACTATCAAGGTCAGCTGACTTTGACCCACTTCCGATTATGAAGTTACGATTGAAACTCGGCCGCTTCACATCACTATTTGTACATAGAAATTGATGTTCGTTTTTTGAATCACTTACGCAGCACGTTTTGACTTCTGTTGATTTTTATTTTTTTATTTGCATTTTTCAAATAAGTAGGCATTCGTAAAAATTGTAATAAATCAGTAGTTTTTTCTCATTTTACAACATCTAGGGCCTACGACACCTACCAAAGTCTTAGGTTGCTACAGAAACAATTTTTTTCAGGAGTTTCTGATAGGCATTATCTTGAAAATAATGGTCCAACATCAGGACTAAATGCGGAAACCATACCCAATACATAGATGCATATGCATTTAATAAAATTAAAATAATAATTATGTAAATAAGGTTCAAAATCCGAAAAGAAGAAAGGTACCAAATAAGGATAAAACTAGGTTACTCTCGCTTTCCTGCCATCTGTGGAAGTGATTTCGTGAAATGGGACGGAAGTGTGTTACAGGAAGCCGAGGAAGCGCGCGGTATTTGATTTGACCATTGAGCGCGCCCTATTCGATTTGACCAATAAGCGCGCGCAGTGGTCGAGTTGTCTGTCAGTGGGTACTTTTAATGTCAATGCTGCTTCTTACCAAGATGAGACGTACATTCTATGCGACTACTTTAAGACTCGCTCGTTTTTTTACCTCAATGAAGCCTTAGAGAAGAACAAGTTTTCGTACGTTTGGGTACGTTCTTACCTAAATTAATCTAACAACATTTCACTTTTCAAAACTGAATGATGTTTTAACAGAGACGTGTCAATTAATTAAAATAACAAGCTATAAAACGGAAGTTTTATGACAGTTGTTTTTTTTTAATCAATCGGCATTGTACCGTTTTCTCTGAGTCTACCCAGTCCAAATAGAAATTGGTATCTAAAGTTTTCTTATTTTAAACAACAACTTCAAATATTTATTAACCTTAGGTATATGTATTCTGTATTATATGAAATTTGTCTTTTCAGATCAACAAAAACAATCCAATTTATTATTTATCAAGCACTGTTTACAATAGATTTTACCCCATAAAAGAACGTATGTATCTTATTGAGCCCTTTTTTCTCACTTATCGTAAATTAGAATAAAAAAACACTGCTTAAATTTAACTAGAGCTTGACAAACTGTCTGCTTCCGTAAATAAAGAATTTCATGGAGAAGGCCATTTACATAATAAAAAATAAATTACCGAAACAAATGTCTCACTCGCACAATTTCAAACTATGAGGAAAACCACAACGGAAGATGACAACTCATATTGAACCTTGCTTAGGTTTACATAAGAATTATCAACTTAAAATATCTTAAAGGCTTTACCACTGGAAAATTTTAAAGCCTTCGATCTCCCTAAATGATCATATGAGGTAACTCACCCAACTAAATCTCATGACTTGCCCGAAATAAGAAGATTATTATGAAAGTAATCTGATGCTCACGTGTATCATGAGAAAAGTAGGTTAGTCGGAAGTTGACCTAGCACATCTTTGGCATCAAATTTACCTAAGAAATTATTAAGGCAACTTCTTCATTCGAAAACCTCACAAGAGCATCATAAATGTTAAGTTCTTACGAGACGAGCTTTAGCGCATCATAAGCTCTCGAAGGCATGATTCGCCGGCCGCCGAGCACGTGGTCACTGTCCACCGGTTCCGCAAGTACATCGTCATGCGCCCGCGCCGGTGAAAGTGTCCGGCGATCCCCACGCAATCTCATTCACCGTACTCGGTTAAACTCGGGCTCACTCGGGGTCAAGCGCACAACAAGTCTCGTTCCCATTATTTACTTTTCTTCGAGAGCCAGTAAAAGTTAGCAAAGCTTTGTGAAGAAACTGCGACGTGTGATGTGTCGATATTTAGCCAACGGCTATATGTTATGTGCCCTGTTGGTTGACTTTACTCGTAGAAATGTTTATTTCTTTCTCTCACTGACGTTTGTAAACTTTCCTTTGCGAAATCTATTGTATGCGCTTCGGAATTCACAGATGGGAGTGCTTAGACAAAGACATCGTGTCTGTGTCAATTATGGAATGTTACAGACTCAATGTCACCTGACTATGCATAAATGGTTTTGGTGCGGACCGAACCGCAAGAAAGTAGGTTTAGCGATCACAGTTTATATTGGACATGGTGTGCAAGCCGGTATTCATAAATCGGAATTGTTATTGATGTATGCAGATCTTGACAACGCTGCATGATGCATACACTTAAGCAGAAGTATACGTAGGTTCTTATATATGTATAAGTTACAAAAACGGTACTAAGTTTTTGTGCTAAATAGCTTCAAATACTGTCACTTCACCCTTCGCACGGTTAGTATGGTATCGAGTCCAAAGATTGCAAGAATGCATTTTACCAACCCGTTTACCTCCGTCAGCTGTTGCAATGCTAATAACCACTATTTACAAAGAAAACAGCTGATTTATCGTATTTTCATTTCATTTTCCTCGAATGAAAAATTCTATATAAGTTTATTGTTTAAAATTCTTCAAAAAAGGAGTGTTTTATTTGTAAATGGGTCAAGGTGAACGTTGTAAAACATTTTAAGATAAGGTTTTGAAAACCTTAAATGTATAACGGATGTAAGCACAGGCCTAAAGGAGACGTAAAAATAAACATCCGTTTTGCAGCTTCTTGGTGATTTTACTGATTAAATACCCAGTAAAATGATGCGTAATGGAGCTATAAATAGATCTTGGAGTCTCTATATATAATTTAAACTGAAAAGTACCTATGCACGTAACTGTGTCCCTTATACCTTTACCTACTTCCTACATGTAGGTATTCAGGTACTGGCCCTCCAAAAATGAAAATAACATCAGTGACAAAAAATGAGGTCATTCGTCATTGAGATACTTGACCAGCCGTGTTCGCATAAAAAAGCTACAGTAATTGCAGGCGTCATTTTGCTTGGTCAGATACCGTATGTCAGTGTGCCCGGTGCCCAGTTGCCCAGTTCTTGAGTAATTAGTCAACAGGCGACGTACATACGTACAGCGCTTGACACATGTCATAATGCACCTCTCAAGAGCCACTAGCTATACGTCGGTTGTGAAAGCACGCTCTTGTCACCTTTCCTTCATTTTCTCAATGATATAACTTTCTAATAACGTTTAGTGTTTGAGAATAAACATCCATCTTTCTAGAATGTTAATGGAAAAGGAATTAGCGAGGCAAAAACGTTAAGACAACGCGCCGGAATGTAGGTGTCTTCTCACGGAGTTGATTGTCATTTTTCGTCATAATTACTGTATGCGTAAGTTTACACAATGGCAATGGGGTATATCTTAATACCTAATAATGTACGAATCTGCAGTGAGAAAATAATTTAATTTTTGGAAGATCTTTGAAGTGCTCTAATTAATCGAAAATCTTTTTTTTTTTTTTTAAGTATGATTATTTCGTAAGTAGAAAACAAACTTTCCCTTTTTTCTGCCAACTACCAATAATATTTAAAAATAGATACCAACCTCATTTATTAAACCTACTGTGACTTCAAAGGTCTGAAATAAGCCAAGTAAGAAAGTATTGTTAGCTTTTACTGTTCCGCTGTTTGAAAGGAGGCTGTCAAAAGTGACGTCTAACACAGTGTCGTTAGTGCAAATCAAGATTTGATGTCTATGTATTTAGTACTAGTATGCAGGAGATAGCATCCTCTAACTGCATGTTCACTCTCGCGCATCACAGATAGACAACGAAATAATAAGACAAGCTCGTCCGTGGGTACTATCAGTCATGGTTGGATGATTCCTAACTAGACAAGAGATGAAATTGAGTGATGTGTCTTCAATGTATGTACTTCTCAGCGTAAATTAGTCTGACAGATATTAGTCAGCCATTTTTAAACAACCTCTCGAGTAATTTCATAAAATAATCAGCTTTATCTATGATTTTGAAGGATAGCATCATTCTTGTGATTCCGAAAATTGATTTCCGGTAACGACTTATGAGATCAATCAATCAATTTTATTTGCATAAAACATAGTGTACAAAGTTGTTTTACAGACATTATTAGAGCATACATGTTTTGCCTATATCACAGCATGCAAATATATATTACAGGTAACATTACAAAAAGTTTCCCGTGGTTAACATGTCAAAAAATTCTTTTAAGCAGTAAAATTTTTTGAGTGCTTAACCATGTATGTAGTTTTTTTTAAATTAATCTATGATTTAAGGTTTAAAAGTCATTTGGAATTTTATTAAAGACCCGAACACACATGGCTAAACAGCTTTTATTATATTTAGCTAATCTTGGTAGATCATTTAATATAAGTCTGTGAGGGCCTCGCCGGTTTCGAGGATATATTGCTCTGCCTCTTAAATAAGTCTTTATACTTCTTAACAAATTGCATACTTCATAGACATAGAGAGAGGGCAATAAACCAAGTTCTTTAAATAGTGGCCTGTGGGATTCATCAGGTTGAAGCCCATATATTGCACGAATACACTTTTTTTTTTGCAACAAATACCCTATTTTTATTTGTGCTATTACCCGACATTATGAGCCCATAGCGTATTATCGATTCAACATAAGCATGATAATGTAGTTATGGCACTTTTAATGTTTGCTATGTTTTTAACCTTTCTCAGTGCGTATACGAATTTATTTATTATTTCAGATATATCATCTACTCAATTATTACTCCAAGAAATTCCGTTTGTGTTACTTCATTAAGTTTTGGTATGTCAAGTTAGATATATATTATACTATTTAACCGATTTCAAGAAAAAGAAGGATTTTCTCAATTCGGTTGTTTTTTTCATTTTGTTTCATGTTTGTTACCTAATAACTCCGTCATTTATAAACCGATTTGTATTTTTTTTTTGTGAAAGGATATTTTTTCAAATTGTTCCCACAGAATTTTCATCAAAATCGGTTCAGTAGTTCGGTTTTTAAATCAAAATGGCTGAAAAAAAATTGTCATCCAGGTAAACGAAATTGCGCACTTTGCTTTCCTGTGACTTTAAAATTAATAATTTTATATATTTAAATAAATTAACATTTAATACCGGTAAACAAAACCATGCCAGAAAGAAACATAGGAATATTTTCAGAGCGACAAAAGCAAACAGGCGCCTAAAGTAAATTCTTTACATTCTGTGTTACTCTTTAATTAAACATATTTTATTTATAGCCACTCATCCACATGCCACAAGTTGATCTTTTTACTCCCCTACATGTTACAAAGTTTGAATTAAAATAATTATTATTCTAATTTAATTTAAATATAAATTAATTAAGTTAATTTTAAATTAATTTATATTTAAATACGTTATTGTTAATTATTTTAATTATTTGGTTAATTAAAGGATTATTAAATGTAATGAAATTATGGTATAATCGACTAGTGTTTCAGCCAACACACGGGAATTTAATTTTTACTGAAAAAATATGAGCTGATGTTATCAAAACTAATCTGTTTGAAATGAAAATATAAAACTTAAATCATTATTGGCTAAAGAAAGTTTGTCCTAGAGTATGTGAATTTCGATAAAAAAAAAGAATAGTACCTACCTGTGTAATCTTGTTTGAAACATTCTTCGATAGTTGTCGATAAAAGAATACTCACACATAGCCATGTAACTTGGATCACGTGCGCCTGGCTGGGTAGCTCTCCCAGACAGGTGCACGTGATCCAAGTCAGATCGTTCGAAGCTTTCATTTGTTTGCATACCATAGCTACATTATATACTTACACACAAGTCTTAACGAGTTTTTATCATCGTACACAAGTTTCATTAGACTATGGTCTTGAGGTATTGTCTTTATTTATCGTACGTGTATTTTTAAGCTTTTTCCTTTTTCTTAAAATACACTCATTATTTTTTACGCTTATCCTGCCAGTACTTTCGTGCAGTAGTGAATGTCTCAACCGTACATTTTTTGGTATTAAAAGTAACTTTTGGTTATTAGTGCAAAGGTTCAATACGAAGCTTAACTAAAATTAGTGAAACAATTTTCTAAATCAAATCTATATTTACAGTTCCCCCAAACACAAAAAAAAGAACATTTTAAATTTGATAATATTGTTACGGCCAATTATTCGTTTCTTCTACGAAATATCAAAATAATGTGTCGAATGACGGTTGACACTTTTTTCTTAGATATTATGAGTAGAAAAAGATTCTACACCGGGTTTGATGATCATAGAATGCGTATGTCTATAAAAGGATCTCTCCTCGTGAAGGAATCCCTTCTATTGATGACATTGAAACATGTGGAACGTGGGAGAATTTAGCCAAAGTAATCATTAATCATTTATTACTATAGGTACTATTGTGGAAACTACCTCGTTGGTCTAGTGGTATCAAGCGCTAATGCTGAACATGCTAACCTGGTTTGATACCCGGGTCGGGCAGTGTCGGCCAGGTTAGTGAAAATGAGCTGGTCCCTGTGACGAAATGCGGGTTCAGTGTAAGTACACCACTGCCAAACTCTTCGAGGAACTCAATCGTGATGTCATGATGTTAAGAAGATAGAATGTGAATGTAATCAAAGAATTTCCCAGTTGTAGGGACCTAATCCTAACTAATATTATAAAGTTTTGATCGTTTCAATATGTAACAGCTGTATCTTAAATAAAAGCCAGTGGTTCTTCTAATATCGCGATTCTCGAGAATTCTCGCCTTACTTTGTAGATACTTTTATCCGTGTTATTATGCCACATGCCCCTCGTCATATCGCACCCCCGGTGCGACACTGCGCAAAAATTGCAATAATGAGTTAAATATGTAATAGCTGTCCTAAAGCAACCCTTTACTTGGTACGATAACGTTACTTTCGTAGGACACATAGTTCGACGTTGTACTAAATATCATTATTTTTTTTAAATTTCAAAGTTAAATGCTTCTGCTGAAAAAAATAATTTTGCATAAGTGACAGTGTCGCACCGGGGCCGCGGGGGTGCGATATGTAGGGTCTTCTTCTTTTCAAGTCGATGGTTAACTCCTTAAATCGTTTAGGGCCGGCAGGTGGCTACTTTGATTGCAGCATTGGTCCGGTAATTAAGTACCCCTAAGTGGCAGGTGTTTACTTGGGGCACACCAACGTGTGGAATATGAACCCATCGAACTCATTTCCGACAGGTCTATAAAACTCCTTATTACCAAGTGTTTGCATCGGCTTAGCTGGGTGCGCAACCGATTGAGTGCTTTCTAGAATAACATAAATAAGCAAGAAACATAACTATTAAACTCTAAACGTTAACATAAAACTCTGAACGTCGCCAAACTTCGTTTTTTCTCTCCAAGAAGCGTGAAGAATGCACTAATTGTTGTTATAACACCTTTGTCACCTACCTATTACGTGAAAGTATATAGTCGGCGGCGATGCAAAGTTGTGACGACCAATTTTAAAGGAATTGTTTAACAAACAAAATGAAAACAAACAAATTCTTTGTTTGTTTCTACGCTTGCTTCTTCTGAACTACGCAAAGGATTCTGATACAACTTTTACTAATAGAAAGGGCAATAAACGAGGTATGCTTGGATATATATCATTTGCACTTCTTCGAAGCCGGGGCTGATCGCTAGTATTAAATACCATCATCTGCCAGCGGCTCCGCTCGCGTGAATTTATAAATAAAAATGTAGCCTATGTATTATACCAGACCATAATCTACCTATATGCCCAATTTCATCTAGATCCGTACAGCCACTTTGCCGTGGTTCAGTAACAAACATCCAAACTTTCGCATTTATGATATAACTAGCTGCCGCCCTTGGCTCCACCCGCGAATGTCGAAAATTATCCCAAGGGAACAAATTCACGGGATGAAATGTATTCTGTGTTATTCCAGTCTATGAAAGAAAGAAAGAAAGAAAAATGTTTATTTGGGACTCGCACAAGACAAACAAACCAGTAAAATAAAATTAATAACTAAACAGTATAATAAAATAATTATCTGTGCGAGGCCAAAATGGTGAATGGTGGTGGTGGTGGTACTATAACCTATCTCTGTGCAAAATTTAATCTTTATTCGTTCAGCCATTCTGAGATGATTGAGTAACAAACATTCATCCATCCATCTATCCATCCAAACATCCAAACTTTCGCATTTATAATATTAGTAGAGATATGGATAGGATTCGTGTATCATCACTATTTATCACCTTCCTGCCCTTGTCTCATGTTTTGAAGGAAACAAAAGAAAGAAAAAGTATTTAATTGCCACAGAACGACATACCCACACACATAATTTTATTTTACTTAAACTCCATCAATCGTCACGCCATCACAGACTCCCGTTTCCTTCCACACCATTCCTCATACAATCAATCCATGTTTCCATTATATAATCGTGTGTATTTCACATTATTTCGCGATGATTACTCAAACATAATAATGACCCAGCAAGGCTAACGTACCGATTTCCCGACCTATGCCAAGGTCGGCTCGTTTAAAATTAAACTGATCGTGCGCCTACACATTTAGCTAGTCCTTTTCACAAGGGAAATGACTAACAGCATACGGATCGTTGGTTTTTCCCGGATACTTTTGACTAGGGAAAAATCATAGTAAAAAGGGAAAAACCCGCTCAGTTTTGAAAATCAAGGGAATCAAATCGAAGTATTCTTCGGAAATTAAGGTATAGGGGATAATCAAAGTACTTAATAAGGTTTTTTAAAAACCAAATATCGTTGCCCTGATTATAAAATTCAGAAACGATTGTATTGTTATGCTAGCTAATAATAAAGATTCCCACAGACAAGTAAGACAATGTCACAACAATGCAATGCGACAACGATTTCCCTAGAAGTTGTTGTAGAAAAATTTCAATTTATTATGAAATTGTGTTTACATTGGTACCTACAAAAGTATTCATAACAATCCGTAACCACTATTCTAACCAAACAGGAGATAAAGATTTATCCCTTGTTAATAATTAGAGTTGGAGTAAGATCATAATCTCAGGGTATTTTGCATAAACTATATACTCAACTTTTACGACTCTTGCGGGACCAAAAAGAGGACATTAACGCAGCAGTATGGGAATACCAACTCATGGGGAATGATTTAGTGGCGGGCGTTCGATTTCTGCGGCGCAATCTCAATAATGAGATGTCCAATCAAAAATAACACCACTTTCTATAAGCACTTATACGATAATGCGATAGACCACTTCAGATCTCTTAACGGCGTCGTCGAACTCTCTATAAAGCTATATGGTGCCAAATGACGAACATTCTCGAAAAACTTGACCACAGAAAAATAATTGTATCACTTGAAGCGTATTTCTGAGCTCGTGAATAAATAATAAGTCACAAGGGTCGATTTGTAGCGGCATCAATAGTGCCACATGAAAAACTAAGAAGCAAAATTTGTACAGCAACAAAAAGAACCGCAACGCCATCTATCCTGTCAGCGACGAACAACCAACGAAATCCTGCATCGCGCAAGCAAAGTAAAATTTGAACATATACAACAGTCCGAATATCAACTATCGGGCAGTTGCCCGACCAGACACAACAACCGTCTGGTCTGAGGATCCTCCCATTTCAGTGGAGGTGTGTAGGGCTTTACTCTCTGTTCCGCATACTCTCTATAGATTCTCAAAGTTAAGTACCGCTTGCCGAGGAGGTAAGTCCGTAGATGGGTGGACTATCTTAACATGCCGATAAAGTGCCTCGGAAAGCATGTTAAGCCGTTGGTCCCGGCTGTCATATATAGATTTTTGAGAGTCTTTACGGGTCGTCAAAAGGCCATCTGACGCCAGTCTTGCCAGTTACTGGGTTGTGGAGGTCAGATGCTCCATGTTAAATACTGGTATTCAGCTGCATCTGGTTAGACAGGAAGCCAACCTCAACATACATATTTGTGAAAAGGCAAAGCGGATTGATCGACTACACGCGTATTTGAAGTTCAAAAGTACATACCGATATTTTTACAATAAAATATGTATTTATATGTTAGGTTAATAACAACTTGACTTTGGCTGTGCATCTAATCTAATTAGCACAATTTTTTGCTTGAGATGTTAGATAACAGGTGGACTAGTCTAACCAAATAATTCAACATTTAATATTCGCAAAATTATTCACGTGATCATGTTTCTACAAGGCAAGGTCTCGTGTTCAGGTGAAACCTACATAAAGTTATTGATAGATCACCTACCACTAACAACGATAATATTATCTATATTTTAACTGAATAAATATGATCGTTCGTTTCATATAACATCCCATTTATTCGTGAAAATGTACTAGCGTGTCGAAAAATAAATAAAGAGGACAAATAGAGAAAAATCCGCATTCAAGTAATAGATACCTACTGTTATCTTAAGCTTAGCGAACCCTAAACCTTTCTAATGAACTCAGTTAAATCAGGTTTATGAATTTCGCAAAAAAAAAAACATTAGCTAAGCAAAAAACTTTTTCATAAAACAAACAGTCCTTAGTACTCAAAATCAAAATCAAAAGTCATTTATTCAAATTGGGCTGAGTGCCAGCACTTTTTGAACGTCAAAGTTCTACATAAAGATAGTCCTCCAAAACGCCCGCCCGTCACCACTTCCCAGTGTTATAGTAATGCTCAAATAAAAATCAGAATTTTAATTGAGTCCAATAATTTTGCGTGTTTTATTCAACATTATAATTCCATCTCCTAATTAAAGTAACCAGCAAGCGTACTTTTTAAGTTATTCTACAAAAAATAATTATTAAATTGCAAATAAGCGTCTCGGTAAATCCACGAATAATTTAAACATTATTTTGACGTCGTACGTCAACATAATGTTAAAATTATTAAAATATAGCTTTTTTATAAAAAAACACGTTTCCTTTACAAAAAGGTTAATATTAAGATTTCATTAAATTTGATTACCAGTAATAAGTAAGTATCATTTCCTTAGAAAAACACTTAGCGACTCAAATCGCACACATGTGCAATGCATACCCTTAATCTATGTACTCTCATATCGCAAAGTACCAATGTAAAATCAAACACAATGACATGTCTAAAAAAATTACGATATATATCATTATGACATTTCTTCTCAACGAAATAATGCTGTAATAGCAGATTATGCACCGAGGGCATTTAGCAGTGTCTTATGTCAAGGGCGTCATATTGAATCCCGAACGAAATGAAGGATTCGAGAGTTAACTCCTGAGCGCAGCGAGGTAGTTAATAGTTTAACTGAAGAGCAAAGCGATGGAGTTAATATAGGAATCATGAATGCAGCGAAGGATTCAAGCTAGCCAAATGCAAATACACCTTTATCCCCGAGGAGCATACTCTATTTTTCACACCTACTGCAAGAAAATTGTGCCCAAGCCATGAAGAGAGATGGTTTGTTCACCGCAAGCGGTGCGCGTCGGCCTCCACTGCTAGAAGCAGGTAGTGTGTCCGAAGCTGTGCCCTCGTCCACCGCCGGGTAATAATATTGTACTGAATTTCATTACAACCCGCAATAATGTGATTTGAATTTGGAACCTCATTTGACCGCGAGACCTGCACCTAGCAGCAGAGGCCGAATTACTTTAGGTTAGGTTTCCATAGCATTTAATTTGGTATTTTCGTGAAGGTGGTGTGAAAAATAACTTTTCTTAGTAAAGTCGCTCAACCTCCGTTCCTACATTATCTGTGGCAGCGCACCCTATGTCAAATTGCGGTGCGTCATGTTGAGCCCTATTTACGATAATTTAACACATTTTAAATTATTTTAATTTTTGATGAGAATTTATAAACTAACGTATCATATCGTAGTAACGTACATCACGCATCTCCGATTTGCGGATGACATTGTCATCATGGCAAAATCTCTGCAGGAGCTGGAAGGTATGCTGAACAGCCTGAGCGATTCTTCAAGGCGAATTTGTCTCGGGATGAATCTAGACAAAACCAAAGTCATGTCCCACCGAGATTTTTAATCGTAAATGGCGCAACCCTCGAGGTTGTGCAAGAATATGTACATATATCTAGGCCAAATTATACAACTGGGGCGGCACAACTTTGAGAAGGAGGCGATCAGAAGAATACGCTTGGGCTGGGCGGCATTCGGGAAGCTACGTGGTATTTTTGAATCGTCGATCCCACAATCCCTGAAGACCAGTGCGTCCTTCCCGTAATGACTTACGGAGCCGAAACGTAGACACTCACCATAGGCCTGGTCCACAAATTCAAGGTTGCTCAGCGTGCAATGGAGAGAGCAATGCTCGAATGGTGGAAAGAATTCGCAACGAAGTCATTCGCCAGAGAACTAAAGTCACCGTCATTGCGCGTAGAATCAGCAGCGGAAGTGGGCCGGCCATGTCTGTAGACGGACAGATGGTCGATGGAGCAGACATTGTGTTAGAGTGGCGACCGCGTATGGGCAAACGTAGTGTAGGACGCCCAGCGGCAGTGGATGGATGCGGATCGCTCATAATCGGGATGGTTGGCGCTCTTTGGGGGAGGCTTACGTTTAGCAGTGGAAGGCTATTGGCTGATATGATGAATAAACTAACGTATGAAACTGAGGCTCGGCTTATAAACTCACACTCATATTTTGATAAGTGACAGTATCATAAAATACTATTATGTCGGGTTGATTAAACACTTTTTGGGACATACTTACACTTTTTTTTTATAGAACGATTTTGGGTAGGTAATAGTTTGTTTTCTTTAATTCCTGAAAAATTGTTTATTTATTTCAATTTCTTTATGTGATATTTTCTTTTACTCGGAGCCAAAATAGTCTTATTTTCACCTTAGTCCATTGTCTCTCAGTTTGTAAGTCATTGCCTCAAGACGAGAACTAGACGGAAGTTCTCGTCTGAGATTACTAACTGTGAAATTCTGGTTTTCCTATTTCCCTACATTATTCGATAAGTAATTCGTTAGTCTTAATTTTATGCCCAGTTAGTCCTCGCACACAACATAGGATTTTACTACAATTTAAACCGCTGCTGTAAAATCACTTACGTCGACCTACTTAACACCTAACGTACTATTCTCCATGTATGTGAGAGCTTAAATTCTCGTTCAAGTGCCCAACCTGCTAGAATTCCAAGTAATAAAGTTGCCCATTTGCTCTGCAGGCAGCGAGGAGGAATGGCTGCGATGTCAAGCACCCCCCTGCTCCTCGCCAACACGATGATGACCAGCAAGCTGCAAGACGATGACATCAGATATGCTGAGCCGGTCAAACGCAAGAACAGAGATTACGAGTAAGTACCTACCATTTCATGAAACTGATTCATTCGGATTGCAATAAAATCAAATCATTCATTTGAATTGGGCTGCAATCCAGCACTTTTTATGTAAAGACAGACCCCGAAACGCTCGCCCATCACCAGTTCTTAGTGTTTTTGCTGGAATCCCCAGCAACACATCTGTTTGTAAAGTTTTATGAACGAGAAGAACAACAGATTTGGAAAAAGGCTAGGCAGCTTGACTTTTCAAACTTCTGCCTTAGTAGGTACCTCAAAAAAGAGGTTTCTCATATAGAGTTGTTTTACATAATATAAACAAAAAAAATATGTTAAAAAGTCACTCCTCAGTGCTTTTGGCTGCGTTTTTATTTTTAGTTGTGTCTTTGTTTAAAATAGAATTAACACAAACTGTTGACCAAACCACTCAAAATTTTAACGTGCTAATATTTGTAATATCCAAAATTACGTAGGTACTGGTTTTACCTATTTCTTTGTGATGGCAAACCGCTTCTAATTCTTCTGGTATTGCGTATACTTTACTCTCCGGCGTTGCAATTGAGGTTATGGAATAAATGTTTGATTTTCCATCACTCCCAGGTAGCAATGTAAATTCGAATCGTAGCTTCTCCATTTTGTTTCAACAAAAATGTCGTTTTATAATGTGTCAGTATTTCTTTTGAGGGAATAACCAAATTACTACTAATAGTTATACATATTATCTATTATCGGGTTTGACTGGAAGCCGACCCCTCGACTGAGTTATTATATATCTAATCAATTAGCATGTTACCGACATATATATTACATATGTACGATAATATCTCATGTATCTACATATATTAAATAGTAAAGTCAATTAATTATCACACTAAAACCACTATGTACATATTTTTCATGCAAAAATCTTAATATTAATCTTATTTTACCTTAAGATTTTATGTGATTTTTTTTTCTATTTGCACAATATTGTGTGTATGTGTATTTTCTGGCCGGAAACAATGCGAACTGAAACTATTATTTCTATTATAATGGAAATATTGTTGTTGATGAAACTAGGAAAAAATTCGAGGAACATCAAACCAACAGGAATTACATCTTTGCTGCAAATTAAATAATGCTTGTCGATACAGAGGGCCAATTCTACAAATTTTTAAGTAACGTTGAAAATGTAGGAAAATGGAGACTTTTTTGACTGAGATGCGCATGCGAACGTTATCGATATATGCGACGTCAGATATATGAAATCAATAAGGTTCCATGGGAATGTGAATATCTAAAAATCTAAAATAGACACTTCCGATCTTCTATATCAAGAATAGACAGTTGTCTGGTTGTGTGTGGTGTTGTGTTGTGTGGTTAGTTAACCACTAGAGGCAAAGTGCCATTGACAAGACAAGTGCCGTTGACAAAGTGCCATTGATAAGACAAGTGCCGTTGACAAAGTGCCATTCTTTGAGCGAATGCGATTGTCGAAATCTCAAAATATAAGGGACTAACTTCTGCCAGTGACTTCGCCCGCTTGAATTTATTTCAAGGGAACATACTCCCGGAATAAAAAGTACCCTTTTTCCTACTCCAGACTATAATCTTTCTGTGTGCCAACATTAATCCATTTGTTCTGGCATGACTAAGTAACAAACATCCATCTACCCAAACTTTCTCATTTATAAATATTAGTAAGACTAAGAAGTAAGATAGATCAGGTGACATTTGGAAGCTTTTTTTAATACCTACCATACATTTTTGATCTGATGAATAATTCCCATAC
This sequence comes from Mamestra brassicae, assembly GCA_905163435.1. Taxonomy (NCBI): domain Eukaryota; kingdom Metazoa; phylum Arthropoda; class Insecta; order Lepidoptera; family Noctuidae; genus Mamestra; species Mamestra brassicae. The sequence continues at coordinate 7,732,190 of LR990995.1, read as the reverse complement.
TTGGCCACTCTACTGCTGACAGAATGTCACTCGACAAGAGCCTCAGACCACCTTATTTTCAGAAAACACCTAAAGTAGATAATATCGACTTGATATTTTCTCTAACAACGAGAAAAACAAAATAATCGCATTCAAGTTTGCCTTTGTTCTTTATTTCATTAAGTTTGGAAACGAGGTCGTAAGCATTTGCACATTTTTATTGCAATATTATATTCATATTACTTAGTTACTTTCGAATCTCATTTTTTTTATTGTTTACGTACATTCTAATGACGTTGTTTTATTTAAAATAATCCTATTTTAAAGAAACGGGGTAATTCAGTGATAATACGTGGGGCATACTGAAAGTTTCTGGATTCTGATAAATAAGACTACATAGAAGACTGACGATACATTTCTTGTTTTTCAAAGTATATTGCCTCGCAATTAATGAATTTTTGCATTCGCTGAAACCATTGTACAAAGCAGTTGGACCGGTCTTGCTTAGGGACTTCTTCAATGGCTTCATGGAACGCATTCACCGCCAATTCAGGGCTCGTAAAACGTGTGCCTCTATGTTTGTCTAAGTATAAATTAATTTTCACTAAACATATTGCCAAGTTCATCAATTTGTTTCATTCGACATGCAGATAAAGAGAGGCTTACACACGAACGAAACCTTATATTTTCCATTGAAATGGAACTCATAAGTAAGTCGGTACTTGTTATTTCCCTTTATAGACTTACTCCATTATGTGGCGTACACACGATTTTTCGGCTTACTCCGCTTCAAAGGAGGAGTGACAATTCAACTAGTGGTTCCTAGAATCTGTGTGAGCGAGAATGAGGCCACATCTCTTGTTAAGTCGAACCCACGCAAATTACAGTGAGCTCATACATGGTGATTTCTAATTTATTTGCAGTATTTCAGGGGGGAAGGTTATCCTTGAACAACGAAGCTTTCACAGAGTGACCAACCCTACGATCGCGAAAAAATATTAATTAATTCCTAAAATGTTGCTGTAGATTTTTTTTCTTAATTTTAGGGTAAATGTACCTTATTTTCATGGTTTTGGTGGGAAATAAGTCAGTGAATTAAGTGACCCAGTATGCATGCAGTATGGTCTGCCTGGTGACAAAATTTAAAAGATTGTCTAATATTGTGTTTTTTTTATATCGTCAGACTTTTTGCGTGGTCGGTGGTAGGCCCTAGCAGCTAGAAGATAGTGAATGGACAGGCTTGATTAGTGAAGAACCAATGCCATTTCAGAACAAAATGTCGTGAAGTCTGTTTTCCAGTCAGTATTAAGAAAGATGGAAAAAAATTGGATGGTTATGCTCGTTTGCCTGGCTACTTGTGGTGAAACTCAACATCACTTTTTGAAACCGCAGGACTCGCAGCCATTTTATATGAATTTGTACGAGGTCAATAAAGTAAAAAAGGAAAAAGTTGAAATGCCTGCAATAAAAAAAACATTCTGCTAACAACGCGGCGACAGTTCATTTTCTGCATGGATCCGTTTTAAATTTTTCCGACCAGCAACAATGAGGATAATGGTCGCTTTAACTGTTTTTATTTACATTTTGTTGCAGTCACAAAAGACTTTTTAACTGATGTTTTGTTCTGCTTTAAGAAGAAATTCAAATATTTACCTATGGTAGGCGCCTGATAAATTTGCAATAAATTACATTGAACTTTTCCTGACATTTCTTCGTAGGTACCCGAAAAACAAATTATAATCTTTTCAGGTCAAAGGATCACGATAGATTTCGTTCCTAGTTCGTCGTTTTTAGGGTTCCGTGCCTCAGTCGACAAACACGGAGCGGTTGTAGGATCACTTTGTTGTCCGTCTGTCTGTCCAGACCCTTTTTCTCAGGAAAACGTGGAGGAATCAAGCTGAAATCAATAAAAAATACTCAGGTCTGGTACTCCTTGGAGCAGTGAAAAAAACTAATTACTAAGTCAACGCAATAAATAAATAAGGCCGTTTATGTCGCCTGTCTTGACGCTCGCAAGGGAATAAAAACGTATAGGGTACTTCCCGTTGACCTAGAGTCATGAAAGGGGAATGCCGATTTAAGGCCTTGCGATGCCCAAGAAATTTAATTTAGTAAAAAAAAATAAGTCAATTTTACGTAATTAACTCTTCTATTCACGACGCGATACAAGTCAGTAACATTTTTTAATAAATAATAAATATTGAACCGATACAACGAAATAAACAGACATTTGCTAGGTTGCCAATTTAAAATCCGGGAAAAAATTAAGATTTGTTGCAAAACATTGATTTGACATTTACACATATTGTACTTTATTTATTTGTCCTTTTGTTTATAGAAGTCCCAATGCATTCGATGTTACTATGGCGGCTTGGCATCCCCCTTTGGCATGAAGATAGAAAAATGGGAATTTGTGGTTTGATCATACCAAAAATTTTTTTTGGAATTAAAAACTTATATTTTCTGTTGAATAAAATTAACCGTGACGTACATTGATGTAAGGGAGAACATTTTGTTCAAAGAAAAGTTAAGGTTATCCAACAACCTAACCTGCTATATTATGCTTCCAGAGTTTATAAACTTCCGTAGATAATTAATGTACCTATACTCGGAAAAAATTAAGACTCGATCGGAACCCTAGGTGCGCGAGTCTGACTAACACTTGTCCAGTTTTTTTCCGAATTAATAATCTCAATAAATGTAAAAAGTGGCTAATGACCGCTATTGCACATTTATTTGGCGCCTACCATAGGGGGGTTTTCTGTGTCTGGTCAACATGAATAGTGTGAATAACAGTGTTTGATGCTACTGTTGGGACCGTATAATTTGGTCATTGTATCTATTCATCAATGTTCTAGTTTATTATAAATATCGCAAATTGTGACCTCAACAGTTTTAAGGCAGCCATAACGTGTTCATGGTGTGAATTTAATTGAAAACGTGTTGTTGTCACATGATAGCTTCACTGACACGTCTCGCCTGTTTTGCGAGAATCCTTCTAAATGTTCACTGAGAAAACTCTTTTAACGTTTCTATTTTCACTCAAACCAATCGCAAGTTAGGTATGCTTATTAGTATGGTATCATTAGTTATGGTAGGTTAAATTAAAAAAAATATTTCATGCGATTAGGATATACAATGAAGGGTGCAGGCACTTATTCGGTATAACAAATAATAAAACAATTAAGGTGTTTAAATTCAGATATAAATAACTATAAGTAAGTACCAACATTACTCATAAATGAGAGTTTACAATAAAAACGGAGAAGGAAACTGAACCAACAATACAGAACAATTAGTTAATCGTATTTGCAAGTCACACCCGTTACTTATCTAATTATTATAAGCAATTAAAACAGCAACGGTTTTACTTATGGCAATCATGTTAATTACAGATGGCAAGTTGTATGGAGAAACGTGCTGGCGTTTGTATACTTGCACGCAGCAGCATTGTATGGATTCTATTTGATGTTCACCGGAAAAGTCAAATTGTGGACCGTTTTATTTGGTAAGTACCTCTTCTTTACATATAACATAACACACCTATTTCCCCAAAGGCTTAGGGTGTTACTACACCTAATCGATCAATATAATCATCGTAAATAATAATATATAAATGTATATTTATTTCTGCTTCCAGGTGTAAGCTTCGCGATCATGTCTGGTATGGGCGTGACGGCGGGTGCCCACAGGCTGTGGGCGCATCGTTCGTACAAGGCGCGGTGGCCTCTGCGGCTGTTCCTCGCCTTCATGCAGACGATGGCCTTTCAGAACCACATCTATGAATGGGTGCGAGATCACAGGTCAGTCACATAACGTTTTAAAACTATTAAGATCCGTTTAATTGTTGCAACTCCTGAGTTTTAGGATCTTTCGTGATCATAAGTGGCTGAAATTAAGTAAGTGTGAAGTGAAAACTAAATAACTAAAAACTAAATCTAGCCTAAACTGTCCCAAAGCTGAGAAAACACTTCCTCCATTTACTGTTTTTTTCCCCGGTTCTGAGCCACTTCTCGCTTATACTTAAGACATCCAAGTCGTACCGCCATTACCTTCGTGGTTGCCTGCGATTTCAAGGCACCAATTTTTGTGTTTTATAGACCCACAGCTTGATAAACTAAAAAATTAAATAAAATTGTTGAATTATTTTTGATGTTTGTTCAAATTTAATCAGATACGAAGATTCTTTCACTGAAACTAAACTTTAACTGAATTCTTTACTATCTGTGAAAGAATTTTCGTATCTGATTAAATTTGAGCAGAGTGACATAAGCTGTTTATATCGGAAAATTTGAGATTGCTTTGAGATAGTCAAAGTCAAAGCATTTATTTCAAATAAACCATTATCAGTTACTTTTAAATTTTCAAAGTCAGTCCGTCAAAAACATGAAGCTATTTGCACGTTCGAAATCGTAGATCTCTATGGAGAAGAACGTGCAAGAAACTCCACGGACACTCTTTTAAAATCATTTTATGTTTACAAAAATCCTGGTTACATTAACCTTGTTGCTTCTATATATGAGAACAATGTAAAGAAAGAAAAAAAAACAATTTATAGTATCAAATACTAAAATGAAGCAGTGGCAACCAAGGGATGACCAGTCTCCACTGACGGCGCCCGTTCACGAACATGACGCGTGCATCAGCACCTTTCAGCTCAACCCTTTTGAAGGGAACTAAATGATCCGATACACGCGCCACCATCAGCGAGACATTGGAGTGAGCATGACACACCCTCAACTGCCCCTGCTATTTCATGTCAAACAAGGAAACTATCTATTAACATAATGGTCCATGGTCCTCACATTTACAGAACTTCAAATAAAAATTGCTTCTACATTATATAAAACTATGAATATCAATCTGAAAAGACAGAAAAAGAAAAGTTTATTCCAAACATAATATAAGATTATGTGGTAGATAGATCACGGTAATAAGGTCGTAGGTAAAGCTGGTTAAGTTACTATAAATAAAATTGTTATCTATTAAATCATTTGGTATATAATAATCCGTGTCTTGTACGACATAAGCGTCTTTTTCCCTATTAACGTACGTACATTTGAGTCCCAAGTATTTTTTTCAACGTGCAAATAAGGTAAACGGCATTGAAAATATTGGTTCCTA